>OV702285.1:206092349-208626516 GCA_916181665.1 Avena sativa
TGATGATGCTATGGCAGCTATTCAGAGAGTCCCAGTGGTCTGTGAGTTTCCGGATGTTTTTCCTGAAGAGTTGCCGGGTATGCCTCCGGATCGTGAGGTTGAGTTCGTAATTGAGCTTGAACCTGGAACGGCTCCTATCTCCAAGCGGCCTTATAAAATGGGTCCTTCTGAGTTGGCTGAACTCAAACGACAACTTGATGAACAAGAGAAGTTGGGTTTTATTCAACACAGTACTTCTTCTTGGGGTAGCCCAACAATCTTTGTGAAGAAGCGTGACAGGACTGATAGACTTTGTGTTGACTACCGGGCTCTCAATGCTAAAACCATCAAGAACAAATATCCCCTTCCGCGGATTAATGATCTCTTTGACCAGCTAGCTGGAGCTGTGGTATTCTCTAAGCTGGATTTGAGGAGTGGTTATCACCAAATCAAGATTCGCAAGGAAGATGTGCCTAAAACAGCTTTCACCACCCGCTATGGCCTGTATGAGTACACGGTGATGTCTTTCGGTCTCACAAATGCTCCTGCTACCTTCTCGAGGCTTATGAACTCGGTCTTCATGGAGTACCTGGATAAGTTCGTTGTGGTCTATCTGGATGACATCTTGGTCTATTCTAAGTCCAAGTAAGAGCATGAAGAACACCTTCGTTGTGCCTAAACAAGCTGCGCGAGAACCGCTTGTATGCAAAGTTCTCAAAGTGTGAGTTTTGGCTGCCTGAAGTAACCTATCTTGGTCATGTTATCTCTGCCAAGGGCATTGCAGTCAACCCGGAGACTGTGAAGACAATTGTTGAATGGCTTCCTCCGGCTAATGTAAAAGAAGTGCGGAGCTTCCTGGGTTTGGCTAGTTATTGCCGTCGCTTTGTTCAGAACTTTTCAAAGATAGCGAAGCCGCTTACCGATCTCCTCAAGAAAGGCAAGAAATACCTGTGGACTCCTGCGTGTGAAGCAAGCTTTGAGACACTCAAAGAGAAGCTCACTTCCACACCAGTCTTGGTTCCTCCGGATACATCTAAGCCTTTCCAGATATTCTGCGACGCCTCTTTGCAAGGATTGGGTGCGGTCCTTATGCAAGAGAAACAAGTGGTTGCTTATGCCTCTCGACAGTTGAAGACGCATGAGATCAACTATCCCACACATGACCTCGAGCTAGCAGCAGTTGTCTTTGCTTTGAAGCTATGGAGGCACTACTTGCTTGGCAACCGATGTGAGATCTTTTCTGACCACAAAAGTTTGAAGTATATTTTCACTCAGCCTGATCTCAACCTTCGGCAGAGGAGATGGATTGAAGCAATCAATGACTTTGATGTGACCATCAACTACACACCGGGCAAAGCTAATGTCATGGCAGATGCTCTCAGCCGTAAAGCTTATGTCAACAACCTCATGATGGAAGAACAGCAACCTCTTTTGTGCAAGGAATTCCATCAGCTCAACCTGGAAGTTGTGGAACAAGGGCATCTCCTAAACCTTCTGGCTACTCCTCTCTTGGAAGAAAAGATTCACTCTCGTCAGCTGGGTGATCCGCACACAAGAAACATCATCTCTAAACTTGAGCTTCCGAAGTATGAGTCCTTCCACGTTGATGATCAAGGCACGCTTTTCTTCGACCACCGGATGTTTGTTCCAAACTACCCGGGTTTGAGAGACCAAGTTCTCAAGGAGGCGCATGATTCGGTTCTTTCTATCCATCCTGGCAGCACAAAGATGTACATGGACTTGAAAACACAATATTGGTGGCCTGGTTTGAAACGGTATTATGCCAAGTATGTCTCGGAGTGTGATGTCTGCCGCAGAGTGAAAGCTGTCCATCAGAAACCATTTGGTCTTCTACAGCCATTGAAACCTCCGGAATGGAAATGGGAGAAAGTAGAGATGGACTTCATCACTGGCTTTCCAAGGTCGCAGAAGGGAAACAATGCAATTTTTTTTGTCATCGACAGGCTTTCTAAAGTGGCTCATTTCTTCCCAGTCAAGGAAACAATTTCTGGAATTCAGTTGGCTGAGCTCTATATCAACAGAATTGTCTCTCTGTATGGGGTGCCACTTGAAATCAGTTCAGACCGTGGGAGCATCTTCACCTCAAAGTTCTGGGAGAGTTTCCAAAAAGCTTTGGGGACAAAGTTGAACGTCAGCACTGCTTACCACCCTCAGTCGCAAGGACAAGTGGAGAGGATCAATCAGATTCTGGAGGATATGCTTAGAGCTTGCGTCATCTCCTTTGGCATAAAGTGGGAGGAATGCCTTCCATATGCTGAATTATCCTACAACAACAGCTTCCAGAAGAGTCTGAAGATGGCACCATTCGAGGCTCTTTATGGTCGCAAGTGCAGAACTCCGATTGGTTGGTCAGGTGCAGGAGAAAGAATCTGGTTTGGCCTTGACATTGTAACTCAAGCAGAGGAGAAGGTGCATATCATTCTGGAGAACCTGAAGATTGCCCAAAGTCGTCAGAAGAGCAACTATGACAGGAAGCACACGGATATGGTATATGCCCCTGGTGATCTCGTGTACCTTCGTGTCACTCCCATGAGAGGAACACACCGCTTCGGTATCAAAGGAAAGTTGGCTCCTAGGTACATCGGTCCTTTCAAGATTCGTGGTAGAAGAGGAGAAGTTGCTTATGCACTTGAGCTTCCGGAAAAACTCAAAGTCCATGATGTTTTCCACATCTCTCAGCTCAAGAAGTGCTTCAAAGATCCCGGCAGGACCGTGGATCATGAGCTAATCGATCTCCAAGAAGACTTGTCTTATCAAGAACACCCCACCAAAATCCTTGAGACCGCAGAACGAAGGACTCGCAACAAGTCCATCAAGTTCTGCAAGGTGCAGTGGTCACACCACTCTGTTGATGAAGCCACATGGGAGCGTGAAGATGAACTCCGTGCCAACCATCCTTCTCTCTTTGTGTTTTCTTCTTCTTCCTAGAATCTCGGGGCGAGATTCCTGTTTAGTGGGGGAGAGTTGTAGCATCCCAGTTGTCTAACACCTGTAATGCTACTTGTCCTAGTAATAAAAAGGGCCACTTCCAATATATAATTGTTGCATCATCATCATATCATGCTCATGTCATCATGCCACCTTGCATTTGAGCATCATATAAAACCCTTTCTTGTTTGGTTCTTATCTCATGTGCATTATTAATTGTAGTTGCCTCTTGATATTGTATTTGGTTCTTGATAAATTGTTAAATGCCCAAGTTGATTTGGGGGCATATCTCTTAATAACTCCACCACCTTTCTTTCACCACCTTATAATTCCACCATCCAATTAATATGAGCTTGGCATTTTATTTGAGTTTACCTCTAGCTCATGTTGGTTGGTTGGATTCCACCCATAATCTTATGCTTGGCTTTTGCCCACCTTTTGGGAATGCAAGGAATAATGCCACATGATTTTGTGTTGTTTTCACAATATAGCTTCATGGCAATTATTGTTTGCATGGGCCATGCAAGTGCCACCTTTTTCTTGTCTTTGGAATGTTTTTGGCTTTGCTTGCATGGATCATCTCTCCTTTGTTTAAATCTTGTTTTGGCTTGTAGTTTTCTTCACATCCTCTACCTCTATAACCCCCTTTAGCTAAACCTTAATCCCCATACCCCATGCATGCACATGTGATCATGTGGCATGCACAAACCTAAACCCCACCTTCCTCTCTCTACCTCTTTTCTTTGATCTTGCTTGTTCTTTGTATGGAGCATGCATGATTCAAATCTCTAGCTCTATCTTTTCCTTTGGCTTGTTCTTGGCAAAAGCAAAACCAAACCTTTCTCTCTTCTCTCCTCTCTTTTCCACCCTCTCTAAAAACCCTAAACCTACCCATGCCCCTAATCATCCTAGCTAAAAACCTAAACCACACCTATTCTAATCACAACCCAAAGTACCCCTCTCCCTCTCCTCTCTAGCTAACCCACCCCTAAACCTAATCTAGCATGTCCACATGGTCACCACGCCCTAGCTACCCCCACCCAAACAACCCCAACTCGAGCTCCTCCCTCCCCTCTTATCTCTCTGTCCAGCTGCCCCACACCGAGCTCCTCGACCTGGCCAGCTGCAGCCCCCACCTGCCAGCCTCTCCTCCCTAGCCAGACCTGCCCAGCCCGTGCCTGCCCTGCCCTGGCCCCATGCCATGCACGTGAGGAGGAAAAAGTGGCACCGAGGCCACCTTCCCCTCCCCCACGCAAGCCACACCGCCCCGTCCTTATCTACCCCAGCCCCCCTCTATCTGCTCTCTAGATCTGGCCGAGGCGCCTGGCTCTCCTCTCCTCCCTCTCCAACACGCCACCAGCTCCCTCTCGCCGGCCACCGCAAGCACCACGTCTACCCCCCCTGCCCCTCGTCGATCCGGCTCGCTAGCACGTCGTGTGGGAGCTCGAGGACACTGGGAGTACCCTCCTGCTTCACCTGGACTGCGCCAACGAGGAGGAGAAGGCCTGCACCGTCGCTGCACGCCGGGACGCCCACCGGAAACCCTAGCTCGCTGGGCCTCTGCTTCACCGACGACCTGCTGCTCGCCGACCCGATCCAACTCCACCATCAACCTCTAGGTGAGCCCCGGTACCCCCTAGACACGGTCCGCTTCGCCGCCGTCGCCGGTGCTCGCCGGGCAATTCTTCGAACGGCCTCTGTGCGCTGGCGTCGTGCTCGTTTCTGCTCGCTCCCAGTCGCGAACACCCTATCTAGAATGCGCCCACCTCACCGTCACCTACCCCAAACCTACCGCAGTGTCTCAGGCCCTCTGCGCGAGCCAGCGATCGAGAGATCGATCCCCCACCGCGCCGTGCGCGTCGCGCGAGCAACTGTCGCGTGCCCCGTCAGGTTCAGGGGAAGAAGTACAGTACGCGTGTGGTCGTTTTGCACCTACACCCCTCACCTTTTGTCGCGCCAACCCGCGGTCCAGCCTGGCCCACTGTCGGTGTCTTTGGCGCTTTTGCAAAAAGGCTCCCAGGTTATCTGAGAAGCAACCCGCGGTCCCCCTCCTTCTCAGACTCTGGCGTGTGGGTCAGTAAGCGCCTGGCCCCACATGTCTGTGACCAGGGCTAGAATAGGCTGGGTATAAAAAGCTTCTAGAGTCTGTTTTAAAATTCAAATCTTGTTTAAATTATTTCAAATCCCAATATATTTCAGTCATAAATAAATTTTCCAATATTAATCCAAACAATACAAATGATATATGTTCTGAGTTCAGAAAAATGAGAGGATTTCAAATATGCCATTCAATTTGCCTTTTGCACATTTAAAATTCCAAGTTGAATTAAATTACCACAATTGCCACTAGAACTTAAATAATTAATAACTTTTATTTTATAATTCCAAATTTAACAAATGATATGTCTAAAATGTTCAGCTCGACGAGACCTTTCTGTTTATGCTATCCATGACTTCAATTGCAGCATGCATCATATGAATATATAGCAAACAGCAATTGTTATGACAACAAAACGTGATCCAAAACCCCATTAAAATGTCAATACTTGTCTTCCACACCTCACCATGCCATGCTACCTTATTGCCATGTTAATTGTGCATCATTCATCATGGCATGATTGTTTGCTTGACGCATCTTATTCATATGCTTGTGCTCTATATTCATGTTGGCCTTGTTTGTTTGGTTTTTCTCGGATAGACACTGAGCAGGGGTTATATCAAGAGAACCAGGAGCACTACCCAGATCCGTCCCTCGCTTCAACTGAGTTGCCAGGCAAGCACTACCACATGCTTGCATACATACAGTACCTATTGCCTCTATCTTATTCTTGCATCATGGAGTCGCGATTGCATTAAACTGAATCCCAAGTATTGCATAGCCTTTATTTTTAAACCCCACCAAGCTTGTTCCTCCATCCCATGAGCCATTACTACAGGAGTTGTTTAAGCCATGTGAGTCGTAGAACAGCATGTGTAGGGTATGTGAGAGTCTGATGGATAACGAGGTACCTAAACAACTTAACCTGAGTAGTAATGGGATAACTAATGAAAGTGGCACCGGTGAGCAATATCTGCTATTTGGTTTTTCCTGCTCACTTGTGTCCTGTAAGACCCCGAGTACTTGATTCCTGTTCCAAGATTTATCGCGCTATCCACATCCGGGAGGTATATGGGACCCCCCTGAGCCAGAGCTTGATTCATTCTTATTTCTTGGGGCCACAAACTAGTTTGAGGTTTTATTTACGATCCTGTACTTATGCCATGCTTTACTGCTTTATTTACGATTGTGCGATGGATAGCACACTGTATTGTTTAGGTAAGCGGAATGTTTTCGCGGTATCGACAAGCCCCGTTTGGGGTTCCCAGTCGTTTACAGCCATTGACGCAGACCTTGAGTCCGTCTCGGAGCTAGCTTACTTCGTTGCGGGTCTACTCAATGGGGTGGCCCCCTGAAATATTTCTGAATCCTGTGATTCCTTTGTCGTGAAGGCCTCGTTGGGTTTTGATTTGGTTTTTCCGAGGTTGATCGAGTGTGTGTTGCTATTTGTGCACCCCTGCAGGGTAAAACTTTCTGAAAGCCGTGTCCGCGGTTATGGACGACTTGGAGCACAGTTTCTCGATCATAGACAAGCATAACTAAAGTACCGCTTTAATCTGACTAAGTAATTTGACTAGTAAATAGTGCAACACTCATGGAATGGTTAATAAAATTGCCAACGGATGGGGGGTTGTTCGTCCGCTTCCTCGTTGGTAAGCGAGGAGGAGGATGGATCGGATGAAATTACTGTTATAACTGTTGTCCTTATTTCACGGACATCCGTCTATCATTGGTTAGACGGATGGTTAGCGTCTATCTGTAGAACTGCTAGGGTTTATCTTTCGCTGCAATTGCGTCACCCCAGGTTGTGTCCCCTTTAGAGGCATTAAGACTTGCTGAGTACCCTTAGGGTCTCACACGATAAATTATTGGTTCAGATGAACAGGTACCCTCGCAGGACGGATACTGGGTGGAAGAGGCTGATGATGTTGGCAACGATCGTTCGGTGTAGAGATTCCGGGAACGGGGATCCGTGGGATCTGTGGGCGGGATGTGCTTCTTTCTAGGGCATCTTATGCCGATTTGCTTCTTATCCGTACTCGGACTTTGTTTGCCGCTTCCGCTTGATACTCTGATGTGTGTTGTATGAGGAGTTATCCTAAACTATAGTTTTATTCAGGATATTTGAATCTTGCCGTATGGCGTTGCTATATTTCCTTTCTTTCTAGATGGTATGGCTCTGATGTACTCTTGTATGGTGGCTTGCATACATACTCATTTGTGTATGTAGTTGATCCCTTCGCCTGCCGATTACGCCGCCCGTACAGGTCCCGTTGAGTTGGAAGTGGTTGGGACGGCCGAAAGGTCTACCCGTGAGTGGCTTTTGGGGCCCCACCGTACTATTTCAACCACTACCGCTCATCCAGGCTTGTGTCTAGGAGCGTAATTCACCGAGGTAGTTACACCCATGTTGTTCGTAGCCTCGAAGTGGATTTGCAGAACGTAGTGTAGCTTGTCTCCAGTTGGTGACTATAGCAATACACCAGCCCCCGATCCGTTGAGCAGCTTTGATCCGTCAAAGTGCATCACCCAGTATTCTGGCTCCAGCAATGGGGTAACATCTGGCATCTCCGTCCAATCTGTGATAAAATACTCCAAGGCTTGTGACTTGATAGCGTCGCGTCGCTTGTAGGTGATCTCGAGGTCGGCAAGTTCAATGCCCCACTTCGCGACACTTCCTGTAGCGTCTCTGTTGTTGATGATGTCGGACAGTGGAGTCTTGCTCACCACTGTGATGGGGTGCTCCTGGAAATAGTGCCTCAGCTTCCGAGAAGCAAGGAATACTCCATAAGCTATCTTCTGGTAGTGCGGGTAACGCTGCTTGGACTCCGTCAAGACCTCGCTTACATATTAAACTGGTCAATGAAATCCGTGCTCATAGCCTGGTTCCTTCCACTCTAACATGACGACGATGCTGATTACCCGGTTGGTGGTCTCCATGTAAATTAACATGGGTTCTCCAGGCTCGGGTGCTACAAGGATAGGCGCTGAGGAAAGAATTTCCTTGAGATACTTCAATGCTGCATCTGCTTCGTCCGTCCACATGAATTTGTCTGCCTTCTTCAGCAACTTGTACAGCGGCAGAGCCTTCTCTCCAAGTCGGCTAACAAACCGACTAACTGTTGCAACACAACCTGTTAGTTGTTGTATGTCCTTTAGGCATGTCGGACGGTTTGTCTTTTAAGATGGCCTTGATTTTCTCCAGGTTGACCTTCATTCCACGCTGGGAAACGATGAAGCCCATAAATTTGACGGTTGGAACCCCGAAGACGCACTTATTAGGGTTAAGCATCATGTTGTATTTCCGGAGATTATCAAAGGTATCTTTTAAGTCGGAGATTAAGTCATTTGACTTTTTAGACATCACCGCTATATCGTCCACATACGCGTGAACATTCCGACCAATATGATCGTGTAGGCAACGTTGCATTGTCCATTGGTACGTAGAACCTGCGTTTTTCATCCCAAAGGGCATCGTAACATAGCAAAACGTGTGGCCAATTAGTCCGACTTCCTCATCTTGATCTGGTGGTATCCTAAGTATGCATTGAGAAAACACAAAAGTTTCGAGCCAGCCGTCGAGTCAATGACTTGGTCAATGCGAGGCAAAGCAAACGGATCTTTGGGACATGCTTTGTTCAAGCCGGTGTAATCAACGCACATTCTTAATTCTTTGGTTCCCTTTTGGGGGACAAGTACAGGATTGGCCACCCATTGGGTGTGAAGGACTTATCAGATGAAACTAGCCTTAAGTAACCTAGCTATCTCTTTGCCTATGGCACGCCTCTTCTCATCTCCAAAGCGTTGTAGAGGTTACTTCACTGGTTTGCATTTTGTATCAATGTTCAAGCTGTGCTCGCCAAGTTCCCTAGGTAAACCTTTCATGTCGGCAGGTTGCTAGGCAAATATGTGGCGATTCGCATGGAGGAACTCGACGAGCGCGCTTTCCTATTTGGGATCCAGGTTCATCCCAATGGCGGTGCTCTTGGAGGCATCGCCTACCACAAGTTCCACCGACTTGGTCTTGATGGCGGCCTTGAATGCTAGACCGGAGTCAGAAATCTGTTTCTTCGACGCGGGCATCTCCAAGGCATCGACCTTGCTCTGGATCTCCTTGAATTCTTCGATGTAGAGGACAGCTTCCGCTTAGGCTGCTTCTCCAATCTCGCAGTCCCTTGCTTTTGCAAGGCTTCCGGATACGGTGATGACACCGTTTGGTCCGGGTATCTTGAGTTTGTTGTAGACGAAGAATGGCTTTGCCATGAAGGTGGGGAATATGTCGCGGCCGAATATGACGTGGTACACGCTCTTGAAGGGGACCACCTCAAAGGTCATGCGCTCTTTGCGGTAATTATTAACATCGTCAAAGGCTACCTGAAGTGTGATGCACCCAAGGGACCGAGCCTCCCGACTAGGAACTACAGCATGGAAAATGGTGTTGGTCCGCCTTAGGTTTGCCTCTGTCAAGTTCATCTTCTGCAGTGTATCCAGGTACATGATGTTGATGTTGCTTCCACTATCCACCATACATTTGGTGAACTCATTGTCGTCAATCAGGGGGTTGATGTGGCGTATTGGTTCTCTATAGGGATGAGGTTTGTGTGAACCCTCCTGTCCCAAGTAATTGGAATCTCCGACCAGCACAGGAACTGGGGAACTGGGGGGAGAGTAGCCATCAGTATCCTCATGGAGGTCTTCTGTTGTCGGACGGTGGGGGTGCCAAGGAAAGTATGGAAAACTTCCGCCTTCTTCTCGAAGGGGTTCTTGCCTTTGTCGTCGCTCTTGGAGGCGTGCTTGGGGTCAATGTCCTCGTCCATGTCACTTGAATCCTTGGACTCCTCCACCTTCTTCTTCCCCTTGCCCTTGCCTCGCGGTCTGTTCTTCCGACTTTGCTTGTAGCCGGACTCCGGGTCCTCCTTGAGGTCGTTGACGAACTTGAAGTGTCGATTGGTGTGGGTGGCCTTGTCGTTGACATCGAGGTGTACGAGGCACGTCATATCGCAGTACTCTTCCTAGATTTGGGGAACGCGGAGCGCTACCGAGGTAGTTTCACTTCCTCGCTACTGCCCACGACCAGCTCCCCGTCCTCGGCCATGTTGTCCGCCATCACCTCGTCCTGCGAAGGTCATAGCGACCATGTCGGGAGTTTGTTTTTCTTCTGGTACGGTTTTCCGCTTTGTGCTGCTGTTCCTTCGAGCTTGAGTTGGAACGGCCGTTGCCGGCAGAGAGCCGCGAGCATCGTCATCGGCAGCTGCAAACTCACTGGCCAACTGAATCATCTGATTCAAGTCTAGCTGGTGATTTTGCTGCAAGCGCTTCAGCTTATGTCGGAGCAACGTGCCCCTTTCCAACCCATCCATGAGGCGGCCATGGCGGTCTGAGCGTGCACTCCTGCGCAGGAATTCTTCATATCTAGCCATCAGGAGAGGTAGGCTTGAGATGTCTCGTCTTTCTCTTGCACGCACCGCTATAGATCGCCAACAGTGCAGGGACGCTTGTACGTACCCTTGAAGTTATTGGTGAACTCTTCTTGCATGTTCAACCAATTGCAGATGGATTTCTCCAGCAAGTCATCAATCCATTGACGGGCCGTGCCCGCCAAAATCAATGGGAGTTACTTGACGGCAACGTTGGGGTTACCCCCATCAATCTCTACCGCGTTGTCGTAATCCTGCAACCATGTAGCTGGATTAGCGGTGCCGTCATAGGGCTTGATGGTCTTGTCAATCCGAAAACCTTTGGGGTAAGTTGTGGATCGTATCAGAGGTCCAAAGCAACGTGGTCCCAAGTATGGTCCTTCCCGGGCCTCGTGGATCTTGTCTATTCGCGAACGTGCGTCGTATGGCTCCGGGCTTCTTTTCTTCTTGTTAACAGGGGATGGGCTGTGTGAATGATGCGGGCCTCCTCCGCCATGGTGGCTGCTAGGTGGCGGTGGAGGCAGAGGTGGTGGTGGGTTAGCCTTCTTGATGTTACCCTCCTGCGACGCTGCTTGTCGGATGCGGAGGGTCATGGCGCGACCTGCTCTTGTGTCCCTGGTTGCGCTCTCCGTCATGACGGGTTTGCTCCGCGTTGTCGCGGATGATGATGCCACTTTTCCTTGGCGGGGGCATATCTGTACGACGGTGAGCTTTGGTGTCTTCGCGATGTCGGGGGGAGCGGGGCGGTGGCGATGGGCGACGAGGTTGGGCTTTGCCTTCGTGGTTGGAGGATATGGGGATACCATCCTTCCTGTTGCGCGCATCCCTCCGTCTTCGATCTAATGAACCCGTCTGGGACCCGACATCAAGAGGAGATCTGCCCTTTGGCGGCCTATGCTGGCTAGACTGGCAAAACGTTGGGTCAGACTCAAGCCTCTGAGAGGTGGCCTTTTCCTGCTGTTTCACCGCCTTGGCCAATAGGTCATAGACCTGGTCCACCACCTTAGGCGATCTATCCTGCTCCAGAAGGGTCTTGGCAACGGCGAGGTTGAGGAGAGGAGTGGGCATCACCAGCCTGCCTTCACTGTCAATGTATGGCTTGGCTTGTGCCGGCTTCGGGGGAGCCCATCCTAGCTTTCGCCACACACCAGGATCGTTGATGACGCGAGCCGGAGCTTTCTTGGGCTTCTGCTGCAGCAGCAGAGTCTTGTACTTGGCCTCCATTGCTCTAGCTTTCTCTATGGATTTCTGCGCGTTGACTAGATCTCGATCTAGCTTTGCGCCTTGCTCCACGATGGCCTGCGCTTCCTCCAGCAGCTGCTGGCGCTTCTCATCAAGATGGGTTACACTCTGGATATGAGCTACGGTGAATGGCTCTACGAGGAGATTGTCGTACATTACTCCATCAGCTAGAGTAACTTGGGCAGCAGCAGACGTAGATGCTAGAGGCGGCAAGTTTGCGGTGTTGTTGTTGATTGGGCTGGTGCCGAGTTCCTGCAGCAGTTGCACTGGGTTAGGCGGAGGGGGCATGGCCTTTGAGCAATCATTGTCGGCAGCAACAGGTGGTCCCTTCCCCTTGTACAGGGCATGTTGTTGGCCTGCTCGTCGCGCGTGTACTCCTTCTCCATCTCCTGCATGGCAGATTCGAGATCCTCCGGGCTGAAATCTATCTCCTCCGAATCTGCATTGAAATCGGCGTACAGCGCGTCAATCACAGAGTCGGAGGGTGCCAGGGCTTCCTCGATGACGGGGGGTGGAGGTGCAATAGCAGCGACGATGACTGGAGGTGGTGGCGCACCTGCGGCAATGGCGGGCGGAGGCGGGGGAGGTGGTTGCTGAAACGGTGGTGCTCCGTCAATGAGCGCAAGATCCGCCTGAGCTGCCCCCTCGACCTCTGCGTAGCTATTGACGGTGTTCACCATACTTTATAAGGTGAGACGTCTTGAAGCTTGCTACCGCCTTAGAGAATGCCGGAGAAGCGTTCCCGGGTCCAGTCCTTCCACAAAGTGATACATAGCATCATCATTGGGGTAGTGTGCCAGATTGGCTCGTATACGGAGCCACGTGGCAAGGTAATCGTGGGGGTTTTCGCCCTCTCTCTGAGTTCAACGTGCTAGATCGAAGATGGTAACCACGCCGACGAACTTAGATCTCTATTGTCCAGACACACGGACAAAGCCGACGGACTTGCATTGATCTTCCACCGTTATATCCTCCACAGGGGCGGTTTGGGTGGGCCTTGAATTTTTGTGATCTTTTCTGGCAAACTCCAAAGAGAGATCCGACATCGATCCTTCCGCGAACGTATCCTGCACGTAGGCAGTCCGTGCGGGTCTTGATGCTCCTCCGACTCCCAGGGAACTAGTGCCCGAGTCGGTTTTGTCAATGAAGAGGTGGATGTCTCCGATGGGGACGATTAAGCATCCCGTAGGGTTCGTCTTCGCCGGGATCTAGAATTCATCGGGAGGGACGATCGGAATGTTGCCTGAGAAGAGAGCATGACCGATGGCTACGGTTTCACCGATTCCCGCGAAGATCTTCATCCTCGCCCGCTGAAGAGCCTGAAGCGCCTCTTGCCCCACGGTGGGCGCCAACTGTCGTGGATTGCCGACGAGTACGCCATGGAGGGGTCCTCACAGTGCGTGTTTAGATACATGGGGGAAGGCGGACGGTTGACGGGTACGAGGTAACACAGCTTACCCAGGTTCAGATCCCACGATGGTGGCGGAATCCTACCCTGCTATAAATCACTATAATGGCAATACGCCGAGTTACAGGGATCGATTCGCTGTGCGAGGTATGAGTTAATTGGTGCCCTAAAGGATCCCATAGGCCCGACTTATATAGTCGCCATGTCCTAGGGTTAAAAGTAAAATTCCTAGCCGGATAGGTTACAGAGTCCTACACTGCCTACAATAAGTCTAGCGTGTCTTGCACTCCAAAGCTCCGGGTATGTCGGTGACTCCTCTGTAGCCTTCCTTTATCCGGCATGGGCCTCCCTTCTGGATCCATCTAACTGGGTCGCCCAGCAGGACAAGGGCCATGCTACCAACTGTGGGCCACCCGGGTTATCCAGATAGAGGACATGCTATGTGGATACCCATATAGCATATCCCCAACACTAGATCTGCTTGAATTCTTTGTTGTAGAGGACAGCTTCCACAAAGGCTGCTTCACCAATCTCGTAGTCCCTATCCTTGGTAAAGCTTCCGGATACGGCGATGACACCGTTTGGTCCGAGTATCTTGAGATTGTTGTAGACGAAGCATGGCTTGGACGTGAAGGCGTGGAAGATGTTGCGTCCGAATATGATGTGGTACACGCTCTTGAAGGGGACCACCTCAAAGGTCATGCGTTCTTGGCGGTAATTATTAACATCGCTAAAACCAAACTGAAGTGTGATGCACCCAAGGGACCAAGCCTCCCGACCAGGAACTACTCCATGGAAGATGGTGCTGGTCCGCCTTAGGTTTGCCTCCGTCAAGTTCATCTCGTGTAGTGTATCCAGGTACATGATGTTGATGCTGCTTCCACTATCCACCATACATTTGGTGAACTCATTGTCGTCAATCAGGGGGTAGATGACCATGGTGTACTGGTTCTCCGTAGGGATGAGGTCTAGGTGATCCTTCCTGTCCCAAGTAATTGGAATCTCCAACCAGCGCAGGTGCTGGGGAACTAGGGGTGGAGTGGCCATCAGAATCCTCATGGAGTTCTTCTGTTGTCGGACAGTGGGGGTGCCAAGGAAAGTGTGGAAAATGGATGCCTTCTTCTCGAAGGGGTTCTTGACATTGCCATCTCTCTTGGCGGCATGCTTGGGGTCAACATCCTCATCCATGTCACTTGAATCCTTGGACTCCTCTTACTTCTTCTTCCCCTTGCCCTTGCCTCGCGGTCTGTTCTTCCGACTTCGTTTATAGCCGGACTCCGGGTCCTCCTTGAGATCGTTGACGAACTTTTAATGGCGATTGGTGTGGGTGGCATTGCCGTTGGCGTAGAGGTGTACGAGGCACGGTATATCGTGGTACTCCTTGTAGGTTTGGGGAACGCAGAGCGATGCCGAGGTAGTTTCACTGCCTCGCTGCTGCCCACGACCAGCTCCCCGTCCTCAGCCACGCTGTCTGCTATCACCTCGTCCTGCAAATGTCATAGCGACCATGTCGGAGGTTTGCTTTTCTTCTGGCGGGTTCTTCCGCTTGGTGCTGCTGTTCCTCCGTGCTTGAGTTGGAATGGACATTGTCGGCAGGGAGCCGCTAGCATTGTCGTCGGCAGCTGCGAACTCACTGGCTAGCTGAATCATCTGGTTGAGATCTAGCTGATGGTTGTCCTACATGCGCTTCAACTTATGTCGGAGAAATGTGCCCCTCTCCAACTCATTAATGAAGGCGGCCATGGCGGTCTGAGCATGCACTCCTACGCAGGAGTTCTTCCTGTCCAGCCAGCGAGAGAGGTAGGCGCGAGATGTCTCGTCCTTCTCTTGCATGCACCGCTGTAGATCGCCAACAGTACAGGGACGTTTGTACGTACCCTTGAAGCTTTTGGTGAACGCTTCTTGCTTGTCCAACCAATTGCAGATGGATCTCTCCGGCAAGTCATCAATCCATTGCCGGGCCGGGCCCGCCAACATCAAAGGGAGGTACTTGACAGCGATGTTGGGGTTACCCTCGGCTATTTCTACCACGTTGTCGTAATCCTGCAACCATGTAGCTGGCTTGGCGGTGCCATCATAGGACTTGATGGTCTTGTCAATCGGGAAACCTTGGGGGTAAGTTGCGGACCGTATCATACGTCCAAAGCAACGTGGTCCCAGGTATGGTCCTTCCCGGGCCTCGTGGATCTTGTCCAGACGTGAACGTGCGTCGTATGGCTCCGGGCTTGTTTTCTTCTTGCCATCAGGGGATGGGCTGCGTGAACGACGTGGGCCTCCTCTGCCATGGTGGCTGCTAGGTGGCGACAGAGGTGGAGGTGGTGGGTGGGTTAGCCTTCTTTCTATTACCCTCATGCGATGCCTCATGCTTGTCGCAGTTGCTTGTCGGACGCGGAGGATCGTGGCGCGACCTTCTCTTGTGTCCTTGGTTACGCTCCCCATCATGACGGGTCAGCTCCGTCTTGTCGCGGATGACGATGCTGCTCTGCCTTGGCGGGGGCATATCCGTAAGACGGTGAGCCTTGGGGTCTTCGCGATGTTGTGAAGAGCGGGGCGGTGGAGATGGGCGACGGGTTGAGCCTTGCCTCCATGGTCGGAGGATATGGGGATAGCGTCCTTCCTGTTGCATGCATCCCTCCGTCTTTGTTCTGATGAACCCGTCTGGGACCCGACATGAAGAGGAGATCGATCCCTTGGTGGCTTATGCTAGCTAGACTGGCAAAACGCTGGGTCAGACTCAAGCCTCTGAGAGGTGGCCTTTTCCTGCTGTTTCACCGCCTTGGCCACAAGGTCATAGACCTGATCCACAGATGCGGGTGATCTATCCTCTTCCAGAAGGGTCTTGGCAACGGCGAGGTTGAGAAGAGGAGTGGGCATCACCTGCCTTCCTACACTGTCAATGTATGGCTTGGCTTGTGCCGGCTTCGAGGGATCCCATCCTAGGTTTCACCACACACCAGGATCGTTGATGACGCGAGCTATAGCAGGGTCTTGTACTCGGCCTCCATGGTTCTAGCTTTCTCTATTAACTTCTGCGCGTTTGCTAGATCTCGATCCAGCTTAGCGCCTTGCTCCGCGATGGCCTGCACGTCCTCCAGCAGCTGCTAGCGCTTCTCGTCAAGCTGGACTACATTGTGAATATGAGCCACGGTCATGGGCTCGACGAGGATATTGCCATACATCACTCTATCAGCTGGAGTGACTTGGGCAGCAACAGACATAGATGCCGGAGGCGGCGGGTTTGTAGTGTTGTTGATGCTCGGACCGGTGCCAAGTTCCTACGACTGCTGCACTGGGTTAGGCAGAGGGGGCATGACCTTTGCGCGATCATTGTCGGCAGCAACAGGTGGTCCCTTCCCCTTGTCCAACGCTGTAGGCGGAGCTCGTCCGAGTTGATCTTCATCCATCGCTGTCCCAATGCCAACGAACACCTCTCGGGACGTGACGGCGTTGTTGGCCTGCTCGTCGCGCTTGTAATCCTCCTCCATCCCCTGCATGGCAGAGTCTAGCTTCTTCGGGCTGAAGTCTATCTCCTCCGAGTCAGCGCTGATGTCGGCGTAGAGCGCGTCAAGCATGGAGTCGGAGGGTGCCGGGGTTTCCTCAATGACAGGGGGTGTAGGTGCAATAGCAGCAATGATGACTGGAGGTGGTGGTGCAGTTGCGGCCACGAAGACCGGAGGCGACGGTGGCGGTTGCTGAGGCGGAGGGGCTCCGCCAATGAGCGCAAGATCTGTCTGAGCTTCCTCCTCAGCCTCCGCTTAACTATTTACGGTGTTCTGCATGTTTTCGAAAGTGAGGCGTCCTGAAGCCTACTTCCGTCTTAGCGTATGCCAGAGAAGCGTACCGTGGTCCAGTCATTCCACAAAGTGATACATAGCATCATCATTGGGGTAATGAGCTAGATCGGCCTGTATACGGAGCCACCTGGAAAGGTAATCGCGGGGGTTTTTGCCCTCTCTCTGAATGCAAAGCGCTAGATCAAAGATGGTCACCACTCCGACGAACTTGGATCTCTGTTGTCCAGACGCACGGGCGAAGCCGGCGGACTTGTAGCAATATTCCACCTTTATATCCTGCACAGGGGTGGTTTGGGTGGGCCTTGAATTTTTCCGATCTTTGTCGGCAAACTCCGAAGAGAGATCCGACATCGATCCTTCCGCGAACGTATCCTTACCGTAGGCGGTCCGTGCGGTTCTTGACGCTCCTCCGACTCCCAGGGAACTAGTGATCGAGTCGTTTTCGCCGATGAAGAGGTGGATGTCTCCGATGGGGACGATCGAGCATCGCATAGGGTTCGTTTTCGCCGGGATCCAGAACTCGTCATGAGGGACGATCGGAATGTTGCTGGAGAAGAGAACGCGACCGATTGCTATGGTTTCGCCGATTCCCGTGAAGATCTTGGACCTCGCCCGCTGTAGAGCCTGAAGTGCCTCTTGCCTCATGGTGGGCGCCAACTGTCATGGTATTGCCGATGAGTATGCCATGGAGGGGTCCTCACAGTGCGTGTTTATTGACGTGGGGTAAGGCGGACGGTTGATGGGTACGAGGTAACATAGCTTACCAAGGTTCAGATCCCATAACGGTGGCGGAATCCTACTCCTGCTATAAATCACTATAGTGGCGATACGCCGAGTTATAGGGATCGTTTCGCTGTACAAGGTATGAGTTGTGTATTTCCCTAAAGGCTCCCATAGGCCCGACTTATATAGTCGCTAGGTCCTAGGGTTACAGGGAAAGTCCTAGCCTGAGAGGTTACAAAGTCCTACATATTATACAGTGAGTCTAACGTTTCTTGCACTCCAAGGCTCTGGGTATGTCGGTGACTCCTTCGTAGCCTTCCTTTATCCGGCATGGTCCTCCCTTCTGGATCCATCTAACTAGGCCGCCTAGCAGGCCACAAGACATGCTACCAACTGTGGGCCACCCGGGTTATCCGGATAAGAGACATGCTATGAGGATACCCATATAGCATATCCCCAACACGATTCTTAGTAGTTCTTGCTTGTCTATGATTAGCTCCAGCTTGCTAGTAGTTTGTAGCATGTCATATGAATGTTTGCTTGCATTTTTTTATTCATATTTAGGTATGATATTGTGGTATCCTCCTCTGGAAGTTTCATGTGAATCGACTTGGCACATTCTCACGCATGCATATGACTAAACAATAGTCAGTAAGCCTCGGTGATTTATTTTGCCTCAGAGTTCTAGTATCACTTTCATGCCATAATTAGTCATGTTTTGTTGCAAGCATGATTATGACATTTATTGCTCTCTCGTTTGTCGCTCCCTCTCTTTTGCTAGCCTTCACTTGCACTGAGTATGAGCTCTACTGTGCTTCCAACTCCCCAAAACCAATATTGCCAACTGTGTCCACCATACCTACCTATTAGCATCTTTTGCTATTTCAGTGCATATTCAATATGCCTTGTTTTCTTCCAAATAAATTTTTTGTATGTTTTGACAAAGTTAGTTAGTAAAGCTCTCAGGAACTTGATGTCACACTTTATTCCTTGCACTTAATAATCCTGAACCATTGTGACTTGTCCATGAAATTTATATGCTTTCAAATTATATGGTAGGAGTCAGCAGAACCGTGCTGTCACGGGGAATGCTTTTAACACTTTTTGGATATCCTGTCTAGTTGACACTTTGCTCTTTTGTTTACGGATGTCGATGATGTGAAATAAAAGGGGAGCTTGTGAGTTCATGGCGTCTATACATTGTGTTAGAGAAACGCCTGGACCGCTAGCCTAAGCCATGCTTAATCATGGTGGAAAATTGTAGCATCACCATAATGAGCATTTATGAAGCACCCTCAATAAAAAGCTATGCACATAGTAAATAAAAACACCGCTGAGATGCTCATTGTCCGCTTGCCTTGTCATTTTGATCATAGGATAGCTCCTGTATCATGTGCAAGGGGTACCCCATTGGCGGTTCTCTATGATATGGATGTATTTACAATGAAAAGAACTTGCAGGTAACCAAAGTTGAGTAGCATGCGGAGCGGCCCTGGTACTCAAGGGACTTGGGGTTTCCAGTTTATGGTCTGTCAAGCATATAACTCATATTGGACCTCACTTTCACCTTAACCACTTGAAGATGCCTATGATAGGGGCAATGAGAGATCAAAGCTAATGAGTATCTTAATTTCAGCATTTGGAAGCCTTTCAAACTTTTCAAAACTTTTTCACTCCCTTGTTGAGTCACCACTTATTCTATGAGCACCTTCTTGAGAGCATAGTTATCATTGTTGTGTTTGTCTCAAAACTTGAATAATTATGTCATGACTTTGATGCTTGTATCTCTGATATCTTTACTTCTAGTCTTCACTTGAACTTTAGAGGTGCCTTGGCATTTATATTGTGCTATACAAACAAAGGCAAGCGAGATACCACTCTATCATACCTTATTATGAGCATTGCAATGTTGCATATGTTTATGTTTCATGCTACTTATTATTATTGAGTTGGTTTCTCTTCATAGCTTACAAAAACTATTGAGTAGAATTAGTTGTATACTATTTATTATGAATGGTTTAAGCATTTACTCCTGTGTTGAGAATATATACATCATGTGAAGCAAAGTGTTCGTGAAAGTTCTTTTATCGCACTCAGTTTCAAATGAATTTCTTGAGGACAAGAAATAAGCTAAGCTTGGGGGGAGTTGATACGTCCAAAACGTATCTACTTTCCTGAACACTTTTGCTATTATTTCTCCTCTAAACTTATGTTATTTGGATACAACTAACACGGATTGACGCTGTTTTCAGCAGAATTACCTTAGTGTCTAGTTTTTGTGCAGAAAATCAACTATCAGGAAAAATCCCGGAAAATATGCCAAAAATCCTATTTCACCAGAAGATCCAGAGAGCCAAAGTATGAGACGGAGAAGGGGCATGGGGGGCCCACACCCCTGTCAGGCGCGGGCCCACCTCTGACCGCGCCTAGGGGGGTGCAGCCACCCCAGGCACCCCCTCGGCCTCCCTCTGGGCCTATAAGTTGCCTCTCGTCCGGTATGATAGTTTTATAGAAAGAGTTCTGCTCCGCCTCCGCCATGATAAACCAAGATTCGGATCCAGAAACTCTGTTCTGGCAGCCTGCCGGGACTGGTAATTTGGAGAGGATAATCGCCATCATCATCACCAACGCATCTCCATTAACCATCAATGTTTCCCTCATCCATGAGTGAGTAATCCCCCGCTGTAGGATTGGGGATGGTAGGGATCAGATGAGTTCTATCATGTAAGATTGTTAGGGCATAGTGCCTAGTATCTCTATTAGTGTTATTTGACTTTGTTGCAACTTTTTGTGCTTAATGCTTATCACTAGGGCCTGAATGCCATGATCTCAGATCTAAACTTATTATTGAATAATTATGATAGTATTGTTTGTGATCTTATCTATAAGTTGTGTACACATATCATTGTCCGGATCCAAAGGCCCCGAAGTGACAATAATTGGGACAACCAGAGGGGATGTGCGGTGACGCAGCATACCACTGCATCTGTAGTACATTATAGTCGTTGACATGACATCTACAGAACACCGTTCCGTAAATATCATATCCCTCAGAGTGGTACAATAGAAACATTGCGGGTCCATATTACAAATGTACACACATTATTATTATAACAATACCGAAAGTTCATGACTTCCAAAAGATTCAACTTACAAACCAAAATATAAAGTGTTCAGCGAAATTTAAAAGTCGCAACTCCGTCTAGGAGTTGAGCTCAACAGCTTATTCTATACAGTTCATGATGTTCGGCTCCATGGGTTACTATTAATTAGGTTACTTAGTTGGACTCATTATCATCGACACCATAGTTTATTTTATAATCCACTCCTTCAACTCCTCTGGACAGATCATTTTCCTCATAGAACACATCTTCTTGGCATTCGGCTGCATACATTGGCACGTCTTCGGGATGCTCAGAGTCTAATCAAGGGATCAAAGGAAAGAATGAGTAACAACGTACCCAACAAGTTCATTATATGCAAGGTGGGAAGTTTGATGCTCTAACTACCACCTCGGATTATAAATCCTTGGCACTATGCAGTTTTTGTAAATCTTTCTTCAAAGATTGATTTTATTCCGAAAAACTATGACAATCAGCCTTCACAGGTTGACGAGAACTTTCATGGAGTTCCTTTCCTGCTGCGTCCGTAGCTCCTTCCCGGAACAGGGAGTAACAAGTTACAGTTCTTACACTCTGCAGAGGTGCGTTACTTTACCCATGAGAGATCAACTCCTTGTTGCACAACCGGGCGTACTTTACCGTCCACAATTCCATGATGTGGGGCCCAGTAGTTGGTCCAAGCCAATCACTGCCCCCTTTGCGACCCCACATGCCTCCTTGGTGTACACCATGCCCACATAATGTATTACGGCAATGGTTTGTACAAACCGTTAGATGCCAGAACAATCGTGGGACGATGAGGGTTCCCACCCATATGCTGCATATCCTCTATGAAGTTCCAATTAATATGCACGCTACGAGGATAAAAGCCACGACCTGCACATCCGGCTTCATGCGAGAGGAAGAAGATACAGCTGACTTCTCTATCCCATTCCAAATCTCATGGCTAACGCGTAATATACGGCGCTAGAATCACTGATGTCAGGGGTTATTAAGTCTCTACTTGATCATCATTGTTGCAAATAGAACCCTAAGTTCTTTTGCTCCACTATATCACCACTTAGGATGATATCTATGATTTCTTTATGTATGAAAATAATATTTTCTTTATTTTATAGCATATATGATAACACACAATTTGCAAATACTTTGATAAAGACTCTTCAAAGGACATGAGCAAGTGATGAACTTGCCTTGTGATGGCAAGGTAGTGAAGTCTTATGCTTGCACTAGACCTTGAGCTTCTAGTTCTACAAAAACATCATTATTGCCCGGTAAGGACAATATTTAAAGAAGCAAAATGACTATACAAGTAATGTAATGCATTATTTAATTCTATATGCATTTTCCCTATATAAGGTACCTTTTAATAAAGCATTTATAAATATTTTCTTTTATATTTATTGCATATATTGAATTATTTGATTTTATTTCCCTTTTTATTAGACTTTTATTGATTTAATAATACTTTTATGAATTATTAATTATAAATTAAAATTTATTATTAAATTTTTAGTTAGTATTTTTCAAAAATACTATAATATTAATATATCATGAAAGTTATTTTTATTTATTTTTATCACCTTTCAATAATTTTGTAAAATTCCATAAGTAATACATGAATTAAAAAATTCTTATAAAAATTTAAATGTCCAAAATTTTATATCTTATTTTATTTGGATAGAGTGGATTGTTGTGAATCCAAAAATATTTTATTTATATTTTTGGACTTTTATTTTATTTTCTAGAATTTTATTGAGTTCAGGGGCATTTTGGTCCTTTCCAGTTGATTAAAACTTCTTTTTATTCTTTTTTTTAAACGACTTGGGCTGGCCACTTGGGCTTATTGGGCCAGTGTGGCCCAATAGGGCAGGGTCAAAATCATCACCCCGAGGGGTTTTGGCCCACCCAGCCCACACTCCCTGCTTCCTCCTCATTCTCACATTTCCTCCTCCTCGACCTCGCGGCTCTGGCGATGGCCGCCGTTGAGGCTTCCCCTGGCCGCTGCCGTGGTGGAGGGCGAGGTTTGCGACTATGCTTGTTCATCCAGTCCAACTCGATTTGACTCCGGGGCTTCCCCGTGGCCAGGTTCACCCCGTTCCCGAACCCTAGGGTTAGGGGAAAGTGTTGTTGCCACAGCCATGGTACCGCCTGCGGTGGTGTGTTGGGCGCGTGTGCTGCTGTGGCCGCCGCCGTGGCTAGTGTAGGTTGCAGCGCCCACCGGGTGCTCCCTGTGCCGCCGCGGGTTCGTCGGCCAATCTTCTTCCTCTTCAATTCGTTAGCGAGGACCCCGGGTTAGTTGCCTCCATGGTTCTTGTTCATTCTACTACCATGAATCTCTCTGTGTGTATCTAGTGGCTTCTCGTGCCTAGTGACTATGTTCTGATTAGGGTTCATCTCTTAATTAGGGTTCTTGTTCTGATTAGGGTTCATAACCCCCTTTTGATCATATCCGTGATGCTTTAGATCTAGTGGTGATCATTCTTGAGCATGAAGAATTATTGTTTACTGTGGAGACGATTTGTAGTGGATTTTATGATGCTAGTGGCTTTTATGATGCTAGTGGCTTGTCAGATTTATTCCAGTGGTAATTCACTATGATCCCATGCTAGTGTTTCTATGGAATCCCTGATTGGAAATGTTGTTGATCTGAGAACTTACTCTACTGTCAGAATGCTTATACTGACAGTAGTTTCTCTCAGTAGTTGCTTACTGCAATTAAAATTATAATGGTAGGCTTGTATGAGATTACATACTGAATATAATCATTACATGTAATGATTTTCTGTGGATGTATAGATGAATTTGATGTTGATTCCTGGCACTTGGCTTTAGGAAGATGATATTTATTGGTTTGTCCCTTCTATCTATGGGAACTAAGCAAAAATTGGTTTTAGCTCATTTAGAACTTGTCCTTGTGATACCATTATGATCTGGCACAGAAGTGATTGAGGTTTGTTTCTGGGCTTAGATTTGACAATACTTGTGATTAACACTGGCAGGATAAAATGAAAGCTTTTCTTAACTCTCTTGCCTATGATGTTGGTCTGAGGCTCTAGGATTTTAAGTCCTAGTTAGTTGAGCAATTAGTTTGTTTGTAACTTGTAAGATTAGAGGTGCTACTCTCTCTGGGCGATGTGCCCTAATCTGATAAGAACAAATGAAGAATGATTTAAGTTGCATAAATTAACACTAAACCCTGTGATTCTGGTCTGAGAGTTTAGTGCTTTTGGCTGAGTTTGATTTCTTGTCTTTATACTTGAAATCTCTAGGATAGATTCACCTCACTTGGGTGATTATTGAGAGATTATCTCATAAAGCAACACATGCTTTTGTTTAGATACTATGATTGAATCATGTGATGGTTTTATGAGGCTCACCACAAAATCTGATGATGGTGTAGTAGGTTGATGATGATGATCTTGATCTGGTTTTGCTGGACTCCTGTGCTTGCTCTTGAGCTCTCCTTCTCCTCCTAGCTCCTGGGCTTGATCTTGCTATCCACCTGATCCATTCCCCTCCTTATGTCACCATCCTGGTGATGTTTGGTTGAACCTTGGTTGGTGTGGTTGCTGGCTGTGGTGCTTGGTTTAGCTGCTTTTTACACTGGTTGTTCTTGTGTGCTGTGCAGTGGGGTGATGCACTAGTGCCCCCCACGGCTGTGCTATGGTTTTGTGAGATTGGGCTATGCTTGTGAGGTTGACAGCACACCATATGCATGTTGGTGTGTGTCCAGCTTGTGTGCCTGCTATGCACTTGTGGATATGTTCAGAATTTTTGAACTTACTATTACCAGATTACTTTCACATGGCTGGTGAATTGGTCCCTCTTGGCTGTCATTTGACTTCTAGTTTTGAATTTATGAAAGATGGAATCTTTCATATTGGTGAAACTTGCCCCTTTTATAACATTTCTCAATGATGAATTTGTCAAGTGCATTTCACTGACATATCTGAGAGAAATAATACTAACACTAATCTACTTTTGTTTTTATTTAGTCTTTGTTTTGCAGGTACAAAGATAAAGATGAAGATTTAGTTTAGATTTAGATATAGGATAGTTAGTAAATATTCCAATGTAATTTTCTTATTCTTTTATTATTCTTGTAATCTTTATTTTATTCAATTGTAATAAAGATTATATGATTATTAATAAATAATATTATTATTATTTATCTTTTGTACATTGTGAAGTTTGAAAATGGCTTCAGTAGGTTACATTCTTTGTAACTTTTTTATGTATTAATAATATGAAATAAGTTTCATATTCAATATTGTTTTTGGATAAAATTTAAGTTATATTACTTATCTCTTAATTAATTTAAGATCCAAAACTTATATCTAAATCATTTAAATTATAATTCGAACACTCAAGTATAAAATTCAAATTCATTTTAAACACATAACTCCTTAAAGATCATCTCAAAGTTTAAAACAATCATCCTTTAGACTAAACCTAATCTGAAAGGATAAAAGAAACATTGATCACTTAAGATTTTAATTTGGCGAAAATTTTACCCACATTTTCACAAATAAATGCATGCAACATTTCATATTCCTAAATCTACCCTTCGTTAGTTCCTAAATGCTGGGATGTTACAGACTTCTGGATAAGCTTGTGGAGATGTACCTGAATAGTTCTGGATAAGCTTTTCATAAATCCTCTTCCTTCTCCCATGTGGCTTCCCTCTTAGGGTGATGTTCCCACTGTACCTTGCAATATTTGATTGCTCTATTCCTCAATCTTTCCAGTTTTCTTCTAGAATCTTATAGGGCTTTTCAATATAAGTCAGGTCTGCTTGTAGTTCTATCTCTTGATGTGTTATTGCATCGTCTGGAACTTTCAAACATTTGCGAAGTTGTGACACATGGAAAACATTATGCACTTGAGCCAATCTTGATGGTAACTCTAAAGCATAAGCTATAGTTCTGTTTTGACTCAGTATCTTGAAAGGTCCGATATATCTTGGACTCAATTTCCCTTTAACTCCGAATCTTTTTACTCCTTTCATTTGACTTACTTTCAAATAGACCATATCTCCCACTTCTGGATGCCATGATCTTCGACTTTGATCCGCATAACTTTTATGTCTGCTCTGTGCTATTTTCAGTCTATCCCTAATCTTATCAATGATATCTTGTCTTCCCTTGATATAATCTGGCGCAAATTCTTTGCTGCTTCCAGGTTCATACCAACATATTGGTGATCTACACTTCCTTCCATACAGAATCTCATATGGAGCTGCCTTCATACTACTCTCATAGCTATTGTTATAAGAAAATCCTGCCAATGGTAGGTGATCTTCCCATGTTCCTCCAAAATCTAGTGCACAAGCTCTCAACATGTCTTCTAGTATTTGATTTTTTCTTTCAGTTTGACCTCCTGTCTCAGGATGATATTCCGTGCTGAAATCTAACTTTGAACCAAGTGCTTCATGCAATTGCTTCCAAAATAATGAAGTAGACACTGATCCCCTGTCAGTTACGATCTTTTTGGGTACTCCATGCTTACTTACTGTCTCTTTGACATATACTTCAACTAACTTCTCGGCATTATCCTTTTGATTCACCAGAATAAAATGTGCACTCTTGGTGATTCTGTCCACAATTACCCATATCATATCCTTCCTTTTTGGTGTCATAGGTAATCCTGTAATGAAGTCCATACCTATTTCCTCCCATTTCCATTCAGGAATTTCTAAGGGTTGTAATGGTCCTGCTAGACTTTGATGTTCAGCTTTCACCCTTTGACAAGTATGGCATTCAGATACATATTTATCAATATCTCTTTTCATATTATTCCACCAGAATAGTTCTTTTAAATCCATATACATCTTAGTAATCCCTAGATGTATAGAATATGGGGTATCATGTGCTTCGTTGAGTATGACATTTCTAATCTCAGTCACATCTAGAACACATAGACGGTCTTGGAACCATAAAGACCCAAAATCCCCAAGGCGAAAAACAGATTTTTGCCCTTAAGATATCCTTCGAATTTCCTCAGCAATAAAATGATCTTCTTCTTGATGTCTAAAAATTTCTTGCTTAAGATCACTATCGTGCTCTGCAACTACCTGCATAGTAGCTAATCCTCCTAGAACCTCTGTTTTGATGAATTGAAGTTCTAATCTTTCCAAGTCCATTTGTAACTCTTTTGGTAGCTCCCTATTGCTAGGCTGAATATCTGCACTCTTTCTGCTTAAAGCATCTGCTACAACATTTGCTTTCCCTGGGGTGTAATTGATTGTTAAATCATAATCCTTGATTAATTCCAACCAACGCTTTTGTCTCATATTCCATTCCTTTTGAGTGAAGAAATATTTGAGACTTTTATGGTCAGTGTATAACTCACATCTTGCTATCCACCTGATCCATTCCCCTCCTTATGTCACCATCCTGGTGATGTTTGGTTGATCCTTGGTTGGTGTGGTTGCTGGCTGTGGTGCTTGGTTTAGCTGCTTTTTACACTGGTTGTTCTTGTGTGCTGTGCAGTGGGGTGATGCACTAGTGCCCCCCACGGCTGTGCTATGGTTTTGTGAGATTGGGCTATGCTTGTGAGGTTGACAGCACACCATATGCATGTTGGTGTGTGTCCAGCTTGTGTGCCTGCTATGCACTTGTGGATATGTTCAGAATTTTTGAACTTACTATTACCAGATTACTTTCACATGGCTGGTGAATTGGTCCCTCTTGGCTGTCATTTGACTTCTAGCTTTGAATTTATGAAAGATGGAATCTTTCATATTGGTGAAACTTGCCCCTTTTATAACATTTCTCAATGATGAATTTGTCAAGTGCATTTCACTGACATATCTGAGAGAAATAATACTAACACTAATCTACTTTTTTTTTATTTAGTCTTTGTTTTGCAGGTACAAAGATAAATATGAAGATTTAGTTTAGATTTAGATATAGGATAGTTAGTAAATATTCCAATGTAATTTTCTTATTCTTTTATTATTCTTGTAATCTTTATTTTATTCAATTGTAATAAAGATTATATGATTATTAATAAATAATATTATTATTATTTATCTTTTGTACATTGTGAAGTTTGAAAATGGCTTCAGTAGGTTACATTCTTTGTAACTTGTTTATGTATTAATAATATGAAATAAGTTTCATATTCAATATTGTTTTTGGATAAAATTTAAGTTATATTACTTATCTCTTAATTAATTTAAGATCCAAAACTTATATCTAAATCATTTAAATTATAATTCGAACACTCAAGTATAAAATTCAAATTCATTTTAAACACATAACTCCTTAAAGATCATCTCAAAGTTTAAAACAATCATCCTTTAGACTAAACCTAATCTGAAAGGATAAAAGAAACATTGATCACTTAAGATTTTAATTTGGCAAAAAATTTACCCACATTTTCACAAATAAATGCATGCAACATTTCATATTCCTAAATCTACCCTTCGTTAGTTCCTAAATGCTGGGATGTTACAGACTTCTGGATAAGCTTGTGGAGATGTACCTGAATAGTTCTGGATAAGCTTTTCATAAATCCTCTTCCTTCTCCCATGTGGCTTCCCTCTTAGGGTGATGTTCCCACTGTACCTTGCAATATTTGATTGCTCTGTTCCTCAATCTTTCCAGTTTTCTTCTAGAATATTATAGGGCTTTTCAATATAAGTCAGGTCTGCTTGTAGTTCTATCCCTTGATGTGTTATTGCATCATCTGGAACTTTCAAACATTTGCGAAGTTGTGACACATGGAAAACATTATGCACTTGAGCCAATCTTGATGGTAACTCTAAAGCATAAGCTATAGTTCTGTTTTGACTCAGTATCTTGAATGGTCCGATATATCTTGGACTCAATTTCCCTTTAACTCTGAATCTTTTTACTCCTTTCATTTGACTTACTTTCAAATAGACCATATCTCCCACTTCTGGATGCCATGATCTTCGACTTTGATCCGCATAACTTTTCTGTCTGCTCTGTGCTATTTTCAGTCTATCCCTAATCTTATCAATGATATCTTGTCTTCCTTTGATATAATCTGGCGCAAATTCTTTGCTGCTTCCAGGTTCATACCAACATATTGGTGATCTACACTTCCTTCCATACAGAATCTCATATGGAGCTGCCTTCATACTACTCTCATAGCTATTGTTATAAGAAAATCCTGCCAATGGTAGGTGATCTTCCCATGTTCCTCCAAAATCTAGTGCACAAGCTCTCAACATGTCTTCTAGTATTTGATTTGTTCTTTCAGTTTGACCTCCTGTCTCAGGATGATATTCCGTGCTAAAATCTAACTTTGAACCAAGTGCTTCATGCAATTGCTTCCAAAATAATGAAGTAGACACTGATCCCCTGTCAGTTACGATCTTTTTGGGTACTCCATGCTTACTTACTGTCTCTTTGACATATACTTCAACTAACTTCTCGGCATTATCCTTTTGATTCACCAGAATAAAATGTGCACTCTTGGTGAGTCTGTCCACAATTACCCATATCATATCCTTCCTTTTTGGTGTCATAGGTAATCCTGTAATGAAGTCCATACCTATTTCCTCCCATTTCCATTCAGGAATTTCTAAGGGTTGTAATGGTCCTGCTAGACTTTGATGTTCAGCTTTCACCCTTTGACAAGTATGGCATTCAGATACATATTTATCAATATCTCTTTTCATATTATTCCACCAGAATAGTTCTTTTAAATCCATATACATCTTAGTAATCCCTAGATGTATAGAATATGGGGTATCATGTGCTTCGTTGAGTATGACATTTCTAATCTCAGTCACATCTAGAACACATAGACGGTCTTGGAACCATAAAGACCCAAAATCCCCAAGGCGAAAAACAGATTTTTGCCCTTAAGATATCCTTCGAATTTCCTCAGCAATAAAAGGATCTTCTTCTTGATGTCTAAAAATTTCTTGCTTAAGATCACTATCGTGCTCTGCAACTACCTGCATAGTAGCTAATCCTCCTAGAACCTCTGTTTTGATGAATTGAAGTTCTAATCTTTCCAAGTCCATTTGTAACTCTTTTGGTAGCTCCCTATTGCTAGGCTGAATATCTGCACTCTTTCTGCTTAAAGCATCTGCTACAACATTTGCTTTCCCTGGGGTGTAATTGATTGTTAAATCATAATCCTTGATTAATTCCAACCAACGCTTTTGTCTCATATTCCATTCCTTTTGAGTGAAGAAATATTTGAGACTTTTATGGTCAGTGTATAACTCACATCTGGCTCCATAAAGAAAATGCCTCCATCCATTCAGTGCAAAAACTACTGCTGCTAACTCTAAATCATGAGTTGAATAGTTGACTTCATGTGGTTTCAATTGCCTTGAACCATAAGTAATCACTTTCCGATCTTGCATTAATACACAACCCAAACCTTCTTTAGATGCATCACAGTAAACGGTGAAACCCTTCCCTGTTTCAGGAACTGCTAAAATTGGAGTTGTGGTTAATCTATTCTTTAACTCTTGGAAACTTGCTTCACATTTTTCATCCCACTTGAATGGTGTATTTTTCCTTAATAATTTGGTCATTGGTCCGGCTATTTTGGAGAAACCTTCAATGAATCTCTGATAATAACCAGCCATTCCTAAGAAACCTCGAATTTGCTTCACATTGGTCGGTTCAGTCCACTCCAGTACCGACTGAACTTTAGATGGATTCATAACAATTCCATCCTTACTGATCACATGACCGAGGAATTCTACCTCATATAGCCAGAACTCACACTTACTGAACTTAGCATAAAGCTTATGTTCTCTTAAAGTTTGCAATGCTATTCTCAAATGGTCAGCATGATCTTCCATATCCTTGGAATATATCAGAATATCATCAATAAAGACGATGAAAAACTTGTCCAAATATGGCATGAAGATCCTGTTCATCAGATTCATGAATATTGTCGGTGCATTGGTCAAACCAAATGGTACTACTAGATACTCATGGTGTCCATATCTTGAGACAAATGTTGTTTTTGGAACATCTTTCGGCTTCATTTTTTTATGGTATCCAGATCTTAAATCGATCTTTGAAAATACTCCAGCTCCTTTCACTTGATCAAACAAATCTTGAATTCTTGGTAAAGGATACTTATTTTGGATAGTCATGTTCTTCAGATTTCTATAATCACCACACATCCGTTTTCCCCCATCTCTTTTATCCACAAAGATTACTGGTGTTCCCCATGGAGATACACTTTCCTGTATAAATCCTTTTCTCGCTAACTCATAAATTTGCTCTTTGAGTTCCTTCAACTCTTTGGGTCCCATTTTATATGGTGCTTGATCTATTGGTGCTGTACCAGGTATTAGATCAATGGTGAACTCTATATCCCGGTTTGGTGGCATTCCCGGTAACTCTGTTGGAAAAACATCTTGGAATTCATTAACTATAGGAATCTCTTCTAATTTAACTTCTTTCATTGAATTCAACTGCAGATCCACCATGATATGACTGTGTTTATCTGCTTGGTAAACTATCCTTGCTCCACTTGGAGTTTTGATTGAGACAATTTTCTCCTCGCAATTTATCTGAGCTCCGTGTTCCATCATCCAATCCATCGCCAACACTACTGCAATTCCCTTCAAAGGAATCACATAAAGGTCTGCGAAATATGTACAACCACAGATCGAGATAACCTGATCTTGTTTTATGTGGCGTACAATCACATTCCCTCCTGCCGTAACTACGGTCATATGACTTTCTAACGTTGCCCTTCTAATGCCGAACTTATCACAAAATTCTTCAGAAATGAATGAAGTAGTTGCACCAGTATCAAATAGAAATTTGCCAAGATTGGTAAGGATATTGAGCGTACCTATCACTGCATGCTCCGATTTATCCACCTCCTCGAGGGTTGCACAATTCAGTTTCCCGGTAGGTCGGTTCCTCTTGCCATTGTTGTTCTTACCATTATTCCTCCTTTATTGGGTTGTCCATTTCCTCCACTGGCTTGTCCTCCTCCCTTGGTAGGACATTCTCCCGGTGGTTTTCTCGGACAATCTGGCTTGATATGCCCCTTCTGTCCACAACCATAATAGATCACTACAGGCTTTTTGCATTCCCTCTGGAAATGCCCTGGAATTCCACAATTGTTACAGATAATATTCCTTCTCGGATTGGATTGATTTCCACCACTGCCCTTGTTATTGTTATTGTTGTTGTTGCCATAATTCCTATTTCGAGGTTTGAACTCCAGGTTAGGTTTAGGTTTACTTGCCTGAATTCTCTTAGTTTCCTTCTTGGCTCTCTTCCTCCGATCCTCTTGGACATTCTTGTAATAATCTTCAAAAGTAATGGCTGCATCCAACAATTGCAGATAAGTTTGCTTATTGGCTAACCTTAGCTGCATCTTCACAAATGGATTTAATCCACGAAAGAAATGCTTCTTTCTCTTCTCTCCAGTATTAACATCCTCCTCAACATAACGAGACAGTTGGCTAAACTCCCGGATGTACTCCATGACACAAGTATATCCTTGCTGAAGCTCCTCAAATTCTCTCCGCTTCAACTCCATGACACTTTCCGGAACATGATATTCACGAAATCTCTACTTGAACTCCTCCCAGGTAAACTCCCTTCCTAGATGTTGCATGGCTAACTGATTTTCCCACCATGATGCTGCAGGTCCAGTCAGCAGATGAGTTGCATACCTCAATTTCTCCTCATCATTGCAACCTACAGTTTTCAACTTCCTTTCGGTATCTGCTAGCCAGTCTTTTGCATCCATTGGTTCATGAGCTGATGCAAAAGGTAACGGTCTTGCATTCTGGAAATCAGATAGACTCACTCCTCCACCTTCAGGTGCCCTCTGATTTGCTCGCCCCAGCAGCTCTTCCATGAACTTTTTCTGGGTCGCTTGCATCATTTGCATGCATTGCATAAAGTTCTGCTCCATTAACGGCTTCATTGGTCGGCTTCATTGGTGGTGGTCGTAATGCTTCTTGGTTTGCTGTATCCGCATAGGCCTTTTCCTTGGCCTCTCGCTCCATCCGCTGCTGCTCAGTTTCCATTCCTACACCCGTATCCATGACCCTCTAGTCCTAAAACATAAAGTGAATACTCATAATTAAATCATGCACATGTGTTCTGAGCTCGACTTTACGCACAGAACTAGTCACACAATGAAGATCCAAAGAAAATCCAAATATGCATTTCACATATTTTACATAATATGATAATAATACAAAGTCATTACAACATATACCATATAGGTATATTTACAAAACTACCTTATTACTTGGGTACAATACATAGTACTTGGTACTACTGACTAGTTGTCTCCTTCTAATAGTAACTACGTTCATCGTACATGCCTGATGTCCAACCATGATGACGTGTTGTTCATCGCACAGTTTGTGGAACATATGGCCTTCTAGAAGGAACATACTCTGTATCTGAAGTGTCAGGACTTGAGTCATTACTCAACCTGAGCACATTGACTCCCTCAAGCTCAGCTGAAAAGTCTTCAGAAACATATTCAACATTTTCTCCAACCTGCATCGCCTGAGCTTCATTTCTTGAGTTTTCAACAGGATACATAGATCCTGCTGCTCCCCATGTTCTCTCGTGGGCAAGATAGTTAAACACTGGATAATGTATATTCCCTAGGTTTTGAGAAGATGTTGATGATTCAAACACTCTCTCCTCGGGATCTTCTTTTTCATCCTGGTTATGTATTGACATGGTATTTCTACTACTATTATTAGGTTTCATCCTTGCACCCATCCAACTAGATTGTCCAACATTTCTGTCAGAACCATCTGTGGACATCTGGTGTCCATTATATGATCCCATCCTCCATCCATCCGAATTCTCAATAGGAAGTTCTGAGTCAGAACCATCCTCTGAGCCCTGTGATACTGCATACCGCATATCCATAGTAGGATCATGTGTAGGTTCAGGTCTTGGTGAATAAGGTTATGGTATAAAAGATTCTGGATCTATAGGTATATACTTAAAGATAGGTGTTGCACTACTACTTGCTTCTTTCTCTAACTGGAATGATAATTGCTTTCTCCTTTCCGGATCAGTTAGATCCTCTAACATGTCATTTTTGTCTTGAACAATCACTTGATGAGTCTTATAGAAAGACGCAACGAGTGTCCGGTATCTATCCATAAACTTGGAAGCTAACTCAGGATGCTTCTTAACCAAATTAAGATGATCCGGTATAGGCTCTGAGGCTATAGAATCATGACGTATCATAGAGAATGTGCTACCTTCTAACTCCTTGGTTTTCTGCTCCCGGATATTAGCTATCGCCTCCACAATAGCAACATGATAGGCTGCTAAATGACTCCTACCTTCTCCTATGGGTAGATCGTGATATAATCCAAGCTTCTCTGGAAGTTGGATACTCACACGATACTTGGATGACATCCGGCCATCAAGGTAAGTGATAGTGTTCACTGGAATTATAGTTGGACAACTAAAGAGCTTTAAAAGTTGACGCAGTTGGTCTGTAAATGATCCTTGATAATCATCAAGAGTCTCCCCTTTCCTTACCAAAGTCTGTTTTGGAAACTTTGGTGCCATATCTCTGTATATCGGAAAAATAATTTTAATTAGTATCCAATGATATATTGCATCATAACAAAGAATTATTGCACTAAAATATATAATGGAATATTCTCATTTGCATACCCATTATATTACTTTTAGAGAATTCTTTATCGTTGCTAATTCTCCTACAGGTAATACCCTTTACGAGGTTTCCAACCTAAGGTCAAAGCAATTTTCTCTCATACCAACTGCGGTGACCCAGCATACCACTGCATGTGTAGTACACTATAGTCGTTGACATGACATCTACAGAACACCGTTTCGTAAATATCACATCCCTCAGAGTGGTACAATAGAAACATTACGGTTCCATATTACAAATGTACACACATTATTATTATTACAATACCTGGAAGTTCAAGACTTCCAAAAGATTCAACTTACAAACCAAAATATAAAGTGTTTAGCGGAATTTAAAAGTAGAAACTCCGTCTAGGAGTTGAGCTCAACAGCTTATTCTATAGACTTCATGATGTTCGACTCCATTGGTTACTATTAACTAGGTTACTTAGTTGGACTCATTATCATCGACACCATAGCGGATTTCATAATCCACTCCTTCAACTCCTCTGGACAGATCGGGTTCCTCATAGAACACATCTTCTTGGCATTCGGCTGCATACATTGGCACGTCTTCGGGATCCTCAGAGTCTAAGCAAGGGATCAGAGGAAAGAATGAGTAACAGCGTTACCCAGCAAGTTCATTATATGCAAGGTGGGAAGTTTGATGCTCTAACCACCACCTCGGATTATAAATCCTTGGCACTATGCAGTTTTTGTAAATCTTTCTTCAAAGATTGATTTTACTCTGAAAAACTATGACAATCATCCTTCACAGGTTGACCAGAACTTTCATGGAGTTCCTTTCCTGCCGCGTTCGTAGCTCCTTCCCGGAACTGGGAGTAACAAGTTACAGTCTTACACTCTACAGAGGTGCGTTACTTTACCCATGAGAGATCAACTCCTTGTTGCACAACCCGGCATACTTTCCCGCCCACAATTCCATGATGTGGGGCCTAGTAGTTGGTCCAAGCCAATCACTGCCCCCTTCGCGACCCTGCATGCCTCCTTGGTGTACACCATGCCCACATAATGAATTACGGCAATGGTTTGTACAAACCGTTAGATGCCAGAACTATCGTGGGACGATGAGGGTTCCCACCCATATGCTGCATATCCTCTACGAATTACCAATTAATATGCATGCTACGAGGATAACAGCCAGGACCTGCACATCCGGCTTCATGCGAGAGGAAGAAGATATAGCTGACTTCTCTGTCCCATTCCAAATCTCATGGCTAACGCATAATATACGGCGCTAGAATCACTGATGTCAGGGGTTATTAAGTCCCTACTTGATCATCATTGTTGCAACTAGAAACCTAAGTTCTTTTGCTCCATTATATCACCACCTAGGATGATATCTATGATTTATTTATTTATGAAAATAATATTTTCTTTATTTTATAGCATATATGATAACACACAGTTTGCAAATACTTTGATAAAGACTCTTCAAAGGACATGAGCAAGTGATGAACTTGCCTTGTGATGGCAAGGTAGTGAAGTATGATTCTTGCACAGGACCTTGAGCTTCTAGTTCTACAAAAACATCATTATTGCCCAGTAAGGACAATATTTAAAGAAGCAAAATGATTATGCAAGTAATGTAATGCATTATTTAATTCTATATGCATTTTCCATGTATAAGGTGCCTTTTAATAAAGCATTTATAAATATTTTCTTTTATATTTATTGCATATATTGAATTATTTTATTTTATTTCCCTTTTTATTGGACTTTTATTGATTCAATAATTCTTTTAGGAATTATTAATTATACATTAAAATTTATTATTAAATATTTAGTTAGTATTTATCAAAAATACTATAATATTAATATATAATGAAAGTGATTTTTATTTATTTTTATCATCTTTCAATAATTTTGTAAAATTCCATAAGGAATATATGAATTACAAAATTCTTATAAAAATTTAAATGTCCAAAATTTTATATCTTATTTTATTTGGATAGAGTGGATTATTGTGAATCCAAAAATATTTTATTTATAATTTTTGGACTTTTATTTTATTTTCTAGAATTTTATTGAGGTCATGGGGCATTTTGGTCCTTTCCAATTGATTAAAACTTGTTTTTATTCTTTTTTTAAACTACTTGGGTTGGCCACTTAGGCTTATTGGGCCAGTGTGGCCCAATAGGGTAGGGTCAAAATCATCACCCTGAGGGGTTTTGGCCGACCCAGCCCACACTCTCTGCTTCCTCCTCGTTCTCACCTTTCCTCCTCCTCGACCCCACGGCTCTGGCGCCGCCGCTGGCGATGGCCGCCGTTGAGGCTTCCCCTGGCCGCTGCCGTGGTGCAGGGAGATGTTTGCGACTATGCTTGTTCATCTAGTCCAACTCGATTTTACTCCGGGGCTTCCCCGTGGCCAGGTTCACCCCGTTCCCGAACCCTAGGGTTAGGGGAAAGTGCGGTCACCACCGCCGCGGTCCCGCCTGCGGTGGTGTGCTGGGCTCGTGTGCTGCTGTGGCTGCCGCCGTGGCTGGTGTAGGTTTCATCGCCCCCCCTGGGTGCTCCCTGTGCCGCCGCGGGTTTGTCAGCCAATCTGCTTCCTCTTTAATTCGTTAGCGAGGACCCCGGGTAAGTTGCCTCTGTGGTTCTTGTTCATGCTACTACCATGAATCTCTCTGTGTATCTAGTGGCTTCTCGTGCCTCGTGACTATGTTCTGATTAGGGTTCATCTCTTAATTAGGGTTCTTGTTCTGATTAGGGTTCATAACCCCCTGTTGATCATATCCATGATGCTTTAGATCTAGTGGTGATCATTATTGAGCATGAAGAATGATTGTTTGCCGTGGAGATGATTTGTAGTGGCTTTGATGATGCTAGTGGCTTGTCAGATTTATTCCAGTGGTAATTCACTATGATCCCATGCTAGTGTTTCTATGGAATCCCTGATTGGAAATGTTGTTGATCTGACAACTTACTCTACTGTCAGAATGCTTATACTGACAGTAGTTTCTCTCAGTAGTTGCTTAGTGCAATTAAAATTATAACGGTAGGCTTGTATGGGATTATACATACTGAATATAATCATTACATGTAATGATTTTCTGTGGATGTATAGATGAATTTGATGTTGATTCCTGGCACTTGGCTTCAGGAAGATGATATTTATTGGTTTGTCCCTTCTATCTGTGGGATCTAAGAAAAGATTGGTTTTAGCTCATTTAGAACTTGTCCTTGTGATACCATTATGATCTGGCACACAAGTGATTGAGTTTTGTTTCTGGGCTTAGATTTGACAATACTTGTGATTAACACTGGCAAGATAAAATGAAAACTTTTCTTAACTCTCCTGCCTATGATGTTGGTCTGAGGCTCTAGGATTTTAAGTCCTAGTTAGTTGAGCAATTAGTTTGTTTGTAACTTGTAAGATTAGAGCAGCTACTCTCTCTAGGAGATGTGCCCTAATCTGATAAGAACAAATGAAGAATGATTTAAGTTGCATAAATTAACACTAAATCCTGTGATGCTAGTCTGAGAGTTTAGTGCTTTTGGCTGAGTTTGATTTCTTATCTTTATACTTGAAATCTCTAGGATAGATTCACCTCACTTGGGTGATTAACACATGCTTTTGTTTAGATACTATGATTGAATCATGTGATGGTTTTATGAGGCTCACCACAAAATCTGATGATGGTGTAGTAGGTTGATGATGATGATCTTGATGTGGTTTTGCTGGACTCCTGTGCTTGCTCTTGAGCTCACCTGCTCCTCCTAGCTCCTGGGCTTGATCTTGCTATCCACCAGATCCATTCCCCTCCATATGTCACCATCCTGGTGATGTTTGGTTGATCCTTGGTTGGTGTGGTTGCTGGCTGTGGTGCTTGGTTTAGCTGCTTTTTACACTGGTTGTTCTTGTGTGCTATGCAGTGGGGTCATGCACTAGTGCCCCCCACGGCTGTGCAATGGTTTTGTGAGATTGGGCTATGCTTGTGAGGTCGACAGCACACCATATGCATGTTGGTGTGTGTCCAGCTTGTGTGTCTGCTATGCACTTGTGGATATGTTCAGAATTTTTGAACTTACTATTACCAGATTACTTTCACATGGCTGGTGAATTGGTCCCTCTTGGCTGTCATTTGACTTCTAGCTTTGAATTTATGAAAGATAGAATCTTTCATATTGGTGAAACTTGCCCCTTTTATAACATTTCTCAATGATGAATTTGTCAAGTGCATTTCACTGACATATCTGAGAGAAATAATACTAACACTAATCTTCTTTTGTTTTTATTTAGTCTTTGTTTTGCAGGTACAAAGATAAAGATGAAGATTTAGTTTAGATTTAGATATAGGTTAGTTAGTAAATATTTCAATGTAATTTTCTTATTCTTTTGTAATTATTTTATTTTATTATTCTTGTAATCTTTATTTTATTCAGTTGTAATAAAGATTATATGATTATTAATAAATAATATTATTGTTCTTTATTCTTTTGTACATTGTGAATTTTGAAAATGGCTTCAGTAGGTTACATTCTTTGTAACTTGTTTATGTATTAATAATATGAAATAAGTTTCATATTCAATATTGTTTTTGGATAAAATTTAAGTTATAATACTTATCTCTTAATTAATTTAAGATGCAAAACTTATATCTAAATCATTTAAATTATAATTCAAACACTCAAGTTTAAAATTCAAATTCATTTTATACACATAACTCCTTGAAGATCATCTCAAAGTTTAAAACAATCATCCTTTAGACTAAACCTAATCTGAAAGGATAAAAGAAACATTGATCACTTAAGATTTCAATTTGGCAAAAATTTTACCAACATTTTCACAAATAAATGCATTCAAAATTTCATATTCCTAAATCTACCCTTCCTTAGTTCCTAAATGTTGGGATGTTACAACCCAGCAGCCTAATTAAAAGGCGGATGCATCGAGGGACGCTACCAAGTTTGTAACAGGGAAGGAAAAAATTCCATCATACACATGATTCCTCTGATGTGATGTAGACAGCGGGACCTAGCAATTTGACTAAACGGAATAGGCATCGAACAACGTTATCAAGTTCAAATATGAATAGGCATCGAACAAAGTTTGGTCCACTAGTGTCACTGACATCCGGGAGCTACACGCAAAAAAATACTGCAGCGAGTCAACATCTCGCGAGGAAGCGGAAATATTACTTTTGCCACGCGTCCGTCAAGCTTCCTCCTTGTTTTTAGAGGTTTCGTCATAGTAGAGGGGCGCGAAACCGGAAAAAAAAGTTTTGCATCAGCCACGGTCGAGCCGAGATTTTTTTCACGAAAGACGCGCCTTCTATGACGACCGACAGGCCCAATAGTTGCAGAAGGAAATATTTCTTGTAGTGCAAATTCATATTACACCACTGTGACTTGCCATGACTAACCTAAGATACATATCTATAATAGGGTTTAATCATGTTCTATCCACCAATTCACTTAAACATCATATAAGCAATCACTCTTAGTGACTTAAACATGATCATTATAATCCTTTGATTATTCATGGCTTAGGTTTCCAGTTGGCTAATCAAGGCTTTCATCAATACAACATTACAGTTGTATTATAATCATATTCTTAGAATTTCTATTTGACTAAGAGAATTTATTCAATAACTATGCCTACTTGATCCAGTAAGATTACTCCTTGATTACTTATATCTTCAAGATTCATCCTTATGATCCTCTTTGTTACCACATATACCTTTATTTAAGATATCTCTTCTCTTCTATTTAGGAGTGAGTTAAGTCCACCAATCACCATATTGATTTGATTATCTTCAAACACTCTCATCCTAAAGATGATCACAAAAACTTAACATAACTACTTATCTCTTCTTATTTATTTATTTATTTTTAAAGCTTTGAAACAAACTCTATGATAAGACAAGAGTTGATAGATCAAGAATTGATATGTTAAGAATTGATAGATCAAGGATTGATCAATCAACATTGTGATAAACAGATATTAGAACATAGTTCCAAATACATTATAAGGATTAGGGTGGCAAGAGAGATATATAGTGAAATGGTCTTGACTTGGTTTCCTTCCGACTCAATATAACTAAAGAGTTAGGTTTAAGTATTACCATGACCCTCATGGTATAAATAGTTAAGAATAATATATATCAAGATTTAGCTATTGAACTCCTTTTCTTGGAGTTATATACTTAACTTGGTATACAAGAGTTGCTATAATAAATACCATGATATGATCTCTAAAAGATCTGGCATTAACCATTAAGTAATGTGTTGTCGATTAGTCTTATTGAATTTGATCTAACCTTAGATAAAATCATATTTACCCAAAATAATTTTTGAGCAAAGGTCATATTGAAACTTATCGCGATCAACTTGATGATCTACTTCAATTCTATCAAGTTGATAGAAGCTTCAATCATTTTGACAAGTTTTATTCAAAAGCGCGAAAATTATTCAGATTTTCTATGCATGAATGCAATGCATACACCTGAGCTCAGCTTATTTTTAAGCTCTAATGCTAGGATGTTACAGTCTCTCCCCCTTAAAAAAAATTTGTCCTCGAATTTCGTACTCTCTTAATTTCGGAATAAGGAATTGTCTTTTGTTGATCACGAAATTTCTTGAGTTTCTTCGTGATCGTTATTGGGAATAATTGTAGTATCCCATATCCGAACCTTTTCCTTGAATCCTATTTATATTTGATAAAATCCAACTTTCATTTCCAATTACCCCATAGTTCCTTTTACTATAATTCCTTAGGAACATTCCCATATTATAAAATCCTTGAATAAGAACATCTTCTTTGGTGCCTTAACCTGACTAGATATCCTAATCAATATCTTTTACTTGATAATCAACCTTCCTTTTATATACTATGTAAGGTCTAGGAAGTCTCACTAGAATAGGGTTTTAAATTAAATCAATAATAACTATGGTAAAAAATACTATGTTTGGGTTGGTCATAACATAGTTTATACGAACACATTTAGTTCATTGCCATCGTAGTTTCCATTAGGACTAGTCTGCTATGGTTAATATACTTTATCTCCTTTGATCCGTCATCCGAACATTTTCTCGAAAGTACTTCTATAATGATGACTTCTTATAACCTTATGAAAATAAGGCGTAATGTTGTCATATTTTAGTACTTCTTCTCCAACCTCTACTCGGAGATTCAGATAACAATACTTCCATTTTACTGTTTACTCTCCCCCTTTGGGATTTCTAATGGTCTCTAAGATACATGTATAGTAACCATTAGCTCTATAACTAGGATATTGGTCTCTGTCCATCTTATACCTTACCTATTTAGGGTCTCACGGAATATCTTACGGCATACCCACACAATTGTGGATATCCTAAATGAATCTTCGGACACTATTTTCCTTACTTTTAACCATTCTAGTCATTGTGGAAGACGCGCCTTCTATGACGACCGATGGGCCCAATAGTTGTGGAAGGAAACATTTCTTGTAGTGCAAATTCATATTACACCATTGTGACTTGCCATGAATAACCTAAGATACATATCTACACTAGGGTTTAATCATGTTATATCCACCAATGTCAATTAAACATCATATAAGCAATTACTCTTAGTGACTTAAACATGATCATTATAATCCTTTGATCATTTATGTCTTAGGTTTCCAGTTGGCTAATCAAGGCTTTCATCAATACAACATTACAATTGTATTATAATCATATTCTTAGAATTTCTATTTGACTAAGATATTTTATTCAATGACTATGCCTACTTGATCCAATAAGATTACTCCTTGATATCTTATATTTGAAAGATTCATCCTTATGATCCTCTTTGTTACCACATATACCATTATTTAAGATAACTCTTATATTCTATTTAGGAGTGAGTTAACTCCACCAATCATCATATTGATTTAATTCTCTTCGAACACTCTCATCCTAAAGATGATAAATAAAACTTAACATAACTACTTATTTCTTTTTAAAGCATTGAAATGAATGCTATGATAAGACGAGAGTTGATTGATCAAGAATTGATAGGTTAAGAATTGATAGATCAAGGATTAATCAATTAACAATGATGATCAATAGATATTAGAACATAGTTCCATAGACATGATAAGGATTAGGGGGGCAAGAGAGATATGTAGTGAAATGGTCTTGACTTGGTTACCTTCCGACTCAATATAACTAAAGAGTTAGGTTTAAGTATTACCATGACCCTCTGTAACACCCTCGCCTGATATGGCTGAGTTCATGTGTATAGTGCCAATCCCTGGATCGGTTCACTGGCACACACAGTACAAAATGATACCAAATATAACTGTGCATCATAAATACAACGAATATGATCAAGATTTTACATTATTTATTCAACTACACAGCAGAAAACGAATACATGGTAGATCCCCATCCTTCGAATGTGCAACAGGCGAACTATTGTTGAGTGGAGTCTCGCGACCTATGAATGATCACTCAGATACGATATAACCTGCAACATGAAACGTTGCAGCCACGAATGGTTAATACATTGAATGTATGGCAAGTAGGATAAAGTGGTTAACAACAGATCTATCAACTACATGCTTATTTGGCCAAGTGGAGTTCAGGCTCATTTGCATAAAGCAACAGTTTTATTCTAACATTTGTAACAAAGTAGTTTTCCAATAAGATAAATAGGACACTCTGGTTCACTCCCAGGTGCTCCTACCCAATTATGTTCACCCAACATGTTTTAAGTAATTAGGAAATTGGGATGAGTGAGAAATATGTCATAGCATCAATATCAGGTCACTCAAATTGTCCATAACCGGGGACACGGCTAAGTACTTAGTTTAGACACCCTGCAAGGGTTTGTACACTTTGCCGATGTGACCTGGCCAAACCAGCTCGGACCACCACACTCATATTGTGAGATGATAGGGATAATTCCAAGACGAGACAATTCGGGAAGAGCTTCCCAAACCCATCCACGCACCGTACCAACCTACACTATTCTACATCTCTGTCTACGTAGGGTTCGGGTCGCCACAACCTACTAAGTCCAGCCAACCGCCCATTTCATTTTTGGCACATGGTTGCACACGAAAGCTACCAAAAAAAGAAACCAATGCTTTCTCAGTGTCCTGGGCGGCATTCCCCACCATAATCCACACTCGATGACCCAATCAATTCCATTCCGCCCAGGTGGTTCATTAAAAACATATTGGTTTGTCATTTAGCAAAACATAATCCTTTCAAAACATATAACTTTTTATGATGTGATTCCCTTCCTCGTCTAAATAGCATAGCTAATAAATCTACCAATATGATGCCTCATAAACAAGGAACACTAGGAAATAAGATGGGACATAGCATAGCATATACACATCAATTCCTACATATGCAATTCTACGAAAACATCTATAATGCATAGGAAAGCAGTAGGGCATTTATGACCAAGATATCACCACTTGCCTTTGACGCAGATGTAGTCGATTAGACAATCCTCACAATCCTCATAGATATAATGGTTGCACTCGTTATAACCACAATACTTGCAATCATATTAGTTGCAATCATAGTAGTTGCACTCCTGGCAATCTATCGTTCAAAAACAAAAGAACAACAAGCACACCATTCAAGCATTGCAAATATGCACAATACAATAAATCAATGATGAACAATGCATGCATGATGTTTGTCACTATAGTTGTATTTAGTGTTCTAAACATTATTAGATCACATGATGCATGTGGAAAGTCATTTAAGGCATGGAAGCATTTATTATTAAACTTATATGGATTTAATATGGTTGATCTCACTTTAATTGAACTACTAATGTTTCCGTAGTATTAAATTGTTAACTAAATGCTATTGGATAGGTAATGCAATTTATAACTAGTAGCAATTTGAATCACCTAAAAAGGAGTTATAGATATTTTTTTATGATTAAAACACTATAGCAATGATTTTATAGTTTTCTGCATGCATTTCTATTTTAACAGTACCAAATAATTTGGCACACAATTTATATGGATAGATATTATCAATACAAAACAGTACCAATTGGTTTCACTAATTTTGGAGATCTGGTTAGTTTTCTGTGATTTAAATACTATTAGGAGGGTTTAAATCATTTAAATTATTTTATTCGACAAAATTTATATACAATGCCATATTAATGTTCTACATGAACCATGGATTCCATTAACATATTATTTGTATTTTTATGATCTATAAATGATTTACTATGATTTGTTTACTCCAAATAGGACATTAAATCATTTAACTTACAGCAGTAAATATATACTTTAAAAGTCTAATATAACAGAATATTAATATTCTTCACATTTTTATGAATCCATGGACATAAAATTTGCTAAATTTGGAGCTGTATATTCATTTCTATGAATTTTACAAGATCTATCAATTTTCTGTCTTTTAAAATTCAATTAAATTATCAAACGCTGACTGGGTCAAGGGCGACGTGGCGCGTTTTTACTGGCCAGTACCTGTTCGGTTTTGTGGTCTATTCTGGAGCGTCAGATAGAGATCAGACGGCTGAGGAGAGAAGCATCCAGTGCGCAGCGGCTTGGTCAACGCCGGCGACCCTAGATGGCGACAATGGTGGCGGCGCCAGTGCTTTCTGGCGCCAGAAAAGAGGCTCACGGGATGTGTCTTGGCGATACGAAGACGGGGCATGATCGGCATGGTCATTTGTTTCCTCCAGTGGACACAGCGGGTGGCTGAAGACGTGTAGGTCCGGCGAACCTCCGGTGGCTTGGACACCTTGTCATGGTGCGCTGTAGAAGAAGGAAGAGGGTCAAGGCGAGGCAGGGAAACAAGGCAAAGTCAACAGGGGAAAACAGAGGGCGAATGGGCGACAGATGCTCGAGTTCGAGCTCCTTCCGAAGCTCCATGACACGGCGGCGGCGAGATCCGGTTGAAGATGCCAAGGTGGCTAGGGTTTGAGGAATTTCCGAAAACAGAAAAGGAGCAGTGGGTCCAGAGGACATATGGAGCAGAAATCTGGAGAGGGGGGGTTCGGATTCGAGCGGATTCGTCGGGCAACTCGTTCGGGGTCGAAGGGGAGTTCGTCTCGGGTTCATTCTCCCAGTCCAAGGAGGAAGAAGGCCGGGTGGTCCCCACCTGTCAGCGAGATGGGAGAGGGGAAAGCGGGCTGCGGGGCTGCTCTGGTTCTCGCGTGGGCCGCTGATGGGCTGATGCGTGCTGCACATAGCAAGTGGGTGGGCGGGTAGCGAGGTTGGGTGGGCTGGGCCTGGTCGTCAAGTCCGGGTAGCTAGGTTTCTTTTTGTTCTTTTTGTTTTCTTATGTAAATTTAGTTTTAGGTACCCAATTTAGGTCAAACTAATTTATAAATACTTGAAATTTCACAAGAATTATTCTAGGACAGTAATAACCTATTTTCCATCCATTCCAAATGTTTCAACTAATAAAAAAATAAGTTTGGTTTATAGGGCTTTCACTTTATTTCTTTTATTCCTTTTTTCTGTTTTAGTAATTCTTTTATAGGATTTGTTTTATAGATCCAAATGGACTCAAATAAATTTCAAAGGTTTTCTAGAATTGTCCTCTGTCAATATACCCATTCAATAATATCTTTTCCCAAGTTTTACTATGGACAAACCATAGGTATTTGGTTCCACTTAGAATGGGAAATTCCCATTTAGGGTTTTGACTTTCTTTTTGGGCAATACTATTTCCTTCTTAGGGTTTATATGCAGTGATGCTCATGCATGCTTCATGATTTTAAATTTTGAAATCTTGCACACCAATTCTACAATCAATAATGAATCCATGCCCTTTTTCCTATATGGCTACTTAGGTCATAGCAAACCAACATAAGGTTTTGAATCAAGGTTGAGAGGATTTTCAATTCAAAAAGTTTCTTCTCGTTGAGAAATTTCAACAAAGTCAAACAATCAATCAAACTTATTTTATTTATTTCACATTCCAAAATTAGGAAAATAATTGGTATGTGACAAACTACCACCCTTAAAAGAAATCTCATCCCGAGATTTGGGAAGGCTAGAAAGAAAGAAAGGTTCGGGATCCATTAGGATGATACCACCCTTAAAAGAAAACTGGCTAGGTTGGCTTAGATTAGTTCTCCTTTAGACTTTTATTGGCACAATGTCTCTTGCACATTCTAACCTTCATGATTGATAGCTTCCCAGAAAGCACTACTTCAACTAGTGAAACTCTCATGCTGGGCAAATAGAGAATTTTTTGCTTCACGGTATCCATTAATCACGGTTGGAATTCATACTTACCGTATATTCCTGCGCTTAGCAATGAATGCTTCTGTAAAGGTGGAAGAATATACCATTCTATGGACTAGGCTCAACGCCGACTCTCTGCTATGGTTGAAAGGCACTCAAGATTCGCAAAGCCAACAGTACAAGAGCGACTAATAATAGTAATAGGAATGGTGATCAATCCATCCTGCGCCCAAATCATTACCCTGCATGAGGACAGGTGAATTGCGTAACTTATCACTCGGGCATCCTCACTTGCTTTGAAGAAGGTTTCCATGGGCACGAACTAATGCTCGATATAGACTCCCATGTATCCAATCAACAAAGCTACTACTAAATCTAACTATCGATGCTTCAAACATGCAGGTTGGGTAATCTACTACATATTGCAACACTTCATTCTTTCAATCCTTTTATTGCATTAGATGAACTATTATCCTTTGTCGATGCATTAGGTTGTAAAACTTTCCACTTAATACATCATTATATCTCCACGGGTTCAAGATAGGGAAGAATAGATTCTATAGAAAAGAACTACTAAGAAAATAACCCTACCCATAACTATCATAAGGAATCAACACAAGATCAAACACTTGTATAATAACATTATAGGTGTATAAACTTAGTAGTATATAACCACAAAATAGTTTCAAAACATTGGGAACAATACTAGAGTAAAATAGAGCAACATATAAGCAATAAACAAAATCTGTCAAAACGGTACATAAGACTTCATGAATTTTTCTGACCGACCTAAACTCGTTAGGACTTTATCCAATTTTTGTGCATGTACTATAGGAAATTACTCTCCAGATCCTATTTTTTCAGATTTTTCTGAGTTACCAATACAATATGAAAAATCGCGCGGTACAACAGGTCAGGCAGAAAACTGCAGCACTAATCTCATGAAATTCAATCAAATTACACCAGTAAAATGATTTTAAAACCACACGACAACTCCAGCGACTTTAGAGTTTCAAAACAGCGGATCCTAAACAAGGCATCATACAATATGGTATAGTACAAACAAGCAAGCAACCTATATTGTCATACCACATAAGTTGGTAAGAACAATATGTTAACACAATAGCGATGATCTCCTAAAGAGATAAAATATGGTGGTCCAGACCTACCCAAACTTGGTGAGATGTTAATTTATGTCATCTTATTTATTGTTTTACTTATATGCTAACTCTCATATAGGTATCATAAGAATGGACAACTACAAATTTTGAACAAGAAGAGGTTATAGAAAAGATAGACAAGGAATATAAGAACATCTAATAAGTAGGAAATATGATAGTTCTCCTAATACATGTATCTTATTGCTAATCCATTTCTAAGGTCACGATCCTGCAGTCAACACACAACTCTGATACCATCTTGTAACACCCTCGCCTGATAAGGCCGAGTTCATGTGTATAGTGCCAATCCCTGGATCGGTTCGCTGGCACACACAGTACAAAATGATACCAAATATAACTGTGCATCATAAATACAACGAATATGTCCAGAATTTACATTATTTATTCAAGTACACAGCGGAAAACGAATACAAGGTAGATCTCCATCCTTTAAATGTGCCATAGGCGAACAATTGATGAGTGGAGTCTCGCGACCTATGAACGATCACTTAGATACGATATAACCTGCAACATAAAATGTTGCAGCCATGAATGGTCAATACATTGAATGTATGGCAAGTAGGCTAAAGTGGTTAACAACATATCTATCAACTACATGCTTCTTTGGCCAAGTGGAGTTCAGGCTCATTTGCATAAAGCAACAGTTTTATCCTAACATTTGTAACAAAATAGTTTTCAATACGATAAATAGGACACTCTGGTTCACTCCCAGGTGCTCCTACCCAATTATGTTCACCCAACAAGTTTTAAGTAATTAAGAAATTGGGATGAGTGAGAAATATGTCATAGCATCAATATCAGGTCGCTCAAATTTTCCATAATCGAGGACACGGCTAAGTACTTAGTTTAGACACCCTGCAGGGGTTTGTACACTTTACCCATGTGACCTGGCCAACCCAGCTCGGACCACCACACTCATATTGTGTGATGATAGGGATAAGTCCAAGACGAGACAATTCGGGAAGAGCTTCCCAAACCCATCCACGCACCATACCAACCTACACTATTCTACATCTCTGGCTATGTAGGGTTCGGTTCGCCACAACCTACTATGTCCAGCCAACCGCCCATTTCATTATTGGCACATGGTTGCACACGAAAGCTATCAAACAAAGAAACCAATCCTTTCTCAGTGTCTTGGGCGGCATTCCCCACCATAATCCACACTCGATGACCCAATCAATGCCATTCCTCCCAGGTGGTTCATTAAAAACATATTGGTATGTCATTTAGCAAAATATAAGCCTTTCAAAACATATAACTTTTCATGATGTGATTCCCTTCCTCGTCTAAATATCATAGCTAAGCAATCTACCAATACAATGGCTCATAAACAAGGAATACTAGGGAATAATATGGGACATAGAATAGCATATATACATCAATTCCTACATATGCAATTCTACGAAAACATCTATAATGCATAGGAAAACAGTAGGGCATTTATGACCAAGATAGCATCACTTGCCTTTGACGCAGATGTAGTCGATTAGACAATCCTCACAATCCTCATAGATATAATGGTTGCACTCTTCATTACCACAATACTTGCAATCATATTAGCTGCAATCATAGTAGTTGCACTCCTCGCAATCTATCGTTCAAAAACAAAAGCACAACAAGCACACCATTCAAACATTGCAATTATGCACAATACAATAAATCAATGATGAAAAATGCATGCATGATGTTTTAATCGGTCACAATAGTTGTATTTAGTGTTCTGAACTTTATTAGATCACATGATGCATGTGGAAAGTCATTTAAGGCATCGAAGCATTTATTATTAAAGTTATATGGATTTAATATGGTTGATCTCACTTTAATTGAACTACTGATGTTTCTGTTGTATTAAATTGTGAACTAAATGCTATTGGATAGGTAATGCAATTTATAACCAGTAGCAATTTGAATCACCTAAAAAGGAGTTATAGATATTTGTTTATGATTAAAACACTATTGCAATGAGTTTATAGTTTTCTGCATGCATTTATATTTTAACAGTACCAAATAATTTAGCACGCAATTTATATGGATAGATATTATCAATACCAAAAAGTACCAATTGGTTTCACTAATTTTGGAGATCTGGTTAGTTTTCTGTGATTTAAATACTTTTTAGGAGGTTTTAAATCATTTAAACTATTTTATTCGACAAAAATTATATACAATGCCATATTAATGTTCTACATGAAGCATGGATTCCATAGAAATCTTATTTGTATTTCTATGATCTACAAATGATTTACTATGATTTGTTTACTCCAAATAGGACATTAAATCATTTAAATTACTGCAGTAAATATATACCTTAAAATTCTGGTATAACAGAATATTAATATCTTTCACATTTTTATGAATCCATGGACATAAAATTTGCTAAATTTGGAGCTGTAGATTAATTTCTATGAATTTTACAAGATCTATCAATTTTCTGTCTTTTAAAATTCAATTAATTTATCAGACGCTGACTGGGTCAAGGGTGACGTGGCGCGTTTTTACTGGCCGGTAACTGTTCTGTTTGGTGGTCTGTTCTGGAGCGTCAGATAGAGATCAGACGGCTGAGGAGAGAAGCATCAAGTGCCCAACGGCTTGGTCAACGCCGGTGTCAGCGGACGGTGGCGGCGGCCCCAGATGGCGATGATGGTGGCGGCTCCAGTGCTTTCTAGCGCCGGAAAAGAGGCTCACAGGATGTGTCTTGGCGATATGAAGACGGGGCATGATCGACATGGTCATTTGCTTCCTCCAGTGGCCACAGCGGGCGGCTGAAGACGTGTAGGTCCGGCGAACCTCCGGCGGCTTGGACACCTTGTCATGGTGTGCTGTAGAAGAATGAAGAGGGTCAAGGAGAGGCGGGGAAACCAGGCAAAGTCGACAGGGGAAAACAGAGGGCGAATGGGCAATAGATGCTTGAGTTCGAGTTCCTTCCGAATCTCCATGGCACGGCGGCGGCGAGATCCGGTTGAACATGCCAAGGTGGCTAGGGTTTGAGGAATTTCCGAAAAAAGAAAAGGAGCAGTGGGGCCAGAGTATATATGGAGTAGAAATCTGGAGAGGGGGGGTTCGGATTCAAGCGGATTCGTCGGGGAACTCATTCGGGATCGAAGGGGAGTTCGTCTCGGATTCATTCTCCCAGTCCAAGGAGGAAGAAGGCCGGGTGGTCCCCACCTGTCAACGAGAGGGGAGAGGGGAAAGCGGGCTGCGGGGCTGCTCTCTGGTTCTCGCGTGGGCCACTGATGGGCTGATGCGCGCTGCACATAGCGAGTGGGTGGGCGGTAGCAAGGTTGGGTGGGCTGGTCCTGGTCGTCCAGTCCGGGGTAGCTAGGTTTCTTTTTGTTTTCTTATGTAGATTTAGTTTTAGGTACCCAATTTAGGTCAAACTAATTTATAAATACTTGAAATTTCACAAGAATTATTTTAGGACAGTAATAACCAATTTTCCATCCATTCCAAATGTTTCAACTAATAAAAAAATGAGTTTGGTTTATAGGGCTTTCACTCTATTTCTTTTATTCCTTTTTTATTTTTTAATAATTCTTTTATAGGATTTGTTTTATAGCTCCAAATGGACTCAAATAAATTTCAGTGCTTTTCTAGAATTGTCCTCTGTCAATATACCAATTCAATAATATCTTTTCTCAAGTTTTACTATGGAGAAACCATATGTATTTGATTCCACTTAGAATGGGAAATTCCCATTTAGGGTTTTGACTTTCTTTTTGGGGAATACTATTTCCTTCTTAGGGTTTATATGCAGTGATGCTCATGCATGATTCATGATTTTAAATTTTTAAATCTTGCACACCAATTCTACAATCAATAATCAATCCATGCCTTTTTGCCTATATGGCTACTTAGGTCATAACAAACCAACATAAGGTTTTGAATCAAGGTTGAGAGGATTTTTAATTCAAAAGTTTCTTCTCTTTGAGAAATTTCAACAAAGTCAAACAATCAATCAAATTTATTTTATTTATTTCACATTCCAAAATTAGGAAAAAATTTGGGTTGTGACACCCTCATGCCATAAATAGTTAAGAATAATATATATCAAGATTTAGCTACTGAATTCCTTTTCATGGAGTTATATACTTAATTTGGTGTCCAAGAGTTGTTATAATGAATACCATGATATGATCTCTAAAAGATCTGGTATTAACCATTAAGTAATGTGTTGTCGATTAGTCTTATTGAATTTGATCTACCCTTAGATAAAATCATATTTACCCAAAATAATTTTTTAGCAAAGGTCATATTGAAACTTATCGCAATCAACTTGGTGATCTACATCAATTCCAACAAGTTGAGAGAAGCTTCAATCACTTTGACAAGTTTTATTCAAAAGCGCGAAAATTATTCAGATTTTCTATGCATGAATGCAATGCATACACCTGAGCTCAACTTATTTTTAAGCTCTAATGTGGGATATTATAGTCTCTCCCCCTTGAAAAAACTTTTTCCTTGAAGTTCGTACTCTCTTAATTTCACAATAAGGAATTGTCTTTTGTTGATCATGAAATTTCTTGAGTTTCTTCGTGATCGTTATTGGTAATAATTGTAGTATCCCATATCCAAACGTTTTCCTTGAATCCTATTTATATTTGATAAAATCCAACTGTCATTTCCAATTACCCCATAGTTCCTTTTACTATAATTACTTAGGAACATTCCCATATTATAAAATCCTTGAATTAGAACCTCTTCTTTGGTGCCTTAACCTGACTATATATCCTAATCAATCCCTTTTACTTGATCATCAACCTTCCTTTTATATACTATGTAAGGTCTACGAAGTCTCACTAGAATAGGGTTTTAAATTAAATCAATAATAAATGTGGTAAAAATACTATGTTTGGGTTGGTCATAACATATTTTATACGAACACATTTAGTTCATTGTCATCGTAGTTTCCTTTAGGACTAGTCTGCTATGGTTAATATACTTTATCTCCTTTGATCCTTCATCCGAACATTTTCTCGAAAGTACTTCTATAATGATGAATTCTTATAACCTTATGAAAATAAGGTGTAATGTTGTCATATTTTAGTACTTCTTCTCCAACCTCTACTCGGAGATTCAGATAACAATACTTCCATTTTACTGTTTACTCTCCCCCTTTGGGATTTCTAATGGTCTCTAAGATACATGTATAGTAACCATTAGCTCTATAACTAGGATATTGGTCTCTGTCCATCTTATACCTTACCTATTTAAGGTCTCATGGAATATCTTAGGGCATACCCACACAATTGTGGATATCCTAAATGAATCTTCCGACACTATTTGCCTTACTTTTAACCTTTCTAGTCATTGTGGAAGACGCGCCTTCTATGACGACCGACGGGCCCAATAGCTGTGGAAGGAAACATTTCTTGTAGTGCAAATTCATATTACACCATTGTGACTTGCCATGACTAACCTAAGATCCATATCTACACTAGGGTTTAATCATGTTATATCCACCAATGTCACTTAAACATCATATAAGCAATCACTCTTAGTGACTTAAACATGATCATTATAATCCTTTGATCATTTATGTCTTAGGTTTCCAGTTGGCTAATCAAGGCTTTCATCAGTACAACATTATAGTTGTATTATAATCATATTCTTAGAATTTCTATTTGACTAAGAGATATTATTCAATGACTATGCCTACTTGATCCAATAAGATTACTCCTTGATAACTTATATATGCAAGATTCATCCTTATGATCCTCTTTGTTACCACATATACCATTATTTAAGATAACTCTTCTATTCTATTTAGGAGTGAGTTAACTCCACCAGTCACCATATTGATTTGATTCTCTTCAAACACTCTCATCCTCAAGATGATAACTAAAACTTAACATAACTACTTATCTCTTCTTACTTATTTCTTTTTAAAGCTTTGAAATGAATGCTATGATAAGAGAAGAGTTGATAGATCAAGAATTGATATTTTAAGAATTGACAGATCAAGGATTGATCAATCAACATTGATGATCAACAGATATTAGAACATAGTTCCATAGACATGATAAGGATTAGGGTGGCAAGAGAGATATGTAGTGAAATGGTCTTCACTTGGTTTCCTTCTGACTCAATATAAATAAAGAGTTAGGTTTAAGTATTACCATGACCCTCATGCTATAAATAGTTAAGAATAATATATATCAAGATTTAGCTATTGAATTCCTTTTCATGGAGTTATATACTTAACTTGGTATCCAAGAGTTGTTATAATGAATACCATGATATGATCTCTAAAAGATCTGGTATTAACCTTTAAGTAATGTGTTGACGGTTAGTCTTATTGAATTTGATCTACCCTTAGATAAAATCATATTTACCCAAAATAATTATTTAGCAAAGGTCATATTGAAACTTATCACAATCAACTTGATGATCTACTTCAATTACATCAAGTTGAGAGAAGCTTCAATCACTTTGACAAGTTTTATTCAAAAGCGCGAAAATTATTCAGATTTTCTATGCATGAATGCAATGCATACACCTGAGCTCAGCTTATTTGTAAGCTCTAATGCTGGGAGGTTATAGTCTCTCCCCCTTAAAAAATTTTGTCCTCGATGTTCGTACTCTCTTAATTTCGGAATAAGGAATTGTCTTTTGTTGATCACAAAATTTCTTGAGTTTCTTCGTGATCGTTATTGGGAATAATTGTAGTATCCCATAACCAAACCTTTTCCTTGAATCCTATTTAAATTTGATAAAATCCAACTGTCATTTCCAATTACCCCATAGTTCCTTTTACTATAATTCCTTAGGAACATTCCCTTATTATAAAATCCTTGAATTAGAACCTCTTCTTTGGTGCCTTAACCTGACTAGATATCCTAATCAATCTCTTTTACTTGATCATCAACCTTCCTTTTATATACTATGTAAGGTCTAGGAAGTCTCACTAGAATAGGGTTTTAAATTAAATCAATAATAACTATGGTAAAAAAATACTATGTTTGGGTTGGTCATAACATAGTTTATACGAACACATTTAGTTCATTGCCATCGTAGTTTACTTTAGGACTATTCTGCTATGGTTAATCTGCTTTATCTCCTTTGAATCTTACGGTATACCAACACAATTGGGGATATCCTAAATGAATCTTTCGACACTATTTGCCTTACTTTTAACCTTTCTAGTCATTTTGGAAGACGCGCCTTCTATGACGACCTACGGGCCCCATAGTTGTGGAAGGAAACATTTCTTGTAGTGCAAATTCATATTACACCATTGTGACTTGCTGATACGTCGAAAACGTATCTATAATTTTTGATGTTTCATGCTTGTTTAGTATCTACTTTGCTTTGCTTTGTCTACACTATGAGGTGTTTTTATATGTTTTTCTAGACTAACCTATTAACATTATGCCACAGTGCCAGTTGCATGTTTCTTCTGTTTTTGGTTCCAGAAAAGGCAGAAAATCAATATTCTCGGAATTGTACAGGACAAAAGCCAAAGTCAATATTTCACCATGGGGAACACAGAGCCTGAGTACGAGATGGCGGGGGAGCCACCAGGGGGCCACACCCCCTGTCCATGCGGCTAAACCTAGCCCGCGCCTAGGGGGTGCGGCCGCCCTAGCTGCCCCCGCCTCGCCTCTTCCCCTATAAAGACCCCGAATACCAAAATCCTAAGTACCCAATAAATATTCCACGAAACCGTTTGTAGCCACCGCCACCATCATCCCTAGATCAGGGGGATCTGAAGCTCTTCCCGACACCCTGCCGGAGGGGAGATCATCCCGGAGGCCTTCTTCTTCATCATGCCAGCCTTCGGTATGAAGTGTGAGTAGTTCCACCTTTGACTACGGGTCCATGTAGTAGCTAGATGTTTGTATCTCCTCCTTTGTGCTACCATGTTTAGATCTTGTGAGCTTCGTTCATGATCAAGATCATCTATTTTTAGTCATGCATGTTGTGTTTGCGGGGATCCGATGGATATTGAGATTACTATGTCAGAATGATTAATGGTTTTGTCTTATTGATTCTATCATGTATGTGTTGTTTGTGATCTTGCATGCTCTCCGTTTCTAGTAGCTATCTTGTCCAAGTAGATGCTAGTGACTCCAAGAGGGGGTATTTATGCTCGATAATGCGTTCATGCCTCTATTTAATCTAAGGGAAGTGACAAAAATCTCTAAGTTGCAGATGTGCTATTGCTACTAGGGAGAAAACAACGGTCTCTTGTTCATGGAACAAGTGGATTGTTTACCTTACACACTTTGCTTAAAGAAGTTATTCGTTTCTTGCAACTTAATACTGGAGGGGGTTCGGATGATAACCTGAAGGTGGATTACTATTCATAGATGCAGATGGATGGAGGTCTACGTATCTTGTTGTATTGCCCAATCGAATCTCATAGGATCATGAATGTCTAGTATTGCATTGTTATGCCTTGCTCAGTCCTGTCAATTGCCCTGCTGTAATTTGATTACCCAGCATGCCATGTTTGTTTATCTTAAGGAGAACACCTATATTGAACTATGGACCCCGGTCCAATCTTTACCAGTGATACATCTTCCACTGTTACTGTTTACTTTCTACAAACCACTGTTACCTTCCACACCATATAGTTAATCCTTTGTTTTCAGCAAACTAGTGAGATTGACAACCTCACTGTTCGTTGGGGAAAGTCTTGAGTTTGTGTTGTACAGGTTTCCAAGTTGCTAAGAAACACCTTTGAGTCATTTCCTTCCTCCTACTGGTTCAATAACCTTGGTTTCTTACTAAGGGAAAAATTGCTGCTGTCATCATGACACCTTCCTCTTAGGGTCTCCCAAGGAAGCTCTACAGTGATCTGAGCGCATCAAAGAATTTTCTAGCACTATTGTCGAGGAGGCTAAGGACGTCTTCACAAGGGGAGTCCTTCACAACCTTTCTCTTTAATTTTTTTTGTTTTCCTTAGTTTCTTTTGCTTGGTTTTGTTTGCCTCTTTTTATCAAAAAGTCCAAAAAAATTAGTTTAGTTTGGTTTGCTTTCTCTTATCAAAAACACAAAAAAAATAGTTCCTGCTCTAGTTGTCACCTTGCTCTAGCTCACCATGTTGATCCCCAAGTTCACCTTGAAAGACCTTTCAATAGGTAGTGGCTCTATAATTGGGAAAGAAAATATTGAACAATTCTTTAATCATGTTAGCAAACATGAGGATATTGAGGATAGATCCATCGCAGAACTTGCTCCTAATTATGAAATTGCTGCAATTTCTTTAGTTCAAACACCTGGAGGCTAGGTTTGTTAACCTTAACCCCATGATGCAAATTTTGTTTATTAAACTAAAAGAAGAAGAGGATGCTGAAAAGAGAGATTTTATCCTAGAAACTTTGCTAAAATAATTCAACGATGCTGCTAAGGAAGCCAAAAAGGTCTTTGAAAGTTTTAATATGCTAGGCTCATGTTTAGATGTTATGGGTACTTTAGATAAAACCAAACCCAGAGAGGAAATTAAGATACCCATACCTTTTAAACTTGTAGGAATGCATGAAGCCTTAGAAAATAATTTTGATTGGATTGTTCCTGAAAACCCATTTGATGAAAGTAGTGAACCTAAAAGAGATGAGAAAGGATCCTCTAAAAATCATTTGGATGAGATACCTTTCCTAGTTAAAGAGATTTCGAGTATTGATCTTAATGCTTCTTCATTTGAAAATACTTGATTCTCGCTTCTTGTGCATAACTTAAAGGCGTTAAAGAAAATTACTTATTCGAAGATAACCCAAAAGTTTTCTTGAATCTTGGAAGTTATTACCTCTATAATGACCTCTCCTTATGCTTTTTGTTTGCTTTTTGTGCCAAGAATAACCTCTAATAAGAGGGAAGTAGGACTTGGGGAGTTGTTGTCTTGAAACATATTTTTGTGCTCCACCGTAAAAAATCGTGTAAAATCTCTGTCAGTCGGATTGAGCTGATATATTCTAAATAAATCCCCCAGTATGTTCGCTAACTTTTTTTGGGGGGCGGAACAGTAGGGGAGAGAACCCCCATTGGAGATTTTTTCTATATTATAAAATCATAGAAATAGTGTACAAAAGTCCAAGTACTAAATTACAAGGGGAGAGATTATTACAGATGCAGATTTGTGTTTACAAGTAGTAACCCACTAATGCACTTGTGTCTGGAACCAGCTATCAAATTGAGGGCTATGCTTCTTTTTTATTCTGATTTTGATCCACCTCATTTCTTGCAGAAAAACTGTCTTCCGGGTAGAGAACTGTGGTGTAACATTCTCAAATATTTTGTTATTTATGCACATCCATATTCCCCAAGAAGTTAAAATTGTTATCTCCATGGGAAAAGGAAGCTTTAGCTTGTTTTTTATGTCGTGGAAGGCTTCAAACATAGAGAGTCTATGATCTCTCTGGGGACAAATGTAGTCCTAGCATTCAGCAGCAAAAGGGCAGTTCCAGAAAACATGGATCAAAGTTTCTTCTGAGTGGAAGTTTCTGATTGCACAATTGTAGTCAGGTAAAGAGCATTTTTTCCTTTTAAGAAGGTTCCTTGTATTTATTCTATCAAGAAGAAGCATCCAGAAGAAAAACTTATGCTTAGCTTGGCAAGAAGAAGCCCATATCCAGGTGAAGTGAGGAGGAGCAGGTTGATAGCCAGCCATAACCTCATAAGCTTTCTTAACAGAGAAATTGTCACTGCCCCAAATGTAGGTCCATTTTTCAGGAAGTGCCAACTGATTAGATAAAAACTGCTGGCACCTTAATGCAAGTTGCTCAAACTCAGAAAAAGACTGCTATGACAGAGGTAGATTAAAGAGATCTTCAAGATATTCAGTGTAAAGGACCTCCTTCATAGTAATTCTGGTGTTCTTTGCAAAGGAAAGCAGATGAGGCATCTTAAATTGCATACATTCATTATCCCATAGGTCAGACCAGAAATAGGCAGTTTTCCATCCCCAGGTTGACATTTAGCCATAGCCTTGTAAGCATCAATGAGTTTCAGGTGGGCCTTCCACCAGAAGGATCCTTCCAATTGATAACCAGGGAGTTTACCCTGGTTATAATAAGATTCCCATATCAGATGAACCCAAGGAATATCATGGTGGTTAAATTTTTTATCAAGATTCTTGAGTAGTAGAGCAGTATTTTGGATTTTAAGATTAAGAACTCCTAGGCCACCTTGATTCTTTGGCCTGCAAACCTTTGTCCAAGCAACCATTGTAGTGCCTTTAGCCTGAACATCAGCAGTTTTTTTCCTCCAAACACAATGCCTCATGTATTTAACAACTTGATCCTTGATTGTAATAGGCACATCAAGAGAACTCATGAATAATAGGGGTAAAGATGATAAAATAGACTTGACAATTGAAGTTTTCCCCCATAATTCAAAAAATCTGCAATTTCTCCAAGCCTGAATTGAATCCTCTGAACCATTGGTAGATAGAACTCCAGAGAGAGTTTATTAAGGTTTAGTGGAAGTCCAAGATATGTGAAGGGAAGGATACCCATCTTACAACCAAAGGTATTGGAGAAATGAAGCAATCTTTCAGGGTCCAAGTTGATAGGCATTATACTAGATTTGGCATAATTAACCCCTAGTCTAGTAGATGTCGCAAAGAAATTCAACATTGATCTAAGGCAAAGTAACTGTTTTGAATCAGCCTTCATGACTACCAAGGTATATGTAGAAGTCCCAACCTAATAAGGTAGAGATCCCTGTGTTTACAATGCTAGTCCCTAGATCAATAGCTAGCATCCACAGTTTAAGATGTAATATCAAGAAACAAAGGTCATAGTGCAACTTTATAACCAGGAATAAAATAATTCATTACATCTTACATAGCTCATTTGGCTATCTTATTACAATGCAGCAGAAAATAACTGTAGCATGGAGTCCTTCATCTTCAAACCAATCATGTTGGTTGTAGACTTGTAAACCAAATCAACACACTTCACTAACATCACACAAACCTGCAACATAATAATTTACAGCCACAACGGTCAGTACATTTGAATTGTATTGGCAAGTGATACTATGGTAGAATAGTGGTATCTATCATCTATATGCATTTGGATAAGTGGAGCTTAGGCTTGCTTTGCATAAGGTTTTCCTTATAAGTTGAAAACACTAAGTTTTTGTTTGTCAAAATCATCCAAGGAACAACCAATATGAATTGGTTAACCTTCACCCTTGTTCAACAACAAGTTTTTAACTTAGAAATTGGGATAAGGAGATCCTTGATAGCTTCCATGTATTGATGCTCAAATTTTCCATTGCCGCGGACAGGCTAAGTACTTAGATTTTACTCTCTCGAGAGGTGGTGCACTTTACCCACAAGACTCGATATGCATCGAGACAAGATCTTTCAGAAGCCTTCCCTTAGACCAAAATGGACGCGCTCCAAACCTATCACCCCTGCCACCAACTGTCCATTTGGCTATGTTATTACAACCTATATGATCCAAGCAGAGCCCATATTGCCATGTGGCTGCACTTGAAGCTTCTCAACATTTGACATCTCAAATCTCTTTGTTCCTGGGTGGCTTTCCACAAGTGTGATACCAAGTTTTCCTAGTATAATGTACTTGGTGTTGCCCAAGTTTTCCCCAGTATACTGGACTTGTGTAACCACCCAACACAAACCTTGCATTCCATTCCACCCAGGTGATTCATTCACATAGTTGTTTTATTAAGCAAAAACACAAGTCATAGACTTAGAAATATTTCATAGCATGAATATAATCCACCCTTGTTTTCTACTAGCTAAGCTAAGCATAATAGTAGCAAGAATCTTAACTTAGGGAAAATTCTACTAGGGCATCATTTACTAGGATTTCCCAAGGCATAGCATACTTAGTAAAAATTCCATGCAAGTCCTACTCAAAATATCACTAATGCATAGTGAAAATATTAGGACAAAATGTATGAAGAACCACTTGACTTTTTAGTAGAAAATATAGATTCACTCCTTGATCTTGCAATTGTCACACTCTTCGAATCAAGGCACAAATTCATTCTAGCATTCAAAAAATTCACCACATAAAATAAAGAAATCAAAACAATTCATGCAAGCATGCATAAGATTGTTTTATTTGGAAAGGTGGTTTCTAATAAGTTATAAACATTTTAGAACACCTATTGGTCATTTATAAAAGTGGCAAAGCCATTTAAAATCAAGTTATTGAAAACAGGCCATTTAAATCATTTTTGTTTTGCTAGAAATGATTAAATAAAAGTAATAATTTCTAGTGGTAGCCAAATATATTTTTAAACCCAAATGTTAGTGCTTATGGTCAAAGTGTTTTAAACAAATCCATTTTCAAAAGGTTTTACTCAAAAACCACTTCTAATTCAAAGCAACATTTTATTTTACTAAAGATGCCTTTAATCAAAGTAATAATTTTCTAGGGTTAATCAAATACATTTTTAAATGCAAAACTTAGTGTTTAGGGTCAGAGAGTTTAAATAAAACCATTTTCAAAAGGTTTTACTCTAAATTATTTTAAAACATAATCAACAATTTTTGTTTTGCTAGAAATACTTTTATTTGAAGGAATAATTCCTTGGTGTCACAAAATATACTTTTAAATCCAAATTTTGGTTTTTATGGTCAGTAGGTTCAAAACAAACCATTTGCAAAAGATTTTACCCTCAAAACATTTTTAGAATAAATTTTATACACAAAATATGTCTAAACATGTTTCTGCAAAAACAACTAATTTTCCAGAAGCAATATACTAAAGTAAGAGCATGGTTGCAAAGTTTTTCCTGATTCCAATGATATAAAATTTTCAAAATTTGGACGTGTAGTTTAAAAGTTATGAATTTTGCAAAATCAAATCACTAATAGATCTAATTCTGTTTTTAAAACCTAAGTCTGGTTACGTGTCAGCAGCCCTTACCGTTTCGCTCGGATTGAACTATGTGGTCCATCAGATCTAATTGAAATCACATGGTGTAAACTACTCGATACCCTTTCGATTTAAGATCTAATATTAACCGATCGATCTGCATCCAATGGTCTAGAGGATGCTGACCACAGATGGGCGGCGCGGCCTGGCGTCTACGGCGGCGGCGCTCGGGCGCTGATGTTTCTGATGAAACTAGGAAGCGAGGATGAAAATGGAGGGGCTTACCAGATTCGCAGAAGCACGCAGATGCTCAACGTAGCCTCTGTCGGACAAGGGGTGCTAGGATTCTATGGGGATTGCTCGCCGAAGTTCTTGCTACCGTCGGGCACGCACGGGCTTCGTCGGTGGCCTCGCTATAGGGCACGAGAAATCAAGGAAGCAGTGGTGTTAGACGCGCGAGGGTACGGCAAGTGCAGGAGCATCATCGAGAGAGAGGGGAGGACGGAACCTATCTTGAAAAACTTTCCGGAGATGAGGCAGACGACGACGTTCAGCCGTAGACAGAGGCGAGGCTTCGGGGTGCGTGCGAGCAAGGGGAAGGTTCTGGCAGGTTCGCGAGGTGCTGTTGAGCAATCTCATGTGAAGGAGTGACAAGGGGAGGGTTAGGGTTGGCCGGAATCGTCACGGAAGGTCTTCGGAGGCAGTGCGGTGTGAGGGAAAATTAGGGCAGCCCTGGGGCGAAGAGGGGATGGTGTCTGGGGGAAACGAGGGAGGATACTTGGGCTCTTTAACGTGCATGGTCGTGGCGAGATTTAATCGCTGCATCAACGCTTATTAACGGAATTAACCACGGCCAGAAACGGCAGCGAGGAGAGAGGGGCGGGGTCAGCGCGAGGAAGAAGATGCCAGCGCGGCAGTGGGGTCCTTTGTCAGCGAATGGGAAGGGGGTACCGTGGGGTCGTCACGTTAGTGGCTGCGCGGGTGCGTTTGCGGTTGAGAAAAACGAATCGGGGAGGGGGAGAGAGGTGGGCTGGCTGCTAGGCCTGGGTCAGGTTACTTGGGCTGGGATTCTGGGCTGTTTTCTTGTCTATTTTTTCTTCCTGGTTTCTTTTTCTTTTTCTGATTTTATTTTCTCTTTTGGTTTTTATTCAAATGATTTCAAACGCTTATTTGGATTCAAACTTTTCCCAACTTTCAGTATATTTTAATACCGTTTATTAATGTATTTTAAAGTCCATTTTATAATCTTTTCTTATATTTCCTTAGGATTTATTATTTATTTTAAATAGACATTTTGTCTATTAAATAGGATTTTAAATATGGTTCCAATCCATATTATTTTATTCAAATGGCTTAAACTTCTATTTTAAATTAAAATGTTTTACCAATACTTTTTCAGTAGGTTTTATTTATTCAATAGTTCCATTTGTTTATAGATTTGGCCAAGATTTAATTTGGCTTTTAAATATTCCTTATTTATTTATTTCTTTCTTTATCTTATAAAATCCATATCTTTTTATTTATAGTTCCAAAACTGGTGATTCCAATTGTATAATTTTATTTAATATTTGTTCATGCTTTTTAAATCCTTTTAGGATTATTTTTCTCACAATTTGGTATGGATTTTAGTTAGGAGCTTATTAGCTTTGGACATTATTTCCTTTTATCTTATTGAATTCATAAGTTTTTATCCATGGTTCCAAATTAAATGAAACCAATTTCTATGGTTTTATAATATTTTGGTTTTTCATTTTTGATCATTTATAAATGTTTGTTGCTGAATTTTTAGAGAGATCTTGGAAATGATTTTCTTCCATTAGGGTTTAGGGTTTTGGTTTATTTTCCCAAGTGTTTAAATTTCAATATACATTCATTGATGTAACATCCCAAAAATATTAAACTTGGATCATCAAAATTAGGGTTAACAAAACTTTCCCAACTAAAAATATGAAAGCATTCATATGTGTGTGTATTCAAAATTTGGATCTTTTGAATTGCCACGGTTTTGTGTTTCTTTGCTTGTAAAAATTTTTTTAGGTGAAATAAACATAATCTAAACAATCCCCAAACTTTTCCCAAAGACAAACAACTCAAAATAAACAAATGAAGTGAATGGTCACTTTGGCCAAATTAACTCCCATGCCTACTTTGGCTATCTCTAGTTTTCAAAACTTAACAGAAACATTTGTGTATCTTTGCACCCCTTGTTAGTACTCATAATAAGGTAGCAAGGCCCACTTTGTGATCATCCAAAAACATCCAAATACTAAGTTTAAATGACAGTTTAAAATTGAATCTATCCCATATTGGAAGATCTCACTATTTCAAAAACCATTCAAACAAGCTCAAATTTCAAAACCCAAGAACCAACAGAATCCCCAGCACATGCCTAGCACACCCACCAAAAATCTTTTCAAAATTCAAAAGTAAGTTTCTTGCGGCCATTTCATCAAATATCTTGCAGACTCAAATCAAACAAATCACAAACACTATTGTGTGCAGTAAATTTGGCCTAACTTGTTCCCCCTCTGGTTGCAACTAGTCTTTAGTAGATCATCTAGCTCATTTGTAAACATCTAGCGCCACTGTGAGCTTGGCTTGCCATCAATGGTGAGCAGGCCGAGCCTCACCATGCCACCCCATTGTCGCCGGCCAGCTAGCAGCAACCATAGCCTTCCCAACCTTGTCTAGGAGGTAGCCAACACCTCACCGCCACCCACTGTCCCCTCCCCAAGCCAGTACAAGCCGTAGACCACCAGGAACGCCGCGCGCCCAGTGCCACTGCGACATGTCGAGCTTGCCCCAGAGCGCCGCACCTAGTATGTGTGCACACGCCGCCCCTTGACCGCAGCCCGTGCCTACCGCTTCGCCATGATCCCAGGAACACGCCAGACACCCCCGTTCGCCGCCCCATGCCTCATAGCCACCGCTCACCGTCGAAGACGCCGCCTCTGCCGCGCAGAGCACCGCACGTTCCCAACCGATTGCCATCGCCCCTAAAGCACGCATTTAAGCTCTAGAGCATCGCCAGGAGACCGCCCGTTGATCGCCAACTTCAGCCATGCCGCTAGCCACCCGTAGCCATGTCTCCACCGTCGCCTGCCCATCACTCTCGGTCTCGCTGTCGAGCCTATAAAAGGAGGCGACCCCCAGCCGTTTGAAGCACACCATTCCACTCCCTTCACCTCACTGATCGTTCCACCCTCTAGCCGGAGCACGAGGAGCAGCAGCTCGCCGGAATTGCGCCGGAGCAGGCCGCCTCTAGAGAAAAGGGAGCCGTTGATTTCGACCATCCCTAGAGCTGCCTCGACTGTCCCTGAGCTCGCCGTCGACCACTCGTTCGTTTGCCCGCCTCGCCGTCGTCGCTGGAGCCCTGGTATGCCCCCTATGCACCCCCACTGAACCGCTAGGGTTCGAGCTAGCCGGTGACATGTTCATCGTCGACGACGATCCCCAGCCGTCGATCTCCCTTCTAATCCAACGAACCACACAACCCCGTACCGCTTCGCGTGTTATGAGCCACTGACTGGTGGAACCCCCTGTCAGCTGAGCCCCGCGATGCGGAGTGACACTGGGCCGGCCCATTAACCTCTACTCAGGCTACAACCAGATTCGACTCAAGGTCGAAGATCAGGAGAAAACATCGTTTATCACACCGTTTGGAGTATTCTGCTACAACACAATGCCCTTCGGGCTAAAGAACGCAGGTGCCACGTACCAGCGATGCATGCAGGCATGCCTCAAGGACCAGATCGGTCGCAACGTTCAAGTCTATGTCAACGACATAGTCATAAAAACCAGGGAGGCAAGGACACTTATCGACGATCTCCGCGAGACGTTCGACAACCTCGATCGCTACAGGATCAAACTCAACCCCGAAAAGTGCGCCTTCGGCGTCCCATCGGGTCAGCTGCTTGGGTACTTCATCTCTCAGCGAGGGATCGAGGCAAACCCGAAGAAAATCAGAGCCATCATGGCGATGGAGAAGCCGAAAAACCTCAAGGGTGTCCAGCAGCTCGCAGGACGAATAGCGGCGTTGAGCAGATTCATCAGCCGCATGGGCGAGAAGGCCCTGCCATTCTACCAGCTGCTACACAAGGCAGATAAGTTCGAGTGGACGCCCGAAGCCGACGATGCGTTCGAAAGCCTCAAACGACTACTCTCCACCCCGCTCGTCCTGGTCACACCAAAGGAGCGCGAGCCTCTGCTGCTGTACATAGCAGCCACACATCAGGTGGTCAGCACCGTACTAGTGGTCGAACGACCCAAAGAGGGCAAGACCCACGGGTTCCAACGCCCAATCTACTACCTCAGCGAGGTACTGACGCCAACAAAGCAGAGGTGCCCTCACTACCAGAAACTCGCCTACGGCGTGTTGATGACGGCTCGACGGCTGAGCCATTACTTCTAGGAGCACCAGGTGATGGTCGTCAACGATGCACCCCTGAACAGCATCCTGAATAACCCGGAGGCCACAGGACGCGTGGCCATGTGGGGCATTGAGCTGTCACCTCTGGACATCGTCTACGAGAAGCGACTCGCAATCAAATCTCAAGTCCTCCCGGACTTCCTCGTACATTGGATGGAGCTGCAGCTGCCAGACACCCCAGACATGCCGCAGTCATGGACAATGCACTTCGACGGCTCCAAGCGTGAAGCTGGAGCAGGAGCCAGGGTCATACTAACCTCCCCGTAGGGCGACCAGATGAAGTACGTCCTCCGGATGAAATTCCGAGCTTCCAACAACGAGGCCGAATACGAAGCCCTCATCCACGGCATGAGGATGGCAAAGATCTGCGGCACAACGCGCCTGGTCATCTACGGTGACTCCAACCTCTTCGTCCAGCGGACGATGAACGAGTGCGACGCACACGCCGAAAACATGATCGCGTACCACGGACTCTACAACGCACTCGAAGGAGAATTCGACGGCTGCGAGCTTCGGCACGTTGGAAGAGAAAGCAAAGAGGAAGCCGACAGACTCGCCAACATCGACTCCACCTGTGCAAAGGTGCCACCGGGTGTGTTCCAGCAACAGATCTGAGTGCCATCCATCAAGCGAAAATTCCCCAAGGGATCACCCGAAGAAGCAGAACACTCGGGGGCTACGCTGCCCGAAGGACACGAAGGACCCGAGAAACTGGACACAGAGGTCGCTATGGTCAACCTGATGCAGGTCATGGCAGTCGAAGAAACTTGGATGCGACCGTACCTCCAGTTCTTGATAAACGGAGAACTGCCTGACCGTATCTACAGATGCCCGGCGCATATCTCGTCGGTCAAAAGCCTTCACCATCATCAATGGCGAGCTGTACAAGCGCAGTATTACGGGTGTACTACAAAGGTGCGTCACCATCGGTGACGGGAAAGCCATCCTCCAAGACATCCACGAGGGCATCTACGGCCATCACGCAGACAGCCGCTCCCTTGTCGCCAAAGCTCTACGAGCCGGATTCTATTGACCAACGGCCATGAGAGATGCAAAGGATATCGTCCGAAGATGCAACGGATGCAAACGGTTTGCCGATAAACCGCACGCACCCGGGTCAGAGCTCAGACCATACCTATAGCCTGGCCCTTTGCTCAATGGGGCCTCGACATGATCGGCAAACTGCCAAAGTCCTCGAAAGGGGGGCACGTTTACCTCCTGGTCGCAGTCGATAAATTCACAAAGTGGGTCGAGGCCATGTCGGTTACCAACCAAAAGGTCAAGACCGCCGTCAAGTTCTTCTAGTCCATTGTCTACAGGTTCGGCATACCGCACAGCATCATTACCGACAATGGATCGAATTTCATCTCCAAAGAATTCCAAGACTTCTGCGAAGGCCTCGGGATCAACATCACATACGCCTCAGTGGCTCACCCGCAAACGAACAGGCAGGTCGAAAAGGCCAACGGCCTAATCGGCGCTGGCATCAAGAAGCGCCTCATGAGCCCACTCGAACGAAAGGCTGGAGCCTGGACGAAAGAGCTGCCATCCGTCCTATGGAGTTTGCGTACTACGCCAAACAGCTCCACCGGCTACACACCGTTCTTCATGGTGCATGGATCCGAAGCCGTGCTACCAGCCGAAGTACGCCACCAGGCCCCCCGGGTCGTCGCTTACAGCGAAGACGAATCCATGGCTGCACTCAAAGACGCCGTCGACACACTCGACGAAGCAAGAGATGTAGCAGCAGCTCGATCAGCGGTGTACCAGCAGAATCTCCGCAACTACCATAGCAGACGGCTACGCCCAAGGTCCTTCGTCGAAGGAGACCTCGTCTTGCGACTCAAGCAAGCGCGACCGAAGAAATTCGAGTCGCCATGGGAAGAACCCTACATTATCACCGAAGTCATCCCAGGTGGCGCCTATCGCCTCAAGCACGTGGAGTCTGGAGTCGCATACTCCAACCCATGGAACATCGCACACTTGCGGCGATTCTACCCATAGCTACCTACCCCTTTACTTTCAATAAGGCTTTTCAGCCAAGGCTATTCAGCCAAACAATGTAGTTCCTCCATTACGATATAAATAAAGCTAAGTGTCCCGCCCCAAAATATCGTTCGCTACTTGCAACTTTACTTTATGCTACAAACGCACTCGGGGGCTCCCCCCACCTCACGATTTCATGACGAGGATCACACGTGTACACCTGAGTAGCTGACAACGTCAGGCAAACGAAAAGGACACATACTCAAACAAAGCACTGCGTGCTCACAACAAACAAACCTTTATAACAAAGGGCACAACACGCCTAGTCGAAATATACAAATTTTACATATATCTCTTTTACAGGTACTACCTATTCTGAAGAATAACTTGAGAACGCTGCTCAAACAAATCTACGACCTGTTCGGCATACTGCCTTACAGCCGCATAATGCGGACGCATATCCCACTCGCCACCATCCGGCCGAAGAGGTGGCCCAGCTGCTACAACAGACAGATCTACATCAGGTCGATGCAGCCTAACAAGGGACAACGCAGCCTTCACCCCTGCGACGAGCTGCTGCCTCACTAGTTCCTAGACACGAGTCACGCTCCAAAATCTAGACAGAAGGCCGGACAGGGATGTTGGCACAGCATCCAGGGGAAACATCACATGCAGAACCGACGAGAGCGAAGTCTGTACTTGGCGAAGCACCCGCGATACTTGGTGAACGCGATCCTGCACCGTTGCCAGAGCCATAGCACGGTCACGATCCATCCAGAAGAAACCACCAGCTTCCATGTCTTGTTGAGTCAAGCAATTGACCCGAACAGCGACACGCTCCTTCTCCTCCCTCGGAGCAAGGTTAGCACCTGCGACACTCGCACAAAATAAGACGCAAAGCCAGCAGGCGCATCCGAAAAACTGAGCTGCAGCTCGAAACGAAGAACAACTTACATTGAAGCTGCTCAGACAGCCGAAGCAATTCCGCCATGAAGTACTCCTCTCTGGATGCATCGCGATCTGCCTTGGACTTCCAAACATCAGAGTGACCACGCACCCCAAGCAACTCCTTCTCAAGACTACGAACACGGTCCCGAAGAAAAGCAAGTTGTGACGAATCATCCAAAGATGGCCGTTGCCGTGCTACAGGCGGGGTGTCAACGGGATCAGCACCCGAACCTAGAGCAACAGAAAAGAAAAGGACATAAGACACTCAGACAGCGAAGAGCGCAACTCAGCAAAATTCATTAAGTGGATAAACGCCACAACGTGGCACAGGGATTTTGTTTCTTCAACATAATTACAGCAAAAGAAAATTACAAACTATCCTACAGCTACAGCGCATAAGAAGCGGCGCCCTGAGTCGCCTCGGAGCCGGATTGCCTCGCTTTGGCTTCCCCTTGTTGCCGCAGCGCATACTCGGACAGCAGATCAATGAGCTTCGGCCCATATCGCTTGCAGCGCGCAGAATAGGTAGCAAAAGCTACCTCGGATCCATCCGCGGTCGTCGGCATCCGGGAGGTGATCTGGGGAAGGTCCAGCTCCGCTCCAGCCGCCGAGGCCATCGCCAGCCCGACAGACGCGCCAATTCCCTTCTGCTTGCGCTTGTACGCCGCAGGCGCTTCGGCCGACAAAGCCTCCTCCAGGGCGTCAACATCATCAAGGGATGCGCCCTTGGGGACAAGCTCCTTATAGAAGCGGCCAAGGACATCCTTGGTCTTGGCGAGTGAGTTGATGACGGTGCTGCAGCGATCTTCGACCTCTGTAGTTGCATCATCTAGAGCACTCCCGTGCTCCAGAGCGCCACGGTCAAACTCGATTCCTGCGGCATCTGAGACAGAAAAAAAGGAGAACAAGAATGAAGAAATCATCACAGAAGAAAGACAAGAAAACAAGCAAAAAGGAGCAAAACCAAGACGCTCACCCGAAACAGCTTTGGCAGCAGCCATGAGCTTGCCCGCCACCTCTCTTTCACGCGCAGTCGCAGCAGTGGCAAGCTGCTCCTCGCGGTCCGTGGCCTCCTGCTGCAGACACTCCTTAGCCTTGGCTGCCTTGGCCAGCTCCAGCTCAAGGCGCTCTTTCGCACCAGCGGCGTCCTCGGCCTTCTTCTTTGCATGACCAAGGCTCTTCTTGAGAGCATCAATCTCACGGAGGGAAGTGTTATGATCCTCTGCATTCAAAACATACAAGCGTCAGAAAGCAAGACAATAATGCAAAAAGAAAGAAGCACCAAAGCATGCAGGTACCTTGAAGCTGTTGGAGGTTAGCCTCTAGCACCAGATGCTCCCGCACCAGTCGCTTGGCATCCTGCACAAAAGGCTGCAGGAAGAAGAACTACCAGTAAGGAAAAGGACTTGGGGGCTGCGCCCAACACGAAGGGGCGAAAGAAAAATTCGCACACGAAAATGCCCGGAGGCTCCCCCCGAAGACTCGAAGAAAGAACAAGACAAGAAAATTTTTCAGGCGCTCGGGGGCTTCCCCAGTGGCAGGAAACAGAAGTACTTACATGCTCTGATGGCGGCTCCGAAGGCCTGCTCGCAGCCTTCTGAGGCGCAACCACCTGAGCTTCCTGCGGAGAAGGGACCGGCGCAGCACCCTCAGAGGTAGCCACTATCTGAGGAGGAGGAGACGCAACCTTGACTCTCCCATCATCTCCCGAGCACCATCGCTGGAGGAGTCGTGGGAGGAATGCCTGCACACGAAATAATTAGCACAAGCACAAAAGCCAACAGCAAAGAGATAGCAGTATAAAAGAAACTTACGAGTTCAGTGAGCTCAGGTCAAAGACAGGAGGAGTCCTTCGGGCTCTCTTCTCCCCCTTCCTCTCTTCTTTCTTCTCTTCCTTCTTTTCTTCCTTCTTCCGCTTCGCTGGCGGGTGCAACGCTACAGCCCGCACAGGAATGGCAGGAATAGGGGAGGAAGAGCCTCCATGCCCGTCACTGTGACGCTCAAGGCACAGAGGGTTCCTAGGAGTCGGAGGAGTCGAGGCATCCGAAGACTCGCTGGAGCTCCGCGATCATTTGCGCGTGTGGTCCTCGCTCGACTCGTTGGCATCTTCCGCCGGAGATCGCGCCGACGGCAGCTCGGACATGGAATCCACCAAATCATTGTCCGGAGCATCCGGATATACTTCGGGTAATGGAGGCGACATACCCGGCACTTTGAAGCTCTGCACAAGAGAAGAACAATTGGTCAGCAAACAAATACAAAACAATGGAGTCTAAAAATAGCGCTACGCGCATGGATCTACACCTGTGGAATAGGAAGCGAAGAAGAAAATGGAGGAGTCAGCGACTTCCCCGGGATTTCCTCTCAGGCCTTGAACTTCAGCAGCAAGCGAAGGGCCCTGTCAAGATCTCCCTCGGAGATTTTCTCAGCCAAAACCCTCGTCGGATCACGCCGGCCAGCATAAAGGAACATTGGGTGCACGCTCGGAGATTTTCTCAGCCGAAACCCTCTATCTCCGCCACCTCGCCATCCAAGATCTTGTTTTTCCATGACCTTTTCGGCTCAATCTTCTGGGACGGGTCGAAAGGAATAGGACCAAAATCTTGCCCAGGCACTACGGAGTCGCGAATATAAAACCATCGCCTCCACCAGTACTGGACAGATTCGGACATGGAAAAGGATAAGAAAAGCAGATTGGGCTTGAGGGAGATGATGCAACCCCCAATGGGATAAACACCATCCGAACCAGATTGCCTCTTCACAGAATAAAGTTTCCGGAAGAGGCCAAAGTGCGGCTCAATGCCGAGCCAGCACTCGCAAAAAGTGATGAAACAAGCAATGTGAAGAAGAGAATTGGGCGAAAGATGATGCAGCTGGATGCCATAGAGAAAGAGCAGCCCATGAAGGAAGTCGTGGACTGGGAAGGAAAACCCACGAATAACGAAGACAAGAAAAATAACCCGATACCCAGCGGGGGGACGGGGGATTACCTCGTTGCCGGGGAGTCTGACGGCCTCCCTATCCTGCGGGATCAAGCCCCGCTTGCGAAGCTTGCGGAGGTCACTCTCCCGTGTCTCTGATCGCCGCCAACCACCGTCGGTGACATGGGTAGTGGTGGCGCCTTTCTTCCCTCCGACGGCGCTGGTACCAACCGCAGATGATGACTTCTTCGGTTTCCCCATCGCGCTACAGCGGCGCCGGCGGTGAGAGCGCATAAGGGAAGAGGGAAATGTGGAAGGATATTCCAGCGCGCAGCAAGAACTCCTAGAGCACAAGGAGGCAGTGAAAACAAGAATCGATGCGGTGAAAACAAACTGCAGCTTTCTCCTATGATTATAACGACGAAGACGACGCACGACAACCGTCCATCAAGAAGACCTAACGCCAACGGCAGATCTGGCCATACACGTGTCATCATCACAACGAACCGTCGTTACCACGCCGTCCACTACGCGCGGAAATCGAGGCGACGCCGTAATTATCTCCACGTCGCGCGTGACCGGTAAATTCAAGGTCAGCAAGTGGGAACCACGTTCGTCCAGTCAAGTCATCTCTGCCGCAGCAGACGCTTGAGGTCATTGATCGTCAGCACTGATGTCATCAAAAGCTATACTAGCAACAACTACAATTTCTTCGTCTTCAAAGCTAAGAGTACTCACTCGAATCTACGATTCGACTAAATACTCGGGGGCTACTCCTATTAGGAGCGCAGGCCGCGCACCCGAAAGATGAATAAAAACGAACTATTTCTTCAAGTCTTACGCCGAGTCTACGACTCGACTACGGACTCGGGGGCTACTCCCATAGGGAGGATGGATTTAAGAATCCTATTTTTTTTGTGTCCAACGGACTTAACACTGAACAATGTCTGAATTAAAATCTTCGCTCGAGTCTACGACTCTAACAGACACTCGGGGGCTACTCCCATAGGGAGCGCTGGCCGCGCACCCTATGAATTCTTCGACTTTGATCTTTCGGATTAGCATGCAAAAAACTTTTCGGCAACTCTGCCCCAACAAAACGCTAAGTGAGCAACGTTCTCCTTGGCCACCCGAAACACCTCCGCGGTGATAGTCGTTCGGATGTTGTGTCTGCGACACAAAGATAAGACCTACAGATATCATCTGATGGCCTGGCAACGCACACGACTGCGCTCTTCTAGTATAAACCTATGCCAGCTGGCGCGATGAAAAATCCTGACGGACGCGTTGGGTACATCAGTTAAAATTACTAGAATTCCACTCCTGTAAGTCCTCCGCAGCCTGGGTCGAATTACGCCAGCATATGTTCCAGGTTCGAGTTAAGGGACTCGAACCTGAGGAAGATCGTGTTGTTTCGTCCTAAGACAGTTAACTGACCCTGATCCATCGGGTGAGTCAGGCACACGCATCAACAATCCCTACACACATACTGTTAATACATAGTTGCACCCGAAGGATTGAAGAGTCCTCAGCCGAATCTACGATTCGACTGATCACTCGGGGGCTACTAACATGGTTGTATCCTACGGGTACGTGATCTCAGCATACCTGGTCTATCCCAAGGAAGGCCCACGGCAGATGTACGCCGGCCCATGAAGATTTCCAGGTGGCCAAGGCCCATGACGCCTTTGGATCCTTGGAGAGCAAGACTAGCGTAGATAGGAAATTCAAAGGAGTAAAACCCTAGAACTTGTAACCGACTAGGTCTATGCCCGGGACCTGCCTGAGTCTATATAAAGGCTAGGAGGGCACGACCTAGATCTCTCTCTCATACTTTCGCATACACACCTCCATGCCAGATTGCATCTACGCACCCCTGTAACCTTTGGTTCCGCCGTAATCAAGAGCAGACAAGCAGGAGTAGGGTTTTCCCCTCGGGGGGCCTGAACCTGGGTAAACCTTGTGTCCCCATGTTGCTTGTTTGCTAACCGTTCCACGATCTCCAGCATCCCCATCTTCTCCAAAACCCAAGTCCATAACAATAGGCATTGATGAGATCAAACCTCGTCATCAGTAAAATTGGAACGGTATCGCATCTGAACCCAACCATTAGTTTTATAAAGAGCTAAGGCTCATGCCTCAACATTTTCATCATCAAATCATCTGGTGTTCATAACACATGTCAAAGCATTTCATTATAATGACTCATCATTCTAAGGTTTTCATAATCATTTTAACCAAGTATTCCCATCTAAAGTGATCAAGTTTTATGCTTAGCACTAGCCACTAATGTTGAGGGTAATAACTAGTGAGGGGTGTTACTCAAGTGTGACTTAGCCAAATCTAATATCATGCCTCAGTATGACATCTAGTTCTAACTAACTTAGGCCATGTTTATGCTCTTTATGCTACCTATAATATCTTTCCAAAATTTCACAAATCACTAAGTAAAGGTAATAAATAATTTTGATAAAGAAATAAAATAATAAAGCTTGCAAGTAAAATTGGGATTTTGTATAATAAAAGTTGCATAACCAAAGCATGCCTACTGCATTGTATAGGTTAATTGGTATTGTGGGGCTTGCAAGTATTAGCTTTCATGGTTTATCTTAGCTTGCATAGTTAGTAGCTTGCCTTGAGTAGTGCAGTGATTGAAGTTCTCTTCTTCGTAGTAGTAGCCTCCTTCCTCTTTGTATTCTTGGTTGGTACTAGGGCCTATAAATAAATATGAGGTACACAATCACCAAACAATGCTTAACTACTTCTATTTAGCACACAAGGTTCACACTAGATGATCTAGCATCATCACACTCCTCACATGAATTAAAGACTTAGTCTTATTTATTTTATTTTAGAAAAGTAATTTCTACTCATTGAAAAATACTTAATATTTAATATTCTCCAATTAAAATATGGGATCGTATTGACCATGTCATCACCACATATTTTAATACTTGGGAATGTGATTTAAATTGGTGTCACAATTTAATAAGGTTTAACATTATTATTTTAAATAATTAAAGTCACTAGAAATGCCTATGGGGCATTCTTTCAATACTTGTCTGAGATTAGTGCAAGTAAACTTAAATATTTCTATATATTCAGAAAAATCTTGTCAAATGTGATTTTTGAGAGTTGGAATAACCTCAAAAGCATTTATGGTTGATTTTTGAAAAATGTTTGAATGTAGAAAAGTCTCTGTCTTGTTATTTTTGGTATAGGTGATCTATAATTGCAAATGGTTTGAATCCAACTGTCTTGGATTGATATTTTCAATACCTTTCTAAAAAAATTGGTTTCATGCAATTTGGTTATGTGAAACTCTCTGAATTGATTTTTGAAACTACTGACAGAACTAGAGTTTGAACTAAATTAAAAAAATATTTATTTGAACTACTGGGTTGCGCATTAGAGCTAAATGGGCCGGCCCAGCTGCACAGCACATGTAGTGGGCTGCTACCAGAGCGGTCCCACGCGACAGTGGCTCTAGCTACGCGAAGCGGTAAGTTTGATCCTGGACCGTGCGATTAGATTAGATCCTACGGCTGGGTTGTGTCGTCTCCGTCGGGCAGCGCCGGCGAGACTGAACCCTAACGCAGCGGTGGGGGTCATGTGAGGATGACCAAGGCTCCAGCTAGGGTCGGAGTTGGGGGTGAACGACGGCGGTTCGAATGGGCGGGCTCCGGTGAAATTCCGGCGATGCGGAGCTCGCCTTGCTCCAGTGAGAGGTGTGGGAGGTTCTGTAAGAGGTGGGGAGTGAGATGGAGTGGCGAACTGGGGCTGGGGTGGCCTCCTTTTATAGCTGAGCGAGAGAGGCAGTGAGACATGGGCAGAGCTCGACGGGGTCGACAGCACAGTGAGCTAATGGCATGGCAGAGGGTGTAGGCCAGTATGTGGTCTCCTAGCAATGCTCAAGGACTTAATGACGTGGCAAGGGGCGGTCGACGTTGGTCGGAACGGGCTGGTGCTCTGAGCAGCACAAACGGAAATTTCCATGACGCATAGTGGCTACAAGTTGCGTGGCGGCGAATGGGGATGTCTGGGGCGTTGCTTGTATCGCGGTGATTGTAGGCACGGGCGGCGAAGGCGAGGCGCCGCGTGTACGTGCGTGTTGGTTGCGATGCTCTGGCGTGCTCTCGGCATGGCGCAGAGATAGTGGGCGCGACTGTGCTGGGGTGGTCCAGGGCCTATCTGCGTGCGAGGGCTGGACAGGGGGTGGCGGTGGACGGTCAGCTGCCTCCTGGACATGGTGAACGGGCGCGGCACTGTCTCTAGCTAGCTATCGATGGTTGGCTGGCAAGGGAGGGCTCGGGTGGCACGGCATGGTGCAAAGGGGTAGAGGGATATCTGCTTAATTGCACTAGTATTCACTGGGGGAGACAAGGGGATTGGGTTGAGGAAGATTGTTTGATCAAACACTGCTCCAAACAGTATAAGTTAGGCAGTTTGATTTGAGTCTGCCAAGTGTTCGAAAAAATGGCAGAAATAAATTTAGTTTGGAATTTTTGTATGAATTTTGGTGAGTGTACTGGTCACATACTTAGTAGTATCTCATTGCTTGGGTTTGGCAAGGTGAACTAGTTTGTGTGGTTTTTGATAAATGGTGATCTTAGTACCTAATCTTGATTCAGTTTTGAATTATTATTTGAATAGATTTGAAATCTATTTCTGTTGGTTTGCAAAGTGGGCTTGGATTCACTTGTACTTGTTCTAGCAAGGGGTGAAAATAATTGGATTTGTTTATGTTAGAAAACTTGGACTAGAAACACTCAAAGTGGTCTAGTGAACAAGTTTGGCCAAAATTACCATTTTCTTATATTGTTTATATTTGAATTTCTCTTCAATTGATTTTGCTTGGAAATGATCTAGATGATTTTTTTTCATCTTTAAACCAATCCTTAGCATTCATAGCAATCAAAGAAGACATTGCAAGCATTCATGCATTCATCACACACACACATGCATTCATATTGATTTTAATAACAAAATATTTTATTAGCCCTAAACTTGGGTGATTGGAACTTGATAATCTTGCTTAATATTTTTGGGATGTTACAAACCTTCCCCCCTTAAACAAATCTCCTCCCGAGATTTAAGAGAAATAAAACTAGGATTTAAAGAGATCTAGAAACTCTGTCCTAATGTAATCTTCTCGTTCCCAGGTAGCTTCTTCTTTAGTATGGTTACTCCACTAGATCTTGAGAAACTTGATACTCCGGGTTTTGGTGGTCCTAAAAGCTTCTTCCAAAATACGAATGGGTACTTCAGGATATGTTAGGTCCTCGTTGATCTCTATGGTTCTGTGATCGATATTCTTGAAAACTTCGGTCTTCTCCGGGACTTCTAGGCATTTGCGAAGTAACGAGATATGATACTCCTCCTCGGCGATTCAAAATCTTGAAAGGTCCGAAATATCTGGTGGTAAGCTTTCCTTTGAGTTGAAAATGTTGCATTCCTTTCAAGGGTGATACTTTCAGATACACAAAATCTTTGATATTGAAAGCTAGGTCTAGACGTCTCTTGTCGGCATATCTCTTCTGTTTGGATTGGGCGGTCTTAAGGTGCTCACGGATCTTGTGAACTTTCTCTTCGGCTACTCGTAGGATGTCGGGTCCGAAAATCTGACTCTCTCCTACTTCCAACCAATTTAACGGGGTACGGCATTTTCTTCCATACATGAATTCAAACGGGGCCATTTGCAAACTGGCTTGGTAACTATTGTTGTATGAGAATTCTGCAAAAGGCAGACAGTATTCCCATTTAGATCCATATCCCAACACACAAGCTCTCAACATATCTTCGAGTATTTGAGTTACTCGCTCTGTTTGTCCATCAGTTTGAGGGTGATAAGCTGTGCTAAAATCCAGTCTGGTTCCTAATCCTTCTTGGACTTTCTTCCAAAATCTCGAGGTAAACTGGTTTCCTCGATCTGACACAATGTTCTTAGGGACTCAGTGCAAACTAACTATTCTAGCAATGTACAACTCTGCTAGCTTCGAACTCTGATAGGTGGTCTTGACAGGTAAGAAATGAGCGACTTTGGACAGTTTATCCACTATGACCCAGATAGAGTCATTTCCTCTACTAGATGTAGGCAAACCGATGATAAAATCCATTCCCACTGAATCCCATTTCCATTCTGGAATCTCCAATGGTTGCAAAATTCCGGCGGGTCTCTGATGTCCTGCTTTGACTCTCTGACAGATATCACAATTGGCTATATATCTTCCGATTTCTCTCTACATCTTATGCCACCAAAATTGTTCCTTCAAATCCTGATACATCTTGATTCCTCCGGGGTGGATAAAATAAAGAGTATCATGGGATTCTTTCAAAATAGCTTGTTTCAACTCTGAATATGCTGGTACACAGATCCCTTGTACCACAAAACTCCTTCCTCATCTTCGATGAATCCGAGTTCCTTTCCCGTACCGATATGATGTTTGATCCCATCGATACTAGAATTTCCTTTCTGCGCCTCCTTGATCTGACTGATCAAAGTGGGTTGAAGTTCTATGCTAGCAAAAAATCCTTCACTAACTAGCTCCATTTTGAAATCTTCCAACTCCTTGTTCAAACTTGGTTGCTCCTTCAGAATCATGGTGTTCAATCGCCACGGCAATCTGCTAAGAGCATCTGCTACCACATTGGCTTTGCCGGGGTGATAATGAATGTCAAGGTCATAGTCCTTTATTAGCTCTATCCATCTCCTTTGCCTCATATTGATCTCCTTCTAGGTGAAAATATACTTCAAACTCTTGTGATCCGAATAAATCTCACAACGGTTACCCATGAGGTAATGCCGCCATGTCTTCAGGGCTAAAACTACGGCTGCTAGTTCGAGGTCATGGGTAGGGTAATTCTGCTCATGTTGCTTCAGTTGTCGGGATAGATAGGATATAACTTTGCCTTCTTGCATCAGCACACACCGAGACCAATCTTGGATGCGTCACAAAACATATCAAAAGGCTTCATGATATCCGACATAATTAAGATTGGGGTCGAGATCAATCTCTTCTTAAGCTCTTGAAAAATTGCTTCACATTTGTCCGTCCATTCAAACTTCTTATCTTTCTTCAACAATTGGGTCATGGGTCTTGTGATGATCGAGAATCCTTCAACGAACTTGTGTTAATATCCCACTAATCTGAGAAATGCACGAACTTGGGTTTGAGTGGTCGGGGCTTGCCATTCTTCAACATCCTTAACCTTGGCAGGGTCGACAGCAATTCCTCCTGCCGACACAATATGTCCGAAGAATCCTACTTCCTATAACCAGAACTCACATTTGCTAAACTTTCCATACGACTGATGTTTTCTAAGGGTTTCAAGGATGGTCCTTAGGTGTAGCTCATGTTCTTCTTCTGATTTGGAATAGATCAGAATGTCATTGATGAAAACAATGACAAACTTATCCAGGAAGTTCATAAAAATCTTATTCATGAGGTTCATGAAATAAGCGGGCGCATTGGTTAATCCAACTCATACAATTCATATCTGGTGGTAAAGGCAGTCTTCGGAATATCCTCTGCGCGAATCTTGAGTTGATGATAACCAGTTCTAAGATCAATCTTAGAAAACACTTTGGCACTGGTCAACTGGTCAAACAAATCTTCTATCTTCGGCAGTGGGTACTTGTTCTTAATGGTTGTGGCATCCCGCAAAACCACTACTAGAAAATCGCGTTGAATTTGTGCATTGCATCGTCATCATCATAAATTGTGTGCATAAAACTATTTTCGCAAAGCCCGTTTTGTTTTCTAAAATGCCCCGTCTTTAAATCCAAACCAAACCAGGACTCCGGAATATTTTGTTTTAATTAAATATGTTGTGCAAACGGTCCGTTTAAATAAATAAATTGTTGTATTATTATTTTTTTAGCGGGGCAGTCGAACGGGCCGAATGACCCGAACGACCGCCCCAAGATTTAAATCGCCCCACCTAACCAGCCCCCCTAATTCCTAAGTTCACCAAACTACCTACCCACACACCCTCTCCACCTCACCCCCTCCTATCACGAGATGCCACCTCACCTCCTCCCTCCCCCTCACCCACTCACACGCCGCCACATCACTCCCTCTCTCCTCCCTCTCTCCACCTGGCCACAAACCCACACCACACACACAGCCACGCACACACCCAACCACACCGGATCCCCCTGGCCACACCCGATCCCCACCTCCCCGCGGGTCCCACGCCCTGGCCCACCCCGCTGCCTCCTCCCAGCCTCTCTCCCTTCTTCCTCCTCTCCCCGCACGCTCCCCAACCCACCGCGCGGCGCCCTCCCCTCTCCTCTCCCTCTGGCGCGTCTCGCTCCTTCCACCTGCCCCGTCCCCGTGCCCAGCCTCCCGAGCTCGCTCCCTGCCTCATCCTCTCCGCACCGCCGTGACCAGCCTGCCCGACCTAATCTCTCCGCCGCGCCTCACCTCCGCCCGAGCCGCCTCCACCTACCCTCGCCGGACCCCTCCTCCGCGAGCTCCGCCACCCGCGCGGCCTCGCGAGCACCGCCCCCTCGCCGGTGACCCCGACGCCGCCCCCTGCCTCACCTCCCGCCACCGCCGCTCTCGCTCCACCCGAGCCCGCCTCGTCCGCCGGCGCCGCCCGCGGCCGCTCCCCTGCTCCGCCCTCTCTGGCGCCGCCGCGCGCGTCCCCGCCCTGTCGCCGTCCTCGCCGGCCCGACCCGCTCCTCCGCCCGCGTCACCGGCCTCTCGCGCATCCCCGACCCCGTCCTTCCCCGGCGTCGGCCACACACCCTCCCGCCGGCCACGTCCTCTGCCCCGCCGTCGAGGGCCGCGAGCAGCCCGGCCCCGTCCCCTTCGAGCCCGGCGACGCACCTCCCTCGCCGTCGTCTGCCAAGCCCAAGACCTGGCCGCTCGCCTCCTGTCGCCTTCCGGTATGCTAGCGACCAGTACGTGCGCGCGTCGTCTGTACTCGTTGTGCATGCTGCTTGCCAAGCTCAACAAGTGACCAGGCCTCTGGTGATGTTCTCTGTGGTAAAACACTGGCACTTGTGTATGAGGTGGTGAATGAAAGGAGTATCAACGAGAAGATCGCATCTCTAGGAGCCGATAGAACCAGGACAAGATCTTCGATGCGCAAGATGGATGCTAGAACCCATGGGAAAATCAAGACCTTTGTACATGGTAGTTCACCGACAAGACCGGCTCGATGCCGATGGTTGCGCAGGATGTACATGGTGCCACCCAAGACCTCAGTCATGGATAAGATGTCCGAAGACCGAACCTTCGGCATGCCAAGTGCGCCTTCCCGAACACCATGATCTTCTTCTCGGATCCGGTGGCCGAGACTCCGAAGACCAAGACCCGAAGACGCCGAGATCGGTGGACGCCAAGATCGCCTCACGGACGCCATGACCTCCTTCAAAGATCCGATGGCCGAGACCCTGAAGACCGATCTAGAGCGCCAACGCCTGCGCATGGAGTCGGCAAGATCATCCGGAAACGCCAGGATCCACTGCGCGGCCCCGACAAGTTCGACACCGTACAGGGCGAGACCGATGTGCCCCGACACCAGAACAAGTACTTCCTCCCGGAACGTCAAGATCGACCCCCGATATCCGAGAACGATCCCGGAGTCCGAGAACGTTTCCGTCGAACCCTGGACCCTGAGGCTGACCCCGAACCCCGGAACCCCAAGACCGTCGAGACCCTCAATGTGTGACCCTTATCCGAACCCTTATTTTTATAAATGCTAAACATAAAGCCTGTCGCATATTAACTTGTCATTCTTGCATGCATGCTTGTCATGTGGTTTGGGGGCCTTACGCCGATTCACCTTATAATTAAATATGGGGCCCATATGCGGGCAAATCTAGTCTCATATCGGCCTCATTTAAATTTGTGTAGCGAACCCGGTGCTATCTTCTGCCATGTTAATACAATATTTAATTTGCGGGGTAGGTAAATAACCTGAACCGTTTAATTAAGTGTCGGGACCCCGGTTCCGCTTAATATGACCTAATTGCATTGCACCTTTGCCATGTCATTCATCATACATGCATCATGCCGATCTTCTGCCGTTGTATTAAATATTGCATCCGGTGTTTCTTCTAGTGTTTTGCTTCTTCGCGGATAAGACCGTTGAGTTGATGTGAGCTTCTCCCCGATCTTCGGTCGAACCTTCGGCAATGTTTTCAGGCGAGCATCTCCCCCTTTCTACCTATCTTACTTTTCTAGTATTTATTCCCTCCTGTTGATCTTTGCTATCTGTGTTGCGATGCTCTAGTTTACGTACCCCTTGACATTACTTGCAGCCTCATATTGCCTTGGACACATCCTATTACCTGTTGTTTGGTAGATAGTTGGACTTGCACGTCGTAGTCGCTTGCTCAAGTGTTGTTGCGTGTCGTCAAGTTCCACAGTTGTTGATGTATTGCCGCATGATGTGGATGGAGATGATCATAGTTTTACTTATCGTTCACTTTAATTTCTGTTTAACAACTAAAATTAAAGTAAGCAGAGGCATCGGTGGGTGATAGAAAATATTTGGTTTCCGAACGCCCACTTGTGTCCCGTAGGACCCCGAGTACTTGATACCTGTTCCTTGATTTATCGCGCTATCCACATATGGGGAGTATGGGCCCCCCTTAGCCAGAGCTTGATTCCGTCTTATTTCTTGGGGCCACAACTAGTTTGAGGTTTTATTTACAATCCTGTACTTATGCCATGCTACTTATGTATTTAAATTTGTGCGAGGAGCACACTGTACTGTTTAGGTATGCAGAGTGATTACGCGGTATCGACAAGCCCAGCCACACTTTCGGGTTCCCAGTCGCTTACAGCCATTGGCGCAACCTTGAGTCCGTCTCGGAGCTTGCTTACTCCGTTGCGGGATCTAGTCAAAGGGGTGGCCCCCTGAAATATTTCTGAATCTTGTGATTGCTCTGTCGTGAAGACCTCGTTGGGTTTTGATTTGGTTTTTCCGAGGTTGATCGTGTGTGTGTTGCTATTTGTGCACCCTGGCCGGGTTAAAACTTTCTGAAAGCCGTGTCCGCGGTTATGGACGACTTGGAGCACAGTATCTCGACCATAGACAAGCATAACTAAAGTTTACTGCTATAAATTTGACTTTATAATGACTAGTAATCAGCTTCACTATAACGGAATGGCTAAATAATACTGCCCACAATTGCTTGTTTGGAGTGTCGCTTGCGACCATTGTATCTGACTAGTAAGTATTGCAACTACAACGGAATGGCTGAATAAAAGTACCAACAACTGCTGGGTTTTGGGTTTACATCATGCTATCTGTATCTGATTAGTAATTGTTGCAACTACAACAGAATGATTAACTAAAAGGGCCCACTGCTTATTTTTATCAGGACGACTATCTTTAACCTGACTAGTAATTGCTGCAACGATAACCGAATAAATAAAACTGCCAACTGCGTGAGTTTCTTGGTTGACTTCCTCGTTTGGTCTCGAGGGGGAAATGCCAGGATGGGTTTGTTTGGTGTTAGCTTCAGGTTAGATCCGAATAGGTCTATCTTACCCCTCTCTGATAGTCGCCAGTTGTTTTGAGACTCTATAGGTTGTTTAGTGCATGCTGCCGCTGCCGCTTCAGTCCACCATACCTATGTAGGCGAGGACCGCCGAATTCTAGTCTCGCCGTGTACTGGCCTCAGTACTGACGCTCCTCTTTTTCCTTTGCCCTTTGTCGGCACCCCTTTTGTTTAAGCAGGTTTTGAGATCGACGCCGTTAGCAGGGTTACCCTTCCGGCTTGGCCTGGGCAGGGTTCTGGACGCCATTGGTTATTCTTCAGGGCTCTTAGCCCCATTTGCATCTTGTCCGTAGTCGGGCGCTGTATCGTTTTACAGGTGATTTGGATCTTAGCACATTATATCTGTATTCTTGACTCATTGAGTCGCTGCTGTATATATATTTGTTCTGTGGGTCCCATCGAGGACTGTTGTGTAATGTTATTACTTCGTTTTCCACCCGCACGAAAGTGTCTGGTGGGCACCTTTGAATCGTTTCTATGCGGGTTTGGCGGGTTTCGCTAAAACTTGCATAGGTCCGATTCTGAGGGTGTTACAGAGTGGTATCAGAGCTCAGCAGTTGCGATACCCCACAAGTCCAGCCTGTAGGATAACCTAGCTAACGGCCGAAGTAGAGTGTCAAAACTATTTTGCAAAATCGGTTGGATAGTTCTGATTAGGTCTGATTTTACTCCTTACCCCTCTGCTATTCTCTTCTTACCTCTGCGTGTTTTGCATCTACTCTCTTATCTTTCTTCGAGTCCAGGAATTCTCGTGGTTGGGTTTCCGTCGTACCTTCAGGGTTCCGCTTCCTCCTTTGATAACGGTGTTGCTACATCTGGTCTTCATGCTATCCGAGGAATCCTTCGTCTGTGGTACCATACTTTGTTCCTTGTTTGTGCCTTCCGGTGTTTTTTCCGACGCGACGACATCATCTACGCCAGATCCGATGCAGAGACTGCATCACTCCTTTGTTCCGAACCTCGCTTGTCGAGATCTTCAGTCTGATTCCGAGGATGGTTGCATGCTTTTCCACTGATTGTACAGAGTAATAGTTTGGGTGCGTGATGGATTGGCCCCCATGCCGACTACTCACTCTATTTGCTCGCGTACAATGAAGTGGACGAGAATGCATCGGTTCCGTTTTCCCATCGAAGTTAGGGGTGGCTTTATTTGTTGATGCCTCTACCTTCGACCTTTTGTTTTCCGGAGTGTTCTCTCAGCGATCACGGACAACGACCTCTTGTTAGAGGTGTCGCGAGGATCTACACGAAGCGAGGAGACGCAGTTCGCCGACCTTCTTTCCGGTACCATGAGGCGGATCTCGAGGGCGAGATCCATTGTTAGTGGTGTCGAATTGTGGCATCCCGCAAAACCACTACTAGAAAATCGCGTTGAATTTGTGCATTGCATCGTCATCATCATGCATTGTGTGCATAAAACTATTTTCGCAAAGCCCGTTTTGTTTTCTAAAATGCCCCGTCTTTAAATCCAAACCAAACCGGGACTCCGGAATATTTTGTTTTAATTAAATATGTTGTGCAAACGGTCCGTTTAAATAAATAAATTGTTGTATCATTATTTTTTTAGCGGGGCAGTCGAACGGGCCGAATGACCCGAACGACCGCCCCAAGATTTAAATCGCCCCACCTAACCAGCCCCCCTAATTCCTAAGTTCACCAAACTACCTACCCACACACCCTCTCCACCTCACCCCCTCCTATCACGAGATGCCACCTCACCTCCTCCCTCCCCCTCACCCACTCACACGCCGCCACATCACTCCCTCTCTCCTCCCTCTCTCCACCTGGCCACAAACCCACACCACACACACAGCCACGCACACACCCAACCACACCGGATCCCCCTGGCCACACCCGATCCCCACCTCCCCGCGGGTCCCATGCCCTGGCCCACCCCGCTGCCTCCTCCCAGCCTCTCTCCCTTCTTCCTCCTCTCCCCGCACGCTCCCCAACCCACCGCGCGGCGCCCTCCCCTCTCCTCTCCCTCTGGCGCGTCTCGCTCCTTCCACCTGCCCCGTCCCCGTGCCCAGCCTCCCGAGCTCGCTCCCTGCCTCATCCTCTCCGCACCGCCGCGACCAGCCTGCCCGACCTCCTCTCTCCGCCGCGCCTCACCTCCGCCCGAGCCGCCTCCACCTACCCTCGCCGGACCCCTCCTCCGCGAGCTCCGCCGCCCGCGCGGCCTCGCGAGCACCTCCCCCTCGCCGGTGACCCCGACGCCGCCCCCTGCCTCACCTCCCGCCACCGCCGCTCTCGCTCCACCCGAGCCCGCCTCGTCCGCCGGCGCCGCCCGCGGCCGCTCCCCTGCTCCGCCCTCTCTGGCGCCGCCGCGCGCGTCCCCGCCCTGTCGCCGTCCTCGCCGGCCCGACCCGCTCCTCCGCCCGCGTCACCGGCCTCTCGCGCATCCCCGACCCCGTCCTTCCCCGGCGTCGGCCACGCACCCTCCCGCCGGCCACGTCCTCTGCCCCGCCGTCGAGGGCCGCGAGCAGCCCGGCCCCGTCCCCTTCGAGCCCGGCGACGCACCTCCCTCGCCGTCGTCTGCCAAGCCCAAGACCTCGCCGCTCGCCTCCTGTCGCCTTCCGGTATGCTAGCGACCAGTATGTGCGCGCGTCGTCTGTACTCGTTGTGCATGCTGCTTGCCAAGCTCAACAAGTGACCAGGCCTCTGGTGATGTTCTCTGTGGTAAAACACTGGCACTTGTGTATGAGGTGGTGAATGAAAGGAGTATCAACGAGAAGATCGCAGCTCTAGGAGCCGATAGAACCAGGACAAGATCTTCGATGCGCAAGATGGATGCTAGAACCCATGGGAAAATCAAGACCTTTGTACATGGTAGTTCACCGACAAGACCGGCTCGATGCCGATGGTTGCGCAGGATGTACATGGTGCCACCCAAGACCTCAGTCATGGATAAGATGTCCGAAGACCGAACCTTCGGCATGCCAAGTGCGCCTTCCCGAACACCATGATCTTCTTCTTGGATCCGGTGGCCGAGACTCCGAAGACCAAGACCCGAAGACGCCGAGATCGGTGGACGCCAAGATCGCCTCACGGACGCCATGACCTCCTTCAAAGATCCGATGGCCGAGACCCTGAATACCGATCTAGAGCGCCAAGGCCTGCGCATGGAGTCGGCAAGATCATCCGGAAACGCCAAGATCCACTGCGCGGCCTCGACAAGTTCGACACCGTACAGGGCGAGACCGATGTGCCCCGACGCCAGAACAAGTACTTCCTCCCGGAACGTCAAGATCGACCCCCGATATCCGAGAACGATCCCGGAGTCCGAGAACGTTTCCGTCGAACCCTGGACCCTGAGGCCGACCCCGAACCCCGGAACCCCAAGACCGTCGAGACCCTCAATGTGTGACCCTTATCCGAACCCTTATTTTTATAAATGCTAAACATAAAGCCTGTCGCATATTAACTTGTCATTCTTGCATGCATGCTTGTCATGTGGTTTGGGGGCCTTACGCCGATTCACCTTATAATTAAATATGGGGCCCATATGCGGGCAAATCTAGTCTCATATCGGCCTCATTTAAATTTGTGTAGCGAACCCGGTGCTATCTTCTGCCATGTTAATACAATATTTAATTTGCGGGGTAGGTAAATAACCTGAACCGTTTAATTAAGTGTCGGGACCCCGGTTCCGCTTAATATGACCTAATTGCATTGCACCTTTGCCATGTCATTCATCATACATGCATCATGCCGATCTTCTGCCGTTGTATTAAATATTGCATCCGGTGTTTCTTCTAGTGTTTTGCTTCTTCGCGGATAAGACTGTTGAGTTGATGTGAGCTTCTCCCCGATCTTCGGTCGAACCTTCGGCAATGTTTTCAGGCGAGCATCTCCCCCTTTCTACCTATCTTACTTTTCTAGTATTTATTCCCTCCTGTTGATCTTTGCTATCTGTGTTGCGATGCTCTAGTTTACGTACCCCTTGACATTACTTGCAGCCTCATATTGCCTTGGACACATCCTATTACCTGTTGTTTGGTAGATAGTTGGACTTGCGCGTCGTAGTCGCTTGCTCAAGTGCTGTTGCGTGTCGTCAAGTGCCACAGTTGTTGATGTATTGCCGCATGATGTGGATGGAGATGATCATAGTTTTACTTATCGTTCACTTTAATTTCTGTTTAACAACTAAAATTGAAGTAAGCAGAGGCATCGGTGGGTGATAGAAAATATTTGGTTTCCGAACGCCCACTTGTGTCCCGTAGGACCCCGAGTACTTGATACCTGTTCCTTGATTTATCGCGCTATCCACATATGGGGAGTATGGGCCCCCCTTAGCCAGAGCTTGATTCCGTCTTATTTCTTGGGGCCACAACTAGTTTGAGGTTTTATTTACGATCATGTACTTATGCCATGCTACTTATGTATTTAAATTTGTGCGAGGAGCACACTGTACTGTTTAGGTCTGTGGAGTGATTACGCGGTATCGACAAGCCCAGCCACACTTTCGGGTTCCCAGTCGCTTACAGCCATTGGCGCAACCTTGAGTCCGTCTCGGAGCTTGCTTACTCCGTTGCGGGATCTACTCAAAGGGGTGGCCCCCTGAAATATTTCTGAATCTTGTGATTGCTCTGTCGTGAAGACCTCGTTGGGTTTTGATTTGGTTTTTCCGAGGTTGATCGTGTGTGTGTTGCTATTTGTGCACCCCGGCCGGGTTAAAACTTTCTGAAAGCCGTGTCCGCGGTTATGGACGACTTGGAGCACAGTATCTCGACCATAGACAAGCATAACTAAAGTTTACTGCTATAAATTTGACTTTATAATGACTAGTAATCAGCTTCACTATAACGGAATGGCTAAATAATACTGCCCACAATTGCTTGTTTGGAGTGTCGCTTGCGACCATTGTATCTGACTAGTAAGTATTGCAACTACAACGGAATGGCTGAATAAAAGTACCAACAACTGCTGGGTTTTGGGTTTACATCATGCTATCTGTATCTGATTAGTAATTGTTGCAACTACAACGGAATGATTAACTAAAAGGGCCCACTGCTTATTTTTATCAGGACGACTATCTTTAACCTGACTAGTAATTGCTGCAACGATAACCGAATAAATAAAACTGCCAACTGCGTGAGTTTCTCGGTTGACTTCCTCGTTTGGTCTCGAGGGGGAAATGCCAGGATGGGTTTGTTTGGTGTTAGCTTCAGGTTAGATCCGAATAGGTCTATCTTACCCCTCTCTGATAGTCGCCAGTTGTTTTGAGACTCTATAGGTTGTTTAGTGCATGCTGCCGCTGCCGCTTCAGTCCACCATACCTATGTAGGCGAGGACCGCCGAATTCTAGTCTCGCCGTGTACTGGCCTCAGTACTGACGCTCCTCTTTTTCCTTTGCCCTTTGTCGGCACCCCTTTTGTTTAAGCAGGTTTTGAGATCGACGCCGTTAGCAGGGTTACCCTTCCGGCTTGGCCTGGGCAGGGTTCTGGACGCCATTGGTTATTCTTCAGGGCTCTTAGCCCCATTTGCATCTTGTCCGTAGTCGGGCGCTGTATCGTTTTACAGGTGATTTGGATATTAGCACATTATATCTGTATTCTTGACTCATTGAGTCGCTGCTGTATATATATTTGTTCTGTGGGTCCCATCGAGGACTGTTGTGTAATGTTATTACTTCGTTTTCCACCCGCACGAAAGTGCCTGGTGGGCACCTTTGAATCGTTTCTATGCGGGTTTGGTGGGTTTCGCTAAAACTTGCATAGGTCCGATTCTGAGGGTGTTACAATGGTGACATCATTCAGTTTCCGATAATCCGTGCACAAACGGTTACCTCCATCATTCTTATCCACAAACAAGACTGGTGATCTCCATAGCGACGCAGTAGGTTGAATTAGACCTATCTCTAGCATAGCATCCAGTTGCTTCTTTAGCTCCACTAATTCAAACGGGTTCATACTATAAGGTCTCTGAGCTATGGGTCCGGTTCTAGGGATTAGTTAAATGACAAACTAGATATCCCGATCTGGAGCCATACTGGGCAAAACATCTAGAAATACGTCGGGGTATTCACAGACAACTCTGAATTGGTCAATGGTTGGTTGGGCTAGACTCTTGTTGCACTTGAATTGACGGGGCAAGTTTTCAGATACATGCTCTACTAATACTCGAGTGGTACTAGTCATGGTTATGGCTTTCTTGGCATAGTCAATTAATCCTTTATGTATCGACATCCAACCCATTCCTAGTACTACTTCCAAACCTTTGGTTTCAAGTACTATTAGATTAGCATAAAAATCTATTTCATGGATTCTGATAGGTATGGCCTTGCAAATTTGTCTAGCCTTGGTGGTTGAACCAGGTATTTGAACTATCATAGCATGCTTGAATTTTGTTGTTTGAATGTTACTAGTGCATGCAAATTCTTTTGTAATAAACGAGTGCGATGCTCCAGAATCAAACAACACTCTTACAAGTACTGAGTTAACAGAAAATATACCCAGCACGACATCTGGCGCTTCCTGAGCTTCTTCAGCATTCATGTGTAACAGACGACCGTTGCGATTGAGTGAGTTCCCTGGGGCAAATCTTCTTCCAGGCTGAACACGGCGCTATTGCTGAGCTAGGGCATTCACATTGGTGGCTGCTGCAAGCTTCTTGGGGCACTTGTTGGAGTAGTGACCCTTGGTTCCGCATTCATAACAAGTAACCTGAGACTTGTCTTTTCCTGCAACAGGCACGGCATTGCTTCGAGTCCTTGGGGTAGTATTGGTATTGGTGGGGTTGTTGACTTTGGGCAGTGCACGGTTGAAATTGTTGGTGTGGCCGGGGTTGTTGTTGTGGTTTCCTCCGGTCCTTGGGTTTCCTCCTCCATGTTTGGGATAGTTCGGATGGGTAATCGGGGGTCGATTGTTTCTTGGGGCATATCACGCAGACGGGTTGGGGCGATACTTTGGGGTATGGTGGATTCCTGGTTGATTCATCATTCGACGTTTGCGATTCTCATTGGCTTGGTTGAAGATTGAGATAGATCATCAGATAAGAGGGAAATTTCTAAGATTCATGCATTTGTTTTTGAAAAGCTTTTAAACTTTGAGTTTGACTCAGGTTTTTCCAACTAGCAACTTGCTTTTCATTAATTCATGCATTCATTCATAGCACACAATACAAACACACACCACACTAAGGTAACTGATGGTTTTAAGAACCATTATGTGAAACTACGATACAATGGGACCAGATACAACTCACACCTACGATAGTGCTCAAGTGCCACTACTCATCGGAATCGGTGGCTTCATCATCATCAACAATGAAGGCAGAATCATCATCATCAGTGTGGAAGTCCATGGCTTGGTCCTCCAGGGAGTCATCATCATCACTGAGGTAGGAGTAAGGGTCTCCACGGTTATCTTCCCCTGCATTCTCCCTCTCCTCAAGCTGCATGTCCCCCTCATGGATGGTCTCCTCCAAGTCTGTCACTTTGTGACGAAGGCGAGCAATAATGCGATCCTTCTTGTCACGTAGACGGCAAAATGACTTACGCTCCTTCGCAAGGATGGCTATGGTCTGGTCCTTCTTGACTGTGATGGCATGGTTGTGGTTGGCTTAGGAGTAGGCATTGTCCAACTCCTTATGCCTGTCATACAACATGAAGCTGAGATGATCCACCTGATGCTTCAACTCCGGGTGGTATGGCACCTCTAATGGCTGTCCCATAGCATCACGCCTTGCGTATAACTCAAAGCGGGTACCCTTGATCCGATTGATGCTTTCCCCACACAGACGGGCAATAGCTTCCTGCATAGCCCTGGTGAGTCCGTCTAGCCAGTTGTTCTCTCTTAAAGTGAATTGGATTCCCTCTGAGGTGGGTGCTTCCATCTTGCCTCTGAGACTCGCAACTATCAGCCATTGCAATTATCCTCCTTGCTGATCGTTGAGCTATGCTCCGAAGAACTTGGGGTGTGGGTGCTCAAGAAGTTCTGAGAGTTGGTCTAAATCACGCTCAAAGATGAGCTCTCCTCCATTGCCCAACTGGTAGAAATTGCTATACTTCACATCCATCAATAAGAATATAGGATGAGTAAGTTAGTAGAGTGTTTAAGTGTGTCAAATTTTATGTAAGTTTACAAGAACTTTTTAGGAACATGAATTTTTTGAAAGAATCTTAGTGATAAGAATAAGAATAGGTTTTCATAAATACTCACTTCTTTTGTTTTGAAACTAAGTTTTTGATTCAAGCGTCCATTCTAACTAGGGTCTCCTATGGTCAGGATGGCTCTGATACCAACTTGTCAACACCCGGATTTTTTTATCCCAGATGCCTGTTATGCCATACATTGTAATCCCAGGATTACCATTTTGGCGAGACATAACAGATTGCTACCATAGTTCATCATCCAGTACAAACCATAATAAATGTCTTACAAATAAAGGATCTCATGATCCAGTCTTAATACAATCAACACAACGGAATAATAATAAGGGTAGCATGGTCGAAGATCCATCTTCAGGGTCACAGGTAATACTGACGATGGGAGATGATCCTAGTTGTCATAGACTTCCTATTGTCCATCATCCTGGTAGTCATCCTCATAGTCTAGCCATAGGAATAGCCAAGGACAAAGCCATGAGTACTCTTTAAGTACTCGCAAACTATCACTAACAAGTAAGGTGGTTCAAGTAGGAATCCTAAGCTCTAGGTTTATTTTCAAAAAGCCAGGTTTATCTCTAATTGAGCTTAGAAGTAAAGAAAACTATTTTAATGTTCTACAACACCTAAGTGGGAACTTAGTTTTAATGTTCACAGCCCTGTTGTGGTCAAGTCAAAGTCATAGTTTATATCACAAGTCATTTTGAAAACATCTGACGACGGAACAATATGGCCACTCTAATTGTCCATAACCGCGGACACGGCTATTCGAATAGTTTGACACTCTGCAGAGGTGGTACACTTTCACCACAACATTCGATACATCCGTCAGGAACAATCCTGAATCACCATACTCAGTATGCGGATAATCAATCCTAACCTTTCAATTACACACCCTAGTATAGGAACCTCCCCTATGAGTTTGGCCTGCCAACCATGACCATCTGTCATCTTGGGAACTGCACAGGTGGACAATCATCACGAGGTAGACTCAGCTCAAACATCTTCCGCAAGGAAACACGTACTAAGATATATAAACTTCTAGTTAAGCCCTACCCAAATTCGGGTATTGTGGTTGTATGGTAAAATTGGAATGGTATCGCATCCGAACCCAACCATCAGTTTTATAAAGGGCTAAGGCTCATTCCTCAGCATTTTCATCATCAAATCATCTGTTGTTCATAACACAGGTCAAAGCATTTCATTAGAAGGACTCATCATTCTAAGGTTTTCATAGTCATTTTCACCAAGTATTCCCATCTAAAGTGATAAAGTTTTATGCTTAGCACTAGCCACTAAAGTTGAGGGTAATCACTAGTGAGGGGTGTTACTCAAGTGTGACTTAGCCAAATCTAATCTCAAGCCTCAGTATGACATCTAGTTCTAACTAACTTAGGCCATGTTTTATGCTCTTTATGCTACCTCTAATATATTTCCAAAATTTCACAGATCACTAAGTAAAGGTAATAAATAATTTTGATAAAGAAATAAAATAATAAAGCTTGCAAGTAAAATTGGGATTTGGTATAATCAAAGTTGCATAACCAAAGCATGCCTAATGCATTGTATAGGTTAATTGGTATTGTGGGGCGTGCAAGTATTAGCTTGCATGGTTTAGCTTAGCTTGCATAGTTAGTAGCTTGCCTTGAGTAGTGAAGTGATTGAAGTTCTGTTCTTCTTCTTCATAGTAGTATCCTTCCTATTCGTATCCTTGATCGATACTAGCGTCTATAATAAATACAAGGTACACAATCACCAAACAATGTTTAACTACTTCTATTTAGCACACAAGGTTCACACTAGATGATCTTGCATCATCACACTCATCACATGAATTAAAGACTTAGTCTTTTTTTATTTTAGAAAAGTAATTTCTACTCATTGAAAACTATTTAAGATTTAATATTCTCCAATTAAAATATGGGATCGTATTGACCATGTCATCACCACATATTTTAATACTTGGGAATGTGATTTAAAGTGGTGTCATAATTTAATAAGGTTTAACATTATTATTTTAAATAATTAAAGTCACTAGAAATGCCTATGGGGCATTCTTTTAATACTTGTCTGAGATTACTGCAAGTAAACTTAAATATTTCTATATATTCAGAAAAATATTGTCAGATGTGATTTTTGAGAGTTGGAATCAAATCAAAAGCATTTATGGTTGATTTTTGAAAAATGTTTGAATGTAGAAAAGTCTCTGTTTTGTTATATTTCGTATAGGTGATCTATAATGGCAAATGGTTTGAATCCAATGGGCTTGGATTGATATTTGCAATACCTTTCTAAAAAAATTGGTTTCATGCAATTTGGTTCTGTGAAACTCTCTGAATTGATTTTTGAAACTACTGACAGAACAGGAGTTTGAACTAAATTAAAAAATTCTTTATTTGAACTACTGGGTTGCGCAGGAGAGCTAAATGGACTGGCCCAACTGCACAGCGCGCGCAGTGGGCTGCTACCAGAGCGGTACCACGCGTCAGCGGCTCTAGCTACGCGAAGCGGTAAGTTTGATCCTGGGCCATGGGATTAGATTAGATCCTACGGCTGGGGTGTGTCGTCTCCGTCGGGCAGCGCCGACGAGACTAAACCCTAATGCAGCGGTGGGGTTCGTGTGAGGATCACCAGGGCTCTAGCTAGGGTCGGCGTTGGGGGAGAACGACGTTGTCGATGACGGCGGTTCGAATGGTGGTCGCGGCGGCTCCTAGGGCGGATCCAATCAACGGCTCCCTTCTCCTTCTATAGCGGTGGGCTGATGTGAAATTCCGGCAATGCGGAGCTCGCCTTGCTCACATGAGAGGTGTGGGAGGTTCTGTGAGAGGTGGGAAGTGATATGGTGTGGCGAATTGGGGCTGGGGTGGCCTCCTTTTATAGCCGAGCGAGAGAGGCAGTGCGGCATCAGCAGAGCTCGACGGGATCTACGGCACAACGAGCTAACGGCAGGGCAGAGGGTGTAGGCCGGTGCGCGGTCTCCTGGCGATTCTCAAGGACATAATGTCGCGGTAAGGGGTGGTCGAGGTTGGTCGAAACGGGCTAGTCCTCTGAGCAGGACCGACGACGATTTCAATGACGCACAGTGGCTACGGGTCGCGCGGCGGCGATCGGGGATGTCTGGGAGGTTGCTGGTGTCGCGGTCATTGCAGGCACAGGCGGCAAAGGCAAGGCGCCGCATGTACGTGCGTGTCGGGCGCGGCGCTCTGGCGTGCTCTCGGCATGCCGCAGAGACAGTGGACGCGGGTGTGCTGGGGTGATCCAGGGCCTGGCTGCGTGCGAGGGCTGGACAGGGGGTGGCGGTGGACGGTCAGCTGCCTCCTAGACATGGTGAACGGGCGCGGAGCTGCCTCCTGCTAGCTAGCCATGGTCAGCTGGAAAGGGGGGCTCGGGTGGCACGCCATGGTGCAAATGGGTAGAGGTCTAGCTGCTTAATTGCACTGGTAGTCACCGGGGGAGACAAGGGGAGAGAGTTGAGGAAGATTGTTTGATCAAACACTGCTCCAAATAGTATAAGTTAGGCAATTTTATTTGTGTCTGCCAAGTGTTTGACAAAATGGCTGAAATAAATTTAGTTTGGATTTTTTGTATGAATTTTGGTGAGTGTACTAGTGACATACTTGGTAGTATCTGGTTGCTTGGGTTTGGCAAGGTAAACTAGTTTGAGTGGTTTTTGAGAAATGGTGATCTTAGTACCTACTCTTGATTCAGTTTTGAATTGTTATTTGAATAGATTTGAAATCTGTTTTTGTTGGTTTGCAAAGTGGGCTTGGGTTCACTTGTAATTGTTCTAGAAAGCGGTAAAAAGAATTGGATTTGTTTCTGTTAGAAAACTTGGACTATAAACACTGAAAGTGGTCTAGTGAACAAGTTTGGCCAAAATGACCATTTGCTTATATTGTTTATATTTGAATTTCTCTTCAATTGATTCTGCTTGGAAATGATCTAGATGATGTTGTTTTCATCTTTAAACCAATCCTAAGCATTCATAGCAATAAAACAATTCATTGCAAGCATTCATGCATTCATCACACACACATGCATTCATATTGATTTTAATAACAAAAGATTTTGTTAGCCCTAAACTTGGGTGACTGGAACTTGATAATCTTGCTTAATTATTTTGGGATGTTGCGGGTTGTCGCCCCTGTCGCCGTCTGCAAGCACCCGAAGCGCAGCTCGACTCCGACGAGCGATAGCCTCCGCGTCCGTGCACCCCCACCCAACTGTGACCATGTTGAGCTTCCCCTCGTCCTCACGACCTAGGTTAGCACCAGCGCCCCCTCTCCTACCCTCTAGCCTCGCCGGTGCGTCATTGTCAGCAGCGTCACCGATGTTGTAGCCATGTGCGCCGTTAGGTTGTGGTCGAGTGTATCTGATCCACTGGATCTAGATTAGATTTAAACGTGAAGGGGTACGCTTAGATCTGGACCGCACATCACCACTTAGATCCAGCGGTTAGCGCACGTGATCCACCCAAATTGGTATGCGCCAATCCGAAAACGCCGCGTGGCAGTGAATTTGATTTAAATTCCAGGATTTTATCTATTAGATGTTTAAACTTGTAAAATCCATAACTTTTGTTCCGTAAATCCAAAAATTGCAAATTTCATATTTATGTATTTTAAAAAATGTTCCCTTTGCATCTATGGCCTTGATTTGGCCATTCGCTTCTGAAAAATTAGGATTTTATGCAGAAGTATTTGTAGGCCTATTTTGGACTATAAAAATTGACTAGAATATTGTTTTAAAGTGGTTTTTGTTTTATTAGACTTTAGAAAGTATGCTTTGTATTCATTACTGTAGAGTTTGATTTAAAAGTGTGACAAATCATCCCATTGTATTTTGCATGCATTCATAATTATTTTTGTTAGTATATTGATTTGAATATTGTTGTATGAATTTGTGTGTAGATTTTGTGGAATTTGGAGAGTTTGATTGTGAGGATTGTGTCTATTCCCCTAGCTACCAAGGCAAGTGATACTTTATATTTTTGTCCTATTATTTTTCCTAATGATGCATTAGTGTTATTTTGAGTAGGATTTGCATGGTAGCTTTTCAAAGTATATGCTATGCTATGGTGAATCCTATAGATGATATCTTGGTAGAAATTTTCCTATGTTAAGAGACATATTATGCTAGTATGATTAGCCTTGCTATCAGAATTCAAGGGTGAAAAAATCATGTTATGATATTATGGCAAGTTTATGCCTATATGTTTTTGACTAAGAAAAACAACTTGTTAATGAAACACCTGGGTGGAATGGGAAGAATGGTTTGTGTTGAGTGGTTACATAGGGCCCATGTGTATGGTTTACCTTGTGTATCACACTTGTGGATGGCCACCCAAGAACAAAGAGATTTTAGATGTTTAGTGTTGAGAAGCTTCTAGTGCAACCACATGGCATATGGGCTCTGGCTTGACCAACTAGGTTGCAAGAACTCAGCCAGATGGAGAATTGGTGGTAGGGTTGATAGGATGGAACGCGTCCATGGTGGTCTGAGGGAATGCTTCTTAAAAGTATCGTCTTGATGCATGTCGAGTATTGTGGGGAAAGTACACCACCTCGGGAGAGGGTACAACCTAAGTACTTAGCCGTGTCCCCAGTAATGGACAATTTGAGCATCAAAGATATTGAAATGAACAAGGATCTCCTCATCCCAATTTATCTAAGTTAAAACTTGTGGGTGAACAAGGGTAGTGGTTCACCAATGTATATTGGTGGTACCTTAGAGTTTTTGTAAAGAAAAACTTAGTGTTTTCAACTAGTACGACAAAACTAATTTGTGCAAAGCCAGCCTGAAACCACACTTAGCCAAATTCATATAGATGATAGTCTCTACTGTATAACTATGATATCACTTGCCAATACAATTCCAAATATATTGACCCCTTGTGGCTGTAACTTATTATGTTGCAGGTTACTCTAATGGTGAGTAGGGTTATGAGTCTACACTTAACATGTTTGCATGTGGCACATGAAGATGAAGACTTTATTTATATGCTTTGTAATAAGAACTCTATGTGTTAGCATCGGGCTAATGAGTTGTAAGAACTATTGTACTCCTAGAATTACGATGTAATAATCACCTTTGTATATGTGTACTTCATCTTAAATTGTGGGTGCCAGCATTTCGATCCAGGGATTAGCACTGCAATCACAGGGGCCTTTACCTTAAAAGGGTGAGGTCTCACAGATAGTATCAGAGCACTGTGTTGCCTGTAGGTTTGTGACCCTAAGATGGATTAGGCTAAGGAAACCACTAGGAAAATGCAACCCTTTGTAAATTTCACACTTGTCTCTTTTCATGTCGTAAACCTTTCCTAATATTCTTTCTCATCTCTATTTGTAGATGGCCACCATCAACAAAACCGTCAAGAAGGGACCACTCATGACCATGACCCTAGAATGTGAGACGGAGTTTCCCAAGGCACTCAAGAACCTTATGATTAGCTTGGGGATAAATGGTGAAGTCGTGTACAAGGGATTTCTAGTGATGGATGAAGGAGAAGAATATTGGTGGGTACAACTCCACTTGTATAAAAACAAGGAGGAAAACCACAAAGAGTCGGGATTCTGCATGGTCACCAACTCTGAAATGCACATGTCATTCTTGACTCGGTAAGGAATGCAGCATGGAATGCCATCAAGGAGCTTGGAGAAAGACTCAAGTGTAGAATGCTCAACACTCAAAATGACCTTAGAGAGGAGAAGAAGCATACCAAAGATTTAGATACCACCATAAAACGTTTAAGGGAGGATATCATAGACTTTACTAGAGAGTGAGAGTGGTGACATACTCCAATAGTTGGACCACCACACTTGTCGTTTTCTCGCGTTAATAATTTTTATCATACCAACCTATGTGGTATAGCAAAGATTTGTCTAAGTTATGTTTGTACCTTGATGTTGTGATTGAATATTGTTTGCCATGACTTGTGTTTTTGAGAAATTATGTGTTTGATTTTGGCTTCTGTTTTACTACTTTATGTTTTACTCTTTACTTGTGTTGCATCTTTGTTCTCAGCACCGCCGAGGAGTTCAAGGGAACTCGTTTTGGATCCCGTATTGTGGAGCTTGTCAGTGTTCTCAATCTTCCCCTCCCTAATATTAAGGGACTTAAGCTCAGGAAGTTCGAGAGGAAGTACTTATGGGGATTTAGATTCTCGCATCTAGGACGCTAGTCAGAGCCTTCCACCAAGGACATCGCCTTCAAGATACTCCATGACGACAAGGAGAAGGGCCTCGACGTTTCCATGCAGGAGCTGCTTGGACGCCTTTGTGGACGTCACTCCGCCGAGCTCAGGGGCCTCTACTTCCATCCATTTGGGATACATGACGAGGAGGGAGAGGCTATAGTGTATGACGAGGCCACTAGGGAGACTATTGAGCCAGTGCGCCTCTATCTTCAGGACCTAGAGAGCCTTCTTAGGCTCCTCGATACTGATAGGACCAATGTCATGCTTAGCAATGAAGAGCTACGCGTCTAGTTGAGGGAGAAGGACAAGGCCTTCGAGGAGAAGGAGGAGAGCATCAAGGAGATGGAGACTAGGTTTGAGAAGCAACACAAAAGGTTGAAGAATCAAGAGAAGAGAGTGCAGGATAGGAACAAGAAGATCAATGAGATGAAGGCTGAGATGGAGATCAAGGATCTTGAGCTAGAGACACAACAGGAGGTGATTGAGAGGCTGCGTTCACAGAAGAGAGAGCTTCAGGCGAAGGTTGATGCTTTAACCACCAGCGTGGAGGAGTACACGGCAGGAATCGACGTAACAGGACTTACTCTAGTGGAGGAGGAAGTCGATATGGAGGAGTAGTATTGACTACTTGGCTATCTATCCATTTATCATCTTTTTATTCATCGAGTCGCATTGATCATCCACAATATGGATGACTATGCTAGTGTGTTTGCTTTACAAAAACTTGTTGTTCATTTTGAATCCTAAATTTTATCATGTGTTTGATTATTTGTGATTGTTGCTATGTGTTGTATTGTGCATGTTACGATCTATGGGGTATTTATCGTTTCTTATCCTTATTGAAACCACAGATGCCTCCCCATCGTGACAATCCCAACAATAACAACAATAACAATAATAACAACAACAATGGCAATGAGATGTAGCAGCTGATGACAGCCCAGACTCAGTTGATATAAATGATGACTCAGTTTATGGCCAATCAGAATCAGAACAACAACAACAACAACAACAACAACAACAACAACAACAACAACAACAGCAACAGCAACAGCAACAGCAACAGCAACAGCAACAGCAACAGCAACAGCAACAGCAATTGCAACAGCAACTGCAACAGCAACAGCAACAGCAACAGCAACAACAACAACAACAACAACAACAACAACAATAATAATAATAATAATAATAATAATAATAATAATAATAACAGAAACAAACACAACTCACCAGCTTTAGATATGCTCACAAGGTTTCTGAGATTGAGGCCTACTAAATTTTCTGGAACCACTGATCCTATGGTAGAAAATGATTGGCTACGTTCCGTGAACAAAGACTTAGTCACAGTTGGTTGCACTGATGAGGAGAAACTCAGATTTGCAGCATACTTGTTGGAAGGACCAGCAGCTACTTGGTGGGATAGCTTCCAAATCACTATCCCTATTGAAGAAGTGACTTGGGCAATATTTGAGGATGGATTCCGCACTGCTCATATCTCTTCAGGAGTAATGAGTTTACAGAAGGAATTTCACAAACTTAAGCAACTCCACCGCAGTGTTGTAGGATATATTGAGGATTTCAACAATCTCGCACGCTATGCACCGTATGATGTTGACACTGATGCAAAATGGAAGGAGAAGTTCCTAGAAGGGCTGAATGATGAGATGTTATGCAACTATCTGTTGGATATGTTCCAACTTATGAATCTCTGTGTGACAAATCCACCATATTGGAAAGAAAGATGAAGCAAGTGGATAATTGGAAGATGAATCACCATTCTGATAAGCATGGATCTGGATCGTCCCACAACCGTTTGTTTGGTGAAGGAAGTGGAGGTTTTGGATCCCACAAGCACGGGAATCATAACAACCACCACAATAGTAACCGTCGCCACGGTAGCAATAAACATCATGGACACAACAATGGTGATTACCGCAGCAACAAGAGTGGACACAAGAGTCACCATAGTGGAAATGGCAATGGGAATCATCCAGCTAAGAGGTACATTAGTTAGGTTGAGTGTTTCAAGTGCAAGAAAACTGGACACTATGCAAATGAATGCCCATAAAAGAAGACTGATGGAGCCAGCAAGCCAAACCCTTTTCAGAAGGGTCATGTGAACCACATAAATGTCGAGGAAATCCAAGATGAGTCTGATGTTGTGGCTGGTAAGTTCAAGATTAATTCCTTTTCAGCACTTATCTTTTTTAATACCGGCACATCGGATTCATTCATATCAAGAGCATATGTAGACAAAAATAGACTCCGAACTGAAACAATTGGATGTCCTATTAAAGTAAGATCTCCAGGTGGAGAGATGATAGTAAATTTTGGATGTCATGATCTAGTAATAGAGTTTGGAAAGTACACGTTTCCAAATAGTCTGATAATCCTAGAATCCCAAGGATTGGATGTCATATTAGGCATGGATTGGATAACCCGTTATGAGGGAGTAATAGATTGTGCCAAAAGAACTGTTACACTCACAACCCCGGAAAAGAAACGGATTAGGTTCAGGACTAAATTTGAACCCAAAGGGGTAAGCTAAATTATCTTAAGGAGGTTAGCATAGACAGTGTACCAGTAGTGAAAGAGTACCCGGATGTGTTTCTGGAGGAATTACCGGGAATGCCACCAGATAGAGATGTGGAGTTTTTGATAGACTTACTGCCATGATCTGGACCCATAGCAAAGAGACCCTACATGATGTCAGTTGAAGGAGCTCAAGAAACAACTTGGAGAACAGTTGAGAAAGGATTTATCCAACCGAGTTCTTCTTCATGGGGTGCACCAGTTTTGTTTGTTGAGAAGAAAGACAGAAGTCAAAGGCTATTCATAGAATATCGATCACTCAATGAGGTGAATATAAAGAACAAGTATCCCTTACCTAGAACCAATGATCTTTTTGATAAGCTAGAAGGAGCTCGTGTGTTATCAAAAATTGATCTTCGATCAGGTTACTTTTAGCTAAAGATTAGGGAACAAGATATACCAAAGATTGCTTTGACCACTAGGTATGGATTGTATGAGTATACAGTGATGCCATTTGGACTAACAAATGCACCAGCTTATTTCATGAACATGATGAACAAGGTGTACATGGAGTTTATTGACAATTTTGTTGTGGTATTCATCGATGACATACTGGTTCATTCCGAGAGCAATGAAGAGCATGAAGAACATTTGTGTTTGATTATTGAGAAACTTAGGAAGCACAAGTTGTATGCTAAGTTCAGTAAGTGTGACTTTTGGTTGAATGAAGTTGGATTCCTTGGACATATTGTGTCTGGAGATGGTATACTTGTCGATCCCGCAAAGGTGTCAGCTTTAACTGAGTGGGAATCACCCAAATCCGTTAAAGAAGTTCCTAGTTTCCTACGCTTGGTCGAGTACTATAGAAGGTTCATCGAGAATTTCTCGAAAGTAGCTAAGCCAATGATAGAGTTACTTAAAAAAGAGAAGAAATTTGATTGGACCGAAGGATGTGAAACCAGTTTTCAAGAGTTGAAGCAAAGACTAGTGTCAGCACCAGTTTTATGTCTGCCAAATTTAGAGAAAGACTTCCAAGTCTATTATGATGCATCTCACCAAGGTTTTCTTGGAGTTTTGATGCAAGAAGGAAAAATTGTGGCTTATGCCTCGAGACAACTCAAGACTCATGAAGTAAATTACCCTACACATGACTTAGATTTGGCCTCTGTTGTCAATGCACTCAAAACATGGAGACACTATCTTTTGGGAAAGCGTTGTGAAGTGTTCACAGATCACAAGAGCTTGGAATATATTTTCACCCAAAAAGAACTCAATATGAGATAAAGAAGGTGGCTAGAAATTATCAAGGATTGCGACTTGAGTTTGCAATACCATCCCAGTAAAGCAAATGTTGTAGCCGATGCTTTAAGGCATAAAGTTTACGTGAATGGCCTCACCAAAGGAGAATTGCCAAATGATTTTTGTGCCCAATTTAAAGAGCTAAGATTGTATATAGTGCCTTTAGGATATCTCATGTCGTTAGAAGTTCAACCAACACTGTTGGATAAGATCAAAGAAGCCCAAAAGTTGGACAAGGAAATAGAGGAGATCAAGAGTAAAATTAGTAAAGGAAAGGTAAAGGGATTCCATGAAGATGAACAAGGAACTTTATGGTATGGAAAGCGTATCTACATTCCACAAGATTCTGAACTTCGGAAATTGATCTTGCAAGAAGCACACAATTCACCATATTCTATTCATCCAGGTAACAGCAAGATGTACACGGATGTGAAGGAAAGATTTTGGTGGAACAATCTCAAGAAAGATATCGCGGAGCACATTTCTTTGTGTGACATGTGTAGCCGAGTGAAGGCGGAACATCAGAAACCTGCAGGGTTATTACAAGCACTACCAATACCAGATTGGAAGTGGGATGGATTGGTATGGATTTTATCACCGGACTGCCAAGGACCAGATCTGGATACGATTCTATATGGGTTATTGTGGATCGCCTAACTAAAGTGGATCATTTCATACCCGTGAAGAACACTTATACAAGTGCTAAATTAGCCAAGATCTATATGAACAGGATTATGTGTCTGGATGGAGTAGGTAATAGTATTGTGTCAGATAGACGAACTCAGTTCACTTTGCATTTTTGGAAACAATTGCATGAGTCATTGGGAACTAGACTAGAATTCAGCACAGCATTTCATCCTCAGACTGATGGACATACAGAGAGGACCAATCAGATTTTGGAAGATATGTTAAGAGCTTGTGCGCTAGACTATGGATCTAGTTGGGATGAAAGTCTGCCATACGCATAATTATCTTACAATAACAGCTATCAATCGAGCATAGAGATGGCTCCGTTTGAATTCCTTTATGGAAGGAAGTGTACTACACCATTACTATGGAATTGAGTAGGAGAAGGAAACTTATTCAGACCAGATCTAATCAAGGAAGCCGAAGAGAAAGTCAGAATGGTAAAGGACAGATTGAAGATAGCCCAATCCTGACAAAAGAGTTATGCAAATCCAAAACATAGAGAAGTCACCTATGAGGTAGGTGATAGAGCTTATTTTAGAGTCTCACCACTTCGTGGTGTGAAGAGATTTGGAGTCAAAGGGAAATTGGCACCTCGTTACATAGGACCATTCAAGATTTTGAGCCGTAAAGGAGAAGTGGCCTATGAGTTAGAACTACCTGAATCACTTTATGCAGTTCAAAATGTGTTTCATGTGATCCAGTTGAAAAGTGTCATCCAGAGATGGAAGAAACTCCGTTGAAGGACACTATACCATTGGAACAGGTTCAGTTGGAGAATGATCTCACTTATGAAGAGAAACCTATCAAGATTCTCGAGACAGCAGAAAGAGTCACACGTACTAAGACCATCAAGTTCTGCAAAGTACAGTGGAATCATCACACCGAGGAAGAAGCAACATGGGAAAGAGAAGATGAGATTCGGAAGGATCACCCTCACCTATTTGCTAGCCAATCCGAATCACAAGGGCGAGATTCATCCTAAGGGGGTTAGATTTGTAACATCCCAAATTTTATCAAATTCAAAACCATGTTATTGCATTCATAACGTCATTGCATGTCTACTTTGCACAAAATTGTACAAGGCTTAAACCCTAGCAAAACCATATTTAAAATCCCTTTTATATTTTATGTATGGGGCATGGTTTTGTTTTTATTTTTATGACCCAAAATGTTTTTGAGTGATTTTTTGTGTTTAACACACTTTTAAACACTAGGGTCACCTCACAAAGTTTTGGTGAAAGTTTGAATTAATTTGGATTTGAAATGCCTATTCAAAACTCACTTGAAAAATGAAAACATAAAAGAAAAAGGCATTAGAGAAAAAAATAAAAAGCCAGCAACACTTCTGGCCCAGGCCCAAAAGCAGCCCACAGCCCACCCGGGAACCTCCCCCCTCTCCCCTCTGTTTTCTACCCCGCGCACGCACACCCACCCACTAACCACTGGGCCCCGCTGCCACCTCACCTCGTCGTCTTCAATCATGTGCAGGAGCCAGCTCGCCGCTGCCGTTTTTCCCCCATTCACTTCTGATAAATTCGCATGTAAATGTCGTTGATTGCACGCGTGATTCACTCCATCGCTCTGGCTACATAATCCCCTCCCTCTCCGTGTCATTTTCCCCCACTCACTCCCCTCTGAGCACCGCCAGGCTACACGAATTTTACCTTGCACCACCGCAGTACCGAGAAGCTCCGACGAGCTATTTTTGGTGAGCACCCCGTTCCCCTCGGTCTCTCGTTCACGCGAGTGTGTTCGTCTTGTCCTTGCACACCTTCTAATGGCCGTATCTTGTCCAATTGTGCCCCAGGTCGTCACCCCCGCACTACTAGGAAAATGCATGTTTGTGGCGCACATAGAATTGCCATTCGTGGCGCATTAGCAGTGCGCCACTAGCCTCGTGATGCGGCTATCTCCTAGCCGTGGCGCACTTCCTAGTGCGCCACGGGTGTGTCGAGATAGGCGTAGCGCACCTGATAGTGCGCCACGGCTATGTGGGCAGGTGCTCTACGCGTTGGATCTTCTGTGGCGCACGTCGCAGTGTGCCACTAAGCTGCTTAGGTGCGCTTTAGATGTAGTGCGCCACAAAAGCTAGGTCATGGGCGCCACAGGTGTTTTTTTAATTTCAGAGCCAGATGATATACAATACAAATTATATACAATATTATAGGCAGATATACACACACAGATACAATATATACAATTATATATATAAATACACAATTTGCAAAACAAGATTGAAACAAATACATATAGATAAGTCTCATACATGAATACATAGTATAAGTTACATTGTTTCGATCAAGTTACAAAGTAGTTGGTGACATGCGAATACATGTGTCGATCGAACAAGTTAGAGCTCGGAAGCTCGCCTACACATCTAAACTAGCTAGACACAAATGCGGGATAAACAACCAAAGAAGATAAGCATGATCACCGCCGTGACGAAGGTGTAGGTCTTCATCCGGTTCCTTGTCCTAACTCCTGCTAGATAGCGCGTGTATCTAGCTTCCACCTCCGCCATAGTGTTGTACCCTTTGTAGCTATTGCCGCTGAAACGGTGCACCTGTCTCCGGCAGTCTTCCCAATCGTCGTAGACTCCGGGAACCCGTCCCTTGTACACGACGTACCACGTCATCTACAAGTTGACAATAATAATTAACCGGTGATTGAAAAAAACATGTATAATTAAAGTCGCATATGAAGATACACTTATAGAAAGTACTCGTAAATCAAAAAGACCAAACTCAAAAAGCATGTCTCATATATAACTAGGTTGTTCGACACAGGAATATGCTACGATGGAACTGTACGCCAAGTAGGATGCACAACACCTGGTCCTGTGCATAGCACAAGGCGGACAATCCCATCGCAGCACATTCACATATAGTGTGCCACAACATTTCAATCATCGGCATTATTCTCGAAGAAGACCAAAGTAACTCAAAAAGCATGCCTCATATATAACTAGCTAGGTCGTTGGACACAGGAATATGTTACGACGGAACTGTTTGCCAAGTAGGATGCACAACACCTGGACCTGTGCATAGCACAAGGCGAACAATCCCATCGCAACACATTCACATATATAGTGTGCCACGACATTTCAATCATCGGCATTATTCTCGAAAAAGACCAAAGTAAATCAAAAAGAATGCATCATATATACATATACATAGGTCGTTGGACACAGGAATATGCTACGATGGAACCGTAAGCCAAGTAGGATGCACAACATCTAGACTTGTGCATAACACAAGTCTTACAATCCCGTCGTACCGCATTCACATATATATTGTGCCACGACATTTCAATCATCGGCATTATTCTCGAAAAAGACCAAAGTAAATCAAAAAGAATGCCTCATATATATATATATATATAGGTCGTTGGACACAAGAATATGCTACGACGGAACCGTGATCCAAGTAGGATGCACAAGACCTGGACTTGTGCATATCACAAGGCTCACAATCCCGTCGTAGCACATTCACATATATATTGTGCCACGACAATTCAATCATCGGCATTATTCTCGAAAAAAGACTAATAAAGCAAGGAAAAGAAAGAAGGACCAAAGTGAGCAAAGGACCAAAGAGTAAGCAAAAAAACCAAGCATTGATTGTTATATAATAATAATAAGCAAAAGAAGTAAGCAATGATTTATAAACCTAATAAGATAAGTATAGTATCATGTACACTTGTCCACATACACACAAAGGTCATCTATAGTTTGTAACTACAAATAGGCCAACATCAAGCCTTCTGGCTCGGCTTAGGGAACGGGAGGACGCCTTGTCTCGTCATGAACTTCCTATAGTCACCCTGCATCTCTAGGCGATCTTTTATGTCACGGTTATTCGGGATATTTCCTCCGTAGAAGATCCCCCCCGAAGTCATGACATCACGAAAGATGATTGCCCCAAACTGCTGTTGGATGCGATACATCTCTTGTCTAATATCTGAATTAGTGATCTTGGCCTTTGCTTCGGCCCACTGTTTGAGATGATCTGGCAGCGTAGAATTCTGCTGGTCAAGTAGGAACGCTCTCATGTGATGGAGTGCGTAGTAGGCTTCCTTCTTACTGTTTTCCGATTGCTTCACGTAGGGGAACTCTGTTACGTGGTTGAAGACGTGCCTGCTGAACTTGACCTTCCTACGCATGAAGGTGGTGCCTTCCGTCGAGGCAAAGCCAGTGAGAGCATCATCCAGAACGTCCTTGATCTTGTCGTAGTTTTTCTTCTTTTCTAGACTCCCCGAGTTGAAATACGTGGCGTGGGAATGCTTCGGCGATAAGGAGATGAGCGTGCAGTGTTCATCTCTGCGCAAAAAATTCAAATGGAATGTGTTGGAAAAAGAATGATGATAATCTAATAAAGCCAATCGAGGGTGGCGAGTGAATAACGACTTACTCGGGAAAGTAAGGCACGAGAATGTATTCCTTTGTCTTGTTCGCCACGAGGAGTCTTTTTAGGTACGAGGCCACGATACGTCGTTCAGCGGAGGAACCCAAGCAGCCGTCACGCATGTAGTAGGGGTCCACTATAGCGATGCCCGGTGTGTTCTCTCTAATGATCTGCATGGCCAGGCTGAGAGAAAACAGACGGACCATGGTATAGTGCAGCGGGTATAGGTGGAACATATTGAAGAGTTCGTCGAACCGCAGGAAGAACAGATCCGCAGGGGCATTGTCGACGAAGCCCAAGCCTGGTGGCACCTTAACCACGAATACCGGGTGCGAGGGATCTTTCTCCGATAGAAGGCGTCTCTCTATCGTCAGCACGCCGTCATGCACACTCTGCAGTTCCGTAAATTCTTAGGTAGCATGGGCTCACCCGCCACATGAATCCTCCACATAATACCCTCGGGTCTTGGTGGCCCGTCCCGAAACCTGATCGGATTCGCAGTTGTTGACGCCACCAGCTGGCTCGAGCTGTTAGATTTTCTTTTCCTGCCCTTTTTTCCTTTTGGAGAGCGGGAAGGCACCGCATTCTGAGCACCGGCCACCCTATGTAGTGTGTCAGGTCTTAGAATAAAGGGCCGGTTGGTTGTATCAGCTAGCTCTATAAAGGCGCAAGCTGGAGGCGTCTCCTGAGAACCAAACAGGCGCTTGGTGATAGTGGCTTTCTCTGTGGGGCCACCAGCTAGGTCTTCGTTGCTAAACTGAGTGTTGAAGAAGTGATCATTCCAGTCTTCGTCGTGCTCGGCCGGATCCTACGCCATGTGCATATCATCAACATGATTATCCGACCCACCGCGTGGAGGTGACGGCGAGGGCGGTAAGGGGGCCTTGCCACTGCTTGTCGCTGGCATGACAGGCGGTGCTGTTGTCTGTGGCGTGATGGCCCCCGCCGTCCCCAAACGGATCATGCTCTTTGCCCATTGCAAGAATAAGCCAAAGCAAGTTCTGAGGACAGCCGTCTCTTCTTCATCCGCTCCTGGGGGTTGAATGGGAGGTTCCAGGTCGTCGCAGCCCCTTAGCACCCGACTAATTTTAACCCTGTGCACGCTATCTGGCATCGGCCTTGAGTGGAACATGCGCTGTAAGGGTTGAACGATGGTACCCTTGGCAACATCCCTCAGCTCGTTGTTCACGTAGCATAAGAGAGTGCAAGGAACATCCGTCTACGGAAAACATGTACGGCGTCGTCAGAGATGCCATAAGAGTAATATATGGCGTGAAAGGCGGTAAAGCAATTTGTTTACCATGATGGCATCGAGATCGGCTAATGTCGACGCACCGCATACGACGGGCGTGCAAGAGACGGAAGGGCTGCTTAATGGCGCGGTGCTGGCCGCCGGTGTATTCTCCCTACCGCCGGGTGCTTGGAGCTCTGGTGTCGCCGCGATGATGGCAGGGGGAACCAACATGTACTCCGGCGCCGCGGTGATGGCAGGGGGAGTCACCAACACTTGCGGCGCTGCGGTGCTAGTGGGCGGAGTCACGAACACGTAGTTCGCCTGATTCGTCGGCACTGCGTTGTTCGAGTGGCTGCTGACCATGCTTGGAATCGGGCACGGCCCTACTCGACCACCCGCACTCCAGTTCGCTATTGACTCCACCAAGGTAGGCAGGAAGGACGTGAGGGTGATTGCCAGGTTGTCTTGGACGATCTGCGGGATCCGTGCCACTTGTTCCATAAGTTCTTGAACCTCGCGGTTTTCCTCCTCGCTCCTTCCCGACGACGCCACATGCGTCCTCGGGGGTTGACCAAAATGATCCACCCAATTCTTACCCCCGAGGCCGGCTAGACGGCCAGCCGACGACGGCTTCTTTGTAACCGGCTCTATTTTCTTGGCCCGGTTCATCGCCCTGTTAAAAGGGTTATCCCACCGAGTGGCCGCCGTCGACCCCTGGGATGAGGAACCCTGGGATCCATGACTAGCAACAATTTCCTCCTCCTGCAGAAGAAGTAATAGTCAATCGTTTAGATCATCGATTAGAATGCAATCGAGTTGATCCGTGGTAATTAGATTATACTTACCACAATTTCCTCGAATTACTTCACCGCAGGATCCGCGGTGAGTTGTTTGGTTTTTGGGTCCACATGGTAATGGGCCCTGATGAAGTTTCGAACCTGCCCGGGTTCGAATTTCGCAAAGGGGTTTTCTATCCCCTTGGATCTATACTCTTCGTCCTCCTTATTCCATTTAGCCTCCGCGGTTCTGTATACACCAGATCCGAGATGGTGATGACCTATATTCATCGCCTGCAGCACCTTTCCCCGATTACTATTGGCTAGGGCTCTTTCGGATTCACACCTGTCCTTGAACTCCCGGAACTGATCTTCAGTGATCTGCGGGTCAATCTTCTGGATCTCCTCGAGAATTTTGCCTTCTTTATAGATCTTCTTCTTTATCCGGGTTCTCCAGCTGGCCAGGGCGGTGCTCATATTTGTGAGGGCGGATTTGTTTACTTCGTTCCCATGATAATTTGTGTTCTGATACTTAGCGGGGAACTTGTATCTTGCGTGCAACTTCTCAAAGAGGAGTGTGCGCAAGTGGCCATATCTTTATGCCGGAGATTCTTGGTGTTGATCGAGATGGTTGTCCGGGTGATCGCCGACACTTGCCCACCGTACCCTCTGATGACAAGGTTGGGCTCCAAAGGAACCCCTGATGGGCTCACTTCGGTAATTTCCTCCCTGACGGTACCGACCGTGTTCGGGCACCGTTCCTTCGGCTTCTTCTTCTTCTTCTTAGGAGGATTGCTACCACTCCCTGTGGCCTCGCCGCCATCAGTGGTTTCATCACTCGTTGTTCCTTCGGCTTCTTCGTCCGCGTCTTCCATCTCATCATCCTCGCACTCCGAAGGATGGTATTCTTCATCGTCTTCTAGCCGCTGGGCCGCCTCCAAGAATGTCAATTGTTTATTCGGAGGTCTGAGTTCTCCTTCAGCGCTGATGCGCTTAGAACATCCAGCCTCGTCGTTGTCACATATCTTTGCACTAATAAAAAACAAATAATTGGTTAAATGCACAGAAAAATCCGGCATGGACGTGTCCAAGTTTCTTCAACTGCCATGACCTGCATCAGGTTGACATGGCAACTTCGGTATCCAACTTTTCGGGTCCTTCATGACCTTCGGGTAGCGTAGCCCCCGAGTGTTTTTCTTCTTCGGGTGATCCTTTGGGGAATTTTCGCTTGATGGATGGCACGCAGATCTGTTCGAGGAACACACCTGGTGGCACCTTTGCACAAGTGGAGCCAATGTTGGCGAGTCTATCGGCCTCCTCGTTGCTCTCTCTTCCAACGTGCCGAAGTTCGCAGCCGTCGAATTGTCCTTCGAGTGCGTTGTATAGCGCGCGGTACGCGATCATGTTTTCGGCGTGTGCGTCGCACTCATTCATCGTCTGTTGTACGACAAGGTTGGAGTCACCATAGATGACCAGGCGCGTTGCGCCACATATTTTTGCCATCTTCATGCCATGGATGAGGGCTTCGTATTCGGCCTCGTTGTTGGAGGCTCTGAATTTCATCCGAAGAATGTACTTCATTTTGTCACCTTGCGGGGAGGTCAGTATGACTCCTGCCCCTGCTCCTGCTTTGCGCTTGGAGCCGTCGAAATGCACTGTCCAGGACTGTGACATATCTGGGGTGTCAGGCAGCTGCAGCTCCATCCAGTGTACCAGCAAGTCTGGAAGGACTTGAGATTTGATTGCGTGTCGCTTCTCGTAGATGATGTCCAGGGGTGATAGTTCAATGCCCCACAGGGCCACGCGTCCTGTGGCCTCTTGGTTATTCAGGATGCTGTTTAGGGGTGCCTCGTTGACGACCATCACCTGATGCTCCTGGAAGTAGTGGCTTAGTCGTAGAGCCGTCATGAACACGCCGTAGGCCAGCTTCTGGTAGTGCGGGTACCGCTGTTTTGTTGGAGTGAGAACCTCGCTGAGGTAGTAAATTGGGCGTTGTACCCCGTGGGTCTTGCCTTCTTCGGGTCGTTCGACCACGAGTACTGTGCTGACCACCTGGTGTGTGGCTGCTATGTACAGCAACAGGGGCTCGCGCTCTTTTGGCGTGACCAAAACGGGCAAGGTGGAGAGGAGCCGCTTGAGGCTTTCGAATGCGTCGTTGGCTTCTGGTGTCCACTCGAACTTGTCTGCCTTACGCAACAGCTGGTAAAATGGTACGGCCTTCTCGCCCATGCGGCTGATGAACCTGCTTAGTGTCGCTACTCGCCCTGCGAGCTGCTGAACGCCCTTGAGGTTTTTCGGCTTCTCCATTGTCATGATAGCTTTGATTTTCTTCGGGTTCGCTTCGATCCCTCGTTGAGAGATGAAGTACCCGAGCAGCTGACCCGAGGGGACGCCGAAGGCGCATTTTTCTGGATTGAGCTTGATCCTGTAGCGATCAAGGTTGTCGAACGTCTCGCGGAGATTGTCGATAAGTGTTCTTGCCTCCTTGGTTTTTATGACTATGTCGTCGACATAGACTTGGACGTTGCGACCGATCTGGTCCTTGAGGCAGGCCTGCATGCATCGCTGGTACGTGGCACCCGCGTTCTTTAGCCCGAAGGGCATTGTGTTGTAGCAGAATACTCCGAACGGTGTGATGAATGCTGTTTTCTCTTGATCTTCGACCTTGAGTGGAATCTGGTTATAGCCTGAGTAGGCGTCGAGGAAGGAGAGCTTCTCACAACCTGCAGTCGAATCGATGATCTGGTCAATCCGAGTTAGAGGGAAGTGGTCCTTTGGGCAGTGTTTATTTAGTGACGTGAAGTCCACGCACATCCGCAGGATGTTCGTGTCCTTCTTCGAGACCATCACCGTATTTGCCAGCCACTCGCTTTCCTTGATTTCCCGGATGAAGTCTGCTGCGAGTAATCTGTTGATCTCCTTGTCGATAGCTTCGGCTCGTGGCTCCGACAGTCTTCGGATAGACTGCTTGACTGGCTTGGTGTCTGGGAAGACATTGAGTGCGTGCTCGGCGAATTCCCTGGGAACTCCTGGCATGTCCGCAGGACACCAGGCGAATATTTCCCAGCGCTCACAGAGGAATTCGACGAGCGCACCTTCCTATGTGGTGCTGAGGTTGTTGGCGATCAGCGCCGTCTTGGAGGCGTCTGTCGGATGGACCTGCACTTTCTTGGTGTTGACGGTGGAGTCGAAGGACATGTCGGGTGTGTTCTGCCTTGTGACTGGGGGTAGCCCATTTTCCGTCACCTCGCGGAGCCTTACGAGCTCGTCTTGCATGCCGAAGGACTGGGAGATTTTGTTGAAATCCCTGTCGCATTGGTCCGATCGGGTGAAGCTCTCGTGGACTGTGATGACGCCCCTTGGTCCTGGCATCTTGAGTAGTAGGTATGCGTAGTGTGGGACGGCCAGGAACCTTGCGAATGCTACACGTCCCAGGATGGCATGGTATTGCGACGGCCAGTCCACCACTTCGAATTCTAGGCGCTCCTGCCAAAAGTTGTCCGGCTTCCCGAAGATGACGTCGAGCCCTATTTTCCCCAGGGGGAAGATGCCCTTCCCTGGGACAATGCCGTGGAACGTTGTGTCTGATTGTTCCAGGCTGCATTGCGGGATCCGCATAGCTGCTAGAGTGCTTGCGAACATTAGGTTGATGCCGCTGCCGCCGTCCATGAAGACGCGACTCATCTCGAAGCCTCCGATCTGCGCCTCCAGCACCAGGGCAGCATGACCTGGGCGAGGGATCTGGCAAGGGTGATCCGCGCGGGTGAATGTGATGCAGGACTCCGATCCGCTGAGGTACTCGGGGATTGCAGGCGGAGTTGCCACGGCCAAGTTGATTTGTCGGGTGATTTTCTTCTGCACCCTATTTGTCGGGCGTCCCTTCTGTATCATATTGAGTGCTCCTTTTGGTGGGGGGTATGCGACCCCGGCGTTGTTTTGCGCTGGTACGACTGGTTGATTTGGGCCTCCAATAGGCGGCGGTGGAGGAGCTCTGTGTGCTATTTCACCTGGCGCAGGTGTGTTTCCGAACGCAGGGATTGGAGCTTGTTGCCTCATCTGCACCATGCCTTCGCTGAGTTTCTGGAACTCGCGGCACTCCTTGAGCATGTGGCTAGCTTTCTTTTTGCCATCTTGTTTGTCGATGTAGAAGTGGATGGTGCATGGACCCGAAAGTTTGTCGAATGTTGAGGGTCCGTTCTCGCGGTCGCGGCGTTGCCACGACTGCGTTGGTCGTCTGTTGTCGTGCAAGTTTCCGCTGCGGTATCCTCCGCTGTTGCGGCTGTTGTCATTACGGCGGTCGGCGTAGCCGGCTGCGACCATGTCGGGTCCGTCGCGGTCCTCGTAGACGTGCGATCTCCTCTTGCTGCGGCATTCGCGTCTTCGGTCGTAGTCGTCCTCTTCATCTGATTGCGCCCGCTGGATGCAATCTTCGCCGTCTGCCCAACTGTTGGCGATTTCCATGAGCTGGTCGAGTGTCTTGGGCTTTACACGTCCAAGTTTCTCCTTGAAGTCTGGGCGTTTGACGCCGTCCCTGAAGTCGTCGATGGCCCGCTCTTCAGAGATGTGTGCTGTGGAGTTCTTGGTTGTAGACCAGCGTAGTATGTACGAGCGAATAGATTCACCTGTTCTCTGAGTGCAGGCTCGTAATTCTTCAATTGAGGCGGGCCTCTTGCTGGTGCCTTTGAAGTTTCGGATGAAGCTGTAAGCGAGCTCCTCCCAGCTTCGGATGGATCCTGATGATAGGCTGCTAAGCCAGACCCGCGCTGCGCCTGTTAGCTGCAGCTGAAGGCATTGCATGGCGGTTTCTTTGTTGCCTCCGTGAAGCTTGACGGATGACAGATGGTCACTGAGCCAGGACTTTGGATCTTGCGTGCCGTTGAACTTCGGAGTATCCGAAGGAAGCTTGAAGTTGCGTGGCATCTGTGTTCGCCGGATGGATCTGCTGAAGCATCGAGCCCCGCAGAGTTCTCCTTCGTCTTCATCCATCTCAGATTCAGACGAGCATGCGCGTTTAGCGCGTGCTTTATCGATCTTGCGCTGTGTAAGCTTGTCTATGGCGTCGTAGTCGCTTTTATGGCGGTGCGAGCTCTTCTTCCTTCGAGGAAGATCGTGCTCCTCTTCCTCTTCGGATGAGGGGGTGGGACTCCGGTCGTGCCTAGCCGAAGCTTTCTTCTTCGGTTCCGCAGGAGCATCTTCGTGGAGCGCAGCTCCAATTAGTCCTAGTCCGGTGAGTGCGGACCTATGCATGGCCCTTTTCGGGTCCCCCTCCGGAGGTGGGTGAGCCGCGAGATACGCAGTGGCTGCCATGATCGCAGCTTGTGGCGTCTTCGGGATGATGTTGTCGTCAGCGTCCATATCCATGAACGATGTATGGAGGGTTCGGGTCACGTCACGCCGCTCCTTGGGATCCATGTTTTCCACCCGAGAGCGGTGCTTGTTTCCCTGATTTCCGTTTGTGCTAGAGTCGGGTCCCATGGCGGAGAGCGGAGCTCGTCGCGCACTGGACTCAGAGGCTGCTTGCTTGCGTTTGTCGAGTGTCTCCTGCATCTTGACTTGCTTCTTGTGCGGTATGCCCTCAGCAGATCACGTGGGGAGTCCAGAGGTAGGACTATTTCGCCTGCGACGGCGCGGCGTGCTTCGACCCATCCTTCTTTGCTAAGTTGGATGAGGTGGCCACTGTTTTCCCCGTTTTCGCCGTTTCCACCATTTTCGCCGTTTCTGTCCTGCGTGTTGGGGTTGGGCGGCGGGTTAGGCGTTTCCTCGTCGGTTTGGATGACTGCAGCGCACAGATAGCGCCTGCAGATTGGTTGGCTGCTGCCGCAGCTTTCGGATCTGGAACCGTAGGTCCCTTCATCCGAAGGTGGATCGCACAGATCGGAGTTGCAGCTGCTGCTGCTGTAGAACTCATCTGTTGATGGTGACGTGCGTAGCACGGGGTGTGGAGCCCAGGAAGCGGGCCTGATTGACGGCACGGGCACCCGCTCAGGGAGGCGGAGGGTGCCAGTTTGTCCCACCTGGAAGCAGAAGCTCCCGAACAAGATTTCGAGTCCGTCGCCTACGGGCTCGAAATCCTTCATGGTATCTGGCGAGTGGGCGGTGAAGTCGAAAGCGCCGAAGAGGAGGTGATTCTCCGTCGCCGCGGAGTTGTAGATCGATCGGGTCGGAACCGTCACGACCGCATAATCAGCAGCCCCAATTCCCACAGACGGCGCCAATTGACGAGGTTTAATCTCGTCAATGCCCATTGTTATGGACTTGGGTTTTGGAGAAGATGGGGATGCTGGAGATCGTGGCACGGTTAACAGACAAGCAACCAGGGGACACGAGATTTACCCAGGTTCAGGCCCCCGGAGGGAAAACCCTACTCCTGCTTGTCTGCTCTTTGATTACGGCGGAACCGAAGGTTACAGGGTGCGCAGATTCGATCTGGCGTGGATGCGTGTGCGAAAGTATGAGTCGAGTTGCCCTAGGACGTGCCCTTCTGGCCTTTATATAGACTTAGGCAGGTCCCGGGCGTAGTCCTAGTCGGTTACAAGTTCTAGGGTTTTACCCCTTTGAATTTCCTATCTCCTCTAGTCTTGCTCTCCAAGGATCCGAAGACGTCATGGGCCTTAGCCACCCGAAAATCTTCATGGGCCAGCGTATGTCTGCCGTGGGCCTTCCTTGGGCTGGACTAGGTATGCTGAAGTTACGTACCCGTAGGGTATAACCATGTCACTAGGAGTGCCTGATTTCTGCCGTAACGGAAGTTAATCAACATTACGGCAAAAATCGGGACTCATTTCATACAAGAACCTGCATACACGACATAATAAAGTGCTTCGTACAAGCACAAGCACAGCCAGCACAGCCAGTACATTACCAGCACATCACCAGCACAACAAGCACAAGATCATTACTGGGTATATAAAAATAAATGGCCAGATCCAGCAGCACATATAGTAGTAGCAACCAGCAGCACATATAGTAGCAGCACATAGAGTAGCTTTGCAAAAGCAGTAGCTCCAGATAGCTTTGCAAAAACAGTAGCTTTGCACATATAGTAGCAGCACATACAGTACTACTATGTTCTCCAGCATTTTGAGTAGTATAAACCATCAAATAATATTAACACTGTGTAAAAGTGATATTGAGTATCTACCATCTAAACCTACACCCATCACAGTAAAAACCATCAATATTGACATATAAATGTACCCATCATATATTCATCTCCAAAAAACCTCTGCTAACCTACTACTAACTGCTAACCTACTACTTACCTACAACCATCATAGTAAAAACTATATGTGTATCTGATAAGCATCATCAGTTGCTGGATGAGTATGCTTATCTGATAGTAACCATCATAGTAACCTATCCATGCATGCTTCAGCCATTTACCTTTGTATCTAGAGCACAACACTTGTCAATTTAACCACAATACGGAACCATGTTCAAATGAGCTTAACTAACAAAATTTAACTTGAAAAGGAAAACATGTGCCACCAACTAAAGCCTGAAAATGCAGTTTGTACTGCTATGCCAGAAGAAACTAGTCTCTGTTCTTTTATACAAGTGTAGAATTACTCGATAAGTCGATTGCTATCATATAAAAACCGGTAAGATGATTGTGTATCATCCACAGATAATATTATGATTCAATATTGATGCACCTAAATATTGATGCACCTAAATCATTTTCCACAGTAGCAGTAGCACTCAACATTTTCCACAGTGTCATCAACAATTTTATTTCCACAGTAGCAGTAGCACTCAACCACTTCTAATCATCCCAAAAATATTGATGCACCTAAATCATTTTCCACAGTAGCAGTAGCACTCAACATTCTTAGAAATAGAGCCTAAATATACAGCTTATATATACATAGCAACCACTTCTAATCCCCAGGTTATATTGACATAGCAACCACTTCTAAATATACAGCTTATATATACATTTTCAGAAACAGAGCCTAAATAGCACTCAGCAGTAGCAGTAGCACCTAAATATACATAGCAACCACTTCTAATCCCCAGGTTATATTGACCAATTATAGTAATAGATCCTTGCCAATAATATACTAAACCAAATGTTCAGAATTTCAGAAATCTAAACGACAGGGAGAGAGAGGGAGAGAGGGTAGGTGGGCATGGGACTCACCAGGAGGGAGCGCGGAGCTAGGCAGGCGGGCGATGAGGACAACGATGGCGGGCGGGCACGGGCCTCCTCCTCGGAAGCGCACGGGCCTCCTCCTCCACGACCTCCTCCTCGAGCGTCCTCCTCCTCCACGTCCACGACCTCCTCCTCGAGCGTCCTCCTCCACGTCCACGACCTCCTCCTCGAGCGTCCTCCTCCTCCACGTCCACGGGGCTCCTCCTCCACGTCCTCCTAGAGCGGCGGCGGATCGAGATCAGCGGTGTCTGAGGGTGGCAGTGGGGATGAGATTGGGGTGTCTGAGATGGGGAGGAGAGGCGCGCGGGCGTGGCACGGTTGACTAGTAGTACCGAGTTAGGCATAGCCGTAGCGCACTTGGCCAGGGTGCGCTACGCCTAACTCGGTACTACTAGTCACATAAGATGGCGCGGCCACCCCTATTGTACAACTACACTAGCCTATCCCTCTGGTTCCACCCACTGCTCTAGCACCCAGGTTCGAATCCTGGTGCCCACCTTTTTTATTTTTATTTTAAAAATATTTTTAAATGTTCCAAAAAATGCCCAAAAGTGGTGATATATTCCATAAAAGTTTTGTTTTGTTTTTAAAATACTTTTAAATATTCCAAAAATGCCCGAAAGTGTTAATATATGTCATAAAAGTGGTACAAATTAAATATGATTCAAATATGTCATAATAATTTGTCCATGATACAAATATGTCATAATAATTTGTCCATGATACAAATATGTCATAATAATTTGTCCATGAATATTACAATCTTTTTCGACCACGTGTTTTACAATATTTTTTGAGCTAGCGTTTTACAATCTTTTTTCCCTTCTTTGTCACGGTTGAATAATTTAGCCCCGACACTTTAATGTTTCTTCTTTCGAAAGGGCTACCTTTTTTGGGTAGGGTTGTCCTTTTTCTTCTTGTGATGTATGTTTTTGCATCGTAGTCATCGTCATCTTTAATCTTTGGATCGCCGTACTGGTCGAAGTCTTGCTCGTTGGAGACTCCATCCATTCCGATGATGTTTCTTTTTCCTCTCCTCACGATAACACGGCTAGGCTTTGTCGGGTCGGTAATGAAAAAACATTGGTCCACTTTGGTAGCCAGTACCCACGGTTCATTTTTCGCGGCCACGTTCGCACCGGCGGCCTTGGATTTGGCTTCTTCGGGTATAACCATGGTTGTGAAATACCGGTCTTCTCTTTCAGCGCTCTTTGCCCATCTGACACGGAACATCGGCACCTTTTCTCCACAGTAGTCGAGCTCCCAGATCTCCTCGATTCTTCCGTAGAATCTTTCCTTCACGTTGTCATCGGTGTCGAATTCCGACGTTACACATGAGTTCTGATAATCACACTTGTTGTCCTTTTCCTCCGTGTAGAATGTGTAGCCGTTGATATCATACGCCTGATAGGTCACCAGGTTTTGCATCGGTCCCTGCGATAAGGTGAATATGATCTTTTCCGTGTCAGAAGAATGCGATCGCAGGGGATTATCAAGGAGCATTTGCCTAAACCAACGCGTGAAATCTGAGTTGTGCTCTTTGATTATTTCTCCATGCGTCCTCTGTATTCCCCGGTCACTGTACTTCTTCTCGATTAACCTTTTGTGCTTCTGTACCCAAGGATCGACCAGTTATAAATGCTGTAGCGCAACGAGGTTTGCTCGATCAAAGTCTGCGCGTCGAAAATCGAAGTCTGCATGCAGTATGCGACGACCCTCTCGGTGACCAGATCCGTCGATCTTGCCAAGGTGCCTATTGACGGGAAGACCGACAGGGTTCTCGATGTCTAGATAATTCGTGCAGAAAGAGATGCACTCTTCGGCCAGAAAGCCCTTGGCTATGCTTCCATCTGGACGGGACCTGTTGCGAACGTATCCTTTGATGTGTCCGTTCATCCTTTCGAACGCCATCATGCTGCAAAGGAACATCGGCCCGAGTTGGACGATGTCCTCCACGACATGGACCAGCAGATGCACCATAATGTCGAAGAATGCGGGTGGGAAGTAGACCTCAAGCTCGCATAGTATCACCATGATCTCCTCTTGTAGCCTCCCGAGCTGATTCACGCCAATCGACTTCCTAGAGATGACGACGAAAAACTTGCAGAGGCCAAATAATGTTTCACGGACGTGCTCGTCCATTATCCCTCTTAGTGCGACCGGAAGTACCTACATCATTAGCACGACACAGTCGTGAGACTTCATGCCACTCAACCTCTGCTTTGCCTCGTCTAGGTATCTGCTTATCTTGCCCGTGTAGCCGTAAGGAAATTTGACTCCTAGAAGGCACTTGAAAAACTGTTTGATCTCATCCTGGCTTAGAGTGAAGCAAGAAGGAGGGTAGTAATATTCATTCTTCTTGAACTTTTTACCCTTTCGACGACCTTGTGTCGTCTTCGAATCATGATCATCGTCATCTTCCTGATCATCAGGAGTAGTGCGTCCTCCGTGAAGCTCCTTCCAGATACCCCAGCATATCAGGTCATGCCTTGCTTTCGGACCATCTTTCGTCCTATCTGGCATGTTGATTATGGTGGCGAACAGACTCTCGCACACGTTTTTCGTGATATGCATGATGTCGAGGCTATGAGGCATGCGGAGAAACTTCCAGTATGGCAACTCCTAGAAAACAGACCATGTTTTCCATACCTTCATCAGCGGCTTGTCTTGTTGCTGCCTCTTTCGCTTCTTTCCAGGCTTAGGACAATCTTTCCAGTTTTTTAGCAACTCTTCCACTTCTTCGCTGCTCCTATGCTCTGGGATTCCTCGGGTATCGGATTTGCCATCGAACAGGTCTCCACGTTTTCTCCATGGATCATTCTTGCTGAGCCACCTCTAGTGCGCCATGAACACGGTTTTCGATGACCCTGGATCTTTCTCTAGTTGGAGATAGCTTGTGTTATCCATGCACCTAACGCATGCGCAGAATCCTTGGATAACCTGCCCCGAGATATACCCGCAACCTGGATAGTCTTGCACCGTAGTGACCAACGCGGCTCTCATAGTGAAATAATCTTGTGCGACGGCGTCATAAGTATTGGCTCTAGATTCCCATAACGTGGCTAGCTCCTCTTTCAATAGCCCAAGATATAGATTGATGTCGGTACCAGGTTGTTTTGGCCCTTGAATTAGCATACTTATTTGTATGTACTTCTTCTTCATGCACAACCATGGAGGGAGGTTGTACATCCATACAAACACGGGCCAAGTGTTGTGCGTGCTGCTCTGGCTACCGAACGGATTGAGTCCATCGGTGCTCGCACCAAGCCTGATGTTCCTCGAATCTCCACCGAATTCTGGGAAATCGAGGTCCAATGCTTTCCACTGGCTAGCATCTGAAGGGTGCGTTAGCAGCTCATCCTTTTCGGGGTCATCATCATCATCTCCTGGCTTCTTCCTTTCCGCATGCCATCGCATGAGCTTCGCTTCCTTAGGGTCTGCGAAATAGCGCTGCAGACGAGGAGTGATAGGAAAGTACCATACCACTTTTTGAGGTGCTTTCTTCCCTTTCTTGTATTGACTCATGCCGCACACCGGACATGTGGTTTTCTCCGCGTCCTCGCCCCGATAAATGATGCAATCGTTGATGCATACGTGATATCTAACGTGCGGTAGATCGAGAGGACAGACGATTTTCTTGGCGTCCTCGATACTAGTTGGACATGTGTTCCCCTCCGGGAGACGATCGTGCCAGAATTCCATCATATCGTCGAAGCTTGCGTCGCTCAATTTGTGTTTTGCCTTCATCTCCATAGCCTTGAGCGTTACATTCAACCGGGTATCATCGGGCCTGCATCCTTCATACAATGGAGTAACCGCATCTTTCTCAAGTTGCGCAAGCTTGGCTTTCTCTCTAGCGGCAGCCCTAGCGTTACTCGTCTACTTGAGATGAAGCTCTTGCACATAAGGGTCCCGCACCCAGCCTGACGTTGTTCCATCGTCGTCTGCTCCTCCGGCATCTAGATCATCATCATCCTGGTCTGCTTCCGCACCTTCACCATCTCCAGGAGACTCTTCATCATCTCGCCCGTTCTCGCCATGATGATGATCATCGTCATGTTGCCCACCTTCACCGTCTCCATCGTCTTCGCCATCGCTTATCCAACGAGTGTATCCATCCATGAAACCATGGCGGAGCAGGTGCGCCTGCAGATTCCCGGAATCTGGGTCGATCACCCAGTTGAGTTTGCATCTTCTTCACGGACATCTTATCTCCGTCTTGTTATTCCGTATCATGTCGTCCCTCGCACATTTCAAAAATCTAGCCACAATGTATTCACTCATTATGAGCACCATTTTTGCCTGCACTGTGTACACGGTACAATTAGAAGTCTATTAGAACCACATAATCAATGCATGCATGCAATGGTCGATAGAAAATTTCGGCATGACCTATCCTAAAATTAGGACCTTTGCGAAATGCCAAAGTCTTGCCAAAATGGAAATGAATCAAAATTTTGGCAAAACAAATGGCAACTTGTTCACATACAAACACAAGAGAGAGAGACCGATCCATACACACATGAACATATCATTATCCTCTCCATACACACATGCATGAGCATCATCGATACTCTCCATATACACACACATATGACCATCCATCCTCTCATACACACATCATGAGCATCGATCATCTACATACATATGAGCATATCATCCATATACACATGAACACATCCTTACATGGACAACTTACCGAGATGAGAGACGAATCGCGAGAAAGATGGAAAGGAGAGGTGCGCGCGAGAGCGGAGAAGGAGATGAGAGACCGGAGACCTTCCTCTATTACTTATGTAACATCCAAGGCAAGTTCTACATGCTAAAAATGGTGAATGAGTGGAGAAATTGAGGTGGGAAGGAGAAGGATCCCGACTAGATCTAAGGAGGAAGAAGAAGGGGAAAGTGAAGTGTGGGGTGGTGGATGATCACACATGTTCACATAAAGTGGAGCTTCCAAAAAAAATCGCCACATCCATGGCGCACTCAGCCCCAGTGCGCCACAGGGATTAGTAACATCCGTGGCGCACATGCCATAGTGCGCCACAGATGTGTCTGACCATTTTACAGAGCAGAGGGGCATGCTCTTAGGCGTAGCGCACCCCCCAACGTGCGCCATGGGTAACACCAACAGCCGTAGCGCACCTACCATATGTGCGCTACGGATGTCTGGCGTGTGGCCAACAGGGCCCTGGCCCACACATATCTGTGGCGCACTATGGTCATGTGCGCCACGGTTGTTCTAGTTACTAGTAGGGCACTGCCCATAGTTGAGCCACGCTTGTTTTAGCCGTGGGGAACTTCAACCATGTGAGCCACAGATGTGCTGATTACCTATAGCCATTTTCCTAGTAGTGCCATTGTCGTCTGCAAGCAACCGAAGCGTAGCTCGACTCCGACGAGCGATAGCCGCTGCGTCCGTGCACCCCTGCCCCAACCGCGACCACGTTGAGCTTCCCCTCGTCCTCGCGACCTCGGTAAGCACCATCGCCCCATCTCCTACCCCCTAGCGTCGACGGCGTGTCGCCGTCAGCAGAGTCGCCCCCGCAGTAGCCATGTGCGCCGCTAGGTTGTGGTCGTGTGGATCTGATCCACTGGATCTAGATCTAGTGGTCTAGATTAGATTTAAACGGAAAGGGGTACACTTAGATCTGGACCGCACATTTCCACTTAGATCCTGCGATTAGCGCGCGTGATCCACCCGAACCGGTACGCGCCAATCAGAAGACGCCGCGTGGCAGTGAATTTGATTTAAAATCCAGGATTTTATCTATTAGATGTTTAAACTTGTAAAATCCATAACTTTTGTTCTGTTAATCCAAAAATTGGAAATTTCATATCTATGGATTCGTAAAAATGAGACCTTTGCATCTATGGCCTTGATTTGGCCATTTGCTTCTTAAAAATTAGGATTTTATGCAGAAGCATTTGTAGGCCTATTTTGTACTATAAAAATTAACTAGAATATTATGTTGAAGTGGTTTTTAATTTATTTAGACTTTAGAAAGTGTGCTTTGTTTTCAGTACTGTAGAGTTTGATTTAAAAGTTTGACAAATCATCTCATTGCATTTTTCATGCATTCATAATTATTTTTGTTTGTATATTGATTTGAATATTGTTGGATGAATTTGTGTGTAGATTTTGTGTAATTTGAGAGTGTGATTGTGAGGATTGTGTCTATTCCCCTAGCTACCAAGGAAAGTGATACTTCATCTTTTTGTCCTATTATTTTTCATAATGCATTAGTGTTTTTTGAGTAGGATTTGCATGGTAGTTTTTCAAAGTATATGTTATGTTATGGTGGATCCTAGAGATGATATCTTGGTAGAAATTTTCCTAAGTTAAGAGACATATTATGCTAGTATTATTAGCCTAGCTATTAGAATTCAAGGGTGAAAAAAGCATGTTATGATATTATGGCAAGTTTATGCCTATATGTTCTTGACTAAGAAAAACAACTTGTTAATGAAACACCTAGGTGGAATGGGAAGAATGGTTTGTGTTGAGTGGTTACATAGGGCCCATGTCTATGGTTTACCCTGTGTATCACACTTGTGGATGGCCACCCAGGAACAAAGAGATTTGAGATGTTTAGTGTTGGGAAGCTTCTAGTGCAACCACATGGCATATGGGCTCTACCTTGACCAACTAGGTTGCAAGAAATCATTATGAATAGTTGGTGGTAGGATTGATAGGATGGAATGCGTCCATGGTGGTCTGAGGGAATGCTTCTGAAAAGTATCGTCTCGATGCATGTCGAGTTTTGTGGGGTAAGTGCACCACCTCTCGAGAGGGTAAAACCTAAGTACTTAGCCGTGTCCCCAGTAATGGACAATTTGAGCATCAAAGACAATGAAATGATCAAGTATCTCCTCATCCCAATTTCTCTAAGTTAAAACTTGTGGGTGAACAAGGGTAGTGGTTCACCAATGTCTATTGGTGGTACCTTATAGTTGTTGTAAAGAAAAACTTAGTGTTTTCAACTAGTAGGACAAAACTACTTGTGCAAAGCCAGCCTGAAACCACACTTAGCAAAATTCATATACATGATAGTCTCTACTATATAACTATGATATCACTTGCCAAAATAATTATAAATATATTGACCCCTTGTGGCTGTAACTTGTTATGTTGCAGGTTACTCTGATGGTGAGTAGGGTTATGAGTCTACACTCAACATGTTTGCCCTTTGGCACATGAAGATGAAGACTTTATTTATATGCTTTGTAATAAGAACTCTATGTGTTAGCCTTGGGCTAATGAGTTGTAAGAACTATTGTACTCCTAGAATTACGATGTAATAATGACCTTTGTGTCTATGTACTTCATCTTAAATTGTGGGTGCTAGCATTTCGATCCAGGGACTAGCACTGCAATAATAGGGGCCTTTACCTTAAAAGGGTGAGGACTTACACTTATGGTATACCAACACAATTTTGTATATCCTAAATGAATATTCCGACACTATTTTCCTTATTTTTAACCTTCTATGATAACAGGGGCCTTCTATGACGACCGACGGGCCCAATAGTTGCAGAACGAAACATTTCTTGTAGTGCAAATTCATATTACACCATTGTGACTTGGCATGACTAACCTAAGATACATATCTATACTTGGGTTTCATCATGTTATATCCACCAATGTCACTTAAACATCATATAATAAATCACTCTTAGTGACTTAAACATGATTATTATAATCCTTTGATCATTTATGGCTTAGGTTTCTAGTTGGCTAATCAAGGATTTCATCAATACAACATTATGGTTATATTATAATCATATTCTTAGAATTTATATTTAACTAAGAGATTTTATTCAATGACTATGCCTACTTGATCCAATAAGATTACTCCTTGATAACTTGCATCTTCAAGATTCATCCTTATGATCCTCTTTGTTATCACATATACCTTAATTTAAGATAACTCTTCTATTCTACTTAGGAGTGAGTTAACTCCACCAATCACCATACTGATTTGATTCTCTTGAAACACTCTCATCCTAAAGATGATAACTAAAACTTAACATAACTACTTATCTCTTCTTACTTATTTCTTTTTAAATCTTTGAAATGAATGCTATGATAAGACAAGAGTTGACAGATCAAGAATTGATAGGTTAAGAATTGATAGATCAAGGATTGATCACTCAACATTGATGATCAACAGATATTAGAACATAGTTCCATATAAATGATAAGGATTAGGGTGGCAATAGAGATATGTAGTGAAATGGTCTAAACTTGGTTTCCTTCCGACTCAATATAACTAAAGAGTTAGGTTTAAGTATTACCATGACCCTCATGGTATAAATAGTTAAGAATAATATATATCATTATTTAGCTATTGAATTCCTTTTAATGGAGTATATACTTAACTTGCTATCCAAGAGTTGTTATAATCAATACCATGATATGATCTCGAAAAGATCTGGTATTAACCATTAAGTAATGTTTTGTCGATTAGTCTTATTGCATTTGATCTACCGTTATATAAAATCATCTTTCCCCAAAATAATTTTTTAGGAAAGGTTATATTGAAACTTATCGTAATCAACTTGATGATCTACTTCAATTCAATCTAGTTGAGAGAAGCTTCAATCACTTTGACATGTTTTATTCAAAAGCGTGAAAATTATTCAGATTTTCTATGCATGAATGCAATGCATACACATGAGCTCAACTTATTTTTATGCTCTAATGCTAGGATGTTACAGTCTCCCCCCTTAAAAAAACTTTGTTCTCAAAGTTCGTACACTCTTAATTTCGGAATAAGGAATTGTCTTTTGTTGATCACAAAATTTCTTGAGTTTCTTCGTGATTGTTATTGGGAATAATTGTAGTATCCCATATCCAAACCTTTTCCTTGAATCCTATTTATATTTTATAGTATCCAACTGTCATTTCCAATTACCCCATAGTTTCTTTTACTAAAATTCCTTAGGAACATTCCCATATTATAAAATCCTTGAATTAGAACCTCTTCTTTTGTGCCTTAACCTGACTAGATATCCTAATCAATCTCTTTTACTTGATCATCAACCTTCCTTTTATATACTATGTAAGGTCTAGGAAGTCTCACTAGAATAGGGTTTTAAATTAAATCAATAATAATTGTGGTAACAATACTATGTTTGGGTTGGTCATAACATAGTTTATACGAACACATTTAGTTCATTGCCATCGGAGTTTCCTCTAGGACTAGTCTGCTATGGTTAATCTACTTTATCTCCTTTGATCCTTCATCCGAACATTTTCTCAAAAGTACTTTTATAATGATGACTTCTTATAACCTTATGAAAATAAGGCGTAATGTTGTCATAGCTTAGTACTTCTTCTCCAACCTTTACTCGGAGACTCAGATACCAATACTTCCATTTTACTGTCTACTCCCCCCGCCTTTGGGATTTCTAATGGTCTCTAAACTGCATGTATAGTAACCATTAGCTCTATAACTAGGATATTTGGTCTCTGTCCATTTTATACCTTACCTATTTAAGGTCTCACGGAACATCTTACGGTATACCCACACAATTGTGGATATCCTAAATGAATCTTCCGACACTATTTTCCTTACTTTTAACCTTTATAGTCATTCACTCTTTGGTAAACCTATTTTCGCGAAGCGTCTCGTAAGACGATAGCCTTAATTTCATACTTCTTTATTTCTACCTTAACTTAGGCCAAGTTTTATGCTCTTTACGACATACCAAGATGACCTGGTTAACTAAACCAATAGGATATCAGCTACGGATCATCCTAAGGTTTAGAACTTGTGGCTAAACCCATAGGTTTTCAACATCTTCCTAGTATTCTCCCTGAGATTTCAGAGCTTGAGCACCAGTCTTACTCTAACAATCCTCCTTTATACATATTCATGAAGCTTCCATGAACCTGGTATGACTACCTCATTAGCGGCTTAGCAACATCACCTATTTTGAGTGAACTTAAGTTCATCACGTCATGTTGATCCTCTATACCTATTGTACACTAATCTTCCTTCTTATGTTCAACCAATAATGATTTAGAGTTGATCCATCCTTTAAATTATGTTGATACTCCTTATACTGGGCTTCACTCTTCATGCAAGTCTTCATCTTGGTCTTTGGAACTCATCACTCCCTTACACGAATTCCCTTTTCTATCTAGGTCTGTAACATCAAGTAGTAACTGGATGTTGCAACATGCATTTGCACACCAAGATAAACTTCATATATAGTTCTAGTCAATCAAGAAGAACTAAGAAAAATCAAGAAATCCAAATGTATTACATATAACACACATTATTCTAAGCCCGTAATATAGTAGTTGAGTAAAACATCTCAAAAATTTAGGCTTCATTGTTTAATATATGACACCTCCTAGTATAGGTTTACATCATGATACTTAGCAATTAGGGTCAAACTATTCATTATCTCAATATTTACCCAAATTTCTCAATTGCAACAGGATATTTTTGAGCAAAGTGGCCTCAAATTGGTTACACCAACTTATTATTTTCCTTTTGAGATGACTAACTATAACCAACCTTCCATTATATACTAAGCTAACCTTACATGATCTCTCAAAAAGGCTAACAATATTCTATTTAATACATGAAACTAAGGCTTATCGAACATTTTTAGCATCTATTACATCTATCTTGATTCTATATTGTTCTTTTCTTACTTTTACTTCAAGGTAATTACTAAGTACTTGTCATGTTTACACCTACATCCTAGTTTCAGAGCTAATCTCACCATGATCTTGTTATGTTCTACCTATTCATCATGATTTAAGAGCTAATCTCACCATGATGACTTTACTTCTCATTATGCTATCATTGTTTCTTAACATAAGCCACTCCATTACGTAGAATTCTCAAGTGAATTCCACATGATTAACTACCCATGACATCTATACATGCTTTAATGGTATTTATTATATTGCCTACCTAACATGGATTCTATTGATAAACTTCACCTTTTATACGACATCCAATAATATCATAAACTTGATCCAAATCTACTGCGACCAATTAGCTTTCCTAAAGTATCTTGGTGGTTATATCTCCTTCAGAAGACACGAATTAGCACTTTACTGAGAGAAGATAAATAACTACTCATAAGAGAGATGACTAAAGTATCCAACTTAAGTGTTACAAGGTTTTCCTCAAGTGGATATCCATCACAAGTCATAAGAATATTTGGTTTAGGTAAGATGGCTTCCTATAGTTACTATCCAACCTACATATATCCTAAAAGGGTTTTAATCCTAAGGTAAAAGCTTATGCTCTGATACCAGCTGTGGTGACCCAGCATACCACTGCATGATGTAGTACACTATAGTCATTCAAATAACACCAATGAAACACTGTTCCACCAGTATTATAACGCTCATAGTGGTACAACAGAAAAATAGCAGGTCCAAGACATAACTATAGGTTACAACTCGACACTTTACAAGATATCCAAAGAACACTCTAGGTTATAGAGAGAGAAAGAAACTTATTACTAAGAAAAATCAGTAATAAAAAATCAAAACCAACATATTAATAGACTAGCATCTAAACTATTTGTCTTGCAAGTGTTGCTATTGGATTGCTCAATAGAAGTAGGTTCTATGGCTAGATATTATACTCATATCTAATCAACAACTTCGTCTTCACTTTAATTGATGTATATGTTGACCTCCTCGACTTCATTGAAGAACTTGAGCTTTTGGTGATGATTTCTCTAAGCATAAGTTGATGTAGACATCGTCTTATTTGGCTTCATAATCTAGAAAGGGTTAAGAAGGTACTATTGAGTACGAGCATACTCAGCAAGTTCACTAAAAAGGAGTGTATGATGCACTATCTACGGTCACAAACCGTAGGTCATAGTCTATGCAGGTTTTCGTAAACATTTCTTCAAAGGTTTCTATAGAGGTCCCAACCTGATAAGGTAGAGATCCCTGTGTTTACAATGCTAGTCCCTGGATCAATAGCTAGCATCCACAGTTTAAGATGTAATATCAAGAAACAAAGGTCATAGAACAACTTTATAACCAGGAGTAAAATAATTCATTACATCTTACGTAGCTCATTTGGCTATCTCATTACAATGCAGCAGAAATAACTATATAGCATGGAGTCCTTCATCTTCAAAGTGCCACAGGCAATCATGTTGGTTGTAGCCTTGTAATCCTATTCAACACACTTCACTAACATCAAACAAACCTGCAACATAATAGTTACAGCCACAAGGGTCAATACCTTTGAATTGTATTTGGCAAGTGATACTATGGTAGTATAGTGGAGACTATCATCTATATGCATTTGGCTAAGTGGAGCTTAGGCTTTCTTTGCTCAAAATAGGTTTTCCTTATAAGTTGAAAACAGTAAGTTTTTGTTTGTCAAAATCACCCAAGGCATCTACCAATCAAAGTTTGAAGATCCTTTAACCCTTGTTCAACCACAATCTTTTAACTTAGAAATTGGGATGAGGAGATCCTTGATAGCTTACATGTCTTGATGCTCAAATTGTCCATTGGCGGGGACACGGCTAAGTACTTAGATTTTACTTTCTCGAGAGGTGGTGCACTTTCCCCACAAGACTCGACATGCATCAAGACAAGATCTTTCAGAAGCCTTCCCATAAACCAAAATGGACGCGTTCCAAACCTATCACCCCCTACCACCAACTGTCCATCTGGCTATGTTATTGCAACCTATATGATCCAGGCAGAGCCCATAATGCCATGTGGCTGCACTTGAAGCTTCTCAACATTTGACACCTCAAATCTCTTTGTTCCTGGGTGGCTTTCCACAAGTGTGATACACAAGTTTTCGCTAGTTTACTGGCCCTGTGTAACCACTCAACATAAATCCATTCTCACCATGCCACCCAGGTGTTTCATTCACATAGTTGTTTTATTAAACAAAACACAAGTCATAGCATGAATATAATCCACCCTTGTTTTCTACTAGCTAAGCTAAGCATGATAGTAGTAGGGATCTTAACTTAGGAAAATTCTACTAAGGCATCATCTACTAGGATTTCCCAAGCCATATCTTATACTTAGAAAATTCCATCCAAGTCCTACTCAAAACATCACTAATGCATAGTGAAAATAATAGGACAAAAGTATGAAGCGCCACTTGCCTTTTTGGTAGAGAATATAGGTTCACTCCTTGATCTTGCAAATGTCACACTCTTCAATTTCACTACAATTCAATGAAGCAAGCACATATTCAAACTAACATTCAAACAATTTCACCACATAAAATAATGAAAACAAAACAATGCATGCAAGCATGCAAAAGATGGTCTTATTTGAAAAGTTGCTTTCTACTAAGGCTATAAACATTTTAAAACACCTATTTGTCATTTTAAAAAGTGGCAACACCATTTTAAATCAAGTTAGTGGAAATGGGCCATTTAAATCATTTTTGTTTTGCTAGAAATGATTTAAATCAAAGTAATATTTTGTAGTGTTAACCAAATATATATTTTCTAAACACAAATGCTAGTGTTTATGGTCAAAGTGTTTAAAAACAAATCCATTTCCAAAAGGTTTCACTCAAAAATCATTTTTAAATCAAGAACCATTTTTATTTTACTAGAAAAGCTTTTTATTCAAAGGATTAATTCCTTAGTGTCACAGAATATATTTTTAAATCCAAAAGCTGGTTTTTATGGTCAGTAGGTTCAAAACAAATCATTTGCATAAGATTTTACTCAAAAATCATTTTTATAATAAATTTTATAACCAAAGTAAGTCTAAATATGTTTCTGCAAGAACATCCAATTTTACCAAAGCAAAATACAAAAGTAAGGGCATGGTTGCAAAGTATTCTTTTTCCTGATTCCAATAATATAAAATTTGCAAATTTTGGACGTGTGGATCTAAAGTTATGAATTTTTCAAATCTAAACATCTAATAGATCTATTTTCTGTTTTATACAACAGGCAGGGCTACGTGGCTGATCTTATTGGAGCATACCGGTTCGGTTGGATCGTGCAGTGTGGATCGCTGGATCTAAAGAAAATCGTGCGGCACAGGAGCAGCATACCCCTTCGTTTAAGTGATTATATCGCGTCCATCAGATCTAAATCGAACGGCTTACAGAGGCTTGACCAGAGATGGGCGGCGCTAGCTGGCGACGAGCGGCGGCGCGGCTCTGCCAGTGGAGGTCCGGCGAATACAGGAAGCGAGGAAGAAAGGGGGAAGGTTCATAGTGATCGCAGTGACGTGGGGGAGCTCGACGTTGTTGTCGCAGGTCGAGGGGCGCACGAGGATGATGACAATTGCTCGCTGGATTTCCTTCTGGCGACGGGCGTGCTCTGACGTCGTTGATGACGAGGCTGCAAGGTGCGCTGGGACATGAAAACAGTGAAGTTAGATGCTTACGGGAGAGGCGAACACATGAGTGTCAATGAGGGGGAAAGGGGTGGTCAGGAAATACCGAGGGAGGTGGCCGGAGTAGGGGCAGTGGGCGGTGGTGCTCTGGCGTCGATGTTGCCGACGCTTTGGGGAACGCGCGGGTGAGTAGAGGGTATGGGTAGGTTCGTGAGGTGATGGCGAACACACTCGTGAGGTTTAGGGCCAGTGGTGAGGTCTTGCATCACCGGAATCGGCTGATAAGCTCGCCGAAGATAGAGGAGGTTTTGAGCGAAAAACTCGCAGCCTGGTGGCATTCGTGGAATGGGATCTGAGGGGAACGAAAGAGGGGAGTAAGACTCTCAGTAGGGTACGGTCGTGGGATGGTTTCACGGCATCGTTAACGCGTATTTACGCCGGGGAGTTACATCCAGAAATGGTAGAAGGAAGAATGGGCGGGTCTCGCGCTGGAGAAGACGAGGACCTGGCTAGGTGGGGTCAGGGAGTCAGCTGGGTGAGAGGGTATGTTCGCGGGTGAGAAAGATATGCTAGGGAGAGAGGTGTGGGTTGCGCTGGGCTTTTGTTGGGCCAGGGAATGGGCTAGGTTAGTTGGGCTGCTTCTTTCCTCTCTTTTTTATTCCGTTTCCTTTTTCTTTTTCCTTTTCTGATTTCTGTTTTGATTTTATTCAAATGATTGATCTCAAATTGAATTCAGTTTTTTATCAAATTTCTTCTAAACTTTCAATAGGTTTTTAATCTGTTCATTTATGTAATTGAACAATCCATTTTAGAATATTTTCTTTTATTCTTTTATGGTTTATTATTTATTTAAATTACACACTTGTCTTTATTTAAATAAGATTTTAAATATATTTTCAAACTTATATTTGAATTCTAATTTTTACCAAACCTTTTTCAATAGGTTTTATTTATTCATTAGTGCAAATAATTAACTTTGAATTATTTAAAATATTTTAATATGATTTAATGTTCATTTAAATTGGGAATTTGTCTTTATTCAAATAAAAGCATATATGGTTTTAAACCCATATAATTTTATAAAAATAATTCTTTTTAAGTTAATTAGATAACTTTTTAATCCACTTTGGTAAATTCCAATTTATTATTTTCTCATGATTTAATTAATCATTCACTTTAGGGATTTTATCTTTATTCAAATATAATTAGAATATGGTTTAATCCCATATACTTTTATTGTATTATTCTTTATCCCTTTATTTTATTTGTATTATCTTTATTCCATTTGCTTATGGATTTAATTAAAGTTTTAAATCGTCTTCTAAATAATTTCTGTGGAATTTATTATTTAGTTTAGGCTATTTGTCTTTATTTAACTAAAATTGGATATTGATCAATCCTTATGATTTTGTTTAAATAAACTTTTACTTTTTTTATTCAATATCTTTCATTTGTTTATGGATTTGGCCAAGATTTAATTTGGCTTTTAAATATTCCTTATTCATTCATTTCTTTCTTTGCCTTATAAAATCCATATTTTTTTATTTATAAATCCAAAATTGGTGATTCCAATTTGTATAATTTTATTTAATATTTGTTTATCTTTTTAAATCCTTTTAGGATTATTTTGCTCATAATTTGGTATGGATTTTAGATAGGAGCTTTATTAGCTTTGGAAATTATTTCCTTTTATCTTATTAAATTCATAAGTTTTTATCCATGGCTCCAAATTAAATGAAATCAATTTCTATGATCTTATATTATTTTTGTTTATCCTTTCTGATCATCTATAAATGTTTGTTGCTAAATTTTTAAATGGATAAAATACATATTCTTAGAGGGAGATCTTGGAAATGATTTTCTTCCATTAGGGTTTTAGGGTTTTGGTTTATTTTCCCAAGTTTAAATTTCAAGATACATTCATTGATGAATGCATTTCACTAGATTGAAATTTGTTGGATTCCATTTTATTAAAATTTGTTCAAGAAGGGTTTGGTGTTTCTATTTAGAAGCAAAAAGTTTCTTTTCACCCTATATTTCAACAATTTTTTTTTTTTTCACATTTCAAAATTTGGAAAATTTGGGGATGTGACAGTTTCTTTTATTCTGAAAAAGCTTTGTCTGCTAGCCTTCATAGGTTTACCAAAACTTTCGTGGAGTTCCTTTCCTGCAGCGTTCGCAGCTCCTTTCCAGAAAAGGGAGTAACATGTCACAATTTTTACACTCCACAGAGGTGCGTTACTTTACCCATGAGAGATCAAATCCTTGTTGCACAACTGGGAAGCTTATTCCCATCCACACTTCATATGGTGTGTTGCCAAGTAGATGATCCAAGCCAATCACTACCCTTCTCTATGACCTCACATGCCCCCTTGGTGTACGACATGCCCACATATTGGATTATGACAATGGACAATACTGACTATTTAGATGCGAGAACTACCGTGGTACATTGAAGGATCCCACCCATATGCTACATATCCTCTCACGAACTACATACTTACGGTCCAAGGATAACAGCCATGGCATGCACATCTGACGACATGCGAAATAAAGAAGATCTAGCTGACTTATCCATCCAATTCCAAATCTCATTGTTAACGCCTAATATACGATGTGAGAGTCACTGGCGACATTGGTTGTTAAGTCCTAGATAATATATTCCCATAAAATGTGGTTTCCATTGACGGTCTTAATAGATTAACTCATCACCCTGGACCAGTAACCAATAGCTCATATTAATTATGAAAATAGAGTTTTCTGACCTTTTTGAAATGCAGGTGATGACAACATTGGATTTGCAAATATGTAAAATAACATCATGGTCTTCGAGAACTTGCCTTTTGTGTTTACAAGATTATTCACTCACGGTCTTCGAGACAATAGAAGATCCAATATCGAAAAACAACATCATTGGTCCGGTAAGGAATAATGTTTAAAGAAGCAAAGTTCCATTATGCATAAGCAATGTAATACAATTTGATAAAATAGGTTTCCCAAAATAAACATCGATAATCTAGGGTTTTGGGACTGGAAATGGTTTCTTTGGAATGTGTTGCACTTTTAGATTTGTTTCACACTTGTGATTCTTATTAAGGTTTGTGAGACTGTGTGAAACAACATGCAAGTATAATAAGTAGTATACAATAATAAAGTACTCAAGTGTGGAATGGTATCTAAAGACTCCTTATATAAAGATGGTTAATTATATTGAGACCTTATATAAATGTTTAAGAATTGTTCTTAAGGTATCTTAAAAGAATAATTTTTTAAGAAAAGCTTACTTAACTAAGTAAAAGCATTTACATTTTAAGTTTAACTACTTTTCATGTTTCTTCCTAACTCTAATTATTAAGGAAGAAAGCATTACTATATTTAAATTGAGCATTAAACTTGTAGTTGGGACTTATATGTTTTGATTATGAATGACACTATATCTTGTTTACTTTATAATACTACCTAAGGTTAAATAAAAATAGCATTACTTTTATTTGAGTGGTGGTTTGTGGATTGTAGAGGTGAATAAGGTAATCTTATCTACTTAGGAATTAGGAATTAATTTTTATGGTTATAGAAATAATTTTGCCTAAACTATTTAAGGACTTCCTTTAAACGTTAACTGAATTCATTGCTTGTAGAAGAAATGATAATAAGTTAATAATACTATTGTTGATGGTTTTATAAATGAATATAATTATTTTGTTAAATAATATAATATACGCTTATTTTAGAATCATAATTCAGGAAAATGCATGTTAACATGTTTTTTTACTATTTTAACTTCATACCAGCATTACTTAAGACTAAGACTATTATGAGACCTTCAATGGATAATATTAGAAGTATTAGAAGTTTTATATATTCTTTTATGAATTATCAATTATGGAAATAGGCTTAAATTCAAGTTATTATAGTATTAAATTTTTATTTACTTTGAAAGTGGAGTATTATATTTTTAACATGTAGATATTATTTTTGAGATTATTTTAGTATATTATAAATATTTTTATGATTTATAATTAATAAGATATGATTTTTCTAAGATTTATTACTTTTTAAAACAATTAATAATAATAATTTGGTTAAGTGGTATAATAATATAAGTTTTTATTTTTGAAATATATATCTTATTTTTCTAAGAATTTATATTTTTTTCTGACTTAAGAATAATAAAATATGGAATTTTCTAAGATTTATTACTTTATAAAATCATTTTTTAATTAATCAATATTTAGTTAAATGATATAACAATGTATGTAATAGATTTAATTTTTAGATTTTGTTTTTCTAAAATTTATGATATATTATATTTCTAAATTATAAAATGTAAGTTATTGAATTTATAATGTGTACTTATTTTCTAATCAAATCCTAAATAGAAAAATACTTTTTTTACTAGAACTAACCTAGCCCACGTCATTGACGAGTGGGGTTAGGATCACGTAATAGGCCACCTAAGCACTAACTAGGTTAACCTTGCTAATTGGGTACAGGGTGACGTGAGCGTGACGCAAGGATGACTTCATCTCGCTGTTGATGGTCAAATGACGAGCGGCGGAGGTGATCTAGCATGAGCGATGTAACATACCATCATTTTGTGTAATATTAAATAATGATATGTTTGAGCATTGCATGCATGCATTATACTTTCACCTTGGTTTAAACAAACAAACACAAATAAAACCCTAATTTTGAAAACTATTAAAATAAATGGAGCCCAAATAGTGTTGAGGGCCCCTTAGTGTTTTCAGATATTATATAAAAGTTTCTGTAATTTGAAATTATTCAAAACAGAGTTGAATTTTAAATATACAAAAGAAATCAGAAAACAGAAATAGAAAAACAATCTACAAATAAAAAAACAGTTTCACTAGCTCTACTAGGCCCCAGCCCACTTCTCTCCCTCTCTCTCTGCCGCCAGCACAGCCAGCAGCCAGCCCACCCGGGGCCCAAGCCGGCCCACCTCTGGCCTGTACCCCTTCAGCCGCGAGTCCTCGTCGTCTTCCTCCCCGAGCGAAGGAGATGCGTGCAATAGAGCCCGCCGTCGATCCTTGCCGATGTTACGATGTGCGCCGCCTCCCCTGGAGCTGAGGATAAGACCCGCCTCGACCCCTTCTTCCTCCCAGTACCAGTTTCACTTCCTCACGCCCCTTCTATCCATTTCTCCTCTTCGTCCCCGAACCCTAGCTTCGGCCGCCGTTGAGCCGTGCTGTCTTCGGCCTCCCCTTACCCTGTCAAACCCGCCTTGAGCTCCGCCTCGTCACCCTAGTGCTTCTCCCCGAAGGAATCGGACTCGGGCGCTCGGAGTTGTCGCTGTCGACCTCATCTCTTCCGACGCCGGCCACCGTCGATTACTCCTCCGTCCGTGCTCGCCTCGCCACCACCACAGTTGTGCTCCTGGTGAGCCACCGGTGCTCAAGCACCACCCCGTTTGCACCTTTCCCTTTGTATCTTCTTCCCCGTGTGCACCTGTCGCCGCCATTTGCTGCCGTCGTTCTCGCTGCTCCAGCGACCCCCTGCACGCTGCGCCGCCACTTTCTGGCTTAGCGCGATGCGCTGAGTCCAGCGCAGCTAGCCTCGCATCCCCGCATGCGCTCGATCAACAGATCGATCATCGATCTGAGGATCAAGTTCTTGATGACGTCAGCATTGCGTCATGCTGATGCAGTAATCTTTTCCTTTTTCTTTTATTCATTTCTGTAATTATTTATGTAAATGAAAATCCCTGATAGGTGGGCCATACTTGTAAGAGTTTTAATATTTTCTGTAAATATTTTCTTAAATAATTAAATCTATGACATGTGGGCCCAAGTTGGAAATTATTTTAAATATTCCAAAAATGATTTTAAATGAATTAAAATTGGAGAAATTCATAACTAATTCATTTTAAATCATAAAAATAAAAATAATATACCAAAATGTTCAGAAAAATGAAACCTATCTAACTAAGCTATAATCATACATTCTTAAACAACTTTGATGGCAAGTTTAATTAGAAGAACCAATTGAAACCCATAGGTGATTCCGATGATCCCCCTGTTTTAGGGTTTGGACCTCTCGGACCCCGTTTAAAATGACCAAGCATTTTCTAGGGGTCATTTCAACAATATTTAACTTGTCATATCATCCATATTGTATGAGCATTGCACATGCCATGTGTTAAATATTGCTTTCTCTTTTCCGATGACTAGTTCTTCGCGAATAGGAACCGAACCCGAAGCTGAAGTCAACGCTACTGAAGAGCAGTACCAGTCCAACAACGGACAAGGCAAGCGAAGCCCCACTCATACATATGAATCCTATCTTTACCAAAGTATTTCATTCTCGTCATATGCATTCGGTTCAACAGTCTTTTATCAGTAGATAGAGTAATCCTATGTGATGCATGTTTCCCCTTGTGAACTAAATACCTGATCCACTGCTCCTAGCATAACTAGGGTTTGTCTTATGAGCATCGCTAGTGCCACGGTTCAGTCAATCTTAGCCATGCTTAGTGGTCCGATGCTGATCATTCAGGTGATGCACCATAGATGCGAATGAATCTAGTATGGTAGGATGTGGTGATGTGATCAGAGATGAATGATAAACATGCCAAGGCTTGTATGGGAGGCCACGTGGGTTGTGGTTTTTGTATTCCCATACTTGCCACCCCTAGGACCCGATGTTCTTGCCTCTTGAACCAAGACGAGCGTACAACCACACAGGGACCTGGAAACCCCCTCGACCAACTAGCTTGCGAAGTAGATTCCATGAGTCACATAGTGGCTTTCCATTCGACATACGCATCTTGGTTGTTCTTGAATGGAGGTGAAGGAGCTGCATTCATACAGGTAGGTAATCGTGGCAGGGAATGGGCTATGCCCGGCATCCGTAATCTCAAACCCTGTTCACATCGCTAGGGCCGACTTCGGGACTCGACCCGTTACGGCGGCATATCCTTAGTGTGTGACTCACGGTCTCGGCGAAAGCAAGGTAAAGGTCATGGTCAACAACTCTCTGTCGGCCTTCCAAGGAAGAGGGCTAATAATTTGGCATTAAGAATCGGTTGGTATGTGTGGGTAAAATTTTGCACCCCTGCAGGGTTATTAATATTTTTCGAAAAGCCGTGTCCACGGCTATGGACGACTTGGGAACGGACATGAAGATCCATAGAGAACTATAACCGAATGATAAAACTTGTCAACTAATGTGAGATTCAGAGTACTTCCTCAGGGTTGTTTGAGGGGGTAGTCCAGGAAGAGAGGTGCAGTTGATGATGGTACTTGGTGGATATCAAAGATGATTCTAAGAGCTAGAGTTGTAGTCTTCTTATCCCTTTTGAAAATAATCTAACTAGACGAGCTTCTTCTCCTCCTTGTTTTGAAAACAAAAGATGGCTTTATGGAAAATAACTCCACTAGCCATAAGTCTTGCGGAGTACACCCTATACTCAGCCTTGCTTCGTTGATGTTTTTCTACAGAAGTTACTCCAACTGAAGGTGGTTTCTACGTCGAAGTCAACAAGTAGTCGGGGTTCCCGGGCAGCAACCTAGGATCTATGGAAGGGTCGCTACTTCTATTTATGGCCTCTTAGGACTTTGCTAAGTTTGTTGTTTAGAACAACTTGTTTGCTTGCGTTGTTTGTTGTAGTGATGGGTCTGTGACCCCTGGCTTGTATGACTGGTTTGTAACTCTCTTAAGAGTTTACCTTATTAATGTATGGTTTGTATGTTCTGTAATGTTACCGATCTTTCCCTGCGTGCTTCGGAATTCAGGTTAGGCTTATATCATATGAAGATCTAGTATTTGTCTAGCCCTGATCCCGGGTCGTGATAGATTTTGGTATCATAGCAGGACTGCATGTAGGAAACCCTTCTAGCTGGTCGATGTTGAGTCTAGGGATTGAGAAAACTATTTGCAAAACTCTGAATATGACTCTTTTTACTCCTTATCCAAGGTTGTTCTATTGTTGAGTTATCTTACCTCGTTTGCTTTGCAAAGTTTTCACTTCTCGTCTATCATTTGAAACTTTTAGGATATACGGGTTTGGGTTGTTTTTCCTAGTATTCCGTACTTGGTTGCAAGGCTCAGAGTTTCCAAGGTATATCTGTGCAACTGAAGCATTGTTTTTCAACTTTTCTAAGGATGCCTCCAATCCCGCTCTCTATTCTTTTGTGACTTGTTGGTATTATATCATGCTTGCATTCCATTGTGATGGTTTGTATCTAAGTTGGTAGTGTATACGTTGCGTATGCTTGTTCTACTGCCATACTTAATGCATTGATATAATTTTCATCCACATTTTCACCTCTACCATGATCTTTCGATATGGTTTTTGCCATCCTCTGTTGTATCCTTTTTGGTGAATCCATTCTCATGGTTTCTGTTTTCTCCTCAGGATGTCGTCTGGTACTCGTGGTTCTGTTGGCCGTCGAGCAAACAACAATGCTGATCAGGACCTTTCGCCACCTCCCATAATGGCTGAGGTTCTCAAAAACATTGAGACCAACCGTCTGAGGAATGAAATCCTTCTGGAGCGTGTGGCGCAGAACACTGAACGTCGTCCTGACGACTATGTCACACTTGGAGATTTCATCTGCTCTTTTCCTCCAATCTTAACCCACTCCAAGGAGCCCCTTGAAGCTAATGATTGGCTCCGCACCATAGAGTGCAAGTTCAGTGCTCTTCGAGTTCGTCCCACTGATTGTGTCAACCTAGCCACCTATCAACTGGAAGGTGAGGCTGGTGTTTGGTGGGAAGGTTTTCTGAATCTGCAAGCTCAAGGACATGTTGTTACTTGAGAGAAGTTTGTTGCAGCATTTCGTGCCTCCTATATCCCTAAGCCCATCATGGATCTCAAAAGGAGGGAGTTTCTGGATCTGACTCAAGGGCGCCAGGATATTGAAACCTATGGGCGTGAGTTTACTCGCCTGGTTCGTTATGCAACCAGGGATGTGACCAATGATGAAGATAAGCAAGAGCTATTCCGTAAGGGACTTAACCCTGCACTTTGCTATGAGTTGTTGCCCTTCAAGTTCCAGTCTTTCTAGGACTTGCACAATCACGCTCTTACCTTGGAGCATGGAAGGAAGGATATGGAAGTCTCTCAGAAGCGTGAAGAAGGAAATTCTCGTGCTTCTTCCTCTGGTAACAAGAAGCGTCGTGTATTTGTTCCATACAGTGTTGTGCCTCATGCTCCTTATGCACCCAAGTCTTCTGGCAATGCTTCTCGTCAGCCACAGTCAAATAATGGTGGCGCAAACTATCATCCTCCTGCTGGTTCTCACACTGGAGTTACCTGTTACTCCTGCGGTCAGCCTAGTCACTACTCAATGGAGTGCTCCCAAACGGCCGTTGGTTGCAATGATCAGCAAGCAAAGAAGAATGATAAATCTCAAGGTGCTGGACATGGTCGTCTGACCCATGTCACTATTGAGGAAGCTTAGGAAGATCCACGCGTCATTCTGGGTACGCTCCGTGTCAATTCAATTTTCGCAACAGTCTTGTTTGATTCTGGAGTATCGCATACATTCATGTCAAATTTGTTTGCTCAAGAGCATGGGATAAATTTTGAACCCCTGTCCACCCCTTTGACCATCCATTCCCCGGAATCTAGCTGGTTCACCACTATGGTTAGTCACGAAAATGAGATTGACATAGCCTACCAGAAGTTTCCCACTTCTTGCATTGCACTCAAGTCAAGTGACATCGATGTCATTATGGGCATGGACTGGTTAACCAAGTATCAAGCCGTCATTGACTGTGCACTTAGAACAGTTTCTATGACCTCCTGCTGGCCTAACTGTCAAGTACTTGACTAATGGTTCAAAGTCTCCGTCAACAGTTCTTAAACCTTTCTCGGAGTTGTATGCCATGGATGTCCTACCTACTCTCGAGGTTCAAGATGTCCATGTAGTCTGTGATTTCCCGGATGTCTTTCCTAAAGAGTTGCCTGGCATGCCACCTGATCGAAGTGTGGAGTTTGTCATAGATCTAGTTCCTGGAACTGCTCCTATATCCAAAAGACCTTACCGCATGCCTCCTCATGAGTTGGTTGAGTTGAATAAGCAACTTGAAGAGTTAGAGGGTCTAGGATGCATCCAACCTAGCACATCCTCTTGGGGTTGCCCTACCATCTTTGTCAAGAAGCGGGATACAAATATTCCAAGATTGGTGGTTGATTACCGTCCACTCAACACGGTGACAATCAAGAATAAGTACCCACTTCCCCGGATTAATGACCTCTTTGATCAATTAAGTGGTGCCACTGTCTTCTCCAAAATGGACTTAAGATCAGGGTATCATCAAATCAAGATCGGAAAGGAGGATATCCCAAAGACAGCATTCACAACTCGGTATGGTCTTTACGAGTATAAAGTGATATCCTTCGGGTTAACCAATGCCCCTGCCACATTTATGAGGCTCATGAACTCCGTATTCATGGAATATCTCGACAAGTTCGTCGTGGTATACATTGATGACATTCTAATCTACTCCAAGACCGAAGAAGAGCATGCCGAACATTTACGTTTGGTGTTGACTAAACTTCGTTAACATCGTCTCTACGCCAAGTTTTCCAAATGTGAGTTCTGTTTACAAGAGCTTGTCTTCCTTGGTCATGTTGTGTCTGCAAGTGGTGTTGCTATCATACCAGATAAGGTTCAGACCATTCTGGAATGGAGTCACCTACTTCAGCCAAGGAAGTTCGAAGTTTTCTTGGAATGGCTGGATATTACCGCTGATTCATCGAGAACTTCTCCAAGATAGCCAAGCCTATGACTGATCTCCTTAATAAAGATAAGAAGTTTGAATGGTCAGAAAAGGCAGAAGAAAGTTTCCAAGCTTTGAAAACTAAGCTAACCACCGCCCCTGTGCTTGTCCTTCCGGATACAAGCAAGGACTTCGTCATCTTTTGTGATGCTTCTCTCCAAGGGCTCGGTTGTGTGTTGATGCAAGATGGTCATGTAGTGGCCTATGCTTCTCGGCAGTTGAATCCACATGAGACCAATTATCCAACCCATGATCTCGAACTCGCTGTTGTTGTTCATGCTCTTAAGCAATGGAGACATCCTCATCGGTAACCGTTGTGAACTTTACTTGGATCATCAAAGTCTAAAGTACCTCTTTACCCAGCCAGATCTGAATCTTAGGCAAAGACGATGGTTGGAACTCATCAAAGATTATGATTTGGGTCTCAACTATCAACCCGGCAAAGCCAACGTCATTGCTGATGCGCTAAGTCGGAAGTCTTATTGCAACAATCTGATGACTTCACAATCCCAACCTGCTCTCTACGAGGAAATCAAGCGTCTTAACCTTGAAGTGGTTCCTTGTGGATTCCTTGCTAACCTTGAAATAAAATCTTCTCTTGAGGACCAAATCAAGGAAGCTCAAAAACAAGATGGTGAGATCACCGAGATCAAAGAACGTGTTGCAAGTGGTGAAGTAAATGTTTCTCCATTAATGATCAAGCTACTCTCTATTTTGGTAACCGGCTAGTGGTTCCAAAGGAACCAGTCGGAAAATCAAAGATCTAATCCTACTAGAAGCTCATGAATCCCCCCTATCTATTCATCCTGGTGGTGCCAAGATGTATCGAGATCTCCGTCAAAGATTCGGGTGAGTGGAATGAAATCAGAAATCGCTCGCTTTGTTGTAGAGTGCAACGTTCGCCATCGTGTGAAAGCTGAACACCAAAGGCCTGCTGGACTTCTGTATCCTTTGAAAATTCCTGAGTGCAAATGGGATGAAATTGGTATGTATTTTATCACTGGACTTCCAAGGACATAAGCAGGAAATAATGCCATCTTGGTAATAGTTGATCGGTTATCGAAAGTTGCTCATTTCCTTCCGGTTCGAGAAACTATCCGTGCTAATCAAATGGCTGACCTATACATCTCTCGGATCGTTGTTCTTCATGGTGTTCCCAAGAAGATCATCTCTGATCGTGGAAGTTTGTTTACTTCCAAATTCTGGCAAAGTTTCCAAGAAGCAATGGGAACTCATGTCTCCTTTAGCACAGCCTATCATCTTAAAACCGGTGGTCAAACCGAAAGAGTAAATCAAATTCTTGAAGACATGCTCAGAGCGTGTGTCATATCCTTTGGAAAGAACTTGGAGAAATGTCTTCCTTTTGCGGAGTTCTCTTACAGCAACAGTTTTCAATCCAGTTTGGGCATGGCACCTTTCCAATTCCTGTATGGGAGGACATGTCGAACACCGCTGAACTAGACAGAAACCGGCGAAAGATAATTCTTTGGTCCGGACATGATCCAAGAAGCAGAAGATCAAGTTCGGATAATTCGGGAGTGTTTGTAGGCCGCTCAATCTCGTCAGAAGACCAATTACGATCATCATTATCTTGATGTCCATTATGAAGTTGGTGATCAAGTCTACCTCCGGGTCACTCCTCTGAAGGGTGTCCATCGATTCGGTATTAAGGGCAAATTGGATCCTCGCTACGTTGGTCCCTTTCGCATTTTATCCAAGCGGGGTGAGCTTGCCTACAAATTGGATCTACCTTCAACTTTTCCAGAGGTTCATGATGTATTCCATGTGCCTCAACTCAAGCGTTGCTTCAAAGATCCCATTCGTGGTGTGGACCATGAAACTTTGGATCTCCAAGAAGATCTAACCTACCGAGAATACCCTATTTGTATTCTTGATGAAACCGAGCGCAAGACTCATCGCCAAACCATCAAGTTCCTAAAAGTTCAATGGTCTCATCACTCTTAGTCAGAAGCAACCTGGGAACATGAAGATCGCCTTCGATCTGAGTACCCTTCCTTCTTTTCTAAAACCTAGGAATCTCGGGTCGAGATTCTTGTAAGTGGGGTAGAGCTGTAACATACCACCCTTTTGTGTAATATTAAATAAAGACATGTTTGAGCATTGCATGCATGCATTATACTTGCACCTTGGCTTAAAAAAACAAACACAAATAAAACCCTAATTTTGCTTCCTCTCAAAACCATTCAAATGGTTTTCATATTTTGAAAACTATCAAAACAAATGGAGCCCAGATAGTGTTGAGGGCCCCTTAGTGTTTTTAGATATTATATAAAAGTTTCTATAATCTGAAATTATTCAAAACAGAGTTGAATTTGAAATATACAAAAGAAATCAGAAAACAGAAATAGAAAAACAATCTACAAATAAAAAAAAGTTTCCCTAGCTCTACTAGGCCGCAGCCCACTTCTCTCCCTCTCTCTCTGTCGCCAGCGTAGCCAGCAGCCAGCCCACCCGGGGCCCAAGCCGGCCCACCTCTGGCCCGAACCCCTTCGGCCGCGAGTCCTCGTCGTCTTCCTCCCCGAGGGAAGCAGCTGCGTGCCGCAGCGCCCGCCGTCGATCCTCGTCGGTGTTACGATGTGCGCCGCCGCCCCTGGAGCCGACGATAAGACCCGCCTCAACCCCGTCTTCCTCCCGGTACCAGTTTCGCTTCCTCTCGCCCCTTCTATCCATTTCTCCTCTTCGGCCCCGAACCCTAGCTTCGGCCGCCGTCGAGCCCTGCTGTCTCCGGCCTTCCCGTGCCCTGTCGAACCCGCCTTGAGCTCCGCCTCGTCGCCCTGGTACTTCTCCCCGAAGGAATCGGACGCGGGCGCTCGGAGTCGTCGTCGTCGACCTCATATCTTCCAACGCTGGCCACCGTCGATTACTCCTTTGTCTGTGCTCGCCTCGCCTCGCCACCAACACAGCTGTGCTCCTGGTGAGCCACCGGTGCTCAAGCACCACCCTGTTTGCCCCTTTCCCTATGTATCTTCTTCCCCGTGTGCACCTGTCACCACCGTCGTTCTCGCCGTTCCGGCGACCCCCTGCATGCCGCGCCGCCACTTTCTGGCTCAGCGCGATGCTCTGAGTCCAGCGCAGCTAGCCTCGCATCCCCGCGCGCGCTCGATCAACAGATCGATCATTGATCTGAGGATCAAGTTCTTGCTGATGTCAGCATTGCGTCATGCTGATGAAGTAATCTTTTCCTTTTTCTTTTATTCATTTTTGTAATTATTTATGTAAATGAAAATCCCTGACAGGTGGGCCATACTTGTAAGAGTCTTAATATTTTCTGTAAATATTTTCTGAAATGATTAAATCTATGACATGTGGGCCCAAGTTGGAAATTATTTTAGATATTCCAAAAACTATTTAAAAAGAATTAAAATTGGAGAAATTCATAACTAATTCATTTTAAATCATAAAAATACAAATAATATACCAAAATGTTCAGAAAAATGAAACCTATCTAACTAAGGTATAATCATACATTGTTAAACAACTTTGATGGCAAGTTTAATTAGAAGAACCAATTGAACCCCATAGGTGATTCCGATGATCCCCATGTTTTAGGGTTTGGACCTCTCGGACCCCGTTTAAAATGACCAAGCACTTTCTAGGGGTCATTTCAACAATATTTAACTTGTCATATCATCCATATTCTATTCCCATACTACGGCTTGTATCTAATATGGTAGGATGTGGTGGTGTGATGAGAGATGAATGATAAACATGCTAAGGCTTGTATGGGAGGCCACGTGGGTTGTGGTTTTTGTATTCCCATACTTGCTGTCCTTAGGACCCGATGTTCTTGCCTCTTGAAACAAGACGAGCGTACAACCACACGGGGGCCTGGAAACCCCCTCGACCAACTAACTTGCCTAGTAGATTACATGAGTCACATAGTTCGGGCTTTCCATTCGACATACGCATCTTGGTTGTTCTTGAATGGAGGTGAAGGAGCTGCATTCATACAGGTAGGTAATCGTGGCAGGGAATGGGAGATGCCCGGAATCCGTAATCTCAAACCATGTTCACATCGCTAGGGACTGACTTCGGGACTCGACCCGTTACGGCGGCATCTCCTTAGTGTGTGACTCATGGTCTCGGCGAAAGCAAGGTAAAGGTCATGGTCAACCACTATATTCGGCCTTCCAAGAAAGAGAGCTAATAATTTGGCATTAAGAATCTATTGGTATGTGTGGGTAAAATTTTGCACCCCTGCAGGGTTATTAATATTTTCGAAAAGCCGTGTCCACGGCTATGGACGACTTGGGAACGGAAGTGAAGATCATAGAGAACTATAACCGAATGATAAAACTTATCAACTAATGTGAGATCCAGAGTACTTCCTCGGGGTTGTTTGAGGGGGTAGTCCGGGAAGAGATGTTCAGTTGATGATGGTACTTGGTGGATATCAAAGATGATTCTAAGAGATAGAGTTGTAGTCTTCTTATCCCTTTTGAAAATAATCTGACTAGACGAGCTTCTTCTCCTCCTTGTTTTGAAAACAAAAGATGGCTTTATGGAAAATAACTCCACTAGCCATAAGTCTTGCGGAGTACACCCTATACTCAGCCTTCCTTCGTTGATGTTTTTCTACAGATGAAGTTACTCCAACTGAAGGTGGTTTCTACGTCGAAGTTGACAAGTAGTCGGGGTTCCCGGGCAGCAGCCTAGGATCTATGGAAGGGTCGCTACTTCTATTTATGGCCTCTTAGGCCTTTGCTAAGTTTGTTGTTTAGAACAACTTGTTTTCTTCCGTTGTTTGTTGTAATGATGGGTCTGTGACCCCTGGCTTGTATGACTGGTTTGTAACTCTCTTAAGAGTTTACCTTATTAATGTATGGTTTGTATGTTCTGTAATGTTACCGATCTTTCAATGCGCGCTATGGAATTTAGGTTAGGCTTATATCAGATGAAGATCTGGTGTTTATCTAGCCCTAATCCCGGGTCATGACAAGCGAGAAAGCGTGGTTGATGTCGTTCGAAACAGCGCATGTAGGGGAACCCACTAGTTCTAGCGACTCCTCTATTTGGTCGTCGAAACTCGGTCTGTGATGACTTCAAGTGCACAGATCGTTTGTAGATAGTTTCGAAATAAAGATATCGATCCCACAGGGAGCAGTAAAATACCAAGATCCTACCACTACAATGCAAAATAATAATAGAAAACATGATTCAGAAAGCAATTGAGACATTAGAGAGGTTCCTGAGCTTTAGAAACTCACCAAGAACGCAAGGAAGTGGTCGTCAAGGCGAGGGGATGCCAGAATCGATGCGGAGCGCCGGTGACTGGCGGCAATGGAATCCTCGATCCCATCTACTGGGGTTGTGCTGTCTTGCGTGGTCGGTCATAGATGAACGAGAAGAGAACAACGAGCATGATGGTTCCCACAATTAGCCCTAAGGTGGTCTAAGACGACGAGGATGGTGATCGTCGGCGATCTAAGGTTTTGGTTACCTTGCGCGCGAGTGTTGCAGAGTAAGAGAGAGAGAGAGAGAGAGAGAGAGAGAGAGAGAGAGAGAGAGAGAGAGAGAGAGAGAGAGAGAGAGAGAGAGAGAGAGAGAGAGAGAGAGAGAGAGAGTAAATGGATGGGGATGAAGGATAATAGGCACGCGAGCTTCTTATCCTCCTTGGTGACATTGGCGGCTGCATGAATCACGCTGCGAAGACGGCGGACGACAAAGCTCTAGACGGCGAGTTGCTTCTAGTAGGCGAGGAAGACAATGATGGTGATGTTTTGTAGATACCCCCTGGATTATTCCTAGCCTCAACCCGTGGTACCTGCTCCCCAAGTGGTCCCATCTGTCAATGAGAGAATGAGGTTTGTTGGGATGGTTTGGTATTGGGCCGCGGTGAAGTGAGCGGAAGAGGAAAGCTTATAACATTTAGCGGTATATAGAGAGGAAGGAGAATGGGCCAGATTTGATTGATTGCGATTGTTTTTCTATTTCTTAGTCATCTCTTTATTCTGTTTGATATTTCTTTATCTATTTAAAGTTTGAATTTAATTTGTAATACTTTGTGAATATGTACTAAACATTTTTATAAACTTGTATACTTAAACTTCTCTAAAATGAATTCCAAGCTCTAAATTAAACTATATATGTATTAAGTAGTCTAAATTTAATATTATAGGCTTTTCTTAGTATTAATATTGTGTACAAAACCCATTTTAAAATATTTCTTAGAAACTTGGATTTTAAGTTTACCTTTAAATCTTATAAAAGTACTATTATTATTTTATTCTTATGGATCTATGATTCTTTAACATATTACAATAACCTTTGTTTTGAATTTTCTTCATATATTACACAATCAACTTATTAGGGAAAACACTATGTTTTTATACCTGAAATTTGATCCTTATTATAATTTATAGTTTAAGGAAATTTTCTAATGTTGACCATACATTATCTTTTGTCACATAGGCCCTTAAGAGTTGTTGTGGTGAGTAAAATTTATAAAAACTTTGGTCATATAATTATGCATGGATGAGAATAACTAATAGAGAAATTAGGATTTTGAATTACAAGTAGTTACCATGAGTTTTAGAGAGTTTAATATACTTATATTATTTTATAGATATAGATGAAGATTAAGGCTAAGTCATATTGCCTTTATGTTTTCGATCATGAATGATATCATTATCTAAAATAAAATAGCAGGATTGCTCTTTAGGGTGATTTATGAGAATGAGGTTATAATTATGGTTTCTAAGCTCATATGATCTTGATGTTTTGAAGTAACAATGATGTTCTTAAGTGACTAGTTATAGAAAAATATTCGTACAAGCCATTGTGAAAATAGAATGGTTGATCAAGCATATGAAATAGATATCAATTTTTTATAGAGATATTGTTGAATGTTTATCAAGAATTACTATCTTTCCATGCTACGTAATTCTTGATTCCTACTTAAGGAATTCCTTTCCTAGATATACCACTACTTCACATCCATCATCATGTATTGACATGATGAGCTTTACTACTTATACTCTTACCAATAATTTCTCCTCCTAAATCATTTGTGAATCCAATGAGCTTGACAATAAAGCTCTATATGATCTCCTCATGGAGATAACTCTCACTTCTAGAATACTTCTAATGAATCCAAATCCATTTGAGTACTTACTCCCATCAGTTATAAATTACTTAGTAATCTTTCTTATGAATCTCAAAAGCTTGTCACTAAAGCCTTTAATAATATTCCCACATCTTCAGTTGCTTGTATTTAACTACTAATGATAACTTCCAATCCATTGAATAGCTACTTCTAGATTACTCACATTCTCCTGTATTACTCATCACCAATATACCTCCTGTAATTTCCTACTGCATTTCATAATGTTCCGTTATCATCCATCACTAATTTCCTCCAATAGATGTTTATAAAAATCCCTACTTCACCTCAAGTTTCTATAAACCTAGGAGAGGAATATTACTACCCTTACAACTCAATGTTTCTCTAGTATGAGCTTGGCCATACTATCTTGACTTTGGTTACCTCTAGTAACTCTGACTCCAAATTCATATTACACCATTGTGACTTGCCATGACTAAGCTAATATACATATCTATACTAGGGTTTAATCATGTTCTATCCACCAATGTCACTTAAACATCATATAAGCAATCACTCTTAGTGACTTAAACATGATCATTATAATCCTTTCATCATTTATGGCTTAGGTTTCCAGTTGGCTAATCAAGGCTTTCATGAATACAACATTATAGTTGTATTATAATCATCTTCTTGGAATTTCTATTTGAATAAGAGATATTATTCAATGACTATGCCTACTTGATCCAATAAGATTACTCCTTGATAAATAATATATTACATATTCATCCTTATGATCCTCTTTGTTACCACATATATATTTATTTAAGATAACTCTTCTATTCTATTTAGGAGTGAGTTAACTCCACCAATCACCATATTGATTTGATTCTCATCAAACACTCTTATCCTAAAGATGATAACTGAAACTTAACATAACTACTTATCTCTTCTTACTTCTTTCTTTTTAAAGCTTTGAAATGAGTGCTATTATAAGACAAGAGTTGATAGATCAAGAATTGATAGTTTAAGAATTGATAGATCAAGGATTGATCACTCAACATCGATGATCAATAGATATTAGAACATAGTTCAATAGAAATGATAAGGATTGGGGTGGCAAGAAAGATATGTAGTGAAATGGTCTTGACATGGTTTCCTTCCGACTTAATATAACTAAAGAGTTAGGTTTAAGTATTACCATTATCCTCATGGTATAAATAGTTAAGAATAAGATAGATCAAGATTTAGCTATTGAACTCCTTTTCCTAGAGTTATATACTAAACTTGGTATCCAAGAGTTGTTATAATGAATACCATGATATGATCTCTAAAATATCTGGTATTAACCATTAAGTAATGTGTTGTGGTTTAGTCTTATTATATTTGATATACCCTTAGATAAAATCATCTTTACGCAAAATATTTTTTAGCAAAGGTCATATTTAAACTTATCGCAATCAACTTGATGATATACTTCAATTCCATCAAGTTAAGAGAAGTTTCAATCATTTTGACAAGTTTTATTCAAAAGCGCGAAAATTATTTAGATTTTCTATGCATGAATGCAACGCACACACCTGATCTCAGCTTATTTTTAAGATCTAATGGTAGGATGTTACATGCAACCAACCCAATCAGTCGCTTTCTAGGGTGTGGATTGCGTACCCCGCTACTTGACCTCGATGTAGAAGCATCGCTCGGACATGGAGGCGGGCTTGGCGGCCTCAGCACTACACATGGAGGCATGAATAAGAACTAGCGGCAGGCCGCCGTAGGAGTAGGAGCTCTCCTCATGTTCGTTGTGTCTGGGGCCAAACGATCCTTTGCCACCCTTCTCCTTTATAGCCGGTGGATGCTAGGATTTAGCTAGAGCTTCTGCAAGCGCATAGGGAAGCTTCTAGTGGGGTCTCAGGGTGGATGGGGGAAGCGATGTCCCCATTTAAGAAGGACGAATTGAGGTTGTCCGTTGTCAGCTCCTCTCCCTTGGGCGCTGACGAGAAGGCATCGTGAATACCAGAGGAGAATACTCATGGGCGTGTGCGCTGTTTGTGTCCATTGCAAATGCAACCCAAATTTAGGCTAGAAATGGAGGCCAAGCGAACAGATTTGAGGCCTCCGTTCATTTGTTGTGCCTCATTAGGCCTTCTATCTGGAACCGGACGGGCTGCGGGTCGTGCTCCTTTTTTTCCATATGACTCTGTTGAGATGAGTTCCATTACCATCAGATAACAGAACAGATGTCCTAAAACAAAACAAAATCACTACCTAAAGACATAAAAATAAAGGTCCACCAAGGCATAAACAAACAGGATTATCAAAGTGACCGCCCAACACGAGAAGGAAAGATCTATAACTTCTTCTGCCACAAACACTTCCAGTAACCAACATGAAAGGACAGGATATGATCCAACCCTCATCAAACTTCATAGGAGCTACTATCATCGTCCACCCTTCCTCCATCGATCCTCTAGGACGAAACTCGCCTGGCCATCTCGTGGACTTGAGTCTCCATCTTCTGCAGACGATCCGCACCCTCCACCAGCACATACCTGTCCCATTCATTTTGTATACCTGACACTACAGCTCTTTGTCGTGTGGGCAAAAAGACACGTGATACGTCCATAACGTATCTATAATTTTTGATGGTTTTATGGTATTATTATGTTTTTGACACTTCTTTTTATATAAAGTTCATGAGTTATTTGGACTAACCTACTAATAGTTTCAAAAGTTCATAATGTTCTTGTATTACACTTTGATGTGTAGGAATTATCAAAAATACAAGTGGAACCCTTTTTGGAGTCAAATTGGGATTTTCCAGAAATCTGTCTAAAAACTCTTTTTGAAGATAGTCACGTTTCAGGTCAAATATTGTGTCAAAAGGAAAACTCTTCAACTAAAAAGTTGTTGCAAATTTCACGATAATCATTCTGGACATAAAGTTTAGCTGATTTCGTGTCCGGACGGGCCCGTTAGGCCCGATTTACTGCAGGCCAAGATGGGGTGATGGAAATCCGAGAAGCTATATAAAGGGAGGAAATCTAATTCGTAGGAGACACCTCCACTCACGAATTTTCAGTCACCAAAGCCATGTTTTTGCCTCCCCTATTGATCCCATCTTCATGGGGGAGGGCTCCCAATAAGCTATGAAGGAAGGGGGCTACGGGGCGGTGCTCCTCCACGATACCAGCGGCGGGGAAGGAGTCCCCCGCGCCGCCGCCGGTGCCGCCGCCGCCCTCTTCACCATCTTCACCGCCATATCCATCTCATAATCCTCCTAGTATGCAGTGGTTCATCCTCTCACACACCTCTATACCGTCCTATGTAAACATGGTGTTTGATGTTATAAGTTATAATCCTATGATCTATGTCATGTTTGTGTAGTTTTTTTGTTCTTTTATTGAATGGTTGAACGTATTTGGTTCATTAGAGTTGTATGTTGATATGGTAGAGTCCTTTGGTGTATATTATATTTGTGCGCGCATGGATTAAACATCATAGGGTTTGTAGTATGTGTAAGAGGAAGGGGAAGTTCTGCCGGAGTGACAGAAACCTAAGGACACGAACCGGTATGTTGCACGTATGGGAGTAAGAGGACCATTAACTTAAGGCTATGGTTGGGGCAACCTTAATGTATTGTTAGTAGTTACGGATGTTTGCTAACAATCCAATAATATAGTATATGTAATTCCATGTAGTGAAGCGCATGTATATTTAGCCTCTCCCACATAGAAAACTGCATCGAAGACAATAAACCCGAATTATTCGCAAATTAAAGTTGGACAAAGCCACCACAATTACCACCACTATTCCACACTCACGGTTTTGTTAGTTTAGTGTATTTTATTGCTGCGGCAACTAGCTTTACTTTCTTGTTATTTATTATCTTGCAAAGCTTTCTCTAGTACTCGTATTGTTGCTCTAGTTTTATTTTCTAGATAATGCAAACGTTTAGTGTGCATAGAGTTGTATCAGTGGTTGATAGAACTTGAGAGAATATTTATCCTACCTTTATCTCCTTGTTGGGTTCAACACTCTTACTTATTGAAAAGGCTACACATGATCCCCTATACTTGTGGGATATCAAAACCTTTTCTGGCGCCGTTGCCAGGGAGCAATAGCGTGTGGGTGAATATTCGTGTATGCACTTGTTTGCTTTATCTCTAAGTAGTTTTTACTTTCAAATTTAAGTTGGTCTCTATCTTAGTATGGATAGTGATTGCGAATTACAAAAAAAATAGTTGTACTTGTTACCTAAAAACATTTTCAAAAATGAAAGTGATTGGAAAGATCAGTAATGGTTAAGTGGGGGTCGACATTGAACACTTGTGTTCCTGCCTATGAAACCAAAAAAAATCTTCCCATGGAAGCTTTTAAACTGAAGAAAGGCACCATTAAATATCAATTCCCATCCAAGAAAGGTATAGAATACCTTTTGCATCTCCTATTAAAAGAAACGTTGCTCTTAATGCTTCTTTATTTGAAAATACTTGAATCTTGCTTCTTGTGCCTAACTTAAAGGCGTTAAAGAAAGTACTTTTTGGGAGATAATCCAATAGTTTTCTTGAGTATTGGAAGTTATTACTTCTGTAATAACCTTTCCTTATCCTTTCTATTTGATTTTTGTTCCAAGAATAACCTTTAATAAGAGGGAAGTAAGATTTGGGGAAGTTTATGTCCCAAACAGATTTTTATGCTCCACTGTAAAAATTATTAAAGAAATTCTGTAAGTCGGGTTGAGCTGTAATTTTCTGAATAAATCCCCAAGTCGTTAGATAAAATTAGTTAGTTCAACACTTTTTGATTTGAGCAACAGAAGGTCTTTGAAAAAAAATAGTTTCTACCCACTGGTCTGTTTTGACAGATTTCTGCCATTATTTGCATTTGCTTCTTATTGATACCTTTTTGGGTTCTTTTTGGTAAATTGAGATTTTTGAGGGAATTGATACAGTAGCTTGTGTCTTTAGTGAAAGTTTTTCTGTGTTGAAACTAAACTAAAAGGTTTATTATCTTTTGAATGCACTAATGTTGCTAATGAAGATTGTGTGAATCTTTGTATGAAGGAAAATTTTCCGGTGTAAGGAAAGAATGATATGATGAGATGAAGAATGGAAAAAAACTCAATATTGGGGATGCCACCCCGTGTCACACCAATAAATATTCAAGAGGTACAAGCGTCAAAGCTTGGGGATGCCCAAGGCATCCCCTTCTTCATCAATAAAAATCTCAGGTCTTTCTAGACACTTTGTTTTTATTGTTTCATGCATTGTTGTGTTGTTCTTGAAGCGTATTAGTTTTATTTTTTGGTTTTTGTTTTCTTAGTTTACTTGAATAAAGTGGTTGGTGACGTGGTTCAATCTCGTCAATGCCCATTGTTATGGACTTGGGTTTTGGAGAAGATGGGGATGCTGGAGATCGCGAAACGGTTAACAGACAAGCAACGTGGGGACATGAGATTTATCTAGGTTTAGGACCCCGGAGGGAAAACCCTACTCCTGCTTGTCTGCTCTTGATTACGGCGGAACCGAGGATTATAGGGGTGCGCAGATGCAATCTGGCATGAGGTGTGTATGAGGTGAGTATTGTCCTCCTCGTCGTGCCCTCGTGGCCTTTATATAGATAGGCAGGTCTCGGGCATAGGTCGAGTCGGTTAAAGATTAGGGTTTGTCCCCTTTGTAATTCTATCTACTCTAGTCTTGTCATCCAAGGATCCGAAGGCGTCATGGGCTTGAGCCACCCGAAATCTCCACAGGCCGTGTATCTTGTCGTGGGCCTTCCTTGGGCTGGACTAGGTATGCCATTGTTGTGTACCCGTGGGGTATCAGCATGTCAGTAGCCCCTGAATGTTCGGTCGAATCATAGATTCGGCTGAAGACTCTTCAATCTTTCGGGTGCAGTTGGACCTGTTTGTAAGAGAAAATAATTTAGTTCGTAAAGATTGTTGATGCGCGTGCCTGACTCTCCTGACGGATCAGGGCCAGTTAACTGTCATAGGACAAAACAACACGATCTTCAACAGACTCGAGTCCTTGGACTCGAATTCAGAACGAATGCTGGCGTAATTCGACTCAGGCCTTTGAGGTCTTATAGGACTCGAATCTCAGTGGTTTTCAAGTGATGTACCCAACGCGTCTGTATGGATTTTTCGTCGTGCCTGTTGACACGGTATTTTACTGGCAGAGTGCAGTCAAGTGCGTTACCAGGCCATCAGATGATATCTGTAGGTCTTATCCTTGCATCGCAGACACAACATCCGAAATGTTATCACCATAGAGGTGTTTCGGGTGGCCAAGGAGAATGCTTCTCACTTAGCGTTGGTTTGGGCACGGTTGCCAGTAAGATTTTGTTGTATTTTGATCCGAAGGATCGCAGTCGAATAATTCATAGGGTGCGCGGCCAGCGCTCCCTATGGGAGTAGCCCCCGGGTGTCTGTTCGAGTCGTAGACTCGAGCAGAGACTTTAGTTCAGTTATTTTTAGCTTAAGGCCTGAAGGACACAATTTTTTGGATGCTTGACCAATCCTACCTATGGGAGTAGCCCCCAAGTCTTTAGTGGAGTCGTAGACTCGACGTAGCACTCGAAGATAGTTGACAGATGCAGTACCTTAATCATGTCTCAGGTGCGCAGCCAGCACTCTTGACAGGAGTAGCCCCCGAGTAGTTGCTCGAATCGTATATTCGAGTGAGTACTTGATTTGTCAGCCGAAAATTTCCAGCCGTTGCTAGCTTAGTCTTGATAACGTCAGTGGTGACGATTGGTGATCTCAACCATCTGCAGCGGCAGAGATGACGCGAAGGGACGATCGTGGGTCCCACCACCTGATTTAAAGTTGACTAGTCACATGCGAACGTGGCGAGAATTACGGTGTCTCCTCGGTTTTTGTGCATAGTGGATGGCATGTTGGTGACGGTATGTTGCTCTGCTGACACGTGTAGGGTTGGATATTGTTTGCGCGCTAGGGATTCTGGATAAACAGCTCGTGTTCGTCATCTTCGTCCTTTAATACTGTGAGTAAACAGTGAATTCATTTTACCCTTTGCCATTTTCTTTTTCGCCATTGCCTCCATTTTCATGAGCACTGCCTCTCTCACCCTGCACACTGGAAGTTTTCCGTTCGTTCCCCTCTTCTTTTCTTCATGCGCACCGCTGCCCTCGACGCCGCACAATGGGCAAGTCGAAGAAGACCACTGCTGGAGCTGGCTCGAGCGCCGCTGCTGGCGGCAAGAAGGTTGCTGCTGCCGCTCGCATCACCGACGGCAGGTGGAGGCGCACGGAGATGCGCGATACCGATCTGCGCAAGCTGCACGACGCGGTTTTGATCCTGGAGAACAAGGACGATGCAATCCTTCCCAGCGACGAGGTAATCCTGCACCTACCCGAAGGGTTTCGGCTCATGTTTCTTGCCTTTGTCAGCCGTGGCCTCTCTCTTCATGTTCACGATTTTCTCCGTGGACTCCTTTTCTTTTATTGGATCGAACTACATCATCTCTCTCCCAATTCTCTCCTCCATATCGCCTGCTTTATCACTTTATGCGAGTGTTGGCTCGGTATCGAGCCGCACTTTGGCCTTTTCCGGAAGCTCTATTCCGTGAAGAGGCAGTCTGGCACCGACGGAGTCTATCCGCTCAGCGGCTGCATCATCTCTATTCGATCTTCCATTCTTTTCTTCTCCTTTTCGATGTACGAGTCCCTCTAGTACTGGCAAAAGAAGTGGTTTTACATCTGTGACACCAAGGTGGATGGACAAGATTTTGGCCTCCCTCCCTTCGACTCCTCCTAGAAAATCGTCCCGAAGAGATCCTGGAAGAATCACATCTTGGAGGGTGAAGTGGTGGAGGTGGAGGAGCTCTACCATCGTGTGGAGGTGCTCCAGATGGTTGCTGAGAAATAGGTCAATGGTGTGGACATCATCTGCACCTTCCTCAAGCGTCGGGTGCAACCACTCCAAGCAAGGGCGCATCCGATGTTTCTCTATACTGGCCGCAATGACCCGACAAGGATCTCATCCGAGGAGTTGTCCAAGGGTGATCTCGATAGAGCCCTTCGGCCTCTGCTGAAGAACAAGGCCGATGAGGACCTCCTTGGGAAGTACTTGACCGCCCCCTTCAGTGCTGCTAATGCAGTCCCTCAGCAGGAAACTTGTGTCATGCGTGTTGCGCCTTTTTTGAGTGCTATTAGCTTATGACTAGTGCTAATAATCACACTCTTTTGACGTCTTTGGTTTGCAGGATCTAAAGGTAGCTGGGATGATGCCTCCGAAGCCTGAGAATTTTCCGGTTGCGTCGGACAATGAAGTTGTGGATTCTGAGTCCGAACTTCCTTCGGCGCAATCTCCGACCCTGGAAGCCCCCGAGCCGAGTGAAGGGCGGACCCTAAAGCGCTCCCGGGGCGAGTCTTTGGATGCGTCTACTCTGCCGACTCCCACAGGCCCGTCTTTCTTGGAGCAGCATGGTGAGGATGATGGTGCTTCTTCCGCGCCTATCCCTGCTATGCCCATTCGAGCGATGGTGTCGTAACCGCCGGCCAAGAAGAAGAAGAAGGAGAAGGAGGCGCCCATCTTCAATTTGTGGGATATTGATTCGTAAGTGACTCCGCACGCATTGTTTTTGTCACTTGTCTGTGTAATGCAGGTTGTTGTCTTGATAAGACTTTTTCTTGCGGCCATTCTTCAGAGGAGCCTTTGAGTGAGGGCACTCGGGAGGCTGTAGGGGAGTCAAAACTGACAGCTCCTCCCCCTCAGGTGGTGGCCGACTCTAAGGATGATGCCCCGAACCTCTCCAAGAGAGAAGCTCAGGCAGTTGTAACTTAGAAGACCGCACGCGGAAGTTCGGAGTCCCCGCCTGAACACGTAAGTTTTTCTATTTTATCTCTTTGGGGGAGCCCCCGAGCGGTTCGGGTGACCTGTTGGTAGTTTCCTCTTGCGGGGCGTAGACCCCGAGCTTTTCTAATGTTTTCTTGGTCATTTGCTTCTGTTTCTTTTTGCAACCCTTTGTGCATAACGCTAACCTCCTTATCCAGCAGCATCTGGCACTGGAGGCCAGCATGCAGCAGCTTCGAGGTACACACTTTGCTCACTCTCGTTTAGTTCGTCTATCACATGAACTACACTTGTGTTGCTAATGTGTTTCTTCATGTTTGCAGATGAAAACAATGCGTCCCTTCGATGGTTGGACGCTCTCGTAAAGAGCCTCGGTCGAGCGGAGAAGAAAGCTGCAGATGCTACGGAGGCGAAGGAGCGTATGCAGAAGGAGCTTGCTGATGCTGCTGAAGCCAGACAGCGTCTGCAGAAGGAGGCTTCTGATCGCGAGGAGCAGCTTGCTGCTACAGCGGCTGCTCGCGAGAAGGAGATGGCGGATAGGCTAATGGCTGCAGCCAAAGCCTTCTCCGGTGAGTCTCCTTTTACTTGCTTGGGTCTTGTAGTTTTTTAACTGCTCCTTGTCTTGTTCTTATTCGGGTCTCTTCTCTTTTTCTTTCAGAAGCTTCAGGAATCACGTTTGATAGTGGTGTGCTGGAGCATGGAGATGCCCTGGCCGATGCCACCGCAGCGATCTAAGATCGCTGTGGTACTGCTGCTGGCTCCATGGCAAAAGCCAAGGAAGTGCTCAGGCCCTTCTACAAGGAGATCATAACCAAGGGCGTTGCCCTTGAGGATGTCGACGCCTTGGCGGATGCTCTATCGGAGGACGCGCCTGTGGCGTATAAGAGGAAACAGAAGGGCATCGGCGCCTCCATGGGGTTAGCGATGACCATGGCGTCTAGAGTCGAGCTGGATCTGCCGCACATCACCTCCCAGATGCCGACTGCTACAGATGGCTCAGAGGTAGTTTTTGCCCTCTTTGCCTCTCGCTGTAAGCGTTATGGGCTGAAACTTATTGATCTTCTAGCGGATTATGTGGCGAAGCAGCAGGAGGAGGCCAAGAGCAAGCAGTCTGGCTCTGAGGCCACTCTGGATGCGGGTGCCTAGGCTCAAGTGTTGTAGCTAGGATATTTTATCCTTTTGCTTTTGTAATGTAATCATCTGCTAATGAACAATCTCAACTTATGCCACGAGGTGGCTTTGATGTATATAAATTATGTTTCGAGTTGTTACCATGGGTACTTGTGATATTCATGTCTTGAATTGTTTGTCTCTAGGGTCCTTCGGGTGAGGTTCCCATTGTCACTCCGAATACTCCTGACGTCGCAGATGGCTTTTCATCACGGCCGTGTCCACAGCCTGGAGAAGGATATCCTTGGCATTCGAGGCCACGCAGATGTGTGGAAGTCGAAGGCTCAGCGAGCCACTGCGAGGGAGGAGTTTTTGATGGGGGAGCTACGGTAGATGAGCGAGCAACTGCAGTGTGAGTCTTCGTGAACTGTTGTTCTTTTTCGGATGCACCTTGTTTGTGCGTCATCTTATTATGTGCTTGTTGCAGGTGTCAATCTAGTTCCGAGGGAAGAGAAGGAACATGTTGCGGTTCGTATGAATTGCCTAACCCAACAAGACTTAGAAGCTGGCGGCTACTTCTGGATGGACCGTGATCGGGTCATCATCCTTGTGACGATGCAAGATCGCGTGCACCAGGTTTCTCGGGTGCTGAAGCAGGCGAGGACTTCCCTGGCATCCATCTTGTTCGTCATGTTCCCCCTGGATGAGGCACCTTCCACCCTTTGGGGTTTTTTGTCAAAGTTTCGAGACGTGGTCCGCGTTAGGGAGTTGGTGCGACATCAGCTGGTTGCTAGGGTGAAAGTTGCTCTTTCACTTGTTCGGCTGCATCGTCGCGATGTCGATGTCGCGGAGGTGGCGACTAGGCCGCCCCTTCGATCAGATGGTAGTCTTTGGGATATGCGCCCGCATTATGCAGCTGTGAGGCAGTATGCCGAAGAGATCGTTGATCTGTTCGAGCAGCGAGCAAGTGTGATACTCCAGCATAGGTAGGTCTTATAAACAAAACAGATTGATGTAAAATTTGTATGTATTCGAGTGGGCTCGTTGTGCCCTTTGTATAGTTTAGGTGTATTAGCACGTTGTGCTTTTGTTATGTGCATGTCCTTTTCGTTAGCCTAACGTGGTCAGCTACTCAAGTTCTATGCATTGTTCTCAGTCGACGAGGTCGTGAGGTGAGGCGTAGCCCCCGAGCGTCTTATAGCGGAAAGTAATGCAAGGGAAAAGAATTTTTGGCCGAGGGACTTAGCTTTTATTCATAGCATAACGAGGAGGTACATTGTTAGGCTGAGTAGCCTTATTGAAAGTAAAGAGGTAGTAGGGGTAGAAGCGTTGCAGTTGTGTGACGTTCCATTGTTTGGAGTATTCGACTCCTTACACGACGTCCATGAGACGATAGGCGCCACCTGGGATGACTTCCGTGATGATGTAGGGTCCTTCCCAGGGTCACTCAAGAGTCTTCGGCCGCTCTTGCTTCAGTCGTAGGATGAGGTCTCCTTCGACGAAGGATCTTGGGTGCAGCCGACGGCTATGGTAGTTGCGGAGGCTCTACTGGTAGACCGCTGAGCGAGCCATGGTGATGTTGCGTGCTTCGTCGAGTGTGTCGACGGCGTCTTCGAGTGCGGCCGTTGATTTGGCTTTGCTGTAGGGAATGACCCGTGGGGCCTTGTGGCGTACCTCTGCAGGTAATACGGCTTCGGCTCCATGCACCATGAAGAAGGGTGTGAAGCCAGTCTAGCTGTTTGGCGTTGTACGCAAGCTCCAGAGGACGGAGGGTAGCTCCTCTGCCTAGGATCCCACAAGTCGTTCGAGTGGGTATAGAAGGCGTTTCTCGATGCTTCTGCCAATGTGGTCGTTGGCCTTTTCGACCTGTCCGTTGGTCTGCGGGTGCACACAGAGGCGTACGATATGTTGATGCCAAGGCCCTCGTAGAAGTCTTAGAATTCCCTTGAGATGAAGTTTGAGTCATTGTCCGTGATGTTGTTGTGTGCACACCGAACCTGTAGACGATGGACTCGAAGAATTTGACAGCGGTTTTGCTGCTTTGGTTGGTGACGGGCATGGCCTCGATGCACTTGGTGAACTTGTCAACTGCGACCAGGAGGTAGATGTGGCCTCCTTTCGAGGATTTGGGCAGTTTTCCAATCATGTCAAGGCCCCATTGGGCAAAGGGCCAGGCCAGTGGTATGGGCCTGAGCTTGGATCCTGGTGTGTGCGGTTTGTCCGCGTACCTCTGACAGGCATTGCACCTTTGGACGGTGTCCTTGGCATCGTTCATGGCTGTTGGCCAGTAGAATCTAGCTCGTAGAGCTTTGGCGACTAGGGCGCGGCTGCCTGCATGATGTCCGTAGATGCTCTCGAGGATGTCTTGGAGGATTTTTTTGCCGTCACCTATGGTGACGCACCTTTGGAGCACACCCAAAATGCTGCGTTTGTATAGCTCGCCATTGTGGATGGTGAAGGCTTTGGACCAACGAGATATGCGTCGGGCATCTATCGGGTCATAGGGCAGTTCTTTGTTTATCAGGTACCAAAGGTATGACTGCGTCCATGTCTTCTCAAACGCCATGACTTGCATCAGGCCGACCATCTCGGCCTCGGTGTCGAGCTTCTCGGGCCCTTCCTGTCCTTCAGGTGGCGCAACCCCTGAGTATTTTGCTTCTTCGGGTGATCCTTTGGGGAATTTCCTTTTGATGGAGGGTACGCAGATTTGTTCGACGAACACACCTGGTGGTACCCGTGCGCAGGTGGAGACAATGTTGGCGAGCCTATCGGCTTCTTCATTGCTTTCCCTTTCGACGTGCCGAAGCTCGCAGCCATCAAAATCTCCTTCGAGTGAGTTGTAGAGCGTGCGGTACGCGATCATGTTGGCGCTATGAGCGTTGCACTCGTTCATTGTCTGCTGGATGATGAGGTTTGAGTCACCGTAGATGACTTGGCACGTTACTCCGCAGATCTTGGCCATCCGCATACCATGGATGAGGGCCTCATATTCGGCCTCATTGTTTGAGGAGCGAAATTTCATCTGAAAGATGTATTTAATCTTATTGCCTTGAGGGGACGTTAGTATGACGCCAGCTCCTGCTCCAGCCTCGCGCTTGGATCCGTCGAAATGCATTGTCCATGATTGCGTCATGTCCGGAGTATCCGGCAGCTGGAGTTCCATCCATTGAACGAGGAAGTCAGGGAGGACCTAATTTGATGGCCTTTCGCCGCTCATAGACTACATCTAGGGGGATGGATCGATGCCCCACGGGGCTATGCGTCCCGTGGCTTCGGGGTTGTTCAGGATGTTGGATAGTGGGGCCTCATTGACGACCATGATCTGATGCTCCTGAAAGTAATGGCTCAGCCGACGAGCCATCATGAATACGTTGTAGGCAAACTTCTGGTAGTGAGGGTACCTCTGCTTTGTTGGAGTTAGTACCTCGCTGAGGTAGTAGATTGGGCGTTGGACCCCATGGGTCTTGCCATCTTTGGGTCGTTCGACCACGAGTACGGTGCTCACCACCTAATGCGTAGTTGTGATGTATAGCAGCACAGGCTCGCGCTCCTTTGGCATGACCAGGACGGGCGAGGTCGAGAGCAGCCGCTTGAGGTCTTCAAATGCGTCGTCTGCTTTGGGTATCTATTCGAACTGTCAGCTTTGCGCATCAGCTAGTAGAAAGGTAAGGCCTTCTCGCCCATGCGACTGATGAATCTGCTCAGCGCTGCTGGACACCTTTGAGGTTCTTCGGATTCTCCATGGTCAGTATGGCCCGGATTTTCTTTGGATTCGCCTCAATCCCCTGTTGAGAGATGAAGTAGCCGAGTAATTAGCCAGATGGGATGCCAAAGGCGCACTTTTCTAGGTTCAGCTTGATCTTATAGTGATCAAGGTTATCGAATGTTTCGCGGAGATCATCGATCAGCGTCTTGGCTTCCCTGGTCTTGATTACTATGTTGTCGACATGGACTTGGGTGTTGCAACCGATCTGGTTTTTCAGGCACGCCTGCATGCACCTCTGATACGTGGCACCTGCATTTTTTAGCCCGAAGGGCATGGTGTTGTAGCAGAATACTCCGAACAGCATGATGAACATCGTTTTCTCCTGGTCTTCGACCTTCAGCCGAATCTGGTTGTAGCCTGATTAGGTATCAAGCAAGGAGAGTTTCTCGCATCCTGCAGTCGAATCGGTGATCTGATTGATCCGTGGTAGAGGGAAGTGGTCCTTGGGACAAAACTTGTTGAGCGATGTGAAGTCCACGCACATCCGTAGGATGTCCGTGTCCTTTTTGGGGACCAGCACGGTGTTGGCCAGCCACTCACTCTCCTTGATTTCTCGGATGAAGTTGGCATCGAGTAGTCTGTTCACTTTTATTCCAACGGCTTCATTTCTTGGTTTGGACAGTCGTCGGATCGGCTGCTTGACTGGCTTTGCGTCAGGGAACACATTGAGTGTGTGCTCGGCGAATTCCCTGGGAACTCCCGGCATGTCCTCAGGATACCAGGCAAAGATTTCCCAGCGCTCACGGAGGAATTCGATGAGCATTCTTTCCTATGCGGGGCTGAGGTCGTTGGCGATCAGCGCCGTCTTGGAGGCATCCGTTGGGTGGACCTGCACCTTTTTCATGTTGACTGTGGAGTCGAACGACATATCGGGTGCGTTTTGCCTGGAGACTGGGGGTGCCCTGTTGTCTGTCACCTCTCTGAGCCGCCCGAGCTCCTCTTGCATGCCAAACGACTGGAGATTCTGTTGAAGTATCTGTCGTAGTGGTTGGATCGGGTGAAGCTTCCTTGGACGGTGATGACGCCCCTAGGTCCTGGAATCTTCAGTAGCAGGTACGCGTAGTGCAGTACTGCTAGGAATCGTGCGAATGCCACGCGCCCGAGGATGGCGTGGTACTGTGATGGCCAGTCCACCACTTCGAATTCTAGTCAGTCACGCCTGAAGTTTTAGGGCTGTCCGAAGATGACATCGAGCCATATTTTGCCCAGAGGGTATATGCCCTTGCATGGGACTATGCCGTGGAACATTGTATCTGATTGTTCCAGGTTGCACAGCGGGATCCGCATTGCTGCGAGGGTGCTGGCGAACATCAGGTTGATGTCGCTGCCGCCGTCCATGAAGACGCGGCTCATCTCGAATCCTCCAATCTGCGCCTCGAGCACCAGGGCAGCATGTCCTGGTCGAGGGATCTGGCGTCGATGATCCAAACGGTCGAACATGCTACAGGACTCCGAGCCACTGAGGTACTCAGGGATGGCTGGTGGGGAGGCAACCGCCAGGCTCACTTGGCGGGTGATCTTCTTTTGCACCCTATTGGTAGGGCGTCCCTTCTGGATCATTAGGGACCCTTTTGGCGGTGGATATCCTCATGTGCCGTTGTTTGGCGCAGGTGCGATCGCTGGATTCGATGGTCCAATGGGTGGTGGTGGAGGAGCTCCGTGAGCGATGTCACCTGGTGCAGGTGCGGGCCCAAATCCAGGGTTCACGATCTGGCGTCGCATTTGGGAGAGACCCTCACTGAGCTTCTGGAACTCACGGTGGTCCTTTAGCATGTGGCTGGCCTTCTTCCTGCCATCCTGCTTGTCGATGTAGAAGTGGATGGTGCAAGGACCAGACAATTTGTTGTATGCCGATGGCTCGTCGTCACAGTTGCGACTTTGCCATGTTTGCATTGGTCGCCCTCCATCGTGGAAGTTGCCTCCGCGGTATCCGCTGCTGCGGTTGCCGTCGTTGCGTCGGTCGGTGTAGCCAGCCGCAACCATGTCGACTCTGTTGCGATCGCCATAGAAGCGCGATCTTCATTTGTTGTGGTGTTTGTGCCTACGGCCGAAGTCGTCCTCATCATCCCAATGCGTTCGGTGGAGCGAATCCACGCCATCTGCACACCTGTTGGCGATGTCCATGAGGTGGTCAAGCGTCTTGGGCTTGACGCGCCCAAGTTCTTCCTTGAAGTCCGGGCGTTTGACACCATCCTTGAAGGCATCGATTATCCTTTCCTCGGAGATATGAGCGAATGGATTCGCCTGTACGTTGGGTGCAGGCCCGTAGTTCTTCGATCAAGGCTGGCCTTTTACTGGTGCCCTTGAAGTTGCGGATGAAGCTATATGCCAGCTCTTCCCAGCTTCGGATGGATCTGGAAGATAGGCTGCTAAGCCAGATCCGAGCTGCGCCTGTCACCTGCAGCTGAAGGCACTGTAGGGCGGTGTTCCTGTTTCCACCGTGCAGCTTGACGGATGAGAGGTGGTCGCTGAGCAAGGATTTCGGGTCCTGCGTGCCATCTAACTTCAGAGTGTCCGAAGGGAGCTTGAAATTTTTCGGCATCCGCGTCCGCCGAACGTATCTACTAAAGCATCTGGCTCCACACAGCTCTCTGTCATCATCCTCGTCGGACTCGGTTGAACACGCGCGTTTAGCGTGTGCCTTGTCGATCTTGTGCTGGGTGAGATCGTTTCAGGCATCCTAGTCGCTGATGTGGCGCCACGGGCTCTCCCGACGTTGAGGCAGATCATGCTCGTCTTCGTCGGATGAAGGTGTAGGGCTATGGGTGAATTTTACCGCAGCTTTTTTTCTTTGGCTCCGCAGGAGCCTCTTCGTGGAGCACAGCTCCGACGAGTCCAAGGCCAGCCAGTGCGGACTTGGGCATGGCGCTCTTTGGGTCACGCACCGGAGGTGGATGAGATGCGAGGTATGTAGTGGCCGCCATGATCGCACACTGCGGTGTTTTTGGCATGACGTTGCCATTCACGTCCGTCGTCATGAAGGACGTGTTGAGGGCCCTGGTGACGTCGCGGCGTGCGGAGGGGTCCATGTGCTCCGTGCGGGAGCGATGCTTGTTGGCATTGTGGCCGTGCGAGCTGGAGCCACCAGCAGTGGAGAGCGCAGCTCACCGCGCGCTAGACTCCGAAGCCGCCTGCTTGCGTTTGTCGAGCTCCTCCTGTAGGATCACCTGCCGGTTATGCTCGCTGATGAGGAGGAGATGGTAGGCCATCAGCATATCCCGTGAAGCATTCACAGGTAGGATGACGTTGCCAGCTATGGACTCACGTTCTTGGTGCCATCCTTCCTTGCTGAGGTTGATCTTCTGGTAGGCATTGGTGTCGCCTTCGTTGGGCCTAAGCGATGGAGCTCCCCTGTTTCCTCCGTTCTCACCTTGTGGGTTGAGAGGTGGGTTGGGCACACTTGAACCTGGCGGCGGTTCTCCTTCGCTTTGGATGACCACGGCGCATAGGTAGCATCCACGAGTTTGATTTCTGCTGCTGCAGCTTTTGGATCCGGAATCGTAGGTTCCTTCGTGCGAGGGAAGGCCGCATAGATCTGAGTTGCAGCTGCTGCTGTCATATGACTCATCTGTCAGCGTCGACCCGCGTAACACGCAGATGGGTGGGACCCACGAAGCGGGCCTGATGGATGGTGATGGCACCCGCTCTGGTAGGAGGAGGGTGTCGATTTTTCCCCACCTAGAAGTAGAACCTTCCGAAAAGCATCTCGAGCCCGTTGCCGATGCACTCGAAATTCCTTAGGGTGGCTGGCGAGTGGGCGGTGAAGTCGAGGGTGCCGAATAGGAGGTGACCCTCCATCACCGATGAGTTGTAGATCGCTCTGGATGGGACCGTCACGATCGCACAATCAGCGTCCCCAGTTCCCACAGACGCCGCCAATTGACGAGGTTCAATCTCGTCAATGCCCATTGTTAAGGACTTGGGTTTTGGAGAATATGGGGATGCTGGAGATCGCGGAATGGTTAACATACAAGAAACATGGGGACACGATATTTACCCAGGTTCAGGCCCCCGAAGGGAAAACCCTACTCCTGCTTGTCTGCTCTTGATTACAGCGGAACCGAGGATTACAGGGGTGTGCAGATGCAATCTGGCATGAGGTGCATATGAGGTGAGTATTTTCCTCCTCGTCGTGCCCTCCTAGCCTTTATATAGATAGGCAGGTCTCGGGCGTAGGTCGAGTCGGTTACAGATTAGGGTTTGTCCCCTTTGAAATTCTATTTACTCTAGTCTTGTCATCCAAGGATCCGAAGGCGTCATGGGCTTGAGCCACCCGAAATCTCCACAGGCCCCGTATCTTGTCGTGGGCCTTCCTTGGGCTGGAGTAGGTATGCCAATGTTGTGTACCCGTGGGGTATAACCATGTTAGTTGGACCCCCGTTTTCTCCGTGTTGTTTCAAATAAGTTGATTAGTGTTGGAAAAGGAGTAGGAAGCTTCTTGTTTATAAGTGGTACAAAAGGAGTTTGTTTTGACTATGTCCTAGACCTTATCATGTCATGTTCAATGTTGTTTTGACCCTATGCTTAGTGGTTATTGTTGCAGCATGACTTGTTCAACACAATTGGTATTGCTTAATGTGCCTTGAAAGAATCATGCGTTGTTTTAGCATACAAAGGCATAATATTTTGGTATTCTCCTTTGATGCTTTGTTTGGGTTGACTTGGCACATGGTCACGCCATGTTATGACTATGAACCAGTCACCATAGCTTTTATGATCATTTGGTTTTTGACTTGTGGTACCACTTTATGCTTTGATTAGTAATATTTTGTCGCTCTGCATGGTTATGGCCATTATTGCTCTCTTAGTTGGTCGCTCATAATCTTTTGCTAGCCTCCAATTGTATTGAGTAAGCTCTACTCATGCATCCAACTCCCAAGAAACCAAGTTATTCCAAAGTGTCCACTATAAATTCCTGTGCATGGCGTGTTACACCGTTCCAAGTATATTCTTGTTTTATCTACCTTCTAATTAAAAAGTCATTTTGTTGTGTGAAAATTAGTGATTAAAGCTCTCACAAACTTGATGGCACACTTTATTTTCTTGCCCCTAATAAACTTGAACCATTGTGTCATCTATGTTGTATATGCTTGCACTTATAAGTTGGGATTAGCAAAACCATGCTATCATGGGGAACGCTTTCAACACGTAAATATCTACCCAGTTGATATCATGCTCTTTTTTTATGGATGTCATCAGTGTGAAATGAAAGTGGACCTTGTAAGTCCATGGAGTTATGTATGTGTGTTAGAGAAACGCCTGGGCCGCTAGCCTAAGCCATGCTTAATCATGGTGGAAACTTGCAGCATCACCATAGTGAGCAATCTATGAAGCATTCTTCTTATAAAAAAGAAGAGATAGAGATTGAGAAAAGGGAAAAAAATATGAGAATAGAGGAAAGAGAGAAAAAGGCACCATTTTCCCATGGTAAATAAGAAGATTGTTGAGATGCTCATTGTTTGCTTGCCTTGTCATTTTATTATGGGATAGATCCTGTATCATTGGGAAACGGATACCCCGTCGGCGGTTCTCTATGGTACACATGTACTTACTATGACAAGAACTTACCGGTGACTAAATTTGAGTAGCATGAGGAGCGGCCCTCGTACTTAAGGGACATGAGATTACCAACTTATACTTTGTCAAGAAGATACTCCATCTTTGTTCACTTTAACCTTAATCACTTCAAGATGCTTATGATAGGGGCAATGAGAGCTGAAAGCTAACAAGTAACATAATTTTTGGAAGCTCTTTATGAAACTTGAAATCCCCTCTTCCCTTTGAAGGGCCTTTCTTCCACTATTATGTTAAGTCTCCACCTTCTATCCTTAGGCACCAATTAAGAGAGCATAGTTGCCATTCTTAGTTCTATGTGCATTGTCCCAAAACTTATTGATTGATTCATAAGGTTGATATTGCTTGTTCTTGAACTATTTGTATCTAGTCACCCTTATGAACTTTGAAGGTGTCTTATGCATTTATGATTTGCCATACCATGAGGGACAAGCTGAATACCACTCTTAGTATGTTTTCTTTCTGTGAAACAAACAAAAGTTTTTCAATGCATTGTTATTCATGATATTTGTTTGTAACCTTTTCATGTTGCAGCTTGGTTGCTATGTCTTATTGTTAGAACTACATCTTTCATGCTCATGTTTAGATTACTTTGCTCCCAGCTATCCATGCTTTGCAAATGCTTTGATCAAGATTATGATGGTGCATGTCACCTCAAAAATTATATTGTTTTTATCATTTACCTACTTGAGGACGACCAGGAACTAAGCTTGGGGATGTTAATACTTCCATAACATATCTATAATTTTTGATGGTTTTATGCTATTATTATGCTTTTGACACTTCTTTTTATATAAAGTTCATGAGTTATTTGTGCTAACCTACTAATAGTTGCAAAAGTGCACAATGTTCTTGTTTTACACTTTGATGTGTAGGAATTATCAAGAATACAAGTGGAACCCTTATTGGAGTCAAATTGGGATTTTCCAGAAATCTTTCTCAGAACTCTTTTTGAAGATGGTCACGTTTCGGGTCAAAGAGGGCGTCAAAACGAGAACTCTTCGACTATAAAGTTGTTGGACATTTCACGAAAATCGTTCTGGATATAAATTTTAGCTGATTCCTTGTCCGGACAGGCTTGCTAGGCCCGATTTACTGCAGGCCAAGATGGGGTGATGGGAATCCGAGAAGCTATATAAAGGGAGGAAACCTAATTCATGGCACACACCTCCACTCACGAATTTGCAGTCACCAAAGCCACGTTTTTGCCCCCCCCCATGGATCCCATCTCCATGGGGAAGGGCTCCCAAGAAGCCATGAAGGAAGGGGGCTGTAACATCCCAAAAATATTGAACAATGATTATCAAATTCCAATCACCAGAATTAGGGTTAACAAAAACTTTTGCTAATTAAAATCATATGAATGCATGTGTTTATGTGATAATTGTATGAATGCATGAATGGTCTTGTTTGATTGTTGTGATTAGCAAGGATTGGTTTAAAGATGAAAACAACATCATCTAAATCAAATCCAAGCATAAAAAATCAAGAGAAATTCAAAAACAAACAAAATGAACTAATGGTCATTTTTGCCAAACTTGCTCACTAGACCACTTTGAGTGTTCCTATTCCAAGATTTCAAACAGAAACAATTCCAATTCTTTTCAACCCTTGCTAGACCAAGTAAAAGTGAACCAAATCCCACCTTTCAAAATTACAGAAACATTTGGCAACTTGATTCAAATGACAATTAAAAATTGAATCTTTAACATATGTGAAGATCACCAAATCTCAAAGCCCAACCAAACCAATTCACCTTGACCTTTCCAACTAACCAGAGACTACCTAGTATGTAACTACTGCAAGTTTGAACCAAAAATTCAAATTCAAATCTCTTTTGGCCATTTCATTAAACACCTTGCAAACAGAAATCAAACAAACAACAAACACTATAGTGAGCAGTGTTTTTGGCCTAACTTGTTCCCTCTCTAGCTCACATGATGCTATTAGTAGATCATCTAGCTTAGTTAACAAGCTTTAGCTCACTGTGAGCTTGCCATTGCCATCAATGGTGAGCATGCCGAGCCTCACCTTGCCACCCCATTGTTGACAGCCAGCTAGGAGAAGCTCTAGCCTTGCCAACCTTGTCTGGGACATTGACCACCGTCCACCGCCACCCCATGTCCAACACCAACGCACAGCCAACCCCTAGACCACTCTCGAACTGACGCACCCTATGCCTTTGTGCCATGCCGAGAGTGTGATAGAGCGTCGGCACTCGACATGCGACCACAGACCACGCGTCGCCCTCGCTGCTTGCGTGCGTGATCACCACCGTCCCAGGAACCGCCAGGACATGCAATTCATCGCCGCGCGACCAGGAGATCCCGTGCGCCATTAAACTTTCTGTCGGACCCGCCCAGAGAACTATAGCGTTGCGACCGTCTCGCACCACCCCAAGCCTCGTGACCATGCCATTGAGCTTTGCCAGGGAGCACAGAACCACCCCCTATCGTCGCCCATGCCATTGGCCCACAATGACGATGACCACGACGAGCTCCACCCACGCCCTTTGGTCCCCTCTTGGCACTATAAATAGAGGCCACCCCCATTCGATTTATTCACACTCCCCACAGAACCACCTCACCTCACCCCAGAGCAAGGCGACCAGCAGGTCACCAGAATTTTTGCAGGAGTCTGCCATGGAGGAGCAGAAGAGGAGCTAGCGATTGGAGCCGCCCCAGGAGAAGCCACCGGTACCAGGAGGTTCGCCGTCGTCGACTTCGTCGTTCGCCCCCATCGCCGACCCTCGCCTGAGCCCCAATGAGCCCTCGTAAACCCCCACTAGCCGCGCTAGGGTTCTGTCTCACCGGCGTTGCCCGACGGAGACCATAAGTCACAGCCGTTCGATTAGAAGTTGATCGTGTGGTTTAGATTACCCCGTACCGCTTTGCACCCCCTGTCTTGCTGATTGGTGGGGACATCCACTTAAACTCACCCGCGCGTGCTGTGCGCCGTGGGCCGGCCCAGTTACACTCCCGCGCAACCCAGTAGTTTGAATTTAGGTTTTTCCATTTAGTTTCAAACTTAGTTCTATACTTAAATTCAAAAATCAACCCAGATCGATTCACTAAACCAAATTGCATGAAAATAATTTTGTTAGAAACTCAAATTGTTAATCCAAGACCGTTGGATTCAAACCATTAAGAATTGTAGATCACCTATAGTAAAAATAACAAGGCAGAAGCTTTTCTGGATTCAAACATTTTTCAAAACTCAACCATAAAAGCTTTTGAGTTGATTCCAAATCTCAAAAATCACATTTAACAAGACCTCTAAATATATTAAAATATCTAGGTTTACTTGCAGAAATAATGGACAAGTAATAAAACAATGCCCCATAGGCAATTCTAGTTAGTTTATTTAATTAAAATAAAAGGGTTAAACCTTATTAAATTGTGACACCACTTTAAATCACATTCCCAACTACTGAAATATGTGGTGATGACATGTGTCAACATGATTCCATGTTTTAGTTGGAGAATATTCAATCTTAAGTAGTTTTTCAATGAGTAGAAATTACTTTTCTAAAATAAAATAAATAAAACTATTGCTTTGATGATTGTAATGTTTGTGATGATGCTAGATCATCTAGTGAAAACCTTGTTGTGATAAATAAAAGTAGTTAAGTATTATTTGGTGATTATGTACCTCGTATTTATTTATAGACGCTAGTACCGACCAAGGATACGAGGAGGAAGGAGAATACTACGAGAAAGAAGCCGAGGAGAACTTCAACCACTGCTTTGCACAAGGCAAGCTCCTATCTGAGCAAGCTAATACTTGCAAGCTATCCTAGCAAGACTATACTTGCAACTTTGCAAGCTACCACTTGCATGTTACCTATGCAAGCTAACACTTGCAACTATGAAAGTTATATAACCTATGCAATGCATTAAGCATGCTTAGTTAGATAAATTCGATTATACCCAATCCTAGTTTTATTTGCAAGCTTAGTTATCTTATTTATTTATCAAAGCTTTCTATTGGAGTTTACTTAGTGACTTTTAGATTTTAGAAAGATATCTGAATGTAGCATAAAGAGCATAAAACTTGGCCTAAGTTAGATAATCTTGATGTCATCTTGAGGCATCAGATTGAACTTAGATCAGTCACCCTTGTTTACCACCCCTCATTAGTGTTCACCCCCACATGTAGATGCTAGTGCTAAGCATAAAACTTGATCACTTTAGATGGGGATACTTGGTGAAAATGGTTATGAAAACCTTAGATGATGAGTCATTCTACTAAAATGTTTTGACATGTGTTCATGAACACCAGATGATTTTGATGATGAAAATGTTAAGGCATGAGCCTTAGCCCTTTATAAAACTGATGGTTGTTTGGATGCGATACCATTCCAATTTTACCGTACAACCACAATACCCAAAATTTGGGTAGGGCTTGACTGGAAATTTATATACCTTAGTATGGGTTCCCTTGCTGCCAAGGTTTGAGCTGAGGCTACCTTGTGAAGATTGTCCACCTATGCAGTTCCCAAGATGACAGTTGGTCATGGTTGGGAGGCCAAACTCATAGGAGAGGTGCCTATACAAGGGCATGTAATTGAAAGGTTAGGATTGATTATCCGCATACTGAGTATGGTGAATTCAGGATTGCTCCGTACGGATGTATCGAATATTGTGGTGAAAGTGTACCACCTCTACAGAGTGTCAAACTATTCGAATAGCCGCGTGCGCGTTTATGGACAGTTGGAGTGGCCATACTGTTCCGTCGTTAGATGTTTTCAAAATGACTTGTGAAATGATTCATGACTTGACTTGACAACAACAGGGTTGTGATCTGAAATTAGTTTGCAAAAACCAATTCACTTGTTAATATTAGTTTGCGAGTACTTAAAGAGTATTAGTTTGCGAGTACTAGAGCCTAGTATTTCCTACTCAAAAACCACTTCACTTGTTAGTATTAGTTCGCGAGTACTTAAAGAGTACTCATGGCTTTGTCCATGTCTATTCCCGTGGCCAGACTATGAAGAAGACTATCAGGAGGACGAATCGCAGGAAGGTTATGACAACTAGGATCATCTCCCATCGTCAGCATTGCCTGTGCCCATGAAGATGGAGCTTCGCCCATGCTACCGTTATAATTATGTTATTCCACTACTATGATTGTATTAAGACTGGATCATGTGATCCTTTAATTGTTGTAAGACCTTATGTATGGTTTGTAATGGATGATGTACTATGATATCCAATATGTTATGTGTCGCAAAAATGGTAATCCTGGGATTGCGAGGTATGGCATAACAGGAATCTAGGATTAAAAATATGGGTGTTGACAAGTTGGTATCAGAGCCATCCTGACCATAGGAGACCCTAGTTTAGAATGGACGTTTGAATCAAAAAATTAGTTTCAAAACCAAGGAAGTGAGTAGTTATGAAAACTTATTCTCATTCTTATCACTTAGACTTTTTCATAAAAATGCATGTTCCTCAAAAATTCTTACAAACTTACATAAAATTTGACACACTTGATCACTCTACTAACTTACTCATCGTATATTCTTATAGATGGACGTGAAGTATAGAAAGTTCTATCAGTTGGGGAATGGAAGACACCTCATCTTTGAGCGTGACTTGGACCAGCTTTTAGAACTTCTGGAGCGTCCGCATCCCGAGTTCTTCGGAGCTCAGCTCAACGATCAGGAAGGAGAGGAAAATCTATGGCTGATTGTGGCAAGTCTCCGAGGAAAGATTGAGGCCCCCACCTTAGAGGGAATTCAGTTCACCATCAGAGAGAACAACTGGCTCGATGGACTTGCTAGGGCCATGCAGGAAGCTCTTGCCCGTCTGTGTGGGCAGAGTATCAACCAGATCAAGGGTACCCGCTTTAAGTTTTATCCAAGGCGTGATGATACTGGACATCCCTTGAGAGTAAAAGATCATCTGGGTCGAAAGTATTACGTAGACCACCTCATCTTCATGATGTATGACCGGCAGAAGGAGTTAGACAATGCCCGCTCCTACGCCAACCACAAGTACGCCATCGCCGCCCAGAAGGATCAGACCATTGCCATGCTAGTGAAGGATCACCAGTCTCGTCGCCATCAGCTCGACAAGAAGGAGCGCATCATTGACCGTCTCTGCCATAGGATCACAGACTTAGAGGAGACCATCCACGAGAGGGATATGCAGCTCGAGGAGAGGGAGAATGCAGGGGAGGATATTCGTGGAGACCCCTACTCCTATCTCAGTGACGATGATGAATTTCTGGAGGATCAGGCCATGGACTTCTTAACCGATGAGGATGACTTCGCCTTCATTGATGATGATGAGGAGGACACCGACTCCGAGGAGTAGTAGCACTTGAGCACTAGAGTTAGTGAATTGTATCCGGTCCCACTGTATCGTAGTTTCCCAGAATGGTTCTTAAAACCATCTGTTTTTCCTTGTTGTGGTGTGTGTTTGTATCGTGTGTTATGAATGAATGAATGAATGAATGAAAATCAAGTTGCTATGAAAATCTGAGTCAAACCTCAAAAAACTTTTCAAAAACCGTAAACCTTAGAAAATTTCCCTCTTTTCTCATGATCTATCTCAATCTTCAGATGCCCCGCGAAGGAAGCACTTCAACCCCAGACCCGATGTTGCAAATCATGCAAATGTTGGTTTCTGAACGTGAAGCTGAAAGGGCTGAACGTCAAGCCAACTTAGCCACCCTTTAGCACATAGCTCAAATGGCCAACAACAACCAAGGCCAAGGAAACCAGGACAACCATGGATCCAAGCTCAAGAACTTCCAGAACACCAATCCACCCATCTTTACCAAATCTGAAGAGCCCCTAGATGCAGATGATTGGCTGCAAACCATGGAAAACAACTTAGAAGTTGCAGGAGTGGAAGCCAACGTGAAGGTATTGTTTACTACCCACTACTTGGCCGGAGATGCAAGAGCATGGCAGAACAGCGTTCGCGCCATGAATGGAGGATAGATGATGACTTGGGATGAATTCAAGGTCAAGTTTAGCAGAACCCATGTGCCACCGGGTTTGATCAAGAGGATGAGAGATGAATTCGGAGAATTGAAGCAAGGGAGGATGACAGTAGTTGAGTACCGTGATTTTTTTTGTCATTGTCTAGGTATGCACTGGATGAGATTGATACCGAAGCCATGAAGAAGGAGAGATTCCTGAATGGTCTACATGATGAGATGCAGACAGTGTTAGTCAATATCCCCTTTACCGATATGAAAGCCTTAGTGGACTCTGCCATTCATATGGAAGGCAAGATCAACCAAGCCAATGAGAAACGCAAGCGTCTCATGATGCATCAACCAGGAACCCATCATACCCCAAAGTATCGCCCCAACCCATCTCCAGGATTTGCCCCAAGGACCAATAGACCCCCGATGAACCGTTTGACCTATCCCAACCGTGGAGGAGGAAACCCAAGGCCCGGAGGAAACCAAAACAACCCCGGCAACCCCAGCAATTTCAACCGTGCACCACCCAATTTCAACAATAACAATGTCGCCACCAACACCAACACTGCCCCAATAACTGGAAGCAATGTTGTGCCTATTGCAGCAAAGGACAAGTCTCAGGTGACTTGTTATGAATGTGGAACCAAGGGTCACTATTCCAAGGAGTGCCCCAATAAGACGGCAGCAGCCCCCAATGCAAATGCCCCAGCTCAGCAGCAGCGTCGTGTTCAGCCTGGATGAAGATTTGCCCCTGGGAATTCGCTCAACCGCAAGGGCCGTCACTTACTCATGCATGCTGAAGAAGCCCAAGAAGCGCCAGATGTCGTGTTGGGTATGTTTTCTGTTAACTCAGTACTTGCAAGTGTGTTGTTTGATTCTGGAGCATTGCACTCTTTTGTGACCGAACAATTTGCATGCACTAGTAAGATTCAACCAACAAAATTGAAGCATGTTATGATAGTTCAAATACCTGGTTCAACCACCAAAGCTAGACAAATTTGCAAGGACGTTCCTATCCGAATCCATGTCATAGATTTTTATGCTAATCTAATAGTACTTGGAACTAAACGTTTGGAAGTAGTACTAGGAATGGATTGGATGTCGAATCATAAAGGATTAATCGACCGTGCCAAGAAAGCCATAACCATGACCAGTACAGCCGGAATATCAGTAGAGCATGTACCTGAAACCTTGCCCCGTCAATTCAAGTGCAACAAGAGTCTATCCCAACCAATCCTTGACCAAGTCAGAATAGTCTGTGAATACCCCGATGTATTTCTAGATGTTTTGCTCGGTATGCCCATAGATAGGGATATCGAGTTTATCATTGAACTAATCCCTGGAACTGGATCCATAGCCCAGAGACCATATAGTATGAACCCATCCGAACTAGTGGAGATGAAGAAGCAACTGGATGCTATGCTGGAGATAGGAAAGATCCAACCAAGTGCGTCGCCCTGGAGATCACTTGTCCTATTTGTGGACAAGAAAGATGGAGGTAACCGTTTGTGTACGGATTATCGGAAGTTGAATGATGTCACCATCAAGAACAAGTACCCACATCCAAAGATAGAAGACATGTTGCACCAGTTGACTGGTACCAAAGTGTTTTCTAAGATTGATCTTAGAACTGGTTATCATCAATTCAAGATTCGTGCAGAGGATATTCCAAAGACTGCCTTTACCACCAGATATGGATTGTATGAGTATACTGTCATGTCTTTTGAATTAACCAATGCCCCTGCTTATTTCATGAACCTCATGAATAAGATTTTTATGGACTTCCTGGATAAGTTTGTCGTTGTTTTCATTGATGACATTCTGATCTATTCCAAATCAGAAGAAGAACATGAGATACACCTAAATACCATCATTGGAACCCTTAGGGAGCATCAGTTGTATGCCAAGTTTAGAAAATGTGAATTCTGGTTATAGGAGGTAGGATTCCTCGGACATATTGTATCAGCCGGAGGAATTGCCTTTGACCCTGCAAAGGTGAAGGATGTTGAAGATTGGCAATCCCCAACCACTCAAACCCAAGTTCGTGCATTTCTCGGATTGGCGGGATATTACTGCAAGTTCATAGAAGGATTCTCGAGTAACGCAAGACCCATGACCCAATTGCTGAAGAAGGATAACAAGTGTGAATGGACGGACAAATGTGAAGCGAGTTTTCAAGAACTTAAGCGGAGATTGATTTCAGCCCCAATCTTGATTATGCCGGATATCACGAAGCCGTCTGATGTGTATTGTGATGCATACAAGATCGGTATCGGATGTGTGCTAATGCAAGAGGGCAAAGTTATATCCTATCAATCCCAACAATGAAGTAGCATGAGCAGAATTATCCTACTCATGATCTTGAACTAGCAGCGGTAGTTCTAGCCCTGAAGGCATGGAGGCATTACCTTATGGGAAACCGTTGTGAGATTTATTCGGATCACAAGAGCCTGAAGTATATATTCACTCAGAAGGAGCAAAATATGAGGCAGAGAAGATGGATAGAGCTAATCAAGGACTATGATCTGGACATTCACTATCACCCTGGTAAAGCCAATGTGGTAGCAGATTGTCGTGCCGCTTGAACTCCTTGATTCTGAAGGAGCAACCAAGTTTGCACAAGGAGATGGTAGATTTTAGAATGGAATTAGTAAGTGAAGGATTTTTGGCTAGCATAGAACTTCAACCCAATTTTATCAGTCAGATCAAGGAGGCACAGAAAGGAAATGCTAGTATCGACGGAATCAAACATCGTATCTGACGAGGTTTGATCTTGTCAATGCCCATTGTTATGGACTTGGGTTTTGGAGAAGATGGGGATGCTGGAGATCGCGGAACGGTTAGCAAACAAGCAACACGGGGACACGAGGTTTACCCAGGTTCAGGCCCCCGGAGGGAAAACCCTTCTCCTGCTTGTCTTCTCTGATTATGGTGGAACCGAAGGTTACAAGAGTGCGCACATGCAATCTGGCGTGGAGGTGTGTATGCGAAAGTATGAGGTCAGAGCCTCCTCGACGTGCCCTCCTGGCCTTTATATAGAGGCAGGCAGGTCCCAGGCACAGATCGAGTCGGTTACAGGTTTAGGGTTTACCCCTTTGAATTTTCTATCTACTCTAGTCTTGTTCTCCAAGGATCCGAGGGCGTGATGGGCCCTGGCCACCCGAAAGTCTTCATGGGCCATCGTATATTTGTCGTGGGCCTTCCTTGGGCTGGACTAGGTATGCTAAAGTCGTGTACCCGCGGGGTATAACCATGTCAGTATCCCCCGAGTGTTCAGTCAAATCGTAGATTCGGATGAGGACTCTTCAATCCTTCGGGTGCAACTCTGTCTTTCAAGAGAATGTGTAGGGATTGTTGATGCGTGTGCCTGACTCTCCCGACGGATCAGGATCAGTTAACTGTCTTAGGACAAAACAACACGATCTTCTTCAGATTCGAGTCCCTCGACTCGAATCCGAAACAGATGCTGGCGTAATTAGACTCAGGCCGCGGAGGTCTTACAGCAGTGGAATTCCAGTAAATTTAAATGATGTACCCAACGCGTCCATCGGGATTTTTCATCGCGCCTGCTGGCACAGATTCTTACTAGCAGAGCGCAGTCGTGTGCGTTGCCAGGCCATCAGATGATATCGGTAGGTCTTATATTTGCGTCGCAGATACAGCATCCGAATTTTTATCACCGCGGAGGTGTTTCGGGTGGCCAAGGAGAACGTTGCTCACTTAGCGTTTAATTAGGGCAGAGTTGCCGAAAAAGTTTTGCATACTGATCCGAAGGATCGCAGTCGAAGAATTCATAGGGTGCGCGACCAGCGCTCCCTATGGGAGTAGCCCTCGCGTGTCTGTTCGAGTCATAGACTCGAGCAGAGACTTTAATTCAGCCGTTCTTCAGCTTCAGGTCTGTAGGACACAAATTTTTCGGATGCTTGAATCCACGCTCCCTATGGGAGTAGCCCCCGAGTCCGGAGAGGAGTCGCAGACTCGACGTAGGACTCGAAGAAAAATAGGTCAGTGTTGTAGTTTTTGTTCATTTTCGGGTGCGCGGCCAGCGCTCCTAATAGGAGTAGCCCCCGAGTAGTTAGTCGAATCGTAGATTCGAGTCAGTACTCTTAGCTTGGTAGCCGAAGAATTGTGGCTTTTGCTAGTATAGCTTTTGATGACGTCAGTGCTGACGATCGGTGACCTCAAGCGTCTGCTGCGCCAGAGATGACATGACTGGACGAACATCGGTCCCACCTTCTGACCGTGAATTGACTGGTCACGCGCGGCTTGGAGATAATTACGGTGTCGCCTCGATTTCCGCGTGTAGTGGACGGCGTGTGAGCGACGGTTCGCTGCTACGCTGACACGTGGATGTTCAAATCTTGCCATTGGCGTTAGGTCTTCTTGATGGACGGTTGTCGTGCATCGTCTTCGTCCTTATAATCATTGGGGAAAAATTAGTCTGTTTTCACCGCAGCCATTCTTGCTTCACTGCTCCAATCTTCTCTGAGATTTCTTGCTGCACTAGAATATCCTCGGACATTTCCTTCTTTGATTCTATGGTCTCGTCGCCGGCGCCGCCGCACCGCGATGGGGAAGCCTAAGAAGTCCTCTTCTGCGGTTGGTACCAGCGCTGCTGGGGGCGAGAAAAGTGCTGCCGCTACCCGTGTCACCAACGGTGGCTAGCGACGATCGGAGACGCGGGAGAGTGATCTCCGCAAGCTTCGTGGGCGGGGCTTGATCCCGCAGGATAGGGAGGCTATCAAACTCCCTGGCAACAAGGTAATTCCCCGTCCCCCCGCTGGGTCTCGGGTTATGTTCCTCGCATTTGTCCTTCGGGGCTTTTCCTTCCTAGTCCACAATTTCCTTCGTGGACTTCTTTTTCTTTATGGCATCCAGCTGCATCATCTTTCCCCCAACTCTCTTCTTCACATTGCTTGTTTCATTACTTTCTGCGAGTGCTGGCTCGGTATCGAGCCGCACTTTGGCCTCTTCCGGAAACTCTATTCCGTGAAGAGGCAATCTGGTTCTGATGGTGTTTATCCCATTGGGGGTTGCATCATCTCCCTTCGATCCAATCTTCTCGTCTTCTCCTTTTCCCTGTGCGAATCTGTCCAGTACTGGCGGAGGTGATGGTTTTACATCCATGACTCCACGGTGGCTAGGCAGGATTTTGGTCTTGCTCCTTTCGACCCCTCCCAGAAAATCGAGCCGAAAAGGTCTTGGAAAAACCAGATCTTGGATGGCGAGGTAGCGGAGATAGAGGGGCTCTATCGTCGGGTGGAGGATCTCCAGTTGACTCCGAAGAAGGAGGTGAATGGTGTGGATATCATCTGCACCTTTCTCAAACGTCGGGTGCAGCCGCTCCAGGCTAGGGCGCACCTGATGTTCCTTTACGCTGGTCGTCGTGATCCGACTAGGGTTTCGGCCGAAGAATTCTCCAGGGGAGATCTCGACGGGGTCCTTCGTCCGCTGTTGAAGTTCAAGGCTGGAGAGGATATCCCGGGGAAGTCGCTGACTTCTCCGTTCTCCGCTTCTCGTCCGGTTTCGCAGGTGTAGATATGGGACGTGCGCGTGGCGCTATTTTCGTCTGCGTTGTACTTGCATTTATGTTCCCGCTAACATATTTGCTTCTTTTGTGTAGGAGTTCAAGGTGCCGGGTATGTCCCCTTCATTGCCCGAAGTATTCCCGAATGCTCCGGATAATGAGGTGGTGGACTCTATGTCCGAGCTGCCTTCGGCGAGATCTCCGGCTGGGGAAGCCAACGAGTCGAGCGAGGATCACACTCGCAAGCGCACGAGGAGCTCCAGCGAATCGTCGGATGCTTCAACTCCACCGACCCCCAGGAACCCGCTGTGGCTTGAACGTCACAGTGATGGGCATGGGGGCTCTTCCTCTCTAATTCCTGTTGTTCCCGTGCGGGCTGTGGCACCGCACCCGCCAGCGAAGCGGAAGAAGGAAGAAAAAAGGAAGAGAAGAAAGAAGAGAAGAAGGTCCAGAAGACCCCTCCCGTCTTCGACTTGAGCGATCTTGATTCGTAAGTTTCCTTAGCCCTGCGTTGCCTTTTTTTTGTTTACCTTGCGCTTAGCTAATTTGTTCTTGTGTAGCCACTCCTCCAATGACTCCTCCAGTAATGGTGCTCGGGAGATGATGGGGGAGTCGAAGGTCGTGCTTCCTCCTCCTCAGACGGTGGCCACTTCTGAAGGCGCTGCTCCAGACCCTTCTCCGCAGAAGATTCGGGTGGTTGCGCCTCAGAAGGCTGCGAGCGGACCTTCGGAGTCGCCGTCAAATCATGTAAGTAATTCTGCTTTCTGCCATGGGGGAGCCCCCTTAGCCTTTTTTCGAATGATCTGTTGATTTTTCTTTTCCTTCCACCTCGGGGGGAGCCCCCGAGCATCTGTAGGGTATTTTTCGTATGTGCAACTTGCTTCTGCTCCTCCTTTTTGGCGTAGCCCCCGAGCCGTTCTTTTGACTAGCAGTTCTTTTTGCAGCCTTATGTGCAAGGTGCCAACCAACTGGTGCAGCAGCACCTGGCGTTGGAGGCCAGCCTCAAGCAACTTCAAGGTATTTTTATGCCTTGGTCTTTTGTTTCTTCTTGCATTTTGTCCTTCGATCTGACATTTGTATTGCTTGCTGCAGAGGATCACAACGCCTCTCTTCGTGAGATTGATGCTCTCAAAAAGAGCCTTGGTCAAGCGGAGAAAAAGGCCGAGGTCGCCGTTGGTTCAAGGGAGCGCCTCGAGCTGGAGTTGGCCAACGCGGCTAAGGCGAAGGAGCGCCTGCAGCAGGAGGCTACGGACCGCGAGGAGCAGCTCTCCACTGCCATGGCTTCACGCGAGAGAGGTGGCCGGCAAGCTTATGGCGGCTGCCAAGGCTGTTTCGGGTGAGTATCTCTGCCTTCTTCTTTTTGATTTCATGGTCTTTCTTTTTCAGTGCTTTTATTCATTCTGATTCCTTTGTTGTCTTAGATGCCGCGGGCATCAAATTTGACCGCGATGCTCTGGAGCATGGGAGTGCTCTGGATGATGCTATTGCGGCGGTCGAAGACCGCTGCAGTACTATTGTCAACTCGCTTGCCAAGGCCAAAGAGGTCCTTGGGCGCTTCTACAAGGAGCTTATCCCCAAGGGCGTGGCCCTCGAAGATGTTGATGCCCTGGCGGAGGCGCTGTCAGCCGAAGCAACTGCGGCGTACAAGCACAAGCAGAAGGGCATCGGCGCATCCGTCGGGCTGGCAATGGCCTTGGCGGCTGGAGCGGAGCTGGACCTTCCCCAGGTCACTTCCCGGATGCCGACGACTGCTGATGGATCCGAGGTAGCCTTCGCCACCTATGCTACTCGCTGTAAGCGTTACGGGCCGAAGCTGATTGATCTGCTGGCCGAGTACGCGCTAAGGCAGCAGGGGGAAGCCAAGGCGAGGCAATTCGGCTCCGAGTCTACTCAGGGTGCAGCTTTGTAGGCGCTGTAGCTATAGGATAGTTGTAGCTTCTTTTGTTGTAAATATGTTGATGAACAATCCTTGTGCCACATGGTGGCTTTTGCTGCAGTTAATGAATGTGCTGAGTTTCGTGCTCCTTCAACTGCTTGCTCATGTCCTTGTCTTTCTGTTAATCTAGGGTCCTTCGGGTGCTGATCCCGTTGACACTTCGCCTGCGGCGCAGCTGCGGCCATCCCTGGATGATGCGTCGCAGCTTGCGTTTCTTCGAGACCATGTCCGTAGCCTCGAGAAAGAGCTGCTTGGGATGCGTGGCCATGCTGACGTTTGGAAATCCAAGGCGGATCGAGGTGCTGCCAGAGAGGAGTACTTGATGGCGGAGTTGCTTCGCTTGTCCGAACAGCTTCTATGTGAGTTTTTCGAGCTGTGGCTCGTTACTTCGGATGCACCTGCTGGCCTTGCATCTTACTTTTTTGCAAGTATTGCATGTGCTAACATTGATCCAAGGGAGGAGAAGGAGCGTGTTGTTGTTCGGATGAACTGCTTGACTCAGCAGGACATGGAGGCCGGCAGGTTCTTCTGGATGGACCATGATCGTGCCATGGTCCTTGCGACGGTGTAGGATCGCGTTCATCAGGTATCACGGGTGCTTCGTCAGGTGAACACTTCGCTCGCGTCGGTTCTGCATGTAATGTTTCTGCTGGATGATGCATCGTCGACTCTCTCTGGTCTGTTGTCGAAGTTTCGGAATGTGCATCATGTCAGGGAACTGGTGCGGCATCATCTTGTTGCGAGGGTGAAGGTTGCGCTCTCCCTTGTGCGGTTGCATCGTCCGGATGTAGATCTGTCCGCTGTAGCGGCTGGGCCACCTCTTCGGCCAGATGGTGGCGAGTGGGATATGTGTCCGCATTATGCGGCTGTAAGGAAGTATGCCGAACAGATCATAGATCTGTTTGAGCAGCGTGCTCAGGTTATTCTTCAGAATAGGTAGTACCTGTAAAAAAGATAGATGTAAAATTTGTATACATTTGACTACGCGTGCTTTGCCCTTTGTTATAAAGGTTTGGTTGTTGTGCTAGCACGTAGTGCCTTTCTTGTATACATGCCCTTTTCGTTAGCCTGACAGTCAGCTACTCAGGTGTACACGTGTTATCCGCAGTCGACGAAGTCGTGAGGTGGGGGGAGCCCCCGAGTGCGTTTGTAGCATGGAGTAAAGTGCGAATAGTAAAAAAAATTTGGGGCGAGACACTTAGCTTTATTCATATCGTAATGGAGGAGGTACATTGTTCGGCTGAGTAGCCTTGGCTGAGTAGCCTTGGCTGAATAGCCTTATTGAAAGTAAAAGATGGAGGTAGCTAGGGATAGAACCGTCGCAGTTGTGCGACGTTCCATGGGTTGGAGTATGCGACTCCAGATTCCATGTGCTTGAGGCGATAGACGCCACCTGGGATGACTTCAGTGACGATGTAGGGTCCTTCCCATGGTGACTCGAATTTCTTTGGTCGCTCTTGCTTGAGTCGCAAGACTAGGTCTCCTTCAATGAAGGACCTTGGGCGCAGCCGTCGGCTGTGGTAGTTGCGGAGACTCTGTTGGTACACCGCTGATCGAGCTGCTGCTATGTCTCGTGCTTCGTCGAGTGTGTCGACGGCGTCTTTGAGTGCAGCCGTGGATTCGGCTTCGTTTTAGGCGACGACCCGTGGGGCCTTGTGGCATACCTCTGCTGGCAGCACGGCTTCGGCTCCGTGCACCATGAAGAAAGGCGTGTGGCCGGTTGAGCTATTTGGCGTTGTGCGCAGGCTCCACAGGACCGAAGGGAGCTCTTGTGTCCAGGCACCCGCGAGTCGCTCGAGTTGGCTCATTAAGCGCTTCTTGATGCCAGCACCGACGAGGCCGTTGGCCTTTTTGACTTGCCCGTTTGTTTGCGGGTGCGCCACGGAGGCGTATGTGATGTTGATTCCGAGGTCCTCGCAGAAGTCCTGGAACTCTTTAGAGATGAAGTTCGACCCGTTGTCGGTGATGATGTTGTGTGGAACGCCGAACCTATAGACAATGGATTCAAAGAACTTGACAGCGTTTTTGCCCTTTTGGTTAGTCACAGGCATGGCCTCAATCCACTTGGTGAATTTGTCGACTGCGACCAGGAGGTAGACGTGTCCCCCTTTCGAGGACCTTGGCATTTTGCCGATCATGTCAAGGCCCCATTGGGCGAAAGGCCAGGCCAAAGGTATGGGCCTGAGCTCTAACCTGGGTGCGTGCGGTTTGTCGGCGAACCTTTGGCACCCGTTGCATCTTTGAACGATGTCCTTGGCGTCGTTCATGGCTGTTGGCCAGTAGAATCCAGCTTGTAGAGCTTTGGAGACAAGGGAGCGGCTGCCCGCATGATGGCTGCAGATGCCCTCGTGGATGTCTTGGAGGATGATTTTTCCGTCGCCGATGGTGACGCACCTTTGTATTACACCCGAAATACTACGCTTGTAAAGCTCGCCATTGATGATGGTGAAGGCTTTGGACCGACGAGATATCCGCCGAGCATCCGTCGGGCTATCAGGCAGTTCTCCGTCTATCAAGTACCGGAGGTATGGTCGTGTCCAAGTTTCTTCGACTGCCATGACCTGCATCAGGTTGACCACGGCGACCTCTGTGTCCAGCTTTTCGGGTCCTTCCTGACCGTCGGGTAGCGCAGCTGCCGAGTGCTCTGCCTCTTCGGGTGATCCCTTGGGGAACTTTCGCTTGATGGATGGCACGCAGATCTGTTCGAGGAACACACCTGGTGGTACTTGTGCACAGGTGGAGCCGATGTTGGCAAGCTGTCGGCCTCCTTGTTGCTTTCTCTCCTGACATGCTGAAGATCGCAGTCGTCGAATTCTCCCTCGAGTGAGTTGTAGAGTGCGCGGTACACGATCATGTTTTCGGCGTGTGCGTCACACTCGTTCATTGTCTGCTGGACGACGAGGTTCGAGTCTCCGTAGATGACCAGGAGTGTTGTGCCGTTGATATTTGCCATCCTCATGCCGCGGATGAGGGCTTCGTATTCGGCCTCGTTGTTGGAAGATCGGAATTTCATCCGAAGGACGTACTTCATCTTGTCGCCCTGCGGGAAGGTCAGTATGACCCCGGCTCCTGCTCCGGCCTTGCGCTTGGAGCCGTCAAAGTGCATCGTCCATGACTGTGTCATGTCTGGTGTGTCTGGCAGCTGCAACTCCATCCAGTGGACGAGGAAGTCCGGGAGGACCTGAGACTTGATTGCGAGTCGATTCTCGTAGACAATGTCTAGGGGTGACAGCTCGATGCCCCACAGTGCTACGCGTCCTGTGGCCTCCGGATTGTTTAGGATGCTGTTCAGGGGTGCCTCGTTGACGACCATCACCTGGTGCTCTTGGAAGTAATGGCTCAGCCGACGAGCCATCATGAACACGCCGTAGGCGAGTTTCTGGTAGTGAGGGTACCTCTACTTTGTTGGCGTCAATACCTCGCTGAGGTAGTAGATTGGGCATTGGACCCCATGGGTCTTGCCCTCTTCGGGTCGCTCGACCACCAGTACGGTACTCACCACCTGGTGTGTAGCTGCTATGTACAGCAGTAGGGGCTCGCGCTCCTTTGGCGTGACCAAGACGGGCGAGGTAGAGAGTAGCCGCTTTAGATCTTTGAATGCGTTGTCCGCCTCGGGCGTCCACTCGAATTTGTATGCTTTGCGCAGCAGCTGGTAGAATGGCAGTGCTTTCTCGCCCATGCGGCTGATGAACCTAATGCCGCTATTCGTCCTGCAAGCTGCTGGAAGACCTTGAGGTTTTTCGGCTTCTCCATGGCCATGATGGCCCGTATTTTCTTTGGGTTCGCCTCGATCCCTCGCTGGGAGATGAAGTAACCAAGCAGTTGACCCGATGGGACGCTGAAGGCACACTTTTCAGGGTTAATCTTGATCCTGTAGCGGTCTAAATTATCGAACGTCTCATGGAGATCGTCGATGAGCGTTCTCGCCTCCGTGGTTTTGATGACTATGTCATCGACATAGACTTGGACATTGCAACCGATCTGGTCCTTTAGGCATGCCTGCATGCACCGCTGGTACGTAGCACCTGCGTTTTTTAGCCCGAAGGGCATTGTGTTGTAGCAGAACACTCCGAACGGCGTGATCAATGTCGTTTTCTCCTGATCTTCGACTTTGAGTCGAATCTGGTTGTAGCCCGAGTAGGCGTCAAGGAAGGAGAGTTTCTCGCATCCTGCAGTCGAGTCGATGATCTGATCAATCCGAGGGAGAGGGAAGTGGTCCTTCGGGTAGTGCTTGTTCAGCGACGTGAAGTCCACGCACATTCGCAGGATGTCCGTGTCCTTTTTGGGGACCATCACTGTATTGGCGAGCCACTCGCTCTCCTTAATCTCCCTGATGAAGTTTGCAGCGAGTAGTCTGTTGACTTTAATCCCTATGGCTTCGGCCCGTGGCTCGGACAGTCTCCGGATGGACTGCTTGATGGGCTTGGCGTCTGGAAAGACGTTGAGTGTGTGCTCGGCGAATTCCCTGGGAACTACTGGCATGTCCGCAGGACACCAGGCGCAGATTTCCCAGCGCTCACGGAGGAATTCGACGAGCGCGCTTTCCTATGCGGGGCTGAGATCGTTGGCGATCAGCACCGTGTTGGAGGCATCCGTTGGGTGGACCTGCACCTTCTTTGTGTTGACGGTGGAGTCGAAAGACATATCAGATGCATTTTGTCGTGCGACTGGGGGTGCCCCATTGTCCGTCACCTCGCGGAGTCTTCCGAGCTCCTCTTGCATGCCGAATGACTGGGAAATTCTGTTGAAGTCCGTGTCGCAGTGGTCCGATTGGGTGAAGCTCCCGTGGACCATGATAACGCCCCTGGGTCCTGGAATCTTCGGTAGCAGGTACACATAGTGTGGTACTGCCAAGAACCTTGCGAATGCTACACGCCTAAGGATGGCATGGTATTGTGATGGCCAGTCTACCACTTCGAACTCAAGCCGCTCACATCGGAAGTTATCCGGTTTCCCGAAGATGACGTCGAGCCATATCTTTCCCAGGGGGAATATGCCCTTTCCTGGGACGATGCCATGGAACGTTGTGTCTGACTGTTCCAGGCTGCACAGCAGGATCCGCATTGCTGCTAGGGTGCTAGCGAACATCAGGTTGATGCCGCTGCCGCCATCCATGAAGACGCGGCTCATCTCGAACCCTCCGATCTGCCCCTCAAGCACTAGGGCAGCGTGACCTGGGCGAGGGACCTGGCAAGGGTGATCCGAACGACTGAACGTGATGCAGGACTCCGATCCACTGAGGTACTCAGGGATGGCGGGTGGAGCTGTTATAGCCAGGTTGATCTGGCGGGTGATTTTCTTCTACACCCTATTCATTGGTCGCCATTTTTGGATCATCAGTGCTCCTTTCGGCGGGGGATACCCGTGCCCACCGTTATTCTGTGCGGGTGTGATTGGGTGATTCGGGCCTCCTGCAGGTGGCGGTGGAGGAGCTCCATGCGCGATCTCACCTGGTGCGGGTGCGTTTCCGAATCCAGGGTTTGGGGCTTGCTGCCTCATCTGAGCCATGCTCTCGTTGAGTTTCTGGAACTCGCGACAGTCCTTGAGCATGTGGCTTGGTTTCTTCTTGACATCCTGTTTGTCGATGTAGAAGTGGATGGTGCATGGACCCGACAGATTTCGTATGATGAGGGTCCGTCGTCTCGATCGCGGCACTGCCACGACTGTGCTGGGCGTCCTCCATCGTGGAAATTGTTTCTGCGGTATCCGTCGCTGTTGCGGTTGCCGTCATTGCGGCGGTCGGCGTAGCCAGCCGCGACCATGTTGGGTCCGCCGCGATCGTCGTAGACGCGCGATCTTCTCTTGCTACGGCGCTCACGTCGCTGGCCGTAGTCATCTTCCTCCTCTGAGTGCGCTCAGTGGATGGAGTCCTCGCCGTCGGCCCACCTGTTGGCGATGTCCATGAGATGGTCGAGTGTCTTGGTCTTGACGCGCCCGAGCTCTTCCTTCAAGTCCTAGCGTTTGACGTCGTCCTTGAAGGCATCGATAGCTCTCTCCTCAGAGATATGCGCCGCAGAGTTCTTGGTGTTGGACCAGCGTAGTATGTACGGCGAATGGATTCGCCCGTTCGTTGGGTGCAGGCCCGCAGCTCTTCAATCGAGGCGGGCCTCTTGCTGGTGCCTTTGAAGTTTCGGACAAAACTGTATGCCAGTTTCTCCCAGCTTCGGATGGATCCCGAGGATAGGCTGCTGAGCCAGATCCGGGTTGCGCCCGTCAACTGCAGCTGAAGGCATTGCATGGCGGTTTCCTTGTTTCCGCCATGTAGCTTGAAGTTTCACAGCATCCGCGTCCGTCGGACGGATCTGCTGAAGCATCGGGCTCCGCTGAGTTCTCCTTCGTCGTCATCTTCTTCGGATTCAGATGAGCATACGCGCTTGGCGCGCGCTTTGTCGATTTTGCGCTGCATTAGTTCGTTTCGCGCGTCGTAGTCGCGGATGCGACGGCGCGAGCTCTTATGCCTTCGAGGAAGGTCGTGCTCTTCATCCTCGGGTGAGGGTGTGGGGCTGCGGTTGAACCTGACCGCGGCCTTCTTCTTTGGCTCCGTAGGAGCTTCTCCGTGGAGCGCGGCTCCAACGAGTCCGAGTCCGGTGAGCGCGGACTTGTGCATGGCCCTTTTCGGGTCCCCCTCCGGAGGAGGATGGAACGTGAGGTACGCGGTGGCTACCATGATCGCAGCTTGCGGCGTCTTCGGGATGACGTTGTCGTCGGCATCCATCTCCATGAAGGACGCATTGAGGGCTCTAGTCACCTCGCGACGTGCTTTGGGATCCATGTTCTCTGTGCGAGAACGGTGCTTGTTGCCATGGTTTCCATGTGAGCTAGAGCCGATGCCCATGGCGGGGAGCGCAGCTCTTTGTGCACTGGATTCCGAGGCTGCTTGCTTGCGCTTGTCGAGCACCTCTTGCATCCTTAGTTGCTTCTTGTGCTCCTCGACGAGGAGCATGTGGTATGCCATCAGCAGGTCCCGTGAGGCATCTGCTGGCAGGATCTTGTTGCCTATTACGGCCTCGCGTGCTTGAGCCCATCCCTCCTCGCTGAGGTGGATGACTCGGTTGTTGTTTTCCCCGTTGGGTGGGGGACCGGCTTCTTCTGTTCTCGCTGTTTCTACCCTGCGGGTTAGGTGGTGGATTGTGTTCTTGATCTTGGATGACCGCGGCGCATTGGTAGCGCTTGTAGATCGGATCGTTGCTGCCGCAGCTTTCGGATCCGGAACCGTAGGTCCCTTCATCCGACGGTGGATCACACAGATCTGAGTTGCAGCTGCTGCTGTCATAAGACTCATCTATTGATGATGATGTGCGTAGCACGGGGTGTGGAGCCCACGAATCAGGCCTGATCGATGGCAGGGGCACCCGCTCCGGGAGGCGGAGAGTGACGATCTGCCCCACCTGGAAGCATAAGCTCCCGAACAGGATCTCGAGTCTGTCGCCAACGGGCTTGAAGTCCTTTATGGTGGCCAGTGAGTGGGCGGTGAAGTTGAAGGCGCCGAAGAGGAGATGACTCTCCGTCACCGCGGAGTTGTAGATCGCTCGGGTTGGGACCGTCACGATCGCACAATCAGCGTCCCCAGTTCCCACAGACAGCGCCAATTGATGAGGTTTGATCTCGTCAATGCCCATTGTTATGGACTTGGGTTTTGGAGAAGATGGGGATGCTGGAGATCGCGGAACGGTTAGCAAACAAGCAACACGGGGACACGAGGTTTACCCAGGTTCAGGCCCCCGGAGGGAAAACCCTACTCCTGCTTGTCTGCTCTGATTATGGTGGAACCGAAGGTTACAGGAGTGCGCAGATGCAATCTGGCGTGGAGGTGTGTATGCGAAATTATGAGGTCAGAGCCTCCTCGACGTGCCCTCCTGGCCTTTATATAGAGGCAGTCAGGTCCCAGGCACAGATCGAGTCGGTTACAGGTTTAAGGTTTACCCCTTTGAATTTTCTATCTACTCTAGTCTTGTTCTCCAAGGATCCGAGGGCGTCATGGTCCCTGGCCACCTGAAAGTCTTCATGGGCCATCGTATATTTTTCGTGGGTCTTCCTTGGGCTGGACTAGGTATGCTGAAGTCGTGTACCCGCGGGGTATAACCATGTCAGTATCGGTACAGGAAAGGTACCTGGATTCACCGAAGATGAAGAAGGAGTTTTGTGGTACAAAGGACGTCTCTGTGTACTAGCAGATCTAGAGTTGAAGCAAGCTATTTTGAAGGAAGCCCATGATACTCTTTATTCTATCCACCCCGGAGGAACGAATATGTATCAAGATCTAAAGGAGAAATTTTTTGGTGGCATAAGATGAAGAGATAAATCGGAAGCTATATCGCCAAGTGTGATATCTATCAGAGAGTTAAGACGGGACATCAGAGACCCGCGGGACTGTTGCAACCATTACAGATTCTGGAATGGAAGTGGGATTCAGTTGGAATGGACTTTATCTCCGATTGCCTACCTCTAGTAGGGCAAATGACTCTATTTGGGTCATAGTTGATAGATTGTCCAAAGTCGCCCATTTCTTACCAGTCAAGACCACCTACCAGAGTTCGAAGCTAGTGGAGTTGTACATCGCTAAAATCTTCAGTTTTCATGGAGTCCCCAAGAATATTGTGTCGGATCGAGGAACTCAATTTACCTCGAGATTTTGGAAGAAAGTCCAAGAAGGATTAGGAACCCGACTAGATTTCAGCACAGCGTATCACCCACAGATAGATGTACAAACGGAGCGAGTAAATCAAATACTCGAAGATATGTTGAGAGCCTATGTGCTAGAGTATGGATCTAAATGGGAAGACTGTCTGCCTTTCGCAGAATTTTCTTACAACAACAGTTATCAAGCTAGTTTGCAAATGGCCCCATTTGAATTCATGTATGGAAGGAAGTGTCATACCCCTTTGAATTGGTCGGAAGTAGGAGAGAGTCAGATCTTCGGACCCGACATCCTACGAGAAGCAGAAGAGAAAGTTCACAAGATTTGTGAGCACCTCAAGACCGCCCAATCCAGACAGAAGAGTTATGCCGACAAGAGACGTTGAGACCTAGATTTCAATATTGGAGATTTTGTGTATCTCAAAGTGTACCTTTGAAAGGAATGCAACATTTCCAGCTCAAAGGAAAGTTAGACCCCAGATATATTGGACCCTTCAAGATTCTGAATCATCGAAGAGAAGTATCATATCCACTGGAACTGCCAGAGGAGATTCAGCCGTGCATAATATGTTCCATATATCATTACTTCGCAAATGCCTAGAAGTCCCGGATAATACTGAAGTGTTCAAGAACATTGATAAACACCATAGAGATCAACGATGACCTAACGTATCCCGAAGTACCCATATGTATTTTGGAGGAAGCTTTCAGAACCACCAGAACCTGAAGCATCAAGTTTCTCAAGATCCAGTGGAGCAACCATACTGAAGAAGAAGCTACCTTGGAACGAGAAGATTATATCAAGACGGAGTTTCCCGATCTCTTAAAATCCTAGTTTTATTTTATTATTTCTCAAATCTCGGGAAGAGATTTTGTTTAAGGAGGGAAGGTTTGTAACATCCCAAAAATATTGAACAATGATTATCAAATTCCAATCACCAAAATTAGGGTTAACAAAAACTTATGTTAATTAAAATCATATGAATGCATGTGTGTATGTGATAATTGTATGAATGCATGAATGGACTTGTTTGATTGTTGTGATTAGCAAGGATTGGTTTAAATATGAAAACAACATCATCTAAATCAAATCCAAGAAGAAACAAATCAAGAGAGATTCAAAAACAAACAAAATGAACTAATGGTCATTTTTGCCAATCTTGCTCACTAGACCACTTTGAGTGTTTCTAGTCCAAGATTTCAAACAGAAACAATTCCAATTATTTTCACCCCTTGCTAGACCAAGTAAAAGTGAACCAAAGACCACCTTTCAAACTTACAGAAACATTTGGCAACTTGATTCAAATGACAATTAAAAATTGAATCTTTAACATATGTGAAGATCACCAATTCTCAAAAACCAACCAAACCAATTCACCTTGACCTTTCCAACAAACCAGAGACTACCTAGTATGTAACTAGTACACCCTGCAAGTTTGAACCAAAAGTTCAAATTCAAATCTCTTTCGGCCATTTCATTAAACACCTTGCAAACAAAAATCAAACAAACAACAAACACTATAGTGAGCAGTGTTTTTGGCCTAAATTGTTCCCTCTCTAGCTCATAGCATGCTATTAGTAGATCATCTAGCTTAGTTAACAAGCTTTAGCTCACTGTGAGCTTGCCATTGCCATCAATGGTGAGCATGTCGAGCCTCACCATGCCACCCCATTGTCGACAGCCAGCTAGGAGAAACTCTAGCCTTGCCAACCTTGTCTGGGACATTGACCACCGTCCACTGCCACCCCCTGTCCAACACCAACGCACAGCCAACCCCTGGACCACTCTCGAACTGACGCACCCTATGCCTTTGTGCCATGCCGAGAGTGTGCCAGAGCGTCGGCACTCGACACGCGACCACAGACCACGCGTCGCCCTCGCTGCTTGCGCGCGTGATCACCACCGTCCCAGGAACCGCCAGGACACGCCCATTCATCGTCGCGCGACCAGGAGAGCCCGTGCACCATTAAACTTTTCGTCGAACCCGCCTAGAGCACTACAGCGTTCCGACCGTCTCGCACCACCCCACGCCTCGCGACCATGCCATTGAGATTCGCCAGGGAGCACAGAACCACCCCCTACTGTCGCCCATGCCATTGGCCCACTATGACGATGACCACGACGAGCTCCACCCGCGCCCTTCGGTCCCCTCTTGGCAATATAAATAGAGGCCACCCCCGTTCGATTTCTTCACACCAACACACTCCCCTCTCTCTTAGAACCACCTCATCTCACCCCTTGAGCAAGGCGAGCAGCAGGTCGCCAGAATTTTGTAGGAGTCTACCGCGGAGGAGCAGAAGAGGAGCCAGCGATTTGAACCACCCCAGGAGAACCCACCGATACCAGGAGGTTCGCCGTCGTCGACTTCGTCGTTCGCCCCCATCGCCGACCATCGCGTGAGCCCCCGTAGACCCCCACTGGTCGCGCTAGGGTTCTGTCTCGTCGGTGTTGCCCGACGGAGACGATAAGTCAAAGCTGTTCGATTAGAAGTTGATCGTGTGGTTTATATTGCCCCGTACCGCTTCACACCCCCCTGTCTCGCTGACTGGTGGGGACATCCACATAAACTCACCCGCGAGCGCGCTGTGCGCCATGGGCCGGCCCAGTTACACTTCTGCGCAACCTAGTAGTTTGAATTTAGGTTTTTCCATTTAGTTTCAAACTTAGTTCTGTACCTAAATCCAAAAATCAACCCAGATCGATTCACTGAACCAAATTACATGAAACCAATTTTTTAGAAAGGTACTGGAATTCTTAATCCAAACCCGTTGGATTCAAACCATTTAGAATTGTAGATCACCTATAGTAAAAATAACAAGGCAGAAGCTTTTCTGCATTCAAACATTTTTCAAAATTCAACCATAAAAGCTTTTGAGTTGATTCCAACTCTCAAAAATCACATTTAGCAAGACCTTTCTGAATATATAAAAATATCTAGGTTTACTTGCAGAAATAATGGACAAGTAATAAAATAATGCCTCATAGGCAATTCTAGTCACTTTATTTAATTAAAATAAAAGGGTTAAACCTTATTAAATTGTGACACCACTTTAAATCACATTCCCAAGTACTGAAATATGTGGTGATGACATGTGTCAACATGATCCCATGTTTTAGTTGGAGAATATTAAATCTTAAGTAGTTTTTCAATGAGTAGAAATTACTTTTCTAAATAAAAGAAATAAAACTATTTGTTTGATGATTGTAATGTTTGTGATGATGCTAGATCATCTAGTGAAAACCTTGGTGTGATAAATAAAAGTAGTTAAGTATTGTTTGGTGATTGTGTACCTCGTATTTATTTATAGACGCTAGTACCGACCAAGGATACGAGGAGGAAGGAGAATACTACGAGGAAGAAGTGGAGGAGAACTTCAACCACTTCTCTGCACAAGGCAAGCTACTATCTGAGCAAGCTAATATTTGCAATCTATCCTAGCAAGCCTATACTTGCAACTTTGCAAGCTACCACTTCATGTTACCTATGCAAGCTAACACCTGCAACTGTGTGTGGCATCCCGCAAAACCACTACTAGAAAATCGCGTTGTTTTTGTGCATTGCATCATCATGACCGCATGCTCATGTCATCATGCCACATTGCATTTGAGCATCGTCATCATCTTGCATTTGCTTGCATAAAACTAATTTCGGAAAAACCTATTTTGTTTTCTAAAACGCCCCATCTTTATTCAAACACCAAAACCGGGTCTCCGGATTATTTTGTTTTGTCTGCTATCGTTTTGCAGAGGCTTTGTTTTAATCAAATAAAATATTAAATTATTTTTAGTGGGGCCGTCGAACGGGCCGATTCAACCCGAACGACCACCCCCGTACAAAACAGATCGGTCCACCTAAATCCTACAGCTACCAATCCTATCCTACCCAACCCCCTCCACCTCACCCCACCCAATGGCATGTAGCCACCTCACCCTCTTCCTTCCCCTACCCAATCACAGCCCACCACCTGGCCAGCCCTCTTTCCTCCCCCTCTCTCTCTCCTCTCTCTCTCCCTGGACCCACTCACCCAGCCCCAACCAACCCAAACCCACTCACGCACGCGCAGCCAGCCGCGTGCCCCCACCCCGACACCCTGGCCCCACATGCAACCCCGCTCCTCCCGCAGCCTAGCCCCTACCCTGATCGCCCGATCCCCACCTCCTGGCCCCACCTAACAGACCCACCACTCCCCACGCGAAGCCACCCCGCACGCCTCCTGCCCCGCTCTGTTCCCCCTCCTCCCTCCTCCCTGACCAACCGCCGCCACCCGCCTGCCCCTGCGTCCTCCCCTCGAGACATCCCTCCGGCCTCCAGCGCCATCTCCCCGTTCGAGCCCTCCCCGTCGCCTCCCTCTGCAGCTCCCCATCGCCAAGCACGCCCCGCCGCCAGACCCGCAGCGCCGCCTCTGGCCCTCCTCTCTCCCGCGCCGCCGCGGCCTTCTCCGTCGCCCTCGGCCGGCCCGTCCTCTCCCTTCCCCGCGTCGCACCCTCCCCGTGCGCCCCTGGGAACCGCCCGACCCCGACCGCTGCAGACCGCCGCCTTCCGCCGAAGCTCGCCCCGTCGCGCCTCTGCTCGCGCCGCCGCCGCCAGGAGCGACCCCGCGCCTTCCGCCGGGCCCTCCCTCTCCTCCGCCTCGAGCTCCCTGGTCGCCACCGTCCGTGGGTCCCTGCCCGCCTCCGCCTCGCCGGAACCCGCGCCCCGGCTCTACCTCGTCGCGCCGGCGACCCCTTCTCTGCCTCTCCTTCGCGGTCCGCCCCACGCCCTCCTCCCCTGCAGAGCCCGGCCGGCGAGCCCCTCAGTACCGCCGTCGACCCTCTCGGCATCCCCTCCTCAGCCTTTTGTCCGCCGCCGCCAGGGCATCTCCTGCACCATCCGCCGCCTCCTCGTCGAATCCCCGCGTGCGTCTCTGCTGCCTCGAGCCCTATGTCATCTCTGTTTCCCCCAAGCTCGGCTGCCCCGTTTGGCGTTGGTGTGGTGTTCTGTGGGGCACATGTGAAGTGTCGGTTGTGTTGCGAAGCATCGGTGTGATGCTGTCTGAAGACCACGCGACTATTCGTGGGTTCTCATCGCCACCAGAGATGCAAGACCGACCTCGACAAAACAATTGGCGATGGTCCGCGAAGTTCAACACCGACAAAAAACGGACGACAAGATCCAAGATTGTCGTCATGGAACGCCAAGCCTCCTTCCCGGAATCGCCATGACCGTCAACATGGAACCATCTACCAAGCCCCGATGACCGAGAACCCGGAAGCCAAGATCCACGACTCGGAGATGCCGGAACACCAAGTTCGTCGAGACCCTGAAGACCCGTTCCCAGAGGCGAAGTCCGGACCCGATGACCGCCAAGATCGCCACAAGGACGACAAGTTCTACTTCCGAACGACAAGACCGGCCGATCCGCGGAACCGACAAGAGCGAACGCTTGGACCCAAGATCCCCGGCACGTCGCGTCAAGTTCTCCGTCTTGTATCCGCTCCCGCTGATCCCGTCGAACCCTGAACCCTGAGACCGAACCCCGCACCCCCGGAACCCCAAGATCTGCCGAAACCTAATGTGTGACCCCTTTCTCGAGCCCTATTTTATGAATATAACATTACCTGTTGCATATTAAATTGTTCATGCATGCATACTTGTCTGTGGTTTGGGGGCCCTATGCCGATTCACTTCATAATTAAATATGGGGCCCATATGCGGACAAATCTAGTCTTATATTGGCCTCATTTAAATTTGTGTAGCGAACCGATGCCATGTTTTGTCCTGTTAAGACAACATTTAAATGCAGGGTATCTAAACAACTAGAACCATATATTTAATTGTCGGGACCCCGGTTCCGCTTAATATGACCTAATTACATTGCACCTTCACCATGCCATGCATCATACATGCATCATGCCCGATCTTTTGCCGTAGTATTAAATATTGCATCCGGAGTTTATTCTAGCGTTTTGCTTCTTCGCGGATAAGGCCGTTGAGTTGATGCGAGTGTCGACCCGATCTTCGGTTGAACCTTCGGCAATGCTTTCAGGCGAGCATCTCCCCCTTTCTACCTATCTTACTTTTATAGTATTTATTTCCCTCCTGTTGATCTATTGCTATCTGTGTTGCGATGCTCTAGTCTTCGTACCCGAGATATCCCTTGCAGCCTTATATTGCCTTGGACACCTCCTATTACCTGTTGTTTGGTAGACAGTTGGACTTGCGCGTCGTAGTCGCTTGCTCAAGTGCTGTTGCGTGTCGTCAAGTGCCACAGTTGTTGGTGTATGGCCGCATGTTGATGTTGGAGATGATCATGGTTTTATTTATCGTTCACTTTAATTCCTGTTTAACAACTAAAATTGAAGTAAGTAAGCAGAGGCATCGGTGGGTGATAGATAATATTTGGTTTCCGACCGCCCACTTGTGTCCCGTAGGACCCCGAGTACTTGATACCTGTTCCTTGATTTATCGCGCTATCCACATACGGGGAGTATGGGATCCCCCTTAGCCAGAGCTTGATTCAGTCTTATTTCTTGGGGCCACAAACTAGTTTGAGGTTTTATTACGATCCTGTACTTATGCCATGCTTTACTGCTTTATTTACGTTTGTGCGAGGAGCACACTGTACTGTTTAGGATCGTGGCACGATTCCGCGGTGTCGACAAGCCCAGCCACACTTTCGGGTTCCCAGTCGTTCACAGCCGTCCCCACAACCTTAAGTCCGTCTCGGAGCTGGCCGGCTTCGTTGCGGGTCTACTTTAAGAGGTGGCCCCCTGAAATATTTCTGAATCCTGTGATTGCTTTGTCGTGAAGGCCTCGTTGGGTTTTGATTTGGTTTTTCCGAGGTTGATCGAGTGTGTGTTGCTATTGGTGCACCCCGGCCGGGTAAAACTTTTTGAAAGCCGTGTCCGCGGTTATGGACGACTTGGAGCACAGTATCTCGACCATAGACAAGCATAACTAAAGTAGTGCTATAAATTTGACTTTATAATGACTAGTAATCAGCTTCACTATAATGGAATGGCTAACTAAAACTGCCCACAATTGCTTGTTGGTTTGTCGCTTGCGACAATTGTATCTGACTAGTAAGTATTGCAACTACAACGGAATGGCTAAATAAAAGTACCAACAACTGCTGGGTTTTGGGTTATCTCATGCTATCTGTATCTGATTAGTAAGTGTTGTAACTATAACGGAATGGTTAACTAAAATTGCCCACTACTTATTTTATCAGGATGATTATCTACACCTGACTAGTAATTGCTGCAACAATAACTGAATAAATAAAACTGCCAACTGTGTGAGTTCCTCGGTTGACTTCCTTGTTTGGTCTCGAGGGGGAATACCAGGATGGGATTGTTTGGTGTTAGTATCAGGTTGGTTCCGAATAGGTATTTCTTACCCCTCTCTGATAGCCGCCAGTTGTATCGAGTCTCTATAGGCTGTGTAGTGCATGCTGCCGCTGCCGCTTCAGTCCACCATACCTATGTAGGCGAGGACCGCCGAATTCTAGTCTCGCCGTGTACTGGCCTCAGTACTGACACTCCTCTTTTTCCTTTGCCCTTTGTCGGCACCCCTTTTGTTTCAGCAGGTTTTGAGATCGACGTCGTTAGCAGGGTTACCCTTCCGGCTTGGCCTGGGCAGGGTTATGGACGCCATTGGTTATTCTTCAGGGCTCTTAGCCCCATTTGCATCTTGTCCATAGTCGGACGCTCTATCATTTCAAGGTGATTTGGATCTTGTATATTATATCTGTATTCTTGACTCATGGAGTCGCTGTTATATATATCTGTTCTGTGGGTCCCATCGAGGACTGTTGTGTAATGTTATTACTTCGTTTTCCACCCGCACGAAAGTGCCTGGTGGGCACCTTTGAATCGTTTCTATGCGGGTTTGGCGGGTTTCAATAAAACTTGCATAGGTCCGATTCTGAGGGTGTTACAGAGTGGTATCAGAGCCAGGTTGTTGCGATACCCCACAAGTCCAGCCTGTAGGATAACCTAGCTAACGGCCGAAGTAGAGTGTCAAAACTATTTTTGCAAAAACGGTTGGATAGCTCTGATTAGGTCTGATTTTACTCCTTACCCCTCTACTATTCTCCTCTTACCTCTACGTGTTTTGAATCCGCTCTCTTCTCTTTCTTCGAGTCCAGGACTTCTCGTGATTGGGTTTTCCGTCGTATCTCTAGGGTTTCGCTTCCTCCTTTGGTAACGGTGTTCTACCATCCGGTGTTCAAGCTGCCTGAGGAATCCGTCTGCTGTGGCACCATTATGTGTTCCTTGTTTGTGCCTTCCGGTGTTTTCCGACGCGACGACATCATCTACGCCAGCTCCGATGCAGAGTCTACATCACTCCGTTGTTCCGAACCTCGCTTGTCGAGATCTTCAGTCTGATTCCGAGAGTTGGTTGCATAATCCGCCTATTCGTGTGCAGAGTAATGGTTTGGGTGCGCGATGGACTGATCACCATCCGACTACTCTTATCATTCGCTCTTGTACATCGAATCAGTGGATCCGGCAGTTTTACTCCTTCCACGGAAGTTAGGGGTGGCTTTATTTGTTGATGCCTCTACCTTCGACCTTTTTGATCCCGGAGTGTCCTCTCGACGATCACGGACAACGACCTCTTGTTAGTGGTGTCGCGAGGATCTACATGAAGCGAGAAGATGCAGATCGCCGACCTTCCTTCCGGTACCATGAGGCGGATCTCGAGGGCGAGATCCATTGTTAGTGGTGTCGAATTGTGGCATCCCGCAAAACCACTACTAGAAAATCGCGTTGTTTTTGTGCATTGCATCATCATGACCGCATTCTCATGTCATCATGCCACATTGCATTTGAGCATCGTCATCATCTTGCATTTGCTTGCATAAAACTAATTTCGGAAAAACCTAATTTGTTTTCTAAAACGCCCCATCTTTATTCAAACACCAAAACCGGGTCTCCGGATTATTTTGTTTTGTCTGCTATCATTTTGCAGAGGCTTTGTTTTAATCAAATAAAATATTAAATTATTTTTAGTGGGGCAGTCGAACGGGCCGATTCAACCCGAACGACCACCCCGTACAAAACAGATCTGTCCACCTAAATCCTACAGCTACCAATCCTATCCTACCCAACCCCCTCCACCTCACCCCACCCAATGGCATGTAGCCACCTCACCCTCTTCCTTCCCCTACCCAATCACAGCCCACCACCTGGCCAGCCCTCTTTCCTCCCCCTCTCTCTCTCTCCCCTCTCTCTCCCTGGACCCACTCACCCAGCCCCAACCAACCCAAACCCACTCACGCGCGCGCAGCCAGCCGCGTGCCCCCACCCCGACACCCTGGCCCCACATGCAACCCCGCTCCTCCCGTAGCCTAGCCCCTACCCTGATCGCCCGATCCCCACCTCTTGGCCCCACCTAACAGACCCACCACTCCCCACGCGAAGCCACCCCGCACGCCTCCTGCTCCGCTCCGTTCCCCCTCCTCCCTCCTCCCTGACCAACCGCCGCCACCCCGCCTGCCCCTGCGTCCTCCCCTCGAGACCTCCCTCCGACCTCCAGCGCCATCTCCCCGTTCGAGCCCTCCCCGTCGCCTCCCTCTGCAGCTCCCCATCGCCAAGCACGCCCCGCCGCCAGACCCGCAGCGCCACCTCTGGCCCTCCTCTCTCCTGCGCCGCCGCGGCCTTCTCCGTCGCCCTCGGCCGGCCCGTCCTCTCCCTTCCCCGCGTCGCACCCTCCCCGTGCGCCCCTGGGAACCGCCCGACCCCGACCGCTGCAGACCGTCGCCTTTCGCCGAAGCTCGCCCCGTCGCGCCTCTGCTCGCGCCGCCGCCGCCAGGAGCGACCCCGCGCCTTCCGCCGGGCCCTCCCTCTCCTCCGCCTCGAGCTCCCTGGTCGCCAGCGTCCGTGGGTCCCTGCCCGCCTCCGCCTCGCCGGAACCCGCGCCCCGGCTCTACCTCGTCGCGCCGGCGACCCCTTCTCTGCCTCTCCTTCGTGGTCCGCCCCACGCCCTCCTCCCCTGCAGAGCCCGGCCGGCGAGCCCCTCTGTACCGCCGTCGACCCTCTCGGCATCCCCTCCTCAGCCTTTTGTCCGCCGCCGCCAGGGCATCTCCTGCACCATCCACCGCCTCCTCGTCGAATCCCCGCGTGCGTCTCTGCTGCCTCGAGCCCTATGTCATCTCTGTTTCCCCCAAGCTCGGCTGCCCCGTTTGGCGTTGGTGTGGTGTTCTGTGGGGCACATGTGAAGCGTCGGTTGTGTTGCGAAGCATCGGTGTGATGCTGTCTGAAGACCACGCGACTATTCGTGGGTTCTCATCGCCACCAGAGATGCAAGACCGACCTCGACAAAACAATTGGCGATGGTCCGCGAAGTTCAACACCGACAAAAAACGGACGACAAGATCCAAGATTGTCGTCATGGAACGCCAAGCCTCCTTCCCGGAATCGCCATGACCGTCAACATGGAACCATCTACCAAGCCCCGATGACCGAGAACCCGGAAGCCAAGATCCATGACTCGGAGATGCCGGAACACCAAGTTCGTCGATACCCTGAAGACCCGTTCCCGGAGGCGAAGTCCGGACCCGATGACCGCCAAGATCGCCACAAGGACGACAAGTTCTACTTCCGAACGACAAGACCGGCCGATCCGCGGAACCGACAAGAGCGAACGCTTGGACCCAAGATCCCCGGCACGTCGCGTCAAGTTCTCCGTCTTGTATCCGCTCCCGCTGATCCCGTCGAACCCTGAACCCTGAGACCGAACCCTGCACCCCCGGAACCCCAAGATCTGCCGAACCCTAATGTGTGACCCCTTTCTCGAGCCCTATTTTATGAATATAACATTACCTGTTGCATATTAAATTGTTCATGCATGCATACTTGTCTGTGGTTTGGGGGCCCTATGCCGATTCACTTCATAATTAAATATGGGGCCCATATGCGGACAAATCTAGTCTTATATTGCCCTCATTTAAATTTGTGTAGCGAACCGATGCCATGTTTTGTCCTGTTAAGACAACATTTAAATGCAGGGTATCTAAACAACTAGAACCATATATTTAATTGTCGGGACCCCGGTTCCGCTTAATATGACCTAATTACATTGCACCTTCACCATGCCATGCATCATACATGCATCATGCCCGATCTTTTGCCGTAGTATTAAATATTGCATCCGGTGTTTATTCTAGCGTTTTGCTTCTTCACGGATAAGGCCGTTGAGTTGATGCGAGTGTCGACCCGATCTTCGGTTGAACCTTCGGCAATGCTTTCAGGCGAGCATCTCCCCCTTTCTACCTATCTTACTTTTATAGTATTTATTTACCTCATGTTGATCTATTGCTATCTGTGTTGCGATGCTCTAGTCTTCATACCCAAGATATCCCTTGCAGCCTTATATTGCCTTGGACACCTCCTATTACCTGTTGTTTGGTAGATAGTTGGACTTGCGTGTCGTAGTCGCTTGCTCAAGTGCTGTTGCGTGTCGTCAAGTGCCACAGTTGTTGGTGTATGGCCGCATGTTGATGTTGGAGATGATCATGGTTTTACTTATCGTTCACTTTAATTCCTGTTTAACAACTAAAATTGAAGTAAGTAAGCAGAGGCATCGGTGGGTGATAGATAATATTTGGTTTCCGACCGCCCACTTGTGTCCCGTAGGACCCCGAGTACTTGATACCTGTTCCTTGATTTATCGCGCTATCCACATACGGGGAGTATGGGATCCCCCTTAGCCAGAGCTTGATTCAGTCTTATTTCTTGGGGCCACAAACTAGTTTGAGGTTTTATTACGATCCTGTACTTATGCCATGCTTTACTGCTTTATTTACGTTTGTGCGAGGAGCACACTGTACTGTTTAGGATCGTGGCACGATTCCGCGGTGTCGACAAGCCCAGCCACACTTTCGGGTTCCCAGTCGTTCACAGCCGTCCCCACAACCTTAAGTCCGTATCGGAGCCGGCCGGCTTCGTTGCGGGTCTACTTTAAGAGGTGGCCCCCTGAAATATTTCTGAATCCTGTGATTGCTTTGTCGTGAAGGCCTCGTTGGGTTTTGATTTGGTTTTTCCGAGGTTGATCGAGTGTGTGTTGCTATTGGTGCACCCCGGCCGGGTAAAACTTTTTGAAAGCCGTGTCCGCGGTTATGGACGACTTGGAGCACAGTATCTCGACCATAGACAAGCATAACTAAAGTAGTGCTATAAATTTGACTTTATAATGACTAGTAATCAGCTTCACTATAATGGAATGGCTAACTAAAACTGCCCACAATTGCTTGTTGGTTTGTCGCTTGCGACAATTGTATCTAACTAGTAAGTATTGCAACTACAACGGAATGGCTAAATAAAAGTACCAACAACTGCTGGGTTTTGGGTTATCTCATGCTATCTGTATCTGATTAGTAAGTGTTGTAACTATAACGGAATGGTTAACTAAAATTGCCCACTGCTTATTTTATCAGGATGATTATCTACACCTGACTAGTAATTGCTGCAACAATAACTAAATAAATAAAACTGCCAACTGTGTGAGTTCCTCGGTTGACTTCCTCGTTTGGTCTCGAGGGGGAATACCAGGATGGGATTGTTTGGTGTTAGTATCAGGTTGGTTCCGAATAGGTCTTTCTTACCCCTCTCTGATAGCCGCCAGTTGTATCGAGTCTCTATAGGCTGTGTAGTGCATGCTGCCGCTGCCGCTTCAGTCCACCATACCTATGTAGGCGAGGACCGCTGAATTCTAGTCTCGCTGTGTACTGGCCTCAGTACTGACGCTCCTCTTTTTCCTTTGCCCTTTGTCGGCACCCCTTTTGTTTCAGCAGGTTTTGAGATCGACGTCGTTAGTAGGGTTACCCTTCCGGCTTGGCCTGGGCAGGGTTATGGACGCCATTGGTTATTCTTCAGGGCTCTTAGCCCCATTTGCATCTTGTTCGTAGTCGGACGCTCTATCATTTCAAGGTGATTTGGATCTTGTATATTATATCTGTATTCTTGACTCATGGAGTCGTTGTTATATATATCTGTTCTGTGGGTCCCATCGAGGACTGTTGTGTAATGTTATTACTTCGTTTTCCACCCGCACGAAAGTGCCTGGTGGGAACCTTTGAATCGTTTCTATGCGGGTTTGGCGGGTTTCGCTAAAACTTGCATAGGTCCGATTCTGAGGGTGTTACACTGTGAAAGTTAGATAACATATGCAATACATTAAGCATGCTTGGTTAGATAAATTTGATTATACCCAATCCTAGTTTTATTTGCAATCTTAGTTCTTTTATTTCTTAATTGAATCTTTCTATTGGAGTTTACTTAGTGACTTGTAGATTTTAGAAAGATATCTGAAGGTAGCATAAAGAGCATAAAACTTGGCCTAAGTTAGATAATCTTGATGTCATCCTGAGGCATGAGATTGAACTTAGATTAGTCACCCTTGTTTACCACCTCTCATTAGTGTTCACCCCCACTTGTAGATGCTAGTGCTAAGCATAAAAATTGATCACTTTAGATGGGGATACTTGGTGAAAATGGTTATGAAAACCTTAGAATGATGAGTCATTCTACTGAAATGTTTTGACATGTGTTCTTCAACACAAGATGATTTTGATGATGAAAATGTTAAGGCATGAGCCTTAGCCCTTTATAAAATTGATGGTTGTCTGGATGCGATACCATTCCAATTTTACCGTACAACCACAATACCCGAAATTTGGGTAGGGCTTGACTGGAAATTTATATACCTTAGTATGAGTTCTCTTGCGGCCAAGTTTTGAGTTGAGGCTACCTTGTGAAGATTGTCCACTTATGCAGTTCCCAAGATGACTGTTGGTCATGGTTGGGAGGCCAAACTGATAGGAGAGGTGCCTATACTAGGGCATGTAATTGAAAGGTTAGGATTGATTATCCGCATACTAGGGCATGTATGATGAATTCAGGATTGTTCCTGACGGATGTACTGAATATTTTGGTGAAACTGTACCACCTCTACAGAGTGTCAAACTATTCGAATAGCCGCGTCCGCGAATATGGACATTTGGAGTGGCCATACTATTCCGTCGTCAGATGTTTTCGAAATGACTTGTGAAATGATTCGTGACTTCACTTGACCACAACAGGATTGTGATATAAAATTTAAGTTTCCACTTAGGTGTTATAAAACTTTCAACGAGCTTTCTTTGCTTCTGAAGTCAGTTAAGGTAAATCTGGCTTTTTGCAAAACAACCTAGAGCCTAGTATTTCCTACTCAAAAACCACTTCACTTGTTAGTATTAGTTTGCGAGTACTTAAAGAGTACTCATGGCTTTATCCCTGGCTATTCCCGTGGCCAGACTATGACGAAGACTATCAGGAGGACGGACCGCATGAAGGTTACGACAACTAGGATCATCTCCCATCGTCAGCATTGCATGTGACCATGAAGATGGAGCTTCGCCCATGCTACCGTTATCATTACGTTATTCCGCTGCTATGATTGTATTAAGACTGGATCATGTGATACTTTAATAGTTCTAAGACCTTATGTATGGTTTGTAATGGATGATGTACTGTGATATCCAATCTGTTATGTCTCACAAAAAAGGTAATCCTAGTATTGCGAGGTATGGCATAACAAGCATCTGGGATTAAAAATCCGGGTGTTGACAGGGGCTAAGGGGCGGTGCTCCCCCACGATACCGGCGGCGGGGAAGGAGTCCCCCGTGCCGTCGCCGCCCTCTTCACCATCTTCACCGCCATCTCCATCACCTAATCCTCCTAGTATGCAGTTGTTCATCCTCCCACACACCTCTGTACCGTCCTATGTAAACATGGTGTTTGATGCTATAAGTTATAATGCTATGATCTATGTTATGTTTGTGTAGTTTCTTTGTTCTTGGATTGAATGGTTGAACATCTTTGGTTCATTAGAGTTGTATGTTGATATGGTACAGTCCTTTGGTGTCTATTATATTTGTGCGTGCATGGATTAAACATCATAGGATTTGTATTATGTGTAAGAGGAAGGGGGAAGTTCTGCCGGAGTAACAGAAACCTAAGGACGCGAACCGGAACATTGCACGTATGGGAGTAAGAGGACCATTAACTTAAGGATATGGTTGGGGAAACCTTAATGCATTGTTAGTAGTTTCACATGTTTGCTAACAATCCAATCATATAGTACATGTAATTCCAAGTAGTGAAGCGCATGTATATTTAGCCTCTCCCACATAGAAAACTGCATCGAAGACAATGGACCCGATTTATTAGCCAATTAAAGTTGGCAAAGCCCCACAATTACCACCACTATTCCACACTCATGGTTTTGTTAGTTTAGTGTATTTTATTGCTGCAGCAACTAGCTTTACTTTCTTGTTATTTATTATCTTGCAAAATTTTCTCCAGTACTCGTATTGTTGCTCTAGTTTTATTTCCTTGATAATGCAAACATTTTAGTATGCGTAGAGTTGTATCAGTGGTTGATAGAACTTGAGAGAATATTTATCCTAGCTTTAGATCCTCGTTGGGTTCGACACTCTTACTTATCGAAAAGGATACACATGATCCCCTATACTTGTGGGATATCATCACGGTAAAGGCCTTTCGAAACACGGACGCCACATGGCAACGTTCGCCATGGCAAAGGATCTTTTCCGTGTGTTTTCTAAATAAGACACCACAAAGACTTTGTTGTGTGTCTTACGCATAGACACGGCAAAGTAAAGTGAGACAACGGTTCCCGCGGAGATGACGGTGTTTATTCTTTGCCGTGTGTCTCCTCGAAAAGTACACGACAAAGAAGTTGTCTTTGCCGTGTGTCTTGTAACACCCTCAGAATCGGCCCTATGCAAGTTTTAGCGAAAACCCGCCAAACTCGCATAGAAACGATTCAAAGGTGCCCACCAGGCACTTTCGTGCGGGTGGAAAACGAAGTAATATCATTACACAATAGTCCACGATGGAACCCACAGAACAGATATATACAACAACGACTCAAAGAGTCAAGAATACAGATATACAATACAAAGATCCAAATCACCTGGAAAACGATATAGCGTCCGAGTACGGACAAGATGCAAATTGAGCTAAGAGCCCTGAAGAATAACCAATGGCGTCCATAACCCTGCCCAGGCCAAGCCGGAAGGGTAACCCTGCTAACGACGTCAATCTCAAAACCTGCTTAAACAAAAGGGGTGCCGACAAAGGGCAAAGGAAAAAGAGAGAGCGGTCAGTACTGAGGCCAGTACACGGCGAGGCTAGAATTCGGCGGTCCTCGCCTACATAGGTATGGTGGACTGAGCGGCAGCGCAGCAAGCACTAAACACCCTATAGAGACTCGATATAACTATCGGCTACCAGAGAGGGATAAGAAAGACCTATCCGGAACCAACCTGAGGCTAACACCAAACATACCCATCCTGGTATTTCCCCCTCGAGACCAAACGAGGAAGTCAACCGAGGAACTCACACCGTTGGCAGTTTTATTTATTCAGTTATCGTTGCAGCAATTACTAGTCAGGTATAGATAGTCATCCTGATATAATAAGCAGTGGGCAGTTTTAGTTAACCAATTCTGTTGTAGTTGCGACACTTACTAGTCAAATACAATTAGCATGAGATATACCAAACCCAGCAGTTGTCGGTACTTTTATTTAGCCATTCCGTTGTAGTGGAGCTGATTACTAGTCATATCGGATACAAGTCAAATTATAACAGTAAACTTTAGTTATAGTTGTCTATGATCAAGAACTGTGCTCCAAGTCGTCCATAACCGCGGACACGGCTTTTCGAAAAGATTTAACCCTGCAGGGGTGCACCAAAGTATCCACACGCACTTCGACCCTTTTTGCCAGATCAGTTAACATACACCCATCGGTATGTCGGCGGGGCCTAAGTCATGACGTTTCCCAGACCCAAAGCAAGTACATGGGGGCCACCCCACTAAGCTACCCGCAACGAAGTCGGCCGGTCTCCGAGACGGACTCAGGGTTTGTGGAGACGGCTGTAAACGACTGGGAACCCGAAAATGAGACTGGGCTTGTCGATACAGCGAAAACGTGTCACGGACCTAAACAGTACAGGTGCAGTACTTCGCACAATTTAAATTAAGCAGTAAAGCATGGCATAAGTACAGGATAGTAATAAAGCCACAAACTAATTGTGGCCCCCGGTACAATACTTTGAAATCAGGTACTAATCGATGGGGGTGCCCATACACCCCACCTGTGGTTAGCGCGCTCGATCTCGGAACAGGTGTCAAGAACTCGGGGTCCTACGGGACACTAGTGGGCGGTTAACAACCAAATAACATCTATTGCCCACCGGTGCCTCTGCATTTACCTACTTCAATTTTATTTATTAAACAGTAATTTAATTAAACGATAATTAAAGCCATGATCATCTCCAACCTTAAACATGCGGCAATACTCCAACAACTGAGGTACTGGACGACACGCAACAACACTTGAGCAAGCGACTACGACGCGCAAGTCCAACTATCTACCAAACAACAGGTAATAGGATGTGTCCAAGGCAATATAAGGCTGCGAGGGATATCACGGGTACGAAAACTAGAGCAATGCAACACAGATAGCAATAGATCAACAGGAGGGAATAAATACTATAAAAGTAAGATAGGTAGAAAGGGGGAGGTGCTCGCCTGAAAAACATTGCCGAAGGTTCATCCGAAGATCGGGTCGACACTCGCATCAACTCAACGGCCTTATCCGCGAAGAACCAAAACACTAAAGGAAACACCGGATGCACTATTTAATACTACAGGAAAAGATCGGCATGATGCATGTATGATGTATGACATGGCAAAGGTGCAATGCAATTAGGCAATATTAAGCGGAACCGGGGGTCCCGACAATTAAATATATGGTTCTAGTTGTTTAGATACCCCGCATTTAAATGTTGTAGTAACAGGGTGAAGCATGGCATCGATTCGCTACACCAATTTAAATGGAGGCGGTATAATACAAGTATATCCCGCATAAACACTCCATATTTAATTTAGGTGAATCGCCTAAGTACCCCCAACAACCACATTATGTTTGCGAGTATGACAATTAAATATGCAACAGTTTTATATAAAGCATTTATAAAATAGGGGCTCGGGAAAAGGTTCACACATCTAGGTTCGGAAGATCTTGGTTCTGGGGGTTCGGGGTTCGGTCTCAGGGTTCAACAGGGATCGAGGTTCAGATTCAATATGGAGAACTTGTTGTGTCGTGACGGAGAACTTGGGTCCAAGCGGTCGATCTTGCCGTCGCGAAGATCTTGTCGGGTCCGTGTATCGGGTCGGTCTTGGCGTTCGGGATGCAGAACTTGGCGTTCCACGGCGAAGTGCTTGACGTCATTTGGTTCCATGTCGACGGTCTTGGTGTCCTCGATGGAGAACTCGGTGTATCCGTGTCGGCGGCCTTGGCGGTTATCGGGTTCGGTCTTCGGATCCGATTGAAGCTCTTGGCGGTCCGGGGGAACGGCCTTCGGGTCCAGAAAGGAGATCTTGGTGCTCCGTGAGGTAGATCTTGTCGGTTCCACCCTCAAAGGCCTTGTGGTTCCGTGACGGAGATCTCCGGGTTCGGTTCGCGCTTCCTCGTCGACGGCTCGGGGTCATGGTACCCGGAAGGAGATCTTGGCAATATAGCGATGGGGTTTTCCACAGAAGATGCTTCAGAGGCCGGATCGGCCAACGCTCGTCTTGGCACCAACATGTCCTTGGTGGAACTTGTACCCGACATGAAACAACAGAAACGATTGGTCGAGCACATCCATCACCAACGGTACACACCAAGACACGCGCAGCCTCACAGAGAACACAGACGACCGGAGATGGTCGAGGTCGTACTAGGCAGTGACGCAGAGGAGGCTCAGGCCGCGCAGCTGCGGAGGCCGAACAGGAGGGTCGCCGGGATGCTCGAGCGGCGGCGGCGGCCGGGAGGCGGGACCGGCGAGGCAGGGAAGTCCGAGCTCTGCAGGACGAGGCGGTGGCGACGCTCGCGACGAGCCTCTGCAGCGGGGATCGGCGCCAGGTCTTGGGGAGGAGAAGCCCTAGCGGAGGCCGGCGGGGCTGCGGAGGAAGACGGTGGCGGGGAGAGGGCACGAGGCACGCGGCGGCGGGGGCGCGGTCGCGGTCGAGGGCCGGAGGAGAGCACCGGGAGGAGGCCGGGCCGGCGAACGCGCGGGCGCAGAGGACTCGGGGCGGCGGGTGAGCAGAGGACGGAAGTGGCCTGGCGGCGGAGGCGCGCTCGGCTCCGGGGCGACGGCCGGAGGGGGTGGAGGCGAGGGGAACCGCCGCGGCGGCGGCTGGCTCGCGGAGGGAGGCTCGCAGAGGTCCGGCGAGCTCGAGGGGGAGGACGGCGGCTCGTCGGAGGGGCGTCGGGAACGGCGGAGGTCACGGGAGGACCGGTCCGGCAGCGCGGGGAAGAGGGTACGGCGGCCCGGGCTCGGGGGAGGGTGCGCCTGGGCGGCGATGGCGAGCAGAGGCGAGGTAGGTGGGGAGAGGACGCGGTCGGGGGAAGAGAGAGAGGAGCGGGGGTGGGGTCGGGAGCGACAGGAGGGGAGTGGGGCCAGGGTGTCGGTGGTGAGAGGCAAGGCATGGGCGGTCTGATCCGGAAAGGGAGAGGTGTGGGGTGCGTCTGTGTGCTGCTGCGTGTGTGTGCGTGTGTGGGCCGGGGGGGATAGGTGGCAGGCTAGGAGTGGAGGAAGAAAGAAGGGGATTGGTCAGGGGATGAGGTGGCAGAAAACGATTGGCCGGGGTGAGGTGGAGGGGGGCTGGGTAGAATAGGATTGGGTAGGAAAAGGGTTTAGGTAGACCGGTTGTTGTACTGGGGTGGCCGACTGGGTCGGATCGGCCCGGTACGGCTGCCCCTAAAAATAAAATAAATATTTTAATATTTAAAACGGGGCTTTTGAAATCCATTGGTAGACGAAACGAAATAATTCGGAGACCCGGGTTTTATGTTTGAATAAAGACGGAAATATTTAGAAAACAAAACTAGGAGTTTCGAAAATAGTTTAGACAAAAACCATGCATGATGATGACGATGCTCAAATGCAATGTGGCATGATGACATGAGCATGCGGTCATGATGATGCAATGCACAAAAATAACGCGATTTTCTAGTAGTGGTTTTTGCGGGGCGCCACAATTCGACACCACTAACAATGGATCTCGCTCTCGAGATCCGCCTCATGGTACCGGGAAGAAGGGCGGCGATCTGAATCTTCTCGCATCATGTAGATCCTCGCGACACCACTAACAAGAGGCCGTTGTCTGTGATCGTCGAGGGAACACTCCGGGAACAAAAGGTCGAAGGTAGAGGTATCAACAAATAAAGCCACCTCTAACTCCGATAGAAAGAGAGAACCGATGCATTCTCATCCACTTCAATGTACACAAGCGAATAGAGTGAGTAGTCGGCATGGGGGCCAATCCATCACGCACCCAAACTATTACTCTGCACAATCAGTAGGAAAAGCGTGCAACCATTCTCGGAATCAGACTGAAGATCTCGACAATCGAGGTTCAGAAACAAAGGAGTGATGCAGACTCTGCATCGGATCTGGCGTAGATGATGTCGTCGCGTCGGAAAACACCGGAAGGCACAAACAAGGAACAAAGAATGGTACCACAGTAGATGGATTCCTCAGACAGCATGAACACCGGATGGTAGAACACCGTTATCAAAGGAGGAAGCGAAACCCTGAAGGTACGACGAAACCCAACCACGAGAAATCCTGGACTCGAAGAGAGAGAAGAGAGCGGATTCAAAACACGCAGAGGTGAGAGGAGAGCAGCAGAGGGGTAAGGAGTAAAATCAGACCTAATCAGAACTATCCAACCGATTTTGCAAAAATAGTTTTGACACTCTACTTCAGCCGTTAGCTAGGTTATCCTACAGGCTGGACTTGTGGGGTATCGCAACTGCTGAGCTCTGATACCACTCTATAACACCCCCAGAATTGGCCCTATGCAAGTTTTAGCGAAAACCCGCCAAACTCGCATAGAAACGATTCAAAGGTGCCCACCAGGCACTTTCGTGCGGGTGGAAAACGAAGTAATATCATTACACAATAGTCCACGATGGAACCCACAGAACAGATATATACAACAACGACTCAAAGAGTCAAGAATACAGATATACAATACAAAGATCCAAATCACCTGGAAAACGATATAGCGTCCGAGTACGGACAAGCTGCAAATTGAGCTAAGAGCCCTGAAGAATAACCAATGGCGTCCATAACCCTGCCCAGGCCAAGCCGGAAGGGTAACCCTGCTAACGACGTCGATCTCAAAACCTGCTTAAACAAAAGGGGTGCCGACAAAGGGCAAAGGAAAAATAGAGAGCGGTCAGTACTGAGGCCAGTACACGGCGAGGCTAGAATTCGGCGGTCCTCGCCTACATAGGTATGGTGGACTGAGCGGCAGCGCAGCAAGCACTAGACACCCTATAGAGACTCGATATAACTATCGGCTACCAGAGAGGGATAAGAAAGACCTATCCGGAACCAACCTGAGGCTACCACCAAACATACCCATCCTGGTATTTCCCCCTCGAGACCAAACGAGGAAGTCAACCGAGGAACTCACACCGTTGGCAGTTTTATTTATTCAGTTATCGTTGTAGCAATTACTAGTCAGGTATAGATAGTCATCCTGATATAATAAGCAGTGGGCAGTTTTAGTTAACCAATTCTGTTGTAGTTGCGACACTTACTAGTCAAATACAATTAGCATGAGATATCCCAAACCCAGCAGTTGTCGGTACTTTTATTTAGCCATTCCGTTGTAGTGGAGCTGATTACTAGTCATATCGGATACAAGTCAAATTATAACAGTAAACTTTAGTTATAGTTGTCTATGATCAAGAACTGTGCTCCAAGTCGTCCATAACCGCGGACACGGCTTTTCGAAAAGATTTAACCCTGCAGGGGTGCACCAAAGTATCCACACGCACTTCGACCCTTTTTGCCAGATCAGTTAACATACACCCATCGGTATGTCGGTGGGGCCTAAGTCATGACGTTTCCCAGACCCAAAGCAAGTACATGGGGGCCACCCCACTAAGCTACCCGCAACGAAGTCGGCCGGTCTCCGAGACGGACTCAGGGTTTGTGGAGACGGCTGTAAACGACTGGGAACCCGAAAATGAGACTGGGCTTGTCGATACAGCGAAAACGTGTCACGGACCTAAACAGTACAGGTGCAGTACTTCGCACAATTTAAATTAAGCAGTAAAGCATGGCATAACTACAGGATAGTAATAAAGCCCCAAACTAATTGTGGCCCCCGGTACAATACTTTGAAATCAGGTACTAATCGATGGGGGTGCCCATACACCCCACCTGTGGTTAGCGCGCTCGATCTCGGAACAGGTGTCAAGAACTCGGGGTCCTACGGGACACTAGTGGGCGGTTAACAACCAAATAACATCTATTGCCCACCGGTGCCTCTGCATTTACCTACTTCAATTTTAGTTATTAAACAGTAATTGAATTAAACGATAATTAAAGCCATGATCATCTCCAACCTTAAACATGCGGCAATACTCCAACAACTGAGGTACTGGACGACACGCAACAACACTTGAGCAAGCGACTACGACGCGCAAGTCCAACTATCTACCAAACAACAGGTAATAGGATGTGTCCAAGGCAATATAAGGCTGCGAGGGATATCACGGGTACGAAAACTAGAGCAACGCAACACAGATAGCAATAGATCAACAGGAGGGAATAAATACTATAAAAGTAAGATAGGTAGAAAGGGGGAGGTGCTCGCCTGAAAAACATTGCCGAAGGTTCATCCGAAGATCGGGTCGACACTCGCATCAACTCAACAGCCTTATCCGCGAAGAACCAAAACACTAAAGGAAACACCGGATGCACTATTTAATACTACAGCAAAAGATCGGCATGATGCATGTATGATGTATGACATGGCAAAGGTGCAATGCAATTAGGCAATATTAAGCGGAACCGGGGGTCCCGACAATTAAATATATGGTTCTAGTTGTTTAGATACCCCGCATTTAAATGTTGTAGTAACAGGGTGAAGCATGGCATCGATTCGCTACACCAATTTAAATGGAGGCGGTATAATACAAGTATATCCCGCATAAACACTCCATATTTAATTTAGGTGAATCGCCTAAGTACCCCCAACAACCACATTATGTTTGCGAGTATGACAATTAAATATGCAACAGTTTTATATAAAGCATTTATAAAATAGGGGCTCGGGAAAAGGTTCACACATCTAGGTTCGGAAGATCTTGGTTCCGGGGGTTCGGGGTTCGGTCTCAGGGTTCAACAGGGATCGAGGTTCAGATTCAATATGGAGAACTTGTTGTGTCGTGACGGAGAACTTGGGTCCAAGCGGTCGATCTTGCCGTCGCGAAGATCTTGTCGGGTCCGTGTATCGGGTCGGTCTTGGCGTTCGGGATGCAGAACTTGGCGTTCCGCGGCGAAGTGCTTGACGTCATTTGGTTCCATGTCGACGGTCTTGGTGTCCTCGATGGAGAACTCGGTGTATCCGTGTCGGCAGCCTTGGCGGTTATCGGGTTCGGTCTTCGGATCCGATTGAAGCTCTTGGCGGTCCGGGGGAACGGCCTTCGGGTCCAGAAAGAAGATCTTGGGGCTCCGTGAGGTAGATCTTGTCAGTTCCACCCCCAAAGGCCTTGTGGTTCCATGACGGAGATCTCCGGGTTCGGTTCGCGGTTCCTCGTCGACGGCTCGGGGTCATGGTACCCGGAAGGAGATCTTGGCAATATAGCGATGGGGTTTTCCACAGAAGATGCTTCAGAGGCCGGATCGGCCAACGCTTGTCTTGGCACCAACATGTCCTGGGTGGAACTTGTACCCGACATGACACAACAGAAACGATTCGTCGAGCACATCCATCACCAACGGTACACACCAAGACACGCGCAACCTCACAGAGAACACAGACGACCGGAGATGGTCGAGGTCGTACTAGGCAGTGACGCAGAGGAGGCTCAGGCCGCGCAGCTGCGGAGGCCGAACAGGAGGGTCGCCGGGGTGCTCGAGCGGCGGCGGCGGCCGGGAGGCGGGACCGGCGAGGCGGGGAAGTCCGAGCTCTGCAGGACGAGGCGGTGGCGACGCTCGCGAGGAGCCTCTGCAGCGGGGATCGGTGCCAGGTCTTGGGGAGGAGAAGCCCTGGCGGAGGCCGGCGGGGCTGCAGAGGAAGACGGTGGCGGGGAGAGGGCACGAGGCACGCGGCGGCGGGGGCGCGGTCGCGGTCGAGGGCCGGAGGAGAGCACCGGGAGGAGGCCGGGCCGGCGAACGCGCGGGCGCAGAGGACTCGGGGCGGCGGGTGAGCAGAGGACGGAAGTGGCCTGGCGGCGGAGGCGCGCTCGGCTCCGGGGCGACGGCCGGAGGGGGTGGAGGCGAGGGGAACCGCCGCGGCGGCGGCTGGCTCGCGGAGGGAGGCTCACAGAGGTCGGGCGAGCTCGAGGGGGAGGACGGCGGCTCGTCGGAGGGGCGTCGGGAACGGCGGAGGTCACGGGGGGGGGCCGGTCCGGCAGCGCGGGGAAGAGGTACGGCGGCCCGGGCTCGGGGGAGGGTGCGCCTGGGCGGCGATGGCGAGCAGAGGCGAGGTAGGTGGGGAGAGGACGCGGTCGGGGGAAGAGAGAGAGGAGCGGGGGTGGGGTCGGGAGCGACAGGAGGGGAGTGGGGCCAGGGTGTCGGTGGTGAGAGGCAAGGCATGGGCGGTCTGATCCGGAAAGGGAGAGGTGTGGGGTGCGTCTGTGTGCTGCTGCGTGTGTGTGCGTGTGTGGGCCGGGGGGGATAGGTGGCAGGCTAGGAGTGGAGGAAGAAAGAAGGGGATTGGTCAGGGGATGAGGTGGCGGAAAACGATTGGCCGGGGTGAGGTGGAGGGGGGCTGGGTAGAATAGGATTGGGTAGAAAAAGGGTTTAGGTAGACCGGTTTTTGTACTGGGGTGGCCGACTGGGTCGGATCGGCCCGGTACGGCTGCCCCTAAAAATAAAATAAATATTTTAATATTTAAAACGGGGCTTTTGAAATCCATTGGTAGACGAAACGAAATAATCCGGAGACCCGGGTTTTATGTTTGAATAAAGACGGAAATATTTAGAAAACAAAACTAGGCGTTTCAAAAATAGTTTAGACAAAAACCATGCATGATGATGACGATGCTCAAATGCAATGTGGCATGATGACATGAGCATGCGGTCATGATGATGCAATGCACAAAAATAACGCGATTTTCTAGTAGTGGTTTTTGCGGGGCGCCACATGTCTCCTCGAAAAACACAAGACAAAGAAGTTGTCTTTGTCGTGTGTCTCGTGGAAAAGCACACGGCAAAGAGACTGCCTTTTCAAAAAAAATTGAAAACAATTCAATTTTGTTTCAAACTTTTTTGAATATTATTTACTTGATAATCTCATATAGGATATTTTAACCCTCTGCATGCTTAATATTAGGTAAAATTGCAATCATAATCAAACTTCCCCTTCGGTCACCAATACTAACACTACTCTAGTTCTAGCATGCTTAACTTCTTTGTTCCTTTCGAATGAGTTTTCGAGAAAGAAATCATACCTTGTCGATAATACTTTCATATCAATCCTATTAACACTTGGACCATGATGTCACACATCTCAGTTTTAGATTCCAAACAATTATTTATGTAAACAATAATGAATAAGTAATAATAGTCTTGAATTCAAATAAAAAATAAAATGATTTTATTTTATTTCCTTTTTCTATTTAATATGGAATAATTCATATATTTAAATCCGTAAATCGTAATTCGACAAATAAAATGTCTAAATCAATCAGAAAAATGTGAGGAATCCAAATACATCCATATAATCTTGTGAAAATGGGGTGGTACCATTTTTAATTAGCCTTTTGGTGGTTGCTTCACAAAATCCCCTGTTTTTTATGATCGGAAAATGGAAAATGGCTTTTTGGTGCAACAAAAAGGAAAGTTTTCTTTTGCAACATTGTTCTCCATCCCTTGATGCACATGCATGCACAATATGTAACCACGCGAAGGTTCGCATTGTTTCGATCATTTTTGAATTTTTTATGCCTCTTTTAAACTATCGACAAACTTTGTCGAACGACAGGTATGAAGATTCTTAGCTTGGAGCTGAGCCTCTCTGAACTTGCATTGTATCTCTGATAAAATAGCATATTGTGAACCTAAAAATGATTTTTGTAAAACACCATGACCATCAGGTCATGTACCTATAGTTCATATCTGACCCACTTTCAACCGATTCGGCAGGAATTTGTCTCTTTCACCTTGGGTGGAAAGAAGGGTTTGAGATCCCTCTATTGGGAGATTCTACATTTCAGGTGGTCTAGTATTTTTGAAAAATGGGGTGGTAGCATTTTGAATTATCCATTTGGTGGTTGCTTCACAAAATCCCCCATTTTTTGCGCTCGAAAAAAGGAAAATGGCTTTTTGGTGCGGCGAAAAGGAAAACTTCCTCCTGTAACATTTTTCTCCATCCCATGATGCACATGCATGCATAATATGGGCACATTATCACAAACTATGTCTTGATTCTAGACATAACATTGGTCATTTGACCCGAAAGCCAAGAAACCTCGAATGAGATAGGTCATTTTGTGATGGTTTTTGATACATATTCAATATACCAAGTTTGATATTTTTTCCTCCAACTATGTCACATAATATGACACCATGCGAAGGTTTCGCATTGTTTCGATCGTTTTTCAAATTTTTATGCCTCTTTTAAACCATCGACAAACTTTGTCGAACGACGGGTATGAAGATTCTTAGCTCGGAGCTGAGCCTCTCTAAACTTTCATTGGATCTCTGATGAAATAGCATATTATGAACCTAAAAATGATTTTTGTAAAAAATCCTGACCATTAGATCATGTACCTATAGTTTATATCTGACCCACTTCCTATCGATTCGACAAGAATTTGTCTTTTCACTTGGATTGGACGGAAAGGTTTGAGATCCCCCTATTAGGACATTGTACATTTAAGGTGGTCTAGTATTTAAAAAAATGGGTGGTAGCATTTTGAATAAGCCATTTGGTGGTTGCTTCACAAAATCCCCCATTTTGCGCTTGGAAAATGCCTTTTTGGTGCGGCGAAAAGGAAAACTTCGTCCTGCAACATTGTTCGCCATCTAATGATGCACATGTATGCACAACATAGGCATATTATCACAAACTATGCCTTGATTCTAGCCATAACATTGGTCATTTGACCCGAAAGCCAGGAAACCTCGAATAAGATAGGTCATTTTATGAAGGTTTGTTTTGAGACATATTTAATATACCAAGTTTGATATTTTTCCTTCTAACTATGTCACATAATATGACACCACGTGAAGGTTTTACAATGTTTCGATCATTTTTTAATTTTTTATGCCTCTTTTAAACCATCGACAAACTTTGTCGAATGACGGGTATGAAGATTATGAAGATTCTTAGCTCGGAGCTGAGCCTCTCTAAACTTGCATTTGATAACTGATTAAATAGCATATTCTGAACCTAAAATGAATTTTGTAAAAAATTGTAACCATTAGATCATGTACATGTAGTTCATATTTGACCCACTTCCTACCGATTCGGCTGGAATTTGTCTTTTTCACCTGGGGTGGACGGAAAGGTTTGATATCCCCCTATCGGGACATTGTACATTTAAGATGGTCTAGTATTTTTGAAAAATGGGACGGTAGCATTTTGAATTATCCATTTGGTGGATGCTTCACAAAATCCCCTATTTTTTGCGCTCGGAAAATGGAAAATGACTTTTTTGTGCGGCGAAAAGAAAAACTTACACCTGAAACATTGTTCGCCATCCCATGATGCACATACATGCACAATATGGGCACGGTATCACAAACTATGCCTTGTTTCTAGCCATACCATTGGTCATTTCACCCGAAAGCCAGAAAACCTCGAATGAGATAGGTCATTTTGTGAAGTTTTTTTTGAGACATATTCAATATACCAAGTTTTATATTTTTCCTCTAACTATGTCAAATAATATGATACCACACGAAGGTTTTACATTGTTTCGATAATTTTTGAATTTTTTATGCCTCTTTTAAACTATGGTCAAAACGTCGAGCACAAAGATTCTTATTCAACATAAATATATAATATTTGAGTTTAGATAAATAGATCTCATTTTTCTGCAAATTATGATATATTGTTTTTATTTTTCTGAATTAGAATGATTTTTTATGATTTTCCTAAAAATAATGTAATAAAAGGAAAAAAAAGACTCTGACATGCATAATGCGAAATACACACAGCAAAGGCCCTTTGCTGTGTATACTGCGGAATACACACGGCAAAGGCCGACGATGGCACACGACAAAGAGGCCATCGTCTACAACCCGTTAGCTACTCCCCGTCAGGTAGACCTGTAGGGTCGCGGGACCCACCTCGTTGTCGTGACGATGTCTATGCCATGTGTCGCTGTCGACTTTGCCGAGTGTTTTTTCTTTGCCGTGTTCCTTTGTGGGTCTTTGCCGTGTATATTTATTTGCCGTATTCTTTTCCCGAAATTTGCCGTGTTCGTCTATTTTGCCATGTGTTTTCTGGGTTACACACGGCAAAGAAAAACTTTGCCATGTTTCAGTCTATTTGGCACACGTCAAAGCCATGTCCTCACGACAGAGAAATATTTTCCCTAGTATGGGCCGGGCTCCTTTTGAGTTGCCCTACCAATAAATCGGAGTGAGTACTTCCTTTATATAAAATAAAAGGTCTCCATCAAATATCAACTTTTGATTAAATACGTACGTGAAAAGCAACCTAACACAAGAAACAAAATCGTGAGACATGACGATCAAGGGGTGACGGGGAAAGTAAGGGCCCGTCAAGTGCCGTACACGAACCCTAGCCGCCTAGCCGGTCCCGACCATAACCCGACCACCTCACACCCAGTGCGAAAAGGCAACACGATATACACCGAAAAAAGCTGTCGATATCGTAGATATCCCTAAAGCCATACATGTTGCGCAGTGCGCAGGTCGATAGAAGAGTTTAAAAGGCCACGCATTCCCTTTGACCGGTAGAAAGCTAAGAACACGAGAAGAGAAGAGCCAAGAAGTACAAGCTCGTCCTCCTCCAATAAGCCGATCGATCCATCAAGCTAGCTAGCTGTAGGTGCAGATCGATGTGGGAAGGAGCAGGCGTCCATGGCAACCAAGAGGCTCTCCTGCTCCAAGCCGCCGGCGGAGTCACGCACCACGGGGGCGACCACGGCCACGCCTCGGGGCTCCCGCCGTGGCTCGGCCCAGCTGCCGCCGCGTCGCCCTACATGATTCCCCACCTGCCGCCTGCGCCTTACGGTGTGGAGATTCCCGAGGCTGGTGGGCCTTTCGGCATGGGTGAGTACACTGAGGGCGGGGGCCTGGGGCATCAGTACGGGCTGTTTGGCCGGGAGCCGCCGCAGCAGCACACCAACGGAAGCGGTGGCGGTGTTGGGACGCCGTTCCTGCAGATGGGGCCCCACGGGTCGAGGATGGTCTCCGGGTTTCTGGGGAGTCTGCATGCGGAGCTGGGACGATTATCGGCCAAGGAGATCATGGACACCAAGGCGCTGGCGGCCTCTCGTAGCCACAGCGAGGCCGAGCGCCGCCGCCGGCAGCGCATCAACAGCCACCTCTCCAGACTTCGAAGTCTGCTCCCCAACACCACCAAGGTGATCTATAAAATAATCCGTATACTCATATGATATGATATGGTCGATTAACCTTGATTATCACCTTGGTTAATCATCCTCAATACTGCCCCTCTATATATATTCACTTGATGCATGGCTACATATGCATATTTTGGCTACTGCTAACCCTAATTTAATTGATTGATGGTCCTGAATCTTGACAAATGATCACGAGGTCCCGGATCTAGATAACGTACGGGAGACGCCGTTGAAATGGAGCCCACAGGGTCCATGAATCGATTGACTAACTAAGAAATATTGATGAAGTGTGTGTTTTCACTCAAGGCCTTAATAAAAAATAAGTTGATAACGGATCTTGCTCTTGAAAAAAAATGAAAACTTGCAATTAAAAGGGGCATCTACCTTCCTCGATTGCTCCATTTCATATTTTTCTTTGAGTGAATTCCACTTCTTACCCTCAATTGTACATTTGTGACACATGTTACTACATTTAGTGGAACTTCAATCACAATATCCCATCTAAGAACTTTTAAATCTGGTTTTACCCCATTTTAGCATTTTGCATGTTCTGTTAGATAACAATGACATGTTAGGTCAATGTGGCACCACATCAATCTGTAAAGCTCGGAGGGTCCATCATGATCATATCTAGCCTTCACTTCTCCATCCTTCCATTCCTCACAATTCTCTTGACATCCTCAAACCGCGATTATTATCACCTCATGTCTTGCCCAACATGCACACATTAGGCCTTGTTTCGTAGGCCGGTTTTGTGAGGTTTTAGAGAGTATTTCCCAAGCGGTTATCCTAGGATTCCCGAAAATCCTAGCTAGCCTGTTTTGTAGCCCGAGTTTGAACGGGTTCAACTCCAAATATCCTGGCCAAAACACTCTGATTGGCCTATAAACTGAAACGCTAACCTCTCCTCGTTTTTTCAAAACCCTCTCTAGATGCAAGCTTTGACGGGGATTGGGTGAGGGGAATCGTTTCACCCAATCCCTGGGGGACTAATCCAGCTGATCCACTAAAAAACACGGGAACAAAACAAGGCCTTAGGCCTTTTACAGTGGGGTGTATCTTAGCATATTATCCTAGGAGAAATAAATTGTTAAGAGACAACTTCTCCAATGCATTTTTTCTTAAGTGATGTATCTACATTTAATGTTTTAGATGACATGCATGCATTTGATTGGTCTAACCATGCTTTTTGCCTAAGTGGTGCCATAAATACGCAAATATAGGTGAAAGGGAAATTCATACTTTTGCCATAAAATTTAGAATATCATTCAGGTTCCATTTCTAATGTTCAACATGCGAGTGAATTTGTGATACCTCTTCTTATGCGCAGCAGTCAATGGGTGCGATGAGAGTTCACAACATATGTTTTTGTTACTATGTCAAAGTAGCAATTGCTCCGTCTCATTTTGAAGGGTCATATATTATATGGATGAAAGTGTGGAACAATAGAGTTTACGGAGGAAACAAGTTCGTTTCTTCTGATCCCGCGTGTTCACATTTCCCAACCGACCGAGTACCGGAGTAGAAATACTCAATTTAGCAATGGAGGAGACACACCGACCGAAACAAGGGAAATGTTGGGCGAACGTAAAACACTTTACCAAGTAAAAAAGAGAGGGCTCACACCTGAACTACCACTTCCTGACAATGCACAAAAAGATGGTGCAGAAGCCTTTGGATTCATGGGAGACCGCTGCATGTTCCGGTCGCGGGGGGAAGCGAAGCGATCGAGGATGGTGTGTCAGGGCACTCAGCAAGCTGCATTTGCTGGGAGAGGCGAGCACTAGATCGAGCCCCGCATGCAAGCTTGCGCCCTCCAAAAAGCGAGGCCGGCCCGCGCGCATGCAAAGGCCCCGCGATTTTTGTAGCTTTTCCTCCATGTTCTCTCGCCTGCACTCGATCGATCGCCGCCCTCCTACCGCCACTACAGCCCGGCCCGAGCGCATGCATGGTGCCTACCGCCAGCACATTCCGCCACTAGCTACTACTACTCCGTACTACTATACCGTGCATGCAAGCTGTGCTGCACGCACGCGCCCAAAGCTTAATGATGGCTACCTCTGATCGATCTGTGCATGCGCTTTGGTTGGTGTGCAGACGGACAAGGCGTCGCTGCTGGCCGAGGTCATCGACCATGTCAAGGAACTGAAGCGCCAGACGTCGGCGATGATGGCCGACGCGGACGAGGAGGTGCCGACCGAGGGGGACGAGCTTTCCGTGGACGCGGCGGCCGACGAAGACGGGAGGTTCGTGGTGCGGGCCTCGCTCTGCTGCGAGGACAGCCAGGAACTCATCCCCCACATGGCCCGCGCCCTCGTCGCGCTCCGGCTGCGCGCGCGCCGCGCCGAGATAGCCACGCTCGGCGGCCGCGTCCGCAACGTGCTCCTCATCACCGATGTGGGTGAAGAGGACGGGGGAGGTGAGGAAGAAAACGGACGCCACGGCGGGAGGGACGACGACGACGACGACAGGTGCGCTGCCTCGCACCGGAGGCATGAGCTCGTCGCGTCGATCCAGGAGGCGCTGCGCGGCGTCTTGGACCGGAAGGCGGCGAGCAGCGACACGTCGTCTTCCGGTGGCGGGAGCATGAAGCGGCAACGCATGAACCACGGGGAGCAGGATCAAGGTTCCTTCTAGCTGGTGTCCGGACACCCGTAGCACTAGCTCCATGCATGCCTAGCAGCCTCATACGGCAGTTAGCATGAAATATGCATGAATCTTACTCTTTCCGTTTCAAAATATAAGATGTTTTAGATTTGTGAAGAAAATATATTTAGACTTATTTTAGTGTGTTGATTTACTCTAAACATGAGTGAATTTACATATTAAAAAAGTTTAGATACATTTGTTTTACAAAACTAAAACATCTTATATTTTAAAACGAGGTAGTACTACTATAGTTTGTGCGAACTCAACTTAGTATAGATGTACGTTTTTTTTAGCTCACTTCAGGATTAGGAGTTTGCCTGGTGTTGTGGTGTGCCCATGAGGGAAAGAAAAATGGAGGATAAAACTTTGGATCGATAAGATAGAGGGATAGTTTTTATGTTTCCCCTTATATACATGTTCGTCTGCATGTTATTTTAATTTGCATGTGTATGTATCGGGCAGAGTGGGTGTTTCAGGAGGATAGTTCACTGTTAATTGTTCTATGGGGTATTATGGAAGATGGAAATGGTTCATTTGGAATATATATGTCAGTTTCCCACTTCTTTTTCATTTCATATGTTCATATCTAGACACATTTTATATGCATGCTGGGGATATGTTGGCCAATATTTCGGTTGCTTTGCTATAGTTTCTTGTGCTCTCATTTTTCTCCCCGCGTATTAGCCAGATGGACTATCATTTTACAGTGTTCATGGTGTAGAAACATCATGCTATTTATATTGGGAAATCGTCAATGCCTCCGTGTGCATATGAACTCAAGCATGGGGAGTTGTAAGATGCATATGAGGACTCAAATGCGCCAGTCACTCGTACATGTGCAAAAAGATAAAGTTATACTATAAGTAGATAAAGGTATACTATGTCAAACCGGGTTAGTCTATATCAGTGGCGGAGCTTGAGAAAAATCATGGTCGGGCCAAACTAAAAGAAACACAAAAAATTTGTTCCGAAACACACCATTTCACTAGAAGAGTAGACATTAGTCATTGATCAAATGCTTTTGTTCCTGTTGGTTACAAAATCAGGAGAAGCATACATTTATATACTATTACTACAGAGGCACATAAGAAAAGAACCTACACCAATATAAGCTAGACACTAGAGGTGCTAAGCATGAGAACCTAAAAATAGATTACCGCAGGAGAACTGGAGAAGAGAAGGGGATCGATTCGTGGTCACAGGCTCGTAGGCAGGATCGGAGGAGCAGCTGGCTCGACAGCTTTTCCCGTGCCTATGCGGTGCGACCGTGCCTGTGCGGTGCGCCCGTGCCTGCAGGCTGCCCGCTGCGGTGACTCCCTCCCTGGCCGATCCTAGGCTTTAGACAGCGGCGCGGCGCTGCTGTACCTCCTCTACTCCACTGCCTCCCTCTGATTCTCCCTCTTTTTTGTCCAAATTGGAAGACCTAGCTTGGCGTCTCCATGGCCATGGTTTCTGTCGAGTTAGGCAGAGAGAATCGGTGAGGATTGAGGAAACTTCCTGGAAGGCAGTGTTTGAATAAGGAAACCATTGTTTTACGTATTTTTCTTTTGAGTTTGAAGAACCTTTTGGACCTCAAACGCTAAGGAGATATTTGGCACATAACAGTCTATAAAAATGTAGGAATGGAGACCAAGAAGTATACTAAAGGCGGTGCAAGGGGATGTGACTATCCATCGGCACGTCCGAAAGGGAATAGGATCTCCCCTTGTCCGTGTGATTGCATCTGTTCTTTTGCTTGCACTTCTAGTTTGACACGGACTATATGTGTACCTCCTTCATGAATTCTAGAGAGAGATTACGCCACCATCGAAAGACCAAAACAACAAACAGAATATCTACCGCTAATGAAGAAAACATGTACCAGTTTGTTGGCACTCCAAGTGTGGAGTGCTATAGCAAGTCTTCCTCCTAACAAGGATGACTTGGGGTTTAATATCATATTTTCATGAAAATAGCAAAGCCCTTTCCTTGTCCTGTTTTATCAACCCACAAAAGAATATGTTTTTCCTTGTGTCCCCTACTCCACTCTAATGGTTGTCAACCATGCATTATGTAAGCAATATGAATACACAATAAATAAACAAATTAAAGTAAAAAACTATAATTAAATGTAAATGCAATGATTTAAAATAGTGCAGCCATGATGGGAATGATGAAAACTATATGTAAACTGGAAATACAAGACAGATATATATTTTGGAATAAATAATTTCATAAAATAGAAGAGCATGTGGAGTTAATTAAACGGTGCTTCTTATTCATATAAAATGGAAAAGGATCATGGGTTCACTTGACTACTCTCTCACAAATATGGTGGCATGAATATAGCTTCACACGAGAAGATAATTGATAGTTGTGAAGTACAACCATTTTTATTTGCATTTAAACCTTATATTAGTCAAGTAATTGATAAAATATCTCTCTTATATTGCCACTAATGACTAACTATTGCATAGATGTGCAAATATTTTATTTTATTTTTCTCCTTGCATGAATGGACACTTTTAGCGAAATCTAGGATATTATGAGGAATTACGAGTTGCTAATTTTCTAACTCAAAGAGGCCAAGAAGGAGGCGTCCAGAAGTTTTAACGAGCATGGGTACGGGTGGCGCCCATCCACACCGCCCACACGTATCAAGTGCCACCGCCTTCGCCTGGTCAAACCAAGAAACTTTTGTGAAGACGCCTATATATAATTTAGACCAGAGCCGTCAGAAATCCTAACGCGGTACACCTTAAACATATTTGAAGTCATTGACATATGAGGACAGGGTATCTTCCATGGAGCCACCGGCATCATCATCACCATAGTCATCCTACCTCTCCATCTCCCCACCATAGCCATAGTCCTATACTCGTAATCTTGATCCCATCGCGATCGGCAACATTGTAAGGATATTTGTAATTTGTCTTAAGAATTTCAATAAAATATTTATGATTATTGATCTAATCATAAGTGAGTAGTCCTCATGGGATAAGGGCTAAGCCATAGCCTAGCAGCGTTATGTGCATCCTCTAACATAGAGTATTCTGTTGTGATTTTGATATTTGATTTATCCTTTGTATTCTTGTCTTTTACCACAATCCAAGGACTTATTAGGAACCCAAGACCCCAAGGATTGATACATATATTGAGGTGAGATGGATGGTAATCGACTTCTACTCATGAAACTAAGTGACAGTAGGGGGGTACACTAGTTTTTTAGAGATCCATTTGGGATGCATAACAGTAACATCATCAATCATAAAGGTTTGATCTATTTTACTTAATAACCATGTAACCCCACGTGACAGTGGTGTAGTGGTTGAACAAATGTCTTGTCAACACCCGGATTTTTAACCCAGATGCCTATTATGCCATACATCGCAATCCTAGGATTACCATTTTTGCGAGACATAACAGATTAGATATCACAGTACATCATCCCTTATAAACCATACATAAGGTCTTACAACAAATAAAGGATCTCATGATCCAGTCTTAGTACAATCAAGCAGCGGGATAAAATAATAATGATAGCGTGGGCGAGGCTCCATCTTCATGGGCACAGGCAATGCGGACGATGGGAGATGATCCTAGTTGTCGTAACCTTCCTACGGTCCTTCTTCCTGATAGTCATCTTCATAGTCTGGCCACGGGAGTAGCCAGAGACAAAGCCATGAGACTCTTTAAGTACCCGCAAACTATCAGTAACAGGTAAAGTGGTTGGAGTAGGAATACTAAGCTCTAGGTTCTTTTGCAAAAAGCTAGATTTATCTCTAACTGGGTTTAGAAGCAAAGAAAACTAGTTTAAGGTTTTATAACACCTAAGTGGGAACTTGAGTTTTTATATCAAGTCAAAGTCATGATTCAATTCACAAGTCATTTTGAAAACATCTGACGATGGAACAGTATGGCCACTCCAACTGTCCGTAACGGCTATTCGAATAGTTTGACACTCTTCAGAGGTGGTACACTTTCACCACAACATTCGATACATCCGTCAGGAACAATCCTGAATTCACCATACTCAGTATGCGGATAATCAATCCTAACATTTCAATTACACGCCCTAGTATAGGCACCTCTCCGATGAGTTTGGCCTCCCAACCATGACCATCTGTCATCTTGGGAACTACACAGGTGGTAAATCTTCACGAGGTAGCCTCAGCTCAAACCTCTTCCGCAAGGGAACCCATACTAAGGTATATAAACTTCCAGTCAAGACCTACCCAAATTCGGGTATTGTGGTTGTATGGTAAAATTGGAATGGTATCGCATCCAGACAACCATTAGTTTTATAAAGGGATAAGGCTCATGCCTCAATATTTTCATCATCAAAATCATCTGGTGTTCAAGAACACATGTTAAAACATTTCATTAGAATGACTCATCATTCTAAGGTTTTCATAACCATTCTGACAAAGTATTCCCATCTAAAGAGATAGTGTTTTATACTTAGCACTAGCCACTAAATTTGGGGGTAAACACTAATGAGGGTTGGTAAACAAGTGTGACCTATCTAAGTTCAATATCATGACTCGGGATGACATCAAGATCTATCTAACTTAGGCCAAGTTTTATGCTCTTTATGCTACCTTTAATATCTTTCCAAAGCTTACAAGTCACGAAATAAGAGTAATAAAGAGCTTTGATAAAGAAATAAAAATAAACAAGCTTGCAAGTAAAACTGGGATTTGGTATAATCAAGTGGTATAACCAAGGCATGCCTAATGCATTGCATAGGTTCTCTTGCAGGTTTAAGCTTGCAAGTATGACTTGCATGGTTTAGCTTAGCTTGCCTTGTGCAGTGCAGTGGTTGAAGATCTCCTCGGCTTCTTCCTCATAGTAGTCTCCTTCCTCTTCGTATCCATGCTCGGTACTAGCGTCTATAAATAAATACGAGGTATACAATCACCAAACAATACTTAACTACTCCTATTTATCACACTAGGGTTTTCAATCTAACATCATCACAATCATTAAGGCAATAGTTTTATTTATTTCATTTTGGACAAGTAATTTCTACTCATTGAAAAACTACTTAAGATTTAAAATTCTCCAACTAAAATAGGGGATCATGTTGACACATGTCATCACCACATATTTCAGTACTTGGGAATGTGATTTAAAGTGGTGTCACAATTTAATAAGGTTTAGCCTTTTATTTTAATTAATTAAAGTGACTATAAATGCTTATGGGAATTCTTTTATTACTTTTCCATTATTAATGCAAGTAAACCTAGATATTTTTATATATTCAGAAAGGTCTTGTCAAATGTGATTTTTGAGAGTTGTAATCAACTCAAAAGCATTTATGGTTGAATTTTGAAAAATGTTTGAATGCAGAAAAGTCGCTGCCTTGTTATTTTTACTATAGGTGATCTTTTATTTCAAATGGTTTGAATCGAACGGGTTTGGATTAAGAATTTCAATACCTTTCTAACAAAATTGTTTTCATGCAATTTGTTTCAGATAAACTCTCTCGATTGATTTTTGAATCTATGGATAGAACTAGGTTTGAAACTAAATTGAAAAACCTAAATTCAAACTAACTGGGTCACGCGGGAAATTAACTGGGTCGGCCCACTGCGCATAGCGCGTGCGGGCGGTTTAAGTGGTTGTCCCCACCAGTTAGTGAGACAGGGGTGCGAAGGGGTACAAGGTGATTACAACCGTAGGATTAGAAGTAAGATCTACGGCTAAGGATCGTTGTCCACATCTGAACAGAACGAGACGAGCACGAACCCTAGCGCGGACAGTGGGGGTCAGTGGCGGCTCACCGGGGCTCCGGCGATGGTCGGAGATGGGGGAAAATGACAGAGTCGACAACGGCGATCCTCCTGGTACCGGTGGCTCCTCCTGGGGCAGCTCCAATCGACAGCGCCCTTCTCCTCCAGCAGCGGTAAGCTCCGGCGAAATTCCGGCCACCTGGTGCTCGCCTTGCTCCGGGGATGAAGTGGGGTGGTTCTGAGAGAGAGGGGAGTGGAATGGTGTGCTGAATTCAAACGGGGAAGGCCTCTATTGATAGTGCGATGAGGGAACCGAAGGGTGCGGGCTGAGCTCATCGAGGTCGGCTTCATAGTGAGCTAACGGCGTGGCCAAAGGTAGGGGACGGTGCGCTGCCTCCTGGCGAAGCTCAATGGCTTGATGGCGAGGCGTGAGGGCGGTGCGGTTCGGTCGGAACACGTCAACGCTCTGAGCGGCACAGACGGCAGTTTTAATGGCGCACAGCGGCTACGGGTCGCGCGGCGGCGAACGGGGTTATATGGGCGGTTCCTGGAGCGGTGATGATCATGTACGCGAGCGGCGAAGGCGGGGAGCGGTTTGTGCAAACGTGTTGAGCGCGGCGCTCTGGCGTTCTCTCGGCATGGTCGCAGAGACAGTGGGTGGCAGGGCTCGAGCGCTGGACAGGGGGTGGCAGTGGACGGTGGCGTGCGTCCCAGACACGGTTGGCGAGTCTAGTTAGGCTTGTAGCTTACTGTCGACATTGGGGGTGGCATTTGTGCTCGGCCATGGTGACCATTGATGGCATGGTCGAGTTTACAGTGAGCTAGAGCTGCTTAAACAAGGTAGATGATCTACTGGGAGTGTATTGAGAGCTAGAGAGGGTACAAGGTTGGCACATACACTGCTCACTATAGTGTTTGTGGTTTAATTTGATTTGTGTTCAGAAGGTGTTTGATGAAATGGCCGCAGGAGATTTAAATTTTAATTTTTGGATGAAACTTGGTGGGTGTACTGGTCACATACTAGGTAGTCTATGGTTGCTTGGATTTGTCAAAGTGCACTGGTTTGGTTGGGTTTTAAGAAATGGTGATCTTCCCATATGAACTAGATTCAATTTTTGAATGTCATTTGAATAAGGTTGCCAAATGTTTCTGTGGGTTTGCAAAGTGGGCTTGGGTTCACTTTCACTTGGTCTAGCAAGGGGTGAAAAGAAATGGATTTGTTTCTATTTGAAATCTTGGACTAGAAACATTCAAAGTGGTCTAGTGAGCAAGATTGGCAAAAATGACCATTTGCTTATTTTGTTTGTTTTTGAATTTCTATTGATTTGATTCTGCTTGGATTTGGTTTAGATGATGTTGTTTTCATCTTTAAACCACTCCTTGCTATTCACAACAATCAAACAAGTCCAACCATGCATTCATCACATACACACATGCATTCATATGGATTTTAATTAACAAAGTTTTTGTTAACCCTAATTTTGGGTGATTGGAATTGATAACCTTGGTCAATATTTTTGGGTTGTTACATGTCTGTAGTAGATGTGGTTGGCAAATACTATGGTAGTTACAAACCTACCTGTCACATCATTTATCTAATATGGATCATAACTCATGAACGATATTATTATCATTTTCTCTATTCCATATGTGTGCACAACTGCAAGTGAATTCTTAGCCCTGGCCTATCTGTATCCATTGATATAAACAAAAAAAATAAACATGTAGAGTACAGTAAACAAAGATACAATGATTTCTCAAGGTCTTATTCGACATAATATTACACCAAGCAAATTCTTCCCAAGGTTCGATAAACCTGCGTATGTTAGTGAGAAAGCAAGCTATACTACATCTATTATCCGGATCAAGGTATCAGCCCTTTTTCTGGTGTTGTTACTGGAGAAACAATTCTCGCTACCCTGGTGAGATTATTAGAGACCGTGCTAGTTAGTTTTATTTTTAGTTTAGTTTATTTATTGTTCTTAGTTTACTTTTTGTTAATTATTGAAAACCCTAATATATTAGTTACTCTTTTATTTGTTAATCTTATTATTTGTCTTATTCAAAAACACAAAAAAGATTTGATATATGGCAGAAAAGAATCTTGGAGAGCATGTTACTCCTAATGATGATTATTTGCGTGCACGTACTACTCAATCTGTTGTCACAAGGAAAAACTATGAAATTAAGTCTAACTATTTAAGTTTGGGCCAGCATGACCAATTTGAAGGCTCGGCTGCTGAGTACGGAAGTATGCACTTAAACATCTTTACTAAGATATGCGACATGATGTGCATGAGTGATGTTGACCCGATTTGGTCAACCTATGTTTATTCCCTTTCTCACTTAGAGAAAAGGAAAATTATTGGTTGCTGGAATTGCCTAAAGGAACCAACACTTCATGGGAGGAATCCTCCCGCTAAGATTATGCGACTATGATCTAACATTACATGGTTTAAACAAGAAGACCGCTAGACACTAGCTCTTGCATGAGAAAGGATGGAAGGATTTCTTAAGAAAGTGTCCCAACCATGGGATGGAGGAGCGGTTAATCCTCCACTTATTTTATATTGCTCTTAATCCTATATATAATTCTATGCTTGACACTACATCTAGAGGCACATTCATGAGCAAACAAGTTGAAGTTTCCACTATGCTTGTTGATGATATGTAAAACAACCATGCCCAACGATATGTGGAAAGGTCCTCCTCAATAAAGGTAAACTCTATTAGTGAGGAGAAGAATGAATAACTCACTACAAAGGTGAATGAGCTTATAAATATAATCAAGGGTAAGTAAGAATCCAAAATTAATGCCATCACCAACACTAATGTGGAATAAGTATACTTCATTGCTCGTAGTCCTTACAATTACATGGAAGAACGAAAACTATGGTTCAAACTTTCAAAAACCTTATGCTAATCCTACAGGTGTTCCCAATAATAATAATAATAACAATGGAACACACATGGTAATATCTCTGTAATTGAAAGTTCTTTCAAAACCTTTATGTATACTCAGGCAGAGCAAAATAGTCTCCTTACCAAGATAACGGAGAACCATGATATTATTATAGATAAATTGTCTGACCAAGTTGTTTCTATTAAAAAATGATATGAAGGCTTTATAGGAAAGAACATAAACCATGGATGCACAATTGGGGAAGATAGCCGAGAGCCTGATTCTCATACTTGTAAGGTTTGCAGGCAAGCCTGAGCCTAATCCATTGAAGACCTCAAGACTATGGGGATCAAAAGAAAAGATGAAGAACCTAAAGATCTAGAATATAGCAATTCTCCATACCAGATTACACTATGGAGGAACTTATTAAAATGATTACTCTGAAAAACCCTGGTACTGACGGAGGTAATGAAGCCATGTACCAATATTTTATAAATCTAGTTGCTATGAAGGTACGTGAGTTAGAAAATTAGTACAAATATTCCGAAAAACTCAATCCTAAGATAGATGACATATTCAAACCTACAATTAAAATTCATGTAGGTGTTAATGATATTGTTGCTGCACTTTGTGATCTAGTGCAAGTGTTTCAACTATTCTTAAAAGTTTACTTGATAAGCTTAACGTCGGTTCATTTGAAATAACTAAATTTAAGCTCCACCTCTAGCTAAATCTACCGTAAAACAATTCATGGGCATTATAGAAAACATTGTTGTGCAAATCAAAGTGTGTCCTACACTTATTTGATCTTGTCATAGTTAATATGCCCGAAGATTCAGGAACACCAATAATTCTTGGTGCCATTCTTAAGAACTATTAAGGACTTCATTAATCTTCATGAAGGGAACATTTGGTTTGAGTTACCCTTGCGAGAATTTTTTTTTCATTTTCCCATAAAAAGAAGGCCAATAAATTTCATGATGGGATCATCACAGTAAAGGACAATTATTTTGGAGTGGGAGTTCCATTTCCATAGCTCAAATGATAACCATCATGGTCGAGCTAAATGACCAAAACAAGAAGCACATCATGAGAGGCGGTCCATGTGAAATAAAATTTTATAAGTTTTTTACTTAGTTTTTGTTTGTTTTTGTTCTAGCAAAATAAGGAGTGTTCAAATATCTAAGGAGGAGAGGTAAAACTTGCTCCAATTTATTTATGAATATATGGCCAATTAAAAATCCGATGCTTTTCTCAATATTACTATTGTTTTGGAAGCCTCACTAACATTTCAGGACATGAGAATAAATTTCAAAGGAAAAAAAGTTGTAAAAGGTAAAACAGGATTGTTTATTAGCGCTAGTACGGCCAACCATGCCCCTACCACATACACGTACCACTCTGCAATAGTGAAATAGGAAAATCAAGACAAAGATAGAGTCCCTAGCGACCTTATAGATGGATGCGCCCATGGTGTTTTGGTGGCTCTGAATGTCGGATCTCAGATCCGTTCTCGCATGGTCAGATTATTTGACGAGGTGAAGCAGCTCCCACATGGTATGGGCATGCAGTACAGTGAATCTGCCCATACCGACGCTCATTAAACCTTTTGGAGCTCCTCTTCGTGATGCCGTTTCTCCCAAGTGCGTGGTATATCATAATAATGACTTTTATTACTTCAAAAATATCATATTTTAGTCCAATATGACAAGTCAAAGTTATATGTTTATCACTACCTTAATATTTTGGGATCTTGTGAAAACATGCATAAAAGGTACGCGTGAGCGCCTAAAATACCATAAACCTGCTGGTACTCATGCAAAAACATAAGGTAAATATGCTTAAAAATGAACCCATCATCTGCCACCACCGCACTCCTCTATATCTCCATTTCCCTACCATGGTCATAGTCCTCTACTTGCAATCTTGATCTCATCGCGATTGGTGACATTGTAGGACTATTTATTATTTGCCTTAAGAATTTATATACAATTTTTATAATTATTGATCTAATCATGTGTGAGTAGTCCTCACGGGCAGCAGGATAAGTCATAGCCTAGCAGCGTTATGTGCATCCTATAATTTGGAATATTGTGTTGTGATTTTGATATTGGATTTATCATTTGTATTCTTACATCCTACCTAGATCCAAGGAATTTTTAGGTACCCAATACCCCGAGGATTGATACAGGTATTGAGGTGAGATGAATGGTAATCTACTTTTACTTGCGAAACCTAGTGACATCAAGGGGAGTATAGTAGTTGTTTAGAGATCCATTTGGGAGTAATGTCAATGACATAGATCATAAATATTTCGTATGTTTTACTTGATAACCGCATAACCCCGCGCGACGGTGGTGTAGTGGTTGGACAAAAGTTTATATTAGATGTAGCTAGCTAATACTATAGTATTTATGAATGTACCATCCATAATTTTTATCTAATGTAGATCAGAACTCATGAACAAGAATATTATTATTTTCTCTATTATATGTGTGTGCACAACTGTAGGTGGATCCTTAGCCCCGGCCTATCTCCATCCATTAATACAAACAAAAGAAGTAAACGTGAAGGGTCAGGTAAACAAAGATACTTCGAGTTCTCAAGGTCTTGTTCAACATAACTTTACACCAAGAAAATTCTTTCCAAGGTTTGATAAACCTTGGTCTTTCTAGGAAAAGAGAAAGCTATATAGCATCCATAATCCAGATCAAAAGTATCAATAATACTGACACAACTTTAGAGCGTTTTGTACACATTCATATGGGCATCAAGACCTATAATTGAGATGATGTAAGGCATTCTATTACTACTCCTCTAGTAAGAGAAGACTTTGCAAACTAGATTTAAGATAAAAGGAGCAATTGCTTAAGTATTTTGACATGGTGTGGAATATCAAATATGTTACCTCGAACAATGAGATCATCTTTAATTTCACTAGGTCATTACAACACATGCATTCATTTATCCCTAGTGAGGCAAGAACGGAAGAGTAAAAACTATAGTAGGTCCCAAAAATCATGTCATTATCCAGTTGCTACTACTAGTTGTTCCATTGAATGCACACGTCCAACCTCACGCGTCTGTAATATCCCAACATTAGAGCTTAGAAATAAGCTGAGCTCTGGTGTGTGCATTCTATTCATGCATAGAAAATTTGGATAATTTTGGCACTTTTGAATAAAACTTGTCAAAGTGATTAAAACTTCTCTTAACTAGGTGGAACCGAAGTAGATCATCAAGTTGATTGTAATAAATTTCAATATGACCTTTGCTAAAACCCTATTTCTAGGTAAAGGTAATTTGATCCATGGGTAGATCAAATAGAATAAAATAAAGCCACAACACATTACTTAAGGATGAATACTTAATCTTCTAAATATGATATCAAGGTATTCTTTATAACAACACTAAATACCAAATCAAGTATATAACACAGGTAAAGAAACTTAATAATAACCTTGATAAACATGTTTACCATGGTTATTCCTACCATAAGCATCATGGTAGTTCTTAAACATTAACCCTAATCACAAATAAAGTAGGAAGAAAGATAAGTCAAGACCATTCAGCACATATACTTTTTACCATATTAATATGTGCCACTCCTGTTAAACCATGTTCCAGAGTATGTGATCATCAATGTTGAGTGATCAATTCTTGACCTAGAAATTCTTTAACCTTTAGCCTTTGACTTCTATATTGTCCTTTTCCAAAGTCCTAAAGTAAATCAATAAGGAAAGGAATTATTTATGGTAGAGTGTGCCATCATCATTGGTATGATATCCTTCGTGGAGATCAAACCATTTGATGTTGGAGGGGTTCACTCATTCCTGAGTTAACTAGAAGAAGCATCTAAACACTACAAGAAATGTGTTAATCTATGACCGAACGAGATCGTCATATATCTACGATGATTTCAGACTAGATGGTCATAACCCGTTCAGAGGGGTCAAAACCTTAAAATTTTAAGACGATTTGGCTCAAAAACGTCACATTTTAACTATGCAAAATCGTCATAGTCTGGCAAAAGTATTGGTTACGACGATTTAATTTTTTATGTCATGTCTATATGTTAGTTTTTGTCTACATTTCTTGCCTATGTGTCAATTTTTTTGTCTACGTGTCTGGTTACGAAGATTTATTTTTTTATGTCATGTCTATATGTTAGTTTTGTTCTATGTGTCAATTATTTTTGTCTACGTGTCTTGCCTAAGTGTAAATTTATTCGATGAGGTGGATCTGCAACCATGCTGTGAGTTGGGACCCGCGCCAGCTTCCATGCTGGACCGCTGGTACAGCGAGGTGGACCCGCTAGGTGATACACACGGCCGGCGCTTCCATATTGGACCGCCGGTACAGCGAGGCACGCGGCCGATACTGCTGCAAATAAATGGCGCAAAAAGGATCTCCCCGCTCTCCCAAAAACTACCTACCATCTGTCCAGGATTTCACTCATGTTCAACTACACGTTTTATGATATATGAATATGCGAAGGATCAATTGGGCTTGGGCCTCACCTGACCTTCTCTTCTTAATAACCTCCCTTTTATTTTTTCCTTTAACTTTTCTGCACCGGTTGGGCCCCGGTGTCCTCTTGGGCTGGCCTTGAGTAGGTGCAAGCCAACTCGGCTAGTTTGTTCGGATTTTTTTCTTGTCTTCCTTTTCTATTTTCTATTTTTTATAAGAACTTCAAAACAGTTGATTTTTGTCTCTAATTATTTATAAAATTCAGTAGATCATCTTAAGGTGCTAGTTAGATATTCTTTGAGTATTTAGAAATACTCGTTTTACTATTCCCACATTATTCCATAGTAGGGATAATATCATAATTGAAAATATGATTTAGAAACTATGGTCAAAAAGGGCGGGCATGAAGGTTCTTAGCTAGGTGATGAGTCTCGCTAAACTTGTATTGGATCTTTGAAGAAACATCATATTATGAGTCTAAAAATCATTTTTCTAAAAAATTATGGGCACCAGATCATGTACATGTAGTTCAAATCGAACCCACTTCCTACCGATTCGGCAGGAATTTGTCTTTTTCGCCAGCGATGGACGGAAAGGTTTGAGATACCCTGGTTGGACATTTGTCCATGTATATTTTTTTTTAAATGGGATGGTAGCATTTGGAAACTTTTATTTGGTGGTTGCTTCACAAAGCGACCCGTTTTTTGCATTCGGAAAATGGAAAATAGTTTTTTGTGCGACGAAAACGAAAACTTACTCCTACAATATTGTTCGCCATCCCACGATACATATGGGTGCATAGTATGGACACATTATCACAAGCTATGCCACGATTCTGGCCATACCATTGGTCATTTGGCCCAAAAGCCATGAAACCTCGAACATGATAGGTCATTTCTGAGAAGGGTTTTTCGAGACACTTGCAATATACCGAGTTTGGTATTTTTCCTTACAACTATATCACATAATACGACACCACGCGAAGGATTTGCATTGATCGGACCGTTTTTTAATTTTTTATGCCCGTTTCAAACTATGGTCAAAACAGCAGGCATGAACATTGTTAGCTCGAGGCTGAGCCTCGCTAAACATGCATTGGATCTCTGAATAAATAGCATATTGTCAGTCTAAAAATCATTTTTTTCAAAAAAAGAATGGACATCGGATCATGTACCTGTAGTTCAAATCGGACCCACTTCCTACCGATTCGGCAGGAATTTGGTTTTTTTGCCAGGAATGGACAGAAAGGTTTGAGATACCCTGGTTGGGACATTTGTCCATGTAAGTTGTCCTATTATTTTTAAAAAATGGGATGGTAGTATTTGGAAACTTTCATTTGGTGGTTGCTTCACAAAACGGCCTGTTTTTTGCGCTCGGAAAATGGAAAAAAAATTCTGCAACGAAAAAGAAAACTTCCTTCTGCAACATTGTTCGCCATCCGACGATACATATGGGTGCACAATATGGACACAATATCACAAACTATGCCACGATTCTAGCCATACCATTGGTCGTTTGGCCCGAAAGCCATGATACCTCGAACATGATAGGTCATTTCTGAGAAGGATTTTTTGAGACACTTGCAATATACCAAGTTTGGTATTTTTCCTTGCAACTATGTCACATAATAAGACACCACGCAAAGTATTTGCATTGATCGGACCGTTTTTGAATTTTTTATGATCGTTTCAAACTATGGTCAAAACGGCAGGCATGAAGGTTCTTATCTCGAGGCTGAGCCTCACTAAACTTGCATTGGATCTCTAAATAAACAACATATTGTGAGTCTAAAAGTCATTTTTTTCAAAAAATAATGGGCATCGAATCATATACCTGTAGTTCAAACCGGACCCACTTCCTACTGACTCGGCGGGAATTTTTCTTTTTCACCAGGGGTGGACAGAAAGGTTTGAGATATCCCGGTTGAGACATTGTCCATATAAGATCGTCTAGTATTTTTGAAAAATGGGGTGGTACCATTTTGAAACTTTGATTTGGTGGTTGCTTCATAAAACGCCCTATTTTTTGCGCTCGGAAAATAGAAAATGGCTTTTCCATGCGACGAAAATGAAAACTTTCTTCTGCAACATTTTTTTCCAGCCTAAGATGCACGTGCATGCATAATATGGGAACACTGTCATAAATTATGTCATGATTCAAGCCATAACATTGGTCTTTTGACCTGAAAGCCATGAAACCTCGTACATGATAGCTCATTTCTGAGAAGGTTTTTTCGAGATGTAGTCGATATACCAAGTTTGATATTTTTCCTTGAAACTATGTCACATAACATGACTCCACGCGAAGGTTTTACATTGTTCGGATCATTTTTTATTTCTTTTATGTCTGTTACAAACTATGGTCAAAACGGCGGGCATGAAGGTTCTTAGCTAGGGTCTCAGCCTCGCTAAACTTGTATTAGATCTCTGAAGAAATAGCATATTGTGAGTCTAAAAATGATTTTTTTAAAAAAATCATGGTTATCAGATCATGTACCTGTAGTTAAAACTGGACCCACTTCCTACCGATTCGGTAGGAATTTGTCTTTTTCACCAGGGGTGGACGGAAAGGTTTGAGATACCTTGGTTGCAACATTGTCCATATAAGGTCGTCTAGTATTTTTTAAAAATTGGGTGGTACCATTTTGAAACTTTGATTTGGTGGTTGCTTCATAAAATGCCCCGTTTTTCGCGCTCGGAAAATGGGCACCTAAATCCAGCCAATCAAAAGAGAGGACTAGCCTACCCATAGATTAACCCTAGGAGGCCGATCTAAGACGTCCACGACTCGTCGATCTAACGACCAAAAACATCCATCGCGAGGAGCCTAGCCCATCCACAAACCCAGCGCATCGAGTAAATAGAAATACCATCTTAAAAAAGTAACAAAAACACTACAAACCTCGTGTGGTTCCCAGGATCCCACCCCGAACCCTACCTCCTCTCCTTGCGATCCCCTTTCTCCCCCTCGACCCCTTCTCCTCCCTTTGTACGCTGCCGCCCCCATCATACCCATCTCCACCGCATTCCTCGCGATCTTGATCCAGAGACAGAGCCGACCATCTCCCTTCCTCGCGAGCGCAACACCATGGCCTTCTCCAACGCCGCCATATAGCCCCTCCAGCCGCGCCGCCGCGCGCGAACCCTAGTGGCTCCCCTGAAGGCCGCCCTCGGTGATGAACAAGCCCAGCCCCATGAATCTATTCGTAGTTCACCGGATGTCGTTGTTGCACTTCCTCTCTCCCTCCCCCTCTGTATCTGTATCTCTATCTAAATCTCTCTATTTCTCTCCGCACTTTGCAGGCACCCTAGACTTGGTGGCGGAGCCTCACCGTAGCATGGATCGAACTGATGGGAGGTGGATCCCTTCACGGATCCGGCGTCACACTTGGAGTAGATGACCAGCCACTCTTCCATGGAAGAACTGCCATCTAGGTTAGCAAATCTCAACTACCGCTCCAGTTCTCCGACATATCTGGTGACCTGATACTTAGACGAGTCTTGGCAACAACATACTCATGATTTCTGATAGGTAATGTATTCTCACGGTAGTAAGCTTTGATTCATTCTTCACTATGGCTGAGGCAGATGTATGCTGATTACATGACGAGTTCCGATCTTCCTTGAAAATGGTTTTTGTAAGGAATGAACACCCAATGCTGAAGTGATTCTGATAAACAGAGATGCCATGATAAAATGGCAGTTTCAGCTTATCACTACTTTTTACTTATGAGACTCCATATTGTTCTTTTGAGAAAAGTGACTACATAGCTGGTGTTGTTTATTTTACTTATGATGCCATGATGGGTTTCCTTTACTTATGGCTACATGGCTGTTGTTTATATCTGTTTACATTGTTTCCTTCATTCTTGTGTGTAGAAGAAAAGTTAATCATTATCACTATTATAGTAAGTTATGTTCTCAATTTAGAAACATGCCTGCTCATTTGTATCCAGATAACATAAAGCAAGTACTCACATACCAAATTTGTCTATTTTCTTCGGGCATATCTATTTGTCTCCAGCCATATGAAATTTTTGGAAGTCCACTAAGTGCTTTGGTTTAGGGCTGGATAAGTATGTGTAGTTGGAATTTATGGTGACAAATCAGTACTATATTCTGACATGTTGGCAATATTATGAATATTTTTGGAATTCTCGGCTGACAACTGCCATTTTCAGTATTGTTTTGGTTGATAGTATAAATGCATAGCAAAGTTGATCCATGAGGACCCATGAGTTGTCTTATGGTTTATGAATTTTATTATTTTAATGGATGGTTGGTTTCTGCTTCTTAGTACCTGGTATGTCGTTCTTTCACTAATGTTTCCTAGTACGCTGTTTAGGAGTCATTTCTCCGCATGTTGCTAAAACCGTACCATGGTTTAACTGTTTTCCCCATATTTTAATACTTGATCATATGCAAGTTTTCTGAACGACTTTTCCTTGTATTCTCTTGTACTGATTGCACCCTTTGTTTAACATCTAAAAAGCAAACGGCAGTAGATTCTACATATCAATATAAATCTTAGCACAAATGCAAATGATAGTAGATTCTCAAGTTAGGGTAAAATTTCTCTTGGTTATTTTATACTGCTTTCTCTATCTGTATAGCTATGGGTAGAAACTTATCTTGATCTGGGTTGTTGCAATTAGTTCTGAAAATTTCCAGCAACTATGCATGTGTAAGTGATTTTGTAAATCTTATTGGATAAACTGATTGCAAAATGTAGTACTGTTGCAGTTCACAAGGAAACATAAATGATGTATTGATGTTCTGTATTTTCTAGGGTTGATTTGATCTGCCAAGCACAACTCGATTGGTGCATCTCGTGTTTCGAGTACACTGTTTGATTATAAGGAGAAATCTGCAGCCACTAATCTGCAAGTGGATTATTTTGTAGACTTGCATAGGAGTCTTAATCAGATTGTACCATGTGATGCTACTGCCATTGAATTAGTATGACCACCACTAGTATAAGATTGGGTACTGTCATTTTTACTTCTCTATTGTACTGCATATATACTGCTACTATAGTAGCGATGCTTTATTCTGTTGTGCTGCTCCTTCAGTATCTCTGTTGTATTAGATCCTTGTAAAACCATTGGATATGTTCTTCTATAGCATGAAACTAAACTGGGATTTGGTTCGGTTCTATAGTGCCCTTGGCTATGGAGGAAGGTCTTGACCATGTCGGCTACAATATGATCCTCCACGCGTCCCAGGACAACTTCTACCCTCATGTCACCATCAGTGAGTACTGCTTCTTTGCATGGTGTTTTCTTCCCACCTCTAGCTGTTGTGTTAGTGTAGTAGGTATAAGAAGTATTGGCTGTGAATAGAAAATGTTTCTTTCAGATAAATGGCTGACTGTGTTTATATTTTTTATGCATAATAATCTTCACATTCAAGAAAGTTAAGTTAGCTATACTGTGGACAGATAATTTTCTTTTCATTTTCATTACAGTATAACAATAATAGTTCTGCATTTAATGTGTATTGATTAATGATAGACTAATCAATATTGTTCCTCTCTATTTGCTATAAGTTGTTCATATACCCCATGTTTTCTACTCTTTTAATAACCTTGTGTTGTTTGAATTAATAGGAGAAGGCAACATATAGCCAATTTAAGTCTGGGTGAACAACGAGTTTCCAGCTTCTTCTTGATGGTGTCATAATCAAAGTATTAGCATCCTTCTTATAGTATCGGCAAGTCTGAAGAAACTGACTTGGCTTGTGGTGTTTAGTGTCATTTTGAACCATCTGACTAGTGTTGTTTTTTAACCTTTTGGATGTCATGTGGAGTTATGTAATGGTTGTAAGTAGAAATTCTAGAGTGTATTGTTCGGTTGTTATGTTATTCACGATATTTGAAATATTGCTGGAATTACTTGAATGGATAATTGCCATTGTCATGTACTTTACTGAATAATAGCTTCCATGGAAATTTCTGGATCTGTGTGCTGGACCATGTACTAACTGGACCTTTTAAATGCCATGGCCCAACAATACTTGAATGGATAATAAACAATAAACTGTAATTTGGTCAATTTTCAAAAACCAAAATGGACTGTCAAAGAGCAAGACCTAGGACTATAAACGCCAAGGCCCAATATTGAAATATATGGTAAAAGGCCAATCCCAAAGGAAAAATTACATTGAAAAGGCTAATAGCGAAGAAAAAAAGGATGAATTATTAGGCTTGGCCCATATAAGCGAATGAATTGGATCGGGCATTCCACAATCCTAAAATTATGTGTACATGAGGAATACCACCTAGTATTTATATTGGATTATTGTCTAGTCTCTATGTGATACAATTCTCATGAGAAACTTAAGTTTTGAAATGTCCATTAATTATCTCTATTTGTATCCTTTTGCCTCGTGTTGGTTTTATGGTAGTATCACATTATGGGGGAGTCATATGCTTAGTGCATATTAAAAATCCTAGAAAATGTGAATATTCGAGGTTGTGTCACATAGAATTGGTTTTGACAATTATCTAGCACCTATGTGATACATTTTCTCATACAATTTCCAATTTGATTGAATGGCTTTATTGATCATATTCACTTTGGCCTTTGTTTGATTTTATCCTATCTTTGGCCAAGAAAATGTTTTGTGTTGTCTCCCAAGCCTTCCTTGCTTCGTGTGGATCTTCTTATTTTATTGATATCCTCTTGTGTTTTACTTATTGTAGGTACTAGTGATGATCCCATTTGTGTGCATTTTGCATTTAAAAGGAAGTTCCTACATAATGCACTATCCATGGGGGAGCTCTCCTATATTGTTTAGAACACTCATATTTATGCTTCTTTGTTTGATCCATATCGGGTTTTATGTGATTGGAACCTCAATATTTTCGTTTTGGTATTTTGTGCCATCATGTGAAGTTTGGGGAGTTTGCTTTCTTGTTGGAACCTTGCTCTTTTTGGGAGTTGGTTTTGTCACATTTCTTGTTTCATGATTTGACCATTTTAGAATGAGATAAATCCTTGAGTATTTTTTATTTCTATCTATCTTTTGCTCTTTTGGTTTTAGCCTAGTTCATTTGTTGAACTTGTGATCTTTAATGTGCTGAATTGGTTCTTTGATACAATTTGGACATCGTTTGTCATGTCACACTCTTGTGTGTGAAATCTCGATTTACTTGGTGTTTTTGTTCAAATTGTATCTCCTTTTTGGTTCTTGAAAGCTTTATGCATGCATATTTACTATATGTTTATATTATGGCATGTTTGCTTTCTTTGGTCCAATATATAATGGAAACTCCACCGATTCCCATCGGCTAAGTTGTGCATGAAATTCAATTTCATATCAATATGCACATAATTATGTGGAGTCTCTCCTATGTATTGTAGTTGCACTAACTACTTTGGACCCAATAAGTTTGGGGACCATTTTGTACTTAAATGTGTTTTAGGTACATTGGAGATATATTGGACGCTTGTCTCTCAAATCTTGAAGAAGTGGTGCGTTAATGAAAATTGGAGGCAAGCTATAGGATGATTAATGATTGGCAATCCTCTACATCCTACCAATTATATCTCGGTAACAAGTATCTCTTGCTCATGCATATTTATATTGCTTCCAACCTTTTGTAGGTTGCATCTTGGCATGATTTTTTGTTATTATATTTATTGTTGTATCTCTAGCCATGGTATTAAGAGAACTCTCTATTGTATAGGTGTATAAGTTGAGATGAATGCATATAATTGGGACTATACAAAATCATGCAAATGATCCTCCAATCCCAAATATGTCAATCTAGCAATTTTCTTGCCTATCCTTTCTTCAACTTCTCTCATGTACAATAGTGAGATTTTGCTAGTATATTCTTTCTCGTGATACTTGTTTCCTTTCTTCATATACGCCAACTTTCTCCTTTTCCCTTGGTGATAGTTGTAGTATATGTAGAGTGTTGGTGTTTAAAGTTCATTAATGTACAATAAGATATATTTGAGCCCTTGGCCATGCTTTGAAGCAAAAAATCTAATTGATATATGTTATGACTTCATTATACTTTTCATATGCCTTCTTGTATATATTCTTTATGTGTGCATATTTCTTTATGGGCATATGTCATTGTGATGGTATCCACTTAGAAACATATACACATATGAGAAGATAATTTTAGTTCAGATTTTATTCTTTGTATACCACCTTTTATTCCTTTTTGATTCTTCGGTGGCTTCCAAATTTATTTGCCTATGAGTGCTTGTTCCTCTTGTTTGCATCTTCGGGCACTCATATTTGTTCTCTCATGCCGTGTATTGTTAAATGAATTTGTATGAGTGAGGATTCCATGATTATGCACCTTGTTCCCAAATGCAATTATCATAATTGGTGCATTATCTTTGGGGAGCTCATCTAATTCATTTAAAACTGCTCATTTATCTTCTTTCTCATTGATTGTGCCTTAAATGTTTATGGGGGAGTGAGGATTCCATATTTGTGCATTTTGTATTGAAATACAACACTTCTAAAATATGCACAAACCTTGGGGAGCTTCTCTATTTATTTTAAGCATTTATTTGATCTATCATTTGTTGTGTTTTAAATTCCTATGGGGGAGCAAGGATTCCATATTTGTGCATTATTAATTACCATGCATTTATTTTAAATTGTGCACAAATATTGGGGAGCTTCTCTATTTGTTATTTAAAGCACTCTTTTGCTCATATTATAATATCTTGTTGTTTCTATTTGGACTCATTTGTTGTTTTCAATTGATTTGTTGGATCTTATGATTGCTTGTGTCATTTGTGATGCGTCGTTTATTTATTCCTTTGGCAATATTCGGATCCTCGATATAGTTCTACTCCCTCCCAAGTATTCATCATTGGATATGTGCGTAGGCACACCTTTGGAGGAATTATTACTATATTTTTCTTCTAGAGCTTGTCACCTATTTCGGCAATCGATGCCAATGGGGGAGAAGTTTTAGAGGGTTTAGAGGGAAATGGTTTATGCCTTGAGTTTGTTCTTAAGCATTTGCCTTTCATGCTCTTGCATCTTTGTTGTTGCTTAGCATGTCGTGTATAGAGGAAACTCCACCAATGATAATGATTGGCAATATATGCAATGAAATTCGAGTTCATCACATATGCATATATTGTGGGGGAGTTTGCTCTATATATGTTGGTGGTACCAATATCACATACTTTTGTAGTATTTGATATTGGTGTTACCATTTTATTCATTAATATTCCTTATATAAACCCTCTTAAAGGGATTGTCATCTATTACCAGAATGGGGGAGATTGAAAGAACATGTGGGACCCCATGTGTGGTTTTGGTAATTAATGACAATCTTTATGGACTAATGATGTAGCCCGACCTACGGTCGTTACCACATCAAGGTCTCCAACTTACGCCAAGTCGTCATGGATTCCAAAGGTGAATTCGTTCCTCTATGCGAGCCCACTTTCTACCGTGTTGAATGGTATACTACTTCATTCCCCATCCTATGACCATGATAGGTTCACACCGACGGGTACATAGATGAGGGAGGAAGCCCGAGGACTCACGCCCGACAAGACGGAGGCTTGGAAGAGGAGACGCAAGAAGATCCAGCTGGAATCGGCGCCAGGACCGGCGAACCGGAACCACCGCTAGAATCTTTGGCGATAGCCTCGGCGAACCGGGCGCCCCGCCGGAATCCCCGGCGCCAGGACCGGTCGACCGGACCCACCACCGAAAGCACTCTTTGTATGCTGTTTCGATGCACGACCGGAATATCCGGCGACGACCGGAAATCTCGGTGCCAGATCCGGCACCGCCGGACTTACCGCGGGAACTCCCCATCTGCGCGCGGATCTGGGTTTGATGCCCTAGAATATTCCCTTTACTTACCCCTTTGCCTAGTTTATTCCCAAACTACCCCTTTGTTTAGTGGCTGGCCTATAAATAGAGCCCCCACCCCTCATGTACCCCGGAGGCATAGATGATAGACTAAAGACAACCCCCTTGTGTGGAATCTCTAGTTTTGCCTCATCCCCTTTACCAAGGGGACCGACTATCGTCACCAACCTCGATTGGACTTTGCATCACGCATCCATCATTGAAAAAGGCCTTGGAGTTCGTGTCTCGTCTCCAAGTTGTCAAGACCCTCCGCAAGGTGTTCTTCCCTCTCCGATGTGGATTTGAGGGAACACGTTGACCGATCTTTCCTTGCGAGGATTCTATCGGACCGGTGGCCACCGTTCGGGAGCAATCGGCCTTGTATCGTGTGAGTTTTGCGTGTGTTCATCGTGTTCTTCGCGAGGTGTGTGTTCTCTTCCACTACCTTCTCCCTTTCCCCTCGCTTTCCCATCGATTTGACCATGAGATCCGTGAAGATCGGGCCACCCAAGAGGTAACCCCTTCATCATCTGGTATCAGCAGCTTTTGGTTGCCACGGATTTATCATCTATTTGGTCTTTTCCCCATAAATAGCCCCAATTCGTGTTTTGGATCGATCTATTATTTGAGTGCGTTTTGGTAGGTTTTGATCCGTGGATTACTTGCTAAACTTGTTGATCTACCTTCCCTTGCGTTCCCATGGCCTGGTTCCATCATTTGAGACTCCGATCTGAAGTTTCCAATCGAGTTTTTCCGCAGAAAATCGAGTTTTCGCGTCCTGAACTCGTTCCGGCGCCAGATCCGGCGAACCGGAGCTCCCGCCGGAATTTCCGGTCAAAATTCCGGTTAAACCGGACCTACCGCCGGAATTTCCGGCGAGAATTCCGGTCCCGCCGACCTGGTCGCGAACAGATTCAGCTTCTCACGGTTTTGAGCGTAACTTTTGCATTCGAACTCGGATTTTGGTGTTCTTTAGCTCGTTTCGAAGATGATAAGGAGATCTACATCATCATCCACGTGTTCATGCTATCTAATCCATCCAAATTCCGTGAGCAAGGCGGAATCCAACAATAAAGGGTGAAGATCGTCGACGAAAGGTATAAACATTCCGCGACTTCTCCCCACTTGCATTCCTTTGTGAACCCCACTATCTTTGCGAGCAACAAACACCTTTTGAGACTAGTTCCTCTTATGATTGCTTGGGCTATGCACATTTGATACCTTGTAGATTTCGAGCAAACATTGTGAGCGCTATCTCATATAGTTATCTTGTATAGTTGTTGGTACAAGGAAGAGGCAAGTGAAAAGAAAAAGAAAGAAAAAGAGAAAAAATATATAGAAAAAGAAAAAAGAAAGATAAAAAGAAAGAAATATACATGTGCCTCATAGAATAGGAAGCGCAAGATCGATGAACATCATATAGGTGGTACTTATTGTGTATATCTTGTAGCCCACCAATTTTGTGCAATCGAACTAGCGTCTCTCCTTTTACTTGTGTGACACGGGCTTATAGTCTTCGCTAGGTAATCATTTGGTTCTTAGCTCACTTTCTCCATCGCACAAGGCCCATTTATCCCACCGTGTGTGTTTCCTTGTACATATTTCCTATCTTGTGGATTGACTTGTTTGCTTCGTGATCGTTGTGGTTCTTTACTTGCCATTACAACATCTTGATTTCGGATTGGTTATTGACATGCCACTTTCCATACCTATCCACCATAGGCCTTGTGTGTGTTTTTTTTGGTTAGTAGTTGGTTTTGGTGTTCCACGTGAACTTCACTTTGCTTGGTTTATTGCTCTCAAGTGTGGCCACTTGCACGATACGATCTTCCACGGTAAAGTAAGGTTCTACATTGTATCCCTAACACCCTCTACCACTTCCATATACAACAATTGGTCTTGTGAAGCATGTCTAGGGACTCCGGGACCGAGAATGATATCTATGAATAATCCATGATGAGCCACCATGACAACGACTCCACAAGTATAGAGGACATGTGGGAGCACAACACCGACAATGGCTCCGCATGCTTTGAGGACCCGGAGCACTACACCTACGATGACTCCACATGCATGGAAGACTTGGAGCTCTACATCGAAAATGCCTCCTCATGCATGGATACTATGGAGCACTACACCGACAATGGCTCCACATGCTTGGGTGATATGGAGTACTACACCAACAATTACTCCCCAAGCATGGATGACTTCGATTGCGACATCGACGACGCCTCGCCAAGCATGGAGGACACGGAGAACTTCATCGACTTTGATGGCTCCTCCATGAGCCATGAAGAATTCCTCCATCGTGTGGAGATGGAGTCCTACTACGCCAAGCAAGCGGAGGCACATCATCAAGATCCCATGATCTTCAAGGCCAAGCGTGCCACACCAAAGGGAACCACCTACTTCGATGATCCACCTCCAAGGCGACAAGCGCCACCACCTCCAAGGTATCAAGTGCCACCATCGACAAGGCATCAAGTGCCACCACCTAGATGGCGTCAAGCTCCACCATCTCCAAGGCGCCAAGCTCCATCACCTCCAAGGCGCCAAGATCCACCTCCTATCCAAAGAAGAGTGGCGTCCAAACATCATATACATAAAGAGGCGCCAAGAAACAAGAATCTTCATCGACAAACATCCTCTCATGAGCATCGCCACCATAAAGAGGATACAAGACATCGTCAAAGGCATCTTCGCCACCAAGACAAAGAATTATTGATGAGCACCAACCATAATGCTCAAGCAAGCTCAAGAAGGCACCATAAGCACAAGAAGAGTTCCAAGGCAAATGATCACCTTCGTGAGCGTCATGTGGATGACCAAGTGCTTCACCAACATCAACCATCGTCAAGGCACGCCAATGACCTCCGTCGACACCATCATAGGGCACCTTCAACTACTCGTGCCACCACCACAATGGCACCAAGAGCAAGCCTTTCTCCACGCCATCAAGCTTCAACGCCTACGCTTGACTTCCACGACCTCGTGAACGAGGAAAATGTAGACCTCTACTTCACCAAGTTGGATAGCATGAGCCTACCTCCACCACTACTACGAGATGGCCACAAGACGATCGAGCATGGGATTTTCCCTTTGACTAAGGAGGCGAGCGATGATGCCCATCTTATGGCATCCAACCTTGGAGGCGACAAGGTTAAGAATGGTGAGCATGGGATTTTCCCTTCACCAAAGGAGGCGCATGGAGTTGAGGAAACCGAGCCTATCCCTATATGCTTGAGTGATGATGTGGTACCAATCCCATGTGAGTATGAGAGCCACTTATCCCACTTGAGTGAGAACAAGAGTGAGATGAGTGACTCCACCTTATGTGAGATTGAGTGCTTCCACTTGGAGGCATGAGCGATACTCCTAGTGAGTTGAGAGTGGTAGTTCATAGGTCAAGTGGGACCATTTCGATTTCTACAAACTTACCCTCTACCTCTAGTGTGTTCTCTTGTGTTGTGCTAGGTTCCAGGAGGAAGACGCGCCAAGCCATGAAGAAATTATGCCTCAATGGGAGAAGATGTACATGGTGCACGAAGATGATGCTACGCCATGGCTACATCAAGAAGATGAAGTCGTCCACAAGGAGACCACTACTTCCACAACACCCACTTCATATGAGAGGTATGAACAAGGTAACAATAAGGGTGTTGATGATTCCATGATCCCACTAGTGGACATGATGAATTGTGAGGATATGCATGCTATGGATGATACTTGTGACATTACATATGCTTCATCCACATGTGATGCTTTGCCTTTGCATAATATTGATCATGTGGAATTGTTTGATTGCGATATCATTGCCATAAACATGCCATGCTATGCATCTTGTGTGTATCCTCCAATTGCTTCGGACTTGTCTTGTCATGCTAGTCATTCAATTTCTCCCGTTGCTTGCGATAAGATGAATTCTTGCTATTTCACTTGTTTTGCTTGCAACAATATTGATCATATGCCTTATAATGAGATGGCCCCCATAGCTTTCTCAATTTTTGGAGATTTTGATGATTGCCATGATAAGCATGTTCCCCACTTGCATACTCACCATGCATCTATGTCATACTTGATTGACATTAATGGTGATGTGCACAAGAAGAGATATGTCATGATGGATGTGTATCTCTACCATGCACACACGTTCTTCCTTTGGTGTATGATGTGTGTAGGTACCCGCACAAGAATGTCAACCTCGGTTGAGCACGAGTTGACAAAAAGAGCTCTAGAGAGCATCCCACAAGTGATTTCAAGATCGAACCCAGCTCTGATACCTTTTGCACGCTTTGCATCTTTCATGTTGACAAATTGCTCTTTCCTATGGTTTGATTGCAAGCATGTTGATGGTATTATCTCACCTTGTGACATTCATGTTTCTTTGCTTTTGGATATTGATGCTTTGTGTGTTGCAACAAAAATATTGAACAATTTCTCTTTCCGATGTTTTGTGTGCAACCATAATGCCATTAAGAGCATGTATTATCATGAGAGCTTCCAAGAATCTCGTCTTGTTGTTGCAACAAACATAAGTACCACTTGCTCTTTCATTTGGTTTGTTTGCAAACGTGTTGTTTTTGCTTTCGCTTGGGATACTCATATTCCCATGATATTTGCTTTTGATGATTTGTGTGTGACATCCAACATGTCCAACAATTTCTCTTTCCAATGGTTGGTTTGCACACATAATGATGTTTCTTTGGACATTCTTCCTTGTGTGTTTTTGCCGAATTCTACTATTCTAGCATCAATGACGTTGATAAAAATTCTAGGCAATTGCCTTGAGTGCCGCACCAAGACATTATATGGAGTTTTTGAGTTCCCACATTTGGATGATGTTTAAATGATTTCCATGCACTTTGACCTTGCATATGCATTCCATTTTCTATACTTGTATTGTGCTAATAGTGTTGTGAACAAGAATGGACATGCCACAAATGACATGCTCCTCTATCACACACAAACATATTTTGCTTGGTCTTTGTTGTATGAAGGTACAAATGCATACACGTCAACCTCTACCAACCATGGGTTGATAAGAATAAACGAAGAGAGTTACATATGGCTACCCTTCATCGAGCTATCTCTACAAGCTAAGGTGACTTCCTTCTATTTGAGGACTCATGCAATAATCTTCATGAATTGGCTATGCTTTGAGTGTTCATTTGCTTTTGGTGTGAGCTTTGTAGGCTTCATGGAAGGTGAAGGAACATTGAAGTGTTGTCAAGTCAATCTTTTCGAGGACGACTATATGGTGAACCCCGGGATCATGAAGGTCTCTCGACCTCTTCTACTTTGTGATGAGCATGTAGAGTCGAGGACGACTCTTTTTGAAGGGGGGAGCTGATGTAGCCCGACCTACGGTCGTTACCACATCAAGGTCTCCAAAGGTGAATCCGTTCCTCTATGCGAGCCCACATCCTACCCTATTGAATGGTATACTACTTCATTCCCCATCCTATGACCATGATAGGTTCACACCGACGGGTACGGAGACGAGGTAGGAAGCCCGAGGACTCACACCCGACAAGACGGAGGCTTGGAAGAGGAGACGCAAGAAGCTCCAGCTGGAATCGGCACCAGGACCGGCGAACCGGAACCACCGCCGGAATCTCCGACGACAGCCCCGGCGAACCGGGCGCCCCGCCGGAATCCCTGGCGCCTGGACCGGTCGACCGGACCCACCGCCGAAAGCACTCTCTGTATGCCGTTTTGGTGCGCGAGAGGAATATCTGGCAACGACCGGAAATCTCGACGCCAGATTCGGCGCCACCGGAACTCCCCGCCTGCGCGCTGATCTGGGTTTGATGCCCTAGAATATTCCCTTTACTTACCCCTTTGCCTAGTTTATTCCCAAACTACCCCCTTGTTTAGTGGCTGGCCTATAAATAGAGCCCCACCCCTCATGTACCCCGGAGGCATAGATGATAGACTAAAGACAACCCCCTTGTGTGGAATCTCTAGTTTTGCCTCATCCCCTTTACCAAGGGGACCGACTATCGTCACCAACCTCGATTGGACTTTGCATCACGCATCCATCATTGAAAAAGGCCTTGGAGTTCGTGTCTCGTCTCCAAGTTGTCAAGACCCTCCGCAAGGTGTTCTTCCCTCTCCGATGTGGATTTGAGGGAACACGTTGACCGATCTTTCCTTGCGAGGATTCTATCGGACCGGTGGCCGCCGTTCGGGAGCAATCGGCCTTGTATCGTGTGAGTTTTGCGTGTGTTCATCGTGTTCTTCGCCAGGTGTGTGTTTGCTTCCGCTACCTTCTCCCTTTCCCCTCGCTTTCCCATCGATTTGACCATGAGATCCGTGAAGATCGGGCCACTCAAGAGGTTAAACCCCTTCATCAACTAATGTGTGTATTAAGTTGTACTTGTAGGAATTGTCCATTGGCATCGCTTGGAGCATGTGTTGTCTTCAAGGTCAGTGAAATGAGAAGAAGATATGTTGTGCAAGCTCAAAATGCATCATCTATAGAAGATCTCATGTTTGATGCTTGCCATCCTCGGTGCTCATGGATCGATGATGAGGAATTAAGAAAGGCATTCCATATTGAGAAGGGTAAGATCGTCTTCATCAAGATCAAGGCAAAGGTATAATCTTGATAGGTTTTCCCTTTTGCCGGTCTCATGTTGTGTGTGGGAGACTGGGTTTAGGATAGATAACCGTACTATCAAGAGGGGCTCTCGAATGAATAACTCGATCACATCGTTCGGAGAAAGCTCAAACCTTTGCATACTTGCATCATTGTATTTGGTTGTTATTTGGTCTTATCCATGTGAGGATATAGAGTTTGTGGTAATCTCCATAACAAGCTCTTGTTCATCAAAATCGGATCTTTCGTTTTTATCTTTTTGCGATTTTGATCTTGGCGGTTTTTCAGTTTCTCACCAAATGAGGTATCTCACATTATAATATATGATACATTCTCACTTGGTGATAACCAATATTTTCACTTTTTATAGGGTAGATCATGTCGTCCTCTTTCCAACGCAATTGGAATCAGATCAATCGAAGCTACCAGTCAAAAGTTATTATCATTTGAATATTGGCTTTTATTTGGTTTAAAATAGAAAAAGAAAAGGTTTTTTTTCTGGGCCGACCGGTACTACCGCAGCCCAGTACCGGTCGAGCCTAAGGCACGCAGCCAGCCCACTGCCTCCCCCGGTAGCTAGGTCCGGCTCTACCGGTTCGGCCCGGTAGTACCGCCCGGGTGGGCCGGTACTACCGGCCGGCCCAGATACTTTTCCCAGGTACGCCCAGATCCAGCCCCCACCTGCATCCCGGCCCAGCTGCCTTGTGCCTGTTCTCCCGCGTCGCGTGCCCTGTCCCGCTCGCGCGCAGCTGCCTCGCTAATCCTGCCGCTGGCTGCGTTGACTTCTCGCGCGCGCGCTTCCCCCTGGCCCCGCTTCGCACGCCCCAGATCTCGCGAGCTGATGCGCGCTCTGCCTCGCTAGCTGTTGCGCTTGCTGCCGCGTGCTGGGGCCCGCCTGCTGCTGCTGCTTGCATGCGCAGGCACGCGCGCGCCAGCTGCTGCTGCTCGCTAGCTATCATGCCCCCAATCCCCTTGTCTGCCTGCTGCTGGCCCCGTGCGCATGCACTGCTGCTTCGCTTTTTGCTGGAGCATGCGGTAGTACCGGACCGTTCGGAAAAAGGCCAACAAATAGATTTTTGGGGCCCCTATGTAAGGCTTTGCCAGTTTTTAGTTTAGCAAACTTCTTCCTCTTCTATCAGGCTAAGCTTTGTCCACACTTGCTCTAGATTTTGAAGCTTGCCTAATATCTTCCCCTCTGATGATTCTTGCCCATATTTGAGTGGAAGAGAGAGGAGCTCTAGATCCATGTTTTGACCTAACCGATTCATCTCTTTGTGAGTGTATCTTTGGGGATCTAGATTTTGGGGGATTTTGTGTCCCTCTTTGATTCCTCCTCTCTTGTTTCCCCAATAGCTTTAGTAGCTTTGTTGGAACTTGAGAGTGAGGAATTGGAGCATCTTTGTGGTGTTCTTGCCATTTGCATTCGGTGCATCGGTTTGTGTTCTCCTCAGAGGATTTGGTTTGAGTTACTCATTGGAGCTTGTCCCTCTTGGGTTCTTGGAACCCTAGATGATTTTGTGGCCTTGGTGGCGTTGTGGCCTTGGTGGAGTTTTTTGGGAGCCTCCAATTAAGTTGTGGAGAAGTGCCCCAACCTTGTGAGAGGTTCCGATTGCCACCGACAAGTGCACCGATAGTGGAAGTGTGGATCGATCCCGTTGGGGTGAGATTCACCGGAGAATAAGGGAGGCCTTTTGTGGAGTTGGTGGTTTGATACCACCCCCTCTCCAAACGAGACATACTCCATGTTGGGAGGAACTAGGTAAAATATCGTCGTCCCCGCGTGCCTCGGTTATCTCTATACCCGAGCTCTTTACTTATGCAATTTACATTGTGATAGCCTCCGTGCTTGAAGTAATATATATCTTGCTATCACATTGTTGCTTGTATTGCTTAGCATAAGTTGTTGGTGCACATAGGTGAACCTTAGTTGTTCTAGGTTGTGCTTGACAAAGTAAACGCTAGTTTAATTCCGCCTTTGTCGAGCCTCTCTCGAAAAAGTTTTAATCACCTATTCACCCCCCTCTAGGCGACATCCATATCCTTTCACCAGCTTTGGAAGTAGATGAGAGAAGAATACAAAGGAGTCAAATAATGGAGTTAGAAAGGATGATAAGAATGAATTCATCAAGGGTAGATAAGAAGTGGAGGTTATGTAGTAAAGTAATAATGGAGTATGAGTGATGAAGAAGTGACATGACCATGTCATCAGATGATGATGGATATGGTGGAGTCAGATGGTTTGCTTATTTAGGAAGATGTGATCTTTATGAATAAGAGGAGAGATTTATACATAATATATCTAGGAAAGGAATTCCTTAACTAAAGCCAAGCTTAGTGAAGTATTGAGAATAGGAATTCTTGAGAAGCCTTTAACCAAGAATATATTAAGTCATGAAAAGTCTCATTCTTATGTTATTCTTGTAAATCCTAAAGCCAAGTTACTAGATAATTATCAAGAACACATTTTATTATAAATCATGTTAGAAGGCCAATTTGTTGTGTTACTATAGTTTTGAATTTCATCCATAACTATGACTCTAGATTCCTAAACCCTAGTTCTCTAGCAAGATCAAAGAAGGTTTATGAGTGTGAGGACTACTCTAGGAATCATAAGAAATACATGGAAATAGAAAAACTCACGAAATATTAATTATTGGATGGCATGTGAGTCATATTTATCACCTAAGTAAAATTTATTACAAATCATCACATGATAACTTCATATCCAATGTTTAAATCACATAAAGTGGCGGCGAGTCACTACATTAAATGCTAAACTTGATTCACACCAATATGTCAAGTGATAGCATCATTATTAACAAGTTAGCAATGACTTGAAACACAATAAAATTATGTGAATAGAAAATTGAGGTGACCACAATTTTAGGAATTACGAAATTTAAAACATTATAATGTATTAAACACTTAATACTTGATACATCTCTAAAACTCTTATTAATAATTTAATTCCTTCTAGTCCATTATCACCACATTATTTGTGGATAAGGAAAATAATGCTTTGGAAAATGTCACAATGATAAACAAAATCCTAAAACCCTAGTTCTTATTTACTCCACTCAATAAAAGAAACTTTCATATAATTATAAGATATGAAAATAACAAAGAGTATAAAAGTTAAATAGCTACAATAACACCCTATAATATTTTTTAATACCCCACAAAATTTTGGACAATTTAAAATTTGAGAGAAACCTATTTGAAGATATATTACTAAATTAGAAAATATAGAAAGGAAAAATGAAAGAGGCTAAAAATCAAAAGAAAAATCGAAGCAGAGCTTCTGACCCGTGGCCCAATTCTTCTCGCATTTACCTGCCGCCCAGCGCAGCCGCAGCAATGTCCGGCTCACTCCTCTATGGCCCAGTCGAAGCCCGGCCCACATACCATATCATCGATGCAATCTCCGTCGTCTACCTCGTGCAGCCATCGAAGCAGCTGCAAGGCGCGAGCGCTTCCCCTCGCCAGCATCGAGATCAACGTCGTTGTCATCAGGAGGGGATAAGGAGGCCACGATGACACCCCACACTGCCTCATCCTCATCCTCTCTCTGAAGTCCTCTAAATCTCTCTCAAGCTCTCCAGCATCGAGATCCACGTCGTTGTCACCACGGTTTGTGGAGTAGTCGGGAAGAAGCGCCTTGACTTTTTCTTCAAGCCTGTGGCAGTGGATGATCAAGGGGAGCTTGGAGCAGAGCTAATTTGGCTGTTCCCTTTCATTAGTCCCTACCGGATTTCTTATTGGAGAGTTGATACGCCCAATTTGCATCACCTTTCTATATCATAATTTACCTCTATTCATTGATATTTGTCTTATTATGAGGTATTACTTATGGCTTTTTCATATGTTTATGCATGTTGGATGATTCTTGGAGGATGGACCGCTAGAGTCTGGATTCTAATGGAAAAGAAGGCGTTTCGGTGAAATTTCGCAAAGATCATAAAAATACTAGAAAAATATGGAAACATATTATTTAACAGAAGACAAAGGAAGCCACAAGGAGGGACGAAGTGGGGCCTCAAGGGGCCCACACCCCCCTAGGCGCGGGCCCACCTGACCCGCGCCTAGGCCAGGTGTGGCCCACCTGCCCGGCCTCTGACTCCGCCCCTTCGCCTATATCTTCCCTACGAAATCCTAAGTCTCGGGGAGCAACCACAGATAGATTTACGCCGCCTCTGGGGGGCGGAAAACACCAAGAGAGAAAGATCTCTTTGGCAGACAGATTTCTGCCGGGGGAATTCCTTCCCGGAGAGGGGAGACCATCGCCATCAACACCGTCATAAAGCTAGGCTTCATCGGGATCATCATCATCATGATCTACACCATCATCTCCACCAGCACCATCATCACCACTCCGTCCTGCTGTAACAATTGTGTTGGATATTGCTTTAGTTCATTAGGGGAAACTATCCCGGTGCTAATTACTATTGTAGTTGATGCTTGTGAGTGGAACCATTGGATTATTGTTTATGTTTAGATTGTTATCCATTACCATATCATATTTGATCTTGATCCATATGATGTCTTGTGAGTAGTTCATCTAGTTCTTGAGGACATGGGAGAAGTCATGTTGTTAGTAGTGAATCTATGATGAGTTATTATTCAATGGTTTAGTATTTAAGTTGTGGTGCTATTCTTCTAGTGGTGTCATGTGAACGTCGACAACATGACACTTCACCATTTATGGGCCTAGGGGGATGCATTCTGTATTTGGCTACTAATCGTGGGGTTGCCAGAGTGATAGAAACCTGAACCCCCGTTAGGACACCTTTGCACAAGGGAGCGTAGGATCTCAGAGTTTAAGGCTGTGGTTAGATTTATATCTTAATTACTTTCCTATAGTTACGGATGTTTGCAGGGGGTTTAATCACAAGTATGTATTAGTCCAAGTAAGGTCGGTACATTAGCACAGGTTCACCCACACAACACATAACACCAGAGAAGAGTACTCGGCTATTTGAAGCGAAAGCACTTGACAGAATTCCCATGTGTCCTCGAGAACGTTTGGTCCTTATAAGTATTTCCATCGGCTTGTCCTTTGCTAAGAAAGGATTGGGCCACTTGCTCCATTTGTTCGTTACTTTTGTTACTTGCTCCTTGTTTTGTTGCCTTGTCATAAAACCACTAAAAATCAGTTTGCTAAGTATTCACAGGGATTTTCTGCTCCATACCATTGTTTAGCACCTTCTGCTCCTCGTTGGGATCGACACTCCTATTTATCGAAAGTACTACGAAACACCCCCTATACTTGTGGGTCATCAAGACTATTTTATGGCGCCGTTGCCGGGGAGTGAAGCTCTATTGAAGAGTGGAACTGGTAAGGGAAACTTTTACTGTGAGTATTGCTTTTGTTACTGATTGCTACTTTGTTTCCAATATGGATAACCCACTTGGTTTTCTGTTTGGGAAAACTACTACCACTGCTATGGTAGTAGATGAACCACCTCCTGTTGAGATAGATCCTTTTAAGATACCTACAAGCATTGTTAATCGTGTTATGGATAATTATTATTTTGGGGATGGAACTGTCCATCCTGGTGATAACTTGCTTTTTATCCATGAATTATGCGGGTTGTTTAAGTGTGCATGTATCACAACTGAACAGGTAAAGAAGAAGTTACTCTCCATATCCTTGAAAGGGAGCGCTGAAGAATGGTATAAGCTGCTGAAGAATGGACAATCCATGGAATGGGAGGAGATGGCATCTCTCTTTTACTCTAAATTTTATCCTCCCAGTGAGATTCATAAGGATAGAAATCTTATATATATAACTTTTTGCCTCTTGATGGAGAGAGTACAACTCAAGCTTGGGGGAGATGTTACTAATGCTTAAATGTCCTATTCATGAACTCCCTAACAATATTATTCTCAATAACTTTTATGCTAGGATTTGTCTTCATGATAAAGATTTACTAGATGCTTCTTGTGCTGGATAATTCACACGTATGAAGGAAGAAGATAAATGGGATCTCTTAGACCGTATTCAAGATAACGCTGAAGCTTGGGAGAATGAGAAAGGAAGAAATTCAGGTATAAACTATGATTATGAATGCATTAAATATTTTATGCGAACTGATGACTTCCGTGATATTAGTAATGAGTTTGGTCTTGATTCCCAAATTATTGCCAACTGTTTTAAGGCCTTTGCCTCTTACATAGAAATTCCGAAGTAGAAGTGGAATAAGTACCATGCTCTGTATAAAGATGTTGTTAATCATGCTCCCATTAGAAGTACTAAAGTTTGTACTACTAATCATATTGTGCCTGAACCTCATGTTGAGAAAATGCCTTTCCAAAATAAGGTAAAGGAGTAGTCTATGATTATTAGTGCAAATAGCAAAGGTACAAAGAAAACTGTGGAACCTGGTAAGCATTTGAGTGATGAACCTGTGGTAGCTATTGTGAAAGACCCTGTCACTAGAAATATAGAGGATGAGCATATTGTCTTCTGTGAAGATGCTTCTAATATTATCTCTCATCCTAGTAAGGCTAGAAAAGCTAGTGTTCCTGTGCTTTCTGTTAAAATTGGTGATCGTTGCTACTATGGTTTATGTGATATTGGTGCTAGTTCTAGTGCTATTCCTTATGATCTTTACAGGGAAATTATGCATGAGATTGGTCCTTGTGAGCTTGAGGACATTGATGTGGTTATCCACCTTGCTAATAAGGAGACCATTTGCCCCATTGGCATTGTAAGAGATGTGGAGGTTCTCTGTGGTAAGATTAAGTATCCTGCTGATTTTCTAGTGCTTAATTCAGCAGCTAGCAAAACTTGTCCTATCATTTTTGGTAGACCTTTCTTGAACACTTGTGGAGCTATTATTGATTGTAAGTAGGAAAAAGTTTGAACTAAGTTTGATGGAGAGTCTTATGTGTTTAACTTTTCCAAATTTGCTAAAGCTCCTTGTGAAAATAGCTTGCCTAATAAAGATTTCAGGATGGAACAACTTGCTTCTATTGATCCGGTTTATGACCTTGGACCTCTTTTGGATGACTGTAAGTATGCTTATTCTGATGATAAAGTTGTTTCCAGTGATAGTTATATTGTCAACTTTATTCAAAGTGATACTGAAAGTTATTTTGAGAGAGGGAAACATGGTTTTATGCATCTCAATGATGTTAAGTTTCCCTGTTTTATGTTGAAAGCTTTAAAGTTGCATCTATTTTGTCTTCCTATGCTTGTGCCTTTTTGTTTCAACAATTCGTTTTCTCATGATACCCCCATGCATAGGAAGTGGGTTAGTCTCAAGTGTGTTGGTTATTTGCTTCTTGATGCTCTCTTTCACTGCAAATATATATATCCTATGAGAGCATCTTTAAAAGTTTTGAGCCTAACTTAAAGGCATTTAAGAAAAGTACTTGTTGGGAGATAACCCAAGAGTTTTGTCGAGTCTTGGAAGTTATTACCTCTGTAATAACCGCTCCTTATCTTTTTTGTTTTGTTTTTTGTGTCAAGTTCAACTACTTTTGTGAAGTAGAGGAGTTGTGAAGAGTGGTTGTCCTGGGACAGATTTTTGTGCTGCATTGTAAAAATTCGTGAGGAAGCTCAGTACGTAGGATGAAGCTTCTTTTTTCTGTGCTTCTTCTCCAGGTTGTTACCCAACTTTCATAAGTTCTGCATTTTTTGATTTGAGCAACAAAAGGTCTTCAAAAAAATCAATCTTTACATGCTAGTCTGTTTTGACAGATTTCTGCCATCATTTGCATTTGCCTCTTACAGAAGCTTTTGTTTTGATGGGTTTTCAGTTGAAGTGTGTACCAAAGGTTTATTGTTTTTGCTTACACTAATGTTGTCATTGAGTTTGTGCAAGGGTTTTGTAAGAAGGAAATTTTCAGGAGAAAGAGAAAAGGAATCTGCAGAGTTCATCTTTGAATAGGTAAAAGTGGTGAAAATAGAAGGTTCGTGAAACTCCAATCTTTTTATATTTTGGATGTTTTTAATACATAAGGGAAGTTACGAGACGAAACTGAAGAGGAAACAGAGCCCGGGGTGGACACACCCACCCCAGGCGCGGGCCCAGCCTGGCTGCGCCTGAGGGGGTGTTCCCCCCTCGAACTCCATCTCCGCCTTGTTTCCGTGTCAGAACCTTCCTTATGCATTGAAACATCGTAATATATACCCCCCCGGATCTCCCGAGGTTCATGCATCATGTTCTCGTCGTGTTTTCGTTTCGATCTGTTTCTTTCAGGAAATCTTCTCAAGTTTAGAGCACCATGGCCTCCGCCAACGACAAAGGCAAGAAGCCCGTGGAGATAGAGTTGGAAGAACAAACCATAGCAGGAACAAGGGGAAGGAAACCTACTGTTGTGGGAGCAATTAACATGCGGATGCTTCTTCTCATCACATGCAGGGAATCATAGCCTTCGGTCCATAAATCATATACTTCCCTGAGGCAGCAGAAGCCCTTCGAACCACCAACGAGTTTTGTGAAAGATACCGTGCTTTGAGGATAAAGGTGGATGAACTTCAAGAGGAGAACAACAAGCTTCCTAAGATTCTAGAGGGTTTTCTTATTCTAAACAAGGGGGCAACACCACCACCACCAAAGGAGTAATTCATCATCAGGTTTGGCATCCCCTTGGCTTGTTCCAAGCTTGGGGGAGTGCCGCGGTATCACCACCATAATCTTTTATCTTTTACCTTTTTAGTGGATTCATATATGTGGTAGAGAGGTTATCTTATAGTTTGGTTTGCATGTGGAAGTATCTCTCCTTTAGTTGGTTTTCTATGTATCCCTTGGTGTGAGTGCCTTTATTGAATATTAATGAGAAGTCTCATCTTTTAGTTTTTGCACTTCTTATTTTAGTTTGCAATCTCTATTATATGATGGATCTTGTTGATCAGTATTGACACCACTTTGGGATCATCAAGTGGATATAAATTGGTTTTGGCAAACCGAGTTCTGGTCAGTAGCATTACTATGAAAAAGAGAGAAAGAGAAAAAAGCTTACAGGTATTTTGTATCATTTGTTTTCTTTCTTGTTGGCTCATAAGCTTAGTATTCTTTATTTAAGATTCTTTTGTTTCTTCAAGGAAGATTGCATGTTTGGCTTTATTACTTGTATGTTTGGTTGTTTCTTTCAACTCTCTTGTTTGCTACCCAGCCTTGCTAGCCAAAAACCTGTTTTTGGGAAGGCATACTTCTCACGTTTCCAAACCCCTTGAACCAAAACTTTTCTCACTTGTGTCCACCATATCTACCTAGTAGCACTTTTCTATTCCTAACAAATTCTCAAGCTTCATCCACCTTTTGAATTAAAAAGTATTTTGTTATGAGAAAACTAGTTAGTAAAGCTCTCACGAACTTTATGGCACACTTTATTTCTTTGCCCCTAATAGACTTAAACCATTGTGGACATCGAAGTTGTATATGCTTGCATATATACGTTGTAATTAGCAAAATCGTGCTGTCACGAGGAACGTTTTCAACATTGCACTTGTACTCTGTACACAGTTGATATCATGCTCTTTTGTCTATGGATGTCAACGGTGTGAAATAAAGAGGGAACTTGTAAGTCCATGGAGTTTGTATCCTGTGTTAGAGAAACGCCTGGGCCGCTAGCCTAAGCCATGCTTAATCATGGTGGAAACTTGCAGCATCACCATAGTGAGCTATCTATGAAGCATCCTCAATAAAAAGCTATGCATATGGTAAATAAAAAGATTGTTGAGATGCTCATTGTCTGCTTGACTTGTCATTTTGGTTATGGGAAAGCTCTTGTACCATGTGCAAGGGGTACCCCGTTGGCGGTTCTCAATGATATGCAAATAGTTACAATGACAAGAACTTACCTGGGACCAAAGTTGAGTATGCATGAGGAGTGACCCTCGTATTCAAGGGACATGAGATTGCCAACTTATATTTCGTCAAGCATATACTCCATCTTTGTTCACTTTAACCTTAATCATCTCAAGATGCTTATGATAGGGGCAATGAGGGCTCAAAGCTAGTAACTACCATAATCTTTTGGAAGCTCTTTATGACTTATAATCCCTACTACCCTCTAAGAAGGGACCTCTCTCCTAGTTACCAGTTGAGTCAGTAAACATACTTCCTCTCTATCTCCAGCAAGCATTTGAGTTGTTGTGTTTCAAGCATTCATATGGTGATTTATTCAATCATGGTCTTCATCTTCTTTGTTTGCACAAAACTCTTATCTATTGAGTATTACTTTGAAATCCTTCACTTGTGAAAGAACCTTTTTGAGCAAAGAGTGTTCCTGTTTTGAAACTTCTACAAAAAGCTTTTATTAAACTATTTGCCAGGTGTTCTCTGACCAAGAACAAATTTGCCAATTCCAATTATGATTTATCTTTATGCATCTCTATTGCGACTGTTGTACTTGGTTGCACACTAAGTTATATAATGGTGAGTTGCTTTCTTCTATGAGTTGTGCAATGGTAAGTGTGATGCTTCTTGTTTGTATTCTTTTATCGACACTTCACTCCATAAACCTGTGGACATGTTTATTGAGCTCCGTATTCGCTTGGTGACAAGCAAAGTCTAAGCTTGGGGGAGTTGATACGCCCAATTTGCATCACCTTTCTATATCATAATATACCTCTATTCATTGATATTTGTCTTATTATGAGGTATTACTTATGGATTTTTCATATGTTTATGCATGTTGGATGATTCTTGGAGGATGGACCGCTAGAGTCTGGATTCTAATGGAAAAGAAGGCGTTTCGGTGAAATTTCGCAAAGATCATAAAAATACTAGAAAAATATGGAAACATATTATTTAACAGAAGACAAAGGAAGCCACAAGGAGGGACGAAGTGGGGCCTCAGGGGGCCCACACCCCCCTAGGCGCGGGCCCACCTGACCCGCGCCAAGGCCAGGTGTGGCCCACCTGCCCGGCCTCTGACTCTGCCCCTTCGCCTATATCTTCCCTACGAAATCCTAAGTCTCGGGGAGCAACCACAGATAGATTTACGCCGCCTCTGGGGGGCGGAAAACACCGAGAGAGAAAGATCTCTCTAGCAGACAGATTTCTGCCGGGGGAATTCCTTCCCGGAGAGGGGAGACCATTGCCATCAACACCGTCATCAAGCTAGGTTTCATCAGGATCATCATCATCATCTACACCATCATCTCCACCAGCACCATCATCACCACTCTGTCCTGCTGTAACAATTGTGTTGGATATTGCTTTAGTTCATTAGGGGAAACTTTCCCGATGTTAATTACTATTGTAATTGATGCTTGTGAGTGGAACCATTGGATTATTGTTTATGTTCAGATTGTTATCCATTACCATATCATATTTGATTTTGATCCATATGATGTCTTGTGAGTAGTTTGTCTAGTTCTTAAGGACATGGGAGAAGTCATGTTGTTAGTAGTGAATCTGTGATGAGTTATTATTCAATGGTTTAGTATTTAAGTTGTGGTGCTATTATTCTAGTGGTGTCATGTGAACGTCGACTACATAACACTTCACCATTTATGGGCCTAGGGGGATGCATTGTGTATTTGGCCACTAATCGTGGGGTTGCCGGAGTGACAGAAACCTGAACCCCCGTTAGGACACCTTTGCACAAGGGAGCATAGGATCTCAGAGTTTAAGGCTGTGGTTATATTTATATCTTAATTACTTTTATGTAGGTACAGATGTTTGCAGGGGGTTTAATCACAAGTATGTATTAGTCCAAGTAAGGTAGGTACATTAGCTCAGGTTCACCCACACAACACTTATAACACCAGAGAACAGTACTCAGCTATTTGAAGCGAAAGCACTTGATAGAACTCCCATGTGTCCTCGAGAACGTTTGGTCCTTATAAGTATTTCCACCGGCTTGTCCTTTGCTAAGAAAGGATTGGGCCACTTTCACCATTTGTTCGTTACTTGCTCCTTGTTTTGTTTCCTTGTTAGAAAACCACTAAAAATCTGTATGCTAAGTATTCACAGGGATTCCTGCTCCATACCACTGTTCAGCACCTTCTGCTCCTCGTTGGGACCGACACTCCTATTTATCGAAAGTACTACGATACACCCCCTATACTTGTGGGTCATCAAGAGCTTTCAAACCACCGGGCTTGTCTTTATCGACCACTGTAGAAGCATCGGGGTGAGTTTGTGCATCTCCTCATGCCCTCCAATTGCTTGTGTGCATTCCATAGCCGAAGCTTGCCCTGTGCCATTCGCCGCTGCCGCTAGTTGCTGTCGATGTCGATGCTCTGGTGACCATTTTGTAGCGGCGCTTCCACTTTATTAGGTTCCCCACGCCGTGTAGCATCAAACTCAACTAACCGTGCTTCCCCGCAAGGCCTCCTACGCCGTCTCCGACGATGCTCCGACGAGTTGACGTTAGAATGATGTCATCCTTGACCGTGTCCATGTGTTTACTGGTCCACGCCAATGTGGTCACGGGCCCACTTGTCTGTGACTTAGGCTAGATAGTAGTTTAGTATAAAAAGGATTTCCAAATTAATAAAATTCCAGAAAATAAACAAACATTGTAAATTCAATATCTTTTATTTTACAATTCAGAAAAATGTGTATTATATATCAAAATCTTTAGAAAAATAAAATCTACAAATTTAAACTTATTATTATACTTTGTTATACAACCTAAATAAAGTATGTTATTAATTAACAAGTATTCTATTAAGTACAAAACTTAGAATAAAAATATCATATTTTAATATTTTAAAATTAGAAAATACAAATAATATATTAAAATTCTTAGAAAAATAAGACCTGCCATTTAAAAATATAACCATAAATATTACATCACTTAACTACATATTTATAATAATAAATGGTTTATAGAATAAAAAAACTTAGAAAAATCATATCTTATTATTTATAAATCATATATATATATATATATCAAAATGATCAAACAAATAATGTATACATGTTAAAAATATAATACTTCACTTTTAAAGTAAATAAAAATATAATACTCTAATAACTTGAATTTAAACTTATTTTCCTTAATTGATTATTCATAAAAGGATATATAAAATTCCTAATATTTCTAATATTATCCATTGAAGGTCTAATAATAGTATTAGTCTTAATTGCTTCTAGTATAAAGCTAAAATAATCCCAAAACATCTAAAATGCATTTTCTTAAATTAAGCTTCTAAAATAAGTATATATTATTTCCCAAAAGGATTATATTCATTTATAAAACCATAAAAAATAGTATGATTAACCTATTAAATGTTCTCACCATCATTTCTTTTACAAATAATAATTTCACTTAAAATATAAGAGAAATTCTTGAATAGTTAAAGAAACACCATTTCTATATTATACATTATGACCACTAACTCTTATTGAGATAAATGATTCCATCCACTTAAAATGTTAAGTAATACTACTCAAATAAAAGAAATAATACTTTTATTCCACCTTCATAAGTATTAATAACTAAACAATCTATGTTATCATTTCATAATCAAAACATGTAAATTTTTACTACAAGTTTGGTGATAATTGTTTAATTGTAGTAATGATTTCTTCCTTGATAACTAGAGTCGGGAAGAAAACCTATAAGTAGTTAACCTCAAGATTAAATGCTTTTACTTAAGTAAAATAAACTATTTCATCAAAAGTTATTCTTTTAAGATACAATATAAAGCAAAACTTAAGCATTTCCATAAATGGTCTAATTGGTTAATAATCTCTATATAAGAAGTCTCTGGATATCATTCCACACTTGAGTGCTTTTTTATTGTATTCTACTTATTATACTTACAAGTTGTTTCACACACTCTCACAAGACTTAATAAGAAGCAATAGTGTGAAAAAAATCTAAAAGGGCAACACATTCTAAAGAAAACATTTTCAACTCCCAAACCCTAGATCATTAACGTTTATTATAGGGACTCGAGTTTATCAAATTGCAATACATTACTATTGCATAGTGGAATCTTGCTTCTTTAAACATGAGTCCTTATTGTACCAATGATGTTCTTTTCAGATATTGGATCTTCTATTGTCTCGAAGACCGTGAGTGCATAATCTTGCAATCACAATATCCAAGTTCACACTTGATCATGTACTTTGGTTATTTTATATCAAGTATTTGCAAATCCAATGTTGTCATCACCTACATTCTAAAAAGGTTAGAAAACACTATTTTCATAATGATATGATTATGGGTAATTTACCAAGTGGTAATAACCTACTATGAAAGTTTCGGTGGTAAAGTAACATATTATCTAGGACTTAAACAACCAATGTCGCCAGTGACTCTTGGACCATATAATAGGCGTTAACCATGAGATTTGGAATGGGATAGAGTAGTCAGCTGGATCTTCTTCCTTTCACGTGAATAGTCGATCTTATCTTGAGGCTGTAGATTCCTTGCGAGGACTCAACAAATGGGTGGCACCCCTTAGTTCCCCGCGATATTGGTGTCTAGATTATCCACGAGGGGTTGTCGAAGGTATTTATTCCACTTTGGTGGGGGTTGCTAGGGACATGATTTGCTCACTAGAGTCTCCAAGGGGTTACCAGGGTTATATCTGCCTATATGGGGGTTAACGGAGGTATTTCTGCTTGGGGAGTCATGTTCCATGTGGGGTCGTGGATAAGGGTAGTGATTGGCTTGTTGGATCTTAGACTGGGCCTCATACCAAGGAAGTGTGAACAGTATACGCGGCCCGGATGTGCAACAAAGCTAGTATCTCTTATGGGTAAAGTAACGCACCTATATAGAGTGTAGAAAACAGTGACATGTTACTCCCTGTTCCGGGGAGGAGCTACGAACATGGCAGGAAAGGAGCTCCATGAAGTTCTGGTAAACCTATGAAGGCTGACATGAAGGTAATATGCCCTAGAGGCAAATAATAAATGGTTATTATTGTCATATTGCAATAAGTTTATAATAGTTTCATATTATGCTATAACTGTATCAAGTGGAAACATTGCTACAGGTGTGATATGAAATAGAAGTCCCTAGTAGCCTCTATTCATACTAGTTTGTTGGTCAACCGATGATCAATGTTTCTTGATCATGGGTGATAGTGCCAGTTGACAACGAGGTCATATAATTGGTGAATGATGTGATGGACATTATCCAAAGATTTTCACATGATCAAGTCACGAGGTTCATTGTTGAAATAGTCAGAAATATAGTCTCCTTCTCCTTAGATCATGAGATCATATTAATCACTTTTTCCCGAGGCTGTTTGGATTGCATCAAATGTCACTCAGTGAAATGGTGATTATAAACGTGTACGTTGGGTATGATGGAGGAACAGGTTGAGGCTTATGCATCAAGACCGGGATTTTTTCACCTAGTGACAGGTAAGACTAAAAGGAATATACCCGAGAGGCAATGATAAGTGGTTATGATGCTATTCCATGTTTATGATAAATGTTTATTTTTCATGCTATAATTGTATTAATAAGGAAACATTAATACATGTGTGAATTATTAATAGATAAGGTTTCTAGTAAAGCCTCTCTTTATACTAGCCTGTTGATTAACAGATGATCAAAGGTTTCCTGATCATAACATTGGATGTTGTTAATAACAGGGTCATATCATTGGAGAATTATATGATGAACAGTCGCCCGAAGTAGATGCAGCAATACGATCATGTCATCAAGTTTAAAGTAATTTGTTATCAATATTACAACTTACTGCAGAAGGATAAAGGGGATGGAGCCAAAAAGAGGATTCTTGATGAAATTGGTTCCAAATCTGTGAATTATGCTATACTGTATGACAAGGTAAATCAATAGAATGACATATGTTCTTGCGTCGCTCGCAAATGCTTTGGTTATAATGTATGTTTATCTTTTAACTTCAGAAGCACAAAGTTGAAGAAGACTCTTAGTTTCCTAATGACAGAGTTGAAAATGGATGTCATATTGCTTCACCTAAGACGCCACCTTGTTTACCTTCTATGGAGACTAATGCAGCTACAGCTGGTACTGATGAGCCCGCACCTTCCATCGTCGTGGCAGACGATGGAGGTGGTGGATTAGTTTTACCATCGGCTGAGACTGGTGCGACTGGAGCTAGCAGTGAAGAGCCTCCAGCAGACATTGTGGTGCTGGATAGTTCACCTATTATGGAGACTCATGGTACTGGTGTTGGCACTATTGTTGGTGCTGCTGATACTACTCCCAAAATCATCGTGCCACCTGAAGGAGGTGGTGATTTGGGTTTACAATTTACAGACACTGTTGCACCTAAAGGTGGTGAAATGTGATGTGGAGCTGTCTTTCTTATGATTTGTATGCTTTTTCTAGAACCTGTATTATGGATCTACCTTATGCTTTTGGCTGTTGTACTGTAGTGTGGAACTGGAACTACTCCAGTACGTAATCATATTTGGATGCTTAAGTATTATCGATGATGAAGCAATGCTAGCTGAGCTGAACGGGAATTGGCCTCTACCACTTCCAGGCATGGTTCCTATCTCATCTCCTTTTCACAAGGACCGTGAAAAGATGGTTTTGTTCCTTTTCTTGTAATGCCATTATGCTTGTGTTATTGATCTGGCAACTTCATGCTGAATTTGTTTGTTACCCAGTCAGCTTTTATAACTCTACATACAAACATATTTGTTCACATGACTTGAAAAGAAAACCATATCTTCTTTGGATCCACTAACACAAGGAGACATGCGATTATATTTTTGAAACAAGGCAAAAGATTTGCCATTTTCATTGATAGAGAGGGAACATGCAATTCAATTACTTTAAGATAACTACTCGTTTAAGTCATAGAATGGTAGGGATTGCCATAGGAAATCATCACCTCCAGCATCTTGTTCTAGAGAAGGTGGTATACCAGATACACAACCTTCTTTTCCGTGGGACGACAATATCAAGTGCAGGATTTCGATTATAAACGCAATCCAGTGCGGGTTCATCAGGACAACCTCCAGTTGCGTTAGCCACAGAAGGTACATCAGCGTTATGGCACACACCATTGGAAATTCTTGCTGAATCTGTTGTTATACTCCTATCATCAGGACCAGGGATAAGGGACAGAAATTCAAGATCTGAAATCTAGATTTACAAAATAGATAAGAGGTCATCCCATGTGGACAATTCATAGAAAATTCCCAGTGAAATTTGAGCGTCTTACATGATCCTTAGACCTTATTAGTCCATCCGGTATTTTTTATTGGTAGAATGAAATTTGCTGGTACTTTTATTTCTGTGAAGAACCTGTAGGGGTTCGTAGCATGGAAAACACAAATTTTCTACCGCATACAAACAAACAAGCCAAGATCTATCTACTAGACTGTAGCAACGAGTCGATAGAATAACTCACCCTCGAAGATTCCAAAGTGTTTAACGAGAGCGGATTCTCATGGGTGATGTAGTCGTACTCTTGCCGATCTCAAGATCGTGTAGACGATCCTTATGGCGCTGCATTCCGGCAGCGCTTCCGCAGTCGGTCACACGCTCGGTACTCGATGAAGACCTTCCTCTCCCTTGTTCCAGCAGGCAACGGAGGTTGTATCACTCTCCTCGCGATTCCAGCAGCACGACGGCGTGGTACCGGAAGTAGAGGGGAGATCTCGCAGGGCTTCGCCTTAAGCCGGAGCGAGTATGGTGGACTATGAGAGAGCCTCGGTGATCTAGGGTTTAGACACACCAAGTAGAGGGAGCTATACCGGCGGCTAGGGCAAGGGGATTGCCCCAAGTCGGCGGCTTGGGCAAGCCCTAGGGTGGCGGCGGCTAGGGTTAGGGTTTAGAGGGGTGTGGTGTAGGTCTTGGAGGGGCAGCCCTGCCCCTCCTTATATAGGTGGAGGGGGCACGCCAAGGGGAGGGGAGTCCCTCCCCAACTCGGTCTCTAAGGGCTGGCGGTGGAGGGAGAGGGACTTCCTCCCCAAGTAGGTTTCCTACTCTCCCTCCACCAAACAAAATAGCCGTTTGACTTTTCAAATTGGCGTTTGACTTTTCAAACTAGGATTTGATTTAACCCTTTATTTTGTTCAGCGATGACACCTAGTACATGATGCAACCATTCCAACTTGTCATGACACATTCATGTACCCTTCCTCTCCGGAGTGCCGGACATTCCGGAACCTTCTAGAACATTCCCGATGAAAACACCGGAACCATTCTCCAACCCCGAAACAGGACTTTCCTTATATGAATCTTATTCTCCAGACCATTCCGGATCTCCTCGTGATATCCAGTATCCCATCCGAGACTCCAAACAACATTCGGTCTCTTACTCATCATTCCATAACTACTCAACAACGTCGAATCCTTAAGTGTGTCTCCCTACGGTTCGTGAATTATGCGGACATGATCGAGACACTTCTCCGAACAATAACCAATAGAGGAATCTGGAAATTCATATGGCTCCCACATATTTCTACGATTACTTTGCGATCGAATGAACCACTTACATACAATACCAATTTCCCTTTGTCTCACGATAGTTTACTTATCCGAGGTTTTGATCGTCGGTATCTCTGCATACCTAGTTCAACCTCGTTACTGATAAGTACTCTTTTCTCGTTCCCGTGATATGTGATCCCTTGTGAGCCAGTCACATGCTTGCAAGCTAATTGGATGACATTCCACCGAGAGGGCCCGGAGTATATCTATCCGTCATATGGATGGACAAATCCCACTCTTGATCCATGTGTTTCAACCAATACTTTCCAAACACTCAATGCCACCTTTATAGCCACCCAGTTACGGTATGGTGTTTGATGTCATCAAAGCATCCTTCCGGTGATGGTGATATGCATGATCTCATGGTCGAAGGAATTAGGTTACTATGTATCAGAAAGCATATAGCAATTGAACTATTAAAATGACTTGATCTTTATGCTACGCTTATCTATAGGAGTATGTCCATCATATCATTCTCCTAACGATATGATCTTGTTGTTAATAACATCTCAATGTTCATGATAGGGAAACCACAATCATTTATTAACCAACAAGCTAGTATTATGAAGAGGCTTTACTAGGGACTTCAAATTAGGTTTACAAATCACACAAGTATTAATGTTTCCTTGTTAATACTATTATAGCATGAATGTAAACATTTATCATAAACACAAAGATATAGTAATAACTATATTTATTATTGCCTCTAGGGCATATCTCCAACAGTCTCCCACTTGCACTAGAGTCAACTAATCTAGATTACATGGTAATATACCGAACACCCATGGCAGTTTGGTGTTGGTCATGTTTTGCCCTCGGGAGAGGTTTAATCAATGGATCCTCCACATTCAGATCTGTGTGTACTTTGCAAATCTTTATGTCACCATCTTGGACATGTTCTTGAATAGCGTGGAAACGTAGCTTGATGTGCTTCAGCTTCTTGTGTGACCTTGGTTCTTGCGCATTGGCTATGCCGCCCATGTTATCACAGTAGATAGACATTGGGTCCAGCGCACTTGGAACCACACAGAGCTCTGTAATGAACTCTTTCAACCATATCGCTTCTTGTGAAGCCTCCGAAGCAGCCATGTATTCCGATTCAGTTGAAGATCTCGCCACAATGCTTTGCTTTGCACTCCTCCAGCTAACTGCTGCACCATTCAAAGTAAATACGTATCCAGATTGTGATTTAGAATCATCCGGATCGGTTTTCCAACTAGCATCGGTGTAACCATTAACAACGATCTGTTCATCACCTCCATAAGAAAGAACCATATCCTTAGTTCTTCTCAAGTACTTAAGGATGTTTTTGACCGCTGTCCAATGATCCACTCCTGGATCACTATGATATCTGCTAGTCAAACTAACAGCATATGCAATGTCGGGTCTAGTACATAGCATGGCATACATTAGAGATCCTATGGTTGAGGCATAGGGAGTCTTACTCATCCTCTCTCTATCTTCTGCCGTTGTCGGACTTTGAGTTTTACTCAAGGTCATATTGGGCAACATGGGCAAGAACCCTCTTTAGAACTTTGTCCAAATATGTACTTTGTGACAATGATATTAGGTGTCTCGATCTATCTCTATAAATCTTTATGCCTAATATGTAAGCTGCTTCGCCAAGATCTTTCATTGAAAAACTATTATTCAAATATTCCTTGACACTATTAAGAAGGTCTACATCATTCCCAATCAACAGTATGTCATCTACATATAGTATTAAGAATGCTACAGACCTCCCACTCACTTTCTTGTAAATACAAGCTTCTCCATAAGTTTGTATAAAACCAAAACTTTTGATCACCTTGTCAAAACGTTGATTCCAACTTCGGGATGCTTGCTTCAATCCATATATGGACCGTTGAAGTTTGCATACCTTGTTAGCATCTTTAGGATCGACAAAACCTTTGGGTTGCATCATATACAACTCTTCATCAATGTCTCCATTGAGGAACGTTGTTTTGACATCCATCTGCCATATCTCATAATCATAATATGCAGCGATTGCTAACAAAATCCTCACAGACTTTAGCTTCGCTACTGGTGAGAAAGTCTCATCGTAGTCAACTCCTTGAATTTGTCGAAACCCTTTTGCGACAAGTCGAGCTTTATAGATAGTAACATTACCATCAGCATCTGTTTTCTTCTTGAAAATCCATTTGTTCTCGACAGCCTTCCGGCCATCCGGTAAGTCCACCAAAGTCCATACTTGGTTTTTGTACATGGATCCAATCTCGGATTTCATGGCTTCTTGCCATTTATTGGAATCTGGGCTCATCATCGCTTCCTCATATGTCGCAGGGTCATCGGTGTTATCCACCAACCTGACACTCATAACGGGATCATACCAATCAGGAGTGGTACGAGTTCTCGTTGACCTGCGAGGCTCTGTAGCAACTACAACCGAAGTTTCATGATCATCATCATTAGCTTCCTCTCTTATTGGTGCAGGCACCACAGGAACTTCTTCCGGTGCTGCGCTACTCGCAAGTTCGAGAGAAGGTTCGACAACCTCGTCGAGTTCTACTTTCCTTCCAGTCACTTCTTTCGAGAGAAATTCCTTCTCTAGAAAGGATCCATTCTTGGCAACAAAGATTTTGCCTTCGGATCTATGATAGAAGGTATACCCAATAGTTTCCTTTGGGTATCCTATGAAGACGCATTTTTCCGCTTTGGGTTCAAGCTTGTTCGGCTGTAACTTCTTTACATAGGCTTCGCAACCCCAAACTTTAAGGAACGACAATTTAGGTTTCTTCCCAAACCATAATTCATACGGTGTCGTTTCAACGGATTTAGATGGTGCCCAATTTAAAGTGAATGCGGCTGTTTCTAATGCATAACCCCAAAATGATAGCGGTAAATCTGTAAGTGACATCATAGAACGAACCATATCTAAGAGAGTTCGATTACGACGTTCGGACACACCATTACGCTGTGGTGTTCCCGGCGGTGTCAATTGTGAAAGTATTCCGCATTTCTTCAAATGCTCGCCAAACTCGTAACTTAGATATTCACCTCCACGATCAGAACGTAGAAATTTAATCTTCTTGTTACGTTGATTCTCCACCTCACTTTGAAATTCCTTAAACTTCTCGAAAGTTTCGGACTTATGTTTCATGAAATAGATATACCCATATCTACTCAAGTCATCCGTGAAGCTAAGAACATAACGATAACCACCGCGCGATGCTACACTCATTGGACCACACACATCGGTATGTATGATTTACAATAAGTCCGTAGCTCGCTCCATCATACCAGAAAATGGAGTCTTAGTCATTTTACCCATCAGACATGCTTCGCATCTTTCAAGTGATTCAAAATCAAGTGATTCAAGAAGTCCATCGGAATGGATTTTCTTCATACGCTTCACTCCAATGTGACCAAGACGACAGTGCCACATATAGGTCGAGTTATCGCTCGATTTCAAACGTTTAGCTTCAATGTTATTAATATGTGTATTTCCACTATACAGATTCAATAAGAATAGACCATATATCAAAGGTGCATGTGCATAAAACATATTACTCATATAAATCGAACAACCATTATTCTCGGACTTAAACAAGTAACCGTCTCGCAATAAACAAGATCCCGATATAATGTTCATGCTTAACGCGGGCACCAAATAACAATTATTTAAGTATAAAACTAATCCCGATGGTAGATGAAGAGGTAGTGTGCCGAACGCGATCACATCAACCTTTGATCCGTTTCCCACGCGCATCATCACCTCGTTCTTCGCTAGCTTCCATTTATTCTACAGCACCTGTTTCGAGTTAGAAATATGAGCAACCGAACCAGTATCAAATACCCAGGCACTACTACGAGTACTAGTGAGATACACATCAATAACATGTATATCGGATATACCTTTCTTCTTGATGTTGTCGTTCTTCAAATCCGCCAAGTACTTTGGGCAATTCCGCTTCCAGTGACCTTCTCCCTTGCAGTAAAAGCACTCAGTATCAGGCTTAGGTCCAGCCTTGGTCTTCTTCGTTGGTGCGGTAACTATCTTACCACCCTTCTTGAAGTGTCCCTTTTGCTTAGACTTGCCTTTCTTGAATTTGGTGGTCTTATTGATCATCAACACTTGGTGCTCTTTCTTGATCTCCACTTCTGCATATTTTAACATGGAAAAGAGTTCTGGCAACTGCTTGTTCATGCTTTGCATATTGTAGTTCATCACAAAGTTCATGTAACTTGGTGGTAGTGATTGGAGGACACGGTAAATCCCCAAAGCATTAGGAATCACTATACCCAAGCTTTGAAGTTTGTTTGCGTGCCCAGACATCTTAAGCACATGCTCACTGACGGAGCTGCCCTCTTCCATCTTGCAGTTAAAGAACTTTTCAGAAGCCTCATAGCTCTCAACTGCCGCGTGAGTCTCAAAAATCAGTTTGAGTTCACGGACAATATCATGTGGGTCTGAATTCTCAAACCTTTTCTGAAGCTCCGATTCTAAACCATACAAGATAGCACATTGAACTGTGGAGTACTGATTCTTCCGAGCGAGGTAAACATTATTTACTTCACCGGTAGCATCAGCTGCAGGTGGGTCACCTAGCGGTGCATCCAGCACATAGGTCAAATTACCAGCATTGAGGACAATCCTCAAATTGCGGAACCAATCCGCGAAGTTGCTTCCATTGTTTTTCAACTTTTCTTTCTCTAGGAACGCATTAAAATTGATGGTAGGGGCCACCATTGATCTACAACATATTTGCAATAGTTTAGACTAAGTTTATGACAAAATTGAGTTCTAATTAATAGTTAAATTAATCTAGGTGAACTCCCACTCAAAACAATATCCCTCACATTGTTTTAGTGATCACACGAACCAAATCCACCACATCAACACTGATCATCACGAGAGTTGATGTAGCTTCAATGGCAAACAATCGACATGTTCATCATATCTACTATATGATTCATGCTTTACCTTTCGGTGATCCGTGTTCCGAGACCATGTATGTACATGCTAGGCTCGTCAAGATTAAACCTTAGCTTCCGCATGAGAAAATCTAGCTTGCTCACGTTGTATACACTTGCAGAATCTAACACACCCGATCATCACGTGGTGCTTCGAAACAACAAGCTTTAGCAACGGTGCTTACTAAGGATGAACACTTTAGAACTTGAAATTCATGTGCATGAGGGATCATCTTATAATGCTACCGTCGTTAACTAAGCAATACAAGATGCATAAAGGATTAACATCACATGCAATTCATAATATGTGATACGATATGGCCTTTCTTCTTTGTGCTTCCGATCTCCATCTTCAAGCACGAACATGATCTCCATCATCACCGGCATTGCATCCAGGTCAATGACGCTGCTCCATGGTTGTCGTCCACCAGCTTCAACTATTACAACTACTTTGAATAGACACGCAGGTCTTAACAGAAATTAAAAACAACCATATGGCTCTTGCCGGTTGCCAACTTACAATAAGGAACATTGCATACATCAAATATAATCACAATCATGGCCATATCACATCACAGCACACCCCTGCAAAACAAAGTTAGACGCCACTAATTTCTTTGCATATTTTACGTGGTTTGGGGCTTTCAACAAGTGTCGATCTAACTTACGAACAAGAACCACAACGTTGATGTTTGAACTATCAAGTGCCTGTTGTAAATTGGATCTATATTATAATGGGAGAGACAGACACCCGCAAAGCCACTTATGCAATACACGTTGCATGTTGAGCGTGGAGCAAGTCTCATGAACGATGTCATGTAAGGTTAGCCCGCGCCGCTTCATCCCATCATACCGCAAGATGCAAAGTACACAAGAAGCAATTGATAATAAAAGCACCACCGCCCACAATGACCATTGTGTTCTACTTGTGCAATAGATCTACATATAGACACGGCTCTGATACCACTGTAGGGGTTCGTAGCATGGAAAACAAAAAAATTCTACCGCTTACAAACAAACAAGCCAAGATCTATCTACTAGATTGTAGCAACGAGTTGATATAATAACTCACCCTCAAAGATTCCAAAGTGTTTAACGAGAGCGGATTCTCGTGGGTGATGTAGTCGTACTCTTGCCGATCTCAAGATCGTGTAGATGATCCTTACGGCGATGCGTTCCGGTAGCGCTTCCGCAGTCGGTCACATGTTCGGTACTCGATGAAGACCTTCCTCTCCCTTGTTCCAGCAGGCAGCGGAGGTTGTAGCACTCTCCTCGTGATTCCGGCAGCACGACGGCGTGGTACCGGAAGTAGAGGGGAGATCTCGCAGGGCTTTGCCTTAAGCCGGAGCGAGTATGGTGGACTATGAGAGAGCCTCGGTGATCTAGGGTTTAGACACACCAAGTAGAGGGAGCTAGACCGGCGGCTAGGGCAAGGGGATTGCCCCAAGTCGGCGGCTTGGGCAAGCCCTAGGGCGGCGGCGGCTATGGTGGCCGGCGGTAGCTAGGGTTAGGGTTTAGAGGGGTGTGGTGTAGGTCTTGGAGGGGCAGCCCTGCCCCTCCTTATATAGGTGGAGGGGACGCTCCAAGGGGAGGGGAGTCCCTCCCCAACTCGGTCTCCAAGGGCCGGCGGTGGAGGGAGAGGGACTTCCTCCCCAAGTAGGTTTCCTACTCTCCCTCCACCAAACAAAATAGCCGTTTGACTTTTCAAATTGGCGTTTGACTTTTCAAACTAGGATTTGATTTAACCCTTTATTTTGTTCAGCGATGACACCTAGTACATGATGCAACCATTCCAGCTTGTCATGACACATTCATGTACCCTTCCTCTCCGGAGTGCCGGACATTCCGGAACCTTCTAGAACATTCCCGATGAAAACACCGGAACCATTCTCCAACCCCAAAACAGGACTTTCCTTATATGAATCTTATTCTCCGGACCATTTCGGATCTCCTCGTGATATCCCGGATCCCATCCGAGACTCCGAACAACATTCGGTCTCTTACTCATCATTCCATAACTACTCAACAACGTCGAATCCTTAAGTGTGTCTCCCTACGGTTCGTGAATTATGCGGACATGATCGAGACACTTCTCCGAACAATAACCAATAGAGGAATATGGAAATTCATATGGCTCCCACATATTTCTACGATTACTTTGCGATCGAATGAACCACTTACATATGATACCAATTTCACTTTGTCTCACGATAGTTTACTTATCCGAGGTTTTGATCATCAGTATCTTTGCATACCTAGTTCAACCTCGTTACTGATAAGTACTCTTTTCTCGTTCCCGTGATATGTGATCCCTTGTGAGCCAGTCACAAGCTTGCAAGCTAATTGGATGACATTCCACCGAGAGGTCCCAGAGTATATCTATCCGTCATATGGATGGACAAATCCCACTCTTGATCCATGTGTTTCAACCAATACTTTCCGAACACTCAATGCCACCTTTATAGCCACCCAGTTACGGTGTGGTGTTTGATATCATCAAAGCATCCTTCCGGTGATGGTGATATGCATGATCTCATGGTCGAAGGAATTAGGTTACTATGTATCAGAAAGCATATAGCAATTGAACTATTAAAATGACTTGATCTTTATGCTACGCTTATCTATAGGAGTATGTCCATCATATCATTATCCTAACGATATGATCTTGTTGTTAATAACATCTCAATGTTCATGATAGGGAAACCACAATCATTTATTAACCAACAAGCTAGTATTATGAAGAGGCTTTACTAGGGACTTCAAATTAGGTTTACAAATCACACAAGTATTAATGTTTCCTTGTTAATACTATTATAGCATGAATGTAAACATTTATCATAAACACAAAGATATAATAATAACTATATTTATTATTGCCTCTAGGGCATATCTCCAATAGAACCTACAAAACATAGCCAAGTCAGACATCTGAATATATCTAATTTTGGTACATCTTAAATTATATATGAAGATGTCTTTGCATAACACCCACTTAGCAAACTATCTACGGATATCTTCCCTCTCCTTGGAAATGTGAAGTGGATGTTCTATAGGCTACATCCATCTAAGTACTTCCTCGCCAGGTACATCAACAACCAAATGCTCCATCATATCAAAGAAGGATGGATGATATATTAGGTAAAAAGCTTGTATTATATCTCTGCCAAGTTCTTTTAAGATGTTTTCCAACTCTTACCAGAGCTTTACTATAGATTTATCTAGCCAAATCTGCAAGCACCTTGTAAATCTACATGGTCAGAAGCTTTAACTATTTCTAGGAGAGGTGGAGTACAAACCAAAGCCAAGAAGAATGTCTAGTGCCTAAATCTACATGGGGATCGCCCAGCTAACTGCCTGCCGGTGTGTCTTGTGAAGACTGAAGAACGTCGCGACCAATTATGGAAGGCCAGCACTTCTGATAGAAAGGGGTCGAGAAGTTTTTTTAATGGTGTGTGCAAAAGTTCACGTCCTGGTTCCAATCCTGTGCATCTACGTCGCACAATTTGAAGAGACAGGGGCTAGTTGCTCGATTGAAAGTGCGCTTAGGAAAGTTTGGGGTCTCGGCGGAAATTTTTGGTGGGCGTAGGGTGTTTTTCATAGTTTGTCAACATATTTCACAGAAATATCAGTGAATATTTTATACCTTGTTTTTTCCCTAGTAGAAGTCTTTGTTTCGAATCCATCCGATCCCCTGCATGTATATTGGGATTTTAACTATCGAGCCCAAGCAATTATCCCATCCGGCCTCATTATAGCCCAAGACCTTCTAATTCTGCCTTTTGGGGTCACTTGTCCACCACAAAGAGCCCATGGAATATATCTCATCAACACCTATCTGGCCAATTTTTCTTCAATTCCGCCTTTTTGAGCACTGTCGCCCCACCCCCCAAAAAAGTCCGCCGATCCATGTTTTTAAGTAGAAACTACTACCTAGTACATTATGTATAACATTGTTTAGTTGAGCTGCCAGCAATCACGCGTACCACATGGACATGCAAATTTTTAAGGAGAGAAATAAATAAGTTATATACGATGTTAGAATACATTTTTTTAATGTTTCATAAAAGCATAGCATTTTATTTGCATAGTGGCAAGACATGCAGTTTACCTATGCTGAAGTCTCAAGTTTGAAGTTCGAATCCTACTCTTATAATGTTGCTATGTAGATTATCATTTTATCTGCAGCAATATTTCTGTACTAAGAGGATGACATGGCTGACCCACCTGCCTGCAGCTAGCGCCCATCAATCTTACTATACAAGAGATCAATTTTAACGAGCAGTTTTAAAAAGTACTCGTACAGTAGTCATGACTGAAAAAAGACAAAGATAGACATTTTTCTTGTCCGGAGTAAGACCATACACGTGGGTCCCAGCAGTAAAACCATACACGGCTGCCACATCGAGCAATGTTACCAAGATCAAACTAGCAGAGGCGACTGAAAAAAAGATCAACATACACACGTTTACTGTATTGAGGAGGCGGACATGTGGGACCCATCAGTGAGACCTTATATAGTGAAGGCATCGAGCAACGTTGCCAAGTTCGAAATAGGGAGGTGCGAGCGAGAAAAAAGTCTAGCATGCACATATTTCTTCTAATGAGAGGCTCACATGCAAGACCCACCAGCCTATATAAATGGCTGATGCATCGAGTAACGTTGCCAAGTTCGAAACATGGAGGAGCGAGTGAGAAAAATGTCTAGCGTGCACATGTTTCTTCTAATGAGAGGCTGGCATTGGGGACCCACCAGCCTGTGTTAAAGGTTGATGCATCGTGCAACGTTGCCATGTTCGCAACATGGAGGCGAGAGCAAAGAAAAAATTCTAGCATGCACATGTTCCTTCTAAAAAGAGGCTGACATATGGGACCAAGCAGCATGACCAAACGGCAAATTCGTTGAGCAACACTATGTAGTTTGGAACAGGGTAGCGCTAGAAAAGAAAAAAAATTATATAATACAGATGATTCTTCTAATGTAAGGATGACATATGGGACCCACCATCCTGAATAAACGGCTGATGTAGTGAGCAACAATATCAAGTTAACACGGAGGCGTGACCGAGGGCAAAAAAAATAGATCACACGCACGTTCCTTCTAATGAGAGGATGACATGTGGGGCCAGCTGCGTGATTAAATGGTAGATGAATCTAGGAGCGCTACCAAGTTCGGAACAGGGTAGCGGGAGCGAAGGAAAACATTCCATCATACACATGATTCTTCTAATGAGAGGCTGACATGTGGAACCCATCGGCGTGATTAATGGCAGATAGATCGAGCAATGTTATTGTAACACCCTCAGAATCGGCCCTATGCAAGTTTTAGCGAAACCCGCCAAACCCGCATAGAAACGATTCAAAGGTGCCCACCAGGCACTTTCGTGCGGGTGGAAAATGAAGTAATAACATTACACAACAGTCCTCGATGGGACCCACAGAACAGATATATATACAGCAGCGACTCAATGAGTCAAGAATACAGATATAATATATACAAAGATCCAAATCACCTTGAAAATGATAGAGCGTCCGACTACGGACAAGATGCAAATGGGGCTAAGAGCCCTGAAGAATAACCAATGGCATCCATAACCCTGCCCAGGCCAAGCCGGAAGGGTAACCCTGCTAACGATGTCGATCTCAAAACCTGCTTAAACAAAAAGGGGTGCCGACAAAGGGCAAAGGAAAAAGAGGAGCGTCAGTACTGAGGCCAGTACACGGCGAGACTAGAATTCGGCGGTCCTCGCCTACATAGGTATGGTGGACTGAAGCGGCAGCGGCAGCATGCACTAAACAACCTATAGAGACTCGATACAACTGGCGGCTATTAGAGAGGGGTAAGAAAGACCTATCCGGAACCAACCTGATACTTCCATCAAACAAACCCATCCTGGCGTTTCCCCCTCAAGACCAAACGAGGAAGTCAACCGAGGAACTCACACCGTTGACAGTTTTATTTATTCAGTTATCGTTGCAGTAATTACTAGTCAGGTATAGATAATCATCCTGAATAAATAAGCAGTGGGCTATTTTAGTTAACCATTCCGTTGTAGTTGCGGCACTTACTAGTCAGATACAAATAGCATGAGATATCCCAAAAACCCAGCAGTTGTTGGTACTTTTATTTAGCCATTCCGTTGTAGTTGCAATACTTACTAGTCAGATACAATGGTCGCAAGCGACACCCAAACAAGCAATTGTGGGCAGTTTTATTTAGCCATTCCATTATAGTGAAGCTGCTTACTAGTCATTATAAAGTCAAATTTATAGCACTACTTTAGTTATAGTTGTCTATGATCGAGATACTGTGCTCCAAGTCGTCCATAACCGCGGACACGGCTTTCAGAAAGTTTTACCCGGCCGGGGTGCACAAATAGCAACACACACTCGATCAACCTCGGAAAAACCAAATCAAAACCCAACGAGGCATTCACGACAAAGCAATCACAAGATTCAGAAATATTTTAGGGGGCCACCCCTTAAAGTAGACCCGCAACGAAGCCTGCCGGCTCCGAGACGGACTCAAGGTTGTGGGGACAGCTGTAAACGACTGGGAACCCGAAAGTGTGACTGGGCTTGTCGATACCGCGGAATCGTGCCACGATCCTAAACAGTACAGTGTGCTCCTCGCACAAATTAAATAAAGCAGTAAAGCATGGCATAAGTACAGGATCGTAAATAAAACCTCAAACTAGTTTGTGGCCCCAAGAAATAAGACTGAATCAAGCTCTGGCTCAGGGGGGTCCCATAAGCCTCCCGGATGTGGATAGCGCGAATATTCAAGGAACAGGTATCAAGTACTCGGGGTCCTACGGGACACAAGTGGACGGTTAACAACCAAATAACATCTATTGTCCACCTGTGCCTCTGCTTACTTACTTCAATTTTAGTTGTTAAACAGGAATTAAAGTGAACGATAAGTAAAACCATGATCATCTCCAACATCAAACATGCGGCAATACACCAACAACTGTGGCACTTGACGACACGCAGCAGCACTTGAGAAAGCGACTACGACACGCAAGTCCAACTATCTACCAAACAACAGGTAATAGGATGTGTCCAAGGCAATATACGGCTGCAAGGGACATCACGGGTACGAAAACTAGAGCAACGCAACACAGATAGCAATAGATCAACAGGAGGGAAATAAATACTATAAAAGTAAGATAGGTAGAAAGGGGGAGATGCTCGCCTGAAAACATTGCCGAAGGTTCATCCGAAGGTCGGGTCGACACTCGCATCAACTCAACGGCCTTATCCGCGAAGAACCAAAACACTAGAATAAACACCGGATGCAATATTTAATACTACGGCAAAAGATCGGGCATGATGCATGTATGATGTATGGCATGGCAAAGATGCGATGCAATTAGGTCAATATTAAGTGGAACCGGGGTTCCGACAATTAATTAAACGGTTCAAGTTATTTATCTACCCCGCAAATTAAATGTTGAATTAGTAAGGCAAAGCATGGCATCGGTCCGTTACACAAATTTAAATGAGGCCAATACGAGACTAGATTTGCCCGCATATGGGCCCCATATTTAATTATATGGTGAATCGGCATAAGGCCCCCAACCACATGACAATATGCATGCGAGTATGACAATTTAATATGCAACAATTTGATATTACATTTATAAAATAGGGCTCGAGAAAAGGGGTCACACATTAGGGGGTCTCGACGAACTTGGGGTTCCGGGGTTCGGGGTCCAACAGGGTTCAGGGTTCGACGGGATCATTCTCGGACTCCGGGATTTAGGGTCTTCAGATCGAGGAAGTAGATCTTGTCGCACGAGAGTCGATGCTTCCGGGAAGGAGACTTGGTTCGGTGTCGGGGCGCATCGGATTCTTCCGGGTCGGTGCCGATCTTGTCGTCGCCGTGGTCTTCGGGTCCGTGTAGACGGTCATGGCGTCCAAGGTGGCAAACTTGGCGTTCCGTTTAAACGACCTTGGCGTCCTTGTCAGAGTTCTCGGGTGGCGATGTCGGTCTTGGGTTCGGCGCCGGCGGATCTTGGCGATCTTCAGGCTCGGGTCCTAGCGTGGCCCTTGGATCACCGGGATCGGGCTTCGGGATCGCGGTCATCAGATCTATGGAGGATATCTTGGGGTTCCGACGACCGTTGTCGTTGTCGGTCTCGAGTGGCCCTAGCGGTGGACGAACTTGGCGGTTCACGGCGACCTTGACTTGTTAGAACAACAGCACATACATCCTGCCGACAGAGTACAGAACGGGGAGACGGGCTCATTGCCAGGCAGCAGCACAACCCGGAAGCAGAAACAGAACGGTGGACGGCCTCGAGCGGTGGGCTCGCTGCCGTCACCGATGGCTTGAGGACGGGGCCGACAACGGCGACAGGGCCCGCTGCTGCGGCGCGGGAGGCGGAAAAGGAAGGCGGAACGGAGGAGCTCGACGGGGAGGCGCTGGTGGCGGAGGGAGCTCGCCGGAGGAGGCGCTGGTGGCGGAGGGAGCTCGCCGGAGGAGGCGCTGGTGGCGGCCCGACGGAGAGGACGACACGGCGGCGAGGATGGCGGAGGCGGCCGAACGCCGGGGAGGAGGAGGCCGGCGTGGCGAGAGACGATGGCGACGAGCGGCGGCCGGAGAGGAGGGAGGGCACGGTGACGGAGGACCCGGGCCCTCTGTCGTTGGTGGCGGCTCGTAGGCCGGAGGTAGGAGGTGGGGAAGGTGCGGGCCGGCGGGGTGGAGGAGGGCGCCAGCGGTGGTTGGGGGGGATGTGCGAGCGGAGGCGGGCGGAGGGCGATGGGGAGATGCGCCGGCGGGGCAGAGCGTGGACCGGCGGCGGGATGAGGGTCGTTGGCGCGACGGCGGAAGGGGGAGGAGTTCGGCGAGGGGGGCCGCGGGTCGACGGAGGCGCGGCCGGAGGCGGTGGAGCGGGAGAGGGGGTGGACGGCGGCGAGCGGAGGAGGGGGCGCAGCGGCGAGGCGGCGCTCGAGCCAGGGAGAAGGTCGGGGCCGGAGAGGTGCTGCAGAGGCGCCGGGGGAGAGGAGCCGAGGCGGGAGACACGGCTCGGGGAGGAGAGACGGGGAAGAGAGGAGAGGAGGAAGACGCGTGGGGGTGGGGCCAGAGGGAGGTGTCGCGGGGTGGGGGTGGACCGGGTCCAGGGTGGGAGGGGGTTGGTGGCGGCTCGTACCAAGGCCAACAGTTTCCGCACAGCACCAGCATCACAGGCCCACCAGGACACCAGGAACAACATGGGAGAAACGGCAGCAGGGGCAGTCAGCGGCACCTACACGCTGGAAAGAGGCGGAGGCCGGCCGATGACGGGGTCCCATGGCGACGGTGGAGCAGGAGGAGGCGGTGTTGGCCGCAGGCCAGGGAGACGGCCAGGACGCGGAGGGGTGAGCGGACGGAGGTCGGGTCCGGGCGGAGGCCGGCGTGCTCAGGAGGTGACCATCGTCGGCGCGGCTCCACGGGGCGGGCGCGGCCGGTCCCGAGGAGGGCGGCACGGCGGGGAAGGGGGGAACAGGCGCCGGTGGGGTGGGTCGGTGGCCAGGTGGGCCAGGGGGCGCGGCTTTGACCAGGGAGGAGGGAGCGGGTGGGTGATGTGGAGGCGGGGCAGGGCCAGGGGGTGAGGTGGCGCCCCGGGGTTGGTGGGGGATAGGTCCAGGGTGAGGTGGCAACCGGCGATTGGCTGGGGTGAGGTGGAGGGAATTGGGTAGGATTAGGTTGGGTAGTTTTAGGATTTAGTCTAGGTTTCGTCTAGTTTGGGCCGGGTAGTAGGCTGCGGCCAGCTGGGCCCTTTCGGCCTGGCCGGTGGCGGCCTCCCCGGTATAAAATATTTTATTATCTATTATTTTTATTTCTCTTGAAACAAAACATTTGCAAAAAAGGTTTTAGACAAATAAAAGATCCGAACGGACCTAGGTTTTCGATTTGAATAAAGAGAAGGATAATTTTAGAAAATAAAAACAGGCGTTTAGAAAATAGTTTTAGATAAACCATGCATGATGACATGAGCATGCGGTCATGATGATGCAATGCACACAAAAATAACGCAATTTTCTAGTAGTGGTTTTCGCGGGATGCCACAATTCGACACCACTAACAATGGATCTCGCCCTCGAGATCCGCCTCATGGTACCGGAAGGAAGGTCGGCGATCTGCGTCTTCTCGCTTCGTGTAGATCCTCGCGACACCACTAACAAGAGGTCATTGTCCCGTCTTGAAATCGGCGACACCACCAACAATATGTCATTGATCCTGTTCGTCAAGAGAGCACTCCGGATAAACAACGGACAAAGTTAAAGGTAAGGCCACCTCTAACTTTCATGGAAGGAGTAAGAATTGCATCGATCCACCATTCCATATACAAAAGCAAATGATAAGAGTAGTGGTATGGTCGCGACTCCATCCCGCACTCAAAGCATTACTATGTACACGAATAGATAGATTATGCAACCAACCCTCAGGATTCAGACTGAAGATCTCAACAAACAAGGTTCAGGACAAAGGGGTGATGCAGACTCTGCATCGGATCTGGCGTAGATGATGACGTCGCGTCGGAAAACACCGGAAGGCACGAGAAGAAACAAAGAGAAGTCCACCAGACGAAGGGTTCCTCGGATAGCATGAAGACCAGATGTAGCAACACCGTTACCAAAGGAGAAAGCGAAACCCTGAAGGTACGACGGAACCCAACCACGAGAAATCCTGGACTCGAAGAGAGAGAAGAGAGCGGATTCAAAACACGCAGAGGTGAGAGGAGAGTAGCAGAGGGGTAAGGAGTAAAATCATACCTAATCAGAACTATCCAACCGATTTTTCCAAAATAGTTTTGACACTCTACTTCGACCGTTAGTTAGGTTATCCTACAGGCTGGACTTGTGGGGTATCGCAACTGCTGAGCTCTGATACCACTCTGTAACACCCTCAGAATCGGCCCTATGCAAGTTTTAGCGAAACCCGCCAAACCCGCATAGAAACGATTCAAAGGTGCCCACCAGGCACTTTCGTGTGGGTGGAAAACGAAGTAATAACATTACACAACAGTCCTCGATGGGACCCACAGAACAGATATATATACAGCAGCGACTCAATGAGTCAAGAATACAGATATAATATATACAAAGATCCAAATCACCTTGAAAATGATAGAGCGTCCGACTACGGACAAGATGCAAATGGGGCTAAGAGCCCTGAAGAATAACCAATGGCGTCCATAACCCTGCCCAGGCCAAGCCGGAAGGGTAACCCTGCTAACGACGTCGATCTCAAAACCTGCTTAAACAAAAAGGGGTGCCGACAAAGGGCAAAGGAAAAAGAGGAGCGTCAGTACTGAGGCCAGTACACGGCGAGACTAGAATTCGGCGGTCCTCGCCTACATAGGTATGGTGGACTGAAGCGGCAGCGGCAGCATGCACTAAACAACCTATAGAGACTCGATACAACTGGCGGCTATTAGAGAGGGGTAAGAAAGACCTATCCGGAACCAACCTGATACTTCCATCAAACAAACCCATCCTGGCGTTTCCCCCTCAAGACCAAACGAGGAAGTCAACCGAGGAACTCACACCGTTGACAGTTTTATTTATTCAGTTATCGTTGCAGTAATTACTAGTCAGGTATAGATAATCATCCTGAATAAATAAGCAGTGGGCCATTTTAGTTAACCATTCCGTTGTAGTTGCGGCACTTACTAGTTAGATACAAATAGCATGAGATATCCCAAAAACCCAGCAGTTGTTGGTACTTTTATTTAGCCATTCCGTTGTAGTTGCAATACTTACTAGTCAGATACAATGGTCGCAAGCGACACCCAAACAAGCAATTGTGGGCAGTTTTATTTAGCCATTCCATTATAGTGAAGCTGCTTACTAGTCATTATAAAGTCAAATTTATAGCACTACTTTAGTTATAGTTGTCTATGATCGAGATACTGTGCTCCAAGTCATCCATAACCGCGGACACGGCTTTCAGAAAGTTTTACCCGGCCGGGGTGCACAAATAGCAACACACACTCGATCAACCTCAGAAAAACCAAATCAAAACCCAACGAGGCATTCACGACAAAGCAATCACAAGATTCAGAAATATTTCAGGGGGCCACCCCTTAAAGTAGACCCGCAACGAAGCCGGCCGGCTCCGAGACGGACTCAAGGTTGTGGGGACGGCTGTAAACGACTGGGAACCCGAAAGTGTGACTGGGCTTGTCGATACCGCGGAATCGTGCCACGATCCTAAACAGTACAGTGTGCTCCTCGCACAAATTAAATAAAGCAGTAAAGCATGGCATAAGTACAGGATCGTAAATAAAACCTCAAACTAGTTTGTGGCCCCAAGAAATAAGACTGAATCAAGCTCTGGCTCAGGGGGGTCCCATAAGCCTCCCGGATGTGGATAGCGCGAATATTCAAGGAACATGTATCAAGTACTCGGGGTCCTACGGGACACAAGTGGACGGTTAACAACCAAATAACATCTATTGTCCACCTGTGCCTCTGCTTACTTACTTCAATTTTAGTTGTTAAACAGGAATTAAAGTGAACGATAAGTAAAACCATGATCATCTCCAACATCAAACATGCGGCAATACACCAACAACTGTGGCACTTGACGACACGCAGCAGCACTTGAGCAAGCGACTACGACACGCAAGTCCAACTATCTACCAAACAACAGGTAATAGGATGTGTCCAAGGCAATATACGGCTGCAAGGGACATCACGGGTACGAAAACTAGAGCAACGCAACACAGATAGCAATAGATCAACAGGAGGGAAATAAATACTATAAAAGTAAGATAGGTAGAAAGGGGGAGATGCTCGCCTGAAAACATTGCCGAAGGTTCATCCGAAGGTCGGGTCGACACTCGCATCAACTCAACGGCCTTATCCGCGAAGAACCAAAACACTAGAATAAACACCGGATGCAATATTTAATACTACGGCAAAAGATCGGGCATGATGCATGTATGATGTATGGCATGGAAAAGATGCGATGCAATTAGGTCAATATTAAGTGGAACCGGGGTTCCGACAATTAATTAAACGGTTCAAGTTATTTATCTACCCCGCAAATTAAATGTTGAATTAGTAAGGCAAAGCATGGCATCGGTCCGTTACACAAATTTAAATGAGGCCAATACGAGACTAGATTTGCCCGCATATGGGCCCCATATTTAATTATATGGTGAATCGGCATAAGGCCCCCAACCACATGACAATATGCATGCGAGTATGACAATTTAATATGCAACAATTTGATATTACATTTATAAAATAGGGCTCGAGAAAAGGGGTCACACATTAGGGGGTCTCGACGAACTTGGGGTTCCGGGGTTCGGGGTCCGACAGGGTTCAGGGTTCGACGGGATCGTTCTCGGACTCCGGGATTTAGGGTCTTCAGATCGAGGAAGTAGATCTTGTCGCACGAGCGTCGATGCTTCCGGGAAGGAGACTTGGTTCGGTGTCGGGGCGCATCGGATTCTTCCGGGTCGGTGCCGATCTTGTCGTCGCCGTGGTCTTCGGGTCCGTGTAGACGGTCATGGCGTCCAAGGTGGCGAACTTGACGTTCCGTTTAAACGACCTTGGCGTCCTTGTCAGAGTTCTCGGGTGGCGATGTCGGTCTTGGGTTCGGCGCCGACGGATCTTGGCGATCTTCAGGCTCGGGTCCTAGCGTGGCCCTTGGATCACCGGGATCGGGCTTCGGGATCGCGGTCATCAGATCTGTGGAGGATATCTTGGGGTTCCAACGACCGTTGTCGTTGTCGGTCTCGAGTGGCCCTAGCGGTGGACGAACTTGGCGGTTCACGGTGACCTTGACTTGTTAGAACAACAGCACATACATCCTGCCGACAGAGTACAGAACGGGGAGACGGGCTCGTTGCCAGGCAGCATCACAACCCGGAAGCAGAAACAGAACGGTGGACGGCCTCGGGCGGTGGGCTCGCTGCCGTCACCGATGGCTTGAGGACGGGGCCGACAGCGGCGACAGGGCCCGCTGCTGCGGCGCGGGAGGCAGAAAAGGAAGGCGGAACGGAGGAGCTCGACGGGGAGGCGCTGGTGGCGGAGGGAGCTCGCCGGAGGAGGCGCTGGTGGCGGAGGGAGCTCGCCGGAGGAGGCGCTGGTGGCGGCCCGACGGAGAGGATGGCACGGCGGCGAGGATGGGGGAGGCGGCCGAACGCCGGGGAGGGGGAGGCCGGCGTGGCGAGAGACGATGGCGACGAGCGGCGGCTGGAGAGGAGGGAGGGCGCGGTGACGGAGGACCCGGGCCCTCTGTTGTCGGTGGCGGCTTGTAGGCCGGAGGTAGGAGGTGGGGAAGGTGCGGGCCGGCGGGGTGGAGGAGGGCGCCAGCGGTGGTTGGGGGGATGTGCGAGCGGAGGCGGGCGGAGGGCGATGGGGAGACGCGCCGACGGGGCAGAGCGTGGACCGGCGGCGGGATGAGGGTCGTTGGCGCGACGGCGGAAGGGGGAGGAGTTCGGCGAGGGGGGCCGCGGGTCGACGGAGGCGCGGCCGGAGGCAGTGGAGCGGGAGAGGGGGTGGACGGCGGCGAGCGGAGGAGGGGGCGCAGCGGCGAGGCGGCGCTCGAGCCAGGGAGAAGGTCGGGGCCGGAGAGGTGCTGCAGAGGCGCCGGGGGAGAGGAGCCGAGGCGGGAGACACGGCTCGGGGAGGAGAGACGGGGAAGAGAGGAGAGGAGGAAGACGCGTGGGGGTGGGGCCAGAGGGAGGTGTCGCGGGGTGGGGGTGGACCGGGTCCAGGGTGGGAGGGGGTTGGTGGCGGCTCGTACCAAGGCCAACAGTTTCCGCGCAGCACCAGCATCACAGGCCCACCAGGACACCAGGAACAACATGGGAGAAACGGCAGCAGGGGCAGTCAGCGGCACCTACACGCTGGAAAGAGGCGGAGGCCGGCCGATGACGGGGTCCCACGGCGACGGCGGCGCAGGAGGAGGCGGTGTTGGCCGCAGGCCAGGGAGACGGCCATGACGCGGAGGGGTGAGCGGACGGAGGTCGGGTCCGGGCGGAGGCCGGCGTGCTCAGGAGGTGACCATCGTCGGCGCGGCTCCACGGGGCGGGCGCGGCCGGTCCCGAGGAGGGCGGCACGGCGGGGAAGGGGGGAACAGGCGCCGGTGGGGTGGGTCGGTGGCCAGGTGGGCCAGGGGGCGCGGCTTTGACCAGGGAGGAGGGAGCGGGGTGGGTGATGTGGAGGCGGGGCAGGGCCAGGGGGTGAGGTGGCGCCCCGGGGTTGGTGGGGGATAGGTCCAGGGTGAGGTGGCAACCGGCGATTGGCTGGGGTGAGGTGGAGGGAATTGGGTAGGATTAGGTTGGGTAGTTTTAGGATTTAGTCTAGGTTTCGTCTAGTTTGGGCCGGGTAGTAGGCTGCGGCCAGCTGGGCCCTTTCGGCCTGGCCGGTGGCGGCCTCCCCGGTATAAAATATTTTATTATCTATTATTTTTATTTCTCTTGAAACAAAACATTTGCAAAAAAGGTTTTAGACAAATAAAAGATCCGAACGGATCTAGGTTTTCGATTTGAATAAAGAGAAGGATAATTTTAGAAAACAAAAACAGGCGTTTAGAAAATAGTTTTAGATAAACCATGCATGATGACATGAGCATGCGGTCATGATGATGCAATGCACACAAAAATAACGCGATTTTCTAGTAGTGGTTTTCGCGGGATGCCACAGTTATCAAGTTCAAATCAGGGAGGCACGAGCCAAGAAAAAAATCCATCATGCACACATTTCTTCTAATGAGAGGATGACATGTGGGGCCCATCTACGTGATTAAATTGTAGATGCATCTAGCAACGCTATCAAGTTTGGAATAGGGTAGCGAGATCAAAGGAAAAAATTCCATCATACACACGATTCTTCTAATGAGAGGCTGGCATGTGGGACCCACCATCGCGATTAACGGCAGATAAATCGAGCAACATTATCCTAACGGCAGATAAATCGAGCATCAAATTAGGGAGGCACGAGCCAAGGAAAAAACTCCATCATACACACGATTCCTTTAATGTGAGGCAGACATGTGGACCCAACATCGTGACTAAATGGAAGAGGCATCAAACAACGTTATCAAATTCAAATCAGGGCGCGACCGAAAAGTTTGATCCGCTAGAGTTACTGACGTCCGGGACCCACACGCCAAAAAATACTTCGACGATAACCGGAAATCTTACTTCTGCCACGCGTCCGTCAAGCTTCGTTTAGCGTAGTAGAGGGGCGCGAAACCGAAAAAAAAAAGTTTTCCATCGGCCACGGTCGAGCCGAGAATTTCGTCGCGGAAGATGCGCCTTCTACGATGAACGACGGGCCAAGTCACTGCGGAAGAAAACATTTCTTGTAGTGATCATATTTCCGCAATTTTTTTTGAACACAGAATATTTCATTGATCTAGCAACAACGTACATGTACAAAAGTGCATTCCAGCACTGGATATTGTGCCATTACATATGCATTGAGGCATGCATCACTGTCTGAAGTTAAGCACTTGTAACTAAAAATTTCTATTCTAAAGCTTTAGTGCAAGTTTTGCTTGATGATGGGCTCGGAAGTTGTAGCTCCTGGGAATATGATAGATCCTTGACGAGTCAAAGGCTAAAGAAGCTGCCATGCGAGCTAGATGCGGCCTGATGGTCCAGTGTCCTGGAGCAAGAATCAGGCTTTGAGCCGCCTTCGCCAGCGTCGCACTGTCTGTCAGGAAGGTTTCTTGTTGAAGCTGAAGCAATCCTGCAATACGAGTAGCGAGCATAAAATTGAAAGCTTCAGCCAAAATGGCTGAAGTCACAGGCAGGGAGACAACCAAGATGCAAATCTGAGTGCAGAGTCGTTTACTTCCCAACTGAATGAATATACCTAGTCCGACAGGTGCTGGCTAGCCATCAGAACCTATAGTCCAAGCAGCATCCAAAAAAACAATAGGCCCTGTAAAGATGGTGATATTTGTGATGGTGCTTCCTAGAGCTGACATCACTTGATGAGAAACATGGTCCTGCTGTCGCACATGATGCTCAGTATACACTTGAGGATTCGTTGAACCAGTATCTCTGCAAAACTGGGGAGAAGCTGCAAACTCAAGTTTAGTTCCTTGCATGATTGCCATTGCTGCAGCATAAATCTATGAAGGGTTGGAGGTTTTCCTGCAGAAAACTGAGTCATTTCGAGCTTTCCAAATACACCACAAAAACGTATATAGAGAGGTTACACTAATTTGTGGGTGCCGGGAATCAAGTAGGCCTTGTATCATGTGTGGAACTAAACTATTGTGCTGGGCAAAAATTCCAATTTTAATAAACCAAGGAAAGGAATACCAGGTTGCCTTCAAGAAAGGGCAGAGAGAGAAGAGATTCATTTCATCCTCAATGTTACCGCACCTAGAGCAGGTTTCGCTAATATGCTTAGAGTACTTACCTTCCCTTTTACCTGTAGAGAGAGTTCCCCTGAGAAGTCTCCAAGCAAATGTTTGAACACGTGGCGCCATTTGTTTCTCATTCCACACCTAATTGAGTAAAGCTACAATATGTGGAGGAACTGTCTTTGGTCTCTCTCTTGGAGGAAGTTGGAGATTATTGAAACAATGTTTGTATGCACTCTTTGGGGAAAAGAGACCTGTAGGGGTTAACTTCCATACTAGAATGTCCTGACCAGTATCATCAATTATGGGAGTTTGAAGTATAGAGTTAGCTACTGTAGGATAAAATAAGGAGTTGATCAAGTTTACATTCCAAACTTTTTGTCCAGAAATCCAAAGGTCTTTAATTTCATGAGGGTAAGTCTGGCTGCATGGGATAAACGATTAGCTTTGTAGTTGGAAAGTTTCGACTTGAATTTATCATAAATAAAAGCATAAGCCGCTGATCTATCTTTAGAAGGCAAAATGAGAGGGTGCCCTAGATGAACAAATGAACTATCAATATTAGGGCAAGGAAAGATTCTTTTTATATTCTCTCTGTCCGACAAAGGAACATTCTTAGTGAAAAGGATACCAGACTTACTCCAGTTAGGCGTCTGACATGAGTTTTGACAGAATTGATCTAAAATATTAGATATTGTTTGAGCTTCGAACATGTTAGCTTTGCCGCAAATAATAAGATCATCTGCAAACATCAGAGAGTGAATGGGGGGCAATTTGGTCCAAGTAAAACACCTGTGAGATGATTAGCGTCTAGAGCGTCCTGAAGCTGCAAAGAAAGGTCATTCACTGAAAGGACAAAAAGATATGGCGACAAAGGACAACCTTGTATGATACCTCTGGAGCTAGTAAATCTTGCATAAGATTGGCCATTAATGATTACAGAGAAAGTTGGCGAAGAGATGAAAGCATAAACTAATTTAATGAAATGACCATTAAGTCCTTTGCATGCAAGAGCTGAAACAATGCAATGCCACTCTATCCTATCGAAAGCCTTTGCTAGGTCAATTTTAACCATAAAATCATGGCTTTTGTAAGAAGTAAGAGAGAAGGAGTGGGCTATCTCTTGAGCTACAATAATAATGTTGTTACTAATGCATCTACCTTCAATAAAAGCTTGTTGAGAGGGATGAATGTAATCAGGTAGATGCATTTTCAGTCTATTAGCTAAGGATTTTGCAATAACCTTGTAGACTACATTGCATAAACTTATGGGTCTAAAATCAGAAGGAAGGTGACAAGCTAGTTTTTTTTGGAATGAGAACAATTTGGGTGTCATTGAGGTGTGTCGGAAGGATACCTGAGGTGTAGAAGCTCGTCACAACTTTTGTTACATCATCACCAATCCAAGGCCACGCTGATATATAAAAGGCAACATTAAATCCATCCGGACCTGGAGATGCATTCCTTCTAATGGTCCTAAAAATTTCCAATATTTCTGATTTGTCCGACACGGAGTTGGTGAAGTCATCTACCTGATTCTGCACATTCATATTTGGGATATATCTAACCGTGTTATAAGATGAGGAGGTGAAAATATACTGAAAGTAGTTGACAAATTCATTTGCAATATCATTCATATCAAACAAGTCATTTCCGTGAGCATCATGAATGGATACAATACGGTTTCTGCGCCTACGTTTATGTACAACATTGTGAAAGAAGGCAGTGTTCCTGTCACCATGAATAGCCCAATGTTTTTTTCACGTTGTTGATAATATTCAGTGAGTTTGGTAAGATTTACCTCGTACTGGGCTACCAATTTTGCTTCTAGATTGTGATCTTGTTGCTGAATTGGTTGCATTTGTATGTCATTAATCTGACTTTGGAAACAGTCCAGTTGTTGTTGAATCGGCTTCTTCTTCTTGCACCATTTCTTTAAAGTACCTGCAAGGTTAGTAGATCTGGTGTGGAATGATTTGCTCGCAGTAGTTTCCCAAGCATTTTTAGCTATAGTTTGGAAGTCCTCTTCGAAAGTCCACCAATTTTCGAATTTAAAGGTAAGTCTTGGTTTGTGATATTGTGAAGCAGTGGAAACAAGAATAGGGGCATGATCACTGAGCATGATAGGAAAATTGAAGACATTTGTATTGGTAAAAGAGAACACCATTCAGCATTGGCAAGACAACGATCAAGCCTTTCAAAGATGGGTATGGAAGAAAACCTCTTGTTCGTCCAACTATAGGCCGGACCACTATATCCTAATTCAAAAAGACCACACTGCTTGACAAAATTATTAAAAGCACACATACGATACTTATTAACATTGCCAGAGGTAGTGTCCATATCACACATGATTTCATTCCAGTCTCCCAAACAGACAACTGGCTTACCTAAATTATCATTTACAAAGTTGAAAATATGATCCCATGTCATGCTAGTAAAGCGATGGTGTGGATCCCCATAGACACAAGCCAACACAAATTCAACATTAGTAGCTATATGATGTACAAGAGCTAGGATGAGATATCTACTCGAGAACTTGACTGAGAGACGAACTTCATCGGTCCACAACAACCAAAGGCCCCCGGAGAAACCTTCGGAAGGCACAATAAAACTAGCACTAGAATTAAAGCGAGCATTCAATTGATCCGCAGTACATTTAGACGATCTAGTTTCTGAAACAAAATTTACCTGGGCACCGGTGGAATGCTTCAATCTAGCAAGATACTCCATTTTCCTAGAGTTTCGAAGGCTCCTACCCTTGCCTCTGCGATTCCAGCCAACAAACTTCATGAAAGCAGTGGGGGGTGCCACGCTCTGAGCGTCTTGGACAGCGGGATCCAGCCCTGCTCCTGTAGATCGGTGACTTGAGGTAGAAACAACTAGAGATCTGCATCCGGGGATCAGCCTTGAGGTCGTACCCATGGCAGTTTCTGGTGCATGATCTGCAGCGAACTGAGGAGGGGCGGAATAACGGAGAACTTTGCTAAAGATGGAAAGGATGAGGACCGAGAGGGGATGAGATTGAAAGGGGAAGGGGAGCTGGCTGCGATGAGAGGAAGAAATTAGAAGCTGCGGCGGCGGTCAAACCTAGGCTTCTTACAAGCAGGGGAACTGAGAGCTGGAGAGCGAATCGCGAATGAAATATTGCACGAATCACGGCTGGGAGAGCTGGCGGAGGAGAGAAACAAATGGATTGGGTCGAGCTGGAGTGGACATCAAGGGGTAGTCAGCAGCAGCGGCGACAAGGTAGAGCAGAGCTTCCTATCGATTTACTCAAGCAGGGAATCACGGGATTGACGAGAGACAAGGATCAGAAAGAGAGGAACTGAGACAGATCTTGGAAAGATTATAGGAATCAGGGAAGATTGAGAAGGAATCGGGGGAGGATTAGAACGACATCACGCCAATCGCAGGCATATCGCCCAAGTCTCCACAGTGGGCAAAGTCCCTGACGGCAATGTCTTCCATATTTCTGCAAATTAAATGATCTAAATGGCTTCCACATCTTTATCACTAGTAATTTCTATGTGAATAGTAATCAACATCATGACATAAAACATTAAGTCAACCGGACGAGTTTGTGAGGAGATCTCAAACATATTTGCATCTTCGCACATCCCATTGGGATTCAAAAACTTCAAACGATCGCTTTCATTTCCTCTCATGATCATTCACATTTCTATTTGTTATTTGCACAATAGTTTTACTCGTTTTTTCAGAGTTGTGCAGATTAACTAAACATATTTATTTCTCGTGAGAAGACATAGAAGAGATCAAACACATAATCCACTTCCAAGAAGAGTATGAAGCAATTCACGTTTGTGGTTTGAGTATCTACCTCAACTTGTAGCCATTCTTGATATTTGGTAGCATCATGGTTTGCACTAGTTTCTTTGTTTTATTTTTATTTTCATTGCACAATTTTTATTTTTATAATCAAATCAATGATCAACAACATAATATCAGTATTCATGCACTTTTCCAGACTAGTGGTGTGGAGCATCCTATAATAATCATAAAGTACAAGTAAGGTAGAACACATCGTAATTCATACATCTAATAAATAACCACAGACTCAAACACTTCATCTATAATAATAGCTCGAAGTTCAATGGATAAAACTCATTTATCACTCATGGAAAGCTAAAGTTGCAACTTCTTATGTTAAATTTGGAATTGAAACTAATCTGATTGTAGGGAAATAAACATGCTAAAAACTATAAAGATTATAAGGTATTAAAGATCTTTCCAAGACTGGTATTTAAGGTAAGAGGGATCAAATAATCCCTTGTGACTATTTGGTACCACGGTTTGGCTGATGTGAGAAAGAAGATCCTGTAACATGACTGAGTGCAACAAACAAAATATTGTTAGTTTCCTCTAAAGTTGTCGCATCCACGGGAGCCGAATATCCCGAATACGATGAGTTGACCGCGACCCAAGAAGAAGGATGCATAGAGGACTCTGCCAGGATGTCCTCGGAGGAACCGGCGGCACTCCCACCAACAATACCGGCCCGGGTAGGACACCGGGAGACAGGAATCAGGATGACAAGACGTATCCCTACATTGGTTTGTAGGAATCAGGCGACACACGGTGCCAAGGAAGGATTGTCAGCCCACGTGCAAGCCGTGGCCTGCCGCATGGCTGAGCTCGCACCACCACGTGTATCCGACCCTTGTGGTGTCACTTGTCTTTATAAAAGGAGGCATAGGTCGGACTAAGAGAGGGGGGATTTTTAGACTAGAGAATCTTCCCAGGGAAGGAACCCAGTGTAACCTTGTGATAATCAGATAGTAGCTAGTTGTAGGACGTAGGGATCCGCTCACTACGGACCTGAACCTGGGTAAAAACACCGTGTGTCTCTCTGTGATTTTGTTTGTCTAGCTCGCTGACTGAGCTCACCGGATGTTGCGCCCCTGGCTAAACTACAAAGGGGGACTCATACCCCTAGTATTGAAAATCAAGAACGACATCTGGCGTGCTAGGTAGGGGGTGCAACCCAAGCGATTTTCGCCGGCCAAGTCACTAGCCAGTGATCGTGATCGAGCAAGGAACCATGGCCAGGGCCTCCGCAAGATCCTGGCGATAAGGAGACTCGTCAGGGGGCTCGGAAGAAGCCTTGGGATCTTGGCCAACCTTGGCACCGCCGGGGGAAGCCAGCAAAGGAAGGGCACCATTGCTCGTGCCAGCGGCCATTTCGCTCTCCCTTCATCCGGTATTCGATGTGTATCTAGGGCGGCTCGTCTCGTGCATGGCCATACGTCCCCGGAAAGGGATATGGCTGCCTAGATGGAGGCATCAACCTGGACGCATCAATGACCTCAGCGAACTTCGTCATTGGATGGGAGAACGCATTTGAGATTACCTACGTCGGTCCAGGCTTATCCTTGATACCGTGCATTAGGCACCACCCGTGATCGTTATCTAGGCCCTCTAGAGGGGAATGCATTACGCGCTCCTCTGCAGGGAAATACTAGTCCAAGGCGTGAGAACGGTATCAGGACTGTTCGTCGTGTCAGATCTCTATGTTAGGATCAAAGAAGATGAGTTTTCCTTAATGAGGAGGGGAGGACCATGGGGACCATAACCGAAGCATTTCTGTGAGGTCTCCCCAGGAGAGGAACCCGGGGAGACGAGAGGTGGGCCGAGGGGACCTCCGGAACACCCCTCCGAGGAGACCAGTAAAATGAAGGGGGTGCATGCCCCTGGTGAGCTCTTGTCGGGGAAGTGTCACGGCTGATGCGTGGCTTTCGTATGCGTAGGGGTGAGCCTTCGAGGAAACACGAGGGGAATGCCGGTCTAGCACCTCATCGTCGGAGCGGCCTCACATTGGCTGCCACTGGGTGATGAGGGGGGGGTGGAGTACCTGATCTGTTAGGTAAATTGAGCGTCCCTAGGACCAAATGCCAGTCTAGGCAAGGCACCCCTTCGAGGATCGCCCAGGACGACGCCCGAGATCCTAGTACTGGGAACAAAGTCAGTTTTGAGTGGACGTCAAGCACAACCCTTAAACTTGACTAGAAAGATAAGTGTTGTTCAATCACAAATCGCCAAGAAGCTCTTATGTAAAAAAGGCAAAACGCGTCTTAGGCGTGCTCCTTCTAGGCTGCTAGAACTCTTCAGCGTGTTCCTAACCGTTCGAGGGGCGCCTTAGGAAGGGAATGCCTCATTGGGTGTTGCCCTAGTCCGTTCCAGTGTCCTTAGTGCTAGGGAGTTTCCAAGGTGGGGCTACACACCGTAGTCGGGACTAGGGAGCCCGGCTCCTAGTCCTACGGCAGGTGTAGTCACGCCGAACGATCCCTCGAGAGACGTGGGGAAATAAGTGCTCTAAGGAAGGATATCTCTAAACATGGGAGTACACCGAAGAAGTTTTTTACTAGATAATAGACAGTACAATTATGTGCCATAAGAACTACAAAATTGCAAAGATAAATGCTTTGCCTCTTTTATTCCTAAACAGAAAAAGGAAGGGAATGTGTGGCTTCAAACAGCTGGTTTGCGATGAAGACATGCAACCACCTTGGACACCGCTGCTTCCACGGCCTTATGGGAGGTGTGGTGGATCCCATCCGGGCCAGGTTCTTGAATATCACCTCAGCATCGAAGTCGGGGATGTGGTGGTGAACCCGGGACAACAACTCCCGGGCTACGCCACATGCCACCTCCTTGTCATCCTCCAGCATCATCGAGTCGATAGATGTGCAGAAGATTGTGAGCCCGGATAGAAGAGACGACAAAAGATTCAGGCTGGCATCGACCCCCTGGATACGGGGATTGACCGACGGCAGACAGAGGGAGTCCAGGAGGTCGTTCATCTTGGAGGTCACTCGAAAGAGGGAGGCACATTTTTCATTGCTAACCTTTTGCTCTTCACGAAGGGCTTGCATTGTCTTCTTGGCCTCCTCTAGGCCCCCATCCAACTAGGCCTTCAATCACTAAACCCTCTGCATCAGGTCGGGGGAGGCGCCACCCGGCAGAGAAAGCCTCTTCCTGGGAGGACGAGGGTCATCAAGGCGAGGTTTCCTAGAGAACCTTGTGTCACCCAGGAGCCGCTTTCGTGCGGTGACCCAGCATACCCATTGTATGATGTAGTACACTATAGTCGTTGACATAACACCAATGAAACACCGTCCACTAATATTACACCCCTCAGAGTGGTACAACAGAAACATCACGGGTCTAAGATATGACTGTAGATTACAACTCATCTCTTTACAAAAGATCTAGAGAAAATTCTAGGTTATAGAGGAAGAAAGCAACTTGTTACAAAGAAGAACCAGAAATAACAAATCACAACTATCATCCTAAAAAAACTAGTATCTAAACTATCTCACTTGAAATTACTGCTATTGCAATGCTCTATAGAAGTAGGTTCTATGGCTAGAGATTATATTCCTATCGAATCAGGAACTTTGTCTTCACTACAGTTTATGGTATGTTAACTCCATTGACTTTATTGAAGAACTTTAGTGTGGCACCCTGGATTTACGGTCCGAGAATACCCGTTATGCATACAATTCACGTTCCCATGATCAGTGAGCCGTGAGCATAACCAACTAGTATCATTACAACATCCATATAGTAACGAGTACAAAACTTACAGAATGGCCATTATGGCGATTACAACACAAGTAGCGGAAGTCTTCAAGCGCAGAGCCCATGTCATGCCTTAACCTATAGGCAACTGACTATGAAGGCGGCCTAGCTCGCATAGATGTCAGCACCTTCATCACTTCTAAACCTCTGCAATCTGGCCAAGTAAATATCCAGGGACAATGCCGGTGAGTACTTTGAATGTACTCGCAAACCACCGAAACAAGGTAATAAGATAATGCATATTGGGTTGTAGCGAGATAGCTCTACACTATACTTGTTTTTGAAAAGCCTAACATTGGCATCTCTATAACTTTTTTGAAGAAGAGTTTTTGGAAAACATTCCTCCTTTTTGAAAGTCCGGATATCCCCATATCCTTGTTAAAAACCATGAAACTAGTTTTATAATAAAAACCCTTTTAAACGTCATCGACCATCTCTGGTCAAAACCAAACTCGTTCTTATCTTTTCTCATGACCAAGTCGCATCCTTTTTAATTATCTCAAACATATCCTAAGGGTACTCCTAGCAATTAACTTTCCAACCATCCTTGACCATGGACACGGCTATTCGACTAGATTAGACTCTGCAGAGTTTGTGCACTTTACCCACAAGAATCAATACATCCGCCGGGATACAACCACGACCCGCTACACACGGTAGACGGGGGTTCGGATAATCAAAACTAACTTTTCATTTGTCCATCCCTAGCAAAGGCGGCTTTTCCTTTTGGGTTGTTCTCTCCGGTACGAGTATGTGGCACGACGGCCATAGTCCTTCCTCCCGTACTGGCTCCTACCCCCAAACCGTAGTTTGGCACATAGCAATATTGACTCCACTCCCATCCGTACTTACCTTAAGTCATACCGTCCGCGAGAGACCCAATTGTTGTACCGGTACCTTGTCCGAGACAGTCTGGATTTCAAGGGATTTCAACCCTTTAGCGAGTACAAGTAGCCCTGGCTAAAGACCACAAACTACGAGTTAAGCCCCAGCGACTGGGTAGTGTGGTTGCACGGATAAATTGTTCTGGTAAAGGCGTAGAACATACCTTCTATTTCTCTTGCTTGAATTTCTCTTCATCCTCCTCATATCTTCTTTAGTAAAACCTCCACTTGGAAACGATGCCTCTTTCCAAGGGTTTTATTTTGGAAACTTTGTGGTAGGGAAAAACCCAAAATAGATTTATCATTGAAAATCCGTGGGGCTCCAAGAGGGAAGATGTTACGCATCTTAGCCTCGATCTAAAGGGGTTGAAAATGGGTGTCAATAGGGTAGGTGTCCTAATGGACACTCATCCATAACTTGGAGGAGCCAAGTTAGTCATTCCTTTTATTTGAAACAAACCATGCAATTTAATCGTGTAGTTCATAAACGAGATATAAAATAATTGATAAAAAGTAGTATGTTAATATTAGAGTTCAGGAATGATGGCTTGCCTATGACCAACGAGATGTCCCGTGACTTCTTTAGAATACCAGAATACCAATAATAACAATAATAAGAATAACCCGATCGTTCCTTCTTCTTGGTGTCACACAATCACAACTATCACCGTTATCGAGCATACATGCAAACAAACAACACCACAATCAATACAAGGCATACAAGCATCAATACATAACAGCAAGCAACAGATAAATACATGATATACATCAGTAGGATATTGGATGATTGGTTGATAAGATTAGCAAAGGATTTAGAGGCATTAGGGAAAAGGCTCCCTTTGGATTTATAGTCTAGGAACTACCTAAGAGAGGGTTTTTGAACAAGGGCTTGATCTGTATGATACCATTGTATAAAAATGATACCATCAGATAGGTATTGATAAAATGATTCCAACAAAAGTGGTTTCACTATTTTATCAATTTCCAATGATTTATAATGGATTTTATAGTGATTAAAGCTCTAGTTTTAGGAAATAATTCACCAAAACTGTTATGGAGTTCAAAAAATTATTTCCTTGGGTGATTAGGTAGTATTTAGTGGAATGAATCAAGAGGAGTTGGAATCACCTCAAAACAATTACCAAAATGCCCTTGATAAATTCCCAAATACAGTACTAGATGGGATTTGTCGTTTTCATCATATTTAATTTACAGAAGATTTTTAGGTGATTCCAAGGACACATGTTAGGTACTGAGAATACCTTTCTTTAGAAATTGCAATCAACCTTTGTGGAGTTTCAGAGCTACTGTGGTGATTTTATTAGTGAATAAACCATGTAGAGAATAGTTTAATTCACCAAAATTTAACAGAGGTTTATAAAATTATGGGCTAATGGATAATGAAAGATGTTGATATGTATGTGTAAAAGGACTTGTAATTAGGTTAAAACCTCATTTGGTCTGACCTAGAATAATTTCTAAAAGCAGAAAAGGCTTGATTTTGTTATTTTTGCTAACAGCAATCCATGAAGCAAATGGGTATGGGTCTAGTGGGACATGCAAAGTATGGTTTATACCTTCCAGTACAAAGTGGTTTCAGGTCAAATGGATTAGTAGAACTTTCTGGAGATAAATATTAGTGAACTGGATAGACCTTAGTATATGGTTTATCGTTTTTACTCTAAACATCAAAATGGATAGACAATGGCTCTGCATGTTAGGGAAAACATACAGGAACCTTAGAAAATTTAGATCTATTAATTTGGAGTTAGTTTCCATTTTCAAAATTAATTAAACCAAAAGACAAATCTGCAGATCTGGTGGAAAAGAATAAAACTACAAATGCCAATCAGCTGGGATATGAGGCTATTGGGTTGCGCTAGAGAGATTCGGCCCACGCGGGCGGTTACGCGCGCGATAGCCATGATTCGAACGAGCTGTGGCAGGCCCGGCCGTTAGCAAAGCTGAGGGGGGCGAAGGGGTATGGGGGCGCTCGGGCCGTCCGATTGTAATCGCATCGACGGCCCTGGGTCGTCTCCCTCGTTGCGCGACGGTGTTGGGAGAAAACCCTAGCAGAGGGGGAGAGGGCGGCGGGGGAGGCTCATCGGGGCCGTTTCCGGCGAAGGGAAGGATGCAAGGCGACGCGGTGAGGTGCGGGAGTCCTGGGGATGGGCGACACGAGGTGGTTCTCCATTGGGAATGAGCTCACGCGATGGTGGCCGAGGGGGAGCTCGCCGGAGCTCGATAGTGTGGCTCCATAGGTTGCGGCATGTCAACAAAAATGGTACTGTTAGCTTTAGCAGGGGGAGGGGAGTGGTTCTAGGTAACATGCAGAGGGAGAGGTAGAGGGAGGAGGGATCTGTGCTTGCAAGAAGGAAGGAGGCCCAAGCTTCTTTTTCTTCTTCTCACGGGAAGGGCAGAGCTAGGGAGGGGGATAGGGAGCTTTGCGTTGTGAGTGGGGGCTGTTGGGGGCAAATGAGGGCAGAGGGTTGAGCTGGGGGTGGCCTTGGGATTATAAACAGGGAAGGGGGTGGTGTTCGATGGACCTAGTCCATTTGGACAAGGGCAAGGGTATTGGTTGTCCATTGGCTGCTTGGGGTGGTGCTGGGTGGTGGTGTGGGGCCTACATACGACCAGAGAGTGGAGGGAGGGTTGGTGTGGCTGCTGCCCCTTTTTATTGCAAAGATAATTAGGGCATGCCTCTCTCTCTCTCTTACAAACACAAGGGACAAAGAGGAGGGGAGCTACAGTAGCTAGGGCTACAGTAGGTGGTCGACCAGAGGGGTGTGTGCTGTTAAGGAGGGTTGCTTGACAAGTTTGGAGATAGTGGGATTTGGTTTGAATCAAGTTTTGCTTGGTTTAGCAAAATTGATCAAATGGATGCTTGTGAGGAAGTTTGAAAATTTTGCATTGGGCAAAGTGTGGAAATGATACTGGTGGATAGATAAGGTCAACTAATCTCTTCATGATTTAAATGGTATTTTTCTAGAGATTATAACCCCCTTTAAATGCACTTATTCAAAAAGTGCAGAAGTAGATTATGGAAGCTAAGATGATATTTTTACATTGGATAAGCTTGGTTTTTGATGTGACATGGTCCTCAATATCATAACACACATTGGAGAATATTATTGGGATTTATTGAGGTGGAAAAGTATTTTTAAGGAATTATTTTTTGTTTCTGCCATTTAAGAAAAAGGGTAAAAAGAAATAATAACGGATCTCAAAAATATTTATTTTTGAGTTTGAGAGATATTGTATGAGGTGGAGAACTCAAATATGCATTGAGTTGGCAAAGTGGTTTGGAGAGAAACAAACTTGCATTTATAGACAAGGATTTTGAGAATTTAGTAAGTAAAGGGAATTAAATAATTTAATAAGCCAAATAATTATGGGAAATTATTTGGGGATGCTTATATCCAAGTTAGATGATGTATACTTAGAATATATAACAATATCACCTTGGGTATTGACAAACAACGGGTATTTTTGGAAGAAGAGGTTGATTTGAGGGTCTAGGGTTTTGTTATTTTCATACCACCTAAACATGGTTGTATTAGGGAGCTCAAAGCTCACCTTGGTACAAGGGGTATATGGATAGATATACCAAGCCCTATAGATGATCATGGAATCATGGGTTAGGCTTGGTTGCATTTGAGGTGATCTAGAAGAGATGGCAAACTTTCTTGAAAATAAGGTTTCCATAGCAGATACATCAGGTAGCCTCCTAAACCATGTGAGTTTAGGAAGCACAAGGCTACAATGGAAACACGTGAAGTGGGGGTTGATAGGCCATGATTAGTGTATCATAACCAAGCAAATATTTGGCCAAGGGGAGGTAGCATATAGAGGTGAGCTTCTGCCAAAGTAGGCAAGATGATACAATTTGCAGAAAAGATTAGTATCTTGCCTACAAAACCATCATGGAAGGGTGGGAATTAGAAGGGCTTGGCCAAGGGCAAGAGTGGACTTTGGTAGTACTAAAAATGTACTACAATATGGTTCAAATACATTCTCAAGAATGCACATGGGTTCAAAAAGGTAGAGCTCGAAGGATTGAATCTAGACATGTAATCCAGACTAGGTCATTTTGGCAGAATTGGAGATTTTGGCTAGTATGCAAGAGGGAAACAATTGAGAGGGTGGAAAGGGTTTATCCTTTCCCATAAGGTGTTGATGTTGAGGTATAGATTGAATATAGGGGATCCAAACTTGTATTTGTCCTTTACTAGGTTGGAAACAATCAGGAGTGATTATCCCTAGATTGATCTGGTTGGGAGATGAGATAGTTACTTTAGTGGCTTAGGATAGATCCAGATTTGGATGCTTGGTTTGAGGTTGATGATCACAAGCATAGATTGGGTACTAAGGGATGAGCTACTAGATTAGGTCACTCTAGTTCCTAGGCAAACAAGGCAATCAGCAGATCAAGGCAATTTATCAGACATCAGATCAAGGCAATTCATCAAATAGCAGATCAAGGAAATTCATCTTATCACTTATCCAACTATCACTAGGGTTACCATCAAGCCTAGATTGAGGTAAGGGTGGGTATTTTTAATTGGTTATACTTGGAAGTAAGATAAGGACCATCTTGGTATCTCTACCAAGATTGAAGTGAAAAGGTTTTAAATAAGGTTTTGGAAAATCTAGGGGTAAGAGTAGCTGGGAGTTCTGTCTTGAAAACATAAGGAGATTATATATAGGTATCCATAGTTTTGTTAATAGAAACTAGTAAAGTAGTTTGTTGTGTCAAAGTGATCTTGGCTCAGGTTTTTGAAATGCCAGAACATTTGAGAATATGAAAGATGAGCCAAGACATCTATTTTGTAGAATAGCTTTTTGTAAACTATTATTGAGATGAGGAGTACATCACCTGATACACCAATAGTTGCATGAGCATAAGCAACCAAGTATGTAAACACTGCCACATATAGCAAGAAAAAGTTTTTGTTCCCCCTGATTTTGGCCTTTTGGACATTAAATCAGGGTTGCTGAAATTGGGATGTTACAGACCTTTCCCCCTTAAAATAATCTCGTCCCGAGATTAGGGAGGAGTAGGGTTGGGTGATAACATCCGCTTAACAATTTCAACGGTGGAAAAAAATTAGGCGTTAACAAGTTTTACAAATAACCGACGTGGTTAGTTACAGATCAGACCTGAGGGGCTTCGGTTCAGGTGGTTTAGTTTTAAACAAATGGAGAAGACGCAATATTTTAATCTTAGGACAAGTCTAGGTAGGTTTTGCATCGACGGGGTACTTCCTTCTTGAGGCGATATGGCGAGTTGAGTCTTTATTCCTTCGCCTCGTGGTCGACTTTTCTCTCTTCAAGGTCTTGATACACCTAGGGTGTTTGGATAGATGATCGACCTTAGAGGGGAGTAATTTCTTGAAGTACCTTCGGATTTTGGAGGAGTGCCGATTGTCGTTCTTCTTGCAGGGTCGACGATTCAGAGTTAGAGGATGGTCATCACTTAGTGCTAACTAGTGGTCGACTCCAGGGGTCTATTAGGTTTAGGGAGGGAAAGACGCGGTCTTTCCCCCTTAGAGAGACACTAGGGGTTCTTGGTGAAGTCGCCGAATTTCTTGGGTGGAGTCGTATGCTGATGTTGGGTTAAGGCGCTACACCCTTCCTTCGGGGTAGTTATCTTCTTTCAACATCATAGGAACCACTTCATGAGGTGGAAGGTCTATCGGAAAGGGCGTTTACTATCTTCCGGGTAGTTAATTCTGAGCTAGTTAGGGGTCCGACAGGTTGGAGGATACCATAGGAGTTTGGCGGTCTGGAAACTAGGTCCTTTGGAATGAGGTTGTTCCGGGTTTGGTCCGATGCAACGTCGTGGGTAAAACATGCAAATAAGGATATCATACTTGCATATCATCCATAAATTTAGCAGGTTCGTGTCGGTCGGTGGCAGAGGTACTTAAGAGGTTACAAAACAGGTCGGTGCCACAGGGCGACAAGTACTTAGAGTCTTACAAAACAGGTTCTGGAATGATACTTAGGTACTAAAATAGCTAGTTGCCGCTTGTGGACGATCCAGGAGAATCCTCTTTGGCTTCATCTTTGCCTTCAGGGAGGTGGGTGGAGGATCCTTGTATATCTTGGGGTGGCTTGAACCTCTTGAGATACTGCCGAGCGGGGACGCACTTCTTTCTTCCCTTGAGGATGCGGCTTCCAGAGGCTTCTTCCGGTTCCTTGATTATGGCTTGATTCCTTTGCTGGACTTCTAGAGCTTCCTTATGGTTCAGGATGGCTTGCACACGATGAAGCTCCATTTGGATGTGGCGGTACTCATTAGCAACTGCGGTGAGAAGCTCATTTCCAGCATAGCTATAACGGGCTTGCAGCTGCAGGGTGGGGTAGGTCAAGTGAGGATCTTGGGTTCGTCCGGACGAATCCACACTTCCCTTGAGGGGTAGATAGAAGGTTGTGGGTTGCCTCATTTCAGGAAGGACATCCCAGATGTGAAATAGTGCTTCTCTTGTAGCCATATTCAAGGCCAGCACTGGGGTTGGCATTCGAAGTCTAGTGGCACGAATGGGTTCTCCAGGTACTCCATACGTTGGGGGAATGGTAACTTGTCCCAAATATAGCCCGGTTTCCAGTCCTGTGTGAAGATTGAAGGTGGGAGGTTGGGTGTATCCGCAAAGCTGTAGGGAGTCCCAGAGAAGCATGGGGAACCCTGCGCTTAGCCATGTTTCGTCAATGGGTTCCATCTGCACAGAGGAGGTTTTTTGTTTAGGGGTGAGATTAAACAGATAAGTGCAGATTTATCAGGGTACCCAGTTAGTCCTAAGCGCCGTTAGGGCTTGGTTTTCCTCTAATGACCTTCTAAGTACAGGGTGGACGGTTTATTGGAGTTGAGTGGGAAGACGCAGTCTTTCCATCTTAGGGCTTTACTTGAGGTTGTCGAGGCTTTCTTATGTGGCCATCCTGCTGAGGAGAGGTTTCTGGCTATGGGTTTACGAGGATTGGCGTCAGGATACGCCAACCAAGGTGGTCAAAGCGTTAGTATCGGTCGATTTTCGGCAGACAATCAACACATTCCAAGCATCATACACGCACATGACAAGCAAACAAGGCATATCATAAGTACTAAGGGGAGGGGGGTTGTGACTACACGCCATAAAGGGGAATCCTATTTTAGGGATGCTAATACTAAGTACGGATGTTACAGGGGTCTTGACTTCTGTCTTGCCAGTTGTTGTCGTCCGTGCCGTACTTGATTGATTTGGGGGGGGGGGGGGGGTGAAGGACTCCGTTGGTAGGGCGATCTTGTAGTGTCTTTCGTCATCGGTAACTCCTTTGTTTTGGCTTGTCTTGGGGTCTCTTTGTTCCAGGATCTCCATCTTCTTAGTCTCCGAGTCGGACTTTGTTTTTGAAAACGGAACATTGGAAGTAGACGAGATGTAGAGTAATGCCTTTTTCAAATAGTTTAAGTCAGAGTGTAACGCCCCCGAATCGGGTCTATGAAGATCTCGGCATTTCCCGCCAAAACCCGCATAGAAGCGATTCAAAGATGCCCACCAGACACTTTCGTGTGGGTGGAATTTGAATACAAGTAGTTACATCACAGTAGTTTACAACAGAGTCCACAAGAACTTATATATACAACATCGACTCGACGAGTCAAGAATACAAAAGGTACAATACGGAGATACAACTCAAGAGGAAAGCAAGATAGTATCCGAGTACGAACAAGATCCAAATGGGACTAAGAGTCCTGAAGAATAACCAAGCGGTGTCCAACCCTGCCCAGGCCAAGCCGGAAGGGTAACCTTGCTAACGTCGTCAATCACATACCTGTCAATCCAAAAGTGTGCCGACAAAGGGCAAAGGAAAACAGAAAGAGAGCGGTCAGTACTGAGGCTAGTACACGGCGAGACTAGAATTCGGCGGTCCTCGCCTACATAGGTATGGTGGGCTCAGCGGCAGCAAAGCTTTCACTATCTAACTTATAGAGACACGCTACAACTTCAGCTATTAGAGCGAGATAAGAGAGCGCTATGCGGTAACAATATTATAACACCAAACATGACCCATCCGAAGATTTCCCCCTCGAAGACCAGTCGAGGAAGTCCCCTTGCGGAACACACACGGTGGCAATTTTAGTTAAGCAGGTGTTTAGTTGATAAGGCTAATTACTATTCATATTATTAAAAAGGCAAAGCATTAGTGGCGTTGTCTATGATCATGACACTGTACTCCTGAGGCGCCCATAACCGTGGACACACGGCTTCTCGAAAAGATTTACCCTGCAGGGGTGCACTACTGTACCCAAACGCATGTTCAACCCTTCAGGCAACATATCACGTGTGCCATCCGAATCTCACAACAAGAACTGTCCATAACTACGCGCATATCCAGAGGCATCACCTACTGTGGGGAACCAACCAAGAGGTATGACGATTCTCAAGGAAGGCACAGCATTTGTGCCTATTGGTGGATCGGGCCCTGCGGGGTAACTTGTACACACCGTGGGTGCCGCCACCGTGTACCGCGATTTATGTATGCAAGCCTTGGCAATCCACAAAACATCAAGTACAAAGACATATCAACTCACCCATGTCCGAGGACATATTATGCGTATGCACCAAATGGAAAACCAATTTTGTAACCCTCTGGATATACGAATAGCACCGGTAGTTGAGGGGGGATCCCAGAGGCCCCACGTTTGGTTAGAGAGATCAACTCAGAACTGGTATCGTAGAACGAACGGGTCCTAGGTCGGCTCAAGCAGTTCCCAAAGGTGGTCCCTGTCGGGGCCTTATCATTAGGTGGAACCATAACCAACAACATCAGATTAATTATCTTATCACCAACCATATCCGAGTATCATGTTTCACCTGTATGAGAGCAATACTAAGCATGCCTACGACTCGCCAGGACAAACTAGCTACTCAAACAAGGCAATAGGATAACCAAGGCAATATAGTGGAGCAGGTAAATAAAGGAACGGTACTATAGCATCGATAATAAGGATAGCAATAGATCAAAGGAAGGAAGTAAAAGACTATAACCGCAAAATAGGTAGAAGGGGGAGAATGCTCACCTGTGAGACAAAGTAAAGAAACCGAAGCTTGTCGTATCTCGCAACAACTCGTCGTCCTATCCGGTGAAGAAGCAAACACTAGAAAGAACACCCGATGCAATATTTAATACTAGGCGGAAGATTCAGCATGTTTATGTTATGATGAATGACATGGCAATATGCGGTCTATCTTAGCAATATTAAGCGGGATCGAAATTCTGGGAATTGATTAGAGGGTTCAAGTTATTTAGCTACCCCACATATTAAATGTTGAATTAACAAGGCAAAGCATGACAACGGTTCGCTACATAAATTTAAATGGGGCCAATATTAGACTAGATTCGTCCGCATATGGGCTCCATATTTAATTATGAGATGAATCGATAAAATACCCCCAAACACCCACAATATGTATGCAAGTATGAATGATTATATGCAACAAGTATATTATCATTTATAAAAATAGGATCTCGGCAAAAGGGATCACACATTGGTCCGAAGATCTTGGTTCGATGGGATCGGCTGGGTTCGGGCGCGCCGGGATCGGTCTTCGGGTACTTGGGGTTCCGTGAGGAGAACTTTGCGTCCGCGTATGCGATCTTGTCGAATCCTTGTCGAAGGTCGTGGCGTTGGTGACGAACTCGGGTCCATCGCCGATGGTTCATCGAATTCTTCCATATGGGTGTCGATCTTGGTTAGTCCTCTGGTGACCTCGCTTCATCGATGACAACCAACAAACTTGGTCGGCTTTAGCTCACACAAGCACAACCATAAACATGTGTATGCATGCCCAACCAGAGGGTACTGAACCCAAAACGGCAGGAACAAGGAGACGTGCACAGAGGAAAAACAGGGCATGGTGGTGGCTTGCAAGGATCAGCATAGGCGCGCGTGAGCCAGAGGCCGCAGGGTAGCACCTGCCCGCACGGACGGACACGAGGCCGACGCGCTCAGGGCTCCAAGAGGAGGGCGACGCTGCGACGAGGTAGAGACGGGATAGGCACAGGACGTCGGGGTGGACCGCGGGAGGCACAGGGACAACAGCGATGGGGACCGGCAATGACAGCGGATAGCGAGGGATGGGGAGGTCATGCTGGGGGTCTCAGGCGGGGAGGCTCGGGATCGCAGGACACGGCCGCGAGGTGGCGGCGAGGTTGACGGGGAGGCGCAGGTGATGCCGGAGCTCGGGGACGCAGGGAAAAGCTTTTGCGACGGCGGCGCTCGAGGAAGGAGCAAGATGGTGACGGCGAGCGGCCCCTGGAGGCAGAGGACGGAGCAGGGTCGACGAGGGAGGCGGCGATTTGCAGGGAAAGCCGCCGAGGAGGAGTGGCGGGCGGCTAGAGATGGCGGCGCGCGCCTGGGGTGAGGACGCGATGGCGGCGGGGGCAGGGAGCGATGGAGGCGAGCGGGATGGAGGCGATGTGCTGGTAGCCCCTGGGCATGCGGGATCTAGGGCGTGTGGGGGTTTGGGGCCAGGTTGTGCCCGTGTGTTTCGTGCTGTGTGTGCATGGAACAAGTCAAGGTGAGTGCAGCTGTGTGCGTGTGTGGTGCAGGTGAGTGGCGGCGGGGTGTGGGGGTTAGGTGAGATTAGGGTTTCGTTACGGGGTCGTAGGTGGCTAGCTAGGCCGTTTGGCCCGGCCGGCTGCCTCCCCCTAAAAATACTTTTGTCTAATTATTTTAATTTTAAATAGGCTTTTATAAATAGTTTTTAGACAAATAAAAGATTCGGAAAATACCAGGGTTTTGATTTGAAATTAAAGGAGGGGACTAATTAGAAAACAAAATAGGCTTTTGGTTAAAATATTTTAGGGCGAAAATATGCATGATGACGTCATGATGATGCGAAAAATAAAACAACTAATTTTATTTCGGAATAATTTCCGGGGCATTACACAGAGGAGATGAGATAAGAAATCTTTCAGAAAGCTTTTGAGAAATAGTTTTTGAAAGCCGGTGTTTTTGGAAGTAGGGGTTATCCTGTCTAACGTCCAAGCTAACTAAGGTCTCCTACAGTCAGGATGGCTCTGATACCATGTCTGTGGCACCCCGGATTTATGGTCCAAGAATACTCGTTATGCATACAATTCACGTTCCCATGATCAGTGAGCCATGAGCATAACCGACTAGTATCATTACAACATCCATATAGTAACGAGTACAAAACTTACAGAATGGCCATTATGGCGATTACAACACAAGCAGCGGAAGTCTTCAAGTGCAGAGCACATGTCATGCCTTAACCTACAAGCAACTGACTGGGAAGACGGCCTAGCTCGCATAGACGTCAGCACCTTCGTCACTTCTTAACCTCTGCAATCTGGCCAAGTAAATTGCCAGGGATAATGCCGGAAAGTACTTTCAATGTACTCGCAAACCACGAAAACAAGATAATAAGATAATGCATATTGGGCTGTGGCGAGATAGCTCTACACTATAGTTGTTTTTGAAAAGCCTAACATTGGCATCTCTATATCTTTGTTGAAAAAGAGTTTTTGGAAAATATGCCTCCTTTTTGAAAGTCCGGATATTCCCATATCCGGGTTAAAAACCATGAAACTAGTTTTATAGTAAAAACCCTTTTTAAACATCATCGACCATCTCTGGTCGAAACCAAACTCGTTCTTATCTTTGCTTATGACCAAGTCGCATCCTTTTTATTTATCTCAAACATATCCCAAGGGTACTCCTAGCAATCAGCTTTCCAACCGTCCTTGACCATGGACACGACTATTTGAATAGATTAGACTCTGCAGAGTTTGTGCACTTTACCCACAAGAATCAATACATCCGTCGGGATACAACCACGACCCGCTACACACGGTAGACGGGGGTTCGGATAATCAAAACTAACTTTTCATTTGTCCATCCCTAGCAAAGGCGGCTTTTACTTTTGGGTTGTTCTCTCCGGTATGAGTATGTGGCACGACGGCCATAGTCCTTCCTCCCGTACTGGACCCTACCCCCAAACCGTAGTTTGGCAGATAGCAATATTGACTCCACTCCCATCCTTACTTACCTTAAGTCATACCGTCCGCGAGAGACCCAATTGTTGCACCGGTACCTTGTCCCAGACAGTCCAGATTTCAAGGGATTTATCCCCTTTAGCGAATACGAGCAGCCCAGGCTAAAGACCACAAACTACGAGTTAAGCCCCAGCGACTCGGGTAGTGTGGTTACACGGATAAATTGTTCTGGTAAAGGCGTAGAACATACCTTCTCTTTCTCTTGCTTGACTTTCTCTTCATCCTCCTCATATCTTATTTAGTAAAACCTCCACTTAGAAACGATGCCACTTTCCAAGGGTTTTATTTTGTAAACTTTGTGGTAGGGAAAAACCCAAAATAGTTTTATCATTGAAAATCCGTGGGCTCCAAGAGGGAAGATGCTACACATCTTAGCCTCAATCTAAAGGGGTTGAAAATGGGTGTCAATAGGGTAAGTGTTCTAATGGACACTCATCCATAACTTGGAGGAGCCAAGTTACTCACGCCTTTTATTTGAAACGAACCATGCAATTTAATCGTGCAGTTCATAAACGAGATATAAAACAATTGATAAAAAGGAGTAGGTTAATATAGGAGTTCAGGAATGGTGGCTTGCCTGTGACCAGCGAGATGTCCTGTGACTTCTTTAGAATACCAAAATACCAATAATAACAATAATAAGAATAACCCGATCCTTTCTTCTTCTTCGCGTCACATAATCGCAACTATCGCCATTATCGAGCATACATGCAAACAAACAACACCACAATCAATACAAGGCATACAAGCATCAATACATATAGAAAGCAACAGATAAATACATGATATACATCAGTAGGATGTTGGATGATTGGTTGATAAGATTAGGAAAGGATTTGGAGGCATTAGGGAAAAGGCTCCCTTTGGATTTATAGTCTAGGAACTGCCTAAGAGAGGGTTTTTGAACAAGGGCTTGATCTGTATGATACCATTTTATAAAAATGATATCATCAGATAGGTATTGATAAAATGATTCCAACAAAAGTGGTTTCACTATTTTATCAATTTCCAAAGATTTATAATGGATTTTATAGTGATTAAAGCTCTAGTTTTAGGAAATAATTCACCAAAACTGTTCTGGAGCTCCAAAAATTATTTCCTTGGGTGATTAGGTAGTATTTAGTGGACTGAATCAAGAGGAGTTGGAATTACCTCAAAAAAATTACCAGAATGCCCTTGAGAAATTCCCAAAGACTGTACTGGATGGGATTTGTCATTTTCATCATATTTAATTTACAGAAGATTTTTAGGTGATTCCAAGGACACGTGTTAGGTACTGAGAATACATTTCTATGGAAATTGGAATCAACCTTTTTGGAGTTTCAGAGCTAGTGTGGTGATTTTATTAGTGAATAAACCATGCAGATAATAGTTTAATTCACCAAAATTTTACAGAGGTTTATAAAATTATAGGCTACTGGACTATGAAAGATGTTGATATGTATGTGTACAAGGAGTTGTAATTAGATCAAAACCTCATTTGGTTTGACCTAGAATAATTTCTAAAAGTAGAAAAGGCTTGATTTTGTTATTTTTGCTAACAGCAATCCAGGAAGCAAATGGGTATGGGTCCAATGGTACATACAAGGTATGGTTTATACCTTCCAGTACAAAGTGGTTTCAGGTCAAATGGATTAGTAGAACTTTCTGGAGATAATTATTAGTGAACTGGATAGACCTTAGTATATGATTTATCGTTTTTACTCTAAACCTCAAAATGGACATCCAATGGCTCTGCATATTAGGGAAAACATACAGGAACCTTAGAAAATTTAGATCTATTAATTTGGAGTTAGTTTCCATTTTCAAAATTAATTAAACCAAAAGACAAATCTGCAGATCTGGTGGAAAAGAATAAAACTACACAGGCTAATCGGCTGGGATATGAGGCTATTGGGCTACGCCAGAGAGATTCGAACCACCCGGGCGGTACGCGTGCGGTAGCTAGGATTCGAACGGGCCGTGGCAGGACCCGGCCATCAGCAACGCTGAGGGGGGCGAAGGGGTATGGGGGCGCCCGGGCCGTCCGATTAGAATCGCATCGACGGCCCTGGGTCGTCTCCCTCGTCGCGTGGCGGTGCCAGGAGGAAACCCTAGCAGAGGGGGAGAGGGCGGCGGGGGAGGCTCACCGGGGCCGTTTCCAACGAAGGGGAGGACACAGGGTGACACAGTGAGGTGCGGGAGTCCCGGGGATGGGCGGCACGAGGAGGTTCTCCCTCGGGAACGAGCTCGCGCGATGGTGGCCGAGGGGGAGCTTGCCGGAGCTCGACGGTGTGGCTCCAGAGGTTGATGCATGTCAACAAAAATGGTACCATTAGCTTTAGCAGGAGGAGGGGAGTGATGCTAGGTAACATGTAGAGGGAGAGGTAGAGGGAGGAGGGAGCTCTGCTTGCAAGAAGGAAGGAGGCCGAAGCTTCTTTTTCTTCTTCTCATGGGCAGGGCAGAGCTGGGGAGAGGGAGAGGGAGCTCTGGGGTGTGAGTGGGGGCTGTTGGGGTCAAATGAGGGCAGATGGGTGAGCTGGGGGTGGCCTTGGGAATATAAACAGGGGAGGGGGTAGTGTTTGATGGACCAATTCCATTTGGACAAGGGCAAGGGTACTGGTTGTCCATTGTCTGCTTGGGGTGTGCTGGGTGGTGGTGTGGGGCCTACATACAACCAGAGAGTGGAGGGAGGGGTGGTGTGGCTGCTGCCCCTTTTTATTGCAAAGATAATTAGGGCATGCCCCTCTCTCTCTTACAAACACAAGGGACAAAGAGGAGGGGGCTACAATAGCTAGGGCTACAGTAGGTGGTCGACCAGAGTGGTGTGTGCTGTTAAGGAGGGTTTCTTGACAAGTTTGGAGATAGTGGGATTTGGTTTGAATCAAGTTTGTCTTGGTTTAGCAAAATTGATCAAATGGATGCTTTTGAGGAAGGTTGAAAAATTTTCATCGGGAAAAGTGTGGAAATGGTACTGGTGGATAGAGAAGGTCAAATAATATCTTCATGATTTAAATGGTATTTTTCTAGAAGTTATAACCCCCTTTAAACGCACTTATTCAAAAAGTGCAGAAGTAGGTTATGGAAGCTAAGATGATATTTTTACATAGGATAAGGTTGGTTTTTGATGTGACATGGTCCTCAATATCATAACACACATTGGAGAATATTATTGGGATTTATTGAGGTGGAAAAGTATTTTTAAGGAATTATTTCTTGTTTCTGCCATTTAAGAAAAAGGGCAAAACAAAATAATAAAGGATCTCAAAAATATTTATCTTTGAGTTTGAGAGATAGGGTATGAGGTGAAGAACTCAAATATTCATTGAGTTGGCAAAGTGGTTTGGAGGAAAACAAACTTGCATTTATAGACAAGGATTTTGAGAATTTAGTAAGTAAAGGGAATTAAATAGTTTAATAATCCAAATAATAATGGGAAATTATTTAGGGATGCTTATATCCAAGTTAGATGATGTATACTTAGAATATATAACAATATCACCTTGGGTATTGACAAACAAGAGGTATTTTTGGAAGAAGAGGTTGATTTGAGGGTCTAGGGTTTTGTTATTTTCATACCACCTAAACATGGTTGGATTAGGGAGCTTAGAGCTCACCTTGGTACAAGGGGTATATGGATAGATATACCAAGTCCTATATATGATCATGGAAGCAAGGGTTAGGCTTGGTTGCATTTGATGTGATCTATAAGAGATAACAAACTTTGTTGAAAATAAGGCTACCATAGTAGATACATTAGTTAGCCTCCTAAACCATGTGGGTTTAGGAAGCACAAGGATCCAATGGAAACAAGTGGAGTGGGGTTTGATAGGCCATGATTATTGGATCATAACCAAGCAAATATTGGCCAAGGGGTGGTAGCATATAGAGGTGATCTTCTGCCAAAGTAGGCAAGATGATAAGATTTGCAGAAAAGATTAGTATCTTGCCTACAAAACCATCATGAAAGGGTGGGAATTAGAAGGGCTTAGAAAAGGGCAGGTGTGGGCTTTGGTAGTAATAAAAATTTACTACAAGATGGTTCAAATACATTCTCAAGAATGCACATGGTTTTGAAAAGGTAGAGCTCGAAAGATTGAATCTAGACATGTAATCCAGACTTGGTCATTTTGGCAGATTTGGAGATTTTGTGTAGTATGCAGGAGGGAAACAATTGAGAGGGTGGAAAGGGTTTATCCTTTCCCATAAGGTGTTTATGTTGAGGTATAGATTGAATATAGGGGATCCAAACTTGGATTTGTCCTTTACTAGGTTGGAAACAATCAGGAGTGATTATCCCTAGATTGATCTGGTTGGGAGATGAGATAGTTACTTTAGTGGCTTAGGATAGATCCAGATTTGCATGCTTGGTTTGAGGTTGATGATCACAAGCATAGATTGGGTCCTAAGGGATGAGCTACTAGATTAGATCACTCTAGTTCCTAGGCAAACAAGGCAATCAACAGATCTAGGCAATTTATCAGACAACAGATCAAGGCAATTCATCAAATAGCAGATCAAGGAAATTCATCTTATCACTTATCCAACTATCACTAGGGTTACCATCAAGCCTAGATTGAGGTAAGGGTGGGTATTTTTAATTGGTTATAATTGGAAGTAAGATAAGGATCATCTTGGTATCTCTACCAGGATTGAAGTGAAAAGGTTTTAATTAAGGTTTTGGAAAATCTAGGGGTAAGAGTAGCCTGGAGTTCTGTCTTGAAAACATAAGGAGATTCTATATAGGTCTCCATAGTTTTGTTAATAGAAACTATTAAAGTAGTTTGTTGTGTCAAAGTGATCTTGGCTCAGGTTTTTGAAATGCCAGAACATTTGAGAATATGAAAGATGAGCCAAGACATCTCTTTTGTAGAATAGATTTTTGTAAACTATTGTTGAGATGAGGAGTACATCACCTGATACACCAATAGTTTCCTGAGCACAAGCAACCAAGTATGTAAACACTGCCACATATAGCAAGAAAAAGTTTTTGTTCCCCCTGATTTTGGCCTTTTGGACATTAAATCAAGGTTGCTGAAATTGGGATGTTACATTTAGCTTCTTGTAACAATCCGTTTGAGCATCCTTCGGTCTTGGAATCGTCTTCTCCATCTTTAGAATCTAGCAGTGGGTTAAGAAGGTACGATTGAGTACGAGCATGCTCAACAAGTTCACTAAAAATGAGTGTTTGATGCACTGTCTACAACCACAGACCCTAAGTCATAGGCTATGCAGGTTTTCCTAAACATTTCTTCAAAGGTTGCTTTTATTCTAAAAATCTATGTCTGACAGCCTTCATAGGTTTACCAGAACTTCGTGGAGTTCCTTTCCTGCCACGTCCGTAGCTCCTTCCTGGAACAGGGAGTAACATGTCACACTTTAGTACACTTTGCAGAGGTACTTTGCTTTACCCCTGAGAGATATTAGCTTTGTTTCACATTCGAGTTGCACTCTCGTCCACACTTCCTTGGTGTGGGTCCCAGTCTAAGATCCAAGTTGATCACTACCCTTCTCCATGACCCATATGCCATCATGATCCTTCAGGACAAGCCATAACTCTGTTAAGCCCCCTTTAAGGCAAGCTACAACTCATATAGGCCTCCGAAGACTCTATGAGGTAATGATGCCCCTGGCAGGTTCCATAAAAACGACCGACCGTACCTCTGGTAGCCGCTCACAGATAATCTAGACACCAAAACCATGGGGCCTAAGGGTTCCCACCCATTTGTTGGATCCGCACAAGGAATCACAAATTCATGTCAAGTTTGTCTGCTGACATACGAAAGGAAGAAGGTCTGGCCGCTTCTCCGTCCCATTCCAGATCTCATGGTTAACGCGTATTATACAGCGCAAGAATCACTGGCGACTTTAGTTTTTCAGTCCTAGGTATTATGTTCCTTTACCACTGGATCTTTTATAGTGAGTCATTACCACTTGGTAAGTGACCCATAATCATATCATTTTGAAAATAGCGTTTTATGAACTTTTTGAAATGCAGGTGATAACAATAGTAGATTACAAATACTTGATATAAAATAACGAAAGGACATGAGCAAGTGTGAACCTGCCTTTGTGATTACAAGATTATGTAAGCACAGTCTTCAAGACTATATAAGATCCAATATGTGAAAACAACATCATTGGTCTGGTAAGGACTAATGTTTAAAGAATCAATATGTTATTATGCATAAGTCATGATATGCATTTTATAAAACTCCCTAAGTGAATACCCAATATTATAAGTGAGTTGAACTTGGGTTACTTCTTTAAGTTTTGGTGTGTCTTCAAGTTTACATCATGAGAAATTATATCTACAAGAAAATTAAGATTAACATGCATGATACAAAAGTAAAATATATATAACAACAACACATGACTATGATATCATGTAACTATTATGAAATTCCATGTTTTAAGTTGCTAAAAGTTAAGAGAAATAACATATTTTCTTTTTTTGAAGTGGCAAAAAAAAATAACATTTGAAGAAAATATTGTTTATGTCAAGTTAATCAATCTTAAAGATTACTAGAAATATAACTATGGTTTTTTTATAAAGTACAAATGATCTTGAGTTATTATACTTCTAGTCTATTGTACATTAGACCAAAGTTAACTATAAAAATAGAAATAGACTTAAGACATAATTCCTAAACTATTACCAAACTTTAGGGTTTTGGTAAGTATGATTAAGAAAGTGAGATCATTCACATTCAATTTAAGTGAATGATGAGTTCAAGATTTGGTTTGCTATTATAATCCTAAAAATAATATGTAACTCATTGATGGAAGTATAATTAGACGATCTCATTATTTTTTTAGGGTTTGAAGTATTTATACAGACTTAAGAGTTAATTCTATTGTTTAAAGAATTAGCTATATATAAGTTCTACATGTTTAACCTTAAAGAATTACATTATAAGTTTCAACCAATCCCAAGTAGTCAATTAAAGTTAAACAAGATTTATGTTGATTGATAAAAGATAAAAGAGAATATATCCTTTTTATTTTAGTAAAACAAAGGACTATAAAGTCAATTATAACACTTATTTGTTTATAAATCCTAAAATTACTTGGAATTTTATAATTAGCATTTTTATTAAATAATAGATTTTTAGGAATATTTTATTATTTTGTTATATTTCATTGAGGATTTTAGTGGCTTTAATATTTAGTTATATTTTATTTAAGTCAAACAAGTAATGTTATATTTTTCGTAGGTAGAGATTAATTTTGTGATAAGTTTTATATATTATATGTATTTTTTTAGGATTTTTATATATTTTTATAGAGCCTAAATACTCTTAGGGGTGTTTTTGGAATTTTAAATTTTGTTATTATTTATCTTGCAATATTTACTTTTACAATTGGGCCTGGTCCATGGGCTGGCCCAGCTTAAGCCTAAACCAGCCTACCTGGTGGCCTAGACCATCGTGTGGTCCACTGGGCTGGGTCAGTGACCCATACCCACCTGTCTCTCTCCTTCTCTCTCTTCCTTGCGACGTTGCGGCGATGCCGCCGTCGCCGCACGATTCTGGCGCGCTCTGACATCCCTGGTTGCTGCAACCGGTAGCCACGAAGCACAACCTCCTAGTGCTCCTACTTATCCAAGGCAATTCAATTTTCTTGCTACCTCTCGCTCGCCCTCCTCAACAACTGTTGCTAGGGTTTTGGCGTCTACATCTTCTTCGCCTTCCAACATCGGCGGGATGGTAACCCTCTGCAATCCGGTGTTGCTGGAGCTGGTGAACTTCCCCACTACAAGGTGTGCGATTATGTTGTGGTGTTGGTGACGGTCTTCTGCCACCCTTACCCCTCATCGGTGTGGTGTTGCTGCTGGCGTGGCTTGGCACAGATGCTGATGCATGTGTTCCGCCACTGTTTGTTGTTGTATGCTTTGTCGCTCCCCAGTCTTGCTCCGCCCATTTGTGGTTGTTGTCGGTCGTGGCTAGGCATAGGTGTAGCACCTCGTGCTCCCTGTGTCGTAGCCTCCATCGTCATCTGCCTCATCACCAACGACTGCTTCCTCTCTGGATTCTAAGTTTGCCAAAGTTAAATACCCCTCCTCTTCTTCTCTACTTCTACTCCTCCCTGATCTTTGATATGTCGTAAATGTATCTATAATTTTTGATGCTCCATGCTTGTTTTGTGCCAACTATCTTATGTTTTGTCTACACTTTGAGGTATTTTTATACACTTTATGGAACTAACCTATTGACAAGATGTCGTAGTGCCAGTTGCCTGTTTTCTGCTGTTTTTGGTTTTAGAAAAGCTAAAAAATGAATATTCTCGGAATTGGACGGGACAAAAGCCAATCTACCTATTTTCCCGGAGCAATACGGAAACACGAAACAGATACGGAGTAGGGCACTAGGGTGAGCAAACCCTAGGGTGGCGCAGGTCCACCTAAGCCATGCCACCACCAGGTGTGGGCCACCCTGGCGGCCACCGACGTCCCCCTTTTGCCTATAAGAAGCCCCCGATGAGAAAGCCTTAGATGAATTGGCATACATCCACAAAAAGTTCCGTAGCACCGCCGCCACCGAAGGGGAGATTCGGGGGACACAAGTCTTTGTTCCGGCACCCTGTCGGGACGGGGAATTTCCCCCGGAGCCATCTCCATCGATCTCCACCACCATCTTCATCGCCGTTGCTGATTCCCATGATGAGGAGGGAGTAGTTCTTCCTCGAGGCTAAGGGATCTACCGGTAGCTATGTGTTCATATGTCTCTCTCTATGCGTGATCCTATTCAGATCATGAGCTTTGTAATCAAGTAGATCTACTTTGCTACTCAAGTTCTTTAATAGATCTCAAGCTATCCCCACGTGTGTGAAAGTGACAGCGTTCACACCGTGTGGCACTTAGGCTATAGATTACATAAATACTTATCATGAGTATATTTGGAGTTGGTTGTCTTTATGAAATTGTGGTGTTTGAAGGAACCATCTAGCGCTCAAGATGACAGTGTGGGGTTATCTATATGGGGATTGCAGACTTTAAGGAGTGCTTTTGTAGCCCTATCATGGATTAGAGTTATCCAAACGGAGAGTAGTTCAAATTAGTATCATGAAGAGAAGATATTTATATGAGAGTGTTCACTAGTGAAAGTATCCCTAGGCCTTGTTTCTAAGTATTGAAACACTGTTTGCAACTAGATCTGCTACATGTTTGCTTGCTGCTTTATTTATTTCAAATTTCCTTTAGTCTCTTCCTCCCGCTAAGCTCTTTTATGGCATTGTTGTCTTATAATCATCCATATCACTTGTATTTCACTATCTGTTCGCCGAACTAGTGCACCTATACACCTGACAAGTGAATTGGGTGTGTTGGGGACATAAGACTTCTTGTATCTTGATTGCACGGTTGCTTGAGAGGGATACCTTTGACCACTTCCTCCTTGAGAGGGAAACTTGATGTTGTTCTACAAACCTCTGCACTTTGAGTCCTAACAACTGTCTACAAGAATAGAAGTGCGTAGACATCAGGCTCTTTTCTAGCGCCGCTGCCGGGGATCTACAGGACAGCTTCAACCTTTTCCTCCCCGTCAAAAGCTCTTTTCTAGCGCCGTTGCCGGGGAGGTAAGGTGATGACCCACAAGTATAGGGGATCACAACAGTCTTCGAGGGTAGTATTATATTACCCAATTTATTGATTCGACACAAGGGGAGCCAAATAATACTTATAAGCCTTAACAACTGAGTTGTCAATTCAGCTACACCTGGAAATCGTCTTGCTCAGAGTAGTTTATCAGTATCAATAGTTTTGTAGTAGCAATAGCAAAGCAACGACAACAGTTAAACAAGAGCAATAGTAACAGTAGTAGCAAACAGTAGGATACGAGTGTGGTAGGCATAGGGATGGATGGACGGGCGTTGCATGCACAAGTCTAAACATGTAACTTCAAGATCCAAGGCAATTACAAATTAATAAGATAAAGCATCCAAGTACTAAAAAATCATAGGCATGTGCTCCATATATAGTCATGCATGCTCGCAATGAGAACTTGCACAACATCTTTTGTCTTGCCAGCCCGTTGCAGCAGGGCCTCAAGGGAACTACTGGCAATTAAGGTGATCCTTTTAATAGAGCACTGGAGCAAAGCATTAACACTCCGTGAACACATGTGATCCTCACATCACAACCATCCCCTCACGTTATCCCAATTTCTATCACTTCGGGGCCTTTGGATCCGGACAATGATATGTGTACACAACTTGCAGATAAGATCACAAACTATACTATCATAATGAATCAATAATAAGTTCAGATCTGAGATCATGGCACTCGGGCCCTAGTGACAAGCATTAAGCACAAAAAGTTGCAACAAATTCAAATAGCACTAATAGAGATACTAGGCACCATGCCCTAACAATCTTATTCAATTACATGATAGAACTCATCCAATCCCTACCATCCCCATAGCCTACAACGGGGGATTACTCACTCATGGATGAGGGAAACATGGATGGTTGATGAATAGGCGTTGTTGATGATGATGGCGATGATCCTCTCCAAATTCCTCGTCCCGGCAGGGTTCCAGAACGGAGTTTCTGGTTCCGAATCGCGGTTTCTGGTGGTGGCGGCGCAGCGGAACTCTTTCTGGAAAAACGTCGAACCCCCCTGAGTTTTTAGGTCAGAAGGCAACTTATAGGTGAAGAGGGAGACTGAGGGGGTGCCTAGGGCAGCCAAAGCCCCTCCAGGCGTGGCCAGGCCTAGCCCACGCGGCTCGGGGTTGTGGGCCCCTCAGGCCTCCACTCCATCTCATATTCTGACTCCATGAGTCTTCTGGTGAAACATGATTTTTGGCATATTTTCCTGGATTTTTCCTGATAGTTGATTTTCTGCACAAAAACTAGACACCAAGGTAATTATGCTGAAAACAGCATTAGTCCGGGTTAGTTTTATCCAAATCACACAAGTTTAGAGGAGAAACAGTAGCAAAAGTGTTTAGGAAAGTAGATACGTTTTGGACGTATCAACTCCCCCTAAGTTTAGCTTATTGCTTGTCCTCAAGCAATTCAGTTGAAAACTAAGTGCGATAAAAGGACTTTCACGAACACATTTGCTTCATATGATGTATATATTCTCAGCACAGGAGTAGATACTTAGACAATTCATAACAAGGAGTATGCAACTAAGTCTACTCAATAGTCATTGCAAGCTATGAAGAGATTCCAACTCAATAATAATAAGTAGCATGAAACATAAACATAAGCAACATTGCAATGCTCATAAAAAGGTATGATAGATGTAACATCCCAAAAAACTTAACCAAGGTTATCAAATTCCAATCACCCAAATTTAGGGTTAACAAAAACTGTTGTTAATTAAAATCTTTATGAATGCATGGGTGTATGTGATGAATGCATGAATGCTTGAATGGACTTGTTTGATTATTGTGAATGGAAAGGATTGGTTTAAGGATTAAAACAACATCATCTAAATCATTTCCTAGCATAATAAAATCAATGGAAATTCAAAAACAAACAAAATAAGCAAATGGTTATTTTTGCCAATCTTGCTCACTAGACCACTTTGAGTGTTTCTAGTCCAAGATTTCAAACAGAAACAAATCCATTTATTTTCACCCCTTGATAGAACAAGTGAAAGTGAACCCAAGCACACCTTGCGAACCCACAGAAACATTTGGCAACCTTATTCAAATGACATTTGAAAATTGGATCTAGTTCATATGGGAAGATCACCATTTCTCAAAACCCAACCAAACCAGTGCACCTTGACAAATCCAATCAACCAGAGACTACCTAGTATGTGACCATTGCACACACCAAGTTTCATCCAAAAATTCAAATATGAGTTTCTTTTGGTCATTTCATCAAACACTTGGAGACAAAAAATCAAATTGGCCAAACTTCACTGTTTTGAGCAGTAATCTTTGCAAGCATTGTTCACCATGGATCACCCTTGCCTCCCCAGTGCCAACCAACACATTGAACTAAACTAGACCCCTACCATTGCACCATGCCGTGCCAACCCAAGAGCACCCTTGCTAGCTGACCATGGCTATCTAGCCAGAGCAAGCACCGCGCCTAGCCACCGTGTCCAGGACGCACGCCACCGTCCATCGCCACCCCTGTCTATCCCTCGACCCTTGCCAGGCACTGGACCATAGGGAACGCACGCGCCCATTTCTCTGCGACCATGCCGAGAGCGCTCCACACACCGCACCCCGTCTTCGCCGCTCGTGTACGTGATCACCACCGTCCCAGGAACATCCCAGACAACCCCGTTCGCCGTCGCGCGACCTGTAGCCACTGTGCGCATCAAAACCGCCGTCGGTGCCACTTAGAGCATCGACGCATTCCGACCAAACCGCACCGCCCTTGCCTCACCATCAAGATGTTGAGCATTGCCAGGAGACCGCGCACCGTCCCCTACCGTCATCCATGCCCATAGCTTGCTGTATCACTGACCCCGACGAGCTCATCCCGCACTCTTTGATTCCCTTGTCGCAGTATAAATAGAGGCCTTCCCCGTTTGATTCTTCACACCATTCCACTCCCCACCTCTCACTGGTCATGCCCACTTCTTCCAGGAGCAAGGCGAGCGCAGCATCACCGGAATTTCAAAGGAGCTTGCCGCTGCTGGAGGAGAAGGGAGCCTTCGATTCGAGCCGCCCTAGGAGGAGCCGCCAGTACCAGGAGAATCGCCGTCGTCGAATTCGTCGTTTTCCCCCATCGTCGACCATCACCTAAGCCCCGGTAAGCCGCCACAGACCCCCACTAGCCACTCTAGTGTTCGAACTCGTCGCGTTCTATTCGACGAGGACGACGACCCTCAGCCGTTGATATTACATCTAATCCTACGGTTGTAATAGCCCCGTACCCCTTTGCACCCCCTGTCTCACTGACTAGTATGGACAACCACTTAACCAGCCCGCGTGCGCCGTGCACAGTGGGCCGGACCGGTTAGCTTTCCCGCGTGACCCAGTAGTTTGAAATTTGATTTATCTATTTAGTTTCAAACCTAGTTCTGGCAGTAGATTCAAAAATCATTTCAGAGAGATTCACTGCACTAAATTGCATGGAACCAATTTTGTTAGAAAGGTATTCAAATTCTTAATCCAAGCCCATTGAATTCAAACCATTTGGATTTATAGATCACCTATAGTAAAAATAACAAGGCAGAGACTTTTCTGTATTCAAACATTTTTCAAAATTCAACCATAAAACCTTTTGAGTTGATTCCAACTCTCAAAAATCACATTTGATAATACCTTTATGAATATATAAAATTATCTAGGTTTACTTGTAGTAATAATGGACAAGTAATAAAAGAATGCCCCATAGGCATTTCTAGTCTCTTTAATTAATTAAAATAAAAAGGTTAAACCTTATTAAATTGGGACACCACTTTAAATCACATTCCCAAGTACTTAAATATGTGGTGATGACATGTGTCAACATGATCCCATATTTTAATTAGAGAATATTAAATCTTAAGTAGTTTTTAAATGAGTAGAAATTACTTTTCTAAAATAAAATAAATGAAACTATTGCCTTAATTCTTGTGATGATTGTGATGATGCTAGATCATCTAGTGAAAACCCTGGTGTGATAAATAGAATTAGTTAAGTATTGTTTGATGATTGTGTACCTCGTATTTATAGACGCTAGTACCGACCAAGGATACAAAGAGGAAGGAGAATACTACGAGGAAGAAGCCGAGGAGAACTTCAACCACTTCACTGCATAAGGCAAGCTACCACTTGCATGTTACATATGCAAGCTTACACTTGTAACTTTGCAAGCCTCACTATACAAGTTAACTTACCAAGCTACTATCTTAGTAAGCTAAGCTAAACCATGCAAGTTTTACTTGCAAGTTTCAACCTGCAAGATAACCTATGCAATGAATTAGGCATGCCTTGGTTATACCACTTGATGATACCAAATCCCAATTTTACTTGCAAGCTTGATTCTTTTATTTCTATATCAAAGCTTTTTATTTACTTTTACTTAGCGACTTGTGTAGTTTTGGAAAGGTTATTATAGGTAGCATAAAGAGCATCAAACTTGGCCTAAGTGAGATAGATATTGATGTCATCCTGAGGCATGAGATTGGAGTTAGATAAGTCACACTTGATTACCACCCCTGATTAGTATTTACCCCAACTTTAGTGTCTAGTGCTAAGCATAAAACTTGATCACTTTAGATGGGAACACTTGGTGGAAATGATTATGAAAAGCTTAGCATGATGAGTCATTCTAATGAAATGTTTTGACATGTGTTAGTGAACACAAAGTGATTTTGATGATGAAAATGTTGAGGCATGATCCTTAGCCCTTTATAAAACGAATGGTTGTCTGGATGCAATACCATTCCAATTTTACCGTACAACCACAATAACCAAATTTGGGTAGGGCTTGAATGGAAGTTTATATACCTTAGTATGGGTTCCCTTGCGGCCAAGGTTTGAGCTGAGGCTACCTCATGAAGATTGGCCACCTGTGCAGTTCCTAAGATAACTCATAGGAGAGGTGCCTATACTAGGGTGTGTAATTGAAATGTTAGGATTGATTATCCGCATACTGAGTATGGTGAATTCAAGATTGTTCCTGGCGGATGTATCGAATGTTGTGGTGAAAGTGTACCACCTCTGCAGAGTGTCAAACTATTCCAATAGCCGCGTCCGCAGGTATGGATAGTTGGAGTGTCCATACTGTTCCATCGTCAGATGTTTTCAAAATGACTTGTGAAATGAATCATGACTTGACTTGACCACAACCGGGTTATGATAGTGAAAACTCAAGTTCCCACTTAGGTGTTATTAAACCTTAAACTAGTTTTCTTTGCTTCCAAACTCAGTTAGAGATAAACCTGGCTTTTTTCAAAACAACCTAGAGCTTAGTATTCCTACTCAAAACACTTTACCTGTTAGTGATAGTTTGCGAGTACTTAAAGACTACTCATGGCTTTGTCCCTAGCTATTCCCGTGGCCAGACTATGAAGAGGACTATCAGGATGATGGACCGCGGGATGGTTACGACAACTAGGATCATCTCCCATCGTCAGCATTGCCTGTGACCATGAAGATGGAGCCTCGCCCACGCTATCGTTATTATATTATTCCGCTGCTTGATTGTACTAAGACTGGATCATGAGATCCTTTATTTGTTGTAAGACCTTAATTATGGTTTGTAATGGATGATGAACTATGGTACCAATCTGTTATGTCTCGCAAAAATGGTAATCCTGGGATTGCGATGTATGGCATGAAAGGCATCTGGGATTAAAAATCCGGGTGTTGACAAGTTGGTATCAGAGCCATCCTGACCATAGGAGACCCTAGTTAGAATGGATGCTTGAACCAAAAACTTAGTTTCAAAACTAAAGAAGTGAGTATTTATGAAAACCTATTCTCATTCTTATCACTTAGATTCTTTCATGAAAATTCATGTTCCTAAAAAATTCTTGCAAACTTACATAAAATTTGACATACTTGATCACTCTACTAACTTACTCATCCTACATTCTTATAGATGGACGTGAAGTATAGCAAGTTCTATCAGTTGGGAAATGGAGGATATCTCATCTTTGAGCGTGATTTGGACCAGCTTTCAGAACTTCTGGAGCGCCCGCACCCCGAGTTCTTCGAAGCTCAGCTCAATGATCAGGAAGGAGGAGAATTTCAATGGCTGATTGTTGCAAGTCTCCGAGGGAAGATTGAAGCCCCCACCTTAGAGGGAGTCTAGTTCACCTTAAGAGAGAACAGTTGGTTAGATGGACTTGCTAGGGCCATGCAGGAAGCTCTTGCCCGTCTATGTGGGCAGAGTATCAATCAGATCAAGGGCACCCGCTTTGAGTTCTATCCAAGGCGTGATGTTATGGGACAGCCACTGGAGGCACCATAACACCCTGAGCTGAAGCATCAAGTGGACCACCTCAGCTTCATGATGTATGACCGACAGAAGGAGTTGGACAATGTCCGCTCCTACGCCAACCACAAATATGCCATTGCAGTCAAGAAGGACCAAACCATTTCCATGCTGGTGAAGGATCGCCAGTCTCGTCGCCATCAGCTTGACAAGAAAGATCGCATTATTGCCTGACTTCGTCACAAGGTGACAGACTTGGAGGAGACCATCCATGAGAGGGACATGCAGCTTGAGGAGAGGGAGAATGCAGGGGAAGATATCTGTGGATACCCCTATTCCTATCTCAGTGACGATGATGACTTCCTGGAGGATCAAGCCATGGACTTGTTCACCGATGAGGATGACTTCGCCTTCATTGATGATGATGATGAAGACACCTATTCCGGGGAGTAGTAGCACTTGAGCACTAGCGTTAGTGAGTTGTATCTGGTCCCATTTTATCGTAGTTTCAAAGAATGGTTCTTAAAACCATCTGTTTCCTTGTTGTGGTGTGTGTTTGTACTGTGTGCTATGAATGAATGAAAAGCAAGTTGCTAGAAAAATCTGAGTCAGACTCCAAAAACTTTCCAAAAACAAACCCCTGAACCTTAGAAATTTCCCTCTTTTCTCATGATCTATCTCAATCTTCAGATGCCTCGCGGAGGAAGCAGTTCATCCCCGGACCCCATGTTGCAGATCTTGCAAATGTTGGTTTCGGACCGCGAAGCTGAAAGAGCCGAACGTCAAGCCAACTTAGCAACCCTTCAACACATAGCTCAGATGGCCAACAACAATCAAGGCCATGGAAACCAGGACAACCATGGATCAAAGATCAAAAACTTTTAGAACACCAATCCACCCATCTTTACTAAGTCTGAAGAGCCCCTAGATGCAGATGATTGGCTGCAGACCATGGAGAACAACATGGAAGTTGCAGGAGTGGAGACCAACGATAAAGTACTGTTTTCCACCCACTATCTGGCAGAAGATGCAAGAGCTTGGTGGAACAGCGTTCGCGCCATGACTGGAGGACAAATGATGACTTGGGATGAATTCAAACTCAAGTTTAGCAGAACCCATGTGCCACCGGGTTTGATCAAGAGGATGAGAGATGAATTCAGAGAATTGAAGCAAGGGAGGATGACAGTAGTTGAGTACCGTGACAAATTTCTGTCATTAGCTAGGTATGCACCGGATGAGATTGACACTGAAGCCAAGAAGAAGGAGAGATTCTTGAATGGTCTGCATGATGAGATGCAGACAGTGTTAGTCAACATCCCATTTGCTGACATTGAAGCCTTAGTGGATTCTGCCATTCAGATGGAAGACAAGATAAACCAAGCCAATGAGAACCACAAGCGTCGAATGATGCATCAACCAGGAACCCACCATACCCCAAAGTATCCCCCCAACCCATCTACATGATTTGCCCTAGGAACAATAGACCCCCGATGAACCATCCGACCTATCCCAACCGTGGAGGAGGAAACCCAAGGCCCGGAGGAAACCACAACAACAACCCTGGCAACCCCAACAACTTCAATCGTGCATCGCCAAGTTCAACAACAACAATGTTGCCAACAACACCAATACTTCCCCGAGAACTGGAAGCAATGTGGTGCATGTTGCAGGAAAGGACAAGTCTCAGGTGACTTGTTATGAATGCGGAACCAAGGGTCACTATTCCAATGAGTGCCCCAAGAAGATTGCAGCAGCCCCCAATGTGAATGCCCCAGCACAACAGCAGCATCGTGTTTAGCCTGGAAGATGATTTTCCCTAGGGAATTCGCTTAACCGCAACGTCCGTCTGTTTCTCATGAATGCTGAGGAAGCCCAAGAAGCGCCAGATGTCGTGCTGGGTATGTTTTATGTTAAGTCAGTACTTGCAAGAGTGTTGTTTGATTCTGGAGCATCACACTCGTTTGTTACAGAAGAATTTGCATGCACTAGTAAGATTCAACCAACAAAATTGAAGCATGTTATGATAGTTCAAATACCTGGTTCAACCACCAAAGCTAGAAAAATTTGCAAGGCCGTACCTATCAGAATCCATGGCATAGATTTTTATGCTAATCTAATAGTACTCGGAACCAAAGGTTTGGAAGTAGTACTAGGAATGGATTGGATGTCAAAACATAAAGGATTAATCACTGTGCAGAGAAAGCCATAACCATGACTAGTACAACCGGAATATCAGTAGAGCATGTATCAGAAACTTTGCCCCGTCAATTCAAGTGCAACAAGAGTCTAGCCCAACCAACCATTGACCAAGTCCGAGTAGTCTGTGAATACCCCGACGTATTTCCAAATGTTTTGCCCGGTATGCCCCAGATCGGGACATCGAGTTTATCATTGAACTAATCCCTGGAATCGGACCCATAGCCCAGAGACCTTATAGTATGAACCCATCTGAATTAGTGGAGCTAAAGAAGCAACTGGAAGCTATGCTGGAGATAGGCCTAATTCAACCAAGTGCGTCGCCATGGAGATCACCTGTCTTGTTTGTGGATAATAAAGATGGAGGTAACCGTTTGTGTACGGATTATCGGAAGCTGAATGATGTCACCATCAAGAACAAGTACCCACTGCTGAAGATCGAAGATCTATTTGACCAGTTGACCGGTGCCAGAGTGTTTTCTAAGATTGATCTTAGAACTGGTTATCTTTAACTCAAGATTCGACCAGAGGATATTCGAAAGACTGCTTTTACCACCAGATATGGATTTTATGAGTACACTGTCATGTCATTTGGATTAACCAATTCCCCTGCTTATTTCATGAACCTCATGAATAAGATTTTTATGGACTTCCTGGATAAGTTTGTAGTTGTTTTCATCGATGACATTCTGATCTATTCAAAATCAGAAGAAGAACATGAGCTACACCTGACTACCATCCTTGGAACCCTTAGGGAGCATCAGTTGTATGCCAAGTTTAGGAAATGTGAATTCTGGCTACATGAAGTAGGATACCTCGGACATATCGTGTCAGCTGGAGGAATTGCTTTTGACCCCGCCTAGGTTAAGGATTTTGAAGAATGGCAAGCCCCAATGATTTCTACGCACTTCTATTCTTGTAGACAGTTGTTGGGCCTCCAAGTGTAGAGGTTTGTAGAACAACAGCAAGTTTCTCTTAAGTGGATCACCCAAGGTATATCGAACTCAAGGAGGAAGTGGTCAAAGGTATCCCTCTCAAGCAACCCTGCAATCAAGATACAAGAATCCTCTTGTGTCCCCAACACACCCAATACACTTGTCAGGTGTATAAGTGCACTAGTTCGGCGAAGAGATAGTGAAATACAATTGGTATGGATGATTATAAGTGGTAACGGTGCCCGAAAAGAGCTTCTGACAGGGAGGAAAAAGACTAAAGGAAAAAATATGGAAGCAAGCAAACATGCAACATATCTAGTTGCAAACGGTGTTTCAATGTTTAGAAACAAGGCCTAGGGATCATACTTTCACTAGTGAACACTCTCAATAACTATATTCTCTTCATGATACTACTCTTAACTACTCTCCGGTTGGGCACTCTAATCCATGGTAGGCCTAAAAAAGCACACCTCTAAGTCCGCCTTCCCCATCTAGATAACCCCACACTATCACCATGAGTGCTGGATGGTTCCAACAAACATCACAATTTTATAAAGACATCCCACTCCAAATATAACTCATGAATATATATGTAATCTAGCTTAAGTGCCACACATGGAGCGCACGCTGTCACTGTCACACACGTGGGGAAAAGCATAGATCTATTAAAGCACGATGAGTATTTATGTAACCTCTAGCCTAAGTGCCACCACGGTATGCACTCTATCACTTACACATACGTGGGGAGAGCTAGAGATCTATTAAAGCACTTGAGTAGCAAGGTAGATCTACTTGATTACAAAGCTCATGATCACAACACGATCATGCATAGAGAGATAGATGAACACATAGCTACCGGTAGAGCCCTTAGCCTCGAGGAAGAACTACTCCCTCGTCATCATAGGAATCAGCAACGACAATGTAGATGGTGGTGGAGATCGATGGAGATGGCTCCGGGGGCACTTCCCCGTCCCGGTAGGGTGCCGGAACAGAGACTTTCTGTCCCTCGAATCTCCCCTTCGGTGGCGGCGGCGCTGCGGAACTTTTCGTGGCTTTCTAGTCAATTCCTTAGGGTTTCTAGGTCGGAGGCTTATTATAGGCGAATGAGGCAAGGTCGGTGGAGGTCCAGGGGGCCCACACCCCCTGTGGGCACGGCCATGGTGATCCCAGCGCCCACCTAGGGTGTGGCCACCCTAGTGTCCTCCTCTGTATCGTCTTCGATTTTCCGTATCGTTCAGGAAAAAATATGAACTTTGGCTTTTGTCCCGTCCAATTCCAAGAATATTCATTTTTTAGCTTTCTGAAACCAAAAACAGCAGAAAACATGCAACTGACACTCTAGCATTTTATCAACAGGTTAGTTCCAGAAAGTTTATAAAAAAACCTCAAAGTGTAGACAAAACATAACAAAGTAGATGCAAAACAAGCACTGAGCATCAAAAATTATAGATACGTTTCCGACGTATCACCCAACCACCCAAACCCAAGTTCGTGCATTTCTTGGATTAGCGGGATATTACCGCAAGTTCGTAGAAGGATTCTCGAGCATCGCAAGACCCATGACCCAATTGTTGAAGAAGGATAAGAAGTTTGAATGGACAGAAAAATGTGAAGCCAGCTTTCGAGAGCTTAAGAAGAGATTGACCTCAGCCCCAATCTTGATCATGCCGGATATCACGAAGCCTTTTGATGTGTATTGTGACGCATCCACGATCGGTCTCGGATGTGTGCTAATGCAAGAAGGCAAAGTTATATCTTATCTATCCCGACAACTGAAGCAACATGAGCAGAATTATCCTACCCATGACCTTGAACTAGCAGCCATAATTCTAGCCTTGAAGACATGGCGGCATTACATCATGGGTAACTGCTGTGAGATTTATTCGGATCACAATAGCCTGAAGTATATTTTCACTCAGAAGGAGATGAATATGAGGCAAAAGAGATGGATAGAGCTAATCAAGGACTACGATCTGGACATCCACTATCACCCCGGTAAAGCCAATGTGGTAGAAGATGCCCTTAGTAGATTGCTGTGTCGCTTAAACTCCATTATTCTGAAGGAGCAACCAAGTTTGCACAAGGAGATGGTGGATTTAAGAATGGAGCTAGTAAGTGAAGGATTTTTTGGCTAGCATAGAACTTCAACCCACTTTGATCTGTCAGATCAAGGAGGCGCGGAAAGGAAATGCTAGTATCGACGGAATCAAACGTCGCATCGGTACAGGTAAAGTACCCAGATTCACCGAAGATGAAGAAGGAGTTTTGTGGTACAAAGGACATATCTGTGTGCCATCAGACTTAGAGTTGAAACAAGATATTTTAAAAGAAGCCCATGATACTCTTTATTCTATCCACCCCGGAGGAACGAATATGTATCAGGATTTGAAGGAACAATTTTGGTGGCATAAGATGAAGAGAGAAATCGGAAGCTACATAGCCAAGTGTGATATTTGTCAGAGAGTCAAGGCGGTACATCAGAGACCTGCGGGACTGTTGCAACCATTGCAGATTCTGGAATGGAAATGGGATTCAGTTAGAATGGACTTTATCATCGGGTTGCCTACATCTAGTAGGGGAAATGACTCTATTTGGTTCATAGTAGATCGACCGTCCAAATTCGCCCATTTCTTGCCAGTCAAGACCACCTATCAGAGTTCGAAGCTAGCAGAGTTGTACATTGCTAGAATCGTCAGTTTGCATGGAGTCTCCAAGAACATTGTATCAGATCGAGGAACCCAGTTTACCTCGAGGTTTTCGAATAAAGTCCAAGAAGGATTAGGAACCCGACTAGATTTCAGCACAGCTTATCACCCTCAGACTGATGGACAAACGGAGCGAGTAAATCAAATACTCGAAGATATGTTGAGAGCCTGTGTGCTAGAATATGGATCAAAATGGGAAGACTGTCTGCCTTTCACAGAATTTTCATACAACAACAGTTATCAAGCTAGTTTGCAAATGGCTCCATTTGAATTCATGTATGGAAGGAAGTGTCGTACCCCTTTGAATTGGTCGGAAGTAGGAGAGAGTCAGATTTTCGGACCCGACATCCTACGATAAGCAGAAGAGAAAGTTCACAAGATCCGTGAGCACCTTAAGACCGCCCAATCCAGACACAAGAGTTATGCCGACAAGAGACGTCGAGACATCGCCTTCAATATCGGAGATTTTTTGTAGCTCAAGGTGTCACCTTTGAAAGGAATGCAATGTTTCTAGCTCGAAGGAAAGTTAGCCCCCAGATATATCAGACCTTTCAAGATTCTGAATTGTCGAGGACAAGTATTTTATCAACTGGAACTGCCAGAGGAGATGTCAGCCGTACATAATGTGTTCCACATCCCGTTACTTCGCAAATTCCTAGAACTCCCGGAGAAGACTGAAGTATTCAAGAATAATGATCACCGAACCATAGAGATCAACGATGACCTAACATATCCCGAAGTACCCATCCATATTTTGGAGGAAGCTTTCAGAAACACCAGGACCCGGAGTATCAAGTTTCTCAAGATCCAGTGGAGTAACCACACTGAAGAAGAAGCTACCTGGGAGCTAGAAGACTACATTAGGACGGAGTTTCCAGATCTCTTTAAATCCTAGTTTTATCTTTTTCTCAAATCTAGGGACGAGATTTTGTTTAAGGAGGGAAGGTTTGTAACATCCCGAAAATATTAATCAAGGTTATCAAATTCTAATCACCCAAATTTAGGGTTAACAAAAACTTTTGTTAATTAAAATCTTTACGAATGCATGTGTGTATGTGATGAATGCATGAATGCTTGAATGAACTTGTTTGATTATTGTGAATGGCAAGGATTGGTTTAAGGATGAAAACAACATCATATAAATCATTTCCTAGCATAATCAAATCAATGGAAATTCAAAAACAAACAAAATAAGCAAATGGTCATTTTTCCCAATCTTGCTCACTAGACCACTTTGAGTTTTTCTAGTCCAAGATTTCAAACAGAAACAAATCCATTTATTTTCACCCCTTGCTAGACCAAGTGAAAGTGAACCCAAGCCCACCTTGCAAACCCACAGAAACATTTGGCAACCTTATTCAAATGACATTTGAAAATTGAATCTAGTTCATATGGGAAGATCACCATTTCTCAAAACCCAACCAAACCAGTGCACCTTGACAAATCCAATCAACTAGAGACTACCTAGTATGTGACCATTGCACCCATCAAGTTTCATCCACAAATTCAAATATGAATTTCTTTCGGCCATTTCATCAAACACTTGGAGACAGAAAATCAAATTGGCCAAACTTCACTGTTTTGAGCAGTAACCTTTGCAAGCATTATTCACCATTTATCACCCCTGTCTCCCCCAATGCCAACTAACACACTGAACTAACCTAGACCCGTACCATTGAAACATGTCGTGCCAACCCGAGAGCACCCTTGTCAGCCGACCATGGCTAGCTAGCCAGAGCAAGCGCCGCGCCTAGCCACCGCTGTGACACCCCCGGGATCAGGGCTAAACAAATCCCAGACCTCCTTCTAACATAAGGTTAACCTTGAGCTCGAGAATATCCAGTGAAGAATCAGTAACACAACAATGACCCTACGACACAAAATTTATTACAGCAAGCTCATAACTGAGCAGAGAACCAAAATATTACAAGAAGAGGTCACTGACCACAAACATCAAACAACGAAAGGCTAATTATGCTATTAAGTATAGCAAACTTAACAAAGGGCCAAAGAGTCCTGAAGCATAATGATGACGTCCCAGCCCATAGATTCCAGGCTGCCGGCCGGGAACCCCAAGCTACTCGTTGATGTCGATGTAGTACCAAACTGATCTCCAGGGAAAACTTACTCTGCCAAAAGTATCAACAAAGCAAGGGTGAGTACATGATGTACTCCGCAAGACTTATGGTTGGTGGAGTTGTTTTGTATAAAGCCATCTTTGTTTCTAAATCAAGAGAGAGAAGAAGCTCATCTAATCAGAACATTTTAAAATGGGATACGAGAGCGACATCTCCGAAATATTGATCATCATCATTGATATCCACCAAGTCATCATCATCAAACCCTATCTAGGATCACGCCCTCATACCCATGAGGAAGCATCCTTAAGCACACGTTGATCTGCCAATTTTAACAATTAGGTTATAGTTCTCTATGATCTTAGAATCTGGTCACCAAGCGTTCATAACCGTGAACACGGATTTTCGAAAAGATTATTACCCTCCAGGGGTGTACAACTTTACCCACACGTACTAACCTTCTCTTAATTCCACTATATAAGCCCTCTTCCTTGGAAGGCCGGCAGAGGGTGGTTAGACACGACCTTTACCTTGCTTTCGCCGAGACCATGAGTCATGTAATAAGTATGGTTCCGCCATAACGGGTCAAATCCCGAAGCCGGTATTTAAAGATGTGAGGCGAGGTTGGTTTACCAGGGGCTCCATCCACCCCAAGCAACCCCGGCCACGCTTACCTACCTGTTATGAATGCACCTCCTTCACCACCTTCGAGAAGATCCATAATGCATGTCGAATGGAACGCCCAAACTATGTGACTCATGGAATCTACTAGGCAAGTTAGTTGCTCATGAGGTTTTCCAGGCCCCGTGTGGTTGTACGCTCGTCTTGGTTCCAAAGGCAAGAACTCAGGTCCTAGTGGTGGCGAGTATTGGACTAGAAAAACCACATCCCATCGTGGCCTCCCATACAAGCCTTAGCATGTTTAACTTATATCACGTCTAATATTATCTCATCACGATCTCCTGTCATACTAGATTCTCTGCATCTGATACATCATCTGGATGAACCAGACTCAACAGTTATGCATGGCTAAGCAGGACACCGATATAAGCTCTAGCAGTGCACACAAGCCAAACCTAGTTATGCTAGGAGCAGTGGATTAGGTAATATAAGCTCAAGGGAGTAATGCAACAGATAGGATACTCTATCTATTGGTAAAAGACCACAATAGAATCGTATGCATCATGGCAGAATTGAAATGCTTTCGAAAACATAGGATTATATCATGGTGGGGCTATTCTTGCCTTTGCTAGTTGATAACAGATAAGAAGATCTTCGGGAGCCTTGTACTTGACTTGGTTATAGTTGGTCAAGTATTGATCTTCAATCTTCGATGGTCTTGATCTCAGTCTTCGATCTTGATGTCGATATCGTATTCTACCGAAGAAGAACCAAACACCGGAAATAAAGGGGAAACAATCAACACATGGCATCGGTGCAATGCTCAAACAAGGATGATGATATTACAAGTTAAATTGTATTGAAATGTAATCCTAAAACATGCTCGACAATTTAAACGGGGTTCCGAGGGGTGCAAACCCTAACTCGGGGAAACTCCGGAATCATATGAAAGGGTTACTATGTTGTTCTAATTATACTTGTCAGGTAAGTTGATTAACATTGCTTGATTATAGCACATATATATAGTTCTCATTTTTCTGAACATTTTGATATATTATTTGTATTTTTCTGATAAACAGATAATTAGTTATTCAATTTATAAGATTATATCAATTTCTGGAATTATTAAAACTATTATTAAAAGCTTTTACTGCATCAGGCTGATGTCATAACACAACCCAGGACTTTTGTTACCACACCTGATCCTACCCACAGTGCCTGACCGGTGGGGCCGAAGCCACATCAACAGCCACGCAAGAAAAGTGGGACCGGGGGGCTGGTTTGACCAGTCTGACCCGCAGGCTGGCGTCACAGTGATGTCACCCTGACGTCACTCGACGGTGATCCTCCCAGGTGACGCACGGGGACGGTGCTAGGTGGCTCGTGGGGAAGCGTGGGTTGCATGGTTCGACGCGGAGCGATGCAGGCTGCCTAAAGGTGGTGGCGCCGCCATGTTTTGGCAGCCGGAGCTTCGACAACGACAACATTTGATGGCGAGCGGCGATGATGTTCGGCGATAGGGCAAACCAGAGAGGGGGAAGGGGCTAGGAGAGGTTCTGAAGAACCATGAGCTCACCCTGATGCTTGAGGTAGGGTCGGAGAGGCATGGTGAGGCTGGATTCCATGGCAACAACGGCTGCCGGCATCGGGGTCGGAGGTTCCGATTGGGACAGATAGGACCACGCCAGCTTGCTCTGCTAGGGGAAAAAGAACGAGATGGACAAGGCGATCACCGTGGTGTACCTAGATAGGCTCGGGGTGCTCCAGAACGTCGGCGTCCCAGAGATCCGACGAGCTAGGGTTCCAGAGAGAAGAGGATAAGGATGGAGGAGGGGAACTGGGGCTCGTTCTCTATGGTCTCGGGGTCCTTATAGGCGGCAAGAGCGATGGCCACACGTATCTTGGCGAGGGGGTCATCGCGGCGACGGCGGACGGCTCCGGCGGCGACACGCAGCAGCTCCTCGGCGGTGTCCTCCTGGCGTGAGGTAGAAGAAAAGGGGAAAAGAGATGAAGCGGTATGGGCCTGGCGCTGGGCCGCGCTTGGGATGGCGTGGGCCGCTGCTGGGCCTGCTGCGGCTGCATGAGCGACAGACAAAGGGGAGATGAGAGAGGAAAGGAGACTGGGCCGGCCTGGCTGGATGCTGCTGCTCTATTTTTTTAGCAAAACCCTTTTTCTTTTTCTGATTGCAAAATCTGTTTTGTATTTCTATTTTGAATCTGTTTTATATATTTCAAAAGTACCAGAAGGTTTTATAAAACTAGGAAAATATTGTTGGGCCCTCTTAGTCCATTTGAGCTCCATAAATTTTGGTAGTTTTCAAAAGCAAACCATTTTGAATGGATTTTCAAATAGAGGGGAGGGGGAGATTAGGGTTTGCATTTTATTTTCTTGGTTGCATTTTTAGAGGATGATGCTCATGACTCACAAACAAACCCTAATTGATATTTACCTAAAACTGGGGTGTTACAACTCTATCCCCCTTACAAGAATCTCGACCCGAGATTCCAAAGGTAGGAAGAGAGATAGAGAGAGACAAAGAAACATGGTCACTCTAAACATAAGGGGGGAAGCACACTAAACGACACACAGAGTATCTCATGGTCAACTCATGGATGGAGTGTTCAGAAACAACTCTGATATGACGACATGAAACACACCAAGGTAACAGAGCAAACAAGAGGAGAAGGTTTCAAGTTGTTAGATGGATGGTCTTCATAAGGATTGAGACCATGGAGCTCAGAAGGGTTTAAGCTTCTGAAGAGGAAGGTTTCAACGGAAATAACATGACCACGGACTTCGATGGAGTACCTCTACTAAATGGATTAAGTAGATATTTCGGATTGCGAAGATATGGATCAACAAAACCAAGCTGCTGAACTACTTTTGACACAAAAGGTTCACTTTTTCGTTCAACAGAAGGCCAAGACAGAAAGGTTGTTTTGTGGCGAGGACTCATGATAGTTGCAAGAAACATGTAACAAGAGAAGCTTCAGATTACCAAAATCATAGCCACTCTAAAAACATGATTGAGAAAGCGAAGGAAACTCTTTATGCATCCAGAACTATCAAGATCTTTGCCAGAGGTCAGGATACCACTTTACACCACCAGATGAATAAGTAAAAAGATTCCTGATGACACGAGAAGAAAGAAACTTCATTCTCAGACTTCAATTACTTGGCACAACAATGATTGCCAACATAAAGGGTCTGGAGGATCGACCGAGAAACATTTAGCAACACTACTTTAAATGTTCTCCTTGATGTTCGAGACACGGGACATCAAGTAAAGGTTGGACTTCGGATACAAAGGAAACCATAAGCGCAACTCCTGTAATAAATTATAAAAGAAGCCTCATGAGGAGTTGTTGTTATTGCGGAATCAAGAGGATATGACAATAGGTCTTTCTGGCTAAGTGTGTCAACCATTACATCAATCTTGCCAGATTTCAAAGAGACCTATGTCAAAACCTTGAGGAACACCACCCATCGTTGCTGCTTGAGATTCAGCTTTGGTTAGTGAGATGATATTTCAGACTCAGCATGACCGAATAGAAAGTTTGCAATATTTGCCATAAAGGTAACTAGATTCTCAAGATGTGGTCTATAGTGTAAAGCTCCGAAAGATTGAGGTAGATTGCTAGACCCTTGTATTAGCAACTTGTCGATGGACAACTGCACACATATAAAGTACTAACAATAAAACACACATGTGTCCTTAAGGAACAGAGATAACTCTACTCGAATCCACGGCGACATCTTTCAACAATTGCATGTGAACCAGAGAAGGTTACTTCTAACATCCAGAAAACATACTTCGAGATGACTCGAAGATGGTTCTTGAAAGTTTCCAATATTAGTGCGAATTATTCCATATGAATCTTGTCTAGCATGGAGAAGATAAGGATTTCATTAATGGGCTAAACAATAAACTTATCAAAACACTCCAAGAGGATGGACTCATATGTTGCGTGAACAGGACAAAAATACTGGTCAGACCAAAGGACACGAAGATGTACTCAAGTGAAACATCACAAGTAGAAACACCATCAAGATAGTCCTTGGAACTGAGTTTGATTTGACGATAACCCAAATCAAATCAAAGATTAAGGAAGATAACAAATCCTTGAAGGAAATACTATCTTGCTTCAACACGAACAAAACTAGACATCCCTTTTAGAAAGAACTGAGTCGGATAGAACATTTGTCTTACAAATCTCCAAGTTGTTGTTTAAGCTCAACCAACTAGTTCAGGGGTATCCAGTACGGATCCTTGGAGAAAAGAGCAGTTCAGAGAACTTGCTTTCTCAAGAACTTGACTGTACGGTCATGTGGCAACATGGGGATACTTCTAGTAGACATCTAGAATATCACGAACCACCGATATGTCACTTAGTTCGAGAGAAAACTTGCTTGGTAAGGCAAGAAGACATAGTCTCAGAGTTTCGGCACAAGCCTAACTCTTTGACGGAAGAGATTTACCAAAATATAGGACTTGGTAGCATAGTCAAACTTCGCTTAGTGATAGGGTTAACCAATCACGCTAAGTATGACTTAAATGTCCTTAGAGTTCAAAACAGTAATAATTTCTAAGAATCTCAGATGACCACATTATTACGTACACGCATCATTCACGAGCGCGAAAGCTCGAGGAAGGGTGGGTAAATATGTGTAAGAGTATCACTTAATTAAGGGGTCATAAAACTCAGCATGACCTCTTAGTATAAAAGAGTGTGACACTTTAAGATAGAACATATAGAAGCTCATCAATGCCTCTTGGCCTGCGGATTACAACACTTTGAACTGGTCCTAGATATGACGAGGTACTGGAGTTTGTTTCTCCTGACATCCCGAAATGGTTTCTCTTGACGGACCACAAGAGTATCTTGCATCGGAAGACACCAACGCACATTTACTACTTGGCTGCCAACTGGTAGACAAAGGTCAGAAAACAACAAGGGGAAATAACATGCTCAAGATAGAATCCCGAGATGTGGATGCATAAGTCAACAATCTTCCGAAAACCAATGCATAGACAAGTGAGGTGTGGCAGAGTCATGAGTATAGATGCGAGACTCGCAATGAGTACTCTTGTCGTGATCTGTTTGGTTCCATTAAAGAACATCTGCCATAGCATGTGGTAGGGCAAGTCCTTCATTGTCACAATTCAATCATGTGACAAAGACCACAAGCTTGAAGGCTAGAATTGTAGTACCAGCAATCCTGATGTAATGTATGAACATTAACGCCATGTGTCAAAGGAATGGATCTTGGGTTAAAGATCAGCGAATTGTACAAGATTCACAACACCAGAATCCAGCACAATCGGGGATCTTCAGTTCAAGTCCAGTGGTTAAAACCCAAAGAAAAGAGTAACTATTACTTGAGTGACTTAGCGTACACTACAAGGTAATAATCACAAGGTAGCTTCCAAGAGAAGAAACGACTTCTGAAGTACCCAACAAACGAAAAGGAGGCACACGAGGCGAAAGGAAACCTCAAAGCCAAGAACAGAACACTGAAGATCCAACAATATAATATTGTGGGACCAAAAGATAGAGAGATCACGATAGAAATGAATCTCTCAGCTGAACAAGAGCAAAGGAAACAAGGAGTTCACAACACACACAACTATAGAGAACTCAACACTAGGTCAATTAGCTTAGAACGACATGCCAAGAAGGCACCTAAGATTTGAAAGACTAGAAGAGATATCAAAACTTTTGAAAGTCAACACAAGATAAGATGACCCAGAATTAGAGAGACACTGTATAAGGAGTAAAACAAGCATACTAGAGTTTTTGCAAATACTTTTCAGCTTTTAAAATGATTTTCACAAACACTAGACTCAACATCGACCAATAGCAAGGTTTTCCTACGGTCGGTACTGCTCTGATACCAAAACCTGTGACACCCCCGGGATCAGGGCTAAACAAATCCCAGACCTCCATCTGACATAAGATTAACCTTGAGCTCGAGAATATCCAGTGAAGAATCGGTAACACGGCAGTGACCCTACGACACAAAATTTATTACAGCAAGCTCATAACTAAGCAGAGAACCAAAATATTACAAGCAGAGGTCACTGACCACAAACATCAAACAACGGAAGGCAAATTATGCTATTAAGTATAGCAAAATTAACAAAGGGCCTAAGAGGCCTGAAGCATAACGATGACGTCCTAGCCCATAGATTCTAGGCTGCCGGCTGGGAACCCCAAGCTACTCGTCAATGTCGATGTAGTACCAAACTGATCTCCAGGAACTACCAAAAGTATCAACAAAGCAAGGGTGAGTACATGATGTACTCCGCAAGACTTATGGCTGGTGGAGTTGTTTTGCATAAAGCCATCTTTGTTTCTAAATCAAGAGAGAAAAGAAGCTCGTCTAATCAGAACATTTTAAAAGAGGATAAGAGAGCGACATCTCCGAAATGTTGATCATCATCATTGATATCCACCAAGTCATCATCATCAAACCCTATCTAGGATACCCCCTCGTACCCATGAGGAAGCATCCTGTAAGATCCCTCCTTTATAAAGGAAAAGGATCCCTGTGATTGCAATGCTAGTCCCTGGATCATTGCTAGCATCCACAGTTTAAGATGAAGTACACAGATACAAAGGTCATTTATTACAGCCATTCCAGAGATAAACATAGTATTTACAACTCCAAGGCCACAAGCCTAATACAAGAGTTTGAATAAGTAAATAAATAAAAGTCTTCATCTTCATGTGCCACAGGCAAACATGTTGAGTGTAGACTCATGACACCTAATCCTCATCAGAGTAACCTGCAACATCACAAGTTACAACCACAGTGGGTCAATACATTGGAATAGTATTGGCAAGTGATACCTTAGTATAATTTAGGTGGACTAGATACTATATGCAATTTGGCTAAGTGTAGCTTGGCTTGCTTTGCTCAAAATAGGTTTTGCCTATTAGTTGAAATCACTAAGTTTTTCTTCGTCAAAACTTTTACCAAGGAACCACCAATAGACATTGAGGTCCTTCACCCTTGTTCACCCTCAAATTTTACTTAGAAATTGGGATGAGGAGATTCTTGATAGCTTCCATGTCTTGATGCTCAAGTTGTCCATTGCCATGGACTTGGCTAAGTACTTAGATTTTTCCATCTGCAGAGGTTGTGCACTTTCCCCACCAGACTTGGTTTCACCAAGACAGGACCTTTCAGAAGCCTTCCCTTAGACCAAATGGACGCGTTCCAACCTATCATCCCACTACCACCATCTGTCCAAATGGCTAAGTTCTAGCAACCTATGTGATCCAGGCAGAGCCCATATTGCCAAGTGGCTGCACTAGAAGCTTCTTAACACTTGGCCTCTAAAATCTCTTTGTTCCTGGGTGGCTTACCACAAGTGAGATACACAAGGTAAACCATAGAAATGGGCCTTGTGTAACCACTCAACATAAACCAAACCTTCCATTCCACCCAGGTGTTTCATTAACTTAGTTGTTTTATTAGGTAAAACACAAGTCCAAAGACTTAGAAATATTTTCATCATAGCATGTATATTTCACCAACCCTTGTTTGCTACTAGCTAGGCTAAGCATGGCATAGATAGTAACTTAACTTAGAAATTCCCTAGCATTTCTACAACTACTAGGATTTCCCAACATGGCATATAAGCAATATAGTATCATGCAAGACTTAGCAAAAATATTTCTAATGCTTAGTATAAAACATGGGATAAAAATATTCATGAAGTACCACTTGCCTTGGTAGTTGAGAGAGTAGCACTCCTCACAATCACAATCACTAGCACCAAAATCTACACAAAGAATGGTAGCAACAAATTACACACAAAACATATACAATCAAAATTATATGCATGCATGCAAGATGATATGTGATGATTTTTAAAACTCAACAAAGAAAGTATACAGTACTGATTCATAAACAAGTCAAAAACTTGCCAAACAACAATTATTTAAACCCTAAATCATTTCCTAAACATTTCATAAACTCTAATTAGTCCTACACAAGTTTCTGCAAATAAAACCTTTTTAACAGAAGCTAAACATTAAACACATTCCATATTAGAAAGAGCTTGCTCTCCTGATTCCAACGGTATAAAATTTGTCAAATTCTAACGTGGGGATCAAAAGTTATAGCCAATACAAATTTGAACATAAATCAGATTCAAATCCTGTTATAAATCTAAACTCCAGCCACGCGTCATGTTCTGATTGGTGCGTACCGCTTCGCACCGGATCACGCTCGGCTACCGTTGGATCTAACTAAACACGCACGGCTCAGATCTAAACTTACCTCTTCGTCACAGATCTAATCTCACACGTTAGATCTAAATCCTACGGCCCTAATCTAACTGACCACAGACGGGCGGCGCTAGCGGCGGCTACTGGCGGCGGCGAGCTCTGCCTACGGCGGCGCGGCGCTAAAGGTCGTCCTAGGGTCGTCGTAGGGGCTTACCAAAACCGTGGAGGCGTGCTGATGCTCAACCTGGCGGCGGCTTGGCAAGGGGCGCACGGAGTGAGCTGCTGGATCTCGTCGGAGTTGCGGGCGGCGTCGGGTTCGAGTAGACGACGACGTTGGCGACGCTCCTGGTCTCCCTAGCACAAACAAACGGGACCAGATGATGCACAAGACAGTGGAGAACAACTTCGTGTGAGTCAGAGGCGAAGGCGCGCAAAGGGCTTACGGAATTTGGTCGCCGGAGTCGAGGTTGTCGTCGGGAGCTTGCGGTGTCAAACGGAACCGACGACCTAGGGCAGTACAGGATAAACCAGTGGGGTCAGGAGGTGTGCAAAGAAGTTGCAAAGCGGCTCGAATGAACCAGAGGGGAAGGGGCGCACGGGGCTCACCGGAATCGATCGCCGGAGTGAGCTCTGTCTGCGGCGGTGTGAGATTGATTGCGGGCAGCCTGGTGGCGGAGAGGTGGTGCTAAGTGAGGGGAAATGGTCGCAGAGAGCAGGGGCGAGAATCTCGCGAGCAATCAATGCCAATTAAGTGCATTTGCGTCGGGGAAGAAACGGCCACAGCGAGCAGTTCTTCAGCGCGAGATTGACGACGAGCCTGACGTGGCAGTGGGTATACCTGTCAGTGAATAAAACAGAGAGGGGTGGGGTCCTGGCGTCAGTCTCTCTGCGGGTTCGTCTGCGAGTGAGAAGGAGAGAGGGGGAACCCGGGTGGGCTAAATGGGCTGGTTTCCTGTTGGGCTAGAATAGCAGCGCCGACCCTTTTCCTTTTCTTTATTCCTTTTCTATTTCTGTTTGCATTTTCAGAAATCATTTTCAAATGGTTTGAAAAGCTATTTTAATTCAAACCTTTTCAGGATTTTTGTAGGGTGCAACATTCATATTTCTGGGCATAAAAACATGTGGTCTCTCTGCTCAAGCTTGGTTCTTTTGAATAAACAAAATAAACAGTGCTATAGCACTTGATTTGGAAATGTTTTGAAAATGGTTTTGAAACCATATTTTCTTGTTAATTTTTGTCCAAACTCCACATTCAATCAAATCAACAAGGAAGCAAACAAAACTTGGTTTAAAACACTTATTCTCTCAATTGAGGATAGTCATTTGATTTATGTTTGCTCACATAAAATAATAGCACTATGTGCTTGTGTTTTCTTGAAAGAGTTGGAAAATGATCTCAAAATATATATGCATGCATGAATGATATGCAATCTTTGAAATCATGATTTTAGGGATGTTACAAATCTAACCCCCTTAAGGTGAATATCGCCCTCGATATTCGGATTGGCTAGCAAATAGGTGAGGGTGGTCTTTTCGAAGATCATCTTCCCTTTCCCATGTTGCTTCCTCTTCGGAATGATGATTCCACTGCACTTTGCAAAACTTGATAGTCTTGGTCCGTGTGATTCTTTCTGCAGTCTCAAGAATCTTGACAGGTTTCTCTTCATAGGTGAGATCACTCTCCAACTGAACCTCCTCCAAAGGTATAGTATCTTTCAAAGAAGTTTCTTCCATTTCTGGATGACATTTCTTAAGTTGACTCACATGAAACACATTATGGACAGCTGACAGAGATTCTGGCAGTTCTATTTCGTAGCAACTTCTCCTTTACAACTCAGAACCTTGAATGGTCCAACATATCTTGGTGCCAATTTTCCTTTGACTCCGAATATCTTCACTCCACGAAGTGGTGACACCCTAAGATAGGCTCTATCACCAACTTCTTAGGTGACTTCTCTATGCTTAGGATCTGCGTAGCTTTTCTATCGGGACTGTGCTATCTTTAACCTGTCTTTAACCAACTTGACCTTCTCTTCGGCTTCTTTGATAAGATCTGGTCCGAATAAACTTCTTTCTCCCACACCATTCCATAACAATGGGGTGGTACACTTCCTTCCGTAGAGAAACTCAAATGGTGCCATCTCAATGCTGGCTTGATAGCTGTTGTTATAAGAAAATTCTGCGTAAGGCAGACTTTCATCCCAACTGGCTCCATAGTCTAGGGCACATGCCCTCAACATGTCTTCAAGAATCTGATTAGTCCTTTCGGTTTGTCCATCGGTTTGAGGGTGAAAAGCAGTACTGAATTCCAACCTCGTTCCTAATGACTCATGTAGCTTTCTCCAAAAATGGGAAGTAAATTGAGTTCCCCTATCAGACACAATACTCTTGGGCACTCCATGTAGACACACAATTCTACTCATATAGATTTTGGCTAACTTAGCACTTGTGTAGGTTGTCTTCACGGGTATGAAATGAGCCACTTTAGTTAGGCGATCCACTACTACCCAAATAGAATCATATCCTGACCTGGTCCTTGGTAATCCAGTAATGAAATCCATACCAATCTTGTCCCACTTCCAATCAGGAATAGGTAGTGGTTGAAGCAAACCTGCTGGTTTCTGATGTTCCGCCTTCACTCTACTACACACATCACACAAGGCAATATGTTCGGCGATGTCCTTCTTGAGATTATTCCACCAAAATCTTTCCTTCATGTCCATGTACATTTTGGTGTTACCCGGATGAATGGAATACGGAGAGTTGTGTTCTTCTTGCAAAATTAGTTTCCGCAGCTCCGGATCTTGTGGAACACAGATACGTTCCCCATGCCATAAGGTACCCTGTTCGTCTTCATGGAACCCTTTGGCTTTTCCTTTGCCAATCTTTTCTTTAATCTCTTCAATTTCCTTATCAATCTTCTGGGCTTCTTTGATCTTGTCCAACAAAGTAGGTTGAACATCCAAAGTCATGAGATGTCCTTCAGGCACAATCTCCAATCTGAGTTTTCTAAATTGGGTACACAGATCATCTGGCAATTCTCCTTTGGTAAGGCCATTCACAAAAACCTTAAGACTTAGAGCATCTGCTACAACATTTGCTTTACCGGGGTGGTATTGCAAACTTAAGTCATAGTCTTTAATGAGTTCCAGCCATCTTCTTTGTCTCATATTAATTTCCTTCTGGGTGAAGATATACTTTAAACTTTTGTGATCTGTGAACACTTCACAACGCTTTCCCAAAAGATAGTGCCTCCATGTTTTGAGTGCATGAACAACAGAGGCTAACTCTAAATCATGAGTAGGATAGTTCACTTCATGAGTTTTGAGTTGTCTCGAGGCATACACCACAACTTTTCCTTCTTGCATAAGTACTGCACCCAAACCATGATGGGATGCATCACAATATACTTGGAAATCTTTTTCCAAGTCTGGCAAACACAAGACTGGTGCTGTCACAAGTCTCTTCTTCAATTCCTGAAAGCTGAGTTCACAACCTTCAGACCAAGCAAACTTCTTGTCTTTCTTTAGTAATTCCGTCATGGGTTTAGCTACCTTGGAGAAATTCTCAATGAACCTTCTGTAGTAACCGTCTAAGCCAAGGAAACTACGAACTTCTTTCACGGACTTGGGAGATTCCCATTCAGTTACAGCTGAAACTTTAGCAGGATCAACTGCTACACCATCCTTTGTCATAACATGTCCAAGAAATCCAACTTCATTCAACCAGAATTCACACTTGATGAATTTGGCATAAAGTTTATGTTCTCTTAACTTCTCAAGTATCAAACGCAAATGTCCTTCATGCTCTTCTTTGCTCTTGGAGTAGACTAAAATGTCATCGATGAAGACGACAACAAACTTGTCAAGGAATTCCATGAACACCTTGTTCATCATATTCATGAAGTATGCTGGAGCATTGGTCAAACCAAAAGGCATTACGGTATACTCATACAATCCATACCTTGTAGTGAACGCTGTCTTAGGTATGTCTTGTTCCACACAAGCTCCTTCTAGTTGATCAAACAAGTCATTGATTCTAGGCAAAGGGTATTTGTTCTTGATAGTTACCTCGTTGAGTGAACGGTAATCTATGCATAACCTTTGAATTCTATCTTTCTTCTCCACGAACAAAACTGGGGCTCCCCAAGATGAAGAACTTGGTTGAATAAATCCTTTCTGCAACTGTTCTCCAAGTTGTTTCTTGAGTTCTTTCAGTTCATCAACTGCCATTTTATAAGGTCTCTTTGCTATTGGTGCAGATCCTGGTACCAAATCTATAAGAAACTCCACATCTCTATCTGGTGGCATTCCCGGCAATTCTTCCGGAAACACATCCGGATACTCACTCACAACTGGCACACTGTCTATGCTAACCCCCTTAAGAGAATTTAGAATACTCCTTCTTGCTTCAAAGTTGGTCTTGAATATGATCCTTTTATTTTCTGGAGTTGTGAGTGAGATAGTATGGTTGGCACAATCTATCACTCCCTTGTGCTTAGTCATCCAGTCCATTCCCAAAATGACATCCAATCCTTGGGACTTTAGAATTATCAAGTTAACGGGAAACTTATACTTCCCAAATTCTATGACTAGATCATGACATCCTGAATTCACTATTATTTCTCCACCAGGAGAACTTACTTTTATAGGACACCCAATAGGTTCTACCGGCAGTTCATTTCTTTCAACAAATGCTCTTGATATGAATGAATGAGATGCACCAGTATCAAAGAGAACAAATGCTGGAACAGAATTGAGTTTGAACTTACCAGCAACAGCATCAGGCTCCTCATAGATTTCCTCCACATTGATGTGGTTCACCTGTCCCTTCTGAAAAGGGTTGGGCTTGTTGGGTCCTTCAACTTTCTTTTCTGGGCATTCATTTGCATAATGCCCCATCTTCTTGCACTTGAAGCATTCAACCTGACTAATGTCCTTCTTGACAGGCTGACTTCCACTTCCACTTCCATTACCACTGTGGTGACTCTTGTATCCACCCTTGTGGTTCTTGTACTTGTCATTGTCATGGCTACGGTGATGCTTGTTGTCATGACGGTTGTGGTTGTGGTGCTTGTTGAATTTCCCATGCTTGTGGGATCCTGAGCTTCCACTGTCATCGTAATGGGATCGTTTGTGTGACGATCCCGAGCTGTGCTTGTTAGAGTGCTTTCTCTTCCTGCTTTCAACTTGCTTTATTTTGTTCTCCAAAATAGCAGCCTTGTCACAGAGAGACTGATAAGTGGGAACATAGGCCACAACCAACTGCAGATTCAGTTCATCATTTAACCCTTCGAGGAACTTTTCTTTCCTCTTAGCATCAGTGTCAACTTCATCCGGTGCATATCCCGCCAGATTGTTGAACTCCTCAATATATTCAGCCACGCTGCGGTGGCGCTGCTTCAGGTTATGAAACTCCTTCTTTTTCAGACTCATCACTCCAGATGAGATATGAGCAGTACGAAAGCCATGCTCAAAGATAGCCCATGTCACATCTTCTATGGGTGTGGTGATCTGGAAGTTATCCCACCAAGTGGCGGCTGGTCCTTCCAGCAAATGTGCTGCAAATCTGACCTTTTCAGCATCAGTACAACCCACGGTTACCAAGTCCTTGTTCACAGAGCATAGCCAATCATTGGCCACCATGGGATCAGTCGTCCCTGAGAACTTTGCTGGCCTCAATCTCAAGAACCTGGTAAGCATGTCAAAACCCGGTGGGTTGTTGTTGTTGTTGTTGTTGTTGTTGTTATTGTTGTTGTTGTTATTGTTGTTGTTTTGGTTCTGGATGAACATCGTCATCATCTGCATTAGCTGAGTTTGAGTGGTCATCATTTGCTGCATTTCTGGAGTGATGTTGTTGTTGTTGTTGTTGTTGGGGTTGGGGTTTGCACGATGGAGAGGCATCTATGGTTTGTTCAATAGAGATAAGAATGAGATACCCATAGATGCTTTCATGCACATTACATCACATAAACAAACACAAAGCATGCAACATAAAGATAAAGGTTCAACAACAAGATAACAAGTTCTCAAAGTAAAACACACAAGTAGCAAGCCATCCACATGTCGGATGGTCAAATAACAAGTTCTCAAGCAACAAGTATGATAATAAATGATAAATGAGTAGTCAAATCTACTCCTCGGCATCAACCTCCTCCTCGACGAAGGTAAGACCTGCGTTCTCCATCGCGGTCTTGTATTCCTCGACACTAGTGGTCAAGGTCTCTATCTTGGCTTTGAGAGCCCTCTTCTGGGAACGAAGCCTCTCAATCACCGTCTGCTGATGCTCGAGCTCGAAGTCCTTGGACTGCAGTTCTTTAGTCATGTCCCGGATCTTCTTGTTCCTATCCTGGACTCGCTTCTCCTGACTCTTGAACTTCCTGTCCTGGCTCTCGAACTTCGCCTCCATCTCCTTGACTATCTCATCTTGCTCTGCGAAGAGCTTGTCCTTCTCGCGAAGCTGTACCTGGAGTTCGTCATTGTTGATCATGACGTTGGTCCTATCAGTGTCCACGTGCCTAATGAGAGACTCTAAGTCCCGGAGGTATAGACGAATCGGCTCTGCTGTGTCCCTCGAATAGTCCTCGAAGTCGATGGACTCTCCATCCTCATCACGTCTACCAAAGACGTGGAAGTGAGTACCTCTAACCTGTCGGGAGTGTCTCCCTAGCAGACGTCCTATCAGATCCTGCATAACTACCTCAAGGCCTCTCTCCTTGTCATCATGCATGATCTTGAAGATGATGGCCTCCGTGGTAGGCTCTGTATGGCGTCCGGGCTGGTTGACCTTGAAGCCCCAAAGGTCTTTCCTCTCAAACTTGGTGAGGGGAAGCACCTTGATGGTAGGAAGCGGGAGATTGAGCAAAGTAGTAAGCTCAACAATACGAGGACCAAAGCGGGTAACCTGGAACTCCTCAATAGTGCTGATGGTAACAGTAGGCATCTATTTATAAGATAGAAAAGTTAGAACAACACAATTCAAGTTACAACATAAGGCAAAACATCACATGCATATCCTTGGAAAGCAAAACACACAAGTCATGCATACATGAAACCATTACAACAACCAAGGTTCAATTTATTTTAAAGCAACATTTGGAAAATAAGGTGATAAGTGGTGGTCCAACTAACGAAGTATGCTTACAATCCTATCTCGCTGGATCTGTTGGCTAACACAATGTTTCTAGAAGCAATCAATCTATCTTGCTCACATGATTCCATCACTAAGTCTATAATGTCTCCTCTTAAGGTTTGGTTGGTAGCTTCCAACTCTTGGGTATGTTTCTTCTCTTCCTTTAGATCATTTTGGAGGTTGAGCATTCTGCACTTGACTCTATCACCAAGTTCTTTGATGGTCTTCCAAGCTGCATCCCTTGCTGATTCAAAGAATGTAGTGTGCACCACTGAATTGGTGAACATGCAGAATCCTTTTTCCTGGTGGTTGTCTTCCTTGTTTTTATACAAGTGAAGTTGCACCCACCAGTATTCCACTCCTTCATCCATCACAGGAAAACCTTTCTACACAGCTGCACCTTGTATCTCCAATGCAACCATGAGGTCCTTGAGAGCCTTGGGGAATTCTGTCTCACACTCCAAAGTCATTGTCATGAGTGGTCCTTTCCTTACGGCTTCGTTGATGGAGTTCATCTACAAATAGAGATGAGAGATAAGATTAGAAAAGTTTTACGAGAAGAATAGACAAGTGTAGAAGTTGCTGAAAATTTTTCCTTAGTGGTTTCCAATCCTAGGGTCATAATCCTACAGGCAACGCAGTGCTCTGATACCATCTGTAAGATCCCTCCTTTATAAAGGAAAAGGATCCCTGTGATTGCAATGCTAGTCCCTGGATCATTGCTAGCATCCACAGTTTAAGATGAAGTACACAGATACAAAGGTCATTTATTACAGCCATTCTAGAGATAAACATAGTCTTTACAACTCCAAGGCCACATGCCTAATACAAGAGTTTGAATAAGTAAATAAATAAAAGTCTTCATCTTCATGTGCCACAGGCAAACATGTTGAGTGTAGACACATGACACCTAATCCTCATCAGAGTAACCTGAAACATCACAAGTTACATCCACAGTGGGTCAATACATTGGAATAGTATTGGCAAGTGATACCTTAGTATAATTTAGGTGGACTAGATACTATATGCAATTTGGCTAAGTGTAGCGTGGCTTGCTTTGCTCAAAATAGGTTTTGCCTATTAGTTGAAATCACTAAGTTTTTCTTTGTCAAAACTTTTCCCAAGGAACCACCAATAGACATTGAGGTCCTTGACCCTTGTTCACCCTCAAATTTTACTTAGAAATTGGGATGAGGAGATTCTTGATAGCTTCCATGTCTTGATGCTCAAGTTGTCCATTGCCATGGACTTGGCTAAGTACTTAGATTTTTCCATCTGCAGAGGTTGTGCACTTTCCCCACCAGACTTGGTTTCACCAAGACAGGACCTTTCAGAAGCCTTCCCTTAGACCAAATGGACGCGTTCCAACCTATCATCCCACTACCACCATCTGTCCAAATGGCTAAGTTCTAGCAACCTATGTGATCCAGGCAGAGCCCATATTGCCAAGTGGCTGCACTAGAAGCTTCTTAACACTTGGCCTCTAAAATCTCTTTGTTCCTGGGTGGCTTACCACAAGTGAGATACACAAGGTAAACCATATAAATGGGCCTTGTGTAACCACTCAACATAAACCAAACCTTCCATTCCACCCAGGTGTTTCATTAACTTAGTTGTTTTATTAGGTAAAACATAAGTCCAAAGACTTAGAAATATTTTCGTCATAGCATGTATATTTCACCAACCCTTGTTTTCTACTAGCTAGGCTAAGCATGGCATAGATAGTAACTTAACTTAGAAATTCCCTAGCATTTCTACAACTACTAGGATTTCCCAACATGGCATATAAGCAATATAATATCATGCAAGACTTAGCAGAAATATTTCTAATGCTTAGTATAAAACATGGGATAAAAATATTCATGAAGTACCACTTGCCTTGGTAGTTGGGAGAGTAGCACTCCTCACAATCACAATCACTAGCACCAAAATCTACACAAAGAATGGTAGCAACAAATTACACACAAAACATATACAATCAAAAATATATGCATGCATGCAAGATGATATGTGATGATTTTTAAAACTCAATAAAGCAAGTATACAGTACTGATTCATAAACAAGTCAAAAACTTTCCAAACTACAATTATTTAAACCCTAAATCTTCCTAAACATTTCATAAACTCTAATTAGTCCTACACAAGTTTCTGCAAATAAAACCTTTTAACAGAAGCTAAACATTAAACACATTCCATATTAGAAAGAGCTTGCTCTCCTGATTCCAACGGTATAAAATTTGTCAAATTCTAACGTGGGGATCAAAAGTTATAGCCAATACAAATTTGAACATAAATCAGATTCAAATCCTGTTATAAATCTAAACTCCAGCCACGCGTCATGTTCTGATTGGTGCGTACCGCTTCGCACCGGATCACGCTCGGCTACCGTTGGATCTAACTAAACACGCACGGCTCAGATCTAAACTTACCTCTTCGTCACAGATCTAATCTCACACGTTAGATCTAAATCCTACGGCCCTAATCTAACTGACCACAGACGGGCGGCGCTAGCGGCGGCTACTGGCGGCGGCGAGCTCTGCCTACGGCGGCGCGGCGCTAAAGGTCGTCCTAGGGTCGTCGTAGGGGCTTACCAAAACCGTGGAGGCGTGCTGATGCTCAACCTGGCGGCGGCTTGGCAAGGGGCGCACGGAGTGAGCTGCTGGATCTCGTCGGAGTTGCGGGCGGCGTCGGGTTCGAGTAGACGACGACGTTGGCGACGCTCCTGGTCTCCCTAGCACAAACAAACGGGACCAGATGATGCACAAGACAGTGGAGAACAACTTCGTGTGAGTCAGAGGCGAAGGCGCGCAAAGGGCTTACGGAATTTGGTCGCCGGAGTCGAGGTTGTCGTCGGGAGCTTGCGGTGTCAAACGGAACCGACGACCTAGGGCAGTACAGGATAAACCAGTGGGGTCAGGAGGTGTGCAAAGAAGTTGCAAAGCGGCTCGAATGAACCAGAGGGGAAGGGGCGCACGGGGCTCACCGGAATCGATCGCCGGAGTGAGCTCTGTCTGCGGCGGTGTGAGATTGATTGCGGGCAGCCTGGTGGCGGAGAGGTGGTGCTAAGTGAGGGGAAATGGTCGCAGAGAGGTGGGGGTTAAGTAGGCGGAGCAGGGGCGAGAATCTCGCGAGCAATCAACGCCAATTAAGTGCATTTGAGTAGGGGAAGAAACGGCCACGGCGAGCAGTTCTTCAGCGCGAGATTGACGACGAGCCTGACGTGGCAGTGGGTCTACCTATCAGTGAATAAAACAGAGAGGGGGTGGGGTCCTGGCGTCAGTCTCTCTGTGGGTTCGTCTGCGAGTGAGAAGGAGGAGGGGGAACCCGGGTGGGCTAAATGGGCTGGTTTCTCTGTTGGGCTAGAATAGCAGCGCCGGCCCTTTTCCTTTTCTTTATTCCTTTTCTATTTCTGTTTGCATTTTCAGAAATCATTTTCAAATGGTTTCAAAAGCTATTTGAATTCAAACCTTTTCCGGATTTTTGTAGGGTGCAACATTCATATTTCTGGGCATAAAAACATGTGGTCTCTCTGCTCAAGCTTGGTTCTTTTGAATAAACAAAATAAACAGTGCTATAGCACTTGATTTGGAAATGTTTTGAAAATGGTTTTGAAACCATATTTGCTTGTGAATTTTTGTCCAAACTCCACATTCAATCAAATCAACTAGGAAGCAAACAAAACTTGGTTTAAAACACTTATGCTCTCAATTAAGGATAGTCATTTGCTTTATGTTTGCTCACATAAAATAATAGCACTATGTGCTTGTGTTTTCTTGAAAGAGTTGGAAAATGATCTCAAAATATATATGCATGCATGAATGATATGCAATCTTTGAAATCATGATTTTAGGGATGTTACACATCCTTAAGCACACATTGATCTGCCAAGTTTTACGATTAGGTTATAGTTCTCTATGATCTTAGAATCTGGTCACCAAGCGTTCATAACCGTGAACACGGCTTTTCGAAAAGATTATTACCCTGCAGGGGTGTACAACTTTACCCACACGTACTAACCTTCTCTTAATGCCACTAGATAAGCCCTCTTCCTTGGAAGACCGGCAGAGGGTGGTTAGACACGACCTTTACCTTGCTTTCACCGAGACCATGAGTCACGCAAATAAGTATGGTTCCGCCATAACGGGTCAATCCCGAAGCCGGTACTTAAATATGTGAGGCGAGGTTGGTTTACCAGGGGCTCCATCCACCCCATGCAACCCCGGCCACGCTTACCTACCTGTTATGAATGCAGCTCCTTCAACGCCTTCGAGAAGATCCAGAATGCATGTCGAATGGAACGCCCGAACTATGTGACTCATGGAATCTACTAGGCAAGTTAGTTGCTCGTGAGGTTTCCAGGCCCCGTGTGGTTGTACGCTCGTCTTGGTTCCAAAGGCAAGAACTCAGGTCCTAGTGATGGCGGGCATGGAACTAGAAAAACCACATCCCACCATGGCCTCCCATACAAGCCTTAGAATGTTTAACTTATATCACCTCTGATATCATCTCATCACGATCTACTATCATACTAGATTATCTGCATCTGATACATCATCTGGATTAACTAGACTCAACAACTATGCATGGCTAAGCAGGACACATATATAAGCTCTAGCAGTGCACACATGCCAAACCTAGTTATGCTAGGAGTAGTGGATCGGGTATTATAAGCTCAAGGGAGTAATGCAACAGATAGGATACTCTATCTATCGATAAAAGACCACAGTAGAATCGTATGCATCATGGCAGAATTGAAATGCTTTCGAAAACATAGGATTATATCATGGTGGGGCTATGCTTGCCTTTGCCAGTTGATAACAGATAAGCAGATCTCCGGGAGCCTTGTACTTGACTTGGTTACAGTTGGTCAAGTATTGATCTTTGATCTTCGATGGTCTTGATCTCGGTCTTCGATATCGATCTCGATATCGTATTCTACCAAAGAAGAACCAAACACCGGAAATAAAGGGGAAACAATCAACACATGGCATCGGTGCAATTCTCAAACAAGGATGATGATATGACAAGTTAAATTGTATCGAAATGTAACCCTAAAACATGCTCGACAATTTAAATGGGGTTTCGAGGGGTGCAAACCGTAACTCGGGGAAACTCCGGAATCATATGAAAGGGTTACTATGTTGTTCTAATTATACTTGTCATGTAATTTGATTAACAATGCATGATTATAGCATAGATAGATAGTTACCATTTTCTGAACATTTTGATATATTATTTGTATTTTTCTGATAAACAGATAATTAGTTATTGAATTTATAAGATTATACCAATTTCTGGAATTATGAAAACTATTATTAAAAGCTTTTACTACATCAGGCTGATGTCATAACACGACCAAGGACTTTTGTTACCACACCTGATCCTACCCACAGTGACTGACCGGTGGGGCCGAAGCCACATCAGCAGCCACACAAGCAACGTGGGACCGGGGGGGCTGGTTTGACCAGTCTAGCCCGCAGGCTGGCGTCACAGTGACGTCACCCTGATGTCACTCAATGGTGATCCTCCCAGGTGACGCACGGGGATGGCGCTAGGTGGCTCGCGGGGAAGCGTGGGTTGCATGGTTCGACGCGGACCGATGCGGGCTGCCTAAAGGTGGTGGCGCTGCCATGTTTTGGCAGCCAGAGCTTCGACAACGACAACGTTTGACGGCAAGCGGCAGCGATGTTCGGCGATAGGGCAAACCAGAGAGGGGGAAGGGCCTAGGAGAGGTTCTGAAGAACCGTGAGCTCACCCTGATGCTTGAAGTAGGGTCAGAGAGGCAAGACGAGGCCGGATTCCATGGCAACAACGGCTGCCAGCGTTGGGGTCGGAGGTTCTGATTGGGACAGATAGGACCATGCCATCACCGTGGCGTACCTAGATAGGCTCGGGGTGCTCCAGAACGTCGGCGTTCCAGAGCTCCGACAAGCTAGGATTTTAGAGAGAAAAGGATAAGGATGGCGGAGGGGAACTGGGGCTCGTTCTCTGCGGTCTCGGGGTCCTTATAGGCGGCAAGAGCGGTGGCCGCACGTATCTTGGCAAGGGGTTCATCGTAGCGGACGGCTCCGGCGGCGACACGCAGCAGCTCCTCGGCGGCGTCCTCCTGGCACGAGGTAGAAGAAAAGGGGAAAAGAGATGAAGCGGTACGGGCCTGGCGCTGGGCCGCGCTTGGGATGGTGTGGGCCGCTGCTGGGCCTACTGTGGCTGCACGAGCGACATACAAAGGGGAGAGGAGAGAGGAAAGGAGACTGGGCCGGCCTGGCTGGATGCTGCTGCTCTATTTTTTTAGCAAAACCCTTTTTCTTTTTCTGATTGCAAAATCTATTTTGTATTTTTATTTTGAATCTGTTTTATATATTTCAAAATTACCAGAAGGTTTTATGAAACTATTGTGGGGCCCTCTTAGTCCATTTGAGCTCCATAAATTTTGGTAGTTTTCAAAATCAAACCATTTTGAATGGATTTTCAAATAGAGGGAAGGGGGAGATTAGGGTTTGCATTTTATTTTCTTGGTTGCATTTTTAGAGGATGATGCTCATGATGCACAAACAAACCGTAATTGATATTTACCTAAAACTAGGGTGTTACACACGCCACCGTCCACCGCCACCCCTGTCTAGCCCTCGACCCCTGCCAGGCATTGGACCACAGAGAACGCATGCGCCCATTTCTCTGCAACCATGCCGAGAGCGCGCCAGAAAGCCACGCTCGACATGCTCGCACACACCGCGCCCCGTCTTCGCCACTCATGTACGTGATCACCATCATCCCAGGAACCTCCTAGATAACCCCGTTCGCCGCCGCCCGACCCGTAGCCACTGTGCGCATCAAAACCGCCGTCGGTGCCGCTCAGAGCGTCGACATGTTCCGACCAAACCGCACCGCCCCTTGCCTCGCCATCACGATGTTGAGCATCGCCAGGAGACCGCGCACCGTCCCCTACCGTCAGCCATGCCCGTAGCTCGCTATATCATAGACCCCGACGAGCTCATCCCGCACCTTCCGGTTTCCTCGTCATAGTATAAATAGAGGCCTTCCCCGTTCGATTTATTCACACCATTCCACTCCCCACCTCTCACAGGTCGTGCCCACTTCTTCCCAGAGCAAGGCGAGCGCAGCATCGCCGAAATTTCACCGAAGCTTGCTGCTGCTGGAGGAGAAGGGCGTCGTCAATTGGAGCCGCCCTAGGAGGAGCCGCCAGTACCAAGAGAATCGCCGTCATCGACTTTGTTGTTCGCCCTCATCGCTGACCATCGCCTAAGCCCCGGTGAGCCTCCACAGACCCCCACTGGCCGCGCTAGGGTTCGAACTCGTTGTGTTCTGTTCGACGAGGACGACGACCCTCAGCCTTTGATCTTACATCTAATCCTAGGGTTGTAATAGCCTCGTACCCCTTTGCACCCCTGTCTCACTGACTAGTACAGACAACAACTTAACCAGCCCGTGCGCGCTGTGCGCAGTGGGCCGGCCTAGTTAGCTCTCCCGCGCGACCCAGTAGTTTGAAATTTTATTTATCTATTTAGTTTCAAACCTAGTTCTGGTAGTAGATTCAAAAATCATTTCAGAGAGATTCACTAAACCAAATTGCATGAAACCAATTTTTTTAGAAAGGTATTGAAATTCTTAATCCAAGCCCGTTGGATTCAAAACCATTTGGAATTATAGATCACCTATAGTAAAAATAAGAAGGCACAGACTTTTCTGCATTCAAACATTTTTCAAAATTCAACCATAAAAGCTTTTGAGTTGATTCCAACTCTCAAAAATCACATTTGATAAGACCTTTCTGAATATATAAAATTATCTAGGTTTACTTGCAGTAATAATGGACAAGTAATAAAAGAATGCCCCATAGGCATTTCTAGTCACTTTAATTAATTAAAATAAAAAGGTTAAACCTTATTAAATTGTGACACCACTTTAAATCACATTCCCAAGTACTGAAATATGTGGTGATGACATGTGTGAACATGATCCCATATTTTAAATGGAGAATATTAAATCTTAAGTAGTTTTCAATGAGTAGAAATTACTTTTCTAAAATAAAATAAATGAAATTTTTTCCTTAATTCTTGTGATGATTGTGATGATGCTACATCATCTAGTGAAAACCCTGGTGTGATAAATAGAATTAGTTAAGTATTGTTTGGTGATTGTGTACCTCGTATTTATAGACGCTAGTACCGACCAAGGATACAAAGAGGAAGGAGAATACTATGAGGAAGAAGTCGAGGAGAACTTCAGCCACTACACTGCACAAGGCAAGCTACCACTTGCATGTTACATATGCAAGCTTACACTTGTAACTTTGCAAGCCTCACTATACAAGTTAACTTAGCAATCTACTATCTTAGCAAGCTAAGCTAAACCATGCAAATTTTACTTGCAAGCTGCAACCTACAAGATAACCTATGCAATGCATTAGGCATGCCTTGGTTATACCACTTGATGATACCAAATCCCAGTTTTACTTGCAAGCTTGATTCTTTTATTTCTTTATCAAAGCTTTTTATTTACTTTTACTTAGTGACTTGTGAAGTTTTGGAAAGGTTATTATAGGTAGCATAAAGAGCATCAAACTTGGCCTAAGTTAGATAGATCTTGATGTCATCATGAGGCATGAGATTGGAGTTAGATAAGTCACACTTGATTACCACCCCTCATTAGTATTTACCCCCAACTTTAGTGGCTAGTGCTAAGCATAAAACTTGATCACTTTAGATGGGAACACTTGGTGGAAATGATTAACAAAAGCTTAGAATGATGAGTCATTCTAATGAAATGTTTTGACATGTGTTAGTGAACACAAAGTGATTTTGATGATGAAAATGTTGAGGCATGATCCTTAGCCCTTTATAAAACTGATGGTTGTCTGGATGCGATACCATTCCAATTTTACCATACAACCACAATACCCGAATTTGGGTAGGGCTTGACTGCAAGTTTATATACCTTAGTATGGATTCCCTTGCGGCCGAGGTTTGAGCTGAGGCTACGTCGTGAAGATTGACCACCTGTGCAGTTCCCAAGATGACAGATGGTCATGGTTGGGAGGCCAAACTCATTGGAGAGGTGCCTATAATAGGGTCTGTAATTGAAAGGTTAGGATTGATTATCCGCATACTGAGTATGGTGAATTCAGGATTGTTCTTGACAGATGTATCGAATGTTGTGGTGAAAGTGTACCACCTCTGCAGAGTGTCAAACTATTCGAATAGCCGCGTCCGTGGTTATGGACAGTTGGAGTGGCCATACTGTTCCGTCGTCAGATGTTTTCAAAATGACTTGTGAAATGAATAATGACTTGACTTGACCACAACATGGTTGTGATAGTGAAAACTCAAGTTCCCACTTAGGTGTTATTAAACCTTAAACTAGTTTTCTTTGCTTCCAAACTCAGTTAGAGATAAACCTGGCTTTTTGCAAAACAACCTAGAGCTTAGTATTCCTACTCAAAACACTTTACCTGTTAGTGATAGTTTGTGAGTACTTAAAGAGTACTCATGGCTTTGTCCCTGGATATTCCCGTGGCCAGACTATGAAGAGGACTATCAGGATGATGGACCGCAGGAAGGTTACGACAACTAGGATCATCTCCCATCGTCAGCATTGCATGTGACCATGAAGATGGAGCCTCACCCACGCTACCGTTATTATATTATTCCGCTACTTGATTGTACTAAGACTAGATCATGAGATCCTTTATTTGTTGTGAGACCTTAATTATGGTTTGTAATGGATGATGAACTATGGTACCAATCTGTTATGTCTCGCAAAAATGGTGATCCTGGGATTGTGATGTATGGCATGATAGGCATCTGGGATTAAAAATCCGGGTGTTGACAATATAGTGGTATCTCGCTTGCCTTTGTTTGTAGAGCACAATATAAATGCCAAGGCACCTCTGAAGTTCAAGTGAAGACTAGAAGTAAAGATATCAGAGATACAAGCATCAAAGTCATGACATAATTAACGAAATGTTGAAACAAGCACATTACACTAAGAATGACAACTATGCACTCAAGAAGGTGCTCATAGAATAAGTGCTGACTCAACAAGGAGGTTAAAAGGTTTTGAAAACTTTGAAAGTCTTCCAAATGCTGAAAGTATGGTACTCATTATCTTTGAGCTCTCATTGCCCCTATCATAGGCATATTAAAATGGTTAGGGTGAAAGTGAGGTCCAATATGTGTTATATGCTTGACAGACCATAAAATGCAAATCTCATGTCCCTTGAAAACGAGGACCGCTCCTCATGCTACTCAACTTTAGTTACCTGTAAGTTCTTGTCATCGTAAATACATGCATATCATAGAGAACCGCCAACGGGGTACCCCTTGCACATGATACAGGAGCTATCCCATAATCAAAATGACAAGGAAAGCAGACAATGAGCATCTCAGCGATTTTTTTTATTTGCTATCTGCATAGGTTTTTATTGAGGATGCTTCATAGATTGCTCATTATGGTTATGCTACAAGTTTCCACCATGATTAGTCATGGCTTAGGCTAGCGGCACAGCCGTTTCTCTAACACATATATATATAACTCCATGAACTTATAATCTCCCCTTTTATTTCACACCGATTACATCTGCAAACAAAAGAGCATGATATCAACTGGATATGTATCCATAAGTGTTGAAAGCGTTCCCCGTGACAGCACGGTTCTGCTAACTCCCAGCCTATAATTTGCACGCATATAACTTTCATGGACAGTCACAATGGTTCAAGTTTATTAAGTCGAGGAAATAAAGTGTGCCATCAAGTTCGTGAGAGCTTTACTAACTAACTTTCTTAAAATAGTCAAACATTTTATTTGGAAGAAAACAAGGCATAATAAATATGCACGGAATTAGCAAATGATGCTAATAGGTAGGTATGGTGGACACTGTTGGCAATATTTCTTTTGGGAAGTTGGATGCACAAGTAGAGCTCATACTCAGTGCAAGTGAAGGCTAGCAATAGAGAGGGAGAAACAAACGAGAGAACAATAACTGTCATAATCATGCTTGCAAAAAAAGGGCTAATTATGGCATGAAAGTGATACAAGAACTTTGACACAAAATAAATCATCGAGGCTAACTGACTATTGTTCAGTCATATGCATGTGTAAGCATGTGCCAATTCGATTCACATGAAACATTCAGAGGAGGATACCACAATATCATACGAAGTTATGAATAAAACAATGCAAGCAAACCTTCATATGACATGCTACAAACTATTAGCAAGATGGAGCTAATCATAAAAGAGCAACAACTACTAAGCATCCATAAATAACATACACCTCACATGAACAGACTAAGCATGCTCACAATGATGAGTATATGTACAAAAATGAAAACAAATAGAGTTCGTTACCAGCCTCTCACCACACCTCAAGTTGTCTTAATCTTCATTATTTCTCTTCACTTGTGTGACTTGAATAATAACATGAAACCAAACTCACTGAGGACTGCTGAACCCTGCAAAGAACTTCACAAAACCAAAGAAGAAGAACAAATATTTTTTGTGTTTTCGATTTTTTAAAGCAAGCGCACAAAGCTAAAAGAAACAAAGCAAATCTTTTTGGATTTTCTTTAAGGGAAACCAAAGCTAAAAAAAGAAACAAACCAAGAGAAACAACAAAAATATTTTTGGTATTTTTGTGTTTTGGGAAAGCAGAAACAAAAACCAAAAATAAAGCGAAACATGGATATACAAAGAACCGACAAAACAGAATATATAGATGAGTGTGATGTCGCTATACCCCCCCCCCAAGGTTAGGCTTTTGGCCTAAGTGGGGCTCAATAGCGCGGTTAGTAACCCCAAGTTGGTGGGTCATCATAGGAATGATCATAATCAGGCCCTCGCGACAAAGAAGAAGACGCGCTCCAGTCATAGGAGGGCTACTGATATGAAGACTCTCCCATGTTGGAGGGCTGAACCGAATCATAATTGACAATCTCTCCAACATTCTCCTCTTGTTGGGAGAGATCCACCACGTATGTGTCAAACTCCTCCTCCGTGAGCGACCACCCTTGCCTGTTAAAAAAATTAAACAAAGCAGGTGTAGGCAAGTAAACTAATTTCTCAGTCCTACCCCCTCTCCAACCACACTTGACAAAGGATAACTCATATGGTAAATTTCTCACAGTAGCCCAAGAAGAAACAAAATTATGCTGAACCATGGAATCGAGATCAAGTCTCTCTATGGGGAACCGATAATCTGAATGGTGAGGCTCTAAACCATGGAAAGCTAGCAATCTAGAGGCAATGTGACCTCCACAAATTCCACCCTTCTCGCGATTAGTGGTAAGACGGTAAGCTATCAAAGCACCCAATTTATAAGACCTATCCCTATTCAAAGCAGCTGAGATAAAATCTAGATCAAATGAAGATACCTTCCTAGCAATCTTTCTAGCAAGAAAACACTTGGTAATGAAATATGCAAAATATATAATGGATGGGAATTGAATATTCCGAATTTTACCACTTTCCTTCGAGAAGTCGAAACCTTGGAAGATTTCAGCATATAAATCCATAAGTGTCTTAGGCCTCTCCTTGATCTTCTCACAATATCCACAATGCGGCACTCTAATAACTGCACAAAATGGGCAAAAGGCAGGTCGACAGCTATATTATAGATTTTATAATGGACCATGGGTTTAGACGAGGACCAGGTGAACCGGAAGACCTGCACCACAGCCATGGTTAGCTTAACATACTGATATGGCTCCTCTTCAACAAAGTGTTCCAACCCTGCATTATTAATCATAGTTTGGAAGTCCTGGAAGATTCCCACGGCTCTCATAAATTCAGGGCATGGATATATGGAAGGGCAGACTCCTTCCTCACGATGGACTTTCATTGGCTCAGGTACCATCAAATCACGCCGATGAAATGGGTATGCACTCATCTTCTTTTCTAAATTTTTTAGACAAACATCAAACCAAGTAATTTCCAAGTTGATAAATGATGAGGTACTACTATAGGAACACTATAAGAAGACCCCTCCTACAACAACGCATTTATCTGTATCTAAATGCCTATAAAGGCGTTGCTAGGGCCTATACCAACAGATGAAGGTGCGTTGCGTTTTTTGGCGTTGCAAGGGTACAATGCAACGCATATAGGTTCGTTGGTAATAGGGGCGTTGCTAGGTAGCAACATATAGAATTAGTGCTTAACAACACTTGTATACGTTGGTGCTCACCCTACTCGAATTGCCATGCAACCATAATATTTACGAATATAACTAAATAACATCAAAATAAGTTGAGCTTCTATTCCCGTTCATCTAACTGGCAATCGAACTTCAAATTATATAGGCATACCGTTTCATTAAAATTTTAACACATCAATCCAAACTCAAGGATAACCATAAATAAGTCATAAAGCTTTATTGACACAAATTTGGAAACAGAATTTGAGTTACATACATCAACTTGAAAGAAAATGAACACCGAGCACTAAATCATCTAGTTATCCATATGATTCATGACATATTTTCTGTCAAACTAAATCTAAGAAATAAAATGAAATCATTTATTGTGTCTTCTCCAAGCCTCCTCCCCATTGGATTCTTCATATACGAATGTCATCCATACGATAGCTCTTTTATATATACCTCCTACAATGGAATATTAAGTAGGTTAAGTGCATTACTTGTATCAAATGTTTGTTCACAATTAGAATGAAAAATAACCTAGAAAAACTTTTACGGAAAAGAACATATCATAGAACCGCAATGTCTTCATACTTGCATAAGCCAATCTTCAACCATGAAAATAATTTTGAATAATAACCTTTAAGTCCAGTTGTTCAACTCACGACATTTCATTGCCTGCACTATTTGTAATATTAGTTTCCACAATAAACTTTGAAGTGAATACAATAACTCTATCCAGGAGCATCCATCAGAATTTTTTGACAACAGAGTACTGCTAACTAGTAACTTAAGAACTACCTTTTTTGATAAATACTTACAAACTACCTGCATCCTTTAAAAAAAGATGATGCAGGTTGTGTCAATCTGCAAACAAAATATCCGTCCGATGCACACGAATATAGTCGGCAGTCTGCAGGTCTAGATTATAGCAGCATAAGAAATTAAATTAGACAAGGAACCTTGTAGTGCATATTAGGATAAAAAAAGGAGTCGTACATATTAGGATACGAATTGGCAAATCAGTTTATATGATAAACTTAAGATATCTATATAAGCCACAAGGACAAGATAAGAATTCTTATGTAAGTTTAGTTTTCCAACTAAATCATGCTTATCATGAAGCTTGCAAGCTACACACATCGTCATTATAGCCAACCAAGAACCTGCAAGCTACACACATAAGGCACTAAATTTCTTCAACTGAATAAAAACCTCTAGTCTGTCAGACATGTCCACTGATTAAAATCGCTTCTTTCTAGCTTCAATTATGCAGATTCAAGAAAGAAACCTGAGAACAAATGCTTAATACAACATATTAGCTAAAACTGGCAATTAATTAGTAACTTGAACCACGTAGGCACAAAATTTGCAAGCCACCCAAAATCATATAATTCCACATCTCCTCATAATTACCTCTAGATCCAAAACTCTGACGTCGGATGTCTGTTCATCCACTACATATGAGGGGACTCCTAGAAATATTCTTCTTGCTACAGGACACAGAACTGAATCTAATGATTGCAGGATCAGAATAAAAAAGCAAATCACACCTACTCCGGTGATTTCACATACGGAAATCAGGTCGTGTATGTCTTACGTCAACACCAATCACTAGTGCTACTTCAAAATGAACACCACTACTGATCCAACGACCTGATAAGAAAAATCAATTGCACAATTAATGTTCAAACCTTAGTGGCGTCTGAAAAACCACATACAGAAGAGGAACACCAACAGCAGGACTAACCTGGTAATCTAAAATAGTGAAGCAGCAATAGTGCGATGGTAGCAACGCCTGGTGATGTCGAATGGCAGTTTAGAAACCCTATGTTGCGGTGGCGGCTGGGTGCTAGCCGTCCGGTCAGTTCCTCCATCAGCGGGATCAACACCATGAGCGGGAGGCGGGTCGATCTGCCGCTGACAAGTCCTGCGACGAGGACCCTCGGTTTCCCCTCGACGACTCTGACGAGGGCGACCAAGATGGAGATGCTTGTGGATGGGGATATTGGAGAGGACAAAGAGGAGGGAGGGGGAGGAGGGGCGCGGTGGCGCGAGGCGATGAGGACGAGGCTGCTAGATCGAACTAACACTAGATTGGGGATTGCAGTTATAGGACTTTGTGGGGATGGGAGCAGATAATGCAGGAATTTCCTCCGTACTGGGCCCAACTGCATACATCCAGTCCTCGGCATAAAACTTTTGTGTAGTCATTTAAAAAAAGATTTTTGCGTGTAAGCGCCAATAGCTCCTGCTGCGATAGCCAAAAACTTCCTCATGCACGCTTTCCGATTAACAATATTGTGTGTTAGGGAACGGATGCAAAGGCAGCACATATATCCGTATCTACGGTAAAATTTTGCAACACATATCCAAAGCGGTGTAAATCAAGTGTTGTTGTAGGATGGTTCTTCTTGTAGTGGAAGTTGCTAGAGGGATAAACATGCATCGAAATGAAATCTCTAAGCATAGAAAAAGCATGCAAGATCACACAACCTGACACCTATAGCAGCAAAATACTCAAGATATAATCTACCAATCACAAATCTAATAGGACAAGCGGAGGCGGCACATACCAAAGAGCAATCCCTCCAAAATTCAGCAACAAAGATGGGCTGAGCAAGGAGATCAAAAATCGGGAGCAAGAATAGCAGGAACTCGAGCTTGAGAAATTTTCCGGTGTTTTTCGGGAGAGAGAGAAAGAAGTGGTTAGGAGGAGGCAACAAGTGGGCCCCACCCAGGCCAGGCGCGCCCTGGAGCTGGCCACGCCACCAGGGGGTGAGCTGGCCTAGTGGGTCCCCCTGGGCCACTCCAGGTGTCCCTCTTCCCCTTTTTTTAAGGAAAATTTTAATATGAATTTTCTGGGATTTTCGGGAAACTTTATTTTTGGCCAATTTTCAGGGTATGAAAATTGATTTTCTCACAAAAAAAGATTTTTTAGAAGAAGAAAAAGCAAACAAAAACAAAAACTACAGAAGTTCTAACACACTCTAACAAGCAAACAACTAGCAAAACTAAAGCTAACAAGAGAAAGAGCAAAGACTCAGAAGGAGAAAAATAAAAGTGAGCAAGTATAACCACTGTCAAAGCATTGTTTTGTTCATTAAAATCCTTTTGTTAACAAGGTTGATCAAGTCTTGTTACCAAAACAATCTTATATGAGACAAAACTTTGCATTCCACAAAGTGATTATGTTACCTCAAACTTGATAGCAATAGTCTCAATCATAATAGTTTCAAAACTTTCTTGTGGAATGGGACAATATATTTCTCCAACTTTGATGCTCTCAATATTTTCAATGGAATTCAGGCAATAGCTCTTATCAATCTTCTTGGGGAAATAGATAGTATGCTCTTTGTCATTAATATGAAAAGTTACTTTTCCTTGATTAAAATTGATGACAACACCTGCAATATTAAGAAAAGGTCTCCCAAGAATAATAGACATATTATCATCTTCAGGCATCTCAAGCACAACAAAATTAGTTAAAACCAAACAATTATGAGCCACTTGAATAGGAACATCCTCACATATACCAACATGAATAGTAGTTGACTTATCAGCCATTTGCAAAGATATATCAGTTGGTATCAACTTTTCTAGCTGGAGTCACCATAGAGAGAAAAAGGCATAACACTCACTCCAGCTCCCAAATCACATAATGAAGTTCTAACATAATTATTCTTAATAGAGCAAGGAATAGTTGGTATACCTGGATCACCAAGTTTCTTTGGAACCTTACTATTGAAGGAATAATTAGCAAGCAAAGTAGAAATTTCCTCATTAGGAATATTCCTTTTATTAGAGACAATATCCTTCATATACTTTGAATAAGGAGGCAACTTAATAGCATCAGTCAAAAGGAATTTGCAAAAATAAAGGTTTCATCCACTCACAAAACTTGTTATAGTGTTCTTCCTCCTTTGACTTATGTTTCTTATTAGGAAAAGACATAGGTTTCTGCACCCAAGGTTCTCTCTCACTACCATGTTTATTATCAATAAAATCTTCCTTGATGTACCTAGTGTTCTTAGTGTGCTTCTCAGGTTCTTCCTCAACTTCCTCCTTATTAGGAGCATCATTTTTATCATTACCACTCTCAAATTCAGCATCAGAGACTGATATACTATTAGGATCTACAGCAGGTTCAGAGGGTTCCTCAACTATTTTATGTTTCTTTTTCTTTCTCTTACGAGGACTACCACTACTTTCACCTTGTTGCGAATCCTGCTCAATTCTTTTAGGGTGTCCCTCAGGATATAAAGGATCTTGAGTAGCTACACCACTCCTAGTTCCAATTTCATAAGCATGTTTATCTCCTGAGGCATTAACTAGCATATCTTTTTGTACCTTAGCAAGTTGATCAATTTGGGTTTGAAACATTTGAAAGTTTTTACAAAGCATTTTAACATCATTAGCAGTTCTTTCCACAATATCTTTCAACTCATTAATATCTCTAGAGTTTTCCAATAAATGATTATGAACTTGTTTATTAAAATTACCTTGTTTCACAATAAAAGTGTCAAGTTCATCTAAGCATTGATCAGGAGGCTTACCATAGGGCATATCACCTTCATCAAAGTGGAGAGAGTGTACCTTAATAGTAGATGAGTGGGGAATTGGCTTACATAATTCTTCTATAGGAGGTAGATTTTCACATCTTTATCTCTAATACCTTTCTCCTTTAGACATTTTTAGCTTCTTTCATCACTTCACCATTTAATGCAATCATTCCTCTTTTCTTTGTTGTTGGTGTTGGAACTGGTTTAGGCACAACTCGTTCAGGAGTAGTAGGCTCAGGTGTAATGGCCTCAGGTGTATTTAGCTCAGTTGAAGTCCAATCATCATAATTCTTGCTTATTTTAGCCATTAATTCTTCAGCATCTGTAGGAGTTTTCTCGTCCTGAAAACACAATCGGCAAAACTATCTAGGTATGTCCTAGAATCATCAGTAGTCCATTATAATAAATATGAAGAAACTCATTTTTAGGTAATGGACATCCAGGATGTGCATGAATCAAAACATAGAACCTCGTCCATGACTCAGGCAATTTCTCTTCTTCTCCCTATTTAAAATCAAAAGGTTTCTGCAAAGCAGCATGTCTAGCACCGGGAGGAAAATATTTCTGGAAGAAAGAAGCAATCAAACAATCAGGGCTATCAATGGATCCAGGAGGTAATCTATTAAACCAAGCTTTACCTTCTACTTTTAATGAAAAGGGGAAGATATTAGTAACAAAGTACTTGCGCATCTTAAAATCATCAGAGAATAAAACACTCATAGTGGAAAGCTCATTCATATGTGCCACAGCACACTCACTCTCCGTCCCACAAAATGGTTCTTTCTCAACAATGTATATATAGGATAAATAAAGAGAGAAATCATAATCTTCATCTTTAATATCTATGGGAGAAGTGGCAAACTTAGGATCAGAAGTCAATTTAGGAATAATGGTACGTCTCTCAAGGAGACTCCTAATAGCACTAGCACCATGTGTGTTTTGGTACTCTTCAATAAAATCATCAACCATTTCAATGTAACCATCACTAATATCATATCTCTCACTAGACTTAGGAGAGCTAACAGGTGTGACAGTGTCTTCACTAGGAGTTTCAGTGTTTCCTAAAATATTTCTAGGAAAGGACCTAATGAACCACTTGCATCAAGAACAATAGAACTAACATCATGAGTATCATAAGCAATTTCAGATTCAACGGTAGTAGCAGTGTGTGTAGCATGTGTATGTGGTGGTGGTGTAACAAGCTTACTTAAAACAGACGGTGAATCAAGAGCAGCAGAGGTGTTTAGGACTGTACCTCTTCTTGTAATGGATGGTAAAATAGGAAACTTTCCATCACGAGACTTCCCCATGATGAAATCACTAGCAGTGAACCATACTAGATCCAAGTGAACTTACAAATAAAGCTATTCTCCCCGGCAACGGCGCTAGAAAATAGTCTTGATGACCCACAAGTATAGGGGATCGCAACAGTCTTCGAGGGTAGTATTACCCAATTTATTGATTGGACACAAGGGGAGCCAAAGAATACTTATAAGCCTTAACAACTGAGTTGTCAATTCTGCTGCACCTGGAAATAGTCTTGCTCACAGTAGTTTATCAGTAGCAACAGTTTTGTAGTAGCAATATCAAAGAAACAATAGCAGAAAAACAAGAGCAATAGTAACAATAGTAGCAAATAGTAGGATACGAGTGCGGTAGGCATAGGGATGGATGGACGGGCGTTGCATGGACGAGTCTAAACATGTAACTTCAAGATCTAGGGCAACTGAAGATAAATAAGATACATCATCCAAGTACTAAACAATCATAGGTATGTGCTCCATATATAGTCATGCGTTCTCGCAATGAGAACTTGCACAACATCTTTTGTCCTGCCAGCCCGTTGCAGCGGGGCCTCAAGGGAACTATTGGCAATTAAGGTGCTCCTTTTAATAGAGTACCGGAGCAAAGCATTAACACTCCATGAACCCATGGGATCCTCACATCACAACCATCCCCTCAGGTTATCCCAATTTCTGTCACTTCGGGGCCTTTGGATCCGGACAATGATATGTATACACAACTTGCAGATAAGATCACAAACAATACTATCATAATGAATCAATAATAAGTTGATATCTGAGATCATGGCACTCGTACCCTAGTGACAAGCATTAAGCACAACAAGTTGCAAAAAAGTCAAATAGCACTAATAGAGATACTAGGCACCATGCCCTAACAATCTTATTAAATTACATGATAGAACTCATCCAATCCCTACCATCTCCATATCCTACAACGGGGGATTACTCACTCATGGATGAGGGAAACATGGATGGTTGATGGAGAGGCGTTGTTGATGATGATGGCGATGATCCTCTCCAATTTCCCCGTCCTGACAGGATGCCAGAACGTAGTTTCTGGTTCCGAATCGCGGTTTCTGGTGGTGGAGGCGCAGCGGTACTCTTTCTATAAAAACGTCGAACCCCCTGAGTTTTTAGGTCAGAAGGAACTTATAGGTGAAGAGGGAGGCCGAGGGGGTGCGTAGGGCGGCCACACCCCCTCCAAGCGCGGCCAGGCCTAGCCCGCGTGGCTGGAGGTGTGGGCCCCTCAGGCCTCCACTACGTCTCGTATTCTGGCTCCGTGAGTCTTCTGATGAAATAGGATTTTTGTCATATTTTCCTGATAGTTGATTTTTTGCACAAAAACTAGACACCAAAGTAATTCTGCTGAAAACAGCGTTAGTCTGGGTTAGTTGTATCCAAATCACACAAGTTTAGAGGAGAAACAATAGAACAAGTGTTCGGGAAAGTAGATACGTTTTGGATGTATCATAAGGTAAAAGGTACTCACATCCTCTTGGTGTGTGAGTGCTCTAAGTTATTTCCTTTATATTCTGCAATTTTGTCTTTCTGTTTCTTGTTTTCACTAGTTAGGCTTAATGGAAAACATCAAAAAATTTAGAGAACTTTATAGTATTTATCTTGAGTTAGGACATGAAGTGTTTGAATAGAAAATTAAAAAACCTATGGAACTTTATTTGCATGCTAATAGCAATGTTATTAGTATGAATTCTTTGAACACCATTTTTGCTAATGCTATGGAAACGTCTAAGCTTGGGGAAGCTAGTTTTTTATGAAAATGATCTTTTTAGTTCCCCAGCTTTAGAGGAGAAAATTTACTTTGATGACACTATACCTCCAATATATAATGATTAAATGATGAATATGATATTTTCAGTCCACCTACTATTGAGGAGAAAATTAATTATGATTACAATATGCCTCCTATATTTGATGATTATGGTGATGAGAATAATAATGATAGCTATTTTGTTGAATTTGCTCCTACTATAATTAATAAGAATGACTATGCTTATGTGGAGAGTAATAATTATTTTATGCATGTGGCTCATGATAAGAATGTTTTATGTCATAGTTATATTGTTAATTTTATTCATTTTGCTACTGAAAGTTATGATGATAGAGGGAAACATGGTCTTACGTATCTCAACAATATTAAGTTTCCCCTCTTTATGTTGAAAGTCTTGAAGTTGCAATTGTTTTTCTTTCCTATGCTTTTTGCTTTGTGATTTCATGACTTGTTTATTTACAAGATTATTTGTCATAGGAAGTGGGTTAGACTTAAATGTTTTTTGAATTTGCTTCTTGATGCTCTCTTTTACTTCAATTCATATTTCTTATGTGAGCATCTTCTCAAACTATCGTGCCTAACTTAAAGGTGTTAAAGCAAAGTACTTCTTGGGAGATAACACAATAGTTTTATTGAGTCTTGGAAGTTATTACTTCTGTAATAACCTCTCCTTATCCGTTTTATTTGATTTTTGTGCCAAGAAAAACCTCCAATGAGAGGGAAGTAAGATTTGGGGAAGTTGCTGTCTCAAAATAGATTTTGTGCTCCACTATAAAAATTCTTAAAAATCTCTGTAAGTCGGATTGAGCTGTAATTTTCTGAATAAATCACCCAGGTTGTTAGCTAACTTTTGATAGTTAAACACTTTTTGATTTGAGCAACATAAGGTCTTCGAAATCGGTTTCTACATGATGGTCTGTTTTGAAAGATTTCTGCCATTATTTGCATTTGTCTCCTATCGATTTATTTTTGGGTTCTCTTTGGTAAATTGAGATTTTTGAAGGAATTGATACAGTAGCTTGTATCTTTAATGAAAGTTTTGCTGTTTTGAAACTAAACCCAAAGGTTTATTATCTTTTGAATGCACTAATGTTGCAAATGAAGATTGTGTGAAGTTTTGTATGAAATAAAATTTTCAGGTGAAAGGGAAGAATGATGTAATGAGGTGAAGAATGGACAAAAGCTCAAGCTTGGGGATGCCACCCCTTTTAACCCCAAGAAATATTCAAGAGGTCCAAGCGTCAAAGATTGGGGATGCCCAAGGCATCCCCTTCTTCATCAATAAAAATCTCAGGTCTCTTTCTAGACACTTCGTTTTTATTGTTTCATGCACTATTGTGTTGTTCTTGGAGCGTCTTTGTTTTTGTTTTTAGTTTTATTTTTCTTGGTTTGCTGCAATAAGTTGGTTGGATCCCAACACAATTCTTTTGGATATAGACACAGTATGTTTTCATTGCCTAGAACACTCTAGTTTCCACTCTTATTGTTTTGTGAGTGTTCTCTTTTGCTAGCACTGTGTTTAGCCTTAGTTTTCTTATGCTTTTTTCTTAGAACTTTTTAGTTCTTCTTTGTGGATTTGTGAGCCAAGATGTAATTACCTCGGTGAATTACGCTCCTAGTTACAAGCCTGGATGAGCGGAAATGGTTGAAATAGTACGGTGGGGCCCAAATGCCACTCACAGGTAGACCTTTCGGTCGTCCCAACCATTTCCAAACATCGGGACAAGAACGGGCGGCGTAATCGGCAGGCGAAGGGATCAACTACATACACAAATGAGTATGTATGCAAGCCACCATACAACAGTACATCAGAGCCCTTCCATCTAAAAGAAATAGAAATATTGCAACGCCATACAGCAAGATCCAAATATCCTAGATAGATATATAGTTTAGGATATCTCCTCAAACATCAAACATCAGAGTATCAGGCGGAAGCGGAAAACAAGATCCGAGTACGGATAAGAAGCAAATCGGCATAAGATGCCCCATAAATAAACACATCCCGCCCACAGATCTCACGGATCCCCGTTCCCGGAATCTCTACACCGAATGATCGTTGTCCACATCGTCCGTCTCCTCCACCCAGTATCCATCTTGCGAGTTTACCTGTCCATCTGAATCAAATAATTTATCGTGTGAGACCCTAGGGGTACTCAGCAAGTCTTTATGCCTCTAAAGGGGACACAACCTGGGGTGACGCAATTGCAGCAAAAGATAATACCTAACAGTTCTATAGATACGCGCTAACCATCCGCCTAACCAAAGATAGACGGATGTCCGTGAATTAATAACAACAGTTATAACAGTAATATTAACAGATCCATCCTCCTCCTCGCTTACCAACGAGGAAGCGGACAAACACCCCCCCATCCGTTGGCAGTTTTATTATCCATTCCATGAGTGTTGCACTATTTACTAGTCAGTTACTTAGTCAAATTAAAAGCGGTACTTTAGTTATACTTGTCTATGATCGAGAAACTGTGCTCCAAGTCGTCCATAACCGCGGACACGGCTTTCAGAAAGTTTTACCCTGCAGGGGTGCACAAATAGCAACACACACTCGATCAACCTCGGAAAAACCAAATCAAAACCCAACGAGGCTTTCACGACAAAGCAATCACAAGATTCAGAAATATTTCAGGGGGCCACCCCATTAAGTATACCCGCAACGAAGCTGGCCGGCTCCGAGACGGACTCAAGGTTTGGGTGGACGGCTGTAAACGACTGGGAACCCGAAAGTGTGACTGGGCTTGTCGATACCGCGAAATCGTGTCCCGATCCTAAACAGTACAGGTGCTCCTCGCACAATCGTAAATAAAGCAGTAAAGCATGGCAAAAGTACAGGATAGTAAATAAAACCTCAAACTAGTTTGTGGCCCCAAGAAATAAGAATGAATCAAGCTCTGGCTCAGGGGGGTCCCATAAGCCTCCCGGATGTGGATAGCGCGAATATTCAAGGAACAGGAATCAAGTACTCGGGGTCCTATGGGACACAAGTGAGTATGAAAAACCAAATAGCAGATATTGCTCACCGGTGCCACTTTCATTAGTTATCCCATACTACTCAGGTTAAGTTGTTTAGGTACCTCGTTATCCATCAGACACTCACATACCCTACACATGCTGTTCTACGACTCGCATGGCTCAAACAACTCCTGTAGTAATGGCTCATGGGATGGAGGAACAAGCTTCGGTGGGGTTTAAAAGTAAAGGCTATGCAATACTTGGGATTCAGTTTAATGCAATCGCGACTCAATGATGCAAGAATAAGATAGAGGCAATAGGTACTATATGTATGCAAGCATGTGGTAGTGCTTGCCTGGTAGCTCAGTTGAAGCGAGAGAAGGATCTGGGTAGTGCTCCTGGGTTTCTTGATAGATCCCCTGCTCAGCGTCTATTCGAAGAAGAACCAAACAAACAAGGGCCAACATAAATAAAGTGCACAAGCATATGAATAAAATGCGACAAGCAAACAATCATGCCATGATGAATGATGCACAATTTGCATGGCAATAAAGTAGCATGGCATGGGTGTGGTGTGGAATATAAGAAATAAGCATTTTATTGAGTTTGGGTCACATTTTATACTCCAATAAGTTGCTGTACTTTATATTTATATGATGCATGCTTCAAAACAGAACATGGAATGCATAAACAGAAAGGTCTCGTCGAGCTGATCATTTTAGACATATCATTTGTTAAATTTGGAGTTATAAAACAAAAGTTATTAATTAGTTAAGAAAAAGGGCATTTTATTGTAATTTTAACCAACTCGAAAATTAGAGTGGCCAAACATTATTTTGAAGGGCATATTTGAAATCCTCACATTTTTCTGATTTCAAAACATATATTACATGTTTGATTTGGAATTGTATTTGGAAAGTTATTTAAAAACAGATTTGAATTTGAATTTTAAACAAATTTGAAAAGTTTAAATTAAACAGAAAATCGGAAAACCTTTTGTCACTCACCCAGATCTAGCCACAGACACCGACAAGTGGGCCAGCGGCTGACTAGGACAAAACGCGCACATAAAGGCTTTTCTCACCGCGAGCTAATCTAGCCGCAGCAACTGAACGGTGGGGCAACGACAGCCTCAGGGCCACACGCGGGCGCGCCAGCGAGGACGTGCCACGTGGGGGAGCCTGGGAGCACGGGTTGAGAACCCCGGAACTGCGGGTGCCTAAACGTAAAACTGCCACAGCGACAGACGGGTGGGCCTGGCGAGGAGTGCGGGCTGAGCAGAAAAAAAAGAGGGGGCTAAGCGCAAAAAGGGGCCGCGGGTACTGTTGCTCTTCTCTGCTTGCTGACGACCGATCGGTGTCCGTCCGCGCGGAGCGCGGCGCGCGGGGATCGAACCGGGGACGTGGGGGTGCGTGCTGGGGGTGCGAGCCGATGCGGTAGCGCTAGGGTTGGTGTCAGGAGGGTGGACGCAGGCTAGAAGAGGCTGGCGCGGCGCGGGGAGGCTGCAGACTACAACAGACGGCGCGCATGGTGGGCGTTCGACGAAAAGATCGGCGGGGCTAGGGCGGTACGGTGAGGCGGAGCGTGTCTGGGAGAAGGCGGTGCTCACCGCGGGCTCGGCGGTGGGCTCGGATCGGAGCGGGGAGCGTCGGATCGGAGACGGCGCTGGCGAACCGGAGGCGGTAGGGTTTCGGCGGCGCGTCTCGGTACTGCAGTGGAAGGGGTCCTTCTCCTCCTCGCTGATGGGTACAGGGCGAAGTAGAGTGACGTCCTCGATCCCCTCGGCCTCTTCCACGACGAGCTCGACGGCCGGAACAACGAGGCGACGATGTGCAGGCGGAGGGCGACGTCAGCTGCTGGTGGCGTCGGTGCAGAAGAAGGGGAGGAGGGCAGAACGCTGGGCGGATCTGGGAGCGGCAGAGGAGCTGTGGGGAAGGAGGAAAAGGAGGGAGAGAGAGGAGGAGCAGCCGTGGCAGGGGGTAGATAAGGGTGGCTCGGGTGCCACCTTTTCCCTCCTCCTCACGTGCTCGGGCTGGCTGGGGCTGGTCCAGGGCGAGGCAGAGAGGCTGCAGGGTGGAGCTGGCGTGAGGGAGAGAAGAGAGGGAGGGTCTAGCTCGGGTTAGGTTAGATGGTGGCCTCGGGTTAGGTTTAGCTAGGGTTAGGGTTTGGAGCAAGCACAAGCAAGGGAGAGGTGTGGTGATGGATAAGGAGAGATAAGATAGGGTTTGGCTAGAGTTTGCAAGATCAAGCCAACAGGTGGAAGAGATGGTGTTTGATCTCACATGACCACTCATGGGAGCATACACATGTGAGGGACTTGATGCACAAGGCAAAGAACAAGGATCAAGATGAGGAGGATTGAGAGGAAAAGAGAGATGAGAAGATGACCCACTCAAAAACAAACAAAACCAAAGGAGGACAAAAGATGGTGATGGTTGCATGGCCCATGCAAAAATGATAATTGCCATGATTAAAAATATTGTGAAAACAATAATATTAACATGGCATTATTCTTATGCATTCCCCAACATTGGAATAAAGCCAAGCAAAAGAATTTGAAGGAAGTTCCAGATGGAGTAGATGGATATGATCACATTTGATTATAATTGGGACTTGCTAGTGTGTATGTTCCACTGGATGTTTAATAGTTCCAAAAATATCCCAACATGAGCATAAATCCATGATAACCCATATGAAAGCTTGAAAAGGGGTTCCACTCACATAGCATGCAAAGGTGGCCATGTGGCTCTCATATACCAATAATGTGAAAACAACATGGTGCATATATGGGAGCATGTGGAATTGTAAGTGGAGCCATCCAAACTCACATGAGCTAGAGGTAAAACCCAATAAAGTGCAAAGCTCATTTTAGTTGGATGGTGGAATTATAAGGTGGTGACAAGAAAGGGTAGTGGAGTGCAATAAAAGATATGCCCCCAACTCAACTTGGGCATTAAACAATATATCAAGAAGCAAATATAATATCAAGAGGCAAATACAATTAATGATGCATATGAGAGAAGAACCAAAACAAAAGGGTTTTATATGATGCTCAAATGCAAGGTGGCATGATGACATGAGCATGATATAATTATGATGCAACAATTATATGTATGAAGTAGCATTTATATAGACTAGGCTAGTAGCATTGCAATTGTTAGACAATTGGGATGCTACAACTCTCCCCCACTAAACAAGAATCTCGCCCCGAGATTCCTAGGAAAAAGAAAACAACACAAGGAGAGGCGGGTGTTCGAACGAAGGTGACCCTCACGTTCTCAAGTTGATGAACAACGGAATGGTGCGACCACTACACCTTGCAAAACTTGCTAGACTTGTTGCGAGTCTTGCGTTTTGCTTGAGAAACAACGGGTTAGAAGAGTTGAAGTATTGTCGTGAGACAAGAAGGATAGGATGGGCATAGCTCCGGTTTTCCCAAGAATCATGATAAAAGAATATAACCACTTGTGAAAGAAAAGGAGAAGATGATGTATCATGGATAAAGAAAGACACACCATTAAGATTAAAGATTTACCGATACGAGAGAGGATGAATCTTTGTCTCGCCGGAAGAAAGGAGCTAGGTTGGAGAGGTTTGAACCACTATGAAAATAGCATCGTATCTTCTCTCGGATTTGAGAAATGAAGTACGGAAACAATATTGCCTTCAAACAATAGAGTCCCTTGATAACAACAGAAAGATTTAGTTAGACATCGTCGGATTAGATTCTTGTTGCGCCGGTAAGAACCAAGGATCACGCAATTTAGGTGCGCAGATATAACTTCCAGAGAAGGATGTGAAGCCAGATCATGGTGGAATCCCGAGAAGCAAAGAATATGGAGGATCTGGAGTTTATTGTAGAGATACTTATTGCTTTCTTTAGCCTTGAGGCTAACGCAATATATTTGCGGCTGATGGCATCAACCATACTTGGCTTTACCACAGAAAAAGAATTGATGAAACAAAGAGAGAGATAGTTTCCTTTAATCTTGTTTGGGCAAATCGAGCATCGGTAGAAAGACGAGGATAGAAAAAGGTTTGCGTTTGTTTCCACCAGATAATTGAGGATTTTGCTCCGTGTAGAAAGGGTGAGATCACCAACAAGAGATTATTGATTACTTTCTTCGAAAGAGCACTCCGGGAAAACAAGGACGGAAGTAAAAGTATCAAGGGATAAAGGCCACTTCTAACTTCCATGGAATGAGTGAAATCACATTAATTCACCAATTCAATGTACAAGAGCGAATGATAAGAGTAGTGGTATGGTAGCTACTCCATCCCGCACTCAAAGCATTACTCCACACATGAATAAGAAAACCATGCAACCCCACTACCGAAACAGACTGAAGGTATTGACAGTAACTCATGGAACTTCGTTAGAAAACAAGGATGGATGCAAACGATTCGCCGGATTCAAGATAGATAAAGATGATGATGTTGTCGTCATGTCGGAAGTACCAAGCCACCGGAAAGATATAAAGGAAGATCACGGAGACAACTGCAAAATTTCACAGATATAGAAAAAGATAGCACCACTTGAACGGAAGGAATACAAGATCTGGAAGGTCTTCATGGCCTCCGGTGGATTGAGCATATACGATAGAGCGAGAGGGTTTCAAGAGATTACTTGATGAGACTGAGGTGAAAGAACTCCATGTTCTTCTTGAAAAGATTGAGAGAGGTTTAGCGGTCTTGAGGAAAACTTCGGCGGAACGACGATGATAACTCGCCAACAAGGAAAACTCCGGGTTGGTTGAAGATGGAGGATGGAATTAACAATGGACTAGCTGATTCCAGAGTTGAAGTAATGTATTTAGCAGAAGGACGTGGTCGAGATATGTGACTTCAAAAAGTCAGGATTCTCACTTTGAGACTTTGCACACAGGCAGTGTTAACAAAGCATGAGAGAAAGGGACACAGATGATCTTCCATGTTCTTCCATTGATATGGAATAGGCAAGCATATTATCAACATATACCACCATGGATTAACAAGATATTCCCAGAATACCAAGTTCAAGAGGCGGGAGAACAAACAAATGCTCGAAACACTTTCTGAGCTCAACGATCTTTGAAAGATCAACGTTACGAGTAAGGATTCCTGTTGAAGAAGATGCGCTGACAGAATAGGTTAACTGGTCCTTCGGAAGAAAAAGAGATGTCACCTGGTTCACATTGTCGATCGGATCACCGGTTACAAAGATAAAGAGATCTTGGATAAGAACCGATGATAGCTCATACCTTAAGCAAAGCTATCAGAGACAAAAAGATGCAATTCCCTCGTATCCAGGAGAATTGTGCAGATATGGGGTTCAAAAGGATGTGCAGCATGATGGACAGATGATAGACCGCCGTAGTGCTTTGAGAAACTCCGGATTGCCAAAGATGCTTGAATATGCATAGATATGATCACGGTGTACTCAAAATCACAGGAGATAACCGTCACCATTTGGAGGATAGAGTTGATAGCATTTTCCATATTCCACTCATGATAAGTGTCATATAGCTATGCCGAGAACCAAATTACAATCACCAGCATCGGATCGACACATGTTATGTAATTAGCCCAAGAGAAAAGGAGATGAAATGAAACTCTAGGATTAAGCGCCGGTGACAAAAGAATGAGTTAGCATGGACATGCTGATAAAAGGGAGATAGATAATGTTTCACACACGACTGAAAAGGAGTGTGGAAGCACAGATGTATCAAAGAAATTTTTTCCGCATTTTTCGGCATTAAAATACCAATAGATGCGCAAAAACACTTATCAGGTAGCGATTAGCAACTGATGGTTTCACAGAATGTGGAGTTGCTAGAAGGAAGGACACCCTTAAGAAGATGGCACCGGTTAACAAGGAGTCAGATAGATCGCGCCGGTTTTCAAAAGCCTGTCAGTATGGAATGTACCAACAGTTGATAACCAAAGGCAGATAAAGATAACATGTTGGATGCAACAGATAGACAAGGAATTACACACACACACACACACACACACACACACTTTCTATGGTACTACGGAAACCCAGAACACGTGAATCCTAGTTTGAATTTTAAGAAGAGGATTGAAAACGTTACACTTCCTTACCAGAAAAGGGTGGTGGGTGGGTAAGAAGAAAAGTGGAAGCAGTCCTACTCTCGCGTTTTGTTTTTCCCTAGTATACATAGCTACCAAAAATATTTGCTAGACTGACAACGACCATTTGGCTAAGACCCTGAAGGGCGGGATGGCTCTGATACCAATTGTAACTACCTCGGTGAATTACGCTCCTAGTTACAAGCCTGGATGAGAGGAAATGGTTGAAATAGTACGGTGGGGCCCAAATGCCACTCATAGGTAGACCTTTCGGTCGTCCCAACCATTTCCAAACATCGGGACAAGAACGGGCGGCGTAATCGGCAGGCGAAGGGATCAACTACATACACAAATGAGTATGTATGCAAGCCACCATACAACAGTACATCAGAGCCCTTCCATCTAAAAGAAATAGAAATATTGCAACGCCATACGACAAGATCCAAATATCCTAGATAGATATATAGTTTAGGATATCTCCTCAAACATCAAACATCAGAGTATCAGGCGGAAGCGGAAAACAAGATCCGAGTACGGATAAGAAGCAAATCGGCATAAGATGCCCCATAAATAAACACATCCCACCCACAGATCTCACGGATCCCCGTTCCCGGAATCTCTACACCGAATGATCGTTGTCCACATCGTCCGCCTCCTCCACCCAGTATCCATCTTGCGAGTTTACCTGTCCATCTGAATCAAATAATTTATCGTGTGAGACCCTAGGGGTACTCAGCAAGTCTTTATGCCTCTAAAGGGGACACAACCTGGGGTGACGCAATTGCAGCAAAAGATAATACCTAACAGTTCTATAGATACGCGCTAACCATCCGCCTAACCACAGATAGACGGATGTCCGTGAATTAATAACAACAGTTATAACAGTAATATTAACAGATCCATCCTCCTCCTCGCTTACCAACGAGGAAGCGGACAAACACCCCCCCATCCGTTGGCAGTTTTATTATCCATTCCATGAGTGTTGCACTATTTACTAGTCAGTTACTTAGTCAAATTAAAAGCGGTACTTTAGTTATACTTGTCTATGATCGAGAAACTGTGCTCCAAGTCGTCCATAACCGCGGACACGGCTTTCAGAAAGTTTTACCCTGCAGGGGTGCACAAATAGCAACACACACTCGATCAACCTCGGAAAAACCAAATCAAAACCCAACGAGGCTTTCACGACAAAGCAATCACAAGATTCAGAAATATTTCAGGGGGCCACCCCATTAAGTATACCCGCAACGAAGCTGGCCGGCTCCGAGACGGACTCAAGGTTTGGGTGGACGGCTGTAAACGACTGGGAACCCGAAAGTGTGACTGGGCTTGTCGATACCGCGAAATCGTGTCCCGATCCTAAACAGTACAGGTGCTCCTCGCACAATCGTAAATAAAGCAGTAAAGCATGGCATAAGTACAGGATAGTAAATAAAACCTCAAACTAGTTTGTGGCCCCAAGAAATAAGAATGAATCAAGCTCTGGCTCAGGGGGGTCCCATAAGCCTCCCGGATGTGGATAGCGCGAATATTCAAGGAACAGGAATCAAGTACTCGGGGTCCTACGGGACACAAGTGAGCATGAAAAACCAAATAGCAGATATTGCTCACCGGTGCCACTTTCATTAGTTATCCCATACTACTCAGGTTAAGTTGTTTAGGTACCTCGTTATCCATCAGACACTCACATACCCTACACATGCTGTTCTACGACTCGCATGGCTCAAACAACTCCTGTAGTAATGGCTCATGGGATGGAGGAACAAGCTTCGGTGGGGTTTAAAAGTAAAGGCTATGCAATACTTGGGATTCAGTTTAATGCAATCGCGACTCAATGATGCAAGAATAAGATAGAGGCAATAGGTACTATATGTATGCAAGCATGTGGTAGTGCTTGCCTGGCAGCTCAGTTGAAGCGAGAGAAGGATCTGGGTAGTGCTCCTGGGTTTCTTGATAGATCCCCTGCTCAGCGTCTATTCGAAGAAGAACCAAACAAACAAGGGCCAACATAAATAAAGTGCACAAGCATATGAATAAAATGCGACAAGCAAACAATCATGCCATGATGAATGATGCACAATTTGCATGGCAATAAAGTAGCATGGCATGGGTGTGGTGTGGAATACAAGAAATAAGCATTTTATTGAGTTTGGGTCACATTTTATACTCCAATAAGTTGCTGTACTTTATATTTATATGATGCATGCTGCAAAACAGAACATGGAATGCATAAACAGAAAGGTCTCGTCGAGCTGATCATTTTAGACATATCATTTGTTCAATTTGGAGTTATAAAACAAAAGTTATTAATTAGTTAAGAAAAAGGGCATTTTATTGTAATTTTAACCAACTCGAAAATTAGAGTGGCCAAACATTATTTTGAAGGGCATATTTGAAATCCTCACATTTTTCTGATTTCAAAACATATATTACATGTTTGATTTGGAATTGTATTTGGAAAGTTATTTAAAAACAGATTTGAATTTGAATTTTAAACAAATTTGAAAAGTTTAAATTAAACAGAAAATCGAAAACCTTTTGTCACTCACCCAGATCTAGCCACAGACACCGACAAGTGGGCCAGCGGCTGACTAGGACAAAACGCGCACAGAAAGGCTTTTCTCACCGCGAGCTAATCTAGCCGCAGCAACTGAAGGGTGGGGCCACGGCAGCCTCAGGGCCACACGCGGGCGCGCCAGCGGGGACGTGCCACGTGGGGGAGCCCGGGAGCGCAGGTTGAGAACCCCGGAACTGCGGGTGCCTAAACGTAAAACTGCCACACCGACAGACGGGTGGGCCTGGCGAGGAGTGCGGGCTGAGCTGAAAAAAAAGAGGGGGCTAAGCGCAAAAAGGGGCCGCGGGTACTGTTGCTCTTCTCTGCTTGCTAACGACCGATCGGTGTCTGTCCGCGCGGAGCGCGGCACGCGGGGATCGAACCGGGGACGTGGGGGTGCGCGCTGGGGGTGCGAGCCAATGCAGTAGCGCTAGGGTTGGTGTCAGGAGGGTGGACGCAGGCTAGAAGAGGCTGGCGCGGCGCGGGGAGGCTGCAGACTACAACAGACGGCGCGCATGGTGGGCGTTCGACGAAAATATCGGCGGGGCTAGGGCGGTACGGTGAGGCGGAGCGTGTCAGGGAGAAGGCGGTGCTCACCGCGGGCTCGGCGGTGGGCTCGGATCGGAGCGGGGAGCGTCGGATCGGAGACGGCGCTGGCGAACCGGAGACGGTAGGGTTTTGGCGGCGCGTCTCGGTACTGCGGTGGAAGGGGTCCTTCTCCTCCTCGCTGATGGGTACAGGGCGAAGTAGAGTGACGTCCTCGATCCCCTCGGCCTCTTCCACGACGAGCTCGACGGCCGGAACAACGAGGCGACGATGTGCAGGCGGAGGGCGACGTCGGCTGCTGGTGGCGTCGGTGCAGAAGAAGGGGAGGAGGGCAGAGCGCTGGGCGGATCTGGGAGCGGCAGAGGAGCCGTGGGGAAGGAGGAAAAGGAGGGAGAGAGAGGAGGAGCAGCCGTGGCAGGGGTAGATAAGGGTGGCTCGGGTGCCACCTTTTCCCTCCTCCTCACGTGCTCGGGCTGGCTGGGCTAGCTGGGGCTGGTCCAGGGCGAGGTAGAGAGGCTGCAGGGTGGGGCTGGCGTGAGGGAGAGAAGAGAGGGAGGGTCTAGCTCGGGTTAGGTTAGATGGTGGCCTCGGGTTAGGTTTAGCTAGGGTTAGGGTTTGGAGCAAGCACAAGCAAGGGAGAGGTGTGGTGATGGATAAGGAGAGATAAGATAGGGTTTGGCTAGAGTTTGCAAGATCAAGCCAACAGGTGGAAGAGATGGTGTTTGATCTCACATGACCACTCATGGGAGCATACACATGTGAGGGACTTGATGCACAAGGCAAAGAACAAGGATCAAGATGAGGAGGATTGAGAGGAAAAGAGAGATGAGAATATGACCCACTCAAAAACAAACAAAACCAAAGGAGGACAAAAGATGGTGATGGTTGCATGGCCCATGCAAAAATGATAATTGCCATGATTAAAAATATTGTGAAAACAATAATATTAACATGGCATTATTCTTATGCATTCCCCAACATTGGAATAAAGCCAAGCAAAAGAATTTGAAGGAAGTTCCAGATGGAGTAGATGGATATGATCACATTTGATTATAATTGGGACTTCTTAGTGTGTATGTTCCACTGGATGTTTAATAGTTCCAAAAATATCCCAACATGAGCATAAATCCATGATAATCCATATGAAAGCTTGACAAGGGGTTCCACTCACATAGCATGCAAAGGTGGCCATGTGGCTCTCATATACCAATAATGTGAAAACAACATGGTGCATATATGGGAGCATGTGGAATTGTAAGTGGAGCCATCCAAACTCACATGAGCTAGAGGTAAAACCCAATAAAGTGCAAAGCTCATTTTAGTTGGATGGTGGAATTATAAGGTGGTGACAAGAAAGGGTAGTGGAGTGCAATAAAAGATATGCCCCCAACTCAACTTGGGCATTAAACAATATATCAAGAACCAAATATAATATCAAGAGGCAAATACAATTAATGATGCATATGAGAGAAGAACCAAAACATAAGGGTTTTATATGATGCTCAAATGCAAGGTGGCATGATGACATGAGCATGATATAATTATGATGCAACAATTATATGTATGAAGTAGCATTTATATAGACTAGGCTAGTAGCATTGCAATTGTTAGACAATTGGGATGCTACACAAGATCACTGATATTTATTGATTATTATCTTGGTGAGTTGTTTCAAATAAGTTGATTGGTGTTGGAAAAGAGTAGGAAGCTTCATGCTTAGGTGGTACAAAAAGGAGCTTGTTTTGACTATGACTTAGGCTTTATCATGTCATGCTAGATGTTGTTTTGACCTTATGCTTAGTGATTGTTGTTGTAGCATGAATTGTTCCAAACAATTGAGATTGCTTAATGTGCCTTGAAAGAATCATGCTTGTTTTAGCATACAAAAGCATAATATTGTGGTATTCTCCTTTGATGCTTTGTTTGGGTTAACTTGGCACATGCTCACACCATGTTATGACTATGAACCAGTCACCTTAGCCTCTATGATAATTTAGTTTTTGACTTGTGGTACCACTTTATGATTTAATTAATAATGTTTTGTCACTCTGCATGATTATGGCCATTTTTGCACTCTTAGTTGGTCGCTCCCAGTCTTTTGCTAGCCTCCACTTGTATTGAGTAAGATCTACTCATGCATCCAACTCCCAAGAAACCAAGTTATTCCAAAGAGTCAACTATAAATTACTATGCATGGTGTGTTACACCATTCCAAGTATATTCTTGTTTTATGTATCTTCCAAATTAAACTTGTTATGTGAAAATTAGTGATTAAAGCTCTCACAAACTTGATGGCACACTTTATTTTTCTTGCCCCTAATAAACTTGAACCATTGTGTCATCTATGTTGTATATGCTTGCACTTATAAGTTGGGAATTAGCAGAACCGTGCTGTCACGTGGAACGCTTGTAAGTTCATCGAGTTCCGTGCATATTTATTATGCCTTGTTTTCTTCCAAATAAAATGTTTGACTGTTTTAAGAAAGTTAGTTAGTAAAGCTCTCACGAACTTGATGGCACACTTTATTTCCTACACTTAATAAACATGAACCATTGTGACTGTCCATGAAAGTTATATGGTTGCAAATTATAGGCTGGGAGTTAGCAGAACCATGCTGTCACAGGGAACGCTTTCAACACTGATATCATGCTCTTTTGTTTGCGGATGTCGTCGGTGTGAAATCAAAGGGGAGCTTATAAGTTCATGGAGTTATATATATGTGTTAGAGAAACGCCTGTGCCGCTAGCCTAAGCCATTCCTAATCATGGTGGAAACTTGCAGCATCACCATAGTGAGCCATTATAACATCCCAAAAATATTAAACTTGGATCATCAAACTCTAATCATCAAAATTAGGGTTAACAAAAACTTTCCCAACTAAAAATATGAAAGCATTCATATGTGTGTATTAAAAAATTGGATTCTTTTGAATTGCCATGGTTCTGTGTTTCTTTGCTTGTAAAATGATTCTTAGGTGAAATAAACATCATCTAAACAATCCCCAAACTTTTCCCAAAGACAAACAACTCAAAATGAATAAATTAAGTGAATGGTCATTTTTGCCAAATTAACTCCCATGCCTACTTTGTCTATCTCTAATTTTCAAAACTCAACAGAAACATGTATGGATCTTTGCACCCCTTGTTAGTACTCATAATAATGTACCAAGGCCCACTTTGTGATCATACAAAAAAATTCCAGTGCTAAGTTTAAATGACAGTTTTAAATTGAATCTATCTCATATGGGAAGATCCCATTATTTCAAAAACCACCCAAACAAGCTCAATTTTCAAAACCCAAACACCCACAGAATCCTCAACACATTCCTAGCACACCCACCAAAAATCTTGTCAAAATTCAAAAATAAATTTCTTGCGGCCATTTCATCAGACACTTGGAGACAGAAAATCAAATTGGCCAAACTTCACTGTTTTGAGCAGTAATTTGGCTAAGCATTGTTCACCATTGATCACACTTGTCTCCCCAGTGCCAACCAGTGCCTTGACTACCCCTAGCCCCTACCCATCGCACCATGCCATGCCAATCCAAAGGAACCCTTGCCAGCCTACCATCGCTAGCTAGCCAGAGCAAGCACCAAGCCTAAACACCATGTCTAGGACGCACGCCACCGTCCATCGCCACCCCCTGTCCAGCGCTTGAACCCTGCCAGCCACTGGACCACACGCCCAAGCCATGCCGAACTTCTCTGAGAGCATGCCGAGAGCGCGTTAGAGAGCCACCCTCGACACACGCCCACAGACCGCACGCCGCCCTCGCCGCATGCAAGCGTGATCACCACCACCCCAGCAACCCCGTAGACATGCCCGTTCGCCGTCGCGCGGACCACGCACGATGTGCGCCATCAAAACCTCCGCCGGACCCGCTCAGAGCATCGAAGCATTCTGACCGATCAGCACCGCCCCACGCCTCGCCACCACACCGTTGAGCTTCGCCATGGAACATAGAACCGCCCCTACCGTCGCCCACGCCGATAGCTGCCTGTGCCGTCGGCCACGATGAGCTCAGCTCGCGCTCGTCGGTCCCCTCTCGCCACTATAAATAGAGGCCACCCCCGCTCGATTTCTTCACACCAGTTCGTTCCCCTCTCTCTCAGAAACATCCCACACCCTTCCCCGGAGCAAGGCGAGCACTAGGTGGCCAGAATTTCACCGGAGTTCGCCGCTGCAGAGGAGGAGAGGCGCCGTCGATTGGAGTCGCCCCATGGGGAGCTGCCGGTGCCAGGAGAATCGCCGTCGTCGAATTCGTCGTTCGCCCCCATCGCCGACCCTCGCCTGAGCCCCGGTGAGCCTCCGACGACCCCCACTGAGCCGCTAGGGTTCGAGCTCGCCGGTGACATGTTCATCATCGACGACGACCCTCAGCCGTTTATCGCCCTTCTAATCCAACGAACCACATCGCCTCGTACCGCTTCGCGTGTTATGAGCCATTGACGGGTGGAGCCCCCCTGTCAGCTGAGCCCTGCGCTACGGAGTGACACTGGGCCGGCCCATTAGCATCTCCCGCGCAGCCCAACCGTTTGAATTTAGATTTTTCTATTTTAATTCAAACTTAGTTCTGTACCTAGTTTCAAAATCAACCCAGCTCGATTCAGTGAACCAAATTGCATGAAACCAATTTTGTTAGAAAGGTACTGAAATGCTTAATCCAAGCCTGTTGGATTCAAGTCATTTGGATCTGTAGATCACCCTTGGTAAAAATAACAAGGCAGAAGCTTTTCTGCATTCAAACATTTTTCAAATTTTAACCATAATAGCTTTTGAGTTGATTCCAATTCTCAAAAATCACATTTGATCATACCTTTCAGAATATATAAAAACATATGGGTTTACTTACAGAAATAATGTTCAAGTAACAAAAGGATGCCACATAGGCATTTCTAGTCACTTTAATTATTTAAAATAAAAGGGTTAAACCTTATTAAATTGTGACACCACTTTAAATCACATTCCCATGTACTGAAATATGTGGTGATGACATGTGTCAACATGATCCCATGTTTGAGTTGGAGAATATTAAATCTTGAATAGTTTTCAATGAGTAGAAATTACTTTTCTCAAATTAAAATAAATAAGACAAAAGTTTTAATCTTGTAATGTTAGTGATGATGCTAGATCATCTATAGTGCACATTTGTGTGATGATTGAAAATAGTTAAGTATTGTTTGGTGATTGTGTACCTCGTATTTATTTATAGACGCTGGTACCGACCAAGGATACGAGGAGGAAGGAGGATACTACGAGGAAGAAGCCGAGGAGAACTTCAACCACTGATCTGCTCGAGGCAAGCTTATACTAATACTTATGCAAGCCAATACTTGAAACCTTGCAAGTTAACACTTGCAATTATGAAAGTTAGATAACCTATGCAATGCACTAAGAATGCTTGGTTAGACACATTTGATGATACCCAATCCTAGTTTTACTTGTAAGGCGTATACTTTATTTCTTTATCAAAGCTTTCTCTTAGAGTTTACTTAAGTGACTTGTAGATTATAGGAAGATAATTGAAGGTTGCATAAAGAGTATTAAATTTGGCCTAAGCTAGATAATCTTGATGCCATCCTAAGGCATGAGATTGAACTTAATTAATCACCACTTGTTTACCACCCCTCATTAGTACTTACCCCACTTGTAGATGCTAGTGCTAAGCATAAAACTTGATCAACTTTAGATGGGAATGCTTGGTCAAAATGGTTATGAAAACCTTGGAATGAGGAGTCATTCTACTGAAATGTTTTGACATGTGTTTCCGAACACCAGATGATTTTGATGATGAAAATGTTGAGGCATGAGCCTTAGCCCTTTATAAAACTGATGGTTGTCTGGATGCGATACCATTCCAATTTTACCGTACAACCACAATACTCAAAAATTGGGTAGGGCTTGACTAGAAACTTATATACCTTAGTATGGATTCCCTCACGACCAAGGTCTGAGTTGAGGCTACCTTGTGAAGATTGTCCACCTGTGCAGTTCCCAAGATGACAATTGGTCATGGTTGGGAGGCCAAACTCACAGGAGAGGTGCCTATACTAGGGCGTGTAATTGAAAGGTTAGGATTGATTATCCGCATACTGAGTATGGTGAATTCAGGATTTGTTCCTGACGGATGTATCGAATGTTGTGGTGAAAGTGTACAATCTCTGTAGAGTGTCAAACTATTCGAATAGCCGCGTCCGCGGTTATGGACAGTTGGAGTGGCCATACTGTTCCCCCGTCAGATGTTTTCAAAATGACTTGTGAAATGAATTGAGATTTTGACTTGACCACAACAGAGTTATGATATGAAATTCAAGTTCCCACGTAGGTGTTATAAAATTTCAACTAGCTTTTCTTGCTTCTGAACTTAGTAGAGGTAAATCTGGCTTTTTGCAAAACAACCCTAGAGCTTAGTGTCCTACTACAAAAACCCCCTTAACTTGTGAGTATTAGTTTGCGAGTACTTAAACAGTACTCATGGCTTTGTCCCTGGCTATTCCCGTGGCCAGACTAGGAAGAGGAGTACCAGGTTGATGGAACGCTGGAAGGTTACGACAACTAGGATCATCTCCCATCGTCAGCATTGCCTGTGACCCCGAAGATGGAGCTTCGCCTACTCTACCTTTATTATTACGTTATTCCGCTGCTTGAGTTGTATTAAGAAATGGATCATGAGATCCTTATTTGTGTAAGACCTTATGTATGGTTTTAATGGATGATGTACTGTGGTATCCAAATCTGTTATGTCTCGCAAAAATGGTAATCCTGGGATTGCGATTTATGGCATAACAGGCATCTGGGATTAAAAAACCGGGTGTTGTCAAGTTGGTATCAGAGCCATCCTGACCATAGGAGACCCTAGTTAGACTGGATGTTTGAATCAAAAACTTAGTTTCAAAACCAAAGGAAACAAATATTTACAAAAAATTATTCCCATTCTTATCACTTTGTTTATTTCATAAAAATTCATGTTCCTAAAAAACTCTTACAAAATACATATAATTTGACACACTTGATCACTCTACTAACTTACTCATCCTATATTCTTATAGATGGACGTGAAGTACAACAAGTTTTATCAGTTGGGGAATGGAGGAGACCTCATCTTTGAGGGGGATTTGGACCAGCTTTCGGAACTTCTGGAGCGTCCACACCCCAAGTTCTTCGGAGCTCAACTCAATGATCCAGGAGGAGAAGATCTAAAGTGGCTAATTGTTGCAAGTCTCCGAGGAAAGATTGAACCTCCCACTGCCGAGGGAATTCAGTTCACCTTAAGAGAAAACAACTGGCTCGATGGACATGCCAGGGCCATGCAGGAAGCTCTTGCCCGTCTGTGTGGGAAGAGTATCAACTAGATCAAGGGTACCCGCTTTGAGTTCTTTCCAAGGAGTGATGCTATGGGACAGCCACTGGAAGCCCCATACCACCACGAGCTGAAGACCCAGCTGGACCACCTTAGCTTCATGATGTATGATCGCCAGCAGGAGTTGGACAATGCCCGTGACTACTCCAACCACAAGTCCGCCATCATCAAGACGAAGGCTCAGACCATCGCCATGCTAGCGAAGGACCGCAAGTCTCGCCGCCGTCAGCTCGACAAGAAGGAGAGCATCATTGCTCGTCTTTGCCACCGTATCTCTGATTTGGAGGAGACCATCCACGAGAGACACATGCCGCTAGAGGAAAGGAAGAATGCCGGAGAAGACCTTCGTGGAGACCCCTACTCCTATCTCAGCGATGATGATGATTTTCTAGAGGATCAGGCTATGGACTTCTTCACCGATGAGGATGATTTTGCCTTCATCGATGACGATGAGGATGATGAGGATGACGATTACACCGACTCCGAGGAGTAGTAGCACTTGAGCACTAGCGTAGTGAGTTGTATTCGGTCCCACTATATCATAGTTTCCAGAATGGTTCTTAAAACCATCTGTTTTTCTTGTTTATGGTGTGTGTTTGTATCATGTGCTATGCATGAATGAATGAAAAGAAAGTTGCTAGAAAATCTGAGCCAAACTTTAAAAAAACTTTTCAAAGTCCCTAAACCTTAGAAATTTCCCTCTTTTCTCATGATCGATCTCAATCTTCAGATGCCTCGCGAAGGAAGTGGTTCATCCCCGGACCCGATGTTGCAGATCCTGCAAATGTTGGTTTCTGACCGCGAAGCTGAAAGAGAGGAATGTCAAGCCAACCTAGCCACCCTTCAGCAGATAGCTCAGCTGGCCCACAACAATCAAGGCCAAGGAAATCAGGACAACCATGGATCTAAGCTCAAGAATTTCCAGAACACCAACCCACCTGTTTTCACTAAGTCGGAAGAGCCCCTAGATGCAGACGATTGGCTGCAAACCATGGCGAACAACCTGGAAGTCGCAGGAGTGGAAGCCAACGATAAAGTTCTGTTCACCACCCACTATCTAGCCGGAGATGCAAGAGCATGGTGGAACAGCGTTCGTGCAATGACCGGAGGACAGATGATGACCTAGGAGTAATTCAAGGTCAAGTTCAGCAGAACCCATGTGCCACCGGGTTTGATCAAGAGAATGAGAGATGAGTTCAGAGAACTGAAGCAAGGAAGGATGACCGTAGTGGAATACCATGACAAATTCTTGTCATTAGCTAGGTATGCCCCGGATGATATCGACACTGAAGCCAAGAAGAAAGAAAGATTCTTGAATGGTCTGCACGATGAGATGCGGACGGTGTTGGTCAATATACCCTTTGCTGATATTGAAGCCCTTGTCGACTCTGCCATCTAGATGGAAGGAAAGATCAACCAAGCCAATGAGAACCGCAAGCGTCGCATGATGCATCAGCCAGGAACCCATCATACCCCAAAGTATCGACCCGACCCATCTCCAGGATTTTCCCCGAGAACCAACAGACTCCCGATGAACCGTCCGACCTATCCCAACCGTGGAAACCCAAGGCCTGGAGGAAATCACAACAACCCCTACAACTCTGGCAATTTCAATCGTGCACCACCGAAGTTCAACAACAACAATGCTACCGCCAACACCAACACTGACCCGAGGACTGGAAGCAATGTTGTGCCTATTGCAGCAAAGGACAAGTCGCAAGTGACTTGTTATGACTGTGGAAATAAGGGTCACTACCCCAATGAGTGCCCCAAGAAGAATGCCGCCCAATGCAAATGCCCTAGCTCAGTAGCAGCGTCGTGTTCATCCCGGAAGAAGGTTTGCCCCAGGAAATTCGCTCAACCGCAACGGCCGTCTTTTTCACATGCATGCTGAAGAACCCCAGGAAGCGCCAGACGTCGTGCTGGGTATGTTTTCTGTTAATTCATTACTCGCTAGAGTGTTCTTTGATTCTGGTGCATCGCATTCATTTTTCACCGAAGAATTTGCATGCACTAGTAAGATTCAACCAGCCAAACTGAAGCATGTTATGATTGTTCAATTCCCCGGTTCAACCACCAAAGCTAGGCAAATCTGCAAAGCCGTCCCTATCCGAATCCAAGGCATAGACTTTTATGCTAATCTGATAGTACTCGGAACTAAAGGTTTGGAAGTAGTACTAGGAATGGATTGGATGTCCAAACATAAAGGATTAATTGACTATGCCAAGAAAGCCATAACCATGACCAGTACAGCCGGAATATCAGTCGAGCATGTATCTGAAACCTTACCTCGTCAATTCAAGTGCAACAAGAGTATATCCCAACCTACCATTGAACAAGTCCGGATAGTCTACGAATACCCCGATGTATTTCCAGATGTTTTGTCCGGTATGCCCCAGATCGGGATATCGAGTTTATCATTGAACTAATCCCCGGAACAGGACCCATAGCCCAGAGACCATATAGTATGAACCCGTCTGAACTATTAGAACTAAAGAAGCAACTAGATGCCATGTTGGAAATTGGATTGATTCAACCAAGTGCGTCACCATGGAGATCACCTGTTTTGTCCGTGGACAAGAAAGATGGAGGTAACCGTTTGTGTACGGATTATCGGAAGTTGAATGATGTCACTATCAAGAACAAGTACCCATTGCCCAAGATAGAAGATTTGTTTGATCAGTTGACTGGTGCCAAAGTGTTTTCTAAGATTGATCTCAGAACTAGCTACCATCAACTCAAGATTCGCGCAGAGGATATTCCCAAGACTGCCTTTACCACCAGATATGGATTATGCGAGTATACTGTCATGTCTTTTGGATTAACCAATGCCCCCACTTATTTCATGAATCTCACGAATAAGATTTTTATGGACTTCCTGGATAAGTTTGTCATTGTTTTCATCGATGACATTCTGATTTATTCCAAAATAGAAAAAGAACATGAGCTACACCTAAGGACCATTCTTGGAACCCTTAGAGAGCATCAGTTGTATGCCAAGTTTAGCAAATGTGAATTCTGGTTACAGGAGGTAGGATTCCTCGGTCACGTTGTATCAGCCGGAGGAATTGTTGTTGACCCTGCAAAGGTGAAAGATGTCAAAGATTGGCAAGCCCCAACCACTCATACCCAAGTTCGTGCATTTCTCGGATTGGCGGGATACTATCGCAAGTTCGTAGAAGGATTCTCGAGTATCGCTAAACCCATGACCCAATTGCTTAAGAAGGACAAGAAGTTTGAATGGACGGACAAATGTGAGGCGAGTTTTCAAGAACTCAAGAGAAGATTGATTTCAGCCCCAATCTTAATCATGCCGGATATCACGAAGCCCTTTGACGTGTATTGTGATGCATCCAAGATTGGTCTCGGATGTGTGCTAATGCAAGAAGGCAAAGTTATATCTTATCTATCTCAACAACTGAAACAACATGAACAGAACTATCCAACCCATGACCTCGAGCTCGCAGCCGTAGTTCTAGCCCTGAAGACATGGAGGCACTACCTGATGGGAAATCGTTGTGAGATTTATTCGGATCACAGGAGCCTGAAGTATATATTGACTCAGAAGGAGCTGAATATGGGACAGAGAAGATGGATTGATCTAATCACGGACTATGACTTGGACAATCACTATCACCCCGGTAAAGCCAACGTGGTAGCAGATGCCCTTAGATTGCCGTGCCGCTTGAACTCCATGATTTTGAAGGAGCAACCAAGCTTGCACAAGGAGATGGAAGATTTCCGAATGGAATTAGTGAGTGAAGGATTTTTGGCTAGCATAGAACTTCAACCCACTTTGATCAGCCAGATCAAAGAGGTGCAGAAAGGAAATGCTAGTATCGACGGAATCAAGCGTCGTATCGGTACAGGAAAAGTACCCAGGTTCACGGAAGACGAAGAAGGAGTTTTGTGGTACAAAGGATGCCTTTGTGTACCAGCAGATTCAGAGTTGAAAGAAGTTATTCTGAAGGAAGCTCATGATACTCTTTATTCTATCCACCCCGGAGGAACGAAGATGTATCAAGATTTTAAAGAACAATTTTGGTGGCATAAGATAAAGAGAGAAATCAGAAGCTATATCGCCAAGTGTGATATATGTCAGCGAGTCAAGGCGGGACATCAAAGACCCGCTGGATTGTTGCAACCATTGCAGATTCTGGAATGGAAATGGGATTTCGTTGGAATGGACTTTATCACCGGATTGCCTACTCCTAGTAGGGGAAATGACTCTATCTGGGTCATAGTGGACAGATTGTCCAAAGTCGCCCATTTCTTACCAGTCAAGACCACATATCAGAGTTCGAAGCTAGCGGAGTTATACATCGCTAGAATCATCAGTTTGCATGGAGTCCCCAAGAACATCGTATCGGATCGAGGAACTCAGTTTACCTCGAGATTCTGGAAGAGGGTCCAAGAAGGTTTAGGAACCCAACTAGATTTCAGCATAGCTTATCACCCTCAGACCGACGGAAAAACGGAGCGAGTAAATCAAATACTCGAAGACATGTTGAGAGCCTTTGTGTTAGAATATGGATCTCAATGGGAAGACTGTCTGCCGTTTGCAAAATTTTCATACAACAATAGTTATCAAGCTAGTTTGCAAATGGCCCCATTTGAATTCATGTACGGAAGGAAGTGTCGCACCCCTTTGAACTGGTCGGAAGTTGGAGAGAGTCAGATTTTCGGACCCGACATCCTACGAGAAGCAGAGAGAAGGTTCACAAGATTTGTGAGCACCTCAAGACCGTCCAGTCCAGAAAGAAGAGTTACGCCGACAAGAGACGTCGAGACCTCGCCTTCAACAAAGGAGATTTTGTGTATCTGAAAGTGTCGCCATTGAAGGGAATGCAACGTTTCCAACTGAAAGGAAAGTTAGCCCCTAGATATATCGGCCCCTTCAAGATTCTGAACCGTCAAGGAGAAGTGTCGTATCAATTGGAACTACCCAAAAAGATGTCAGCCGTGCATAATGTGTTCCATATCTCATTACTTCGCAAGTGCCTCGAAGTTCCGGAGAAGACTGAAGTGTTCAAGAACATTGATCACCGGACCATAGAAATCAACGATGACCTGACCTATCCTGAAGTACCAATCCGAATTTTGGAAGAATCTTTCAGAACTACCAGAACCCGAAGCATAAAGTTTCTCAAGATTCAATGGATCAACCACACAGAAGAAGAAGCTACCTGGGAGCGCGAAGATCACATCAGGACGGAATTTCCCGATCTCTTCAAATCCTAGGTAATATTTTTTCGTCCTTTTTCAAATCTCGGGACGAGATTTTGTTTAAGGGGGAAGTTTTGTAACATCCCAAAAATATTAAACTTGGATCATCAAACTCTAATCATCAAAATTAGGGTTAACAAAAACTTTCCCAACTAAAAATATGAAAGCATTCATGTGTGTGTATTCAAAAATTGGATTCTTTTGAATTGCCATGGTTCTATGTTTCTTTGCTTGTAAAATGATTCTTAGGTGAAATAAACATCATCTAAACAATCCCCAAACTTTTCCCAAAGACAAACAACTCAAAATGAATAAATTAAGTGAATGGTCATTTTTGCCAAATTAACTCCCATGCCTACTTTGGCTATCTCTAATTTTCAAAAATCAACAGAAACATGTATAGATCTTTGCACCCCTTGTTAGTACTCATAATAAGGTTCCGAGGCCCACTTTGTGATCATCCAAAAACATTCAAGTGCTAAGTTTAAATGATAGTTTAAAATTGAATCTATCTCATATGGGAAGATCCCATTATTTCAAAAACCACCCAAACAAGCTCAATTTTCAAAACCCAAGCACCCACAGAATCCTCAACACATGCCTAGCACACCCACCAAAAATATTGTCAAAATTCAAAAATAAATTTCTTGCAGCCATTTCATCAAACACTTGGAGACAGAAAATCAAATTGGCCAAACTTCACTATTTTGAGCAGTAATTTGGCTAAGCATTGTTCACCATTGATCACACTTGTCTCCCCCAGTGCCAACCAGTGCCTTGACCACCCCTAGCCCCTACCCATCGCACCATGCCATGCCAAACCGAAGGAACCCTTGCCAGCCGACCATGGCTAGCTAGCCAGAGCAAGCACCAAGCCTAAACACCATGTCTAGGACGCACGCCACCGTCCATCGCCACCCCCTGTCCAGCGCTTGAACCCTGCCAGCCACTGGACCACAAGCCCAAGCCATGCCAAACTTCTCTGAGAGCATGTCGAGAGCACGCCAGAGCGCCACCCTCGACACACGCCCACAGACCGCGCGTCGCCCTCGCCGCGTGCACGCGTGATCACCACCACCCCAGCAACCCCGCAGACACGCCCGTTCGCCACCGCGCGGACCACGCGCGTTGTGCGCCATCAAAACCTCCGTCGGACCCGCTCAGAGCGTCGAAGCGTTCCGACCGATCAGCACCGCCCCACGCCTATCCACCATGCCGTTGAGCTTCGCCAGGGAACATAGAACCGCCCCCTACCGTCGCCCACGCCGATAGCTGCCTGTGCTGTCGACCACGACGAGCTCAGCTCGCGCTCGTTGGTCCCCTCTCGCCACTATAAATAGAGGCCACCCCCGCTCGATTTCTTCACACCAGTCCGTTCCACTCTCTCTCAGAAACATCCCACACCCTTCCCCGGAGCAAGGCGAGCACCAGGTGGCCGGAATTTCACCGGAGTTCGCCGCTGTAGAGGAGGAGAGGCGCCGTCGATTGGAGCCGCCCCAGGAGGAGATGCCGGTGCCAGGAGAATCGACGTCGTCGACTTCGTCGTTCGTCCCCATCGCCGACCCTCGCCTGAGCCCCGGTGAGCCTCCCACGACCCCCACTGAGCCACTAGGGTTCGAGCTCGTCGGTGACATGTTCATCATCGACGATGACCCTCAGCCGTCGATCGCCCTTCTAATCCAACGAACCACATCGCCCCGTACCGCTTCGCGTGTTATGAGCCACTGACGGGTGGAACCCCCTGTCAGCTGAGCCCCGCGCTGCGGAGTGACACTGGGCCAGCCAATTAGCATCTCCCGCGCAGCCCAACCGTTTGAATTTATATTTTTCTATTTTAATTCAAACTCAGTTCTGTACCTAGTTTCAAAAATCAACCCAGCTCGATTCAGTGAACCAAATTGCATGAAACTAATTTGGTTCGAAAGGTACTGAAATACTTAATCCAAGCACGTTGGATTAAAGTCATTTGGATCTGTAGATCACCCTTGGTAAAAATAACGAGGTAGAAGTTTTCCTACATTCAAACATTTTTCAAATTTTAACCATAATAGCTTTTGAGTTTATTCCAACTCTCAAAAATCACATTTGATCATACCATTCAGAATATATAAAAACATATGGGTTAACTTACAGAAATAATGTTCAAGTAACAAAAACATGCCACATAGGAATTTCTAGTCACTTTAATTATTTAAAATAAAAGGGTTAAACCTTATTAAATTGTGACACCACTTTAAATCACATTCCCATGTACTGAAAAATGTGGTGATGACATGTGTCAACATGATCCCATGTTTGAGTTCTAGAATATTAAATCTTCAATAGTTTTTCAATGAGTAGAAATTACTTTTCTTAAATTAAAATAAATAAGACAAAAGCTTTAATCTTGTAATGTTAGTGATGATGCTAGATCATCTATAGTGCACCATTGTGTGATGATTGAAAATATTTAAGTATTGTTTGGTGATTGTGTACCTCGTATTTATTTATAGACGCTAGTACTGACCAAGGATACGAGGAGGAAGGAGGATACTACGAGGAAGAAGCCGATGAGAACTTCAACCACTGCTCTGCTCAAGGCAAGCTTATACTAATACTTATGCAAGCCAATACATGAAACCTTGCAAGTTAACAGTTGCAATTATGAAAGTTAGATAACCTATGCAATGCACTAAGCATGCTTGGTTAGACACATTTGATGATACCCAATCCTAGTTTTACTTGTAAGGCGTATACTTTATTTCTTTATCAAAGCTTTCTCTTAGAGTTTACTTAAGTGACTTGTAGATTCTAGGAAGGTAATTTAAGGTTGCATAAAGAGTATTAAATTTGGCCTAAGCTAGATAATCTTGATGTCATCCTAAGGCATGAGATTGAACTTAATTAATCACCACTTGTTTACCACCCCTCATTAGTACTTACCCCACTTGTAGATGCTAGTGCTAAGCATAAAACTTGATCAACTTTAGATGGGAATACTTGGTGAAAATGGTTATGAAAACCTTGGAATGAGGAGTCATTCTACTGAAATGTTTTGACATGTGTTTCCGAACACCAGATGATTTTGATGATGAAAATGTTGAGGCATGAGCCTTAGCCCTTTATAAAACTGATGGTTGTCTGGATGCGATACCATTCCAATTTTACCGTACAACCACAATACCCAAAAATTGGGTAGTGACTAGAAACTTATATACCTTAGTATGGATTCCCTCATGGCCAAGGTCTGAGCTGAGGCTACCTTGTGAAGATTGTCCACCTGTGCAGTACCCAAGATGACAGTTGGTCATGGTTGGGAGGCCAAACTCACAGGAGAGGTGCCTATACTAGGGCGTGTAATTGAAAGGTTAGGATTGATTATCCGCATACTGAGTATGGTGAATTCAGTATTTGTTCCTGACGGATGTATCGAATGTTGTGGTGAAAGTGTACAATCTCTGCATAGTGTCAAACTATTCGAATAGCCGCGTCTGCGGTTATGGACAGTTGGAGTGGCCATACTGTTCCCCTGTCAGATGTTTTCAAAATGACTTGTGAAATGAATTGAGATATTGACTTGAGTTATGATATGAAATTCAAGTTCCACGTAGGTGTTATAAAATTTCAACTAGCTTTTCTTGCTTCTGAACTTAGTAGAGGTAAATCTGGCTTTTTGCAAAACAAACCTAGAGCTTAGTGTCCTACTACAAAAAACCCCTTAACTTGTTAGTAGTAGTTTGCGAGTACTTAAAAAGTACTCATGGCTTTGTCCTTGGCTATTCCCGTGGCCAGACTATGAATAGGAGTACCAGGATGATGGACCGTAGGAAGGTTACAACAACTAGGATCATCTCCCATCGTCAGCATTTCCTGTGACCCCGAAGATGGAGCTTCGCCTACGCTACCTTTATTATTATGTTATTCCGCTGCTTGAGTTGTATTACGAACTGGATCATGAGATCCTTATTTGTGTAAGACCTTATGTATGGTTTGTAATGGATGATGTACTCTGGTATCCAAATCTGTTATGTCTCGCAAAAATGGTAATCCTGGGATTGCGATTTATGGCATAACAGGCATCTGGGATTAAAAATACGGGTGTTGACAGCCATCTATGAAGCATTCTTCTTATAAAAAATGAGTGAGATAGAAAAGAGGAAAGAAGAGAAAAAAGCACCATTTTCCCATGGTAAATAAGAAGATTGATGAGATTCTCATTGTATGTTGCCTTGTAATTTTGATATGGGATAGCTGCTGTGTCATGGGGAAAGGGGTACCACGTTGGCGGTTCTCTATGATACACATATACTTACTATGACAAGAACTTACCGATAACTAAAGTTGAGTAGCATGAGGAACGGCCCTTGTACTCAAGGGATATGAGATTGCCAACTTATACTTTTTCAAGCATATACTCCATATTTTGTTCACTTTAACCTTAATCACTTCAAAATGCTTATGATAGGGGAAATGAGAGCTGAAATCTAACAGGTACCATAATTTTTTTTAGCTCTTTATGAAACTTGAAATCCTTGCTTCCCTTTGAAGGGCCTTTCTTCCACTTTTATATTGAGTTTCCACCTTCTATCTTTACGCAACAATTAAGAGAGCATAGTTGTCATTCTTAGTTTTATGTGCATTGTCCCAAAACTTATTGATTGATTCATAATGTTGATATTGCTTGTTCTTGAACTATTTGTATCTAGTCATCCTTATGAACTTTGAAGGTGTCCTCTGCATTTATGTTTTGCTACTCCATGAGGGTCAAGCTGAATACCATTATGCTATGGTTTCTATATGTGAAACAAACAAACGTCTTTCAATGCATTGGTATTCATGATCTTTGTTTGTATCCTTTCATGTTGCAGCATAGTTGCTATGTCTTATTGTTAGAACTACATCTTTCATGCTCATTTTTAGAGTACTTTGATCTTAGCTTTCAGTGCGTTGCAAATACCTTAGATTTTGATGGTGCATGTCACCTAAAAAATTATTCTTTTCATCACTTACCTACTCGAGGATGTAACATCCCAGCATTAGAGCCTAAACATAACCTGAACCCAGATGTGTGCATTGCATTCATGCATAGAAAATCCGAATAATTTTTGCGCTTTTAAAACAGAACTTGTCAAATTGAATGAAGCTTCTCTTAGCTTGATGGAATTGAATTAGATCATCAAGTTGACTGCGATAAGTTTCAATAAGACCTTTGCTAAAACCTTATTTTGGGTAAGGGAGATTTGATCTAAGGGTAGATCAAATGTACTATAAGTTAAACCTTAATACAATGTGAATTATACTTGATCATTAGGTGATCATATTATAGTATTCATTATAATCACTCATGAGTACCAAGTTAGAAGATATAACACCAAATATGAATTTAACAACTATATCTTAATCTCATCTGCATAAACCCTGAGTATCATGGTAATATCTAACCCTAATTCTTAAGTAAGATTGAGTAGGAAAGAAACTAAGTTTAGATCATGCACCTATACCTTTCTTTCCATATCAATCCTGATCATCCCTATTGAGTTATATTTCAATATCTGTTGTTCATTAATGTTGAGGAATCAACTATTGATTCACCAGATCTCAATCTATCAACTCTTGAACATATCATAGTTTACACTTAAAGTGCCTATATAGAAACAATTAAGGAGAGGCAAATAGTGATGTAAGCTTTAGAATTCATCTATAGGATGGGAAAGATTGAAAAGAATCCAATCAACAGGATAATTGATAAAGTTAAATTCCTCCTAGATAAATATAAGAACTATTTATATTATCTAATCCTATGGTAGTAAAGAAGATTACAAAGATGAATACTAAAGATAGTTACCAGGAGTAGTCCTATTGGATCAAGTAGGTATAGTCAATGAATTATATCTCTTAATCCAATAGAACTAAACAGAAGATAATTATCATACAACTGCAATGTTGTATGGATGGAAGCCTTGATTAGCCAACTGGAAACCTAAACCATAAAGGATCACAAGATTATAATGATCAATACTTATTCACCAAGATTGAGTATTTATGTCATGTATAAGTGGTATTGGTGGATAAAACATGATTGAAACCCTAATAGAAATAAGTTATCCTAGAGTAGTCATTACAAACCACATAAATATGATTTAGGGTTGGAGTTAAGTGAATCTAAGATGATATTATTCAATTAAAGCTAGTATAGCATAGAGTTATAGAAGTAGTGTTATTCATCTTAAAGGATAGTCAACTTTAGAGAAAGGTAGCTGGATGCATACAACTATTAGAGAAATATTAGTGATGGAGGATTAAGGAAGGTTATGAGTGGAGTTTGAAAGAACTACTTGTTGGATTGAAGATTTTCAATAGTAGTATAGTGGGTATAATCAAGCAAGGATATCAGAAAACTATGAAATGCTTTAGTATCAAACTCATTGGATTTATCCATGAGTTTAGAAGAATTATATATGAATAAGAAGATTTTTAATGAGTAAGCTCATCATACTAACCATGATGATGGATGGGAAGAAGTATTATATCTAGGAAAGGAATTTCTTAATTAGAAATCCAGGATTGTGAAATATAATTATATGTTATAAATTACTCTTCTATTTATTCTTGGTAAACAATCAATTCTAAATCCCAAACCAAGTAGAATATCCATTTCATGTTATTGATCTATCATCTTATGTCCATATCACTCCATAGGAATATTTTCCTATAGAAAATCCTATAAACATATCTTTACCCATTCCTTTCTATAAAACATTCTAATTATAACTTTCTATTATAAAAGGTGATGCCATCAAATATCACAAACAGAAGACAATATGCTTAGTTATTAATTCTTTACTCATATCCATAAAGGAATCTAAGTATATTAAAAACCCTAAACCCTAGGGTAAATATTCATAATTCAAAACCTTAAATTTCTTTGTTTATCACAATAGAATATATACATTGCCATTTCCCAAATTAATGGGAGTAATTATAACCATATCAATGTATTTTATATTTCCTGCATCAAATAATGGTATAACATCATTATACATATAAAAGTTTCTATTCAAACTAGAGTTAAGTCTTATAAACAAGCAAGAATACATCATTCGAGAAATCCATAACTAAAAGAGGAGAGAAAAATAATAAGAAAAGTTTCTACAAATTATTAAAAGAGGTTCATATAGAGAAAATAAAAGAAATATAAAAGGATTGTATAATAAAAGTTCACAAATGATACTAAATCTATTTTAGTATTACTACAAATATCCAGCAAATAAATCCTGCAAAGAAGAGTTCAAAATATAAATCAAATTCAAATCCTAATTGAAAACAGAAAATAGAAAAATGTAAAACAAATAAAAACATTACCTGGCCGTGGCCCAACATCTCTGTTTTTATCTAACGCTCATGTGTAGCCCACAACAGCCCAGTAACCAGCCCAGCTCATTTCTATCTGTGACTGACAAGTGGGGCCAGGGAAGGACTACATGTTGAGAAGAAAGAAACGCCAGGGGGTTATCCGCAAAATAACACGTCTTCGTCATCCTCAAGCACACAGGCAGCTCGCTAGAGGAGCTCGCCACCGCTCGATGCCGTCATCGTCGGCCTTGCGCCAAGATCAACGCCGCTGTCGCCAGGAGAGGATAAGGAGGCCACCGCGACGTCCTTGCTCGTCCTCATCCTCAATTTCCCCCTCTGCAACTCCCTCTCTCTCCATTTCTTCTTCTGACCCGAGAACCCTAGCTCGGAGGTGAGCTGGAGCCGGTGATTCCGTGCTCGCCTCGGCCATGTAAGACCATGGTGGAGATCGTCGTGCTCTTCTTGTCTGTTTTCCCCAACTCGCACTAGCGGAGAAGGCGTGAATCAACCCAATCAAACCCTCATTCCCGACGCTGTTCGTCGACCTCGCCGGCGTCTCCGACCGCGCCTCGCCAAACCACGCACACCATCGTGTTCCTGGTGAGTCACTAAATCTCCTAGTATGCGTAGATATTTCGTTTGCTTCCTAAATCCACGCCAGCGTGATCGACCGCAAGCACCGCCATATGAGCTCATCGCCGGTTGACCTCCGGTGACCAAATAGGGGCGGCGCCAACACCAATTGGTTTGCCTCGATCTCCTCTGTCCAACAAAACTAGCCACAGCCCCGCGCATGCACCAGATCGATCGATTGATCCTCAACCAGTGAGGATCAACTCGAGTGACTTCATGCTCACCTCAGGATCGAACAACATCAACTAGTCTGACTGGTCTTTTTCTCGCGTGGCTGATGACATGGCCTTGCGCCCATGTGTCATCGACTGAGAGTAGAGAGAGGGCTAGTAACAAGTACATTTTCTAAACCTGAGAGCTGAGGTGGACAATGGCCCATGGGTTAGTGACTGAGGCTAGCCTTGAGTGCGGTGTAAAAAGTATTTCCTCTTTAAGAAATAAATTAAATGTTATAAACCCAATTAATAATATTCTAGAAATCAAATAAAGGATTAAATCTTGTTTAATTAATAACTTTTAATCTATAATCCAGAAAAATGTGTATAATATATGAAAATTTGTAGAATAAAAAATATACAACTTAAAATTATTATCAAATATTATTATGATAATTATTTAAATAAATATTATTTAATAAAGGTTTTATAAGTAATAAAAATTTGGTAATTCATAATTTAATAATGATAAATGTTAATAATATAAATAAAATACCAAAAATCTTAGAAAAATAAAAATTATAATTTGAAACCATAATCATGTATTATAATTTCACTTAATTATATTTTCATTATTTATTAAGTAATTCTAAAGTAATCAGAATTATAAAAATCATATCTTATTATTTATAAATCACAAAAATAAATATAATATACCAAAATGATCACAAAAATAATACCTACATGATAAAAATAAAATATTCCACTTTTGAGTTATATAAAAAATTCAACTATTTTAATAAATCAAATTTAAACTTATTTACTTAGTTTAAAATTCATATAAGTGTAAATAACACTTATTAATATTTCTAAAATTAGTCAATTAAATATAATAAATAGAATTAGTCTTAAATATTAATAATATAAGGCCATAATGGTTTAAAACATTATAAATACCCTTTTATTTAAATTATCCTCAACCTTGAGGGAAGATTATATTCTCAAAGAATTCCAGTTCATGATAAAAACCTTAAAGAATAACTTGTAAATAAGTCAGATCATTCATGTCTACTTTAACCACCAAATTACAAAAACTACCACCACACTATAATAATCCATAAGTAATTAAGTAATATTATATTTTGGTTTATAAACCATAACCACTCATTGATAAAAGGTAAATGATACTACTCCATTATAAAAATCAAGAAACCACTACACTAAGTAAAGGAATAACCAATTTTAAGTAACCTAAAGGAAACATTCCAAATACAAAAAATACAAATGTTATAAGTATTATCCTTTCAAAATTATCTATATTTTAAAGTTAACTTTAGTCTCCCAAAAATTAAATATAATACAATAAACATTATTATGTATTTTATAGTTAACTTTGTTCTGAAGTAGTTAAGTTATAAAAACATCTCAAACCCAAACCATTCGAGCAAAGATAAATAACAGCTACCCAACTCAACGAACCCCAAAGCTTGTTTAAACCTTATAAGAGAAACCTTTTCTTCGAAGGTTATTCTTTTTGCCACTTCAAACAAGAACTCTTATATAAGCAATTTTGACTAGTATTTTATAAGTATATATTTTATTGCTACATATGTGTTGCTCACAACCACTTATAAACTCTAATAGAAGAACAAATGTCAAACTTATCTAAACAGACCATACATTCCAAAGTAACCATTTCCGGAATCCAAACCCTAGGACAACGTTATTCCCGAGATTTGCGTTTAGAACATGCATCACATTACTTATGCATAAAAGCATATTGCTTATTTAAACATTAGTCCTTATCGGACCAATGATGCTGATTTCAGATTTTGGATCTTATAGTGACTCGAAGACCGTGAGTGCATAATCTTGCAATCACAAAAGGCAAGTTCACACTTTCTCATGTCCTTTGTTTATTTTCTGTAAAGTATTTTAAAAATCCAGTGTTGTTATCACCTGCATTTTAAAAAGGTCTTAAAACACTATTTTTGATAATAATGTGAACTATTGGTTACTGATCCTGGGTGATCAGCTAATCTATTAAATCTGACAGTTGGAATACCACTGTTCAGAACTATATCACCTAGGACTTAACAACCAATGTCGCCAGTTATTCTTGCGCCGTATATTACGCGTTGACCATGAGATTTGGAATGGGACAGAGAAGTCAGCTGTATCTTTTTCCTCTCGCATGAAGCCGGATGTGCAGGTCGTGGCTGTTATCCTTGAAGCGTGCATACTAATTGGTAACTCGTAGAGGATATGCGGCATATGGGTGGGAACCCTCATCGTCCCACGATAGTTCTGGCATCTAACGGTTTGTACAAACCATTGTCGTAATTCATTATGTGGGCATGGTGTACACCAAGGAGGCATGCGAGGTCGCGAAGGGGGTAGTGATTGACTTGGATCATCTTTTGGTCCCCACATCATGGAATTGTGGACGGGAATAACTTGCCTGGTTGTGCAACAAAGAGTTGATCGCTCATGGGCACCTCTGCAGAGTGTAAGAACTGTAACTTGTTACTGCATGTTCCGGGAAGGAGCTGCGAATGCGGCGGGAAAGGAACTCCATGAAAGTTCTGGTAAACCCGTGAAGGCTGACGGACATAGCTTTTCAGAATAAAAGCAACCTTTGAAGAAATGTTTGTGAAAAACTTGCATTGCCTACGACCTACGGTCTGTGGCTGTAGTTATAGTGCATCAAACACTCCTTTTCTAGTGAATTGATGAGTACGCTCATACTCAAAGTATCTTCTTAACCCTTGCTAGATTCTGAAGCCATTAAGACGATGTCTACACGAAGTTATGCTCCAGGAATCATCAAAAGCTAAAGCTCTTCAATGAAGTCAAGGAAGTCAACATATACATCAACTCAAGTGAAGACAAAGTTACTGATTAGATAGGAATATAATCTCTAGTGAAAGAACCTAATTCTATAGTGTATTGCAATAGCAGCAATGCCAATTCCTTATTTAATGAAGGAAATATGCCCGAGAGGCAATAATAAAGTGGTTATTATCGTATTCCTTATTTATGATAAATGTTTATTTTACATGCTATGATTGTATTAATACGGAAATGTTAATACATGTGTGTTTAATAAACAAAAAGGAAGTTCCTAGTTATGCCTCTCTTATAAACTAGCTCGTTGATTAACAAGATGATCAAAGGTTTCCTGATCATGGACATTGGATGTTGTTAATAACGAGGTCACAACATTAGTGTAATGGTGTGATGAACATTCATCCGAAGTATAGCATTACGATCAAAGTCATTGAGTTTATATTGCTATAACAACTTACGAAGTGATCGAAATCCTTAGACCATGAGATCATGTCAATCACTAACACCGGAAGAGTTTCTTGATAACATCAAACGTCACACCATAACAGGGTGATTATAAAGATGGGTTCAGAACTACTAAAGTGTTATGTTGAAGCCCATGGATCGAGAGTGGAATTTGTTCATCCCGATTACGGATAGATATGCTCTGGGCCCTCTCGGTGATATCACATTGATTAGCTTGCAAGCAAGTGATTTGATCACTAGAATGTTATATCACGGGAATGAGAAAAGAGTGCATGTCAGTAATGAGATCAAACTAGGTATGGAGATACCGATGATCGAATCTCAGACATGTAATATATCGCGAAACAAAGGGATTAAGATACTAGCGTAAAAGGTTCCGACGATCACAAGAAAGTCATCGTTGAATGTGTGGGAGTCAGTATGGGTCTCCAGATCCCGGTTCTGATTATTGATCTGAGAGGGGTCTCGATCATGTTCGCATTATTTGCGAACCGTAGGTTGACACACTTAAGAGACACCGACATCCATTTGGAGCAAAAGTTTCATGCCGAAAAGAATAACAAGCGCAGGAATTTATTTCACTAGATACCGAAACGGGTTTTCTGGTGAAATTGCAGAAAGTGTTTTTGCATGTGAAATGAAATACTAGCAAGGGGTTATATGTGAATGTTTGTCATTAAAGTAATTGACAAAATTCTGAATAAATAAAAGGAGTTTTATTTAATGAGAGTTTGCATTAAATTTGGTGGAAATTTAATGGGAATTTGAGTGGGTTTTTGAGTGGAGGGAATTGAAAGGCATTTGAGTGAGTAGAGTGTCCACCCACATGAATGTGGAAGAGGTGGGGGCAGCCCCATGGGTGGGCGCATGGCCCCTTGGGTGCACCCCCTCTCCCTATAAAAGGATCCCCCTCCCTCTCTCTCACTCACACCTCCTCGTGAAGGATCTCTCTCCCCCTCTAGTATTTATCCCCCATGGTCTCGGACTAGCAAGATACATGTTCCCAGTGGCTTTTCGGCAAGAAAGAGTTGTGCTTCCGCTGCATCTCTGGAGCGAGGAGGCGGAGGTTGCTCGTTGCCTCGAACGTGTGTGCGAGCACGGATGCCCTGCTGATTTGCGGCGCTAGGACTTCCTCTCGATCTTGAGATCGGCAAGAGATCGTCTACATCAACCACAAGTCGAACTCGTTAAGCTTTGTCGGTCTTCAAGAGTATGTTATCTACGGATATACATCCGCCCGTTGTTTGTATCTAGTAGAGAGATCTTGGTACATAGTTCCCATCGTAGGAATTTTTTTGTTTTCTATGCTGCGAACCCTACAGTGGTATCAGAGCCGGATCTATGCGTAGATGCTTTGCACGGGTAGTACACATATGTGTATGTGGGCGATGATGATAATTTAATTGCTTCTTAGTTGTACTTTGGATATGATGGGCGATGATGGCATAGTGGGATGAAGCGGTCCGGACAATCTTTACATGTCCTCGCACATGAGACCTGTTCCATGCTTGACATGCAACTAGTTTGCATAAGTGGCTAGCGGGTGTCTTTCTCTCCTACTATAGTCAATATCTAATTTGCAATGAGTTGTCAACAATTTGGTTATCCTCGTTGTGGTTCATGTTTGTAGGTAAGAACGGTTCTATCTTCGAAAGCCCTAAGCCACGTAAAACTTGCAATGGATAAATTAGAGGCGTCTAGTTTAGATTGTTGCTGGGCTAGTGTTATGATATGGTGATGTTATAAGTAGAAGTATACGATGATACTCTTACAACATACATAACGTGTAAATTCCATAGACCTTGGCCTTACACATAAAGGTACGATAGTGATCATACCACGGTGCACATGATAGAGATCATATGCGGGAACCATATCATTTCACTAATAAACATGTGATGTTTGATTGAATCTTATATTGCTTGTTTGGCGTTTTATTAGCATAATAAGATGATCCCTCATTTAAATATCAATATAAGAATGTGTTCTTCCTTAAGTATGCACCGACAATGTTTCATCGCTTCAAGACATCACGTGATGATCGGGTGTACTTGAATCCATGAGCATATCTCGGGTGTAAGACAGTTACACAGGCGAATACTAAGGTTCTTACTTGGTGAGCCTAGCATGTACAGACATGGCCTCGGAACACGGACCGAAAGGTTAAGCATGAGTCATATGTTTTGATATGATGACCATATGGATGCTCGCCTTTGAAGCTACACCAACTCACGTGATGATCGAACTTGGTGTAGTGGATTTGGTTCATGTAATCACCAAAAAGGCACGAGGGATGTCATTTTTGAGTGGGAGTTCATTTCTAATTTGGATTAGTAGAACTCAATTTATCATAAATTAAATCAAAGTGAATTTGCATAATTTGTTGTAGTCATTGGCATTCGTTCACCACCTTATGCTTAGTTGTAATTGAGATAATAGAACTATAGAATTCTAGATATATACTTTATGAACTGGTATCGTATTGTGCTGAGTGTCAATCAAAGTTTAAAGTCCTATTGCAAACTTTCAGCAAACTCTGTTTACTCCATGAAGTTTAATAATTAGTATTAAATCAAGAGTAACAATTCCAGTGTTAGTATCTTAAGTATCATGTTTGCCTCCATGATTCTTGATTGATTTAATATCAAGTTTATCTAGGAGCTGAAAGAATTGTTTCAAAAACCATCATGTGTGGCAGATATGACGATATCTGAAACAATGTTTTGGTTGCAATATGATTGAGTATAATATATGTTCTCATATTGGATGAGAATTTACGAAGGTATGAGATGCTAGACATCCTAATCATCCAAAAGGGTTTTGGAAAGTAATGTTATACTCACAATCCGCCTTCATAAGCTACAGTAGCTTGATCATGAAAGTCGTCAAGATAAGGGTGAATAGAAGATTTATGTAAAGTGTTTACTACACTAAAATATTACTATAGAATGGATTTTGAAAGAATGCCGATCATTTTGATGATGGTGATCTACTTCAAAGTGCAAGTCCAAAGGTATTATTATTTGAATATACACGCTTTGGACTATGTGTCATGTATATGGCGCCACTTTTGTTGTTGATAGATTCTTTTAAAAAGGAAAAGGAAATGCTGAAAGAGAATCTATAAAATATATTTGGCAGAAAAGAAAATATTGGAAATATCAAATTTAGGTATATGGATGATATACATGTTATGGTTGTATTCTTTTCTTGTTAAACAATGTGGTTCTTGGGTATTGGATACCGAATTGGTTGGTATGAAATGTCATACAGAACGACGCAATTCATGAACCACAATGGCCTAAGTAACTAGCAAGAGAATATGTGATTATGTTCATCGAAAACAAACAAACCGTTGTTTGTATTTCTCGTTGACATCAAGGCTTGACTTCAAGATTTGTTTTAATAATTGTTATTTAAATCAGGTATTATGAGAACAAAGGTTGTTCAAATAATTACCGTATTCCATATAAGATGGATGATTTACAAATCTAGTTGGAGAAATCACATCCATAAAACCTAATGCTAAAATGTCGCAAGACAAATGATTGAAAAATCACTTACGAAGTGACATCTCCGTTTAAATTATATTGGAAATAAAACATGAAGAATTTCCATATACATGGATTTTTGGAGTCTTTGATTTGATCAAGTGACGCTTGTGAGACTTTCCTCGGGATAATTATAAACTTCGTTCAAAGGCCAAAGAAGAACGAATGACTAAAATATTGGAATTTATACATATCGATGTATGTAGTCCATTATGTGTAGTCGTAAGCGATGGGTTTCAACTTCATATAATTTCTCCGGAAATTTGAGTGAATATTCACTTAATGAGAAAGAAGTATGAAATATTTGAAAAACGTTTCAAAGACTTTCAAGATGAAGTGAAAATCATTGTAACAAGAAAATAAATGGTTTATGATTTTATCATAAGGGATTTATTTGAGTTACAAGTGTAACAAGAAAATAAATGAATTATGATTTTATCATAAAGGGATTTATTTGAGTTGCAAGTTTAGCAAAACACCTAGATTTACATCTCCCAAAACACCATAGGAGTATGGAGTGTTTGAGATTTGTAATAAAACCAAGGTTGGATCAAAGGTGTTCTTTATAAAACTGCCATTATGTTTTAAAAGATTAAAGCTTTAGAGACTACCGCTTTTACACTGAAAAGAGATCCATCTTGATCTGTTGAAATGACACCATGTGAGTTATGGTTTGGGGTAAAACCCAAGTTGTCCTTTCTTAAATTTTGGTATGCTAAACATAAGTAAGATGTTTACAACCAAAGTCGGATGAGCATGTCTTTGTAGGTTATTTCGAATAACAATTGGTTATTCCTCCATAACACCAAGGACAAAAGGGTTTGTCGCTTGAAATGTAAAGTTTCTTGAAAAAGGAATTTTTCGTAAAAGTTTAGTGGGAGGACAATAGAACTTTGATAAGGTTAACGAACCTTAGCTATATGTGCTGAGTTGCGTAGTGCCAGAAAATGTTCCGGAGGCAGCCAGAATGCTCATGGCTCACGTGCCTCAAAGGTTGTGGTCATGGAGGTCTAAGTTCTTATTGAACCAAGTCGGTCGGATAAACAATCAAATACTGATATTTGAGAGTAAATCATTATTGTTTGACAATGATGAACCGATTACATGCAAAGAAGCGATGATGGGCCCTGACTCCATCAAATCGCTTGAAGCCATGAAATCCGTGATAGTTCCATACACGAGAAATCAAGTTTTGAACTTGGAAGACCCTCCGGAAAGGTGTAAAAACCTATCGGTCGTATTTGGATCTATAAAGAAACAGACATGGATGTTTCACATCTATGAAATAGTCGACATGTCGTAAATTATTTTATGACAATGTTCAAAGGAGTTGACTATGACAAGATTGGATCTTTCATAGCGATATTTAGTCTGGATGGATTAAAGTAGCAACCACTACATATAATTTGGTATATGGTAGATGAATAAACAAAACAAAATTCTTCTAATAGAATGGTTACCTAGGACGTGTACAAGACACGGTCCAAAGGGTTTTGTTAAATTCAAAGGATGCTAAAATGGCATGCAAACTTCAATGGTTGAAGTAAGCATCGCGGACACTACAAGAAATGTGCTATACTATGACCTTTTGATAGTGACCCCAAAAGAAATCGTCATAAATTTATGACGATCTTGCTGCAATTGGTCATGAGCTGTTTGTAAGGGGCAAAGGATAGAAAATGCATGACGATTTGTCCCAAAAACGTCTAAAATTATTTACATGAAATCGTCATAAGATGGTGTGTACTGTTTGGGGCCTTGTTTGGAGCATACTACGACGATATAGAATCGTCATAGTCACTTATGACGCTATAATAACGTCGTAGTATGTTAAGCACTGGGATGACTGTGCTGCCACCTCCTCAATGTGATCCATGTGTCCTGTTAGTTGTGTGCTAGGGATTTTTTAGGTCAGGCCTGGATGGGCCGATTCTTTCAGGTCAGGCCCAACAGCTTCTTTGGCCTAGATAATATTGTTAGGCAAAAAAGATTGCACTAGCTGGGACTTGAACCCACGACCTAGCGATGTGAGGCAGCTGTCATAACCACTATGTTATAGTTGTGTTGTTGCAAATAATGTATAAACAACTCTATCTATACTATTAGTATTATGGAACAGAACATGACCACAGAACCGAACCTTACCACACAGAACGACACATAACAGAACATGACCACGCTCCCTTCGTGGTGACCGGCGGCGGGCGGGGCGACGCTGGACGGCGGACCGGCGGCGGCGGGGGCGACGCTGAATGGCGTACCGGCGGAGGGGAAGAGGCGGTGGTTGCTGGCGGGCGGAGGGGCTGAGGCGCCGATGGAGGGGCTGAGGCGCCGATGGAGGGGCTGCGGCGGTCGTGGCCGGCGGAGGGGCTAAGGCGCCGGCGGAGGGGATGCGGCGGTCGTGGCCAGCGGAGGGGCTCCGGTGGTGGTGACTGGAGGAGGTGCTGCAGCAGTCGACATCAGTTAGGACCCTCTCCTCTCTCCCCTGTTGATATACTTCCTTGTTAATTTCAGAGCCTAGTTTCATTAGGGTTTCAAAATCCATATTTTCAGATGATGTTTAGAATCAATTCAAGCCCAAACCTTCAGGTCTTTTTTGCCTTTAGCTAGATGTAGGCATAGAACTATATTGTTGGAGCTTATCTAGGTTTTGGTTTAATTTCTGCTAGCTAGTGTGTACACTTCAGTGCAATTCTAACTTGCAATATTTTTCGGTCTTTTGCAGATGGACAGAAGCTGGATAACAAAAGGAGTTAGAAGGATTTCTTATGAGCATCTAAGGGGAGTGGATGAGTTCATGCGATTTGTTCGTAGAAGTGTTCCCGATGATGCTCAAGTTTTATGCCCATGCCCCAGCTGTATGAATCGTGTTGAACAAACTCTACCAAATGTAGAGGCTCATCTGCTAATGCGTGGGATGGCATGCACGTATGATAGGTGGATCCGTCATGGAGAGCCTTTACATCCAGAACCCGGATCTGAACCTGAACCTGGTGAAGGCGCAGATCATGTTGATGATGGCGGTGAGTTTGTACAAGATGATGTTCCGCAAGAGGATGTTGGTTTGGAGGCAGAGGATGGCTATGAGGATGATAGAATCCCTGATCTGTTTAGGGATTTGTACGAGTCTGAACCGCAAGGTGCTGGAGAGCATACAATCTATGCCAAGCTGATAGAGGAGGCCAAGCGCGCAGCTAGTGATGGTGGGACATTGTCCAGATTTTCTTTTACCGTGAAGTTACTCCATGTCAAGTCCTTCTACCGAATCAGCAATGTTGCCTTCAACGCAATACTCCGTATCTTGACCATCCAATACCCTAAAAGTGCAATTCCCAAATCTTATGAAGAAGCATTGGGTATAATCGGTTGATTGGGGCTTGGTTATGATTCAATCCATGTCTGCCCGAACAACTGTATCTTGTTTTGGAACACGTACGACAAGCATGACAGGTGCCCGAAATGTGATGCCTCAAGGTGGAAACATGCGGATGGGAGGAAGCAGATACCGGAGAAGGTGTTGAGGTACTTTCCTGTGATTCCAAGGCTACAGAGGATGTTCATTTCGAAGCAACAGTCGGAGGATGTACAGTGGCACAAGCTAAAGCGGCAACCCGTGGATAATGAACGTAGCCATCCAGCCGACGGAAAGGCATGGAAAGATTTTGATGATAAACATAAAGAGTTTGTCGCCGATGCGAGGAACATCAGACTCGGCTTTGCCACAGATGGCTTTAATCCATTTGGAATGAGCTCGAAATATAGCATGTGGCCGGTATTTGTTGTGCCGTACAATATTCCACCATCGGCATGTATGGAGCAGTCCAACTTCATGATGGCTTTGCTAATCCCCGGTCCAAAATCTCCAGGAAAGGATTTTGATGTCTTTATGGAGCCCCTAGTAGAACATCTCCTCAAACTCTGGAAGGGTGTCCGTACCTATGATGCCCTGAGTCCTGATAAGTTCGATCTCCGTGCTGCGATAATATGGTGTATCCATGATTTCCCAGCGCTGCACACTTTATCGCGGAGGCTCACGTCTAGTTATCAAGCATGTGTGCGTTGTGACAAGGATCTGTGCTTGGAAAGAATAAGGAACAAGATATGTTGGACCGGGGGAGCCGTTTTCTTCCCCGCCACCATCCTTGGCGAAAAAGCAAAGATTTCAATGAAAAAACTGAAACCCGTGACCAGCCAGCGGAGTTCACTAAAGAAGAGCTCGAGCAACAGCTTCACAATGTGAAAGATGTGAGACCTGGAAAACATCAGAAGAAAAGGAAGCGTGAGGATGGACAATGTTGGGACCGGAGGGCTATTTTGTGGGACCTCCCTTACTGGGCAGATCTCAAGTTGAGGCACAACCTTGTTGTAATGCATATCGAGAAAAACATATGTGATAATCTGCTTGGCACATTTATGAACATCGACGGGAAGTCAAAGGATACAGTTAACTCTAGGCTTGATTTGGAAGACTTGGGCATAAGAAAAGATTTGCATCTTCATCCTGTTGAAGGTGGAGAGTCGTTTGAGATGCCAGAAGCATGGTATACAATGACTAAAGAAGAAAAGCTTGCATTCTGTGAATTTATAAGAGCGGTGAGATTTCTAGATGGGTATGCCGCTAACCTAGCAAAATGCATGTCTCCTGATGGATGCAAGCTCCAGGGACTAAAAACTCATGACTGTCACATCCTCCTTCAAAGGATTTTACCGGCTAGACTCCGTGGAATTTTGGATAAATAAATATATGAAGCAGTTGCTGAGCTGGGGAATTTCTTCAGAGAGTTGTGCGCCAAAACACTGAAGCTATCTGTTCTTGAAAGACTCGAAAAAGAAATCGTAGTTATCCTTTGTAAGCTTGAAAAGATCTTTCCTCCGGCCTTCTTCACGGTGATGGTTCATTTGATTGTGCATTTACCCAAAGAGGCAATGCTTAGAGGCCCTGTACAATACGGCTGGATGTACCCTGTCGAAAGAAGGATGCTTACATTTAAGCGTTATGTACGAAACACCGCCAGGCCTGAAGGGTCGATTGCCGAGGCATATATTGTTGATGAGTGCCTTACATTTTGCTTGAGGTACTTCGACGATCTGGAAACAAGATTCAATAGGCCGGGTAGAAATAGAGAGCGGGATGATTCGCACGTTGGTGATGTCTCTGTTTTCAACCATGGTGTAAACCTTCTTGGAGGGTCAGAGTACTCGGAGGCTGGTGATGAATATGACAAGATGCATTGGTATGTGCTAAGGAGTTGCCCTGAGGTTCTACCATATATCGAGTATGTCATCTCTTGTGCATGCACCCTTATCTTTTTTATTGAGTTGGAAGGAACCCATTTGCAAGCCTGATGATTTAATTAACTTTATGTTTTTGTTGGCATTGCAGGTTGTGCAAAATAGAGCTGAATAAGCAAGGTAGCCGCATCAATGTTGATAGATGGCTCGCGAAGGGATTTGCTAAGTGGTTTAAGAATCATGTGAGATCTTTAGTCTTGGAATCAATTGCCACATGTTTTTTTGTGTGTGTTTTTGTTACTAACCCTGCTTTATTTGTGCAGATTGGAAAATTGCATGAGGACAATAAGGTCAGTGCTGATCTTTTTGCTTTGGCATGTGAGCCGGATAGGCGAGTGAGGCTGTATTCAGCATGTATTGTTGACAGTGTCCGCTACCACACAGTTGACCGCGAGAAAAATAGAAACACGCAGAACAGTGGAATAGTTGCCGAGGGAGACCATGATGGTGAAGATATGGACTTCTATGGTAAGCTTAAAAGCATCATAAGGCTCCAATACAACTCCAGTAGAGGCGTCCATCGATCGTTCGTCTTGTTCCGTTGTGATTGGTTTGATCTTCGTGGCAGAAAGAAGATAAGGATCCAAGATGACGGACACTTCAAAAGCATTAACACTGGAAGGTGCTGGTATAAGAGTGATCCATTTATTCTAACGACACAAGCAACAAAGGTGTTCTATGTGCCAGACACCGACTTGCGTGGAAATTGGAAAGTTGTGCAAAAGTTTCAGCACAGACATTTGTGGAGTGTGAAAGAAACTGAAATGGAGAAGGGTCTCAATGGTGGTGGTGGTCTAACATACCAAGATGATAACAGTGAGGAAGTTCCAGTGCAAGAGAAAGAACCCGGTGTGCATACTAGATTGCGAAGGAGACGGGAACGAGTGTTACTTGATGCTTCATTCGTAGAAAACATTAGGAAAAGAAGGAAGGAGGTAGTGGAGGGCCATGAATGCGATGATGAAAACATGGTAGATGACACAGTCCTCCAGTACTGTAGCGATGGTGAGGATAAAAGGCAGATGCATTTCGACGATGATGATTAGTGGCTCACTGGAAACATGGTAGATGACAACATGCAAGGTAAATTCTATCATCCATTATCTTTTCTTTTTTATTTCATTGCTAGTGGCTCACTGGAAATTGCTATTCTTTGTTGCAAATGCTAGTGGTGGTGAGGAGCAAGATCAGATCAGGAGCAGTGGTGGTGAGGAGCAAGATCAGATCAGGAGCAGTGGTGGTGAGGAACAAGATCAGATCAGGAGCAGTGGTGGTGAGGAGCAAGATCCTTTTAGTTGGATGAGCATGTACTACTATTTCTGCCTATTGTTGCCTTGTAATCTTGACCATGTACTACTATTTCTGGATGACCATGTCATTTTAGTTTCTGGATGAGTTATGAATATCATTGTGACTTGTGGATGATCATTGTGATTTTAGTTCTGAATCTTTGAGTGCATATCATTGTGAGTTCTGAATCTGTCCAAAAAAGGAAAAATGGTGAGGCCTGGGGATCGAGCCCAGGACCTCCTACTACTATTGCAGCGTCAACTGCCACAACACTACACAAGTGACCTTGTTAGGTATCTGATCACATGATATAAGTAGCATTGTATATTGATCACAGGACCATTTAAAAACAAAGCAACCTAATCATTTCATAGATCACAGGACCATATTTACAACCTGATCAAAAGCAACCATTTCACAATGCAACCTGATCAAAAGCAACCATTTCACAATGCAACATGATCAAAAGCAACCAAAAGACCATTTCACAATGCAAAGGATCATTTCATAGATACTAGTAGGTTTGAGAATCATTTCATAGTCTGGACATTACAGGACCAAAAGCATTCTGATAGCTAGGACCTGATAGCTAGGATCATTCCATAGTCTGGACAAGTAGCACCAACAGCACCCTGATAACAACACAACCAGCAACCTAGAGGACCATTTTTACAAAACAGCACCAACCAACACAACCAGCTGATTACATGACCTTCTTAACCTCCAGCTTAAGTCCGTCGGTAGGTCTGCGGCGGAAACGGAACATGAAGACATCGCCCTTATGCATCCTGGACGTCGCCACCACCTTGGACCATTGGGTTGTAATTTTTGCTCCTTTACCCATCCCTTTGCTCATGATGAGGGAGACAATTATGGGATCACGGCCTCCGCATAAGACCCACAGCTTTGATGGGAAGTCCTTGTATGGCCTGATGTTGGCATTGGTGAAGTTCCTTGGGAAATACTGCAATGCAAACAACAATGCAATATACAATCAGCAATGCAATCAGCAATCAGCAAAATGCAATCAGCAATGCAAGGACATAGTGCAAACAATTTGTTTACCATTTTAGCTTTTGGATCCTCGGTGTTTGCTAGCTGCATAGTGCATACATACACTGGTAGAGTGGGTTTCTTCTTTGCAAGTTCCCTCATGAACAACACCTGTGTGTGTTTCAAAGCAATCTTGTTGCCATACACACACCACTTATCAAAACTGACACTTGCCTTTGACTTGGGACCTACATGCAAAGAAAAGGGCACATTTTCAAATCAGCAAACTGCATAAGTAAAAGATAAAGAAAAGGAACAATGGCAGAAAAGGATTTTACCTTGGCACATGATAATCTTGTTGGCAGCGGCGGCTTCCGCGGCAGCGGCTTCCGCAGCAGCTTTCTTAGCACGCCGCTTAGCCTGAGCAGCAGCTCTCTTAGCCTAAGCAGCAGCTCTCTCTGCAGCAATGACAGCTTCGTCATCCGAGCTAAGCTCGATGACCCCCGGAGAGTCCATGGTCACCTACAAAAAAAACTGAATCAGTACATGCATCAACTAGCAAACTAGGCACCAGGCAGTTATCATAAGAATATGAATCAACTAGCAAACTAGCAAACTAATGTTGCAAACTGATGTATCAACTAGCAAACAATAAATTTTCCAGTAGTATCTCTAGCTATTCCTCCCCTACCCTGATCAGCATCATATGCCGTATCAACCTTGCACTTTTATATCATTCATTGCATATGAGGGAAAATGTATATAATACAGCTAGAACTGATGCAGCTTTAGCTTGATTTTCCAGACAATAAGTCTACAGCTAGAACAAGAAACACCCTATATAATACAACTAGAACAAGAAACACCCTGTAAATGGTTCAGCCAAAAGAAAAACAGTGATACGGTCTATGCAGGACTAGAATCACTAGCAGAGAAGCATGAAAGGTTGTGTATTGCATGATACACCAATCAAACACCCTGTAATCACTAGGAACTCGAATCACTAGCAGAGAAGCATGAAAGTTTGTGTATTGCATGATATCACTAGCAGAGAAGCACTCGAATCACTAGCAGAAAAATCACTAGGCAGCACACACAACCAGACCAACAAGGCCAAGCTAGAGAAATTCCCCCAAATCTCTCCTCCCCTGGCCGGGGACAAAACCCTAGCCGAGCCCAGCGCAACCGAAATCCACCCAACAGAAGGAGAGGGACAGGAGATTCAGGAGCGCGAGCGGGAGAGAGGCGGGTTCCCGCCGGTGAATGCGAGAGGCGGCGCCGGAGCAGTCACCAGATCGGCGGAGAGCTCGAGGAGGGGAGATGGAGGGAGAGGGAGAGGGGCTTGCGGGGAAAGGGAGGGAGAGGGACTTGCGGGGGAGGGGAGAGGGGCTTACCGGCGGTGCTCGAGGAGGGGGGCAGAGGGAGGCAGATCGGCGGAGAGCTCGAGGAGGGGAGGGAGGGAGGCGAATGGCTCAAGGAGGGGAGGGAGGGAGGCGAATGGCTAGAGGAGGACTTGGAGGAAAGGGAGGGACTTGCGGGGGACTTGGAGGGGGAGGGGAGGGAGGCGAATGGCTCGAGGAGGCGGAGGGGAGGGGGAGGGGGACTGAGATCCTCTGACTTTGGGTCGCTAACAGGTGGGACCCAGTCCACGCGGGACCCACATGTCAGTGACTCAAAGGCAGAATTCGCTAGGGGAGCCGTGTCCGGGGGAGGGAGGCGTTAAGTCTGCAACAACTTTTCATTTTCTTTTATATATGTGAGATTTTGAAAAAACACATTCGAAAATAAAATAAGATTTAGAATAAGATTTTCATTTTCTTTTATATATGTGAGATTTTGAAAAAACTTTTCTTTTATATATGTGAGATTTTGCAACAACTTTTTATTAGAATAAAATAAGATTTGAATCGGTAGTAAGTGAGTCAGATTTCGTCGCAAAAAACGGGCCGTTTTGTGAATCAACCACCAAATGAAAGTTTCGAAATGCCAGCACCACATTTTTCTAAAATGATAGACCACCTTACATTTACAAATGTCCTAACTGGGGTATCTAAAACCTTTCGGTCCACCCCTGGGAAAAAGACAAATGTCTGCCGAATCGGCAGGAAGTGGGTCCGATTTGAACTACAGGTACATTATCATATGCTCATGATTGTTTGCAAAAATCATTTTTAGACTCACAATATGCTGTTTTATTAGAGATCCAATGCAAGTTTGGCGATACTCATCCCCTAGCTAAGAACCTTCATGCCCGTCGTTTTGACCATAGTTTGAAACTGGCGTAAAATATTCAAAAACTGTCCAAACAATGTAAATCTTTCGCGTGGCGTCATTTTATGTGACACGGTTGCAAGGAAAAATACCAAACTTGGTATATTGATTGCATCTCGAAAAGTCCTTCTCAAAATGAGCTATCATGTTTGAGGTTTCATGGCTTTTCGGTCCAAATGGCCAATGTTATGGCAAGAATCGCTGCATAGTTTGTGATAACGTGCCCATATTGTGCATGCATGTGCATCCTGGGATGGCGAACAATGTTGCAGGAGAAAGTTTTCCTTGTCGTCGCACCGAAAAACCATTTTCTATTTTTCGAGCGCAAAAAACGGGCCGTTTTGTGAATCAACCACCAAATGAAAGTTTCGAAATGCCAACACCACTTTTTTCTAAAATGATAGACCACCTTACATTTACAAATGTCCCAACTGGGGTATCTAAAACCTTTCGGTCCACCCCTGGCGAAAAAGACAAATGTCTGCCGAATCGGCAGGAAGTGGGTCCGATTTGAACTACAGGTACATTATCGTATGCTCATGATTTTTTGCAAAAATCATTTTTAGACTCACAATATGCTGTTTTTTTAGAGATCCAATGCAAGTTTGGCGATACTCATCCCCTAGATAAGAACCTTCATGCCCATCGTTTTGACCATAGTTTGAAACTAGCGTAAAATATTCAAAAACTGTCTGAACAATGTAAATCTTTCGCGTGGCGTCATTTTATGTGACACGGTTGCAAGGAAAAATACCAAACTTGGTATATTGATGTATTGCATCTCGAAAAGTCCTTCTCAAAATGAGCTATCATGTTTGAGGTTTCATGGCTTTTCGGTCCAAATGGCCAATGTTATGGCAAGAATCGCTGCATAGTTTGTGATAACCTGCCCATATTGTGCATGCATGTGCATCCTGGGATGGCGAACAATGTTGCAGGAGAAAGTTTTCCTTGTCGTCGCACCGAAAAACCATTTTCTATTTTTCGAGCGCAAAAAACGGGTCGTTTTGTGAATCAACCACCAAATGAAAGTTTCGAAATGCCAGCACCACATTTTTCTAAAATGATAGACCACCTTACATTTACAAATGTCCCAACTAGGGTATTTAAAACCTTTCGGTCCACCCCTGGCGAAAAAGAAAAATGTCTGCCGAATCGGCAGGAAGTGGGTCCGATTTGAACTACAGGTACATTATCGTATGCTCATGATTTTTTGCAAAAATCATTTTTAGACTCACAATATGCTGTTTTATTAGAGATCCAATGCAATTTTGGCTATACTCATCCCCTAGCTAAGAACCTTCATGCCCGTCGTTTTGACCATAGTTTGAAACTGGCGTAAAATATTCAAAAACTGTCCGAACCATGTAAATCTTTCGCGTGGCGTCATTTTATGTGACACGGTTTCAAGGAAAAATACCAAACTTGGTATATTGATTGCATCTCGAAAAGTCCTTCTCAAAATGAGCTATCATGTTTGAGGTTTCATGGCTTTTCGGTCCAAATGGCCAATGTTATGGCAAGAATCGCTGCATAGTTTGTGATAACGTGCCCATATTGTGCATGCATGTGCATCTTGGGATGGCAAACAATGTTGCAGGAGAAAGTTTTCCTTGTCGTCGCACCGAAAAACCATTTTCTATTTTTCGAGCGCAAAAAACGGGCCGTTTTGTGAATCAACCACCAAATGAAAGTTTCGAAATGCCAGCACCACATTTTTCTAAAATGATAGACCACCTTACATTTACAAATGTCCCAACTGGGGTATCAAAAACCTTTCGGTCCACCCCTGGCGAAAAAGACAAATGTCTGCCGAATCGAGAGGAAGTGGGTCCGATTTGAACTACAGGTACATTATCGTATGCTCATGATTTTTTGCAAGAATCATTTTTAGACTCACAATATGCTGTTTTATTAGAGATCCAATGCAAGTTTGGCGATACTCATCCCCTAGCTAAGAACCTTCATGCCCATCGTTTTGACCATAGTTTGAAACTGGCGTAAAATATTCAAAAACTGTCCGAACAATGTAAATCTTTCGCGTGTCGTCATTTTATGTGACACGGTTGCAAGGAAAAATACCAAGAATTTTTTTTCATGCTGCATCATTTTATGTGGGCATCATTTTATGTGACATATATAGCATAAAAACCCTTATATAAACCCAAACCCAAAATTCTGCCGCCAAAACCCAAAATTTCCCCGTCTCCCGCCTCTCCCGCCGACGTCTCCCGCCCACAAATTTCGGTAGGGGCAATTTGGACAATTGGACTCGGTCCATCCGCACCGAGTCATCGACCGACCCACCCATACCCACTCGGCCACTCCATCCATCCCCATCTCCACCCACCCCCATCTCACGACGCGAGCGGCGACGGCGCACTCGCTCCTGACGGCCACGGTGACCCACCCCTCCCTCCATCTCCCTCCATCGGCAACGCTCGCTCCCTCCATCTCCCTCCATCGATAGCGCTCGCTCCCTCCCTCCATCTCCCTCCATCGGCAGCGCTCGCTCCACGACCCACCCCTCCAGTGCTCGCTCCACGACCCACCCCTCCCTCCATCTCCCACGACGTCCCACGACGGCCAGAGCAGGTGAGTCTCCTGGCTATCTCCCTAGCTCCTCCTACTTCCTGCTTTCTAGGGTTAGGGTTTGTCTCATGGCGTGTCTAGGGTTAGGGTTTGGCTCCCATGGCGTGTCTAGGGTTAAGTTTTGGCTTCCATGGCGTGTCTAGGGTTAGGGTTAGGTTAGACTTTGATCTGATAGGGAGGTGTATTGTCCATGTCCATGTTCAGAAGATAGGGAGCCTCTCTTCTTTTTTTCTGACTATGATCTGTACTAACTATAAGTTGGTTCAGAGATTTTTTTTGGGTTTGAAGATCTGTACTGACTATGATGGATGTAGCTTTTATCTATTGATGCTCGTTCTGGCCTAGCTTTTATCTATTGATTTTTTTTGGGTTTGAAGATCTGTACTGACTATAAGCTGATGCTCCTATTGATTTAGTGAGCACTCTGTTTTCCCCTGTTCTAGGCAAATGTTGGAGCAAGGTACTGATGTGTGTAGTGATGTGGCAGATGGTTGTGTCTCTGAAGTTTCAGGGTGTACATGGTAGCTGGCTATGTGTGTATGTTTATTTTAAGTTCTCTAAGACTATACCAAGTTTATGTGTAATGCTTAGTGTAACTTTGTAGTTAATGCGCAGATTTTATAACTGGACCTTTGTGTAACTGTGTATGTCTATCTGATCTTTGTGGAAGCATCTATTGACAACACACGATCTGACTTTTACTTGATGTTGCTCAGGATTTTGAGATCAGAATGGGAAGAATGACAAGGAAGACGCAGCCTGCTGGTATGCAAATTGCTCCTCATGTATATGCTTGATGCTATAAATGCTGTGATTGGATGTGCTAAGCTTGTAATCTATTTGGTTGTCCATGTAATGTTGTGATTGGATGTGCTAAGCTTATAAGCTTGTAATCTGCTGCTATAATCTTGCTTGTAGCTTTGATGTGCTAAAATTTCTGCTGCTATAATCTTGCTTGTAAGCTTGTATGTGCTATAATTTCTGCTGCTATAATATGTTTGATTGTCCATGTACTTATTCTGCTGCTGCTGGTTCACACCTTGTCATCAAATGCTTCATGGGTTCCCTGGTCCATGTACTGGTTTATATTTTCAATATAGAAATTTCTTGTTAATCTACTAGATCTAATGAAACTAAAACCTGATAAGATACATTGGCTGTTTGAGTTGTCTTGCTCCCATATGCATTTCAACCATCCATCTAATGCATATTTTCTTATCCATGTAAAGAAGCGCCCCTCAATGAACTTGAGAAGATTAGGGCTAGGACAATGATGAGGAACAACCGTGTCTTCCAATCTCTTGGCATCTCCCGGATAGCCTCAATGATTAGAAACTCAAATGGTAGTGCAATAATAGCTGAGGACTCCTCCGCATCTGCCATAACACAAGGCGAGAGCTCGGACTACAATCCTAGAGATGAAGATATTATTGAGGAAGAAGTTGACGATACTGTAGTGGACAAGATTGTAAAGGTGCAAATTCTAACTTGATTGGAGGGGGGTTTATTTGTTTGATGTGTGTTTTTCCTTGTTTTCCTTCATTCTATGCTTACACTGTTTTATTTCTGATCTGTGGTCTAATGCTTTTCATGCGAGGTCCCGAAGGTTCCTAGGAGGAGGAATAAGTGTGCTAAGAGAAAGAGAAATAGTACACGTAGCCCAGATACAACTACAACAATGGCTCCAGGAAGGGTGTTTGCGGTACCACCAAGAGGATCAGATAAGTTGATGTGTCTTGATGAACATGCTACTGCTAGAGTCACAAGAAAGAAAGCGAAGGTGGTTGATGTAGCCAATGAAGGAGGCCTACTTCGCAAGGATGGTGGAAGCTCAATGCAATGGGATGATGGGTCTATGTCCATGGATGAAGGAAGTACCGTCCGTATGGACCTCAGCCCTGTTGCACCTACGGTGGACAGAAATGATGAATTCGATTCCGCACCTGAGCAGCCTATGGGTGATGAAGGTAAGTATGAAATAGTAGTAGCACAAATCCTTTACTAGTCAATTAATTGAGATTATTGTTGTGCATGGATATCAGTATTTCCAAACTAAACAAGTGCCCAAATCTGTTTTCTATAATTTATTTGCACATCTGATTTAAAATATATTTATTGTACTGCTATTGTATTGATATTTGGAAAACTTGCTGTAATTTTTTACTGTTGTAGCTTCTATTTCTACTGATATTGTACTGCTTGCTTCTATTTAAGGCACATCACTTGTGGTATTCAGCCGCAAGAGAAAAGGCACAGGCCTGGAAAAGATGACCAAGGGTTTGGGAAGCAAAGTGAGGATTGAAATTGCTGAAGGGATGAAACGCCCCGAGAGGCCCGTGCTAGCTGCAAAGTCTGCATCAGAAGGTGGGATGATTGCAAGAAGCCATACACCCATTCTTCCACACTTCAAGGAATACAAAAAGGACAAGGCTATGGTGAAAGACTATATAGGAAAAGTTGTTGTAAGCTCATGAGTCCTTACCTGAATCTGTTTTTTCTACTATTTTTTGTCATTTGGTTACTTATCTTATCATTGCTTTATTTACTGTGTTTGTAGGCAAATTTTGAGATGGAAACTGATGCACAGGAAGTTAAGGTAGCTTGCACTGATATCTTGAAGAATGTTTCAAAACAAAGACGGCATTTGGTCAAGAAGAAGTTTTTCGATCAAGTACCAGCAGCTGAACTTAGCATCAAGTCCCCTGTTTCATACATCTCTGATGAGGAATGGCAAGCGCTGCTCAAGCTGTGCACAAACCCGAAACACATGGTATTTTGCATTTCTTGACCTTTACATTCTGTAATTACCATGTGCTGTAGTTTTATATGCTGTCAACTACTGTTTTTTGAAGTTTGAACGTTGAAGGAACATTCATGTCAAGTGAACTCCTTTATTTTATCTGATGTTGTATGTGATAGGATACATGCTCATTTTGTTGCTTGATATGATACATAATCTGGTCAAGTCTCATAAAGTAGTTTATATTCTAGTATGCAGATTGATGGAAATGTTCTTATAAAAATGCTCCCATATGTAGGACACATGCCAAAAGAACAGGACCAATCGAGGACTAGTCAAGTTTTAGCAGAAGACCGGTTCGCGGTGCTATCTAGCTCATCTTTATGCAGCTGTAAGATACACTTACATTTTTATTTAGGTATAATTAACTTGTGTCCTTATAAGCCTGTGTTCTTAATAATGTTGGAAATCATTTCAGAGGGAGGAACGTCAGGGTGAAGAGCTTAATGCCATTGACATGTTTAAGGTCACCCACAACAGCAAGAAAGCTGGTTTCTCTGTCGCAGTTCAAGATGCTATAGTGAGTCACTCCTTTCCTGGTTGTGATTAAATCTGTGTGCGGACTTGTTTAGTTCTGCCTAGGTTTCTTTAATGGTCTACTTGATAAGCTTATTAATGTTGGATATGGTCTATAGTTGTTTGGTAAGCATGTTATTCTTCATTTCTTACCGGAAGGTTGCTCTCCAAGTATGCTGTAGTTCTTGTCTACTTTAAGAACTTATGATACTGTCCATTTCATATTTCTTTGCTTCTGCTCCTAGTGGATTAACTTATTTTTCTGCGATTCTTATCCTACTATTTGTGCACATGCTAATGTTTCCTAACATCTTTGAGCAACTGATTCCAAATGGCAGAGCAAAATGGAAGCTGAGATGGCTAAGCCGGTACCAGAAGGTGAACAGCCAAAGTCTGCTGTGGAGGTGGTTGCCCAAGTTCTCACCAATGAGGCGCCGTCAAGCACATTCCTGAAGAATGTTGGCCTCCAGACGGGCTCCAAGGAGAAGATGAATAGTTCACACGCGGCTGTATCCGCTCATGTCCATGACCTGCAAGGGAAGTTGCAGAAGTCGGAGCAGCGAAGTGAAGAGATGTCTGAAGAATTGGCTGCAATCAAGAAGGCGGCGCAAGAGGCAGAAGCTGCACAAGCTCAACGGGACAAGGAGTACCAGGTGCTGGTCAAGAGGGCGCAAGAGCATGAGGAGAAGCTTGCTCACATGATGGCTTTATTTGGAGCCAAAATCACATGATGGGTATCTTGCTGGGCGATGGGTATCTTATTACTGTTTTTTTTGGCGATGAGCATCTTGCTGTTATTTGAGTACCTTGCTGTGAGTATCTTGTTGTGAGTATCTTGCTGTCGTTTTGGCTGTGAACCTGATGTACCTGATGACTGAACCTGATCCTACATCATGATGTTACTTGAAATGATACGAGGTGACTGTGAACCTGCTGTTATTTGAAATGATGCATGATGATACATGATGTTAATTTAGTGTTTGAAATGCTACATGATGTATTGAAATATTGGTTTTGAATTTCAAATGTTGATTTCCTGTCTATTTAGTTTGTGCTGAATGAAATAGTGGCCTTAGTAAACAGGCCACAACCCACAGTAATGAAATGGCCATAGCCAAAGTAATCCGGACTGGAATAAAAGGCCTTGGCCCAGAAGAAAGTGTAAATGGACATTTCTTTTTCAGAAAAAAACTGAAATATAAGCTAATATATTGAGTAAGGCCATGTCCCAAATGTAAGCCCGACACTAAATAGTCCAGTAGCCAGAATATAGAGAACCCTAAAAATGCATCTGTTTGGCCCAATAACTCGAAAAAAATTCCAGAATAATAATTCATAATGGACCAAATTAATGGGCTGGCCCATATAACAATCAGTATGGACCGGGCTAAATTCATGTTAAGACGTTTTCATTTTGTCACAAAGTTCTGCCACGTCGGATCGTCCACGTGGCGTGGGCTGGTTGCACATGACGATTTTGGAATGTCATAGAGGTTATGACGATCCCAAATCGTCATAGTATCTTATGACGATTTCAATAAAATCGTCGTTATAGTTCATTAGCGACGCCCAGCTTTCGACGATCTCAAAATCGTCATAGAATCGTCATAAACGGACTATTGTGACGATTTTGTGACGAAAATAGAGGGTCATATAATGCCAGATTCCTTGTAGTGGGAGTTGGAATCTTCACCGTGATGAAAAAGGAGTTTTCATCTGGAGACGATGAAGATGCTTGCATTTGCAAGAAATTAAGTGGGAGCGCTGAGAAATATTTCTAATATATTATGTGGAGGACATCTTATTGATTAGAAATGATGTATCTTTTATTGACAAAGGTTAAGGATTTCATTTTGATGAAAGACTTAGGCAAAACCCGAATATTTAGCATGAATGTCTATAGTGGATAGACGGTGACGCTAATATGGTTGGGCCAAACATACATATATGAGATATTGAAGGAGTTCAATATAGAAACAACAAGAAACGGTTCTTGTCGCATGGAAAGGAATTGAATCAAGATTCAAGTGTATCGACACTTGATAAGTGAAACAAGATTCATGTGCTTTGACACTTGATGAGTGAAATCACGAGAATGTTTTGATCAATCATACCATGATATGTACACATCCAGATATGTCCTATGCTCTAAGTGTTATGAGCATATACCAGAATGAATCATAAAATGATCATTGGACGATAGTGACAATATTCCTATGATCTTTTGGAAAAACTAAGAATATATTTGTGTAGAGGTGACAAACAATTACAAATAGTTCATTGTAAAGCGTTACATTGATACTAGTTTTTTCACAAATACAAATTAAGTTTATCTCAATTTAGACTATGGGTGGCAAAATGAAATGGAAAGAAAGTTTACATAATGGATTTGGAAGAGTTCCAAAGTAAGACATTGTACGAATACTACAACAAAAAGGCTAAGTATATGACTGCTATAGTAGCAGCAAAGGAGGGAATTTGTGTCAAGTAGTTTGTTATCAAACTAAGGTGTGGTTCGCAACGGGCTAACACTAAAGATATATTGTATGACAATAGTATCGACGTGATTTAACCCCAAGGAACTAAAGGTCTCACCAAAAGACCAAATTTATACAATTCCATCTCATTAGAGAATGAGTAATGCATGGAGACGCAAAGTCATGCAAATACACAAGGACCTGAAGCATCAGATCCATAGATTATGTTAACCACTTGCAATTGCGTATATGGAACACCAGAAATCCATATGTGCTCAATACGCAATGATTTCAAACTAGATTATTGTCTCTAGTGCAAGTGGGCGACTGTCACATCTCAAAATTTTCCAAATTTTGTAATGTGAAAAATAAACAAACAAAATAAATAATTGTTGAAATTTAGAGTGAAAAGTAACTTTTTGTTTCTAAATGGAAACTTAAAATCCCATCTTGAACAAACTTTGAATAAAGTTTGAATCCAACTAGTTTCAAATCAAGTGAAATGCATTCTTCATAAATGCATCTTGAAATTTAAACACTTGGAAAATAAACCAAAACCCTAAAACTCTAATGGAAGAAAACACTTCCAAGTTATCTCTAAGCCTATGGTCAAACAAACATTTCAAAATGATCAAGAATGACAAATGGAATTATTATAAAACCATAGAAAGTGATTTCACTTAATTTGGAGCCGTAGATAAAATATTATGAATTGAGTAAGATAAGGAAATTGAATTTCCAAAGCTAATAAAGCACCTATCTAGAAATCCATACCAAATGGTGAGCAAATAATCCTAAAGACATTTAAAAGGATAAACAAATATTAAATAAGATTATACAAATTGGAAACACCAAGTTTTGATCTATAAATAAAATGATATGGTTTTTATAAGATAAAGAAAGAAATATTAAATAAGGAATATTTAAAGCCCAAATTAAATCTTGGCCTAATCCATAAGCAAATGGAATAGTTATAATCCAAATCCAAATAATAGGATAGACATTTTTCCAAATAAAATAAAAGGGCATTAACCAAATCCTATTTCTATTTGAATAAAGATAAAATCCCTATTAGAAATGATTAACTAAATCAGGGAAAAATATTTGAATTTACCCAAGTGGAGTAAAAGTTATTTAATTCACTTAAATGAAATAAAAGAATCATTTAAATAAAGGTATATAGAATTAAAACCATAATTGAAGTTCATTGGAATAAAAACAATTGCTCAAAATAAATGTTTAATAATCATATTAAAAATAATTTGAATAATTAAAAGTAAAACATTTAACACCCCTTTTAAATAAATAAAACTTGCTAAAAAGGTTTGGTAAAAATATGGTTTTCAAATAGAGTTTGAAAACACATTAAATCCTATTTGAAATAAAGACAAAATGTCTATTTTTAAAATAAATAAAAGACCCTAAAAAGAATAAAAGAATTATTCTAAATTTCACTTTGGAATATGTTAAATAACAGTATTAAAATATACACAAAGTTTAGAAAAGGTTTGAATTCAAATAGTGCTTAAATTATTTGAATAGAAATCAAAATTTTGCAAAATTCATAACTTTTGATCCGCACGTCCAACTTTTGCAAATTTTATATCAATGGAATCAGCGGAACAATTACTTTGCAACCATGCACTTTGTTTAATAAATTGCTTCTGGTAAAATGGTTGTTTTTGCAGAAACTTGTGTAGGCATAATTTGAATATAAAATGCATTCTAATTTTTTTTGATAAAACCTTTGGCAAATGGATTGTTTTGAACCTACTGACCATATAAACCAACTTGTGGATTAAAAACATATTTTGTCAAGCAAGAAAATAAATCATTGAATTAAAGCATTTCTAGTCAAATAAAAATGTTGTTTATATGTTAAAAATACTTTTTGGAGAAAAATCTTTGGGAAATGATTTGGATTAAACTCTCTGACCCCAAACACCAATTTTTAGAGTTAAAAATGTATTTGGTGAACCCTATATATATTATTACTTTGCTAAAGGCATTTTCAACCACATAAAATATTGATTTGGTTTAAAAATGATTTATAAGTAAAATCTTTTGCAAATGATTTTTCCAATTATATAAAATGACCAATAGGTGTTTTAGAATGTTTATAACCTATTAGAAACCACTTTTCCAAATAAAACAATCTTTAGCATGCTTGCATGCATAGCTTTGTTTTCATTATTTTATGTGATGTTTGCTTGAATGGTAGATTGAATATTTGCTTGCTTGATTGAATTGTAGTGGAATTTGAAGAGTGTGAATATTGCAAGGTCAAGGAGTGAACTTATAATCCCTACCAAAAGGCAAGTGATGCTTCATACTTTTGTCCCATTATTTTCACTATGCATTAGTGATATTTCTAAGTAGGACTTGCATGGAATTTTTGCTAAGTATAAACTATGCCATGGGAAATCCTAGTAGATGAAACCTTAGTAGAAATTTCCTAAGTTAAGATTCCTACTACTATCATGCTTAGCTAGTAGAAAACAAGGGTGGAATATATTCATACTATGGAATATTTCTAAGTCAAGGACTTGTGTTTTGTTTAATAAAACAACTAAGTGAATGAATCACCTGGGTGGAATGGAAGGAATGGTTTGTGTTGAGTGGTTACACAAGGCCCATTTCTATGGTTTACCTTGTGTATATCACTTGTGGATGGCCACCCAGGAACAAAGAGATTTGATATGTCAAATGTTGAGAAGCTTCAAGTGCAGCCACTTGGCATTATGGCTCTGCCTGGATCATATAGGTTGCAATAACTTAGCCAAATGGACAGTTGGTGGTAGGGGATGATAGGTTGGAACGTGTCCATTCTGGTCTAAGGGAAGGCTTCTGAAAGATCTTGTCTTGGTGAAACCAAGTCTTGTGGGGAAAGTGCACCACCTCTGCAGAGTGTAAAATCTAAGTACTTAGCCATGTCCCTGGTAAAGGACAATTTGAGCATCAAGACATGGAAGCTATCAAGAATCTCCTCATCCCAATTTCTAAGTTAAAATTTTGTGGTTGAACAAGGGTTGAAGGATCACCAATTTCAATTGGGAGATGCCTTGGGTGATTTTGACAAGCAAAATCTTAGTGTTTTTAAATGATAAGAAAAATCTATTTTGAGCAAAGCAAGTATAATCTCCACTTAGCCAAATGCATATAGATGATAGACTCCACTATACTACCATAGTATCACTTGCCAATACAATTCAAATGTATTGACCCTTGTGGCTATAACTTATTATGTTGCAGGTGTGTTTGATGTTAGAGAAGTATGTTGATTAGGAATACAAGTCTACAACCAACATGATTGCCTGTGGCATTTTGAAGATGAAGGACTCCATGCTATAGTTATTTCTGCTGCATTGTAATGAGATAGCCAAATGAGCTATGTAAGATGTAATAAATTATTTTATTCCTGGTTATAAAGTTGTAATATGACCGTTGTTTCTTGATATTACATCTTAACTGTGGATGCTAGCTATTGATCCATGGACTAGCATTGTAAACACAGGGATCTCTACCTTATTGAAGGTTGGGACCTCTATAGAGACTGAAGGGAATATGCCCGAGAGGCAATAATAAAGTGGTTATTATCATATTCCTTATTTATGATAAATGTTTATTTTACATGCTATGATTGTATTAATACGGAAACGTTAATACATGTGTGTTTAATAAACAAAAAGGAAGTTCCTAGTTATGCCTCTCTTATAAACTAGCTCGTTGATTAACAAGATGATCAAAGGTTTCCTAATCATGGACATTGGATGTTGTTAATAACGAGGTCACAACATTAGTGTAATGGTGTGATGAACATTCATCCGAAGTATAGCATTACGATCAAAGCCATTGAGTTTATATTGCTGTAACAACTTACGAAGTGATCGAAATCCTTAGACCATGAGAACATGTCAATCACTAATACCGGAAGAGTTTCTTGATAACATCAAACGTCACACAATAACAGGGTGATATAAATATGGGTTCAGAACTACTAAAGTGTTATGTTGAGTCCCATGGATCAAGAGTGGAATTTGTTAATCCCGATGACGGATAGATATGCTCTGGGCCCTCTCGGTGATATCACATTGATTAGCTTGCAAGTAAGTGATTTGATCACTAGAATGTTATATCACGGGAACGAGAAAAGAGTGTAACGAGATCAAACTAGGTATGGAGATACCGATGATCGAATCTTGGACATGTAATATATCGCGAAACAAAGGGATTAAGATACTAGCGTAAAAGGTTCCGACGATCACAAGAAAGTCATCGTTGAATGTGTGGGAGTCAGTATGGGTCTCCAGATCCCGCTTCTGACTATTGATCTGAGAGGGGTTTTGATCATGTCCACATTATTCGCGAACCTTAGGGTGACACACTTAAGAGACACCGACATCCATTTGGAGCAAAAGTTTCATGCCGAAAAGAATAACAAGCCCAGGAATTTATTTCACTAGATACCGAAACGGGTTTTCGGGTGAAATTGCAGAAAGTGTTTCTGCATGTGAAATGAAATACTAGCAAGGGGTTATATGTGAATGTTTGTCATTAAAGTAATTGACAAAATTCTGAATAAATAAAAGGAGTTTTATTTAATGAGAGTTTGCATTAAATTTGGTGGAAATTTAATGGGAATTTGAGTGGGTTTTTGAGTGGAGGGAATTGAAAGGCATTTGAGTGAGTGGAGTGTCCACCCACATGAATGTGGAAGAGGTGGGGGCAGCCCCATGGCTGGGCGCATGGCCCCTTGGGTGCCCCCCTCCCTATAAAAGGAGCCCCCTCCCTCTCTCTCACTCACACCTCCTCATGAAGGATCTCTCTCCCCCTCTAGTATTTATCCCCCATGGTCTCGGACTAGCGAGATACATGTTCCCGGTGGCTTTTTGGCAAGAAAGTGTTGTGCTTCCGCTTCATCGCTGGAGCGAGGAGGCGAAGGTTGCTCGGTGCCTCGAACATGTGTGCGAGCACGGATGCCCTGCTGATTTGCGGCGCTAGGACTTCCTCTCGATCTTGAGATCGGCAAGAGATCATCTACATCAACCACGAGTCGAACTCGTTAAGCTTTGTCAGTCTTCAAGGGTATGTTCTCTACGGATATACATCCGCCCATTGTTTGTATCTAGTAGATAGATCTTGGTACATAGTTCCCATCGTAGGAAAACTTTTGTTTTCTATGTTGCAAACCCTACAGTTAAAATACCAGTTTTAATAGTATACTAATTCTTGCGTTATTTATTTTTGATTCTTCTCCGTAAGAAGTTCTTTCTCTCTCTTTAACCTAAAGTGTTCTATGGATATTATGTAAAGAGTGAGTTGTAACCTTAAACCTAGATGGTTTGTCTTCCTTGTTGATTGGTTTGAGAGTGGAGTTAGAACAAAATTTTACAAAATGGAAATGGTTTCAAAAACCATTTTTCAAACATTTGCAAATCAAGTGCAAAGTCCCTGTTATTTTGTTTCTCCAAAAATGACCAAGCCTTTTCAAAGTGACCCCATGGTTTTATGCCTAGAATTGAGACTGTTGCACACTGCAAAAATCCCAAATAGATTTGAATTCAAATGGAGTTTGAATTCATTTGAAAACCATTCGTGAAAATCAAATTGGAAAAAGGAAAAGAGTAAAGAAAAGAAAAAGGCCAGGCGCTCCTATTCTATCCCAACAACAGAACCGGCCCAGCTAGCCCACCCGGCCTCCCTCTCTCTCTCTCTCGCACGCACAGACGCACCCACGCGGTCGCTGACACCCAGACCCCACTTTCTCTCTGCGTGTTTCGCTGACGAGCGGGCCCTCTCCACGTCACCGTCGTCTTCCCCAAATCCCGCGCATGAACTCCGCCGCTGCCCGTTGCTGCTTTGATTCCGCGAGGTAAATGGCATTGATTCCCTGGGCGTTTCCTGTCGACCCTCTGGCTATATAATCCCCTCTCTCTCGCGATCATTTCCCCTCAACTAATTCCTCCTTCACGCCACCAGGCTGCCCACAACTCGCTCGACGCCGCCGCTGTTCCGACGATCGCGCCGACGAATTCCGGTGAGCTCCGTGTTCCCCTTTGTCCCTGACTCATGCTATCAAGCTCAGCAAGTCCTTGCGCATCTACTGCCACGCCCCGTTTGTTCTCGCATGATCTGTAGCTTCGGCAACGACTTCGACCGAGCACCACCGCTCTCTGCACGAACTCCGGCGACCTCTCCCCGTAAGTACCAGCCGCCCCTTGCCCTCTGCCTGATACGCCTAGGACCCCCATCGTCTTGCGCATCTAACGGTGCCTTTCTTTTGACTTAGCGCGACGCAGAACCTCGCCAACGTCGACAGCAGCCGCACCCGACGCATTCGCAAACTCCGGCGAGGAATCTCCGACGACCCCGCGCGCCCCTTGACGAACCAACACCACCTTGAGCATCAGCAGCTCCCTGCGGTTCTGGTAAGCCTCTTCCCCCACTCCCGCGCGACCTAGAACATCAGCGCCATCGCTGACAGACGCGCCGCCGCCAGTCACCGCCGCTAGCGCCGCTCAGTTTTGGTCAGATGAATTATAGCCGTCAGATCCAGATCCGGCGCGTAGGATTAGTCCACTTATCGAACCGTTATGTTTCGATCTGAACCGTGCATCGCCACTTAGATCCTACGGCTCGCGTGCGTGATCCGGTGCGAAGCGGTACGCGCCAGTAAAATTAAGACACGTTGCTAGGGTTTGAGTTTAAAACAGAATTTAAAACAGTTTTGGATTCAAATTTGATTAGGCTATAACTGTTGATTCCCACGTTAGATTTTTGCAAATTTTATACCGTTGGAATCAGGGAGACAAGCCCTTTCTGTTTATGCAATGTGTTTAAAGTTTAGGTTCTATTAAAATGGTTTCTTTTGCAGAAACTTGTTTAGGACTATTTTGAGTATAGAATTTATTTAGAGAATTGTTTTGGTGTAAAATAAACTTGATTTAGCAAGTTTTTAACTTGGTATTGATTCAGTACTATGCACTTGCTTGGTGGAGTTTTAAAAATCATCACTTAGCATTTTGCATGCATGCATATATTTATGTTTGTATATGAATTGTGTGTAATTTTGTGCTACCATTTTGTGTAGATTTTGGTGCTAGTGATTGTGATTGTGAAGAGTGCTACTCTCCCCATTACCAAGGCAAGTGGTACTTCATGAATATTTCCATCCCTATATTTTGTACAAGCATTAGAAGTATTTTGCTAAGTCCTGCATGTTACTATTTTACCAAATGCCATGTTGGGAAATCCTAAGTAGATATAGAATTGCTAGGAAATTCCTAAGTTAAGTTACTATGCCATGCTTAGTCTAGCTAGTAGAAAACAAGGGTTGGTAATGTATATACATGCTATGATGAAAATATTTCTAAGTCTTTTGACTTATGTTTTTCTTAATAAAACAACTAAGTCAATGAATCACCTGGGTGGAATGGGACTTGATTGGTGGATTTTGGTTGAGTGGTTACACAAGGCCCATGGCTATGGTTTACCTTGTGTATCTCACTTGTGGTATGCCACCCAGGAACAAAGGGATTTTAGAGGCTAAGTGTTGAGAAGCTTATAGTGCAGCCACTTGGCAATATGGGCTCTGCCTTGATCATATAGGTTGCTAGAACTTAGTCATTTGGACAGTTGGTTGTAGTGGGATGATAGGTTGGAACGCGTCCATTTGGCTAAGGGAAGGCTTCTGAAAGGTCCTGTCTTGGGAAACCAAGTCTGGTGGGGAAAGTGCACAACCTCTGCAGATGGAAAAATCTAAGTACTTAGCCAAGTCCATGGCAATGGACAAATTGAGCATCAAGACATGGAAGCTATCAAGAATCTCATCACTCCAACTTCTAAGTAAAAACTTGTGGGTGAACAAGGGTGAAGGACCCCAATGTCTAGTGGTGGTTTCTTGGGAAAAGTTTTTGACAAAGAAAAACTTAGAGATTTCAACTAATAGGAAAAACCTATTTTGAGCAAAGCAATCCAAGCTACACTTAGCCAAATTGCATATAGTATTGTAGTCCACTTAAAAATTTACTAAGGTATCACTTGTCAATACTATTCCAAAGTATTGACCCACTTTGGCTGTAACTTGTGATGTTGCAGGTTACTCCGATGATGATTAGGTGTCATGAGTCTACACTCAACATGCTTGCCTATGGCACATGAAGATGAAGACTTATGTTTATTTACTTATTCCAAACTATTGTATTAGGCTTGTGGCCTTGAGTTGTAAAATACTATGTTTTATCTCTGGAATGGATGTAATAAATGACCTTTGTATCTGTGTACTTCATCTTAAACTGTGGATGCTAGCAATGATCCAGGGACTACCATTGCAATCACAGGGATCCTTTTCCTTTACAAAGGAGGGATCTTACATCATTAATCAATGAGCTAGTCCATAGAGGCGTACTAGGGACACGGTGTTGTTCATAAACCACACAAGTATCAAAGTTTCCGCTTAATACAATTCTAGCATGGAATATAAACTTTATCATGAACAAGAATTATAATAATAACATCTTTATTATTGCCTCTAGGGCATAAGTCCAATAATGGTATAGTTGTCGATCTCGCAAAGGTGTCAGTTATAACTGAGTGCGAATCACCCAAGTAAGTTAAGGAAGTTCGCAGTTTCCTAGGCTTGGCAGGATACTATAGAAGGTTCATTGATAATTTCTCAATGGTAGCTAAGCCAATGACTGAGTTACTTAAGAAATAAAAGAATTTTGACTGGACTAAAGGATGTGAAGTCCGTTTCTAAGAATTGAAGAAGAGACTAGTATCAGCACCAGTGTTATGTCTGCTAGATTTGGAGAAGGATTTCCATGTCTATTGTGATGCATCTCACCAAGGATTGGGTGGAGTTTTGATGCAAGAAGGGAAAGTTGTGGCTTATGCCTCGAGACAACTCAAAACTCATGAAGTGAATTATCAAACTCATGATTTGGAGTTAGCCTTTATTGTCCATGCACTCAAAACATGGAGACATTATCTTTTGGGAAAGCGATGTGAAGTGTTCATGGATCACAAGAGTTTGAAATATATATTCACCCATAAGGAACTCAATAAGAGACAAAGAAGGTGGCTAGAGCTCATCAAAGACTATGAATTGAGTTTGCAATACCATCCTGGTAAAGAAAATGCTATAGGGGATGCTTTAAGCCATAAGGTTTATGTGAATGGCCTTACTAAGGAAGAATTGCCAGATGATCTATGTGCCCAATTCAAAGATCTCAGATTAGAGATAGTGCATGAGGGATATCTCATGTCATTGGATGTTCAACCCACATTGTTGGACAAGATCAAAGAAGCCCAAAAGTTGGACAAGGAAATTGAAGAGATTAAAGGTAAAATTAGCAAAGGGAAGGCTAAAGGATACCATTAAGATGAACAAGGTACCTTGTGGTATGGAAAGCGTATCTGCATTCCGAAAGATCCGGAGCTTCGGAAATTGATTCTGCAAGAAGCACACAACTCACCATATTCCATTCATCGAGGTAACACCAAAATATACATGGATGTGAAAGAAAGATTTTGGTGGAACAACCTCAAGAAGGATATTGTGGAACATATTGCCTCGTGTGATGTGTGTAGTCGAGTTAAGGCGGAACATCAGAAACCGGCAGGGTTATTGCAACCACTACCTATTCCTGATTAGAAGTGGGATAAGATTGGTATGGATTTTATCACCGGACTGCCAAGGACTAGATCTGGATATGATTCCATTTGGGTGGTTGTAGATCGCCTAACTAAAGTGGCTCATTTCATACCCGTGAAGACTACCTATACAACTGCTAAGTTAGCTAAGATCTATATGAACAGGATTGTATGTCTGCTTGGAGTACCTAAGAGTATTGTGTTTGATAGAGGAACTCAGTTCACTTCGCATTTTTTACGACAACTGGATGAATCATTGGGAACAAGATTAGAGTTCAACACAGCTTTTCACCCCAGACTGATAGACATACAGAAAGGACCAATCCGATTTTGGAGGATATGTTGAGGGCATGTGCCCTAGACTATAGTGCTAGTTGGGATGAAAGTCTGCCTTATGCAAAATTCTCTTACAATAACAGCTGTCAAGACAGAATTGAGATGGCACCGTTTGAATTTCTTTATGGAAGGAAGTGTACTACTCCATTGCTATGGAGTGGTGTGGGAGAAATAAATTTGTTAGGACGAGAAATGATTAAGGAAGCTGAAGAGAATGTTAAATTGGTAAAGGATAGATTTAAGATAGCCCAGTCCCGACAGAAGAGCTACGCAGATCCAAAGCATAGAGAAGTCACCTATGAGGTAGTTGATATAGCTTATCTTAGAGTCTCACCACTTCATGGTGTGAAGAGGTTTGGAGTCAAAGTAAAATTGGCACACAGGTATGTTGGACCATTCAAGATTTTGAGCCACAAAGGAGAAGTGGATTATGGAATTGAATTGCCTGAATCACTGTCAGCAGTTCACAATGTGTTTCATGTGCGTCAGTTGAAGAAGTGTCATCCGGAGATGCAAGAAACTTCATTGAAGGACACAATACCCTTGGAAGAGGTTCAGTTGGAGAGTGATCTCACCTATGAGGAGAAACCTATCAAGATACTTGAGACTGCAGAAAGAGTTACTCGTACTAAGACTATCAAATTCTGCAAAGTATAGTGGAATCATCATACCAAAGAAGAAGCAACTTGGGAAAGAGAAGATGACCTCCGAAAAGATCACCCACACCTATTTGCTAGCCAATCTAAATCTCAAGGGCGAGATTCATCTTAAGGGGGTTAGATTTGTAACATCCCAAAATTCATGAATTGTAAAAGCATACATTGCATTCATATCATCATCGCATATAGAGCTTGCACAAAAATTTTCAAAGTTTGAAACAAGATAAAACCATATTTATGCCCATTTTATTATTCATATGAGGCATGGTTTTATTTTTATTTTCAAAGGACCAAAGTGTTTTTGAGTGGGAAAGTGTGTTTGTCACACTTTTGAGTGCAAGGTTCACAGTACAAAAATCTAGAAAAGATTTGAATTCAAACTTGTTTGAATTAGGGTTCAAATCCATTCCTAAAAAATCAAATTAGAAAAAGAAAAGGTAAAAGAAAAAATAAAACAACGCGCTGCCTTTTAAGCCCAGTACCACTTCTGGACCAAAAGCCCACCCGAGGTTCTCTACCTCTCTCTCTCTCACCCGCGCAAAACCTAGCCCGCAGCCCCTGACCACTGGGCCCAAGCCAGCTCACCCTTCATCCCCAAAATCCTGCGCGCAGTCGACGCCGTCGCCGGACGTTTCCTCCCCATTCACTGTCGTGATCAATCCCATTGATTTGCCGCGTGATTGACGCCCCTGCTCTGGCTACTTAAACACCACCCCGCCGTGACCATTTCCCCTCAACCTCCCATGCTCCATCGCCCCCAGGCTGCCCGTATTTGAGCTTGCACCGCTGCTGCCCGACGCACTCCAGCGAGCTATTCTGGTGAGTATAGCGCGCCCCTCTATCCCTTGTTCATATGATGTTGTTCCCCTGCTCCTTGTGCTCCTTCTGACACCACTGGTTCGCCCTGTACTGCCCCAGGTCGTCGGCTCCGTCAACCACCCCAAACACCCGAGCCACCAACCATCTCCGGTGAGCAGTAAGAAACAAACGCCCCTCACCTCCTAGTTCAAACCATTGTGCGCCTTGTCCTTGCGCAATTTGTCCTACGGTGGCCTAGAACGTCACAGTCATCTTCGCCAACCTGTGCCCGTCGCCAGAGAGGTCTCCGACGAGCTTTCACGGCCACAGCAGCCCGCCCCTATCCAAACCAAGGCCACATTGAGCATCCTCGCAACTGTGTGACGCTGGTAAGCCACCGCACTACCCCTAGCCCCCTGTGGAATCACAGGACATCACCGCCAGTAGCGCCGCCACGGCCAGTAGCCATCAGCGCCGCCCGCGTATGGTCGCATGCGTCAGAGCCGTAGGATCTAGTTCTGACACCGTAGATAGCATCACTTAACGAACCGGTATCGCCAGATCTAGGACACAGGATCTGACTTAGATCTAATGGTCCATGCGCTTGATCCGCGTGAAGCGGTACGGGCCAATCAGACACGGCCACGTGTCTGTGTTTTTGTTTTAAAATCTGTTTTTGAATCTATTAGGGATTTAAACTTGTGAAATTCATATCTTTTGTTCTATTTGTCCAAAAAATGCAAATAATATATCATTGGATTCAGAAAATTAAGCTCTACACTACTGTGGCATTGTTTTATTATTTTTCTTCTAGAAAAATAGGATTATTTTCAGAACCAATTATATGCTTATTTTTGCTATATAAAATGTTTATAAAATTGTTTTGAGGCAAATTTGAGTTTGTTTAGACTTTAGATAGATTGCTCTGTGTTCAGTACTATTTGGTTTGACTTGCTTGGTATAGAAAAATCATTTCATTGCATTTGCATGCATTCATGTATATTTTTGTTTGATTATTTGAATGTAAATTTGGTGCTATGATTTTATGTGTAGATTTTGGTGATAGTGGTGATTGTGATTGTGAGGACTGTTGCTACTCCCCCAACTACCAAGGCAAGTGGTGCTTCATATATTATGTCCTATTATTTTGACTATGCACTAGTGATATTTTGAGTAGGGCTTGCACGGAATTTTTCTAAGTATATATACTATGCTATGCCTTGGGAAATCCTAGTAGTTGTAGTCTTAGTGGAATTTTTCTCTAAGTTAAGACACTTGTTATGTTATCATGCTTAGCCTAGATAGTAGCAAACAAGGGTGGATTATTCATGCTATGGAAATTTTGCTAAGTCTATGACTTGTGTTTTGATTAATAAAACAACTATATGAATGAATCACCTGGGTGGAATGGTATGTTGGTTTATGTTGAGTGGTTACACAAGGCCCATGTATATGGTTTACCTTGTGTATCACACTTGTGGAAAGACACCCATGAACAAAGGTATTTGAGATGTTTAGTGTTTAGAAGCTTCTAGTGCAACCACATGGCAAATGGGCTCTGCCTTTATCATATAGGTTGCAAGAACTTAGCCAAATGGACAGTTGGTGGTAGGGTGATAGGATGGAATGCGTCCATGGTGGTCTAAGGGAATGCTTCTGAAAGATCTCGTCTTGATGCATGTCGAGTCTTGTGGGGAAAGTGCACCACCTCTCTAGAGGGTAAAACCTAAGTACTTAGCCGTGTCCCCGACAATGGACAATTTGAGCATCAAAGACATTGAAGTTATGAAGGATATCCTCATCCGAATTTCTAAGTTAAAAACTTGTGGTTGAACAAGGGTAAAGGTTCACCAATGTCTATTGGTGGTTCCTTGGGTGTTTTTGACAAACAAAAATTTAGTGTTTTCAACTAATAAGGAAAACCTATTTTGAGCAAAGCAAGCCTAAGCTACACTTAGCCAAATTCATATATATGTTAGAAACCACTATTATACTATGGTATCACTTGCTAATACTATTCCAAATGTATTGACCCACTGTGACTGTAGCTTATGATGTTGCAGGTTACTCTAATGGAGATTAGGGTTGTGAGTCTACACTCAACATGCTTGCCTGTGGCACATGAATATGAAGACTTATAGTTATTTACTTTATGTTATGAAATCTATGTACTAGCCTTTGGCTATTTAGTTGTAAATACTATGTTATATTTGGAATCATGATGTAATAAACGACCTTTGTATCTGTGTACTTCATCTTAAAACTGTGGATGGTAGCATTTGATCCAGGGACTAGCATTGCAATCACAGGGACCTTTACCTTAAAAGGTAGGGTCTTACAATCCTTCCTTCATTGAGGGAGTCCACCACCGATTCGACTGGGTTTCCAAATTAAACCCGCATACTCCGACTGCCAAAGAACACATGCGTCGAACCAACGATGTCCTCGAGGACTACTGACGGGGATATGCCCAGCATAACGTTTCCTACTGGACCAAGCTCCTGGCGAGTGGGCCTGCAGGACGACGACTGGATCACGACTCAAGAAGGGACATGGCAATTGGAAGCTGGAGGCCCAGAAGCGTAGATAGGCCTAGTCGGATTAGGTCAGTCCTCTGAGTCCATAATTGACTCAGTTGTATATCTCTAAACCCTAGCGAGGTACCCCTATATAAACCTCCCTAGGGTACTCTCTATAGTCACGTTCCATCATACACCCCATCGACTCGCTGCCTAGCCACCGAGCAGGAGTAGGTCTTTTCCCTACAGGGGGCAAACCTGGGGAAACCTCTATGTCTTAGCCCTCATCTCGCTTCGCATATTGTTGATTTCTTTTGCCCCAAATCCTACTACTCTTTACCCCTAGTAGCATCTACCGTGGACATTCCCACGACATTTCATGTGCATAATTTGGAGATCGTTGAAAGGTGCGCTAGGATCACAGGTCTTCACTCAACCTACCTGTGGAATTGATCGCAGTCCAAGTTATACTTATATCGCTTCTGTTGTAATAATGTAAACTCTGTATTATTCGATATGTAATAAAAACTTGTGTTTTACATGATATTTCATTGACTGTGAGTGCTAGCTAATGATCCAGGGACTAGCATGTTAATCATAGGAACTTAGGATCTTTACCGATCTAAGGTCACTATAGATGGTATCAGATCACATGTTGAGTGTAGATTGTGACCCTGGCATCGTAAAAGCCTTAGGAGCAATATTTTATAAGTTATTTCAGAAAACTCTCATACTTCTCATCATCTATCTTTGGAGTTTTAAAATTTATTAAGTCTCTTGTTTTCAACATTAGAAATGGCCACTATGCACTTCAAGAAGAAACTTATCCCAAGACTCCTTTCCAAAGAAGATCTTCTCGATCTTTCGCTCAATACAGGACTTGAAGACCTCCATAAAAGATGTTTCAAGACTGAGGCTACAAGAATTGAATACTTTTAAGATCACGAAGACATTGATTACTCGAAGCCTCGAAGATTCCAAGTGACCTATTAGGAGCCAAATCCGGATAGATTTTGCTATAATATATATGCGAAGAATTCTTTGCTTTCTTTTTATGGTTTGTTACGATAAGTAAAATCTAAAAAAATTCAAAACTAAGTTTCTTGTATGGGTTATTCTTCTTCTATAATCCATTCGTTCCTACTCTAAACATCGATCCACTCGACAGATGGACCATATCAATACGGAAGACAAGGATCTCAACTTCTCCAAACATATGAGCCACGTCGATGCAAAGCAATGGATGCACAAGGTTGAAGAAATAATGAAGGACGCCAACATTGAAGATAATAGAATGGTTCATTATGCCACCCAATTGTTAAAGGACGATGCTGCAACCTGGTGGGAGATGCATCACACCATCAATTATCATCAAAGGGTGATATCTTGGGAAGGATTTAAAGTGGTTCTACTACAATATCATCTCATCACTCGTATACCAGAAGTTGAAGTCCCAAAAGATTCAGCTTGCAGGATCTATGGAGAATAGGACATACCTTCAAGGAGCATCGTGATTAGTGCCCCTACTGTGAAGAAAGTCACCCGTCTGAAGAATGCCCCACCTCTCAAGTTACGTGCTTCTTGTGTGAAGAATCAATCAAAAGCTTGCTCAATGTCACCTCTACCTGTTGGTATAGCAAGTGAATCAGCAAGTTAGAGACGGAATGCGCCAAGGCCTCATGAATCTTTGCAAGGACACAAGGTCTACGAAAAAGGCAAGGGATGGATTCAAGACTCTAGACACCACACCCAAAGTCATCACTTTGCAATACTTGGCTTATGGAAAGAGGGGCCATGTTCCCAAAACTAGCTCAAGGAAAAGAGCAAGGGTTCCGAAGTTTGAGGTGGAATATGATCTATGAGACTTGTTGGCCTTGGAAAGACCAAAACAGAGGAAGGATTTGAGAGAAGTTCTCTATTATAAGTGTGGAGACATGGGACACTATGCATATAATTGTCTTGAGAAAAGGGGCAATGATATTGGGAACAATGGAAACTTTGGCAAGAAGCATAACAAGGATCTTAGAGATGTCACTTGTTTCAAGTGCCGTAACAATGGGCATTATGCTATCAACTTCCCGCAGAAGAAATCTCGAGATGTTGAACCCTAGAGGACGCACCAATCCTTGAAGAGCGACAACATACACACCCCAACTCAGGCGTGAAGAGACAAGAGATTAGAGTAGTTAGCCTATCAAATATTGTAGTACCTTTACCAATTTATACTGTAATGCTTTGTTGTAATAAAACTCGGTGTGATTGAAACTTGGTTGATAATATTTTTGTGTGTGTTTCCATGTGTAATGCACATGGGTAGAGTATATTTCATAGTCTTTCTATCTATGTCTTACCTTTTGTCTAAAACCTCATATCCCGCCAAGACGTGAGAACTATGTTCTACCTCCAGATATTGCACAAATTTTGCACTCCCAGAACTAGCTATTCCAACTTGTCACCCAGAATATGCAAAAAAAACAACCCGCCGCCTCCGCCACCCCTGTCGCCTCAACAGGATCACTTGACTCAGTTTTGAAGTTAAACCCTCCTACCTTCTCAAGAAGCCCCGAACCAATTGTAGCAGACAATTGGCTCTGCACAATCAACAAGAAGTTGGACACTGATGGCTGTGAAATATAGCCATCCACATCCACATTTAAACTGGATATTATTCATATTTTTATGAAATATCTCTCTAAACCCTGCCACTAATGCCTAATGATCAAAGGGGTATGCAAACCTTTCTTTCTATTTTTCCCGTCACAAGAAATGACGTTTGATGATGGGAATCACAACATTAAAGTAAAAAAATACGAGATTTCCAACAACCCAAAGAAACCAGGGGTCGTGATGTGGAGACAAAAGCTTTAACGAGCAACTATACGACGGGAATAAAATTCCGGCCATACAGTTTCCATCGGCACTGCTAGGTCAAACATAACAACTTTCGCGAAGGTACCCCTATATAAAGAGACCTCTCATGACGAGAAAAGGGAGCCCGACTAAACCAAGCCGTCAGAAACCACAACATCGAAGGGCTGCCAAGGGAATAGATCTAGATCCAATCTCCAAACCCTTCTCCACCACCATAGCCATATTCCACCACTTTTAATAGTAGATCTCATCTCCAATTGGCGACATTGTAAGACTATTACTACCAATCTTATGATTTCCATTACAATGTTTATGATTGTTGATCTCATCTCTATGCGTGAGTAATTCTCCTTGGGCTAAGGGATTCGGCCTAGCCATGTAGTTTTTGCATGTTATTCATAGATGGGATCGTGTTTTAGTTTGTATGACATGATGATTATTGTATCATCTCTTGCCTCAATCTAAGGACTTGTCAGGTACCCAAGACCCTGAGGATTGATCCAGGTATAGGGAACTTAAAAATTCAAGAGTTAACTGGCGATAAGTAGGCGCATCATGATATACAAAATTCTGCAGGACAACTCTATTGCAAAGTAAATTTAAGTCATTATAAATACGATTTGATTCAATATAATGGGACAAGCCCACTTGGTTGCCTTCACTTCTCGGTTCTTGATCCTGTTGAAGCAATCATGTTGGAGCTCATTCCTAAACTGTATCCCCATGTGGTACTAAGCTGCAGCGGCAGCCTAAGAAGAACTTGCAGCGGCACGAGCACGAGTTTGGATCCTTGTGTTCATCGTCTAAAATAATCAGAAAGGAAAAAATAAAACTTTTTGATCCAATAGTAATAGGAATAACATATTCCTCATCATAGCACACTAAATAATCTCCTAAAAATAATAATCTAGGCAAGAGAAACATGACAATTAGTTCATAGTAGGTCTCACCCTAGCGCAACTATGTGGCCAAACTATACGGACGGGATTTTTGTTCCCGCCGACTAGTTGGTCGTTAAAGTTACTGTACCCTAGAAAAGAAAATTGACGAAGGCATTATTATCTATACGGGCACAAATATATGGCCGGAATTATTATTCCCGCTGTATAGTTGGTCGTTAAACCTTCTGTATCCTTTGATAGAAATTCAAGGAAGGCATCGATAACTATACGGCCGCAACTATACGGCCATAATTTTATTCCTGCTGTATAGTTGGTTGTTAAACCTTCTGTAGTCGCCAAAATTTACTCATTTCTTTGAGAATTCTTTCTTAAACTGAAACTTAGCGAAACACCATGTTTTGACAGAAAAATGATAGACTAAATTGTTGACCAACATCAGCATGTATAAAACAGGATTTCAGTATCACCGAACTTCTCCTCGTCAACTGGATTTTTCTAGCACTCTTTATTCAACATGAAACTTAAACTAAAACTTAAAAACTTTACTCAAACCTTTATTTCACATGGGTTATCTCCCATGAAGCGCTCTTTTATGGTCAATAGCTTGACCATGATGTTACTCACTTAGGACAAATGAGTGGAACACCCACTCTAAAATAGTTGGCCTTCAAAGTAAGGGCCTCCTTATCATCATGCTTGGCTTTCTTATTCCCGGGGAAATGAATAACAAAAGGAATCCGTGAAGGAAATTGAAGCTTCACGTTACCTTCATGTAGATTAATTAAAGAATTAATATTTCTTAAGAACGGATGACCTAATATGATAGGAGCAGTAGCATCTTCAGGCATGTCAACAATAACAAAATCAGTAAGTGAAGGATAACCTTTAATGTATACTAAAGTATTCTCCTTAATTTCCATAGTTTGTTTATAGGTAGAATCTTCTAGATGTAATTTTAACTCAGTAGTTTCAAATGAGCCAAGATTTAACTTATTAAAAATACTCTTTGGAATTGTTGAAACACTCTCACCTAAATCACAAAGTGCAGCTATCTCATTAGTCCCAATTTTAATTTTAATAGTAGGCTCGAATATATCATCAAGCTTAACAGGTAGTTTTTCAGCAATTTTCTTATATTCATCCTCAAGATCACATAGCTTTCTTATTTCCTTCACTTACGGGAATCTTGATACTGATCCTTTTCACAAGATCTTCAACCGTGTAATTTGGTAAAGGGGAATTGCTATAATCAAGTTCTTCAGGCTCCTCCCTTTGGATTATTATCATCTTGAGGTCTTCAACCGGATTGGGCTCAGATTTACCTGCAAATTTAGCTAGAATGAGAGTTTAACTCTCAGTTATCTTACCTACATGTGCCTCAACAATCCTTGTTCTTTATTGGAGGGCCTGCAAATCATTCCTCAAACTCACATCTTGTTTGAACAATTTACCAAGCATATTATCATGGTTCTCCGTTATCTTTACTAGGATATTTTTTTGCTCATTTTGCGAGTCCATAAAGGACTTAAAAGTTCCTTGGAGACTACCATTACTTGATCCCATATTATTATTAGAGTTACCTGCATGGATAGAATAATGTTTCTAGAAATTTGGATTATAGTTCTTCTTCCAAGCAGGGTTATAATCCTTACAAGGTATGAAGTCTATTTCTTCAATATTTGATTCTAGAATAGCTCTTACCTAGGTTTTCTTACCCTTGACGGCTAATATGAGCTCATCCAGCTTAGCAGTGAGTTCTTCATTTTCTTGCGGTGTGACAGAGTTCACCTTCTTTGTGTTTGATCGTTCCACATGCCATTGGGCATGGTTGTCTTGCATATTGTCTAGTAGCTGCTTTGTTTTGGTAATTTGTTTGGCATAAATGTTCCTCTAGCTGCAGTATCAAGCATAGACTTAGACACATGGTTAAGATAATTATAAAATAGATGAAGAATTAACCAATCTTCCATCCCATGGCTAGGACAGTTTCTCATGCATTCTTTCATTCTCTCCCATGCAAGCGCTAGTGGCTCACGCTATTCCTGTCTAAAACCAGTAATATTAGATCTTAGTTGCATAGTCTTTGCAGGTGGGAAAATGTTAGTCACAAATAAAGAAGTACATTCCACCCATGATGCAATACTATTTCTAGGCAAAGATAGCAACCATTGTTTTGCTCTTCCTCTAAGGGAGAAAGGAAATAAACGCATCTTGATCGCATCGGGGTCAAAATCTTTAATGTGCATCATATCACATATTTTAGTGAAAGTGTTCAAGTGCATACCTGCATCCTCAACAGCAGAGCCTCCAAATTGAGTCTGTTGAACCAAACTTAAATAGTGGGGCTTAATTTCATAGTCATCAAAAGTAATTGTTGGCTGGGTAATTGGAGTATGCATATAATGATTGTTAGGAGTTGCAAACTCTCGAAGCTTCATTTCAGCCATATTACCTATGTTTTTGGGTTTTCTTTAAACAAAAACTTAAGATAGTAAAAACAAGAATTTAAAGACTAACTAATTTTTTTGGGGGTTTTCAAATAAAGACTGAACAATAATTAAAACTAGCAAGGTTCCTAAAAACCTTACCAGGGTAGCTATTGCTTCCCCGGCAATGGCGCCAGAAAAAGGGTTGATACCTTCGATCCAGATTACGGGTGTAGTATATCTCTTCTTCCCTAGTATAACTAGGTTATCGAATCCTCGGTAAGCAAAAAACCTGGTGAAGTTACTTTAACGGACATTCAGGAGTATTAGATTCTTTTACTGTTTTACTGAACCAAGAGTTTGCTGTCTTTTGTTGTTGTCGATGATGGAGAGAGAGGGTCTGGGGCTTTCGGTTTCACCTATAGCTGTGCAAAAATATGATGGTAATAAAATATAATAATAAAGTAAGCATGTAATTGTTGGAGCAAGATAATTATATGTGGGTAGTGCATCCATAATTTCTATTGCCTCCGCAACCGCTTATAGCAATAACATATTAGTCTCATCCATAGAAGAAAGATAACTAATGATATGCATAGTGATGTCACTGTTAATCCTAAGTAAATCCCTCACATACTGCCTTACTACCCTTTCTGTCACTGGGGTTCCCATCCTGCAGATTAGTCATTACTCACACTTGAAAAGCACCATTAAAACATGGCATGGAGAGGACATGATTTATTTCCGACTTATGAACAACAATTATACATTATCACTTGATGAATGGTGCAATTTCTTTAATTTACCAAACAATCATGTTAATGCTTTACGTACATCTTCTGTTGACATGCACCCTTCCCCAGATCATTATTATAATAGAATGAGTTTCACTTCTAGAGTCAACAAGGGGAAGAATATTCAACAACCTGCTATTCGCTATTTGTTCTATGTTATTGCTAACACCATACAGACATGAAATGAGTTTACAAGAATCAATGAGGAGGACATCTTAGTCCTCGCAAAAGATTCCTTCAACAACAACTTGTCACTCAACTTGGGCGCAATTCTTGTGTGCTACTTGGAGCACCAATCCTCCCAAAGACAAGGACCAATCACATGTGGAGGCGTCATCACTGTGCTTGCCATTGCCTTGGGCATCGACCTAAGTGATTTGCAGCCATTGCTAGGTGAGCGACGTGTTGCTTTATCTACTTTAAAATCTTGTGGGATGCTCACTAGGAGAGGTGGTGGTTATTACTTGAATATTGCAAGAGCTGGGCGTCTCTACCCCGCTCCTTTTCATAATGGTCTTTTCTCTATCGAGGAAGGACGTTTGCTATATGATGTGTAGTTTGAGCAACACCAACCCGAGGAGGATATTCCGGATGAGGATGAGGACCAAGAAGAGGAGCAAGAAGTTCCTAATAGAGAGGAGAAACCACCAAACCGGTTTGCTATATATCAAGATTTCCAAGAACTTGGAGGAACTATGGAGGGGATGCATAATATTGCCCTGAAACTCTGAGAAATCACTAGTAATTTATGAACTCAATTTGCGAACTGGAGCCAAAAGAAATTCCCGCCACCATAAAGATTTGAAGGGCTTGCAAAAGCCTAAGCTTGGGGAAGACTTCCCATTATCTTTATTTGGCCTTTGTTTGCTTTTTAGTATTTCGAGGTTATGCTTTTAGATTGAGTTTACAAGCACTCGTGTTGGTTTCCCCAACACTTTATCTTTAGTTATTTTTATTTGTTTTTGAGATTTTCTAGCCAAGATTTGCTGCCAATTTTCTATTCTTTAATTCCCTCTCTTAAAAACAACAAAAATATTTTTCCATTTATCTTTATTTTCCCTCTTCCTAGTTCTATTCTCCTCGTGGTTCTCGCATATTTGTAGGAGAGTGATTTACTTTGAGTTTCTAAGAAACGAATCAAAAGGGAAGAGAGAAGTGGAACCAATCATGAGAGGTATGCCTTATGACTCCCCACTTTTGAAGTTTGAGAAACCCATGCTATTTAGTAGTAAATGATAAGATATTATATTGGTGGAGTGAGTCTTTATATTGGTGTAAAATTTTGTTTGCATGGGTATTTAGTTGAGTATATTTTATTCCTGCTCTTGTAGTTAACCAAGTCTTGCCTAAAAATTTCTAAACAACTGTACTAAGAAAAAGTCTCACAATTGAAGGTTTGGGTTTTGTAGTGCTTAGTCTTGAAAGATTATTCCTAGAGTGTAACACCCTCGCTAGATAAGGCCGAGTTCATGTGTATAGTGCCAATCCCTGAATCGGTTCACTGGAACACACAGTACAAAATGATACCAAATATAACTGTGCATCATAAATACGACGAATATGATATAGAATTTACATTATTTATATAAGTACACAGTGGAAAACGAATACAAGGTAGATCTCCATCCTTCAAATGTGCCATAGGCGAACAATTGTTGAGTGGAGTCTCGTGACCTATGAACGATCACTCAGATACGATATAACCTGCAACATGAAACGTAGCAGCACCGAAGGGTCAACACATGGAATGTATGGCAAGTAGGCTAAAGTGGTTAACAACAGATCTATCAACTACATGCTTATTTGGCTAAGTGGAGTTCAGGCTCATTTGCTTAAAGCAACAGTTTTATCCTAACATTTATAAAAAAGTAGTTTTCCAATACAATAAATAGGACACTCTGGTTCACTCCCAGGTGCTCCTACCCAATTAAGTTTACCCAACAAGTTTTAAGCAATTAAGAAATAAGGATGAGTGAGAAATATGCCATAGTATCAGTATCAGGTCGCTCAAATTGTCCATAACCGGGGACACGACTAAGAACTTAGATTTACACCCTGCAGGGGTTTGTACACTTTACCCATGTGACCTGGCCAACCCAGCTCGGACCACCACACTCATATTGTGTGATGATAGGGAGAAGTCCAAGACGAGACAATTCGGGAAGAGCTTCCCAAACCCATCCACGCACCATACCAACCTACACTATTCTACATCTCTGGCTACGTAGGGTTCAGGTCGCCACAACCTACTAAGTCCAGCCAACTGCCTATTTCATTACTGGCACATGGTTGCACACGAAAGCTACCAAACAAAGAAACCAATCCTTTCTAAGTATCCTGGGGGCATTCCTCACCATAAATCCACACTCGATGACCCAATCAATGCCATTCCGCCTAGGTGATTCATTAAAAACATATTGGTTTGTCATTTAGCAAAACATAAGCCTTTTAAAACATATAACTTTTCATGATGTGATTCCCTTCCTCGTCTAAATAGCATAGCTAAGCAATCTACCAATACGATGGCTCATAAAAAAGGAATACTATGAAATAATATGGGATATAGCATAGCATATATATATATATATATCAATTCCTACATACGCAATTCTACGAAAACATCTATAATGCATAGGAAAACAGTAGGACATTTATGACCAAGATAGCACCACTTGCCTTTGATGTAGATGTAGTCGATGAGAGAATCCTCACAATCCTCATAGATATAATGGTTACACTCATCATAACCACAATACTTGCAATCATAGTAGTTGCAATCACAGTAGTTGCACTCCTCGCAATCTAACGTTTGAAGCAAACACATCATTCAAAACATTGCAATCATGCAACAATGCAACAATACAATAAAATAATGATGAACAAATTCAAGCATGATGACTTAAGAAGTCACAATGGTTGTCGTGGTATTGCCGACGAGTACGCCATGGAGGGGTCCTCACAATGCGTGTTTAGAGACGTGAGGGAAGGCGGACGGTTGAAGGGTACGAGGTAACACAGCTTACCTAGGTTCAGATCCCACAACGGTGGCGGAATCCTACTTCTCTTATAAATAACTATAATGGCAATACACCGAGTTACAGAGATAGGTTCACTGCGTGAGGTGTATGCTAATCGCTACTTGGTTGTGCCCTAAAGGCTCCCATAGGCCCTACTTATATAGTCGCCAGGTCCTAGGGTTATAGGGAAAAGTCCTAGCCAGACAGGTTACAGAGTTCTACTCCGTCTATTACTAGTCTTGCGTGTCTTGTACTCCAAGGCTCCGGGTACATTGGTGACTCCACCGTAGGCTTCCTTTATCTGGCGTGGGCCTCCCTTCTGGATCCATCTAACTGGGCCGCCCAGCAGGCCATGGGCCATGCTACCAACTATGGGCCACCCGGGTTATCCGGATAGGAGACATGCTATGAGGATACCCATATAGCATATCCCCAACAGTAGCCCCTGGAGAACTCCGAGATCTTGCGCCGTCTTGCCTCTTCACGTGATGTTCCATCTAGATGGATGTCGGAAAATCGTCAAGAAATATCTTGTAGTCCTCCCAAAGAACCCTGCAAGGTTTTCTCCGTCTTCAACTTTGTAAGTCAGAGAATTGCTGAATCTTCCATCGTACTCTTCCGTAGCCGGACTAGATCCGTCCATGCCGGAATCTTCTGATGTGATGGTTCATCTGCCTATGTCAGCTAGGGCGACATAGATGTAGGTCAGCAATGCCTCGTAACTCACACATGAAGAGAACGCAATCATGTTCACTTTTCCCATGCGAGCAATACGAACCGTTGGCGGCGACGGTTGGTACGCGGCGAAATTTCCACGCACGCATCCGCACACGTCGTCTACGCGGCAACCATTTGATCAAGCTGCACGAATCTTGACGCTGGGTATCATAAATAGTAACTGCGGTGGAAAATTTACTTTTTCACCTCATTCTCCCCTGCATCTTCTTCTTCCTCAGGCAAGCGTCTCCTCGAGCTCTCCGCGCCTCCCACGAAAAACCCTAACTCCCAATCTTGCCAGTCACTTCCAAACACTCGCAATGGCCAGCAACAGGTCTTCCCCTTCAATGGAGGCGTCGGGCGAAGCCGGCGAGCTCTGTCATCGTGCCTCCAGAGGTCCTGGTCATCCCCGTCTCCGCGGTGGTCGAGGCCACCGGCGGCGACCATAATCCAGTGGCGCTGGAGCTGCTAGAGGAGGAAAACGACTCCCACAAAGGCGACTGGCGCGGTTCGGACATCACGGACCACGACATCAAAGAGTTGATCGTCGAGGGCTACCTTCCCGCAACGGAGGGGCTCGCCTAGAGGGCGGCGCCAGCCAGCGAGGTCACACCTTCTCCCCAAGCCGGAGAAAAAGTGTACCTCAAAGCACAGATGGTACGCGGCGTCTCCCTGCCCATCTCTAACTTCTTCCTTGCCATCTTGAACCATTACCGAGTCCAGCCCCAAAACCCCTCTCCCAATAGTATCCTAGCGCTTAGCAATTACGCGGCGCTTTGCGAGGGTTACTTAGGGATTAAGCCTAGGCTAGACCTCTTTATATATTTCTTCACCGTCAAGCGCGAAGCCGGAGCCAGCAAGGACGAACTTTGAAATTGTGGCACTATTAGCTTCAAGATCCGACCTGGCCGGCGCTTCCCCGACATCGTCGGCCACGAGTCCTGCAAGAACTGGCAGCGTACTTACTTCTACAGCCCAGATATCCCTCTGGCCGACCGAGAAGTAACATACCCGGACTTCATCGATGGAGCAGCCGCTGAAACTTCGACATGGAGATCCCAGGCCTCCCTTCCCTCCGACCTCGACGCTTCCCGCGCTATAAGGCGGATAGAGTGGTTCATAGAGACGGGTTTGACCGGCTTGGACCTAGCCATGTGCTGGTTCATCAGGTGAATCCAGCCTCTGCAGCAGCGCTCGAAGCTGATGCACGAGTATACCAACGATAGAAGGGATAGCCTCCGCATCTTCGTGGACAATTTCTCGAGCGACTCCGTCATGCTCCGCCTCAAGGACATTGTCAAGGTGAAGGACAAGAAGCGTGGCTTCACCATCACCTATGACATGTTCATAGAGAGCAAGTTTCCAAAGGTAACTGTTTATTTTCCGTGTATGACATATACTCCAGTTCTTCCGTTTAGCCATTACCATCTCATCTAACACAGAGGTTCTTCACCTTAACAGCTTAGCGACATGAGGAGGACAACATGGCTCCTCAAATCTATTGTCCAAAGATGAAGGTAGTCACCGTTGTGTCCGACGACAATGCTCTATTGGTGCAAAAGCAGAAAAGCTCCACCTCTGACTCTGCCGACAGAGGCAAGAAGAAGAAGACGGAGGGTGGAGCCTCCAAAAAGACTACCTCCACCCTGGAGGAGGATAAAAGAAAGGTTACTGGGATCCCCTTTGCCAAAGCACCCCCTCTTGTGTAAGCTTCTTTCTCTCCGACATTGCCCATTTATCTGTCTTATTCATGTACTTATGCATTTTGCGCGTTTCAGAAAGAAAGCCACGACCAGCTTGAAGAAGACCTCCAAAATATCGGGGGCTTCTAGACCATCAAGGACATGCTGCATCGCGCTGCATCTCCCGCCATCGCCCCTTTCATTCCCACCAAGCCCTCATCTGCTCTGACAAGCTCTCAAACCAAGGAAGCAGTTGGCCCTTCCGCCATGGAAGTGGACTCAGGTGCCTCTACCGAGCTTGTTGTTGTCAGCGAGCAGGCGACGCAGGAGAGTGCCGCACACCAAATGGATGAAGCTCCGGCTAAGGATGCCATCAGTAGCGGTAAGGCGGTGGTGGAAGCTGGTAGTTCTGCCAAAGGCGGCGCCCCCGCGCCCAAGAAAACCATAGAGTATCTGAAGATAGTCTATCCGGTACTTACACCGGGTAGCACTTCTCTGGTTCCTGGTGCGGCACCAACATCTCTGGCGTGCGGTCTAGAGGAGCAAGGAAACAGTGTATCCTTCGGCAAGCTGCTGGCTGAGAGTGCTACCAACCTCATGATCATTGCACTTGTAAGTTTTATTTTCCTTTTTGCATTTCATATGAATATCCCACTATAGCCCCCGAGGATGTAGACGGAAAACCATAGGTCTTTGCGTCTAGATGCTCTAAGAGTGACTAAGCTAGAAAACTTCTCACTGTAGCCCCCAAGCATATAGGTGGAATGAACTATTCCGACTAGATGCTTTAAGAGTAGCATACGCAATGTTTATAAATTTCGATACTGTAGCCCCCAAGCTTCTAGTTGTAACTGAATTAGTTCCGACTAGATGCTTAAAGAGAAGCTAAGCATACATCCGAGTTAAAAACTTTATACTGTAGCCCCCAAGCTTCTAATCGAAAACTGAATTAGTTCCGACTAGATGCTTAAAGAAAGACTAAGCATATCGCTAAGTTAAAAACTCTAGCTGTAGCCCCCGAGCGTCTAGGTGGAATTTTTTCCGGCTAGATGCTCCAAGTAGACTAAACAACGTTTAACTTTTCTTTTTTCCACAGAACGAGAATGCTCGGAGGGGAATGGCCAACGATAAGTACCAGAAGATGCGCGTGGACTTGGAAGCCGAAAAGGGTAAAACTGCCTTCTTGAAGGAACAAATCATCAAGAGCAAGCGCTTGTTTTTCCTTTCTTTTTCGTATTCCGACTTGAACTTGTGTATTCTCCAAGTACTCACTGTATACTTTGCTTTCTCCGACTTGCAGAAACCATTACCAAGGCTAAGGACATTGTCAAGCAATCCAAGCACATTCAAGAGCTGGATAGCGAGAACAAGATCCTTAAGTAGGAGAGGAAGGACATGCTGAAGATGCATGAAGAATCAATGAAAGCCCCGTAGGACTTCGCCATCGAGGAGATCAACCGCTTGAAGGAGGAGATCTCGATCTTAAGAGATCAGAAGAAAGCTGTGGATGAGAAGAATCAACGCCATCATGAAGCGTACAAGCTCCTCCAACAAGAACGGGACTCCTTGGCGGATACCCTCTGGCAAGCTGAGGCTAGCATCTTCAGTAAGTGATTCTCCGTCTTGGATTTCTGTAGTCTAGATACTCTGAATATTTGAACTCATATGCTCCTTTGTCGGAAATTCGCAGCTCCTATGGGTTTAAACCGGTCACCTCCTCCGGCAAAGGAATGCATGGTTCTTGCCAACAACTTCATCAACACCGCCATCGCGTAAGCCAAAGAGATTGCCAAGCCCCTCCAGATCAATATCAAGGCATCGGACTCTGTGGCGAAGTTCTCGGAGATCCTGCGCCGAGCCCCTGAGCGTATCACAAGCTGGAAAGCTTCATGTGCACGGGCCGGTGCAAGGATGGCGATGTCCATGGTAAAGGCACATTACGAGGATGCCGACATCGACACGGTAACCTCTGGCATTCCTGACATAGATGACGAAGGCAAGGAGATAAATCACGAATCTATCTTGTCGTCACTCGCGGGTTCTGACACCAAAGTTGCCGAGTTAGTCGACGTTAATGTCTTCGTGCCGATGAATACCATCGATGGCGGCAACCAAAGCTCCTCCGAGTCTCTTGACACTGTCAACTTCGAGGGTGACTCTCCTGCTGCCGATGACGCTGCTTCCAAGTCGCCTGCGCCAAAGGAATGAAAAACAATTTGTAATATTTGTTTCCTCTGTGTTGCATATGCGGAAAAAACTATGTATTAACTAGAGGCGGAAAACAATGATGTATGTCTTGTACTTAAGAACTACTTCCAGCATGTATATATTTTTTAAGCAAGTGCTGGCTTATCCATTACTTTGGTTCTTATGCTTGACTTTTCATGAGTCCCAAGAATCTTTGTCGGAACCATGCACTCAGGTGATGATGCCCAATGGAACCGTCAATAACCTAAGCACAAAATCGCTGACAATAAGTGCCAAAAGTCACTACTTCAGAATCCACATAAAAACGACAAAGAACGTGTAGACCAGAAAACTTAAGCTAACGCCCGTAGGCGGAATTTTCACAAGTGCAATCGCAAAGCTTGTGTATAAAGGTTTTATATGATCCAAAAATGAACACTAAAGGAGGTAAAAGACTCAGAAATATGAGTGAACCAGAGAGCTTTATTTCATTGATCATATAAGAGGTACACAATTAGATAAAAAATGCTAAGTGTAAAAAGGACGTAGCTGTGCTATGTTCCATGGCCAATCAAGCTCCGGGTAATCATCATCTGGGTCATGTCGCTTACGCTTATGATCCTCGTTGGGTCTATCCTTCAGTTCACGATTGTCAACGAGGTAGTAAGACCCATTGAGTAGCGCCTTGCTTATGATGAACGGTCCTTCCCATGGCGGGGATAATTTGTGTGACTTCTTCTGCTTAAGTCGGAGCACCAAATCCCCCTCTTTAAACGAGCAATGCCGAACACGGTGACTATGATAGCTGCGTAGCTTGTGCTGGTACATGGCGGATCTTTGGCATGCCAAAACGCGCTCCTCCTCGAAAAGGTCCACAACTAGGCGTCTGGATTCTTCAGCGTCATCTTCGTCGTAGGCCGCAGCCCTTGGTGCATCGTGAAGTATGTCGGAAGGTAGGATGGCTTCTGCTCCATATACCATGAAGTAAGGAATGTAGCCGGTGGATCTATTGGGTGTAGTTCGTAAACTCCATAGCACAGATGACAATTCTTTCGCCCAGGCTCCAGCTGTTCTATGTAGCGGTGCCTCAAGACGTGGCTTTATTCCCTGCAGAATTAATCCATTGGCTCGCTCAACCTGACCATTGGACTGTGGATGTGCCATAGATGCAAGGTCAAGTCGGATTCCCTTCTCCCAACAATAGGCCTCCACTTCTCCGAGTGACAAGTTGCTACCGTTGTCGGTGATAATGCTATGTGGGAGACCAAATCTCACCACTAGATCCCGGACAAACCTAAGGGCAGTTGCCCCATCAAGCTTTCTAATGGGTTTAGCTTCTATCCATTTAGTGAATTTATCAACTTCTACTAATAGATGCGTAAACCCACATGGTGCCGTCTGTAACGGTCCCACCATGTCTAGCCCCCAGAATGCAAATGGCCAAGTTATTGGTATTGTTCGTAATTCTTCAGCAGGAACATGTGGTTGTCGGACATAATACTGGCATACCATGCACGTCTCAACCAGCTTGTCAGCGTCCGCCTTCGCGTTCAGCCAGTAGAATCCTTTCCGGAAGGCTTTTGCGACCAACGATCGAGGAGCGGCGTGATGCCCGCAATCTCCAAGATGGATTTCACGTAGGATTTCAATACCTTCTAGCTGGGAAACACACTTTATGGTATACACCAGTAGTGCTCCTTTTGTAGAGTTGTCCATTGATTATGGTATAGCCCTTTGCTCAACATACTATTTGCCATCTTTCGACTTCGTCGTTGGGCAAAGTTCCGTGTTCGAGATATTCCATGAACGGTTTTGTCCAAGCCGGAGGGACCTTTTCCACCATGTGGACAAAAGAGTCGAATCTATCTGGGTTGTCAATGTCGGATCCCTTCACGGATGGTGTCCGCAGATGCTCTAGGAAAACTCCTGGCGGAATTCGTTTGTGCCCTGATCCAAGCTTAGACAACAGATCAGCCGCTTTGTTTTGCTCCCTAGGTACATACTTGACTTTGTAGCCCAAGAAGCACTTGGCTATCTCGTCCACTTCGTCACGATATGCCGCCATCATAGGGTTCTGCGCATTCCAGGTGCCATCCACCTGCTGGCAACCAAGTCGGAATCTCCACATCAAACTATGCGCTTGATGCCAATATCCTTGGCTACGCGTAATCCGTGAATGAGTGCTTCATACTCCACCATGTTGTTCGTAGCCTCAAAGTGGATCTGCAGAACGTAGTGTAGCTTGTCACCAGTTGGTGACTCTAGCAATAGACCAGCCCCCGAGCCGTTGAGCATCTTTGATCCGTCAAAGTGCATCACCCAGTACTCTGGTTCCGGCAACGGAGTAGCATCTGGCATCTCCGTACAATCTGCAATAAAATCCGCCAAGTCTTGTGACTTGATAGCGTCGCGTCTCTTGTAGGTGATCTCGAAGGCGGCAAGCTCAATGCCCCACTTCGCGACCCTTCCCATAGCGTCGTTTTTGTTGATAATGTCAGACAGTGGAGTCTTGCTCACCACTGTGATTGGGTGCTCCTGAAAGTAATGCCTCAGCTTCCGAGAAGCAAGGAATACTCCATAAGATATCTTCTGGTAGTGCGGGTAACGCTTCTTGGACTTCGTTCTCATAGCCTGGTTCCTTCCGCTCTACCACAACGACGATGCTGATTACCCGGTTGGTTGCCGCCATGTAAATTAACATGGGCTCTCCAGGTTCGGGTGCTGCAAGGATGGGCGTTGAGGAAAGAGTCTCCTTGAGCTGCTTCAATGCTGCATCTGCTTCGTCCGTCCACTTAAATTTGTTCGCCTTCTTCAACAACTTGTACAGCGGCAGGGCCTTCTCTCCAAGTCGGCTGACGAACCGACTAACTGCTACAACACAACCTGTTAGTCATTGAATGTCCTTTAGGCATGTCGGACGGTTTATGTTTAAGATGACCTTGATTTTCTCTGGGTTGACCTCGATTCCACGCTGGGAAACGATGAAGCCCAACAATTTGTCGTCTGGAACCCCGAAGACGCACTTCTTAGGGTTAAGCATCATGTTGTGTTTCCGGAGATTGTCAAAGGTTTCTTTTAAGTCAGAGATTAAGTCATTTGACTTTTTAGACATCTTCGCGATATCGTCCACATAGGCGTGAACGTTCTGACCAATTTGGTCGTGAAGGCCACATTGCATTGTCCGCTGGTACGTAGCACCTGCGTTTTTTATCCCAAAGGGCATCGTACATAGCAAAACGTGTCGTATGGGGTATTGGTCCGACTTCCTCATCTTTATCTGGTGGTATCCTGAGTATGCATCGAGAAAACACAAAAGTTCCGAGCCAGCCGTCGAGTCAATGACTTGTTCAATGCGAGGCAAAGCAAACGGATCTTTGGGGCAAGCCTTGTTCAAGCCGGTGTAATCAACGCACATTCTTAATTCTTCGGTTCCCTTTTTGGGGACAAGTACAGGATTGGCCACCCATTGGGTGTGAAGGACTTCTCGGATAAAACTAGCCTTAAGTAACCTAGCTATCTGTTTGCCTATGGCGCGTCTCTTCTCATCTCCAAAGCGTCGTAGAGGTTGCTTCACTGGTTTGCATTTTGGGTCAATGTTTAAGCTGTGCTCGGCAAGTTCCCTAGGTACAACTTTCATGTCAGCAGGTTTCCAGGCAAAGATGTCCCTATTCTCACGGAGGAACTCGACGAGCGCGCTTTCCTATTTGGGATCCAGGTTCGTCCCAGTGGCGGTTGTCTTGGAGGCATCGCCTACCACAAGTTCCACCGGCTTGGTCTCGATGGCGGCCTTGAATGCTGGAGCAGAGTCGGAGATCTGTTTCTTTGACGCGGGCATCTCTGAGTCATTGACCTTGCTCTGGATCTCTTTGAATTCTTCGTTGTAGAGGACAGCTTCCGCGAAGGCTGCTTCATTAATCTCGCAGTCCCTTGCCTTGGTAAAGATTCCGGATACGGTGATGACACCGTTTGGTCCGGGTATCTTGAGTTTGTTGTAGACGAAGCATGGCTTGGCCATGAAGGTGTGGAATATGTCGTGGCCGAATATGACGTGGTACACACTCTTGAAGGGGACCACCTCAAAGGTCATGCGCTCTTGGTGGTAATTATTAACATCGCCAAAGGCAACCTGAAGTCTAATGCACCCAAGGGACCGAGCCTCCCGACCAGGAACTATGCTGTGGAAGATGGTGTTGGTCTGCCTTAGGTTTGCCTCTGTCAAGTTCATCTTCTGCAGTGTATCCAGGTACATGATGTTGATGCAGATTCCACTATCCACCATACACTTGGTGAACTCCACGCCGTCAATCAAGGGGTTGATGACCATGGCGTATTGGTTCTCCGTAGGGATGAGGTCTGGGTGATCCTTCCTGTCCCAAGTAATTGGAACCTCCGACCAGTGCAGGTACTAGGGAACTGGGGGTAGAGTGGCCATCAGTATCCTCATAGAGTTCTTCTGTTGTCGGACGGTGGGGGTGCCAAGGAAAGTGTGGTAGACTGGCGCCTTCTTTACGAAGGGGTTCTTGCCTTTGTCATCGCTCTTGGCAGCGTGCTTGGGGTCAACATCCTCGTCCATGTCACTTGAATCCTTGGACTCCTCCTCCTTCTTCTTCCCCTTGCCCTTGCCTCGCGGTCTGTTCTTCCAACTTCGCTTGTAGACGGACTCCGGGTCCTCCTTGAGGTCGTTGACGAACTTGCAGTGTCGATTGGTATGGGTGGCCTTGCCGTTGACATGGAGGTGTACGAGGCACGTCATATCGTGGTACTCTTCGTAGGTTTGGGGAACACGGAGCGCTGCCGAGGTAGTTTCACTTCCTCGCTGCTGCCCACGACCAGCTCCCCGTCCTTGGCCACGTTGTCCGCCATCACCTCGTCCTGCAAAGGTCATGGCGACCATGTCGGGAGTTTGCTTTTCTTCTCAAGCGGTTTTCCGCTTTGTGTTGTTGTTCCTCCGAGCTTGAGTTGGAACGGTCGTTGCCGGCAGAGAGCCGCGAGCATCGTCGTTGGCGGCTGCGAACTCACTAGCCAACTGAATCATCTGGTTCAAGTCAAGCTGGTGATTGTCCTGTAGGCGCTTCAGCTTATGTCGGAGCAACGTGCCCATTTCCAACCCATCGATGAAGGCGGCCATGGCGGTATGGGCATGCACTCCTGCGCAGGAATTCTTCATATCCAGCCAGCAGGAGAGGTAGGCGCGAGATGTCTCGTCTTTCTCTTGCACGCACCGCTGTAGATCGCCAACAGTGCAGGGACATTTGTACGTACCCTCGAAGTTCTTGGTAAACGCTTCTTGCATGTCCAACCAATTGCAGATGGATTTCTCCGGCAAGTCATCAATCCATTGACGGGTTGTGCCCGCCAACATCAATGGGAGGTACTTTACGGCAACGTTGGGGTTGCCCCGGGCAATCTCTACCGTGTTGTCGTAATCCTTCAACCATGTAGTTGGCTTAGCGGTGCCGTCATAGGGCTTGATGGTCTTTTCAATCCGGAAACCTTTGGGGTAAGTTGCGGACCGTATGGCAGGTCCAAAGCAACGTGGTCCCAGGTATGGTCCTTCCTGGGCCTCATGGATCTTATCGATCCGCGAACATGCGTCGTACGGCTCCGGGTTTTTCTTCTTCTTGTCAATAGGGGATGGGCTGCGTGAACGATGCGAGCCTCCTCCGCCATGGTGACTGCTAGGTGGCAACAAAGGCAGAGGTGGCGGTGGGTTAGCCTTCTTGCTATTACCCTCCTGCGATGCCTCACGCTTGTCGCGATTGCTTGCCGGACACGGATGGTCATGGCGCGACCTACTCTTGTGTCCTTGGTTGCGCTCTCCGTCATGGCATGTCTGCTCCGTGTTGTCGCGGATGACGATGCCGCTCTGCCTTGGCGGGGGCATATCCGTACGATGGTGAGCCTTGGGGTCTTCGCAATGTCGGGGGGACAGGGGCAGTGGCGATGGGCGACGAGGTCGGGCCTTTTCTCCGTGGTCGGAGGATATGGGGATAGCATCCTTCCTGTTGCGCGCATCCCTCCGTCTTGGTTATGATGAACCCGTCTGAGACCCGACATCAAGAGAAGATCTGTCCCTTGGCGGCTTATGCTGGCTAGACTGGCAAAACGCTGGGTCAGACTCAAGCCTCTGACAGGAGGCCTTTTCCTGCTGTTTCACCGCCTTGGCCACTAGGTCATAGACCTGGTCCACTGTCTCGGGCAATCTATCCTGATCCAGAAGGGTCTTGGCGACGGCGAGGTTGAGGAGTGGAGTGGGCATCACCTGTCTGCCTTCACTGTCAATGTATGGCTTGTCTGTGCCGGCTTCGGGGGAGCCCATCCTAGGTTTTGTCGTACACCAGATTTGTTTATGACGCGATTCGGAGCTTTCTTGGCCTTCTGCTGCTGCAGCAAAGTCTTGTACTCGGCCTCCATTGCTCTAGCTTTCTCTATGGATTTCTGCGCGTTGACCAGATCTCGATCTAGCTTAGCCCCTTGCTCCGCGATGGCCTGCGCTTCCTCCAGCAGCTGTTGGCGCTTCTCGTCAAGCTGGGTCACGTTCCGGATATGAGCTACGGTCAGTGGCTCGACGAGGAGGTTGCCGTACATCACTCTATCAGCTGGAGTAACTTGGGCAGCACTAGACGTAGATACCGGAGGCAGCAGGTTTGTGGTGTTGTTGTTGCTCGGGCAGGTGCCGAGTTCCTGCGGCTGTTGCACTGGATTAAGCGAAGGGGGCATGACCTTTGTGCGATCAATGTCGTCAGCAATAGGTGGTTCCTTCCCTTTGTCCAGAGCTGTAGGCGGAGCTCGTCCGGGTTGATCTTCATCCATCGCCATCCCAATGGTGACGAACACCTCTTGAGACGTTATGGCGTTGTTGGCTTGCTCGTCGCGCGTGTACTCCTCCTCCATCTCTTGCATGGCGGAGTCTAGTTCCTCTGAACTGAAATCTATCTCCTCTGAATCTGCACTGAAGTCGGCGTATAGCGCGTCAATCACAGAGTCGGAGGGTGCCAGGACTTCCTCGATGACGGGGGATGGAGGTGCAACAGCAGCGACACCGACTGGAGGTGGCGGCACAGCTACGGCGATGGCGGCCGGAGGCGGTGGTGGCGGTGGCTAAATCGGAGGGGCTCCATCAATGAGCGCAAGCGCTGTCTAAGCTGCCGTTTCAGCCTCCGCATAGTTGTTGACGGTGTTCACCATGCCTTCGAAGGTAAGGCGTCCCGAAGCCTGCTGCCGTCTTAGAGAATGCAGGAGAAGCGTGCCATGGTCCAGTCCTTCCACAAAGTGATACTAGCATCATCATTGGGGTAGTGGGCCAGATTAGCTCGTATACAGAGCCACCTGGCCAGGTAATCGCAGGGGTTTTCGCCCTCTCTCTGAACACAACACGCCAGATCGAAGATGGTAACCATGCTGACGAACTTGGATCTCTGCTGTCCAGACGCACGGACGAAGCAGGCAGACTTTCAGTATCTTCCACCGTTATATCCTGCATAGGAGCGTTTTGGGTGGCCCCTCAACTTTTCCGATGTTTGCCGGCAAACTCCGAAGAGAGATCCGACATCGATCCTTCCGCGAACGTATCCTGCCCGTAGGCGGTCCGTGCGGGTCTGGATGCTCCTCCGACTCCCAGGGAACTAGAGCCCAAGTCGGTTTCGCCAATGAAGAGGTGGATGTCTCCGATAAGAACGATCAAACACCATGTAGGGTTTGTGTTCGTCGGGATCCAGAACTCGTCGAGAGGGACGATCGAAATGTTGCCGGAGAAGAGAACGCGACCGATGGCTGCGGTTTCGCCGATTCCCTCGAAGATCTTGGTCCTCGCCTGCTGAAGAGCCTGAAGAGCCTCTTGCCCCAGGTGGGCGCCAACTGTCGTGGTATTGCCGACGAGTATGCCATGGAGGGGTCCTCACAGTGCATGTTTAGAGACGTGGGGGAAGGCGGACGGTTGACGATTACGAGGTAACACAGCTTACCCAGGTTCAGATCCCACAACGGTGGCGGAATCCTACTCCTGCTATAAATCACTATAATGGCAATACGCCGAGTTACAAAGATAGGTTCACTGTGCAAGGTGTATGCCAATCACTACTTGGTCGTGCCCTAAAGGCTCTCATAGGCCCAACTTATATAGTCGCCGGGTCCTAGGATTACAGGGAAAAGTCCTAGCCGGACAGGTTACAGAGTCCTACACCGTCTATTACTAGTCTTGCGTGTGTTGTACTCCAAGGCTCCAGGTACGTCGGTGACTCCACCGTAGCCTTACTTTATTCGGCATGGGCCTCCCTTCTGGATCCATCTAACTGGGCCACCCAGCAGGCCATGGGCCATGCTACCAACTCTGGGCCACCCGAGTTATCCGGATAGGAGACATGCTATGAGTATACCCATGTAGCATATCCCCAACAATGGTTGTATTTAGTGTTCTGAACATTATTAGATCATATGATGCATGTGGAAAGTCATTTAATGCATTAAAGCATTTATTATTAAAGCTACATGGATTTAATATGGTTTATCTCACTTTAATTCAAATACTGATGTTTCTATTGTATTAAATTGTGAACTAAATTCTACTGGATAGGTAATGTAAATTATAACCAGTAGCAATTTGAATCACCTAAAGAGGAGTTATAGATAATTTTTATGATTAAAATACTATTGCAATGAGTTTATAGTTTTCTGCATGCATTTCTATTTTAACAGTACCAAATAATTTGGCACGCAATTTATCTGGATAGATATTATCAATACAAAACATTACCAATTGGTTTTACTAATTTTGGGTTTATTATTATTATTCTATGATTTAAAACCTAGTTATAAGGGTTTAAATCATTTATATTATTTGTTTTGACAAAAATCATATCTAATGCCATATTAATGTTATACATGAAACAGGGATTCCATAGACATATTATTTGTATTTTTTATGATCTATAAATATTATAATATGATTTATATACTCCAAATAGGCCATTAAACCATTTAAATTACTATATTATATATTTATTATAAAAGTTGAATATAAATTCATGTTAATATTCTTCACAATTTTCTGAATCCAACGATATATTATTTATAATTTTTGGACATGTAAATATTTTTATATTAATTTTACAAAATTGCACAATATTCTGTCTTTTTATAACTCGAAGGGATTTAATAGGAAAAGATTTGCCACATGGGGCAGTGGGATTGGTCTGTACCCCTTCGTTAAGTTAGTCGACGAGAGCCACTAGATCAAGATCTGATGGCTGTAGTTTAGCGGCTCCGTGGCAGCTTGGCTGGAGCTTCGGCTGGGTTTGGTCGCACGGCTCGGCTCGGCTCTACTCGATCTGGACCGTTCGGATTAGATCGGACGGGGGACGGTGATGATGGCGAGCCAGTGCCGGCTCACGAATGGTGGCGACGTCGATGGGCGGCGGCGATAGTGTCGTGGTATTGCCGACGAGTATGCCATGGAGGGGTCCTCACAGTGCGTGTTTAGAGACGTGGGGTAAGGCGGACGGTTGACGGGTACGAGGTAGCACAGCTTACCCAGGTTCAGATCCCACAACGGTGGCGGAATCCTACTCCTGCTATAAATCACTATAAGGGCAATATGCCGAGTTGAAGAGATATATTAGATGTGCGAGGTTGTGTGTATCGATGCCCTAAAGGCTCCCATAGGCCCGACTTATATACTCGCCAGGTCCTAGGGTTACAGGGAAAAGTCCTAGATGGACAGGTCACATAGTCCTACACCGTCTATTACTAGTCTTGTGTATCTTGCACTCTAAGGCTCCGGGTACGTTGGTGACTGCACCGTAGCCTACCTTTATCCGGCATGTGCCTCCCTTCTGGATCCATCTAACTGGGCCACCCAGTAGGACATAGGCCATGCTACCGACTATGGGCCACCCGGGTTATCCGGATAAGTGACATGCTATGAGGATACCCATATAGCATATCCCCAATAGTAGCCCCCGGAGGACTCCGAGATCTTGCGCCGTCTTGCCTCTTCAGATGAATGCTCCGTCTAGTCGGATGTCGGCAAATCGTCAAGCAATATCTTATAGTCCTGCCAAAGAACCCTGCAAAGCTTTCTCCGTCTTCAAATTGTAAGCCGGAAAAATATTGAATCTTCCATCGTACTATTCCATAGTCGGATTGAATCCGTCTATGTCGGAATCTTCGATGTGATGGCTCATCTACCCATGTCAGCTGGGACGACGTAGGCTTAGGTAAGCGACGCCTCGTAACTCACACATGCAGAGAACGCAATCATATCCTATTTTCCCGCGCGAGCAATACGAACCGTTGGCGGCGACGGTTGGAGACGTGGAGAAATTTCTGCGCACGTTCGCGAACACGTCGTCTACGCGGCAACCGTTCGATCAAGCTGCACTAATCTTGACACCGAGGATGATAAATATTAACCATGGGCAAATTTCCACTTTTTACCTCATTCTCCTCGCAGCATCTTCTTCCTCCAGCCCCGCGTCTCCTCGAGCTCTCCGCAAGAAACCTCAAGAAAACCCTAGCTCCCATCTGCACCAGTCGCACCCAATATTCACTCCATGGCTAGCAGCATCACTTCTGCCTTGGCGGGGGCATATCCGTACGATGGTGAGCCTTGGGGTCTTCACAATGTTGGGGGGACCGGGGCGGTGGCGATGGGCGACGAGGTCGGGCCTTTTCTCCGTGGTCGGAGGATATGGGGATAGCATCCTTCCTGTTGCGCGCATCCCTCCGCCTTGGTTATGATGAACCCGTCTGAGACCCGACATCAAGAGAAGATCTGTCCCTTGGCGGCTTATGCTGGCTAGACTGGCAAAACGCTGGGTCAGACTCAAGCCTCTGACAGGTGGCCTTTTCCTGTTGTTTCACCGCCTTGGCCACTAGGTCATAGACCTGGTCCACTATCTCGGGCAATCTATCCTAATCCAGAAGGGTCTTGGCGATGGCGAGGTTGAGGAGTGGAGTGGGCATCACCTGTCTGCCTTCACTGTCAATGTATGGCTTGTCTGTGCCGGCTTCGGGGGAGCCCATCCTAGGTTTCGTCGTACACCAGGTTCGTTTATGATGCGAGCCGGAGCTTTCTTGGCCTTCTGCTGCTGCAGCAGAGTCTTGTACTCGGCCTCCATTGCTCTAGCTTTCTCTATGGATTTCTGCGCGTTGACCAGATCTCGATCTAGCTTAGCGCCCTGCTCCGCGATGGCCTGCGCTTCCTCCAGCAGCTGTTGGCGCTTCTCGTCAAGCTGGGTCACGTTCTGGATATGAGCTACGGTCAGTGGCTCGACGAGGAGATTGCCGTACATCACTCTATCAGCTGGAGTAACTTGGGCAGCATTAGACGTAGATATCGGAGGCGGCAGGTTTGTGGTGTTGTTGTTGCTCGGGCCGGTGCCGAGTTCCTGCGGCTGTTGCACTGGATTAGGCGGAGGGGGCATGAACTTTGCATGATCAATGTCGTCAGCAATAGGTGGTCCCTTCCCTTTGTCCAGAGCTGTAGGCGGAGCTCGTCCGGGTTGATCTTCATCCATCGCCATCCCAATGGTGACGAACACCTCTCGAGACGTAACGGCGTTGTTGGCTTGCTCGTCGCGCGTGTACTCCTCCTCCATCTCTTGCATGGCGGAGTCTAGTTCCTCTGGACTGAAATCTATCTCCTCTGAATCTGCACTGAATTCGGCGTATAGCGCGTCAATCACAGAGTCGGAGGGTGCCAGGACTTCCTCGATGACGGGGGATGTAGGTGCAACAGCAGCGACGACGACTGGAGGTGGCGGCGCAACTATGGCGATGGCGACCGGAGGCGGTGGTGGCGGTAGCTGAATCGGAGGGGCTCCGTCAATGAGCGCAAGCGCTGTTTGAGCTGCCGCTTCAGCCTCCGCATAGTTGTTGACGGTGTTCACCATGCCTTCGAAGGTAAGGCGTCCCGACGCCTGCTGCCGTCTTAGAGAATGCAGGAGAAGCGTGCCATGGTCCAGTCCTTCCACAAAGTGATACTAGCATCATCATTGGGGTAGTGGGCGAGATTAGCTCGTATACAGAGCCACCTGGCCAGGTAATCGCAGGGGTTTTCGCCCTCTCTCTGAAGACAATGCGCCAGATCTAAGATGGTAACCACGCCGACGAACTTGGATCTCTGTTGTCCAGATGCACGGACGAAGCCGGCGGACTTGCAGTATCTTCCACCGTTATATCCTGCATAGGAGCGTTTTGGGTGGGCCCTCAACTTTTCCGATGTTTGCCAGCAAACTCCGAAGAGGGATCCGACATCGATCCTTCCGCAAACGTATCCTGCCCGTAGGCGGTCCGTGCGGGTCTGGATGCTCCTCCGACTCCCAGGGAACTAGTGCCCAAGTTGGTTTCGCCAATGAAGAGGTGGATGTCTCTGATAAGAACGATCAAACACCGTGTAGGGTTTGTGTTCGCTGGGATCCAGAACTCGTCGGGAGGGACGATCGAAATGTTGCCGAAGAAGAGAACTCGACCGATGGCTACGGTTTTGCCGATTCCCGCGAAGATCTTGGTCCTCGCCTGCTGAAGAGCCTGAAGAGCCTCTTGCCCCAGGTGGGCTCCAACTGTCGTGGTATTGCCGACGAGTACGCCATGGAGGGGTCCTCACAGTGCGTGTTTAGAGACGTGGGGGAAGGTGGACGGTTGACGCGTACGAGGTAACACAGCTTACCCAGGTTCAGATCCCACAACGGTGGCGGAATCCTACTCCTCCTATAAATCACTATAATGGAAATACGCCGACATAAAAAGATAGGTTCACTGTGCAAGGTGTATGCCAATCACTACTTGGTCGTGCCCTAAAGGCTCTCATAGGCCTGACTTATATAGTCGCCAGGTCCTAGGATTATAGGGAAATGTCCTAGCTGGACAGGTCACAGAGTCCTACACCGTCTATTACTTGTCTTGTGTATCTTGCACTCCAAGGCTCCGGGTACGTTGGTGACTCCACCGTAGCCTTCTTTTATCCGGCATGGGCCTCCCTTATGGATCCATCTAACTTGGCCACTCAGCACGCCATGGGCCATGCTACCAACTATGGGTCACCCGTGTTATCCGGATAGGAGACATGCTATGAGGATACCCATATAGCATATCCCCAACAATGGTTGTATTTAGTGTTATGAACATTATTAGATCACATGATGCATGTGGAAAGTCATTTAATGCATTAAAGCATTTATTATTAAATCTATATGGATTTAATATGGTTTATCTCACTTTAATTCAAATACTGATCTTTCTATTATATTAAATTGTGAACTAAATTCTACTGGATAGGTAATGTTATTTATAACCAGTAGCAATTTGAATCACCTAAAAAGGAGTTATATATAATTTTTATGATTAAAATACTATTGCAATGAGTTTATAGTTTTCTGCATGCATTTCTATTTTAACAGTACCAAAAAAATTTGGCACGCAATTTCTCTGGATAGATATTATCAATACAAAACATTACCAATTGGTTTTACTAATCTTGGGGTTATTATTAATTTTCTATGATTTAAATACTAGTTATAAGGGTTTAAATCATTTATATTATTTTCTTTGACAAAAATTATATCTAATTCCATATTAATGTTATACATGAAACAGTGATTCCATAGACATATTATTTGTATTTTTCTGATCTATAAATATTTTAATATGATTTATTTACTCCAAATAGGCCATTAAACCATTTAAATTACTATAGTATATATTTACTGTAAAAGTTGAATATAAATTCATGTTAATATTCTTCACAATTTTCCGAATCCAACGATATATTATTTATAATTTTTGGAAGTGTAAATATTTTTATATTAATTTTACAACATGGCACAATATTCTGTCTTTTTATATCTCGAAGGGATTTAACAGGAAAAGATTTGCCACATGGCGCAGTGGGATTGGTCTGTACCCCTTTGTTAAGTTTGTCGACGAGAGCCACTAGATCAAGATCTGATGGCTATAGTTTAGCGGCTCCGTGGCGGCTTAGCTGGAGCTTCGGCTGGGCTTGGTCGCGCGGCTCGGCTCGTCTCTACTCGATCTGGACCGTTCGGATTAGATCGGACGGGGGACGGTGATGATGGCGAGCCAGTGCCGGATCACGTATGGTGGAGATGTCGATGGGCGGCGGCGATAGTGTCGTGGTATTGCCGACGAGTAAGCCATGGAGGGGTCCTCACAGTACGTGTTTAGAGACGTGGGGTAAGGCGTACGGTTGACGGGTACGAGGTAGCACAGCTTACCCAGGTTCAGATCCCACAATGGTGGCGGAATCCTACTCCTGCTATAAATCACTATAAGGGCAATATGCCGAGTTATAGAGATATATTCACTGTGCGAGGTTGTGTGTATCGATGCCCTAAAGGCTCCCATAGGCCCGACTTATATAGTCGCCAGGTCCTAGGGTTACAGGGAAAAGTCCTAGCCGGACAGGTCACAGAGTCCTACACCGTCTATTACTAGTCTTGTGTATCTTGCACTCCAAGGCTCCGGGTACGTTGGTGACTCCATCATAGCCTACCTTTATCCGGCATGGGCCTCCCTTCTGGATCCATCTAACTGGGCCACCCAGCAGGACATAGGCCATGCTACCGACTATGGGCCAGACGGGTTATCCGGATAAGTGACATGCTATGAGGATACCCATATAGCATATCCCCAACAGTAGCCCCCGGAGGACTACGAGATCTTGCGCCGTCTTTCCTCTTTAGATGAATGCTCCGTCTAGTTGGATGTCGGCAAATCGTCAAGCAATATCTTGTAGTCCTCCCAAAGAACCCTGCAAAGCTTTCTCCGTCTTCAAATTGTAAGCCGGAAAAATATTGAATCTTCCATCGTACTATTCCATAGTCGGATTGAATCCGTCTATGTCGGATCTTCGATGTGATGGCTCATCTACCCATGTCAACTGGGAGGACGTAGGCTTAGGTAAGCGACGCCTCGTAACTCACACATGCAGATAATGCAATCATATCCTATTTTCCCGCGCGAGCGATACGAACCGTTGGCGGTGACGGTTGGAGACGTGGCGAAATTTCTGCGCATGTTCGCGAACACGTCGTCTACGCGGCAACCGTTCGATCAAGCTGCACTAATCTTGACACCGAGGATGATAAATAGCAACCATGGGCAAATTTCCACTTTTTACCTCATTCTCCTCGCAGCATCTTCTTCCTCCAGCCCCGCGTCTCCTCGAGCTCTCCGCGAGAAACCTCAAGAAAACCCTAGCTCCCATCTGCACCAGTCGCACCCAATCTTCACTCCATGGCTAACAGCATCACTTCTCCCTCAATGGCGGCGTCAAGCGAAGCTGCGGCGAAGCCGGCGAGCTCCGTCGTCGTGCCCCTAGAGGGTCTGGTCATCCCCGCATCGGCGGTGATCGAGTCCACCGGCGGCGACCCAAATTTGGCGGCGCTAGAGACACTGGAGGGGAGCCAGACTCGCACAAGGGCGACTGGCGCGGCTCGGACATCACCGACCGCGATATCCAAGAGATGGTCGCCGAAGGCTGCCTCCCCGCGACGGAGGGACTTGCCTGGTGGGCGGCGCCGGCCGGCGAGGTGACACCTTCTCCCCAAGTCGAATAAAAGGTGTACCTAAAAGCTCAGCTGGTACCCGGCGTCTCCCTGCCCATCTCCAACTTCTTCCTCTCCATCTTAAACCACTATAGGGTCCAGCCCCAGAACCTTTCCCCCAATAGTATCCTAGTGCTTAGCAACTACGCGGCACTTTGCAAGGGATATCTAGGGATAAAGCTTAGGTTAGACCTTTTTGTGTACTTCTTCATCGTCAAACGTGAAGCCGGACATAGCAAGGAAGAGCTTAGGAACTGTGGCACCATAAGCTTCAAGATTCGACCTGGCTGGCGGTTCCCTGATATTGTCGGCCACGAGTCCTGCAAGAATTGGCAACAGACATACTTTTACGGTCCAGACATCCCTTTGGCTGGCCGACAAGTTACCTACCCGGACTTCGTTGATGGAGCCGCCGCTGAAGCCTCGTCATGGAGATCCCAAACCTCCCTTCCCTCCGACCTCGACGCTTCTCGGGCCATAAGTCAGATTGAGTGGTTTGTAGATACGGGTCTGACCGTCTTGGACCTAGCCATGTGTTGGTTCATCAGGCGAATCCAACCTCTACAGCACCGCTCGAAGCTCATGCACAAGTATACCAGTGACAGAAGGGATAGTCTCCGCATCTCCGTGGACAACTTCTCGAGCGACTCCGTCAAGCTCCGCCTTAAGGACATCGTCAAGGTGAAGGATAAGAAGCGCGGATTCACCATCACCTACGACATGTTCGTAGATGGCAAGTGCCCAAAGGTAGGTTTTTATTTTCCGTGTATGACATATACTCCAGTTCTTCCGTCTTGCAAATACCATCTTATCTAACACGGTGACTTCTTACTTAACAGCTTAGCGATCTAGAGGAGGGCAACCTAGTTGCCCAAATCTATGATCCAAAGATGAAGGAGGTCACGGTCGTGTCCGATGACGAAGCTCCGTTGGCGTGGACGCGGAAGAGCTCCATCTCTGACGCTGCCGACGGAGGAAAGAAGAAGAAGACGGAGGGTGGAGCCTCCAAAAAGACTACCGCCGCCCTGGAGGCAGAAAAGAGAAAAACCACCGTTATTTTTGCCAAAGCACCCCCATTAGTGTAAACTTCTCATTCTTCGACATTGTCTATTTATCTGTCTTGCTCCTGTACTTATGCATTTCGCATGTTTCAGGAAGAAAGCCACGACCAGCCTCATGAAGACCTCCAAAACATTGGGGGCTTCTCGAAATATCAAAGACATGCTGCATCGCGACGCCTCCCCCGCCATCGCCCCTACTACTCCTGCCGTCAAACCCTCTTCTGCCCCGACAAGCTCACGAGCTAAGGAGGCATCAGGACCTTCCGTCATGGAAGTGGATTCTGGCGCCTCTACTGAACTCGTTGTTGTCGGCGAGCAGGCAACGCAGGAGAGCACCGCTCAACAAATGGCTGAAGCTCCGGCTAAGGATGCCATCGGTGGCGGCAAGGCGGTGGTGGAAGCTGGTACTTCTGCCGAAGGCGGTGCCCTTGCTCCCCAGAAACCTTTTGAGTTCCCCAAGATAGTCTACCCGGCACTTACGCCGAGCAGCAAAACTCTGGTTCCTGGAGCAGCACCGACATCTCCGACATGCGGTCTTAAGGAGCTCCTCCGACAAGCAGAAATATTGCGAGGAAATAGCATCTCCTTTGGCAAGCTGCTAACCGAGAGCGCTACAAACCTCAAGATCATTGCACTTGTAAGTTTTACTTTGCCTTTTGCATTTCATATGAGTATCCCACTGTAGCCCCCGAGGATGTAGACAGAAAACCATAGGTTTTGCATCTATATGCTCTAAGAGTGACTAAGCTAGAAAACTTCTCACTGTAGCCCCCAAGCATTTAGATGGAATGAACTATTCCGACTAGATGCTTTAAGAGTAGCATACGCAGTGTTTATAAATTTCAATACTGTAGCCCCCAAGTCTCTAGTTGTAACTGAATTAGTTCTGACTAGATGCTTAAAGAAAATCTAAGCAGATATCCGAGTTAAAAACTTTATACTGTAGCCCCCAAGCTTCTATTCGAGAACTGAATTAGATCCGACTAGATGCTTAAAGAAAAGCTAAGCATACTGCTGAGTTAAAAACTCTCGCTGTAGCTCCCGAGCGTCTAGGTGGAAATTTTCCGACTAGATGCTCCAAGTAGACTAAACAACGGTTTAACTTTGTTCTTTTTTCCATAGAACGAGAATGCTCGGAGAGGCATGGCCAACGACAAGTACCAGAAGATGCGCGTGGATCTTGAAGCCAAAAATGGTAAAACTTCCATCTTGAAGGAACAGATCATCAAAAACAAGAGTCTGTTTTCTTTTTTGCGCATTCCGTCTTGGTTTGGTGCCTACATTCTCCGAGTACTTACTGTGTACTTTGTTTTCTCCGACTTTGCAGAACATGTTGCCAAGGCCAAGGACATTGTCGAGGAGTCCAAGCACATCCAGCAGCTGGACAGCGAGAACAAGATCCTTAAGGAGGAAAGGAAAGACATGCTGAAAATGCATGAGGATTCAATGAAGGCCTTGATGGATTCTGCCTCCGCGGAAATCAATCATTTGAAGGAGGATCTTGCGATCTTAAAAGATCAAAAGCAAGCTGCTGATGAGCAAAACCAACGCCACATCGAGGCGTATAAGCTCCTCCAACAAGAGAAAGAATCCCTGGCGGACACCCTCTGGCAGGCTAAGGCCAGCATCTTCAGTAAGTTTCCTCCACCTTGTATTTCTGTAGTCTGGATACTTTGAATTTATTGAACTCATGTGCTCCTTGTCGGAACTTGCAGCTCCAATGGGTTTAACCCGATCGCCTCCTTCGGACAAGGAATGCATGGTTCTTGCCGGCAACTTCATCAACACCACCATTACCCAAGCCAAGGAGATTGCCAAGCCCCTCTAGATAAACATCAAGGCATCAGACTCTGTGGCGAAGTACTCGTAGATTCTGTGCCGATCCCTCGAGCGTGTCGCACGGGCTGGCGCAAGGATGGCGCTGTCAATGGTGAAGGCACACTACGAAGGTGCCGACATCGACACGGTGACCTCTGGTATCCCCGACATCGACGATGACGGCAAAGAGATTGATCATGAAGCCATCCTGTCATCACTCGCGGCTTATGACACTAGAGTCGCCGAGTTGGTGGATATCGACGTCTTCATGCCCATGAACACCATCGACAGCGTCAAACAAGATTCCTCTGAGTCCCACCATAGTGCCGACGTTGAGGGTGATTCTCTGGCTGGTGACGATGCTGCTTCCAAGTCTCCTGCGCCAAAGGAATGAAAAACAACTTTGTAATATTTGTTTCACCTTTGGTGTATGCGCGAAAAAAAAACTTGTTGATGTGTCTTAAAGTGGAAAACAATGGTTCTTATTTCCTGCTACTTAAGAACTAGTTTCCAGCATGTATATATTTTTTAAGCAAGTGCTGGCTTATCCATTACTTTGGTTCTTATGCTTGACTTTTCGTGAGTCGGAAGACTCGTTGTCGGAACCATGCGCTTAGGTGATGATGTCTAATGGCACCCTCAATAACCTGAGCACAAAATCGCCGACAATAAGTGCCGAAAGTCACTACTCCAGAATCCACATAAAAACAACAAAGAACGTGTAGACCAGAAAACTTAAGCTAACTCCCGTAGGCGGAATTTTCACAAGTGCAAACGCAAAACTTGTGCATAAAGGTTTTACATGATCCAAAAATGAACACTAAAGGAGGTAAAAGACTCAGAAATATGTGTGAACCAGAGAGCTTTATTTCATTGATCATATAAGAGATATACAATTAGATAAAAATGCTAACTGTAAAAAGGATGTAGCTGTGCTATGTTCCATGGCCGATCAAGCTCCGGGTAGTCATCATCCGGGTCACGTAGCTTACGCTTATGATCCTCGTTGGGTCTATCCATTAGTTCACGATTGTCAACAAGGTAGTAAGACCCATTGAGTAGCGCCTTTCTTATGGTGAACGGTCCTTCCCATGGCGGGGATAGTTTGTGCGACTTCTTCTGCTTAAGTCGGAGCACCAAATCCCCCTCTTTAAACGAGCGATGCCGAACGCGGCGACTATGGTAGTTGCGTAGCTTCTGCTAGTAGATGGCGGATCTTTGGCATGCCAAAACGCGCTCCTCCTCGAGAAGGTCCACATCTAGGCGTCTAGATTCTTCAGCGTCATCCTCGTCGTAGGCGGCAACTCTTGGTGCATCGTGGAGGATGTCGAAAGGCAGGATGGCTTCTGCTCCATACACCATGAAGTAAGGGGTGTAGCCTGTGGATCTGTTGGGTGTAGTTCGTAAACTCCACAGCACAGATGGCAATTCTTCCGCCCAGGCTCCAGCTTCTCTATGTAGCGGTGCCTCAAGACGTGGCTTGATTCCCTGCAGAATTAATCCATTGGCTCGCTCAACCTGACCATTGGATTGTGGGTGTGCCATAGATGCAAGGTCAAGTCGGATGCCTTTCTACCAGCAATAAGCCTCCACTTCTCCGAGTGATAAATTGCTGCCATTGTCGGTGATAATGCTGTGTGGGAGACCAAATCTCACCACTAGATCTCGGACAAACCTGAGGGCAGTTTCCCCATAAAGCTTTCTAATGGGTTTAGCTTCTATCCATTTAGTGAATTTGTCAACTGCTACAAGAAGATGCGTAAACCCACAAGGTGCTGTCTATAACGGTCCCACCATGTCCAGCCCCCAGACTGCAAACGACCAAGTTATTGGTATTGTTCGTAGTTCTTCAGTAGGAACATGTGGTTGTCGGGCATAATACTGGCATCCCATGCATGTCTCAACCAGCTTGTCGGCGTCCGCCTTCGCGGTCAGCCAGTAGAATCCTTGCCGAAAGGCTTTCGCGACCAACGATCAGGGAGCGGCATGATGCCCGCAATCTCCTAGATGAATTTCGCGTAGGATTTCCATACCTTCTAGCTGGGAAACACACTTTAGGTATACACCAGTAGTGCTCCTCTTATAGAGTTGCCCATTGATTATGGTATAACCCTTTGCTCGTCGTACTATTTGCCATCTTTCGACTTCGTCGTCGGGTAAAGTTCCGTGTTCTAGGTATTCCATGAACGGTTTTGTCCAAGCTGGAGGGACCTTAGTCACCATGTTGACGAAAGAGTCAGCTCTATCCGGGTTGTCGATGTCGGCGCCCTTCACCGATGGTGTGCGCAGGTGTTCTAAGGAAACTCCTGGCAGAATTTGCTTGCCCCCTGATCCAAGCTTAGACAGCAGATCATCCCCCTCGTTTTGTTCCCTAGGTACATACTTGACTTCGTTGCCCAAGAAGCTATTGGCTATCTCGTCCACTTCGTCTCGATATGCCGCCATCATAGGGTTCCGCGCATTCCAGGTGCCAGCCACTTGCTGGGCAACCAAGTCGGAATCTCCACAGCAAACTATGCGCTTGATGCCAATATCCTTGGCTACACGTAGTCCGTGAATGAGTGCTTCCTACTTCGCCATGTTGTTTGTAGCCTCGAAGTGGATTTGCAGAACGTAGTGTAGCTTGTCTCCTGTTGGTGACTGTAGCAATACACTAGCCCCCGAGCCGTTGAGCAGCTTTGATCCGTCAAAGTGCATCACCCAGTACTCTGGTTCCGGCAACAGAGTAGCATCTGGCATCTCCGTCCAATCTGCAACAAAATCCGCCAAGGCTTGTGACTTGATAGCGTCGCGTCTCTTGTAAGTGATCTCAAAGGCGGCAAGTTCAATGCCCCACTTCGCGACCCTTCCTGTTGCGTCGCTGTTATTGATAATGTCGGACAGTGGAGTCTTGCTCAACACTGTGATTGGGTGCTCCTGAAAGTAGTGCATCAGCTTCCGAGAAGCAAGGAATACTCCATAAGCTATCTTTTGGTAGTGCGGGTAACGCTGCTTGGACTCTGTCAAGACCTCGCTCACATAGTAAACTGGTCGTTGAACTCCGTTCTCATAGCCTGGTTCCTTCCGCTCTACCAGGATGACGATGCTGATAACCCGGTTGGTTGCCGCCATGTAAATTAACAGGGGCTCTCCAGGCTCGGGTGCTGCAAGGATGGGCGCTGAGGAAAGAATCTCCTTGAGCTGCTTCAATGCTGCATCTGCTTCGTCCGTCCACGTGAATTTTTCCGCCTTCTTCAGCAACTTGTACAGCGGCAGAGCCTTCTCTCCAAGTCGGCTGACGAACCGACTAACTGCTGCAACACAACCTATTAGTCGCTAAATCCTTTAGGCATGTCGGACGGTTTATGTTTAAGATGGCCTTGATTTTCTCCGGGTTGACCTCGATTCCACATTGGGAAACGATGAAGCCCAGCAGTTTGCCGGCTGGAACCCCGAAGATGCACTTCTTAGGGTTAAGCATCATGTTGTATTTCCGGAGATTATCAAAGGTTTCTTTTAAGTCGGAGATTAAGTCATTTGACTTTTTAGACATCACCGTGATATCGTCCACATAGGCGTGAACGTTCCGACCAATTTGGTTGTGGAGGAAACGTTGCATTGTCCGCTGGTACATAGAACCTGCGCTTTTCATCCCAAAGGGCATCGTGACATAGAAAAACATGCCGTATGGGCTAGTGACCGAAGTGGCCAATTGGTCTGACTTCCTCATCTTGATCTGGTGGTATCCTGAGTATGCATCGAGAAAACACAAAAGTTCTGAGCCAGCCGTCGAGTCAATGACTTGGTTAATGCGAGGCAAAGCAAACAGATCTTTGGGACATGCTTTGTTCAAGCCGGTGTAATCAACACACATTCTTAATTCATTGGTTCCCTTTTTGGGGACAAGTACAGGATTGGCCACCCATTGGGTGTGAAGGAGTTCTCGGATAAATCTAGCCTTAAGTAACCTAGCTATCTCTTTGCCAATGGCGCGTCTCTTCTCATCTCCAAAGTGTCGTAGAGGTTGTTTCACTGGTTTACATTTTGGATCAATGTTTAAGCTGTGCTCGGCAAGTTCCCTAGGTACACCTTTCATGTCGGCTGGTTGCCAGGCAAAGATGTCCCTATTCTCACGGAGGAACTCGACGAGCGTGCTTTCCTATTTGGGATCCAGGTTCGTCCTAATGGCGGTTACCTTGGAGGCATCGCCTACCACAAGTTCCACCGGCTTGGTCTCGATGGCGGCCTTGAACGCAGGAGCGGAGTCAGAGATCTGCTTCTTCGACGTGGGCATCTCTGAGTCATCGACCTTGCTCTGGATCTCTTTGAATTCTTCGTTGTAGAGGACAGCTTCTGCAACAGCTGCTTCATTGATCTCGCAGTCCCTTTCCTTGGTAAATCTTCCGGATATGGTGATGATACCGTTTGGTCCGGGTATCTTGAGTTTGTTGTAGACGAAGCATGGCTTGGCCATGAACGTGTGGAATATGTCGCGGCCGAATATGACGTGGTACACGCTCTTGAAGGGTACTACCTCGAAGGTCATGCGCTCTTAGCGGTAATTATTAACATCGCCAAAGGCAACCTGAAGTGTAATGCACCCAAGGGACCGAGCCTCCCGACCAGGAACTATGCCGTGGAAGATGGTGTTGGTCCGCCTTAGGTTTGCCTCCGTCAAGTTCATCTACTCCAGTGTATCCAGGTACATGATGTTGATGCTTCTTCCACTATCCACCATACACTTGGTGAATTCCACGCCGTCAATCAAGGGGTTGATGACCATGGCGTACTGGTTCTCCGTGGGTATAAGGTCTAGGTGGTCCGTCCTGTCCCAAGTTATTGGAACCTCTGACCAGCGCAGGTACTGGGGAACTGGGGGGAGAGTGGCCATCAGGATCCTCAGGGAGGTCTTCTGTTGTCGGATGGTGGGAGTGCCAAGGAAAGTGTGGTAGACTGGCACCTTCTTTGTGAAGGGGTTCTTGCCCTTGTCGCCGCTCTTGGCGGCATGCTTGGGGTCAATGTCTTCGCCCATGTCACTTCAATCCTTGGACTCCTCCTCCTTCTTCTTCCCCTTGCCCTTGCCTCGTGGTTTGTTCTTCCGACTTCACTTGTAGCCAGACTCCGGGTCTTCCTTGAGGTTGTTGACGAACTTGCAGTGTCGATTGGTATGGGTGGCCTTGCCGTTGGCGTCGAGGTGTACGAGGCACGGCATATCGCGGTACTCCTCGTAGGTTTGGGGAACGCGGAGCGGCGCCGAGGTGGTTTCACTTCCTTGTTGATGCCCACGATCAGCTCCCCTTCCTCGGCCACGTTGTCTGCCTTCTCCTCGTCCTGCAAAAGTCATAGCGACCATGTCGGTAGATTGCTGTTCTTCTGGAGCGGTTTTCCGCTTTTGTAGTGCTATTCCTCCGAGCTTGAGTTGGAACGGCTGTTGCCGGCAAGGAGCCACGAGCATCATCGTCGGCAGCTGCGAACTCACTAGCCAACTGAATCATCTGCTTCAAGTCAAGCTAGTGATTGTCCTACAAGCGCTTCAGCTTATGTCGGAGCAGTGTGCCTCTTTCCAACCCATCGATGAAGGCGGCCATGGTGGTCTGAGCATGCACTCCTGCGCAGGAATTCTTCATATCCAGCCAGCGGGAGAGGTAGGCGCGAGATGTCTCGTCTTTCTCTTGCATGCACCGCTGTAGATCGCCCACAGTGCAGGGACGGTTGTATGTACCCTCAAAGTTTTTGGTGAACGCTTCTTGCATGTCCAGCCAGTTGTAGATAGATTTCTCCGGCAAGTTGTCGATCCATTGATGGGTCGTGCCTGCCAACATTAATGGGAGGTACTTGATGGCGACGTTGGGGTTGCCTCCGGCAATCTCCACCGCGTTGTCGTAGTCCTGCAACCATGTGGCTGACTTGGCGGTGCTGTCATAGGGCTTGATGGTCTTGTCAATCTGGAAACATTTGGGGTAAGTTGCGGACCGTATTGCAGGTCCAAAGCAATGTGGTCCCAGGTATGGTCCTTCCCGGGCCTCGTGGATCTTATCGATCCGCGAACGTGCATCGTACGGCTCCGGGTTCTTCTTCTTTTTGTCAAAAGGGGATGGGCTGCGTGAACGACGCGGGCCTCCTCCGCCATGGTGTCTTCTTGGTGGTGACGGAGGCCGAGGTGGCGGTGGTTTAGCCTTCTTGTTGTTACCCTCCTACGATGCCTCACGCCTGTCACGGTTGCTTGTCGGACGTGGAGGGTCATGGCGTTACCTGCTCTTGTGTCCTTGGTTGCGCTCTCCGTCATGACGGGTCTGCTCTGTGTTGTCGCGGATGACGATGCCGCACTGCTTTAGTGGGGGCATATCCATATGATGGTGCGCCTTGTAATCTTCGCGATGCGGGGAGATCGAGGCAATGGCGACGAGGTCGGGCCTTTTCTCCGTGATCGGAGGATATGGGGATAGCATCCTTCCTGTTGTGCGCATCCCTCCGTCTTTGTTCTGATGAGTCCATCTGAGACCCGACATCAAGAGGAGATCCGTCCCTTGGCGGCTTGTACTGGCTAGATTGGCAGAGCACTGGGTCAGACTCAAGCCTCTGAGAGGTGGCCTTTTCCTGCTGCTTCACCGCCTTGGACACTAGGTCATAGACATGTTCCAATGCCTCCGACGATCTATACTTCTCCAGAAGGGTCTTGGTGTAACATCCCAAAAATACCAAACTTAGTTCATCAAACACTAATCATCAAGATTAGGGTTAACAAAAACTTTTCTAAGTAAACCCATGAATGCATGCATATGTGTATGCATAGATTTTCAATTTCTTTAAAAACCACCTTGTTTGAGTGATCCATTGCTTGTAAAATGTTTCTTAGGCGAAATGAACATCATCTAAAACATTTCCCACACTTCTCCTAAAGACAAGTAAATCAAAACAAATATATTAAGTGAATGGTCATTTTGACCAATTTAACTCCCATGCCTACTTTGGCTGTCTCAAACTATCAGAACCTAACAGAAACTTTTCTAGATCTTTGCACCCCTTGAATGTACTCATAACAAAGTATCAAGGCCCACTTTGTGATCATCCAGAAACTTTCAAATGCATAGTTTAAATGACAATTCAAAATTGAATCTTCTTCATATGGGAAGATCACACTTTTCCAAAACCCACTCAAACAAGCTCAACTTTCAAAACCCAAGCATCTGCAGACTCACCAGCACCAATCTAGCAAACCCACCAAAATTCATTTCAAAATTCAAAACTTGATTTCATGCGGCCATTTCATCAAACAGGTTGCAGACACAAATCAAACAAAACAACAAACACTATAGTGTGCAGTGATTCTTGCCTAACTTGTTCCCTAGTTAGCTCACACAAAACTCAGTAGATCATCTAGAAAGATTAGCCCAACACTAGCACCCCTGTGAGCTTGCCATTGCCATTAATGGTGAACAGTCGAGCACCTCAATGCCACCCCATAGTCGACAGCAGGCTAGAGGAAGAACTAGCCGTGCCAACCTTGTTTGGGAGGCAGCCCACCGTCCAACACCACTCACTGTCCCAGCCGCGAGCGTTGCCAAGCCCTGGACCACGTGCACAAGCCGCGCCCAGACCATGCCGAGCATGCGCCAGAGCGCCACCCTCGACCAGCGTCCACAGACCGCGCGCCGCCCTCACCGCGCGCACACACGATCACCACCGACCCAGGAGACCGCCAGACATCCCCGTTTGCCGCCCCGTGCCATACAGCCACCGCCCGCCGTCGAAGACGCCGCCTCTGCCGCGCAGAGCACCGGCCGTTCCAGACCAAACCACACCGCCCCATGCCTCGCGACCATGTCGTTGAGAATCGCCAGGAGACACAGCAACATCCCCTACCCTTGCCCATGCCATTAGCCGCCTGTAACGTCGCCCCCGACGAGCTCACCGTGCGCCCCGACGGTCCCCTCGCTCGACTATAAATAGAGGCTACCCCCGCACGATTTCTTCACACCATCTCACTCCCCTCTCCTCACTGACCGTGCCACACCGTCCTCAGAGCAAGGCGAGCACCACCTCGCCGGAATTTCACCGGAGCCCGCCGCCTCTCGAGAAGAAAGGAGCCAGCGATTGGAGCCACCCCAGGAGAAGCCACCGGTACCAGGAGGTTCGCCGTCGTCGACTTCGTCCTTCGCCCGCCTCGCCGACCCTCGCCCGTACCCCGGTGAGCCCCCAGCACCCCTCACTGGCCGTGCTAGGTTTCGTTCTCGCCGGAGCTGTCTCGCGTCGACGATGACCCACAGCCGTTGGATTAGAACTAGATCGAACGATCCACGTTGCCCCATACCGCTTCGCCCAGTCCCGTGTCACTAACGAGTGGGGACACCCACTTAAGCATCCCGCGGGAGCCATGTGCTTAGCAGGCCGGCCCGTTAGAATTTCCCGCGCAGCCCAGCAATTCAAATTAAACCTTTTCTTTATTCAAACACACTTCTGTACCCAACTTCAAAAATCAACCCAGATCGATTCAGTGCACCAATTTGAATGAAACCAATTTTGTTGGAAAGGTCTGTGAATGCTTAATCCAAGCCCGTTGGATTCAACTCATTTGGATCTGTAGATCACCCATAGTAAAAATAACAATGCAGAAGCTTTTCTGCATTCAAACATTTTTCAAATTTAAACCATAAAAGCTTTTGAGTTGATTCCAACTCTCAAAAATCACATTTCACCATACCTTTCAGAATATATAAAAATATATAGGTTTAATTGCAGAAATAATGTTCAAGGAATAAAAGAATGCTTCATAAGCATTTCTAGCCACTTTTATTAATTAAAAATAAAAGAGTAAAACCTTATTAAATTGTGACACCACTTTAAATCACATTACCATGGACTACAATATGTGGTGATGACATGTGTCAACATGATCCCATGTTTAGTTTGGAGAATATTAAATCTTAAGTAGTTTTTCAATGAGTAGAAATTACTTTTCTAAAAATAAAAAGATTTAAATCAAGCCTGAACCTTGTAATGTTAGAGATGATTCTAGATCATCTATAGGACCCTTGTGGTGATGATTGCAAGTAGTTAAGTATTGTTTGGTGATGGTGTACCTCGCATTTATTCATAGACGCTAGTACCGACCAAGGATACGAGGAGGAAGGAGGATACTACAAAGAAGAAGCCGAGGAGAACTTCAACCACTGCTCTGCACAAGGCAAGCTGATATTATACCAATGCTAGCTAACACTTGCAAGATACTATACCTATGCAAGCTTATACTCATATTGTGCAAGCTAACCCTTGCCAGATACCCTACTGTTGCCCCAAACTCATACTTGTGATATGACTACTATATGCCTTAAGCATATGTGATCATACCCACTTGGTAAACCAATCCTAGTTTTATGTGCAAGCTTCTTACTTAATTTCTTTATCAAAGCTTACTTAGAGTATACCTAAGAGTTTGGTAGATACTAGACAGTTGTGCTGAACGTTGCATAAAGAGCATAAAATTTGGCCTAAGCTAGAAACCTTAACATCAGCCTAAGATATAAGGTTGGACTTAGTAAAACTCCACTAGTTACCACCCCTCATCAGTACTACCCCCACCTGTATATGCTAGTGCTAAGCATAAAACTTGATCAACTTTAGATGGGAATACTTGGTGGAAAAATGGTTATGAAAACCTTGGAATGATGGTTCATTCTATTGAAATGTTTTGGACATATGTTTCCAAACACTTGATGATTTTTGTGATGAAAATGTTGAGGCATGAGCCTTAGCCCCTTTATAAAACTGATGGTTGTCTGGATGCGATACCATTCCAATTTTAGCGTACAACCACAATACCCGAATATTGGGTAGGGCTTGACTAGAAACTTATATTCCTTAGTATTAGTTCCCTCACGGCCAAGGTCTGAGCTGAGGCTACCTTGTGAAGATTGTCCACCTGTGCAGTACCCAAGATGACAGTGGTCATGGTTGGGAGGCCAAACTCACACGAGAGGTGCTTATACTAGGGAGTGTAATTGAAAGGTTAGGATTGATTATCCGCATACTGAGTATGGTGAATTCAGGATTTGTTCCTGACGGATGTATCGAATGTTGTGGTGAAAGTGTACAATCTCTGCAGAGTGTCAAACTATTCGAATAGCCGCGTCCGCGGTTATGGACAGTTGGAGTGGCCATACTGTTCCCCCGTCAGACTTTTCCAAAATGACTTGTGAAATGAATTGAGACTTTGACTTGACCACAACAGAGTTGTGACCTGAATTACAAGATCCCACTTAGGAGTTATAAAATTGTGACTAGCTTTGGAACTTAGTAGAGATAAACCTGGCTTTTTGAAAAACAACCCTAGAGCCTAGTGTCCTATTACCCAAAAACCCCTTACCTATTAGTATTAGTTTGCGAGTACTTAAAGAGTACTCATGGCTTTGTCCCTGGCTATTCCCATGGCCAGACTATGAAGAGGAGTACCTCGAAGATGGACCCCAGGAAGGTTACGACAACTAGGATCATCTCCCATCGTCAGCATTGCCTGTGACCCCGAAGATGGAGCTTCGCCTACGCTACCGTTATTATTATGTATTCCGTTGCTTGATTTTGTATTAAGAACTGGATCATGAGATCCCTATTTGTGTAAGAACTTATGTATCGTTTGTAATGGATGAAGTACTATGGTATCCAATTTTGTTATGTCTCGCAAAAATGGTAATCCTGGGATTGTGATGTATGGCATAACAGGCATCTAGGATTGAAAAATCCGGGTGTTGACAAGTTGGTATCAGAGCCATCCTGACCATTAGGAGACCCTAGTTAGATTGGACGTTGACGCAAAAACTTAGTTTAAAAACCAAAGAATAAAAATATTTATGAAAACTTATTCTCATTCTTACCTCTTTAATTCTTTCATAAAACTTCATGTTCCTCAAAAACTCTTGCAAAATAGATAAAATTTTGACACACTTGATCACTCTGCTAATCTACACATCCTCTATTTTTATAGATGGACGTGAAGTACAGCAAGTTTTACCAACTTGGGAATGGAGGAGACCTTATCTTTGAGAGGGATCTGGATCAGCTTTCGGAACTTCTGGAGCGTCCACACCCCAAGTTCTTCAGAGCTCAGCTCAATGATCAAGGAGGAGAAGATATGTAGTGGCTAATTGTTGCAAGTCTCCGAGGAAAGATTGAACCTCCCACTGTGGAGGGAATTCAGTTTACCTTGAGGGAAAACAACTGGCTCGATGGACTTGCCAGAGCAATGCAGGAAGCTCTTTCCCGTCTGTGTGGGCAGAGCATCAATCAGATCAAGGGTACTCGCTTTGAGTTTTGCCCAAGGCGTGATGCAAATGGACAACCACTGGAAGCCCCATACCACCCCGAGCTGAAGACTCAATTGGACCACCTTAGCTTCATGATGTATGATCGTCAGCAGGAATTGGACAACTGCCGTGACTATTGCAACCATAAGTCTGCCATCATCAAGACGAAGTATCAGACCATCGCCATGCTAGCAAAGGATCGCAAGTCTCGTCGCCGTCAGCTTGACAAGAAGGAGCGCATTATTGCCCGTCTTCGCCATCGCATCTCATCTCTAGAAGAGACCATCCACGAGAGAGACATGCAGTTAGAGGAAAGGGAGAATGCTGGAGAGGATCTTCGTGGAGACCCTTACTCCTATCTCAGCGATGACGATGATTTTCTGGAGGATCAGGCCATGGACTTCTTCACCGATGAGGATGATTTTGCCTTCATCGATGATGCTGAAGATAATGAAGCCACAGACTCCGAGGAGTAGTAGCACTGAGCACTAGCGTAGTGAGTAGTAGTCGGTCTCACTGTATCGTAGTTTCCAGAATGGTTCTTAAAACCATCTGTTTTTCCTTGTTGTGGTGTGTGTTGTACTGTGTGCTATGAATCAATGGAAAAGCAAGTTGCTAGAAAAATCTGAGTCAAACATTTAAAAAATTTCAAAAACCCAAAACCTTATAAATTTCCCTCTTTTCTCATGATCTATATCAATCTTCAGATGCCACGTGGAGGAAGTGGTTTAGCCCCGGACCCGATGTTGCAGATCCTGCAAATGTTGACTTCTGACCGCGAAGCTGAAAGAGCGGAACGTCAAGCCAACCTAGCCACTCTGCAACAGATAGCCTAGCTAGCCCATAACAACCAAGGCCATGGAAATCAGGACAACCACGGATCTAAGCTCAAGAATTTCCAGAATACCAACCCACCCGTTTTCACCAAGTCAGAAGAACCCCTAGATGCCGATGATTGGCTGCAAACCATGGAAAACAACTTAGAAGTAGAAGGAGTCGAAGCCAACGAGAAAGTCCTGTTCACCACCCATTATCTAGCCGGAGATGCCAGGGCATGGTGGAACAGTGTTCGTGCAATGACCGGAGGCCAGATGATGACCTGGGAGGAATTCAAGGTCAAGTTTAGCAGAACCCATGTGCCACCAGGTTTGATCAAGAGAATGAGAGACGAGTTCAGAGAGTTGAAGTAAGGAAGGATGACTGTAGTGGAATACCGTGACAAATTTTTGTCATTAGCTAGGTATGCCCCGGATGAGATAGACACCGAAGCGAAGAAGAAAGAAAGATTCCTGAATGGTCTGCATGAAGAGATGCAGACAGTGTTAGTCAATATCCCATTTGTTGATATTGAAGCCCTTGTCGACTCTGCTATCCAGATGGAAGGAAAGATCAACCAGGCCAATGAGAACCGCAAGCGTCACATGATGCATCAACCAGGAACCCATCAGACCCCAAAGTATCGCCCCAACCCATCTCCAGGATTTGCCCCAAGAACCAACATACCCCCTATGACCCGTCCAACCTATCCCAATTGTGGAAACCCTAGACCCGGAGGAAATCACAACAACCCCGGCAACTCTAGCAATTTCACCCGTGCCCCACCCAAGTTCAACACCAACAATGCTACCGCCAACCCTAACACTGCCCCGAGGACTGGAAGCAATGTTGTGCCTGTCGCAGCCAAGGACAATTCACAAGTGACCTGTTATGACTGTGGAAATAAAGGCCACTATTCCAACGAGTGCCCCAACAAGAAGAATGCTACAGCCCCTAATACCAATGTCCCAGTTCAGCAGCAGCGTCGTGTCCAGCCAGGGAGAAGATTTGCCCCAGGGAATTCACTCAACCGCAATGGTCGTCTTTTTCTCATGCATGCTGAAGAAGCTCAGGAAGCGCCAGACGTCATGCTGGGTATGTTTTCTGTTAATTCAGTACTTGCAAGAGTGTTGTTTGATTCTGGTGCATCGCATTCATTTGTCACCGAAGAATTTTCTTGCACTAGTAAAATTCAACCAACCAAATTGAAGCATGTGATGATTGTACAAATTCCCGGATCAACCACCAAGGCTAGGCAAATTTGCAAGGCCGTCCCTATCCGAATCCATGGCATAGATTTTTATGCTAACCTAATAGTACTCGGAACTAAAGGTTTGGAAGTAGTACTAGGAATGGATTGGATGTCCAAACATAAAGGATTGATTGACTGTGCCAAGAAAGCCATCACCATGACCAGTACCGCCGGAATATCAGTCGAGCATATATCTGAAACCTTACCTTGCCAATTCAAGTGTAACAAGAGTATAGCCCAACCCACCATTGACCAAGTTCGGATAGTCTGCGAATACCCCGATGTATTTCCAGATGTTTTGCCCTGTATGCCCCCAGATCGGGATATCGAGTTTATCATCGAACTAATCCCCGGAACAGGACCCATAGCCCAGAGACCCTATAGTATGAACCCGTCAGAACTAGAAGAACTGGAGAAGCAACTGGATTCCATGTTGGAAATCAGATTGATTCAACCAAGTGCGTCCCCATGGAGATCACCTGTCTTGTTTGTGGACAAGAAGGATGGAGGTAACCGTTTGTGTACGGATTATCGGAAGTTGAATGATGTCACCATCAAGAACAAGTACCCCTTGCCTAAGATAGAAGATTTGTTTGATCAGTTGACCGGTGCTCAAGTGTTTTCTAAGATTGATCTTAGGACTGGCTATCATCAACTCAAGATTTGTGCAGGGGATATTCCAAAGACTGCCTTTACCACCAGATACGGATTGTACGAGTATACAGTCATGTCTTTTGGATTAACCAATGCCCCCGCTTATTTCATGAACCTCATGAATAAGATTTTTATGGACTTCCTGGATAAGTTTGTCGTTGTTTTCATCGATGACATTCTGATTTATTCCAAATCGGAAGAAGAACATGAGCTACACCTAAGGACCATTCTTGTAACCCTTAGAGAGCATCAGCTGTATGCAAAGTTTAGCAAATGTCAATTCTGGTTACAGGAAGTAGGATTCCTCGGTCACATTGTATCAGCCGGAGGAATTGCCGTTGACCCTGCCAAAGTGAAAGATGTAGAAGATTGGCAAGCCCCAACCACTCAAACCCAAGTTCGTGCTTTTCTCGGATTGGCGGGATATTACCGCAAATTCGTAGAAGGATTCTCTAGTATCGCCAGACCCATGACCCAATTGCTGAAGAAGGACAAGAAGTTTGAATGGACCGACAAATGTGAAGCGAGTTTTCAAGAACTCAAAAGGAGATTGATTTTAGCCCCAATCTTGATCATGCCGGATATCACGAAGCCCTTCGATGTGTATTGTGACGCATCCAAGATTGGTCTCGGATGTGTGCTAATGCAAGAAGGCAAAGTTATATCTTATCTCTCGCGACAATTGAAGCAACACGAGCAAAATTACCCAACCCATGACCTCGAACTCGCAGCCGTAGTTCTAGCCCTAAAGACATGGAGACATTACCTGATGGGAAACCGTTGTGAGATTTACTCGGATTACAAGAGCCTAAAGTATATATTCACTCAGAAGGAGCTGAATATGAGACAGAGAAGATGGATTGAGCTAATCAAGGATTACGACCTGGACATTCACTATCACCCTGGTAAAGCCAATGTGGTAGCCGATGCCCTTAGCAGATTGCCGTGCCGCTTGAACTCCATGATTTTGAAGGAGCAACCAAGTTTGCACAAAGAGATGGAAGATTTTCAAATATAATTAGTAAGTGAAGGATTTTTAGCTAGCATAGAACTTCAGCCCACTTTGATCAGTCAGGTTAAAGAGGCGCAGAAGGGAAATGCCAGTATCGACGGAATCAAGCGTCGTATCGGTACAGGCAAAGTACCCGGATTCACCGAGGACGAAGAAGGAGTTTTGTGGTACAAAGGACGCCTTGGTGTACCATCAGATTCTGAGTTAAAAGAAGTTATCTTGAAGGAGGCTCATGATACTCTTTATTCTATCCATCCCGGAGGAACTAAGATGTATCGAGATTTGAAAGAGCAATTTTGGTGGCATAAGATGAAGAGAGAAATCGGAAGCTATATCGCCAAGTGTGATATATGTCAGCGAGTCAAGGCAGGACATCAAAGACCCGCTGGATTGTTGCAACCTTTGCAAATTCCGGAATGGAAGTGGGATTCTGTAGGAATGGACTTTATCACTGGACTACCTACTTCTAGTAGGGGAAATGACTCTATTTGGGTCATGGTGGACAGATTGTCCAAAGTCGCCCATTTCTTGCCCGTCAAAACCAACTATCAGAGTTCGAAGCTAACGGAGTTGTACATCGCTAGAATCGTTAGTTTGCATGGAGTCCCCAAGAACATAGTATCGGATCGAGGAACTCAGTTTACCTCAAGATTCTGGAAGAAAGTCCAAGAAGGTTTAGGAACCCGCCTAGATTTCAGTACCGCGTATCACCCTCAGACCGATGGACAAACGGAGCGAGTAAACCAAATACTCGAAGATATGCTGAGAGCATGTGTGTTAGAATATGGATCCAAATGGGAAGACTGTCTGTCGTTTGCAGAATTTTCATACAACAACAATTATCAAGCCAGTTTGCCAATGGCCCCATTTGAATTTATGTACGGAAGAAAGTGTCGCACCCCTTTGAACTGGTCGGAAGTAGGAGAGAGTCAGATTTTCGGACCCGACATCCTACGAGAAGCAGAAGAGAAGGTTCACAAGATTCGTGAGCACCTCAAGACAGCCCAATCCCGACAGAAGAGTTACGCCGACAAGAGACGTCGATACCTCGCCTTCAACATAGGAGATTTTGTTTATCTGAAAGTGTCGCCATTGAAGGGAATGCAGCGTTTCCAACTCAAAGGAAAGTTAGCCCCCAGATATATCGGACCTTTCAAAATTTTGAACCATCGAGGGTAAGTATCGTATCAACTGGAGCTACCAGAAGAGATGTCAGCTCTGCACAATGTGTTCCACATCTCGTTACTTCGCAAGTGTCTCGAAGTCCCCGAGAAGACCGAAGTGTTCAAGAATATCGATCACCAGACCATAGAGATCAACGATGACCTAACCTATCCCGAAGTACCCATCCGCATTTTGGAAGAAGCTTTTCGAACTACCCGAACCCGAAGCATCAAGTTTCTCAAGATTCAGTGGAGCAACCACACAGAAGAGGAAGCTACCTGGGAACGCGAAGATCACATCAGGACGGAGTTTCCCGATCTCTTCATATCCTAGGTAATCTTTTCGTCCTTTTTCAAATCTCGGGACGAGATTTTGTTTAAGGGGGGAAGGTTTAACATCCCAAAAATACCAAACTTAGTTCATCAAACACTAATCATCAAGATTAGGGTTAACAAAAACTTTTCTAAGTAAACCCATGAATGCATGCATATGTGTATGCATAGATTTTGAATTTCTTTAAAAACCACCTTGTTTGTGTGATCCATTGCTTGTAAAATGTTTCTTAGGTGAAATGAACATCATCTAAAACATTTCCCACACTTCTCCTAAAGACAAGTAAATCAGAAAAAATATATTAAGTGAATGGTCATTTTGACCAATTTAACTCCCATGCCTACTTTGGCTGTCTCAAACTTTCAGAACCTAACAGAAACTTTTCTGGATCTTTGCACCCCTTGAATGTACTCATAACAAAGTATCAAGGACCACTTTGTGATCATCCAGAAACTTTCAAATGCATAGTTTAAATGACAATTCAAAATTGAATCTTCTTCATATGGGAAGATCCCACTTTTCCAAAACCCACTCAAACAAGCTCAACTTTCAAAACCCAAGCATCTGCAGACTCACCAGCACCAATCTAGCAAACCCACCAAAATTCATTTCAAAATTCAAAACTTGATTTCATGCGGCCATTTCATCAAACAGGTTGCAGACACAAATCAAACAAAACAACAAACACTATAGTGTGCAGTGATTCTTGCCTAACTTGTTCCCTAGTTAGCTCACACAAAACTCAGTAGATCATCTAGAAAGATTAGCCCAACACTAGCACCCCTGTGATCTTGCCATTGCCATTAATGGTGAACGGCCGAGCACCTCAATGCCACCCCATAGTCGACAGCAGGCTAGAGGAAGAACTAGCCGTGCCAACCTTGTCTGGGAGGCAGCCCACCGTCCACCGCCACTCACTGTCCCAGCCGCGAGCGTTGCCAAGCCCTGCACCACGCGCACAAGCCGCGCCCAGACCATGTCGAGCATGCGCCAGAGCGCCACCCTCGACCAGCGTCCACAGACCGCGCGCCTCCCTCACCGCGCGCACACACGATCACTACCAACCCAGGAGACCGCCAGACATCCCCGTTTGCCGCCCCGTGCCATACAGCCACCGCCCACCGTCAAAGACGCCGCCTCTACCGCGCAGAGCACCGGCCGTTATAGACCAAACCACACCGCCCCATGCCTCGCGACCATGTCGTTGAGAATCGCCAGGAGACACAGCACCATCCCCTACCCTTGCCCATGCCATTAGCCGCCTGTAACGTCGCCCCCGACAAGCTCACCGTGCGCCCCGACGGTCCCCTCGCTCGACTATAAACAGAGGCCACCCCCGCACAATTTCTTCACACCATCTCACTCCCCTCTCCTCACTGACCGTGCCACACCATCCTCAGAGCAAGGCGAGCACCACCTCGCCGGAATTTCACCGGAGCCCACCGCCTCTAGAGAAGAAAGGAGCCAGCGATTGGAGCCACCCCAGGAGAAGCCACCGGTACCAGGAGGTTCGCCGTCGTCGACTTCGTCGTTCGCCCGCCTCGCCGACCCTCGCCCGTACCCCGGTGAGCCCCCAGCACCCCTCACTGGCCGTGCTAGGTTTCATTCTCGCCGGAGCTGTATCGCGTCGACGATGACCCACAGCCGTTGGATTAGAACTAGATCGAACGATCCACGTTGCCCCATACCGCTTCGCCCAGCCCCGTGTCACTGACGAGTGGGGACACCCACTCAGCCCGCGGGAGCCCTGTGCTTAGCAGGCCGGACCGTTAGAATTTCCCGCGCAGCCCAGCAATTCAAATTAAACCTTTTCTTTTTAAATTCGAACACACTTCTGTACCCAACTTCAAAAATCAACCCAGATCGATTCAGTGCACCAATTTGAATGAAACCAATTTTGTTGGAAAGGTCTGTGAATGCTTAATCCAAGCCCATTGGATTCAAGTCATTTGGATCTGTAGATCACCCATAGTAAAAATAACAAGGCAGAAGCTTTTATTCATTCAAACATTTTTCAAATTTAAACCATAAAAGCTTTTGAGTTGATTCCAAATCTCAAAAATCACATTTCACCATACCTTTCAGAATATATAAAAATATATAGGTTTACTTGCAGAAATAATGTTCAAGGAATAAAAGAATGCTTCATAAGCATTTCTAGCCACTTTAATTAATTAAAATTAAAAGAGTAAAACCTTATTAAATTGTGACACCACTTTAAATCACATTCCCATGGACTACAATATGTGGTGATGACATGTGTCAACATGATCCCATGTTTAGTTTGGAGAATATTAAATCTTAAGTAGTTTTTCAATGAGTAGAAATTACTTTTCTAAAAATAAAAAGATTTAAACCAAGCCTTAACCTTGTAATGTTAGAGATGATGCTAGATCATCTATAGGACCCTTGTGGTGATGATTGCAAGTAGTTAAGTATTGTTTGGTGATGGTGTACCTCGTATTTATTCATAGACGCTAGTACCGACCAAGGATACGAGGAGGAAGGAGGATACTACGAAGAAGAAGCCGAGGAGAACTTCAACCACTGCTCTGCACAAGGCAAGCTGATATTATACCAATGCAAGCTAACACTTGCAAGATACTATACCTATGCAAGCTTATACTCATATTGTGCAAGCTAACCCTTGCCAGATACCCTACTGTTGCCCCAAACTCATACTTGTGATATGACTACTATATGCCTTAAGCATATGTGATCATACCCACTTGGTAAACCAATCCTAGTTTTATGTGCAAGATTCTTACTTTATTTCTTTATCAAAGCTTACTTAGAGTCTACCTAAGAGTTTGGCAGATACTAGACAGTTGTGCTGAAGGTTGCATAAAGAGCATAAAATTTGGCCTAAGCTAGAAATCTTAACATCAGCCTAAGATATAAGGTTGGACTTAGTAAAACTCCACTAGTTACCACCCCTCATCAGTACTACCCCCACCTGTAGATGCTAGTGCTAAGCATAAAACTTGATCAACTTTAGATGGGAATACTTGGTGGAAAAATGGTTATGAAAACCTTGGAATGATGGATCATTCTATTGAAATGTTTTGGACATGTGTTTCCAAACACTTGATGATTTTGGTGATGAAAATGTTGAGGCATGAGCCTTAGCCCTTTTATAAAACTGATGGTTGTCTGGGTGTGATACCATTCCAATTTTAGCGTACAACCACAATACCCGAATATTGGGTAGGGCTTGACTAGAAACTTATATTCCTTAGTATTAGTTCCCTCACGGCCAAGGTCTGAGGTGAGGCTACCTTGTGAAGATTGTCCACCTGTGCAGTACCCAAGATGACAGTGGTCATGGTTGGGAGGCCAAACTCCCAGGAGAGGTGCTTATACTAGGGCGTGTAATTGAAAGGTTAGGATTGATTATCCGCATACTGAGTATGGCGAATTCAGGATTTGTTCCTCACGGATGTATCGAATGTTGTGGTGAAAGTGTACAATCTCTGCAGAGTGTCAAACTATTCGAATAGCCGCGTCCGCGGTTATGGACAGTTGGAGTGGCCATACTATTCCCCCGTCAGACTTTTACAAAATGACTTGTGAAATGAATTGAGACTTTGACTTGACCACAACAGAGTTGTGACCTGAATTACAAGATCCCACTTAGGAGTTATAAAATTGTGACTAGCTTTGGAACTTAGTAGAGATAAACCTAGCTTTTTTCAAAACAACCCTAGAGCCTAGTGACCTATTACCCAAAAACCCCTTACCTGTTAGTATTAGTTTGCGAGTACTTAAAGAGTACTCATGGCTTTGTCCCTGGCTATTCCCATGGCCAGACTATGAAGAGGAGTACCTCGAAGATGGACCCCAGGAAGGTTACGACAACTAGGATCATCTCCCATCGTCAGCATTGCCTGTGACCCCGAAGATGGAGCTTCGCCTACGCTACTGTTATTATTACGTATTCCGCTGCTTGATGTTGTATTAAGAACTGGATCATGAGATCCCTATTTGTGTAAGAACTTATGTATCGTTTGTAATGGATGAAGTAATATGGTATCCAATTCTGTTATGTCTCGCAAAAATGGTAATCCTGGAATTGTGATGTATGGCATAACAGGCATCTAGGATTGAAAAATCCGGGTGTTGACACTTGGCGACGGAGAGGTTAAGGAGTGGGGTGGGCATCACCTTCTTGCCTTCACTGTCAATGTATGGCTTGGCATGTGCCGGCTTCGAAGGAGCCCATCCTAGGTTGTGTCGTACACCAGGATCGTTGATGACGCGAGCCAGAGCTTTCTTAGCCTTCTACTGCTGCAGCAAAGTCTTGTACTCGGCCTCCATTGCTCTAGCTTTCTCTATGGACTTCTGCGCATTGACCAGATCTCGATCTAGTTCGGCGCCTTGCTCCGTGATGGCCTGCACTTCCTCCAGCAGCTGCTGGTGCTTCTCGTCAAGCTGGGTCACGTTCTGGATATGAGCAACGGTTTAGTGGCTCGACGAGGAGATTGTCATAGATCACTCTATCAGCTGGAGTAACTTGGGCTGCTGTAGTTGTAGATGCTGGAGGCGGCAAGTTTGTGGTGTTGTTGTTGCTCGGGCTGGTGCCGAGTTCATGCGGCTGCCGCACTGGGTTAGACGGAGGAGGCATGACTTTTCCGCGATCATCGTCAGCAGCAATAAGTGGCCCCTTCCCCTTTTCTAGTGCCGTAGGCGGAGCTCGTCCGGGTTGATCTTCATCCATCGCCGTCCCAATGGTGACGAACACCCCTCGAGACGTGACGGTGTTGTTGGCTTGCTCGTCGTGCGAGTACTCCTCCTCCATCTCCTGCATAGTGGAGTCTAGATCTTCTGGACTGAAGACTATCTCCTCTGAATCTGCACTGAAATCATCATAAAGCGCGTCAATGACAGAGTCGGAGGGTGCCAGGATTTCCTCGATGATGGGCGGTGGAGGCGCAACGGCCTCGACGATCACTGGAGGTGGTGGTGGTGCTGCGACCATGGCGGCGGGAGGCGGTGGTGGCGGCTGCTGAATCGGAGGTTCTCCGTATCTGAGCGCAAGCTCCATCTGGGCTGCTGCGTCAGCTTTCGCATAGCTGTTGACGGTGCTCACCATCTCTTCGAGGGTAAGGCGTCCCGTTGCCTGCTGCCGTCTTAAAGAATGTCGGAGAAGTGTACCACAGTCTAGTCCTTCCACGAAGTGATACAAAACGTTATCATCGGGGTAGTGGGCCAGATTGGCTCGTATGCGGAGCCACCTGGCCAGGTAATCGCGGGGGTTTCCGCCCTCTCTCTGAACGCAGCGCGCCAGATCGAAGATGGTAACCACGCCGACGAACTTGGATATCTGCTTTTCGGACGCACGGACGAAGCCAGCGGATTTGCAGCGATCTTTCACCTTTATATCCTGCACAAGGGCGGTTTGGGTGGGCCTTGAATTTTTTCGATCTTTGCCGGCAAACTCCGAGGAGAGATCCGACATTGATCCTTCCGCGAACGTATCCTGCCCGTAGGCGGTCCGTGCGGGCCTTGGTGCTTTCCGATCTTTGCCGGCAAACTCCAAAGAGAGATCCGACATCGATCCTTACGCGAACGTATCCAGCCCGTAGGCGGTCCGTGCGGGTCTTGATGCTCCTCCGACTCCCAGGGAACTAGTGCCCGAGTTGGTTTCGCCGATGAAGAGGTGGATGTCTCTGATAGGAACAATCGAACACCACGTAGGGTTCGTCTTCGCCGGGATCCAGAACTTGTCACGAGGGACGATCAGAATGTTGCCGGAGAAGAGAACGCGACCGATGGCTACGGTTTCGCTGATTCCCGCGAAGATCTTGGTCCTCGCCCGCTGAAGAGCCTGAAGCGCCTCTTGCCCCACGGTGGGCGCCAACTGTCGTGGTATTGCCAACGAGTACGCCATGGAGGGGTCCTCACAGTGCGTGTTTAGAGACGTGGGGTAAGGCGGACGGTTGATGGGTACGAGGTAGCACAGCTTACCCAGGTTCAGATCCCACAACGGTGGCGGAATCCTACTCCTGCTATAAATCACTATAAGGGCAATACGCCGAGTTACAGAGATATATTCGCTGTGCGAGGTTGTGTGTATCGATGCCCTAAAGGCTCCCATAGGCCCGACTTATATAGTTGCCAGGTCCTAGGGTTACGGGGAAAAGTCCTATCCGGACAGGTCACAGAGTCCTACACCATCTATTACTATTCTTGTGTATCTTGCACTCCAAGGTTCCGGGTACGTTGGTGACTCCATCGTAGCCTTCCTTTATCCGGCATGGGCCTCCCTTCTAGATCCATCTAACTGGGCCGCCTAGCAGGCCATAGGCCATGCTACCGACTATGGGCCACCCGGGATATCCGGATAAGTGACATGCTATGAGGATACCCATATAGCATATCCCCAATAGATAGCTCAGTGGTGATGGTGGTGGGGCTCTTGGAGGTCTACGACGGCGGTGAAGTGGCCTACGGAATGTGGTGTTCGATGGCGGCCTTGCGGGTGTCCTTGCTGGCATCTCTCGCTTCCTCGTGTAGGGGTTAAGGACGGCTGGGGGATCTTTGCGTTGATGAAGCTCCGACGATGTCGGGTGCGAGCTGTGGTGCATCTGCGAGAGGGGAAGGAGGGTGAGACGATGCGGCGCATCAAGGGGAGGCGGACGAAGGTAAAAAAGGAGGCGCGAGGTGCTCCGTAACACCGAGTCCGAGCTCGATCTGAAGGTCCTCCGGCAGCGGCGAGATCGGGACCTCGACGGTGGGGATAGGGTTCCCGAAAGAGCGAAGAAAATTAGAACAAGGTGGAGTGGGGGGGTTATATGGAGGGATGGGCATGCAGATGAGGGCAAACGACGAGTGGATCCATCCGGATTTGAAGGGGGGTTAATTAGGGATCGAGGCAGGAGTTCTGGTCAAGAGGAAGGAGAAGGTGGGGTGGGCTCCACTCGTCAGGGAGAGAGGGAGGGCAACGGGCTGCTGTGCTGCGCTGTGGGCTGGAGATGGGCTGATGCCAGGGCGCAAGCTGCTCCTGCGCGCGGTAGGTAAGTCGCGCGAGGTGGGCTGGGCCGGGTGGCTCCGCCGGTAGATTAGGTCTAGTTCGTTTTTTAATTCTTTTCTGTTTTCTTTTCTAGCTTTTGTTTTAGGCATGCAAATTAGGTTAAACATATTTCTAACAATTTGTAATTTGACAAGGTTTATTTTAGGACAATAATTAATCTATTTTTCATATATTTCAAATACTTCAACTATTAAAAGTTGAGTTTGGTTTATAGGGCTTTTACTTTATTTATCTTTTTTATATAATTCATATCTTTTGATTTTGAGCTCCAAAATCATTCAACCCACTTCCTATTGTTTTGTATTCACTCTATCTATATACCCATTCATGAATTCCATTTCTTAATTGTTGCTACGGACAAAGCCATAACTCAAGGGTTATACTTAGAATGGGAAATCCCATTTAGGGTTTTGAATTTATTTTCGGAATCACTATTTGCTTCTTAGGGTTTATATGCAATGATGTTCATGCATGCTTCAAGATTTTGAATTTTTGATGTCTTGCACACAAATTCTACAAATAAATCCATGCCTTTTCACCTCTATGGCTACTTAGGTCATAACAAAAGAATATAAGGTTTTGAATTCAAGGTTGAGAGGATTTTCAATTTAAATAGTTTCTTTTCTTTGAGAATTTTTAACAAAGTCTAACAATCAATCAAACATATTTACTTATTTCACATTCCAAAATTAGGAGAATTTTGGGATGTGATAGACTACCACCCTTAAAAGAAATCTCGTCTCGAGATTTGGGAAGGCTAGAAAGAAAGATGGGTTAAGGATCCACTAGGACGCTACCACCCTTAAAAGAAATCTGACTAGGTCACTTCTCAAGGATTCACTTGGCTCAATTGGTTCTCATTACACATTCTAAATTCCATGATTGATAGTTTCTGAGAAAGCACTTCTTGAACTAGCAAAACTCTCATGGTGGGAAAATAGGGAGTGTTTTCTTCACGATGACCATTAATAATGGTTGGAATCCATCCTTACCGTATATTCCTACGCTTAGCAATGAATGCTTCTTTAAGGTGGAACAATATATCCATCCTCTAGGCTCAACGCCGGCTCTTTGCTAAGGCTGAAAAGACACTCAAGATTCACAAAGCCAACAATACAAGAGCGAACAATAAGAGTAGTAGGAATGGTGATCAATCCATCTTGCACCCAAATCATTACCCTGCATGAGGATAGGTGAATTGCGTAACTTATTACTCGGGCATCCTCACTTTCCTTGAAGAAGGTTTCCATGGGCACGAACTAATGCTCGATGTAGACTCCCATGTATTCAATCAACAAAGCTACTACTAAAACTAAACTATCGGTGCTTAAATTTTTAGGTTGCGTAATATACTACATAACATCATTGCAACACTTCATACTTCCAATCCTTTTATTGCATTAGATGAACTATTCTCCTTCGTCGATGCATTATATTGCAAAACTTTCCATTAATCCTTCTCCATGTCTCAACACAACATTCTATCTCCAAGGTTTACGATAGGAAAGAATAGATTGTAGAGAAAAGAAACTACTAAGGAAGTAATCCTACCCATAACTATATGAAGCAATCAATATTACAAACAAGCAAACAATCATAAGAGATCAACATACAAGAAAGCACTTGCATAACAATAATACAGATGTCTAAACTTAGTAGTATATAACCACAAAATAGTTTGAAAGCATTGGAAACGATACTAGAGTAAAACATAGCAACATATAAGCAATAGACAGAATATGTCAAAAGAGTACAGCAGGCTTCACGAATTTTTCTGACCAACTTAAACACATCAGGAATTATAGAAAAAATTTGTGCATGTAGTACAGGTAATTACGCTCCAGATTCTATTTTTTAGATTTTTCTGAGGTACCAATAAAATATGAAAAATCGCGCGGTATAACAGGTCAAGCAGAAAACTGCAGCAGTAATCTCACGAATTTCAATCAAATCACACCATTAAAATGATTTTTTAAACCGCACGAAAACTCTAGCAACTTTAGAGTTTCAAAATAACAGATCCTAAACAATACATCACACAATATGGTTCAATACAAACAAGCAAGCAACCTATATTGCCATACCTCATCAGTTGGTAAGATCAATATGCTAACACGATAGCGATCGTCTCCTAAATAGATAAAATATGGTGGTCTAGGTCTACTCAAACTTGGTAAGATCTTCATATGTTTCATCTTATTTGTTCTTTTACTTATCTAACTCTCATATAGTATCAAAATAATGGACAACTACAAATTTTGAACAAGAAGAGGTTATAGAAAAGATAAGCAAGGAATATAAGAACATCTAATAAGTAGAAAATATAATTGTTCTCCTAATAGAGGTCTCCTATTGCTAATCTTTCTAAGGTCATGATCCTACAGTCAACACACAGCTCTGATACCATCTTGTAACACCCTCGCCAAATAAGGCTGAGTTCGTGTAGTGCCAATCCCTGGATCGGTTCACTGGCACACACAGTATAAATGATACCAAATATAACTATGCAGCATCAATACAACGAATATGATCCAGAATTTACATTATTTATTTAAGTACACAGCGGAAAACGAATACAAGGTAGATCTCCATCCTTCAAATGTGTCATAGGCGAACAATTATTGAGTGGAGTCTCGTGACCTATGAACGATCACTCAGATACAATATAACCTGCAACATGAAACGTAGCAGCCCCGAAGGGTCAATACATGGAATGTATGGCAAGTAGGCTAAAGTGGTTAACAACAAATCTATCAACTACATGCTTATTTGGCTAAGTGGAGTTCGGGCTCATTTGCTTAAAGCAACAGTTTTATGCTAACATTTGAAACAAAGTAGTTTTCCAATACGATAAATAGAACACTCTGGTTCACTCCCAGGTGCTCCTACCCAATTAAGTTTACCCAACAAGTTTTAAGCAATTAAGAAATAAGGATGAGTGAGAAATATGTCATAGCATCAGTATCAGGTCGCTCAAATTGTCCATAACCGGGGACACGGCTAAGCACTTAGATTTACACCCTGCAGGGGTTTGTACACTTTACCCATGTGACCTGGCCAACCCAGCTCGGACCACCACACTCATATTGTGTGATGATAGGGAGAAGTCCAAGATGAGACAATTCGGGAAGAGCTTCCCAAACCCATCCACGCACTGTACCAACCTACACTATTCTACATCTCTGGATACGTAGGGTTCGGGTCGCCACAACCTACTAAGTCCAGCCAACCGCCCATTTCATTATTGGCACATGGTTGCACATGAAAGCTACCTTACAAAGAAACCAATCCTTTCTTAGTATCCTGGGCGGCATTCCCCACCATAAATCCACACTCGATGACCCAATCAATGCCATTCGGCCCAGGTGGTTCGTTAAAAATATATTGGTTTGTCATTTAGCAAAACATAAGCCTTTTAAAACATATAACTTTTCATGATGTGATTCCCTTCCTCGTCTAAATAGCATAGCTAAGCAATTAACCATATATGATGGCGCATAAACAAGGAATACTATGAAATAATATGGGATATAGCGTAGCATATATACATAAATTCCTACATATGCAATTCTACGAAAACATCTATAATGCATAGGAAAACAGTAGGACATTGATGACCAAGATAGCACCACTTGCCTTTGATGTAGATGTAGTCGATTAGAGAATCCTCACAATCCTCATAGATATAATGGTTGCAGTCATCATAACCAAAATACTTGCAATCATAGTAGTTGCAATCACAGTAGCTGCACTCCTCGCAATCTAACGTTTGAAGCAAACACATCATTCAAAACATTGCAATCATGCAACAATGCAACAATACAATAAAACAATGATGAACAAATGCATGCATGATGACTTAATAAGTCACAATGGTTGTATTTAGTGTTCTGAACATTATTAGATCACATGATGCATGTGGAAAGTCATTTAATGCATTAAAGCATTTATTATTAAAGCTATATGGATTTAATATGGTTTATCTCACTTTAATTCAACTACTGATGTTTCTATTGTATTCAATTGTGAATTAAATGCTAATGGATAGGTAATGTAATTTATAACCAGTAGAAATTTGAATCACCTAAAAAGGAGTTATAGATATTTTTTATGATTAAAACACTATTGCAATGAGTTTATAGTTTTCTGCATGCATTTCTGTTTTAACAGTACCAAATAATTTGGCACGCAATTTCTCTGGATATATATTATCAATACAAAACATTACCAATTGGTTTCACTAATTTTGGGGTTATTATTAATTTTCTATGATTTAAATACTAGCTATAAGGGTTTAAATCATTTATATTATTTTCTTTGACAAAAATTATATCTAATGCCATATTAATGTTCTACATGAAACAGGGATTCGATAGACATATTATTTGTATTTTTATGATCTATAAATATTTTAATATGATTTATTTACTCCAAATAGGCCATTAAACCATTTAAATTACTATGGTAAATATTTACTGTAAAGTTGAATATAAAGGCATGTTAATATTCTTCACAATTTTTGAATCTAACGATATATTATTTATAATTTTTGGACATGTAAATATTTTTATATTAATTTTACAACATTGCACAATATTCTGTCTTTTTATAACTCGAAGGGATTTAACAGGAAAACATTTGCCACATGGCGTAGTGGGATTGGTCTGTACCCCTTCGTTAAGTGAGTCGACGAGAGCCACTGGATCAAGATCTGATGGCTGCAGTTTAGCGGCTCCGTGGCGGCTTGGCTGGAGCTTCGACTGGGCTAGGTCGCGTGGCTCGGCTCGCTCTACTCAATCTGGACCGTTCGGATTAGATCGGACGGGGGACGGTGATGACAGCGAGCCAGCGTCGGCTCGCGGATGGTGGCGACGTCGATGGGCGGTGGTGATAGCTCAGTGGTGATGGTGGCGGCACTCTTGGAGGTCTCCGGCGGCGGTGAAGTGGCCTACGGAATGCGGTGTTCGATGGCGGCCTTGTGGGTATCCTCGCTAGCGTCTCTCGCTTCCTCGGGAAAGGGTTAAGGACGGCCGGGGGCTCTTTGCGTTGATGAAGCTCCGGCGATGTCGGGTGCGAGCTGTGGTGCATCTGCGAGAGGGGAAGGAGGGTGAGACGATGCGGCGCATCAAGGGGAGGCAAACGAAGGTAAAAAGGAGGCGCGAGGTGCTCCATAACATTGAGTCCGAGATCGATCTGAAGGTCCTCCGGCAGCGGCAAGATCGGGACCTCGACGGTGGGGATAGGGTTCCCGAAAGAGCGAAGAAAATCGGAACGGGGTGGAGTGGGGGGGTTATATGGAGGGATGGGCGTGCAGATGAGGGAAAACAACGAGCGAATCCATCCGGATTTGAGGGAGGGTCAGTTCGGGATCGAGGAAGGAGTTCTTCTCGGTCTCTGGTCGAGAGGAAGGAGAAGGTGGGGTGGGCTCCACTCGCCAGGGAGAGAGGGAGGGCAGCGGGCTGCTATGCTGTGCTGTGGGCTGGCGATGGGCTGCCTCCGGGGTGCAAGCTGCTGCTGCGCGCGGTAGGTAAGTTGCCCGAGGTGGGCTGGGCCGGGTGGCTCGGCCGGTAGATTAGGTTTAGTTCATTTTTTTTAATTCTTTTCTATTTTCTTTTCTAGCATTTGTTTTAGGCATCCAAATTAGGTAAAACAAATTTCTAACAATTTGTAATTTGACAAGGTTTATTTTATGACAATAATTAATCTATTTTTCATATATTTCCAATACTTCAACTATTAAAAGTTGAGTTTGGTTTATAGGGATTTTACTTTATTTATCTTTTTTATATAATTCATATCTTTTGATTTTGAGCTCCAAAATCATCCAAACCACTTCCTATTGTTTTGTAAATATGCACTCTATCTATATACCCATTCATGAATTCCATTTCTTAATTGTTTCTATAGACAAAGCCATAACTTAAGGATTATACTTAGAATGGGGAAATCCCATTTAGGGTTTTGAATTTATTTTTAGAATCACTATTTGCTTCTTAGGGTTTATATGCAATGATGTTCATGCATGATTCATGATTTTGAATTTATGAAGTCTTGCACACAAATTCTACAAATCAATCCATGCCTTTTTTCCTCTATGGCTACTTAGGTCATAACAAAAGAATATAAAGTTTTGAATTCAAGGTTGAGAGGATTTTCAATTTAAAAAGTTTCTTTTCTTTGAGAATTTTTAACAAAGTATAACAATCAATCAAACTTATTTTATTTATTTCACATTCCAAAAATTAGGAGAATTTTGGGATGTGACATAGAGACACTCAACACCACAAAAAATAATAATTGATTCTATAGCTCTCTTTGAAACGATTTGTTCAATTGAATTAATGTTTGGCGGTTCTTGTGAGCATGCCAAAGTTTGACCTATGAATCATAAGAATGATATAGATTTATGCGTGTCAAACTTCATGGGATACCAACAACTCCGCTATTCTACGAACGATCTTCATGGGGGAAACTCCTAGATTTCGGCTATGAGTTGATTAAAAATATGTAGCAGCAATGCTATAATGGGTAAGTTTCTGGGCATTCTCGTGTAGTTGTGTTCATGATGGAATCACTCCTCTGGCTGATATGAGTAATCATTATGCAAAAGTAACAAAAACCTTGGTAATTCCACGAGTGTCCATCACAGCTCGATAAACTAATTTAAATTTTTGGCATGCTCTCAGTTACTTAAGAACTAAAATTATTTAAGGACAATGAATAGAAAAGTAGTGCTTGCAAAGTCTTGACTTATTGATGTGGGATAATTGAGATACTTTAGTTTATATGCTTTTCATGACAAACTCTCACACTCTCAATTTTACATGATTATACTTTATTGTTCAAAGGCAAGCTTATGAGTTGATTACATGACATGGAAAAGAGTTTACTCATTTGAATCATCCATGCTAATAATAATATTGTTGCGCTATAAGGGTTCATTAAAACCCATATGATATACTTGCAATTACTCTATCTATCCTGAGTTTGTCAGATCAATAAAGTGGAGGAAACATGAGACTACCAATCATGAGTAAGATCATCATCTCATTATTTTAGTTTAAATAATGAGTTCCTTTTTTATTTTGGTTTTCTTGCTTGAGGACGATCAATTTTAAGCTTGGGGAGGTTGATGGATGTGAAATATAGCCATACACATCCACATTTAAACTGGATATTATTCATATTTTTGATGAAATATCTCTCTGAACCCTGCCACTAATGCCTAATGATCAAAGGGGTATGCAATCCTTTCTTTCTATTTTTCCCTATGCAAGAAATGACGTTTGATGATGGGAATCACAACATTAAAGTCAAAAATATGAGATTTCCAACAATCCAAAGAAACCAGGGATCGTGAGCTACACATAGAAGCTTTAACAGCCAATTATATGATGGGAATAAAATTTCGGCCATATAGTTCCGGTGTATAGTTTCCACCAACACTGCTAGGTCAAACAGAACAAATTTTGTGAAGGGACCCCTATATAAAGAGACCTCTCGTGACGAGAAAAGGGCGCCCGACTACACCAATCCATCACAAACCACAACACCGAAGGGCTGCCGGAGGAATAAATCTAGATCCAACCTCCAAACCCTTCTCCACCACCATAGCCATATTCCACCTCTTGTAATAGTAGATCTCATCTCCAATTGGCGACATTTTAAGACTATTACTATCAATCTCATGATTTCCATTACAATGTTTATGATTGTTGATCTCATCTCTATGCGTGAGTAATTCTCCTTGGGCTAAGCGCTTCGGCCTAGCCATGTAGTTTGTGCATGTTATTTATCATAGATGGGATCGTGTATTAGTTTGTATGACATGATGATTATTGTATCTTCTCTTGCCTCAATCTAAGGACTTGTTAGGTACCTAAGACCTATAGGATTGATCCAGGTACAGGGAATGTGAGTATTGACTAATCTACAGGATGGCAACCCCAGTGACAGAAAGGGTAGTACGACTGTATGTGAGGGATTTACTTGGGATTAATGGTGACGTCACTATGCATATCATTAGTTTTCTTTCTTCTATGGATGAGAATATTAGGTTATTGTTATAAGCAGTTGTAGAGGCAATAGAAATTATGGATGCACTACCCACATATAATTACATGCATACTTTATTATTATATTTTATTCCCATCAGATGCTTTGCACAGCTACAGGTGAAACCGAAAGCCCTAGGCCCTCTCTCTCCATCATCGACAACAACAAAAGACAACAAACTCTTGGTCTAGTAAAACACTAAAAGAATCTAAAACTCCCGAAGGTCCATTAAAGTAACTTCACCATGCTTTATGCTTCCCGAGGATTTGATAACCTAGGTCTACTAGGGAAAAAGAGCTACACTACATCCATAATCCGGATCGAAGATATCAGACACCGTTCAAGCTGTTGGAGCAGAAAGGGTACAATTTGCCGCACATCAACTTGAGGGGCCTGCTGCTGAATGGTGGGATAATTATCAGGTCACTCATCCTGATATTGATGCTATTGCATGGAATCATTTTGAAGAAGCCTTCCGCACTCATCATGTGGTTGCCGGTGTCATGGCTTTGAAGAGGCGTGAGTTTTGCAACTTACATCAACTGCACCGCTCTGTCTCTGAGTATGGAGAGATTTTCAACAAGTTAGCACGTTATGAACCAGATGATGTTTCCACTGATGCCAAGAGGCAGGAAGAATTCATGAGAGGGCTTAATGACGAGATATCCATCCAGCTTTTGTCTCTTAGGTTTGATAAGTACCAAGCACTCCTGGAGAGAGCAGTTATAGTGGAAGCCAAACAGAAGAGAATGGAGAATCAGAAGAGGAAGTCTACATTCCACAAGCACACCTCTGGATCATACCAGAGGCATCACACCACTTCTCCACCACCCCACGAGCATGACCACTCCCATTTGGATGAGCACAATGGCCACAACGGTCATAAGCATCAAAATAGGAATGGAGGAAATTTCACCAATGGTGGAAAAGGGAAGGACACGAGTAAAGTCCTTTGCTTCAACTGTCGCAAACCTGGACACTATGCCGTTGATTGCTTGGAACCAAAGAACTGTAATGGGAATGGTAATGAAAAGATTCATCATCCTATTAATGCCATTGTGCACCATGACTCTGCGGATGAAGCACACGAATCTCCACATCGAGATAGTTAATGATAAACCTCAAATCATTTAATCAGGAGGATTCGACAAAGACAATCTTTTAAGGGTGGTAGCACCTTAGTGTAAACCGAACCTATTTCTTTCTAGCCTTTCTAAATCTCGGGACGAGATTCCTTTTAAGGGTGGTAGTCTATAACATCCCAAAACTTTCCTATTTTGGAATATTAAAAATAAAATAATAAGTTGATTTAATTGTATGATCTTGCTAAATTTTGAATGAAAATAAATATTTTAGGATTGTTCAAACTTTCCTCAGCACACAAAAAAAATGAATGGTTTATCATGACTGTCCAATTATGTTTGGAAGTTTTGTATCAAACCAAAAACAATGTATTTGCATCATGGCATCTCATGCAAACCCTCATTCAAAAATCTTATGTCAAAACCCTAATTGAAATCCCCAGAATCACTTATGAAGGTTCCTAGAAGAAAAATACATTATGTATATTTGATGGAAATGAATATTATCATTGAGATGTCCAAAAAATAAATCTTGGAATTATCAAACCCTAATTTTTCTATGTGCTATTTTATTCCCGTGATAAACTAAATAGGATCATATAAATCCAATATTGTTAAAAATAGGAAAACTAATGCCAAACTATCATTCAATATTGATCTCCACATTTTTAGAAAATTTTAGAAATAAACATGAACTCAGTTGGAGTTGTAAAGCAAAAGTTATAAGAGAAATACTAAATAGGAAAATATATAAAAAGAAAAGAATAAAAAAACTAACTAACTAAACCTACCCGGGCCCCTCATGCCAGCCCACCCTATGTGTCGCGTGCCTCTGCCTGCGCAGAAGACGCACAGGCCGGCCCATAGCCCAGCAGCACCGCAAGCCCACCCGTACAGAGCCTTTCTCCCTTTTTTATCCCGCTGTCGCTGACTCTCAGGGCCCGCCTGTCATCGCCTTCTCGCAGGACACCAGGAAGAACGCACCTGCATCGACCGATGCAAATTCCGTAGAATCGGCTCTGATTTCGGTTGGTAGTTTGCCCCTCCTTCACGAAAACGTCCTCATATAAACCATACCCCTCTCCTTATCCTCTCTTTTTCTGAGAACTGTAAACCTAGTCGCCTCCACGATTGAAGCCGATCTCGCCGACGCCATTGCCGAGAACAGGCCTAGGTCGAGCTCGAGACCAACGAATCCTGTCACCCTGCCTCCCTCCTCGACCTCCTATTCTCTTCCTTGCGAATAACCTCATCCTCTCACGTATTTTTTCCCATGCCCATGATGCTACAGTACCGGGAATTCATCACTGGAGCACCGTCGGGAGTAACCAGCTGCATGCTGCAGTCGTTCGAGGAAGGGGGAGTCATTGTCAAGAACACGAGAAGGATCATGCGGAGATTACGAACACCGTCCACCACTCAGTTATCTCAGGGGATCACCGGAAAGACGTTGTCGTCCTCCATCTGCACCTCACTGACATCATCACCGCTGTTCGCCACTGCCGGTAAGCCGCCACCTCTCATGTCCGTCCGATCTGGAGTGAACGGCTAAGATTAGAACGTTAGATCGAAGGGGTATTGGCGAATCGCGTCACGCCGCGTGGCATGCATGCGTGTCAGCCCCTAGTCAACAACTTACCCACGACGCCTAGTAGCATCGTGACATGTGTCGTGTATTATCAGGATAAATCTAGATTTAGTTTTAAAAGGCCAGAATAATTACTAATCTTGTAAAATATATAGTAAATCGAATACTTTGCCAAAAATTGCAAATAATATACCTATGGATAAAAAAATATGTAGAATATTATTGTGCTATTAGATCTAACTTGTACTCTATATATTTACTGTAATAATTTAATTAGTTTAGTAACCTTTTTAGATTAAATAAATCATAGTAAATTATTTGTAGATTCTAAAAATACAAATAAGGTATCTATGGTTTCCTAATTTCATATACGACATTGATATGACGTTAGACCTAATATGTCTAGTATTTATTTAATTTAATAATTTAAATAGTTTTATTAACCTTTTAGATTATTAAATCCATAATAAATTGTTCATAGGTCAACAAAATATTAATAATATATCAAATTGAAGCTACTTTAATGTAGTTTAATAATATCTTATTAGATCTATCTTCTGTAGAATATTTAACTAGTAATAAATTTAATTAGTATTAATGGCCTTAGAGATCATAAAATCTATAAAAATAATTATAAATCTGAAAAATATGAATAATATGTCCCTGGTTTCACAATTGTGTGTAGAATACAGATATGGTCTAGATATACTTGTTGACGAAGTAAATATTTTAAATGATTTAACCTCTATTAAATATTAAATAAATCATAGAAAAAGATCTACAACTCCGATTAGGGTGAATCTAATTCCTACTGGTTCATATTAATATCCTGTATCTAGAAAACTTCATTTAATTCGACAATTATGAAAGGAGTTTCAATAGAACTATTAAAACCTCTTATTTGGTCATCAGGATTTAATAATAAATACCCTATTGCATCAAAAACTTCTATGAATGCATCATGTGAACTAATAATGTTCAAAGAACTAAAAATAACTATTGTGGCATAATAAACCATCATGTGTGCTTTTAATCATCATTGTTTTATTGTGTGTTTGCTATTGCTTTGATTAGAACTACTTTTTTCTCGCGATAGATTATTCGAAGAGAGTGCGATTGCTACGAAGGAATTCAATCGTCACACATATTATTAACAAAGGCAAGTTAAACCACTTGTTCATATTTTTGTCCCAGTTTTTGACTATGCATGTTTTAGATCCTCAAATTCTATAGTATGCATGTGTAGGTTGTTCTGGTAGAATTTCTTTGTATTATTTTTGCAAGTGCGATGGTTTTTGTAGTATGCCATGAGTAGCTCTATATTTAGGATAGGTTACCCCTATTTTTGCTAAGTATTGCTTGCTATGATATATATATAAAGCACCATTGGGGGGTTCGAAAGACAAGAAATTTTCTAAGTATAAAGACTCTCTTGAGAGATCTTTTCTTCTCAAATTCCACTTCAAAGTAAAACTAAGTTTTCTTCTGGGCGGAATGGTTGTCGGGTCAATGAGTGGATTTTGGTGGAGTAAGGACGCCTAGGAATCAAAGAAGTCTGCCATGTTTCAGAATTCAGAAGCTTCCAGTGCAATCACAATACATTTAGGCTCTATCTTGGTCTAGTACTTAGTAGGAAACCTCACCTAGGTACCAACGTTTGGAGGTTCTTGGCACAGATGGATCCAGAAGGTAGAGGGGCTACTAAGGGAAATCCTCGCCATGGTCTTATTGTAAAAGGACTTGATCATGGATTGTGGGTAAAGTGCACAAACTCTCGAGAGTAATAAATCTGATCGATCAACCATGTTCACGAAGAAACAACAATTTTGATCGTCTGAAGGATGGATCCTCTGAAGGATTTTCCTCTATCTTTTTCAAATAAAATGTTTGCAAACCTAAGTTCGTGAGTTGCATCCCGAGGGCTCTGTGAACTTAGAATTAGTGGGATTTTGGGTGCCATGTGTTTGGTTGAGAGTTGGTAGCCTAGAGGACCCAGTGAGAGCCACTCGATCTTATTTTTACTTACTAAAATTTTGCAAAGTAGGATAAAATATTCTCTCTATACTTCTATTTTACTTAGTGAAAATTGTCTTTGTGCAATTAAACCACAAAGCCTTATCTTAGCCTTGCATGTAGAGAGAGGCCAAGTCTTTTCCTTGGTGTAATTTGCCAATATATTCAATGTATTAACCAACTCGTGTGGCTACACGTTTCATGTGCAGAATTTGGAGATTATTGAATGGAGCGCTAGTATCACGGGTCTTCACTCAACCTGCATGTGGAATTGATGGGACTCCAAGTTATACTTATATCGCTTTTTTGTAATAATGTAAACTCTGAATTATTCGATTCATGTAATAAATACTCGTGGTTTACATGATATTTCATTGACTGTGAGTGCTAGATAATGATCCAGGACTAGCTTGTTAATCACAGGAACTTAGGATCTTTATCGATCCGAGGTCACTACAACTTATAACAGAATTTGGTGTTTTGGATTTAAATTAGGCATTAGGATGACAAAGCCATGGCTGAGGCAGCATAGGGATTTTGGAACAGCCCATGTGTTCAATGAGAAAGGTGAGTTTGTTTGAATCTTGTTTTTTGTTATCTTGTATGTCACTGCATAGAAAAGACTGAGATGCTCTTTAGATGTTTGTAGTTTGAGATGTCACACAATATTATATTTCCCTCTAACAATCAGTGCTTAGGTTCCAAGATATGTTCCTCTTTGTTGCATTTCCATTACATAGTAAATATATAGGTCGTGATGTTGCATATGCTAACATGTATTGTAAATAAAAACAGAGAACATAATTTGTGCTAGATTTTCTCACGGAAGGGGTAGGAAATAAAGTAAGATCTCGGTTTGAATCACCCACTAATGTATGGTAAACAATTTTGGAAGTAATTTGTGCTGCTATATCCCCTGGACAATATACAAAGTTAAAGCACATTTAGAATAGTCTATTTTTTAAACCGTGTGATCTCTTTTCCTTATCCCTGAAAACAATCTTATGTGGGATAACGATTTGTCTAGATAAGAACTTCCTAGGTCTGTATTTGCTCTCAAAAAAGGGAGGCACGGCCAAAAAAATTGGTCGGCTAGAAACACTAAAAAATCGCAGCTCCTTGGGCTTCAAAAGACTTTGGTGGCATCGACCAGATTCAAAATTGTGCGAGCAACCAAAAATCCAACATCTAATATGGCCGGACGGGCTTATCCCATGTTTCTAATGATTTTGTGGCAATTGGGTGCCTGTAAAACAAAAACAGATTTCAATCTACCACGGGAAAAAATAACAAAGTCATGGCAGAAGGTGCACCATCTACCATGCTCGGCAGACCAATCCGTTGTGGATGGCGAATTTTTGTAGTGAATGTACGCTGGACCTGCTATGCCAATATCAAGTAGATGTCATCGAGCTCACCAGAAGTAGGTTAAACGAGGATCAAGGCAACTATGTCGATGTGGAAGACTGTCTTATTAAAGGTACTAATCGAAGGCTTGTCGATAATGGTTGGATTTAGGCCTATACGACAGGTGGGTATAATCTAAGATTCCTACCCACGGATACCTATGTGTATAAGACTCGAAGGCCTGCGACCAGAAGCTCTCAACCGACCTTATCTACATGGCTGCAAGACGACTTTCTAAAGATTCCCAAAGACTAGACTATGTCCAAGGTGGATTGAAGATCAACTTAACATGCAAGTCAAGATGAAGACCTATAATGACTACAAGACACTCTTACACCATCGGTGCCTATATATACTTGAATACATTCACCTAAAGAGGACATGCCAAAATCACCCAAGTTATAGTTGTTAGCCTTAGTCATAAACCCGAGATTCATATACTCTCACCAGGTCCTTTTATAAACCCATCAAGATCATCTTGTAGAAAAATTGTATGATCTCTTAATCACCTTATGAATAAAGTGTAAGGTAATCCTCCTCATTATACACATATCTTTGTCTTTGGGATCCAAACCTACTGATCGGACCCGATTGCAAAACAAATAAAATATATTTTGATCTTCGGAAGTGAGACTGCCATAGGATCGTGAAAACTATCCTTCATCAGGATGTAACAATAATTGTGGTTAAACATGTAGTTAATCAATGCTCGCGTCCAACCGAGAGAAAAAATTGTTGATGATGTTGCTGGCATGGTTGAGGATGTCGAAGGCTAAATGTTAATACCCGGATTTTTAATCCCAGATGCATGTTATGCCATACATCTCAATCCCAGGATTACTATTTTTGCGAGACATAGCAGATTGGTACCATAGTTCATCATCCATTACAAACCATAATAAAGATCTTACAAATAAAGAATCTCATGATCCAGTCTTAATACAATCAACGTAGCGGAATATAATAATAGTAGCGTGGTCGAGGCTCCATCTTCAGGGTCACAGGCAATGCTGACGATGAGAGATGATCCTAGTTGTCATAGACTTCCTTCTATCCATCATCCTGGTAGTCCTCTTCATAGTCTAGCTACAGGAATAGCCAGGGACAAAGCCAAGAGTACACTTTAAGTACTCGCAAACTATCACTAACAAGTAAAGTAGTTCTAGTAGGAATCCTAAGCTCTAGGTTTATTTGCAAAAAGGCAGATTTATTTCCAACTGAGTTCAGAAGTAAATAAAACTAGTTTAAAGTTTTATAGTAACTAAGTGGGAACTTAGTTTTCATGTTCACAACCCTGTTGTGGTCAAGTCAAAGTCATAGTTCATTTCACAAGTCATTTTGAAAACATATGATGATGGAACAGTATGGTCACTCCAACAGTCCATGACCGTGGACGCGGCTATTCGAATAGTTTGACACTCTGTAGATGTGGTACACTTTCACCACAACATTCGATACATCCGTCAGGGGCAACCCTGAATCATCATACTTAGTATGCGGATAATCAATACTAACCTTTCAATTACACACACTACTATAGGAACCTCCCGTATGAGTTTGGCCTCCCAACCATGACCATATGTCATCTTAAGAACTGCATAGGTGGACATTTATCACGAGGTAGTCTCAGCTCAAACCTCTTCTGCAAAGGAACCCATACTAAGATATATAAATTTCTAGTCAAGCCCTACCCAAATCTGGTATTGTGGTTGTACGGTAAAATTGGAATGGTATCACATCCGAACCCAACCATCAGTTTTTTTATAAAGGGCTAAGGCTCATGCCTCAACATTTTCATCATCAAATCATCTTGTGCTCATAACACATGTCAAAACATTTCAATAGAATGAATCTTCATTCCAAGGTTTTCATAATCAATTTATCTAAGTATTCCCATCTAAAGTGATCAACTTTTCTACTTAGCACTAGCCACTAAAGTTGAGGGGATTCACAATGAGGGGTGCTAATCAAGTGTGACTATCCAAATCTAGTCTCATGCCTTACTATGACATCTAGTTCTAACTACTTAGGCCTAGTTTTATGCTCTTTATGCGATCTATACTATTTTTACAAAACTCACAAAGCACTAACTCAAAGCAATAAAGAACTTGGTAAAATAAAAGAATAAAGATTGCAAGTAAAGCTGGGATTGGCGTAATCAAAGTTGCATAACTAAAGCATGCCTAATGCCTCTTGCATAGGTTATCTAGCTTGCATAGTTAACTTGTATTGTGGGGCTTGCAAGTATTAGCTTGCATGGATGGCTTGCCTTGATTGGTGTAGTGGTTGAAGTTTTCTTCTTCTTCATAGTACTCCTCCTCCTCGTAGCCTTGGTCGGTACTAGCATCTATAAAGGAATACGAGGTACACAATCACCAAACAATACTTAACTACCTCTATTTAGCACACAAAGGTTCACACTAGATGATCTAGCATCATCAAAATCATCACATGAAATAAAGACCTAGTCTTATTTATTTTATCTTAGGAAAGTAATTTTTACTCATTGAAAACTACTTAAGATTTAATATTCTCCAATTAAAATATGGGATCATCTTGACACATGTCATCACCACATATTCTAATGCTTGGGAATATGATTTAAAGTGGTGCTCATATTTTATAAAGTTTAAAATGACTATATTATACAATTAAAGTGACTAGAAATGCCTATATAGCATTCTTTTAGTACTAGTCCAAGATCACTGCATGTAAACCTAAATATTTTTACATATTCAGATAGATCTTGTCAAATGTGATTTTTGAGAGTTGGAATATACTCAAAAGCATTAATGGTTGATTTTTTATAAAAGCTTGAGCATGGAAAAGTCTTTGTATTTTTATTTTTAGTATAGGTGATCTATAATTTCAAATGGTTTGAATCCAACGGGCTTGGATTGATAATTTCAATACCTTTCTAACAAAATTAGAATCATCCAATTTGGTTCAGTATTTCTCCTTGAATTGATTTTTGAATCTACTGACAGAACTAGGGTTTGAATAAAATGGAAAAATATTATTTGAATCACTCGGCTACGCGCGGGAAAGGAAATGGGACGGCACAACTGCACTGCACACGCGCAGTGGGCTGCTGACAGGGAGTCCTATGTGTCAACGGCTCTATCTAAACGAACTGGTACGTTTCAATCTAAGCCCTACGATTAGAACAAGATCTACAGCTGTGGTTCGTCGTCTCCGTCGAATAGCTCTAACAAGACGGAACCCTAACGGTGACGGTAGGGGTACGTGGTGGCTCACCTGGGCTCCACCTAGGGTCGGCGATGGGGGCGAACGATGTTGTCGACGGCGGTGGTTCGAACGGTGGTAGCGGCGGCTCCTGGGGTGGCTCCAATCAACGGCTCCTCTCCTCCTCTGTAGCGGCGGACTCCGGCGAGAGGGGCAGTGCGAAGAATTGAGGCAAGGGTGGAATCTATTTATACACCGGCGAGAGGGGCAGTGCGACATGGTCAGCCTCCTCCAGCGAGGGCGGTACAGCGAGCTAACGGCATGGCTGAGGGCGTAGGACGGTGCGGTGTCTCCTAGCGGTGGTCGCATGTATAATGGCGCGACACGGGGTAGTTGAGGATGGTCGGAACGGGTTGGTGCTCTTCGCAGAACCGGCGGCGTTCGAGACGGAGTATAGAGGTTTTGTGTCGTGCAGCAGCGAACGGTCATGTCTGGGAGGTAGCTAGGGTCATGGTGAGTGCATTTACACGCGGTGAGGGCAAGGCGCGGCGTGTGCACGCATGTCGGCTGCGGTGCTCTGGCGTGCTCTCAGCATGGTTGTAGAGAAAATGGGCGCGGCGTTCCTGGGTGGTCCATGGCTTGGCTGAGCTCAAGGAATGGACAGAAAGTGGCAGGACGGTGGCCTGTCTCCTAGACATCGTGGACGGGTGGGGCGCTTCCTCCTGCGAGCTGTCCATGGTCGGCTGGCAATGGAGTCTCGGGTGGCGTGGCACTGGTGCAAGCAGAGAAGGGGTAGCTGCTTCAATGCAATGCTGGGCACTAGGGGAGACAGGGGCTAGTAGTGGCGACAAGTAGTGGACAAGGCATTAATCAAGAACAGTAGAAGTTAGGAAAGTTTGATCTATGCTCACCAGGTGTTTGATGAAATGGCCGCATGAATTCAACATTTGAATTTTTGGATGAATTTTGGTGAGTGCTCTGGTCATAACCTTGGTACTCTAAGGTTTCTTGGGTTTGCCAAGGTGAAGTGGTTTGGTTGGTTTTTGATAAATGGCCATCTTAGGGCATACACTTGATTCAATTTTGAATTGTCCTTTAAATAGATTTGGAATTTGTTTCTGTTGGTTTGTAAAGTGAGCTTGGGTTCACTTTAACTTGGTCTAGCAAGGGGTGAAAAGAATTGGATTTGTTTTTGTTAGAAATCTTTGACTAGGAACACCCAAAGTGGTCTAGTGAACAAGTTTGGCCAAAATGACCATTTGCTCATACTTCTTATATTTGATTTTCTCTTCATGTGATTCTTCTTGGAAATGATCTAGATGATATTGTTTTCATCTTTAAACCAATCCTTAGCATTCATAGCAATCAAACATGGCAAAATCAATCATTCATGCATTAATCACACACACATGCATTCATATTACTTTTCATAATAAAAGTTTTTGTTAACCCTAAACTTGGGTGATTAGAACTTGATAATCTTGTTTAATATTTTTGGGGTCTTACAAACCTTCTCTCCTTAAACAAAATCTCGTCTCGAGATTTAAGAAAAAGAAAACTAGGAACTAAAGATATCTGGAAACTCGGTCCTAATGTAATCTGTTCGTTCCCAAGTAGCTTCTTATTTAGTATGGTTACTCCACAGGATCTTGAGAAACTTGATACTCCGGGTTCTGGTGGTTCTGAAGGCTTCTTCCAAAATACGAATGGGTACTTCACGATATGTTATGTCCTTGTTGAGTTCTATGGTTTGGTGATCAATATTCTTGAAAACTTCGGTCTTCTCTGGGACTTCTAGGCATTTGCGAAGTAACGAGATATGGAACACGTCATGCACGTCTAATATATCCTCCGGCAGTTCTAGTTGATATGATACTTCTCCTCGGCGATTCAAAATCTTGAAGGGTCCAATATATCCGGGGGCTAAATTCCCTTTTACTTGGAAACGTTGCAATCCTTTCAAGGGTGATACTTTCAGATACACAAAATCTCCGATAGCGAAGGCTAGATCTTGACGTCTCTTGTCGGCATAACTCTTCTGTCTGTATTGGGCGGTCATAAGGTGCTCACGGATCTTGTGAACTTTCTCTTCGGATTCTCTTAGGATGCTGGGTCCGAAAATCTGACTCTCTCCTACTTCCGACCAATTCAGTGGGGTACGACACTTCCTTCCATCCATAAACTCAAATGCGGCCATTTGCAAACTGGCTTTGTAACTGTTGTTGTATGAGAATTCTACGAAAGGCACACAATCTTCCCATTTGGATCCATATTCCAACACACAATCTCTCAACATATCTTCGAGTATCTGGTTTACTCACTCCGTTTGTCCATCAGTCTATGGGTGATAAGCTGTGCTGAAATCTAGTCTGGTTCCTAATCCTTCTTGGACTTTCTTCCAAAATCTCGAGGTAAACTGGGTTCCTCGATCCGACACAATGTTCTTGGGGACTCCATGCAAATTGACTATCCTAGCAATGTACAACTCTGCTATCTTCGAGCTCTGGTAAGTCGTCTTGACCGGTAAGAAATGAGCTACTTTAGACAGTCTATCCACTATGACCCAAATAGAGTCATTTCCCCTACTAGATGTAGGCAAATCGGTGATAAAATCCATTCCAACTGAATCCCATTTCCATTCCTGGATCTGCAATGGTTGCAAAAGTCCTGCGGGTCTCTGATGTCCTGCTTTGACTCTCTGATAGATATCACATTTGGCTATGTAGCTTCCGATTTCTCTCTTCATCTTATGCCACCAAAATTGCTCCTTCAAATCATGATACATCTTCGTTCCTCCCGGGTGGATAGAATAAAGAGTATCATGGGATTCTTGAAAAATAGCTTGTTTCAACTCGGAATCTGCTGCTACACAGATACGTCCTCTGTACCACAAAACTCCTTCTTCATCTTCGGTGAATCCGGGTAGCTTCCCTGTACTGATACGACGTTTGATTACGTCAATACTAGCATTTCCATTCTGTGCCTCCTTGATCTGACTGGTCAAAGTGGGTTGAAGTTCTATGCTAGCCAAAAATCCTTCACTAACTAGCTCCACTCTGAAATTTTCCATCTCCTCATGCAAACTTGGCTGGGCTTCTTTTATCATGGTCTTCAATCGACACGACAATCTTATAAGAGCATCTGCTACCACATTGGCTTTGCCGGGGTGATAGTGAATGTCAAGATCATAGTCCTTGATTAGCTCTATCCATATCCTTTGCCTCATATTTAGCTCCTTCTGGGTGAAAATATACTTCAGACTATTGTGATCCGAATAAATCTCACAGCGGTTACCCATGAGGTAATGCCGCCATGTCTTCAAGGCTAAAACTACGGCTGCTAGTTCAAGGTCATGGGTAGGGTAATTCTGCTCATGTTGCTTCAGTTGTCGGGAAAAATAGGATATAAATTTTCCTTTTTCATTAACACACATCCGAGACCAACCTTGGATGCATCACAATACACCTCAAAAGGCTTCTTGATATCTGGCATAATCAAGATTGAGTCTGAAATCAACCTCTTCTTGAGCTCTTAAAAACATGCTTCACATTTGTCCGTCCACTCAAACTTCTTATCTTTCTTCAACAACTGGGTCATGGGTCTTGCGATGATCGAGAATTCTTATACGAACTTGCGGTAATATCCCGCTAATCCGAGAAATGCGCGAACTTGGGTTTGAGTGGTTGGGACTTTCCATTCTTCAACATCTGTAATCTTTGCGGGAACGACATCAATTCCTCCTCCCGACACAATATGTCCTAGGAATCCTACTTCCTTTAACCAGAACTCACATTTGCTAAACTTGGCATACCACTTATGCTCTCTAAGGGTTTCAAGGATGGTCCTCAGGTGTAGCTCATGGTCTTCTTCTGATTTGGAATAGATCAGAATATCGTCAATAAAAACAACGTCAAACTTGTCTAGGAAGTTCATAAAAATCTTATTCATGAGATTCATGAAATAATCAGGGGCATTGGTTAATCCAAAAGATATGACAGTGTACTCATATAATCCATATCTGGTGGTGAAGGCAATCTTTGGAATATCTCTTGAGTGAATCTTGAGTTGATGATAACCAGTTCTAAGATCAATCTTAGAAAACACCTTGGCATCGGTCAACTAGTCAAATAGATCATCTATATTCGGCAGTGGGTACTTGTTCTTAATGGTGACATCATTTAGCTTTCGATAATCCGTTCACAAACTGTTACCTCCATCTTTCTTATCGACAAACAAAACAGGTGATCTCCATGGCGACGCACTCGGTTGAATCAAGCATGTCTCTATCATAGCATCCAGTTGCTTCTTTAGATCCACTAATTCAGATGGGTTCATACTATAAGATCTCTGAGCTATGGGTCGAGTTCCACGGATTAGTACAATGATAAACTCGATATCCCAATCTGGGGGCATACCAGGCAATTCATCTAGGAATACGTCGGGGTATTCATAGAATACTCTGACTTGGTCAATGGTTGGTTGGGCTAGATGCTTGTTGCACTTGAATTGATGGGGCAAAGTCTGAGATACATGCTCTACTGATACTCCAGTGGTACTATTCATGGTTATGGATTTTTTGGCACAGTCGATTAATCGTTTATGTTTCGACATCCAATCCATTCCTAGTACTACTTCCAAACCTTTGGTTCTGAGTACTATTTGATTAGCATAAAAATCTATTCCAAGGATTCTGATAGGTACGGCCTTGCAAATTTCTCTAGCTTTGGTGGTTGAACCAGGTATTTGAACTATCATAACATGCTTCAATTTTGTGGGTTGGATCTTACTAGTGCATGCAAATTCTCCTGAACGAGTGTGATGCTCCAAAATCAAACAACACTCTTGCAAGTACTTACTTAACAGAAAACATACCCAGCACCACATCTGGTGCTTCCTGAGCTTCTTCAGCATTCATGTGAAACAGACGGCCGTTGCGGTTGAGTGATTTCCCTGGGACAAATCTCCTTCCAGCCTGAACATGGCGCTACTGCTGAGCTGGTGCATTCACATTGGCTGATGCAAGCTTCTTGGGGCACTCGTTGGAGTAGTGACCCTTGACTCTGCATTCAAAATAGGTAATTAGAGACTTGTCTTTTCCAGCAACAGGTACGACATTGCTCCCTGTCCTTGGGGCAGTATTGTTGTTGTTGGTGTTGTTGGACTTCAGTGGTGCACGGTTGAAATTGTTGGAGTTGCCGGGGTTGTTGTTGTGGTTTCCTCTGGGCCTTGGGTTTCCTCCTCCACGGTTGGGATAGTTTGGACGGGTCATAGGGGGTCTATTATTTCTCGGGGCATATCTTGCAGACGGGTTGGGGCGATACTTCGGGGTATGGTGGGATCCTGGTTGATGCATCATTCGACACTTGCGATTCTCATTGTCTTGGTTGATATTGCCTTCCATCTGGATTGCAGAATCCACTAAGGCTTCAAGGTCAGCGAAGGGAATGTTGACCAGCACTGTCTGCATCTGATCATGCAGACCATTCAAGGATCTCTCCTTCTTCTTGGATTCAGTACCAATCTCATTAGGGGCATACCTAGACAAAGACAGAAATATGTCGCGGTACTCTACCACAGTCATCCTCCCCTGCTTTAGCTCCTTGAATTCATACCTCATCCGCAGAATCAAACCCGATGGCACATGGGTTCGGCTGAACTTGAGTTTGAATTCATCTGAAGTCACCATCTGTCCTCCATTCATGGTACTAATGCTATTCCACCAAGCTCTTGCATCACCTGCCAGATAATGGGTGGCAAACAGTACTTTCTCATTGGCCTCCACTCCTGCGACTTCTAAGTTGTTCTCCATGGTCTGCAGCCAGTCATCAACATCTAATGGCTCTTCAGACTTACTAAATATGGGGGGATTGGTGTTTTGAAAGTTCTTGAGATTGGATCCATGGTTATCCTGGTTTCCATGGTCTTGATTATTATGGGCCATCTGAGCTAACTATTGAAGGGTGGCTAAATTAGCTTGACGTTCATCTCTTCCAGCTTCACGGTCCGCAACCAACATTTATAGGATTTGCAGCATTGGGTCTTGAGATGAACTGCTTCCTCCGCGAGGCATCTGAAGATTGAGATAGATAGTGAGACAAGAGGGAAATTTCTAAGGTTCATGAATTTTTTTTGAAAATATTTTAAACTTTGAGTTTGACTCTGGTTTTGCCAACTAGAAACTTGCTTTTCATTCGTTCATAGCACCCAATACAAAAACACACCACACTAGGGTAAAAGATGGTTTTAGGAACCATTCTGTGAAGCTACGATACAGTGGGACCGGATACAACTCACACCTATGATAGTGCTCAAGTGCTACTACTCATCAGAACCGGTGGCTTCGTCATCATCAATGAAGGCGGAATCATCATCATCAGTGTGGAAGTCCATGTCGAGGTCCTCCAGGTAGTCATCATCATCACTGAGGTAGGAGTAGGGATCTCCACAGATATCTTCCCCTTCATTCTCCCTATCCTCAAGCTGCATGTCCCTCTCATGGATGGTCTCCTCCAAGTGACACCTTGTGACGAAGGTGGGCAATGATGCGATCCTTCTTGTCACACAGACGACAAAGTGACTTGCGCTCCTTCACAAGGATGGCGAGGGTCTGGTCCTTCTTGACTGCAATGGCATAGTTGTGGTTGGCGTAGGCGCGGGCGTTGTCCAACTCCTTCTGCCTGTCATACAACATGAAGTCGAGATGATCCACCTGATGCTTCAGCTCTGGATGGCCTGGTACCTCCAATGGTTGTCCCATAGCATCACGCCTTGCATAGTAAGCAAAGCGAGTGCCATTGATCTGGTTGATGCTTTGCCCACACAAACGGGCAAGAGCTTCCTGCATAGCCTTGGCGAATCCGTCTAGCCAGTTGTTCTCCCTCAAGATGAATTGGATCCCCTCTGAGGTGGGTGCCTCCATCTTGCCTCTGAGATTTGCAACAATCAGCCATTGTAGTTCTCCTCCTTGCTGATCATTGAGCTTTGCTATGAAGAACTTGGGGTGCGGGCACTCAAGAAGTTCCGAGAGTTGGCTTAACTCACGCTCGAAGATGAGCTCTCCTCTGTTGCCCAACTGGTAGAACTTTCTATACTTGACTTCCATCTATAAGAATTTAGGATGAGTAGGTTAGTGAGGTGATCAAATGTGTCAAATTTTATGTAGGATTGCAAGAATTTTTGAGGAACATGAATTTTGTTGAAAGAATCCCAGTGATAAGAATGAGAATAGGTTTTCATAAATACTCACTTCCCTTATTTTGAAACTAAGTTTTTGATTCAAGCGTTCGTTCTAACTAGGGTCTCCTATGGTCAGGATGGCTCTGATACCAACTTGCCAACACCCGGATTTTTAATCCCAGATGCCTGTTATGCCATACATCGCAATCCTAGGATTACCATTTTTGCTAGACACAACAGATTGGTACCATAGTTCATCATCCATTACAAACCATAATAAAGGTCTTACAAATAAAGGATCTCATGATCCAGTCTTAATACAATCAATGCAGCCGAATATAATAATAGTAGCATGGTCGAGGCTCCATCTTCAGGGTCACAGGCAATGCTGACGATGGGAGATGATCCTAGTTGTCATAGACTTCCTGCTATCCATCATCCTGATAGTCCTCTTCATAGTCTGGCTACCGGAATAGCCAGGGACAAAGCCATGAGTACTCTTTAAGTACTTGCAAACTATCACTAACAAGTAAAGTAGTTCGAGTAGGAATCCTAAGATCTAGGTTTATTTGCAAAAGTCCAGGTTTATTTCCAACTAATTTTAGAAGTAAAGTAAACTAGTTTAAAGTTCTATAGCACCTAAGTGGGAACTTAGTTTCCATGTTCACAACCCTGTTGTGGTCAAGTCAAAGTCATAGTTCATTTCTCAAGTCATTTTGAAAACATCTAATGATGGAACAGTATGGCCACTCCAACTGTCCATGACCGCGGACGCGGCTATTCGAATAGTTTGACACTCTGCAGAGGTGGTACACTCTCACCACAACATTCAATACATCCATCAGGGACAACCCTGAATCATCATACTTAGTATGCAGATAATCAATCCCAACCTTTCAATTACACACCCTAGTAAAGGCACCTCCCCTATGAGTTTGGCCTCCCAACCATGACCATCTGTCATCTTGAGAACTGCAAAGGTGGACATTCATCACGAGGTAGCCTCAGCTCAAACCTCTTTCGCAAGGGAACCCATACTAAGATATATAGACTTCCAGTCAAGCTCTACCCAAATCAGGTATTGTGGTTGTACGATAAAATTGGAATGGCATCGCATCCAAACCCAACCATCAGTTTTTTATAAAGGGCTAAGGATCATGCCTCAACATTTTCATCATCAAATCATCTTGTGCTCATAACACATGTCAAACATTTCAATAGAATGAATCTTCATTCCAAGGTTTTCATAATCATTTTCACCAAGTATTCCCATCTAAAATTATCAACTTTTATGCTTAGCACTAGCCACTAAAGTTGAGGGGATTCACTAGTCAAGTGTGACTATCCAAATCTTGTCTCGTGCCTTACTATGACATCTAGTTCTAACTACTTAGGCCTAGTTTTATGCTCTTTATGCGATCTATACTATTTTTCCAAAACTCACAAAGCACTAACTCAAAGTAATAAAGAATTTGGTAAAATAAAAGAATAAACTTGCAAGTAAAGCTGGGATTGGCGTAATCGAAGTTGCATAACTAAAGCATCCCTAATGCCTCTTGCATAGGTTATCTAGCTTGCATAGTTAACTTCTATTGTGGGGCTTGCAAGTATTAGCTTGCATGGATGGCTTTCCTTGATTGGTGAAGTGGTTGAAGTTTTCTTCTTCTTCGTAGTGCTCCTCCTCCTCGTATCCTTGGTCGGTACTAGCGTCTATAAATGAATACGAGGTACACAATCACCAAACAAAACTTAACTACCTCTATGTACCACACAAAGGTTCAAACTAGATGATCTAGCGTCATCACAATCATCACATGAAATAAAGACCTAGTCTTATTTATTTTATCTTAGGAAAGTAATTCCTACTCATTGAAAACTACTTAAGGTTTAACATTCTCCAATTAAAATATAGGATCATGTTGATACATGTCATCACCATATATTCTAATACTTGGGAATGTGATTTAAAGTGGTTTCATATTTTATAATGTTTAAAATAACTATTTTATACAATTAAAGTGACTAGAAATGCCTATATATCATTATTTTAGTACTAGTCCAAGATCACTGCATGTAAACCTAAATAATTTTACATATTCAGATAGATCTTGTCAAATGTGATTTTTGAGAGTTGGAATCAACTCAAAAGCATTTATGGTTGATTTTTGAAAAATGTTTGAGCATGGAAAAGTCTCTGTCTTGTTATTTTTACTATATGTGATCTATAATTTCATATGGTTTGAATCCAACGGGCTTGGATTGATAATTTCAATACCTTTCTAACAAAATTGGAATCATGCAATTTGGTTCAGTACATCTCCTTGAATTGATTTTTGAATCTACTGATAGAACTAGGGTTTGAATAAAATGGAAAAAGATTATTTGAATCACTGGGCTACGCGCGGGAAAGGAAATGGGTCGGCCCAATTGCACTGTGCGCGCGCAGCGGGCTGCTGACAGGGGGGTCCTATGCGTCCGTGGCTCTATATAAACGAACCGGTACGTTTCAATCTAAGCCCTACAATTAGAACAAGATCTACGGTTCTGGTTCGTCGTCTCCGTCGAACAGCTCTGACAAGACTGAACCCTAATAGCGACGGTGGGGGTACGCGGTGGCTCACATGGGCTCCATCTAGGGTCGGCGATGGGGGCAAATGACGTTGTCGACAATGGCGGTTCGAACGGTGGTCGCGGCGGCTCCTAGGGTGGCTCATATCAACGACTCCTCTCCTCCTCTGCAGCGGCGGACTCCGACCAAATTCCGGCGGGGTGGTGCTCGCCTTGCTCCGGTGAAATGCGAGGGGTGGTTCTGAGAGAGATCGGAGTGAGATGGTGTGAAGAATTCAGGCGGGGGTGGCCTCTAGTTATACACCGGCGAGAGGGGCACTGCGATATGGTCAGGCTCCTCCGGCGAGGGCGGTACAGCGAGATAACGACATGGCTGAGGGTGTAGGATGGTGCGGTGTTTCCTGGCGGTCATCGCACGCTTAATGGCGCGACACGGGGAGGTCGAGGATGGTCGGAACGGGTCGGTGCTCTGCGCGGAACTGGCGGCGTTCGAGACGGCGTACAGAGGTTTCGTGTCGCGCGACAGCGAACGGTCATTTCTGGGAGGTAGCTAGGGTCATGGTGAGTGCAGTTACGCATGGTGAGGGCGAGGCGCGGTGTGTGCACGTGTGTCGGCTGCGGCGCTCTGGCGTGGTTTCGGCATGGTTGCAGAGAAAATGGGCGCAGCGTTCCTCGGTGGTCCATGGCTTGGTTGAGCTCGAGGGATGGATAGGGAGTGGCGGTGGATGGTGGCCTGTTTTCTAGACATCGTGGATGGGCGTGGCGCTTCCTCCTGCGAGATGTCCATGGTCGGCCAGCAATGGCAGCTCTGGTGGCGTGGCCCTGGTGCAAGCAGTGAAGGGGTAGCTGCTTCAATGCAATGCTGGGCACTGGGGGACACAAGGGCTAGTAGTGGCGACAAGTAGTGGACAAGGCATTGATCAAGAACAATAGAAGTTAGGCAAGTTTGATCTGTGCTCCCCAGGTGTAACATCCCCGGTCACTCCGGACCGACGGTTGTCACTTCTGGCAGCTCAATAGGATCTCTAGACTAATCCCACAGACCAACACTAGTATTTTCTGCGCACTTTGTCCTCACTCATGCGCACCCGGTACCCACTTCCCGGTCGGTCACCCATCCTAGAATTGCTCTAGGCCAAGCACGCTTAACCTTAGAGTTCTTTTTAGATGAGCTTCCGGAAAAGAAGTTGCAACTTGTTGGTATGGGTTTCCTATCAATCCTATTGAGCCATGCACTAGGGTCTCACATACACCCACCCTTAGAAGATCGACGTCCTCGTCGATCAACCACAAGCCAGGAACGTCCCCTCTTGGCACACGTCTGTGCGTCCAGTGCCGGCACATTGCCATGCCGTGTCCACTCCGGGCCACACGCGCCATGCTACACATGTCCGCCACTGACCCGCACACACCCATGTAACCGCGAGGGTCGGCTCTGATACCACTTGTAACATCCCCGGTCACTCCGGACCGACGGCTGTCACTTCTGGAAACTCAATAGGATCTCTAGACTAATCCCACACACCAACACTAGTCTTTTCTGCGCACTTTGTCCTCACTCATGCAACCGGTACCCACTTCCCGGTCGGTCATCCATCCTAGAATTGCTCTAGGCCAAGCACGCTTAACCTTAGAGTTCTTTTTAGATGAGCTTCCGGAAAAGAAGTTGCAACTTGTTGGTATGGGTTTCCTATCAATCCAATTGAGCCATGCGCCAGGGTCTCACACCAGGTGTTTGATGAAATTGCCGCATGAATTCAACATTTGAATTTTTGGATGAATTTTGGTGAGTGCTCTGGTCATAAGCTTGGTAGTATGAGGTTGCTTGGGTTTGCCAAGGTGAAGTGGTTTGGTTGGTTTTTGAGAAATATCCATCTTAGTGCATACACTTGATTCAATTTTGAATTGTCCTTTAAATAGATTTGGAATTTGTTTCTGTTGATTTGTAAAGTGGGCCTGGGTTCACTTTTACTTGGTATAGGAAGGGGTGAAAAGAATTGGATTTTTTTCTATTAGAAATCTTTGACTCGGAACACCTAAAGTGGTCTAGTGAACAAGTTTGGCCAAAATGACCATTTACTCATACTTCTTATATTTGATTTTCTCTTCATGTGATTCAGGTTGGAAGTGATCTAGATGATATTGTTTTCATCTTTAAACCAATCCTTAGCATTCATAGCAATCAAAAATGGAAAACGCAATCATTCATGCATTAATCACACACACATGCATTCATATTAATTTTAATAGTAAAAGTTTTTATTAACCCTAAACTTGGGTGATTAGAACTTGATAATATTGTTTAATATTTTTTGGGTGTTACACTAAAGTATAGATGTAGGTTTTGGTTTGCTTCCGTTGGTACTTGTAGGAGAAAGGGGAGCCAAAACTATAGTCAGGAGGCAAAGAAACGAATGTCCACTTGCGATGAAATCATGAGGAGGGAGGGGAAACTTATGGAATGTGAGGCTAGAAGGACTAAACTTCTCTTCTACTAGGAGGCAAGCTAGCATGTATGGTGTCTGTTTAGTTTCAAACAGCTAAGAGAATTGACATTGCATGGCTTTCGATGGTGGAATTAATCAATCAGGAGACATAAATGTCAATGGATGACCTATGGCAATCATTTATGGAGTAACATTATTTTGGATGATCCAAAACTTTGATGAGACATGGCAGGTTAGGATTCCTCAAGGATGCTCGATGATATGTATATCTTGTATGTTGAAAAAATACCCTTAGTGGGTTTCAAGACTAAAGGAATAATAAAGCGAAGAAGAATGAGCAATTACCAAGGACATATTTAATGTTTGCTCCAAAAAATGGTCATAGAAAATGAGATACAAGTTTGATCAAGACAACAAGAAAAGAGTTGATTCAAGCTGGATCAACACTCAAATAAGATATCAAGTGCAAGTTCAAGATGATCCATCTCGAGAAGATCATATCCTTGTTAATCATGGATATATGAATACTTGTACAAAAAGAGTATCCCATAGGAGAATGGGGAGCATTTGGCAAGTCTTCATAAAAAAGTGCGAATGAGCTCAATCAATAAAGGTGTTCCATCTTGAGAAGGACAAGATTATCATCATCATTCTCAAGTGCTATGCACAAGGAAAATGTATAATCTTGATAGGTTTTCAATTTTACCGGACTCATATTGTTAGTTGGGAGACTGGGTTATAGGATAGATCCATAGTCATACTATTAAAATGGGCTCTTGAGTGAGTAACTTGATTGCATCGTCCTCGTAGAGAGATCAAACCTTTGCATACTTTGCATCATATTTCTTGGTTGTTATTTTGATCTTATCCATTTGAGGTTCTAGAGCTTGGTATTATCTTCATAACAAGCTCTAATTAGAATGAATGAATATCTTATTGAGTTTTTTGATGTTGGAGGTTTTACCAATTCTTATCTTAGGGAGATTTCGCACCTGTCCCCTTGCCATTTTATCCCTTGTTGATTCTCAATATTTCCATGTGTCGGTATATTTCTAACAAAATTGGTTTCATCCCATTTGGAGTTTGGATGCCCGAGTTATCGCAGTTTTGGTTTTGTTATTTTCTAGGACCGGTAGAACCACCGTTTTGCCGGTAATACAGCTAGGAAATTTTTATCACCAGTAGTCCTGGTGGAAATACCGGTAGTACCAGTAATGCGCGAATATATCGACTATTCCAGGGAGACTTCTTCCCCAATGTTTCCCCATCTCTCTAGCTTGTTTTTGACCACCACAAGTGACATACTTGAGCTTGCATACAACCTCTACCTCCCATGATTCTTGCATAATTTTGAGGAAAAAGTGAGAGGATATGTAGATCCACATTTCTACCAAATCATATATCTTCTTAGTGAAGGGAATCATGAGATCTCTATCTTGGAGAAATTTGGTGTTCTCCTCTTATGTTCTTTATTTCTTACTCCCTCATAGCTTTCCTAGCTTGGGTGGAATTTGCGAGTGAAGGACTTGCCATTGAATTAGGTGCATCAGTTTGAGTTCTCTATAAAGAATATATTGGTGAAAGCATCTGAGCTTGTTACTCTTGGGTTCTTGGAACCTAGAACTTGTGACTCCCGGAGTTTGTTCCTCTCGGGTTCTTTGAACCCTAGACGGTGTTGTGGTCTTGGTGGTATTTCCTGGGAGCCTCCAATTGAGTTTTGGAGATTGCCCCAAACTTGTACAGGATTGGTGACCACCCTCGAGTTTCCTATAATGTATTGTGGGCCCACCTTGGTGGTGCGTATTAAAGATAATAAGGTGAGCCTTGGTGGCGTCAGTGTGTGTGTGCCTCAGCATCCTGAGGTGAGGCCTTGTGTGGCGTTTGGTGTGCATCGTGCCAGCACACCTCAAGGCGAGACTTTTATGGCGTTCAGGGAGCATTACGTCGCCACAACTCTTCAACAAAGATTAGCTTATGCGGAAGTAAATTAGGGATAAAATTATCATTGATACTTCGTAAACGTATCTATAATTTTTGATGGTCCATGCTTGTTTATTATCAACTTTGCGATGCTTTGTCTACACTTTGAGGTATTTTCATACATTTTCTCAGACTAACCTATTAACAAGATGTAACAGTGACAGTTGCCTGTTTTATATTGTTTTTAGTTTCAGAAAATCTAGTAAGAAAATATTCTCGGAATTGGACGAGACAAAAGCAAAAGTCAATATTTCACCAAGAAGAACACGGAGTCCAGAGAAGTGACGGAGGAGCGCCAAAGGGCCGCCACACCCTAGGTGCACATAGTCCCACCCTAGATCGCGCCACCACCAGGTGTGGGGCCCCTGGCCTCCCTCCTGCCTCTCCTCTTTGCCTATAAAATCCCCCGATGCCAAAACCCTAAGTACCCGATCAGATCTCCATGAAACAGTCCATAGCCGCCGCCACCATCGTCCCTAGATCAGGGGGATCTGAAGATCTTCCCGGCACCATACCAGAGGGGAGAGATCGTCTCGGAGGCCTTCTTCATCACCATGCCAGCCTCTGGTATGATGATTGAGTAGTTCATCCTTGCACTATGGGTCCATACAGTATCTAGATGTTTGTTTCTCCTCCTTTGTGCTATCATTTTTAGATCTTGTGAGCTTCGTTCATGATCAAGATCATCTATTTGTAAGCATACATGTTGTGTTTGCGGGGATCTGATGCATATTGAGATACTATGTCAGATTTAATATTGATTCTATAATGTCTTATGATTATTGATTATATCATGTCTGTGTTGTTTGAGATCTTGCATGCTCTCTGTTTCTAGTAGATATCTTGGCCAAGTAGATGCTAGTGACTCCAAGAGGGAGTATTTATGATCGATAGTGGGTTCATGCCTCTATTGAATCTGGGGAAGTGACATGAATCTCTAAGGTTATAGATGTGGTGTTGCTACTAGGGAGAAAACAACAATCTTTTGTTCATGGAACAATTGTATTGTTTACTTTACACACATTGCTTAATGCAATTATCCGTTTCTTGCAACTTAATACTGGAGGGGGTTCGGATGATAATCTGAAGGTGGATTATTAGTCATAGATGTAGTTGGATGGCGGTCTATGTATATTGTTGTAATTCCCAAACAAATCTTATAGGAATCATGAATGTCTAGTATTTGCATTGTTATGTCTTGCTCAGTTCCTGTCAATTGCCCCGCTATAATTTGATCACCTAACATGTTATATTATTTATCTTAAGGAGAACACCTCTAGTGGACTGTGGACCCCGGTCCAATCTTTACCATTGTTACATCATCTACTGTTACCGTTTACTTTTTGCAAGCCACCATTACCTTCCACACTATACGTTTAATCCTTTGTTTTCAGTAAACCAATGAGATTGACAACCTCACTGTAAGTTGGGGCAAAGTCTTGAGTTTGTGTTGTGCATGATTCCAAGTTGTTAGCAACACCTTGGATTTGTTTCCTTCCTCCTACTGGTTCGATAACTTTCATTTCATAACTGAGGGAAAAAGTACGGTTGTGCTCATCACACCTTCCTCTTGGGGTTTCTTGGTGTGCTCATCACACCTTCCTAACTTAAAGGCGTTAAAGAAAAGTACTTTTTGGGAGATAACCCAATAGTTTTCTTGGGTCTTGGAAGTTATTACTTATGTAATAACCTCTCCTTATCCTTTTTATTTGATTTTTGTGCCAAGAATAACCTCTAATGAGAGGAAACTAAGATTTGGGGAAGTGCTGTCCCGAAACAGATTTATATGCTTCACTGTAAAAAATTGTGAAATATATCTGTATGTCGGATTGAGCTGTAATTTCCTGAATAAATCCCCCAGATTGTTAGATAACGTTTTTTAGTTCAACACTTTTCGATTTGAGCAACAGAAGGTCTTCGAAAAAATTGGTTTTTACCTGCTGGTCTGTTTTGATAGATTTCTGCCATTATTTGCATTTGCCTCTTTATTGATTTCTTTTTGGGTTCTCCTTGGTGAATTGAGCTTTTTAAGGGAATTGCTACAGTATCTTGTGTTTTTAATGAGAGTTTTTCTGTGTTGAAACTAAACCAAAGGTTTATTATCTTGAATGCACTAATGTTGCTAATGAATATTGTGTGAAGTTTTGTATGAAGGAAATTTTCAGGTGTAGGGGAAGAATGATATGATGAGATGAAGAATAGACAAAAGCTCAAGCTTGGGGATGCCACCCTGTGTCACCCCAAGAAATATTCAAGAGGTACAAGTGTCAAAGCTTGGGGATGCCCAAGGCATCCCCTTCTTCATCAATAGAAATCTCAGGTCTCTTTCTAGACACTTCGTTTTTATTGTTTCATGCACTATTGTGTTGTTCTTGGAGTGTCTTAGTTTTCATTTTTTGTTTTTCATTTTCTTAGTTTTCTTGAATAAAGTAGTTGGGCCCCCTCTTTCACTGTGATGTTTCAAATAAGTTGATTGGTGTTGGAAAAGAGTAGAAAGCTTCATGCTTAAGTGGTACAAAGGGAGCTTGTTTTGACTGTGGCTTAGACTTTATCATGTCATGCTAGATGTTTTTTTGACCTTATGCTTAGTACTTTTTGTTGTAGCATGACATGTTCCAAACAATTGAGATTGCTTAATGTGTCTTGCAAGAATCATGCGTTGTTTTAGCATACAAATATCATAGTATTGTGGTATTCTCCTTTGATGCTTTGTTTGGGTTGACTTGGTACATGCTCACACCATGTTATGACTATGAACCAGTCACCTTAGACTCTATGATTATTTAGTTTTTGACTTGTGGTACCACTTTATGCTTTGATTAATAATGTTTTGTCGCTCTGCATGATTATGGTCATTATTGCTCTCTTAGTTGGTCCCTCCTAGTCTTTTGCTAGCCTCCACTTGTATTAAGTAAGCTCTACTCATGCATCCAACTCCCAAGAAACCAAGTTATTCCAAAGAGTCCACTATAAATTCCTATGCATGGTGTGTTACACCATTCTGTAACATCCCTAAAATCATGTTTCAAACTCATGCATGTCATCCATGCATCCATGATCATATGAATTTCATTTCAAACAAAACATTTCAAAACAGAAGCATTTATGCTTAATATTTCATGTAAGTTTGCTCTAGCCTTAATGATATCTTCCAAGGAGAAGAATACTTGTTTTGGTTCAGTAAGGTTTGAAATTCAAACTTAGGCACTTTCAAAAGTTGGAACTAGTTTCAAAACAAAATGAGTGAATAAACCAATAATATGCCTATTGAATATATATATCATAAAGGCTTGGTTTTATTTTTATTTTCACTTGATCAAAGTGTGTGGATTAGACAGTAGTGTTTGACACACATTTGAGTGCAGGGTTTGCAGTACAAAAACCTAGATAAGATTTGAATTCAAACTCATTTGATTTGAATTTGAAAATCATTCCAGAAAATCAAAACAGAAAAAGAAAAGGAGAAAAGAAATAGAAAAGGGCCAGCGCTACCTATCTGGCCCAACTGCTAATCCAGCCCACTAAGCCCACCTGGGGTCTCCCTCTATCGCTCACCCGCAGACATACCCCCCAGGTCACTGACTGCACGACCCCACCCCCTCGCTGTTTAACTCGCTGACGAGTGGACCCTGCGACCACGTCGCCTTCGTCGTCCATCACGCGGGCCTGCGACGCTCGCTCCGCCGTTACCTCGCCACTATTACTGCGCGCTTAATTGCCATTGATACGCCGCGCGATCCTCGCCCCCGCTCTGGCTATAAGACCCCCTCTGCACCGCGGCCATTTCCCCTCACCTAGCGCCACCTCTACGCCCCCAGGCTGCCCACAATTGCCCTCGCACCGCCGCAGACAGAGCAACTCCGATAGGCGATACCGGTAAGCTCCAACCGCCCCTCTGCCTCTGGTTCAAACGAGTGTGACCACCACGTCCTTGTGCATCTGCTAACACCCCTAGTTTGCCTGCTCGTGACCCAGGTCGCCGTTCTCGTTCACGCCCGCAACCACCAGAGCCGCTGCTCGACTCCGACGAGCAATAGCGGTAAGAATCGAGCGCCCCTTGCCTTCCCTTTGGTACTGCCCTATTCGCCAGACCCTTGCGTGTCTCCTAAACCCTCTAGCTTGTGCTAGGTCGACGCAGAGCCTCGGCAACGACCTCGACATCAAGCAACAGACGCCGCCCGCAACTCCAACGAGCTCCAGCGACTGTGTCCGTGCGCCCCTTGCCAAGCCGTCGCCAGGTTGAGCATCAGCACATCGTCTCGTTTCTGGTAAGCGTCTCCGACGACCCCCTAGCCATCTGTAGTGCCGCTCCGCTGTAGGCAGAGCTCGCCGCCTCCAGTAGCCACCGCCAGCGCCGCCCAGCTTTGGCCATTTGATCCAGAGCCATTGGATCTGGATCCAGCGTGCGAGATTAGTTCACTTAACGAACCATTACGAGTAGATCTGGTCCGTGCAGATTAAGTTGATCTAACGGCTCACAGACGCGATCCTGAGCGAAGCGGTACGGGCCAATTAGATTAAGACGTGTGGCATCTGTTTAGGTTTGAAAACAGAATTTGAATCTATTATAAGTTTGATTTTGTTTTGGCTATAACTTTTGATCCCCACGTTATAACTTTTGATCCCCACGTTGGAATCAGGAGAGCAAGTTCTTTCTAAATATGCAATGTGTTTAATGTTTTGCTTCTGTTAAAATGACTTTATTTGCAGAAACTTGTGTAGGGCTAATTTGAGTATATGAATTGTTTAAAAATTGTTTTAGGGTTTGTCTAAATGTTGTTTGGCAAGTTTTTAACTTGTTTATGAACCAGTACTGTACACTTGCTTTGTTGAGTTTTAAAAATCATCACATATCATATTGCATGCATCCATATATTTTTGTTTTATATTTTTTGTATGTGATTTGTGGCTATGATTCTTTGTGTAGATTTTGGTGCTAGTTATTGTGATTGTGAGGAGTGTAGCTACTGTCCAAACTACCAAGGCAAGTGGTACTTCATGAATATTTTTATTCCTATGTTTTCTACTAGGCATTAGAAATATTTTGTTAGACTTGCATGTTATATTTTGCTTATATGCCATGTTGGGAAATCCTAGTAGTTGTAGAATTGCTAGGAAATTTCTAAATTAAGATACTATCTATGCCATGCTTAGCCTAGCTAGTAGCAACCAAGGGTTGGTGAAATATATACATGCTATGATGAAAATATTTCTAAGTCCTTTGGACTTGTGTTTTGCCTAATAAAACAACTAAGTAAATGAAACACCTGGGTGGAATGGAAGGATTGGTTTATGTTGAGTGGTTACACAAGGCCCATTTCTATGGTTTACCTTGTGTATCTCACTTGTGGAAAGCCACCCAGGAACAAAGAGATTTTAGAGGCCAAGTGTTGAGAAGCTTCTAGTGCAGCCACTTGGCATTATGGGCTCTGCCTGGATCACATAGGTTGCTAGAACTTAGCCATTTGGACAGTTGGTGGTAGTGGGATGATAGGTTGGAACGCGTCCATTTGGTCTAAGAAAAGGCTTCTGAAAGGTCCTGTCTTGGTGAAAATCAAGTCTGGTGGGGAAAGTGCTTAACCTCTGCAGATGGAAGAATATAAGTACTTAGCCATGTCCCTGGAAAAGGACAACTTGAGCATCAAGACATGGAAGATATCAAGAATCTCCTCATCCTAATTTCTAAGTAAAACTTGTGGGTGAACAAGGGTGAAGGACCTCAATGTCTATTGGTGGTTCTTTGGGAAAAGTTTTGACAAAGAAAAACTTAGTGATTTCAACTAATAGGCAAAACCTAATTTTGAGCAAAGCAAGCCAAGCTACACTTAGCCAAATTGCATATAGTATCTAGTCCACCTAAATTATACTAAGGTATCACTTGCCAATACTATTCCAATGTATTGACCCACTGTGGCTGTAACTTGTGATGTTGCAGGTTACTCTGATGAGGATTAGGAGTCATGAGTCTACACTCAACATGTTTGCCTGTGGCACATGAAGATGAAGACTTTTATTTATTTACTTATTCAAACTCTTGTATTCGGACTGTGGCCTTGGATTTGTAAGACTATGTTTTTTATTCTCTGGAATGGCTGTAATAATGACCTTTGTATCTGTGTACTTCATCTTAAACTGTGGATGCTAGCATTGATCCAGGGCTAGCATTGCAATCACAGGGATCCTTTTCCTTTATAAAGGAGGGATCTTACACATTCCAAGTATATTCTAGTTTTATCTATCTTCCAAATTAAACTTGTTATGTGAAAATTAGTGATTAAATCTCTCACAAACTTCATGGCACACTTTATTTTTCTTGCCCGTAATAAAATTGAAGCATTGTGTCATCTTTGTTGTATATGCTTGCACTTATAAGTTGGGAATTAGCACAACCGTGCTGTCGTGGGGAATGCTTTCAACACCTATAAATATCTACCCACTTGTGTAAGATCCCTCCTTTGTAAAGGAAAAGGATCCCTGTGATTGCAATGCTAGTCCCTGGATCATTGCTAGCATCCACAGTTTAAGATGAAGTACACATAAACAAAGGTCATTTATTACATCCATTCCAGAGATAAAACATAGTCTTTTACAACTCAAGGCCACAGGCCTGATACAAGAGTTTTTGGAATAAGTAAATAAACACAAGTCTTCATCTTCATGTGCCACAGGCAAGCATGTTGAGTGTAGACTCATGACACCTAATCATCATCGGAGTAACCTGCAACATCATAAGTTACAGCCACAGTGGGTCAATACTTTGGAATAGTATTGGCAAGTGATACCTTAGTAAATTTTAAGTGGACTATATTACTATATGCATTTTGGCTAAGTGTAGTTTGGCTTGCTTTGCTCAAAATAGGTTTTTCCTATTAGTTGAAATCACTAAGTTTTTCTTTGTCAAAAACTTTCCCAAGAAACCATCAATAGACATTGAGGTCCTTCACCCTTGTTCACCCACAAATTTTTACTTAGAAGTTGGAGTGATGAGATACTTGATAGCTTCCATGTCTTGATGCTCAAGTTGTCCATTGCCATGGACTTGGCTAAGTACTTAGATTTTTCCATCTGCAGAGGTTGTGCACTTTCCCCACCAGACTTGGTTTCCCAAGACAGGACCTTTCAGAAGCCTTCCCTTAGCCAAATGGACGCGTTCCAACCTATCATTCCCACTACCACCAACTGTCCAAATGACTAAGTTCTAGCAACCTATGTGATCAAGGCAGAGCCCATATTGCCAAGTGGTTGCACTATAAGCTTCTCAACACTTGGCCTCCAAAATCCCTTTGTGCCTGGGTGGCATACCACAAGTGAGATACACAAGGTAAACCATATCCATGGGCCTTGTGTAACCACTCAACCAAAAACCACCATTCAAGTCCCATTCCACCCAGGAGGTTCATTGACTTAGTTGTTTTATTAAGAAAACATAAGTCCAAAGACTTAGAAATATTTTCATCATAGCATGTGTATGCTTTACCAACCCTTGTTTACTACTAGCTAGGCTAAGCATGGCATAGTAACTTAACTTAGGAAAAATTCCTAGCAATTCTACAACTACTTAGGATTTCTCAACATAGCATTTGGCAAAAATAACATGCAAGACTTAGCAAAATATTTCTAATGTTTGCACAAAATATAGGGATGGAAATATTCATGAAGTACCACTTGCCTTGGTAGTGGGGAGAGTAGCACTCTTCACAATCACAGTCACTAGCAAAATCTACACAAAAATGGTAGCACAAGAATTACACACATTTCATATACAAACATAAACATATATGCATGCAATGCAAAAATGCTAAGTGATGATTTTTAAAATTCCACCAAGCAAGTGCATGAATACAGAAACATAACCAAGTCAAAAACTTGCTAATTAAACTTATTTAGCACTAAAAAAATTTACTAAACAAATTCTATACTCAAAATAGTCCTAAACAAGTTTCTGCATAGAAATTCATTTTAACAGAAACTTTTCACTAAACACATTGCATAAAAATAAAGGGCTTGTCTCCCTAATTCCAACGATATAAAATTTGTAAAAATCTAACGTGGAAATCAAAAGTTATAGCCATTTCAATTTTGGATCTAAATCTGATTTGAAATCTGTTTTTGAATCAAACCCTAGCCACGCGTCATGTTTTTGCTAGCCGTAGGATCTAACTAATGATGCATGGTTCAGATCTAACCATACCGCTTCGCTAAGTGAACTAATCCTACGCGCTGGATCTGGATCTGACGGCTACAAATCATCTAACCAAACTCGAGCGACGCTAGCGGCGGCGGCGAGCTCTGTCTGCGGCGGCGCGGCGCTACAGGTCGTCCGGAGAGGCAGGAGGATGCTTACCAGAACCGCAGGGGGCTGCTGAAGCTCAAGGTGGCGATGGCTTGGGAAGGGGCGCACGGGTACGGTCGCTAGGGCTCGTCGGAGTTGCGGGCGGTGTCTGTCGCTTGCAGTCGCGGTTGTTGCCGAGGTGTGGCGTCACCCTAGCACGAACCAGAGGGTTCAGGAGATGCACAAGACGAAGGCGAACATTCTCGTATGAAAGAGGGGGCAAGGGGCGCTCGGTTTTACCTCAATTGATCACCGGAGTCGAGCGGCGGCGCAGTCGGTTGCAGGCACGAACGGGGACGACGGCCTGGGTCACGAGAATGCAAACGAAGGGTATCAGGAGGTGCGCAATATCAAGCTGGGCACGATTGTTTGAACCAGAGAGAGGGGGGCGGTCGAAGCTCACCGGAATTAGTCGCCGGAGTCGTCGGTACTGCGGGGCTTCGAGGTCAAATGCGCGCAGCCTGGTGGCGGAGTGAGCGAGGAGAGTGGGGGAAAATGACCACGGCGGGGTGTGGTTTAAATAGGCTAAAGCGCGACAGGAAACGCTTGCGGCATCAAGGCTAATTACGCCGCGCCATTACCGGCATCAACAGCAGCGGCGACGTGGTCTGCGGGCGTGTTTTGGGGAAGAAGGTGTGACGTGGAGAGGGCCACCAGTCAGCGAGTGCTATGGAGAGGGGGTGGGGTCCGAGTGTAAGCGTCTGTGTGGGTGTGTCTGCGCGTGCGAGCGAGCGAGAGAGTGGCCGGGTGGGCTAGTTGGGCCGGTTCTGCTGCTGGGCTAGATTAGGAGCGCCTGGCCCTTTTCTTTTGTTTATTTCTTTTCTTTTTTTGTTTTGATTTTCAGGAATGTTTTTTAAATGAATTCAAACTCCTTTTGAATTCAAATCTTTCTGGGGTTTTTGTAGTGTGCAACAGTCCCATATATAGGCATAAAACCATTTGGTTGCTTTGTAAGGCTTGGTCATTTTTGGGGAAACAAAATAACAGGGACTTTGCAATTGAAATTCAAATGTTTGAAAAATGGTTTTTTTGAACCATTTCCATTTTGTAAAGCTTGGTTCAAATTCCACATTAAATCCATTCAACAAAGGAGACAAACAACCTAGTTTTAAAACATTCAAACTCTCAAATGGGGATGGCCATTTGATTTAAGTTTGCTCACATGAAATGATAGCACTATGTGCTTTGTTTTTCTGAAATGAGTTTGGAAATTGATCTCAAATCTATATGCATGCATGAATGATATGCAATCTTTGAAATCATGATTTTAGGGATGTTACAAATCTAACCCCCTTAAGGTGAATCTCGCCCTCGAGATTCGGATTGGCTAGCAAATAGGTGAGGGTGGTCTTTCCGAAGATCATCTTCTCTTTCCCATGTTGCTTCCTCTTCGGAATGATGATTCCACTGCACTTTGCAAAACCTTATAGTCTTTGTCCTTGTGACTCTTTCTGCAGTCTCAAGAATCTTGATATGTTTCTCCTCATATGTGAGGTCACTTTCTAGTTGCACTTCCTCCAAAGGTATGGTATCCTTCAAAGAAGTTTCTTCCATTTCTGGGTGACATTTCTTAAGCTGACTCACATGAAACACATTATGGACTGCTGACAAAGATTCTGGCAGTTCAATTTCATAAGCAACTTCTCCTTTGCGACTCAGAATCTTGAATGGCCCAACATATCTTGGTGCCAACTTTCCTTTGACTCCGAATCTTTTCACTCCACGAAGTGGTGATACTCTAAGATAGGCTCTATCACCAACTTCGTAGGTGACTTCCCTACGCTTAGGATCTGCGTAGCTTTTCTGTCGGGACTGTGCTATCTTCAATCTGTCCTTAACTAATTTGACCTTCTCTTCGGCTTCTTTGATAAGATCTGGCCCGAATAAACTTCTTTCTCCCACACCATTCCATAACAATGGGGTGGTACACTTTCTTCCGTAGAGAAACTCAAACGGTGCCATCTCAATGCTGGCTTGATAGCTGTTGTTATAAGAAAATTCTGCGTAAGGCAGACTTTCATCCCAACTGGCTCCATAGTCTAGGGCACATGCCCTCAACATGTCTTCCAGAATTTGATTAGTCCTTTCCGTTTGTCCATCGGTTTGAGGATGAAAAGCAGTACTGAATTCCAACCTCGTTCCCAATGACTCATGTAATTGTCTCCAAAAATGGGAAGTGAATTGAGTTCCCCTATCAGATACAATACTCTTGGGCACACCATGTAGACATACAATTCTACTCATGTAGATTTTGGCTAACTTGGCACTTGTATAAGTTGTCTTCACGGGTATGAAATGAGCCACTTTAGTTAAGCGATCCACTACTACCCATATAGAATCATATCCTGACCTGGTCCTTGGTAGTCCGGTAATGAAATCCATACCAATCTTGTCCCACTTCCAGTCAGGAGTAGGTAGTGGTTGAAGCAAACCTGCTGGTTTCTGATGCTCCGCTTTTACTCTACTACACACATCACACAAAGCAATATGTTCGGCGATGTCCCTCTTGAGATTGTTCCACCAAAATATTTCTTTCATGTCCATGTACATTTTGGTGTTACTCGGGTGGATAGAATACGGAGAGTTGTGTGCTTCCTGCAATATCAGTTTCCGCAACTCCGGATCTTGTGGAACACAAATACGTTTCCCATGCCATAAAGTACCTTGTTCGTCTACATGGAAATTTTTAGCTTTCCCTTGGCCAATCTTTTCCTTAATCACTTCAATTTCCTTATCAGTCTTCTGAGCTTCTCGGATCTTGTCCAACAAAGTGGGTTGAACATCTAAAGACATGAGATGTCCTTCAGGCACAATCTCCAACCTGAGTTCTCTGAATTGGGTACACAAATCATCTGGCAATTCTCCTTTGGTAAGGCCATTCACAAATACCTTACGACTTAGAGCATCTGCTACAACATTTGCTTTACCGGGGTGGTATTGCAAACTTAAGTCATAGTCCTTGATAAGCTCTAACCATCTTCTTTGTCTCATATTGATTTCCTTTTGGGTGAAGATATACTTCAAACTTTTGTGATCCGTGAACACTTCACAACGTTTTCCCAAAAGGTAATGTCTCCATGTTTTGAGTGCATGGACGACAGAGGCTAACTCCAAATCATGAGTAGGATAGTTTACTTCATGAGTTTTGAGTTGTCTCGAGGCATAAGTCACAACTTTACCGTCTTGCATAAGTACTGCACCCAAACCTTGATAAGATGCATCACAATATACTTGGAAATCCTTTTCCAAGTCTGGCAGACACAAGACTGGTGCTGTCACAAGTCTCTTCTTCAATTCCTGAAAGATGACTTCACAACCTTCAGACCAAGCAAACTTCTTGTCTTTCTTTAATAATTCAGTCATTGGCTTAGCAACCTTCAAGAAATTTTCAATGAACCTTCTGTAGTAACCTGCTAAGCCAAGGAAACTACGAACTTCTTTCACGTTCTTGGGAGATTCCCATTCTGTCACAGCTGAAACCTTAGCAGGATCAATTGCTACACCATCCTTTGTCATAACATGACCAAGAAAACCAACTTCCTCTAACCAGAACTCACACTTGCTGAATTTGGTATAAAGTTTATGCTCTCTTAACTTCTCAAGTATCAAGCGTAAATGTCCTTCATGTTCTTCTTTGCTCTTGGAGTAGACTAAGATGTCATCAATGAAAACGATAACAAATTTGTCAAGGAATTCCATGAACACTTTGTTCATCATATTCATGAAGTATGCTAGAGCATTGGTCAAGCCAAATGGCATTACGGTATACTCATACAATCCATACCTCGTAGTGAATGCTATTTTGGGTATGTCTTGTTCTCTTATCTTACACTACTGCAGAAACCTTTATTAGTGACAGACTCTTTTTGTTCATTAGTGACAGGCAAGGCGCTAGTCACTGATATGCTGTCACTAGTAGTCCGTAGTGACAGACTCTTTTTGTTCATTAGTGACAGGCAAGGCGCTAGTCACTGATATGCTGTCACTAGTAGTCCGTCATTAGTGACAGGCAGTGCCTGTCACTAGTACATGTATAGCAATGACAGGCAGAACAAAAGATGCCCGTCATTCGTATTGATCAAAGACCCAACATGTAGTTTTCTAGTGGCTGGCCTATTATCCTGCCTGTCACTGCCATGCATTTCGGTTATAAAAAAAATTAAATATGTTTTTCACTTATATTCTAGATAGCACAATATGTTGTACCAATGATACGTTCACATAATCCAGTAGATACAATATTTGCACAAATAAGATAATGGCACAAGAACTTGCAAATTGCATGATCCAAATTACATCGTGACATTAACATTACATAGGACAATCCAAAACACAAAGCACAATCCAAAAATATTCCCATGATGGTGACATCCGCATCATTATCTCCAGGCGTCCACTTCATAGTCCGGCTTCAACTTCAGTACCGAGGATCATTACTAGCGCAATAGCAAGAGCATTGTTAGCATTGTTATAACAGAAGTAATACATTTGAGTTGTTTACGACCCAACTTTTAAGATCTGATCACATAAGAGTGAATAAATAGGTTGTTGTTTACGACAAAATATTAGATGATACTAGCTATCCTATGATACGATGAACCAATGTAGTCTATGAAGTTGCATCTGAATCTTATGAATATGATGGATATAATGCATATGCATAATATGCTAAAACAAAACTTCATTCTATGCAAAATTAAGAGCTGAGGTACACCCTTCCTGCTTAGCTATGCCAATCACAGCTTAGGTGGTCCTGAACCAGCAGTTTAACTTAACAAAATCAGATAACTACTAATTCTACTTACTAGGCAAAGAAACCAATTCAAAACTGAACACACCGAACCAGAATGGACAACAACTAACCTTTATGTAATACATTTGTTCTGGCTTTCTTGCCCGATCTTCATAGTAAGTGGGGATAGCCTTAGAGTGTATGTGTTCAGTGAATTCCGGTCAGACTGGCATGTTCCTCTTCCTCCCAAACTCAAATGCGAAATCCTGGTTGTTTCAAATAATGATGATTCTATAGGGATCTTAACAACACACTAGTCACTACGCCCACAATAAAGGAAATACACAAGCTTACCTGCATCATGTCCGTGCCGCGCAAGTCCTGTATGCTTTAGAAGATCATACATTCGCACAGTTTGGTTAATTCACTGTCATGGGACTGCTGCAGCTACAGTTTTATACAAGTCATTCTCTTGCAAAGAAACTCGAGTTATCAAATAACAGTACATTAACAACATCCTCATATAATCAAGTAATGGTAAATTAATAGCATATGAATAGCAGACATACCCCTAGTTTAGTTTCCTGAATCTGTCTAGTCTGGAAGTGTATATGCGTGCGACACTCATCACATAAAAAAATTGACTGTCTCTAGTACAGCTACTGCTAGCAGTTCCTCGCTACAATTGTGGTTATAAATGTAACATGCTGAAAACTCAATTTGACTAGAAACAAAAAAATTACTTCTCTGCTACTAAATTCATGTGCCCCTTCTCGTAATAGTCAAGTGATCAATTCATGCAAAGCACATGGGCAGGGACATTCTGAAAACAAAATGAACAAACATGTCACATAACCAATGAATAGGAAATTAACTAATAATTCTTTTAAATGGCTATTAAATAAGTGGCAGTGGCTGGGAGCAGGCAATATCATACACAGTTCTTGGATGAAGGAAAGATACACGCACAGATATAGGCACTACAACCAAGTACACAACACAAGAACTCACATCCGCTGGCTCAAGAACCTTAGCTACGGAAGAAAAAAAATAGGAGTACCGGGAGAAGCTCGCCGGCTGAGGAGGAACGGCGGCCGAGGGCAAGGCGTCGCGTCGCCGTCCCCTTGCACATGCTGGTGGCCCTTATTGACCAAGCTGGCTTAGGGTGTACACGATGCCAGCCTGTGGGTTGTTTCGATATCCCCCAGTGCTGCCCGATGCTTGGTGAGATCTCATCCGCTTGCGCCTACGGCTCGGCATGTGCGGCAGCGGCCGCGCCAGACTAGATCTGATCCCCTCAAAACATGGCGAATAGTTCCGGCCATGTTCGTCGTGCCCGCCTCGTCGCAATCCTCCTACACCGTTGAAGTAAGATTCTTAAACAAAATAATCAGATCTCATACTCCAACACGAGTAGAAGAAACTGCCATCAAGATGCAATTAAATGGAATTAAAGCAGAAAATAAGAGAAATGGAGCATCAGATAGAGAGAAAGAGCGTCGACTGCAGAACGTAGGCCATCGCCGCACGCCGAGGTGAGGAAAACAAGCATCGGCTGCAGGCCACCGCCGGCCGCCAGGTGAGAAGGAAAAGCGTGCACCTGTGGTTAGGGTTAGAATATGGGTGGAGATTGGGGAATCGGGAGTGGATGCAGAAACATGGATATGCACTGGACTGTTTATTTTTTCACGGAAGCGGGCACTGGATCTGGACGTGGGAATAAAAGGGACTCACCGCCGGCAGCAGTTGGAAGTAATGGGTAGTTGTCTGGGCTGCACTTTTGGCCCATGTCCACGCTTATTAGTTTCTTCGGGACTTCACGTTACTGAGGAAAAATATCGAACTTACCAAATTGATTTCGGTTCCTAGAATGTGAGAACCGAATTAGTAACCAATATTTTCAGTGTCCGTAAAAAGTTCAATATTAGTAACCGAGCTCTAAAGCCCAGCCAAGGTCGAGGAGGCGCAGGGAGGGGAGGGAGTGAGCGACCGGGTGGCCGGACACAGACAGTCCGGCGTGCAGGTGGCACCGGTATGGTCAACACGGGCACCTATAATTTTGTCCAGATAAAAGAAGTATAGATGATAAGAAAAAATTTGTTATTTCAGCCGGCCTACATGAAAAATATTAGTGACATGCAAATTTTGAGTCTGTCACTTATCATAATATTATCGGTGACAGGCATTTATAGGTATTTTTCAATTGAGCCGGTCTTAACAAAAAAGCACTAGTGACAGTCACTTTTATGCGCCTGTCACTAGTGTTTTGTATTAGTGACAGGCTTATCTTTGTCTGTCGCTGGTAATAATTACTAGTGACAGGCATAGTTTTGCCCGTCACTAACGACCTGGAGGCTATAAGCATTTCTGCAGTAGTGTTAAGTTGGAAATAGCCTGACCTTAGATCAATCTTTGAGAACACATGCTCCTTCTAGCTGATCAAACAAGTCATTGATTCTAGGCAAAGGATATTTGTTCTTGATAGTTACCTCGTTGAGTGAACGGTAATCTATGCATAACCTTTGGCTTCTATCCTTCTTCTTCACAAACAAAACTGGGGCTCCCCAAGATGAAGAACTTGGTTGAATAAATCCTTTATGCAACTGTTCTCCTAGTTGCTTCTTGAGCTCTTTCAGTTCATCAACTGACATTTTATATGGTCTCTTTGCTATGGGTCTAGACCCTGGTACCAAATCTATCAGAAATTCCACATCTCTATCCGGTGGCATTCCTGACAATTCTTCCGGAAATACATCCGGATACTCGCATGCAATTGGCACACTGTCCATGCTAACCCCCTTAAGAGAATTAAGCATACTCCTTTTTGCTTCAAAGCTGGTCTTGAATCTGATCCTTTTATTTTCTAGAGTTGTGAGTGAGACAGTGTGGCTGGCACAATCTATTACCCCTTTGTACTTAGTCATCCAGTCCATTCCCAGAATGACATCCAATCCTTGGGAGTTTAGAATTATCAAGTTAACGGGAAACTTATACTTCCCAAATTCTATGACTAGATCATGGCATCCTGAATTCACTAACATTTCTCCACCAGGAGAACTTACTTTTATAGGACACCCAATAGTTTCTACCGGTAGTTCATTTCTTTCAAAAAATGCTCTTGATATGAATGAATGAGATGCACCAGTATCAAAGAGTACAAATGCTGGAATTGAATTGAGTCTAAACTTACCAGCCACAGCGTCAGGCTCCTCATAGACCTCCTCCACACTCATGTGGTTCACCTGTCCTTTATGAAAAGGATTGGGCTTGACAGGTCCTTCAACTTTCTTTTCGGGGCACTCATTTGCATAGTGTCCCATCTTCTTGCATTTGAAGCACTCAACCTGACTGATGTCTCTCTTAGCAGGCTGACTTCCACTTCCACTACCATTACCACTGTGGTGGCTCTTATGTCCACTCTTGTGGTTCTTGTATTTGTCATTGTCATGACTGCGGTGATGCTTGTTGTCATGACGGTTGTGGTTGTGGTGCTTGTTGAATTTCCCATGCTTATGGGATCCTAAGCTTCCACTGTCATCATAGTGAGATCGTTTGTGAGACGACCCCGAGTTGTGCTTGTCGGAGTGCTTTCTCTTCCTACTCTCGACCTGCTTCATTTTGTTCTCCAATATAGCAGCCTTGTCACAGAGCGACTGATAAGTGGGAACATATGCCACAGCCAGCTGCAGATTCAGCTCATCATTCAAGCCCTCCAGAATTTTTTCCTTTCTCTTGGCATCTATGTCAACCTCATCTGGTGCATAACGCGCCAGATTGTTGAACTCTTCTATGTATTCAGCCACGCTGCGGTGGCGCTGCTTCAGATTGTGGAACTCTTTCTTTTTCAGGCTCATTATTCCTGATGAGATATGAGCAGTGCGAAAGCCATCCTCAAAGATAGCCCAAGTCACCTCATCTATAGGAGTGGTGATTTGGAAGTTGTCCCACCAAGTGGCGGCTGACCCTTCCAGCAGATGTGCTGCAAATCTGACCTTTTCAGCATCCGTGCAGCCCACGGTTACTAAGTCCTTGTTTACAGAACGTAGCCAATAATTGGCCACCATGGGATCAGTCGTCCCCGAGAACTTAGCTGGCCTCAACCTCAAGAATCGGGTAAGCATATCAAAGCCCAGAGGGTTGTTGTTGTTGTTGTTGTTATTGTTGTTGTTATTGGGGTTGTTGTTGTTGTTATTATTCTAGTTCTGGATGAATGTTGTCATCATCTGCATAAGCAGTGTTTGAGGAGTCATCACTTGCTGCATTTCTGGAGTGATGTTGTTGTTGTTGTTGGGGTTGGGGTTTGCGCGACGGGGAGGCATCTGTGGTTGGTTCAAATAGAGATAAGAATGAGATACCCATAAATGTTTTTATGCACATTACATCACATAAGCAAACACATAGCATGCAACACAAAAATAAAGATTCAACAACAAAATAACAAGTTCACAAAGTAAAACACACAAGTAGCAATCCATCCACATGTCGGATGGTCCAATAACAAGTTCACAAATAACAAGTATGATAATAAAATATAAACGAGTAGTCAAGTCTACTCATCAGCATCAATCTCCTCCTCGACAAAGGTAAGACCTGCGTTCTCCATCGCGGTCTTGTTCTCCTCAATGGTAGTGTTCAAGGACTCAATCTTGGCCTTGAGAGCCCTCTTCTGGGAACGAAGCCTCTCAATCACCGTCTGCTGCTGCTCTAGCTCGAAGTCCTTGGACTGCAGTTCTTCAGTCATGTCCCGGATCTTCTTGTTCCTATCCTGGACACGTTTCTCCTGACTCTTGAACTTCCTGTCCTGGGTCTCGAACTTCGCCTCCATTTCCTTGACTATCTCGTCCTGCTGTGTGAAAAGCTTGTCCTTCTCGCGAAGCTGCACCTGGAGCTCGTCATTACTGAGCATGACATTGGTACTGTCCGTGTCCACGTGCCTAATGAGAGACTCTAAGTCCTGGAGGTACAGGCGTATCGGCTCTGCGGCGTCCCTCGAGTCGTCCTCGAAGTCGATGGACTCTCCGTCCTCATCACGTCTTCCGAAGACGTGGAAGTGGGTGCCTCTAACCTGTCGGGAGTGTCGTCCTAGCAGACGTCCTATCAGGTCCTGCATAACTACCTCCATGCCTCTCTCCCTGTCATCGTGCATAAGCTTGAAGACGATGGCCTCCGTAGTAGGCTCTGTCTGGCGTCCGGGCTGGTTCACCTTGAAGCCCCAGAGGTCCTTCCTCTCGAACTTGGTGAGTGGATGCACCATGATGGTGGGAAGAGGGAGACTGAGCAAGGTGGTAAGCTCAACGATACGTGGACCAAAACGGGTAACCTGGAACTCCTCAACAGTGTTGATGGTAATAGGCATCTATTTATAAGATAGAAAAGTTAGAACAACACAATTTTAAGATAAAACAAAGACAACCTCCACATACATATCCTTGGAACACAAAATCACACAAGTCATGCATACATGAATCCATTACATCAACCAAGGTCCAAACTTATTTAAGGTATCTTTTTGGAAAATAAGGTGATAGGTGGTGGTCCAACTAACGAAGTACGTTTACAATCCTATCTCACTGGATCTATTGGCTAACACAATGTTCCTAGAGGCAATCAGCCTATCTTGCTCACATGATTCCATCACTAAGTCTATAATATCTCCTATTAAGGTTTGGTTGGTGGCTTCCAACTCTTGGGTATGTTCATTCTCTTTCTCTAAGTCTTTTTGGAGGTTGAGCATTCTGCACTTGACTCTAGCACTAAGTTTTTTGATAGTCCTCCAAGCTGCTTCTCTTGCTGACTCAAAGAATGTGGTGTGTACCACACTGTTGGTGTACATGCAGAATCCTTTTTCTTTGTGGTTGTCTTCCTTGTTTTTATACAAGTGAAGTTGCACCCACCAGTACTCAACTCCTTCATCCATCACTGGAAAGCCTTTGTACACAGCTGCACAATGAATTTCCATTGCCACCATGAGGTCCTTGAGAATTTTGGGAAACTCAGTCTCACACTCCAAGGTCATGGTCATGAGTGGTCCTTTCTTTACGGCTTCGTTGATGGAGTTCATCTACAAATAGAGATGAGAAGAGAAGATTAGAAAAGTTTACGAGAAGAATAGACAAGTGTAGAAGTAGTTGAAATTTTTTCCTTAGTGGTTTCCAATCCTAGGGTCATAATCCTACAGGCAACACAGTGCTCTGATACCATCTGTAAGATCCCTCATTTGTAAAGGAAAAAGATCCCTGTGATTGCAATGCTAGTCCCTGGATCATTGCTAGCATCCACAGTTTAAGATGAAGTACACAGAAACAAAGGTCATTTATTACATCCATTCCAGAGATAAAACATAGTCTTTTACAACTCAAGGCCACAGGCCTGATACAAGAGTTTTTGGAATAAGTAAATAAACACAAGTCTTCATCTTCATGTGCCACAGGCAAGCATGTTGAGTGTAGACTCATCACACCTAATCATCATCGGAGTAACTTGCAACATCACAAGTTACAACCACAGTGGGTCAATACTTTGGAATAGTATTGGCAAGTGATACCTTAGTAAATTTTAAGTGGACTATATTACTATATGCATTTTGGCTAAGTGTAGTTTGGCTTGCTTTGCTCAAAATAGGTTTTTCCTATTAGTTGAAATCACTAAGTTTTTCTTTGTCAAAAACTTTCCCAAGAAACCATCAATAGACATTGAGGTCCTTCACCCTTGTTCACCCACAAATTTTTACTTATAAGTTGGAGTGATGAGATTCTTGATAGCTTCCATGTCTTGATGCTCAAGTTGACCATTGCCATGGACTTGGCTAAGTACTTAGATTTTTCCATCTGCAGAGGTTGTGCACTTTCCCCACCAGACTTGGTTTTCCAAGACAGGACCTTTCAGAAGCCTTCCCTTTGCCAAATGCACGCGTTCCAACCTATCATTCCCACTACCACCAACTGTCCAAATGACTAAGTTCTAGCAACCTATGTGATCAAGGCAGAGCCCATATTGCCAAGTGGTTGCACTATAAGCTTCTCAACACTTGGCCTCCAAAATCCCTTTGTGCCTAGGTGGCATACCACAAGTGAGATACACAAGGTAAACCATATCCATGGGCCTTGTGTAACCACTCAACCAAAAACCACCATTCAAGTCCCATTCCACCCAGGAGGTTCATTGACTTAGTTGTTTTATTAAGAAAACATAAGTCCAAAGACTTAGAAATATTTTCATCATAGCATGTGTATACTTTACCAACCCTTGTTTACTACTAGCTAGGCTAAGCATGGCATAGTAACTTAACTTAGGAAAAATTCCTAGCAATGCTATAACTACTTAGGATTTCCCAACATAGCATTTGGCAAAAATAACATGCAAGACTTAGCAAAATATTTCTAATGTTTTCACAAAATATAGGGATGGAAATATTCATGAAGTACCACTTGCCTTGGTAGTGGGGAGAGTAGCACTCTTCACAATCACAGTCACTAGCAAAATCTACACAAAAATGGTAGCACAAGAATTACACATATTTCATATACAAACATAAACATATATGCATTCAATGCAAAAATGCTAAGTGATGATTTTTAAAATTCCACCAAGCAAGTGCATGAATACAGAAACATAACCAAGTCAAAAACTTGCTAATTAAACTTATTTAGCACTAAAACAATTTACTAAACAAATTCTATACTCAAAATAGTCCTAAACAAGTTTCTGCATAGAAAGTCATTTTAACAGAAACTTTTCACTAAACACATTGCATAAACAGAAAGGGCTTGTCTCCCTGATTCCAACGATATAAAATTTGTAAAAATCTAACGTGGAAATCAAAAGTTATAGCCATTTCAATTTTGGATCTAAATCTGATTTGAAATCTGTTTTTGAATTAAACCCTAGCCACGCGTCATGTTTTTACTGGCGCGTACCGCTTCGCTCCGGATCGCGCTTGCTAGCCGTAGGATCTAACTAACGATGCACGGTTCAGATCTAACCATACCGCTTCGCTAAGTGAACTAATCCTACGCGCTGGATCTGGATCTGACGGCTACAAATCATCTAAACAAACTCGAGCAGCGCTAGCGGGGGCGGCGAGCTCTGTCTGCGGCGGCGCGGCGCTACAGGTCGTCCGGAGAGGCAGGAGGATGCTTACCAGAACCGCAGGGGCTGCTGAAGCTCAAGGTGGCGATGGCTTGGGAAGGGGCGCACGGGTACGGTCGCTAGGGCTCGTTGGAGTTGCGGGCGGCGTCTGTCGCTTGCAGTCGCGGTTGTTGCCGAGGTGTGGCGTCGCCCTAGCACGAACCAGAGGGGTCAGGAGATGCACAAGACGAAGGCGAACATTCTCGTATGAAAGAGGGGGCAAGGGGCGCTCGATTTTACCTCAATTGATCGCCGGAGTCGAGCGGCGGCGCAGTCGGTTGCAGGCACGAACGGGGACGACGGCCTGGGTCACGAGAATGCAAACGAAGGGTATCAGGAGGTGCGCAAGATCAGGCTGGGCACGATTGTTTGAACCAGAGAGAGGGGGGCGCTCGAGGCTCACCGGAATTAGTCGCCGGAGTCGTCGGTACTGCGGGGCTTCAAGGTCAAATGCGCGCAGCCTGGTGGCGGAGTGAGCGAGGAGAGTGGGGGAAAATGACCAAGGCGGGGTGTGGTTTAAATAGGCTCAAGCGCGACAGGAAACGCTTGCGGCATCAAGGCTAATTACGCCGCGCCATTACCGGCATCAACAGCAGCGGCGACGTGGTCTGCGGGCGTGTTTTGGGGAAGAAGGTGTGACGTGGAGAGGGCCACCAGTCAGCAAGTGCTATGGAGATGGGTTGGGGTCCGAGTGTCAGCGTCTGTGTGGGTGTGTCTGCGCGTGCGAGCGAGCGAGAGAGTGGCCGGGTGGGCTAGTTGGGCCGGTTCTGCTGCTGGGCTAGATTAGGAGCGCCTGGCCCTTTTCTTTTGTTTATTTCTTTTCTTTTTCTGTTTTGATTTTTAGGAATGGTTTTTAAATGAATTCCAACTCCTTTTGAATTCAAATCTTTCTGGGGTTTTTGTAGTGTGCAACAGTCCCATATCTAGGCATAAAACCATTTGGTTGCTTTGTAAGGCTTGGTCATTTTTGGGGAAACAAAATAACAGGGACTTTGCAATTGAAATTCAAATGTTTGAAAAATGGTTTTTTTGAACCATTTCCATTTTGTAAAGCTTGGTTCAAATTCCACATTCAATCCATTCAACAAAGGAGACAAACAACCTAGTTTTTAAAACATTCAAACTCTCAAATGGGGATGGCCATTTGATTTAAGTTTGCTCACATGAAATGATAGCACTATGTGCTTTGTTTTTCTGAAATGAGTTTGGAAATTGATCTCAAATCTATATGCATGCATGAATGATATGCAATCTTTCAAATCATGATTTTAGGGATGTTACAAGTTGATATCATGCTCTTTTGTTTATGGATGTCAGCGGTGTGAAATAAAAGGGGAGCTTGTAAGTCCATGGAGTTATGTATATGTGTTAGAGAAACGCCTGGGCCGCTAGCCTAAGCCATGCCTAATCATGGTGGAAACTTGCAGCATCACCATAGTGAGCAATCCATGAAGCATCCTCAGAAAAAAATAGAAAAGAAAGAGAGAGAAAAAATTTATGCACCATGCTCATGGTAAATAAGAAGATTGCTAAGATGCTCACTGTCTATTGCCTTGTCATTTTGATATGGGATAGCTCCTGTGTCATGGAGAAAGGGGTACCTCGTTGGCGGTTCTCTATGATACACATATACTTACAATGACAAATACACTGGCAACTAAAGTTGAGTAGCATGAGGAACGGCCCTCGTACTCAAGTGACATGAGATTGCCAACTTATACTTTGTCAAGCATATACTCCATACTTTGTTCATTTTAACCTTAATCACTTCAAGATTCTTATGATAGGGGCAATGAGAGCTGAAAGCTAACAAGTACCATAATCTTAGGAAGCTTTTTATGAAACTTGAAATCCCTGCTTCCCTGTGAATGGCCTTTCTTCCTACTTTTATATTGAGTCTCCACATTCTATCTTTATGCACCAATTAAGAGATCATAGTTGTCATTCTTAGTTCTATGTGCATTGTCCCAAAACTTATTGATTGATTCAAAATGTTGATATTTCTTGTTCTTGAACTATTTGTATCTAGTCACCCTTATGAACTTTGAAGGTGTCCTATGCATTTATGTTTTGCTACTCCATGAGGGACAAGCTGAATGCAACTGTGCTATGTTTTCTATATGTGAAACAAACAAATGTCTTTCAATGCATTGTTATTCATGATCTTTGTTTGTATCCTTTCAGGTTGCAACATAGTTGCTATGTCGTATTGTTAGAACTTCATCTTTCATGCTCATGATTAGAGTACTTTGATCGCAGCTTTCAATGCTTACAAATGGTTTGATCAAGATTGTGATGGTGCATGTCACCTCAAAAAATATTCTTTTTATCACTTGCCTACTCGAGGACGAGCAGGAGTTAAGCTTGGGGATACTTGATACGTCGTAAACGTATCTATAATTTTTGATGTTACATGCTTGTTTAGTATCAACTTTGCTATGCTTTGTCTACACTTTGAGGTATTTTTATACATTTTCTTGGACTAACCTATTAATAAGATGCTGCAGTGCCAGTTGCTTGTTTTCTACTATTTTTGGTTTCAGAAAATCTAGTAAGGAAATATTCTTGGAATTGGACGGGACAAAAGCAAAAGTCAATATTTCACCAAGAAGAGCATGGAGTTCAGAGGAGAGACGGAGGGGCGCCACAAGGCCGCCACACCCTAGGGCCACGCAGGCCCACCCTAGCCCGCGCTGACACTAGGTGTAGGACCCCTGGACACCCTCCTGCCTCGCCTCTTCGCCTATAAAAGCCCCCCGATGCCAAAACCCTAAGTACCCGATCACATCTCCCACGAAACAGTCCATAGTCGCCGCCACCATCGTCCCTAGATCAGGGGCGATCTGAAGCTCTTCCCGACACCTTGCCGGAGGGGAGAGATCATCCCGGAGGCCTTCTTCATCACCATGCCAACCTTCGGTATGATGCGTGAGTAGTTCACCCTTGCACTATGGGTCCATACAGTAGCTAGATGATTGTTTCTCCTCCTTTGTGCTATCATGTTTAGATCTTGTGAGCTTCGTTCATGATCAAGATCATCTATTTGTAATCATACATGTTGTGTTTGCGGGGATCCGATGGATATTGAGATACTATGTCAGATTGATTATTGATTCTATCATGTCTATGTTGTTTGAGATCTTGCATGCTCTCCGTTTCTAGTAGCTATCTTGGCCAAGTAGATGCTAGTGACTCCAAGAGGGAGTATTTATGCTCGATAGTGGGTTCATGCCTCTATTGAATCTGGGCAAGTGACATGAATCTCTATGGTTATAGATGTGTTATTGCTACTAGGGAGAAAACAACAATCTTTTGTTCATGGAACAATTGTATTGTTTACTTTACACACATTGCTTAATGCAATTATCTGTTGCTTGAACCTTAATACTAGAGGGGGTTCAGATGATAACCTTACGGTCAATTATTAGTCATATATGCAGTTGGATGGTGGTCTATGTATATTGTTGTAATGCCCAATCAAATCTCATAGGAATCATGAATGTCTAGTATTTGCATTGTTATGCCTTGCTCAGTTCCTGACAATTGCCCCGCTGTAATTTGTTCACCTAGCATGTTATGTTATTTTTCTTAAGGAGAACACCTCTAGTGAACTGTGGACCCCGGTCCAATCTTTACCATTGTTACATCATCTACTGTTATTGTTTACTTTCTGCAAGCCACCATTACCTTCCACACTATACGTTTAATCCTTTATTTTCAGCAAACCGGTGAGATTGAAAACCTCACTGTAAGTTGGGGCAAAGTCTTGAGTTTGTGTTATGCAGGATTCCAAGTTGTTAGCAACACCTTGGAGTTGTTCCCTTCCTCATATCGATTTGATAACATTGGTTTCATAACTGAGGGAAAACTTACTGTTGTGCTCATCACACCTTCCTCTTGGGGTTTCCCAACGAAGCTCTACAGTGATCTAATCTCATCAATCATCTCTGCGTGGCTCGATTATTCTATTCCCTAGCTCTTTACTTATGAACTTTACATTATGATAGCCTTTGAGCTTGAAGTAATATATTGTATCACCTTGTTGCTTGTCTTGATTAAATTAAGTCGTTGGTGAATATAATTGAACCTAGCATATTTAGATTTTGTGCTTGACAAATTAAACCCTAATTTTATTCCGAATTTGTTAGAGCCAAAATCCTAATTGATTTCACTCGCCTATTCACCCCCTCTAGGCAACATCTGTGTCTTTTTAGTAGGGAGAGGACAACGGTGAGGGTGACTGATGATTCCAAAATAGTAGCATATTTACCTTTTGTTTTTTCATAAATAGAGTAGGGATCTTTATATTTCACTCAGTTTGCACGCACGTTTTTTTCTTTGTTTCAACAGGATCCAGAATATTAAGTCTTGTATGAACATATCAATTAGAGTTGTCATACTATGCTATAATATATGATATTTTTAAGTGATAAAAGTCATTTTATGGATTTACCTTCGCATCTAGGACAATACCAAACGAAGGGAAACAACCAGTACCGATAACGACCGGTGGAACAGATGGAGCCTGCTCGTACTGTCCGCCCATACCATGTGTCATCGTGTTCGCCTCGTTAAAATACTTTCTCCTGGCGAAGATGAGAGGGAGATCCGACATTCACAGCCACCAGAAACCAAAAAAAACCACTTCCTAAAGGGATCTGAAGGACGAACTTGGATGTGGTAAAATCCCAGCTGCTTCACGGATCATTGGAGGACAACGCATCATCCCCTTCATCATCAACCACTGCATCTACATCACCACCATTACCCCCATCTCCCATCTATTAGATCGTGTAGTAATTCTGGATTCAATTGTGGTTTGCATTATATCTATTTCAATACTTTTATCCATCCATTTGATTATGATGATGTTGTTGATTGCTTCCATGTGTGAGTAGTTCCTTTGTTCTTGGGATTATGAAGAAACCCTAGCACTATTATGAATTTGCAATAAATATGATATATCCTTATGCCCATATGACTTGCCGGTCTATGATAGATTTATGATTTGTGCTTGATCTCTCTCTCTTTATATGGTGTGTGTAGTCAGCCGTATATCACATTCCCTTGGGACTAAAGGGAGGGAGAAATCCTTTAGACGTGATTTGGGATTGTACCCGGAATGGCCCCGTGATAGATTGGCGCCGGTTCGTGACCTACCGGTCAAAGGAGGAATAAAGAGGGACTCCCTAAGCTAATTACGATATCCACGGGTAAACCCTTAATTGCGATCGTTTGTATGGTTGACTACTCTTAGACATTGCAGTGGTTATTTAGAGGTGGCCTCACTCTTGGCTCAACAAAGTTGCCTCCTATGAGTCTTCTAGTGAACATCTTATTATGGAGCTCTCTCCACACATCTCATGACACAAGAAGTATGTTATCTTAAATTATTAATAATAATAGTACCATGCTAGAAGTGTATCCTACATCCTCGAGAATGTTTTAGCCCTATTGAGTTCAACCATTCTTTCACACAACCTTGTTACTTGCTTTCTTTTACTCGTTTTAATTACTTTTCTGCACACAACCAAAAACCTTTCAAACACTCTTTACTTGAGATCAAAGGTAGCTTACAAGTATCCTTTGGTAGATAGTGACGAGGGGCATTAAGATCTTTACCAATAGCTCTCTCTGGGTTCAATATATTTACTTCGAAACTAGCTATAATTGATCTGTGCACTTGCAGTCATCAAGCTATTTTCTGGTGCCGCTGCGGGGAGCTAAGCATTTTTTTGGTCTTTGTTCTTAGTTGCTTATTTTACTAATTGCTTTACTATAGTTTTTTATTAGTTTCAGGTAATACACCATGGGTGAGTACCAACATATTATTCAGCTGGAGGCTGTAAGGAATTTTGGTCTGCCCATGGATGCATATTTAAAATCCAATAATCCGATAGGGTATGATATTAACCCCATGGTTTTGGATATTTTTCACGGAAAAAATTCTGCAGGAGATGGTACGGAGGATCCGTATGAGCATGTAGGGTTCTTTGAAGATATTTGTGGGACTTTCCACCTTAATATACAAACTGAGGATGAGGTTAAATATGCTCTTTTTGTTCAAACCCTTATTGATGAAGCCCGTTCTTGGTACATCCAAAGTTTTGTAAAGATTACTAATTCCTGGGAGAGCTTAGCCTCTTTGTTTTTAGCGGATTTCTTTCCCAGGATAAAAACTCTTGGAGCAAGATCTATGATCACAAATTTTAAAGGAAACCCTGAAGAAAGCTTGCACGAAGGATACACAAGGTTTGAGGACTGCTTGACCGCTGCCCCCATCATAATTTCTCACCTTGGTTGGTGATACGCACCTTCTATGCAGGTTTGAATGATGATAACAGAAATGAACTCGACTCCCTTACCAATGGATCATTGTAATAACCTCGTATCGAGAAAGATCCTAAGTCCATGTGATTAACATGCTAGTCCCTAATGACCCACAAGTATAGGGGATCGCAACAGTCTTCGTAGATAGTATTACCCAATTTATTGATTCGACACAAGGGGAGCCAAAGAATACTTGCAAGCCTTAACAACTGAGTTGTCAATTCAGCTGCACCTGGAAATAGTTCTTGCTCACAGAAGTTTATCAGTAGCAACAGTTTGGTAGTAGCAACAGCAACAGTGAAACATGAGCAATAGTAACAGTAGCGGTAATAGTAGGATTCGAGTGCGGTAGGCATAGGGATGGATGGACGGGTGTTGCATGAACGAGTCTAAACATGTAACTTCAAGATCTAGGGCATTGCAGATAAATAATAACAAGCATCCAAGTACTAAATAATCCTATGCATGTGCTCCATATATAGTCATACATGCTCGCAATGAGAACTTGCACAACATATTCTGTCCAGCTAGCCCGTGGCAGCGGGGCCTCTAGGGAACTACTGGCAATTAAGGTGCTCCTTTTAATAGAGCACAGGAGCAAAGCATTAACACTCCATGAACACATGTGATCCTCACATCACAGCCATCCCCCGGTTGTCCAAATTTCTGTCACTTTGGGGCCTTTGGATCCGGACAATGATATGTGTACACAACTTGCAAATAAGATCACAAACAATACTATCATAATGATTCAAAAATAATTTCAGATCTAAGATCATGGCACTTGGGCCCTAGTGACAAGCATTAAGCACAACAAGTTGCAGCAAAGTCAAATAGCACTAATAGAGATACTAGGCACTATGCCCTAACAATCTTATTCGATTACATGATAGAAATCATCCAATCCCTACCATCCCCATAGCCTACAGCGGGGGATTAATCACTCATGGATGAGAGAAACATTGATGGTTGATGAAGAGGAGTTGGTGATGACGATGGCGATGATCCTCCCCAAATTCCCCGTCCCGGCAGGGTGCCAGAACAAAGTTTCTGGTTCCGAATCTTGTCTCTAGTGGTGGTGGCGCAACAGAACTCTTTTCTGTAAAACGTGGAACCCCCCTCGGTTTTTAGGTCAAGGAGTAACTTATAGGCGCAGAGGGAGCCCGAGGGGGTGCCTGGGGTGGCCTCACCCCCTAGGTGTCGGCTACGCCCACCCACGCCTGGCAGGGGTGTGGGCCCCCCAGGCATCCACTCCATCTCATATTCTGGCTCCGTGTGTCTTCTGGTGAAATAGGATTTTTGGCATATTTTCCTGGATTTTTCCTAATAGTTGATTTTCTACACAAAAACTAGACACCAAGGTAATTCTGCTGAAAACAACGTTAGTCTGTGTTAGTTGTATCCAAATCACACAAGTTTAGAGGAGAAACAATAGCAAAAGTGTTCGGTAAAGTAGATACGTTTTGGACGTATGAACTCCCCCCCAATCTTATCTTATTGCTTGTCCTCAAGCAATTCAGTTGAAAACTGAGTGCGATAAAATAACTTTCACGAACACATTTGCTTCATATGATGTAAATATTCTCAGCATAGGAGTAGATGCTTAAACCATTCATAATAAGAAGTATGCAACTAAGTCTACTCAATAGTCATTGCAAGCTATGAAGAGAAACCAACTCAATAATAATAAGTAGCATGAAACATAAACATAAGCAACATTGCAATGCTCATAATAAGGTATGATAGAGTGGTATATCGCTTGCCTTTGTTTGAAGAGCACAATATAAATGCCAAGGCACCTCTGAAGTTCAAGTGAAGACTAGAAGTAAAGATATCAGAGATACAAGCATCAAAGTCATGACATAATTAACCAAGTTTTGGAACAAACACAAGAATGACAACTATGCTCTCAAGAAGGTGCTCATAGAATAAGTGGTGACTCAACAAGGTTGTGAAAAGGTTTTGAAAAGTTTGAAAGGTTTCCAAATGCTGAAAGAAAGGTACTCATTAGCTTTGAGCTCTCATTGCCCCTATCATAGGCATCTTCATGTGGTTAAGGTGAAAGTGAGGTCCAATATGAGTTATATGCTTGACAGACTATAAACTGTAAATCCCATGTCCCTTGAGTACGAGGGCCACTCCGTGTGCTACTCAACTTTGGTTACCTGTAAGTTATTGTCATTGTAAATACATGCATATCATAGAGAACCGCCAACGGGGTACCCCCTTGCACATGATACAGGAGCTATCCCGTGATCAAAATGACAAGGCAAGCAGACAATGAGCATCTCAGCGATCTTTTTATTTACTATGTGCATAGCTTTTTATTGAGGATGCTTCATAAATTCTCATTATGGTGATGCTGCAAGTTTCCACCATGATTAGGCATGGCTTAGGATAGCGGCCTGGCGTTTCTCTAACACAATGTATAGACGCATGAACTCACAAGCTCCCCTTTTATTTCACATCGACGACATCCGCAAACAAAAGAGCAAGGTATCAACTGGATATGTATCCATAAGTGTTGAAAGAGTTCCCTTTGATAGCACGGTTCTGCTGACTCCCAGCATATGATTTGCAAGCATATAACTTTCATGGACAGGTCACAATGGTTCAAGATTATTGAGTGCAAGGAATAAAGTGTGCCATCAAGTTCGTGAGAGCTTTACTAACTAACTTTCTCAAAACAGACAAACATTTATTTGGAAGAAACACAGCATAATGAATATGCACTGAAATAGCAAATGATGCTAATAGGTAGGTATGGTGGACACAGTTGGCAATATTGGTTTTTGGGGAGTTGGAAGCACAGGTAGAGCTCATACTCAGTGCAAGTGAAGGCTAGCAATAGAGAGGGAGCGACAAATGATAGATCAATAACTGTCATAATCATGCTTGCAACAAAACAGGACTAGTTATGTCATGAAAGTAATACAAGAACTCTGAGGAAAAATAAGTCATCGAGGCTTACTGACTATTGTTTAGTCATATGCATGCGTGAGTATGTGCCAAGTCGATTCACATGAAACTTTCAGAGGAGGATACCACAATATCATACCAAGTTATGAATATAACAATGCAAGCAAACATTCATATGACATGCTACAAACTATTAGCAAGCTGGAGCTAATCACAAGCAAGCAAGAACTACTAAGCATCTGATACGCCCAATTTGCATCACCTTCCTATATCATAATTTACCTCTATTCATTGATATTTGTCTTATTATGAGGTATTACTTATGGCTTTTCATCTATTTATGCATGTTGGATGATTCTTGGAGGATGGACTGCCGGAGTCTGTATTCTGATGGAAAAGAAGGCGTTTCGGCAATTTCGCGAAGATCAGAAAAATACCAGAAAAATATGGAAACATATTATTTTCCCAGAAGACAAAGGAAGCCATAAGGAGGAGCGAAGAGGGGCCGCAGGGGGCTCACACCCCCCTAGGCGCGGGCCCACCCTTGATCGAGCCTAGGGCAGGTGTGGCCCACCTGCCCGGCCTCCGACTCTGCCCCTTCGCCTATATCTTCCCTACGGAACCCTAAGGCTCGGGGAGCGACCACAGATAGATTTTCGCCGCCTATGGGGGGCAGAAAACACCGAGAGAGAAATATCTCTCCGACAGACAGATTTCTGCTGGGGGAATTCCTTTCCGAAGAGGGGAGACCGTTGCCATCAACACCATCGTCAAGCTAGGCTTCATCGGGGTCATCATCATTATCATCCACACCATCATCTCCACCAGCACCATCATCACCACTCCATCCCGCTGTAAAAATTGTGTTCGATATTGCTTTAGTTCTTAGGGGAAACTTTCCCGGTGTTAATTACTATTGTAGTTGATGCTTGTGAGTGGAACCATTGGATTATTGTTTATGTTCAGATTGTTATCTATTACCATACCATCTTTGATCTTGATCCATACGATGTCTTGTGAGTAGTTCATTTATTTCTTGAGGACATGGGAGAAGTCATGTTGTTAGTAGTGAATCTATGATAAGTTATTATTCAATGCTTTAGTATTTAAGTTGTGGTGTTATTCTTCTAGTGGTGTCATGTGAACATCGACTACATGATACTTCACCATTTATGGGCCTAGGGGGATGCATTGTGTATTTGGATACTAATTGTGGGGTTGCCGGATTGACAGAAACCTGAACCCCCGTTAGGACACCTTTGCACAAGGGAGCGTAGGATCTCAGAGTTTAAGGCTGTGGTTAGATTTATATCTTAATTACTTTCATGTAGTTTCGGATGTTTGCAGGGGGTTTAATCACAAGTATGTATTAGTCCAAGTAAGGTCGGTATGTTAGCATAGGTTCACCCACACAACACTTACAACACCAGAGAAGAGTACTCAGCTATTTGAAGTGAAAGCACTTGACAGAATTCCCATATGTCCTCGAGAACGTTTGGGCCTTATAAGTATTTCCACCGTCTTGTCCTTTGCTAAGAAAGGATTGGGCCACTTGCTCCATTTGTTCATTACCTTTGTTACTTGCTCCTTGTTTTGTTGCCTTATTAGAAAACCACTAAAAATCCATTTGCTAAGTATTCACAGGGATTTCCTGCTCCATACCACTGTTCAGCACCTTCTGCTCCATGTTGGGATCGACACTCCTATTTATCGAAAGTACTACGATACACCCCCTATACTTGTGGGTCATCAAGACTATTTTCTGGCGCCATTGCCGGGGAGTGAAGCGCTATTGAAGAGTGGAACTGGTAAAGGAAACTTTTACTGTGAGTATTGCTTTTGTTACTGCTTGTTACTTTGTTTCCAATATGGATAACCCACTTGGTTTTTTGTTTGGGAAAACTACTACCCCTGCGAGGGTAGTAGATGAACCACCACCTATTGAGATAGATCCTTTTAAGATACCTACAAGTATTGTTGATCGTGTTATGGATAATTATTATTTTGGGGATGGAACTGTCCAGCCCGGTGATCACTTGCTTTTTATCCATGAATTATGTGTGTTTCTTAAGTGTGCAGGTATCACAGCTGAACAGGTGAAGAAGAAATTACTCTTCATATCCTTGAAAAGGAGAGCTGAAGAATGGACAATCCATGGAATGTGAGGAGATGGCATCTCTCTTTTACTCTAAATTTTATCCTCCCAGTGAAATTCATAAGGATAGAAATCTTATATATAACTTTTGGCCTCTTGATGGAGAAAGTACAGCTCAACCTTGGGGGAGATTGAAGTTACTAATGCTTAAATGTCCTATTCATGAACTCCCTAACAATATTATTCTCAATAACATTTATGATAGGCTTTCTCTTCATGATAAAGATCTACTAGATGCTTCTTGTGCTGGATCATTCACACGTATGAAGGAAGAAGCTAAATGGGATCTCTTAGACTGTATTCAAGATAACACCGAGGCTTGGGAGAATGACAAAGGAAGAAAGTCAGGTATAAACTATGATTATGAATGCATTAAATATTTTATGGAAACTGATGAATTTCTTTATATTAGCAATGAGTTTGGTCTTGATTCCCAAAGTATTCCCAACTGTTTTAAGGCCTTTGCCTCTTACATATAAATTACCAAGAAGAAGTGGAATAAGTACCATGATCCTTATAAAGATGTTGTTAATCATGTTCCCGTTAGAAGTACTCAAGTTTGTACTACTAATCATATTGTGCCTAAACCTCATATTGAGAAAATTCCTTTCCTAGCTAGGGTAAAGGAGTATTCTATGATTAGTGGAAATAATAAAGGTACAATGAAAACTGTGGAGCCTGGTAAGCATTTGAGTGATGAACCTGTGGTAGCTATTGTGAAAGACATTGTCACTAGAAATATAGAGGATGAGCACATTGTCTTCTATGAATATTCTTCTAATATTATCTCTCATCCTAATAAAGCTAGAAAAGCTAGTGTTCCTGTGCTTTCTGTTAAAATTGGTGATCATTGCTATTTTGGTTTATGTGATATTGGTGCTAGTTCTAGTGTTATTCCTTATGAGCTTTACAGGGAAATTATGCATGAGATTGGTCCTTGTGAGCTTGAGGACATTAATGTGGTTATTCACCTTGCTAATAAGGAAACCATTTGCCCCATTGGCATTGTAAGAGATGTGGAGGTTCTCTATGGTAAGATTAAATATCCTATTGATTTTCTAGTGCTTAATTCAACAGCTAGTAAAACTTGTCCTATCATTTTTGGTAGACTTTTATTGAACACTTGTGGAGATATTAATGATTGTAAGAAGCAAAAAGTTTTAACTAAGTTTGATGGAGATTCTTATGAGTTTAACTTCTCCAAATTTGCTAAAGCTCCTTGTGAAAATATCTTGCCTAATAAAGATTTCAGGATGGAACAACTTGCTTCTATTGATCAGGTCTAGGACCTTGGACCTCTTTTTGGTGACTGTAAGTATGCTTATTCTAATGATAAAGTTGTTTCCAGTGACAGTTATATTGTCAACTTTATTCAAAGTGCTACTGAAAGTTATTTTGAGAGAGGGATACATGGTTTTATGCATCCCAATAATGTTAAGTTTCCCCGTTTTATATTGAAAGCTTTGAAGTTGCATATGTTTTGTCTTCCTATGCTAGTGGATTTTTGTTTCAACAATTCATTTTCTCATGATACTCCCATGCATAGGAAGTGGGTTAGACTCAAGTGTGTTGGTTATTTGCTTCTTGATGCTCTCTTTCACATCAGATATATATATCCTATGTGAGCATCTTTGGAAGTTTCAACCCTAACTTAAAGGCATTAAAGAAAAGTACTTGTTGGGAGATAACCCAAGAGTTTTGTAGTGCCTTGGAAGTTATTACCTCAGTAATAACCACTTCGTATCCTTTTTGTTTTGGTTTTTGTGTCAAGTTCAACTACTTTTGTGAAGTAGAGGAGTTGTGAAAAGTGGCTGTCCTGGGACAGATTTTTGTGCTGTATTGTAAAAATTCGTAAGGGAGCTCAGTGCTTCAGATGGATCTGCATTTTTCTGTGCTTGTTCTCCAAGTTGTTACCCAACTTTCATCAGTTCTGCACTTTTTTATTTGAGCAACAGAAGGTCTTCGAAAAAAAATCTGTACCTACCGGTCTGTTTTGACAGATTTCTGCCATCATTTGCATTTGCCTTTTACAGAAGTTTTTGTTTTGATGGGTTTTCAGTTAAAGTGTGTACCTAAAGGTTTATTGTTTTCTCTTACACTAATGTTGTCATTGAGTTTGTGCAAGGGTTTTATATGAAGGAAATTTCCAGGAGAAGGAGAGAGGAATCTGCAGAGTTCGTCATTGAATAGGTAAAAGTGGTGAAAACAGAAGGTTCGTAAAACTCCAATCTTTTTATATTTTTGATGTTTTTAATACATAAGTGAAGTTACGAGACGGAACTAAAGAGGAAACAGAGTCCGGGGTGGACAAACCCACCCCAGGCGTGGGCCCAGCCTGGCCACGCCTAGAGGGGGTGTTCCACCCTCGAACTTCGTCTCCACCTCATTTCTGTGTCAGTACCTTCCTTATGCCTTGAAACTTCGTAATATATAACCCCCCCGGATCCCCCGAGGTTCGTGCATCATGTTCTCATCGTGTTTTCGTTTCAATCTGTTTTTGTCAAGAAATCTTCTCAAGTTTAGAGCACCATGGCCTCCACCAACGACAAAGGCAAGAAGCCCATGGATGAGATCAAGTTGGAAGAACAAACCGTCGTAGGGACAAGGGAAAGGAAACCTACTTTTGTAGGAGCAGTTAACACTGGGGATGCGTTTTCTCGTAATATGCAGGGAATCATAGCCTTCGGTCTATACTTCAGATATTGCCCTGAGGCAGCGGAAGCCCTTCGAACCACTAACGAGTTTTGTGATAAGTACCGTGCTTTGAGGATGAAGGTGGATATGCTTCAAGAGGAGAATAACGGGCTTCGTAAGATGCTGGAATATTTTCTGACCCGTGACAAGAGAACACCACCACCATCGAAGGAGTAATTCTTCATCAGGTTTGGCATCCCCTTGGCTTGTTTCAAGCTTGGGGGAGTGCCGCGGTATCGCCACCATTATCTTTTATCTTTTACCTTTTTAGTGGATTCATATCTCTGGTAGAGAGGTTATCTTATAGTTTGGTTTGCATGTGGAAGTATCTCTCCTTTAGTTGATTACCTATGTATCCCTTGGTGTGAGTGCCTTTATTGGAATATTAATGAGAAGTCTCATCTTTTACTTTTTGCACTTCTTATTTTAGTTTCCAATCTATATTATATGATGGATCTTGTTGATCAGTATTGGCATCACTTTGGGATCATCAAGTGGATCTAAATTGGTTTTCGCAAAACGAGTTCTGGTTAGTAGCATTACTTTGAAAGAGAAAAAGGGGAAAATCTTACAGGTATTTTGTATCATTTGTTTTCTTTCTTCTTGGCTTGTAAGCTTAGTATTCTTTATTTAAGATCTTTTGTGTCTTCAAGGAAGATTGCATGTTTGGCTTTATTACTTGTATGTTTGCTTGTTTCTTTCAACTCTCTTGCTTGCTACCCATCCTTGCTAGCCAAAAACCTATTTTGAGAAGGTATACTTCTCATGTTTCCAAATCGTTTGAACCAAAACCTATGCCACTTGTGTCCACCATACCTACCTAGTAGCACTTTTGCTATTCCAAGCAAATTCTCAAGCTTCATCAACCTTTCAAATGAAAAAGTATTTTGTTATGTGAAAACTAGTTAGTAAAGCTCTCACGAACTTGATGGCACACCTTTATTTCATTTCCCCTAATAGACTTGAACCATTGTGCCATCGAAGTTGTATATGCTTGCATCTATACGTTGGAATTAGAAGAACCGTGCTGTCATGGGGAACGTTTTCAACATTGCACTTGTACTCTCTACACAGTTGATATCGTTCTCTTTTGTCTATGGATGTCAACGGTGTGAAATAAAGAGGGAGCTTGTAAGTCCATGGAGTCTGTATTTTGTGTTAGAGAAACGCCTGGGCCGGTAGCCTAAGCCATGCCTAGTCATGGTGGAAACTTGCAGCACCACCATAGTGAGCAATCTATGAAGCATCCTCAATAAAAATCTATGCACATAGTAAATAAAAAGATCACTCAGATGCTCATTGTCTGCTTGCCTTGTCATTTTGGTTATGGAAAAGCTCATGTACCATGTGCAAGGGGTACCCCGTTGGCGGTTCTCAATGATATGCAAATACTTACAATGACAAGAACTTACCTATGACCAAAGTTGAGAGCATGAGGAGTGGCCCTCATATTCAAGGGACATGAGATTGCCAACTTATATTTCGTCAAGCATATACTCCATATTTGTGCACTTTAACCTTAATCATATCAAGATGCCTATGATAGGCGCAATGAGGGCTCAAATCTAGTAAGTACCATAATCTTTTGGAAGCTCTTTATGACTTGTAATCCCTGCTTCCCTCTAAGAAGGACCTTTCTCAAACTTCCAAGTTGAGTCAGTAAACCTACTTCCTCTCTATCTCCAGCAAGCATTTGAGTTGTTGTGTTTCAAGCATTCATATGGTGATTTATTCAAACATGTTCTTTATCTTCCTTGTTTACACAAAACTCTTATCTATTGAGTATTACTTTGAAAGCCTTCACTTGTGAAAAAACTTTTTGAGCAAAGAGTGCTCCTGTTTTGAAACATATACAAAAAGCTTATGTGAAACTATTTGCCAGGTGTTCTCTAACCAAGAACAAGTTTTCCAATTCCAATTCTGTTTTATCTTTATGCATCTCTATTGTGACTGATGTACTTGGTTGCAAGCTAAGTTATATAATGGTGAGTTGCTTTCTTATATGAGTTTTGCAATGGTAAGTGTGATGCTTCTTGTTCGTATTCTTTTATCGACACTTCACTCCATAAACCTGTGGACATGTTTACTGAGCTCAGTTTTCACTTGGGGACAAGCGAAGTCTAAGCTTGGCGGATTTGATATGCCCAATTTGCATCACCTTTCTATATCATAATTTACCTCTATTCATTGATATTTGTCTTATTATGAGGTATTACTTATGGCTTTTCATCTGTTTATGCATGTTGGATGATTCTAGGAGGATGGACTGCCGGAGTCTAGATTCTGATGGAAAAGAAGGCGTTTTGGCAATTTTGCGAAGATCAGAAAAATACCAGAAAAATATGGAAACATATTATTTTCCTAGAAGACAAAGGAAGCCAGAAGGAGGAGCGAAGAGGGGCCGTAGGGGCCCACACCCCCTAGGCGCGGGCCCACCCTAGGCCGCGCCTAGGGCAGGTGTTTCCCACCTGCCCGCCCTTCGCCTATATCTTCCCTACGGAACCCTAAGGCTCGGGGAGCGACCACAGATAGATTTTCGGCGCCTCTGGGGGACGGAAAACACCGAGAGAGAACGATCTCTCCGGCAGACATATTTCTGCCGGGGGAATTCCTTCCTGAAGAGGGGAGACCGTCACCATCAACACCATCGTCAAGCTAGGCTTCATCGGGATCATCATCATTATCATCCAAACCATCATCTCCACCAGCACCATCATCACCACTCCGTCCCGCTGTAAAAATTGTGTTGGATATTGCTTTAGTTCTTAGGGGAAACTTACCCGGTGTTAATTACTATTGTAGTTGATGCTTGTGAGTGGAACCATTGGATTATTGTTTATGTTCAGATTGTTAGCTATTACCATACCATGTTTGATCTTGATCCATATGATGTCTTGTGAGTAGTTCGTTTAGTTCTCGAGGACATGGGAGAAGTCATGTTGTTAGTAGTGAATCTGTGATGAGTTATTATTCAATGGTTTAGTATTTAAGTTGTGGTGCTATTCTTCTAGTGGTGTCATGTGAACGTCGACTACTTCACCATTTATGGGCCTAGGGGAATGCATTGTGTATTTGGCTACTAATTTTCGGGTTGCCGGAGTGACAGAAACCTGAACCCCCGTTAGGACACCTTTGCACAAGGGAGCGTAGGATCTCAGAGTTTAAGGCTATGGTTAGATTTATATCTTAATTACTTTCCTATAGTTACGGATGTTTGCAGGGGGTTTAATCACAAGTATATATTAGTCCAAGTAAGGTCGGTATGTTAGCACAGGTTCACCCACACAACACTTACAACACCAGAGAAGAGTACTCAGCTATTTGAAGCGAAAGCACTTGACAAAATTCCCATGTGTCCTCGAGAACGTTTGGGCCTTATAAGTATTTCCACCGGCTTGTCCTTTGCTAACAAAGGATTGGGCCACTTGCTCTGTTTGTTCGTTACCTTTGTTACTTGCTCCTTGTTTTGTTGCCTTATCTGAAAACCACTAAAAATCCATTTGCTAAGTATTCACATGGATTTCCTGCTCCATACCAATTTTAAGAACCTTCTTCTCCTCGTTGGGTCGACACTCCTATTTATTGAAAGTACTACGATACACCCCTATACTTGTGGGTCATCAACATCCATAATAACATACACCTTACACGAACTGGCTAAGCATGCTCACAATGATGAGTATATTTACAAAAATGAAAACAAATAGAGTTCGTTACCAGCCTCTTACCACACCTCAAGTTGTCTTAATCTTCATTATTGCCCTTCACTTGTGTGACTTGAATAATAACATGAAACCAAACTCCACTGAGGACGGCTGAACCCTGCAAACAACTCACAAAACCAAAGAAGAACAACAAATATTTTTGGTGTTTTCGATTTTTTTAAAGGATGCCAAACAAAGAAAAATCTTTTTGGATTTTTTTATTTTAAGGCAAACCAAAGCTAAAAAAGCAAAGAAACAAACCAAGAGAGACAACGAAAATAATTTTGGTATTTTTGTGTTTTGAGAAAGCAGAAACAAAAACCAAAAAGAAAGCGAAACAATGGATATACAAAAAACCGACCGAACATGATATATAGATGAGTGTGATGTCAGTATAACTCCCCCAAGATTAGGCTTTTGGCCTAAGTGGGGCTCAATCCCATGGTGCCCAAGAAGGTGAACCTCCGTAGTATGTCGAGGAGGCTCCCTCGTCCTGGTATGAGCTCGAAGCCTCCTCTGTGTAGTACACAGAGGGGTCATATGAGGGCGCTTCCCCCTGATAGTGTCCATGGAAACCAAGTACGCGCAGCTTGTCATCCATCTCCACCTTGGAGCTTGATAAAGGTCCCTGATAAATACTAAACAAAGTGGTTTGGGTAGAGGGATATCTCTCTCTTCACCGTCAATAAACGGCATTTTGTAAACCAAGTTCTTTCTATAATCCAGGGTAGAGCTAGTGGTGACAAAGTGATGCGCTTTCATGGCAGCAAGATCAAGCCTCTGAGGAGCCAAGACTGTATCATTTGGATCAACATCAAGGTCTAAGGTAGCAGCAACACGTTTAGCAATAATTCCCCCATAAATGGGTCCCTTCACAGCTAAACGACGAGCAATGAGGGAACCAAGATTGTACCTAGTTTCATTGTTGAGTGCAGCAGCTATGAAGGACAATTGATAGTTGGAAATATTACTAGTGTTCTCCCTACCAAGAACACTAGTGGCAAGATAGTAAGCAAAGTACCTGATGGCTGGGAGTTGAATATTTTTGATCTTTCCCCATTGAGATCTACGGTCATGATTATTGGTTATCCCGCGGTAGAGCTCCAACAAATCAGCGAGTTGAGTTGAAACCTTCTTCGCCGACCCAGCTATACCAAGTCCCAGGGCCTCACAAAATTTCTTCAATGTCAAATTATAAGACCTGCCATAAATTTTGAAAGACACAACTGGCTTGAACATGCTGTTAGTAAAAGAAAAGCTCTCCACAAATGTTTTAGTGAGCATTGCATATTGCACGCTCTCATCCTGCATATAACTTGTTAGTCCAGCCTTCCGAACCAAGGTCATAAAATTATCAAGAATCCCAGCAGCCCGCAAGAAGGTTTGGCAAGGAAAGGTGGAGGGGTGCGCCTCCCCCTCATCTCCCTCGTCGCCAAATCGCCGAGTGATGAGATCCTCATTGTATGAGGGCCTAGCACGGGAGGATGATCTTGAAGGCCTTGCCCTTCTAGGTGCATCACTCTCAAATATTTCACCAAATGTGTGGTTGTCCATGACCTCTTTTTTCTGAAATTTTTAGACAAACATCAAACCAAGTGATTTACAAGTTAATAAATGATGAGCAACTACTATAGGAACTTGCTAGAGAGCTACACATGCATCAAAATGAAATCTCTAAGCATAGAACAAGCATGCAAGATCACACAACCTGACACCTATAGCAGAAAAATACTCAAGATACAATCTACCAATCACAAATCTAATTGGACAAGTGGAGGAAGCACATACCAAGGAGCAATCCCTCCAAAAATCAGCAGCAAAGATGGGTTGAGCAAGGAGATCGAAAATCGCGAGCAAGAACAGCAAGAACTCGAGCTTGAGGAAGTTTTCCGGTGTTTTTCGGGAGAGAGAAAGAAGATGGCTTTGAGGAGGCACCTAGGAGGGGCCCAGGTGGGCCATACCCCACCCAGGCACCACCTGTAGGTAGGTCGCGCCTACCAGGGGTGTGGGTGCCTGGGGTGGCCCCTCTGGGTCACTCCAGGTGTCCCTCTGCCCCTTTTTCGAGGAAAAAATTATTTTGAATTTTCTGGGATTTTTTGGGAAACTTTATTTTTGGCCAATTTTTAGGGTATGAAAATTGATTTTCTCACAGAAACAGACTTTTTTCAGAAGAAGCAAAAGAAAAAAACAAACTATAGATGTTCTAGAACACTCTAAAAAGCAAATAACTAGCTAACAAGAGCAAAAGCAAAGACTAGGAAGGACAAAAGTAAAAGAAAGCAAGTATAACCACAGTCAAAACATTATTTTGTTCATTAAAATCCTTTTGTTAACAAGGTTGATCAAGTCTTGTTACCAAAACAATCTTATATGAAACAAAACTTTGTATTCCACAAAGTGATTATGTTACCTCATACTTGATAGCAATGATCCCAATCATAATAGTTTCAAAATTTTCTTATGGAATGGGACAATATATTTCTCCAACCTTGATGCTCTCAATATTTTCAATGGAATTCAGGCAATAGCTCTTAGCAACCTTCTTGGGGAAATAGACAGTATGCTCTTTGTCATTAATATTGAAAGTTACTTTTCCTTGATTACAATTGATGACAGCACCTGCAGTATTAAGAAAAGGTCTCCCAAGAATAATAGACATATTATCATGTTTAGGCATCTCAAGCACAACAAAATTACTTAGAACCAAGCAATTATGAGCCACTTGCACAGGAATATCCTCACATATACCAACAGGAATAGTAGTTGACTTATCAGCCATTTGCAAAGATATATCAGTTGGTATCAACTTTTCTAGCTGGAGTCTCTTGTAGAGAGAAAAATGCATAACACTAACTCCAGATCCCAAATCACATAAAGTAGTTCTAACATAATTATTCTTAATAGAGCAAGGAATAGTTGGTATACGTGCATCACCAAGTTTCCTTGGAACCTTACCATTGAAGGAGTAATTAGCAAGCAAAGTAGAAATCTCCTCATTAGGAATCTTCCTTTTATTAGAGACAATATACTTTGAATAAGGAGGCAACTTAATAACATCAGTCAAAGGAATTTGGAAAAATAAAGGTTTCATCCACTCACAGAACTTGTTGTAGTGTTCTTCCTTCTTTGACTTGTGTTTCTTACCTGGAAAAGGCGTAGGTCTCTGCACCCAAGGTTCTCTCTCATTACCATGTTTATTAGCAATAAAGTCTTCCTTACTGTACCTAGTGTTGTTAGTGTGCTTCTCAGGTTCTTCCTCAACTTCCTCCTTATCAGGAGCATCATTTTTATCATTACCACTCTCAGTTTCAGCATCAGAGACAGATATACTATTATGATCTATAGCAGGTTCAAGTGGTTCCTCAACTATCTTATGTTTCTTTTTATTTCTCTTACAAGGATTACCACTACTCTCACCTTGTTGAGAATCCTGCTCAATTCTTTTATGGTGTCCTTCAGGATATAAAGGATCTTGAGTAGCTATACCACTCCTAGTTCTAATTCCATAAGCATGTTTATCTCCTGAGGCATTAACTAGCATATCCTTTTGCACCTTAGCAAGTTGATCAAGTTGGGTTTGGACCATTTGAAAGTGTTTACAAATATTTTAATATCATTTGAAGTTCTTTCCACAATATCTTTCAACTCTTTAATAGCTCTAGAGTTTTCCAATAAATGATGTTGAACTTGTTTATTAAAATTACCTTGCTTAACAATAAAAATGTTAAGTTCCTCTAAACATTGATTAGGAGGCTTACCATAAGGAATATCACATTCATCTGGCTTACATAATTCTTCTATAGGAGGTAGATTCTTCACATCTTTAGCTCTAATACCTTTCTCCTTTAGACACTTCTTAGCTTCCTTCATCACTTCATCATTTAATGCAATAACTCCCCTCTTCTTTGGTGTTGGTGTTGGAACTAGTTCAGGCACAACTGGTTCAGGAGTAATAGGCTCAGGTGTATTTAGCTCAATTGAAGTCCAATCATCATAATTCCTGCTTATTTTAGCCATTAATTCTTCAGCATCTATAGGAGTTCATTTCCTAAAAACACAATCAACAAAGCTATCTAGGTATGTCCTAGAATCATCAGTTAGTCGATTGTAATAAATATCAAGAAGCTCATTTTTAGGTAATGGACATCCAGGATGTGCATGAATCAAGGTCCAGAACCTTGTCCATGACTTAGGCAATTTCTCTTCTTCTCCCTGTTTAAAATCAAAAAGTCTCTACAAAGCAGCATCTCTAGCACTGGGAGGAAAATATTTCTAGAAGAAAGAAGCAATCAAACAATAAGGTCTATTAATGGAACCAGGAGGTAATCCATTAAACCAATCCCTAGCTTCTCCTTTTAGTAAAAAAGGGAAGATCTTAGTAACAAAGTACTTGCGCATCTTAAAATCATCAGAGAATAAAGCACTCATAGTAGAAAGCTCATTCATATGAGCCACAACACTCTCAGTTTCAGTCCCACAGAAAGGTTCTTTCTCAACAATGTCCAAATAGGATAAATCAAGAGAAAAATCATAATCTTTATCTTTAATATCTATGGGAGAAGTGTCAAACTTAGGATTAGAGGACAACTTAGGAATAATAGTACGTCTAGCAAGGAGACTCTTAATAGCACTAATACCATGGGTGTTTCAGCACTCTTCAACAAAATCATTAGTGAACTCAATGTAGTCATCATTAATATCATAACTCTCTCTAGACTTGGGTAGCTAACAGATGTAACAGTGCCTTCACTAGGAGTTTAGGTATTTCCTAGACTAGCCATAGTAGCATCTAGGAAAGGACCTAATGAACCACTCGCATCAAGCACAGTAGAAGTAACATCATGAGTATCAAAAGCAGTTTCATACTCAGCAGTAGTAGCAGTGTGTGTGGCATGAGTATGTGGTGGTGGAGTAACAAGCTTACTTATAACAGACGGCGAATCAAGAGCATTAGAGGTGTTTAGGGCTATACCTCTTCTTGTAGTGGATGGTAAAATAGGAAACTTTCCATCACAAGACTTCCCGATGATGAAAGGAGTAACAGCGAACAATAATAGATCCAAGTAAACTTACAAATAAAGCTATGCTCCCCGACAACGGCGCCAGAAAATAGTCTTGATGACCCACAAGTATAGGGGATCGCAACAGTCTTCGCGGGTAGTATTACCCAATTTATTGATTCGACACAAGGGGAGCCAAAGAATACTTGCAAGCCTTAACAATTGAGTTGTCAATTCAGCTGCACCTGGAAATAGTTCTTGCTCACAGAAGTTTATCAGTAGCAACATCAACAGTGAAACATGAGCAATAGTAACAGTAACGGTAATAGTAGGATTCGAGTGTAGTAGGCATAGGGATGGATGGACGGGCGTTGCATGAACGAGTCTAAACATGTAACTTCAAGATATAGGGCATTGCACATAAATAATAACAAGGATCCAAGTACTAAACAATCCTAGGCATGTGCTCCATATATAGTCATACATGCTCGCAATGAGAACTTGCACAACATCTTCTGTCCAGCCAGCCCGTGGCAGCGGGGCCTATAGGGAACTACTAGCAATTAAGGTGCTCCTTTTAATAAAGCACCAGAGCAAAGCATTAACACTCCATGAACACATGTGATCCTCACATCACAGCCATCCCTTCCGGTTGTCCGAATTTCTGTCACTTCGGGGCCTTTGGATCCGGACAATGATATGTGTACACAACTTGCAGATAAGATCACAAACAATACTATCATAATGATTCAATAATAAGTTCAGATCTGAGATCATGGCACTCGGTCCCTAGTGACAAGCATTAAGCACAACAAGTTGCAATAAAGTCAAATAGAACTAATACAGATACTAGGCACTATGCCCTAACAATCTTATTCGATACATGATAGAACACATCCAATCCCTACCATCCCCATAGCCTACAGCGGGGGATTACTCACTCATGGATGAGGGAAACATCGATGGTTGATGGAGAGGCGTTGGTGATGACGATGACAATGATCCTCCCCAAATTCCCTGTCCCGGTAGGGTGCCATAACGGAGTTTCTGGTTCTGAATCTTGTCTAGTGGTGGCGGCGCAGCGGAACTCTTTTCTAGAAAACGTCGAACCCCCCTCAGTTTTTAGATCAAGGGGTAACTTATAGGCGCAGAGGGAGCCCGAGGGGGTGCCTAGGGTGGCCGCACCCCCCTAGGCGCGAGCTGGGCCCACACGCACCTGGCAGGGGTGTGGGCCCCCTAGGCATCCACGCCGTCTCGTATTCTGGATCCGTGTGTCTTCTGGTGAAATAGGATTTTTGCCATATTTTCCCGAATTTTTCCTGATAGTTGATTTTCTGCACAAAAACTAGACACCAAGGTAACTCTGCTAAAAACAGCGTCAGTTCGTGTTAGTTGTATCCAAATTACACAAGTTTAGAGGAGAAACAATAACAAAAGTGTTTGGGAAAGTAGACACGTTTTGGACGTATCAGTCCCTGTATCATTAGCTAGCACCCATAGTCGATGAAATATCAAGTAAAACACAAGTCTTTATTACATGAATCGAATAATATAGAGTTTACATTATTACAACAGAAGCAAAATATCTACAACTTTGAGTCCCATCAATGCCACAGGCAGGTTGAGTGAAGACCCGTGATCCTAGCGCACCTTTCAACGATCTCCAAATTTTGCACATGAAATGTGCAGCCAAACAAGTTGGTCAATACTTTGAATGTATTGGAAAATTACATCATGAAGGAAAATATTTGGCTATTTCTACATTCAAGGCTAAGATAAGGCTTTGTGGTTTATTTGCATAAATCCAATTTCACTAAGTAAAAAAAGTAGAGAGAGAATATTTTATCTTACTTTGCAACCTTTTAGTAAGTAAAATAAGGTCGAGTGACTCACACTGGGTCCTCCAGGCTACTAACTTTCAACCAAACAAATGGCACCCAAAATCCCATTAAGTCTGAGTTCATAGAGTTCATAGGATGCAACTCACAACTTAGGTTTGCAAACATTTTATTTGAAAAAGATAGAGGAAAATCCTTTAGAGGATCCATCCTTCATATGCTCAAATTTTTTATTTATCCGTGAACATGGCTGATCGATCAGCTTGTAATACTCTCGTGAGTTTGTGCACTTTACCCATAATCCACGTTCAAGTCCTTTTACAAACAAGACCATGGCGAGGCTTTTCCTTAGTAGCCAATCTACCTTCTGGATCCAACAGTGCCAAAAACCTCCAAATGTTGGTACCCAGGTATATATATATAGCAAGCAATACTTAGCAAAATAGGGTTAACCTATTAGGAGGGTAAAATCCTAAGTATATAACTACTCATGGAATACTACAAAATCATCGCACTTGCAAAAAATAATACTAATGAAAAATTCTACCAGAACATCCTACACATGCACACTACATAATTTGAAGATCACATGCATAGAATCAACTGGGACATTATATGAACAAGAGGTGTAACTTGCATTATGATAATAATATTCTTGATGATTGTATTCCTCCATAGAAATTGCACTCTCAGAACAATCTAACGTGAGAATGGAGTAATTCCAATCAAAACAATTGCAACATACAATACAACAATGATGATCACAAACATGCATGATGATTTAACATGACACAATAGTTATATTTACTTCTCTGAACATTAATAGATCATATGATGCGTGTACGAGATCATTTAGTGCAATAGGGTATTTATCTTTAAATCTTGATTGCCATTAAAGAGGTTTTAATAGTTTTGTCACAACTGCTGTCCTAATTCAATAATTAAATTTTGTTCTCAGGTTTATTAAATAGAGGATATTAATACGAAGTAGTAGGAATTGGATTCACCCCAATCGGAGTTGTAAATTTTTTTCTATGATTTAATTACTATTTTACAAAAGTTTAAATCATTTAAAATATTTACTTTGTCAAAAAATATATCCAAGACCAGATATGGATGCTAAATGAAATTGTGAATCCATGGACATATTACTTATATTTTTAGGGTCTATAAATAATTTATTATGAATTTAATACTCTTAAAAGGCCATTAAAACTAATTAAATTTATTACCAATTAAGTATTATCCAAAAGATAGATCTGATCAGATATTATTAAACCACATTAAAGTAGCTTAAATTTTATACATTATTCATATTTTTATGACCTACGAATAATTTACTATGATTTATTTAGTCTACAAAATGTCCACTAAACCATTTAAATTATTACATTGAAACTATACAGTTAAACCTATATGTAATGTCATATTAATATTCGAAACCGTTTTATGAATCCATAGGTGTATTATTTGTATTTTTCGGTGCAGTAGTTATTTTTCTACAATTTAAATACCATAAAATACTATTTAACCAATTAAATAAATACAGAAAAACTATATAATGAAAATTAGATCTGATCATGAAATAGTGTTTAATAATAAAATATCTTTCCAACAGTGTATTATTTATAATTTTTTGACTTGTGGATAATTTATTATGAATTATACAAGGTTGATGATTTTCCTAGCTATTTTATAATATTAAAACAATTATCAGACGCTAACCAGACAGTTGACCTGCTGACTGTATCAGACATGACCGTTGACTAAGCGTGCGTGCCACGCGGCACTACCCTACTGGATGATACCAGTTCCATGTGGCATCTAATCTAGAGAGTCGATTCGTGATCGGACGGGCGAGGTTGACGGTGGCTTACAGGAAACGGCGAGCGGTGGCGATGACGACGTTGGCAGGTCAGGTGGTGGTTAACGATGATGTTGTAGTGGCTTCCCGGGCGTTTAAGTGGAGGACAAGGCGCGGCTTCTCCTCACGGTCTCTTTCATGCTATCGGTGTTGCCCTTCTCCCCCTCGAATAATGTTAAACAGCGGTTGTTCCCACGAACTCCGGTGTGACTCCGACGAGGAATTCCGGTCGCTCCCGCGTGTTGTAGATGGGAAAAAATGGTGAGGGTATGCAGTGATTTGAGAGGGACTAGAGGGCGGAGATAAATAGGGGAGGGGGGCCTCTCAACGTCTTCTCCCGAGCTCGACAGCGGCTTCCTCCGGTGAGATCGGTTTTGCGCTTGTTTTCGGCAGACCGGTGGCGACTCGCGTAGATTTTTTATAGGGTTTAGGGAGGCGGGGTCATGGGATTATATGGGCAGGTTTGCATGTCATGGGGGTCGCGAAAACCCACTCCAATTTTTTGTGGTCGTTCATACGAGGCAGCGGTCGTGTTCTTCCTGGAATCAACGAGGGAAGGGGACGGCAGGTGGGTCCGTGGTGGCAGCCACAGCGAGTGGGGAACACGGTCTGTGGCAGAGGATCTGGGTCAGCCCAGCTATGCGGCATGGTACGCGCTGCTCGCTTGCTGGTGCATGCGGTAGGTTAGTCGCGGGCTGGCTCGGCCGGTCCGCTTAGGTTACTTTTTTTTGCTCATTCTTTTTTCCTTTTTCTAATTTCTTATTTCCTTTATAAATTTTTCATATGATCTCCAACTGAGTTGATTCTTGTCTCTAAAATTTTCTAAAATTATGTAGATCATCTTAGGATCATTTTTAGTTTTTATCTAGTTTGAAATTAGTGGATTTATGTTTCCCTATTTGTGATCTTGTAGGAGTATTGTGGTAATTCAAAATAGCGTTTTTAGCTGGGGGTTTTTAACTTAATAATTTGTATGAACGCAATGATGCAAGGGCCATGAAAGCAAGGCAAGAATAATTCTTTGTATTTGTTCAAACTTCTCAACCAATGTAATAGTCATGTTAATCCACTATTTTAATGTGTCTTAGTAAAGTTTTAAACAAGTCCTCAAAAGTTTTATTTTATTCAAAATTTCAACAGGATCAAACAATTCAATAAATTATAACCAATTCACAAAATTGGTGAAAGAGCACGGAATTGGTGAAGAGCATGCAAAATTATAAACAGGCTCTATCTTCACAGTTTGGTGAAGAGGTTGTAGAAATAAATTATAACCAATTCACAAAATTGCCTTATGAGAAGAAAGTTGAGATCAAAGAGGTGAATACTATTGAAGAATTGGCAGCAATCTATTTTTGCATCCCACAATCTAAGTTGGAGAGAATTTTTACAAGCAATGATTCGCTTCTGAACGACTCCGCAAAAGAAGATTTGGATGAGATCCTCAACACTGCACCAGAGGTTGAAACTCGCCTCAGGGACGAATTTGAAGAACTTGAAAAAAAAGGGGATGAGGATCCGCCACCTCTAGTTTGAAGCCTATTCCTCCAAGCCTCGGGTATGATTTATAAGATAAGGAAGGTAAATGATAGTGATTTTAGATGATAAGATCTCTCTTGAGGAAAACACAAAATTATTAGAGGTAGTTGTCAAACAGCGTGAAGCTTTTGGATACACCCTAAATGACATAAAAGGTATATAACCTTCTATAATAACTCACAAGATATCCATGATTGAAGATGCTAAACCATTTGCTGATAATCAAAAAAGATTGAATACTAAAATCAAAGATGTAGTAAGAAAGGAAGTTATACGTATGTTGGACAGCGGTATTATCTATCCAATTTCAGATAGTAAGTGGGTAAGTCCAACTCATTGCATACCTAGGGAAGGAAATCTAACCATAATTAGCAATTCTAAGGATGAATTAATCCCTGCTAGACCAATAGCAGGTGATAGGATGTGTATAGACTTTAGGAAGTTGAACAAAGAAACCATAAAAATTCACAAGCAACTGCCCCTCATTAATGATATTATAGAAATGATGTCCACTAATTCTTACTTCTGTTTTCTTGATGGATACTCTGGTTATTCTCAAATAGCTATTCATCTTGAAGATCAAGAAAAAACCACCTTTACATGCCCCTATGGAACCTATGCTTATCGATTAATGCCTTTCAGTTTGAATAATGCAGCTGCTACTTTTCAAGAATGTGTTTTGAAAATATTCGATAGTCTTGTGGAAAGTTCCCTGGAAGTTCTTATGGACAATTTTGTTGTTTATGGGACTACTTTTGAGCAATGTCTCTATAATATTAATAGAGTTTTGCAGCATTGTAGACAAACTAAGATGGTCCTCAATTGGGAGCATTGCCGCTTCGTGGTAAGGGAAGGTATAGTTTTCGGGCATAAGGTTTTTGAAAAGAATATTGAGATTGATAAATCAAACTTGGTCACCTTAGAAAAACTGCCAATTACGCAAGATATAAAGGGGTAAAGAATTTCCTTGGGCATGATGGCTTCTATAGACGCTTTATTAAATATTTTGCTAAAATAGCTGCTACTTTAACTCGTCTCTTAGATAAAGACACCCTTTTTTCCTTTGATATAAATTGCAATGATTCCTTTGAAGAAGGCACTAATTTCTGCACTGGTCATTCAACCACCAAATTGGGATGAGCCATTTAAAATTATGTGTGATGCTAGTGACTATGCTATTGGAGATATTTTAGGACAAAGAGATGGATTGAATCTTAGCGTTATCCAATATGCTAGTCGAGTTTTTAATGAGGATCAAAAGAACTATGCAACAACCGAGAAAGAACTTTTAGTTGTTATTTTTGCTTGTGATAAATTTATACACTACATTATCAACTCAAAAGTAATAGTTCATACTGATCATCAAGCTCTGAGACACCTTCTAGCTAAGCCCCGTCTAATTAAATGGGTCTTGCTTCTACAAGAATATGACCTGTAGATAGTAGATAGGAGAGGAAATGATAATCTTGTTGCTGACCATCTGTTGCGGATGGAAGGAATTATGGAGGATCTTATTCCTATTAATGAATCTTTGCCAAGAGAATGTCTTGCAGTTATAGAACCTCGCGATCCTTGATTTGCAGACTATGTTAATTTCCTTGTATACAAGTTTTTACCAAAAGGAATGGATTACAATCAAAGAAAGAAATTCTTTAATGATTTAAAACATTACTTTTGGGATAATCTTTACTTATATAGGCATGGTATAGATGGGATAATCACGAAATGTGTACCTGAGCATGAGATAAAGGCCATTCTTAAAGCTTGCCACGATAGTCCTTATGGAGGACATCACGCCGGTAATAGTACTGCATCTAAGGTCTTGCAGTCAGGTTTCTACTGGCCTACAATAGTTAAAGATTCCCATGAATATGTTAGGAATTGTGATGCTTGCCAATGTATGATTAATATTTGTAAAAGACAGGAAATGGCTATGAAATATAACTTAGTAATAGAGCCATTTGATGTATGTCGAATGAACTTTATGGGACACTTTGTCCCCTCTAACGATTATACTCATATTCTTGTTGCTATAGACTATGTTACTAAATGGGTGGAAGCTATACCTAATTCTCATGCAGATGCAACCACTTCTATCAAAATGATCAAGGATGTCATCTTACCCAGGTTTGGAGTTCCCCGGTTTTTTATTACTGATGGTGGAACTCATTTTATGAAGGGAACTTTTAACAAGATACTTCAAAAGTATGGAGTAGACCATCGAGTGGCCTCACCTTACCACCCTTAAACCAGTGGACAAGTGGAATTATCGAACCGAGAAATCAAGGTCATACTTTAGAAGACAGTGAACATGTCAAGAAAGGACTAGGCTTTGAAGCTTAATGATGCACTATGGGCGTATTGTACAGCTTTCAAGAATCCTATGGGAATGACACCATATAAAATGGTTTACGGTAAAAATTGTCACCTTCTATTAGAACTTGAGCAAAAGGCTCAATGGGCTATTAAAACTATGAACTTTGATTTTAAAACTGGTGGGGGAAAATGACTTTTAGATATTCATGCTTTGGATGAACTCAGGAATGAGGCCTATGAAAATACTTGCATATTTAAATAAAAAGTGAAGAAATGGCACGATAAAAAATTAGAAGGCAAGGAATTTAAATCGGGTGAAAAAGTTTTGCTTTACAACTCTAGGCTTAAGATTTTTGCAGGAAAATTGAAATCCAGATGGGAAGGACCTTATGAAGTCGAGGAGGCATATCCCTCGGGAGCGGTGATATTGAAAAATACTACACCCTATTTTCATATCGTTAATAGGAAGCAATTGAAGCATTTTAGAGTTGGAGAGGTCAACACCACTAAGGTAGTCTCCTTGATTTCGGCTGAGGAACTTAACGAAGTGAGGTAACAAAATCTTATGTTTATGGATCTTTGCTGGTTTGGAGTCTTTTCAGCATGTTTCGCCTCGCTCTTTGTTCTTCTTTTATTTTTATGGATTTACTGGACTAATTTTCGACCTGGTACGGGCGGGCTGTACAGGCAACTGTGCACGTACCATTGGTTGTTAATGGGTCGGACGCTCCGAGTACTTTTCTGCATTTCAGTACGACCAGGCCCTACGGGCATATACGTCCGTACCATAGGTCGTTATCGATATTGTTGTCGTGTTGTTCCAAGCTTTCTATTATTCTTGTGTTTTGAATAAACAGAGTAGGTGGTAAGTAACCAATATGGGAGCACGGTATGGACAGGGCCCTCCCTACTGAACTCCGTAACCGACTCCGCCCCTTTTCTCTAGGTTTTCTTTTATCTATTTACCTCTTTCTCTTTCTTTATTGTTTTGACTTTCGTTGTTCAATCTCACATCTTGAGTCTCCTTCCTCCCACCTTACAATGAAACCTCATATCTTACTTGATTACTCAAAGACTATGCAGCCTTTTCATATCAAGAAGATCTGGACCAAGAAGGAGGGCGCCTCTAAATCACAAGCCAAGAAGAAGGGATCCAAAGGAGATACTTCATCTCCCTCTTTTTGCGAGCCCTCGCAAGTCATTCCACTCCCCATCTAGGAAGATATGTTCCCGGAAAAGTTGGATATGCTTAGGCACGTGGAACAGAGGAAGACCAAGGGAGAATTGTAGGGGTTCGTAGCATGGAAAACAAAAATAATTCTACCGCATGCACACAAACAAGCCAAGATCTATCTACTAGATTGTAGCAACGAGTCGATAGAAGCACTCACCCTCGAAGATTCCAAAGCGTTAACGAGATCATATTCTCGTGGGTGATGTAGTCGTACACTTGCCGATCTCAAGATCGCGTAGACGATCCTTCCGGTGCTGCGTTCTGGCAGCGCTTCCACAGTCGGTCACACGTTCGGTAGTCGATGAAAACCTTCCTCTCCCTTGTTCCAGCAGGCAGCGGAGGTTGTAGTTCTCCCCTCGCGATTCCGGCAGCACGACGGCGTGGTGTTGGAGGTAGAGGGAAGATCCCGCAGGGCTTCGCCTAAGCCGGTGCGAGTCATGTTGGATCTAGGGTTTCTTGGTGATCTAGGGTTTAGAATACCGGGAGGAGGAGGTGTCGGCGGCGGCTAGGGCGACAGCGATGGGCCGGCAGCGGCGCAAGGCAGCGGCGGCGCGGCGGCGGCTTGGCGGCGGAGGCGGCGCGGGTGTGGGAGGGCTAGGGCTTGGTGTTTGGGGCAGCCCTCCCCCTCTATTTATGAGAGGGGGGTCAGCCTTGGGAGGGGTGGGTTTGAATCCAAACCCAAACACAAGTTGGATTGAGAGAAGGACTCTTTCCTTCTTCCACTAGGAAACCATTGTTCCAGTTTGACTTTTCAAACTTCCCGTTTGACTTTCAATTTAGAGCTTTAATTCTCTCTTGCAAATGCCCAAACCAAGTGACCTAGGATATAATCCAATCATTCCTTTTATCCATGACACATTCATGGTCCATTCCCCTTCCGGACCGGTGAACCTCTTAGACCCTTCTAGAACATCTCCGATGAAAACATCGGAATCTTTCCCGAACTCCGAAATCGGACTTTTCTTATATGAATATTATTCTCCGGACCATTCCGGATCTCCTCGTGATATCCCAGATCCCATCCGAGACTCCAAACAACATTCGGTATCCCTACTAACATTCCATATCTACTAAACAACATTGAAACCTTAAGTGTGTCTCCCTACGGTTCGTGAACTATGCGGACATGACCGAGACACTTCTCCAATCAATAACCAATAGAGGAATCTGGAAATTCATATGGCTCCCACATATTTCTACGATTACTTTGTGATCTAATGAACCACTTACATACGATACCAATTTCCCTTTGTCTCACGATAGTTTACTCGTCCGAGGTTTTGATCATCGGCATCTCTGCATACCTAGTTCAACCTCGTTACCGATAAGTACTCTTTTCTCGTTCCCGTGATATGTGATCCCTTGTGAGCCAGTCACATGCTTGCAAGCCAATTGGATGACATTCCACCGAGAGGGCCCAGAGTATATCTATCCATCATATGGATGGACAAATCCCACTCTTGATCCATGTGCATCAACACACACTTTCCGAACAATCAATGCCACCTTTATAGCCACCTAGTTACGGTGTGGCGTTTGATGTCATCAAAGTATCCTTCCGGTGATGGTGATTAGCATGATCTCATGGTCGAAGGAATTAGGTTACTATGTATCAGAAAGCTTATAGCAAATGAACTATTGAAATGACTTGATCTTTATTCTACGCTTATCTATAGGAGTATGTCCATCATACTATTCTCCTAATGATATGATCTTGTTGTTAACAACATCTCAATGTTCATGATCGGGAAACCACGATCATCTATTAATCAACAAGCTAGTATTACAAAGATGCTTTACTAGGGACTCTAATTTTGTATACAAATCACACAAGTATTAATGTTTCCGGTTAATACTATTATAGCATGAATGTAAACATTTATCATAAACACAAAGATATAATAATAACCACTTTTATTATTGCCTCTAGGGCATATCTCCAACAGTCTCCCACTTGCACTAGAGTCAACTAATCTAGATTACATGGTAATATACCGAACACCCATGGCGGTTTGGTGCTGGTCATGTTTTGCCCTCGGGAGAGGTTTAGTCAACGGATCCGCCATATTCAGATCTGTGTGTACTTTGCAAATCTTTATGTCACCATCTTGGAAATGCTCTCGAATAGCGTGAAAACGTAGCTTGATGTGCTTCAACTTCTTGAGTGACCTTGTTTCTTGTGCATTGGCTATGGCGCCCATGTTATGACAGTAGATAGACATTGGGTCCAGCGCACTTGGAACGACAACGAGCTCTGTAATGAACTCCTTCATCCATACCGCCTCATGTGAAGCCTCCGAAGCATCTATGTATTCCGATTCAGTTGAAGATCTCGCCACAACTCTTTGCTTTGCACTCCTCCAGCTAACTATTGCACCATTCAAAGTAAATACATATCCAGATTGAGATTTAGAATCATCCGGATCGGTGTTCCAACTAGCATCGGTGTAACCATTAACAACGAGCTATTCATCACCTCCATAAGAAAGAACCATATCCTTCGTTCTTCTCAAGTACTTAAGGATGTTTTTGACCGTTGTCCAATGATTCACTCCTAGATCACTTTGATATCTGCTAGTCAAACTAACAGCATATGCAATGTCGGGTCTAGTAAATAGCATGGCATACATAAGAGATCCTATGGATGAGGCATAGGGAGTCTTACTCATCCTTTCTCTATCTTCTGCCGTTGCAGGACTTTGAGTTTTACTCAAGGTCGTATTGGGTAACATGGGCAATAACCCTTTCTTGCTATCTTCCATTCCAAACGTCTTTAGAACTTTGTCCAAATATGTACTCTGTGATAATGATATTAGGTGTCTCGATCTATCTCTATAAATCTTTATGCCTAATATGTAAGCTGCTTCGCCAAGATCTTTGATTGAAAAACTATTATTCAAATAATCCTTAACACTATTAAGAAGGTCTACATAATTCCCAATCAACAATATGTCATCTACATATATTATTAAGAATGCTATAGAGCTCCCACTCACTTTCTTGTAAATACAAGCTTCTCCATAAGTTTGTATAAAACCAAAGCTTTTGATTACCTTATCAAAACGTTGATTCCAACTTCGGGATGCTTGCTTCAATCCATATATGGACCGTTGAAGTTTGCATACCTTGTTAGCATCTTTAGGATTGACAAAACCTTTGGGTTGCATCATATACAACTCTTCATCAATGTCTCCATTGAGGAACGCTGTTTTGACATCCATCTGCCATATCTCATAATCATAATATGCAGCGATTGCTAACACAATCCTCACAGACTTTAGCTTTGCTACTGGTGAGAAAGTCTCATCGTTGTCAACTCCTTGAATTTGTCGAAACTCTTTTGCGACAAGTCGAGATTTATAGACAGTAACATTACCATCAGCATCTGTTTTCTTCTTGAAAATCCATTTGTTCTCTACAGCCTTCCGGGCATCCGGTAAGTCCACCAAAGTCCATACTTGGTTTTCGTACATGGATCCAATCTAGGATTTCATGGCTTCTTGCCATTTATTGGAATCTGGGCTCATCATCACTTCCTCATATGTCGCAGGGTCATCGGTGTTGTCCACCAACATGACACTCATAACGGGATCATACCAATCAGGAGTGGTATGAGTTCTCGTTGACCTGTGAGGTTCCGTAGTAACTTCAACCGAAGTTTCATGATCAACATCATTAGTTTCCTCTCTTATTGGTGTAGGCGCCACATGAACTACTTCTGGTGCTATGATACTCGCAAGTTCGAGAGAAGGTTCAACAACCTCATCGAGTTCTACTTTCCTTCCAGTCACTTCTTTCGAGAGAAACTCCTTCTCTAGAAAGGATCCATTCTTGGCAACGAAGATTTTGCCCTCAGATCTATGATAGAAGTTATACCCAATAGTTTCCTTCAGGTATCCTATGAAGACGCATTTTTTCGCTTTGGGTTCAAGCTTGTTGGGCTGTAACTTCTTGACATAAGCTTCGCAACCCCAAACTTTAAGGAACGACAATTTAGGTTTCTTCCCAAACCATAATTCATACGGTGTCATTTCAACGGATTTAGATGGTTTCCTATTTAAATTGAATGCGGTTGTTTCTAATGCATAACCCCAAAACGATAGAGGTAAATCTGTAAGTGACATCATAGAACGAACCATATCTAAGAGAGTTCGATTACGATGTTCGGACACACCATTACGTTGTTGTGTTCCCGGCGGTGTCAATTGTGAAAGTATTCCTCATTTCTTCAAATGCTCGCCAAACTCGTAACTTAGATATTCACCTCCATGATCAGTTCGTAAAAATTTAATCTTCTTGTTACGTTGATTCTCTACCTCACTTTGAAATTCCTTAAACTTCTCGAAAGTTTCGGACTTATGTTTCATGAAATAGATATACCCATATCTACTCAAGTCATCCGTGAAGGTAAGAATATAGCGATAACCACCGCGAGATGCTACACTCATTCGACCACACACATCGGTATGTATGATTTCTAATAAGTTCGCAGCTCGCTCCATTAAACCAGAAAATGGGGTCCTAGTCATTTTATCCATCAGACATGCTTCGCATCTTTCAAGTGATTCAAGAAGTCCATCGGAATGCAGTTTCTTCATACGCTTCACTCCAATATGACCAAGACGACAGTGCCACATATAGGTCGATTTATCACTCAATTTCAAACGTTTAGCTTCAATGTTATTAATGTGTGTATTACCACAATCGAGATTCAATAAGAATAGACCATCTATCAAAGGTGCATGTGCATAAAACATATTACTCATATAAATCGAACAACCATTATTCTCGGACTTAAACAAGTAACCGTCTCGCAATAAACATGATCCGGATATAATGTTCATGCTCAACGTAGGCACCAAATAACAATTATTTAAGTATAAAACTAATCCCGATGGTAGATGAAGAGGTAGCATGCCGACTGCGATAACATCAACCTTTGATCCATTTCCAACGCGCATCGTCACCTCGTTCTTCGCTAGCTTCCGTTTATTCTGCAGCACCTGTTTCGAGTTACAAATATGAGCAACCGAACCAGTATCAAATACCCAGGCACTACTACGAGTACTAGTGAGATACACATCAATAACATGTATATCAGATATACCTTTCTTCTTGATGTTGCCGTTCTTCAAATCCGCCAAGCTTAGGGCAGTTCCGCTTCTAGTGACCTTCTCCCTTGCAGTAAAAGCTCTCAGTATCAGGCTTAGGCCTAGCCTTGGTCTTCTTCACCGGCGCGGTAACTTTCTTACCGCCCTTCTTGAAGTTTCTCTTTTTCTTAGACTTGCCTTGCTTCTTGAATTTGGTGGTCTTATTGACCAACAACACTTGGTGCTCTTTCTTGATCTCCACTTCTGCAGAGTTTAACATGGAGAAGAGTTCGGGCAACGACTTGTCCATGTTTTGCATATTGTAGTTCATCACAAAGTTCTTGTAACTTGGTGGTAGTGATTGGAGGACACGGTGAATCCCCAAAGCATTAGGTATCACTATACCTAAGCTTTGAAGCTTGCTTGCGTGCCCAGACATCTTAAGCACGTGTGAAAGAGCATTTCCTATCCCTAGTGATTTTGGTGTTTTATAACAACACACATATCGGACTAATTATTTGCCAAGTGTATCGCAGGTGCATTGAACAGTTTTGCAATGTTCAAAAACTGTCTGACTGGCGCGGTACCAAAAAGCGGTATTTTCGCTTTTTGCTACCGGACCAGACAGAAGGCTTAGACTAACTGTCAAAAAGCCTCTGCCGGGCTAGGTACTAAAAAGCGGTAGTACCGCATTTTAGTACCTAGCGCGACAATAGCTTTTTGACCACTTGTCAAAAGCTTCTGCCTGCTCTGGTACTAAAATGCGGTAGTACCGCATTTTAGTACCGCTCGGGGCAGAGACTTTTTGTATGTTGGCAAAAAGCTTCTGTCTGCCTAGGTAGAAAAATGCGGTAGTACCGCATTTTGCTACCGGGCGTGACAGAGAGTTTTTTTCTCGTCTCAAACTGCTGATTCCACTACGTCCGGTAGTACCGGTTGCCACTTGCGGTACTACCGCTTTATGGTAGCATCAATAGTAGTACCACTGTGGGCAGGACTTGATGAAGTTTGAAAGAGGGTGGTCTGGTACCAGGTCCGGTAGTACCGGAGTTCTCCGATAGTACCGCTTGAACTTCCGGTACTACCGCTGCAGTAAAAGCTCCAACGGCCAGATTTCGTGGAGGGGTATAAATACCCCTCCACCTACCTTGGGATAAGATGCTCAGCCACATTAAAGGCAAGACCACCATTGGAGCCACTCAATCTTCAAGATCTCCTCATTCCACCACCCAAAGTCCTTGATCTTTGGGGAATCGAAGGAGGAGGCCCTGATCTACTACTTCACCAAAAGAGATCTTCATTTCCCCCTCATTTCATTGAGCGCCCCTTTGCTCTAGTGTTTTCTTGGAAACCCTAGTTCTTGTTTTGGTTCTTACAAGCTTGTCTTTGATTGCTTTGACAGCTTGCTTGTATTTGGGAGCCTCCGATTAAGTTGTGGATGTGTGCCCCAAACTTGTAACGGTGCCGGCTTCCACCTTGAAGGTTGCCAATATAGTGGAAGGTGAATCGATCCCATTGGGGTGAGATTCATCGGAGAACAAGGGAGGCCTCTTTTGGCGTTGGTGGTTTGAAACCACCCCCTCTCCAAACGTAGACGTACTTCCCCTCAAAAGGAAGGAACTACGTAAAACAAATCCTTGTGTCTCCGCGCCCACTTTTTGGTTACTTCTATCCTTTACCACACCTTACTTGTTACTACTTTGTGTTGTGGTAGCTCTTGCATAATTGTCATATAGGTAAATTCACCATAGTTGCATTATCTAGAGAATTTACCTTATTGCCAAACCTTAATTTGAAAAAGAAGAAAATTTGAAGTAGCACCTATTCACCCCCCCCTCTAGGTGCCCATACGGTCCTTTCAATTGGTATCAGAGCCTCAGCTCTTTATTCGGGCTTTACCGCCTAAGAGAATATGGGTAGCAACGAAGGGGATGGTGGTAGTGAGCCGACACCGGTGACCATGGAAGATCTCAAAAACTTGGAAACAAGATTGAGCTCTTCCTTGGTCAACGAAGTCAAGAAGATGCTCGAGCAACTTCTTAAAGACAAAGAAGGCTCATCAACCCCATCTCCTCAAGAGGATCAACCATCCATTTTACCTAAAGGGAATACGCCTATCCCCCGAGGGTATGGTGGTGGGGGGTAAACTAGACAACGTTAATTCCTCCACACACAATGATGGTGGGAAGGGTGAGCACCGTGATTCATGGTACTCTCCCGACCCTCCAATCCCTCACCCTCATGTATACAATAGAGGTGACCCACCTAAGCTTGAACAATCTGCTACTTTTGCTCAATGGCAATCACTAATGAGAACTCATATGCGCAGCTCTTGCATTGAACTTTGGAACATCATCGAGCATGGACTATTTATTGGGGATCCAAACAACTTGACAAGAAGAGATATTGTTAATAGTCAACTCAATGCCACTGCTTTGCATATGATTCAACAAGGGTTGGGGACAAAGGATTATCCACACATTGAGCACTTTAACATTGCCAAGGAAGCTTGGGATGCTCTCACTGTGTTGTTTGTTGGAAATGAGACTATGAGGATGAACCGATATGATGCTCTAAGCAATGAAGCCGAAGGCTTCTACATGAAAGAAGGTGAAGATCATGAAGACATGTACCGAAGGCTCAAGACCACCGCCACCGCTTTTAGGAATGTGGGTGCCTCACATGTGGATGATGCTTGGATAAAAAGGAAATATGTGAGTGCACTCATGCCTTTTGATCCCACCAACTTGAAGAGCTTACAAGGAAGACACAACTACCATCTCATGACCTCAAATGAAGTTATGCAAGAGATGGACGCATTCAAGGTTGCCGCCAAAAATGCCAAAGATGCCCGTGCTCGTGCCCTAGGTATGAGCAATGTTGTCAATGTTGCTTTGAAGGCCAAAGTTGTGGACCATGGGGATGAAGATGATAGTGATGAAGGGCTTTCCATGGACCATCCCGATAAAGTCAAGATTGCTCATGGACAATATATGGCTTTCCATGCAAAGAATTTTTGGAAGAACCTCGCCAAGGCCAAGATGGAAATGCAACGGAGAAGCAATCCAAATGGAAAAGGAGAGAATACCACTAGGTTGAGAACTTGCTTCAATTGTGGTGACCGTTATCACTTTGTAGCAAGTTGCCCCTATGAGAAGAGAGAAGATCATGGTGGCAAGCTTGTGTTGAAGAAGACTCTCAAGGCACCTTACAAGAAACCTTTCATCAAAAAGAATCCCATCAACAAGAAGTCGGGAGAAATTGTCTTAATCACTCATGAAGAATTCTCCTCCGACAATGAAGATGATGAAGATGACGAAGAGGAAACTTCTCATGGTGTGGCTGCTCTAGCCACCACCTCTACTCCGACATTCTCACTCTTCGATTCTCCAAATGAGAACTCTTCCACCAAGAACGTCACTTGCCTTATGGCAAGAGGAACGGAGGTATCATCATCATCCCGCTCTACTCACTTAGATAATGATGAAATTCATGATGAGATGTCTCTTGATGTTAAAAAGGAATTAATTGCCTTTGATGAGTTTATGACTAACCTAGAAGGTGTGCTAAGCTACATTTTGGAAATATCTTAGATCAACTCTCACATACTCAAGAGCTTCTAGATGTAAGATGTAAACTTGGGCATGAACATATGATAGAGCTAGAGGCTTTAAATAATGCTCTAGAAGAAGAACAAGAAACTAGGTTGTCACTTGAATTAAAACTTGAAGGGCTTGATGAGGCCAATGACATTATTGTTAACAAACTCATAAAAGAGCGTGATCATGCTATTGCTAAATACAAAAGGGCTAAAAAGGACAAGATTGAGTTTGGTGTGGTTCATGAAAAACTTGCCGAGGACTTTAGTTTGCTTAACAAGGCTCACAAGGTCTTGGAGAGTGAACTCTTGTCACTCACAAAGTCCCATGAAACGCTTCAAACTCAATTGGCCAATATTCCTTCACCTAGTAACTTCATTCCATCTAGTAGCACAACTATTCTTGAAGAGAATGCTAGGTTGAAGGGGGAGCTTGCTAAGGCCACATTTCCACAAGGCAACAAGTCCATTGATGATCTTTTGAGAAAGCAAAGGCGTAGTGGTGATAAAGGGGGCATTGGTTTTGTTTCCAAAACCAAGAAGAAGAAAAATAAGAAGAAGAAGGACAAGCCCGCACAAGAGACCAACAAGACCATTGTGGAGAGTAAGACCACAAGTGGTAAAACTATGTCTCATGATGATTTTGCGGGAAGTGCTAACCCTCACTATGTTCTAATGCATGATTATTATGGTGATGTGTATGCACAATATGTTGGTCCTTATGATGGTTATATTGCTTGGTCTATTTGGGTTCGCAAGACCCTTGTTGCTAACAAAAGAGGACCCATTGAAAAATGGGTACCTAAAAATTAGCTTGATCTTTTGTAGACTTATGCTTCCGGAGGGTCAAAATGGGTGCTTGATAGTGGTTGCACAAGTCATATGACCGGAAGCTCGTCTATTGTCAAGGACTTAAAGCCAAATGATGATCTAATCACTGTGACATATGCCGACAAGTCAAAGTCTAAGGTAATGGGTTTTGGCAAAGTTGTGGTTGCTCACGACATTACACTCGTGAACTTCATGCTTGTTGAGACCCTTGGGTACAATTTACTTTCAGTCTGTGCTCTTGGAAATATGGGTTTTTCCGTCTTTATACATAATGATCTTGTGGTCCTCATGTGGAGCAAGTCTCTCAAGGTCGCTTTCGTTGGGTATGTCGAACATCACTTGTATGTGGTGGACTTTTCAGGGCAAGCCACTACAAGTGCGATGTGCTTATTCGGGAAGGCCGATGTGGGTTGGTTATGGCATCGCCGACTGGCCCATGTCAATATGAGAACTTTGCAAAGTCTCCACAAGGAGGGCCATATTGTTGGACTAAAAGAAAATGTTTCCTTTGCCAAAGATCGTGTTTGCAGGGCATGTGTTCTAGGGAAGATGCATGATGCTCCTCATAAGCCCAAGAACCGCATCAAGTCCACCAAGATCTTGGAGCTCCTTCACGTGGACCTCTTTGGTCCTCCATCTCATGCAAGTCTTGGTGGGAAGAAATATTTCTTGGTGATTGTTGATGACTTTTCAAGATACTCTTGGGTTTATTTCTTCAAGTTGAAGAGTGAGACTCAAAAGACTTTTATCGACTTCATCAACTTGGTTCAACGGCAATACAATGTTCCCGTGTTGATCAGAAGAAGTGACAACGGCACCGAGTTCAAGAACTACACCTTGAATGATTTCCTTAGTGATGAGGGGATTAAACATCAATATTCCGCTGCTTACACCCCTCAACAAAATGGTGTGGCCGAAAGGAAGAACCGGACTCTTATTGAGATGGCTAGGACCATGTTGGCGGAGTTTAAATCTCCATACAACTTTTGGGCCGAAGCCATCTCCACCGCTTGCCATGCTTCAAACCGGCTCTACCTCCGCAAAGAAATCAACAAGACTCCATATGAAATACTTACCGCTAACAAGCCCAACATATCTTACTTCCGGGTGTTCGGTTGTAAGTGTTTCTATCTCATAAAAGGTGTTCGTTTGTCTAAATTCGAGTCTAAAGCATTAGAGGGTATTTTTATTGGCTATGGTCTCGAATCTCACACTTATAGAATCTATGATAAGCTCTCCGGAGCCGTCATAGAATCTTGTAGTGTGACCTTCGAAGAATATGATGGTCCCGAAGGGGGGCGTGTTGATGCTTGTGATGCAGATGATGAAATGCCTCAGGATGCCATAGGAAGAATGGGTGTGGGATATATCCGCCCCGTTGAGGAACCCCTTATGGCGGATCGAGAAGAACTATGCTCCACTCAAGTGGAGCCCTCATCTTCACAACCTCAACATGCTCCATCCATCGAAGAGGACATTGACTCAAGCCAAAGACAAGATGTGGACCCTCAACATGGTGATCAAAGTGTCAACTCCAGTCAAGGGGGGCTTGGTCCATTCAACGGATTGTCATGTGGTGCCAAGTCAATTTGTCAAGGAAGATCCGTACAAGCTGCTTTGAGACAAGCTCAAATTGACGCTAGAAGTGCACTTGATCAAGACCAAGGTCAATCTTTGCCTCCCAATGTAGAGGATGACTCCAATGATGATCAAGGTCAAGATGATGGTCAAGACGAGGATCAGAATGATGAAGAGGGTCCCCCAAGAAACAACACGGAGATCCACGCTCGTCGCGAAGAAAGAAAGGAAAGAATGTTGGAAATAAGAGATCACACTCTACAAAATGTAGTTGGTGATCTAAGGAAAGGTATTTCCACAAGAGCACAATTGAAGAGGTTCAGTGAACACCAAGCTCACATCTCCATGATTGAACCAAAGAAAGTGTGGGAAGCTCTTGAAGATTCGGATTGGTTAGAGGCTATGCATAAAGAGCTCAACAACTTTGAGAGAAACAAAGTATGGAAGTTAGTTGAGAAGTCAAAGGATTGCCGCAATGTTATTGGAACAAAGTGGATATTCAAGGACAAGCAAGATGAGCATGGAATTATAGTAAGGAACAAGGCTAGATTGGTTGCACAAGGGTTTTCTCAAATTGAAGGCATTGATTATGCAGAGACTGATGCGCCCGTGGCTCGCCTTGAGTCCATCCGTATCCTTCTTGCTTATGCGGCACATCATAACTTTAAGTTGCAACAAATGGATGTAGAAACTGCATTTCTTTATGGTCCATTAAATGAATTGGTATATGTTAAGCAACCCCCGGGATTTGAGGACCCCAACTTCCCAAACCATGTCTACAAACTTGATAAGGCGCTCTATGGGCTCAAGCAAGCCCCACGCACGTGGTATGAGCACCTTAGAGAGTTATTGTTTGACCGTGGCTTTGAGGCTGGGAAAATCGATCCCACTCTTTTTACTAAGAGGGTCAATGGGGAGCTTTTTGTATGCCAAATATATGTTGATGATATTATCTTTGGCTCATCTAACAAAGCTTTTAATGATGAATTCTCAAAGCTTATGACTAGTAGGTTCCGGATGTCTTTGATGGGAGAGTTGAGAGTATTTCTTGGCTTTGAGATCAAGCAAGTTAGAGGAGGGACATTATTCAATCAAGCCAAGTATACTCAAGATAAGCTCAAGAGATTCAAAATGCAAGATTTGAATGGAGCTCCTACTCCCATGGCTACAAAGACTCATCTAGAACAAAATCCAAATGGTAAAGATGTGGCTCAAAAGGTATACTGGTCTATGATTGTTTCTTTGCTTTAACTTTGTGCATCTAGACCCGATATTGTGTTGAGTGTAGGTGTGTGTGCAAGATTTCAAGCGGCTCCTAAGGAAAGCCATTTAATGGCGGTCAAGAGAATCTTTCGATATTTAGTTCATACCCCATTTTATGGTCTTTGGTATCCTCGAGGCTCAACATTTGCTCTTTGTGGATACACGGATTCGGATTGGGCGGGGGACAAGGATGATATAAAATCAACATCCGGGGCTTGCCAATTCCTTGGTAGGTCCTTGGTATTTTGGTCTTCTAAGAAGCAAAATTGTATATCTCTCTCCATCGCCGAAGCCAAGTATGTTGCTGCCGCTAGTGCTTGCACTCAATTGCTATGGGTGAGGCAAACTTTAAAGGAATATGGTGTCCATTGTGACAAATTGCCTCTTCTATGTGACAATGAAAGTGCCATCAAAATCGCATACAACCCAGTGGATCACACTAGGACAAAGCATATTGAGATTCGTCATCACTTCATTAGAGATCATGTTGCTCGAGGTGATATTGATCTATCCTATGTTTCAACCAAAGATCAACTTGCCGATATCTTCACGAAGCCACTTGACGAAGCAAGGTTTTGCTACTTGAGGAATGAACTAAATATCATAGATTCAAGGAGCTTTACTTGATTATCTTGCACTCTCACCTAATATTCGACCCATATTTGGTTTAGGTGTAGGCATGGACATATGGGGGAGTGCGGTCCTAATTGATTGGACCATCCCTCCCCCCATTATGCGCAAAGTAAACAAAATCATTCCTCTTAATATCATTTTGTGATATGTGAGCTTAATGATGAGTTTCGGTAATGGACCCAAGATATATCTTCGTGGTGCCAAGCCGAGTATACTCAAATATGGTGGCCTAGGCCACCGCCCCCTCTCAATGGAGAGGTTGACGTGCTTACTCGTGTTTGTCACTTTTTGAATTGGTTCTTACTCATGTTTGTCATCCTCTAGTTGGTTTTGTTCTTTTGGTCGTGCACTCACATTTGGCTCTCCATATGTTTTTAGTAATTTTTGAGTGCATTGGCCCATATCAGTGTGACTCTCTAAACCCATACCATTCTTATCCCCCAACAAAACCCATCTACTCTGCACAAGAACCTTCCATTTTATGTATCTTGGCTCTCTGTCCTGATGGTCACGGTACTACCGGGTCTCATAAGCGGTACTACCGCCAAACGGTACTACCGAACATTTCTAGAGGTACTACCGCCTCTGGTTTTGTTTCCAGGGTCCTGCCTCGAAACTTCCCAGGTGCGGTACTACCGGTTGGTATCTCTGGTACTACCGCATAGCGGTACTACCGCCCTTGGAACCGGTACTACCGCTTGTGCGTGTCGGTTAAGACTGGAGACGGGGGAGAGGCACCCCTCAGTGCCTCGTTCATCCCTCGTCTCCACTCCTCACCAGCGCCACCGCAGGGGCAAGAGGACGCCGCAGGAGCCCCGCCCTTCCCTCCTTCTCCCGAATCCACACCGGATCCGGCCTCCCTACGGGCTCCTCCTTCTTCCCCACCGTCATGGACACCGGTACTACCGCCCTCCTCATCTTATCACTTGTTTTCTCCATTGAATCTAGGGTAACTTTGATTCTTGGTTAAAACTCGTATTCTCGAGGTTTTATCGTGTGCTATTTACCAGATCTACCACTTTGTCCGATGGAAATCGTGTTTTACAACAAATTTACTGCTCGTACATGGATTTCTAGTCTAGATCTGCACTGTGGTCGCGGGCCGGTAGTACCGGGAATCTTTTTCGGTACTACCGCTTGGCGGTACTACCGCCAGTGCATATCCGGTACTACCACCTTGTACTGGCAGCAAAAAAAATTTAACACCAAGTTCCATCCTCTGTTTGTCTCAAGTTCTTGTGCCCTTACCCCTATGCTATCTCCCTCGTTCTTTCACGGGTGCAGGGGGTTCCCGGGGATCGCGCAAGCGCTCCAAAGCTCACTATGAGATCGAGGACTATGAGTCAGAATCAGAGACTCAGTCAGAAGAGGAGGTCATGCCTCAACCTAGTGCCCGTCTGAAACTGCCAACAACTCGTGGTCGTCGGGGTGGGGGGGTCAAGCAAAGTGCTGGTCATGGTAAAGCTCCTCCACCTCCTCCTCCCTCCGGTCCTCGCAAGAGCCACAGTTCCGGGCCATCTGGGCCAAAGCTGCTGTCTGATTTGTCTGAGACAGAATTTCATGCCCTGCGGGTGGTCAGTCCATATGGGACAGCTCGCTCTCATGCTCGAGAAAATAGCCTCTTCTTTATGGATTTTCAGGAGCGGGTGTTCCATGAGATTCTCATGAAAGATGACAAAATTGTGGTTCCTCAAAAATGGATCGAGATGAATCATGTGAGGAACAATCTGAACTACTTTGGTGAGGCCCTTGACATTTGCACCAACATTGGCTTGCTTCCCATTATGGAGTTCCGGTGCAACTATGATCCAATGCTCATTGCTCAGTTCTATGCAACCGTTCACTTTGCCAAGAATGATACTCGGACTCTCACCTGGATGACCGAGGGTGTTGTCAAGCAAGCAACGTTGGCTGAGTATGGGGCTATCCTCGGGTACGAATACCGTGGCAAGGACACTCCCGTTGGCTTTCGGTGCCATGCCAATGATCATCCCATGAAGAAAGATGTGCTTGCACCACTATACATCCGGGGGCGCGGAATCCCTGGAAAGATCAAAGGGCTCCTCCCTACATATGACATCTTGCATCGCATCTTTCGTGAGACCGTCGCCCCTCGTGCTGGGAATGTTGATGAGATACATGCCTTCATGGTAGATATTATGATGGCCACCTATCACCACCGTGACTCTGGCCTACCTATGGATGTGATGGATGTCATTTGGAATGAAATGGTCTATGCCACTTTTCAGAGGAGGGTGCCTCCTTTTGCTCCATACATCACGGCTCTCATTATTCTCAAGTGCCCTGTGATTTCCCGTGACTTGCCTTCTCTTCGTCTTGCCACCCACCGCCACAAGAATTTGTTGATCAAGACCCATCTCAAACCACGCAATGCGGATGGTCAGATTGTTGATGAGGATGGGAACCCGGTTGAGGAGGAATCAAGTGATGCTGCTGATGCGTAGCAGGATGCTGCATTTGTGGTCTCATGTCGCCAGTCCGCTCAGCCATCTTGGGCTAAGAGGTTTGAGGCCAAACTCAAGAAGATATTCTGCTTCCAAGTAGACAATCAGAAAGGCATGTACGAGGCCCATGTCTATGCCAAGAAGTCATGCGCTCGTCAGAAGGAAATGATGGAGGCTCAAGGCTTGACCGTTTCCAAGGGCTCCGAGAACAACATTACCCCAGAAGACCAATGGATCTCCAAGAATAGCAACTGGGAAGATGATGCCACCTCCTCCTTCCGTGCCCCGCCACCTCATGATGATGCATGGGAAGACTGGGTTGATGATGATGACGAGTGATCTCCGGTACGTTAGTGTTGCTCTTGTCCCTTTTTGGCGTCTTGATGCCAAAGGGGGAGAAGTTGCACATTAGGTATGCGGGATTTGCGAGGGAAAAGTCACAAGCTCGTTCTTGCCATTGATTTTATTCGCTTGTGAACTTTATTTGCTTGCCTCTTATTATGTGTGACTTACTATGTGTGAACTAACTATTTGTGCTATGTATGGTGAGACTATGTGGTTATCTTATGGATCCATCTTGTGTGTAATATGGCTATTCTCATTTGGATCCATCCTATGTGACAACCTTTCCCATTCCTAATCAATATTGGTCATCACATGTTATTTAGCAAAGGTATGTGCTCTATGTGCGACTTCTACTCCCAGGTAACTTGTTTGAGTGTATGGGGCTTGTTTCTACATATCTAGGGGGAGCCCCATCTATATATTGTCATCACTAGATTTCCCTGCAAAATGTGTGTTGTCATCAAACACCAAAAAGGGGGAGATTGAAAGAGCATTTCCTATCCCTAGTGATTTTGGTGTTTTATAACAACACACATATCGGACTAATTATTTTCCAAGTGTATCACAGGTGCATTGAACAGTTTTGCAATGTTCAAAAACTGTCTGCCTGGCGCGGTACCAAAAAGCGGTAGTACCGCTTTTTGCTACCGGACCAGACAGAAGGCTTAGACTAACTGTCAAAAAGCCTCTGCCGGGCTAGGTACTAAAAAGCGGTAGTACCGCATTTTAGTACCTAGCGCGACAGTAGCTTTTTGACCACTTGTCAAAAGCTTCTGCCTGCTCTGGTACTAAAATGCGGTAATACCGCATTTTAGTACCGCTCGGGGCAGAGACTTTTTGTATGTTGGCAAAAAGCTCTGTCTGCCTAGGTAGCAAAATGCGGTAGTACCGCATTTTGCTACCGGGCATGACAGAGAGTTTTTTTCTCGTCTCAAACTGCTGATTCCACTACGTCCGGTAGTACCGGTTGCCACTTGTGGTACTACCTCTTTACGGTAGCATCAATAGTAGTACCGCTGTGGGCAGGACTTGATGAAGTTTGAAAGAGGGTGGTCCGGTACCAGGTCCGGTAGTACCGGAGTTCTCCGGTAGTACCGCTTGAACTTCCGGTACTACCGCTGCAGTAAAAGCTCCAACGGCCAGATTTTGTGGAGGGGTATAAATACCCCTCCACCTACCTTGGGACAAGATGCTCAGCCACATTAAAGTCAAGACCACCATTAGAGCCACTCAATTTTCAAGATCTCCTCATTCCACCACCCAAAGTCCTTGATCATTGGGGAATCGAAGGAGGAGGCCCCGATCTACTACTTCACCAAAAGAGATCTTCATTTCCCCCTCATTTCATTGAGGGCCCCTTTGCTCTAGTGTTTTCTTGGAAACCCTAGTTCTTGTTTTGGTTCTTACAAGCTTGTGTTTGATTGCTTTGACAGCTTGCTTGTATTTGGGAGCCTTCGATTAAGTTGTGGATGTGTGCCCCAAACTTGTAATGGTGCCGGCTTCCACCTTGAAGGTTGCCAATATAGTGGAAGGTGAATCGATCCCGTTGGGGTGAGATTCATCGGAGAACAAGGGAGGCCTCTTGTGGCGTTGGTGGTTTTAAACCACCCCTCTCCAAACGTAGACGTACTTCCCCTCAAAAGGAAGGAACTACGTGAAACAAATCCTTGTGTCTCCGCGCCCACTTTTTGGTTACTTCTATCCTTTACCACACCTTACTTGTTACTACTTTGTGTTGTGGTAGCTCTTGCATAATTTTCATATAGGTAAATTCACCATAGTTGCATTATCTAGAGAATTTACCTTATTGCCAAACCTTAATTTGAAAAAGAAGAAAATTTGAAGTAGCACCTATTCACCCCCCCCTCTAGGTGCCCATACGATCCTTTCAACGTGCTCACTGACGGAGCTGCCCTCTTCCATCTTGCAGTTAAAGAACTTTTCAGAAGCCTCATAACTCTCAACTGCCGCGTGAGCCTCAAATATCATTTTGAGTTCACGGATAATGTCATGTGGGTCATGGTTCTCAAACCTTTTCTGAAGCTCCGATTCCAAACCATACAAGATAGCACACTGAACTGTGGAGTACTGATTCTTCCGAGTGAGGAAAACATTCTTTACCTCATCGGTAGCATCAGCTGCAGGCGGGTGACCCAGCGGTGCATCCAGCACATAGGTCAAATTACCAACATTGAGGACAATCCTCAAATTGCGGAACCAATCCGCGAAGTTGCTTCCATTGTTTTTCAACCTTTCTTTCTCTAGGAATGCATTAAAATTGATGGTAGGGGCCGCCATTGATCTACAACATATTTGCAATAGTTTAGACTAAGTTTATGACAAATTGAGTTCTAATTAATAGTTAAATTAATCTAGGTGAACACTCAAAACAATATCCCTCACATTGCTTTAGTGATCACACGAACCAAATCCACCACATCAAAACCGATCATCACGAGAGTTGATGTAGCTTCAATGGCGAACAATCAACATGTTCATCATATCTACTATATGACTCATGCTTTACCTTTCGGTGATCCGTGTTCCGAGACCATGTCTGTACATGCTAGGCTCGTCAAGATCAAACCTTAGCTTCCGCATGAGAAAATCTGGCCTGCTCACGTTGTATACACTTGCAGAATCTAACACACCCGATCATCACGTGGTGCTTCAAAACAATGAGCTTTAGCAACGGTGCTTACTAAGGATGAACACTTTATAACTTGAAATTTTTGTGCTTGAGGGATCATATTATAATGCTACCGTCGCAAACTAAGCAATACAAGATGCATAAAAGGATTAACATCACATGCAATTCATAATATGTGATATGATATGGCCTTTCTTCTTGTGCTTACGATCTCCATCTTCAAGCACGAACATGATCTCCATCATCACCGATATTGCGTCAAGGTCAATGGCGTCGCTTCATGGTTGTCGTCCACCAGCATCAACTATTATAACTACTTTGAATAGACACGCAGGTCTTTATGGAATTAAAAGACAACCATATGACCCCTGCCGGTTGCTGACTTACAATAAGGAACATTGCATACATCATATATAATCACAATCATGGCCATATCACATCACAGCACACCCCTGCAAAACAAAGTTCGACGCCTCTAATTTTCTTTGAATATTTTACATGGTTTGGGGCTTTCAATAAGTGTCATTGTAACTTACGAACAAGAACCACAACGTTGATATTTGAACTATCAAGTGCCCGTTGTAAATTGAATCTATACTATGATGGGAGAGACAAACACCCGCAAAGCCACTTATGCAATACAAGTTGCATGTTAAGCGTGGAGAAAGTCTCATGAACGATGTCATGTAAGGTTAGACCGGGCCGCTTCATCCCATCATACTGCAAGATGCAAAGTACACAAAAAGCAATTGATAATAAAAGAACCACCGCCCACAATGACCATTGTGTTCTACTCGTGCAACAGATCTACATATAGACACGGCTCTGATACCACTGTAGGGGTTCGTAGCATGGAAAACAAAAAATTTCTACCGCATGCACACAAACAAGCCAAGATCTATCAACTAGATTGTAGCAATGAGTCGATAGAAGCACTCACCCTCGAAGATTCTAAAGCGGTTAACGAGAGCAGATTCTCGTGCGTGATGTAGTCGTACACTTGCCGATCTCAAGATCGTGTAGACAATCCTTCCGGCGCTGTGTTCCGGCAGCACTTCCGCAGTCGGTCACACGTTCGGTACTCGATGAAGACCTTCCTCTCCCTTATTACAGCAGGCAGCGGAGGTTGTAGTTCTCCCCTCGCGATTCCGGCAGCATGACGGCGTGGTGTCAGAGGTAGAGGGAAGATCCCGCAGGGCTTCGCCTAAGCCGGTGCGAGTTATGGTGGATCTAGGGTTTCCCGGTGATCTAGGGTTTAGAAGACCGGGAGGAGGAGGTGTCGGCGGCAGATAGGGAGACGGCGACGGGCCGGCGGCGGCACGGCGGCGGCGGCTTGGCGGCGGCGGCGCTGATGTGGAGGGCTAGGGCTTGGTGTTTGGGGCAGCCCTCCCCCTCTATTTATGAGAGGGGGGCAGCCTTGGGAGGGGTGGGTTTGAATCCAAACCCAAACCCAAGTTGGATTGAGAGAAGGACTCTTTCCTTCTTCCACTAGGAAACCATTGTTCCAGTTTGACTTTTCAAACTTCCCGTTTGACTATCAATTTAGAGCTTTTATTCTCTCTTGCAAATGCCCAAACCAAGTGACCTAGGATATGATCCAATCATTCCTTTTATCCATGACACATTCATGGTCCATTCCCCTTCCGGACCGGTGAACCTTCTAGACCCTTCTAGAACCTCTCCGATGAAAACATCGGAATCTTTCCCAAACTCCGGAATCGGAATTTCCTTATATGAATCTTATTCTCCGGACCATTCCGGATCTCCTCGTGATATCCCGGATCACATCCGAGACTCCGAACAATATTTTTATCCCTATTAACATTCCATATCTACTAAACAACATCGAATCCTTAAGTGTGTCTCCCTACGGTTCGTGAATTATGCTGACATGACCGAGACACTTCTCCGATCAATAACCAATAGAGGAATCTGGAAATTCATATGGCTCCCACATATTTCTACAATTACTTTGCGGTCGAATGAACCACTTACATACGATACCAATTTCCCTTTGTCTCACGATAGTTTACTCATCCGAGGTTTTGATCGTCGACATCTCTGCATACCTAGTTCAACCTCGTTACGGATAAGTACTCTTTTCTCGTTCCCGTGATATGTGATCCCTTGTGAGCCAGTCACATGCTTGCAAGCCAATTGGATGACATTCCGCCGAGAGGGCCTAGAGTATATCTATCCATCATATGGATGGACAAATCCCACTCTTGATCCATGTGCCTCGACACACACTTTCCGAACACTCAATGCCACCTTTATAGCCACCCAGTTACGGTGTGGCGTTTGATGTCATCAAAGTATCCTTCCGGTGATGGTGATTAGCATGATCTCATGGTCGAAGGAATTAGGTTACTATGTATCATAAAGCTAATAGCAAATGAACTACTTAAATGACTTGATCTTTATGCTACGCTTATCTATAGGAGTATGTCCATCATACCATTCTCCTAATGATATGATCTTGTTGTTAACAACATCTCAATGTTCATGATCGGGAAACCACGATCATCTATTAATCAACAAGCTAGTATTACAAAGAGGCTTTACTAGGGACTCTATTTTCGTTTACAAATCACACAAGTATTAATGTTTCCGGTTAATACTATTATAGCATGAATGTAAACATTTATCATAAACACAAAGATATAATAGCCACTTTTATTATTGCCTCTAGGGCATATCTCCAACAAGAATCTCTACCAAACCCTTATAGGTACAATCTGCGTGGATCTTCTCTTAAATATCCTTCCTGATCCTCTTCTCGCAAAGAGGGAAAACGCTATGAGATTCGAGAAAAGATCAAATATCTTGAAAATATCTCTAAAGCTTGTGTTGAAACTATTGGGGAAGGAGTTCTCTTACTGGATGATGGGAAAAGACCTAGAAAGAAAGGTCGATGACATTGACGGTAGAGTGCAACTTCTAACCAAAATTATCATGGAGATGGCTGATGACCAAAAGACTCTAAGCAAAATATTCACTGAACTGCATGCTGGGATCATGGATATGTCCACCAGATTCACATGTATTGCTCATGCATCCAGCCTCAAGGCGGATGAAGAAGAGGGAGATGATGATTTCTTCACTACCAAGAAGGAGTAAGCAAATGCAAGGAATTATTTGATCCACCCGGTTTGATTCCAAGCTCTGGGGGATCTGTGAGAGCCTTGTAATCTATCTTACAGTTTTTAGCATGTTTACTTTCCTGCACGCATGTTAGACTTTAATTCTAGAGTTTGCATTAGTTGCATCAACTTCGAGTTACCTTTATTCAAGAGAATATTTATATCCATCGGGTTGCGAGACTTTATGATATTTGAACGTGTGTTTTATTCATGATAATTATATTAGATGATTGAACTAGGTTGAGTGTTATGATACATGTAAAGTTATCATGATTTTAGGGACTTCCACACCAATAAAAATATTGTTTAGGCTATGAGAAGAAGAATTCTGGTGGCCATATCATAATTAAGAGTTTTTGAATCCATTGAAGTAGTGAGAATGGTAAAATAGCTGTACTAAAAAAAGATAGAAAAGAAAGAAAGAGTTAAAATATATACATATATAGAGATAGAAAAGATACGAAAAGAAGAAATAAGAGAGAACATCTATCAAAAGAGTCAAGTGTAGAAGAAAAAGAATGATCATGAATCTTCATTACTATACTAAGTGTCCGATACCTCTAAACTTAATGATTATATGATATGTTGAATCACTAGAAGCTTCTTATAATTTCATTAATACTAGAAAAGGTGTGGAAGCCTCTAAGTCATGTAATGTGTAATGGTATGGTAATACCCCCGAAGTTTCTCTACATTTGATGTTCTACTCCTGTTTCAATTTCTACCTCATTTATTGTAAAGACTCGTGCCTCATGAACATTATGATCTTGTCCATAAGCCATAATCACGAGCAAGAGACTAGCTTGGTGGAGTTGATGAGTCCAAAATTGAAGCATATTTACCTTTTGTTTTTGCATAAATAGAGTAGGAATCTTTGTATTTCACTATGTTTGCACGCACCTTTTTTTCTTTGTTTCAACAAGATCTCGAATCATTAAGTCTTATATGAACATATCAATTAGAGTTGTCATATTATGCTATAATATGATAATTTTAAGTGATACAAGTCATTTTATGGATTTATCTCCGCACCTGGGAGAATAACAAACAAGGGAAAACAACCGGTACCGATAATGAACGGTGGTACGAATAGAGCCTGCCTGTACCGTCCGCATGTACCATGTGTCATCGCGTTCGCCTCTTCAAATACTTTCAACTGGCAAAAACGAGAGGGAGATCCGACATTCACAGCCACCAGAAACCATGAAAAATCACATCTCAAAGGGATTTGAAGGAGGAACTTGGCTAGGGTAAATCCTAGCTGCTTCACGGATCATTGGAGGACAACGCATCATCCCCTCCATCATCAAACACTACATCAACATCACCACCACTACCCTCATCTATCATCTATTAGATCTTCTTGTAATTTCAGATTCAATTGTGGTTTGCATTAGATCTATTTCAGTACTTTTATCCATCCATTTGATTATGATGATGTTGTTGATTGCTTCCATGTGTGAGTAGTTCATTTGTTCTTGGGAAGATAGAGAAACCCTAGCACTATTATGAATTTGCAATAAAGATGATCTATTTTTGTGTCCACATGACTTGCCGGTCTATGATAGATTTATGATTTGTGTTTGATCTCTCTATTTAGATGGTATATGTAATCAGACGCATATCATTTTCCCTTGGGACTAAAGGGAGGGACAAATTCTTTGGACGTGTTTTGGAATCATACCCGAAATGGCCCCGTGACAGATTGTCATCGGCTCGTGACCTACACGGTCAAAGGACACATAAAGAGGGACTCCTTAAGCTAATTACGATATCCACGGGGAAACCCTTAATTGTGGTGGTTTGTATGGGTGACTGCTCTCAGACATCATAGTGGTTATTTAGAGGTGACCTCACTCTTGGCTCAACAAAGTTGCCTCCTACGAGCCTTGTAGTGAATATGTTATTATGGAACTCTCTCCACACATCTCATGACACAAGAAGTATGTTATCTTAAATTATTAATAATAACGGTACCATGATAGAGGTGTATCCTACATCCTCGATAACGTTTTATCCCTATTGAGTTCAACTATGCTTTCACACAACCTTGTTACTTGCTTTCTTTTACTCGTTTTAATTACTTTTATGCACACAACCAAAAACCTTTGAAACACTCTTTACTTGAGATCAAAGGCAACTTACAAGTATCCTTTGGTGGACAATGACGAGGGGCATTAAGACCTTTACCAATAGATCTCTGTGGATTTGATATCTTTACTTTAAAACTAGCTATAATTGATCCGTGAACTTGTAGTCATCAGTGACGAACATAGGCCCAAGGGGATACCGATAGAGGTACATGGTGGTGCACGACAATAGGAGGGACCATACTAGTGGATTGGAGTGGGGAAACGACAAAATATGAGAAATTATGCAATAATGGGGACTTGGGTCCATGAACTAGGGATGCGTGTCATCGATAACTAAGGTGCGGGGCTTGCTCATCAGAATAACGATCACAACAATAACTGAATTTGATGCGATCCACATGTAAGAAACCGAGTCAACATGACAGCAAGTTAGCCAGAGCAAATGATATCCAGCGTCAAACAAAACTAGGGGTATAGACGTAACGAATCCATTATTGCTCGTGGTATTTATCCAATTAGCCGATTAGTAGTGACATAGTGATAATTTATATGTGAACCGAGGACACAATCATAATAAACCCTATTATAAAAGTTTTTGCAGTATAGAGAAAAATTCAGACATATGAAATACCTAAGAACCTAAAACCAAAAGGGATATTCCATTTTTCCATTTCCCCTTTTTCATTTCCCCTCGTTCCTCTTATACTACCTTCGACATGTGCACTTGCCCGCCATACCTCATGCTTGCGCTGCCCCACATCACGACCGTCACCTCCCTATCTGCATTCTGAGTGTCTCGCTCACCCCTAGTGGCACGACTGTTGCCACATCCGCCTCCATCTCCATCAAAATCAGCCACTACAGTGCCCTAGTGCACCTCCACCTCCATAACGACATCGATAGCTCCTGCACTGCTCCACCCAACACCATTGCAGGTAGTGCCACGTCGCCTCTAAACCATGAGGCCCTACTCCTTTTGTCCAAGGTCGCTACCTTGTGTCGGCCACTATCACAAGCACCTCGCCAAGCCTCGCCATTGGGTATCGCTTCCCTAGCTCGAGGCCATCGTCGCTTCCCACACCTGCTTCAACTTCTTTCTGTGTGCTTGCTTGGCCGAATTTGGCCGAGGTTCACCGGAATTTGGCCAGATTCGGCAGCAATACATCATCGTTCTAAGCTGATACTTCCTTCCGTCCAACTGTATGGTATTTATGACCGACCATAAAATTTGCTCTGGGAACTAGGGACGTAAAGTACCGGATGCTCGTTTTAGGGTCACCTAAAAGAATTTAAGGGCTAACCAAGTGTGGCATCTAATTTGGACATATATTTTCCATCCAAAACTATAGAACACCAATTATTTTCCCGTTCAGGGAAGTTTACGGATCGACTAAAGATGCTCTTAGGCTAGACACAGTGCTAGTCATATGCACTATAAGAGAATCTCCACCAGGCCTGCTACCGGCACATGGTATGGGGACATCCCGACTTGCCGCTAGAGTTGGGGAGGGTGTCTTCCACCGGTTTTGTCCCATAATCTGCCTACCACTGATGGGGACTAGAGAGATGGGAGAGAAAGACGAGGTAGGGTGGGTGGTGAGAGGCCGACTATGGGCCTATTTGTCCCAATCCTACATGATGTTTTGTTGCCGCTATTGTCGACACTCTCTGTGGAGTCCCTGTAGGTAGTGGAGCTGGGGTGCCTCACGAAAATTGGAGCGCGACATACTACGGCAGGCGGCAGCCTTTGAGAGATCCTAGTATGGGATTTTTTTATCCAACATATGCAAAGTTTACTTGTTGCAGAAATAAATGTATCTATACATGTTTTAGTGCTAGATATAACTAATTCAGTGACAATTAATATGAATCAGAGGGAATAGATAATTTAGTGTTGCCATGGAGACGCTCTAACCAGCCTACTGGACTAGCATTAGTGGCCTAGATTCAATCATCGGCTATGTCTCAACATGCATTTGCTAAACAAAAATATATTATCAAACATAATGATTCATGTTAATACATTTTTTTTGGAAAAGAGTATATATTAATATCATAGGGATACCAAATACACCCAGTCTCTGCAACAACGCATGCCCTAGCAGCCTTACGAATGCACACAGCAAAAAAAAAGAATTACAAAAAAGAAAAGTCCCCTATAAAGAACTATTTCTCACAGCAACAACACTAACACCACCAGAACAACACCTGTAGTCCTCCACTCCAATAACAATGTCTTCAAGAAGGAAACAGTGCAGAAGCGCCGTCGTTGCCCGATCAAAGATCATAGGTTTTCATCCTGAGAAAGTCCTTGCTCTCAAAACAATGCCATCAAGGCCATTGCCAAGCACAACCAGTTAAGGTCAGACCTTGGATTTTCACCCTGCAAGGTAAGACTGGGAACTCCTCCTGTGTTGTCTCCCCCCATAAACAATCACTGTTGTGAGTCAGTAGCCAGTTCATCGTCGCCACAAAGACTCAAAATCACCATCGCTTCCTCATGTTTTCGCTTTCCTGACATTCTCCGCATTTGACTTCATCATGGCTCGAAGAATGACACTTGGTGGGAACAAACAGCAGAGCTTCGCCATGCTCCTGCTGAAACCAATCGGCCAGAAAAACAAGGTACGCACGACCGAAAACCTTCCGTTCCAGCAAACTCTAGGCCTATGCGCCCATGGAAGATCGCCGGCGGAGCCTTCCGGAACTCGACACTCCAGCCAATATCCACGAGGGCCAACATCAAGTAGATCTTCTTCTTCGCGCGGGAGGAACCCTAGGACCGCCTCCATTATTCAAGCACACCAGCAGGCCCCCACGCCACCGATCAGAACAGCAAAAAAGAAGGCAAGACAGCGCCGAAGAGGAGTAACAGATCGGACATAGAGGATCAGATCGAACCCATCTCTCATCGCGCCCGCAACCTCACTTTACAGCTCCGGCTCGCGTCCACCATGACCAGAAGGACCATGGCCTCGCCTGCATCCCACCGTCAATCATGTTAATACATAACCAATTTCAAAGAATCAATTGATACAGGGAGTGTGAACGACTTAATTTAAGAAAACAACACGAAGTCGCAGTCGCACTGACCACTCCCCTTTCAACAATCTGTGTTCAGATTAGATTAGTCCCGTACAATGCCCAGAGGCCGGACACATCAGTATTAGTACGCATGCTAACATTGCCGGGCGGATCCATGAATGCGAATGAAGTGTCAAGTAGTACAAAGCTTTTCTGTGGACATCTTATAAACTAATTAAACCGATAGCGATGCGTGTTAACGCGGATTCACACGAGAATAGTAGAAACCAGGAGATGTCCGGGGATTCTTTTTGGATCGTATGCAGGCATGCATCGTTGAAATATTCATCTACGCACTAGTATATTCTTTTCAGACTTTAGCTTGTATATATGTCTTAAATTCTTTTTTTAACCATGCCAGAGCCTTTTAAGTATTAAAATTAGAAGAGGGAAAGCAAAAAAAAAGTCTTAAAAAACAGAAGGGGCAGCACGAGCCAAAGAGAGAGAAAAATACTCATTCTGACCCATATTAGTTGACTCACATTTATCTATTTAGCAGTATCATTCATGTGAGACATTTCTAACCAACGACCCATATTAGTTAGACTCATATTTATCTATTTGGCACTATCATTCACGTGAACACTTCTGATCATGTGCCTCTTCTCGTCACCATTTCTACGGGTATCCCGAAAAGAGGCTTCTTCCGCTTTGAAGCTGCTTGGTGTGTGCACGGCCGCTTTCGCCTCGCCATGACCACAGTTGGACTATGGTCCACCGTTCTGATCCGAATGCACAAATTATGGCTAGACTCAAATAATGTCGGCTCTCCTGCAAGCAAGCGTTGGAAGAAACACTCTATCCCTTGCCTGGAAAGGGAAAAGGATTGCTGCCTCATGAACCTCTCAGATACCCTCGAGGAGAACCGACCTCTCTCTCGTCCTAAATCTCGCCTCCGGTCTCTTACTATGGATGCTCTTCATCTCTCAATCAAGGAACGCTCGATCTACTGGCGCACCCGTGCCAAAATTACAAAATTAAGTAAGCTCTTGAGGGAGATGAAAACACTAAATTCTTCCACATCTCTCCGACATGCCGTCTTTGTCGTAACTCTATCCCTGTCCTTGAGGACAACAGGGTGCAATACAAGTTGCACACTGACAAAGCGACAGTTCTAAAAAGCTACTACTGTACCCTTCTTGGAATTGTTCATCCCACGGAATGGCATTTCGACTTGCCCTCTCTCTACCACCGGTCGCACTCCGCCCCTGCCAACCTGTCCGACCCCTTCACCACCGAGGAAATTCGCGCGGCTTTCCTCTCCATGAACAAACTGTCCAGCCCCGGACCGGATGGTTTTGGGCTTTGCTTATTTTCCTCCTTGTGGGATCTTGTCTCCCAGGACGTCATCAATGTCTGCTCCTCCTTCCACGGCGTCTCTATTGATCTCACCCACATTAACAGAGCCTTCCTTATTCTGCTTCCCAAAACGAAGTCCGAAACTCATTCGTCTATGTTCCTTCCCATTGACACGTCCATTTTGCATCACTATTCTATATCATAATTTACTGTTATTCATTGATATATTTCTTATTAAGAGGTGATACTTATGTTGTTTCATCTATTTTTGCATGTTGGATGACTTTTAGGGGATGAACTGCCGGAGTCAGGATTCTGATGAAAAAAACGGTGTTTTGATGCAATATTCACGAAGATCAGAAAATTTCAGAAAATACATGGAAAATTCTATCTTTCCAGAAGAAGGATGCCAGAAGGGGAGGCTGAGTTGGGCCACAAGGGGCCCACACCCCCCCATGTCCGGGCCATCCTAGGCCACGCCACCAGGGGTGTGGCCACCCTGGCCCACCTCCTGCTCCGCCCTTTCGCCTATATCTTCTCCTCGAAACCCTAATACACGGGGAGCGACCACATAAAGATTTCGCCGCCTCTGCGGGGCGGAAACTACAGAGAGAGAAAGAGCTCTCCGGCAGACAGATTTCTGTCGGAAAATTCCTTCCTGGAAAGGGGAGATCGTCGCCATTAACACCGTCATCAAGATAGACTTCATCAGGATCATCATCATCATCCTCACCACCATCTCCACCAGAACCATCATCACCACTCCATCCCGCTGTAACAATTGTGTTGAATCTTGCATAGTTCTTAGGGGAAACTTTCGCGGTGTTGATTACTTTTAAAGTTCATTCTTATGAGTGGAACCATTGAATTATTGTTTATGTTCAGATTGTTATTCGTCATCATATCATCTCTGATCTTGATCCATATGATGTCTCGTCAGTAGTTAGTTTAGTTCTTGAGGACATGGGAGAAGTCATGTTGTTAGTAGTGGAATTGTGTTGAGATATTATTTAATGGTTTGATATTTAAGTTGTGGTGCTATTCTTCTAGTGGTGTCATGTGAACGTCGACTACATAATACTTTAATATTTATGGACCTAGGGGAATGCATTGTATATTTGGCTACTAATTGTGGGGTTGCCGGAGTGACAGAAACCTGAAACCCCGTTAGGAAACCTTTGCACAAGGGAGTGTAGGATCTCAAAATTTAATGTTGTGGTTAGGTTTTTATCTTAATTACTTTCTTGTAGTTGCGGATGCTTGCAAGGGGTTTAATCACAAGTATATATTAGTCCAAGTAAGGTCGGTACATTAGCACAGGTTCACCCACACAACACTTATCCAACCAAAGAAGATTAATCAACTATATGAAGCGAAAGCACTTGACAGTATTCCCATGTGTCCTCGAGAACGTTTGGTCCTCATAAGTAATACAACCGGCTTGTACTTTGCTAAGAAAGGATTGGGCCACTTGCTGCAATTATTTTTTGTCTTTATTTACTTGCACTTTATTTTTTTGCTTTATCAAAAAACCCTAAAACTTCGTTTGCTAAGTATTTACAGAGAATTCCTGATCCAAACCACTAGTCAACACCTTCTGCTCCTCGTTGGGATCGACACTCCTATTTATCAAAATTACTACGATACACCTCCTATACTTGTGGGTCATCAAGACTATTTTCTGGCACCGTTGCCGTGTTGGAGATATGCCCTAGAGGCAATAATAAATGTAGTTATTATTATATCTTTGTGTTTATGATAAATGTTTACATTCATGCTATAATAGTATTAACAAGGAAACATTAATACTTGTGTGGTTTGTAAACTTAAAATGAAGTCCCTAGTAAAGCCTCTATATAATACTAGCTTGTTGGTTAATAAATGATTGTGGTTTCCCTATCATGAACATTGAGATGTTATTAACAACAAGATCATATCGTTAGGAGAATGATATGGTGGACATACTCCTATAGATAAGCGTAGCATAAAGATCAAGTCATTTTAATAGTTCAATTGCTATATGCTTTCTGATACATAGTAACCTAATTCCTTCGACCATGAGATCATGCATATCACCTTCACCGGAAGGATGCTTTGATGACATCAAACACCACACACGTAACTGGGTGGCTATAAAGGTGGCATTGAGTGTTCGGAAAGTATTGGTTGAGACACATGGATCAAGAGTGGGATTTGTCCATCCATATGACTGATAGATATACTCTGGGCCCTCTCGGTGGAATGTCATCCAATTAGCTTGCAAGCATGTGACTGGCTCACAAGGGATCACATATCACGGGAACGAGAAAAGAGTACTTATCAGTAACGAGGTTGAACTAGGTATGCAGAGATACCGACGATCATAACCTCGGATAAGTAAACTATCGTGAGACAAAGGGAAATTGGTATCGTATGTAAGTGGTTCATTCGATCGCAAAGTAATCGTAGAAATATGTGAGAGCCATATGAATTTCCAGATTCCTCTATTGGTTATTGTTCGGAGACGTGTCTCGATCATGTCCGCATAATTCACGAACCGTAGGGAGACACACTTAAGGATTCGACGTTGTTTGAGTAGTTATGGAATGATGAGAAAGAGACCGAATGTTGTTCGGAGTCTCAGATGGGATCCGGGATATCACGAGGAGATCCGGAATGGTCCGGAGAATAAGATTCATATAAGGAAAGTCCTGTTTTGGAGTTGGGGAATGGTTCCGGTGTTTTCATCGGGAATGTTCTAGAAGGTTCCGGAATGTCCGGCACTCCGAAGGGGAAGGGTACATGAATGTGTCATACCAAGTTGGAATGATTGCATCATGTACTAGGTGTCATCGCTGAACAAAATAAAGGGTTTAATCAAATCCTAGTTTGAAAAGTCAAATGCCAATTTGAAAAGTCAAACGGCTATTTTGGGAAGTGGAGGGGAAGGTGGAAACCGAGTTGGGGAGGAGTTCCTCCCCTCCATCGCCGGCCCCCTTGGGAAACCGAGTTGGGGAGGGACTCCCCTCCCCTGGCGCGGCCCCTCCACCTATATAAGGAGGGGCAGGGCTGCCCCTCCTAGCACCCAACACCTCCACCCGCAAACCCTAGCCCTAAGCCGCCGGCCCTCCTGCAGCCGCCGCCGCCTAGATAACCCTAGCCGCCGGCCAAGCCTCCTCCTTGGTGTGTCTAAACCCTAGATCGCCGAGGAGCTCTCTCATACTCCACCATACTCGCTCCGGCTTAAGGCGAAGCCCTGCGAGATCTCCCCTCTACTTCCGATACCACGTCGTTGTCCTGCCGGAATCGCGAGGAGAGTGCTACAACCTCCGCTGCCTGCTGGAACAAGGGAGAGGAAGGTCTTTGTCGAGTACCGAACATGTGACCGACTGCGGGAGCGCTGCCGGAACGCAGCGCCGGAAGGATCGTCTACGCGATCTTGAGATCGGGAAGAGTACGACTACATCACCCACGAGAATCCGCTCTCGTTAAACATTTTGGAATCTTCGAGGGTGAGTTATTTCATCGACTCGTTGCTACAATCTAGTAGATAGATCTTGGCTTGTTTGTTTGTATGTGATAGAAATTTTTTGTTTTCCATGCTACGAATCCCTACAGTGGTATCAGAGCCGTGTCTATATGTAGATCTGTTGCACGAGTAGAACACAATGGTCATTGTGGGCGTTGATGCTTTTATTGTCGATTGCTTCTTGTGTACTTTGCATCTTGCGGTATGTTGGGATGAAGCGGCCCGGACTAACCTTACATGACATCGTTCATGAGACTTGCTCCACGCTTGACATGCAACTTGTATTGCATAAGTGGCTTTGCGGGTGCCTGTTTCTCCCAGCATAGTTAAGATTCAATTTACAACGGGTGATTGTCAATACTAGTATCAATGTTGTGGTTCATGTTCGTAAGTTAGAACGACACTTATTGAAAGCCCCAAACCACGTAAAACATGCAAAGAAAATAGAGGCGTCTAACTTTGTTTTGCAGGGGTGTGCTGTGATGTGATATGGCCATGATTGTGATTATATTTGATGTATGAAATGTTCCTTATTGTAAGTTGGCAACCGGCAGGAGACATATGGTTGTCTTTAATTTTGTTAAGACCCGCGTGTCTATTCAAAGTAGTTGTAATAGTTGAAGCCGGTGGATGACAACCATGGAGAAGCGTCATTGACCTTGATGCAATGCCGGTGATGACGGAGATCATGTTCGTGCTTGAAGATGGAGATCGGAAGCACAAAGATGAAAGGCCATATCATATCACATATTATGAATTGCATGTGATGTTAATCCTTTATGCATCTTGTATTGCTTAGTTAACGACGGTAGCATTATAAGATGATCCCTCATGCACATGAATTTCAAGTCATAAAGTGTTCACCCTTAGTTAGCACTGTTGCTAAAGCTTGTTGTTTCGAAGCACCACGTGATGATCGGGTGTGTTAGATTCCGCAAGTGTATACAACGTGAGCAAGCCAGAATTGCCCATGCGGAAGCTAAGGTTTGATCTTGACGAGCCTAGCATGTACAGACATGGTCTCGGAACACGGATCACCGAAAGGTAAAGCATGAATCATATAGTAGATATGATGAACATGTCGTGTTCGCCATTGAAACTATATCAACTCTCGTGATGATCGGTGTTGATGTGGTGGATTTGGTTCATGTGATCACTAAAACAATGTGAGGGATATTGTTTTGAGTGGGAGTTCACCTAGATTAATTTAACTATTAATTAGAACTCAATTTTTCATAAACTTAGTCTAAACTATTGCAAATATGTTGTAGATCAATGGAGGCCCCTACCATCAATTTTAATGCGTTCCTAGAGAAAGAAAAGTTGAAAAACAATGGAAGCAACTTCGCGGATTGGTTCCGCAATTTGAGGATTGTCCTCACAGCTGGTAATTTGACCTATGTGCTGGATGCACCGCTGGGTGACCCACCTGCAGCTACTGCTACCGATGAAGTAAAGAATGTTTACCTCGCTTGGAAGACTCAGTACTCCACAGTTCAGTGTGCTATCTTGTATGTTTTAGAATCGGAGCTTCAGAAAAGGTTTGAGAATTCAGACCCACATGATATTGTCCGTGATCTCAAATTGATCTTTGAGACTCACGCGGCAATTGAGAGCTATGAGGCTTCTGAAAAGTTCTTTAACTGCAAGATGGAAGAGGGCAGCTCCGTCAGTGAGCATGTGCTTAAGATGTCTGGGCACGCAAACAAACTTCAAAGCTTGGTCATAGTGATTCCTAATGCTTTGGGGATTTATCGTGTCCTCCAATCACTACCACCAAGTTACAAGAACTTTGTGATGAACTACAATATGCAAAACATGAACAAGCAGTTGCCAGAACTCTTTGCCATGTTGAAATATGCAGAAGTGGAGATCAAGAAAGAGCACCGAGTGTTGATGGTCAATAATACCACCAATTCAAGAAAGGCAAGTCTAAGAAAAAGGGACACTTCAAGAAGGGTGGTAAGAAAGTTACCACGCCGACGAAGAAGACCAAGGCTGGACCTAAGCCTGATACTGAGTGCTTTTACTGCAAGGGAGAAGGTCACTGGAAGCGGAATTGCCCAAAGTACTTGGCGGATTTGAAGAACGGCAACATCAAGAAGAAAGGTATATCCGATATACATGTTATTGATGTGTATCTCACTAGTACTCGTAGTAGTGCCTGGGTATTTGATACTGGTTCGGTTGCTCATATTTGTAACTCGAAACAGGTGCTGCAGAATAAACGGAAGCTAGCGAAGAACAAGGTGACGATACGCGTGGGAAACGGATCAAAGGTTGATGTGATCGCGGTCAGCACGCTACCCCTTCATCTACCATCGGGATTAGTTTTATACTTAAATAATTGTTATTTGGTGCCTACGTTAAGCATGAAAATTATATCGGGATCTTGTTTATTGCAAGACGGTTACTTGTTTAAGTCCGAGAATAATGGTTGTTTGATTTATATGAGTAATATGTTTTATGCACATGCACCTTTGATAGATGGTCTATTCTTATTGAATCTCGATAGTGGAAATACACATATTAATAACATTGAGGCTAAACGTTTGAAATCGAGCGATAACTCGACCTATATGTGGCACTGTCGTCTTGGTCACATTGGAGTGAAGCGTATGAAGAAACTCCATTCCGATGGACTTCTTGAATCACTTGATTTTGAATCACTTGAAAGATGCGAAGCATGTCTGATGGGTAAAATGACTAAGACTCCATTTTCTGGTATGATGGAGCGAGCTACGGACTTATTGGAAATCATACATACCGATGTGTGTGGTCCAATGAGTGTAGAATCGCGCGGTGGTTATCATTATGTTCTTACCTTCACGGATGACTTGAGTAGATATGGGTATATCTATTTCATGAAACATAAGTCCGAAACTTTCGAGAAGTTTAAGGAATTTCAAAGTGAGGTTGAGAATCAACGTAACAAGAAGATTAAATTTCTACGTTCTGATCGTGGAGGTGAATATCTAAGTTACGAGTTTGGCGAGCATTTGAAGAAATGCGGAATACTTTCACAATTGACACCGCCGAGAACACCACAGCGTAATGGTGTGTCCGAATGTCGTAATCGAACTCTCTTAGATATGGTTCGTTCTATGATGTCACTTACAGATTTACCGCTATCATTTTGGGGTTATGCATTAGAAACAGCCGCATTCACTTTAAATAGGGCACCATCTAAATCCGTTGAAACGACACCGTATGAATTATGGTTTGGGAAGAAACCTAAATTGTCGTTCCTTAAAGTTTGGGGTTGCGAAGCCTATGTAAAGAAGTTACAGCCGGACAAGCTTGAACCCAAAGCGGAAAAATGCGTCTTCATAGGATACCCGAAGGAAACTATTGGGTATACCTTCTATCATAGATCCGAAGGCAAAGTCTTCGTTGCCAAGAATGGATCCTTTCTAGAGAAGGAATTTCTCTCGAAAGAAGTGACTGGAAGGAAAGTAGAACTCGACGAGGTTGTTGAACCTTCTCTCGAAATTGCGAGTAGCGCAGCACCGGAACAAGTTCCTGTGATGCCTGCACCAATAAGAGAGGAAGCTAATGATGATGATCATGAAACTTCGGTTGTAGTTGCTACAGAGCCTCGCAGGTCAACGAGAACTGTACCACTCTAGATTGGTATGATCCCGTTATGAGTGTCATGTTGGTGGACAACACCGATGACCCTGCGACATATGAGGAAGCGATGATGAGCCCAGATTCCAATAAATGGCAAGAAGCCATGAAATCCGAGATTGGATCCATGTACGAAAACCAAGTATGGACTTTGGTGGACTTACCGGATGGCCGGAAGGCTATCGAGAACAAGTGGATTTTCAAGAAGAAAACATATGCTGATGGTAATGTTACTGTCTATAAAGCTCGACTTGTCGCAAAAGGGTTTCGACAAATTCAAGGAGTTGACTACGATGAGACTTTCTCACCAGTAGCGAAGCTAAAGTCTGTGAGGATTATGTTAGCAATCGCTGCATATTATGATTATGAGATATGGCAGATGGATGTCAAAACATCATTCCTCAATGGAGACATTGATGAAGAGTTGTATATGATGCAACCCAAAGGTTTTGTCGATCCTAAAGATGCTAACAAGGTATGCAAACTTCAACGGTCCATCTATGGATTGAAGCAAGCATCCCGAAGTTGGAATCAACGTTTTGATAAGGTGATCAAAAGTTTTGGTTTTATACAAACTTATGGAGAAGCTTGTATTTACAAGAAAGTGAGTGGGAACTCTGTAGCATTCTTAATACTATATGTGGATGACATATTGTTGATTGGGAATGATGTAGACCTTCTTAATAGTGTCAAAGAATATTTGAATAATAGTTTTTGAATGAAGGATCTTGGCGAAGCAGCTTACATATTAGGCATAAAGATTTATAGAGATAGATCGAGACGCCTAATATCATTGTCACAAAGTACATATTTGGACAAAGTTCTAAAGAGGTTTGGAATGGAAGATAGCAAGAAAGGGTTCTTGCCCATATTTCCCAATACGACCTTGAGTAAAACTCAAAGTCCGACAAAAGAAGAAGATAGAGAAAGGATGAGTAAGACTCCCTATGCCTCAGCCATAGGATCTCTAATGTATGCCATGCTATGTACTAGACCCGACATTGCATATGTTGTTAGTTTAACTAGCAGATATCAAAGTGATCCAGGAGTGGATCATTGGACAGCGGTCAAAAACATCCTTAAGTACTTGAGAAGAACGAAGGATATGGTTCTTTCTTATGGAGGTGATGAACAGCTCGTTGTTAATGGTTACACCGATGCTAGTTGGAACACCGATCCGGATGATTCTAAATCACAATCTGGATACGTATTTATTTTGAATGGTGCAGCAGTTAGCTGGAGGAGTGCAAAGCAAAGCGTTGTGGCGAGATCTTCAACTGAATCGGAATACATGGCTGCTTCGGAGGCTTCACAAGAAGCGATATGGATGAAAGAGTTCATTACAGAGCTGGGTGTGGTTCCTAGTGCGCTGGACCCAATGTCTATCTACTGTGATAACATGGGCGCCATAGCCAATGCGTAAGAACCAAGGTCACACAAGAAGCTGAAGCACATCAAGCTACATTTTCACGCTATTCGAGAACATGTCCAAGATGAGGACATAAAGATTTGCAAAGTACACACAGATCTGAATGTGGCGGATCCATTGACTAAACCTCTCCCGAGGGAAAAACATGACCAGCACCAAACTGCCATGGATGTTCGGTATATTACCATGTAATCTAGATTAGATGACTCTAGTGCAAGTGGGAGACTATTGGAGATATGCCCTAGAGGCAATAATAAATGTAGTTATTATTATATCTTTGTGTTTATGATAAATGTTTACATTCATGCTATAATAGTATTAACAAGGAAACATTAATACTCGTGTGATTTGTAAACTTAAATTGAAGTCCCTAGTAAAGCCTCTATATAATACTAGCTTGTTGGTTAATAAATGATTGTGGTTTCCCTATCATGAACATTGAGATGTTATTAACAACAAGATCATATCGTTAGGAGAATGATATGGTGGACATACTCCTATAGATAAGCGTAGCATAAAGATCAAGTCATTTTAATAGTTCAATTGCTATATGCTTTCTGATACATAGTAACCTAATTCCTTCGACCATGAGATCATGCATATCACCTTCACCGGAAGGATGCTTTGATGACATCAAACACCACACCGTAACTGGGTGGCTATAAAGGTGGCATTGAGTGTTCGGAAAGTATTGGTTGAGACACATGGATCAAGAGTGGGATTTGTCCATCCATATGACGGATAGATATACTCTGGGCCCTCTCGGTGGAATGTCATCCAATTAGCTTGCAAGCATGTGACTGTCTCACAAGGGATCACATATCACGGGAACGAGAAAAGAGTACTTATCAGTAACGAGGTTGAACTAGGTATGCAGAGATACCGACGATCATAACCTCGGATAAGTAAACTATCGTGAGACAAAGGGAAATTGGTATCGTATGTATGTGGTTCATTCGATCGCAAAGTAATCATAGAAATATGTGGGAGCCATATGAATTTCCATATTCCTCTATTGGTTATTGTTCGGAGAAGTGTCTCGATCATGTCCGCATAATTAACGAACCGTAGGGAGACACACTTAAGGATTCGACGTTGTTTGAGTAGTTATGGAATGATGAGAAAGATACCGAATGTTGTTCGGAGTCTCTGATGGGATCCGGGATATCATGAGGAGATCCGGAATGGTCCGGAGAATAAGATTCATATAAGGAAAGTCCTGTTTCGGAGATGGGGAATGGTTCCGGTGTTTTCATCGGGAATGTTCTAGAAGGTTACGGAATGTCAGGCACTCCGAAGGGGAAGGGTACATGAATTTGTCATACCAAGTTGGAATGATTGCATCATGTACTAGGTGTCATCTCTGAACAAAATAAAGGGTTTAATCAAATCCTAGTTTGAAAAGTCAAACGCCAATTTGAAAAGTCAAATGGCTATTTTGGGAAGTGGAGGGGAAGGTGGAAACCGAGTTGGGGAGGAGTTCCTCCCCTCCACCGCCGGCCCCCTTGGGAAACCGAGTTGGGGAGGGACTCCCTCCCCTGGCTCGGCGCCTCCACCTATATAAGGAGGGGCAGGGCTGCCCCTCCTAGCACCCAACACCTCCACCCGCAAACCCTAGCCCTAAGCCGCCGGCCCTCCTGCAGCCGCCGTCGCCCTAGGGAAAGCCGCCGCCGCCTAGCTAACCCTAGCCGCCGGCCAAGCCTCCTCCTTGGTGTGTCTAAACCCTAGATCACCGAGGATCTCTCTCATAGTCCACCATACTCGCTCCGGCTTAAGGCGAAGCCCTGCGAGATCTCCCCTCTACTTCCGGTACCACGCTGTTGTGCTGCCGGAATCGCGAGGAGAGTGCTACAACCTCCGCTGCCTGCTGGAACAAGGGAGAGGAAGGTCTTCGTCGAGTACCGATTGTGTGACCGACTACGGGAGCGCTGTTGGAACGCAGCGCCAGAAGGATCGTCTACACGATCTTGAGATCGGGAAGAGTACGACTACATCACCCACGAGAATCCGCTCTCGTTAAACACTTTGGAATCTTCGAGGGTGAGTTATTCCATCGACTCGTTGCTACAATATAGTAGATAGATCTTGGCTTGTTTGTTTGTATGCGATAGAAATTTTTTGTTTTCCATGCTATGAATCCCTACATGCCGGGGAGTGAAGCGCTATTGAAGAGTGGAACTGGTAAAGGAAACTTCTACTGTGAGTATTGTTTTTATTTCTGTTTGTTACTTTGTTTCTAATATGGATAACCCACTTGGTTTCCTATTTGGGAAAGCTACTACCACTTCTAGGGTATTAGATGAACCACCACCTGCTGAGATAGATCCTTTTAAGATACCTACAAGAATTGTTGATCGTGTTATGGATAATTATTATTTTAGGGATGGAACTGTCCATCTTGGTGATCACTTGCTCTTTATCCATGAATTATGCGGGTTGTTTAAGTGTGTAGGTATCACGACGGAACAAGTTAAGAAGAAGTTACTCTCTATATCATTGAAAGGAAGAGCTAAAGAATGGTATAAGTTGTTGAAGAATGGACAATCTATGAAATGGGAGGAAATTGTACCTCTCTTCTATTATAAATTCTATCCTCCCAGTGAGATTCAGAAGGATAGGAATCAAATATATAACTTTTGTTCTCATGATGGAGATATACAGCCCAAGATTGGGGGAGATTGAAGTTACTAATGCTTAAATGTCCTATTCATGAACTCGCTAATAATATTATTATCAATAACTTTTATGCAAGGCTTTCTCTTCATGATAAAGATTTATTAGATGCTTCTTGTGCTGGATCATTCACATGTATGAAATAAGAAGCTAAATGGAATCTTCTAGACCGTATTCAAGAGAATACTGAAGCATGGGAGAATGACAAAGGAAGAAAGTCAGGTATAAATTATGATTATGAATGCATTAAATCTTTTATGGGAACTGATGACTTTGATGATATTAGTACCGAGTATGGTCTTGATTCTCAAAGTATTGATAATTTTTTAAGGACTTTGCCTCTTATATTTGAATTCCTAAAAAGGAGTGGAACAGGTACCATGCTCCTTATTAAGATATTGTCAATCATGTTCCTATTAGAAACACTAAAGTTTGTATTGTTGATCCTATTTTGCCTAAACCTTATATTGAGAAAATACCTTTCCCTACTAAGGTAAAGGAACATTCTATTATAGCTAATGTGGTCAGCAAAAGTACAGAGAAAACTATTGAACCTGATGAGCAAATAAATATTGAACCTGTAGTAGCCATTGTGAAAGACCTTGTCACTAAGAATGTAGAAGATGGGCACATTATCTTTTGCAAAGATGCTTCTAATATTGTCTCACATCCTAGTAAATCTAGGAAAGCTAGTGTCCCTGTGCTTTCTATTAGAATTGGTGATCATTGTTATTATGGTTTATGTGATATTGCTGCTAGTTCTAGTGCTATTCCTTATGAGCTTTACAGAGAAATTATGCATGAAATTGGTCCTTGTGAACATGAGTACATTGATGTGGTTATTCACCTTGCTAATAGAGAGACAGTTTGTCCAATTAGTATTGTAATAGATGTGGAAGTTCTTTGTGGTAAGACTAAATATCCTGCCGATTTTATAGTGCTTGGTAAGGAAGCTAGTAAAACTTTTCCAATAATTTTTGGTAGACCTTTCTTGAACACTTGTGGGGATATTATAGATTGTAAGAAGGAGAAAGTTTTAACTAAATTATATGGAGAATCTTATGAGTTTAACTTTTCCAAATTTGCTAAAATCCTTATGAAAATGAATTTCCTAATGAGGATTTCAGGGTTGAACAACTTTCTGCTATTTCTCTTGCTCCTAACAATGCCTTGCAGCAATATATGGAAGATCATGAAAGTGAGGTATTCATGGAAGAAAGAAATGATATTGATGCTATTTTTGTTCGTCAACCCGAGATGCTTAAGAATAACCTACCTATGGAAGATTTGGGTACCACACTACCACCTAAAGGGATCCCGTCTTCAATTTAAAATCTCTACCTGATGATCTTAAATATGCTTATCTAGATGATAAGAAAATATACCCTGTTATTATTAGTTCTAAACTTTCAGGAAAGGAAGAGGAAAGGTTATTGGAAGTATCGAAAAAACACCGAGGAGCTATGGGTTACACTCTTGATGATTTAAAATGGATCTCTTGTACTATATGCCAGCATGCTATTAATATAGAACCTGATGCAAAGCCAGTCATTGAACACCAACGTCGTCTAAATCCTAAGATGAAGGAAGTGGTAAGAAATGAGGTATTAAAACTTCTTGATGCTGGTATTGTTTTTCCTATTGCTGATAGTAATTGGGTTAGTCCTGTTCATTGTGATTTTAGAAAGGTGAATAAATTCACTAAGAAAGATCATTATCCTCTGCCTTTTATTGATCAAATGTTAGAAAGGTTATCTAAGAAGACTCACTTTTGTTTTCTTGATGGTTATTCTGGGTTTTCTCAAATTGTTGTGAAAGCACAAGACCAAGAGAAAACCACCTTCATGTATCCCTATGGAACTTATGCTTATAGGCGTATGCCTTTTGGTTTATGTAATGCTCCTGCTACTTTTCAGAGATGTATGTCTGCTATCTTTCATGGTTTTTGTGAAGAAATTGTGGAAGTTTTCATGCACGATTTCTCCGTCTATGGAACTTCTTTTGATAATTGTTTGCACAACCTTGATAAATATTGTTCTTAATTGGGAGAAATGCCACTTCTTGGTTAATGAAGGGATTGTTCTTGGACACAAAATTTCTGAAAGAGATATTGAAGTTGACAGAGCCAAAGTTGAAGCAATTGAGAAAATGCCTTTTCCTAGGGATGTGAAAGGTATTCGTAGTATCCTTGGTCATGATGGTTTCTATAGAAGGTTTATTAAAGATTTCTCAAAAATTTCAAAGCACCTTACTAATCTTCTCCAAAAAGATGTACCTTTTGTTTTTGATGATGATTATAAGGAAGCTTTTGAAACTTTAAAGAAAGCTTTAACTACTGCTCCTATTGTCCAACCACCTGATTGGAATCTACCCATTGAAATTATGTGTGATGCTAGTGATTTTGCTGTAGGTGCTGTTCTTGGGCAACAAATAGATAAAAAATTGAATATTATCCATTATGCTAGTAAGTCTCTTGATGCTTCTTAAAAGAATTATGCTACTACTGAAAAGGAGTTTGTAGCTATAATCTTTGCTTGTGATAAGTTTAGACCCTATATTGTTGATTCAAAAGTTACCATTCGTACTGATCATGCTTCTATTAAGTATCTTATGACAAAGAAAGATGCTAAGCCTAGGCTTATTAGATGGGTGTTGCTTTTACAAGAGTTTGATATACATATTGTAGATAGGAAAGGTGCTGAAAATCGTGTTGTTGATAATTTATCTTGTTTGGAAAACATTTCTTTTGATCCTATGCCTGTTAATGATAGTTTTCCTAATGGACAGTTGGCTGCAATAAAGGTAAGCCCGTGAGAGAGTCCTTGGTATGTTGATTATGCTCACTTTATTGTTTCCAAGTACTTGCCTCCAACCTTTACAGCCCAGCAAAGAAGGAAATTCTTTTATGATCTGAGGCATTACTTTTGGGATGGCCCACATTTATATAAATGAGTAGATGGTATTATGCGGAGATGTGATCCATAATATGAACAACAAGAGATATTGAGGAAATGTCATGGCAGTTCTTATAGAGGACATCATGCTGGATATAGAACTGCACAAAAAGTTTTACAATCAGGTTTTTATTGGCCTACTCTCTTCAAGGACGCAAGGAAGTTTATTTTATCATGTGATGAGTGTCAAAGAGTTGGTAACATTTATAGACGCAATGAAATTCCTATGACTTATTCTCTTGTTATTGAACCATTTGATTGTTGGGGATTCGACTTTATGGGTCCTTTTCCCCCTTCAAAAGGGTATACTCATATTCTTGTTGTTGTTGATTATGTTACAAAGTGGGTAGAAGCCATACCTACAAATAGTGCTGATGGTAAGACCTCTTTAAAAATTCTTAAAGATGTTATTTTTTCTAGGTTTGGTGCGCCTAGATATCTCATGACTGATGGAGGTTCTCATTGTATTTATGGTGGTTTTAGGAAGACTCTTGCTAAATATGATGTTAACCATAGAATTGCTTCAGCTTATCACCCTCAAACCAGTGGGCAAGTAGAACTTTCGAATAGAGAAATTAAATCTATCTTGCAAAATACTGTTAATAGATCCAGAAAAAATTGGGCTAAAAAGTTGAATGATGCTTTATGGGCTTATAGAACTGCTTATAAAAATCCTATGGGAATGTCTCCTTACAAAATGGTTTATGGCAAAGCTTGTCACTTGCCTTTAGAATTATAACACAAAGCTTATCGGGTAGTGAAAGAACTAAATAGAGATTTTAAACTTGCTGGTGAGAAAAGATTGCTTGACTTAAGTACCTTAGATGAGTGGATAAGTGAAGATTATGAAAATGCTAGACTCTTTAAAGAAAAAGTAAAGAGATGGCATGCTAGGAGAATTATAAAAAGGGAGTTCCATGTTGGTGAGAAAGTTCTATTGTATAGGTATCGTCTTAGATTTTTTGCAGGAAAACTACTTTCAAAATGGGAAGGACCTTTTGTTATTGAGGAGGTGTATCGTTCAGGTGTTATTAAAATTTTATCTTTGAGAGACAACACTACACAAGTGGTGAATGGTCAAAGGCTCATACAACATATTTCTGGAGATTCTTATAATGAAGATGTTGATATTATTCAAGTGGTGACTCCGGAAGAATTTACTAGAGACCAAACTCAGGAACCTGCAGAGTCCGTCTTCGAATAGGTAAAAGTGCTGAAAATAGAAGGTTCACGAAAAACTTTTCTCTTTATATTTTTGCAGTTTTTATTACATACGGAAGATAACAAGGCGAAACAGGGAAGGAAACGGAGCCTGGGTGGGCCACACCACCCAGTGGCACGGACCCTCCTTGGCCGCGCCACCAGGGGGTGAGACCACCCTGGAGCCTGTCTCCGTCCCGTTTTCACCCTGTACCTTCCTTATGTCGTAAAACTTCGTAATATATACCCCCGGATCCCCCGAGATCCATATATCGTGTTCTCTTTGTGTTTTCGTTTCGATTTGTTTCTGTCAGGCAAATTCTCAGTTTTGGAGCCACAATGTCTTCCTCTGATCACCCAAGTAGGATTCCTCCGCGGACATCATTAACCCGTACATGTATGAGTTGAAGATTCATCCCAAGGAGTTGCTACTCAAGGACGGGAAGGTATAGATAAAGGAGGTTCATGGCCCTAAAGGAGAAGGCAGTCTGGAGGATAGGATGGAAGCTTTGGAGCAAGAAGTTTTTAGGTACAAGAAGATGGCTGAACGGGAAGTGGACGTTATCCATAAGATAAGTTCAGAACTCGTCGCCGAGCACAAGAAGGAGACCTCCAAGCTTTGAGATGATATCCTCTCACTCCATCAAGACCACCAACCAATTACAAGCACAGCTCTACGACATGCAAAATCAAAACTATGAGTATGAGGCTAGGTTTAAACACATAAGCTCTGCTGCTAGTTTCAGGATTGTGGAAATCAAGACATCCTTTGTGGATGGGGAGCCTTTACCTTGAAAGTCCGACGATGACAAGGGAACATCACCACCATCGAAGGAGTAATTCATCATCAGGTTTTGGCATCCCCTTGGTTTGTTCCAAGCTTGGGGGAGTGCCATGGTATCACATGATTATCTTTCACCTTTTTACCTTTTTAGTAGAGTCATATCTTGAATAGAGAAGTTATCATATAGGATGGTTTGCATTGTGGAAGTATCTCTCCTCTAGTTGGTTATCTATGTATCCCTTGGTCTGAGTGCCTTTATGGAATATTAATGAGAAGTTTCATCTTTTACTTTTTGCACTTCTTATTTTAGTTTGCAATCTCTATTATATGATTGATATTGTTGATTAGTATTGGTATCACTTTGGGAGCATCAAGTAAATCTAAATTGGTTTTGGCAAACCGAGCTCTGGTCAGTAGCAACACTTTTTGAGGTTTGAAAGGAAAATAGAAAAGCACTTATAGGTATTTTGTGTCATTTTCTTTCTTTCTTGATTGGCTCATAATCTTAGTATTCTTTAGTTAAGATATTTTTTGTTTTCAACGAAGATTGCATGTTTGACTTTATCACTTGTATGTTTTCTTGTTTCCATCAACTCTTTTGCTTGCTTCCCAGCCTTGATAGCCAAAAACATGTACTAAGAGGGAATACTTCTCGTGCATCCAATCCTTTAAACTTAAACCTATGCCATTTGTGTCCACCATATCTACCTATTATCATCATTGGTATTCCGAGTAAATTCTCGAGTTTCATCTATCTTTCAAATTAAAAAGTTTTTTGTCATGTGAAAACTAGTTAGTAAAGCTCTCACGAACTTGATGGCACACCTTATTTTCTTGCCCTTAGTAAACATGAACCATTGTGTCATCTATGTTGTATATGCTTGCACCTATAAGTTGGGAATTAGCGGAACTGTGATATCATGGGGAACGCTTTCAACACCTATAAATATCTACCCCGTTGATATCATGATCTTTTGTTTGCAGATGTCGATGGTGTGAAATAAAAGGGGAGCTTGTAAGTCCATGGAGTTATGTATATGTGTTAGAGAAATGCCTAGGCCGCTAGCCTAAGCCATGCCTAATCATGGTGGAAACTCTCAGCATCACCATAGTGAGCAATCTATGAAGCATCCTCACAAAAATTTATACAGAAAAAAGAGAGAAGAGAAAAAATATTTGCACCATTCTCATGGTAAATAAAAGGATCACTGAGATGATCACTATCTGTTGCCTTGTCATTTTGATATGGAATAGCTCCGGTGTCATAGGGCAAGGGGTACCCTGTTGGAGGTTCTCTATGATACACATACACTTACAATGACAAGAACTTACCAGTAACTAAAGTTGAGTAGCATGAGGAAAGACCCTCGTACTCAAGGTACATGAGATGGCCAACTTATATTTCATCAAGCATATACTCCATCTTTGTTCACTTTCACCCTAATCACCTCAAGATGCTTATGATAGGGGCAATGAGAGCTCAAAGCTAGTAAGTATCATAATATTTTGAAAGCTCTTTATGAAACTTAAAATCCCTGCTTCCCTCTGCGAAGGGCCTTTCTTTTACTTCTTAGTTGAGTCAGTAAACCTATTCCTTTCTATCTCTAGCAAGCATTTGAGTTGTTGTGTTTCAATCATTCATATGATGATTTATTCAATCATGTTTCTTATCTTCCTTGTTTTGCACAAAACTCTTATATGAATGAGTATTACTTTGGAATCCATCATTGTGAAAATCCTTTTATGTTTGAGCAAAAGGACTCCTGTTATAAACTTCTTTACAAAAGCTTTGCTTGAAAACTATGTATGAATTATGAACTATTCTCTAACTAGGAACAAAGTTTTCCATTACCAATTATGATTTGTATTTATGCATCTTTATTGTGACTCCCATACCCGTTGCAAGTTAAGATATCTAATGGTGAGTTGCTTTCTATTATGAGTTGTGTATTGGTAAGTGTGATGCTTATTGTCCGTATTCGTTTTATCGACACTTCACTCCATAAAACTGTGGGCATATTTACTGAGCTCCGTTTTCGCTTGGGGACAAGCGAGGTCTAAGCTTGGGGGGAGTTGATACGTCCATTTTGCATCACTATTCTATATAATAATTTACTGTTATTCATTGATATATTTCTTATTAAGAGGTGATACTTATGTTGTTTCATCTATATTTGTATGTTGGATGACTTTTGGAGGATGAACTATCGAAGTCAGGATTCTGATGGAAAAAAGCGGTGTTTTGATGCAATATTCATGAAGATCATAAAATTCCAGAAAATACACGGAAAATTCTATTTTTCCAGAATACAAAGGATGCCAGAAGGGGGGGTGAGTTGAGCCACAGAAGGCCCACACCCCCCATGCGTGGGACACCCTAGGCCACGCCACCAGGGGTGTGGCTACCCTGGGCCACCACCTACTCCGCCCTTTCACCTATATCTTCTTCTCGAAACCCTAATACACGGGGAGAAACCACAGAAAGATTCCGCCGCCTCTGTGGGGCGGAATCTACAGAGAGAGAAAGAGCTCTCCGGCAGACAGATTTCTGCCGGGGAAATTCCTCCCCAAAGAGGGGAGATCATTGCCATCAACACCGTCATCAATCTAGACTTCATCGGGATCATCGTCATCATCATCCTCACCACCATCTCCACTAGCACCATCATCACCACTCCATTCCGTTGTAGCAATTGTGTTGAATCTTGCACATTTCTTAGGGGAAACTTTCCCAGTGTTGATTACTTTTGTAGTTGATGCTTGTGAGTGGAACCATTGAATTATTGTTTATGTTCAAATTGTTATTCATCATCATATCATATCTGATCTTGATCCATATGATGTCTTGTCAGTAGTTCGTTTAGTTCTTGAGGACATGGGAGAAGTCATGTTGTTAGTAGTAGAATTGTGTTGAGGTATTATTCAATGGTTTGATATTTAAGTTGTGGTGCTATTCTTCTAGTGGTGTCATGTGACCGTCTACTACATGATACTTCACCATTTATGGGCCTAGGGAGTGCATTGTGTATTTGGCTACTAATTGTGGGGTTACCAGAGTGACAAAAACCTGAACCCCCGTTAGAAAACCTTTACACAAGGGAGTGTAGGATCTGAGAGTTTAATGTTGTGGTTAGGTTTTTATATTAATTACTTTATTGTAGTTGCGGATGCTTGCAAGGGGTTAAATCACAAGTATGTATTAGTCTAAGTAAGGTCGATACATTAGCACAGGTTCACCCACACAACACTTATCCAACCAAAGAAGATTAATCAACTATATGAAGCGAAAGCACTTGATAGTATTCCCATGTGTCCTCGAGAACGTTTGGTCCTTATAAGTAATACAACCGGCTTGCCCTTTGCTAAGAAAGGATTGGGCCACTTGCTGCAATTATTTGTTGTCTTTAGTTACTTGCACTTTATTTCTTTGCTTTATCAAAAAACCCCAAAAATCCATTTGCTAAGTATTTATAGAGAATTCCTGATCCAAACCACTAGTCAACACCTTCTGCTCCTTGTTGGGATCGACACTCCTATTTATCGAAACTACTATGATACATCTGTAGGGATCGCAGCATAGAAAACAAAATTTTTCCTACGATGGGAACAACTATGTACCAAGATCTATCTACTAGATACAAACAACGGGCGGATGTATATCCGTAGAGAACATACCCTTGAAGACCGACAAAGCTTAACGAGTCCAAACTCGTGGTTGATGTAGACGATCTCTTGCCGATCTCAAGATCGAGAGGAAGTCCTAGCGCCGCAAAACAGCAGCACATCCGTGCTCTCACACACGTTCGAGGCACCGAGCAACCTCCGCCTCCTCGCTCCAGCGATGCAGCGGAAGCACAACTCTTTCTTGCCGAAAATCCACCGGGAACATGTATCTCGCTAGTCCGAGACCATGGGGAATAAATTCTAGATGGGGGGAGAGATCCTTCACGAGGAGGTGTGAGTGAGAGAGAGGGAGGGGGCTCCTTTTATAGGGAGAGGGGGGGCACCCAAGGGGCCATGCGCCCAGCCATGGGGCTGCCCCCTCCCCTCCTTTCATTCATGTGGGTGGACACTCCACTCACACAAAAGCCTTTCAATTCCCTCCACTCAAAAACCCACTCAAATTCCCATTAAATTTCCACCAAATTTAATGCAAACTCTCATTAAATAAAACTCCTTTTATTTATTCAGAATTTTGTCAATTACTTTAATGACAAACATTCACATATAACCCCTTGCTAGTATTTCATTTCACATGCAGAAACACTTTCTGCAATTTCACCCGAAAACCCGTTTCGGTATCTAGTGAAATAAATTCCTGTGCTTGTTATTCTTTTCGGCATGAAACTTTTGCTCCAAATGAATGTCGGTGTCTCTTAAGTGTGTCACCCTACGGTTCGCGAATAATGCGGACATGATCGAGACCCCTCTCAGATCAATAATCAGAAGCGGGATCTGGAGACCCATACTGACTCCCACACATTCAACGATGACTTTCTTGTGATCGTCGGAACCTTTTACGCTAGTATCTTAATCCCTTTGTTTCACGATATATTACATGTCCGAGATTCGATCATCGGTATCTCCATACCTAGTTTGATCTCGTTACTGACATGCACTCTTTTCTCGTTCCCGTGATATAACATTCTAGTGATCAAATCACTTGCTTGCAAGCTAATCAATGTGATATCACCGAGAGGGCTCAGAGTATATCTATCCGTCATCGGGATGAACAAATTCCACTCTCGATCCATGGGCCTCAACATAACACTTTATTAGTTCTGAATCCATCTTTATAATCACCCTGTTACGGTGTGACCTTTGATGTTATCAAGAAACTCTTCCGGTGTTAGTGATTGACATGATCTCATGGTCTAAGGATTAGGATCACTTCGTAAGTTGTTATAGCAATATAAACTCAATGACTTTGATCGTAATGCTATACTTCGGATGAATGTTCATCACACCATTACACTAATGTTATGATCCCGTTATTAACAACATCCAATGTCCATGATCAGGAAACCTTGATCATCTTGTTAATCAACGAGCTAGTTTATAAGAGAGGCATAACTAGGAACTTTCTGTTTGTTTATTAAACACACATGTATTAACGTTTCCGTATTAATAAAATTATAGCATGCAAAATAAACATTTATCATAAATAAGGAATACGATAATAACCACTTTATTATTGCCTCTCGGGCATATTCTCTTCAGTCTCCCACTTGCACTAGAGACAATATTCTAGTTTGAGAACTTTGCGTATTGAACACTTATGGCTTTCCGGTGTTCCATATACGCAATTGCAAGTGGTTAACATAATCTACGGATCTGACGCTTCAGGTCCGTGTGTATTTGCATGTCTTTGCGTCTTCACGCATCACTCATTCTCCAATGAGATGGCATTGTATAAATTTGGTCTTTCGGTGAGACCTTTAGTTTCTTGGGGTTAAATCATGTCGATACTATTGTCACACAATATATCTTTAGTGTTAGCCCGTTGCGAACCACACCTTAGTTTGATAACAAACTACTTGACACAAATTCCCTCCTTTGCCGCTACTATAGCAGTCATATACTTATCCTTTTGTTGTAGTATTCGTCACAAAGTCTTAACTTTGGAACTCTTCCAAATCCATCATGGAATCTCCTTTCCATTACATTGTGCCACCCATAGTTTAAATTGAGATAAACTTAATTTGTATCTTGTGACAAAACTAGTATCAATGTAACTCTTTACAATGAACTATTTGTAATTGTTTGTCACCTCTACACAAATATATTCTTAGTTCTTTCAAAAAGATCATAAGCATATCCTCACTATCGTCCAATGATTATTTTATGATTCATTCTGGTATATGCTCATAACACTTAGAGCATAGGACATATCTGGATGTGTACATATCATGGTATGATTAATCAAATCATTCTTGTGATTTTACTCATCAAGTGTCAAAGCACTTGAATCTTGTTTCACTTATCAAGTGTCGATACACTTGAATCTTGATTCAATTCCTTTCCATGCGACAAGAACCGTTTCTTGTCATTTCTATATTGAACTCCTTCAATATCTCATATATGTACGTTTGGCCCAACCATATTAGCGTCACCGTCTATCCACTATAGACATTCATGCTAAATATTCGGGTTTTGCCTAAGTCTTTCATCAAAATGAAATCCTTAACCTTTGTCAATAAAAGATACATCATTTCTAATAAACAAGATGTCCTTCACATAATGTATTAGAAATATGTCGCAGCGCTCCCACTTATTTTCTTGCAAATGCAAGCATCTTCATCGTCTCCAGATGAAAACTCCTTTTTCATCACGGTGAAGATTCCAACTCCGCGATGCTTACTTCAACCGTTGAAGTTTGCATGCCCTTTTTAGCATCCTTTGAATTAACAAAACCCTTTGGACCGTGTCATGTACACGTCCTAGGTAACCATTCTATTAGAAGAACTTTGTTTTGTTTATTCATCTACCATATACCAAATTATATGTAGTGATATGTAGTGATTGCTACTTTAATCCGTTCAGACTAAATATCGCTATGAAAGATCAAATCTTGTCATAGTCAACTCTTTGAACATTGTCATAAAATACTTTACAACATGTCGAATATTTCATAGATGTGAGACATCCATGTCTGTTTCTTTATAGATCCAAATACGACCGATAGGTTTTTACACCTTTCCGGAGGGTCTTCCAAGTTCAAAACTTGATTTCTCGTGTATGGAACTATCACGGATTTTATGGCTTCAAGCCATTTGATGGAGTTAGGTCCCATCATCGCTTCTTTGCATATAGTCGGTTCATCATTGTCAAACAATAATGATTTACTCTCAAATCTTAATCATTTGATTGTTTATCCGACCTTCTTGGTTCAATAGGAACTTTAGACCTCCGTGACCGCAACCTTTGAGGCACGTAATTGTAAGACCCCTCCTTTGTAAAGGAAAGGATCCCTGTGATTGCAATGCTAGTCCCTGGATCAATGCTAGCATCCACAGTTTAAGATGAAGTACACAGATACAAAGGTCGTTTATTACATTCATTCCAGAGATAAAACATAGTCTTTTACAACTCAGGGCCAAAGGCCTAATACAAGAGTTTATGGAATAAGTAAATAAACACAAGTCCTCATCTTCATGTGCCACAGGCAAGCATGTTGAGTGTAGACTCATGACTCCTACTCATCATCGGAGTAACCTGCAACATCACAAGTTACAGCCACAGTGGGTCAATACTTTGGAATAGTATTGGCAAGTGATACCTTAGTAAATTTTAAGTGGACTAAATTACTATATGCATTTTGGCTAAGTGTAGCTTGGCTTGCTTTGCTTGAAAATAGGTTTTTCCTATTAGTTGAAATCACTAAGTTTTTCTTTGTCAAAAACTTCCCAAGAAACCACCAATAGACATTGGGGTCCTTTCCCCTTGTTCACCCACAAGTTTTACTTAGAAGTTGGAGTGATGAGATTCTTGTAGCTTCCATGTCTTGATGCTCAAGTTGTCCATTGCCATGGACATGGCTAAGTACTTAGGTTTTCCATCTGCAGAGGTTGTGCACTTTCCCCACCATACTTGGTTTCCCAAGACAGGACCTTTCAGAAGCCTTCCCTTAGCCAAATGGACGCGTTCCAACCTATCATCCCACTACCACCAACTGTCCAAATGACTAAGTTCTAGCAACTTATATGATCAAGGCAGAGCCCATATTGCCAAGTGGTTGCACTGTAAGCTTTCTCAACACTTGGCCTCCAAATCCCTTTGTGCCTGGGTGGCATACCACAAGTGAGATACACAAGCCAAATCCATGGCCTTGTGTAACCACTCAACATAAACCAATCTTTCCATTCCACCCAGGAGGTTTATTGACTTAGTGGTTTTATTAAGAAAACATAAGTCTCATGACTTAGAAATATAGTCATTATAGCATGAATAGATTATACCAACCCTTGTTTGCTAGTAGCTAGGCTAAGCATGGCATGGTAACTTAACTTTGGAAAAATTCCCTAGCAATTCTACCATTCTAAACTACATAGGATTTTCCCAATCTTTTATTTGGCAAGAGTAGCATGCAAGACTTAGCAAAATATCTAATGCTAGTACAAAATATAGGAATGAAATATTCATGAAATATCACTTGCCTTGGTAATGGGGGAGTAGCACTCTTCACAATCACAGTCACTAGCAAAATCTACACAAAAATTTGTAGCATACAATTACACACAATTTATATACAAGCAAAAATATGAATGCATGCATGCAAGAATTTACTAAGTGATGATTTTGAAAACTCTACCAAGCAAGTGCATGATACAGAAACATAACAAGTCACAAAGTTTGCCAATCAAACTTATTTAGCCCTAAAACAAATTACTAAACTAAATCTATGTTCAAAATATACCTAAACATGTTTCTGTATATAAAGCCATTTTAACAGTTACTATTTGCTAAACACATTGGATATCCAGAAAGGTCTTGATTCACTGAATGGTATAAAGTTTGCAAAATTCCAACGTGGGAATCAAAAGCTAGAGCCATTTGAAATTTGGATCAAATTCTGGTTTGAAATCTATTTTTAGTTCTAACCCTAGCCACGTGTCGCAGCGTCACTGGCGCGTACCGGTTCGCACCGGATCAAGCTCTGCAGCCGTAGGATCTAAATAAATCGCACGGCCCTGAACGCGTACCCCTTTGCTGATAAGTGAATCTATCCTAATGCTTGGATCTAGATCTAACGGTGCTCGAGCACGCGTCCATGTCCTGGCGGCGCGCGGCGTCAGTGAGCGGCGGAGCGCTCGGTCTACGGCGGCGCTAACGTTCCCGGTCGTCCGCGAGAGGGAGAAGGGTCATACCAGAACCGAAGGAGGCCGCTGAAGCTCAAGGTGGCGTTGGTTTGCGAAGGGGCGTGCTGACACGGCGATGATTTCTCGTCGGAGTTGAGTCTGGCGACAGGTGGTTCTGTTCGAGGTCGAAGGCGACGTTGTCGATCACTAGGAGGCAAACGGAGGGTGTGGTCAGATGCAGAAGATCACGGAGAAAACGCGTGTGTGAAAGACAAGGCTTGGGGCGGTCTGGACTTACCACTGGAGGTCGTCGGAGTTGAAGCCGAAGACGGTGGCGGCCAGTCGTCGACGTTGCCGGAGCTACGGTTCATGCGAAGGAAAATGGGGTGTGTCAGTAGGTGCGCAGAGACTCACTGAACAAGATAGCATGAATGAGAGGCAGAGGGGAGCTCGGAACTCACCGGAATTCGCCGGCGCAGTCGTCGGAACAGCGGCGGAGTCGTGCGAGTCGTGGGCAGCCTGGTGGCGTGAAGGGAAAATTGATTGGGGGGAAATGGTCGCGAGGAGGGGGAGATCTTATAGCCCGAGGCTCGACAGGAAACGCTCGTCGCATCAATGCTAATTAAGCTCGCGGTATCAGTGCTGCAACGGCCAGCGGCAGAGATCATGCGCGGATTCAGGGGGAAGACGAAGACGACGTGGACGGGGCCCGCTGGTCGGTGAAATAGACAGAGGGAGCGTGGGGTCTGGCTGTCAGTGTCTGAAGGAGTGCGCTCGCGCGTGAGAGAAGAAAGGAAATGCCCCGGGTGGGCTTGATGGGCTTGATTCGCTGCTGGGCTAGAATTCTGGCGCGCGGCCTTTTTCTTTTGTTTACTCCTTTTCCTTTTTCTATTTCGATTTTCTGAATATGTTTTCAAATGGTTTCAAATTCAATTTGAATTCAAATCTTTCTGAGGTTTTGTAGTGGTGAATTGGTCTCAGAAATAGGTCAAAACCCATGGGGTTACTTTGTATAGGCTGGTTCAAGCTTGGATTTAAAATAATCAGAGACTTTGCGTCTGATTTGCAAATGTTTTAAAAAGGGGTTTTGAAATTATTTCTAAGTTGAAAACTTTTGGTCCAAATTCTACACAGAAACTATCCAACAATGAAGATAAGCATCTAGGTTCCTAAACCTTCAAGCTTTCAAATGGTGATGGCCATTTAAATTAAATCTGCTCACATAAAATCACAGCATCAAGTGCTTCTGTTTTCCTGAAATGAGTTTGAATATGATCTCAAATCTATATGCATGCATGAGTGATATGCAAACTTGAAATCATGATTTTAGGGATGTTACAAATCTAACCCCCTTAAGGTGAATCTCGCCCTCGAGATTCAGATTGGCTAGAAAATAGGTGAGGGTGGTCTTTCCGAAGATCATCTTCTCTTTCCCATGTTGCTTTCTCTTCGGAATGGTGATTCCATTGTACTTTGCAAAACTTGATAGTCTTTATTCTCGTGACCCTTTCCGCAGTCTCAAGAATCTTGATAGGCTTTTCTTCATAAGTGAGATCACTTTCTAGTTGAACTTCTTCCAAAGGTATGGTATCCCTCAAAGAAGATTCTTCCATTTCTGGGTGACATTTCTTAAGCTGACTCACATGAAATACATTATGGACTGCTGATAGAGATGCTGGCAGTTCAATTTCATAAGCAACTTCTCCTTTGCGACTCAGAATCTTGAATGGCCCAACATATCTTGGTGCCAACTTTCCTTTGACTCCGAATATTTTCACTCCACGAAGTGGTGATACTCTAAGATAGGCTCTATCACCAACTTCGTAGGTGACTTCTCTACGTTTAGGATCTGCGTAGCTTTTTTGTCGGGACTGTGCTGTCTTCAATCTGTCCTTAACCAATTTGACCTTCTCTTCGGCTTCTTTGATAAGATCTGGTCCAAATAAACTTCTTTCTCCCACACCATTCCATAACAATGGGGTGGTACATTTTCTTCCATAGAGAAACTCAAACGGTGCCATCTCAATGCTGGCTTGATAGCTGTTATTATAAGAAAATTCCGCGTAAGGCAGACTTTCATCCCAACTTGCTCCATAATCTAGGGCGCATGCCCTCAACATGTCTTCCAGAATTTGATTAGTCCTTTCTGTTTGCCCATCAGTTTGAGGATGAAAAGCGGTACTGAATTCCAACCTCGTTCCCAATGACTCATGTAGCTGTCTCCAAAAATGAGAAGTGAATTGGGTTCCCCTATCGGATACAATACTCTTAGGCACACCGTGAAGGCATACAATTCTACTCATGTAGATTTTAGCTAACTTGGCACTTGTATAGGTTGTCTTCACGGGTATGAAATGTGCCACTTTTGTTAGGCGATCCACTACTACCCATATGGAATCATATCTTGATCTGGTCCTTGGTAATCCGATGATGAAATCCATACCAATTTTGTCCCATTTCCAATCAGGAATAGGTAGTGGTTGAAGCAAACCGGCTGGTTTCTGATGCTCCGCCTTTACTCTACTACACACATCACACAAAGCAATATGTTCGGCGATGTCTCTCTTGAGATTGTTCCACCAAAATCTTTCTTTCATGTCCATGTACATTTTGGTGTTACCCGGATGAATAGAATACGGAGAGTTGTGTGCTTCTTGTAAAATCAGTTTCCGTAACTCCGGATCTTGTGGAACACAGATACGTTTCCCATGCCATAACGTACCCTGTTCGTCTTCGTGGAAATTCTTAGCTTTTCCTAGACCAATATTTTTCTTAATCTCTTCAATTTCCTTATCGGATTTCTGAGCTTCTCGAATCTTGTCCAACAAAGTGGGTTGAACATCCAAAGACATGAGATGTCCTTCAGGCACAATTTCCAATCTGAGTTCTTTGAATTGCTTACACAAATCATCTGGCAATTCACCTTTGGTAAGGCCATTCACAAATACCTTACGACTTAGAGCATCTGCTACAACGTTTCCTTTACCGGGGTGGTATTGCAAACTCAAGTCATAATCCTTGATAAGCTCTAACCATCTTCTTTGTCTCATATTGATTTCCTTTTGGGTGAAGATATACTTTAAACTTTTGTGGTCCGTGAACACTTCACAACGTTTTCCCAAAAGGTAATGTCTCTATGTTTTGAGTGCATGGACGACAGAGGCTAACTCCAAATCATGAGTAGGATAGTTTACTTCATGAGTTTTGAGTTGTCTCGAGACATAGGCCACAACTTTACCGTCTTGCATAAGTACGGCACCCAAATCTTGATGAGACGCATCACAATATACTTGGAAATCCTTTTCTAAATCCGGCAGACATAGAACTGGTGCTGTCACAAGTCTCTTCTTTAATTCTTGAAAGCTGACTTCACAACCTTTAGACCAAGCAAATTTCTTGTCCTTCTTTAACAATTCAGTCATTGGCTTAGCAACCTTTGAGAAATTTTCAATGAACCTTCTGTAGTAACCTGCTAAGCCGAGAAAACTGCGAACTTCTTTCACATTCTTAGGAGATTCCCATTCTGTCACAGCTGATACTTTAGCAGGATCAACTGCTACACCATCTTTTGTCATAACATGACCAAGAAATCCAACTTCTTCTAACCAGAACTCGCACTTGCTGAATTTGGCATAAAGTTTATGCTCTCTTAATTTTTCAAGTATCAAGCGTAAGTGCCCTTTATGTTCTTCTTTGCTTTTGGAGTAGACTAAGATGTCATCGATGAAAACGACAACGAACTTGTCAAGGAATTCCATGAACACCTTGTTCATCATATTCATGAAGTATGCTGGAGCATTTGTCAAGCCAAAAGGCATTACGGTATACTCATATAATCCATACCTTGTGGTGAATGCTGTTTTAGGTATGTCTTGCTCTCTTATCTTAAGTTGAAAATAACCTGACCGGAGATCAATCTTTGAGAACACACATGCTCCCTCTAGCTGATCAAACAAGTCATTGATTCTAGGCAAAGGATATTTGTTCTTGATAGTTACCTCGTTGAGTGAACGGTAATCTATGCATAACCTTTGGCTTCTATCCTTCTTCTCCACGAACAATACTGGGGCTCCCCAAGATGAAGAACTTGGTTGAATAAATCCTTTCTGCAACTGTTCTCCTAGTTGCTTTTTGAGTTCCTTCAGTTCATCAACTGACATTTTGTATGGTCTCTTTGCTATTGGTCCAGAACCTGGTACCAAATCTATCAGAAACTCCACATCTCTATCTGGTGGCATTCCTGGCAATTCTTCCGGAAACACATCCGGATACTCACACACAATTGGCACACTGTCCATGCTAACCCCCTTAAGAGAATTTAGCATACTCTTCTTTGCTCCAAAGCTGGTCTTGAATCTGATCCTTTTATTATCCGGAGTTGTGAGTGAGACAGTATGACTGGCACAATCTATCACTCCTTTGTACTTAGTCATCCAGTCCATTCCCAGAATGACATCCAAACCTTGGGAGTTTAATATAATCAAGTTAACGGGAAACTTATACTTCCCAAATTCTATGACTAGGTCATGGCATCCTGAATTCACTATCATTTCTCCACCAGGAGAACTTACTTTTATAGGACACCCAATAGTTTCTACCGGTAGTTCATTTCTTTCAACAAATGCTCTTGATATGAATGAATGAGATGCACCAGTATCAAAGAGTACAAATGTTGGAATGGAATTGAGTCTGAACTTACCAGCAACAGCGTCAGGCTCCTCATAGACCTCCTCCACATTGATGTGGTTAACCTGTCCTTTCTGAAAAGGATTGGGCTTGTTAGGTCCTTCAACCTTCTTCTCAGGGCACTCATTAGCATAATGCCCCAGTTTCTTGCATTTGAAGCACTCAACCTGACTGATGTCCTTTTTAGCAGGCTGACTTCCACTTCCACTACCATTCCCACTGTGGTGGCTCTTATGTCCACTCTTGTGGTTCTTGTACTTGTCATTGTCATGACTATGGTGATGCTTGTTGTCATGACGGTTGTGGTTGTGGCTGTGGTGCTTGTTGAATTTCCCGTGCTTATGGGATCCTGAGCTTCCACTGTCATCATAGTGAGATCGTTTGTGAGACGACCCCGAGCTGTGCTTGTCGGAGTGTTTCCTCTTCTTACTCTCGACTTGCTTCATTTTACTCTCCAAAATAGTAGCCTTGTCACACAGAGACTGATAAGTTGGAACATATGCCACAGACAACTGTAAGTTTAACTCATCATTCAAGCCTTCCAGAAACTTTTCCTTTCTTTTGGCATCCGTGTCAACCTCATCCGGTGCATAGCGCGCCAGATTGTTGAACTCTTCTATGTATTCAGCCACGCTGCGGTGGCGCTGCTTCAGATTGTGAAACTCCTTCTTTTTCAGACTCATCATTCCTGATGAGATATGAGCAGTGCGAAAGCCATCTTCAAAGATAGCCCAAGTCACCTCATCCAAAGGAGTGGTGATTTGGAAGTTGTCCCACCATGTGGCGGCTGGTCCTTCCAACAGATGCGCTGCGAACCTGACCTTTTCAGCATCCGTGCAGCCCACGGTCACTAAGTCCTTGTTCACAGAACGTAGACAATCATTGGCCACCATGGGATCAGTTGTCCCCGAAAACTTAGCTGGCCTCAAACGCAGAAATCTGGTTAGCATATCAAAACCCGGAGGGTTGTTGTTGTTGTTGTTGTTGTTGTTGTTATTGTTGTTGTTGTTGTTGGGGTTGTTGTTGTTATTCTGGTTTTGGATGAATGTTGTCATCATCTGCATAAGCTGTGTTTGAGCATTCATCATCTGTTGCATTTCTGGAGTGATGTTGTTGGGGTTGGGATTTGTGCGACGGGGGGGCATCTGTGGTTTGTTCAAATAGAGATAAGAATGAGATACCCATAGATCTTTTTATGCACATTACATCACAAGCAAACACAAAGCATGCAACACAAGAATAAAAGTTCAACAACCAGATAATAAGTTCATGAAGTAAAACACACAAGTGGCAAGCCATCCACATGTCGGATGGTCCAATAATAAGTTCACAAATAACAAGTATGATAATGAAAGATAAACGAGTAGTCAAGTCTACTCATCAGCATCAATCTCCTCCTCGACAAAAGTAAGACCTGCGTTCTCCATCGCGGTCTTGTTCTCCTCAATCGTAGTGGTCAAGGAATCGATCTTGGCCTTGAGAGCCCTCTTCTGGGAGCGAAGCCTCTCGATCACCATCTGCTGCTGCTCTAGCTCGAAATCCTTGGACTTCAGTTCCTTAGTCATGTCCCGGATCTTCTTGTTCCTATCCTGGACGCGTTTCTCCTGACTCTTGAACTTGCGGTCCTGGGCCTCGAACTTCGTCTCCATTTCCTTAACTATCTCGTCCTGCTGTGCGAAAAGCTTGTCCTTCTCGCGAAGCTGCACCTGGAGCTCGTCATTGCTGAGCATGACGTTCGTCTTGTCCGTGTCCACGTGCCTGATAAGAGACTCTAAGTCCTGGAGATAGAGACGTATCGGCTCTGCTACGTCCCTCGAGTCGTCCTCAAAGTCGATGGACTCTCCATCAACATCACGTCTTCCGAAGACGTGGAAGTGGGTGCCCCTAACCTGTCGGGAGTGACGGCCTAACAGACGTCCTATCAGGTCCTGCATGACTACCTCCATGCCTCTCTCCCTGTCGTCGTGCATCAGCTTGAAGACGATGGCCTCTGTAGTAGGCTCTGTCTGGCGTCCGGGCTGGTTCACCTTGAAGCCCCAGAGGTCCTTCCTCTCGAACTTTGTGAGTGGGAGCACCATGATGGTGGGAAGAGGGAGATCGAGCAAAGTGGTAAGCTCAACGATACGAGGACCGAAACGGGTACCCTGGAACTCCTCAACAGTGCTGATGGTAATAGGCATCTATTTATAAGATAGAAAAGTTAGAACAATACTATTTAAGATAAACAAGACAACATCACATATACATCCTTGGAACACAAAATCACACAAGTCATGCATACATGAATCCATTACATCAATCAAGGTCCAAACTTATTTAAGGTATCGTTTTTGGAAAATAAGGTGATAGGTGGTGGTCCAACTAACGAAGTGCGTTCACAATCCTATCTCACTGGATCTGGTGGCTAACACAATGTTCCTAGAGGCAATCCACCTATCTTGTTCACATGATTCCATCACTAAGTCTATAATATCTCCCCTTAATTCTTGGTTGGTGGCTACCAACTCTTGGGTAAGTTCCTTCTCTTTCTCTAAGTCTTTTTGGAGATTGAGCATCCTGCATTTGACTCTAGCACTAAGTTCTTTGATAGTCCTCCAAGCTGCTTCTCTGGCTGACTCAAAGAATGTGGTGTGCATCACAGTGTTGGTGTACATGCAGAATCCCCTTTCTTTGTGGTTGTCTTCCTTGTTTTTGTACAAGTGAAGTTGCACCCACCAATACTCCACTCCTTCATCCATCACTGGAAAGCCCTTGTACACAGCTGCACCATGTGCTTCCATTGCCACCATGAGGTCCTTGAGAATTTTGGGAAACTCAGTTTCACACTCCAAGGTCATGGTCATGAGTGGTCCTTTCTGCACGGCTTCGTTGATGGAGTTCATCTACAAATAGAGATGAGAATGAGAAGATTAGAAAAGTTTACGAGGAGAATAGACAAGTGTAGAAGTAGTTAAAAAAATTTCCTTTGTGGTTTCCAATCCTAGGGTCATAATCCTACAGGCAACACAGTGCTCTGATACCATCTGTAAGACCCCTCCTTTGTAAAGGAAAGGATCCCTGTGATTGCAATGCTAGTCCCTGGATCAATGCTAGCATCCACAGTTTAAGATGAAGTACACAGATACAAAGGTCGTTTATTACATTCATTCCAGAGATAAAACATAGTCTTTTACAACTCAGGGCCAAAGGCCTAATACAAGAGTTTATGGAATAAGTAAATAAACACAAGTCCTCATCTTCATGTGCCACAGGCAAGCATGTTGAGTGTAGACTCATGACTCCTACTCATCATCGGAGTAACCTGCAACATCACAAGTTACAGCCATAGTGGGTCAATACTTTGGAATAGTATTGGCAAGTGATACCTTAGTAAATTTTAAGTGGACTAAATTACTATATGCATTTTGGCTAAGTGTAGCTTGGCTTGCTTTTCTTGAAAATAGGTTTTTCCTATTAGTTGAAATCACTAAGTTTTTCTTTGTCAAAAACTTCCCAAGAAACCACCAATAGACATTGGGGTCCTTTCCCCTTGTTCACCCACAAGTTTTACTTAGAAGTTGGAGTGATGAGATTCTTGTAGCTTCCATGTCTTGATGCTCAAGTTGTCCATTGCCATGGACATGGCTAAGTACTTAGGTTTTCCATCTGCAGAGGTTGTGCACTTTCCCCACCATACTTGGTTTCCCAAGACAGGACCTTTCAGAAGCCTTCCCTTAGCCAAATGGACGCGTTCCAACCTATCATCCCACTACCACCAACTGTCCAAATGACTAAGTTCTAGCAACTTATATGATCAAGGCAGAGCCCATATTGCCAAGTGGTTGCACTGTAAGCTTTCTCAACACTTGGCCTCCAAATCCCTTTGTGCCTGGGTGGCATACCACAAGTGAGATACACAAGCCAAATCCATGGCCTTGTGTAACCACTCAACATAAACCAATCTTTCCATTCCACCCAGGAGGTTTATTGACTTAGTGGTTTTATTAAGAAAACATAAGTCTCATGACTTAGAAATATAGTCATTATAGCATGAATAGATTATACCAACCCTTGTTTTCTAGTAGCTAGGATAAGCATGGCATGGTAACTTAACTTAGGAAAAATTCCCTAGCAATTCTACCATTCTAAACTACATAGGATTTTCCCAATCTTTTATTTGGCAAGAGTAGCATGCAAGACTTAGCAAAATATCTAATGCTAGTACAAAATATAGGAATGAAATATTCATGAAATATCACTTGCCTTGGTAATGGGGGAGTAGCACTCTTCACAATCACAGTCACTAGCAAAATCTACACAAAAATTTGTAGCATACAATTACACACAATTTATATACAAGCAAAAATATGAATGCATGCATGAAGTGCATGATACAGAAACATAACAAGTCACAAAGTTTGCCAATCAAACTTATTTAGCCCTAAAACAAATTACTAAACTAAATCTATGTTCAAAATATACCTAAACATGTTTCTGTATATAAAGCCATTTTAACAGTTACTATTTGCTAAACACATTGGATATCCAGAAAGGTCTTGATTCACTGAATGGTATAAAGTTTGCAAAATTCCAACGTGGGAATCAAAAGCTAGAGCCATTTGAAATTTGGATCAAATTCTGGTTTGAAATCTGTTTTTAGTTCTAACCCTAGCCACGTGTCGCAGCGTCACTGGCGCGTACCGGTTCGCACCGGATCAAGCTCTGCAGCCGTAGGATCTAAATAAATCGCACGGCCCTGAACGCGTACCCCTTTGCTGATAAGTGAATCTATCCTAACGCTTGGATCTAGATCTAACGGTGCTCGAGCACGCGTCCATGTCCTGGCGGCGCGCGGCGTCAGTGAGCGGCGGAGCGCTCGGTCTACGGCGGCGCTAACGTTCCCGGTCGTCCGCGAGAGGGAGAAGGGTCATACCAGAACCGCAGGAGGCCGCTGAAGCTCAAGGTGGCGTTGGTTTGCGAAGGGGCGTGCTGACACGGCGATGATTTCTCGTCGGAGTTGGGTCTGGCGATAGGTGGTTCTGTTCGAGGTCGAAGGCGACGTTGTCGATCACTAGGAGGCAAACGGAGGGTGTGGTCAGATGCAGAAGATCACAGAGAAAACGCGTGTGTGAAAGACACGGCTTGGGGCGGTCTGGACTTACCACTGGAGGTCGTCGGAGTTGAAGCCGAAGACGGTGGCGGCCAGTCGTCGACGTTGCCGGAGCTACGGTTCATGCGAAGGCAAATGGGGTGTGTCAGTAGGTGCGCAGAGACCTACTGAACAAGATAGCATGAATGAGAGGCAGAGGGGAGCTCGGAACTCACCGGAATTCGCCGGCGCAGTCGTCGGAACAGCGGCGGAGTCGTGCGAGTCGTGGGCAGCCTGGTGGCGTGAAGGGAAAATTGATTGGGGGGAAATGGTCGCGAGGAGGGGGAGATCTTATAGCCCGAGGCTCGACAGGAAACGCTCGTCGCGTCAATGCTAATTAAGCTCGCGGTATCAGTGCTGCAACGGCCAGCGGCAGAGATCATGCGCGGATTCAGGGGGAAGACGAAGACGACGTGGACGGGGCCCGCTGGTCGGTGAAATAGACAGAGGGAGCGTGGGGTCTGGCTGTCAGTGTCTGAAGGAGTGCGCTCGCGCGTGAGAGAAGAAAGGAAATGCCCCGGGTGGGCTTGATGGGCTTGATTCGCTGCTGGGCTAGAATTCTGGCGCGCGGCCTTTTTCTTTTGTTTACTCCTTTTCCTTTTTCTATTTCGATTTTCTGAATATGTTTTCAAATGGTTTCAAATTCAATTTGAATTCAAATCTTTCTGAGGTTTTGTAGTGGTGAATTGGTCTCAGAAATAGGTCAAAACCCATGGGGTTACTTTGTATAGGCTGGTTCAAGCTTGGATTTAAAATAATCAGAGACTTTGCATCTGATTTGCAAATGTTTTAAAAAGGGGTTTTGAAATTATTTCTAAGTTGAAAACTTTTGGTCCAAATTCTACACAGAAACTATCCAACAATGAAGATAAGCATCTAGGTTCCTAAACCTTCAAGCTTTCAAATGGTGATGGCCATTTAAATTAAATCTGCTCACATAAAATCACAGCATCAAGTGCTTCTGTTTTCCTGAAATGAGTTTGAATATGATCTCAAATCTATATGCATGCATGAGTGATATGCAAACTTGAAATCATGATTTTAGGGATGTTACAGTAATCCATGAGCATTCTGGCTGCCTCCGGAACATTTTCCGGCGCTGCGCAACTCAGCACATATATCTAAGGTTCGTTAACCTTATCAAAGTTCTATTGTCCTCCCACTTAACATTTATGAAAAATTCCTTCTTCAAGAAACTTCACGTTTAAAGCGACAAACCCTTTTGTCCTTGGTGTTATGGAGGAATAACCAATTGTTATTCGAAATAACCTACAAAGACATGCTCATCCGACTTCGGTTGTAAACATCTTACTTATGTTTAGCATACCAAAATTTAAGAAATGACAACTTGGGTTTTACCCCAAACCATAACTTCCATGGTGTCATTTCAGCGGATCAAGATGGAGCTCTTTTCAGTGTAAAAGCGGAAGTCTCTAAAGCTTTAATCTTTTAAAACATAATGGCAGTTTTATAAATAACACCTTTGATCCAACCATGTCAAACAAGGTTTCATTACAAATCTCAAACATTCCATATTCCTATGGTGTTTCGGGAGATGTAAATCTAGGTGTTTTGATAAACTTGTAACTCAAATAAATCCCTTTATGATAAAATCGTAATTCATTTATTTTCTTGTTACACTTGTAACTCAAACAAATCTCTTACGATAAAATCATAAAGCATTTATTTTCTTGTTACAATGATTTTCCACTTCATCTTGAAAGTCTTTGAAACGTTTTTCAAATATTTCATACTTCTTTCTCATTAAGTGAATATTCACTCAAATTTCTGGAAAAATCATATGAAGTTGAAATTCATCGCTTACGACTACATATAATGGACTACATACATCGATATGTATAAATTCCAATATTTTAGTCGATCGTTCTTCTTTGGCCTTTGAACGAAGTTTTAATTATCCCGAGGAAAGTCTCACAAGCATCACTTGATCAAATCAAAGACTCCAAAAATCCATAAAATGGAGTTTCTTCGTGTTTTCTTTCCAATATAATTTAAACGGCGATGTCACTTCGTAAGTGATCTTTCAATCATTTGTCTTGCGACATTTTAGCATTAGGTTTTATGGATGTGATTTCTCCAACTAGATATGTAAATCATCCATCTTATATGGAATACGGTAATTATTTAAACAACCTTTATTCTCATAATACCTGATTTAAATAACAATTATTAAAACAAATCTTGAAGTCAAGCTTTGATGTCAATGAGAAATACAAACAACGGTTTGTTTGTTTTCGATGAACATCATCACATATTCTCTTGCTAGTTACTTAGGCCATTGTGGTTCATGAATTGCGTTGTTCCGTATGAAATTTCATACCAACCAATTCGGTATCCAATACCCAAGAACAACATTGTTTAACAAGCAAAGAATACAACCATAACATGTATATCATCCATATACCTAAATTGGATATTTCCAATCTTTTCTTTTCTGCCAAATATATTTTATAGATTCTCTTTCAGCATTTCCTATTTCTTTTTAAAAGAATTTATCAACATCAACAGTGGCGCCATATACATGACACATAGTCCAAAGCATGTATATTCAAATAATAATACCTTTGGACTTGCACTTTGAAGTAGATCACCATCATCAAAATGATCGGTATTCTTTCAAAACCCATTCTTTAGTAATCTTTTAATGTAGTAAAGATTTTACATACATTTTTCTATTCACCCTTATCATGACGACTTTCATGATCAAGCTACTTTAGCTTATAAAGGCGAATCATGAGTATAACATTACTTTCCAAAACCCTTTTGGATGATTAGGATGTCTAGCATCTCCAACCTTCGTAAATTCTCATCCAATATGAGAAAATATATTATACTCTATCATATTGCAACCAAAACATTGTTTCAGATATCGTTATATCTGCCACACATGATGATTTCTGAAATAATTCTTTCAGCTCCTCGATAAACTTGATATTAAAAACAATCAAGAATCATGGAGGCAAACATGATACTTAAGATACTAACACTGGAATTGTTACTCTTGATTTAATACCAATTATTAAATTTCACGGAGTAAATAGAGTTTGCTGAAAGTTTGCAATGGGACTTAAACTTTAGATTGACACTCAACACAATACGATACCAGTTCGTAAAGTATATATCCAGAATTCTATAGTTCTATTATCTCAATTATAACTAAGCATAAGGTGGTGAACGAATGCCAATAACTACAACAAATTATGCAAATTCACTTTGATTTAATTTATGATAAATTGAGTTCTACTAATCCAAATTAGAAATGAACTCCCACTCAAAAACGATATCCCTCGTGTCTTTTTGGTGATTACATGAACCAAATCCACTACACCAAGTCCGATCATCACGTGAGTCGGTGTAGCTTCAAAGGCGAGCATCCATATGGTCATCATATCAAAACATATGACTCATGCTTAACCTTTCGGTCCGTGTTCCGAGGCCATGTTTATACATGCTAGGCTCGCCAAGTAAGAACCTTAGGTTCGCGTATGTAACTGTCTTACACCCGAGATATGCTCGTGGATTCAAGTACACCCGATCATCACGTGATGTCTTCAAGCGATGAAACATTGTCGGTGCATACTTAAGGAAGAACACATTCTTATCTTGATATCTAAATGAGGGATCATCTTATTATGCTAATAAAATGCCAAACAAGCAATATAAGATGCAATCAAACATCACATGTTTGTAAGTGAAGTGATATGGTTCCCGCATATGATCTCCATCATGTGCACCGTGGTATGATCTCTATCATACCTCTATGTGTAAGGCCAAGGTCTATGGAACTTACACGCTATGTGTGTTGTAAGAGCATCATCTCATACTTTTACTTACAACATCACCATATCATAACACTAACCCAGCAACAATCTAAACTAGACGCCTCTAATTTATCCATTGCAAGTTTTACGTGGCTTAGGGCTTTCGAAGATAGAACCGTTCTTACCTACGAACATGAACCACAACGAGGATAACCAAATTGTTGACAACTCGTTGCAAATCAGATATTGACTATAGTAGGAGAGACAGACACCCGCTAGCCACTTATGCAAAACTAGTTGCATGTCAAGCGTGGAACAGGTCTCATGTGCGAGGACATGTAAAGTTTGTCCGGGCCGCTTCATCCCACTATGCCACCAATATCCAAAGTACAACTAAGAAGCAATAAAATGATCATCATCACCCACATACTCATATGTGTACTACCCGTGCAAAGTATCTACGCATAGATCCGGCTCTGATACCACTGTAGGGATCGCAGCATAGAAAACAAAAAATTTCCTACGATGGGAACAACTATGTACCAAGATCTATCTACTAGATACAAACAACGGGCGGATGTATATCCGTAGAGAACATACCCTTGAAGACCTACAAAGCTTAACGAGTCCAAACTCGTGGTTGATGTAGACGATCTCTTGCCGATCTCAAGATCGAGAGGAAGTCCTAGCGCCGCAAAACAGCAGCGCATCCGTGCTCGCACACACGTTCGAGGCACCGAGCAACCTCCACCTCCTCGCTCCAGCGATGCAGCGGAAGCACAACTCTTTCTTGCCGAAAAGCCACCGGGAACATGTATCTCGCTAGTCAGAGACCATGGGGAATAAATTCTAGAGGGGGAGAGAGATACTTCACGAGGAGGTGTGAGTGAGAGAGAGGGAGGGGGGCTCCTTTTATAGGGAGAGGGGGGCACCCAAGGGGCCATGCTCCCAGCCATGGGGCTGCCCCCTCCCCTCCTTTCATTCATGTGGGTGGACACTCCACTCACACAAAAGCCTTTCAATTCCCTCCACTCAAAAACCCACTCAAATTCCCATTAAATTTCCACCAAATTTAATGCAAACTCTCATTAAATAAAACTCCTTTTATTTATTCAGAATTTTGTCAATTACTTTAATGACAAACATTCACATATAACCCCTTGCTAGTATTTCATTTCACATGCAGAAACACTTTCTGCAATTTCACCCGAAAACCCGTTTCGGTATCTAGTGAAATAAATTCCTGTGCTTGTTATTCTTTTCGGCATGAAACTTTTGCTCCAAATGGATGTCGGTGTCTCTTAAGTGTGTCACCCTACGGTTCGCGAATAATGCGGACATGATCGAGACCCCTCTCAGATCAATAATCAGAAGCGGGATCTGGAGACCCATACTGACTCCCACACATTCAACGATGACTTTCTTGTGATCGTCGGAACCTTTTACGCTAGTATCTTAATCCCTTTGTTTCACGATATATTACATGTCCGAGATTCGATCATCGGTATCTCCATACCTAGTTTGATCTCGTTACTGACATGCACTCTTTTCTCGTTCCCGTGATATAACATTCTAGTGATCAAATCACTTGCTTGCAAGCTAATCAATGTGATATCACCAAGAGGGCCCAGAGTATATCTATCCGTCATTGGGATGAACAAATTCCACTCTCGATCCATGGGCCTCAACATAACACTTTATTAGTTCTGAATTCATCTTTATAATCACCCTGTTACGGTGTGACCTTTGATGTTATCAAGAAACTCTTCCTGTGTTAGTGATTGACATGATCTCATGGTCTAAGGATTAGGATCACTTCGTAAGTTGTTATAGCAATATAAACTCAATGACTTTGATCGTAATGCTATACTTCGGATGAATGTTCATCACACCATTACACTAATGTTGTGATCCCATTATTAACAACATCCATTGTCCATGATCAGGAAACCTTGATCATCTTGTTAATCAACGAGCTAGTTTATAAGAGAGGAATAACTAGGAACTTTCTGTTTGTTTATTAAACACACATGTATTAACGTTTCCTTATTAATACAATTATAGCATGCAAAATAATATAAATAAGGAATACGATAATAACCACTTTATTATGGCCTCTCGGGCATATTCCCTTCAACACCCCCTATACTTGTGGGTCGTCACCCATCTCGCTCCAGAACTGCATTATGAAGGCGGTCACTCGGGTGCTCACCACCAGGCTCCAGCACTCCATCCACTCACTCGTCAATGCCGACCAGACTGGGTTCCTCTCGGGCCGCCGCATTTGTTAGAATATTGTCTATGTTGCCGACCTCCTGCGCTGCTGCCACTCCTGCAAAGCGCCCACTTTGGTCTTCAAGATCGATTTCCAAAAAGCTTTTGACTCCATCAACTGGAGCAGACTCCTCGAGATTCTTCGGGTCCGGGGGTTCCACTCCACTTGGTGTGGTTGGATGGCGCGTATCCTGTCCACTGGACATACTGCAATTCTCCTTAACGGCATCCATGGTGACTGGATTCGCTGCCGGAATGGGATCCGACGAGGAGATCCGCTTTCCCCTACCACTTCATCATTGTAGCTGACGTCCTGCAACACCTGGTTCGTCTTTCTTGGACTCATGGAAACCTAGCCCACCCAATCTCGGACGACCTATGTCTGGTCCTGCAATATGCAAACGACACCCTCATCCTCTGCAGAGCTACTCCTGGGACGGCCTCCTGTCTTAAAAAGGTTCTCGACGACTTTGCCCTTGCCACTGGCCTTGCCATCAATTTCCACAAATCGTGTTTCATTAATATGAACGTCCCCTCGAAGGATGCCACCGCCATGGCGGCCTTCCTTGGATGCCCCATCTCTTCCTTCCCCCGACCGTAGCTAGGTCTTCCTCTTTCCCCCCACTAAACTTCCCAACTCTGCTTATGATCCCCTCATTCTTTCCTTTGATCGCCGCCTCTCTGGGTGGAAAGCTCTCCTCCTCTCGTCGGGGGCGTCTGGTGTTGTGCAATGCTGCAATTAACAATCTTGCTACTTACTACGTGTGTTTGTTTTTGCTTCCTAAGGGTGTCATTTAAAGTATTGATAAGAGGCGTCCTGCATTCTTCTAGACCGGCAGGGATTCTTGTTCGGGTGCTTGTTGTCTAATTGCTTGGGACAAAGTTTTGTTGCCTAAGCAGGAGGGTGGTTTCGACATCAGGGATCTCCACCGGTAGAACAGGTGTCTCCTCCTCAACTTTGTCCACAAACTACACCAGCATGACTCTCTCCCATGGAAAAATTGGTTCCTCCGCCACGACCGGGATCTCGGTGACGTCTCCTCCTCCCCCTCTTTCCTAGATCAGAATATCCAGGAGTGTCTTCCACTCTACAGATCCCTGACCAGGTCCACGCTGGTCAGCGGCTCGTCCACCGCATTTTGGTTGGACAAATGGCTGGCCGGGGATTGCCTCGCCAATAGGTTCATGGCCCTGTACTCCCACTGCACTCGCCCTCATGCCACCGTTGCAACTGTGGCGGCCTCAGGCTTCGATCTCCAGCCTCGACTCACGGCGGCTGTAGAGGCTGAGCTCGAAGAGGTTTGGAGGCTGTTGTTGTCTGTCACGCTAAGGGAGGGTGCTGACCGGCGCACCATGGACTCCCCCTCTGCGGGGCCTTTCAGCTCGAGGGCTGCCTACATGGCGTCTGCCCCCGTGCACCCGTTGTACCCCTCTGCTGTGGTGGCGTGGCAACTTTGGCTGACCACCAAGGTGCGCGCCTTATCCTACCTCACCGACATCGACCGTCTGAGTACCCGTGCCAACCTCTTCCATAAGCACTGCGCTTCGTCTGACCTCTGTGCCGCCTGCCCCTCAGTCGAGACCAGGAGGCACATGTTCTTCGACTGTGGCACCGCTGCCACCATGTGGTACATGCTAGGGATTGCGATCCCCACTAGAAGGTTCTCCATCTAGGACATCGACGGGCCACCCGGTATTGATGCAGGTATCTGGCGCACGGGCATTGCCACCATCCTTTGGTCGCTCTGGAAGGCACGCAATGACCTCGTCTTCAACAGCCGTAGCACGACGCCCTCCACCGTGCGTGCATGTGATGACATCGCTATCTGGCATTGGCGGCTCTCGGTCGCTGAACGGGATAGTTACCACTCCTTGCACCCTCTCCTGCTCTCTCTCTCTCTCTCCGTGTAAATTCTTGTATTGCTTCACTTCTCCTCCTTGTACCCCCTCCTCTTTTGTAATCTGATGTATTGACTTGCCAAGTCGTTCGAGTAATATATACCAATGAGGAGCTATTCCCCGTCTACTCAGAAAAAAACTTGACTAGATACATTCGCATCGAGATAAATCTAAGTTAGCTAATATGGATCGGAGGGAGTACTAGAACTCAATAACAAACAATAGAAGGATGCCATCCTTCTAAGGCCATGTACAACGCCGTCGCGGACTCTTAAACAAGCGCTATAGGGAATACAATCCCAGAAGTTCCGACCGATTCTCAGTTAGTACGGGGATTTGAGCTCACACCGAAGCTAAAACTTGCGTCGAGTGCTAAGGCTATTTTTCTGCTGCACAAGTTCTGTTAGCCTCCCTAATAAGCGCCCGTGGATTGCATGATACAGCGCTTGTGTTTATAATTAACGGTAGACATTAGTTTTTGACTACTTAAGCGTCTACTTAAGAGGCTTGCATTGTACATGTTCTATATGGCCTACCTTAAAATTCCGATCACTATATATGTCCATTGAAAAATGTTCTCAAACTAGAGCATCATAAAGAACATTGTTGTATGAAACTAGTACTATGAATCTATAATCATCTCGCAGAATGTTCCCATGGCATGATCTCCCTATTGTCGAGTTTATAGGTATGGCGTTGTGGCTTCGGATCTTTTTTTATGTATGAATTTTGCAAGATCTTTATGGAATAAATTATTAATAAGAATCATTTCGATGGGAAGGACAAGGATCTCATCCTTCTTTTTGAAAAAAAAATATTAGGAAAGATCCATAGTGTCCTGTAATGGCTGACATGGATCAACTAACGTCAACAGAAAGTGTCCGCATCTTAAAAATCTCTTGATATTTGTTCAATCAGTCATATTTTTTAATTCTTCGATCAAAGTTCTTAAAATTAGGCAATTTCAATCTACTAATGTGCAATTTTAGATGAATTAGACATAACTACAAATTTGAAATTAAATTTCCATATAGCTTGTTTTGTCGAGCTATATGGGCATGCACGAGGCAACCCTCACTTTTGGTGCTTAAATAAAAGTTCTCGGCCTCGCCGCTGGTGTCTTTGTGGATCATTGGTTCAGTTGGAGTTGGAGGTCGTCGTCCATGGAGGTCAAGAGGATACCGCGCGGCGTGCTCGACCTGGAGGCGCAATTCGCCTTCTTCCGGTCGCAGCACCGCCACCCGGTAAACGCCGCCGCGCACGCGCTGCTCGCCGGCCCCATCCTCTTCACCAACCTCCTCATCCTCCACTTCCTGCCCCTACCTTCCCCGCTCGACCCGGCCCTCGCCCTCTCCCTCGCCTACGCGGCCGCCTACCTCCTCGTCGACCGCCGCGCCGGGGCCCTCGCCGCGCTACTCTTCCTCGCAGCCTGGGCCTCCAGCCGCACCCTCGCCGCGCGCCTTGGCTTCGCGCTATCCTGGAAGGTCGTGCTGGCCACACAGCTCTTCTGCTGGACCTGGCAGTTCCTCGGCCATGGCCTCTTCGAGGTAACCTTAGATCTCTTTTCCGCATATCCACAAGCTCCTGGCAACCTACCTAGCTATAGCGACATTAATTGGTGATTAGTCGCTGAATCTGCTTGTTCTTACAGAAGAGAGGCCCAACGGTGAGTGAACTTCCTGAGGTGTTCTTGATGGAGCCATTCCTCATCTTGCTGCAGGTAAACACCAATTAGTTCTTGAATCTTTAAAAAAATCATGTGCACATATTATTGTAGAGATGCACTAGGAATTGAATCGACATGGAGTTGTTAACAGTACTCACTCCGTATTGGCTCTTGTGTGCACAGATACTCAACAAGCTGTTTGGCTATGAGCCATACCCTGGATTCAGCAAGAACGTGGACAAGAAGATGGAAGCTGATATCAGGGAGATTTGAGAACTCAAGCAGGGGAAGATCAACTGATCAGATCTGTTCCGGTCAATGGGAGCGTTGCACGGAATCTTATATAAGTAGCAAACTCGGCCTACCATTTGTGCTTTCTATACATGTTGTTTTAGATATTGTACTAATTAATAAAGTAAACAACGGGACTTTCTGGACATGACCGATGCTGTTCGGTTGAAACTCTTTTGCCAGTCGGCAGAAATAATATGCATCCAAATTTTACCCGTTGAATCATCATCCTCTGCTAGACAATTCGTCGAACAAGCAAACGTGTGCAAAAACGGCTGGAGGAATGGGGAGGATGCTACACACACAAAGAAAATCTCCTCACGCGAAGAAGTCGGTTACTAATCTCTATTAGGCCTTCCACAGTGTAGGCAGTGCCCAAAACTTCAAAGTAGGGTCGATGCCCTCACAATTTTTTTTTGGCACCGGTCACACGGCGTGGTGGATCCATGTAAAAAATAGTGAGACCCAATGTTATGATAAAATACTCTATCCACCCAACCTTCATATCTCCTTCACGCGTGTTCTAGTTCTACTCTGAAAATATCCCCTTTCCCTTCCCCATAATTCGTCGCTACTGAGCTTGTCTTTTCGATTCAGCAAGTTCCTAGCCTAAATCCATGTCCATCACTCCATCTATGGCATTGTTCAGATCGAGGAAGTTCAGGCAGTATGGCGAACGATGGAGCAAGCTCCCCTCCCGTCCATGTCCATCACCGGCCGCCCGCTGCTCCCAGCCGGCCAGCCGCACGGCGACGTACAACACCGGCGCGAATCGGGATCCTCCCAGCGCCGCCGCCCGCTTCAAAAATAACGGCAGTCCTCCCAGCGTCGGTGTGGATCGATCTCCGTCGGTGAGCTGGTGTCGCCCCTCCGCCTACTACTTTTGCAATGCGAGACGGCAGTTGCAACCGTCATCTTTAATCCTGATATTTTATTGATTTTCGAGTTTGGGCATCGGAGCATCTAGTTGCTCCGGTTCCCTGAAAAAAATTCCAGGCACCACCCCAGCAGCGTAGGGCACCGGCATTCGATGCCTGAAAACGCATTTGGGCACCGATTTAGGTATACGCTGTGAAGAGCCTTATTATATAATCTATACGTAATAATAAAGTACGAAGTTTTCGCTTTTTTAATGACTTTACCCTTGTAGTTTAGAAAAAATTACCAACCACTGACCCGGTAAAAAATGCAGTTTCGTATCGATTCAGTACTTTCCTCGTCTTCTCGAACGATCCCCTCCTCCCGAGCGGAACAAAAGCACGGCGGAGGTGAAAACCCTTCAGAAATCTCTCAATCTCTGGCCAGCCCGTTCTTCCACTAGATCTTGCCAACCACCGTCCTTCACCTACCCAAACGCCCGCCTCTGCCTGTTCATGCTCAGCAGAGCCGAGATATGCTCCGACCACATCCATGCGCCTCTCCACTGTCGCCGGATCTGGCTACGCTGCCGCCGGCCACCGTGGCATCTCCTCTGCCTACTTGCTCTCCTATTGATCTGCGTGTTTGGCTAGATCGCGAGTTTTTCTCTCGAACCATGCAAGTGTTATATTAGAAGAGGGAAAGCCAAAAACATGGCTAAAGTCTTACAGAAAATACAAAAAGGAGGGACACGACCTAAAAAGAAAGAAAGACGAGAACCCAACACTAAACGGACAACAAGGGAACAAAATAACCCGACAAAAACTAAAACAAGAAGGCTATTCTCCTGGGATTTGTAGACGACCTGAGCTTGCTAACGACCAGAGTTTTGCTTCAGCCTTGATTTGGTCGATAAGTATATTGATCGGCTTGAAGCGATGCTCAAAAATTCTTGCGTTTCTTTCTCTCCACACTGACCATGAGACCAGCATTACCACCAAACTGAATTTTGCGCTGGTTTGCCGAGATAAGTTTAGTCTTGTCTGCGTCCACCATTCTCGGAGTGAGGTATCCATGGATGGAGTAACTTACAGGTTTGCCCAGCGAAGTATGTTGCCCCAAATTATGTTGACAACGGCACACCCATTGAAGAGGTGGTGAACATTTTCATTTGTTATTATGTGGGAGATTATGCTTTGCTAAACGATCTGCAGTCCAGACTATTCCCCGAGTAAAAAGCCATACACCCATCTTGCATTGAAGCGGCGCCCAAGCACTCCATATTGCAGCAGCGACATCAGACTGGATTTTTGTTTTGAAATGATCTTGGTATACTGATTTCGTTGAGAAGCAACCCTTAGATTCCCACAACCAAACCCATTTGTCTTCTTCATCTGGAAGGATTTGAACGGTGTTTATTTCCTCGCTGATTGCTAGAACTTGCAAAAAAATATTGATGGTGATTGGCTTGTTGATGTCTTCAACCCAAGTGCCATGCTGCAAGGCTTGAGCCATTGTCCTTCTAGCCCTGGCAACCGAGGGTATAATCTGAAAAACTTGTGGAGCTATTTCTTCGATAGTTCTACCATTGGTCCATTTATCAGTCCAGAAGTAGCACCTCTCTCCATTTCCGATTGTGACTTTGGCTGCAGCATTAAAGATTTGTCTAATCTTTTCATCAACTAGGTTGGACAAGGTGCACCATGGTTTCCTTTCTTCTGCTCGAAGGTTCCAAGCCCATCGTACTTTGAACGCCGTGTTCATTATTTCTAGGTTGAGAATGCCTAGTCTACCCTGAGATTTGGGATGACAAACTGTGTTCCAGTTAACAAGGCATTTTCCACCCGTGACCGCGTCTGTTCCCTTCCATAAAAAGGCCCTTCTAATTTTATCAATTGTCTTAAAAACCCATGGAGGCGGGTCCAAGGACAATAGATGGAAGATGGCTATGGCACTTAGGACAGATTGAACAAGAATGAGCCTTCCTCCCTGCGTTAGCATGAATGTCTTCCAAGCAGCAAGGCAACTTCTGATTTTATTTATGAGTACTTGGAAATCCTCTTTGCGTGCTTTCTTGAGGCGTAGAGGAAGACCGAGATATTTTATGGGAAGGTTTTCTACTTGACACTGAAGGGTACTGCTGATTTCCTGAATGATTTCTTCGTCACAAACTAAAGGTGAGATGGAGCTTTTGTTCATATTGCACTTCAGCCCGGTTGCATCTCCAAATAGATCAAGGATATCTCTTACAACGACCGCTTCTCTTGGAGACGCCTTGATGAAGAGAATAACATCATCAGCGTAGACTGATAATCTTTGGGGAATAGATTGATGGGCTGGGAAGGCCGTCAAGGCGCCTTCTTCTTCTGCTTTTCTGAAAAAAAGACTCAGAGCATCCATGACTAAAATAAACAACATAGGAGATAGAGCATATCCTTGCCTAAGATCCCGGGCATGCCAAATTTTAGGTCCTGAATTTCCATGAGAAGTATACTGGTAGAGGATGAGGCTAAGATCATTGAGATCCACTCTCTCCAACGAGGCCTAGATCGCGAGTTCATGGTGCATATAGATTTGGTGCTGGTAGAAGTGACACCCAGTCCTCCATGGTTGATCGGGTCTTGTTGCGTGTGCCCGCTGCTTTTGATCGTAGTAGAATCTGGTGGAAGCAATGCACACGCACGCGAACGCAGGGAACCGTGATTGCTGATAGATTCATGAGGTATTTACGTCTTTACTTGTATATATAGCAGTTTAGAGCATCTATCCTCCGTATGCTTCCCTCATGTCAACCCACACACGCTAAAAAAAACAATGTCGCATAATATGTTTTGTTTGACACTGGTGTTTAGTCACTATTTGGTACAATTGTGCCATCTTTTAACGCTAGCTATGCTAACAACATTCACAATCGTTGTAGACATAATGTGGATCTCGGTTTTGTTTAATCACTCTTACACTACTACCTCAACACAATGAAAATCAGATCATGTGAATTATTTTTTTCTTTTACCTTACCTTAGTCACGATCGCATGTACAGAAAGCCCGGGTCAAGTGTTTTCACCTCCACGGACACGACAAATCAACGCGTATTTGATTAAGCAGGTGCTACATCAGATCGTGTGATGCAAATTATTGGCCTTGCAATAAAATATAATCCGTAGTAACGCATGGGCATTTTGTGCTAGTTTTTCCTATGGTGGTTTTCGTCGCCACCAATTTTGTCTGACTTTTTCTAGACCGTTTTGCCTCTAACTATTTGAGAATATTAGAAGGATGCCACTGCTAAGTGAAGAAGTGAACATAAGTCAACAGCCAGTGCCCGATTCCTCCACCCCGCCTGTCCCCTTCCCCATCCTCCATGGCGGCGCCTCCCCAAGCCCTCCACCACGGCCGACCAACTTCCCATGCGCGGTGCTCCTCCCTGCCACCGAGGACCTCCACGTCCTCCATGCGGTGGAACGTGACTGCGGAGACCCCAAATATCCTCGCCGTCGAGCTCCAGGTTCCCTCATGGCCAAGTCTCTGTCCGAAGGTGCTCTCGTGATTGGGGGGTGTGAGGAAAATGCCAACGAGGTGATCTGGTGGGAGATTGTTGGGGAAGAGCGTGGGGTTCATGGTGGGAGGATATTGAGGAGCGTGGGTTCATGTTTTCCACACCTAAACCAACAAGTTTAAGTTCATGTTTGAATGCAAAACTCATATGAATGATAACCTATAGATATGTGTAGGAACATACCATGTCTCCAACTCCAATGCCGCTCACGGGCCTTGACTTAACATGGTCATAAGAAGCACAAACATTTGTGCATTGTTCGGAGATGAATCCCTACCTCTTCGGAAGTGAGTTATCGTTGCGATCACTCGCAAACGGATGCTCACCGAAATGTTTTTTCTCATGGAAGTACTTCCATACTCGGTTCCAAAATGCCCCACCCTTTGTTCCGCATCGGTTATTTGATCTTTCCCAATTTCCATCCATGCCTCGCAAATCATCTCATCCTCGAGGGTTGTGTATAATCCACTCCTTCGGCTCTTTCCTTATGTTTGTGTTTGCCAGACTAGTTTGTCCCTAAACAATGAATCATGGTCAATAGAGATACCTTCTTCCTGGATACCAAGTCTGGGATCCTGCAAGGGCGTATCGTTGGATCATGTACATCAAGGAGAAAAGAACAAGGGACCTACGTTGGAGTTGGGGTCGGAGTTGGGGCTAGTGTTTCATCAAACAGCTTGCGGGGAGCGGGCATGCTGCCGGCGGGGATGCTCCTCCTGGTCTTGCTGTTGTATGAAGATCCACCGTCGACAGGAGCCGAGTTCAGGTCAAGAGAAAGCATCACTTGCGATGAGTCGCCGACAATCTCTCCCCCGGGTGATGGCCGCCACTTCGACATGACGTGGTTTGTTCGCGTACGCGGTCGAGCTCGATGTGCCCACGAAAGCATCTAAATGCTACTCCTTTATCAAGAGAAAGGTGGCAGCCTGCGCGGCGATGGTCTCGGTGGTGAATTTGGCCTGGATGGCCACGGCGTGCTGAAGGGAGGAGTCCCTTTCACGGGCGGATTCGGCATCGACAATGTGCTTTTGGGCCTTCTCTCTAAGGACAACCTTCTTCCTTGACCCCCTTCCTCTGCTCGCCAGTCAATTCTTTTTTCACTCGGACGACGACAACAACAGATTTGCTAGCTGCTTTTGAAGGGCGATCAGCGGCCGACTGTGGCAGATCAACGACCGGTGGTGACAAATCAGGGGCCTGAGCAGAGGCTGCAGGAGCAACTCCTGGAAGCACGAACGGTGATGGGGATATGCCAATCGGGATATCCACGAAGGCAGGAAGCGACTGGCCCACAACAACGTCGAGCGGGCCAGTAATGACGGCGACTGGAAAGAAGGCTTCGATGAAGATTCGTGACTGGATGCGAAGGCCCAAGATTAAAGCTAGGCATAGTCGGATTAGGTTAAACTCCTGAAACCCTTCCACGTACCTAGCGTTCCCATCGTACTCACGAGCTATTAGCTACCCTATCTTTGCCACTCGCCGCCCTTATGTCAAGTTAGCCTACCTTGTAATTCATTCTCCATCAATACAAACAAGCAGGAAGTAGGTCATTACCCTAAGGGGGAGGGGGCGAACCTAGGTAAACCATGTGTCTCACTCCCAATCTCGATCCGCAGACGGCGGCTCGCTCTTGACCTGGTTCGAATCAATCGCTACCCCTGGTAGCGTCTGTCGCGGCCATTCCCACGACAGTGGCGCCCATCGTGGGGCATAGTGAGTCGAGCCTCAGATCTGGGGCGAGACCCTTCACTCCAACTCGCCGATCCTTCGCTACTGGTAGCATGATCGCTACAAGTGGATTCCTCCAGATTCTGTCAAGTAGCTACATACCAGCTTCGCGACCGGTCACACACGCCGCCATGATACCATTTGGCTCCATCAACCTCTTTGTCGGCTTCACCGACACCATCGACCCGGTGGATCCTGCCAGATTATCTGCCAGCACCGGATCGCCCCCGCGTGATCTACTCTCGGAGGAGCAGATCCAATCGATTACCCTCCTCGCCTCCAAGTACGATTCGACCGAAGACGTGTTGGTCGAGAGCAACGACACCCTTTGCAAAGACGCCGATTCGGTGAGCCCACGCCGGCCATGGAACCTGCCGTCCCCACATCCAAGGCCAACTCCATCACCAAGGTCTCCAATGCTGGGGACTACAAGGATGACTCGATCCTCCAACTCCTCAAATATGAATTAGGTTCGGAGTCTCCGGATGATAACTACCCTATTGTACACCATGCCATCTACATGGCAAACGACAACGATCCACTGGTGGATCCCTTCACCACCCCCTCCCACCCACCGCAACTGCCGATGAGATCGAGCGGCATCACGTGGCCCTGAACGAGACCAAAGAGAAAGCGAAGAACGAGCACAAAAAATTCCGCCTCAAGCAGGAAACCACACAACAGCTCTTGGTGTACCATCAGCGTCAGGTAACACGGAGACTCCACCTCACCTTGCAGGGATGATCCCTGAACTTCAGCGAAACAACCCCGCGCGTGCAGCTGACCGCGAAGAACGCAACAACGCACCGCCAGGGAGCATCCGCCCACTAGCTGGGTCGACCGCACACGAAGCCCCCCCCCCCCCCCCCCGAAATAGCCGCGGGTAATCACCGCGCCACGAGAATACGATGCCAACGGTCTCCACGTCTACTCGACTCCGATGGATAACGTCATCGCTATCCAAGCTGTGGTCATCAACCTAAACCCCATGGGTGACAATGCGATCCATATTAAATATGCCCAAGCCTTGCTCGCCAAAGCGGTCGAGCAACAGAACATGGACAGAGACTCCCAGGGGCGGTTCTCTTCCCGATCCACCAACAACAGAGTGGCGTTGTCCAATCTCCCAAGCGAGTGGATAGTCGCCAACATGGCAAACTGCCCGCCCCAAAACCGCGACAACTGGTGGTTGCCAACCCTGCCATCTCCACCAATGACCCGTGGCCCCAGTACAACGCGATCGCGGTCAATGTCCAGCCCGCTGATGCGTAGGGCCACATCAACAACATGCAAGTGTGGCGAACCCACCAGCCATATGACCTCCACCACACGCTCTCCAACCGCGGCGACCTCAGTCGGGTCGGACCGCCGTGCTTCGGACCAATGGTCCGGGGCGAGAGCTACCCCCCAAACTTTTGAGGTCCAAAGGACATGGACAAATATGATCCCACCCTCGATACCAAAGTATGGATCGACACCTACCTTATGGCGATGGGGATCGCCAGCCACAACGAGCTACTGGCCACTCGCTACCTTCCCTTGATGATGGATGGCGTGACTCATCAGTGGATGTAGCATCGAATCGTGGGAGGATATGCGTGCGACCTTCATCAAGCACTTTGAAGGATCCTTCTCACGCGCCACCACGATCGAAGACCTGGAGCAATGCGCCCAGGGGCCCAGCGAGTAGACCCGCCACTGGGTCCAGACTAGCAAGAACTATGGATAAACGCCGCAGGCATCCACCCAGACACATCCATCCACTACTTCAAGAACGTGTGTCGGTACGAACCCTTGATCGCCAAGATCAAGCGAGTTCACCGAATGCTCGACAACATCCCCGACCTCCTCAAGATTGCCAAATGATACTCGGAGGAAGACCAGATCCAGGAGTCCGATGATGAGTCTGGTGGAAGGCGCCACATGGGCGGCCAAACCAGCGTCCATAGTCACAACCTGCGCTACACCAATATTCGCCAGGCGACCAAGAGCCATAGTGACGGGCGAGCCGACTTCGTCTCCAACACCATCTATGGCCCATGTGACCCCAAGAACTACCACCGCGACCGGAAAAACCTATGCGGAAAACACTGCGAATCAGCCGAAATTCGACCCGCCGCCCTACTGAACCAACCTTGCATCTACCACAGTAGGGAAGGCAAGCCCGCCACCAACACCACCACTGAATGCCACTCCCTCAAGGAAATCGAGAAGTCACACCGTGCTCGGGAGAACCCAAACCCCGACTAACCACGAGACAACGGCAATGGCAACGTGTTTGGAAATTCCATCGGCTCGCTCCACACCTTCACCGGCATGGAAACACGCCACGAGAAAAAAAGTACTGGCATGCGCTGTCGCCATAAATGCGGTGCAGCAAGTTCACCTCCTGTGCTGGCTAAATTGGTCAGAGCAGAGCATCATCTGGAGTCGCGAGGATCACGCGCCTAGGATCGAATACCCCGGGCGAGTCGCCCTAGTCATTAGGCCCAAAGTGGCCGCCTACTGGATGCCGAAGACCCTCATGGATGGAGGCAACTCCATCAACATCTTGTACCTCGATACGTTTAGGCGGCTGCAACTACCGCAGTCTATGGTAGAATCCACCCTCTTCACCTTCCATGGCATACTCCTGGGTTGGAAGGCATACCCGATAGGAAAGGTGATGCTGCCAGTCACCTTAGGCACACTAGCCAACTTCCGCACTGAGCGGATCGTCTTCGAGCTGAACTTCAGAAGCCTGTACCACTGCGTACTCGGAAGGCGGGCGTTCGCCAAATTTATGGCCACCCCACATTACGCCTACAATATGATGAATCTCCCAGGACCTGGCCCCATGGCATAATCACTATGTGTGGCGACCCGTACATGGCCGTCGAGTGCGAAGACAATAGCGCAAGGATGGCCGATGCAGTCATCACCGAGGAAACACATCATGCTAACCAACTCTCCAGATTGGCGAGCGGCGCTTACCAGGATGACCCCACAGTCCTAAAGAAACAAGCGACGACTCGCTTCCTCCCCGGGACCTCTGACGCTCTAGAAAGGACTCCTCAAGCCGAGCTCGCCCACGCCGAGCCAAACCAGCAGGAGGTGTGGGCGGTAGACCTTGTTCGTGCATAGGAAAGCGCGCTCAGCAAGCACCGTGAGAACCGTGATGCCCTAAGCCGGGTCGTCCCCGGTGCACAAGGTTCCATGGTGGACCTCGCTGAGCACAAACCGAGTTCACACTACAAGAAATGTTTCCTTTCGCAATGACTTTTCCTGTAGGTCATCGTAGAAGGCGTGTCTTCCGTGACGAAAATCTCGGCTCGACCGTGGCCAATGCAAAAAAAAATTCCGGTTTCGCGCCCCTCTACTACGACGAAATCGCTAAAAACATGGACGAAGCTCGACGGGCGCATGGCTGAAGTAAGATTTCCGCTTCTTCTCGAGATGTTGACTCGCCGAAGTATTTTTGCATGTGGGTCCCGGATGTCAGTGACTCTAGCAGACCAAACTTTTTGGTCGCGCCTCCCTGATTTGAACTCGATAATGTTGTCCGATGCCTCTTCCGTTTAGTCAGGCTGCTGGGCCCCGCATGTCTATCTCACATTAGAGTAATCGTGTGTATGATGGATTTTTTCCTTCCCTGTTCCAAACTTGATAGCGTCGCTCCATGCATCTGTCGTTTAATTAGGCTGCTGGGTCCTATGTGCCATCCTCACACTAGAAGAAACACGTGCATGATGGATTTTTTTGCTTGACTCGTGCCTCCCTGATATGAACTCGATAACGTTGCTCGATATATTTGCCGTTAATCATTATGCTAGGTCCCATATGCCAGCCTCTCATTATAAGAATCGTGTGTATGATGAAACGCTCCCGCTACCCTGTTCCGAACTTGATTGCACTACCGTTTAATCACGCATCTGGGTCCACATGTCATCCTCTCATTAGAAGAAATGTGTGTATGATGGATTTTTTGCCCTCAGCCATGCGACCCTATTCCGAACTTGATAGCACTGCCTGATGGATAATCACGCAGCTGGTCCCCACATGTCATACTCTCATTAGAAGGAATGTGTGTATGATGTAATTTTTGCCCTCGGTCGCGCCTTCATGTTAACTTGATAGCGTTGCTCGCTGTATAAGCCGTTTATTCAGGCTGGTGGGTCCCATATGTCAGCCTCACATTAAAAGAATCGTGTGTATATGATTGAATTTTTCTTCTCTAGCGCTACCCTGTTCCAAACTAGATAGCGTTGGTCACACAGCTGGGTCCCACATGTCAGAATCTCATTAGAAGAACGTCTGTATGTTGGACCTTTTTCTCGTCCGCTCCTTCGTGTTTCGAACTTGGCAACGTTGCTCGATGCATCAGCCGTTTATATAGGCTTTGGGTCCCACATGTGAGCATCTCATTAGAAGAAACGTGTGCATGTTGGACTTTTTTCTCGCTCGCGCCTCTGTGTTTCGAACTTGGCAACCTTGCTTGATGCATCAACCATTTATACAGGCTGGTGGGTACCTCATATCAGTCTCTATTAGAAGAAACGTGTGCATGCTGGACTTTTTCCTCGCTAACTCCTCCATCTTTCGAACTTGGCAACATTGCTCGATGCATCAGCCGTTTATACAAGATGGTGGGTCCCCCATGTCAGCCTCTCATTAGAAGAAACATGTGCATGCTGGACTTTTTTCTCGCTCGCGCCTTCCTGTTTTGAACTTGGCATCGTTGCTCAATGCCTTCACTATATATGGTCTCGCTGCTGGGTCCCATATGTCCGCCTCCTCTATACAGGAAACGTGTATATGTTGAATATTTTTTTCGGTCGCCTTTGCCGGTTTGCCGTGGTAACGTTTCTCGATGCGGCAGACATGTATGGTCTTGCTTCTAGGGCCCACATGTCATCCTCTCTCTTATATAGTAAGATTGATGGGTGCTAGCTCCAGGAAGGTGGGTCGGCCATGTCAGTCTCTTAGTACAAAAATATTGCTATAGATAAAATGATAATCTACATAGCAACACTATAAGCGTAGGATTCGAACTTCAAACTCGAGACTTCAGCATAGGTAAACTGCATGCCTTGACACTATGCAAATAGAATGTTATTCTTTTATATAACGTTAAAAATGTATTCTAACATTGTATATAACTTATTTATTGTCTCCTAAATTTGCTAGTCCATGTGCTACGCGTGATTGCTGGCAGCTCAACTAAACATTGGGCAGGGTGCGTTTTTGGTGTGAAATGGTTCTAAATACCATATCACACATTGGTAGAAGGGAAAGTATTTTTAGGTTATTATTTCATGTTTCTTCTATTTAAGAAAAAGGGCAAAAAGAAATAATTTAGCATCTCAAAAATATTTATTTTTTAGATGGGAAGATATGATATGATATATAGAAATAAAATGTGCCTTTAGTTGAAAAAGTATTTTGGGGAAAAACAAACTTGTCTTTATAGGGAAGGTTTTGAGGATTTAGCAATGAAAGGAGTTTAAATAGCTTTAGGCTCCAAATAATTATGGGGATTATTTGGAAAATGTTTATATCAAAGGTGGATGATGTCAACTTGAAGTACCTATCATAACCAACCTTGTGTATTGCAACACAAGAGGGATTTTGGGAAAAGAACAAGGATTAGAGGATCTAGGGCATTAATGTTTTCATACCACCTAAACAAGGTTCGATTATTAAGCTCGGAGCTCACCTTAGTACAAGGGTTAGATGGATGGATTGACCAAGTTATATAGATGATCATGGAAGCAAGATGTCAACACCCGAATTTTTAATCCCAGATGCCTGTTATGCCATACATCGCAATCCCAGGATTACCATTTTTGCGAGACATAACAGATTGGATATCACAGTACATCATCCATTATAAACCATACATAAGGTCTTACAACAAATAAAGGATCTCATGATCCAGTCTTGATACAGTCATTGAAGCGGAATAACGCAATAATAACGATAGCATAGGCGAGACTCCATCTTCATGGTCACAGGCAATGCTGACGATGGGAGATGATCCTAGTTGTCGTAACCTTCCTGCGGTCCCTCCTCCTGATAGTCCTCTTCAAAGTTTGGCCACGGGAATAGCCAAGGACAAAGCCATGAGTATACTTTAAGTACTCGCAAACTAATACTAACAAGTGAAGTGGTTTAAGGTAAGAAATACTAAGCTCTAGGTTGTTTTGAAAAAAGCCAGATTTACCTCTACTGAGTTTAGAAGCAAAGAAGCTAGTTGAAAGTTTTATAACCCTACGTGGGAACTGGAATTTCATATCACAACCCTGTTGTGGTCAAGTCAAAGTCACGATTCATTTCATAAGTCATTTTGAAAACATCTGACGACGAAACAGTATGGCCACTCCAACTGTCCATAACCGTGGACACGGCTATTCGAATAGTTTGACACTCTGCAGAAGTGGTACACTTTCACCACAACATTCGATACATCTATCAGGAACAATCCTCAATTCACCATACTCAGTATGCGGATAATCAATCCTAACCTTTCAATTACACGCCCTAGTATAGGCGCCTGTCCTATGAGCTTGGCCTCCCAACCATGACCAACTGTCATCTTGGGAACTGCACAGGTGGACAATCTTCACAAGGTAGCCTCAGCTCAAAACTTGGCCCTACCCAAATTTCGGATATTGTGGTTTATGGTAAGATTGGAATGGTATCGCATCTAGACGACCATCAGTTTTATAAAGGGCTAAGGCTCATGCCTCAAAAATTTCATCATCAAAATCATCTGGTGTTCAAGAACACATGTCAAAACATTTCAGTAGAATGACTCATCATTCTAAGGTTTTCATAACCATTTTCACCAAGTATTCCCATCTAAAGTGATCAAGTTTTATGCTTAGCACTAGCATCTACAAGGGGTGGTAAACACTAATGAGGGGTGGTAACCAAGTGTATCTTATCAAGGTTCAATCTCATGCCTCAGGATGACATCAAGATTATCTAACTTGGGTCAAGTTTTATGATCTTTGTGCTACCTTTAAATAATCTTTCTAAGCTCTACAAGTCACTAAGTAACCTCTAACATAAAGCTTTGATAAAGAAATAAAATAACTAAGCTTGCAAATAAAACTAGGATTGGGTATCAAGTGGTGTAATCTTGCAAGTAAAACTTGCATGGTCTAGCTTAGCTTGCTAAGATAGTAGCTTGCTAAGATATTATTATAAGCTTGCAAGGTTTAGCTTTCTCAGTTAATAGCTTGCCTTGTGCAGAGCAGTGGTTGAGGTTCTTCTCGGCTTCTTCCTCGTAGTATTCTCCTTCCTCCTCGTATCCTTGGTCGGTACTAGCGTCTATAAATAAATACGAGGTACACAATCACCAAACAATACTTAATTACTTCTATTTATCACACCAAGGTTTTCACTAGATGATCTAGGATCATCACAAACATCACAAAGATTAAGGCACTAATTTTATTTCCTTTATTTTAGAAAAGTAATTTCTACTCATTGAAAAACTATTTAAGATTTAATATTTTCCAACTAAAACATGGGATCATGTCACCACATATTTCAGTACTTGGAAATGTGATTTAAAGTGGTGTCACAATTTAATAAGGTTTATTTTTTTATTTTAATTAATTAAAGTGATTAGAATGGCCTATGGGGCATTCTTTTATTACCTGTCCATTATTTCTATAAGTAAACCTATATATTTTTAAATATTCTAAAAGGTCTTGTTAAATGTGATTTTTGAGAGTTGGAATTAACCTAAAAGATTTTGTGGTTGAATTTCGAAAAATGTTTGAATGCAGAAAAGCTTGTGCCTTGTTATTTTTACCATAGGTGATCTACAAATCTAAATGGTTTGAATCCAACAGGCTTGGATTAAGAATTCCAGTACCTTTCTAACAAAATTGGTTTCATGCAATTTGGTTTAGTGAATCGAGCTGGATTGATTTTTGAATCTACGTACAGAACTAGGTTTGAAACTAAATTGGAAAATCTAAATTCAAACTAACTGGGTTGCGCGGGATGTTAACTGGGCCGGCCCACGGTGCACATCGCATGCGTGGGTGGGTTTAAGTGCCTGACCCCACCAGTCAGCGAGACAGGGGGTGCGAAGCGGTACGTGATGATCTAGGCCGTGCGATCAGACTCTAATCCAACGGCTGAGACCTATCGTCTTCGTCGGGCAATGCTGGCGAGACAGAACCCTAGCGTGGCCAGTGGGGGTCTACGGGGGCGAACCTCCTGGTACCGGCGGCTTCTCCTGGGGTGGCTCCAATCAACGGCTCCTTTCTTCCTCCTACGCGACAGACTCCGGCCAAATTCTAGCGACCTGGTGCTCGCCTTGCTCCGGGGGTGAGGTAGGGTGCTTCTGAGAGAGAGGGGAGTGAGATGGTGTGCTGAGTTCGAACGGGGGTGGCCTCTATTTATTGTACCATAAGGGGACCGAAGGGCGCGGGCTGAGCTCGTCAGTGTCGTCGGCACAGCGAGCTAATGGCATGGGCGACGGTAGGGGGCGGTGCTGTGCTCCTTGGCGAAGCTCAACGGTGTGGGGCGGTGCGAGACAGTCGGAACATTGTGGTGCTCTAGGCGGGTCCGACGGGAAGTTTTATGGCGCACGGGCTCTCCTGGTCGCGTGGCGACAAACGGGCGTGTCTGCGGGGTTGCTAGGGTGGTGGTGATCACGCTTGCACGCGGCAAGGGCGGCACGCGGTTTATGGGCATGTGTCGCGGGTGGCGCTCTGGCGCGCTCTCGGCATGCTCGCAGAGAGGCTGGGCACGCTCGGGCTGAGTGGTATAGTGGCTGGCAAGGCTTGAGTCTTGGACAGGGGGTGGTAGTGGACGGTGGAGTGCCTGCTAGACATGGTTGGCGAGGCTAGTGAGGCTCCTAGCTTGCTGTTGACATTGGGGTGGCAAGTTGGGCTCGGCCATGGTCACCATTGATGGCATGGTCTGGTTTACAGTGAGCTAGAGTGGCTTAAACAAGTTAGATGATCTACTAAGAGTGTAGTTTGACCTAGAGAGGGAACAAGTTAGGCCAAATCACTGCTCACAATAGTGTTTGATGTTTGTTTGTTTGGTGTATGCAAGGTGTTTGATGAAATGGCCGAAAGAGATTCAAATTTGAATTTTTGGTTCAAACTTGGTGGGTGTATTAGTTACATACTAGGTAGTCTCTGGTTAGTTGGAAAGTTCAAGGGGAATTGGTTTGGTTGGTTTTTGAAAATGGGTGATCTTCACATATGTTAAAGATTCAATTTTGTATTGTCATTTGAATCAAGTTGCCAAATGTTTCTGTAAGTTTGAAAGGTGGGCTTGGGTTCACTTTTACTTGGTCTAGCAAGGGGTGAAAAGAAGTGGAAATGTTTCTGTTCGAGAACTTGTACTAGAAACACTCAAAGTGGCCTAGTGATCAAGATTGGCAAAAATGACCATTTGCTTTATTTGGTTTGTTTTTGATTTTCTATTGATTTGTTTTTGCTTGGAAATGTTTTAGATGATGTTTTTTTCATCTTTAAACCATTCCTTGCTATTTAGAACAATCACACAAGTCCATTCATGCATTCATACAATCATCACATCCACACATGCATTCATATTGATTTTAATTAACCAAAGTTTTTGTTAACCCTAATTTTGGTGATTGGAATTTGATAATCATTTTTCAATATTTTTGGGATGTTACACAAGAGTTGGGCTTGTATGTATTTGAGGTGGTCTAGAAGAGATGGCAAACTTTGTTGAAAACAAGGCAGCCATAAGATATGAGTCATGATGCCTCCTAAACCTTGCGGGTTTAATAAGCACAGAGATCCAATGTGGACAAGTAAAGTATGGAGTGATAGACCATGGTTATTAGATCATAACCATGCATAGAGTTGGTCAAGGGGAGGTAGGATAAGGATGTGAGCTTCTGCCCAAGTAGGCAAGATGATAAGATTTACAGAAAAGATTATTATCTTGGCTACAAAACCATCATGGATGAGTGGGTAGCAGAATGGTTTGGCCAAGGGCAATAGTGGGATTTGGTATTACTAATGATGTACTACAAGATGATTCGAGTACATTCTCAAGAATGCACATAGGTTAAAATGGGTGGAGTCTCAAAGATTGAATCCAGATAAGGATTCCAGACAGCCATTTTGGCAGATTTAGGGTTTTAGACTAGATTACACGTGTAGATGATTTTGAGGTAAAGCTAGGTTCCAAACTCATGATCAAGGAAATGATGTTGAAGTGTTAATTAAGTAGAAAAGATTCATGCTTATATTGGGTCTTTATTGAGTTGGAGACTATCAGAAGGGATTACCTTAGTATGGATCTGCTTAAGTAAATTAGAGGTTCACCTGAGTGGCTCAGGATAGATCTATCTTAGGTTGTTTGGTTCAAGATTTGGAGATCTATAACATAGATCTAGTCCTAAAGGATGAGCTACTATATTAGCCCACTCTAGTTCCTAAGCACACAAGAAAATTAGCAGATCAAGGCAATTCATCAGACAGTAGATCAAGGCAATTCATATATTTAGACTTATCAACTACTACTAAGGTTACCATCAAGCCTAGTTTGAGGTAAGGGTGGGTAAGTAAGGAAAGGACCTTGTAACACCCCTAGTTTTTAACGCTAATTAGGAGTTGTTTGTGCATTCATGAGCATCATCATCATCTAAAATGCATGCAAGAAAAATAATCACAAAGCCCTAAACCCTAATTTCCTCCCTCTTTGAAATCAATTCAAATGGTTTTGAATTTTTTTGGAAACTACCAAAATTGAGGAGCCCAAATTGTTTACAAGGGACCAGTATTATTTTAAATATTTACAAAAGTTTTGGTAATTTGAAATTATACAAAACAGATTTGTATTTGAAAATACAAAGAGAAAAGGAAAAACACAAAAATAGAAAAGATAAATGTTTTGGAAATAAAACTGTCCCTAAACTACCTGGGCCGAGCCGAGCCCCTCTCCTGTCTCTCCCTGCCGCCCACACGCAGTGGCCAGCAGCCGTCGCCCTTGCTTCCCCGCGGCACAACTTGGCCCAACAGCAGCCCATGCGCAGCCCAAGCCGGCCCGTACCCCTTCGCCTCTTTTACTATCGTCTTCCTCCCGATCGGCAAGCTCCTCTTTGTCGTGCCGCCGGCCGTTGATCCCTGCCGCCTACTCCTTGCCAACCCCCTGCCTCGTCCTTATCCCCCTCTCTCTCTTGGGTGACCTCCTACACCCTCTCTCTCGCTGCAATCCCGAACCCTATCCCTAGATCGCCGTCGAATCGCCACAGTTCAGGGCCTCCCCGTATCTCGTCGACGTGATCTGGAGCTTCGCCTCGCCCTGCTCTACCTCCCCGCCAAAGGAATCAAGCAGGGGCGCCCTGTATCGTCTTCCTCGACTGCATCTTCCCCGACACCGACGAGTTTCTCTGGCGCCATTGCTTCTTCTCCAGTCTACCCCTCGTCTTCCCGACCACACCGATAGCTTCACGGTGAGCTTCTACGTCTTCGATTCCCTCCTATGATTCCTGGCATGGCCCATAGCAACCTTGCGTCTCGCGCCGCCGCTCACCGCCACAAACCACCATCGCAGTCACGCCTCCGGTGACCATACAGGGGCGGCGCCACCTCCACGTGGTTTGCCTTGCCGAGATCTTTGCAATGCAACCAACCACGTATGCTGGGGTGGCCTGTATCGCCGACGAGTCCGACATGGCTCCCACGTGGCCTTTGGGTGGACCAACCGTGGGCTGGCCCCCCTCTGTTAGTGTGTGGGTAGGATTAGTGCGGTAACAAAGTTTCTGGCCGTCGTGACGACGTCACTGTGACGTCATGCTGACGTTGCCGTGGACCCCGTTGACCTGTTGACCGCCAAAGTGGACGCTGACGTGGCCCTAGGCCCAACCTTCAGTGTCCCTGGCTAGGTTCTGCCCCAGTGAGAAATGCCCTGACCTTGTGATGATGACATAGTGACGCACTAAATCAATTAAATAGGTTTAATAATTTTAGAAAATGATTTAAAACTTGTAAAATCAATAAGTAATTCATATTAACTCAGAAAAATACAAACAATATATCAAAATGTTCAGAAAAATGAGAACTATTTAACTAAGCTATAATCATGAATTGTTAACCAACTTTCATGACAAGTTTAATTAGAAGAACAAACCAACCCCTCTCATATACATCCGGAGTTTCTCCGAATTAGGGTTTATACCCCTCGGAACCCCGATACAACTGCCGGGCATGTTTTAGGGTTTTCATTTCAATACAATTTAACTTGTCATATCATCATCCTTGCTTGAGCATTACATCAATGCCATGTGTTAATTGTTTCCTTTCTTTCCGGTATTTGGTTCTTCTCTGGTAGAATACGATATCGAGATCAACACCATCGAAGATCAAAGATCGACGAACAATACTTGACCAACTATAATCAAGTCAAGTACCACATGTCCGAAGCTCTGCTTTCTGGATATCAACTGGAAAATTCAAGCGAAGCCCCACACATACATATGAATCTTATACTTTTAAAGTATTTCATTCTTTCCATGTGCATACGATTCCAAAGCCTTTTATCGATAGATGTACTAATCCTATCTGATGCATGTTTCCTTTGAAGCCTATATTCCATGATCCACTTCTCCTAGCGTAACTAGGGTTTGGCTTGTGAAGTGTTGTTAGAGCTATTATATCTGTTGTGCTTAGCCATGCTTAGTTGTTACCACTGGTCCATCCGGTTGATGAACCAGAGCTGCGAATGAACCTAGTATAACAGGATGACATGATATGACCAGAGATGGATAATAAACATGCTAAGGCTTGTATGGGAGGCCACATGGGTTGTGGTTTTTCTAGTCCCATACTTTTTTTTGAGGAAATACAACAGGAGAGGCTCCTACTGCTCTTAAATTAAAGAAGAATATAGGTTACAACATATTTACATAGGGTAAGGAATTTTCCTTCCCACTTACAAAATAAAACTAGAAGACTCTCAACTCACTTACAAAGCTTTTTATTTGATCTTTAAGATCAGGCTTTAGCCTAGCCCCTAACAAATCAATATCGAGGGAGAATTGAGTCAGCCAAGATGGAATACTGGGAGCTACATCATAAAAGTATCTCCTGTTATGTTGCTTCCAAATATTCCATGCACCAATAATAACACATTCAAAGAAAAGAGGCTTCAACCATAACCGTTGTGCACAATTCAGCCTAGAACTGAGGTCTAAGGTCATGTCCCAAGAGATACCCAGCAAATTCCAGCAATCTTGGCTAAACTGACAGGAGAAAAAAGGTGCTCACTCATTTCCCTATGTTGTTGACAGACAACACAGCAAACATCAGAGATAGGACACTGCCGGCGCTGAAGCATGTCTCTAGTGTTGAGTTTATCCATAATCATTAGCCAAGCAAATACCTTATGCTTCATCATACATTTTGTTTTCCAAATTCTTGGAAGAGGAGCAATTGGCTTTAGTTCCCTGAAGAAATGCTTGTAAAATTTCTGAGCACTGAACTCTTTTGAACCCCATTTATAAACCCATTCATCTGGCAACCGGTGATCACTGCTCAGATTATTAATGTGCCCCACAAGAATACTTAATTCATCATTTGCAACTGAAGACAACGGTAAACTAAAATGGCCAGCCAAATCATTGACATCAGTAAAATCTGCCACTAAAATATCCTCCATTAACGAATAAGAGAATAATCTTGGAAGAGAATGCTGAAGGATATCATTTCCAACCCAGAGATCCTTCCATAACAGGACTGAATCCCCATTGTTAACTGAGCAAGAGGTGATCCCCCTAAACATATCACAAAGGTTACAAACATCTTTCCACCAGAACGACCCACATGAAGCTGCAGCATGTGGAACAATATCCATGTAATATTTATGCCATACCATCATAACCAAGGGTATATCAAGCTTTTGATAGAATTTGTGAAGAAATTTCAATAGCAGCCCCTGATTTTGAACTTTTAGGTTCAAAATTCCTAAACCTCCCCTTTTCTTTGGTCGAAAAACCAGGTCCCATGCTGCAAGAGATTAGGATTTTTCATCTCTGTCCTCAGATTTCCTCCATAGACAGTGTCTCCTAGCACGATCAACAAACTCAATAATCTGGAGAGGCACTTTCAGAACACATAAGGCATAAGTGATCAGTGGTGTGAGAGCAGAATTTATGTAAGTTACTCTCCCTCCGAAAGTGAGCCAAATAGCCTCCTCTCCACTCTGTCTACCAGGGTCATAAGCTCAGCCACAGTAGGCCTTGTGGTCCCTAAATGTAACCCTAAGTAAGTGAAAGGCATTTCACCCACTTGGCAACCAAAGGCATTGGCTAGATCCAGAGCTCTAGAGTGATCCACATTAATTGGAATGAGTTGAGATTTGTGATAGTTTATTTTTAAACCTGTTGAGGCTGCATAAGCATCCAAAATATCCTTCAAGTTTTTCAGTTGTTCATGGTTAGCCGGCAATATTACCAATGTGTCATCGGCATATTGAATCACAGGAAAATCCTCAGAAGGTGGTTGTTCAATTGGAAGAGAGAGCAACCCTTCTGAACAGGCAACATTAATAGCCACTTGCAGTAACTCAGCTCCTGCAACAAAAAGAAGAGGGGAGAGGGGCCCCCCCTGCCTAACACCTCTCCTACACTGGAACTCAGTACCAGGAACCCCATTCAGAAGGATAGAGGAAGAACCATACTCAAAAATCAAACTAATCCACTTTAGCCATCTGTCATCACAATCCACATGCTTTAGAATTTCCAGAATTGAAGCATGTTCAGTTGTATCGAATGCCTTGGCAAAGTCCAGCTTAATTACCACAATGTCTCTGCTAGAGGACTTGCACTGATGTAAATACTCAAAAGACCAAGCTAGGCAGCCTTGAATATTCCTACCTTTAATGAAGCCATACTGATTTCTATGAACCATCTTAAGAATCCACTTCTGCAACCTCTCAGCCAGAATCTTTGTCAAAACTTTTAAAACACAATTTAGCAAAGATATGGGTCTATAGTCATTAACAGATTCAGGAGAAAGAACTTTAGGCACAAGAGTAATGAAGGAATTATTCAAACACTGCAAGCTAATGTTGCCCTCCCAAAAGTCAGAGCAAAACTTGTAGAAATCCCCTTTTATAATATCCCAACAAACTTTTAAGAACAGATCATTAAATCCATCAGGCCCAGGTGCCTTATCCACAGGGATCGAAGCAATAACCTTGTCAATTTACTGAGTTGAAAAGGGTATAGAAAGTGCCTCAAGCCCAGGAACTCTAGAGAACAAAGAGCCCAAATCAAAAGCCATGTGAGGGGTGTGAGAGAGCCCCATCCTACTCTTAAAAGATGCAAGAAAAGCAGCAGCCTTCTCAGAATGACTATCCACCTGTGTTCCATCTTCCAAGGTTACAGAGGTAATTGCATTATTTCTGTATCTTTCAGTGGCTCTTGCATGGAAATATTTGGTATTCTCATCACCAACTTGTGACCAGCGATATGTACATCGTTTCTGCCAGTACTTGTTTTGGTAGCCTAATAGCCTACTTATGTGTGCTTTCAAAATAATCCTGAAATTCTTCTCCTGCACAAACAAGGTTCTCCTATCCTCCATATTGTCCAGTTCCAAACGAACCATATTACAATTCTCAATAAGCAATTTTAGCCTAGAGATAGATTTACTCCAAACCTTCAAACTCCTTTGCAAGTTTTTAAGCTTGGCTAAGATCACAGTGGCACTACAGGAAGCTCTAACTGACTTTTCCCAACTCAGTTTGACCACCTCTTTAAAACCTGGGTGCATTGGCCAAAAACTTTCAAACCTGAATATTTTGCATTTTGGGATGGAGGTCTCAATGGTAAGCATACAAAGGGCATGGTCTGAGATTGGCTTAGACATTGGCTTGGCAAAAGTATTAGCAAAAACAGAAATCCATTCAATAGTGGTGAAGAACCAGTCTAACTGTTCCAGTAAAGGTTGCTCCTGCATATTGCTCCATGTGAACCTACGACCTTTAAGAGGAATCTCGATTAAAGACTGACCACTAATCAAAGAATTGAACCTTTGCATATTCAAGAGATCTCCCCCTGGCTGATTTCTGTTTTCAGACGACCGTATGAGATTAAAATCTCCCAGAAAAAGCCACAACTTAGTAGCCATGATGTCCAGACTAGGAAAACAATCCAGAAACAGTTGTCTCTCAGGTTCCTTACAAGGGCCATAAATATTTGAAAGAATCCAAGACGTGCTTAGGTGTACAGAAGAGAACTGAATCGATATAGCAAAATGTTCCTTATGCAAGATCTGTCCCGAGAAAATAGAGCTATTCCACAACACTAAAAGACCACCAGAGGCACCAACAGAAGGAACAAAATCGAACTTATCAAATCTTCTGGGTCATATTTTACGGATGAAAGAGTGATCAAAAGCCTCACGTTTTGTTTCCTGAAGGCAAACAATTGCACACCCAGACTCTTCAATTTTATTTTCAAAGCCAACCATTTTCCCTCTCCATTTACCCCTCTAATATTCCAGGACAGCACAATCCAGAGTTTAGATGACATTGAAAGGAATAAATACGACTAGAATCTCAATGCCTAGAGGGCTTACAAAGCAAACACGGTCCATCATGACTAAACAAAAAGGTTCGGGATAGCAAATGACATAAAGGCAATATCCTGATACAGTCAGGAGACTCATAGCAATTTTATTAAAGAAGACGTAACCATCCATCACTGAGAGCTCGATGACTCGGCAACATTCTCCTGAACTGGCGCCAACAGTCGCTGCAGAGAAAGCTCTTCAGCAGGAATGCCACAAATGCGAGTACCAATATCCTGGATAACTGAAACTGGAGTCTCAGGAGGGATCTGTGCAGCAGGCGTCAAGTTATTAATTTCAGAGATCACCCCACCAGGGTTCTTTATAGCTTTAACCTGAGACTTTTTCTTTGGAGTGTCTGAGTAGTCAATATTAAAACCTTTTGATCGCTGGCTACGTCTGACCGGTTGCTTCTCTACATGAGTATTACGACGTCTCTTACGAGAAACAGCTTCATCCTCTGAGATAAAAGTCCCCACCTGCAGTAGGGAGTCCTGAACTTGCACACCATCAAGAACTGACACAAACTGAGTTTCAGGAGCAACGAAAGGCACAACAGCAAGATCATCATCAACCAACTCATAAACATACCTAAACTGCTGATAAAGAATATTCTGAAGAGAGGCAACCAGAGGAGTAGACAGGTAAATCATGATACCAGACCCTAACATAGTTATATCTATTTCAAAGTCCCCCTCTTCAAAGTTCAAGCTAACATTAGACAGGTCATCATGAACATTGAGCATTGGAATAGAACCATCAGCAGCATTGACCCCTTGTTCAGCTGGAATATGAAAAAGACTTGAAGCACTCCTACTGGGACCAAAATCTGATCATGTTCAGGCAAATTCAGGTTGTTATGTAGATTAAGAAACTGTTGCTATAGCTGCTGCTGGGCCTGCTGAGGGTTATGCACCTCCAAGTTCAAATGATGCACAACTGGCAAAATTGGTGGGAAAGGGTGAGGGTCCATATTAGCAGGCGGTGCCGGTTCCTCCATATTCACCTCTAAAGCCGGAGCGAATCCTACAACAGCTTGAGTGCCAAAACCTCTCAGCAAGTATGTGGGAACAGTCCACGAACGATTTGCACCTCCAAGCTGACGCACTATCAGGCTACGAGGCACCAAAGCCTCGTCCATCAACCACACTCGAGCGAGTACCCTTGACAGGTTACCATTTGGATCATGCCACAGAATAAGCCTACCAAACCCAGCACACGCCAAGGAAATAAAAGATTCAGTGCGATAATCCATCAGGAAACCCAAGAAAAGAATCCACCTCTCCTGACCCAGGACATGAAACAGAGGAGGTTCAGCTGAGACAGCCAAGTGGGCACGAACTGGGCGATCTTCCGATCCATCATCAAGCGTCAAACCATCAGGCACAAACCGAAAGGGGTTCACAGGGAAGTTGGCCATGGCTAGCAGAGGAGGAGGATCAGGTTCTGGCTGCAGACGAACTGAAGCCTCGGCCACTAGACTAGTCTGAGACGACAAAGAAACAGACTCAGAGGATAAACCTCTGGGTTGTTGCTTTGGTTTCTAGATGAAAAACGTTTTGCACCGCGCAACAACATGACCCTCCTGTTTACACTTAAAACATCTGATCCTATTAAAGCACTTGGACTACAAATGACCTGCTGTCAGGCACCGTGGGCAAAAATTCATCAAAATCCCTTGACTAACCTTAGCAAACCGCACAACAGAACTCGATTGCGAGTCACAACTGTCCCGATTTTCCAGAGGAGTATCCTCTAACTGAATGGAATGATCAAATAAATTGTTAGAGGCCAAACGAGGGCAGTCCTTCCTGATGTGACCCAGTTGCAAACAGGATTTACACCGAAGCCCAATAACACATGACTGCCTTTCATGAAAACAAAAACGACCTGGCCCAAGACAAAGAGAGCACTCCGTTTGTGATGAAGATATATCTGGCATGAAAGAAAGGCCTATGCACTGCATGATATCTTTATCAGAGTAACCTGCCCGACGCAGATCACGCAAACTTTCCTACGTTGGAGCAGAGACATCCGAAAAGTTCGAAAACAAAGGGGTACACTGTTCAGAAATTTGAAAAGAGGATCAATGAGATCCGGCTTAATAGGGCAAACAAAACTGCCAAGGTTCAGGAACGCCGGCGGCATGCTCGCCGGCAAAGAAGAGGACCGCCGCAGGAAACTAAGATCAGGCTTAAAACTGACAGAAGCCAGAGGATCAACATCTTGTTTAGGAATATAAACTGCTTTGCTGTTCTTGCCATGAACTCTAGGAGCGGTCCAACCCTCCTCCACATGATCAGAACCACGAACAGGATAGCCAGACTGATCTGACCCATGATACAGACGAAAGGTGCAATGGAAATCTGGCCAGATCCTAGACTCCAAATGATGAATGAAATGCCCAACCACATTAGAAGCCACAGAGAATCTGAACGTGCCCTCACATAATCCAAGAACTCTGAAACCAGCCGGATCACCACCCAAACAACACTGTAATGCAAGCCCCGCAGATTCCACATACAGATGAAACGAGGCAGAGCGAAAGACAACCACCAAAAAGAACTCCTTGGAAGAAAGAGAGGGAGAAAAATGGACCGTATACTTAAAACAACGATGCACCTGAGCAGCCAATGCCCTGCCTGGGGAAAGATCGCACAGCAGAAGGCAATCCATGCCAAGAAAGATCACCGACGAAAGAAGCTAGAGATCGGGTAGGAGGGGTGGGTGAGAGGGGTGGGAGGGGTGGGAGAGGAGAGAGCCATGTTATGAGATTGAGTGATCTTTTCCAGTCCCATAATTGTCACCCTTAGGACCTGATGTTCTTGCCTCTTGAACCAAGACGAGCGCACAGCCACACGGGGGCCTCGAAACCCCCTCGACCAACTAACTTGCCGAGTAGATTCCATGAGTCACATAGTTCGGGTTTTCCAATCGACATACGCATCTTGGTTGTTCTTGAATGGAGGTGAAGGAGGTGCATTCATAACAGGTAGGTAAGCGTGGCCGGGAATAAGAGATGCCCGACATCCGTAATCTTGAACCCCGCACACATCATTAGGGACCGGCTTTGGGACTCGACCCGTTACGACGGCATCTCCTTAGTGCGTGACTCATGGTCTCGGCGAAAGCAAGGTAAAAGTCGTGTCTAACCACCCTCTGCTGGCCTTCCAAGGGAGAGGGCTAATGTACTGGCATTAGGAGAAGGTTAGTACATGTGGGTAAAGTTGTACACCCTTGGAGGGTTATTAATATTTTCGAAAATCCGCGTCCGCGGTTATGGATGTCTTGGGAACGGACGTGAAGATCATAGAGAACTTGAACCTAATCGTAAAACTTGGCAAGTTAAACAATGAGTGCTTAAGGATGCTTCCTCAGGGATCGAGGGGGTGATCCTAGATAGGTTCGGCTGATGATGATTCGGTGGATATCAAAAGATGATCAAAGCTAGTGATACCACTCTCTTATCCCCTTTTAAAATATTCTGATTAGTCAATATTCTTCTCCCTCTTGTTTTACAAAACAAAGATCGCTTTATGAAAAATAACTCCACCAGCCAAAAGTCTTGTGGTGTACACCCTGTACTCACCCTTGCTTTGTTGATACTTTTGCAGCAGAGTATGTGTTACCATAGAAGAAGAGTTCTTCACGGCATCGACATCGACGAGTAGTTTGGAGTTCCCAGTCGGCAGTCTGGGATCCGTGGATTGGACGTCATCATTATGCTTCAGGCCTCTTATGCCATTTGTTAAGTTTGCTATACTTAATCGCATAATTTTCCTTCCGTTGTTTGATGTCTTGTGGTCAGTGACCTCTGCTTGTAATATTTTGGTTCTTCGCTCAGTTATGAGCTTGCTGTAATAAATGTTGTGTCATAGGGTTAGTATTGTGTTACCGATTCTTTCTCTGTACGCTTTCGAGATTAGGTTAGGCTTATGTTCAGACGAAGGTCTGGGATTTGTCTAGCCTTAATCCCGGGGGTGTCACAGACCTCTTGGTATCAGAGCAGTACCGACCATAGGAAAACCTTGCTATTTGTCGATGTTGATTCTAGTGTTTGTGAAAACTATTTGGAAAGCTGAAAAGTATTTGTGAAAACTCAAGTATGCTTATTTTTCTCCTTATCCAGTTTCGCTCTAACTCTGGGTTATCTTATCTTGTGTTGACTTTGAAAAAGTTTTGATATCTCTTCTAGTCTTTCAAAGTTTAGGTGCCTTTTTGGCATGTCATTTCTAAGCTAGTTGACCTAGGGTTGAGTTCTGCAGAGTTGTGTGTGTTGTGAACTCCTTGTTTCCCTTTTCTCTAGTTCAGCTGAGAGATTCCTTTCTATCAAGATCTCTCTATCTTTTGGGCCCACAATATTATATTGTTGGTTCCATAGTGTTCTGTTCTAGGCTTCGAGGTTTCCTTACGCCTCGTGTGCCTCCTTCTTATTTGTTTGGGTACTTCAGAATTTGTTACTTCTTTTGGAAGCTACCTTGTGATTACTATCTTGTAGTGTACGTTATGTCACTCAAGAAACAGTTACTCCTTTCTTTGGGTCTTAACCCTTGGACCTAAACCTAAGATCCCTGATTGTGCTGGATTCTGGTGTTGTGAATCTTGTGCATGAAGCTGACCTTTAACCCAAGATCCATTCCTTTGACCCCTGTCGTTAATGTTCACACATTACCTCAGGGTGGCTGGTATTACAATTATAGCCTTCAAGTTTGTGGTCTTTGTCACAATTGAATTGTGACAATGAAGGACTTCCCCTACCACATGCTATGGCAGATGTTCTTTAATGGAACAAACAGATCACGACAAGAGTACTTCTCGAGTGTATCGCATCTATACTTGTGACTCTGCCACACCTTATCTCTCCCATGCATTGGTTTTCGTAAGATTGTTAATCTATGCATCTACATCTCGGGATTCTATCTTGTGCATGTTCTTCTTTCCCCTTGTTGTTTTCCGACCTTTGCCTACCAGTTGGTAGCCAAGTAGTAAATGAGCATTGGAGTCTTCCGATGCAAGATACTCTTGTGGTCTGTCAAGACAAACCATTTCGGGATGTCAGGAGAAACAAACTCCAGTACCTACTCATTTCTGAGACCAGGTCAAAGTGTTGTAATCCGCAGATCCATAAGCATTGATTAGTTTATGTTATGTTCTACCTTAAGGTATCACACACTTTCCGTACTAAGAGGTCCTGCTGAATCTCATGACCCTCTTAATGAAGTGATGCTCTTACACATTTTTACCCACCTTTCCTCTGAGCTGTTCGCGCTCAGGAATGATGCGTGTGCGTATTGATGTGGTCATCTGAGATTATTAGCAATTTTTATTTCTTTGAACTCCAAGGACATTTGTGTCATTCCTAGCGTGACTAGTTATCTAATCACTAAGCAAAGAATGATTGTGCTACCAAGTACGCTATTCTAGTGCACTCTCTTCGGTCAAAGAGTTAGGATTGTGCCGAACCTCTGCGACTATGTCTTTTTTCTCTATAAAGCAAGTTTTCTATCTTGAACTTAGTGACATATCGATGGTTCGTGATATTCTAGATGTCTACTAGAAGTATCGCCATTTTGCCACATGACCGTGTTGTCAGGTTCTTGAGTAAGTTGTTCCTTTGAACCGCTCCTTTCTCCAAGGATCCGTACTGGATACCCCTGAACTAGTTGGTTGAGCTTAAACAACAACTTGGAGAGTTATAAGACAAAAGTTCTATCGAACTCTGTTCCTCCTTAAAGGGATGTCTAGTTATGTTCGTGTTGAAGTAGGATAATAAGTCCTTTGAGGGCATGTTATTTTCCACGCCTTTGATTTGATTGGGCAATCATCAAATCAAACTCAGTTCCAAGGATAATCTAGATGGTGTATCTACTTGTGATGTCTCACTTAAGGACATCTTCATGTCCTCCGGTCTAACCAATGTCTATGCCTTGTTTATACAACATATGAGTCCATCTTCTGGGAGTGTCTCAATAAGTTTGTTATTGAGCCCGTCGATGACATCCTTATCTTCTCCTTGTTATGTGAGATTAATATGGAACATTTGGAATTAATGTTGGAAACTTTTGAGAATCATCTTCGTGTTGTCTCGAAGTATGTGTTCTGGATGTTAGAAGTGACCTTCTCCGGTTCATGTGCAAATGTTGAAAGATGTCATCATGGATCTGAGTAGCGTTGTCTTTGTTTTCCCGGGAATCATTTCAAGATAGTCAAGCATGTGCGAAGAATTCTTGATATGGAAGGTTGATACCTTCACATCTTGAGAAGATCTTCCAAGCACACCAAGCCACTGACTGATTTGTCATGGAAGATAAGAAGTCCAACAAGTCTTTGATATCCTCCTAAATGTTTTCCAACAAGGATTCCGTTGTGTTTCCTTGCAAACAATTCATGTAGGTGCAATTATCTTTTGATAACTTTCTAATACATTTGTTTCGCAATCTAGCTCATCTTTTGGAGCTTAATGTTGAAGTCCGTGTCTTGAGAATCTAGTAACTTTATCTCTGTGATAAATGTTGCAAACCTTCTATTCGGACCTGCTGAGCCTGAAGTATCTCTCAACCTAACCAAAGATGAATCTCAAGCAGCAATGATGGTTGGTGTTCCTCAAGGTTTTGACATAGCTCTTTGTGTACCTCTGGCAAGATTGATGTAGTGGTTGACACAATTAACCAGAAGACTTATTTCCATATCCTTTTGAATCAGCAATAACGACCATTCTTCATGAGGCTTCTTCTATAATTTATTATAGGAGTTGTGCTTATGGTTTCCTCTGTAACCGAAGTCCGACCTTTACTTGATGACTGGTTAAAGGTATGTCAGTAGCCTGATATTGGTGTTTTAAACATCAAGGAGAACATTTAAAGTAGTGTTGCTAAATGTCTCTCGGTCGATCCTCCAGACCCTCTTATAATGGCAAGCGTCTTGTTATGCCAAGTCCTTGGAGTTTGAGAATAAAGTTTCTTTCTTCTCGTGTCATCAGGAATCTTCTTAACTATTCATCTTAGTGGTATAAAGTGATATCATGATCTTTGGCAAGGATTTTGATAGTCCTGATGAATAAAGAGTTTCCTTTCCGCTTTCTTAAACATGTTCGAAGAGCGACCATGATTTTCTTTACCAATAGTTTCTCTTGTTACATGTTCTTGTGACTCTTACGAGTCCTCTCCACCAAAACACCTTTCTGTCTTAGCCGTCTATTGAACGAAAGAGTGACCCTTCTGTGTCAAAAGTAGCTCAACAGCTTGGTTTTGTTGGTACCTATATTTTCCACCTGTAAATCTCTATTAAGATGCTTAGTAGAGGTTTACCTCTCGAATTCTGCGTAACTTTTTCCATCTATTGGAAGTCTCCTTCCCTCAGAAGTCAAAACTCTTCTGCAAGTTCCATGGTCTGAATCCTTATGAAGACCATCTATTTGTCACCTTGAAAACCTTCTCCTTATGTTTCCTCTGTTACCTTGACGTGTTTTATGTTTGTTGGCTCTAGAGATGTTCATCAAGCATCTATCCATGAGTTAACCATGAGATACTCAGTTTATGGTTCCGTGTCATTCCCTCTCTTCCTTAGTGTGAGCAGCCACCTCGAAAATTATGAAGAGTTTCGTCCATTCATCATGGTGGCATGGATCAACCTCTTCGAGAAGATCGTCGAAGTTTGGTGTGACCCTGTTCCTTCTATCTTCCTACCTAGGAATCTCGGGACGAGATTCTTTTAAGGGGGATAGAATTGTAACACCCCTAGTTTTATTAACGCTAATTAGGAGTTGTTTGTGGATTCATGAGCATCATCATTATCTAAAATGCATGCAAGAAAAATAATCACAAAGCCCTAAACCCTAATTTCCTCCCTCTTTGAAATCAATTCAAATGGTTTTGAATTTTTTTGGAAACTACCAAAATTGAAGAGCCCAAATTGTTTACAAGGGCCCCTGTATTATTTTAAATATTTACAAAAGTTCTGGTAATTTGAAATTATACAAAACAGATTTGTATTTGAAAATACAAAGAGAAAAGGAAAAACACAAAAATAGAAAAGATAAATGTTTTGGAAATAAAAACTGTCCTTAATCTACCTGGGACAAGCCTAGCTCCTCTCCTCTCTCTCCCTGCCGCCCACACACAGTGGCCAGCAGCCGTCGCCCTTGCTTCCCCGTGGCCCAACTTGGCCCAACAGCAGCCCATGCGCAGCCCAAGCCGGCCCGTACCCCTTCGCCTCTGTTACTGTCGTCTTCCTCCCGAGCGGCCAGCTCCTCTCTGTCGTGCCGCCGGCTATCGATCCCCGCCACCTAATCCTTGCCGTCTGTCGCGCTCCGGGGTGAAGATAAGAACCGCGCCGACCCCCTGCCTCGTCCTTATCCCTCTCTCTCTTGGGTGACCTCCTACACCCTCTCACTCGCTGCAATCCTGAACCCTATCCCTAGATCGCTGTCGAATCGCCACTGTTCAGGGCCTCCCCGTATCTCGCCGACGTGATCTGGAGCTCCGCCTCGCCGCCCTCTACCTCCCCGCCGAAGGAATCAAGCAGGGGCGCCTTGAATCGGCTGCCCTGACTGCATCTTCCCCGACCACGACGAGTTTCTCTGGCACCATAGCTTCTTCTCCAGTCTACCCCTCATCTTACCGACTGCACCGATAGCTTCACGGTGAGCTTCTACGTCTTCTAGTCCCTCTCATGATTCCTGGCATGGCCCATAGCAACCTTGCGTCTCGCGCCGCCGCTCGCCGCCATAGACCACCGTCGCAGTCACGCGTCGGGTGACCATACGGGGCGGCACCACCTCCAGGTGGTTTTCCTTGCCGAGATCTTTCCAGTGCAACCAACCACGCGTGCTAGGGTGGCCTGTATCACCGGTGATGACCATTGCCTGTCGCGCACCGCCGGCGAGTCCGACGTGCCTCCCACGTGTCCTTTGGGTGGACCCACCGTGGGCTGGCCCCCCTCTGTCAATGTGTGTGGGTAGGATTAGTGCGGTAACAAAGTTTCTGGCCGTCGTGATGACGTCGCTGTGACGTCATGCTGACGTTGCCATGGACCCCGTTGACCGCCAAAGTGGACGCTGACGTGGCCCTGGGCCCAACCTTCAGTGTCCCTGGCTAGGCTCTGCCCTGGTGAGAAAGGCCCTAACCCTGTGCTGATGACATAGTGACGCACTAAATCAATTAAATAGGTTTAATAATTTTAGAAAATGATTTAAAACTTGTAAAATCAATAAGTAATTCATATTAACTCAGAAAAATACAAAAAGTATATCAAATTGTTCAGAAAAATGAGAACTATTTAACTAAGCTATAATCATGCATTGTTAACCAACTTTCATGACAAGTTTAATTAGAAGAACAAACCAACCCCTCTCATATACATCCGAAGTTTCTCCGAATTAGGGTTTATACCCCTCGGAACCCCGATTAAACTGCCGATCATGTTCTAGGGTTTTCATTTCAATACAATTCAACTTGTCATATCATCATCCTTGCTTGAGCATTGCACCGATGCCATGTGTTGATTGTTTCCTTTCTTTCTGGTATTTGGTTCATCTCCGGTAGAATACGATATTGAGATCAAGATCGAAGACCGAGATTAACATCATTGAAGATCGAAGATCGACGAACAATACTTGACCAACTATAATCAAGTCAAGTACCAGATGTCTGAAGCTCTGCTTTCTGGATATCAACTGGCAAAGGCAAGCGAAGCCCCACACATACATATGAATCCTATGCTTTTAAAGTATTTCATTCTTGCCATGTGCATACAATTCCAAAGTCTTTTATCGATAGATGTAGTAATCCTATCTGATGCATGTTTCCTTTGAAGCCTATATTCCATGATCAACTGCTCCTAGCGTAACTAGGGTTTATCTTGTGAAGTGTTGTTAGAGTTGTTATATCTGTTGTGCTTAGCCATGCTTAGTTGTTACCACTAGTCCATCCGGTTGATGAATTAGAGCTGCGAATGAACCTAGTATAACAGGATGACATGATATGATCAGAGATGGATAATAAACATGCTAAGGCTTGTATGGGAGGCCACGTGGGTTATGGTTTTTGCAGTCCCATATTTTCCACCCTTAGGACCCGATGTTCTTGCCTTTTGAACCATGATGAGCGTACAGCCACACGGGGGCCTGGAAACCCCCTCGACCAACTAACTTGCCAAGTAGATTCCATGAGTCACATAGTTCGGGCTTTCCATTTGACATACACATCTTGGTTGTTCTTGAACGGAGGTGAAGGAGGTGCATTCATAACAGGTCGGTAAGCGTGGCCGGGAACAAGAGATGCCCGACATCCATAATCTTGAACCCCGCACACATCATTAGGGACCGGCTTCGGGACTCAACCCGTTACGGCTGCATCTCCCTAGTGCGTGACTCATGGTCTCGGCGAAAGCAAGGTAAAGGTCGTGTCTAACCACCCTCTGCCGGCCTTCCAAGGGAGAGGGCTAATGTACTGGCATTAGAAGAAGGTTAGTACGTGTGGGTAAAGTTGTACACCCTTGGAGGGTTATTAATCTTTTCGAAAAGCCGCGTCCGCGGTTATGGACGACTTGGGAATGGACGTGAAGATCATAGAGAACTTGAACCTAATCGTAAAACTTGTCAAGTTAAACAATGAGTGCTTAAGGATGCTTCCTCAGGGATCGAGGGGGTGATCCTAGATAGGTTTGGCTGATGATGATTCGATGGATATCAAAAGATGATCAAAGCTAGTGAAATCGCTCTCTTATCACCTTTTAAAATATTCTGATTAGTCGAGATTCTTCTCCCTCTTGTTTTACAAAACAAAGATGGCTTTATGCAAAATAACTCCACCAGCCAAAAGTCTTGCGGAGTACACCCTATACTCACCCTTGCTTCATTGATACTTTTGCAGCAGAGTAAGTGCTACCATAGAAGAAGAGTTCTTCACGGCATCGACATCGACAAGTAGTTTGGAGTTCCCAGTCGGCAGTCTGGGATCCGTGGATTGGACGTCATCGTTATGCTTCAGGCCTCTTAGGCCATTTGTTAAGTTTGCTATACTTAATAGCATAATTTGCCTTCCGTTGTTTGATGTCTTGTGGTCAGTGACTTCTTCTTGTAATATTTTGGTTCTTCGCTCAGTTATGAGCTTGCTGTAATAAATTTTTGTGTCGTAGGGTCACTGTTGTGTTACCGATTCTTTCTCTGTACGCTTGTGAGATTAGGTTAGGCTTATGTTTCAGACGAAGGTCTGAGATTTGTCTAGCCTTAATCCCGGGGGTGTCACAGACCTCTTGGTATTTCTACCAAGATTGGAATAATAAGGTTTTAGGAAAGGTTTCTGAAAACCTAGAGGTAAGAGTAGTTGAATGATCTGTCTTGAAAGAATAAGGAGATTATATTTAGATCTCCATAGTTTTGTTACATTGAAGCTAATAACATATCTTGTTGTATCAAGGGCATCTTGGCTCAAGTTTGAACTGCCAAAACATTTGAAAATATAAAAGATGAGCCAAGACATCTCTTTTGTGAAATAGTTCTTGTCAATCAGTTGTTGAGGTAGGGAGTATATCCTATAGTACACAAGCAGGAGTATAAGCACAGACAAACAATCAACAAACATTGCAGCATTTAAAAGGAAAAGTTTTTGTTCCCCCTGATTTTTGCCTTTTTGACAAAAGATCAGGGTTGATGAAATTGTTGGAGATATGCCCAAGAGGCAATAATAAAGTGGTTATTATCATATCTTCACACTTATGATAAATGTTTACATACCATGCTATAATTGTATTAACCGGAAACATTAATACTTGTGTGATTTGTAAACTAAAATAAGAGTCCCTAGTAAAGCCTCTTATTAAACTAGCTTATTGGTTAATATATGATCATGGTTTCCTGATCATGAACATAGAGATGTTATTAACAACAGGATCATATCATTAGGAGAATGATGTGATGGACATACTCCTATAGATAAGCATAGCATAAAGATCAAGTCATTTCAATAGTTCAATTGCTATATGCTTTCTGATACATAGTAACCTAATTCCTTCGACCATGAGATCATGCATATCACCTTTTCCGGATGGATGCTTTGATGTCATCAAACACCACACCGTAACAGGGTGGCTATAAAGGTGGCATTGAGTGTTCAGAAAGTATTGGTTGAAACACATGGATCAAGAGTGGGATTTGTCCATCCATATGACGGATAGATATACTCTGGGCCCTCTCGGTGAAATGTCATCCAATTAGCTTGCAAGCATGTGACTGGCTCACAAGGGATCACATATCACGGGAACGAGAAAAGAGTACTTATCAGTAACGAGGTTGAACTAGGTATGCAGAGATACCGACGACCATAACCTCGGATAAGTAAACTGTCGTGAGACAAAGGGAAATTGGTATCGTATGTAAGTGGTTCATTCGATCGCAAAGTAATCGTAGAAATATGTGGGAGCCATATGAATTTCCAGATTCCTCTATTGGTTATTGATCGGAGAAGTGTCTCGATCATGTCCGCATAATTCACGAACCGCAGGGAGACACACTTAAGGATTCGACGTTGTTTGAGTAGTTATGGTATTATGAGGAAGAGACCGAATGTTGTTCGGAGTCTCGGATGGGATCCGGGATATCACGAGGTGATCCGGAATGGTCTGGAGAATAAGATTCATATAAGGAAAGTCCCGTTTTGGAGTTCGGAAATGATTCCGGTGTTTTCATCGGGAATGTTCTAGAAGGTTCCGGAATGTCCGGCACTCCGGGGGGGAAGGGGTACATGAATGTGTCATTACATATTGGAATGATTGCATCATGTACTAAGTGTTCTCGCTGTTCCAAATAAAGGATTAAATTGAATCCTAAAACTGAAAAGTCAAATGGCCAGTTTGAAAGTCAAACGGCTAAAACAGGAAACTGAGGGAAACAAGCAAGAGGAGGTTGAAACCGACTTGGGGGAGGAGTCCCTCCTCTCCAAGCCGGCGCACCACCTAGGCCGAGTTGGGGAGGGACTCCCCTCCCTCCCCTTGGCCGCCGGCCCTCTCCACCCATAAAAGGAGGGGCAGGGCCTCCTCCTCTAGACACACAAGTTCCTATCCTCTAATCTAAACCCTAGCCAAAGCCTCCGGTTTAGAGCCGTTTTGGTTTAGAGCTTCTAATTGCCCTAGCCTTCGGTTTAGAGCCTTCTAATTGGTGTGTCTAAACCCTAGACCACTAATAGCTCTCTCATACTCCACCATACTCGCTCCGGCTTAGGGCGAAGCCCTGCGAGATCTCCCCTCTACTTCCGGTACCACGCCGTTGTGCTGCCGGAATCGCGAGGAGAGTGCTACAACCTCCGCTGCCTGCTGGAACAAGGGAGAGGAAGGTCTTCGTCGAGTACCGAACGTGTGACCGACTGCGGGAGCGCTGCCGGAACGCAGCGCCGGAAGGATCGTCTACGTGATCTTGAGATCGGAAAGAGTACGACTACATCACCCACGAGAATCTGCTCTCGTTAACCGCTTTGGAATGTTCGAGGGTAAGTTATTCCATCGACTCGTTGCTACAATCTAGTAGATAGATCTTGGCTTGTTTGTTTGTATGCGATAGAAATTTTTTGTTTTCCATGCTACGAACCCCTACAGTGGTATCAGAGCCGTGTCTATATGTAGATCTGTTGCACGAGTAGAACACAATGGTCATTGTGGGCGTTGATGCTTTTATTGTTGATTGCTTCTTGTGTACTTTGCATCTTGCGGTATGTTGGGATGAAGCGGCCCGGGCTAACCTTACATGACATCGTTCATGAGACTTGCTCCACGCTTGACATGCAACTTGTATTGCATAAGTGGCTTTGCGGGTGCCTGTTTCTCCTAGCATAGTTAAGATCCAATTTACAACGGGTGATTAACAATACTAGTATCAATGTTGTGGTTCTTGTTCGTAAGTTAGAACGACACTTATTGAAAGCCCCAAACCACGTAAAATATGCAAAGAAAGTAGAGGCGTCTAACTTTGTTTTGCAGGGGTGTGCAGTGATGTGATATGGCCATGATTGTGATTATATATGATGTATGCAATGTTCCTTATTGTAAGTTGGCAACCGGCAGGAGCCATATGGTTGTCTTTAATTTCTGTTAAGACCCGCGTGTCTATTCAAAGTAGTTGTAATAGTTGAAGCCGGTGGACGACAACCATGGAGAGGCGTCATTGACCTTGATGCAATGCCGGTGATGATGGAGATCATGTTCGTGCTAGAAGATGGAGATCGGAAGCACAAAGAAGAAAGGCCATATCATATCACAAATTATGAATTGCATGTGATGTTAATCCTTTATGCATCTTGTATTGCTTAGTAGACGATGGTAGCATTATAAGATGATCCCTCATGCACATGAATTTCAAGTCATAAAGTGTTCACCCTTAGTTAGCACTGTTGCTAAAGCTTGTTGTTTCGAAGCACCACGTGATGATCGGGTGTGTTAGATTCTGCAAGTGTATACAACGTGAGCAAGCCAGATTTGCTCATGCGGAAACTAAGGTTTGATCTTGACGAGCCTAGCATGTACAAACATGGCCTCAGGAACACGGATTACCGAAAGGTAGAGCATGAGTCATATAGTAGATATGATGAACATGTTGATTGTTCGCCATTGAAGCTATATCAACTCTCGTGATGATCGATTTTGATGTGGTGGATTTGGTTTGTGTGATCACTAAAACAATGTGAGGGATATTGTTTTGAGTGGGAGTTCACCTAGATTAATTTAATTATTAATTAGAACTCAATTTATCATAAACTAAATCAAAGTGAATTTGCATAGTTGTTGTAGTCATTGGCATCCGTTTACCACCTTGCGCTTAGTTATAATTGAGATGATAGAACTATAGAATTCTGGTTAGTTACTTTACGAACTGGTATCGTATTGTTTTGAAGTGTTAATCTAAAGTTTAAAAGTCCTATTGCAAACTTTCAGTAAGTTCCGGTTACTCCATGAAGTTTAATAATTAGTATTAAATCAAGAGTAACAATTCCATGTGTTAGTATATAAGTATCATGTTTGTCTCCATGATTCTTGATATTCAAAGGATTCTCTTAATATCAAGGTTATCTAGGATCTGAAAGAGTTGTTTCAGAAACCATGATGTGTGGAAGATATTGTGATATCTGAAACAAAGTTTTGGTTGCAACATGATAGAGTATAATATGGCAAAGTTCATGTTCTCATATTTTGATGAGAATTTGCAAAGGGTTGTAGACACTTGTTGTCCTAATCCTCCAAAAGGTTTTGGATAGCAACATTATACTCATAATTCATCGTTATAAGCTAAAAGTAGCTTGATCATGGACGATTCCATGATAAGGTGAATATTTGATGTAGGTAAAATGTTTACTACACCAAGAGATTACTAAAGAAAGGAATTTGAAAGAACACCAAACATTTGATAATGGTGATCTACTTCAAAGTGCAAGTCCAAAGACATTGGTATTTAACTTTATACGCTTTAGACTATATGTCATATGTATGACTCCACTATTGATGTTGATAGATTCTTTCAAACAGAAAAGGAAATATTGAAAGAAAATCTCATAAGTATATGGCAGAAAGGAAAAGACTAGAATTGTTCAGCTTAAGTATATAGATGATATACATGTTATGGCTATATTCTTTGCTTATTAAACAATGTGGTTCTCAAGTATTTGATACTGAATTTGTTGGTGTGAATCGTCATACGAAACAACACAATTCATGAACTACAATGGCCTAAGTAACTAGCAAAAGAATATGTGATGATGTTCATTGAGAACAAATAAAGGGTTATTGTGTTGCTCGTTAAACATCAAAGCTTACCTTCAAGATTTGTTTTATCAGGTATTATGAGAACAAAAGGGTTGTTCAAATAATTGCCGTAATCCATAAAAGATGGATGATTCACAAATCTCGTTGGAGAAATCACATCCATAAAACTAGTGCTAAAAATGTCGAAAGACAAATTGATTGAAATATCACTTAGGAAGTGATATCGCCGTTTAAATTATATTGGAAAGAAAACATGAAGAAACTCCATGTGGATGGAATTTTGGAGTCTTTTGATTTTGATCAAATGACGCTTGTGAAACTTTCCTAGAGATAATTAAAACTTCGTTCATAGGCCAAAAGGGAACGAATGACTAGCTTATTGGAACTTGTACATATTGTTGTACGAAATCCATTATGTGTAGTCAAGAGCGATGGATTTCAACTTCATATGCTTTCTCCGAAAATTTGAGTGAATATATGAATATTTACTTAATAAGGATGAAGTGTGAAATATTTGAAAAGTTCAAAGATTTTTAAGATGAAGTGCAAAATCATTGTAACAAGAATATAAATAGTTTATGATAAGATCATAAAGGAAGATATTTGAGTTACAAGTTTAGCATAATACCTAAGATTTAAGGAATCGTTCCGTGGATTTGCATTTCCCAAAACACCATAAGGGTATGGAGCGTTCGAGGTATGTAATTAAACCTTGTTTGACATGGTAAGATCAAAGGTATAATTCATAAAACTGCCATTGTATTTTAAAGATTAAAAGCTTTAGAGATTACCGTTTTTCCACTGAAAAGAGCTTCATCATAATCCGTTGAAATGATACCATATAAAGTTATGGTTTGGGATAAAACCCAAGTAGTCCTTTCTTAAAACATTGGTATGCTATGCATAAGAAAGATGTGTGCAACCAAAGTCGGATGAACCTGTCTTTGTATAACTGTTAAGTATTCCTCCATAAACACCGGAGACAAAAGTGTTTGTTGCTTAGAACGTCAAGTTTCTTTGAGAAGGAATTTTTCGTGAAAAGTTAAGTGGGAGGACAATAGAACTTTGATAAGGTTAAACGAACCTTAGCTATATGTGCAGAGTTGCGCAGCGCCGAAAAGTGTTCCGGAGGCAGCAACAATGCTCATGGCTCACGTACCTCAAAGGTTGTGGTCACGGAGATCTAAGTTCCTATTGAAACAAGTAGGTCGGATGAACAATCAAATACCAAGATTTGAGAGTTAAATCATTATTTGACAATAATGATCCGACTACGTGCAAAGAAGCAATGATGAGCCCTGACTCCGTCAAATGGCTTGAAGCCATAAAATCCGTGATAGTTCCATACACGAGAAATCAAGTTTTGAACTTGAAGGACCCTCGAGAAAGGTGTAAGACCTTACAGTTGTGTCTGGATCTATAAAGAAATAGACATGGATGTTTCACATCTATAATCGACATATTGGGAAAGAGTTCACAACAATGTTCAAAGGTTGACTATGACAAGATTTGATCTTTCATAGTGATATTTAGTCTAGACGGATTAATGTAGCAACCACTACATATAATTTTGTTATATGGTAGTTGAATAAACAAAACAAGTTCTTCTAATAGAATCGTTACCTAGGACATGTGCATAACACGGTCCATAGGGTTTTGTTAATTCAAAGGATGCTAAAAGCATATGCAAACTTCAATGGTTAAAGTGAGCATCGCGGAGTTGGAATCTTCACTGTGATGAAACTGTTAAAGGAGTTTAAAAGTTCAATAGAGACGATGAAGATGCTTGCATTTGCAAGAAATTAAGTGGGAGCGCTAAGACATGTTTCTAATACATTATGTGGAAGACATATTGTTGATTGGAAATAATGTATCTTTTATTAACACATATTAAGAATTTCATCCCGATGAAAGACTTAGGCAAAACCCAAATATTTGGCATCAATAGACGCTAATATGGTTGTGCCAGAAGTACATAGACAAGATATTGAATGAGTTCAATATAGAAACTACAAGAGAGGTTCTTGTCGCACAGAAAGGATTGAATGAGTTCAATGTTGATGATATATTCAAGTGTATTGACATTTGGTAAAGTGAAACAAATAATCAAGTATAGATTGATACTTGATGTATGAAATCACAAAGAGTATTTATATCAATCATACTGTGATATGTACAAATTCAGATATGTCCTATGCTCTAAATGTTGTGAGCATATACCAGAATGATTCGTAAGATGATCATTGGATAATAGTAAGGATATTCTTATGATCTTTTGGAAGAACTAAGAGTATAATATTTGTAGAAGTGACAAATAGATGGTTAGTTCATTGTAAAAGTACTACATTGATACTAGCTTTGTCACAAAGTACAAATTAAGTTTATCTCAATCTAAACTAAGGGTGGCACAATATAATGGAAAGTGAGTTCCATAATGGATTTGGATGAGTTCCAAAGTTAAGACATTGTGACAGATACTACAACAAAAGACTAAGTATATGACTGCTATTTTAGCAGCAAAAGAGGGCATTTGTGTCAAGTAGTTTGTTATCAAACTAGGTGTAGTTCACAGTGGGATAATACTATGAAGATATATTGTGCGACAATATTATCAACATGTTTTAACCCCAAAGAGCTAAAGGTCACACCGAAAGACCAAATTTATACAAAGCCATCTCATTAGAGAATGAGTGATGCGTAGAGACGCAAAGACATGCAATTACACACGGACCTGGAAGTGTCAGATCCGGAGATCAGTTGACCACTAGCAATTGTGTACATACAACATCGGAAAGCCATAGGTGTTGAATACACAAAGGTTTGAAACTAGATTATTGACTCTAGTGCAAGTGGGAGACTGTTGGAGATATGCCCAAGAGGCAATAATAAAGTGGTTATTATCATATCTTCACACTTATGATAAATGTTTACATACCATGCTATAATTGTATTAACCGGAAACATTAATACTTGTGTGATTTGTAAACTAAAATAAGAGTCCCTAGTAAAGACTCTTGTTAAACTAGCTTGTTGGTTAATATATGATCATGGTTTCCTGATCATGAACATAGAGATGTTATTAACAACATGATCATATCATTAGGAGAATGATGTGATGGACATACTCCTATAGATAAGCGTAGCATAAAGATCAAGTCATTTCAATAGTTCAATTGCTATATGCTTTCTGATACATAGTAACCTAATTCCTTCGACCATGAGATCATGCATATCACCTTTTCCGGATGGATGCTTTGATGTCATCAAACACCACACCGTAACAGGGTGGCTATAAAGGTGGCATTGAGTGTTCAGAAAGTATTGGTTGAAACACATGGATCAAGAGTGGGATTTGTCCATCCATATGACGGATAGATATACTATGGGCCCTCTCGGTGAAATGTCATCCAATTAGCTTGCAAGCATGTGACTGGCTCACAAGGGATCACATATCACGGGAATGAGAAAAGAGTACTTATCAGTAACGAGGTTGAACTAGGTATGCAGAGATACCGACGACCATAACCTCGGATAAGTAAACTATCGTGAGACAAAGGGAAATTGGTATCGTATGTAAGTGGTTCATTCGATCGCAAAGTAATCGTAGAAATATGTGGGAGCCATATGAATTTCCAGATTCCTCTATTGGTTATTGATCGGAGAAGTGTCTCGATCATGTCCGCATAATTCACGAACCGCAGGGAGACACACTTAAGGATTCGACGTTGTTTGAGTAGTTATGGTATTATGAGAAAGAGACCGAATGTTGTTCAGAGTCTCGGATGGGATCCGGGATATCACGAGGTGATCCGGAATGGTCCAGAGAATAAGATTCATATAAGGAAAGTCCCGTTTTGGAGTTCGGAAATGATTCCGGTGTTTTCATCGGGAATGTTCTAGAAGGTTCCGGAATGTCCGGCACTCCGGGGGGAAGGGGTACATGAATGTGTCATTACATATTGGAATGATTGCATCATGTACTAAGTGTTCTCGCTGTTCCAAATAAAGGATTAAATTGAATCCTAAAACTGAAAAGTCAAATGGCCAGTTTGAAAGTCAAATGGCCAGTTTGAAAGTCAAACGACTAAAATAGGAAACTGAGGGAAACAAGCAAGAGGAGGTTGAAACCGACTTGGGGGAGGAGTCCCTCCTCTCCAAGCCGGCGCACCACCTAGGCCGAGTTGGGTAGGGACTCCCCTCCCTCCCCTTGGCCGCCGGCCCTCTCCACCCATAAAAGGAGGGGCAGGGCCTCCTCCTCTAGACACACAAGTTCCTATCCTCTAATCTAAACCCTAGCCAAAGCCTCCGGTTTAGAGCCGTTTTGGTTTAGAGCTTCTAATTGCCCTAGCCTTCGGTTTAGAGCCTTCTAATTGGTGTGTCTAAACCCTAGACCACTAATAGCTCTCTCATAGTCCACCATACTCGCTCCGGCTTAGGGCAAAGCCCTGCGAGATCTCCCCTCTACTTCTGGTACCACGCCGTTGTGCTGCCGGAATCGCGAGGAGAGTGCTACAACCTCCGCTGCCTGCTGGAACAAGGGAGAGGAAGGTCTTCGTCGAGTACCGAACGTGTGACCGACTGCGGGAGCGCTGCCGGAACGCAGCGCCGGAAGGATCGTCTACGCGATCTTGAGATCGGAAAGAGTACGACTACATCACCCACGAGAATCTGCTCTCGTTAACCGCTTTGGAATCTTCGAGGGTAAGTTATTCCATCGACTCGTTGCTACAATCTAGTAGATAGATCTTGGCTTGTTTGTTTGTATGCGATAGAAATTTTTTGTTTTCCATGCTATGAACCCCTACAGAAATTTGGATGTTACACGCGGTCTCACCGTCGGATAAGAATGAAGAACACATGGGAGGCCAAACGGATGAGAAGTAGGAATAGTTGCGCTCTCTTTTGCTGATTGAAGAATATGTTAGGACGAACCGAGGAGGCTCGCGGCAGTAAAGAACTGGGCCTTACAGATACTAGAAAGTAGTACTACTCTATAGACATTAAAGAAGTCTCCAATAGAACTACGCCTTAGTGGAGTAGCTACTAGAGTTGCAGGTGCCTCGAAGGAAAGAAAAGGTAAAGCTCTACAGGTAATAAATGGCCATGGCAATTTCCTAGATAGACAATCTTTTTCTTGTTCATTTTGATCTGGGCGACAACCGGAGGCTAGAGGAGTACTAGCTGTCTCGTGTCTTGAGCCATCAAGCTGGAGTAGAAATTTGGATATCTCATTGCTCCTGGTATGCAACTTGACCAAACAGACTTACTGCACTACTTTACTGTGCGTCCAAAAAAATACGGAGTATAGTACTACGAATACTAGTAGTATAGTAATGTGACACAGAGAGTTCGACATTCATTCATCCTGTACAATCAAAAGTAGAAATTGTGCCGGCAGTACTGTACTAGTCACATCCAGGTTGCCCAAGAGGACAAAAAACTAGTACGATGAGCAACAAAATCTATCTACTCCTCCTAATTATTTGCGTAGGAGTACTCAGGAACGGGACGAGCGTGTGCTGGGCGATCACCCTAAGGATAATCTACGCCACTAGTGCACATCCACATGTACCCTAAACCCTAAAGCCTAAACCACCCTCAACCCCTGACGCTAAGCTCAGACATATTATTGAAAAATTCCTAAACCCTAAACTACCCCTAGAAAACCAAAACCCTAAACCCTCGACCCATAAACTGATGGGGTTCGTAGCAAGGAAAACAAAAATTTTCTATCGCATACAAACAAACAAGCCAAGATCTATCTACTAGATTGTAGCAACGAGTCGATGGAATAACTCACCCTCGAAGATTCCAAAGTGTTTAACGAGAGCAGATTCTCGTGGGTGATGTAGTCGTACTCTTTCCGATCTCAAGATCGCGTAGACGATCCTTCCGGCGCCGCGTTCCCGCAGCGCTCCCGCAGTCGGTCACACGTTCGGTACTCGACGAAGACCTTCCTCTCCCTTGTTCCAGCAGGCAGCGGAGGTTGTAGCACTCTCCTCGCGATTCCGGTAGCACAACGGCATGGTACCGGAAGTAGAGGGGAAATCCCGCAGGGCTTCGCCTTAAGCCGGTGCGAGTATGGTGGAGCTTATGAGAGAGGCTATTAGTGGTCTAGTAATTAGACACACCAATTAGAGGGCTCTAAACCAATTAGAAGGCTCTAAACCGAATAGCTCTAAACCGGGGTCTAGATCTAGGGTTTAGTTTAGAGGATAGGAAACTTGTGTGTGTTGGGAGGGAGCCCTGCCCCTCCTTATATAGGTGGGAGGGGCTGGCCGGCCAAGGGGAGGGAGTGGAGTCCCTCCCCAACTCGGCCTAGGTGGGGCGCCGGCTTGGGGAGGAGGACTCCTCCCTCAAGTCGGTTTCCTCCTCTCCTCCCACTTCCCAAAAACTGCCGTTTGACTTTCAAACTAGCCGTTTGACTTTTTCAATTTAGGATTCAATTTAATCCTTTATTTGGGACAGCAAGAACACTTAGTACATGATGCAATCATTCCAACATGTAATGACACATTCATGTACCCCTTCCCCCCCGGAGTGCCGGACAATCCGGGACCTTCTAGAATGTTCCCGATGGAAACACCGGAATCATTCCCGAACTCCGAAACGGGACTTTCCTTATATGAATCTTATTCTCCGGACCATTCCGGATCACCTCGTGATATCCCGGATCCCATCCGAGACTCCGAACAACATTCGGTCTCTTTCTCATAATACCATAACTACTCAAACAACGTCGAATCCTTAAGTGTGTCTCCCTACGGTTCGTGAATTATGCGGACATGATCGAGACACTTCTCCGAACAATAACCAATAGAGGAATCTGGAAATTCATATGGCTCCCACATATTTCTACGATTACTTTGCGATCGAATGAACCACTTACATACGATACCAATTTCCCTTTGTCTCACGATATGTTACTTATCCGAGGTTATGATCGTCGGTATCTCTGCATACCTAGTTCAACCTCGTTACTGATAAGTACTCTTTTCTCGTTCCCGTGATATGTGATCCCTTGTGACCAAGTCACATGCTTGCAAGCTAATTGGATGACATTTCACCGAGAGGGCCCAGAGTATATCTATCCGTCATGTGGATGGACAAATCCCACTCTTGATCCATGTGTTTCAACCAATACTTTCCGAACACTCAATGCCACTTTTATAGCCACCCTGTTACGGTGTGGTGTTTGATGACATCAAAGCATCCATCCAGTAAAGGTGATATGCATGATCTCATGGTCGAAGGAATTAGGTTACTATGTATCAGAAAGCATATAGCAATTGAACTATTGAAATGACTTGATCTTTATGCTACGCTTATCTATAGGAGTATGTCCATCACATCATTCTCCTAATGATATGATCCTGTTGTTAATAACATCTCTATGTTCATGATCAGGAAACAATGATCATATATTAACCAACAAGCTAGTTTAACAAGAGGCTTTACTAGGGACTCTTATTTTAGTTTACAAATCACACAAGTATTAATGTTTCCGGTTAATACAATTATAGCATGGTATGTAAACATTTATCATAAGTGTGAAGACATGATAATAACCACTTTATTATTGCCTCTTGGGCATATCTCCAACAGTCTCCCACTTGCACTAGAGTCAATAATCTAGTTTCGAACCTTTGTGTATATAACACCTATGGCTTTCCGGTGTTGTATGTACACGATTGCTAGTGGTCAACTGATCTCCGGATCTGACACTTCCAGGTCCGTGTGTAATTGCATGTCTTTGCGTCTCTACGCATCACTCATTCTCTAATGAGATGGCTTTGTATAAATTTGGTCTTTCGGTGTGACCTTTAGCTCTTTGGGGTTAAAAACATGTTGATAATATTGTCGCACAATATATCTTCATAGTATTATCCCACTGTGAACTACACATAGTTTGATAACAAACTACTTGACTCAAATGCCCTCTTATGCTGCTAAAATAGCAGTCATATACTTAGCCTTTTGTTGTAGTATCTGTCACAATGTCTTAACTTTGGAACTCATCCAAATCCATTATGGAACTCACTTTCCATTATATTGTGCCACCCTTAATTTAGATTGAGATAAACTTAATTTGTACTCTGTGACAAAACTAGTATCAATGTAGTACTTTTACAATGAACTAACCATCTATTTGTCACTTCTACAAATAATATACTCTTAGTTCTTCCAAAAGATCATAAGAATATCCTTACTATCGTCCAATGATCATCTTATGAATCATTCTGGTATATGCTCATAACTTTTAGGGCATAGGACATATCTGGATTTGTACATACCACAGTATGATTGATATAAACACTCTTTGTGATTTCATACATCAAGTATCAATCTATACTTGAATCTTTGTTTCACTTACCAAATGTCAATACACTTGAATATATCATCAACATTGAACTCTTTCAATCCTTTCTGTGCAACAAGAACCTTTCTTGTAGTTTCTATATTGAACTCATTCAATATCTTTGTCTATGTACTTCTGGCACAACCATATTAGCATCTATTGATGCCAAATATTTGGGTTTTGCCTAAGTCTTTCATCAGGATGAAATTCTTAATATGTGTTAATAAAAGATACATCATTTCTAATCAACAATATGTCCTCCACATAATGTATTAGAAATATGTCTTAGTGCTCCCACTTAATTTCTTGCAAATGCAAGTATCTTCATTGTCTTTGATGAAATTAAACTCTTTTAACAGTTTCATCATAGTGAAGATTCCAACTCCGCTATGCTTACTTCATCCATTGAAGTTTGCATATGCTTTTAGCATCCTTTGAATTGACAAAACCCTATGGACCGTGTTTATGCACATGTCCTAGGTAACGATTCTATTAGAAGAACTTGTTTTGTTTATTCAACTACCATATAACAAATTATATGTAGTGGTTGCTTTCATTAATCCGTCTAGACTAAATATCACTATGATAGATCAAATCTTGTCATAGTCAACCTTTGAACATTGTTGTGAACTCTTTCCCAACATGTCGACTATTTCATAGATGTAAAGCATCCATGTCTATTTCTTTATAGATCCAGACACAACTGTAAGGTCTTACACCTTTCTCGAGGGTCCTTCAAGTTCAAAACTTGATTTCTCGTGTATGGAACTATCACGGATTTTATGGCTTCAAGCCATTTTACGGAGTCAGGGCCCATCATCGCTTCTCTGCATGTAGTCGGTTTATTATTCTCAAATAATGATTCAACCCTCAAATCTTGGTATTTGATTGTTCATCCGACCTACTTGTTTCAATAGGAACTTGGATCTCCGTGACCACAACCTTTTGAGGTACGTGAACCATGAGCATTGTTGCTGCCTCCGAAACACTTTTCGGCGCTGCGCAATTCTGCACATATAGCTAAGGTTCTTTTAACCTTATCAAAGTTTCTATTGTCCTCCCACTTAACTTTTCACGAAAAATTTCTTCTCAAAGAAACTTGACGTTCTAAGCAACAAACTCTTTTGTCTCCGGTGTTTTATGGAGGAACACTTAACAGTTATTCGAAATAACATACAAAGACAGGTTCATCCGACTTTGGTTGCAAACATCTTTCTTATGCATAGCATACCAATGTTTAAGAAAGGACAACTTGGGTTTTATCCCAAACCATAACCTTATATGGTGTCATTTCAACGGATTATGATGGAGCTCTTTTTAGTGGAAAAACGGTAATCTCTAAAGCTTTTAATCTTTAAAATACTATGGCAGTTTTATGAACTATACCTTTGATCTTACCATGTCAAACAAGGTTTAATTACATATCTCGAACGCTCCATACTCTTATGGTGTTTCGGGAAATGCAAATCCACGGAACGATTCCTTAAATCTTAGGTATTATGCTAAACTTGTAATTCAAATATCTTCCTTTATGATCTTTATCATAAACTATTCATATTCTTGTTACAATGATTTTGCACTTCATCTTGAAAGTCTTTTGAACTTTTCAAATATTTCATACTTCATCCTTATTAAGTAAATATTCATATATTCACTCAAATTTTCGGAGAAAGCATATGAAGTTGAAATCCATCGCTCTTGACTACACATAATGGACTTCGTACAACAATATGTACAAGTTCCAATTAGCTAGTCATTCGTTCCCTTTTTGGCCTATGAACGAAGTTTTAATTATCTCTAGGAAAGTTTCACAAGCGTTATTTGATCAAAATCAAATAGACTCCAAAATTCCATCCATATGGATTTTCTTCATGTTTTCTTTCCAATATAATTTAAACGGCGATGTCACTTCCTAAGTGATCTTTCAATCAATTTGTCTTTCGACATTTTAGCACTAGTTTTATGGATGTGATTTCTCCAACGAGATTTGTGAATCATCCATCTTTTATGGATTACGGCAATTATTTGAACAACCCTTTTGTTCTCATAATACCTGATAAAACAAATCTTTGAAGGCAAGCTTTGATGTTTAACAAGCAACGCAATAACCCTTTATTTGTTCTCGATGAACATCATCACATATTCTTTTGCTTGTTACTTAGGCCATTGTAGTTCATGAATTGTGTTGTTTCGTATGACGATTCACACCAACAAATTCAGTATCAAATACTTGAGAACCACATTGTTTAATAAGCAAAGAATATAGCCATAACATGTATATCATCTATATACTTAAACTGAACAATTCTAGTCTTTTCTTTTCTGCCATATATTTATGAGATTCTCTTTCAATATTTCCTTTTCTATTTGAAAGAATCTATCAACATCAATAGTGGAGTCATACATATGACACATAATCCAAAGCGTGTATAATTAAATACAAATGTCTTTGGACTTGCACTTTGAAGTAGATCACCATCATCAAATGTTTGGTGTTCTTCCAAATTCCTTTCTTTAGTAATCTCTTGGTGTAGTAAACAATTTACCTACATCAAATATTCACCTTATCATGGAATGTCCATGATCAAGCTACTTTTAGCTTATAACGATGAATTATGAGTATAATGTTGCTTTCCAAAACATTTTGGAGGATTAGGACAACTAGTGTCTCCAACCTTTTGCAAATTCTCATCAAAATATGAGAACATGAACTTTGCCATATTATACTCTATCATGTTGTAACCAAAACTTCGTTTCAGATATCACAATATCTTCCACACATCATGGTTTCTGAAACAACTCTTTCAGATCCTAGATAACCTTGATATTAAGGGAATCCTTTGAATATCAAGAATCATGGATACAAACATGATACTTATATACTAACACTTGGAATTGTTACTCTTGATTTAATACTAATTATTAAACTTCATGGAGTAACCGGAACTTACTGAAAGTTTGCAATAGGACTTTTAAACTTTAGATTAACACTTCAAAACAATACGATACCAGTTCGTAAAGTAACTAACCAGAATTCTATAGTTCTATCATCTCAATTATAACTAAGCGCAAGGTGGTAAACGGATGCCAATGACTACAACAACTATGCAAATTCACTTTGATTTAGTTTATGATAAATTGAGTTCTAATTAATAATTAAATTAATCTAGGTGAACTCCCACTCAAAACAACATCCCTCACATTGTTTTAGTGATCACACGAACCAAATCCACCACATCAAAACCGATCATCACGAGAGTTGATATGGCTTCAATGGCGAACAATCAACATGTTCATCATATCTACTATATGACTCATGCTCTACCTTTCGGTAATCCGTGTTCCTGAGGCCATGTCTGTACATGCTAGGCTCGTCAAGATCAAACCTTAGCTACCGCATAAGCAAATCTGGCTTGCTTACGTTGTATTTACCCGTGGAATCAAAGACACCCGATCATCACGTGGTGCTTCGAAGCAACAAGTTTTAGCAACGGTGCTAACTAAGGGCGAACACTTTAGAACTTGAAATTTATGTGCATGAGGGATCATCTTATAATGCTACCGTCGTCTACTAAGCAATACAAGATGCATAAAGGATTAACATCACATGCAATTCATAATATGTGATATGATATGGCCTTTCTTCTTTGTGCTTCCGATCTCCATCTTCAAGCACGAACATGATCTCCATCATCACCGGCGTAGCATCAAGGTCAATGACGCTTCTTCATGGTTGTCGTCCACCAGCTTCAACTATTACAACTATTTTGAATAGACACGCAGGTCTTAACAGAAATTAAAGACAACCATATGGCTCCTGCCGGTTGCCAACTTACAATAAGGAACATTGCATACATCAAATATAATCACAATCATGGCCATATCACATCACTGCACACCCCTGCAAAACAAAGTTAGACGCTTCTACTTTCTTTGCATATTTTACGTGGTTTGGGGCTTTCCATAAGTGTCGTTCTAACCTACGAACAAGAACCACAACATTGATACTAGCATTGTTGATTACCCGTTGTAAATTGGATCTTTACTATGCTAGGAGAAACTGGCACCCGCAAAGCCACTTATGCAATACAAGTTGCATGTTAAGCGTGGAGCAAGTCTCATGAACGATGTCATGTAAGGTTAGCCCGGGCCGCTTCATCCCAACATACCGCAAGATGCAAAGTACACTCAAAGCAATCTACAATAAAAGCATCAACGCCCACAATGACCATTGTGTTCTACTCGTGCAACAGATCTACATATAGACACGGCTCTGATACCACTGATGGGGTTCGTAGCAAGGAAAACAAAAATTTTCTATCGCATACAAACAAACAAGCCAAGATCTATCTACTAGATTGTAGCAACGAGTCGATGGAATAACTCACCCTCGAAGATTCCAAAGTGTTTAACGAGAGCAGATTCTCGTGGGTGATGTAGTCGTACTCTTTCCGATCTCAAGATCGCGTAGACGATCCTTCCGGCGCCGCGTTCCCGCAGCGCTCCCGCAGTCGGTCACACGTTCGGTACTCGACGAAGACCTTCCTCTCCCTTGTTCCAGCAGGCAGCGGAGGTTGTAGCACTCTCCTCGCGATTCCGGTAGCACAACGGCATGGTACCGGAAGTAGAGGGGAAATCCCGCAGGGCTTCGCCTTAAGCCGGTGCGAGTATGGTGGAGCTTATGAGAGAGGCTATTAGTGGTCTAGTAATTAGACACACCAATTAGAGGGCTCTAAACCAATTAGAAGGCTCTAAACCGAATAGCTCTAAACCGGGGTCTAGATCTAGGGTTTAGTTTAGAGGATAGGAAACTTGTGTGTGTTGGGAGGGAGCCCTGCCCCTCCTTATATAGGTGGGAGGGGCTGGCCGGCCAAGGGGAGGGAGTGGAGTCCCTCCCCAACTCGGCCTAGGTGGGGCGCCGGCTTGGGGAGGAGGACTCCTCCCTCAAGTCGGTTTCCTCCTCTCCTCCCACTTCCCAAAAACTGCCGTTTGACTTTCAAACTAGCCGTTTGACTTTTTCAATTTAGGATTCAATTTAATCCTTTATTTGGGACAGCAAGAACACTTAGTACATGATGCAATCATTCCAACATGTAATGACACATTCATGTACCCCTTCCCCCCCGGAGTGCCGGACAATCCGGGACCTTCTAGAATGTTCCCGATGGAAACACCGGAATCATTCCCGAACTCCGAAACGGGACTTTCCTTATATGAATCTTATTCTCCGGACCATTCCGGATCACCTCGTGATATCCCGGATCCCATCCGAGACTCCGAACAACATTCGGTCTCTTTCTCATAATACCATAACTACTCAAACAACGTCGAATCCTTAAGTGTGTCTCCCTACGGTTCGTGAATTATGCGGACATGATCGAGACACTTCTCCGAACAATAACCAATAGAGGAATCTGGAAATTCATATGGCTCCCACATATTTCTACGATTACTTTGCGATCGAATGAACCACTTACATACGATACCAATTTCCCTTTGTCTCACGATATGTTACTTATCCGAGGTTATGATCGTCGGTATCTCTGCATACCTAGTTCAACCTCGTTACTGATAAGTACTCTTTTCTCGTTCCCGTGATATGTGATCCCTTGTGACCAAGTCACATGCTTGCAAGCTAATTGGATGACATTTCACCGAGAGGGCCCAGAGTATATCTATCCGTCATGTGGATGGACAAATCCCACTCTTGATCCATGTGTTTCAACCAATACTTTCCGAACACTCAATGCCACTTTTATAGCCACCCTGTTACGGTGTGGTGTTTGATGACATCAAAGCATCCATCCAGTAAAGGTGATATGCATGATCTCATGGTCGAAGGAATTAGGTTACTATGTATCAGAAAGCATATAGCAATTGAACTATTGAAATGACTTGATCTTTATGCTACGCTTATCTATAGGAGTATGTCCATCACATCATTCTCCTAATGATATGATCCTGTTGTTAATAACATCTCTATGTTCATGATCAGGAAACAATGATCATATATTAACCAACAAGCTAGTTTAACAAGAGGCTTTACTAGGGACTCTTATTTTAGTTTACAAATCACACAAGTATTAATGTTTCCGGTTAATACAATTATAGCATGGTATGTAAACATTTATCATAAGTGTGAAGACATGATAATAACCACTTTATTATTGCCTCTTGGGCATATCTCCAACATAAACAACCCTAACCAAGCAAGTATCATGCACTTATAGACTAAAATTTGAGATACTTTCATTAATTTGCGCTAACGCCATTCTAATTCACGAAATCTCGAACATTATTGAAAATTCCCTAAACCCTAAACCCCCAAAGCCTAAACCCTAAGCCATATACCCCTAAAAACCCCAAACCCTCAACCCCTGACCCAAAGCTCGGACATATTATTGAAAAATTCCTAAACCCTAAACTATCCCTAAAAAACAAAACCCTAAACCCTCAATACTAAAACCCTAAACCCTCGACTCATAAACAACCCTAACAAGGCAACCTGGTATCATGCACTCATAGATCAAAATTTGAGAAACTTTCATTAAATTACGCTAACGCCATTCTAATTCACGAAAGTCGAACATTATTCAAAAATCCCTAACCCCTAACCCCATAAAGCCTAAACCGTAAGCCCTATACCCCTAAAAATCCCTAAATGTACCCTCAACCCGCAACCGTAAGCTCAAACATAATATTGAAAAATTCCTAAAACCTTAACCCTAAACTACCCATAAAAAACCAAAACCCTAAACCCTCAATAATAAAAACCTAAACCCTCGACCCATAAACAACCCTAACCAAGCACGTAGCATGCACTCATAGATCAAAATATGAGATACTTTCATGAAATTGCGCTAATGCCATTCAAATTCACAAAAGCTTGAACATTATTGAAAATACCCTAAACCATAACCCCAAAAGCCTTAACCCTAAGCCCTATACCCCTAAAAGACCTAAACCCCTCAACATGTAACCCTAAGTTCAGGCATATTATTGAAAAATTCTTAAACCCTAAACTACCCCCAAAAAAAGAAAAACCCTAAACCCTCAATACTAAAACCCTAAACCCTCGGCCCATAAACAACCCTAACCAAGAAGGTATCATGCACTTATATATAGATCAAAATTTGAGATACTTCCATTATTAAATTGTTGCTAAGTCATTCTCTTCCGTGAATATATGCATAAAGCTCGAACTTTATTGAAAGTTCCTAAAACCCTAAACCCCTAAATACCTAAAACTTAAACCCTAAACCCTAAAACCTGAACACTAAACCCCTAACCCTAAAAATCGAAACACTAAACCCCTAAATCTGGACCAAGAAGCTGTCATGCACACTTATAAATCAATTTTTCAGATATTTCTATTAATACGGATAACACCATTTTATTTGACGAATATATTGGAATAAATCTTGAACATTATTGAAAATTCCCTAAACCCAAAACCCTAAACAATCTCTAAAACATAAACCCTAAACCCATAAATACTAAAACCCTCAACCCACATGCACCCTAACCAAGCATGTATCATGCACTTATAGATCAAAATTTGAGATACTATTATTAAATTGCGGTAACGCTATTATATTCCATGAATATAAGCATAAAGCTTCAACATTATTGAAAATTCTCTAAACTCTAAACCTTAAAGCCCTCAACCCACAATTAAACCCTAACCAAGCAGGTATCATGCACTTATACATTCAAATTTGAGATACTTTCATTAAATTACGGTAACACCATTATATTCCATGATTAAAAGCATAAAGAGGCTTGAACATTATTGAAAAATCCCGAAACCATGAAACCCTAAACACTAAACCCCTAAACCCTGACCAAGCAAGTATCATGCACTTATAGATCAAAATATGAGATACTTACATTAAATTGGGCAACGCCATTCTATTCGACAAATATAATCACAAGGCTTGAACATTATTGAAAATTCCCTAAACCCTAAACCTTGATAAACAACCCCTAAACCCTAAATCTCTAAATACTAAAACCCTAAACCTTAAAACCTCAACCCATAATTAAACCCTAACCAAGCAGGTATCATGCACTTATAGATTCAAATTTGAGATACTTTCATTAAATTACGGTAACACCATTCTATTCCACGACTAAAAGCATAAAGCGTCTTGAAGATTATTGAAAATCCCGAAACCATCCCTAAACCCTGACCAAGAAAGTATCATGCACTTGTAGATCAAATTTACAATACTTACATTAAATTGGGCAATGCCATTCTATTCGACGAATATAAGCCTAAAGCTTGAACATTATTGAATATTCCCTGAACCCTAAGCCCCTAAATGACCCTGACTAAGCAGATATATCATCGACTTATAGAACAACATTTGAGATATATTTTTCATTAAATTGTGCTAATTTCATTCCATTCCACGAATCTAAGCATAAAGCTTGAACTTTAATGGAAATTCCTAAAACTTAATCCCTACAAACCTAAACCTTGACCAAGCGGGAATCATGCATTTATAGATCAAAATTTGTGATACTTTCATTAAATTGCGCTAAAGGCATTCTAATTCTCAAAATCTCGAACATTATCGAAAATTACCTAAACCCTAACCACCTAAAGCCTAAACCCTAAGCCTTATACCCCTAGAAACCATAAACATACCCTCAACCCCTTACCCTAACTCGGACATATTATTTACAAATTCCTAAACCCTAAACCCTAAACTACGTACTCCTATAAAAACCAAAACCAAAAACCCTCAATACTAAAACCCTAAACCCTCGACCATAAACAACCCTACCCAAGCAAGCAGGTATCTTGCAATTATAGATCAAAATTTGATATACTTTCATTAAATCGCTAACGCCATTCTAATTCATGGAAGTTCGAACATTATTGAAAATTCCCTAAACCCTAAACCCTAAGCCCTATACCCCTAAAATTCCTAAACCCTCCACCCGTAAACGTAAGCTCGAACATATTATTGAAAAATTCCTAGACCCTAAACCCTAAAATACCACTAAAAAACCAAAACCCTATACCCTAAATACTAAAACCCTAAACCCTCGACCCATAAAAAACACCAACCAAGCAAGAAGGTATCATGCACTCATCATAGATCAAAACTGAGATACTTTTATTAAATAGCTAACGTCATTCTAATTCATGAAAGCTCGAACATTACTGAAAATAACCTAAACCTTAACCCCCTAAAGCCTTAACCCTAAGCCCTATAGCCCTAAAGACACTAAACCCCTCAACCCCTAACCCTAAGACCGAACATATATATTATTGAAAAATTCTTAAACCCTAAACCCTAAAATACCCCTAAAAACCAAAACCCTAAACCCTAAATACTAAAACCCTGAACCCTCGGCCCATAAACAACATTAACCAATTCACCAGGTATCATGCACATATATAGATCAAAAATTTGAGATACTTTATTATTAAATTGTTGCTAAGTTATTCTATTCCATAAACATATGCATAAAGCTCGAATTTTATTGAAAATTCCTAAAACCCTAAACCCTAAATTAAACCCCTAAATACCTAAACCCTAATACCTGAACACTAAACTCCTAACACTAAAACCCGAAACACTAAACTCCTAATCTTGACCAAGCAGTTGTCATGCACACTTATAGATCAAATTTTCAGATACTTCTATTATTTCGATAACACCATTCTATTCGATGAATATAGGAATACATCTTGAAAATTATTGAAAATTACCTAAACCCACAACCCTAAATAACCCCTAAAACTTAAACCCTAAACCCATAAATACTAAAACCCTCAACCCACATATGCCCTAACCAAGCATGTTTCAGGCACTTAGAGATCAAAATTTGAGATACTATCATTAAATTGCGGTAACGCTATTATATTCCTTGAATATAAGCATAAATCTTGAACATTATTGAAAATTCTCTAAACCTTAAACCCCTCAACCCACAATTAAACCTTAACCGAGCAGGTATCATCCACTTATAGATTCAAATTGGAGATACTTCCATTATATTATGGTAACGCCATTCTATTCCATGACTAAAAGCATAAAGCAACTTGAACATTATTGAAAAAACCTGAAACCATAAAACCCTAAAAACTAAACCCGTAAACACTGACCAAGCAAGTATCATGCACTTGTAGATTAAATTTGAGATTTACTTTCTTTAAATTATTGAAAAGTTTGAATTTTGAAAATTCCCTAAACCCTAAAACCCTGAACCCGTAAACGACACTGACCAAGTAAGTATATCATCCACTTATAGATTACTATTTGAGATATACTTTCATAAATTACGCTAACACCATTCCATTCCAAGGATCTAAGCATAAAGCTTGAACATTATTGAAAATGCCCTAAAACGTAAACCTTAAACCTAACCCTAAACCCCTAAACGACCCTATCCAAGCAGGTACATATCATCCACTTGTAGATTAACATTTGAGATATACTTTCTTTAAATTATGCTAAAGACATTCCATTCCATGAATCTAAGCATAAAGCTTGAAAATTATTGAAAATGCACTAAAACCTAAACCTTAAACCCCTAAACACTAAACCCTTTAACCCTAAATGCTCACCAAGTAGGTATCATGCAGTTATAGATCAAAATTTGAGATACTTTCATTAAGTTGCGCTAACTCCTTTCTATTTCACGAATATATGCATATAGCTCGAACAATATTGAAATTTCACTAAATCCTAACCCCCTAAACCCTAAACCCTAAAACCTATACCCCTAAACCCTAAACCCTAAACCCGTAACCCTAACCAAGCAGTTGACATCATGCACTTATAGATCAAAATCTATATCTCTAAACCCCTATACCCCTAAACCCTAAATTTTCACATAGTTTTTTAATTTGGGTAACGTCATTCTATTCGACGAACATAAGCATAAAGCTTGAACAATATTGAAAATTCCCTAAACCCTCAACCCTAAAAACCCCTATAACTTAAACCCTTGACCCACATACACCCTAACCAAGCAGTTGGTATCATGCACTTATAGATCCAAATTTGAGATACTTTCATTAAATTGCGGTAGAACTATATTCCATTGATCCATGAATATAAGCATAAAGCTTGAACATTATTGAAAATTCCCTAAACTATCTATCTTATATTTTCTTACCACTATACAATGTACGAATAACTTTGAATATTGACCGTTGGATCAAGACTAGCGAATCCCAACATTGCCAGCCGTCAGATCTTATTTTCCATACAATTAGCATATGATGCTAGAAGATACTATTCACATAGTCTTTAGCACAATAAACGCTATGCACAAACCTCAAAACAGACTTATCCATCGTTCCAGAGTCTTCTCCATCATTTCTCTAGACCATGTTACCAAAATTGACATGTTTTTAGTAAATTGCCATATTGTTAATTTAATGCAAGAATTTAGCTAGTAAGATTGAATGGGTTTATCCATTAAATAGGTTAATTTTTGTGACCATTGGCACGATGTCATATTGAGCCATAATCTTTGAAGTTGCTTCATAGCCAAAAACAATATTGTCACTTGGAATTTTAAAAAAAATCAATTTTGGATTTTACCTTCATAAGCAAAGCTTGACTGGCCGAGATGCATCCAATGTACGGAGTGCAAAACATGGACACGGTATCAGCAACTATGGTTGTGCAAGTCAAAAAAAGGAACTATGGCTGTAACCTTGTCCATATTGTTTGAAAGACGACAGATGTCTATTAACTCATTAAATGCTCGAAAGCGTACATGCGTCTAGGTCTATCTGACGGGGACATCATCCCCAAGTGGGAGTGGGAGTGGGAGTAGCGTACCATAGAAGCTTCAGCCTAAAAATTTCGAGAGAGCGCCGAAATATCCGTCCCATCCATTCAAATACCCCGCCCATTTATTCAATGATCCAGTCCCAAAAATCAATTTATTGCACAAATTTATCCCGGAAGCTTGAAAGGGAATATACATTTAAAGGTTATACTTTGTGTGTAAAAGGGGGCGGTAGAATTTTGATACATCATCTTTGTAGTTGCTTCACAATAAAAACATGTTAGAAGCTTCAACATCAATATTTGGGTGCGAAGTTAGCTAGGAAGCTTGAAAAATCATACTATAGTACTAAAAACTTTGGGAATTATAAGAAACCATGGTCCACTTTGTCTGATAATTGGGGCAGTGTCATTTTATTGTAATTGTGGTTTGTCCCCATAGGAGCGAGGTTCTTTAGTTAACATGGTCGGTGTAAGTACAAGTTACATCAAAGACCTCATAAAAAATGAAAATTATTTCCAAGTCAATGCATTTAGCACAAGGACCCTAAAGTTAAGCAATCAAGTGTGTGTTCTACATATCCTAGAGATAAATTTTGTTTTGAAATAATCTACATTAGCTTTTACAACCATAAACCCTTAACCCTAAACCCTCAATACTAAAAACCTAAACCTCGACCCATAAACAACCCTAACCAAGCACGTATCATGCACTCATAGATCAAAATTTGAGATACTTTCTTGAAATTGCGCTAATGCCATTCAAATTCACAAAAGCTCGAACATTATTGAAAATACCCTAAACCCTAACCCCAAAAGCTTTAACCCTAAGCCCTATACCCCTAAAAGACCTAAACCCCTCAACCCGTAACCCTAAGATCAGGCATATTATTGAAAAATTCTTAAACCCTAAACCCTAAACTACCCCTCAAAAAAAGAAAAACCCTAAACCCTCAATACTAAAACCCTAAACCCACGGCCCATAAACAACCCTAACCAAGAAGGTATCATGCACTTATATATAGATAACAATTTGAAATACTTCCATTATTAAATTATTGCAAAGTCATTCTCTTCCGTGAATATATGCATAAAGCTCAAACTTTATTGAAAGTTCCTGAACCCCTAAACCCCTAAATACCTAAAACTGAAACCCTAAACCCTAAAACCTGAACACTAAACCCCTAACCCTAAAAACCAAAACACTGAACCCCTAAATCTTGACCAAGAAGCTGTCATGCACACTTATAAATCAATTTTTCAGATACTTCTCTTAATTCGGACAACACCATTTTATTCGACGAATATATAGGAATAAATCTTGAACATTATTGAAAATTCCCTAAGCCCACAACCCTAAACAATCCGTAAAACTTATACCCTAAACCCATAAATACTAAAACTCTCAACCCACATACACCCTAACCAAGCATGTATCATGCACTTATAGATCAAAATTTGAGATACTTTTATTAAATTGTGGTAACGCTATTATATTCCATGAATATAAGCATAAAGCTTCAACATTATTGAAAATTCTCTAAACTCTAAACCTTAAACCCCTCAACCCACAATTAAACCCTAACCAAGCAGGTATCATGCACTTATACATTCAAATTTGAGATACTTTCATTAAATTACGGTAACACCATTGTATTCCATGATTAAAAGCATAAAGCGGCTTGCACATTATTGAAAAATCCCGAAACCATGAAACCCTAAACACTAAACCCTGACCAAGCAAGTATCATGCACTTATAGATCAAAATATGAGATACTTACATTAAATTGGGCAACGCCATTCTATTCGACAAATATAATCACAAGGCTTGAACATTATTGAAAATTCCCTAAACCCTAAACCTTGATAAACAACCCCTAAACCCTAAATCTCTAAATACTAAAACCCTAAACCTTAAAACCTCAACCCATAATTAAACCCTAACCAAGCAGGTATCATGCACTTATAGATTCAAATTTGAGATACTTTCATTAAATTACGGTAACACCATTCTATTCCAAGACTAAAAGCATAAAGCGTCTTGAAGATTATTGAAAATCCCGAAACCATCCCTAAACCCTGACCATGAAAGTATCATGCACTTGTAGATCAAATTTATGATACTTACATTAAATTGCGCAACACCATTCTATTCGACGAATTATAAGTCTATAGCTTGAACATTATTGAATATTCCCTGAACCCTAAACCCCTAAATGACCCTGACTAAGCAGATATATCATCGAATTATAGAACAATTCATTAAATTGTGCTAATGTCATTCCATTCCACGCATCTAAGCATAAAGCTTGAACTTTATTGGAAATTCCTAAAACTTAAACCCTACAACCCTAAACCTTGACCAAGCGGATATCATGCACTTATAGATCAAAATTTGTGATACTTTCATTAAATTGCGCTAAAGGCATTCTAATTCACAAAATCTCGAACATTATTGAACATTCCCTAAACCCTAACCCCCTAAAGCCTAAACCCTAAGCCTTATTCCCCTAAAAACCATAAACATACCCTGAACCCCTTACCCTAAACTCGGACATATTATTGACAATTCCTAAATCCTAAACCCTAAACTACGTACCCCTAAAAAAACCAAAACCAAAAACCCTCAATACTAAAACCCTAAACCCTCGACTGATAAACAACCCTAACCAAGCAAGCAGGTATGTTGCAATTAAAGATCAAAATTTGATATACTTTCATTAAATCGCTAACGCCATTCTAATTCATAGAAGCTCGAACATTATTGAAAATTCCCTAAAGCATAAAGCCTAAGCCCTATACCCCTAAAATTCCTAAACCCCCCACCCGTAACCGTAAGGTCGAACATATTATTGAAAAATTCCTAGACCCTAAACCCTAAACTACCACTAAAACAACCAAAACCCTATACTCTAAATACTAAAACCCTAAACCCTCGACCCATAAACAACGCCAACGAAGCAAGAAGGTATCATGCACTCATCATAGATCAAAACTGAGATACTTTTATTAAATAGCGGTAACGCCATTCTACTTCATGAAAGCTCGAGCATTATTGAAAATACCCTAAACCCTAACCCCCTAAAGCCTTAACCCTAAGCCCTATAGCCCTAAAGACACTAAACCCCTCAACCCCTAACCCTAAGATCGAACATATATATTATTGAAAAATTCTTAAACCCTAAACCCTAAACTACCCCTAAAAACCAAAACCGTAAACCCTGAACCCTCGGGCCATAAACAACCTTAACCAATTCAGCAGGTATCATGCACATATATAGATAAAAAATTTGAGATAGTTTCATTATTAAATTGTTGCTAAGTCTTTCTATTCCAATAATAGATGCATAAAGCTCGAATTTTATTGAAAATTCCTGAAAACCAAAACCCTAAATTAAACCCCTGAATACCTAAACCCAAAACCTGAACACTAAACCCCTAACCGTAAAACCCGAAACACTAAACTCCTAATCTTGACTAAGCAGTTGTCATGCACACTTATAGCTCAAATTTTCAGATACTTCTATTAATTCGGTAACACCATTCTATTCGAAGAATATAGGAATAAATCTTGAAAATTATTGAAAATTCCCTAAACCAACAAAATAACCCCTAAAACTTAAACCCTAAACCCATAAATACTAAAACCCTCAACCCACATATACCCTAACCAAGCATGTTTCATGCACTCAGAGATCAAAATTTGAGATACTATCATTAAATTACGGTAACCCTATTATGTTCCTTGAATATAAGCATAAATCATGAACATTATTGAAAATTCCCTAAACCTTAAACCCCTCAACCCATAATTAAACCCTAACCGAGCAGGTATCATCCACTTATAGATTCAAATTTGAGATACTTTCATTATATTATGGTAACGCCATTCTATTCCATGATTAAAAGCATAAAGCAGCTTGAACATTATTGAAAAAACCTAAAACAATAAAACCCTAAAAACTAAACCCCTAATCACTGACCAAGCAAGTATCATGCACTTGTAGATTAAATTTGAGATTTAGTTTCTTTAAATTATTGAAAAGTTTGAATTTTGAAAATTCCCTAAACCCTAAAACCCTGAACCTGTAAACGACACTGACCAAGTAGGTATATCATCCACTTATAGATCAATATTTGAGATATACTTTCATAAATTACGCTAACGCCATTCCATTCCAAGGATCTAAGCATAAAGCTTGAACATTATTGAAAATGACCTAAATCCTAAACCTTAAACCCTGTAACCCTAAACCCCTAAATGACCCTATCCAAGTAGGTATATATCATCCACTTGTAGATTAACATTTGAGATATACTTTCTTTAAATTATGAATGTATGCATAAAGCTTGAAAATTATTGAAAATGCACTAAAACCTAAACCTTAAACCCCTAAACACTAAATCCTTTGACCCTAAATGTTGACCATGTAGGTATCATGCAGTTATAAATCAAAATTTGAGATACTTTTATTAAGTTGCGCTAACTCCTTTCTATTTCACGAATATATGCATATAGCTCGAACAATATTGAAATTTCACTAAACCCTAACCCCCTAAAACCTAAACCCTAAAACCTATACCCCTAAACCCTAAATTTTCACACACTTTTTTTAATTTGGGTAACGTCATTCTATTTGACGAACATAAGCATAAAGCTTGAACAATATTGAAAATTCCCTAAACCCTCAACCCTAAACAACCCCTAAAACTTAAACCCTCGACCCACATACACCCTAACCAAGCAGCTGGTATCATGCCCTTATAGATCCAAATTTGAGATACTTCCATTAAATTGTGGTAGCACTATATTCCATTGATCCACGAATATAAAAATAAAGCTTGAAAATTATTGAAAATTCCCTAAACTATCATCTTATCTTATCTTACCACTATATAATGTCCCGAGTAACTTTGAATATTGACCGTTGGATCAAGACTCGCGAATCCCAACATTGCCAGCAGTCAAATGTTCTTTTCCATTCAATTAGCATATGATGCTAGAAGATACTATTCATATAGTCTTTAACACAATAAACGCTATGCACAAACCTCAAAACAGACTTATCCATTGTTCCAGAGTCTTCTCCATCATTTCTCTAGACCATGTTACCAAAATTGACACGTTTTTAGTAAATTGCCATATTATCAATTTATTGCAAGAATTTAGCTAGTAAGATTGAATGAGTTTATCCATTAAATAGGTTACTTTTTGTGACAATTGGCACGATGTCATATTGAGCCATAATCTTTGAAGTTGCTTCATAGCCAAAAACAATATTGTCACTTGGAATTTAAAAAAAATCAATTTTGGAGTTTACTTCATAAGCAAAGCTCGACTGGCCAAGATGCATCCAATGTACGGAGTACAAAACATGGACAGTGTATCAGCAACTATGGTTGTGCAAGTCAAAAAAAGGAACTATGGCTGTAACCTTGGTCATCTTGTTTTAAAGACGACAGATGTCTATTAACTCATTAAATGCTCGAAAGCATACATACGTCTAGGTCTATCTGACGGGGACATCACCCCAAGTGGTAGTGGGAGTAGCGTACCTTAGAATCTTCAGCCTCAAAATTTCGAGAGAGCACCGAAATATCCCGCCCATCCATTCAAACACCCCGCCCATTCATTTAAACATCCAGTCCCAAAAATCAATTTATTGCACAAATTTATCCTATAAGCTTGAAAGGGCATATACATTTAAAGGTTATACTTTGTGTGTAAAAGGGGGCGGTGGAATTTTGAGCCATCATCTTTGTAGTTGCTTCACAATAAAAACATGTTAGAAGCTTTAACATCAACATTTGGGTGCGAAGTTAGCTAGGAAGCTTGAAAAATCATACTGTAGCACTAAAAACTTTGAGAATTATAAGAAACTATGGTCCACTTTGTCTGATAATTAGGGAAGTGTCATTTTATTTTAATTGTGGTTGGTCCCCGTAGGAGCGAGGTTCTTTAGTTAACATGGTCGGTGTAAGTACAAGTTACATCAAGGACCTCATAAAACATGAAAATTATATTCATGTCCATGCATTTAGCACAAGGATCCTGAAGTTAAGCAATCAAGTGTGTGTTCTACATATCGTAGAGCTAACTTTTGTTTTGAAATAATGTACATTAGCTTTTAAAACTATTAGTAAACAAGAACAAATAAAACAAGATGATTCTACTCTCTCTCTATTGTAGTAGTAGATTGGATATGTTGTTCAATACTCCACTACTTAGTAGTACTACTTCTCCTACTAATTTCTAAATACTTGGAATAGAGGGAGTATACTAGTAGTGATACACTATAGTACAATGTGTACTAGTACTGCTATTGCTCACTCAGTACCAAAAAAGGTAATTCCAGTTTGGTGTCGAAGACATGCATGTAGTCCTCGGTTTCTCGCCTACAACACTGTACACTCTGCACCAGGCCCTAGGCTCTTCTGTCACTCTCTAGGAGTAGATCTTATTGCCTCTCATGTGGATCTGTTTGTCCGGTACAGTACCTCGTGACACCAGCTTTACTCACCTGTCAACTTTCCACAGCCTTTTTTGTTTTCACGAAGTAGTGTGAAGCATGGTGTGAAGTGGTCATAGAGGAAGGGCAAGTAGCCTTGCGTATTCCTATAAGTACAATACCAAACTCAATCAGTATAGTCCTCAGCAAATGCAACACAGGTTTCTGGTCGGCGGGAACTACGCCAGTGAGCTAATATTTCCTTGTAACCACTTCCACAAGTGCTTGTACTACCGGCCAATGGATTTGACCGTGGGCTGGTGGCTATGGACGTCGTCGAGTCTGCGGTGATGATTGAGTGCCCATACGAAGGCTGCTTTAGATTGGTCGACTTCAACGAGCTCGACGATCACAAGATCGCGTGCCCGCACGGCCCGGGCTCCTGCATGGATCCCGCCTGTCATTTTATCGCCTCGCCGGCAGGGCTCCTTCCCCACATGAATGAGGCCTACTGGATCATAGTTACTAGGGCCATCTACAGCCTCACCTTCTTTTTCATGATGCCGATTCCACCACCAGAAAGCACAAGGATATTCACGTGCATCCTCTATGGGGATGACGGTACCGTGTTTGGCCTGACTATCAGCATGCTCGGCCCGACCACCGTTGTGTCCTTGGTGTGCATCAGGCAGGACTAGTGCTTATGTCTACGGTACACGTGAAACTGTGTGCGCCTGGCCTGCTAGGGTCGGCGGACTTCTCGGTAGTCGAGAAACTTAATGTGGTAATCAAGCTGTCGAGCAGCTCGTCGCCAGCCAACTTCCCGTTCGATGAGCTCACGACGAACCTCGTGGTGCCTCCGCGGTTCTTGCTGAAGGGCAGAGAGTCCAACCATGTATTTTCTAGGTTTGCATCGACAATAAAAAATGATCTTAATCTATGGCTAATGATCCTAACAAGACTGTAATGGTGTATTAGAAGATAGTACTACTAGTAGTACTTAGTATTATTTTACTGCTCTAGTTACTAGTAGTAGTAGTAGACGTATGTACGTTCTCTTTTCGTCCTAGGAAGGATGCACTTTGGATGTAAACTAAGTTTGTTGCTAATGTTAATACAGAGTACTGAGAGTTTATTACGACTTTTATGTAATTATTCACTTCTATGGCATGGACCAGAGATAAACACATATAACTATTCATAATGTGCTTCGATTTAGTCCTCTAACTCAGTGATTATGAAATTTGCTTCACCTTTATTAACATCTGATTTATGTTACTCTTAATTAATTAGCCCTTGGAAATGGATGCACAATATCCATTCTTCTGGGAGATTCCTATACATTGGGTGTATGGCCATGGATGACGAGTTGAGGACTTGAGGTGTTGGACTTCTGATCAGAGTGGGAGTACAGTCTTGGATTCTTTAATAGAGAGGGAGTACGCCTTGGATTCTTGAGCGGAGAGGGAGTACATGGACCATGACCAAATTCAAAACAAAAATAAAGCCGGTAAAATCTCCCCTCTATCTGGACATAATTGGTGTCCCAAAATTTCAGATATTTCGAAATTCCCATTGGACCCCTAGTGAATTCGGTAGGTGGGGCTTCACTCGTATTTTTTACAGTACGGTACTAGCAGTAGGCATAGTTCCCCGGCGGCAAGTCCCCCCACCCAGCCACCCCCTCCCCCCACCCCACCCACACACACGTAACAAAAACCCAAACCCCTCTCTCCTCTAGGAATACGTAATCGGCCAGAACATCCCCACTGCACTTAAGCCGGTGTACTCGCCACACCTGATCTGATCAACCGACCCTCTCGTCCGGTGCACAGAGCACGTCATTGACCGCCCCGGATCTGCTCCACGGATGCTGTGGTCCAGCGCTCTGCTTCTATACTTGCCCGGTCAAGATATGCTTCCCCGTCGTCGACACTCACTACAACCGCAGCACCTCCCGCGACCTCAACGTGACTCGAGAGGATGCAGAGGAGGCCTAGACGCCGCCCCGACCGAGATAACCTGATCTCCTTGCGTGAGTTGCTTTGTTTGGCAATGTACTGTATTCATGCTAAATTTCCTAACCAATAGTTTCTTTACTTTATATACCTATAATTTACTAAATTAACTCATTGTGGTTAGGCTTAAACTCTATGCATTGAAATGTTTTTACATATATTTCTTTATGAATTATTAGTCACTTAACATATTTGTTTACATTCTCTACTGTACCTGTCCAGAGGAGATATGATTATACAATGTCTTTCTCGTTGTCTGATTTACAAGTATTTTCCATCCTTCTATTTTGTTTCTCGTTGGTCGATTTACGAGTATTTTCTCATTGCTGTTATTATGCAACGAGCAGTCCCAGTTTGCACACAGTATGATAGAGTGAATGACTGCTATAATCTCATAAGACCCCATCACGTTTATTTCACTTCATGCCTACTTATATCATGATGAAACCTGTTTATATTTACATTTGGACTTACCTTTATGCAGAGGAGAAACAGTGGAGTATATAGTATGCCCATCCACAACAGACACCATAGATCTCGTGCAACGCCTACCGTAAGCCCCCCCATACACACACACAATGTTTGGCAGCCAAAGTTTGGTCCTTTCCACGTTTGATTACTTAAATTTACCATTTTTCTGTCTTGTTTTTTATCTTTTGGCCAAAAATTTGTGTCGAACATTTTAGTCCTATAATGGTCTGCTTTTGTTCCATCTGCTTAGTTCAATTTCCTGAATATGCAGAGACCAGGTCTATTGCATCTGAGTTGTCTGATAATAAGAACAAGGCCATACTAGCTATTAGATCCTATATAATACACATATATCATAATGAATTTTATTCCCTTCATCCCACTCTTGTATCTACTATATATCATAGATACATGAACTGGCCATTTTAATACGAGGCACATGATGGTTCAGTTTGTTTTGTTCTTAGGCCGCTGAACTGTTGAAATGATATGGTTGTTCATGAATAACCCAATGTATGATAGTTTATTTCATTATTTGTCTAGAATGATATGGCTAGTATATTCGAGGAACACAATTGGTCTATTTTGGTTGATTGAGGTACTCTTTTCCCCCCTATGATTAAAACAGTGGCAGCTTTCGTTGTGTAGTCCCTGGCTAGTTTATGAGAAACATAATGGCTTAGACCTAGTTTGGGAGCAAAGTTTTTCTAAAACTCAAGTATTCTAAAACCAAAGTATTTCAACGCCTCACTAAGAAATACTATAGTTTTTCTCCTTTCTCAGTTTTGGAAATAAGAAGGCCAGACCTTCTTCTCAAATAGTTTAAAAAAACCACAGTTTTGGAGGATACTTTAGTTTTAAAACCAATATATTTTTTTTAATACAAACACCTTGAAGTATTCAATACTTTAGTATTTTAAAAAACCAAAGTATTTTCTAAATACTTAAAAAATACTTTGCTGCCAAACTAGGCCTTAGTTTTTATATTCGTTTTTTTATGTTCGACACATTTTAGTTTGATCAGTCTACATTAGGTACTTTGGTTGATTACTCGCATTGTTATTTTGTTCAGTGAAATCTTTTCAAATTTATTCGAAATGAACTTGTAGCTTGTTTTCCAAGTTTTCTGTTAAAGTAACTTGATTTGTCTTGGCCTCAAGCATCTTCTAGTAGAGTAGTCATTTCACATGCTCGCATTGCTCCATGGCGTCAACTGGTCCAGTTATTCAAGAAGAAATAGATGTATGAGCCACCACTATTAATTTCTTCCTTCATTATATCACCATATTGACACATTTAAAATCCATAGTGATGTGATTGCTTGGTAATGCTATTACAACTTGTTTTGTGTTTGTTTTAGGCTATAAATATCCCTCCGAATGCCGAATAAATACCCGCTTCTCCAAGTTTAGTGTTTGTTTCAAACAACAGCAGTGACAATACCTATTGCTCATGGCACACTTCTTCGAATGACCCTCTTATTCCAGTCGAAAGATTATTTGGGGATGCCATCCAAGATGCCCTTGATATTGTTGAGCAAGAAGCCAACAAAACAAATTCAGTAATCACCCTAGCACGTAAAGACTTGAATGAATTGAAAAACAGGGAAACTTTGATGCAGAACGTACTTAATAATCTCATCTGCAGATCCCATGGGAAGCCAGTTATTACATGTCTCATGATGGAAGCTCCCTAAATACCTTCTATGTAACACCAGTTATTGTGTTTTTTCTGCCGGACACTGATGCAACATTACTTCGCTGTTGTAAGTTTACTGAGGAATGTAATAATCTACTGTAATTCGCTGTTGTAAGTTGTTTGAGGATTGTAATAATCTACTGTAATTCATAGTTTTAAGTTGTTTGAGGATTCTAATTCGCAATTGTAAGTTGTTTGATGATTGCTACAAACCGAGCATGTATCAGAATTACTACACGTACATAGAAAACAGTGAAAATGAAAGAGGTACAACACATGATATTTTTGAAATATAGTACATCCATTGTATTGTGGGCACACGATACAACTTGCACTTTCATATAATTTACAAACATAGAATACAATAGGACCAGACCCATATGATCCATCAATTTGATGGATAGCCGTCGTAGTAATCATAGAGGGTGGTACCATATTTGCCATAAGGCGGCACCATCTGCATCTTAGAATGCTAGAAGATTTTGCAATACTCTGCCAGCAATCGATCGAGTTCGAAAGGACGGTCATTGATCCATAATCGTCCTACTCCATACCCTTGGCTCCTCTTCCCACAGAAGAGCCTCAAAGTTGTAAGATCTAATCTGGGATAGGTCCGGATAGTAGATGCTTCCGGCCTGCACGATGGGCACCCTGGTGCTATCGACACAGATGCAACGATTGTCAGCAACAAAGAGAGAACGTCTGTCGATGCCTCTGACGGGCTGAAGGACACGGTGCTGTTTATCAACCCGGTAAACAAAGGGCCTGCCGCCGTAGCGGTCCACTCACAAAGAACAACAACTCCCCGTTAGACTCGACGAGGTAAAACGATTCTCCGGGTACCGGCAACCCGGAACAGGGCCTGTGACGGTGGCATGCATCTTCAGGGTCCATGCGGAGCGCTGCATCTAGACATCTCCATGAGCAACACTAGGCATAGTCGAGAGGACATACCCGTATTTGTCTGTGACGAAAACATCACCAGCGTAAGAATTCATGCTCCGGAGTTCCACGAAGTCATTCGGCATGTACCACCCTTCAGCAAAGACCGTGCAACTACCTTCCTCCATGCCCTCATCCACCCACCGAATGATGGTGTTTTGATGGTTTTATGTAGACGCCATCAACGACGGGAATATCGTCACAGCGATAGAAGCCACCTGCTCGGTTAGTATCTCCACCCCCAGGTGCTTGATAGCGCCCGAGAAGGGGTTGCACAACCGTGTCTTGTACAGTTGCACCCTCTGTCCAAGCACAAGGAGGCCACCGGTTGTGCTACCAATGTAAAAGTACCTTCCAGACACACACACACAGAGGAGAAGCAGAGATTCAATCAAGGTAAACAGACAGGGATTCAATCAAGGTAAACAAGTAGATGAAGAAACAAAACTTGAAAACATATCGTATAGGAGGTGAACGCAAAAAATGGATCGCACATATACAGATGAGTATCAAGAAAGCACCTGCGAATAGCCGAACTAATCTTGTTCTCAAGGTGGCGGACGGTTCTCATGTTGAGCAACGTGATGGCAGGGTCGTCTATGCGATACTCCTCCGACAACTGGTGCTCTAGAACAATCCAGTTGGTAGGCATAAAGCGCTCATCCGTGAAGCTGCGCCAGGCGCTGCAGACTGCCCGAAAGGCGGCGTAGTAGTCGAATTCGTCCATCGACAGGAAGATGTCACCTATCTTCTGCATGACTCCCTTAGGGAGATCAGCCCACGATGAATCCTGCTGCTTGTTGCCAGCCATGGATGCTGGTGTTCGTGTGGTCTCGGTCCCATCGAATGGCAGAGAAAGCGGTTCCAGAGAAAACATTTATTAAATAAGGCCTGGGAATGCCAAGGGAAGTTTGTGGAAACGAGACGACCGCATGCACACATCAACCACAAGCATAACCGCCAACAATCCTTTCCCATCCATCATGCACGGTCTCTTCGATCTCCTCACCCAGACCACATTCAATCTATCTCTTCGGTTCGGTTCCTGGCAAGTTAATGCGGGGGTTGCTACACATGGGCAAAAAAGGGTCCAACTAATGATTCTATGCATGATACATACGCAACACAATATGGGGATTCCAAGAAAAACTACTCCCTCTGACCCATATTAGTTGACTTGGATTTGTCAAAATTTGGATGAACCTAACAAAATGGACAAGAGAGAGTGACTACTACTCTACTCAAGTGTGGTCATGGATGATAATTTGATGTGACTCTCAGCCATCAATTCCTGAACAGATAGTCGTACGGTCTATCACCTTAATTATTTACTAGTAGTACTACTACTCTACTAGTACATGGATGCTCGCCAAATTCAAAATCTCAATCAAGCGGCAAAATCACCCAACGACCTTGCAGCATTTTCCGCCCCACCATTTCAAAATCTTTGAGGCCAAATCTCCCATCCAGGGAGTTCCATTTTTCTACTATTATTAGATGGAAGCTAGCCCCAAATTGAAAATCTCAATCGGGCGGCAAAATCACACACCAACCTTGTAGCATTTCGCGCCCCTCCGTTTCAAAAACTTTTGACTTTAAAATTACCATTTTACCCATTGTTCAGACGCCCTATGGGCAAGCTACATTAGGTAGCTTGGGGTACGATCATAATTATTTTTATTTTCACCTCCATTGTCCCTAATTCGCCTAGTTTTTCGCGCTGGCCATCCCAAAAATCCTAGGCTCCTCGCCCACGCCCTCATCTCCACGACCACCGTGCGCATCGGCCGGTAGCAATTCCACCGCGGCCACAGCGGAGCCGTTTCACTGATGCCCACCCCACCGGATCTAGTTCACCGGGTCTCTCTACCACTATACTGGAGCTGCGGTCTCGCTGACCGCGCCAATGGCGTTGTCTACCGCTCAAGCTCTGCTTCCCCGCCGCTGAAAGCTACCCAACCGTACCAGAGCCACTTCACCGGTGTCCACCAGATGGGATCTAGTTCAACGATTTCTCTGTCCACCGCTCTAGACCAGCTACACGAGCATCGCTGTTTGCTGCACCGCATCTTCCTCAGCGACGCTCTCGTCCACCGCGCTCAAATCAGCATCGACCACCCAAGATCTGCTTCCGCGACCGCCCAAGATCTACTTTAGCGACCGCCCAAGATCTGTTTCCCCGCAACCGCAGCACCCTCAGTTTCCTGGACATCACCCACACAGTATCGATGATGCTTAGACGCCTCTCCAACCAAGGTAACCAAATCTCCAACCCTTTTTTTCTCAAAAGTATAGCAGGTTAAAGCCTATCACAGTGAACTACATTTTTGTAATCGTTCTAGTACACACAAGTCACTGGGCATGCCTGTTCTTTGTGCTACATACAAGGTCACCGGACAAGTTGGTTTGCATTCGCTGCTCTAGGAATTTCAAGTCATGCACATGCTTGTTATTTTGTCATGCACATGTTCTAAGATACTCCATACAATAGTAATTGCCTGCTATTGTGTAGTTCTTACAAAATATAAAGTCAGTGGAAGATATTAGTGTGGATTCCCTACTCCCCAGTTACTAAATCTATCTGGTTCGGCCCGTGCTAAGTTCCTGCTATTATTTCCTCCCTGGCATCATTCTGCTATCCTATAGTACCCGTTTAAACACATCATACTAGTTCGATTATAATTTTGTTGTTGCTATCTGGATCTTTAAAAGATGCAATGCTAACTATTTGTTTTTTCTTTGCATAGAGCTCAAAAGGGAACAGTGAACATGTTGGTTTGCATAGCCTCTTCTATAGGTTCACAAGCGCGATGTCATTGTTTTCTTATCTGGTGCTAGTTCATCCTATGCAGTGACATAACTATGCTCTACTGTGTAGTTCATTCGTGGTTTGCATTACTGCTTTGCAAGTTCTCGCATGATGCCATTATAATTTATGTCTCGTCCATTTTTAGCTATAAAAGTAATTGCATGCCCATCAGGGGCGGAGCCAGGATTTGAACATGAGGGGGGCGATTTTTTTTAAGAATTTCTAATACATCACACATATATCTATTCAATATGCCGATATGAAAGCATTTCAATGTAAATGTTTTTTAGTGGAAATTACAACCAAATTTACTTAATTTAGATTGAAATATAAGTGAATTGTAAAAACAACTTGTTTATTCTTGCATTTTCTTTTTTTCTCCATGAGAAAATATATAAGTGCATTAGAAAAAACATCCAACCGGTAAATCAATCCATAGCAAGTACAACAATTAACCAGAGGAACACATTGTAATCCATTCAAAATAGTTCATGGAGCTACTACTAATCTAAGTATACATACTTCCCTCAAATCAAAAAATCTGAGTATAACTACCTTCAGATTTGAGTTTGGCGCTCAATAGATTTGATCCCACTCCTGGCAACACCATGGTAGGAATAAGATCGTGCTATCACGGCAGCACGCTGGGCCGTTGGGGTCGCCGGCAAAGCGGAACGTTGGGGTCTCATGGCGCCTCGCGGAGGTGATGGAAATCAGGAAATGTGCTTCGGCAAGAAGAGAGGCATTCGCCATATCCTATATATCGATCAGCGTCGACTCAAGGGCATGTCTAGGTAAACAAACGCACATACATAGATTTTTCAGGCTCCTAACCATCCACGATAGCTTATTGGGCTGATATTTTGGGCTTCAGTCAATACCTAGCTAGTTAAAGAGATCATACTTGGGCTTCTTAAGACTAATCACCTGATAAGCTACGGTAATTAGTACTGTGTATGTATAGGGGGGGCCGATCGTTGGGGGGTCTAGCCCCTGCTCACCCTTGTCTCCGCCCTTGATGCCCATTGTGTAGATCACCGCACATTCCAAGCCAACCAACGTCTCTTGCATTTCAGGATATACTACTTCTTCCATATATATTTGTTAAAATGACCCGGGTAGTTTATATTTGCTGAAATTCTAGAAAACACTCTTTTTGATTTCTCAATTCATTTGTAGGCACACTTGTGTAATGCTTGTTTGTCCTGTTCTACAGGTTCACAAGCAACGCCATTATATTTCATATCTCATGGTTCTTCCAAAGCAGCGACAGAGTTATCCTCTATATATAGTTCATTCATGGTTTGCATTATTGCTCTACAAGTTCTCTTATGATGCCATTATAATTTATATTCGGTTCATAGCTACGATAATAATTGCATTCCCATTGTGTATCTCACCTTCAATTCTGGGTACCCAACGTCTCTTGCATTTCAGGATAAACGACTGCTTCCATATATATTTATTGAAATGACCTGGCTAGTTTATATTTGCTGTATTTTGAGAAACACTTTGATTGATTGCTCATTTCATTGTAGGAACACTTGTCTAATGCTTGCCTATCCTCTTCTATAGGTTCGCCAGAGACGCTATTGTATTTCTAATCTGGTGTAGGTTCATCCTAAGCAATGACATAACTATTCCTACGGTGTAGTTCATTCGTGGTTTGCGTTCCTGCTTTGCAAGTTCTGGTGATGCCATTATAATTTCTATCTGGTTCTTAGGCACGATAGTAACTGCATGGCATTGTGTAGCTCACCGCAAATTTTGAGTCAACCAACGTCTCTTGCTTTTCCGGATATACAACTGCTTCCATATATTCGTTGAAATAACCTGGCTAGTTTATAATTGCTGAAATTCTAACAACATTTTGTTTCATTGCTCATTTCATTGTAGGAACACTTGTCTAATGTTTGCATGTCCTGTTTTATAGGTTCACAAGCGATGCCATTATATTCCATATTTGTTTTGGTTTTTCCTAAGCAACGACATAACTATCGTCTACTGTATAGTTCATTTGTGGTTTGCATTCTTTCTCTACAAGTTCTCGCATGATGCCGTTATAATTTTTGTCTTGTTCATTCTTAGCTACGACAATAACTGTATGTCATTGTCTGGTTTATTCTTCTATATATATTTGTTGATATAACCTGATTAGTTTATATTTGCAGAAATTCTAAACCACACACATTGTTATATTTCTCGTTTCACAATAGGATCACTTGTTTAATGCTTGCTTCTCCTGTTTGTTTGACGTGATGGTCAATATATTTGAACCATTGACCAGTAGTAAACTCCAGTTCATAGCTCCTGTCATATCAGTTAAATGAGTAGTTTGTCTTGTTTGATGTATTAAATTGTTCTTACTTAGTTTCAGTCTGCAATTATTGTTATCGCCACCAAAGAGGGGGCTGCAGGATCATGTCTCAAGGTTGTTTTCGAATGTACATGTCACTCAAATGGGAGATGCAGGTGATATATGGAGGAAGCAAATTGAGCACTGCTATCAACTCGATTGTCAACTAAAATGCTGAATTTTCTTTCCCTTGAGTTGATAATATGTAATAATTTTTAGTAATTTTCATTTGATGTAATATATAGATAAATCTCATAGGTCATGTAGGCATTTAGTTGACGTCGTCGACACATAGAGGTAGGCGGTTCCAAACCTGCGCTAGCCAGGTCGATAAGGGTACAGTATCGCGCTTTGTATTTGCCCATCTTGTATTAGGCCGATGATGAACAGTAAAAATGCTCGCAAGTTGTACACCTTTTATGATATCGGAAATGACTCAAAAAATGGAGAAACCGTAAAAGTAACGGGCCCAACCCATAGACGTTCAGTAAAATGGACAAAACAGTAATAGGCCGAAACAGTAACCGGCAAAAGAAGTAACATGCCGAAATAGTAACCGACCAAAATAGTAATAGGCCGAAACAATATCATACAAGAACAGTAAAAGGCCAAAACAGTAACAGCCCAAGAACAGTAATGGACCAGAACAATAAAAGGGTCAGAAACTTAAATGGCCAAAATAGTAATGGACCAGGCCAGAAAAAAGCCAGGATCATAGCAGGCCAGAACAGTAACAGGCCGAATTGCACCATGAAGTAACAATAACCGGCCGAGAAACCTACCAGGCCAAAAGAGTAATAGGACATAATATGCTCAAGGCATTTATGGGCCTAAATAGTAACGGGCCCGAAAGTTTATGGGCCACATCGGATTGCATAAATGGGCCGGTTTGAATAGTGCAGAACTGTACAGTAATGGGCCAGAATGGTTACGACACAAAGCGGGTTGGCCAAACGGGCCCAATTCAAACAGTACATGGCGGAACAACAATGAACCTACATTTTAGGGCCTTACAAATGGGCCCATATAAAACAGTGCATGTTGAAATAGTAATGGGCCTGAAAATTTATGGGCCACATCGGGCAGCACAAATGGGCCCATTTATAATAGTGTAGGATGAAACAGTAATGAGACATGATAATTTTGGGATCTCTTAATGGGCCGGCCCACATAATATTTTTTAGGCCTTGGATGGTCCTAGTGACGAGGTTCGATATCGTCAATGCCCATTGTTATGGACTTGGGTTTTGGAGAAGATGGGGATGCTGGAGTTTGCGGAACGGTTAACAGACAAGCAACACGGGGACACGAAGTTTACCCAGGTTCAGGCCCCCGGAGGGAAAACCCTACTCCTGCTTGTCTGCTCTTTATTACGACGGAACCGAGGGTTACAGGGTGCGCAGATGCAATCTGTCGTGAGGTATGTATGAGGTGAGTATATCCTCCTCGCCGTGCCCTCCTAGCCTTTATATAGTTAGGCAGGTCCTGGGCGCAGGTCGAGTCGGTTACAGATTTGGGTTTGTACCCTTTGAAATTCTATCTATTCTAGTCTTGTTCTCTAAGGATCCGAAGGCATCATGGGCTTGGGCCACCCGAAATCTCCACAAGCCACGTATCTTGTTGTGGGCCTTGCTTAGGCTGGACTAGGTATGCCAATTTTGTGTACCCGTGGGGTATAACCATGTCAGTAGCCCCCGAGTGTTCAGTCGAATCGTAGATTCGGCTGAGGACTCTTCAATCTTCCGGGTGCAGTTGAACCTGTTTAAGAGAAAATGTTTTAGTTCATAGGGATTGTTGATGCGTGTGCCTAACTCTCCCAACGGATCAGGGGCAGTTAACTATCACAGGACGAAACAAAACGATCTTCTTCAAACTCGAGTCCCTAGACTCGAATTCAGAACGAATGCTGGCGTAACTCGACTCAGGTCGTTGAGGTCTTATAGGAGTCGAATCTCAGTGGTTTTGAAGTGGTATACCCAACGCGTCCGTCGGGATTTTCGTCGTGTCTGCTGACACGGAAGTTTTACCGGCAGAGTGCAGTCAGGTGCATTACCAGGGCATTAGATGATATTTGTAGGGCTTATCTTTGGGTCGCAGACACAACATCCGAAATTTTATCACCGCGGAGGTGTTTCAGGTGGCCGAGGAGATTGCTTCTCACTTAGCATTGGTTTGGGCAAAGTTGCCAAAAAGATTCTGTCGTGTTTGATCTGAAGGATCACAGTCGAATGATTCAGAGGGTGCGCTGCCAGTGCTCCCTATGGGAGTAGCCCCCAAGTGTCTGTTCGAGTCGTAGACTCGAGCAGAGACTTTAGTTCAGTTGTTTTCAGTTTAGGTCCAAAGGACATAATTTTTTCGGAAGCTTTACCAATCCTCCCTATGGAAGTAGCCCTCGAGTCTGTAGTGGAGTCGTAGACTGGACGTAGGACTCGAAGCTAGTTGCGAGGTTTAGTACCTTAATCACTTATCAGGTATGCAGCCAGCGCTCCTGATAGGAGTAGCGCCAAGTAGTTGCTCGAATCGTAGATTCGAGTAAGTACTTAATTAGGCAATCGAAAAATTCTAGTCGTTGCTAGCTTGGCCTTGATGACGTCCGTGCTAACGATTGGTGATCTCAACCGTCTGCGGTGGCAGAGATGATGCGACGGGATGACCGTAGGTCCCACCGCCTGACTTGAAGTTGACTAGTCACGCACATACGTGGCGAAAATTACGACATCTCCTTGGTTTCTGTGCGTAGTGGACAACGTGCTGACGACGGTTCGTTGGTATGATGACACGTGTAGGGTTGGATCTTTCATGCGCGCTAGGGCTTCTAGATCAACGACTCGTGTTCGTCGTCTTCGTCTTTTAATACCGTGGGTAAACAGTGATTTTCTTTTTTACCATTTGCCATTTGCTCTTTGCCATTGCTTCCATTTTCACGACCGCTGCTCTCCTCCACTGCACACTAGAAGTTCTTCGTTCCTTTGCCTCTTCCTTTCTCCGCGCACACCGCCACACTCGACGCCGTGCGATGGGCAAGCCGAAGAAGATCGCCACCGGAGCTGGCTCGAGCGCCGCTGGCGGCGGCAAGAAGGCCGCCACGATCACCTGCATCATAGACGGCGGGTGGAGGCGCACAGAGATGCGCGATGCTGATCTACGCAAGCTGTTTGATGTTGGGTTGATCCCCCAGAAGAAGGAGGACGCCATCCTCCCCGGCGATGAGGTAATCCCCCGCCCACCCGAAGGATTTCGGGTGATATTTTTAGCTTTCGTCATCCGCGGTCTTTCCCTTCATGCTCACGAATTCCTTCGCGGGCTTAGTTTTTGCGATGGGATTAAGTTGCATCATCTGTCTCCCAATTCTCTCCTTCACATCGCCTGTTTTATCACCCTTTGCTAGTGCTGGCTCAGTATCGAGCCACAATTTGGCCTCTTTCGGAAGTTATATTCCTTGGAGAGGCAGTCTGGCATTGGTGGAATCTATCCGCTCGACGACTGCATCATTTCCATCCGTTGTTCCATCCAATTCTTCTCCTTTTTATATCTTTGAGTTTTTCCAGCAATGGCGCCGGAAGTGGATCTACATCCGCGATGTTAAGCTGGACGGTCAGCACTATGGGCTTGCCCCTTTTGACTCTGCCCAGCAGATCATCCAAAAGAGATCATGGAAGAACCACATATTGGAGGGTGAATCCAAAGAGACAGAGGGGCTCTATCAGCGGGTGGAGGCCCTCGAGCTGGTGCCAGGCAAAGAGGTCAATGGTGTCGACATCATCTGCGCCTTCCTCAAGCGCCGGGTGTAGCCACTCCAAGCGAGGGCGCACCCTATGTACCTCTACGCCGGCCCCAACGATCCGACGAGGGTTTCATCCGAAGAATTGTCTTCGGGTGACCTGGATAGGGCCCTACGGCCCCTGCTGAAAGATAAAGCTGGCGAGGATCTCTCGGGGAAGTTGTTGACTTATCCTTTTAGTGCCAAGAAAGTCGTTTCTCAGGTGACATTTATTCGTGCGCGTAGTGCTTTTTTCGAGCGTCAGCTTGTTCATCTTGTAATGTTATTGATCTTATGTTATTGTTTTGCAGGCCCTCAAGGTAGCTGGGATGATGCCCCCTCTACCTGTGAAGTATGCGGAGGTGCCATATAATGAGGAGGTGGACTCTGAGTCCGAGCTTCCTCCAGCTCAGTCGCCTACTGCGGATGCTCCTGAGGCGAGTGAAGGGCAGACCCAAAAGTGTTTGCAGAGCGAGTCTTCGGATGCGTCTACCCCGCCAACTCCACGGGGTATGTCCTGTAGGGATTCGTAGCATGGAAAACAAAAATTTTCTATCGCATACAAACAAACAAGCCAAGATCTATCTACTAGATTGTAGCAACGAGTCAATGGAATAACTTACCCTCGAAGATTCCAAAGTGTTTAACCAGAGCGGATTCTCGTGGGTGATGTAGTCGTACTCTTCCCGATCTCAAGATCGCGTAGACGATCCTTCCGGCGCTGCGTTCCGGCAGCGCTCCCGCAGTCGGTCACATGTTCGGTACTCGACGAAGACCTTCCTCTCCCTTGTTCTAGCAGGCAGCAGAGGTTGTAGCACTCTCCTCGCGATTCCGGCAGCACAATGGCGTGGTACCGGAAGTAGAGGGGAGATCTCGCAGGGCTTCGCCTTAAGCCGGAGCGAGTATGGTGGAGTATGAGAGAGCTCCTCGGCGATCTAGGGTTTAGACACACCAAGGAGGAGGTTCTAGAGCCGGCGGCTAGGGTTCCGGGGACCCCCAAGTCGGCGGCTAGGGCAAAACCCTAGGGGGCGGCGGCGGCTATGGTGGTAGGCGCCAAGCTAGGGTTTGAGGAGAGGTACTTGTGTGTGCTAGGAGGGAGCCCTGCCCCTCCTTATATAGGTGGAGGGGCCGGCGGCCAAGGGGAGGGAGGGGAGTCCCTCCCCAACTCGGCTTGGAGGGGCGCCGCCGGTTGGAGGAGGGATTCCCTCCCCAACTCGGTTTCCCTCTTCCTCCTCTTTTCCACTTTCCAATTTTAGCCGTTTGACTTTTCAAACTAGCTATTTGACTTTTCAAACTAGGATTCGATTAATCCTTTATTTGGAACATCGATGAGACTTAGTACATGATGCAATCATACCAAGTTTGATACAACACATTCATGTACCCTTCCCCTCCGGAGTGCCGGACATTCCGGAACCTTCTAGAACATTCCCGATGAAAACACCGGAATCATTCCCGAACTCCGAAACGGGACTTTCCTTATATGAATCTTATTCTCCAGACCATTCCGGATCTCCTCGTGATATCCCGGATCCCATCCGAGACTCCGAACAACATTCGGTCTCTTTCTCATAATACCATAACTACTCAAACAACGTCGAATCCTTAAGTGTGTCTCCCTACGGTTCGTGAATTATGCGGACATGATCGAGACACTTCTCCGAACAATAACCAATAGAGGAATCTGGAAATTCATATGGCTCCCACATATTTCTACGATTACTTTGCGATCGAATGAACCACTTACATACGATACCAATTTCCCTTTGTCTCACGATAGTTTACTTATCCGAGGTTATGATCGTCGGTATCTCTGCATACCTAGTTCAACCTCGTTACCGATAAGTACTCTTTTCTCGTTCCCGTGATATGTGATCCCTTGTGAGCCAGTCACATGCTTGCAAGCTAATTGGATGACATTCCACCGAGAGGGCCCAGAGTATATCTATCCGTCATATGGATGGACAAATCCCACTCTTGATCCATGTGTCTCAACCAATACTTTCCGAACACTCAATGCCACCTTTATAGCCACCCAGTTACGGTGTGGTGTTTGATGTCATCAAAGCATCCATCCGGTAAAGGTGATATGCATGATCTCATGGTCGAAGGAATTAGGTTACTATGTATCAGAAAGCATATAGCAATTGAACTATTGAAATGACTATATCTTTATGCTACGCTTATCTATAGGAGTATGTCCATCATATCATTCTCCTAACGATATGATCTTGTTGTTGATAACATCTCAATGTTCATGATAGGGAAACCACAATCATTTATCAACCAACAAGCTAGTGATGTATAGAGGCTATACTAGGGACTTCAAATTAAGTTTACAAATCACACAAGTATCAATGTTTCCTTGTTAATACTATTATAGAATGAATGTAAACATTTATCATAAACACAAAGATATAATAATAACTACATTTATTATTGCCTCTAGGGCATATCTCCAACAGTCTCCCACTTGCACTAGAGTCATCTAATCTAGATTACATGGTAATATACCGAACACCCATGGCAGTTTGGTGTTGGTCATGTTTTGCCCTCGGGAGAGGTTTAGTCAACAGATCCGCCACATTCAGATCTATGTGTACTTTGCAAATCTTTATATCCCCATCTTGGATATGTTCTCGAATAGCGTGAAAACGTAGCTTGATGTGCTTCAGCTTCTTGTGTGACCTTGGTTCTTGCGCATTGGCTATGGCGCCCATGTTATCACAGTAGATAGACATTGGGTCCAGCGCACTAGGAACCACACCCAGCTCTGTAATGAACTCTTTCATCCATATCGCTTCTTGTGAAGCCTCCGAAGCAGCCATGTATTCCGATTCAGTTGAAGATCTCGCCACAACGCTTTGCTTTGCACTCCTCCAGCTAACTGCTGCACCATTCAAAATAAATACGTATCCAGATTGTGATTTAGAATCATCCGGATCGGTGTTCCAACTAGCATCGGTGTAACCATTAACAACGAGCTGTTCATCACCTCCATAAGAAAGAACCATATCCTTAGTTCTTCTCAAGTACTTAAGGATGTTTTTGACCGCTGTCCAATGATCCACTCCTGGATCACTTTGATATCTGCTAGTTAAACTAACAGCATATGCAATGTCGGGTCTAGTACATAGCATGGCATACATTAGAGATCCTATGGCTGAGGCATAGGGAGTCTTACTCATCCTTTCTCTATGTTCTGCCGATGTCGGACTTTGAGTTTTACTCAAGGTCGTATTGGGCAACATGGGCAAGAACCCTTTCTTGCTATCTTCCATTCCAAACCTCTTTAGAACTTTGTCCAAATATGTACTCTGTGACAATGATATTTGGCGTTTCGATCTATCTCTATAAATCTTTATGCCTAATATGTAAGCTGCTTCGCCAAGATCCTTCATTGAAAAACTATTATTCAAATATTCCTTGACACTATTAAGAAGGTCTACATCATTCCCAATCAACAATATGTCATCCACATATAGTATTAAGAATGCTACAGAGCTCCCACTCACTTTCTTGTAAATACAAGCTTCTCCATAAGTTTGTATAAAACCAAAACTTTTGATCACCTTATCAAAATGTTGATTCCAACTTCGGGATGCTTGCTTCAATCCATAGATGGACCGTTGAAGTTTACATACCTTGTTAGCATCTTTAGGATCGACAAAACCTTTGGGTTGCATCATATACAACTCTTCATCAATATCTCCATTGAGGAATGCTGTTTTGACATCCATCTGTCATATCTCATAATCATAATATGCAGCGATTGCTAACATAATCCTCACAGACTTTAGCTTCGCTACTGGTGAGAAAGTCTCATCGTAGTCAACTCCTTGAATTTGTCGAAACCCTTTTGCGACAAGTCGAGCTTTATAGACAGTAACATTATCATCAGCATCTGTTTTCTTCTTGAAGATCCATTTGTTCTCGACAGCCTTCCGGCCATCCGGTAAGTCCACCAAAGTCCATACTTGGTTTTCGTACATGGATCCAATCTCGGATTTCATGGCTTCTTGCCATTTATTGGAATCTGGGCTCATCATCGCTTCCTCATATGTCTCGGGGTCATCGGTGTTGTCCACCAACATGACACTCATAACGGGATCATACCAATCTAGAGTGGTACGAGTTCTCGTTGACCTGCGAGGCTCTGTAGCAACTTCAACCGAAGTTTCATGATCATCATCATTAGCTTCCTCTCTTATTGGTGCAGGCACCACAGGAACTTCTTCCGGTGCTGCGCTACTCGCAATTTCGAGAGAAGGTTCGACAACCTCGTCGAGTTCTACTTTCCTTCCAGTCACTTCTTTCGAGAGAAATTCCTTCTCTAGAAAGGATCCATTCTTGGCAACGAAGATTTTGCCTTCGGATCTATGATAGAAGGTATACCCAATAGTTTCCTTCGGGTATCCTATGAAGACGCATTTTTCCTCTTTGAGTTCAAGCTTGTCCGGCTGTAACTTCTTTACATAGGCTTCGCAACCCCAAACTTTAAGGAACGACAATCTAGGTTTCTTCCCAAACCATAATTCATATGGTGTCGTTTCAACGGATTTAGATGGTGCCCTATTTAAAGTGAATGCGGCTGTTTCTAATGCATAACCCCAAAATGATAGCGGTAAATCTGTAAGTGACATCATAGAACGAACCATATCTAAGAGAGTTCGATTACGACGTTCGGACACACCATTACGCTGTGGTGTTCCCGGCGGTGTCAATTGTGAAAGTATTCCGCATTTCTTCAAATGCTCGCCAAACTCGTAACTTAGATATTCACCTCCACGATCAGAACGCAGAAATTTAATCTTCTTGTTACGTTGATTCTCTACCTCACTTTGAAACTCCTTAAACTTCTCGAAAGTTTCGGACTTATGTTTCATGAAATAGATATACCCATATCTACTCAAGTCATCCGTGAAGGTAAGAACATAACGATAACCATCGCGCGATGCTACACTCATTGGACCACACACATCGGTATGTATGATTTCCAATAAGTCCGTAGCTTGCTCCATCATACCAGAAAATGGAGTCTTAGTCATTTTTCCCATCAGACATGCTTCGCATCTTTCAAGTGATTCGAAATCAAGTGATTCAAGAATTCCATCGGAATGGAGTTTCTTCATACGCTTCACTCCAATGTGACCAAGACGGCAGTGCCACATATAGGTCAAGTTATCGCTCGATTTCAAACGTTTAGCCTCAATGTTGTTGATATGTGTATTTCCACTATCGAGATTCAATAAGAATAGACCATCTATCAAAGGTGCATGTGCATAAAACATATTACTCATATAAATCGAACAACCATTATTCGCGGACTTAAACAAGTAACCGTCTCGCAATAAACAAGATCCCGATATAATGTTCATGCTCAACGCAGGCACCAAATAACAATTATTTAAGTATAAAACTAATCCCGATGGTAGATGAAGGGGTAGCGTGCCGACCGCGATCACATCAACCTTTGATCCGTTTCCCACGCGCATCGTCACCTCGTTCTTCGCTAGCTTCCGTTTATTCTGCAGCACCTGTTTCGAGTTACAAATATGAGCAAACGAACCAGTATCAAATACCCAAGCACTACTACGAGTACTAGTGAGATACACATCAATAACATGTATATCAGATATACCTTTCTTCTTGATGTTGCCGTTCTTCAAATCCGCCAAGTACTTTGGGCAATTCCGCTTCCAGTGACCTTCTCCCTTGCAGTAAAAGCACTCAGTATCAGGCTTAGGTCCAGCCTTGGTTTTCTTCGCCGGTGCGGTAACTTTCTTACCACCCTTCTTGAAGTGTCCCTTCTGCTTAGACTTGCCTTTCTTGAATTTGGTGGTCTTATTGACCAACAACACTTGGTGCTCTTTCTTGATCTCCACTTCTGCAGACTTTAACATAGCAAACAGTTCTGGCAACTGCTTGTTCATGTTCTGCATGTTGTAGTTCATCACAAAGTTCTTGTAACTTGGTGGTAGTGATTGGAGGACACGGTAAATCCCCAAAGCATTAGGAATCACTATACCCAAGCTTTGAAGTTTGTTTGCGTGCCCAGACATCTTAAGCACATGCTCACTGACGGAGCTGCCCTCTTCCATCTTGCAGTTAAAGAACTTTTCAGAAGCCTCATAACTTTCAATTGCCGCATGAGTCTCAAAGATCAATTTGAGATCCTCGACAATATCATATGGGTCTGAATTCTCAAACCTTTTCTGAAGCTCCGATTCCAAACCATACAAGATAGCACACTAAACTATGGAGTACTGATTCTTCCGAGCGAGGTAAACATTCTTTACTTCATCAGAAGCATCAGCTGCAGGTGGGTCACCCAGCGGTTCATCCAGCACATAGGTCAAATTACCAGCTGTGAGGACAATCCTCAAATTGCGGAACCAATCCGCGAAGTTGCTTCCATTGTTTTTCAACTTTTCTTTCTCTAGGAACGCATTAAAATTGATGGTAGGGGCTGCCATTGATCTACAACATATTTGCAATAGTTTAGACTAAGTTTATGACAAATTGAGTTCAAATTAATAATAAAGTCAATCTAGGTGAACTCCCACTCAAAACAATATCCCTCACATTGTTTTAGTGATCACACGAACCAAATCCACCACATCAACACCGATCATCACGAGAGTTGATATAGTTTCAATGGCGAACAATCGTCATGTTCATCATATCTACTATATGATTCATGCTTTACCTTTCGGTGATCCTTGTTCCGAGACCATGTCTGTACATGCTAGGCTCGTCAAGATCAAACCTTAGTTTCTGCATGAGCAAATCTGGCTTGCTCACGTTGTATACACTTGCAGAATCTAACACGCCCGATCATCACGTGGTGCTTCGAAACAACAAGCTTTAGCAACGGTGCTAACTAAGGGTGAACACTTTATGACTTGATATTCATGTGCATGAGGGATCATCTTATAATGCTACTGTCGTCTACTAAGCAATACAAGATGCATAAAGGATTAACATCACATGCAATTCAATATATGTGATATGATATGGCCTTTCTTCTTTGTGCTTCCGATCTCCATATTCAAGCACGAACATGATCTCCATCATCACTGGCATTGCATCAAGGTCAATGACGCTTCTCCATGGTTGTCGTCCACCGGCTTCAACTATTACAACCTACTTTGAATAGACACGCGGGTCTTTAACATAAATTAAAGACAACCATATGGCTCCTGCCGGTTGCCAACTTACAATAAGGAACATTGCATACATCAAATATAATCACAATCATGGCCATATCACATCACTGCACACCCCTGCAAAACAAAGTTAGACGCCTCTACTTTCTTTGCATGTTTTACGTGGTTTGGGGCTTTCAATAAGTGTCGTTCTAACTTACGAACATGAACCACAACATTGATACTAGTATTGTTAATCACCCGTTGTAAATTGGATCTTAACTATGCTAGGAGAAACAGGCACCCGCAAAGCCACTTATGCAATACTAGTTGCATGTCAAGCGTGGAGGAAGTCTCATGAACGATGTCATGTAAGGTTAGCCCGGGCCGCTTCATCCCAACATACCGCAAGATGCAAAGTACACAAGAAGCAATCGACAATAAAAGCATCAACGCCCACAATGACCATTGTATTCTACTCGTGCAACAGATCTACATATAGACACGGCTCTGATACCACTGTAGGGATTCGTAGCATGGAAAACAAAAAATTTCTATCGCATACAAACAAACAAGCCAAGATCCATCTACTAGATTGTAGCAACGAGTCAATGGAATAACTTACCCTCGAAGATTCCAAAGTGTTTAACGAGAGCGGATTCTCGTGGGTGATGTAGTCGTACTCTTCCCGATCTCAAGATCGCGTAGACGATCCTTCCGGCGCTGCGTTCCGGCAGCGCTCCCGCAGTCGGTCACACGTTCGGTACTCGACGAAGACCTTCCTCTCCCTTGTTCCAGCAGGCAGTGGAGGTTGTAGCACTCTCCTCGCGATTCCGGCAGCACAACGGCGTGGTACCGGAAGTAGAGGGGAGATCTCGCAGGGCTTCGCCTTAAGCCGAAGCGAGTATGGTGGAGTATGAGAGAGCTCCTCGGCGATCTAGGGTTTAGACACACCAAGGAGGAGGTGCTAGAGCCGGCGGCTAGGGTTCCGGGGACCCCCAATTCGGCGGCTAGGGCAAAACCCTAGGGGGCGGCGGCGGCTATGGTGGTAGGCGCCAAGCTAGGGTTTGAGGAGAGGTACTTGTGTGTGCTAGGAGGGAGCCCTGCCCCTCCTTATATAGGTGGAGGGGCCGGCGGCCAAGGGGAGGGAGGGGAGTCCCTCCCCAACTCGGCTTGGAGGGGGCGCCGCCGGTTGGAGGAGGGATTCCCTCCCCAACTCGGTTTCCCTCTTCCTCCTCTTTTCCACTTTCCAATTTTAGCCGTTTGACTTTTCAAACTAGCTATTTGACTTTTCAAACTAGGATTCGATTAATCCTTTATTTGGAACAGCGATGACACTTAGTACATGATGCAATCATACCAAGTTTGATACAACACATTCATGTACCCTTCCCCTCCGGAGTGCCGGACATTCCGGAACCTTCTAGAACATTCCCGATGAAAACACCGGAATCATTCCCGAACTCCGAAACGGGACTTTCCTTATATGAATCTTATTCTCCAGACCATTCCGGATCTCCTCGTGATATCCCGGATCCCATTCGAGACTCTGAACAACATTCGGTCTCTTTCTCATAATACCATAACTACTCAAACAACGTCGAATCCTTAAGTGTGTCTCCCTACGGTTCGTGAATTATGCGGACATGATCGAGACACTTCTCCGAACAATAACCAATAGAGGAATCTGGAAATTCATATGGCTCCCACATATTTCTACGATTACTTTGCGATCGAATGAACCACTTACATACGATACCAATTTCCCTTTGTCTCACGATAGTTTACTTATCCGAGGTTATGATCGTCGGTATCTCTGCATACCTAGTTCAACCTCGTTACCGATAAGTACTCTTTTCTCGTTCCCGTGATATGTGATCCCTTGTGAGCCAGTCACATGCTTGCAAGCTAATTGGATGACATTCCACCGAGAGGGCCCAGAGTATATCTATCCGTCATATGGATGGACAAATCCCACTCTTGATCCATGTGTCTCAACCAATACTTTCCGAACACTCAATGCCACCTTTATAGCCACCCAGTTACGGTGTGGTGTTTGATGTCATCAAAGCATCCATCCGGTAAAGGTGATATGCATGATCTCATGGTCGAAGGAATTAGGTTACTATGTATCAGAAAGCATATAGCAATTGAACTATTGAAATGACTTGATCTTTATGCTACGCTTATCTATAGGAGTATGTCCATCATATCATTCTCCTAACGATATGATCTTGTTGTTGATAACATCTCAATGTTCATGATAGGGAAACCACAATCATTTATCAACCAACAAGCTAGTGATGTATAGAGGCTATACTAGGGACTTCAAATTAAGTTTACAAATCACACAAGTATCAATGTTTCCTTGTTAATACTATTATAGCATGAATGTAAACATTTATCATAAACACAAAGATATAATAATAACTACATTTATTATTGCCTCTAGGGCATATCGCCAACATGTCCTTCCTTGATCAGCATGACGAGGATGAAGGTGCATCATCTGCACCTATCCCTGCCGTGCCTATTCGAGCGGTGGCACCATAGCCGCCGGCCAATAAGAAGAATAAGGAGAAGGCGGCTCCCGACTTCAACTTATCGCACATCGCATCATAATTAGCTTCACCCCCATCTTTTTTCATGTTGACCGTCTGAGTAGCGTTAGTTGTTATTTTGATTGAATCTTTATTTGTAGCCATTCTTCGGAGGGGTCCCTTGACGGGGACACTCGGGAGGGTATAGTGGAGTCGAAGTCGACAGCTCCTCCCCCTTAGGTGGTGGCCCAAACCCCTCTAAGCAAGAAGCTCGGGAAGTCATAGCTCAGAAGACTACACACAGAACTTCGGAGTCCACGCCTGAACATGTAACTATTTTCTACTTTATCCCTTGGGGGGAGCCCTTGAGCCCTTTAGGGTGACCTGTTGGTCGTTTTGCTCTTGCAGGGTTTAGCCCTGATCCCTTTCTGATGGTTTCTTTTGTTTCTATTTCTTTTGCAGCCCTTTGTGCACGGCGCCAACCTCCTTATCCAGCGGCACCTGGCGGTGGAGGCTGGACGCTCTCGAGAAGAGCCTTGGTCGAGCGGAGAAGAAGGCTACAGATGCTGCGGAAGACAAGGAGCGCCTGCAAAATGAGGTTGCTGATACTGCTGAAACCAAGGAGCGCCTGTAGAAGAAGGCTGCTAATCGCGAGCAGCAGCTCGCTGCTCCTCCGGCTGCTCGCAAGAAGGAAATGGCGGATAGGCTGATGGCTGCAGCCAAAGCCTTCTCTGGTGAGTTTCTCTTAACTTGTTTGGTTCTTGTGTTTTTTTGACTGCGCCTTGTCTTGCTCTTATTCGAGTACTTTCTCTTCTTTGGTTCAGATGCTTCGGGCATCACGTTTTATCGTGGTGTGCTGGAGCATGGAGATGCGCTAGCCGATGCCACCACGGCGGTCGAAGATCGTTCCAGCACTGCTGCTGGCTCCTTGGCGAAGGCCAAAGAAGTGCTCAGGCGCTTCTACAAGGAGGTCGTCCCCAAGGGCGTCGCCCCTGAAGATGTCGACGCCCTTGCAGATGCTCTGTCCGAGGAAGCTCCGATGGCGTATAAGCGCAAGGAGAAGGGCATCGGCGGCTCCATGGGGTTAGCGATGGCGATGGCATCCAGAGCGGAGCTGGACCTGCAGCACATAACGTCCCAAATGCCAGCGGCTGCAGATGGCTCAGAGGTAGCGTTCGCCCTCTTTGCCTCTCGCTGTAAGAGATATGGGCCTAAGCTCATCGATCTTCTGGCTGAGTACGATGTGAAGCAGCAGGAGGAGGCCAAGAGCAGGCAGTCTGGCTCCGAGGCCACTCGGGATGCGGGTGCTTAGGCCCATGTGTTGTAGCTAGGATACTTTATCCTTTTGCTTCCTTTTGTAACATCATGATGATGGACAAGCTTGATTATTCCATGAGGTGGCTTTATTTATGTATATAAGTCTATCTTTTGAGCTGCTGTCAGAAGTGCTTGCGATGTTTACACTTGCCTATTTGTCTTTAGGGTCCTTCGGGTGAGGTTCCTGTTGTCACCCCGAATGCTCCTGAGCCGCGACCATCTTTGGATGATGCGTCGCAATTGATTTTTCTGCGTGATCGTGTCCGCAGCTTGGAAAAGGATGTCCTTGGTATTAGAGGCCACGCAGATGTGTGGATGTCGAAAGCTGAGCGAGCCACTTCCAGGGAGGAGTTCTTGATGGGGGAGTTGCGGCACATGAGCGAGCAACTGCAATGTGAGTCTTCGCGAACTGCCGTTCTTTCGGATGCATATTTCTTGTGTGTCTTCTTTATTCTGTTCTTGGTGCAGGTGTCAATCTCGTTCCAATGGAGGAGAAACAGTGGAGACTGGTGTCTTCTTTCAGATGAATTGACTAACGCAATAGTGGAGACTGGTGGCTTCTTCTGGATGGACCACGATCGAGCCATCGTCCTTGCGAAGGTGCAAGATCGCGTGCACCAGGTTTCTCGGGTGTTGAAGCAGGCTAGAACTTCTCTGGCGTCCATTTTGTCCATCATGTTCCCCTTGGATGAGGCACCTTCCACCCTTTGGGGCCTTCTAGCTAAATTTCGAGACGTGGGCCGCGTTAGGGAGTTGGTGCGACATCAGCTGGTTGCTGGGGTGAAAGTTGTCCTATCACTTGTTCGGCTGCATCACCGTGATGTCAATATCGCAGAGGTGGTGACTAGGCCGCCCCTTCGACCAGATGGCAGTCTATGGGACATGCGCCCGCATTATGCAGCTGTGAGGCAGCATGCTGAAGAGATCGTAGATCTGTTCGAGCAAGGGGCGAATGTAATGCTCCAGAATAGGTAGATTCTGTAAAGAAAAAGATTGATGTAAAATTTTTATGTATTCGAGTGGGCTCTTTGTGCCCTTTGTAAAGTTTATAAGTACTAGCACATAGTTCTTTGTTATGTGCATGTCGTCTTCGTTAGCCTGACGTGGTCAGCTACTCAGGTTGTATGCATTGTCCTCGGTCGACGAGGTCGTGAGGTGAGGCGTTGCCCCCCGAGTGTGTTATAGCGAAAAGTAATGCAAATAAAAAGAAATTTCGGCCAAGGGACTTAGATTAACGAGGAGGTACATTGTTTGGCTGAGTAGCCTTGGCTGAGTAGCCTTATCGAAAGTAAAGGGTAACTAGGGGTAGAAGCATCGTAGTTGTGCGACGTTCTAGGGGTTGGAGTATTCGACTCCTGATGCGACGTCCATGAGACGATAGGCGCCACCTGGGATGACTTCGGTGACGATGTAGGGTCCTTCCCAGGGTGACTCGAGCTTCTTCGACCGCTCTTGCTTAGGACGAGGTCTCCTTCGACGAAGGACCTTGGGCGTAGCCAACGGCTGTGGTAATTGCGGAGGATCTACTGGTAGACCACTGAGCGAGCCGCGGCAATGTCGCGTGCCTCGTCGAGTGTGTCGACGGCATCTTTGAGTGCGGCCGTTGATTCGGCTTCGCTGTAGGCGACGGCCCGTGGGGCCTTGTGGCATACCTTGGCGGGCAGTACTGCTTCGGCTCCGTGCACCATGAATAAGGGCGTGAAGCCAGTTGAGCTGTTCGACGTTGTACGCAGGCTCCAGAGGATGGAGGGTAGCTCCTCTGCCCAGGCTCCCGCAAGCCTTTCGAGTGGGCATAGCAGGCGTTTCTTGATGCCGTTGCCTATGAGTCCGTTGGCCTTTTCGACTTGTCCGTTGGTATGTGGGTGCACCACGGAGGCGTATGATATGTTGATGCCAAGGCCCTCGTAGAAGTCTTGGAATTCCTTTGAGATGAAATTCAAGCCGTTGTCCGTGGTGATGCTGTGTGTCACACCGAACCTGTAGACTATGGACTCGAAGAATTTGATGATAGTTTTTCCTCTTTGGTTAGTGACGGGCATGGCCTCGATCCACTTGGTGAACTTGTCGACTGTGACCAGGAGGTAGACGTGGCTTTCTTTCGTGGATTTGGGAAATTTGCCGATCATATCGAGGCCCCATTGGGCAAAGGGCCATGCCATTGGTATGGGCCTTAGCTCGGATCCTGGTGCATGCGGCTTGTCCGCGTACCTCTGACAGGCGTTGCACCTTTGGACGATGTCCTTGGCATCGTTCATGGTTGTTGGCCAGTAGAATTCAACTCGTAGAGCTTTGGCGTCTAGGGCGCGGCTGCCTGCATGATGGCCGGAGATGCCCTCGTTGATGTCTTGGAGGATGGTTTTGCCGTCACCGATGGTGATGCACCTTTGGAGCACACCCGAAATGCTGCGCTTGTACAACTCGCCATTGTGGATGGTGAAGGCCTTAGACTAGTGAGATATGCGCCAGGCATCTGTCGGGTCATCGTGCAGTTCATTGTTTATCAGGTACCGATGGTACGGCTGCGTCCATGTCTCTTCAACCGCCATGACCTGCATCTGGCTGACTAGCTCGTCCTCGGTGTCGAGATTTTTGGGTCCTTCTTGTCCTTCGGGTGGCGCAGCCCCTGAGTGCTCTACTTCTTCGGTTGATCCCTTGGGGAATTTCCTTTTGATAGAGGGCACACAGATTTGTTTGAGGAATACACCTGGTGGCACCCGTGCGCGTGTGGAGCCGATGTTGGCGAGTCTATCGGCTTCTTCGTTGCTTTCTCTTCCGATGTGCCAAAGCTCGCAGCCGTCAAAGTCCCCTTTGAGGGAGTTGTAGAGCGCGCGGTATGCGATCATGTTGGCACTGTGAACATCACACTCATTCATCGTATGTTGGACGATGAGTTTTGAGTCACCGTAGATGACAAGGTGTGTTGCACCACATATCTTGGCCATCCACATGCAATGGATGAAGGCCTCGTATTCGGGCTCGTTGTTGGAGGCGCGAAATTTCATCCGAAGGACGAATTTCATCTTGTCGCCCTAAGGGGACGTCAGTATGACGCCAGCTCTTGCTCCAGCCTCACGCTTGGAGCCGTCGAAGTGCATCGTCCATGATTGCGTCATGTCCAGAGTGTCCGGAAGCTGGAGTTCCATCCAGTGGACGAGGAAGTCTGGGAGGACCTGAGATTTGATGGCCTTGCGCCGCTCGTAGACTATGACTAGAGGATATAGCTCGATGCCCCACAGGGCTACACTTCCCGTGGCTTAAGGGTTGTTCAAGATGTTGGATAGTGGGGCCTCGTTGACGACCATGATCTGGTGCTCCTGGAAGTAATGGCTCAGCGGACGAGCCGTCATGAATATGCCGTAGGCGAGCTTCTGGTAGTGATGGTACCTCTGCTTTTTTGGAGTCAGTACCTCGCTGAGGTAGTAGATTGGGCGTGGGACCCCGTGGGTCTTGCCATCTTTGGGTCGTTCGACCACGAGTACGGTGCTTACCACCTGGTGTGTAGCTCCTATGTATAGCAGCCTAAGTTCTCGCTCCTTTGGTGTGACCAGGACAGGCGAGGTGGAGAGCAGCCGCGTGAGGTCTTCGAATGCGTCTTCTACTTGGGGTGTCCACTCGAATTTGTTCGTGTTGCGCATCAGTTGGTAAAAAGGTATGGCCTTTTCACCCATGCGGCTAATGAATCTGCTCAGCGCTGCGATCCACCCAGCTAGCTGCTGGACACCTTTGAGATTCTTCGGCTTCTCCGCCAGTATGGCCCTGATTTCTTTGGATTCTCCTTGATCCCCCGTTGGGAGATGAAGTAGCCGAGTAGTTGGCCAGATGGGATGCAGAAGGCACACTTTTCTTGGTTCAGATTGATCTTATAGTGATCAAGGTTATCAAACGTCTCGCGGAGATCGTCGATCAGTGTTTTGGCCTCCCTTGTCTTGATTACTATGTCGTCAACATAGACTTGAATGTTGCAACCGATCTAGTTTTTCAGGCATGCCTGCATGCACCTCTGATACGTAGAACCTGCATTCTTCAGCCCGAAGGGCATGGTGTTGTAGCAGAATATTCCGAATGGCGTGATGAACGCTGTTTTCTCTTGGTCTTCGACCTTTAGTCGGATCTCATTGTAGCCTGAGTAGGCATTGATGAAGGAGAGTTTCTTGCATCCTACAGTCGAATCGATGATCTGATCGATCCATGGTAGAGGGAAGTGGTCCTTTGGATACTACTTATTGAGTGATGTGAAGTCCACACACATCCGCAGGATGTCCGTGTCCTTCTTGGGGACCAACACGGTGTTGTCCAGCCACTCGCTTTCTTTTCTCGGATGAAGTTGGCATCGAGTAGTTTGTTGACTTCGATTCCCACTGCTTTAGCTCTTGGCTCGGACAGTCGTCAGATCGACTACTTGACTGGCTTTGCGTCAGGGAACACATTGAGTGCGTGCTCAGCGAATTTCCTGGGAACTCCTGGCATGTGCGTAGGACACCAGGCGAAGATTTCCCAGCGCTCACGGAGGAATTCGACGAGCACGCTTTCCTATGTGGGTCAGAGGTCGTTAGCAATCAGCGCCGTCTTGGAGGCGTTTGTCGGGTGGACTTGCACATTTTTCGTGTTGACCGCGGAGTCGAACGACATATAGGGTGCGTTTTGTCTAGCGAGTGGGGGTGCCCTGTTGTCTGTCACTTCTCTGAGCCTCGTGAGTTCCTCCTGCATGCCGAACGAGTAGGAGATTCTGTTGAAGTCTCTATCACACTGGTCGGATCGAGTGAAGCTTCCTTGGATGGTGATGACGCCCCTGGGTTCTGGCATCTTCAGTAGAATGTAGGCGCAGTGCGGTACTGCCAGGAATCTTGCGAATGCCACACGCCCGAGGATGGTGTGGTACTGTGATGGCCAGTCCACCACTTCGAACTCCAGCCGCTCGCGTCTGAAGTTTTCAGGCTATCCGAAGATGATGTCGAGCCATATCTTCCCCAGGGGATATAAGCCCGTCCCTAGGACTATGATGTGGAACGTCGTGTCGGATTGCTCCAGGTTGCACAGCGGGATCCGCATTGCTGCGAGTGTGCTAGCAAACATTAGATTGCTGCCGTTGCCGCCATCCATGAAGACGTCGCTCATTTCGAACCCTCCAATCTGCGCCTCGAGCACCAGGGCAGCCCGACCTAGGCAAGGGATCTGGATTGGGTGATCCGAACGGTCGATGTGATGCAGGACTCCGAGCCGCTGAGGTACTCAGGGATGGCTGGTGGGGAGGTGACCGCCAGGCTGACTTGGCGGGTGATATTCTTTTGCACCCTATTTGTTGGGCGCCCCTTCTGGATCATCAGGGGTGATGGGGATATGCCGACCGGGGTATACCCAGCAGGGCGTTTCCTAATGGCCCAAGATGCCAGTGAGTGGGCCTGCAGGACGGCGACTGGATCGAGACTCGACAAGGAGCCAGGCGACTAGAAGCTGGAGGCCCAAAAGTGTAGCTAGGACCAGTCGGATTAGGTCAAGAACCCTCAGAATCCTTAATTAATTCGGTTGTAGATCTGTAAACCCTAGCGAGGTGAGCCTATATAAACCTCCCTAGAGTACGCATAGAGGAGACGTTCCATCATACACCCCAGCGACTCGCCGCCTAGTTGTTGAGCTCGCCCTTGTACTCTCTCCATAATACAATTTAGCAGGAGTAGGTCTTTACCCTCCAGGGGCCGAACCTGGGAAAACCCTCGTGTCTCCGCCCTCATCTCGCACCGCAGATGGCTGGCCGCCCTTGCCCCTCGTTCTACTACTCGCTGTCAATTACAGCATCTGCCGTGGCCATTCCCACAACAGTGTCGCCCACCGTGGGGCCTGGCTGGTCAGGCCGGTGTTCTACGGCGAGATCCAATCTGCGCATCACCGAGACGGTCACCACCGGCCACATGATCGCGATCGGCGATATCCTCTAGATTTTGCCGAGTAGCTACGTCCCGACGGCGCGCCCCATCACGCGCAGCGTGATCATGCCTCTCGGCACGATCAGCCTCTTCGTCGGCTTCACCGATACTGTCATGGTGTGGAACACGGAAGTGCCATCGGGAATGGCAAAGAAGGGACACTCAGATGCATTCGGTGGCTCACGCAACGGGTTGGGCACGGTGGACTGCAAACACATCGATATACCCAGGTTCGGGGCCCTCTTGGCGAGGTAACACTCCTACTCCTACAAGATGAACTATATGAGGGGAGCTGATACCCAGTACAGATGATCCTAGAGCTGATTCCTTAGCGACTATCGAGGGCTACAGGAAGATGGGAACTTGATGCTAACACTTTTATCCTTCTATGGTTGCCTACCTAGAACCCTAGCTCTGCCCTCCCTTATATACTGGTTTGGGAGGCAGAATACAGATCGGGTCCTAGGGTTTACTGTTTGGATATGGGTTTACAGGATAGGGCGGCTACAGGGCCAAGCCGGTGGGCCAGGACCCAGAACACCCTTATTTTGGTGTCATCCTTCTCATTAGTGGTCACCCGGGCTTCCTTTGGGGCGTCACCCTTGCTTTAACGGTCACCCGGACTGCTTTCGCCAGTCCAGCCGACCACTTTGCTTTATCTTCGTCGGGTAGCGCTAGCCATGACGGCATGCCAGCTTGCTCGATTACGAGGGAGAGCCAGAGGCGTACCCACACAGAGCGTCAGCCCTTCCGTGCTCTCCATCGAATCCGAGGTGAGCCGGGTGGAAGCGGCCACCCGGCCGGTTCTTCTGGCCATCGGCTTGACGGGCCAGCCGGGAAGTTTATAAGCACAGCCGGGTGTGTTCGCCAGTTAGATGGAGTTGTCCTTCCTGAAGGCCAGGCGGCCTGCTTCTTCTGGAGCCGGCCTACTTGTGCCTGGCTTTCCCCACCCGGGGGTTATCCCCCCGACACTAGTCCCCGAGCACGTATGGGCTTGGCCGGTGGGCAAGATCTTCTGTGCTCCTTTTTGTCCTGAAATATTTGTTTTATTGCATCCGGCTGCAACTATTGCTTTTGCTTTCCGGCTGGATTTAACCGGCTGCTGAATCAATGGCTGTCCACTGGGTGTAAACAGCGAAGGCAAGCACCGGTTGGCGCAGTTGAAGATAAAACGTTTAGCTTGATGGCGCCATTGATGTCATCACCCACGACTGCAGCTCTGGCGCACGTCGCGTTAGTTGGACTTCCGCGTCGCTGCGTCAGTTTTTTGGCAACCGTGCACGCAACTTGCCACAGCGGTTTCTCGAGGCGAGCGCGCACGCCTCTCCTCCTGGTAACGCCCGTGGATCTTCTATGACGATTATGACGGTGCAAAGGATCTGGAGCCGAAGTGTCGTGTGGCCGTGGTTTCGTGATGCCACGTGTTGCGCAGGAGCCGAAGAGGCGACGGTGCCGTCCGCGGGGATAAATAGAGCCCTGAGGGGGATTGGTTCCCACACTTCTCCATCCTTCGGCTCACCTTCTCCTCGTACTCTAGCGCCCTTTGCCCTTGAACGCCTTCTCCTTACCGCCACCGGCCGCTTCATACCCGTCGGCCACAGCCACTTCTTCTGTCGATATGCTGCCGGAGCAGCGCGACGGCTGGTGTGGATCCTTTGTGACCGACGAGCTTGTCAACAGGTACCGGAGGGGGAGGTTTCTTCGCTCATCGATGCTCGTGAAGCATCGGCTCGCGCCGGAGGGGGAGCGGGTGCCGAATCCTCGGCCATGGGAGCGCATCGTCTTCCTCGCGCACTTTGCTCGTGGCTTCGGTCTTCCCATCAGCCCTTTCCTCTTCCAACTCTTTGTCTTCTTCGATCTCCAGCTTCATCACCTGGGCGCCAACGCCATCGCGCAGCTGTCGCATCATGCGGCCTGCTGCGAGTCATATCTTGGGGTGTGGCCCGAGGTGGCGAACTTTCTCAAGTTCTTCCACTTCAAGGCCCAGAACACCTCCAAGGGTGGTCCGTTGACGCAGACGGGCTGCTGCGCCATCTACCCGCGGTCCTCCTCGCCAATGCCGCGGTTCGAGCTCCCCAACATCGTCAAGATGTGGCAGCGCTCAGATTTTTATGTGAGCAATGGGTGCCATGCAGAAGGGCTGGGCGACGAAGGGCATGGGTGCCACGGCGGACCTCGACCGAATGGCCACCCGGCTAGAGACGATGGTGGAGACGGAGAGGCTCACCGCCCGGGACATCACGTTGTCGTGGATGGTGCGTCGCGTGCTTCCGCTGCAGAAGCGGTCGCACAAGATGTGCCACATGTCGACCGCAAATGACCCGAAAAGGACGTCGCGGAAGGAGGTGCCCTACCAGGACCTGCGGAACTAGGTCTCCATGATCTCCAAGTTCCGTATGGAGACCACCTGAGCATATTCCTGCCCTCCGTACCATCGCGGCCGCCTGCTGCCTCGGGTAAGTTTTTCTCTGGTTATCTTGCGTCTTATTCTTTGTCGTCGCTAGCTTTCCTTGGGTGCCTTATGCTCCCCTTTTTGATTAGTTGTTCACGACGCAGCTAGCCGAGGACGGTATGGGTGACTTCCCGCTTCCGTCCTTCTTGGAGGACAGGAAGCCAAAGAAGTACCCCTAGACGGAGCCTAAAGGGTTTCCCGTCTGGGCAGATGACGACCCCTCAGATCCTCATGGTAAGTTGCCGACTGCGGCTCCTTCCTTCATCCCGGTTCTTGAGGTTGTGGTCTTGATTCTTTGCTTGTGTCGCAGTCGATGTCACCGACGAGGATGGTGTCCAAGAAAAACCCGTGGCGAGAGCCCGAGGAAATAGGGCGGCACATGTTGCCGCTCCCGCTCCAGTTGAACCGAAAAAGACGCGCCGAGGGCGTCAGGTCGTTGCTCCGCCGTCCATCGCCGAGTTAGTATCCTCCTTGTCGCTCTGTGATTCTGCCGGTACTTCCTCTTATTTCTTCACCCTATGCAGCGAGGCGATGCTACTTGGCGATGGTGGCGCTGCCGTCATTGCTCCTCCCCCTCCTCCGCCGGTTGAGGAGGTGGCGAGGTCGCCGGCTGCCCCCGCACCGGCCGTGACCGGCCCGGCTGCGCCAGCCGTGCCGTCTCCGCCCAGGGCCCCTCAGGGCTCCCCGACCACAGGGCTGCTGCACCAGGCGCCCGCGTCTTCGTGGTTGGGGCAGCTGTTCGCGGCTGCGCAGGACCCAGAGACCCCCCTCCTTCATCCAGGGCTGGTGTGAACCCGGCCTAGAGCGATGCTCCAAGAAGCTCCGCCAGGCCCGTGATTACGGAGGTGACAGAAGAGGCTAGGGCTGCGCAGGCGGCTTTGGCGGATGGCGGCCAGCCGGGTGCTTCCATGCCAGCTGGGAGGGAGTTGGTGGTGGCTGCGCCTTCGGGTGCGGTTACCGATGATGACGATGTTATCGTCACCGGCTCGAGGCCGGCTCCGGCTGTGCTGACACCGAGTGTGATCCTCGCCCAGCTCTCGGGCGCGGCACCCGTCGCACTCAGCCAGATTCGCCACCTGGTTGAGGGAATGGAGAAAGGCCTTGGCGAGGCCAAAAATTTGTCTGTCTTGATGGAGGTAGGTCGTTGCCCTTCACACCTTTCTGTTCTTCCAGCCGGTTTGCCGCTATGTTTCTTATCTGTTTTCTTGCTACAGAGATATTTTGCGGAGTCTGTGAAGAACACCCAGGATCTTGGCCGTAAGATTGCTTCTTCAGATCTGTCTTGGCGATTGGCTCCCTTTTCCTGTTTTTTGTTTACCATTGGGTATCCTCCTATAGCCATGATCCAGGACAAGGAGAGGGAGGTGGAGCGCCTCAAAGTTGAGGTTGCCCGGCTGGAAGAGTCAAACAAGGCGTGACAGGCGCAGTTCGATCAACTTGTCGCGGCCAAGTATCAGCTCGAGGTTAGAGTGGAGTGGGGCAAGAAGGCAGCTGACATCCGGGTGGAGGCGTTGAAGAATTTTGAGACGAACTCCACCCAACAGGAGGAGACAATCAAGATTCTCCACTCCCGGGAGGGGGAGCTGACTCAGCACCTCCAGAGCATCTCGGAGATGGTCATCAGTAAGTTCTTGAGTTTCCTCCTTCCATTGTGCCATGGCTTGTTCGATCTTGTCTGATTATTCGTCTTTGCGCTTGGATGCAGCTCACTATCCTGAGGAGACCGAGATGGCCCTAGAGAAGCTGCCCTTGGAGGATGCTGGATGCGACCTGACTGCCCTCGACCTGGTTAAGGTGCTGGAGGAGGAGAGCAATGGCCTGCACGCTGTTGGCAACGATCTCTTCCACTACATCTAGTCAAACGCGGGTGAGGTGCACGACATTGCCAGCATGTCTGTTGCTTTGTCCAAAGGCATCGATGTGCTGGAGATCCATAAGGAGTGGGCTGCTCGAGGCGGAGTGGAGATGGCTCTAGCTCTGGTGAAGTCGTGGTACCCGGGTGCCGATATGAGCATGCTCACTCATGGCTTCTGTCTTGGGACGAGCTACTAGGGCCTTCGTGCCAGCACTCCCGCGCTCCTGTCCTGTGGGGTATAGATTGGCACCTATGTGGACTTGGAGCGCGACTTCAGCACCCCCGGAGAGCCACGGCTATTCCACTGGGTCCCAGCGCCTTGGAAACCCACTAACGTTGCCTCCAGCAGCCAACCTCCTGCAACTGATGCTGGCGCGGCCCCAGTTGATCCAGCTCCTGCTCCTGCTCCTTCCGCCGCTCCGGCTCCAGAGTCTTGATCCCTGGAATGCCGGGTGTACTTGTTAAACTATTGTTTTGTTGTTGGTACATTTTGGCTGTCTTTTGTTGCCAAATTCTGAACCTGCATGGAGCCTTCGTGCTCCGCTTTATGGCTTGGTGCCTTTTTGCTTGTCTTTGGCGTTTCTATGTTTACGCCTTTGGCATTTGCGGTCTTTGAGGTTCGAGCCGGTTGGGACGGCCAACCGGGTCGAAGCTCTTTTGACGTCTCGACTTGAGTTTGTGGGTGCGCGGAAGCGCGTCCACTGGGTGTAGTCCCCGAGGTTCGGGTCGGCTAGGGTAGCCAGCCGGGTCGAAGCTCTTTCGCTACCTTGACTTGAGTTTGTGGGTGCGCAGGAGAGCGTCCACTGGGTGTAGTCCCTGAGGTTCGGGTCGGCTGGGGTAGCCAGCTGGGTCGAAGCTCTTTCGCTACCTTGACTTGAGTTTGTGGGTGCTAGGGAGCGTCCACTGGGTGTATTCCCCGAGGTTCGGGCCGGTTGGGGTAGCCAGCCGGGTCGAAGCTCTTTCGCTACCTTGACTTGAGTTTGTGGGTACGCGGTAGCGCGTCCACTAGGTGTAGTCCCCGAGGTTCGGGCCGACTGGGGTAGCCAGCCGGGTCGAAGATCCTTCACCACCTTGTTTCCTGCCAAGTTGTGGCTCGGGTCGTGTGAGACATAGCGTTGCTTTGGGGTAGTTTTCGTGTGAATATGCCCATTCATTAGTTGGTACTGAACGTAAAAAGAAAATAGAGGCGCACCCCTTCGAGTTAGGCCGTTAGCAGCTCCCCTTTTCTTAGCGAGTATTGGCCTTTCGAGCGTTGTCCTTTCCGGTTTGCAGCCGGGTTGCGGTCTGCATCCGGAACCGAAGGAGTGGCTGCGCTGGCGGGCCTCGCGATACTTCGGTTCATTTTTGTTGGCTTAGCTCGTGCGGGGCGCGACCGGTTCTCCTGGATGTCCTTGCTTTCTGCATTGGCATTTTCTTGCAGCGTGTGCTTTGAGTTTTTGCTCTTGCCAGGTCGACAGCCGATGTGCGGTCTGAAGCTCGAACCGAATAGGTTGCTCTAGGCATCGTGTGCAATATTATGCCGCCTGTATAAATCATGGGGCCTAGGCCAGCCGGTGCGAGAATGGAGATGCTGTGCGGAATTGGGACAAAGTCTTCGGTGTTATGCCGAGGCTTTCGATCTTGTTCATTTATTACATGAAAAGGGAAGGTACATACACTTCTTTGTTTAAGTGTAAAATGGCCAGACTAGGCTTTCGTTCCATGGGCGTTCTGTCTCCTCGTCTGAGTGATTTGCCTTGTTCTTCACTGGCTTCTGAGCGTCGATCTGATAGTATGAATTGTTGTGGAGCGCCCGACTGACGATGAATGGGCCTTACCATGGTGGGGACAGTTTGTGCATTCCTTTGGTGCTCTCGACCAAGCGTAGCACCAGGTCTCCCTCGTGGAAAGAGGTAGGACAGATTCGTATGGCGTGGTATCGACATAGGTCTTGCTGATAGATTGCTGATCTGGACAGGGCCAACTCGCGTGCTTCCTCGAGAAAGTCCACGCTGTCCTCTCATGCCTCCTTGGCTTCCTGCTCCGTGTAGAGCCGCTTGCGAGGTGCGTCGAACTGGATGTCCGTGGGGAGAATTTCCTCTGCCCCATATACGAGGAAGAGTGGTGTGAAGCCCATTGAGTGGTTGGGTGTGGTGCGTAGGCTCCAAAGTACTGCTGGCAGCTCCTCTATCCAGCATCGGGGTGACCCGACGAGCGGTTCGATGAGCCTTGGCTTGATTCCGGCTAGAACCAAACCGTTAGCACGCTCGCACTATCCATTGGACTGTGGCTGTGCGACTGACGCCAGGTCCAAGCGGATCCCTTTTTCCCCGCAGAAGTGAGCGAAGACTCCTTTCACGAAGTTGGTTCCATTGTCAGTGATGATGCTATGCCGGTAGCCGAATCGAATGATGATGTCCGTGAAGAACTTGATCACCGTCGCTCCGTCCAGCTTCTTGTTTGGTTTCGCCTCGATCCATTTGGTGAACTTATCCACATCTACGGGAAGGTGTGTCATGCCGGATTGGGCTGTCTTCAATGGCCCCACCATGTCTAAGCCCCAGACTGCAAATGACCAGGTGATTGGTATTGTCTTGAGTGCCGCAGACGGTGTGTCCTTCAGCTGGCTGAATCGCTGGTAGCCGTTGCATGTCTTGACTATCTCTTCGGCATCCTTCAGCGCTGTCGGCCAGTAGAAACCGTGCCGAAAGGCCTTGGCTGCTATTGCCCTTGACGAGGCGTGGTGGCCACACTCGCCGTGGTGTATGTCCATTAGGAGCTTGGTTCCTTCTTCCTGGCTGATGCATCGTTGATAGATGCCCTCGACGCTGCGCTTGTACAGCTCGTTATTGATGATGGTGTAGGCGCTTGCTCTTCGCCGCACTTGTCGTGCTGCCACCTCTTCTGTCGGTAGTTCGCCCTTAGTCAGGAAGTTCATGAACGGCTTTTCCCTGCTGGGCGCCTCCCGAATGGCGTGCACCATCTATATGATGAGCTTGATCTCCTCACGGACGGCCGACTTCGGAATGTCGGGAGGCCTGCCGGGTGGAAGCTTCCTGATGTCGACCATGGGACACGTCGCGGCAGTGCCCGGGTGCGACGAAGCAGTCCCGAGGTGTGGTAGGGCAGTCCTCGGGTACGGGAAGGTAGTCCCTGGGTGTGCCGCGGCAGTACCCAGTGCGGCGCGACAGTCCCCGGGTCCGGCGAAGCAGTCCCCGTGTGCGGCGAGGTAGTCACCGGGTGCGGCGCAGTAGTCCCCGGGTGCGGCGAGGCACCAGCCATTCCTGTATCTACGCTGAGCACGATGGAGTCGGACTCTAGTGAGGGGGTGATGGAGGGTTTGTGCAAGTGCTCGAGGGAGACTCCAGGCGGTATGTCTTGTCTTGTTGATTCGACCCTGGCCAAGGCATCAGAATCCTCGTTTTTGGCTCTAGGCACATGGTGAAACTCGCATCCTTCGAAGCAGGCACACAACTGTTGGACGAAGAAACGGTAGAGGGCCATGTTCGTGTCCCTGGCGTCCCACTCGCCAGATACCCGCTGACCACCAAGTCCGAATCTCCAAAGCATAGCACCCTGGATGCCTATCTGCTTAGCCATCTTGAGTCCATGGATGAGTGCTTCATACTCGGCGACGTTGTTGGATGCCTTGAAGTGGATCTAGAGGACATACTCCAGCCGGTCGCCTTGGGCGAGGTTATCACGATTCCGGCTCCGAGTCCTTCTCGCATTTTCGATCCATCGAAATGTAGCTTCCAGTAAGTTGAATCCGGCACTGGAGGCATGTATTGTGTCTCCGCCTAATCGACGATGAAATCAGCCAGTGTTTGGGACTTGATTGCAGTCCGTGGCTCATACTGGATGTTATGCGCGGCGAGTTCGATGGCCGATTTTGCCACGCGGCCAGTGGCGTCCTTGTTGCCGATAATTTCGGCAAGCGGGGCCAATGCCACTACCCGGATGGAGTGCTCTTGGAAGTAGTGCTTAAGTTTCTTGGCGGCCATGTACACATCGTACACCAGCTTCTGGTAGTGGGGGATGTTCTGCTTGGAGATCGATAGCACCTCGCTTAGGTAGTACATGGGCCGCTGGACCATCTGAGCTTTCCCTTCCTCTAGTCGTTCCACTACCAATACCACGCTAACCACTCTATTTGTGGCAGCGATATACATCAGCATGTGATCCTTTGCCGCTGGCGCTGCCAGAATGGGTGGTGAGGTGAGCATGTGCCTGAGGTCTTGGAAAGCTTCGTCTGCCTGAGCTGTCCAGACGAATTTGTCTGTCTTCTTCATCAGCTGGTATAGTGGAAGGGCTTTCTCTCCCAACCGGCTGACGAGCCGGCTGAGAGAAGCGAGGCATCCGGTGAACTTCTGCACGTCGCGTAGGTTCTACGGCAACTCCATGCGCTCGATGGATCCGATCTTCTCCGGGTTTGCCTCGATTCGTTGTTCAGAGACGAGAAAGCCCAGGAGCATGCCGGCGGGGACACCGAACACGCACTTCTCTGGGTTCAGCTTGATCTAGAAACAATGAAGGTTATCGAACGTTTCCTTCAGATCCTCAAGGAGTGTGTGCTGCTCCTTGGTCTTGATGACGATGTCGTCGACGTAGGCGTGCACGTTTTTTCAGTTCTGCGTCTGGAGACATTTCTGCATGTAGCGCTGATAGTTTGCGCCTGCGTTCTTCAACCCGAAGGGCATGGTGGTGTAGCAGTAGGCTCCATACGGGGCTATGAATGATGTCTTTATCTGATCGGTTACATTGAGCTTGATCTGGTGATAGCCCGAGTAAGCGTCCAAAAAAGACAACAAATCGCACCCGACAGTGGAGTCGATGACTTGATCAATCCGTGATAGTGTGAAAGGATCTTTGGGGCAAGCCTTGTTGAGACTGGTATATTCGATGCACATGCGCCATGTCTTGTTCTTCTTCAGCACCAGCACCGGGTTGGCGAGCCATTTCGGGTGGAAAACTTCCATGATGAAGCCGGCTGCGAGCAGCCGTGTGATCTCCTCACCAATGGTTCTTCTTTTTTCTTCTACGAAGCGGCGTAAAGATTGCTTGACCGGCTTCGCGTTTGGTCGAACATGAAGGGAGTGCTCGGCAAGTTCCCTCGGGACATCTGGCATGTATTTGGGGCACCATGCAAAAATGTCCTGATTCTCATGAAGGAAATCGACGAGCGCGCTTTCCTATTTGTTGTCCGGGCCGTCTCCGACCAGGACAAACTTTCTTGGGTCTTCCTCGTTCAGCAGGATCTTCCTTGTTCCTTGCGAGGGCTTGAACTGTGATTCTCCAACCGGTTTAGGCTCTCCAGCCGGCATATCTTTTTGCAGAGCCGCCATGTTCTACATTATGACACACTTCTCTTCAGCGATGATCATCGCTTCGGCCAGCTTTGGAGACGTCTGAAGCGCACTCGATCGAACGCTTGTAGCATCCATCGACAGTGATCACTCCCTTTGGGCCTGGCAGCTTCATCTTGAGGTATGCGTAGTGCGGTACTCCCATGAATTTGGTCAGAGCTGGGCACCCTAGTATGGCGTGGTAGGCACTGGAGAGGTTCACAACCTCGAACCAAATTGGCTCATGACGGAAGTTGTTCTCGCTGCCGAAGATGACGTCCAGCCAGATCTTATGGATTGGCGAGTCTGACGGTCCAGGTACTGCTCCGTGGAATGAAGTGCTCGAGGGTTACAGCTGGGATTCGTTGATGCCTAGCCTCTCGAGGCTGCTCCACTAGAGGTGTTTGATGCTGCTTCATCCATCGATCAGTACCCGGGAGAAGCGGCACAAGTGTTTCTTGGAGATGACGATGGGGTCAAGGACCAACGCGTAGATACCAGGGCTTGGCAACACGGCCGGCTGATCCTCCTTGAAGGGAATATGCCCGAGAGGCAATAATAAAGTGGTTATTATCGTATTCCTTATTTATGATAAATGTTTATTTTGCATGCTATAATTGTATTAATACGGAAACGTTAATACATGTGTGTTTAATAAACAAAAAGGAAGTTCCTAGTTATGCCTCTCTTATAAACTAGCTCGTTGATTAACATGATGATCAAAGTTTCCTGATCATGGACATTGGATGTTGTTAATAACGAGATCACAATATTAGTCTAATGGTGTGAGGAACATTCATCCGAAGTATAGAATTACGATCAAATTCATTGAGTTTATATTGCTATAACAACTTACGAAGTGATCCTAATCCTTCGACCATGAGATCATGTCAATCACTAACACCGGAAGAGTTTCTTGATAACATCAAACATCACACCGTAACAGGGTGATTATAAAGATGGATTCAGAACTAATAAAGTGTTATGTTGAGGCCCATGGATCGAGAGTGGAATTTGTTCATCCCGATGAAGGATAGATATGCTCTGGGCCCTCTCGGTGATATCACATTGATTAGCTTGCAAGCAAGTGATTTGATCACTAGAATGTTATATCACAGGAACGGGAAAAGAGTGCATGTCAGTAACGAGATCAAACTAGGTATGGAGATACCGATGATCGAATCTCGGACATGTAATATATCGTGAAACAAAGGGATTAAGATACTAGCGTAAAAGGTTCCGACGATCACAAGAAAGTCATCGTTGAATGTGTGGGAGTTAGTATGGGTCTCCAGATCCCGCTTTTGATTATTGATCTGAGAGGGGTCTCGATCATGTCCGCATTATTCGCGAACCATAGGGTGACACACTTAAGAGACACCGACATCCATTTGGAGCAAAAGTTTCATGCCGAAAAGAATAACAAGCGCAGGAATTTATTTCACTAGATACCGAAACGGGTTTTCGGGTGAAATTGCAGAAAGTGTTTCTACATGTGAAATGAAATACTAGCAAGGGGTTATATGTGAATGTTTGTCATTAAAGTAATTGACAAAATTCTGAATAAATAAAAGGAGTTTTATTTAATGAGAGTTTGCATTAAATTTGGTGGAAATTTAATGGGAATTTGAGTGGGTTTTTGAGTAGAGGGAATTGAAAGGCATTTGAGTGAGTGGAGTGTCCACCCACATGAATGTGGAAGAGGTGGGGGCAGCCCCATGGCTGGGCGCATGGCCCCTTGGGTGCCCCCCTCTCCCTATAAAAGGAGCCCCCCTCCCTCTCTCTCACTCACACCTCCTCGTGAAGGATCTCTCTCCCCCTCTAGTATTTATCCCCCATGGTCTCAGACTAGCGAGATACATGTTCCCGGTGGCTTTTCGGCAAGAAAGAGTTGTGCTTCCGCTGCATCGCTGGAGCAAGGAGGCGGAGGTTGCTCAGTGCCTCGAACGTGTGTGCGAGCACGGATGCGCTGCTGTTTTGCGGCGCTAGGACTTCCTCTCGATCTTGAGATCGGCAAGAGATCTTCTACATCAACCACGAGTTTGGACTCGTTAAGCTTTGTCGGTCTTCAAGGGTATGTTCTCTACGGATATACATCCGCCCGTTGTTTGTATCTAGTAGATAGATCTTGGTACATTGTTGTTCCCATCGTAGGAAAATTTTTGTTTTCTATGCTGCGAACCCTACACTCCTTGCTCCAGGTGATCGCCTGGTTGGACCAGTGTAGGTACTGGGGAACAGGGGGGGGACGATTGCGTTTACCTCCACCTCGCGCCAACGCTTGGCTTGCTTTGTTTCCGGCTCCGCCAGGAATATGTGATAATTACCCACTTGCCGCGGGTAACCGTACTCGTCATCCTCGCGGCGGTTTCTTCGTTCCCTGTTGTCTGGTGGGCCTCCGGCTGGCGGTGGAGGTGGTGGTGGCAGCCCATCGGCTTTGGCCATTTTCTTTGTCCAGCAACACTGGCGTGTTGTGTGATTCGCTGGCTTGCTGCCGCCACTGTGGAACTTGCATGGCCCATCGAGCATGGACTCCATGGTGTACTTAGGCCGAGGCGGCCTATCGTCCGGCCTTTGTCTCCGGCTGCCTCCTGCAGACGGGTCCTCATGCACAGCGGCACTTCCTTGGTGTCGTACCGGCTATCCGGCTGGTCGTCTTTTCTCTTGCCATGGCGGTTGTCATGACTGTGCCGCCTGGGATGAAGGATACCCGGCTGGCGTCGCTCTGCCTGCTCGTCCGTGACGATTTGGCCCTGGTCGTCCACCACGATGGGATTATTCATGGCTGCATCAGCTGTGGCGTACTTGTCCGCAATGGCCATGACCTGAGCCATGGTTTGCGAGTCTGCCTAGCTGAGCTTATGCTTCATCATGGTGCCGTCTCGGCAGCCGTTGGTGAAAAGTCTATCGCCTGGTGCTCACGCACCCCTTCACATGAATTGTGCATGCTAGTCCACCGGGTGAGGTAGGCGCGATCCGAATCGTCCTTGCCCTGCATGCAGAGGGCAAGCTCGCGAGGTCGACCCGGTCGCTTGTATGTTCCGGTGAAGTTACGGATGAACGCATCTTCGAAGTCCAGCCATGCGTTGATGCTGTTGTCGGGGAGGCTATTGAGCCATGTCCTTGCCGAATCGACGAGCATGAGGGGAACATAGCGGACGGCCAAGCGGAGATTGCCATTGGCGATTCCCACTGCGGTGGTGTAATTGACTAACCAATCCTCATGCTTGATGGTTTCGTTGTACTTTGGTGTGTCCCTTGGGAGAGAAAATCCTTTCGAGAACGGTTTGTTCCGGATGCGTGGGCCAAAACACTTCGGGCCAGCCGGAATTTCCTCCTCCAGTGTGCGCGACTGCACCAGGAGGTCGATGCACTCCCGCGTGTCAGCCGGTTCTCGAGGACCGAGCCGGCCCTTCAGGCGTGATGCAGTTGGGTCCTTGTTCGCGTCTGCTCCCTCCTCCAAGGCTCGCGTCTTCTTCCCCTGGGAAGCTCCGGCTGCCGGAGCGCGGCTTACACTGGAGGCGGCGGCGTCCCGGTTGTGGCGACCGTGATTGCCGGATTCGCCACGTGGGCAACTATTTTGCCCGACCCCTCCTCTACAGGATGCCTGTTGATGCTTGCTTCCTCCATGCACCGTCTGGTCCGCACCTTTGCGGACGACGATGTCGCGGGAGTTGCCCACCTAGCTAGGGGTGCCCTCGGCTTGCTCCTTGTTAGCAGTGGCCACGAGGAGCTGTACGCGTTCCTGCTAGCGACGAAGTTCCTCGCCCTCAAGGCGTTTTAGCTCCGCAGCTGCCACCTCGGCTGCCCTCATGTTCTTGGCGGGTGTGCTGTAGACGGGATGTGCCACACCTGCATGCGAATCAGTGGCGTGATCCAGTTCTGACGCCAGGTCACGCCCCCGGTGCTGGATCTTCCTGGTAAAGCCGTGAGCCGTGTTGTATTCGTGCACGGTGGCGTTCAGCCGACACTGGTTAGCCGCGACCTTGGTAGCCTCCTCCAGGAGTTTTTGGCGTGTAGCTTCGAGAACGGCCACTGCAGTCGCTGGATCTGTGTCGACGACGACCGGAGCACGCATGTGCTGGATGGAGGAAGTTAGCAGGTCTTGCTCTTGCTCAGGCGCGGAGTTCTCTCCTCCCGCCCGACGTTCTTGAGGTGGTCGGTGGTTTTCGCGAGCGTTTACCACCATGACTTCGACGCAACCACTCCCTACGGCTGGGCCGCGGGTCAGGGGAACGTCGAGGACGGGGGTGACCACGCTAGGGAAAGCCTCAGGGACAGTGGCGACGTAGACGCGGACGTCTCCAAAATGCAGGATGGAGCCTTCGAAGGGGAAGGTGTTCCCGGTAAAGCACGCGGCATTGTCGATGACGCAGTCGAAGGCACCGAGCGTGAGAACGAGGCCAGAGGCCACGCGTTCGCCGGTGACGAGTGGAAGTCCCGTGCGGAAGATGATCCCAGTCGAAGCGTTGTGCCCCACGGTGGGCACCAACTGTCGTGGTGTGGAACACGGCAGTACCATCGGGGATGGCAAGAAGGGACACTTGGATGCATTCAGTGGCTCATGCAACGGGTTGGGCACGGTGAACTGCAAACACAGCGACGTACCCAGGTTTGGGGCCTTCTTGGCAAGGTAACACCCCTACTCCTGCAAGATTAACTATATGAGGGGAGCTGATGCCCAGTACGGATGCTCCTAGAGCTATTTCCTTAGCGACTATCGAGGGCTAGAGGAAGATGGGAACTTGATGCTAACACTTCTATCCTTCTATGGTTGCCTACCTAGAACCCTAGCTCTTCCCTCCCTTATATACTGGTCCGGGGGGCAGATTATAGATTGGGTCCTAGGGTTTACTGTTTGGGTATGGGTTTACAGGACAGGGCCGGCTGCAGGGCCCAGACGGTGGGCCAGGACCAGACCGCCCTTCTTTTAGCGTCATCCTTCTCTTTAGTGGTCACCCGGGCTTCATTTGGGGCATCACCCTTGCTTTAACGGTCACCCGGACTGCTTTCGCCAGTCCAGCCCGACTAGTTTGCTTTATCTTCGTCAGGTAGTGCTGGCCATGATGGCATGCCATCTTGCACGATGACAACGGAGCGCCAGAGGCGTACCCCGCACGGAGCGTCAGCCCTTTCGTGCTCTCCATAAAATCCGAGGTGAGCCGGGTGGAAGCGGCCACCCGGCCGGTTCTTCTGGCCACCGTCTAGACAGGCCAGCCGGGAAGGTTATAAGCCCAGCCGGGTGTGTTCGCCAGTTAGCTGGAGTTGTCCTTCCTGAAGGCCAGGCGGCCTGCTTCTTCTGGAGCCGGCCTACTTGTGCCTGTCTTTCCCCACCCGGGGTTATTCCCCCGACAGACACCATCGTCTCGGAGAACTCGGCTCGCATCCGCGAGTCACCACCGCCAACCGGCTCTTCGAGAGTCAGGTCCGCACCATCGACCACCTCGCTTCCGAGTACGGCTCGGCCAATAGCAACGTGGATGTAACCACCGTGGTCGCGGACGACGCGGCCCTCAACGAGGACGCCGACTCGCCGACCCCAGCGTCAGTCGTCGGATCCATCATCACCGCGTCATCTGCAGGCTCCATCACCCAGGTCTCCAACGTGGGAGACTTCGAAGACCCCTCCATCCTTGGGATCTTCGACTTCGACTCTAGGTCAGAGAATTCCGGCGAATTCCACGCCGGATCTGGTCGCTACGTCGCGACCTACATGGCGTGCGGTACGGACGCCCCGCCAGACCCCTTCTCCACACCAATCCCGCCGCCCGCGACGGCGACGGAGGTAGGGATGGCAATGGAGCGGGTTTGGACGGATATACCAAAATTAAATCCAAATTCAGATCCATGAACCTCAGTCTAGCCCACCCACGAAGACATCCATGGGCATGGATGTCGCTCCATATCCAAATCCGACGGCTATCCATGTATCCATGGATATCCATTGGTTACACACTATACACAATAATCCTAACACCTTCAGCATAAGTACGATATAATAACAATTTTTTACAATATTTCAAAAAATATTATATGTATAATAATACATAGGAATATGAAAGCAACAATATTTTAACCACATAGTACTTAAAATATGTTAAATATCACATGATAACATCACAAAGTACATAGATATCTCATAACAGCCTTAGAGAATGTTTTTTATTACTTGTTTCCAATACAACATATCATATATTCAATAGATATAGCAATGCATAGTAGAAAATATTGGGGCCCGTGGCTTGGAAGTTGGGGCCTTCTATTGATTAAATATTGCATCTGTAAAAAACAATCTCACTGACATGTGGGTCCCACGTTTCAGCCAGGTATCCGCTGGATATGCATGGAGCAGAAACACTACCCATGCCCGCCCCATGAATTAGCGGATATCCACCCCATGAAATCTGTGGATCTAATTAGGCCTCCATACCCTTGCCCACCGGGCCGGATATACGTGGATACCTGGATCCATGGATAAAATTGCCATCCTTAGACGGAGGTCGAAGAACTTCGCCTGTGACTGGAGGAGGCGGTCCGCAAAGAGCAAGCCGAGCGCGAGAAATTCCGTCTCGCGCAGGTAACGGTGCAGGAGCTCTCGCGCTACCACCAACTCCATATCAGGTCGCGCCTGAAACCCACTGTTCAGGGACGCGCCCTGAACTTCGACGATGAGAACGACCCGGCCCGTGTGGCCGATCGCACGATCTGCGAGAACCCGCCACCAGGAGGGAGCTCCCAGCCACCACTAGGCGCGACGGCCAACAGCGCTCCCCCACCACCACCCGGCCGTGTGCCCCCCGGGACCAGCCAAGAATCTTGGTCTCCTCGCGGGAGCGAGATGCGAACGGCCTCCCCCTGTTATCCACTCTGATGGACAACATCGTCGCGAGCTGAGCCATGGTCGACAACATCAACGTGACCGGGGAAGACGCCCTGCAGATCCAATATGCCAAGGATTTACTCGCCAAGGCCGTCGAGTAACAAAACGCGGGAGACGAATCACAGGGTCGCATATAATCGCGCTCGTTAGACAGCAGGGCGCCCTCGAGCGTCCGCCCAATGGTGGTAAACACCCTAAAATGCCCACCACCCGAGCCCCTGCAGCTCCAACACCGACCCGCACATGCGGCACTCTCAACTAACGACCCGCGACCGACAAACAACTTCGTCGCTTCCAACGGGTAGCCAGTCGACGCGCGAACCCACATCATCAGCAAATAGAGCTGTTGCGCACGCCAGCCTGACGACTGGAGGCATACCCTCACTAACCGCCGCGACGGCGAACCAAGGGGATCGCTGAGCCGAGTCGGTCCCCGGTGCTTCGGACAAATGATCTGAGGCGAAAACTACCCGGCGAACTTCAAAGCACCGAAGGAGATCGAGAAGTACGACCCCTCGTACGACCTGTCCGTGTGGCTGGACACATACGTAATGGTGATGGGAATTGCTAGCCACAACAACCTTCTCGCCGCTGATACCTCCCCATGATGATGGAGGGAGCGTGCCGGCAATGGATCAACACCCTCCCCGTAGACAGCATCGACTCCTGGGAGGAAATGCGTGACTCCTTCATCAGGCACTTAGAGGACTCCTACTCCCGCACCACGACCATCGAGGACCTGGAGCGATGCGTCCAGGGACCCTGCGAGTCGACCCAAAGCTGGGTCTAGTGGTGGCAGGACCTATGGTACAACGCGGCTGGAATCCACCCAGAAAATGCGATCCACTTCTTCAAGACCTCTTGCCGCTACGAGCCCTTGGTCTCCAAGCTCAAGCGGGTGTACAAAACACTCGAAAACATACCGGACCTCCTCGATATCGCCAAGCGGTACGCGAAGGAGGACCCAAACCAAGAAACCGACGACGAGTCGGGAGGGAACCGCCGCACGAGCGGCCACGACAACGGGAGACGACCCGAGCTACGCTACAGCAACACTCGCCTCACTGGCAAGCGCCGCGGTGATGGGCGAGTCGACTTCGTCACCAACGCCGGCTTCACTCCGCGTGAGCCCAAGTGCTTTTGTCGCGATGGAGGCCAGTGCCACGATGGCGGCAACTACAAGGCGAAGCTGAGGTTCGACCCCGCGGCTCTCCTTAACTAGCCCTGTGTGTTCCACAACAAGGAGGGGAAGTCCGCCACGCACACGACCGCCGACTGCCACTCCCTGAGGGAGATCGAGAAGGCACGTCGCACAAGGGAAGATCCCGACAACCACCCGCCAAATGGCGGGAAATTCAGCAACGACGCTGGATCGCTCCATAACTTCACCGTCTTCAACACGAAGCGCGAGAAGAAGGTCATCGCCTGCACCATTGCCGTCAACGCGGTGTCCCAAGTCGAGATCCCCCAGTTCCTCAACTGGTCCGAGCAACGAATCTCCTGGAGCCGCGAGGACCACTCGCCACGGATCAAATATCCGGGTCGAGTCGCCTTGGTTGTCAAGCCCAAGGTCGGGGACTACTCGCTCCCCAAGATGCTGATGGACAGAGGCACCTCCATCATCATTCTGTACCTGGACACATCCAGGCGACTGCGGCTCCCGCGGTCGATTATCAAGACGACCTACACCACCTTCCACGACATTGTCCCCGGTCGGAAGGCGTACCCGATCAGCAAGGTGATGCTGCCAGTCACCTTCGGCACACCAGCAAACTTCCGCACTGAGCGGATCATCTTCAAGCTGGTGCCTTTCAACAGCCCGTACCACTACGTCCTGGGGCGGCAGGCGTTTGCCAAATTCATGGCAGCGCCCCACTATGCATATAACACGATGAAGCTCCCTGGCCCATGTGGCATCATCACTATCCACGGCGACCCCGACATGGCCGCAGAATGCGAGGCCAAAGGCACCGAGCTCGCCAACGCCGTCATAGCCGCAGAGGCAAACCATGCGGAGGAGATCGCCAAGTACACGAGCGGAGTCAACAACAATGACCCCACCATACTCAAGAAGCCCAAATCGGAGGGCGGTGGCTCCACCGCCTTCGAGGCAACGACGCACACTCGCACCATCGAGTTGGTCCCAGGCGACTCCAGCCATACGGTGATGATCGGGACGGGCATGATCCCAGCATAGGAAGGCGCGCTCATCGAGTTCCTACGTGAGAATCACGACATCTTCGCATGGAAGCCATCCGACATGCCTGGTGTCCCGAGGGAACTCACTGAGCACAAACTCAAAGCTGACACCAAAGCGCGGCCCTTTAATGAAGAGCGCCGCCGAGCAATCGCCGAGGAGGTGTAGCGTCTACTCGCTGCAGGCATCATACGACCAATGTAGAACCCCCCGGAGTTAGGGTGAAACTAACCTCAGATCACCATCTAAGATAAGTTCAACTCCCAAACACGGAAGACCACAGTATGATTCGGTAACATTACAGAACACAGGGATTTAACAGCATAAGTTTAAACTCTTAGCAGAGTGAGATATTAGAGTTATTACAAACAAGAGGTCATAGACCCAACATTACATCACACATCGAAAGAAATTATGTTGTTCCACACAACAACTAAGCAAAAGGCCTAAGAGGCCATCAACAAAAGTGACGTCCATCCCGTAGTCCTCAGGCTGCTACCTGGGACTCCCAACTACTCGTCGATGTCAACGTAGAAGCCACCTTCAGTTGCAACCAAATCCCCTATAGAAAAACAATAATGGCGCAAGGCTGAGTACGAGAATGTACTCCGCAAGACTTAGCTAACCTAGTATCTACATGCTCTAGATAGAAAGGCTTTCTCTGGATTTTCTTTTGCGAAAAGCAATCTTTATTTGTAAACAAGAGAGAGAAGAGGCTCGTCTACTCAGAATATTTTAAAAGGGATAAGATAGCAACTTCTTCATCTTGTTCATCACATCTCGATAACCACCAGCTTCATCAGAACCTCCTATCTAGGATGACCCCCTCGACCCGGAGGAAGCATCCTTAAGCACACGTGGATCAGCAAGTTTTATAGTGGTTAATGTTATCTATGATCTTAAGTCCGATCGCCAAGTCATTCATAACTGTGAACACGGGTTTTCGAAAAGATTTAACCCTACAGGGGTGTACAACTTTACCTACACGTACCAACTGACTCTTAATGCCAAATTATTAGCCCTCTTCCTTGGAAGGCCGGGAGAGGGTGGTTAACCATGACCTTTACCTTGCTTTCGCCGAGACCATGAGTCTCGCAATAAGTATGATTTCGCCGTAATGGGTCAAATCCCGAAGCCGGTACTTAATGATGTGAGGCGAGGTTGGTTTACTAGGGCGCTATCTACCCCAAGCAACCGTGGCCACACTTCCCTACCTGTTATGAATGCACCTTCTTCACCCGTCAAATCTTTCAAGAGGTTTTCTATGCATATGTCGAATGGAACGCCCGAACTATGTGACTCATGGAATATACTAGGCAAGTTAGTTTGTCGAGGGGTTGTCCATGCCCCGTGTGGCTGTACGCTTGTCTTGGTTCCAAATTTAAGAACTCAGTTCCTAGTGGTGGCGAGCATGGGACTATAAAAACCAACCCAACGTGGCCTCCCATACAAGCCTTAGCATGTTTAGTTAACTCCTTCGAGGATGTCATCAACTCCTACCTTTCTAAATTCTCCAGCATCTCTGATTCATCGTTCGAATAGATCAGACATTGATACTATGCATGGCTAAGTTGTCAATATTAGAAGCTCTAGCAACGCTCAGATGCCAAACCTAGGTATGCTAGGAGCAGTGGATCAGGAGTATAGGGCTTCAACAGGGAAACTACGCGGCAGATAGGTAACCCTAACTACTGAATAAATACCACATTTGAATCGTGTGCATCATAGCGAGAAAGTAATATACTTAGTAGGTTCAGAATGAGAGGCTACGCTTGCCTTGTCTGTCAGTAGACAAGTATTGATCTTCGGTGTTGTTGACTTCATCTTCAGGCTCGGATCCTATCGCAAAGAACCAACACCGGAAATGAAACCCTAAGGCATGCTTGACAACTTAAACGGGGTTCCGAGCGGTGAAAACCCAAACTCGAGGAAACTCCGGAATCACCTATGAGGGGTTACTATGTTCTTCTAATTAAAATTGTCATGTAAGTTGCTTAACAATGCATGATTATAACTCTATTAGATAGTTCTCATTTTTCTGAACATTTTGATATATTATTTTTATTTTTCTGATTTAAAATGAATTAGTTATGAATTTCTCAACTTTTAGTTCATTTTAAATTATTTTTGGAATATTTAATTTATTTTCTAACTTGGGCCCACATGTCATAGTTTTATTCATTTCTGAAAACATTTATTGAAATTGTTAAAATGCTGACAAGGGTGGCCCACATGTATTTATTTATATTCCAAAAATAATTACAAAACATTTAATAAAATAAAAAGGGAGTTACTGCGCTAGCATGACGTCATGCTGACGTTAGGGCTCTAATGCTAAATTTTCTCACCGAGGCTTTTCCCAGCCCTAGTGACTAACAGAGGGGCCCCAAGGCCACCTCATCTAGCCACGCGGCCGAGCCTGGTCAACAGGCCACGCTGAGGCCACGTCGACGCCACCTAGACGCCATGTTTGTCTCGTCGGAGATGCGTCAGCAGCGGTGGTTGGCGGCGCTAGAGGGCAAGATGGGACGCGTGGAGGGGCGGGTTCGAATGAGCGCTGCAGGGCGAACCTAAAGAGGGCGGTGCCGCTACGATTAGGTCACCGGAGTGAGCTACATAGCGGCGCACAGCGGCGGAGCTTGCAGATCGATGACGAGTGGTGGATACAACGAGCGAGCGAGTCGACCAGAGGGTGCCTGGGCACCGGGAGCTCACCAGGAGGGTGTTGACGGTGACGGTGAGAGCTGGGGAGGACGGAGGCGAGGGGATCCACGGCGGCGGTGTTCGTCGGTGATGGAGAAGACAGTTTCGAGGGCGACGATTCACAGTGTGGTGGCTCGATTCCTTCTGCGAGGAGTACCAGCGCGATGAGGCGAAGCTCGTGGGCTCACTGGTGTGGCTCAGGGCGGCTTGAGACGACGAGGCTCACCGGCTAGGGTTCGGCCATGCGAGGTGCAGAGAGAAAAGAGAGCGCGCGAGGGGAAGTGAGAGGATAGGGTGGAGAGGAGGTCGTGGCGGCGGTCTTATCCTCGTCTCTGGGGGCGGCGGAGTATCGTAGTGGTCGACGGGGATGGACGGAGGCGGCGCGGGCATGCAGGTGCTTGCCATCGTCATCGAAGACGACGAAGCGAAGCGGTACGCGGCTGGGCCTCTGCTGGGCTGCTGGTGGGCCGGAAGCGGGCGTGCTGAGCAGCAGGAAGAGGAAGAGAGAAGATGGGCTGGCCTGTTTTGCTCTCTGGCTCTATTTTTTTTTAAACAGGAGCTTTTCTTTTTCTGGTTTTTAGAATCTGTTTTGTATTTCTATTTCAAATATCTTTTGGGTATTTCAAAAATACCAGTGGCTTTTGTGAAATATGTAAAACATTGTGGGGCCCTTTTATTCCTTTTGGGCTCCAATTATTTTTGTACTTTTCAAAATTCAAACACCATTTGAATGTAGTTTCAAATAGAGGGGAAAAAGGACTAGGGTTAAGGTTTTTTAAATGTATTTTGATTCACATACTTGATCTTATGCATATCTTTTATTGATTTAAACAGATGCATGCAGCGCTTAAGTACTATTTACATATATACAAACTTGGGTTGTTATAGCTCTACCCCCCTTACAATAATCTCTACCCGAGATTGCTAAGTTTTAGAAAAGAAGGCAGGGTACTCAGATCAGAGACGATCTTCTAGTTCCTAGGTTGCTTCATCCTCGGAGTGATGAGACCACTGAACTTTCAGGAACTTGATGTTTTGACAGCGAGTCTTGTGCTCGGTTTCATCAAGGATACGAACAGGATACTCATGATAAGTCAGATCCTTCTAGAGATCAAGAGTTTGGTGATAAACACCGCGGACAGGGTCTTTGAAGCAACGCTTGAGTTGAGACAGATGAAAGACGTGATGCACCTCAAGGAAGTTTGCAGGCAACTCCAACTTGTATGTGAGCTTACCTTGCCTGGATAGAAACGAAAAGGACCAACATAGCGAGGAGCCAGTTTGCCTTTGATACCAAAACGATGGACACCCTTCAGAGGAGTGACCCGGAGATAAGCTTGATCACCAACTTCATATTCAACATGTTGATGGTGATGATCATGATAGCTTTTCTGACGAGACTGAGCAGGTTTCAAACGATCTTGAATGATACGAACTTGATCTTCTGCTTCCTGGATCATATCCGGACCAAAGAACTTTCTTTCGTCGGTTTCTGACCAGTTCAAAGGAGTATGATAGGTTCTTCCATATAGAAACTAGAATGGTGCCATACCAATACTGGACTAAAAACTTTTGTTGTAGGACAATTCATCAAAAGGAAGGCATTTCTCCCAGTCCTTGCCAAAAGATATGACACACGCTCTGAGCATGTCTTCGAGGATTTGATTCACTCTTTCGGTCTGGCCACCGGTACTAGGATGATAAGCTGTACTGAAGAAGAGACGAGTTCCCATAGCAGCTTGGAAGGTTGTCCAGAACCTTGAGGTGAACAAACTCCCTCGGTCAGAGACGATTTTCTTTGGAATCCCATGAAGAACAAATATTCGAGAGATATATAGATCTGCTAACTGACTAGCATTGATACTCTCACGAACAAGTAGAAAGTGAGAAACCTTGGACAGATAGTCAACGATTGCCCAAATGGCATCATTTCCTTTCTGAGTCTTAGGAAGACCAGTGATGAAATCCATACCAACTTCATCCCATTTCCACTCAGGTATTTTATGTGGTTGCAGGAGACCAGCGGGTTTTTGGTGCTCAGCTTTGACGCGACGGCAAACGTCACATTCAGCAACAAAACGAGCGATATCCTTTTTCATACCAGACCACCATAATCTTTGACGAAGATCCCGATACATCTTGGTACCCCCATGGTGGATAGAACGAGGTGATTCATGAGCCTCTTCGAGAATTAAATCCCTCAATTTTGTTCTCTTTGGCACTACCAGACGGGTGCCAAAGTAGACAGTACCTTGATTATCAACAGAGAAACACTTAGCAACTCCGCTAGCAATGTTCCCTTTGATCTCAGCAATTTCAGAATCATGTTTTTGAGCAAGCTTGATGTCATCCTCTATAGAAGACGACACTTCCAGAGTAGAAAGGAATCCACGAGGAACTACTTCAAGATTCAATCAAGAAAATTCCTCATGAAGAGAAGGTTGAAATTGTTTGATCACCAAATTGTTGCAATAAGACTTATGACTTAGCGCATCAGCAACAACATTGGCTTTTCCAGGTTGATAGTTGATACCCAAATCATAGTCCTTGATAAGTTCCAACCATCTGCTTTGCTTGAGATTCAGATCAGGTTTAGTGAAAAGATACTTCAGATTCTGATGATCCAAGTATAACTCACAAGGACTACCGAGAAGGTAATGTCGCCATTGCTTAAGAGCATGAACAACAGCTGCAAGCTCAAGATCATGAGTTGGGTAGTTGTTCTCATGTGGTTTTAGGTGACGGGAGGCATATGCCACCACATGCCCATCTCGCATTAGCATACACCCGAGACCTTGGTGAGAAGCATCGCAGAAGACTACAAAGTCTTTGCTAGTGTCTGGGAGAACCAACACTGGTGCAGTGGTTTACTTGGTTTTCAACATTTGAAAGACTTCTTCAGCCTTATCAGACCATTCGAACTTCTTATACTTGTTGAGAAGATCGTTCATTGGCTTTGCAATCCTGGAGAAGTTCTCGATGAATCCACGGTAATAACTAGCCATCCCGAGAAAACTTCGGACGTCCTTGACGGATTTAGGAGACTCCCAGTCGAGGATAGTTTGGACCTTATCTGGGATAACAGCAACCCCTTGAGCGGAAACAAAATGACAAAGGAATACAAGCTCTTGTAACCAGAACTCACATTTGGAAAAGTTGGCATAGAGACGATGTTCTTGAAGTTTTGTCAACACCAAAGAAAGATGTTTGGCATGCTCTTCTTCAGTCTTGGAATAGACCAGAATATCATCAATGTAGACCACAGTGAACTTGTCAAGATACTCCATGAAGACGAAGTTCATAAGCCGCATAAAAGTGGTTGGAGCATTGGTAAGACCAAAGGACATGACAGTGTACTCGTAAAGACCATAGCGAGTGCTGAAAGAAGTCTTTGGAATATCTTCCTTACGAATCTTTATCTAGTTATACCCTGACCATAAATCCATTTTGGAGAAGACAGTGGCACCACTTAACTGATCAAATAGATCGTTGATCATAGGGAGAGGATACTTGTTCTTGATAGTCACAACATTGAGTGGGCGATAATCCACAACCAGACGCGGTATATTGGTATCCTGCTTCTTGACAAAGATGGTAGGACATCCCTAAGAAGATGTGCTGGGCTGAATGTATTCTTTTCCTTCTAACTCCTCCTAATTGCTTCTTCAACTCCACAAGCTCATGAGGAGGCATACGATAGGGTCTTTTAGAAACAGGAGCAGTTCCAGGAACTAACTCTATGAAAAACTCCACACTTCGATCAGGTGGCATGCCAGGCAACTCCTCAAGAAAGACATCCGGGAATTCACAGACCACGGAAACATCTTGGATTTCTAACGGAGGTATAACTTCAAGAGCATACAACTCTACTTCAGGAATAGAAACAGCTGAAGGAGATAGTGACCCTACGGTCCAATACTTGACTGTTATGCCAGTAGGACTAGTCAGAGTCACATACTTGGTTGTACAATCTAGGATAGCTTGATAGCGGGTCAACCAATCCATACCCAGAATGATGTCAATATCAATTGACTTGAGGGCAATCAAAGAAGTGGGGAAAAGTTGAAATGCAACTTCGATTAGATTCCCATGAATAACCATGGTGGAACGCCAACTAGAACCAGGAGATTGAACTAGCAGAGGAACATATAACCCCTCAAAATTGATCCCATGCATTTGAGAAAAAGCTTGTGACAGGAATGAATGCGATGCTCCAGAATCAAACAAAACTTTAGCTGGAATTTGATTGATACGAAGCATACCCATGATGACGCTTGGATCTTCCTGAGTCTCCTCAGGACATATATGGTTCAGGCGACCTCTTGCAGCACCTTGGTACTTATCATTCTTCTTTGCTGGTTGTGCCTTCTCAGCAGCACTCTTTTGAGGACAATCTCTTGCATAGTGGCCAGGCAGGCGACAGTTGAAACATATGAGGCCTGATCCAGTACCAGCAGCAGGATAATTTGATCCACCAGCATTGCTTGAAGGAGCATTCGGACGAGGGGCATATCCAGAAGTCCTTGGGGTGGAAGGAGCACGTGGCACAACACTGTAAGGCATGAAGACACGAAGCTTCTTATTACCAAAACCAGCCTTGTTGTACCCCTCCTGAGGACTCTTACGAGTTTCTTCATACTCCACCTTTCCACTCTCGGCTTTCATAGCCTTATTAACAAGACCTTGGAAGTTAACAAAGTCCATGAGATGGAGATCACGACGAACCTCAGGATCCAGTCCCTTGCGGAACAGAGCTTGCTTCTTAACATTAGTGGAGACCTCTTTAGTAGCATAGCAGGCAAGACGATTGAAGTTGCGCTGGTAATCACACACGGAACTAGTGCCCTGCTTTAGCTTGAGGAACTCCTCCCTCTTCTGATCCATCAGACCCTCCGCAATATGATAAGCTCGAAAGGCTTCAGTGAACTCTTGCCATGTAACAACATTGTTGAGATTCTTGCATAGCCAAGAAATTTTCCCACCAGGAGTTAGCTGCTCCCTCCAGATGATAGGCAGCAAAAGTCACCCAATCAGCTTGAGCCACATGACCAACCTGAAGTTTGCGCTCCATGGTGCGAAGCCAGTAGACCGCATCAAGTGGCTCAGTGGAATAGCTGAAAACTGGCGGGGTGAGACGTGTGAAGTCCTTGATACCAACTTGATTGTTCTGGCGTTGAGCAGTATTGCGCTTAATCCTTTCAAGGAGCCTCATGTTGTCAGCACAGTTGGTTTCGTACATGGCCATGAGTTGAACCATGGACGGTGGTGGAGGAAGGTTGGAAGATTCACCCACATTTGCAGCACCACGTGCATGAGAACGGGTACGGGCACGAGAGGTATCACCCATCCTGAAAGAACAAGAAAAGGGTTAGACAAGGAATCAAAGAAACAAGACGGAAAGGTGAACAAATAGTACTTGATATAAAGGTATCATCTTATCAAGCATGGTAGTACCAAAGCATACTAATGTATACACTAACCAGCTGACTTACAAACCATGACAATGGAATGCTAAGATGTTACATACCAAGCAAAACAGAGATATCTTGGAACTCTGAGAATAGCAACCAAGTACAGAGTACGTCAGAAAAACAACCCAAAAACCATGATCATAGAAGTTTTGAGATATAAGATAAGGGATGAAAACCTGTTCAAACCAAATAAGGTAAGAGAAACTCCAGCATCAGAAACACACCAGAGAAGGAGTAAAAAGAATCCTAGTCAGAGTTTCTGCAAATAATTTTTAACTTTCAAATAGTTTTGTCAACTTCTAGACTCAACATCGACCAATAAAAGGGTTTCCTACAGGCAGTCCTACCCTGATACCAAAACCTGTAGCACCCCCGGGAGTTAGGGTTAAACTAACCTCAGATCACCATCTAATATAAGTTCAACTTCCAAACACGGAAGATCACAGTGTGATTCGCTAACATTATAGAACATAGGGATTCAACAACATAAGTTTAAACTCTTAGCAGAGTGAGATATTAGAGTTATTACAAACCAGAGGTCATAGACCCACATTACATCACACATCGAAAGCAAATTATGTTGTTCTACAAAACAACTAAGCAAAAGGCCTAAGAGGCCATCAACAAAAGTGGCGTCCATCCCGTAGTCCTCAGGATGCTACCTGGGACTCCCAACTACTCGTCGATGTCAACATAGAAGCCACCTTCAGTTGCAACCAGATCCTCTGTAGAAAAACAACAATGGCGCAAGGCTGAGTACGAGAATGTACTCCGTAAGACTTAGATAACCTAATATCTACATGCTCTGGCTAGAAAGGCTTTCTCTGGATTTTCTTTTGCGAAAAGCAATCTTTATTTGTAAACAAGAGATAGAAGAGGCTCGTCTACTCAGAATCTTTTAGAAGGGATAAGATAGCAACTTCTTCATCTTGTTCATCACATCTCGATAACCACCATCTTCATCAGAACCTCCTATATAGGATCACCCCGTCGACCCGGAGGAAGCATCCTTAAGCACACGTGGATCGGCAAGTTTTATAGTGGTTAATGTTATCTATGATCTTAAGTCCGGTCGCCAAGTCATTCATAACCGTGAACACGGCTTTTCGAAAAGATTTAACCCTGCAGGGTTGTACAACTTTACCCACATGTACCAACTGATTCTTAATGCCAAATTATTAGCCCTCTTCCTTGGAAGGCCGACAAAGGGTGGTTGACCACGACCTTTACCTTGCTTTCGCCGAGACCATGAGTCACGCAATAAGTATGATTCCGCCGTAACGGGTCAAATCCCGAAGCCGGTACTTAAATATGTGAGGCGAGGTTGGTTTACCAGGGGCGCTATCTACCCCAAGCAACTGCGGCCACGCTTACCTACCTGTTATGAATGCACCTTCTTCACCTGGCAAATCATTCAAGAGGTTTTCTATGCACATGTCGAATGGAATGCCCGAGCTATGTGACTCACGGAATCTACTAGGCAAGTTAGTTTGTCGAGGGGTTGTCCAGGCCCCGTGTGGCTGTACGCTCGTCTTGGTTCCAAAGGTAAGAACTCAGTTCCTAGTGGTGGCGAGCATGGGACTACAAAAACCACACCCAACATGGCCTCCCATACAAGCCTTACCATGTTTAGTTAACTCCTTCGAGGATGTCATCAACTCCTACCTTTCTAGATTCTCTGGCATCTCTGATTCATCGTTCGATTAGATCAGACATTGATACTATGCATGGCTAAGCTGTCGATCTCAGAAGCTCTAGCAACGCTCAGATGCCAAACCTAGGTATGCTAGGAGCAGTGGATCAGGAGTATAGGGCTTCAACAGGGAAACTATGCAGTAGATAGGTAACCCTAGCTACTGACAAAAGACCACATTGGACTCGTGTGCATCATAGTGAGAAAGTAATATACTTTGTAAAAGTTGGTTCAAAATGAGAGGCTACGCTTGCCTTGTCCGTCAGTAGACAAGTATTGATCTTCGGTGTTGTTGACTTCAGCTTCGGGCTTGGATCCTATCGCGAAAAACCAACACCGGAAAGAAAGGCAACAATCAAGACATGGAATCGATGCAATGCTCAAACAAGGATGATGATATGACAAGTTAAATTGCATTGAAATGAAACCCTAAGGCATGCTTGACAACTTAAACGGGGTTCCGAGGGGTGAAAACCCTAACTCGGGGAAACTCCGGAATCACCTGTGAGGGGTTACTATGTTCTTCTAATTAAACTTGTCATGTAAGTTGCTTTAATTAATTTTGATATATTATTTGTATTTTTCTGATTTAAAATGAATTAGTTATGAATTTCTCAACTTTAATTCATTTTAAATTATTTTTAGAATATTTAATTTATTTTCTAACTTGGGCCCACATGTCATAGTTTTATTCATTTCTGAAAACATTTATTGAAATTGTTAAAATGTTGACAAGGGTGGCCCACAGGTATTTATTCAACCACAGCCGGAGCCCAAGGCTAGTCGACGAAGGGTACCCGCTCGTGACGTCGTCAAGGTCGAAATCATCGGGAAGTGCGCGAGCCCAAGGCTCAGCGCAGTTGCCGCACCACGACGAAAGGCCAACCGCGTCATGAATTCAACCACAGCCGGAGCCTTTTCCATGTAGCACCAGACCTCGACAAGGTCGCTGGGGATCACCTCCGTGGGCGAGATTTCCTGAAGGTACTCCCGGATGCAGGTCGCTGACAGCACGGCAGAATCAACCAGAGTGGTGATGCATTGCCGCGCGTCATACGACTACGCCTCATCGGCATCATCAGTAATCCTGCCTGCAACACACAAGCAGACTGTAAGGAAGGCTCCAGAAAAATAACGCGACCCGCGTGCTTGGGGACTCGCCAAAGAAAACTCACCAATCAACGGGCGACAGCACTCCGTGATGAAGTCCTGAAGACTGAAGAGGTCATCCTGTAGCCTGGCGACGAGTGCATCTGACATCTTCCGCTTCTCAGCAGCATAAGCAACGGTTGCCTTGGCCCTCCCATCTGCCGAGGTCGCCTCCGCCTTTGCCTTCTTGAGCTCCCGCTCAAAGTCGGCGATTCGCTTCTCCGTGGCGCTCAAGGACGACTGCGCAGCTGTCCGTTCACTCGCCGGGACCAGGCCCTGACGAGCCTTCTCCACTGCGGTCGTGTTATCCTCTACATCAACAAAACCATGAATATGAGAAGAACAAGGTCTACAACCAGTAACAACACGATAGCCACTTACCCGTAGTCGCTTGAAGCTGCTCGTTCATTTCTCTGACAACAAGGAGCTCCCTCTCCAGACGGTTCCTCGCTGCAACTCGCTCCGCCGACTCGCGTTGTAGGCCCTGCGCAACCATGGAAGAATCAGCAACGAAATTCCTAGGTGCCTAGCCGCCAAAATTCAGCAACTAGCCACTCGGGGACTGGACAGCGAAAAAATCCTAAGTGCCTAGACGCTGAAATTCAGCGACTAGCCACTCCGGGACTGGACAGCGAAAAATTCCTAAGTGCGCAGCCATTGAAATTCAACGACTCCACACTCAGGGACTGGACTTCAGAAACAATAAGAATCCGACCACTGAAATTCAGTGGCCCGATCCTCGAGGACTGGACATACCTGCATGGCGGCACCTAGCATGCCATGAAGCTCCATTGCATCCAGCGATGGGAGCATGAATGGAGTACGCCCGCGACGCTTCTCGACCTCCGTGCCGACGACCTCAGGCAACTGGCTTGATGGCACCGATGCACTCGCCGCGGAGGCCCTCTCTAAAAAGCGAGGGAACATCGCCACCACGGCTCCCGCGCCACTCGAGGATGGGCCTGTTGCCCCGACCGATGCCACGGGCTCCACCCTCTTCGACTCCGTGTCCACCGTGGCCTTCGAGGCCGCATCGACTCCAATCAGAGCTTCACTCGGGGCGACCGCCGGATCGTCCAAAATCGAGACGACGTCGTCACCCTTTGCCTTCTTTGCGCCTTCAACAGGCGCCTCGACCTCGTCGCCCTTCCTCTTCTTCGAAGGGTCGACTAGTGCCTCCGCGGCACCCAACGGGACCTTGGACACTGAAGGGTGACCTATTTCCTTCACCCCAGTCCTGCAGAACAATGCTGTCAGTAAACTCGCTAGTCGGACATTAATCGAGTGGACAAACGAAAGACTTAGAAATACTCACTTGGCGACTGGGATAAAACGCAGGACAGTACGAATGCTGGTCGGCTTCTCCAACTCCAGCCCCAGCTTCCGACTGAGGCACGTGTCGACCACACTCTGTGCCCAAGATACCGACGGCTTCTTCGAGGATGAGGCCGCGGCAGGAGGATCAGCGGCCATCGCCGCGGGTGCTCCCTTCGGTGGCTAGGCCCCCATGGCTGGAGCGGCCCTGAGCCCGGTGACTAGGACGAAGGGCGGCGGCAGCGACGCCAACGGCATCTCGCCTTCCACAATGGACGCGCCGGCCGCCGCGGTTGCATGCGCCGGTGCGTCGGCTCTAGATTCCTCGGCCGCACTAGTAGCATCGGAGCTACTCACGGACCGAGGTGGTGATACCGGCTTAGCCGGCTTCTTCTTCTTCTTCAGCGGCATTGGCTTCTTCTTCGATGGCGTAGCCTCGCGCTGCGAGGAATGCTCGGGGAGCTCGTCATCGTCTTCGTTGTGAGCCTCTAGGCTCTTGCTGGCGCCAAGCTCGCGTTGATGTTTCCCGTGGGTCTTGCGGACCGTGGGTGTGGCGACTTCCACATCCTCGTCGCCACCATCGTCATCGTCGTTGTCGTCGCCGCCCCCGTCACTTTTGACATTGCCCTTGGCGGGCGAAGACTCGCTATCATCCTCGGCGGACTCGTTCGAGTTCTCGTCGTCTGCGGGTGGAAGCCAACCTTCCACCACTTGGAACAACTGCAACAACAAGACGAAATTAGCACGACCGCGAATGCAAATCTGCGACTACGAGTGCACAGAAAAGAAAGGACCTACCGGTGGAGGTTTGCGCTTCACGGTGTAAGGGGCGACACCAGCCTTTGCATCGAGGTACTCCGCCTCGGTGATCTTCTTCAAGGCCAAGGTGTAGTCGTTGAGCCTCCACTCGGCGTGACAGGACTTCGTCGGGTCGTCCTTGCCCGTGTACTCGTACATGTAGTGGGCGCGACTGTCCAGAGGCACCAGTCGCCGCCCAAACCAGCAATTATACAAATTGATGGTCTGGAGGCCCTTCTTCTTTAGGTTGCGGATCGTCTGCAACATTTCATCGACGACCATCCGCTGGTCCAACGAGAGCTTGGTGACCTGGAGCCTATGCGGCTCGGGCCGGTCGGCGGAGTACATCAGAAGTGCCACCTCGTCGGCCTGTGGCGATTCGGTCACGTAGAACCAACTCTTCTTCCATTCGTTTGCCGCATTCTTCAGCAACATTAGGTTGAAGAAGGACGCCTTTGACTTCAGCTGAAAGGTCAGGCCGCCCGCGGCCAGCATCGGCCCGCCTGCCTCTTCACGACCGATCCTCCTGTGGAACAGATCTTGCCACAGGGGGAAGTATGGCCGGCAGCCTAGTTAGCACTCGCAAAACGCCACGAAGATGGCGAGTCGCTCGATGCTGTGTGGCCCTAGGTCCGACGGTTGGATGTGTAGTAGGCGCAGATGCGGCGGAAGAAGAGGGAGGTGGGGAATCCGAGCCCCCGCTCCAGGTGGCTGGTGAAGCAGATGAATTCTCCCTCGCGTGGATCTGGATTCACTTCTCCGTCCATGGGGATGCGCCATCTCCCGGCGCGGAGGATCCTCGCCTCCTCGAATGATTTCAACAGCGCTTTGGTGCACTTGGATCTGCCCCATGGCTCCTTCGGAGGCGCCATAGATTGGAGGATCTAGGGTTGTGTAACACCCTCAGAATCGGACCTATGCAAGTTTTAGCTAAACCCGCGAAACTCGCATAGAAACGATTCAAAGGTGCCCACCAGGCACTTTCGTGCGGGTGGAAAACGAAGTAATAACATTACACAACAGTCCTCGATGGGACCCACAGAACAGATATATACAACAGCGACTCCATGAGTCAAGAATACAGATATAATAAACAAAGATCCAAATCACCTTGAAAATGATAGGGCGTCCGACTACGGACAAGATGCAAATGGGGCTAAGAGCCCTGAAGAATAACCAATGGCGTCCATAACCCTGCCCAGGCCAAGCCGGAAGGGTAACCCTGCTAACGACGTTGATCTCAAAACCTGCTTAAACAAAAGGGGTGCCGACAAAGGGCAAAGGGAAAAGAGGAGCGTCAGTACTGAGGCCAGTACACGGCGAGACTAGAATTCAGCGGTCCTCGCCTACATAGGTATGGTGGACTGAAGCGGCAGCGGCAGCATGCACTGAACACCCTATAGAGACTCGATACAACTGGCGGCAATCAGAGAGGGGTAAGAAAGACCTATTCGGAACCAACCTGATACTACCACCAATCAAACCCATCCTGGCGTTTCCCCCTCGACACCGATCGAGGAAGTCAACCGAGGAACTCACACAGTTGGCATTTTTATTTATTCAGTTATCGTTGCAGCAATTACTAGTCAAGTATAGATAACCATCCTGATAAAATAAACAGTGGGACGTTTTAGTTAACCATTCTGTTGTAGTGGAGACACTTACTAGTCAGATACAATTAGCATGAGATAACCCAAAACCCAGCAGTTGTTGGTACTTTTATTTAGCCATTCCGTTGTAGTTGCAATACTTACTAGTCAGGTACAATGGTCGCAAGCGACACCCAAACAAGCAATTGTTGGCAGTTTTATTTAGCCATTCCATTATAGTGGAGCTGCTTACTAGTCATTATAAAGTCAAATTTATAGCACTACTTTAGTTGTAGTTGTCTATGATCGAGATACTGTGCTCCAAGTCGTCCATAACCGCGGACACGGCTTTCAGAAAGTTTTAACCCGGCCGGGGTGCACAAATAGCAACACACACACGATCGACCTCGGAAAAACCAAATCAAAACCCAACGAGGCTTTCACGACAAAGCAATCACAGGATTCAGAAATATTTCAGGGGGCCACCCCTTGGAGTACACCCGCAACGAAGTAAGCTAGCTTCAAGACGGACCCGAGGTTTGGGTGGACGGCTGTGAACGACTGGGAACCCAAAACTGAGCTTGTCGACACCGCGGAATCGTGTCCCGATCCTAAACAGTACAGTGTGCTCCTCACACAATCGTAATAAAGCAGTAAAGCATGGCATAAGTACAGGATCGTAAATAAAACCTCAAACTAGTTTGTGGCCCCAAGAAATAAGACTGAATCAAGCTCTGGCTAAGGGGGGCCCATACTCCCCGAATGTGGATAGCGCGAATATTCAAGGAACAGGTATCAAGTACTCGGGGTCCTACGGGACACAAGTGGGCGGTCGGAAGCCAAATATTATCTATCACCCACCGATGCCTCTGCTTACTTACTTCAATTTTAGTTGTTAAACAGGAATTAAAGTGAACGATAAGTAAAACCATGATCATCTCCAACATCAACATGCGGCCATACACCAACAACTGTGGCACTTGACGACACGCACCAGCACTTGAGCAAGCGACTACGACGCGCAAGTCCAACTATCTACCAAACGACAGGTAATAGGAGGTGTCCAAGGCAATATAAGGCTGCAAGGGATATCTCGGGTATGAAAACTAGAGCATCGCAACACAGATAGCAATAGATCAACAGGAGGGAATAAATACTATAAAAGTAAGATAGGTAGAAAGGGGGAGATGCTCGCCTGAAAACATTGCCGAAGGTTCATCCGAAGATCGGGGCGAAGCTCACATCAACTCAACGGCCTTATCCGCGAAGAAGCAAAACACTAGAAGAAACACCGGATGCAATATTTAATACTACGGCATAAGATCGGCATGATGCATGTATGATGTATGACAAGGCAAAGGTGCGATGCAACTAGGTCATATTAAGCGGAACCGGGGTCCCGACAATTAGTTAGATGGTTCAAGTTGTTTAGATAACCCGCAATTTAAATGTTGTATTAGCAAGACAAAAGATGGCACCGGTTTTGCTACACAAGTTTAAATGAGGCCAATATAAGGCTAGATTTGCCCGCATATGGGCCCCATATTTAATCATTAGGTGAATCGGCATAAGGCCCCCAACCCACACAAATATGCATGCGAGATGAACAATTAATATGCAACAAGTTGTTATTTCATTTATAAAATAGGGCTCAAGGAAAGAGGTCACACATTAGGGTTCGGCAGATCTTGGGGTTCCGGGGTTCGGGGTCGGTCTCAGGGTCCAGGGTTCGACGGGTTCGGCCTCGACGGGATCGTTCTCGGGTAACGGGGTAGATCTTGGCGCATCCGGGTTCTCGGCGAGCTCGGTGTCCGGGAAGGAGTACTTGTCGCACCGGGTCTCGGTGTCCGGGGTGAAGTACTCGGCGTCCTCGAGGGAGTACTTGTCGCACATGTGGTCTTCGGATTCCATGTCGATGATCTAGTCGCACGGTGTTCGGGGTAGACGACTTGGCGCATTCGCATCGACGATCTAGGCGTTCTATGACGAAGGTCCTGATGGTCCCGTCTTCGTTTGTCGATGTCGTTCTTGGGTGGATCGGGTACCGGGGCCTTCGGATCCGTGAAGACGACCTTTGCGTTCCGAGACAGAGAGTTTTAGGCCGTCGGCTCCTGGAAGTAGGTCTTGAACTTTGGGCTTCTTTTGGTCCCTGACGTCTCCATAGGATTTTGGCAAGGCTACGCCAGATCTTGGTGATGTTGGAACATTCCTTGGTACGTAGTTCTCCTCTCAGGGACTTGGGCATCGCCATGGAGCAGCGACTTCGCACGCGCGTGACATCAATCAAACATCACATCACCGGGGCATCGAACGGCCACATCTCTGCTAGAACACGAGGTCGAGGAGGCGGGACGGCGAGGCTAGGCGAGCAGGGACGTCGAGGGGTGGCCGGCGGGAGGTCGACGACGCGGCCGGCGCAGAGGGGAGCGGGGGTGGCGCCGAGGGGGAGGCAAGGTGGTGGAGGCCGGCGCGCGGGAGGTGGTTCTCGGAGGGCGGAGGCGGCTCGGAGGAGGTTGGGGCGCGGGTGGAGGTCGGGGTCATCGCGGCTCAGGCGAGGGGGAGAGCCAGGCGGCGGCGGCGGGGACGGCGGCCGGCGACGGCGGAGGCGGTTGCGGAAGGGCGGCGGTGGACGCAGGCCGACGGGGAGGCGGCGCCCGCAGGCGGTTGCAGAGGGGGGGGGGGGGCGGCGCTTGGCGGTCGTAGCCGGAGGCGGGCGAGGGGAAGGCGCCGGCGAGGGTCGGGCGGAGGAGCTCGGGCGGGGCGCGGAGGCGAGGTCGCGGGCGGTCTGCGGGGCTCCTGGCGGCGGCGGATGCGGGGCTCGGGGCTTGGAGGCGGCGGGGAAAACGGCGGTCGCTGGGGGCCGTGGCGGCGGAGGGACGCCACCAGGCGGCGGAGCAGGCCGGAGAGAGAGGGCGCAGCCGGCGAGCGGCGGTGGCAGCTGGAGGGGAAGGCGGGGTGAGGGAGACGGGGGCGCGCGCGTGGTAGGTGGGGGGGATGGGCTCGAGCGGGACAGGTGGGTGGCGTGGGGTCGGGCGCTGTCGGGTGGGACCCGTGGGGTCGGGTGTGGCCAGGGGATCCGGTGTGGGTGGGTGGTTGCTGGGTGTGGCTGAGGAGTGGGGTGGGAGTGGGGTCGGTGTGGGTTAGATGTGGAGGTGGCGCTGGCAGAGGGGCTGTGTGTGCGTGTGATGCGTGTGTGTGTACTGCCGGTGAGGGAGAGGGAGTGGGTTGGTCTAGGTGGCAACAGGAGGTTGGTGGGGATTTGGGGAGGGGCGACGTGGCGGCGTGGGACTGGTCCGGGTGAGGTGGCCGGTGGGTGTGGGTAGATAGGTTGGTAGCTTTAGGATTTAGAGGGGGCTGATTAGGTGGACCGTTTTTGGTTCTGGGGGTGGTCGTTCGGGTCGGGTCGGCCCGTTCGACTGCCTCCACTGAAAATAATTAAACATTTTATTTGTTTTAAACGGGCCGTTTGCAAACCGATAGCAGCCAAAACAAAATAATCCGGAGACCCGGGTTTGGCGTTTGAATAAAAGACGGGGCGTTTAGAAAACAAAACCAGGCTTTTCAAAAATAGTTTTATGCAAGCAAATGCAAGATGATGACGATGCTCAAATGCAAGGTGGCATGATGACATGAGCATGCGGTCACGATGATGCAATGCACAAAAACAACGCGATTTTCTAGTAGTGGTTTTGCGGGATGCCACAATTCGACACCACTAATAATGGATCTCGCCCTCGAGATCGCCTCATGGTACCGGAAGAAGGGCGGCGATCTGAACCTTCTCGCTTCGTGTAGCTCCTCGCGACACCACTAACAAGAGGTCGTTGTCCGTGATCGTCGAGGGAGCACTCCGGGAACAAAAGGTCGAAGGTAGAGGTATCAATAAATAAAACCACCTCTCGCTTCCGTGGACGGAGTAAAATTGCTGGATCCACTGATTCGATGTACAAGAGCGAATGATAAGAGTAGTCGGATGGTGATCAGTCCATCGCGCACCCAAACCATTACCCTGCACACGAATAGGCGGATTATGCAACCAACTCTCGGAATTAGACTGAAGATCTCGACAAGCGAGGTTCGGAAACAAAGGAGGGATGCAGACTCTGCATCGGATCTGGCGTAGATGACGTCGTCTCGTCGGAAAACACCGGAAGGTACAAACAAGGAACAAAGAATGGTAACACCGTAGATGGATTCACCAGGCAGCTTGAACACCGGATGGTAGAACACCGTTATCAGAGGAGGAAGCGAAACCCTGAAGGTACGACGGAAACCCAACCACGAGAAATCCTGGACTCGAAGAAAAGATACGAGGTGAATTCAAAACGCGTAGAGGTAAGAGGAGAATAGCAGAGGGGCAAGGAGTAAAATCAGACCTAATCAGAACTATCCAACCGATTTTGCAAAATAGTTTTGACACTCTACTTCGGCCGTTAGCTAGGTTATCCGACAGGCTGGACTTGTGGGGTATCGCAACTGCTGAGCTCTGATACCACTCTGTAACACCCTCAGAATCGGACCTATGCAAGTTTTAGCTAAACCCGCCAAACTCGCATAGAAACGATTCAAAGGTGCCCACCAGGCACTTTCGTGCGGGTGGAAAACGAAGTAATAACATTACACAACAGTCCTCGATGGGACCCACAGAACAGATATATACAACAGCGACTCCATGAGTCAAGAATACAGATATAATAAACAAAGATCCAAATCACCTTGAAAATGATAGGGCGTCCGACTACGGACAAGATGCAAATGGGGCTAAGAGCCCTGAAGAATAACCAATGGCGTCCATAACCCTGCCCAGGCCAAGCCGGAAGGGTAACCCTGCTAATGACGTCGATCTCAAAACCTGCTTAAACAAAAGGGGTGCCGACAAAGGGCAAAGGGAAAAGAGGAGCGTCAGTACTGAGGCCAGTACACGGCGAGACTAGAATTCAGCGGTCCTCGCCTACATAGGTATGGTGGACTGAAGCGGCAGCGGCAGCATGCACTGAACACCCTATAGAGACTCGATACAACTGGCGGCAATCAGAGAGGGGTAAGAAAGACCTATTCGGAACCAACCTGATACTACCACCAATCAAACCCATCCTGGCGTTTCCCCCTCGACACCGATCGAGGAAGTCAACCGAGGAACTCACACAGTTGGCATTTTTATTTATTCAGTTATCGTTGCAGCAATTACTAGTCAAGTATAGATAACCATCCTGATAAAATAAACAGTGGGCCGTTTTAGTTAACCATTCCGTTGTAGTGGCGACACTTACTACTCAGATACAATTAGCATGAGATAACCCAAAACCCAGCAGTTGTTGGTACTTTTATTTAGCCATTCCGTTGTAGTTGCAATACTTACTAGTCAGGTACAATGGTCGCAAGCGACACCCAAACAAGCAATTGTTGGCAGTTTTATTTAGCCATTCCATTATAGTGGAGCTGCTTACTAGTCATTATAAAGTCAAATTTATAGCACTACTTTAGTTGTAGTTGTCTATGATCGAGATACTGTGCTCCAAGTCGTCCATAACCGCGGACACGGCTTTCAGAAAGTTTTAACCCGGCCGGGGTGCACAAATAGCAACACACACACGATAGACCTCGGAAAAACCAAATCAAAACCCAACGAGGCTTTCACGACAAAGCAATCACAGGATTCAGAAATATTTCAGGGGGCCACCCCTTGGAGTACACCCGCAACGAAGTAAGCTAGCTTCGAGACGGACCCGAGGTTTGGGTGGACGGCTGTGAACGACTGGGAACCCAAAACTGAGCTTGTCGACACCGCGGAATCGTGTCCCGATCCTAAACAGTACAGTGTGCTCCTCGCACAATCGTAATAAAGCAGTAAAGCATGGCATAAGTACAGGATCATAAATAAAACCTCAAACTAGTTTGTGGCCCCAAGAAATAAGACTGAATCAAGCTCTGGCTAAGGGGGGCCCATACTCCCCGTATGTGGATAACGCGAATATTCAAGGAACAGGTATCAAGTACTCGGGGTCCTACGGGACACAAGTGGGCGGTCGGAAGCCAAATATTATCTATCACCCACCGATGCCTCTTCTTACTTACTTCAATTTTAGTTGTTAAACAGGAATTAAAGTGAACAATAAGTAAAACCATGATCATCTCCAACATCAACATGCGGCCATACACCAACAACTGTGGCACTTGACGACACGCACCAGCACTTGAGCAAGCGACTACGACGCGCAAGTCCAACTATCTACCAAACGACAGGTAATAGGAGGTGTCCAAGGCAATATAAGGCTGCAAGGGATATCTCGGGTACGAAAACTAGAGCATCGCAACACAGATAGCAATAGATCAACAGGAGGGAATAAATACTATAAAAGTAAGATAGGTAGAAAGGGGGAGATGCTCGCCTGAAAACATTGCCGAAGGTTCATCCGAAGATCGGGGCGAAGCTCACATCAACTCAACGGCCTTATCCGCGAAGAAGCAAAACACTAGAAGAAACACCGGATGCAATATTTAATACTACGGCATAAGATCGGCATGATGCATGTATGATGTATGACAAGGCAAAGGTGCGATGCAACTAGGTCATATTAAGCGGAACCGGGGTCCCGACAATTAGTTAGATGGTTCAAGTTGTTTAGATAACCCGCAATTTAAATGTTGTATTAGCAAGACAAAAGATGGCACCGGTTTTGCTACACAAGTTTAAATGAGGCCAATATAAGGCTAGATTTGCCCGCATATGGGCCCCATATTTATTATTAGGTGAATCGGCATAAGGCCCCCAACCCACACAAATATGCATGCGAGATGAACAATTAATATGCAACAAGTTGTTATTTCATTTATAAAATAGGGCTCAAGGAAAGAGGTCACACATTAGGGTTCGGCAGATCTTGGGGTTCCGGGGTTCGGGGTCGGTCTCAGGGTCCAGGGTTCGACGGGTTCGGCCTCGACGGGATCGTTCTCGGGTAACGGGGTAGATCTTGGCGCATCCGGGTTCTCGGCGAGCTCGGCGTCCGGGAAGGAGTACTTGTCGCACCGGGTCTCGATGTCCGGGGTGAAGTACTCGGCGTCCTCGAGGGAGTACTTGTCACACATGTGGTCTTCGGATTCCATGTCGATGATCTAGTCGCACGGTGTTCGGGGTAGACGACTTGGCGCATTCGCATCGACGATCTAGGCGTTCTGTGACGAAGGTCCTGATGGTCCCGTCTTCGTTTGTCGATGTCGTTCTTGGGTGGATCGGGTACCGGGGCCTTCGGATCCGTGAAGACGACCTTGGCGTTCCGAGACAGAGAGTTTTAGGCCGTCGGCTCCTGGAAGTAGGTCTTGAACTTTGGGCTTCTTTTGGTCCCTGACGTCTCCATAGGATTTTGGCAAGGCTACGGCAGATCTTGGTGATGTTGGAACGGTCCTTGGTACGTAGTTCTCCTCTCAGGGACTTGGGCATCGCCATGGAGCAGCGACTTCGCACGCGCGTGACGTCAATCAAACATCACATCACCGGGGCATCGAACAGCCACATCTCTGCTAGAACACGAGGTCGAGGAGGCGGGACGGCGAGGCTAGGCGAGCAGGGACGTCGAGGGGTGGCCGGCGGGAGGTCGACGACGCGGCCGGCGCAGAGGGGAGCGGGGTGGCGCCGAGGGGAGGCAAGGTGGTGGAGGCCGGCGCGCGGGAGGTGGTTCTCGGAGGGCGGAGGCGGCTCGGAGGAGGTTGGGGCGCGGGTGGAGGTCGGGGTCGTCGCGGCTCCGGCGAGGGGGAGAGCCAGGCGGCGGCGGCGGGGACGGCGGCCGGCGACGGCGGAGGCGGTTGCGGAAGGGCGGCGGTGGACGCGGGCCGACGGGGAGGCGGCGCCCGCAGGAGGTTGCAGGGGGGGGGGCGGCGCTTGGCGGTCGTAGCCGGAGGCGGGCGAGGGTCGGGCGGAGGAGCTCGGGCGGGGCGCGGAGGCGAGGTCGCGGGCGGTCTGCGGGGCTCCTGGCGGCGGCGGATGCGGGGCTCGGGGCTTGGAGGCGGCGGGGGAAAACGGCGGTCGCTAGGGGCCGTGGCGGCGAAGGGACGCCACCAGGCGGCGGAGCAGGCCGGAGAGCGAGGGCGCGGCCGGCGAGCGGTGGTGGCAGCTGGAGGGGAAGGCGGGGTGAGGGAGACGGGGGCGCGCGCGTGGTAGGTGGGGGGGATGGGCTCGAGCGGGACAGGTGGGTGGCGTGGGGTCGGGCGCTGTCGGGTGGGACCCGTGGGGTCGGGTGTGGCCAGGGGATCCGGTGTGGGTGGGTGGTTGCTGGGTGTGGCTGAGGAGTGGGGTGGGAGTGGGGTCGGTGTGGGTTAGATGGGGAGGTGGCGCTGGCAGAGGGGCTGTGTGTGCGTGTGATGCGTGTGTGTGTACTGCCGGTGAGGGAGAGGGAGTGGGTTGGTCTAGGTGGCAACAGGTGGTTGGTGGGGATTTGGGGAGGGGCGACGTGGCGGCGTGGGACTGGTCCGGGTGAGGTGGCCGGTGGGTGTGGGTAGATAGGTTGGTAGCTTTAGGATTTAGAGGGGGCTGATTAGGTGGACCGTTTTTGGTTCTAGGGGTGGTCGTTCGGGTCGGGTCGGCCCGTTCGACTGCCCCCACTGAAAATAATTAAACATTTTATTTGTTTTAAACGGGCCGTTTGCAAACCGATAGCAGCCAAAACAAAATAATCCGGAGACCCGGGTTTGGCGTTTGAATAAAAGACGGGGCGTTTAGAAAACAAAACCAGGCTTTTCAAAAATAGTTTTATGCAAGCAAATGCAAGATGATGACGATGCTCAAATGCAAGGTGGCATGATGACATGAGCATGCGGTCACGATGATGCAATGCACAAAAACAACGCGATTTTCTAGTAGTGGTTTTGCGGGATGCCACAGGTTGTGAGTCGCTCTGGGTCACTCAGCTAGCTGCGTGGAATGGAAGACTGGGATTGTGCGAGATCGGAGGAAGTGAGGGAAATGTTCATCCTTCACCCGTCGCTTTCCTTATATAGCGCTTGTTACGCGCCATCTTCGGGGAGCCGTTATCACGCAGTAATTACGCCGATATTACCGTTGGATTACCCAACGGCTAGTTTGACCAGCGCTAACGGTCCAAGTTCTTCTACTCGACTCGCTGTCTTCAGCGACTTGATGATTCGCTGACCTGATCACCATAGCAGTGATTCGATTACTCACCGACCCATTCGCCATGCTGCGATTCGACTGGTCACCGTTATTGCGACTGAATTGACAAGTTCCTCCTTTTATTCAGGGAGTCCATCGCCGATTCGACTGGGCGTCCGAATTGGACCCGCATACTTCGACTGCCAACAAACACCTGCGACGAAGCAACGATGGCCTCGGGGACTACTGATGGAGATATGCCGACCGGGGTATACCCAGCAGGACGTTTCCTACTGGCCCAAGCTGCTAGCGAGTGGGCCTGCAGGACGGTAACTGGATCGAGACTCGACAAGGAGCCAGGCGACTGGAAGCTAGAGGCCCAGAAGCAGATCTAGGCCCAGTCGGATTAGGTCAAGAACCATCTGAATCCTTAACTAATTCGGTTGTAGATCTGTAAACCCTAGAGAGGTGAGCCTATATAAACCTCCCTAGGGTACGCATAGAGGAGACGTTCCATCATACACCCCAGCGACTCGCCGCCTAGTCGTCAAGCTCGCCCTTGTACTCTCTCCATAATACAATCTAGCAGGAGTAGGTCTTCACCCTCCGGGGGGCGAACCTGGGTAAACCCTTGTGTCTCCGCCCTCATCTCGCACCACAGATGGCTGGCCGCCCTTCCCCCTCGTTCTACTACTCGCTGTCGATTGCAGCATCTGTCGTGGCCATTCCCATGACAAGGGGCCTCTTTGGCGGCGGGTACCCTCCTATGCCGTTAGTTGGCGCTGTATTGCTGGGTTCGACGGTTGAGCAGGTGATGGAGGAGGACCTCCATGGGCGATGTCACTTGGTACAGCTGCGGGCCCAAATCCAGGGTTCACGATCTGGCGTCATATTTGGGTGAGACCCTCGCTGAGCTTCTGGAACTCACGGCAGTCTTTTAGCATGTGGCTAGCATTCTTCTTGCCATCCTGCTTGTCGATGTAGAAGTGGATGGTGCAAGGACCAGATAATTTGTCGTATGCCGAGGGCTCATCGTCACGGCTGCGATATTGCCATATTTGTGTGGGTCACGCTCCGGAAGTTGCCTCCGTGGTATCCGCTGTTGCGATTGCCGTCGTTTCGTCGGTCGGCATATCCAGCCGCGACCATGTCGCCTCCGTCGCGATCATCATATATGCGCGATCTTCGTTTGCTGCGACGCTCTCGCCTACGGCCATAGTCGTCCTCATCATCCCAATGCATTCGGTGTAGGGTGTCCTCGCCATCTGCCCATTGGTTAGCGATGTCCATGAGGTGGTCGAGCGTCTTCGCATTGACGCGCCCAAGTTCTTCCTTGAAGTCCGGGCACTTGACACCATCCTTGAAGGCATCGATTGTCCTTTCCTCGGAGATGTGCGCGGCAGAGTTCTTGATGTGGGACCACCGTAGTATGTATGAGTGAATGGACTCATCGGTACGTTGGGTGCAGGCGCGTAGTTCCTCGATCGAGGCTTGCCTTTTTGCTGGTGTCCTTGAAGTTGTGGATGAAGCAGCAAGCCAGCTCTTCCTAGCATCGGATGGAGCCAGAGGACACGCTGCTAAGCCAGATCCGAGCTGCGCCTGTTAGCTGCAGCTGAAGGCATTGTAGGCGGTGTGACTGTTTCCATCGTGCAGCTTGACAGATGAGAGGTGGTCGCTGAGCCAGGCCTTCGGGTCCTGCGTGCCATCGAACTTCGGAGTGTCTGAAGGGAGCTTTTTTTTTGGCATATGCGTTCGCCGAACGGCCCTGCTGAAGCATCTGGCTCCACGCAGCTCTCCGTCGTCTTCCTCGTCGGATTCGGCTAAACACGCGCATTTAGTGCGTTCCTTGTTGATCTTGCGCTGGGTGAGATCGTTTGGAGTGTCGTAGTCACTTCTGCGGTGCCATGGGATCTTGCGACGTCGAGGCAGATCGTGCTCGTCCTCGTCGGATGAGGGTGTAGGGCTGCGGGTGAACTTGACCACATATTTTTTCTTCAGCTCCGCAGGAGCCTCGTCGTGGAGCACAACTCCGAGGAGTCCGAGGCCGGCAAGTGTGGATTTGTGCATGGCGCTCTTCGGGTCACCCACCGGAGGTGGATGGGACGCGAGGTATATAGTGGCCGCCATGATCGTAGCCTGCGGTGTCTTTGGCGTGGCGTTGCCATTCACGTCCATCGTCATGAAGGACGTGTTGAGGGCCCTGGTGACTTCGCGGCGTGCGGCGGGATCCATGTGCTCCATGCAGGAGCGATGCTTGTTGGCATTGTTGCCATGCAAGCTGGAGCCGCCAGCGGCGGAGAGCGCAGCTCGCTGCGCGCTAGACTCTAAATCCGCCTGCTTATGCTTGTCGAGTTCCTCCATCAGCTTAACCTGCCGGTTATGCTCACTGATGAGGAGGAGGTGGTAGGCCATCAGCAGGTCCCGTGAAGCATTCATAGGTAGGATGATGTTTTCTGCCATAGCTTCTCTCACTTGGCGCCAGCCGTCCTCGTTGAGGTTGATCTTCTAGTAGGCATTAGCGTCGCCTTCGTTGGGCCTGAACGGCAGATCTCCCCCGTTTCCTCCATTCCCACCTTGCGGGTTGGGAGGTGGGTTTGGTGCACTTGAACCTGATGGTAGTTCCGATTCATTTTGGATGACCACGGCGCATAGGTAACGCCCGCGGACTAGATCGCTGCTGCCGTAGCTTTCGGATCTGGAACCGTAGGTTCCTTCATCCGAGGGAGGGTCACACAGGTTTGAGTTGCAGCTGCTGCTGTCATATGTTTCGTCTGTCAGCGTCGACATGTTTAGCACGCCGATGGGTGGGACCCACGAAGCGGGCCTGATGGATGGTGGTGGCACCCGCTCTGGGAGGCGGAGAGTGCCGGTCTGCTCCCCCTGGATGCAGAATCTCCCGAACAGCATTCGAGTTTGTTGCCAATGGACTCGAAATCCCTCAGGGTGGCTGGCGAGTGGGCGGTGAAGTCGAAGGTGCCGAAGAGGAGGTGACTCTCCGTCACCGATGAGCTTTAGATCGCTCCGAATGGGACCGCCACGATCGCACAATCAGCGTCCCCAGTTCCCACAGACGGCGCCAATCGACGAGGTTCCATCTCGTCAATGCCCATTGTTATGGACTTGGGTTTTGGAGAAGATGGGGATGCTGGAGATTGCGGAACGGTTAACAGACAAGCAACACGGGGACACGAAGTTTACCCAGGTTCAGGCCGCCGGAGGGAAAACCCTACTCCTGCTTGTCTGCTCTTTATTACGGCAGAACCGAGCTTTACAGGGGTGTGCAGATGCAATCTGGCGTGAGGTGCGTATGAGGTGAGTATATCATCCTCGCCGTGCCCTCCTAGCCTTTATATAGATAGACAGGTCTCGGGCGTAGTTCGAGTCGGTTAAAGATTAGGGTTTGTACCCTTTGAAATTCTATCTACTCTAGTCTTGTTCTCCAAGGATCCGAAGGCATCATGGGCTTGGGCCACCCGAAATCTCCACAGGCCGCGTATCTTGTCGTGGGCCCTCCTTGGGCTGGACTAGGTATGCCAATGTTGTGTACCCGTGGGGTATAACCATGTCACCTAGCTTCTACCAAAATTTCATTAATAGTTAATGGTGTTAAGTGGCCGTTAATGGCGTTGGCCACGTGGAAGATTGCATGATGTCAGCAGTCAACGTGGCTACCGAACAGATCTATGGAAGAACGACTTTTCGTGGTTGAAGGGTGTGATCCACCATGGTTGAAGAAAAAACCGTGGTAGATTCATTTGTGATGGGGCTTATACCACAAAGGGCATCAATCGTAGAAGGCTTTTCAACCACAAAAAATGGACCTTCAACCACGAAAATCGTCCGTTGTAAAAGGACATTTTTCTTGTAGTGGCCAACCCAAAGGCTCTGCGTGACAAGCAACTGTCGTGACCTCTCAATACAGGGAGTCGCCAATCACACGCCGCCAAATTACGGAGGCTATTAGTCAAAGGGCTCACATGACCCATTAAGTATCACAACTAGTTTTCAAGACCATTCTGGGCGCTCAAGAAGAACGGTACCCGGAGAATGTCTGTCAACTACACCAACTGCACTGAGCACAGATCGCCCAGATCCACAATTGGATCAACCTGTTGGGCAAAAAACTCGGCCGAAAGAACTCGCCCTTTGCACCAGACGCACATGGTAGTCGCGGATGGCAAAACAACACTTTGCGCAAGTCTTACACTTCGCGCCCAACCATGTACCACAAACTATGTACCCCTCCCCCATACAATGAATAAAGCTACCATTCTGCAACTCGTGTTTACTCGTTCTTTCTTGTGCAAATCTCACTCGTAAAATGTATGTGTAAAAACCCAAGTTTGTAAAATATTTATTATTACTTAAGAATTGCATGCATGTGTTTAAATCAATAAAGTTTATGCATGTGAGCTAGTGTTTTAACAAATGAAAATTCTAAACCCTAGTATTTCCCCTCTCTTCGAAATGCATCCAAATGTTTTGTATTTTGAAAAGTATCAAAATTGTGTAGCCCAAATGGATCACAAGGGCCCTGCAATATTTTCAGATATTTTATAAACTATCTAGTATTTTTGAAATTATACAAAAAAAGAATTCAAATGAAATACAAATAAGTAAATAGAAAAATAATTTTTTTTTAGAAATAAAGAAAGAGCAGCAACAGCCAGTGGGCCGTGGCCCATCTTCCCTCTTCTCCCCTGCCGCCCGTGCATGCAGGTCAGCAGCCCAGCACGGCCCACCCGGGACCCAGGAGCCGGCCCGATACCCCTTCGCCCTCTTTTCCCTTTCTTCTTCGTTGCCAGAAGGATGCTGTCGAGCGAAGTAGCTCGCTGGCGCTGCGCTCGCCATCCGTCGTCGTTGTGATGCCCACTCGCGCCAGGATCCTCACTATTGATGTTGTCGTCATCTATAAGACCCCCTGCCACCGCCAGTCGAGCCTTATCCACCCTCTCTCTCCAATTTCCCTTCCCTGGCCAAACCCTAGGTCACAGGAGCTCCGACTTGCCATCGTTCCTCGCCTCCTCTTGCTGTTCTGAGCTCGCTGGGGTGACCGCCATGGTCAAATCAGTCGATTGCCCTGGCCAGCGATAGCCGAAGCCGTCACCTTCACCGTAATGGTAAGTCCTACCTGACGCCGGCCGCCGGCCCTGTCATTGATTCGCGATTCGCCTCGCCTCTCTGTCAAGCTTGACACACTCAGTGTGAGCTTCTAGACCGTGTTGTGCCCTCCGTTTTGGCACTTGCTCGCCGTAGCGCCTCGCCTGCGTGAGCTTGACTGTGCCGCCGTTGTAGCTCGTTGGAGGTGGAGCTCTGGTGACCATGAAGGGGTGGCGCCACCTCTGTGTGGTTCCCCTCATCGCGCTCTTTCCAGCGCGCCCATTCGCGTGTGCTGGGATGGCCCGAGTCGCCGGCGGCGACCACCGCTTGCTGCTCCCTGCTGTCGCGTCTGATGTGGCCACAGGGTAGACCCAGCGTGGACTGGGGCCCCCTCGTCAGTGGTTGCGGGTAGAATTCCCCACGCTGCAGAAAAATTTAGGGATATGGTTGGATGACGTCAGGGTGATGCAGTAATTAGTTAATACTTTTCAGAAATGTTTAAAAATGGCAGAAATAAATATAAACTTGTAAAATTCACAACTAATTCATATTTAATAAGAAAAATATGAATAATATATCAAAATGTTTAGAACATTGAGAACTACCTATCTAAGATATCATCATACATTGTCAAGCAACTTAAAACCCTAGTTTAGTTAAAGAAACATCAACACCCCTTATGTATATGTGGGTCCGACTATGTGCCTTCGCTAGGGCATTCCGAACCCTCTTAAATCGATGTAGCACTTAGAGTTACTATCTAGTCTGTAGTCTGACATATCATACATATTTTTTGCGCATTGCATTATGCCATGTCTTGATTGTCACCTTTATTTCCGGTATTGGTTCTTCGCGATAGGATCCGAGCCCGAGGCTGAAGTCAACAACACCGAAGATCCATACCTGTCTACTGAAGGACACGACAAGCGTAGCCTCCCATTCTGAACCTATGTTTTACAAAGTATTTACTTTCTCGCTATGATGCACGCGATTCCAATGTGGTATTTTGTTAGTAGCTGTTGTTACCTATCTGATGTACAGTTTCTCTTTTGTAGCCTTATACTCCTCTTCCACTACTCCTAGCATCCCTAGGTCTGGCATTTGAGCGTTGCTAGAGCTTTTGCGACCGACAGCTTAGCCATGCTTAATAGCACCGTCTGATAGATTCAGATGATGAATCGAAGGTGCCAAAGAATCTAGAAAGGCAGGAGATGGAGACATAATCGAAGGAGATAACTAAACATGCTAAGGATTGTATGGGATGCCATGTTGGGTTTGGTTTTTTAGTCCCATGCTCGCCACCATTAGGAACTGAGTTCTTGCCTTTGGAACCGAGAAGAACGTACAACCACATGGGGCCTGGGAACCCCTCGATTGACTAACTTGCCTAGTATATTTCATGAGTGACATAGTTCAGGATATCCATTTGGCATACGCATTGAAAACGTTTTTGAAAGAGGTGGTGAAGGAGGTGCATCATAACAGGTAGGGAAGCGTGGCCGTGGTTGCTTGGGGTAGATAGAGCCCCTACGAAAACAACCTCGCCTCACATCTTTAGGGACCAACTTCGAGACTTGACCCGTTACGGCGGAACCATCCCTAGGGCGTGACTCATGGTCTCGACGAAAGCAAGGTAAGAGTCATGGTCAACCACCCTCTGTCGGCCTTCCAAGGAAGAGGGCTAATAATATTTGGCATTAAGAGTCGGTTGGTACGTGTGGTAAAGTTGTACACCCCTGTAGGGTTAAATCTTTTCGAAAAGCCATGTTCATGGTTATGAACGCTTGGTGATCGAATTCTAAGATCATAGACAACATTAACAACTATAAAACCTGTTGATCCACGTGTGCTTAAGGATGCTTCCTCCGAGTCGAGGGGGTGATCCTAGATAAGAGGTTTTGATGAAGCCGATGCTTATCGAGATATGCTGAACAAGATGAAGCAGTCGTTATCTTATCTCTTTTAAAATTATTCTGAGTATACGAGCCTCTTCTTTATCTTAATTACAATTAAATATCTCTTTATGCAAAAGTAAATCCAGAGAAAGCCTCTCTAGCTAGAGCATGTAGAATCTAGGTTATCCAAGTCTTGCAGAGTACATTCTCGTACTCAGCCTTGCGGCATTGTTTTTTTTCTACAGATGATCTAGTTGCGACTGAAGGTGGCTTCTATGTTGACATCGGCGAGTAGATGGGGGTCCCAGGTAGCAGCCTGAGGACTTTGGGATGGACGTCGCTTCTGTTTATGGCCTCTTAGGCCCTTTTCTAAGATTTTGTGTAGAACAACATATTTTGCTTTTGTTGTTTGATGAAATGTAGGATCAGTGACCTCTGGTTTGTAATAACTTTGATATCATACTCTATTAAGAGTTTAAACTTATGATGTTGAATCCCTGAGTTCTGTAATGTGACTAAATCCTACTGTGATCTTTCGTTCTTGGAGTTGAGCTTATCTTAGATGGTGATCTGAGGTTAGTTTAACCCTAATCCCGGGGGTGTTACAGGTTTTGGTATCAGAGAAGGACTCCCTGTAGGAAACCCTTTTATTGGTTGATGTTGAGTCTAGAAGTTGACAATAATGTTTGAAAGTTAAAAATTATTTGCAGAAACTCTGACTAGGATTCTTTTTACTCCTTTTTTGGTGTGTTTATGATGCTGGAGTTTTCTTACCCTATTTGGTTTGAAAAGGTTTTCATCCCTTATCTCATATCTCAAAACTTTTAGGATCATGATTTTGGGGTTGTTTTTCTAAAAGTACTCTATACCTGGTTGCAATTCCCAGAGTTCCAAGATATCTCAGTTTCGCTTGGTGTGTAACATCTTAGCATTCCATTGTCATGGTTTGTAAGTTGGCTGGTTAGTGTATACATTAGTATGCTTTGATACTACCATGCTTGATAAGATGATACGTTTATATCATGTACTCTTTGTTTATCTTTCCGTCTTGTTCCTTTGAATCCCTTGTCTAACTCCTTTTGTTCTTCCAGGATGGGTGACACCTCTCGTGCTCGTACTCGTGCTCATGCTCGTGGTGCTACAAATGAGGGTGAATTTTCCAACCTTCCTCTACCGCCGTCCATGGTTCATATCATGTCCATGTACGAAACCAACCGTGATGACAACATGAGGCTCCTTGAAAATTGAGAGCAACACTGATCAATGCTAGAACAATCAAGTTGGTATCAAGCACTTCACACATCTCACTCTGCCAGTTTTCAGTTATTCCACTGAGCCACTTGATGCGGACTACTCGCTTCGCACTATAGAGCACAAACTTTAGGTTGGTCATGTTGCTCAAGATGATTGGGTGACTTTTGCTGCCTATCATCTAGAGGGAGCACTGGCTCCTGGTGGGAAAATTTCTTGGCAATGCAAGTTTCCCAACATGTTGTTACATGGGCAGAGTTCACTGAAGCCTTCCGAGCTTACCATATTCCGGAGGTTACGATGGATGAGAAGAGAGAGGAGTTTCGTAAGCTTAAGAAGGGCACTGGTTCCGTGTGTGATTACCAGCGCAACTTCAATTGTCTTGCCTGCTATGCTAGTGAAGAGGTATCAAGTGATGCTAAGAAGCAAGCTCTATTCCGCAAGGGACTGGATCCTGAGGTTCGCCGTGATATCCACCTTCATGGACTTTGGTAACTTCGAAGGTCTTGTCAACAAGGCTATGAAGGCCAAGAGTGGAAAGGTGAAGTATGAAGAAACCCGTAAGCATCCTCAGGAGGGGTACAACAAGGCTGGTTCTATCAATAAGAAGCGTCATGTTTTTGTGCCTTACAGTGCTCCTTGTACTCCAAGGACTTATGGATATGCTCCTTGTCCGAATACTACTCCAAACAATGTTGGTGGACCAAATTATCCTGCTGCTAGTACTAGATCAGGCCTCATCTATTTCAACTATCACCAGTCTGGCCACTATGCAAGAGATTATCCTCAAAAGAGTGTCGCTTAGAATGCACCACCACCAAATAAAAATGACAAGTATCCAGGTGCTGGAAGAGGTTGTCTGAACCATATCTCTATTGAGGAGGATCAGGAAGATCCAAGCGTCATCATGGGTACACTTCGTACCAATCAAATTCCAGCTAAAGTTTTGTTTGATTCTAGAGAATCGCATTCATTCCTGTCAAAAGCTTTTGCTCAAATGCATGGGATAAGATTTGAGGGGTTGTTTGTTCCTATGCTAGTTCAATCTCCTAGTTCTAGTTGGCGTTCCACCATGGTTAGTCATGGGAACCTAATTGAAGTTGCATTTCATCTTTTCCCCACGTCTCTTATTGCCCTCAAGTCAACCGACATTGACATCATTTTGGGCATGAATTGGTGACCCGCTATCAAGCTATCCTCGACTGTACCACCAAGTATGTGACTCTGACTAGTCCTGCTGGCATAACAGTCAAGTATTGGACCGTAGGGTCACTATCTCCTTCAGCTGTTTCTATTCCTGAAGCAGAGTTGTATGCTCTTGAAGTTCTACCTCTGTTAGAGATTCAAGATGTTTCCGTGGTTTGTGAATTCCCGGATGTTTTTCCTGAGGAGTTGCCTGGCATGCCACCTGATCAAAGTGTGGAGTTTGTCATAGAGTTAGTTCCTAGAACTGCTCCTATTTCCAAAAGACCATATTGTATGCCTCCTCATGAACTTGTGGAGTTGAAGAAGCAATTAGAGGAGTTAGAAGGAAAAGGTTACATTTAGCCTAGCACATCTTCTTGGGGATGTCCTACCATCTTTGTTAAGAAGCGGGATACCAATATACCACGTTTGGTTGTGGATTATCGCCCACTCAATGCTGTAACCATCAAGAACAAGTATCCTCTCCCTAGGATCAACAATCTCTTTGATCAGTTAAGTGGTGCCATCGTCTTTTCCAAAATGTATTTGAGGTCAGGGTATCACGAGATAAAGATCCATAAGGAAGATATTCCAAAGACTGCTTTCACCACTCAGTATGGTCTTTATGAGTATACCGTCATGTCTTTTGGTATTACCAATGCTCCACCCACTTCTATGCGGCTTATGAACTCTGTCTTTATGGAGTATCTCGACAAGTTTGTCGTGGTCTACATCGATGATATTTTGGTCTATTCCAAGACTAAAGAAGAACACTCTAAACCTCTTCGTTTGGTGTTTAAAAAACTTCGAGAACATCGTCTCTATGCCAAGTTTTCCAAATGTGAGTTCTGGTTACAAGAGCTCATATTCCTTGGCCATGTTCTTTCCGCCGAAGGGGTTGCTATTATCCCAGATAAGGTCCAAACTATCCTCGACTGGGAGTCTCCCAAATCCTATAAGGATGTCCGAAATTTTCTCGGGATGGCTGTTTATTACCGTCGGTTCATCGAGAACTTCTCTAAGATTGCAAAGATGATGACTGATCTTCTTAAGAAGGATAAGGAGTTTGAATGGTCTGATAAGGCTGAAGAAAGCTTCCAGATGTTGAAAACCAAGTTAATAACTGCTTCGGTGTTGGTTCTCCCACACACTAGCAAAGACTTTGTTGTCTTCTGTGATGCTTGTCACCAAGGTCTCGGATGTGTGTTAATGCAAGATGGGCATGTGGTGGCTTATGATTCCCGGCAGCTAAAACCACATGAGAATAATTACCCAAATCATGATCTTGAGCTTGCAGCTATTGTTCATGCTCTTAAGCAATGGCGACATTACCTTCTTGGTAGTTGTTGTGAGTTATACTCGGATCATCAGAGTCTGAAGTATCTTTTCACACAACCTGATCTGAATCTTAGGCAAAGAAGATGGTTGGAACTCATCAAGGACTATGATTTGGATCTCAACTATCAACCTGGCAAAGCCAATGTCGTTGCTGACGCACTAAGACATAAGTCTTACTACAACAATCTGATGATCAAACAAGCTCAACCTTCTCTTCATGAGGAATTTGCTCGATTGAACCTTGAAGTAGTTCCTCGTGGATTCCTTTCTACTCTTGAAGTGAAGTCTTCTCCAGAGGATCAAATCAAAGCTTCTCAAAGGCAATATCCTGAGATTGACATGATTAAAGAGAAAATTGCTAGCGGAGTTTCTAAATGTTTCTCTGTTAACGAAGAAGGTGTTCTAAATTTTGGTACACATTTGGTAGTACCGAATGGAAAGGAATTGAAGCAGATAATTCTTACTGAAGCTCGTGAAATACCCCTTTCTATCCACCCTGGAGGTACCAAGATGCATCGGGATCTTCGCCAAAGATTTTGGTGGTCTTGGTATGAAGAAAGATATCACTCGTTATGTTCCTGAATGTGACGTTTGCGATCGCGTCAAAGATGAGGACCAAAGACCCGCTGGTCTCCTGCAACCACATAGAATCCCTGAGTGGAAATGGGATGAAGTTGGGATAGATTTCATCACTGGTCTTCCTAAGACTCAAAAAGCAAATGCTGCCATCAGGGTAATCGTTGACTATCTGTCCAAGGTTGCTCACTTTCTACCTGTTCGCGAGAGTATTAATGCTAGTCAGCTAGCAGATCTATATATCTCTCGAATAGTTGTCCTTCATGGGATTTCGAACAAAATCATCTCTGATCGAGGGAGTTTGTTCACCTCAAGATTTTGGACAAGTTTCCAACAAGCTATGGGAACTCATCTTTCCTTCAGTACAGCTTATCATCCTAGCACCGGTGGTCAGACTGAAAGGGTGAATCAAATCCTTGAAGATATGTTTAGAGCGTGTGTCATATCTTTTGGCTAGAACTGGGAGAAATGCCTTCCTTTTGCTGAATTCTCCTACAACAAAAATTACCAGTCCGTTATAGATATGGCACCATTCCATTTCTTATATGGAAGAACCTGTCGAACTCCTTTGAACTGGTCAGACACCGGGGAAAGAAAGTTCTTGGTCCGGATATGATCCAGGAAGCAGAAGATCAAGTTCGTATTATTCAAGATCATTTGAAAACTGCTTAATCTCGCTAGAAAAGCTATCATGATCGTCACCATAAACATGTTGAATATGAAGTTGGTGATCAAGCTTATCTCCGGGTCACTCCTTTAAAGGGTGTCCATCGTTTCAGCATTAAAGGCAAACTGGATCCTCGCTATGTTGGTCCTTTTCGTGTTCTTTCCAAGCAAGGTAAACTCTTATATCAATTCGAGCTGCCTGCAAACTTCCCTGAGGTGCATGATGTTTTTCATGTGTCCCAACTCAAGCGTTGCTTCAAAGACCCTGTCTATGGTGTTGATCACCAAACTCTTGATCTTCAGAAGGATCTGACTTATTGCGAGTCCTATTCATATTCTTGATGAAACCGAGCGGAAGACTCATCGTCAAAACATCAAGTTCCTGAAAGTTTAGTGGTCTCATCACTCTGAGGACGAAGCAACCTGGGGACGAGAATATCGTCTACAATCTGAGTACCCTGCCTTCTTTTCTAAAACTTAGGAATCTCGGGACGAGATTCTTGTAAGGGGGTAGAGCTGTAACAACCCAAGTTTGTAAAATATGTATTAGTACTTAAGCATAGCATGCATGTGTTTAAATCAATAAATGTCACATCCCAAAAATTTCCAAATTTTGAAATGTGAAAAATAAATAAACAAAATAAATAATTGATGAAATTTAGGGTGAAAAGAAACTTTTTGCTTCTAAATGGAAACATCAAAACCCTTCTTGAACAAATTTGATTGAAAAGGGAATCCAACAAAATTTCAATCAAGTGAAATGCATTCATCAATGAATGTATCTTGAAATTTAAACATTTTGAAAAGTTAAACCAAAACCCCAAATCTTAATGAAAAGAATCTTGAATTTAAACACTTGGGAAAAAGAAACCAAAACCCTAAAACCCTAATGGAATAAATCATTTCCAAGATCTCTCTAAGACTATGGATTTGATCCATATAAGAATTCAGCAACAAACAATTTTTAAATGATCAAAAATGATAAATAAAAATATATAAAACCATAGAAATTGGTTTCATTTAATTTGAAGCCATGGATACAAACTTATGAATTTAATAAGATAAAAGGAATTAATTTCCAAAGAAAATAAATCTCCTAACAAAAATCAATACCAAATTGTGAGCAAAATAATCCCAAAAGGATTTAAAAATATAAATAAAAATTATACAAATTGGAATCACCAATTTTGGAACTATAAATAAAAAGACATGGATTTTATAAGACAAAGATAGAAATAAATAAATAAGGAATATTTAAAAGTCAAATTACATCTTGGCCAAATCCATAAACAAATGAAAGTTTATTGAATAATAAAAAGGAATAAAGATTGTTTAAATAAAACTATATGGGTTTTAACCATATTCAATTTTATTTAAATAAAGACAAATTTCCTAAACTAAATAATAAATCCCAAGAAAATTATTTAGAAGACAATTTAAGACATGAATTAAATCCATAAGCAAATGGAATAAAGACAATCCAAATAAAATAAGGGAATAAAGATTATTTGAATAAAATTAATATGGACTTGAACCATAATTAATTTAAATGAATACAAAATCCCTAATAAAAATGATTAATTAAATTATGAGAAAATAATAATTGAAATTGACAAAGTGGATTAAAAGTTATCTTATTAACTTAAAAAGAATAAAAGAATAATTAAATAAAATTATATGTTTTGGAACCATATTCAAATTCATTTTAACGACAAATGCCTATTTTTAATAAATAATAAACCATAAGAGAGTATAATAAATATTCTAAAATAGATTATTAAACACATTAACAAACAGATAAAACCTACTGAAATGGTTTAGAAAAGGTTTGATAAAAATCTAAATTCAAAGTGAGTTTATGAATCATATTGAATATTATTTGAATAAAGACAAAAGCCCATTTTAAATGAATATTGAATCACATTAAAATATTTTGAATTATTCAAAAATGGACTTTCAAAACACACTAATAAATAAGTGCCAACCTACTGAATAAGTTTTGGAAATTTTGAATACAAACAAATGGTTAAAAACATTTGAATCAAATCAAAACAGAAAATAGAAAAAGGAAAAAGAAAACAGAAAGAAAAAAGAAAAAAATAGAAACGAGCAGCCCAATCTAACCTAACCCAGCTAACAGGCCCAGCATGCCCAATCCCCAGCCCACCCGGCACCTCCCCCTCTCTATGGCCTTTCTTTTCTCACCAGAACCCGTACCCCTCATCTCGCTGACCTATGGACCCGAGCCACATGAGCATCCACCTCATCATCGTCTCCACCCCACACGACCAGTTCTTCCCCATTTTATTCGTCGTTTATGCTTTGATTCCGTGGAGTAAATTCGCTTAAAGCCGCGAGTAATTCTCCCCTGCGACCATGCCTACTTACTCCCCTCTGCCCCCTCTCCATTTCCCCTCAGACACCATGCCATGAATGCCACCAGGCTGCCTTGAATTATGCTCGCGCCACCACTGTCTCTGACGAGTTCTCCGGCCAAGTCCGGCCAGTCCCGACCTCCCCACTGCCCCTGGTTTCCACGAGAGCACTCCCCATCGCCTCACGCACCTACCATCATCATCAGCTTGGCCACGCGTGCCCTAGAACGCCGACAACGACAACATCCAAACGCCGCCGTTGTCTGCGTCAACTCCGGCGACCTCTCCAGGTGAACCATGACCTCCCCTCTCCCTCATGATGACGCTCGAATACTATCTATTCTCTCGCGCTCCTAATGCCCCCCTCCACTTGTCTCCAGTACAAGCCCGACGCCGACACCATCTCCGGCGAGCAATCGCCAGCAACTGCGTGTGCCCCTCGACCAACGACGACCACGTCGAGTATCAGCGCGACCCTGCGAGTCTGGTAATGCCCTCCATTTCTTTCCTTGCTTCTTGTAGTCACCAGAACACCATCACCTGAGCGCAACCGCCGCTCACCGTTGACCAGCGCCTCCAGTTCATGGTCAAGGTGCTATGGACCCTTAGATCTTGATCTACTGGCTAGGAATAGATGACTAACCGAAGAGGTACACGTTGATCTATGCCGTGCATTGTTAGTTAGATCTAACGGCCTGTATTAGTCGATCCAACCAAACCGGTATGCAGCAGTAGGAAAACGCCACGTGGCCAGACTCTGGATTTAAATAAGAAATTAGATTAATTAGTGATTAGATTTTTTAAAATTCATAACTTTTGATCTACACGTCCAAAAATTACAAATTTTATATCATTGGAATCAGGAAAATGAAACCTTTGCAACCATGCCCTTAGTTTATTATTTTTCTTCTGGAAAATTAGGTGTTTTTACAGAAACATTTCTAGGCCTATTTTGAGTATAAAAAATATTCTAAAAATAAATTTTTGGGTAAAATCTTGTGCAAATGGTTTGTTTTGAACCTACTGACCAGAAACACAAACTTTTTGGGTTTGGAATTATATTTTGTAAACACTAGAAAAATATTACTTGATTACAAGCATTTTTAGTAAAACAAAAATGTTGCTTTGATTTAAAAATGATTTTGAGTGAAACCTTTTGTAAATGGATTTATTTTAAACACTTTGACCATAAACACTAACATTTGTGTTTAGAAACAAATTTGTCTAACACTAGAAATTATTACTTTGATTTAAATCATTTCTAGCAAAACAAAAATGATTTAAATGGCGTATTTTCACTAACTTGATTTTAAATGGTTTTGCCACTTTTACAAATGACCAATAAGTGTTTTAAAATGTTTATAGCCTTATTATAAGCCACTTTTCCAATTAAATAATCTTTTGCATGCTTGCATGCATTATTTTGTTTATTTTATGTGATGAATTGTTTGAATGCTAGTTTCAATATGTGTTTGCTTGATTGAATTGTAGTGAAACTTGAAGATTGTGACAATTGCAAGAACAAGGAGTGTATCTATATTATCCACTAAAAAGGCAAGTGGTGCTTCAAACATTTTGTCCTAATATTTTCACTATGCATTAGTGATATTTTGAGTAGGACTTGCATGGAATTTTTACTAAGTATGTTATGCCTTGGGAAATCCTAGTAGATGATGCCTTACTAGAATTTTCCCTAAGTTAAGATTCTTGCTACTAGTATGCTTAGTCTGGCTAGTAGAAAACAAGGGTGGATTATATTCATGCTATGAAATATTTCAAAGTCTATGACTTGTGTTTTGTTTAATAAAACAACTATGTGAATGAATCACGTGGGTGGAATGGTGTGAATGGATTATGTTGAGTGGTTACACAGGGCCCATATTAATGACATACCTAGTGTATCTCACTTGTGGAAAGCCATCCAGGAACAAAGAGATTTGAGATGTCAAGTGTTGGGAAGCTTCTAGTGCAGCCACATGGCATATGGGCTCTGCCTGGATCATATAGGTTGCTATAACTTAGCCAGATGGACAGAAGGTGGTAGGGGTGATAGGATGGAACGCGTCCATTTGGTCTAAGGGAAGGCTTCTGAAAGATCTTGTCTCGATGCATGTCGAGTCTTGTGGGGAAAGTGCGCCACCACTCAAGAGAGTAAAATATAAGTACTTAGCCGTGTCCCCGACAATGGACAATTTTAGCATAAATACATGGAAGCTATCAAGGATCTCCTCATCCCAATTTCTAAGTTAAAAACTTGTGGTTGAACAAGTGTTAAAGGATCACCAATTTTTATTGGTAGATGCCTTGGGTGATTTTGACAAACAAAAACTTAGTGTTTTTCAACTAATAAGGAAAACCTTATTTTGAGCAAAGCAAGCCTAAGCTCCACTTAGACAAATGCATATAATGATGGATACTACTATTCTACCATAGTATCACTTGCCAATACAATTCAAATGTATTGACCCTTATGGATATAACTTATTATGTTGCATGATTATTTGATGTTAGTGAAGTGTGTTGAATAAGATTACAAGTCTATAACCAACATGATTGCCTGTGGCACTTTGAAGATGAAGGACTCCATGCTATATAGATATTTCTGCTGCATTGTAATGATATAGCCAAATGATCTATGTAAGATGTAATGTATTATTTTATTTCTAGTTATAAGTTGTAATATGACCTTTGTTCCTTGATATTACATCTTAAACTGTGGATGCTAGATATTGATCCAGGGACTAGCATTGTAAACACAGGGATCTCTACCTTATCAGGCTGGGACTCTACAATAAATTTTATGCATGTGAGCAAGTGTTTTAACAAATGAAAATTCTAAACCCTAGTTTTTACCCTCTCTTTGAAATGCATCCAAATGTTTGTTATATTCAAAAGTATCAAAATTGTGGAGCCCAAATGGATCACAAGGGCCCTGCAATATTTTCAGATATTTTATAAACTCTTTGGTATTTTTGGAATTATCCAAAAACAGAATTCAAATGAAATATAAATCAGTAAACAGAAAAAGAAAAAAAGTTATAGAAATAAAAAAGCGCAGCAACAGCTAGTGGGTTGTGCCCATCTTCCCTCTTCTCCCATGCCGCCCACGTGTGTAGGTCAGCAGCCCAGCATGGCCCACCCGGGGCCTAGGACTCAGCCCGGTACCCCTTCACACTCTTTTCCCTTTCTTCTTCGTCACTAGAAGGATGCCTCCGAGCGAAGCAGCTCACTGGCGTTGCGCTCGCCGTCCTTCGTTGATGTGATGCCCGCTCGCACCAGTATCCTCGCTACCTATGTTTCCATTGTCTATATGACCCCCTGCCACCCTCGATCGAGCCTTATCCACCCCTCTCTCCCCAATTTTCCCTCTGTGGCAAACCCTAGCTCACGGGACCTTCAGCTCGCCATCGTTCCTCGCCTCCTCTTGCTGTTCTGAGCTTGCTGGGGTGTTTTCCATGGTTGACTAGGTCGATTGCCCTGGCCAGTGCTAGCCGAAGTCGTCTCCTTAGCCGTAATCGACACCTCCTGCCTGACACCGGCCACCGTCCCCGTCGTCGATTTGCGATTCGCCTCGCCTCTCCGTCAAGCTTGACACGCTCAGGGTGAGCTTCTAGACCGCGTTGCGCCCTCCGTTTCACTGCTTGCTCGCTGTAGCTCCTCGCCCGTGCGAGCCCGACCGTGCCGCCGCTGTACCTCGTCGGAGGTGGAGCTCCGGTGACCATAAAGGGGCGGCGCCACCTCTGTGTGGCTCCCCTCGTCACGCTCTTTCCAGCGCGCCCTTCCGCACGTGCTAGGATGGCCCGAGTCGCCGGCGGCGACCAACGCCTGCCGCTCCCTGTCGTCGCGTCTAACGTGACCATAGGGTGGACCCAGCATGGACTTGGGCCCCTCGTTAGTGGCTGCAGGTAGAATTCCCTGCGGTGCAGAAAAATTTAGGGATATGGTTTGATGACATCAGGGTGATGCAGTAATTAGTTAATACTTTTCAGAAATGTTTAAAAATGGCAGAAATTGATATAAACTTGTAAAATTCATAACTAATTAATATTTAATTAGCAAAATATATCAAAATGTTCAGAAAATTGAGACCTACATATCTAAGCTATCATCATACATTTTCAAGCAACTTAAAACCCTAGTTTAGTTAAAGAAACATCGACACCCCTTATGTATATTGTGGGTTCGTCTATGTGCCTTTGCCAGGGAATTCCGAACCCTCCTAAATCGATGTTGCACTTAGGGTTACTATCTAGTCTCTAATCTGACATATCATACATATTGTTTGCGAATTGCATTATGCCATGTCTTGATTGTCGCCTTTCTTTCCGGTATTGGTTCTTCGCAATAGGATCCGAGGCCGAAGATCCATACCTGTCTACTAAAGGACAAGGAAAGCGTAGCCTTTTATTCTAAACCTATGTTTTAAAAGTATTTACTTTCTCTCTATGATGCACACGATTCCAGTGTGGTATTTTGTATGTAGCTAGTGTTACCTATCTGCTGCACAGTTTCCCTTTTGTAGCCTTATACCCCTGTTTCACTGCTCCTAGGATACCTAGGCCTGGCATTTGAGCGTTGCTAGAGCTTTTGCGACTGACAACTTACCCATGCTTAAAAGTACCGTCTGATACATTCAGATGATGAATCGAAGGTGCCAAAGAATCTAGAAAGGTAGGAGATGCAGAAATAATCGAAGGAGATAACTAAACATGCTAAGGCTTATATGGGATGCCACGTTGGGTGTGGATTTTCTAGTCCCATGTTCGCCACCATTAGGAACCGAGTTCTTGCCTTTGGAACCGAGACGAGCGTATAACCACACGGGGCCTGGGAACCCCTAGATTGACTAACTTGCCTAGTAGATTCCATGAGTCACATAGTTCGGGCTTTCCATTTGGCATACACATTCAAAATGTTTTTGAAAAAGGAGGTGAAGGAGGAGCATCATAACAGGTAGGGAAGCGTGGCCGTGGTTGCTTGGGGTAGATAGTGCCCCTGGTAAACCAACCTCGCCTCACATATTTAGGGACCGGCTTCGGGACTGGATTCTTTATGGCGGAACCATCCCTAGGGCGTGACTCATGGTCTCGGCGAAAGCAATATAAAGGTCGTGGTCAACCACCCTCTGCCGGCCTTCGAAGGAAGAGGGCTAATAATATTTGGGATTAAGAGTCGTGTGGATAAAGTTGTACACCCCTATAGGGTTAACTCTTTTCAAAAAGCCGTGTTCATGGTTATGAACGCCTGGTGACCGAATTCTAAGATCATAGATGACACTAACAACTATAAAACTTGTTGATCCACGTGTGCTTAAGGATGCTTCCTCCGGGTCGAGGGGGTGATCCTAGATAGGAGATTCTGATGAAGCCGGTGGTTATCGAGATATGCTGAACAAGATGAATAAGTCATTATCTTATCTCTTTTAAAAATATTATGAGTAGACGAGCCTCTTCTTTCTCTTGATTACAAATATATCGCTTTATGCAAAAGTAAATCCAGAGAAAGCCTCTCTATACAGAGCATGTAGAATCTAGGTTATCTAAGTCTTGCAGAGTACATTCTCATACTCAGCCTCGCGCCATTGTTGTTTTTCTACAGATGATCTAGTTGTGACTGAAGGTGGCTTCTACGTTGACATCAATGAGTAGATGGGGGTCTCGGGTAGCAGCCTAAGAACTTTAGGATGGACGTTGCTTCTGTTTATGGCCTCTTAGGCTCCTTTTCTAAGTTGTTGTGTAGAATAACATATTTTTCTTTTGCTGTTTGATGTAATCCTGTGTCAGTGACCTCTGGTTTGTAATAAATCTGATACCATACTCTGTTAAGAGTTTAAACTTATGTTGTTGAATACCTGAGTTCTCTAATGTTACTGAATCCTACTGTGATCTTCCGTGCTTGGAGTTGATCTTATCTTAGATGGTGATCTGAGGTTAGTTTAACCCTAATCCGGGGGGTTTTATAGTATGTATGTCATACTGGTCGTCAACCCTTGGGAAAGCAACTCGACGAGGAAAAGTACTGCAGCACAAGGGTATCACGGAAACCCGAGCTTTGCGCTGTCCATGAAAAACACCACGCAAGATCCCCTATCTAAGTCACCCAGCTCGACTGGCCAATCGGGCCAAGACGACCGGACGTGCTTCTCACAGCACGCTGTCTCCCTCCTCCTCGCCTAAGCGACTCAAGCGGTTAAGTAGCACACTCGAGAACTCGTTGTGACACGGACCCGCACGTGCCTTGCGAAAACACCAAGTAAATAGCTCTCCATGGAGTCGCCTAGCGACTGTCCCTCCGAGCGAGGAGGGACAAAGCGCTACACTCAGACAGCGCAACATAAATCCTTCCTACCTTGGGGTCAACGCTTCGAAAGGCTAAGTACCACGCTCGGGGACTCATCGAACACGAACCCGTACGTTTTCAGGGAAAAACGCCAAGTACAGCGGGTCCTTTGGGGTCGCCACGTGACTGGATCCTCGAGCCATGGAAAGTAGACTAAGAGCTACTTGAACAACACGAACACAAACACACATTCATTAGTCAAGCGCGTGCAAAACATAAATAAACATGCTCGGGGACTAGCTACCCCCAACGCGCCCAAAACACCAAGTCATCACTTGAACAAAAAAACGCACAATTAGAAATTATGATCACATTCATGCACACAAAATGCATTCAGATAAAAGTTTACAAAGCCAATCGGCACTACCCTATTACATGGTTAGACTTCCTACCTTGTAGGTTGTGCCCCCAAAGAGCCACCTGCGGCCATAGCTACCTTGACTGGTTTGGATGGGTAAGTCGACAACTCCTTCTCCCATGGCGAATGAAACAAACGTTCTGATGGAAAAACCCGGTGCTCCAGTTCGGCGTCGCCTGGCGCTACCTTCGTCGCTTCGAAATGCAGGAGTTGGTTCATCGCCAATACTTACTCCGCATATACAGAGCCTCCTTAGATTGAAGTGCAAGAACCTCAGAGGTCTCCACCGCCCCTGTCATCGACGCGTACCTGTTCATAACATCCTCGAGGTCGAAGTTCTCTGGGAAGTGGGCCAGCCCAAGGCTTAGCGCTATACTCGCCCCGTGACGGAAGGCAGACCATGTCATCCACTCCACCACAGCGGGCACCAACTCCAGATAGTTCCACACGTCACTACAAGAAATCTGCTGATACATGACCCTCTATTTTCGTCACTGAATCGTCATTGCCTATAATATATGACGATCTTATGACGTAAAACATATCGTTAAAAACTGAGCGTCAGTAATTACACACAACGACGTTTTTTGCGAAATCGTCATAATACACTATGACGATATTAGATCGTCATAACCTCTATGACGATCCAGGACGTCGTCCTCCGGTCCAATCCAGATCAGTAGCACCAGCGCACCAGTCCAAACATAGAACATTGAGAAGTAACTAAAAGACCGAGCATCTTATCTCAGAACAATGGATACATGTTAACAACAATAGAAGCAGCAAAATAGAGATCCGAAAGAAAAATATGTTTGCAAGAACACTAATAAGGTGACACTGATATCTACAAACTGTTTAAATGTACTACATCTAGAAGAAAATTCAGATGCCATTAAGCAAAGCAATTAGAGGTGGAAATTAATTTTGTACAAATTAAGAACTAAGTATTGATGAACAATTAACAATGAGAGGAGCATAAATTTTAGAAGAGAAGGCATGATCACATTAACAAGGATGCTATTTAGCACCAGAAATTTCATTATCAACACAAACATGTGTGGAAATTCATTCCATGCCTAATCAGATTTTTTTGCTTTGCAAGTCTATGCCAGATGGATATAACACTAGATCATGCTTAATAGGAGATAAGAAATCATGCAATAATGCCCAACACTGAATAACCAGGAAAACAAACACACATAGCACATCAATAACGAGACCACCACAATGGCAAGCGAGACCAGCACCACAATTCTAGCACAGCAGCAGCACCACCAGGCTAGAAACCAGCACAACATGGTAGGATCAGGAGCAGGAGCACAGGTCTCAATTCGCAGCGTGCATGCACCAAAAAGCCACGGGCACCGATAGCTTCAATATGTTAGCAAGCAAACCTTAGTGATGACTCAAACAGAAACTACTAGTAGTATGAACAAACAAAAAAATAAGCTTTGCACTATCACCGTACAAATTTATTTCATTATAAATTTTACTTCTACAAACAATGACATTTTAGGAAACCACTAACTATGGAATCTAGATAGTCCATGTTATCCATCCGCAGAAAGTAATGACTAAAAAATATAAACAGTTTATGAAAGAGAGCACATCAACAAGTCAATAAAAAGAACAAAAAATTTACCCTATAGACTGAAGCAGAGCAACAGAAACCTAAGTTGGACACAACTTCGACTGTCTCAGGCACCATATGAATAGCCAGATAAAACATGAGAGAGTACATAGCTACAGCCATTGCCAAATAGAGCAGAACCAGAGCTTCTGTTTCTCATCCAGGATCAACATACTAAACAACACAACTCAACCAGGATCTACTACAACAAAACATGGTGATTAACTTGTTTTATGCACAAATCAAGATATTATGCTAGTATGGAGATTATCCTAGGTCAGGTTAATGGAGATTACCGAGATCAGAGATCAAACACACCTGGGAGGAGAAGTGGAGGTGGTGCAGATTATGGCATCGTGGAGTCTCCTCCGTGATGAACTAGCCATCATGCTCCTCCTCGGCTGGAGGCGGCGCTTCGCTCACGAAGGAGGTGGACGTGGCGGCGGTGGATGCGGGAGGATCCATGGACCGCGGCGAGCATGACCTGCAGTGACGGTCGTCGGGTCCTCGTCTGCAAGGCCTGGCGCACGGAGAGGCTACTACGGGAGGATGCAGAGCCTCTAGTGGGTGACAGCATCGTGGATGACTTGAGATGCGTCAGTTCCTGATTCAATAGATGAGTAGAATTAGGAGGTTGGGAGAGATAGGTGGTAGAGGTGGAGAAACTCCAGCGAGTACCAGATCCCGAGATCGAGAAGGACGAGAACGGGCGGGTTGGTGAGGCCCGGCTAGATCCTCTCTCCTCTTTGTGCTGGCCATGAGATTACCTTGGAGGCGGCTGGCTGGGCAGGTGCCGGGGGAGAGGAGATAGCCGCGCTCGAGGTGGGAGGAGCAGCGGCTGGCTGGGAAGGTTCCGGTGGAGATGAGAGATCCGCACGCAAGGTCTCTGGAGCGGCGGCTGGCCAGGCAGGAGGTGGTGGCGGCGGCACACACGGAGGATGCTAGGGTTTGGAGCCAGGGTGTCGCGTGCACGCATAGTTTGTGATAATGTGGCCATATTATGCACGCATGTGCATCTTGGGATGGAGAACAATGTTGCAGGAGGAATTTTTTCTTTTCGTCGCACGGAAAATCCATTTTCCATTTTCCGAGTGCCAATAAACGGGGCATTTTGTGAAGCGACCACCAAATGAAAGCTTCAAAATGGTACCATCCCATTTTTCAAAAATACTATACCATATTACATGGACAATGTCCTAACTGGGGTATCTCAAACCTTTCGGTCCACCCCTCGTGAAAAATACAAATGTCTGCCAAATCGGTAGGAAGTGGGTCCGATTTGAACTATATGTACATGATCTGGTGCTCATGATTTTTTGCAAAAATCATTTTTAGACTCACAATATCATGTTTCTTCAGAGATCCAGTGCAAGTTTAGCGAGTCTCATCCCCTAGCTATGAACATTCATGAACGCCATTTTGACCATAGTTTGAAACGGGCATAAAAAATTCAAAAACGGTCCGATCAATGCAAATCCTTCGCATGGTGTCTAATTATGTGACATATTTGTAAGGAAAAATATTAAACTTGGTATATTGCAAGTGTCTCAAAAAACCCTTCTCAGAATTGACCTATCATGTTCGAGGTTTCATGGCTTTCGGGCCAAATGACCAATGTTATGGTCAGAATCGCGGCATAGTTTGTGATAATGTGGCCATATTATGCATGCATGTGCATCTTGGGATGGAGAACAATGTTGCAGGAGGAAATTTTTCTTTTCGTCCCACGGAAAATCCATTTTCCATTTTTCGAGTGCCAAAATGGGGCATTTTTGTGAAACGACCACCAAATGAAAGCTTCAAAATGGTACCATCCCATTTTGCGAAAATACTATACCATATTACATGGACAACGTCCTAACTGGGGTATCTCAAACCTTTCGGTCCACCCCTAGTGAAGAAGACAAATGTCTGCCGAATCGGTAGGAAGTGGGTCCGATTTGAACTACATGTATATGATATGGTGCTCGTGATTTTTTGCAAAAATCATTTTTAGACTCACAATATGATGTTTCTTTATGGATCCAATGCAAGTTTAGCGAGACTCGTCACCTAGCGATACTCCAATGCAAGTTTGACCATAGTTTGAAACGGGCATAAAAAATTCAAAAAGGCATTTTCCATTTTTCATGTTCTCCATGATGCATTATTCAATTTCAAGTATTGAATGCATAGTTGGACCGATCTTGTCTCGCTGATAGATTAGATATATTATTTGTCAAATTCCGATTTACAAAGTAAAAGTTATGAATTATGCAAGATTTAAGTAATTTCTAAAGATTTAAAAAGATTTTGAATATTAATTATCCATAATTAATTATAGATGTGATATTCATAATTTTCTACTCAATTTATATATAATTTTTTTTATTTTAACTTAACAATAAAAAGATATGAATAATGCCACATAAAAGCTTTTTCTAGAATTTTAAACCAAATCAAATACTGGAAAAGGAAGCTTTTCTCACCTTAGACAAAGTGAGCCGCACAGAATGACCGATGGGCCTAGGGATGCTGACTGGCCAGTGTTATTGTTGCGGATATGCTATATGGGTATCCTTATAGCATGTATCTTATCAGGCTAACCCGGGTGGCCCATAGTCGGTAGCATGGCTTACGGCCTGCTGGGCGGCCCAGTTAGGTGGATCCAGAAGGGAGGCCCATGCCGGATAAAGGAAGGCTACGGTGGAGTCACCAATGTTCCCGGAAACTTGGAGTACAAGATACACAAGACTAGTAATACACGGTGTAGGACTCTGTAACCTGTCCGGCTAGGACTTTTCCCTGTAACCCTAGGACCTGGCGACTATATAAGTCGGGCCTATGGGAGCCTTTAGGGCAGAACTTCAGACGATCATAGACAACTTCACACAACCTCGCACAACGAACCAATCTCTGTAACTCGGCGTATTGCCATTATAGTGATTTATAGCAGGAGTAGGATTCTGCCACCGTCGTGGGATCTGAACCTGGGTAAGCTGTGTTACCTCGTACCCGTCAACCGTCCGCCTTACCCCACGTCTCTAAACACGCACTGTGAGGACCCCTCCATGGCGTACTCATTGGCAATACCACGACAGTTGGTGCCCACCGTGGGGCAAGAGGCGCTTCAGGCTCTTCAGCGGGCTAGGACCAAGATCATCGCGGGAATCGGCAAAACCGTAGCCATCGGTCGCGTTCTCTTCTCTGGCAACGTTTCGATCGTCCCTCCTGATGAGTTCTAGATCCCGGCGAAGACGAACCCTATGCGGTGTTCGATCGTTCCTATCGGAGACATCCACCTCTTCATCGGCGAAACCTACTCGGGCACTAGTTCCCTGGGAGTCGGAGGAGCATCAAGGCCCGCACGGACCGCCTACGGGCAGGATACGTTCGCGAAAGGATCAATGACGGATCTCTCCTCGGAGTTTGCCGGCAAAGATCGGAAAAATTCATCGTTTCCCAACGTGGAATCGAGGTCAACCCGGAGAAAATCAAGGCCATCTTAAGCATAAACCGTCCGACATGCCTAAAGGACATTCAACGACTAAGAGGTTGTGTTGCAGAAGTTAGTCGGTTCGTCAGCCGTCTTGGAGAGAAGGCTCTGCTGCTGTACAAGTTGCTGAAGAAGGCGGACAAATTCACGTGGACGGACGAAGCAGACGCAGCATTGAAGCAGCTCAAGGAGACTCTTTCCTCAGCGCCCATCCTTGCAGCACCCGAGCCTGGAGAGCCCCTGTTAATTTACATGGCGGCAACCAACTGGGTTATCAGCATCGTCGTCGTGGTAGAGCGGAAGTAACCAGGCTATGAGCACGGAGTTCAATGACCAGTTTACTACGTGAGCGAGGTCTTGACGGAGTCCAAGCAGCGTTACCCGCACTACCAAAAGATAGCTTATGCAGTATTCCTTACTTCTCGGAAGCTGAGGCATTACTTTCAGGAGCACCCAATCACAGTGGTGAGCAAGACTCCACTGTCCGACATTATCAATAACAGTGACGCTACAGGAAGGGTCGCGAAGTGGGGCATTGAACTTGCCGCCTTCGAGATCACCTACAAGAGGCGCGACGCTATCAAGTCACAAGCCTTGGCGGATTTTGTTGCAGATTGGACGGAGATGCCAGATGCTACTCAGTTGCCAGAACCAGAGTACTGGGTGATGCACTTTGACGGATCAAAGCTTCTCAATGGCTCGGGGGCTGGTGTATTGCTACAGTCACCAACAGGAGACAAGCTACACTACGTTCTGCAGATCCACTTCGAGGCTACAAACAACATGGCGAAGTATGAAGCACTCATTCACGGACTATGTGTAGCCAAGGATATTGGCATCAAGCGCATAGTTTGCTGTGGAGATTCCGACTTGGTTGCCCAGCAGGTGGCTGGCACCTGGAATGCGCGGAACCCTATGATGGCGGCATATCGAGACGAAGTTGACGAGATAGCCAAGAGCTTCTTAGGCTACGAAGTCAAGTATGTACCTAGGGAACAAAACGATGCGGCTGATCTGCTGTCTAAGCTTGGATCAGGGGGCAAGCAAATTCCACCAGGAGTTTTCCTAGAGCACCTGCGCACACCATCCGTGAAGGGATCCGACATCGACAACCCGGATAGAGCCGACTCTTTCGTCAACATGGTGACCAAGGTCCCTCCGACTTGGACAAAACCGTTCATGGAGTATCTCGAACACGGAACTTTTCCCGATGACGAAGTCGAAAGATGGCAAATAGTACGACGAGCAAAGTGTTGGAGATATGCCCTAGAGGCAATAATAAATGTAGTTATTATTATATCTTTGTGTTTATGATAAATGTTTACATTCATGCTATAATAGTATTAACAAGGAAACATTAATACTTGTGTGATTTGTAAACTTAATTTGAAGTCCCTAGTATAGCCTCTATACATCACTAGCTTGTTGGTTGATAAATGATTGTGGTTTCCCTATCATGAACATTGAGATGTTATCAACAACAAGATCATATCGTTAGGAGAATGATATGGTGGACATACTCCTATAGATAAGCGTAGCATAAAGATCAAGTCATTTTAATAGTTCAATTACTATATGCTTTCTGATACATAGTAACCTAATTCCTTCGACCATGAGATCATGCATATCACCTTTACCGGATGGATGCTTTGCTGACATCAAACACCACACCGTAACTGGGTGGCTATAAAGGTGGCATGGAGTGTTCGGAAAGTATTGGTTGAGACACTTGGATCAAGAGTGGGATTTGTCCATCCATATGACGGATAGATATACTCTGGGCCCTCTCGGTGGAATGTCATCCAATTAGCTTGCAAGCATGTGACTGTCTCACAAGGGATCACATATCACGGGAACGAGAAAAGAGTACTTATCGGTAACGAGATTGAACTAGGTATGCAGAGATAAAAACGATCATAACCTTGGATAAGTAAACTATCGTGAGACAAAGGGAAATTGGTATCGTATGTAAGTGGTTCATTCGATCGCAAAGTAATCGTAGAAATATGTGGGAGCCATATGAATTTCCAGATTCCTCTATTGGTTATTGTTCGGAGAAGTGTCTCGATCATGTCCGCATAATTCACGAACCGTAGGTGACACACTTAAGGATTCGACGTTGTTTGAGTAGTTATGGTATTATGAGAAAGAGACCGAATATTGTTCGGAGTCTCGGATGGGATCCGGGATATCACGAGGAGATCCGGAATGGTCCGGAGAATAAGATTCATATAAGGAAAGTCCCGTTTCGGAGTTCGGGAATGATTCCGGTGTTTTCATCGGGAATGTTCTAGAAGGTTCCGGAATGTCCGGCACTCCGGAGGGGAAGGGTACATGAATGTGTTGTATCAAACTTGGTATGATTGCATCATGTACTAAGTGTCATCGGTGTTCCAAATAAAGGATTAATCGAATCCTAGTTTGAAAAGTCAAAAAGCTAGTTTGAAAAGTCAAACGGCTAAAATTGGAAAGTGGAAAAGAGGAGGAAGAGGGAAACCGAGTTGGGGAGGGAATCCCTCCTGCAACCGGTGGCGCCCCTCCAAGCCGAGTTGGGGAGGGACTCCCCTCCCTCCCCTTGGCCGCCGGCCCCTCCACCTATATAAGGAGGGGCAGGGCTCCCTCCTAGCACACACAACTACCTCTCCTCAAACCCTAGCTTGGTGCCTACCACCATAGCCGCCGCCGCCCCTCTAGGGTTTTGCCCTAGCCGCCGATTTGGGGTCCCCGGAACCCTAGCCGCCGGCTCTAGCCCCTCCTCCTTGGTGTGTCTAAACCCTAGATCGCCGAGGAGCTCTCTCATACTCCACCATACTCGCTCCGGCTTAAGGCGAAGCCCTGCGAGATCTCCCCTCTACTTCCGGTACCACGCCGTTGTGCTGCCAGAATCGCGAGGAGAGTGCTACAACCTCCGCTGCCTGCTGGAACAAGGGAGAGGAAGGTCTTCGTCGAGTACCGAACGTGTGACCGACTGCGGGAGCGCTGCCGGAACGCAGCGCCGGAAGGATCGTCTACGCGATCTTGAGATCGGGAAGAGTACGACTACATCACCCACGAGAATCCGCTCTCATTAAACACTTTGGAATCTTCGAGGGTAAGTTATTCCATCGACTCGTTGCTACAATCTAGTAGATAGATCTTGGCTTGTTTATTTGTATGCGATAGAAAATTTTTGTTTTCCATGCTACGAAACCCTACAGTGGTATCAGAGCCGTGTCTATATGTAGATCTGTTGCACGAGTAGAACACAATGGTCATTGTGGGCGTTGATGCTTTTATTGTCGATTGCTTCTTGTGTACTTTGCATCTTGCGGTATGTTGGGATGAAGCGGCCCGGGCTAACCTTACATGACATCGTTCATGAGACTTGCTCCACGCTTGACATGCAACTAGTATTGCATAAGTGGCTTTGCGGGTGCCTGTTTCTCCTAGCATAGTTAAGATCCAATTTACAACGGGTGATTAACAATACTAGTATCAATGTTGTGGTTCATGTTCGTAAGTTATAACGACACTTATTGAAAGCTCCAAACCACGTAAAACATGCAAAGAAAGTAGAGGCGTCTAACTTTATTTTGCAGGGGTGTGCAGTGATGTGATATGGCCATGATTGTGATTATATTTGACTAGCTAAATGCCCGTGCGTTGCTACGACATTTCCAGTTTCTTCACTCGCCCTCATCTCTCCTTCCTTCGCTCCTCATCACAGGGGTGGACGCAACGGGCGGTGGTGGAAGGCGCACGATGGGTGGCCGACAGCGTCAGTAATTGCCTCACACACACCAATCAACGGAGCAACTCAGGATGGGGATTCCGTCTTGGGAAGACCTAGAGCTCGGGACGGGGCCGTTTTGGGACACTGCGGTTCCGTTCCATCGGTCAGAGGAGTTGGAGGTCCCCTGTGGCGGGAGATCGATGTTGTGGTCGCTGGATGTGGGTGGCAGCCAAAGACTTCTTTGTCGTTGTCTCCACTCGCGGTATAAAGACAAAGGAGACAGAGAAGAACGTGATGGGAGTCGTTGTCGCTTCTATTGCGGTGGCAGGGTGTTATTTCATCAAAGTACCAGGGGAAAAATCAACCACAAGAAGGCAGACGGAAATTGACAAACTACGCTAGCCAATTTTGACCGAAACGATCTAGGGTTTTCACCTGGAGCCCTCGCGCGGAGGTACCCACAACGGTGCCCCCAGGAAGGTTATGATACCTGCAGTCATCGCCGCCATCAGGGTCAAACGCGGGGCTTTTGCCCGGAAAAACCTGAACACACGCCCAGTGGCCCACTAACGGTTCACCCACTGCCTCCGAGTACGGTCTTCAGAGCATGATCTAGGGGAAGTCGAATCCGAAGAGCCACCACCAAGAACTCCCATTGTCCGATCCTCGCCACCCCTGCGACCAAGGGACAAGACCATCACCACCGCCACGTCGCTTGCCAAAGCCACCCGTGCGGTCCACCTTCCAAGGTCGCTGCCCCGTCGTCCACGAACTCGAGCTCATGCCACGACCAACCTCACACCAAAGGGCGCCGGATTGGTCGAGGTGGGTGGGCACACGATCTTGTATCCATCAAATTTCCCGTGCGTTGCAACAGTCGTAGAATTAATACTACATGCTCAAGACCGTAGAAAATAACATGTTTCTGATTGGTTTTTGTTTTAACCCATTTGAAATGTGTTATTTTTTGACTCTACATTTAGTTCCCTTGTTCTAGGATAAAGCATTCATGTGGAAGAACAAAAAGAATTTGCCACCAGCTTCCCCTTTTTTTGCATTCTAGTAATAATCCAATATTGACTAAAAGAGCTTGTGCAACTGGAACCTACTAAGTAAGCAACAAAGGGAGAAAATGTCTGTACAAAACAACATATAATTGATAGGAGTTGCCCACATCAAGAAATTGAACACGTATGGCAGAGTCCCAAACCGAAACAAGGAGATGATGGACCAATCTATGTAAAATGAAGGCACATACTGAAATGAAAAATACTTAAATTTCTGGAGCTTCTGTTGCACAGATCAAGTCCATAGGTAATAACTCTTTTGTACCGCACATATAAAGACCGGAGGCACTGAAACTGGAAAGGCCCAATTTTGAATACCATTACCATCATAAAAACCGCATGTGCGCCCTGAAATTTTGAGCATGCAAATCGAATCCGAAAAAAGTAAAGCTGGGTAGAAAGGCATGTTCAAGTTTTTAGTCGTATATATTCATTCACATTTTCTGTTGTCAGATTAATCGAGTTGACCTATCAGCATTGAGAATTCTGAAAGCATTTTTGTGCAAGTACAAGCATTTTTGAGAATTCTGAAAGCCATTATGGCTAGATATACTTTTATTAGATGAAAGATAGCTAGATATACTTCTTATCTTTAGTACGTATCACATTTCTCTGCTTCCTCTTGTAAAAGCACATACACACATCAATGCATCTACTCCTTTCGGCAAGTCACCCTTTTGTGTAGAAACCTCAAGCATTACTTCATATGCTGCATTTGATCATCCATGTCTGATGTCCTTTCGATCATTGCCTTTTGAAGATTCTGTAGTCTAACAAAGAATTGGGACAATTTCACAATCTGCGAACACGAAACTTGCTAGCTGCACCTAGCAGTGACTCAAATTCTGCAATGTGAACTGGCATAGATCCCACACTTAACAATGCCACGACTTCACCCAGTATAACTATGCTGAAAAAATGACCGAGCAGAAGCCAAAGTTATCCAATTCATCAAACGTACCTGAAATCTCAACTCCAGTTTATTGCAGCTCCAGGACAAGTTGGTGGATTGGTGGTGTGACGGTGGGCTGTCCATGGCGGTAGAGATGCAGAGAGGCTCCCCAACGAGGAAATTCTCCGATTTCCTCACTGCCTCGCTAGTGCGGCGCGCGGCCTCCCGACGCATGAAGTGAGCAAACCTGTGCAACCGCACATGACTACAGGACGACGGCGCTGAAGCAACTGTAGGATGGAGGAAGTTGGGGTAGTAGTACGGTGGGGCCTAGGAGCGGCGACGACGCCTTGACCAGGAGGCGCGCTGCGGGGACGGAGAGCAACGCCAGAAGGAGACCGTGGCGGTGAGAAGGGGAGGCGCCGGCTGGCGCTGCGCAGGGTAAGATGGGTGGTGGCAGTGTAGAGCCTGCGGAGGCGCCTACCGGAGAGAGGCGGGGCGCTCGGGAGGGAGGGTATCCGGTTGCTACGAGGGAGGCATACGTAGATGGGGAATACAACGGGTAGGGAGGAGGAGATTCATCCTAGAGAGAAAGAGATAAGCGAACCGGTACGGTGGCAACCAGTCGAGCGGATTTGCAGCCGAAGGAAGTGTTCAGTTTTTTTCTTTGCGGTGGCAGGTCATGTAATATCTGCAAACAGTCAGGGGTAAACTTGTCCAATAAAAATCGGAACGAAATTTCTAAACGGACGAACCTACCTCAACGTAAATTAATAGATAGATGTATGCAATGTTCCTTATTGTAAGTTGGCAACCGGCAGGAGCCATATGGTTGTCTTTAATTTATGTTAAAGACCCGCGTGTCTATTCAAAGTTGGTTGTAATAGTTGAAGCCGGTGGACGACAACCATGGAGAAGCGTCATTGACCTTGATGGAATGCCGGTGATGATGGAGATCATGTTCGTGCTTGAAGATGGAGATCAGAAGCACAAAGAAGAAAGGCCATATCATATCACATATATTGAATTGCATGTGATGTTAATCCTTTATGCATCTTGTATTGCTTAGTAGACGATGGTAGCATTATAAGATGATCCCTCATGCACATGAATATCAAGTCATAAAGTGTTCACCCTTAGTTAGCACCGTTGCTAAAGCTTGTTGTTTTGAAGCACCACGTGATGATCGGGTGTGTTAGATTCTGCAAGTGTATACAACGTGAGCAAGCCAGATTTGCTCATGCGGAAACTAAGGTTTGATCTTGACGAGCCTAGCATGTACAGACGTGGTCTCGGAACACGGATCACCGAAAGGTAAAGCATGAATCATATAGTAGATATAATGAACATGACGATTGTTCGCCATTGAAACTATATCAACTCTCGTGATGATCGGTGTTGATGTGGTGGATTTGGTTCGTGTGATCACTAAAACAATGTGAGGGATATTGTTTTGAGTGGGAGTTCACCTAGATTAACTTTATTATTAATTTGAACTCAATTTGTCATAAACTTAGTCTAAATTATTGCAAATATGTTGTAGATCAATGGCAGCCCCTACCATCAATTTTAATGCGTTCCTAGAGAAAGAAAAGTTGAAAAACAATGGAAGCAACTTCGCGGATTGGTTCCGCAATTTCAGGATTGTCCTCACAGGTAGTAATTTGACCTATGTGCTGGATGCACCACTGGGTGACCCACATGCAGCTGATGCTTCTGATGAAGTAAAGAATGTTTACCTCGCTCGGAAGAATCAGTACTCCATAGTTCAGTGTGCTATCTTGTATGGTTTGGAATCGGAGCTTCAGAAAAGGTTTGAGAACTCAGACCCATATGATATTGTCGAGGATCTCAAATTGATCTTTGAGACTCATGCGGCAATTGAAAGTTATGAGGCTTCTGAAAAGTTTTTTAACTGCAAGATGGAAGAGGGCAGCTCCGTCAGTGAGCATGTGCTTAAGATGTCTGGGCACGCAAACAAACTTCAAAGCTTGGGTATAGTGATTCCTAATGCTTTGGGGATTTACCGTGTCCTCCAATCACTACCACCAAGTTAGAAGAACTTTGTGATGAACTACAACATGCAGAACATGAACAAGCAGTTGCCAGAACTGTTTGCTATGTTAAAGTCTGCAGAAGTGGAGATCAAGAAAGAGCACCAAGTGTTGTTGGTCAATAAGACCACCAAATTCAAGAAAGGCAAGTCTAAGCAGAAGGGACACTTCAAGAAGGGTGGTAAGAAAGTTACCACACCGGCGAAGAAAACCAAGGCTGGACCTAAGCCTGAAACTGAGTGCTTTTACTGCAAGGGAGAAGGTCACTGGAAGCAGAATTGCCCAAAGTACTTGGCGGATTTGAAGAACGGCAACATCAAGAAGAAAGGTATATCTGATATACATGTTATTGATGTGTATCTCACTAGTACTCGTAGTAGTGCCTGGTATTTGATACTGGTTCGGTTGCTCATATTTGTAACTCGAAACAGGTGTTGCAGAATAAACGGAAGCTAGCGAAGAACGAGGTGACGATGCGCGTGGGAAACGGATCAAAGGTTGATGTGATCGCGGTCGGCACGCTACCCCTTCATCTACCATCGGGATTAGTTTTATACTTAAATAATTGTTATTTGGTGCCTGCGTTGAGCATGAACATTATATCGGGATCTTGTTTATTGCGAGACGGTTACTTGTTTAAATCCGAGAATAATGGTTGTTCGATTTATATGAGTAATATGTTTTATGCACATGCACCTTTGATAGATGGTCTATTCTTATTGAATCTCGATAGTGGAAATACACATATCAACAACATTGAGGCTAAACGTTTGAAATCGAGCGATAACTCGACCTATATGTGGCACTGTCGTCTTGGTCACATTGGAGTGAAGCGTATGAAGAAACTCCATTCCGATGGACTTCTTGAATCACTTGATTTCAAATCACTTGAAAGATGCGAAGCATGTCTGATGGGAAAAATGACTAAGACTCCATTTTCTGGTATGATGGAGCGAGCTACGGACTTATTGGAAATCATACATACTTATGTGTGTGGTCCAATGAGTGTAGCATCGCGCGGTGGTTATCGTTATGTTCTTACCTTCACGGATGACTTGAGTAGATATGGGTATATCTATTTCATGAAACATAAGTCCGAAACTTTCGAGAAGTTTAAGGAGTTTCAAAGTGAGGTAGAGAATCAACGTAACAAGAAGATTAAATTTCTGCGTTCTGATCGTGGAGGTGAATATCTAAGTTACGAGTTTGGCGAGCATTTGAAGAAATGCGGAATACTTTCACAATTGACACCGCCGGGAACACCACAGCGTAATGGTGTGTCCGAACATCGTAATCGAACTCTCTTAGATATGGTTCGTTCTATGATGTCACTTACAGATTTACCACTATCATTTTGGGGTTATGCATTAGAAACAGCCGCATTCACTTTAAATAGGGCACCATCTAAATCCGTTGAAACGACACCGTATGAATTATGGTTTGGGAAGAAAACTAGATTGTCGTTCCTTAAAGTTTGGGGTTGCGAAGCCTATGTAAAGAAGTTACAACCGGACAACCTTGAACTCAAAGCGGAAAAATGCGTCTTCATAGGATACCCGAAGGAAACTATTGGGTATACCTTCTATCATAGATCCGAAGGCAAAATCTTCGTTGCCAAGAATGGATCCTTTCTAGAAAAGAATTTCTCTCGAAAGAAGTGACTGGAAGGAAAGTAGAACTCGACGAGGTTGTCGAACCTTCTCTCGAAATTGCGAGTAGCGCAGCACCGGAAGAAGTTCCTGTGGTGCCTGCACCAATAAGATAGGAAGTTAATGATGGTGATCATGAAACTTCGGTTGAAGTTGCTACAGAGCCTCGGAGGTCAACGAGAACTCGTACCACTCCAGATTGGTATGATTCCGTTATGAGTGTCATGTTGGTGGACAACACCGATGACCCTGAGACATATGAGGAAGCGATGATGAGCCCAGATTCCAATAAATGGCAAGAAGCCATGAAATCCGAGATTGGATCCATGTACGAAAACCAAGTATGGACTTTGGTGGACTTACCGAATGACCGGAAGGCTGTCGAGAACAAATGGATCTTCAAGAAGAAAACAGATGCTGATGGTAATGTTACTGTCTATAAAGCTCGACTTGTCGCAAAAGGGTTTCGACAAATTCAAGGAGTTGACTACGATGAGACTTTCTCACCAGTAGCGAAGCTAAAGTCTGTGAGGATTATGTTAGCAATCTCTGCATATTATGATTATGAGATATGGCAGATGGATGTCAAAACAGCATTCCTCAATGGAGACGTTGATGAAGAGTTGTATATGATGCAACCCAAAGGTTTTGTCGATCCTAAAGATGCTAACAAGGTATGCGAACTTCAACGGTCCATCTATGGATTGAAGCAAGCATCCCGAAGTTGGAATCAACGTTTTGATAAGGTGATCAAAAGTTTTGGTTTTATACAAACTTATGGAGAAGCTTGTATTTACAAGAAAGTGAGTGGGAGCTCTGTAGCATTCTTAATACTATATGTGGATGACATATTATTGATTGGGAATGATGTAGACCTTCTTAATAGTGTCAAGGAATATTTGAATAATAGTTTTTCAATGAAGGATCTTGGCGAAGCAGCTTACATATTAGGCATAAAGATTTATAGAGATAGATCGAAACGCCAAATATCATTGTCACAGAGTACATATTTGGACAAAGTTCTAAAGAGGTTTGGAATGGAAGATAGCAAGAAAGGGTTCTTGCCCATGTTGCCCAATACGACCTTGAGTAAAACTCAAAGTCCGACATCGGCAGAAGATAGAGAAAGGATGAGTAAGACTCCCTATGCCTTAGCCATAGGATCTCTAATGTATGCCATGCTATGTACTAGACCCGACATTGCATATGCTGTTAGTTTAACTAGCAGATATCAGAGTGATCCAGGAGTGGATCATTGGACAGCGGTCAATAACATCCTTAAGTACTTGAGAAGAACTAAGGATATGGTTCTTTCTTATGGAGGTGATGAACAGCTCGTTGTTAATGGTTACACCGATGCTAGTTGGAACACCGATCCGGATGATTCTAAATCACAATCTAGATACGTATTTATTTTGAATGGTGCAGCAGTTAGCTGGAGGAGTGCAAAGCAAAGCGTTGTGGCGAGATCTTCAACTGAATCGGAATACATGGCTGCTTCGGAGGCTTCACAAGAAGCGATATGGATGAAAGAGTTCATTACAGAGCTGGGTGTGGTTCCTAGTGCGCTGGACCCAATGTCTATCTACTCTGATAACATGGGCGCCATAGCCAATGCGCAAGAACCAAGGTCACACAAGAAGCTGAAGCACATCAAGCTACGTTTTCACGCTATTCGAGAACATATCCAAGATGGGGATATAAAGATTTGCAAAGTACACACAGATCTGAATGTGGCGGATCCGTTGACTAAACCTCTCCCGAGGGCAAAACATGACCAGCACCAAACTGCCATGGGTGTTCGGTATATTACCATGTGATCTGGATTAGATGACTCTAGTGCAAGTGGGAGACTGTTGGAGATATGCCCTAGAGGCAATAATAAATGTAGTTATTATTATATCTTTGTGTTTATGATAAATGTTTACATTCATGCTAAAATAGTATTAACAAGGAAACATTAATACTTGTGTGATTTGTAAACTTAATTTGAAGTCCCTAGTATAGCCTCTGTACATCACTAGCTTGTTGGTTGATAAATGATTGTGGTTTCCCTATTATGAACATTGAGATGTTATCAACAACAAGATCATATCGTTAGGAGAATGATATGGTGGACATACTCCTATAGATAAGCGTAGCATAAAGATCAAGTCATTTTAATAGTTCAATTGCTATATGCTTTCTGATACATAGTAACCTAATTCCTTCGACCATGAGATCATGCATATCACCTTTACCGGATGGATGCTTTGATGACATCAAACACCACACCGTAACTGGGTGGCTATAAAGGTGGCATTGAGTGTTCGGAAAGTATTGGTTGAGACACATGGATCAAGAGTGGGATTTGTCCATCCATATGACGGATAGATATACTCTGAGCCCTCTCGGTGGAATGTCATCCAATTAGCTTGCAAGCATGTGACTGGCTCACAAGGGATCACATATCACGGGAACGAGAAAAGAGTACTTATAGGTAACGAGATTGAACTAGGTATGCAGAGATACCGACGATCATAACCTCGGATAAGTAAACTATCGTGAGACAAAGGGAAATTGGTATCGTATGTAAGTGGTTCATTCGATCGCAAAGTAATCGTAGAAATATGTGGGAGCCATATGAATTTCCAGATTCCTCTATTGGTTATTGTTCGAAGAAGTGTCTCGATCATGTCCGCATAATTCACGAACCGTAGGGAGAAACACTTAAGGATTCGACGTTGTTTGAGTAGTTATGGTATTATGAGAAAGAGACCGAATGTTGTTCGGAGTCTCGGATGGGATCCGGGATATCACGAGGAGATCCGGAATGGTCCGGAGAATAAGATTCATATAAGGAAAGTCCCGTTTCGGAGTTCGGGAATGATTCAGGTGTTTTCATCGGGAATGTTCTAGAAGGTTCCGGAATGTCCGGCACTCCGGAGGGGAAGGGTACATGAATGTGTTGTATCAAACTTGGTATGATTGCATCATGTACTAAGTGTCATCGCTGTTCCAAATAAAGGATTAATCGAATCCTAGTTTGAAAAGTCAAATAGCTAGTTTGAAAAGTCAAACGGCTAAAATTGGAAAGTGGAAAAGAGGAGGAAGAGGGAAACCGAGTTGGGGAGGGAATCCCTCCTCCAACCGGCGGCGCCCCTCCAAGCCGAGTTGGGGAGGGACTCCCCTCCCTCCCCTTGGCCGCCGGCCCCTCCACCTATATAAGGAGGGGCAGGGCTCCCTCCTAGCACACACAAGTACCTCTCCTCAAACCCTAGCTTGGCGCCTACCACCATAGCCGCCGCCTCCCCTCTAGGGTTTTTCCCTAGCCGCCGATTTGGGGTCCCCGGAACCCTAGCCGCCGGCTCTAGCCCCTCCTCCCTAGTGTGTCTAAACCCTAGATCGCCGAGGAGCTCTCTCATACTCCACCATACTCGCTCCAGCTTAAGGCGAAGCCCTGCGAGATCTCCCCTCTACTTCCGGTACCACGCCGTTGTGCTGCCGGAATCGCGAGGAGAGTGCTACAACCTCCGCTGCCTGCTGGAACAAGGGAGAGGAAGGTCTTCGTCGAGTACCGAACGTGTGACCGACTGCGGGAGCGCTGCCGGAACGCAGCGCCGGAAGGATCGTCTACGCGATCTTGAGATCGGGAAGAGTACGACTACATCACCCACGAGAATCCGCTCTCGTTAAACACTTTGGAATCTTCGAGGGTAAGTTATTCCATCGACTTGTTGCTACAATCTAGTAGATAGATCTTGGCTTGTTTGTTTGTATGCGATAGAAATTTTTTGTTTTCCATGCTACGAAACCATACACAAAGGGTTATACCATAATCAATGGGCAACTCTATAAAAGCAGCACTACTGGTGTATACCTAAAGTGTGTTTCCCAGCTAGAAGGTATGGAAATCCTGCGCAAAATCCATCTCGGAGATTGCGGGCATCACGCCGCTCCTCGGTCGTTGGTCACGAAAGCCTTCCGGCAAGGATTTTACTGGTTGACCGCGAAGGCGGACGCCGACAAGCTAGTTGAGACATGCATGGGATGCCAGTATTATGCCCGACAACCACATGTTCCTGCTAAAGAATTGCGAACAATACCAATAACTTGGCCGTTTGCAGTCTGGGGGCTAGACATGGTGGGACCGTTACAGATGGCACCTTGTGGGTTTACGCATTTGCTTGTAGCAGTTGATAAATTCACCAAATGGATAGAAGCTAAACCCATTAGAAAGCTTGATGGGGCAACTGCCCTCAGGTTTGTCTAGGATTTAGTGGTGAGATTTGGTCTCCCACATAGCATTATCACCGACAACGGAAGCAACTTGTCACTCGGAGAAGTGGAGGCTTATTGCTGGGAGAAAGGCATCCGACTTGACCTTGCACCTGTGGCACACCCACAATCCAATGGTCAGGTTGAGCGAGCCAATGGATTAATTCTGCAGGGAATCAAGCCACGTCTTGAGGCGCCGCTACATAGAGCAGCTGGAGCCTAGGGGGAAGAATTGCCATCTATGATGTGGAGTTTACGAACTACACCCAACAGATCCACCGGCTACACCCCTTACTTCATGGTATATGGAGCAGAAGCCATCTTGCCTTCCGACATCCTCCACGATGCACCAAGAGTTGCCGCCTACGATGAGGATGACGCTGAAGAATCCAGACGCCTAGATGTGGACCTTCTCGAGGAGGAGCGCGTTTTGGCATGCCAAAGATCCGCCATCTACCAGCAGAAGCTACGCAGCTACCATCGTCGCCGCGTTCGGCATCGCTCGTTTAAAGAGGGGGATTTGGTGCTCCGACTTAAGCAAAAAAAGTCACACAAATTATCCCCGCCATGGGAAGGACCGTTCATCATAAGCAAGGCGCTGCTCAATGGGCCTTACTACCTTGTTGACAATCATGAACTAAAGGATAGACCCAACGAGGATCATAAGCATAAGCGTCGTGACCCAGATGATGACTACCCGGAGCTTGATCGGCCATGGAACATAGCGCAACTATGTCCTTTTTACACTTAGCATTTTTTATCTAATTGTGTACCTCTTATATGATCATTGAAATAAAGCTCTTTGGTTCACTCATATTTCTGAGTCTTTTACCTCCTTTTGTGTTCATTTTTGGATCATGTAAAACCTTTATGCACAAGTATTGCGTTTGCACTTATGAAAATTCCGCCTACGGGTGTTAGCTTAAGTTTTCTGGTCTACACGTTCTTTGTTGTTTTTATGTGGATTCTGGAGTAGTGACTTTCGGCACTTATTGTCGGTGATTTTGTGCTCGGGTTATTGACGGTGCCATTGGGCATCATCACCTAAACACATGGTTCCGACAACGGGTCTTCCGACTCATGAAAAGTCAAGCATAAAAACCAAAGTAATGGATAAGCCAGCACTTGCTAAAAATATATACATGCTGGAAATTAGTTATTAAGTAGCAGGACATAACAACCATTGTTTTCCACCTTAAGTTACATCACCAAGTTTTTTTCCGCGCATGCACCAAAGGTAAAACAAATATTACAAAGTGTATTTCATTCCTTGGGCGCAGGAGACTTGGAAAGCATCGTCACCAGCCAGAGAATCACCCTCAACGTCGGCGCTATGATGAGACTCAGAGGAATCTTGGTTGACGCTGTCGATGGTGTTCATGGGCACGAAGACGTCGATGTCCACCAACTCGGCAACTCTGGTGTCATAACCCGTGGGTGATGACAAGATGGCTTCGTGATCAATCTCTTTGCCATCACCGTCAACATCGGCGATACCAGAGGTCACCGTCTCGATGTCGGCACCTTTGTAGTGTGCCTTCACCATTGACAGCTCCATCCTTGCGCTAGCCCGTGCACATGAAGCTTTCCAGCTTGTGACACGCTCGGGGGCTCGGCGCATAATCTCCGAGTACTTCGTCACGGAGTCCGAGGCCTTGATGTATATCTGGAGGGACTTGGCAATCTCTTTGGCTTGGGTGATGGCGGTGTTGATAAAGTTGCTGGCAAGAACCATGCATTCCTTGTCCGAACGAGGCGAGCGGGTTAAACCCATAGGAGCTGCAAATTCCGACAACGAGCGCATGAGTTCAATAAATTCAAAGTATCCAGACTACAGAAATACAAGGCGGAGGAAACTTACTGAAGATGCTGGCCTTAGCCTGCCAGAGGGTGTCCGCCAGGGATTCTTTCTCTTGTTGGAGGAGCTTAAACGCCTCGCTGTGGCATTGGTTTTGCTCATCAGCATCTTGCTTCTGATCTTTTAAGATCGCAAGCTCCTCCTTCAAGCGATTGATTTCCGCGGAGGCGGAGTCCTGCATGGCCTTCATGGAATCTTCATGCATTTTCAGCATTTCCTTCCTCTCCTCCTTAAGGATCTTGTTCTCGTTGTCTAGCTGCTGGATGTGCTTGGACTGCTCGATAATGTCCTTGGCCTTGGCGACATGTTCTGCAAGTCAGAGAAAACAAAGTACACAATGAGTACTCGGAGAATGTGGGCACAAAAACAAGATGGAATGCGCAAAAAGAAAACAGACTCTTGTTTTTTATGATCCGTTCCTTCAAGATGGCAGTTTTACCCTTTTCAGCTTCAAGATCTGCGCGCATCTTCTGGTACTTGTCATTGGCCATGCCCCTCCGAGCATTCTCATTCTATGGAAAAAAGAAAAAAGGTAAACCGTTGTTTAGTCTGGTTGGAGCATCTAGTCAGAAATTTTCCACCTAGGCGCTCGGGGGCTACAGATGGAGTTTTTTACTTAGCAATATGCTTAGCTTTTCTTTAAGCATCTAGTCGGAGCTAATTCAGTTCTCGATTAGAAGCTTGGGGGCTATAGTATAAAGTTTTTAACTCGGAAAATGCTTAGCTTTTCTTTAAGCATCTAGTCGGAACTAATTCAGTTACAACTAGAGGCTTGGGGGCTACAATATTGAAAATTATAAACACTGCGTATGCTACTCTTAAAGCATCTAGTCGGAATAGTTTGTTCCATCTAAATGCTTGGGGGCTACAGTGAGAGTTTTTTCTAACTTAGTCACTCTTAGAGCATATAGATGCAAAACCTATGGTTTCCCGTCTACATCCTCGGGGGCTATAGTGGGATACTCATATGAAATGTAAAAGGCAAAGTAAAACTTACAAGTGCAATGATCTTGAGGTTTGTAGCGCTCTCAGCTAGCAGCTGGCCAAAGGATATGCTATTTCCTTGCAAGATGTCCATTTGTCGGAGGAGCTCCTCAAGACCACACGTCGGAGATGACGGTACTCCTCCAGGAACCAGAGTTGTGTTACTCGGCGTGAGCACCAGGTAAACTATCTTCAGAAACTCAAAGGGTTTCTGGGGAGCAAAGTCACCGCCTTCGGCAGAAGTACCAGCTTCCGCCACCGCCTTGCCGCCACCGATGGCATCCTTAGACGGAGCTTCAGCCATTTGTTGAGCGGTACTCTCCTGCGTTGCCTGCTCGCCGACAACAGCGAGTTCGGTAGAGGCGCCAGAATCCACTTCCATGATGGAAGGACCTGGTGCCTCCTTAGCTTGTGAGCTTGTTGGGGCGGACGAGGGCTTAACGGCAGGAGTAGCAGGCGCGATGGCGGGGGAGGCATCGCGATGCAGCATATCCTTGATATTTCGAGAAGCCCCCAAAGTTTTGGAGGTCTTCTTGAGGCTGGTCGTGGCTTTTTTTCTGAAACGTGCAAATGCACAAGTATAGGAACAAGACAGACAGATAGACAATGTCAGAGAATGAGAATCTTACACTAGGGGGGGTGCTTTGGCAAAAATCCTGGTGGCTTTTCTCTTTTCCGCCTCCAGGGCGGCGGTAGTCTTTTTGGAGGCTCCACCCTCCATCTTCTTCTTCTTGCCTCCGTCGGCAGCGTTAGAGGTGGAGCTCTTCCGCTTTCGCACCAACGGGACATCGTCGTCGGACACGACCGTGACTTCCTTCATCTTTGGATCATAGATTTGGGCAGCCAGGTTGCCCTCATCTAGATCGCTAAACTGTTAAGTGAGAAATCACTGTGTTAGATAAGATGGTATTGGCAAGACGGAAAAACTGGAGCATATGTCATACAACAGAATATAAATACCTACCTTTGGGCACTTGCCGTCTACGAACATGTCGTAGGTGATGGTGAAGCCGCGCTTCTTATCCTTCACCTTGACAATGTCCTTTAGGAAGATCTTAACGGAGTCGCTCGAGAAGTTATCCACGGAGATCTGGAGGCTATCCCTTTGATCACTGGTATATTCGTGCATATACTTTATGCGGTGCTGCAGAGGTTGGATTCGCCTGATGAACCAGCACATGGCTAGGTCCAAGCCGGATAAACCCGTCTCTACGAACCATTCGATCCGCCTTATAGAGCGGGAAGCGTCGAGGTCGGAAGGAACGGAGGCTTGGGATCTCCATGTGGAAACTTCAGCGGCGGCTCCATCCGCGAAGTCTAGGTACGTCACTTCTCGGCCCGCCAGAGGAATGTCGGGGCCATAGAAGTACGTCCGCTGCCAATTTTTGCAGGACTCGTGGCCGACCATGTCGGGGAATCGCCGGCCAGGTCGAATCTTGAAGCTTATGGTGCCGCAGTTCCTAATCTCCTCCTTACTATGTCCGGCTTCACGTTTGACGTTGAAGAAGTACACGAGAAAATCTAACCTAGGCATTATCCCTAGATAACCCTCGCAAAGTGCCGCGAAGTTGCTAAGCACTAGGATGCTATTGGGGGAGAGGTTATGGGGCTGGACCTTGTAGTGGTTTAAGAGGGAGAGGAAGAAGTGGGAGATGGGAAGAGAAACGCCGTGTACCAGCTGAGCCTTAAGGTACACCTTTTCTCCGACTTGTGGAGAAGGTGTCACCTCGCTAGACGGCGCCGCCCGCCAGGCGAGCCCCTCCGTCGCGGTCGGTGATGTCCGAGCCACGGCAGTCGCCCTTATGCGAGTCTGGCTCTTCCTCTAGTGGCTCTAGCGCCGCCAGATTTTGGTCGCCGCCGGTGGACTCGATCACCGTCGATGCAGGGATGACCAAGCCCTCTGGGGGCACGACGATAAAGATCGTCGACTTCGCCGCGGCTTCGCTCGACGCCGCCATGGATGGGGATGTGCTGCTTCTCGCCATGGAGTGAAGGATGGATGCGATTGGTGCAGATGGAAGATAGGGTTTTCTCGAGGTTTCTCGCGGAGAGCTCGAGGAGGCGCACAGCTAGAGGAAGACGATGATGCGAGGAGAATGAGGTAAAAAGTGGAAAATGCCCCACGGTTACTATTTATCATCCTCGGCGTCAAGATTCGTGCAGCTTAATCGGACGGTTGCCGCGTAGACGACGTGTTCGCGAACGTGCGCGGAAATTTTGCCACGTCTCCAACCGTCGCCGCCAACGGTTCGTATCGCTCGCGCGGGAAAATCGGATATGATTGCGCTCTCTGCATGTGTGAGTTACGAGGCGTCGCTGACCTAAGCCTACGTCGTCCTAGATGACATGGGTAGATGAGCCATCACATCGAAGATTTCGGCACACACGGATTTAAGTCGACTACGGAAGAGTACAATAGAAGGTTCAGCATTTCTCCGGCTTACAAATCGAAGACGGAGAAAAACCTTGCAGGGTTCTTTGGGAGGACTACAAGATGTTGCTTGACGATTTGCCGACATCCATCTAGACGGAGCATTCCACGTGAAGAGGCAAGACGGCGCAAGATCTCGGAGTTCTCCGGGGGCTACTGTTGGGGAATGCTCTATGGGTATCCTTATAGCATGTCTCTTATCCGGCTAACCCAGGTGGCCCATAGTCGGTAGCATGGCCTACGGCCTGCTGGGCAGCCCAGTTAGGTGGATCCAGAAGGGAGGCTTATGCCGGATAAAGGAAGGCTATGGTGGAGTCACCAACGTACCCGGAGCCTTGGAGTACAAGATACACAAGACTAGTAATAGACGGTGTAGGACTCTGTAACCTGTCCGTCTAGGACTTTTCCCTGTAACCCTAGGACCTGGCGACTATATAAGTCGGGCCTATGGGAGCCTTTAGGGCACAACTTCACACAACCTCGCACAGCGAACCTATCTCTGTAACTCGGCAGTAGTAGGATTCCGCCACCGTCGTGGGATCTGAACCTGGGTAAGCTGTGTTACCTCGTACCCGTCAACCGTCCGCCTTACCCCACGTCTCTAAACACGCACTGTGAGGACCCCTCCATGGAGTACTCGTTGGCAATACCACGACAGTTGTGGTTAGGCATTTTGCACCCATGCAAAGCTAGCCTAGCTCAATGATAGGTGGGCCAGACTGAAAAAAGGAGGACACGGTTTGTTTGGGCTTAGGCCCAACAGACGAGATGAAGTTTATATGGGGCCAGCGCATTTTGTTTACAACAAAGAACGTGTGGTGGTTGGTGCGATAGGGAGAGGGGTGGAGGTCGCGGGTTCGACTCCCATACTCGACCTATTTTTATCGGATTCTCCTAATGGCATGGGTCCTGCCTGCCAGGTCGCGGGTGGGGCCACCCTGCCAGGTCACGGGTGGGTCCTGGCTGCCAGGTTGTGGTGGGACCTAGCTGCCAGGTCGCAATGGGTCCTACCTCCCAGGTTGTTTGGTTGTGGCAAAATACAAGTGGACAAGCCACGTATGCAAAAAAATGATATGTAGACATGACACACATACCCAATTGTTGATGTTGCCGACTAGTCATATCAATAAATCCGAATTTAGACACTATGACAATTTAAATTCGTCATAATAGGCTACAAGTAAGCGCATAAGCTGTATTCTATAGATTATGACGATTTCATTCGATGAAATTACGACAATTCTGATACAAAATGTCGTAAATATACAGGGTTTTGACCTCTTCAAATGATGTATGACCTTATTGTGCAAAATCGTCATAGATCTATGACGATTTCATTATCAGTCACTATAAGAAGGTCACAAGTAAACACATTTTTTGTAGTGCGTCCATGAACCGTGTGGGAACCACATCAGACGAGGTAATGGTCTGGAAATTGGCGTGAACATATGATGACGACTCCGTTGTGGTGTTTAGCACTGCATTCATGCACTACTAAGCGGAAAAATCCCGCACAGATGTATCACCCTAGCCTATAACATCTGCAAAATTCATACTATATTAACACAAGGTTGCGGTTGCTCCAACCTACTCGGGGATTAGACCCGTTCTGGCACTCATGCTAAGAAATACAAAGTGTGTACTCATCAAGTAGTCGGTGGTAGCTCGCCTTGACGTGTTCTCCAAATTGGAGAACTTGATTGGCATATCCGCAATGATAGAACCAGACGCGGCACGGTCCGACTTCACTGCCGCAAGAGCGGTTTTCACTGACTCAAACTCGGCAACTGGCACGTAGCCCTCACGAGCCTTTGCCATCTTGGCAGTTTCGTTCTCTGCATAAGAGGAGCAATCATCAGCACCCGAATCACAAAGCGATTGCGAATAACTCCAATATAAGCACTCACCAACTGAAGCTTTCAGTCGGCCGGCCGCTTCTGCCTGCAAATAACAAAACAAATTAATCATTAGTAAAGATATCAATGACTCGAATCGCCAGTTCCCTGGCGACCCAACCCTCGGGGACTAGGAATACAAATTCTAAGCGCAAAATCGCTAAAACTTCGCGACCGAGCGGTCGGGGACTGGGATTACCTGCATAGCTACGCCTAGCAGGCGATGAATCTCGACAGCACCCGCGAAGGACGCCGGAGCCGTTCCACCGCCCGGAGTCTGCGACGGCGATTTGGTGCGGTTGTCGATGACCTCGGGCACAACGGGCGATTGAGTGCCCATAGCCTTCTTAACGAATCACGGGAAGGAAGCAGGCTTTGCTGCAGGCACCTCGGTCGCCACTTGCTTGGCCTTGACTGGAGGAGCGACCTCTACGGTATCGACCCCTTTGGCGGACGACCCCGTCATCTAAGGTTCTGCCACACCAATATTGGTCGTCGATGCCACACCGACCGTTGGAGGGTTAACCTTCTTCTTTATGGCGCCCGCTTCGGGCGCGTCGACAGCGCCTTCCTTGCTCTTCATGGAAGTTTCCTCTGCCACCACAGTGGGCTTAGCTACGACCTTCGCCACGGTGCCGCGTTGGATCTTCTTTGGGCCGCCCCTATAAGACACGACGATACCTAAGTCGGGCGATCCAAATAAGTGCAAAAAGGTATAAAAGGCAATGACACCAACATTTACTTGGCGACCGGGATTGTTCGTTGCCCGGTGGTGATGTGTGCGGGCTTTTCCAGCTTCGTCCCGATGGGCTGCGATAGCCCCATTTCTAGCAAGCTCATCTGGCACTGCTGCTTTGGCGGGGCCTTCGGGTCGGCCGCGGGTTTGGTTGGCGTCAAAGCCTGCTTGGATCTCTCCTCCATGACGACCACCAGGTCGTTGTCATCTTTGCCTAGGATAGGACTAGCCTCGACCCCACGATGTTTCTGGCCGCATGATTTGCGGGCCATAGAAGGTGGATCGTGCTCTTCTTCGACGGCTTCTCATTCTTCCTCCTCCTCGGCGGACGAGTCTCCTTGTTCCTCCTAGAGAAGCTCTTGTGGAACCTCTTCATCCAGAGGAGGTAGCCATATTGCTCCAGGATCCTAAATGTCAATAGACAGTCGCGCCCGTCAAAACAAATTCATGAAGTGCGACTGGAAAAGAAAGATATCAGAAAATACTTACTATGGGGGGAGCGGCATGTCATCCGGCCTATATGGGGTGAATCTGTCGGCCATGCGGGTGTGTGCCGCCTCCATAATCTTCCTAAGGGTTGTGATGTAATCTTCCACCTTCCATTGTGCCAAATTTTCCCTTGATGGGTCGGCGATCCTGATGTACTCGCACATCAGGGTTGGCGGATACATTAGTGGAACTAGCCGGCGACTAAGCCAGCAGTTGAAGAGGTTGTTTGTTTTCAACCCCTCATCCTCTAGCTCAGTCATTCGGGCGATCATCTCCATGACCACCATCTTATGTGAGCGCGACAGCTCCTTCACCAACAGCCGCCATGGAGTTCTCTGCTCTGCGGTGTATGCCGGGATCGCCACCTCGCCGGCTAGGGTCCATTCCTTGACGTAGAACCAGGACTTCTTCCAGTCATTGGCTGCCTTTTTTGGCAACATTATTTGAAGAAACTAGCTCCAAGATTCACCTGTAAAGTGATGCTTCCAGCCGCCAGCAAGGGCCCTTTCTTGCCCTTGTGACTGGCCCGGCCATGGAACATCTCGAGCCAGAGGGTAAAATGGGGATGACACCCTAGATACGACTCATAGAACACAATGAACACCGTGATCTGCTCAATGCTATGGGTGCCCAGATCGGAGGGCTTGATTTGATAGAAACGGAGGAAGCGCCTAAAGAAGAGGGAGGTGGGGAAACCTAGGTCGCCTTCTAAGTGGCTGACGAACGAGATAAACTCGCTGGGCCGTGGCTTGGTCTCACTCTCGCCGGACGGCGGAGCTCGCCAGTTGCCCTTAGTGAGGATCCCTGTATCCTGGAAGGACTGCATGGTGGTTATGGTTCATTTGGACTTGGACCAAGAGGGAGGCATTAAGTCGAGCTCGCAGAGATCTGAGATGTGGATCGGAAGCGGGCGCGAATGGAGAAGAGAACAAGAACGAGGAGGTCACAATGTGATCCTAATTTTTCTCCTCCACTCGCCATTTATAGCGCCACGTCTCCAATAATCATGGGATTAGTCGTTACTTCGCAGTAAAACCGCCAAACTTACCTTTAGAGATTAACTAACGGCTAGTTTGACCATGCTGACGGTCCAACTTCGGTCGAATTGACCACTCGCTTACTCTAGTCGACTAAGCGGGAGACTTGAAGAAAAATGATTCTCCAAAGCTGCGATTGAAGACTAAAAGCTTTTCCCTTCATTGGGGGAGTTTGTCACCGATTCGGCTAGGCGTCCACCTGGATCTGCATATTCCGACTACCAAGTAGACTCCTGCGCCGAACCCCTGGCGCACTTGGGGAATAATGATGGGGATATGCCAATCAGGGTATCCATGAAGGCAGGAAGCGACTGGTCCAAGATAGTGTCGAGCGAGGCAGTAATGACGGCGACTGGATAGAAGGCTTCGGTGAAGATTGGCGACTGGACGCGAAGGCTCAGGATTAAAGCTAGGCCTAGTCGGATTATTTAAACTCATGAAACCCCTTACTGTTTCAGTTGAGATCCTGTAAAACCCTAGCGAGGCACCCCTATATAAACCTCCCTAGGATTCCCATCACACTCACGAGCTATTAGCTACCCCATCTTTGCGACTCGTCGCCCTTATTCCAAGCTATCCTACCTTGTAGTTCATTCGCCATCAATACAAACAAGCATGAACTAGGTCTTTACCCTACGGGAGGAGAATCTAGGTAAGCAATGTGTCTAGCTCCAAATCTTGATCCGCAGATGGCAAATATCTTTTGCCCTGCTTCGAACCAATCGCTACCCGTGGTAGTGACTTCCGTGGCCATTCCCACGACAAACGGGCCACAGCCAGGGGGGCAGGTGCTTGTGAGGGCAACGGTTGTGTGTCCATGGCAGTGTGTGCTAGGGATTGGTGGAGGCTAGTACTAGAGTATTTGGATGGTGGGGCCGGGCAGGACACCACACAGACAAGCGGGCAGTCCATGCCCCTGCAAACCGAGCTCAACTTTCGGCCCGGTTTGCGAGTGAGCGTTGGGTCGTGGCCTTAGTCCGGAAGGACGGGATCGGACCCGCGGGGTCTATTTGAGGGGGCCCGTTGGAGTTGGCCTTAGCTAGCTATTCCTGGATCTTAGCTAGCACACATTAACAAATAAAAAAATTGAAGGGAGATGATGGAGTTACTGTGGAGGGAGAGGAGGGTCTGAACGACCTTGTAACTAATTATTTATCTTCATTGTTTATCCCTATGGAAGGTACTGATGTGCAGCATGTTTTGGAGTGTGTGACACCACGTGTTACTGCACAAATGAATGAATTTCTTGCATCTGATTATTCTAAGGAGGAGGTGAAGAAATCTGGTGCCGATGGTATGCCAGAATTTTTTTACAAGTTTTGGCATGAAACTGTGGTAAAGAAGGTGCTACAGGTGTTGCGAGAAGGTAGTATACCAGAGGGATGAAATGAAACTATTGTTGTGCTCATCCTGAAGGTTCATAACGCGATATTATCCTTTGCAATGTTGTATACAAGCTCAGTTCCAAAGTAATTTCCTACCGACTCAAGCTCATCCTGGGGGAGTTGATATCGCCTAATCAATCGGCATTTGTTCCAGGGAAATTAATTTCGCATAATACCATACTAGCCTATGAGTTGTCACATTATATAATAAGGAAGAGAAAAGGGAAGGATGTGTACATGGCACTTAAATTGGATATGGGCAAGGCTTATGATGTGTGGAGTGGCCGTTGTGGGAAGGAATGATGAGGCATATGGGTTTTAATAATATATTTGTAAAATTGGTTATGAAGTGTGTTTCTATGGTGTCATATCGGTTCCGTGTAAATGGGGATCTTACTGATGCGGTGCAACTGGGAAGAGGATTACAGCAGGGGGATCCAATCTCCCCATATCTTTTTCTTCTATGTGCTGAAGGTTTTTCTGCTCTAATGGCAAAAGCCGAAAATGATGGATTAATTCGTGGCATCAAACTAGCGACAGGTGCACCTTAGGTTAACCACCGCTTTGTTCGCTGATGATTCCTTATTGTTACTTGATGTCGTGGTATTGCACGACAGATGCTATTAGGGGTAGCTTACGTAGAGGGAGCAAGGCTATGTAGGAGAATCCGGGAGCGAGATTGGTCACACGATGTACCCAGGTTCACGTCCCCTCGGTGGAGGATCGCTACGTCCTGCTATCAATCTAGTATATGATCATAGATTGGTTTACAGGGAAGCCGCCGTAGGCGGGGGGGAGAATGTTCAAGGAGTGGAGACCATCAATTCCATCTTGCAAGACTATGAGGAGGGGTCTGGTCAAATGATTAATCGCGAGAAATATTTAGCGATATTCATCTCAAATTATAATAGAACACTAGTGGAAACGAGGTCTTTTGTTGATCCCGAAAAGGGGCTCTAACACCGGTTCTTCTACGAACCGGTGTTAAAGGGGGGCCGTACCAGCGTGGCCCCTGTGGCAAAAAAGGAGCCCCCCCTTTAACACCGGTTCGTGCCACGAACCGGTGTTAAAGGTCCCTGCACCAGTGGCCCGCGCACCACCCCCCTTTAACACCAGTTCGTGGCATGAACCGGTGTTAAAGGGGGGGGGGCTATATAAGACACCACCCCAGCCCACACACACCCCACTCTTCCATTCTTTCACATTTTGGAGCCTAGCAAGAGGGTGTGAAGAGTGCTAGTTTGTGTTTTTTTCATATGCACTAGAGGTGTTCGGTGAAATGCCCGAGAGCTCAAAATAAGCTTTCTTGTTGCTCTTTCCGTCTCGGTCGAGGTCGGCAACTATAGTTTCATGTGTCATTGATGTACTGTATATATAAATGGTCATCTACCTATTATTTTTTGATATATACTACATATTAATGTAGATGAATCAGCAATGGATGTACGGTGACCGCCGCACTTCCGAGTACATTACGGGCCTCCAAAATTTCATCGTTGTGGCTAATGCAAACCGTGGTCACAATGGTTTTATGTGATGTCCGTGTGTTCACTGTCAGAACAAGAAAGACTACTCAAATACTAGAACCATTCACGCCCACCTGCTTCGATCCGGTTTCATGCCCAGCTATAATTGTTGGACCAAGCACGGAGAAAAAGGGGTTGTGATGGAAGACAACGAAGAAGAAGAGGATGATGAAAACTATCATAATATGTATCTTGAATATGATGATAATGCAACGGAGGTAGATAATGAAGATCAAGAGGGAGCAGATGGGCCCGCTGATGACGATCTTGGTCGGGCCATTACTGATGCAAAGGAAGAATGTGAAACTGAAAAGGAGAAGGAGAAGCTGGAGCAGATGTTAAAGGATCACAAAACATTGTTGTATCCAACTTGCGAAGATGGCCACAAAAAGCTAGGTGCCACACTGGATTTGCTGCAATGGAAGGCAGAGAATGGTGTGACTGACAGCGCATTTTCAAAGTTGTTGGTAAAAATAATGAGTTGCCTGACAGTACATACCAAGCAAAGAAGGTTGTCTGCACTCTAGGATTAGACGTGCAGAAGATACATGCCTGCATTAATGACTGCATCCTCTACCGCGGTGAGAAGTACGAGAATTTGGATGCATGCCCGGTATGCACTGCACTGCGGTATAAGATCAGACGAGACGATCCTGGCGATGTTGAGGGCGAGGCCCCTAGGAAGAAGGTTCCCGCCAAGGTTATGTGGTATGCTCCTATAATACCACGGTTAAAACGTCTCTTCAGAAATAAAGAGCATGCCAAGTTGTTGCGATGGCACATGTAAGACCGTAAGAAAGACGCGATGTTGAGACACCCCGCTGATGGGTCACAATGGAGAAAAGTCGAGCGAGAGTACCCGGACTTCGCACGTGACGCAAGGAACTTAAGGTTTGGTCTAAGTACAGACGGCATGAATCCTTTTGGTGAGCAGAGCTGCAGTCACAGCACCTGGCCTGTGACCCTATGTATCTATAACCTTCCTCCTTGGTTGTGTATGAAGAGGAAGTTCATTATGATGTCAGTGCTCATCCAAGGCCCGAGGCAACCCGGCAACGACATTGATGTGTACCTAAGGCCATTAGTTGAAGAACTTTTACAGCTGTGGGCCAAACCAGGTGTACGTATGTGGGATGAGCACAAAGGGGAGCCATTTGACCTACGAGCATTGCTTTTCATAACCATCAATGATTGGCCTGCTCTTAGTAACATTTCAGGGAAGACAAACAAGGGATACAATGCATGCACACACTGTTTAGATGATACTGAAAGTGTATATTTGGATAAATGTAAGAAGGTTGTGTACCTAGGGTATCGCCGATTTCTTCCGAACCTGCATCTAGTAAGAAAGAAAGGCAAGCATTTCAAACGTCTGGCAGAACCCCGGAGGAAGCCTGTCCTCCGTACCGGTGAGGAGGTATTTGGTATGGTCAAGGACCTAGAAGTAATCTTTGGAAAAGGTCCTGGCAGTCTATCTGTTCCGAATGACGATGCCGAACACGCGCCCATGTGGAAGAAGCAATCTATATTTTGGGACCTACCCTATTGGAAAGTCTTAGAGGTCCGCTCTTCAATCGACGTGATGCACGTGACGAAGAATGTTTGCGTGAACCTGCTAGGCTTTCTAGGAGTGTATGGGAAGACAAAAGATACACCGGAAGCACGATAGGACCAGCAACGTCTGAAGGCCCCTGAAGAGCCTATGCATCCTGAGAACGAGAAGGGTAAACGATACCACTTAACTCCTGCCAGCTACGCTCTTACCAAAGCAGAGAAGGAAATCTTTTTTGAATGTCTGAGCAGTATCAAGGTCCCGTCTGGCTTCTCGCCGAATATAAAGGGAATAATAAATATGGCAGAGAAAAAATTCCAAAACCTGAAGTCTCATGACTGCCACGTGATTATGACACAATTGCTTCCGATTGCATTGAGGGGGCTTCTACCTGAATATGTTCGAGTACCCATTGTGAAGCTATGTGCATTCCTCAATGCAATATCTCAGAAGGTAATCGATCCAGAAAGCCTACCAGGGTTACAAACAGATGTGGCCCAATGTCTTGTCAGCTTTGAGTTGGTGTTCCCACCATCCTTCTTCAATATTATGACGCATCTCCTGGTTCACCTAGTAGAAGAGATTGCCATTCTCGGTCCTATATTTCTACACAATATGTTCCCCTTTGAGAGGTACATGGGAGTCTTAAAGAAATATGTTCATAACCGTGCTAGGCTAGAAGGAAGCATCTCCAAGGGCTATGTAACAAAGGAGGTCATTGAGTTCTGTGTTGATTTTATTCCTGACCTTAAGGCGATTGGTGTTCCAGAATCACGACATGAGGGGAGACTGCGTGGAAAAGGCACCCTAGGATGTAAAGCAATGATATGTAGGGACGGGCATTCTCTCAATCAAGCACACTACACGGTTTTACAAAGATCTATCTTGGTTTCCCCGTATATCAATGAACACAAGAATTTAATACGCCTCAAACACCCGGGGCAGTCTGATGAATGGATTATAAGTGAATACATGGCGAGTTTTGGCGGCTGGCTGCAAAGACTTCTCACGAATAACACCACTGTTGGGGATCAGCTGTACTTGTTGGCCAGGACACCATCTTCGACTGTATGTACTTTCCAAGGGTATGAGATAAATGGGAATACATTTTACACGATAGGCCAAGATAAAAAGAGCACCAACCAAAATAGTGGTGTCCGCTTCGATGCAAGAGAAGACAATGGGCAAAAGACCACGTATTATGGGTTCATAGAGGAGATATGGGAACTTGACTATGGACCTAATTTTAAGGTCCCCTTGTTTCGATGCAAATGGGTCAAGCTAACAGGAGGAGGGGTTGAGGTAGACAAGAAGTACGGAATGACAACGGTGGATCTCAACAATCTTATGAAGAACTTAGACGAACCATTCGTCCTAGCCAATGATGTGGCTCAGGTTTTCTATGTGAAGGACATGTCCTCCAGAGCAAAAAAAAGAAAAAATATGCAAACGAATACATCATATGATGAGCCAAAGCGTCACATATTTCTTTCAGGGAAAAGAAACATCATGGGAATCGAGGACAAGACAGACATGTCAGAAGATTATAATAAGTTTGATGAAATTCCGCCCTTCACAGTGAAAACTGACCCAAGCATTCCGTTAAGTAAAGAAGATGCTCCATGGTTACGTCTGAAGCGATCATAAGGAAGGACATATGCCAAGAAGTTCATGCTCATATTATGTAACTCTAGTTCATGTTTTTAATATTAATACATGTCTTGAGTGTTAGTCATGTTTTGTGGATGGACCGGGACTATGAGAAGAAGTTGTCCCGATTCGTACTTACCATTAAGATCTGATCTCCAAACGCGCGCGGTCACATATTAGGGAGTGCCTCTATGACCAGTTTCTTGGAGATGCCGGAGGACTAGGCTCCGTCGGCATCTCCCTGAAACTGGCCGTAGTGGTTTCCTGCTCTCGAAAACCATCTTGCAGCTTTGTAACTTCTCTAACTAGATCAATACACCTGGGAGCTAACTAATTTCACATATTAGGGAGTGCCTCTATGACCAGTTTCTCGGAGATGCCGGAGGACTGGGCTCCGTCGGCATCTCCCTGAAACTGGCCGTAGTGGTGTCCCTGCCTCAAACTGGCTGGAGGACTGGACTCACAAGGATGCCTATTTATAGTACAAGCAGCTCGACATAGTGTTGACACTTACGAAATAATGTCGACACTCACCCCTATTATTAGTGCTGACTCGTGTTTTGTCCCGGATGGTGTCTCCAACCGGGACTAAAGGTTCATCTTTAGTCCCGGTTGGTGTCTCCAACCGGGACTAAAAGTTCATCTTTAGTCCCGGTTGGTGACACCATCCGGGACAAGGTACACGCCGCACGACATAATGTCGACACTCACCCCTATTATTAGTGCTGACTCGTGTTTTGTCCCGGTTGGTGTCTCCAACCGGGACTAAAGGTTCATCTTTAGTCCCGGTTGGTGACACCATCCGGGACAAGGTACACGCCGCACGACATAATGTCGACACTCACCCCTATTATTAGTGCTCTCCAACCGGGACTAAAGGTTCATCCCGCCATTTTTTCCCGCCATTTTTCTTCCCGCCAGATCTTCTTCCCGCCATTTTTCTTCCCGCCAGTTCTTCCCTCTAGTTCTTCCCGCTAGTTCACTATATATATGTAGGGGGTTGGCCTCCATTGTCATTGCACATCTCTAGACTCATATCTGCAACCTCATCACTCTTTCCCATGGCTTCCACCGTAGCACTAACCCCCAGGGAGGCGGAGGCTCTTTGCGCCTCGAACTACCCCTGCCCGCAGGGCTACTGTGTCCCCGTCGGCTGGATGCTGAGCGTCGGAGGCGTGTCGGTTCCTCCTGTCCCTCTAGGTGTGGCGCGCCGGATGGCCATCACGAACCACTACTACTTCGAGCTCACGCCGGAGCAGCGGAGGAATCCCAGATGGCATCCCGACTATTTCCCTACTTGGGAAGCCTTCTTCATGGATCGGCATGAGAGGGCGCTCGCCAGGCACGAGGAGGACGGCCCACCTCCTCCTAACTTCAACGAGGCCGGCCGTCGGCTATGGTGGCGCGGTCGGACTCTCCAGAGCGTCATGGCCTATGACACTGCCGCCGACTCTAACCCCCGTCTGCGCTACCCTCAAGTCCAGCCCACGCGCTACCCTCAAGTCCAGCCCACGCGTACTCTCCAGAGGTTCAATTACGGCGACCCCGACGACGACAGCGATGACGGCGGCGGCGAGTACGACGACTACAGTGGCGAGTATTACAGGTGTAGGCAGGAGCATGACTGAATCACTCCAACATTCCGAAACAAGTTCGGCCGATTGTTACTTAATCTGGCCATGTATCTTAATTTTCAGTTCTTTTATGTATCTTAATTTTCAGTTCCAGTTCGGTCGATTGTTACTTAATCTGGCCATGTATCTTAATTTTCAGTTCTTTTATGTATCTTAATTTTCAGTTCTAGTTCGGCTTTATGTAACTGTCTCAAAATGACCTATCTCATTCGAGGTTTCTTGGCTTTCGGGTCAAATGACCAATGTTATGGCTAGAATCAAGGCATAGTTTGTGATAATATGGCCATATTGTGCATACATGTGCATCATGGAATGGCAAACAATGTTGCAAGAGGAAGTTTTACTTTTTATCGCACCAAAAAGGCATTTTCCATTTTCCGAGCATAAAAACGGACGGTTTTGTGAAGCAACCACCAAATGGCTAATTCAAAAAACCACCAACACATTTTACAAAAATACTAGACCACCTTATATGCACAATGTACCAACAGGGGGATCTGAAACTTTTTCGTCCACCTCTGGTGAAAAAGACAAATTCCTACCGAATCGGCAGGAAGTGGGTCACATATGAACTACAAGTACATGATATGATGCTCATGATTTTTTACAAAAATCATTTTTAGGTTCACAATATGCTATTTTATCAAAAAACAATGCAAGTTGAGCGAGGCTTGGTGAGATTCAAGTGTATACAAAAGATGCGACATTTAAATATCCAATCAATTCAAAAATGTTAATACAAAATATGCGACATTAAAATATGATTTGATCTAATAAAAATCATTTTTTAGATGCTTAATATTTCTTATGTTCAAAGTTTTAGGATTTAACAATTTATTTTTGTTTGAATTGAATAATCAAAATTTATATGTAAGTGTTTTAATTATTTTAAAAAATTTCATGTAAAGTAAATATAAAATGATTTACATGAATGGATAGATATTATTTTTCTAAAAATTATGATATATTATTCATATTTTTCTGAGTTGAAATGAAAAAGATATGAATTTTCTAAATTCATATCATATTTTTTGAATTAAAAAAGCCCCTTTAAAGCATGAAATAAATGCCCCCCCCCTTTAACACCGGTTCCAGACAGGAACCGGTGTTAAAGGGGGGGCATTTATTTCGTTTCCCGCGCGCACCACCCCCCCCCCCCCTTAACACCGGTTCGGGGCTGGAACCGGTGTTAAAGGGGGGGTGTGTAATAAATACGCGCGCGAAACGAATTACCCCCCCTTTAACACCGGTTCCAGCCCCGAACCGGTGTTAAAGGGGGGGTATTAAATGCGCCATCCCCTTCGCTCCTTTCTTCCCCCCAGAGCCAGATCGCCACCGCCCAGAGCCCCGAACCCCTCGCCGTCGTCCTCGCCACCGAAGCCCTCCAGCCCTCGCCGTCGCCGCCCTCGCCACCGCGTGCGCGCCACCGCTACCGCGCGCGCGCCACCGAAGCCGAGGACCGCCACCGCCACCGCGCGCGCGCCACCGAAGCCGACGACGACGCCGGCGCCTACAAGAACCCCGACGCCATGGTGAGCTAGCGGACCGCGCCTGGTCGTCCCCTCTGTTTCCTCCCCTTCTCTGTTTCGTCGCCGGCGTCCCCCTTTGCAGGCTGCGCTCTGCCACGTCGCCGGCCGCCTCTATCCGGTCCTCTGTCCGCCGTTGCAGCTGCCCGTCGCCCCCGTGCTCGCCCGTTGCCTCCCCGTGCTCGCCCCCGTGCTCGCCCCCGTGCTCGCCCGTGCCTCCCCGTGCTCGCCCCCGAGCAGTTCCTCGCCGGAGTCGGCCTCCCCACGCGAGCTCTCTCGCGAGCGCGTCCACGGATTGGGGCCCACCGAACAGATGTACCAAGATGAAATCGAACCCCTCCGAACAGATGTACCAAGATGAAATCGAACAAGCTTTATAGAAAGTATGATTTCAAACCATTGTACTTATTAGTAGTAGCTAGGATCAAATCGGACACGAGGACAGCTTTGACGTGGTAGCTCGCGTCATCGGGTGTGGTGGGCAGGAGCGGCTACGCGAGCGTGTCCACGGATTGGGGCCAATGACAGGGAAGTGGAGGGGATGGGTCAGGGAGGTGGATTCGTCGGGGAGGCCCAGGGCCCAGGCGCGGTACGGGGACGGCCTCCCCTCTCGGCTGCGGGGGCGGCCTAGGTGGGGTGCAAGCTCCGGTGGTGGCCATGGGGTGCGAGCTCGCGATGTGGCCTAGGTGGGGTGCGAGCTACGATGTGGCATCCCCCCTCGGTCTGGGGCCTATCTTGGGGACATCCCCTCCACATTGTATCTGTTCCGCCAAGTTGTTTTCCGTCGCTATAATGTTTGCCTTGGCCTCCTCTTTCGAACAACGCCCGTTTTAGGTAGGCCGCATCACGCTACCTCGCGCTCCCTAGGTCTCTCTCCAACGCCGCCAGCCTCCGGTCAGCCACTGTAGCTAGCCCCTCTCATATGCATCCGAGATTTCTCCGAATTAGGGTTTGGACCCCTCGGAACTCGTTTAAAATGATCAAGCATCCTTAGGGTTTTAATTTCATTTGTGTATTTTTGTATGAATAATATGTATATTTTTCTATGAATCCAAGTCCACTTGAATGTTTACACTCTTACTCTAGATAATATTATTGTTTTAGAAACTATGGATCCACTTAGTAGAAACCTTGAAGAAGAAGAAATAATGGAGAACATTATTGATGAGGACACCTCACAATATCTGAACTTGGAGGGACATGATGACGACAGCTCAAGTACTAGTCATGGAGAAGATGAAGACTCCGGTGAACGCAATTTAATGGTTACAAAGTCCGGCGAGGTATATGCATTGATTAAGCCTCTGCTGACTTCCACAAACAATCTTCTTCTACATGTATTAATTAACGCTTCTTTCTTCTTTTAGCCCTCTGGATCTACCAGCCAGTAACCATCTTCTTCTACGAAAAAGAGCAAGCGAGGCGCGAGCCAGCGGTTGAAAGATCGTGCAAAGTTCACGATCGAAGCAGTCCGTGTTGATGGCAGGCCGATGGAGCCCAAGAAGGCCGCAGACAAATTTGTACGTCAGGCTGGAGTTCTTGTTAGGGACCAAATCCCAATCACAATTGAAAATTGGAATAAGCCAAAGAAGGGCGACAGTACCTTTGTCGATGACAGATCCAAAGAAACGCTTTGGAATTCGTTGTTGGTAAATTTCACCCTTCCGCCAGAGGAGGATGAAAATAACCCGGTTATAAAGGAAAAGGTCAAAGAGTGGACTCTAAAGAAGATGGCTGACGCTTTCCGCAACTGGAAGACAAAATTGAACAAATTTGTCAAATCTGGCGAGACTCCAAATTTCGAAGACGCATATTATGCGAAGATAAGACCTCACTGGCCCGAATTTGAGACATATAAAAAAAGTGCTATAGCTAAAAAGAGGTCAGAAACCAATACGCTTAATGCCCTGAAGAAGGAATATCACCAGAGGACGGGGTCAGGTGGCTACATATCTCAGAGGCCTAAGTGGGAGGAAGCTGAGAAGGCCCTGCGCGAGAGAGGGATCACACCCCAGACAGATGGGTGGGACCTACGTGCAAAGACTTGGTTCTACGGAATCGGGGCAAGGTTGGACCCAGAAACAGGATTGTGTATCTTCCCAACCATCCTTGCCAAACCCGTCACTGAACTCATCACGGCATACGAGGAAACATCCGCCAGGACCTTCCATCCCGACGGAGAGAATGACCATCTCACACGCGCCATCGGTAAAAAAGAACACCCTGGACATGCACGAGGCACAGGGGGTATGACGTGGAAGGATGGGTTTGCCGACTGGAGCGACTCTTACAGATGGCGCGGCAGAAAAGAAAAAGAGCGTACAGAGCAGATGACACAGATAGAACATGCACTTGCGGCGCTGCAGGCGCAAGTGAATGCACACCAGAGCCATCAAGCTACCGGCCCATCTCAGCGGCACGAATAGCCTGCATTGGAAGCTGCCCGCAGCCCAGACTCTGCGCGGAAAAGCAGTGTGGCTTCCACGGAGAACGTGCAGCCCACGCTTGAAATGACGGGTCCTCGATACCCCGTGGATGAGATCACGGAGAGCGAACACGCTGAGCTGCATGTGAGATTAATGGGCTTATCCATTAAGGTGGCTGTCGGCTATGCCTTACCTCCTGTAGCTGGTGGAACTTACCACTGCCGACCGATTCCAGATGGCTATGCTATTGTCGGGGTGGATGAGGTTGTGAAGGAATATGAGGAAGCACAGCTTGACCATGCTACAGGTGAAGGGGAAACTCAACTCAAATTTGCAGTGAAAACAACCATTCTTTGGAAGAAGGAACACATTGTGCTTCCAAATTGGAGGTCACTGGCACCCCCGCCGTCTCCGCAGCGTCAGCAGTCTGAGCCGCTTCAGCTATCTCCTGCGCGGCAGCCATCTCCGGCGCGGCAGCCATCTCCGGCCCGTCAGCCATCTCCTGCGCGGCAGCCATCTCCAGCCCGTCAGCCATCTCCTGCGCGGCAGCCATCTCCGGCCCGTCAGCCATCTCCGGTGCTTCAGCCATCTCCTCAGCGTAAGCGGAAGAGCACTGCCACGAGGAGCATCAGTAGCACTGCCACAAAGAAATCCGCAGGAAACCGTACGCCAAAGAGTTCAAAAAACTACGTCCCGCAGCCTTCCGCCAAGCCATTGCCGGTTTTACCGTGGAATCGCAGCGACGAGGAGACCAATAGGATCTCGGAAGAACAGGTCAAGAAATTCTTTGCACCTAGACGGGCCGAGCCAAAGGAGAAAATAGATCCGGCGGTGGTGGAGAAGTTTTACAATAATCTTTTGAAACCTGAAACCCCACTTGTGCCGAACTACGAGCGCCAGATTTTGAAGGCGGATGCAAGGTGCCGTAGGGAGACTGAAAGTAGCAGTCGTGAGGCACCCCAGAAAACAGTTCCCATGCTCGGAGAGCAGGAAAACCAATCATGTGCCCCGCTCCAAATGTTCGACACACGAGACGCTCCTCCCGTAAATGATTACGAGGCAGAGCTACAAAGAAAGGCCAATAAGATGGGAATGACTTACATTGCATACTTGAACGTCATGGGAGACAACTTTCCCAAATGCGATGCCAACCCCATACATCCATGGAAGTATGGGAAGAATATCGTCAAGAAAGAGGAGCTCAAGACTCTACCAACAAAGATGCGAAAATTGCACAAGTGGTACCTTCATTTCTGCAAGACGAGAAAGGTAGAATGGATCACGGCGCATATAAGAGATGATATTTTCTTCTGCGGAGATGACGCGATTGACTTCAACATTCAAGACTTGCATTTTCTATTCAATCAGAAGGAACTCGACAAAGCTGCCATCAGCCTTTATTGTGTGTAAGTACTATTTCTATAATTTATATCTCATCTCATTCACTTTATTAATTGCATGTATATATATATGCTCACCATATATGTATATACTATTATGCAGGAAAAAGGTTATGGAATGTAGGAAAGGAGGCCCTTTTGACATTGGGTTCGTTGACCCAAATAGAGTTCATGAAGAAGTGGTAGAAACCAAACCCGGGCAAATAGAAGATTACTTGCTAACGTCTTTACTGAGACAACAAACCAAAAGGGAAATACTATTGCCTTACAACTTCTCGTGAGTACTGTTACCCTCTCTCTTGTACATATTCTATTTCAGCTTACTCGATGTTAAGTGTAACTGATGATGAGTTATGCGTGCGTAGGTTCCACTTTATTCTGCTAGTCATTCAACCCGACTCAAGAAAAGTCCTTGTCATGGACTCGTTACGAAAAGAAAAAGAGATATGGGCAAACTTTAGAGAAATGCTCCAGAGGTAATTTCAATCATATTATCACACTAGATCGGCAACTTTCGTAATAATAAGTAATTAATTACTCCTTTATCCATTTTCTTCGTCGGACAGGGTTTGGAAAAGGTTCACGGGCAGGGCCGTGGGTGAATGGTCAGAAGAACTAAAATTCGTAGACCAAAATGTAAGTAATACTAGCTAGCTTCCAATTCCATTATATCATGCTTTATTGATTATTATTTGATTGAACTCTCTATTCTCGTAAAGTGCGCGCATCAGGGACATGGCAATAACTTATGTGGGTACTATGTTTGCGAATTCATTCGCAACACGATATGTGCGACGGGCCAAGCCGCACTAGAACAACTTAGAGTAAGTAAACAAAGTCCACAACATTATTTTACTACCATCAATTGTGTTGAGTGTTATTCTTATATATATATTGATGACCCATTCTTCATATATATTCAGATCGAACGGATGCGGGACCAACTCCTACCATTTGAACGCATACGAGCCATTCAAGAGGAATTGGTGGGGTTCATACTTGATGAGGTCGTCACGCCTGGCGGAGAACTCTGATATCCACCAAAATGAACGATGAAGATGTATGTGCCGATGACGATGTATGTGCCGATGACGATGTTTGTGTATAATAATAGTTGCTTAATTATTCATGTACTCGTATGTGCCGATGACAATTTATGTGTATACCGCTCCCGATCGATTCCCCCTCGCTCCCCCCCTCCCGCAGAAATACGCCCAGAACGGGGCAGAGGCAGAAGTCTGCCGCGGCAGAGATTTAGGCCATTTTCCTGCCGCGGCAGGAAAACGGCCTAAATCTCTGCCGCGGCAGAAGAACCTTTAACACCGGTTCCAGATACGAACCAGTGTTAAAGGGGGGGGGGGCTGAGGCCTGCGGCAGCCCCACGTGCGCCACCCTTTAACACCGGTTCGTATAAGAACCGGTGTTAAAGGGCCCCCCCCTCTAACACCGAACCCTCAACAGCGGTTGGGGAACCGCTGTTAGAGGGCCCTCCCAACCGGAGTTAAAGGGGGGGGGGGGGCTGCACTAGTGGAAGTATAAAAAATACCCTGCTGGAAGCTCTAGGATTGGGAGTCGAAGCTACTGAAGGAAAATATCTCGGACTGCTGACTTATATTAGTCGTTCTAGGAAGAAATGCTTTTCTGATATTAAGGAGAAGATTTGGGAGAAACTACAAGGTTGGAAGGAGAGGATCAGTCTATGGCCGCAAAGGAGCAAGCTATTCCCACTCATGCAATGGCATGCTTTGATCTCTTGAAATCATTGTGTGATGAGATTAGCCAGCTGGTTTGTCGATATTGGTGGTCACAAAATGATGATGAGAAAAAATGCATTGAATTGAATGGGAAAAGATGAAAATACCCAAGTAAAATGGAGGTTTGGGATTTAGGGATTTGTACTCCTTTAATCTCGCTATGCTAGCACGACAATGCTAGAGACTGATCCAAGCTCCTGAATCTCTTTTAGCTCAATTGCTTAAAGATAAATATTTTTCCAATGGGGACCTTCTTGCTGCAAAGCCAGTGGTGGGGATGAGTTATGTGTAGAGAAGAATTTTAAAAGGCCTCAAAGTGTTTAAAGAAGAATTATTGGGAGGACTGGTGACGGATCAAGAGTGAATATATGGCAAGATCCTTGGCTCCCGAGGGGTGTTACAAGACGACCATCAACACATCAGGGGGACTTTGAGTTAGAGATGGTTTCTGAGGTGATTGACGCCTCAACTTGTACATGGAACCAGGACCTGATTGCTCAGAATTTGCACCCAGATGATGTGTCAGTTATTCTCAGCATTCCACTACGTGATCAAACTGAGGATGTTTTTTGCCTGGCACTTTGATAACCGTAGTATTTTCTCTGTGGAATCAGCATACAAAGTACATGTGGATATGCTGAAACAAGAACAGAATTTCCAAGTTGGACATGATTCTGAAGCTTCACCGAATAAATATGAGGTTTGCAAAAAAATCTGGAAAGTGCAATGTCCACCCAAGGTCCATCATTTTGTTTGGCGGTTAGCTCACAATAGCCATCCTTCATATATGAACATTGCTCGGTGTGGTGTCGATTTAGATACGAGATACACAGTGTGTTACTGGCTATTTGAGGACGGTGGTCATCTGTTCCTTAACTGTAAGTTTGCCAAGCAGACGTGGAGGGCTTTGCACCTTGAAGATGTACGTATGAAATTATTACCATGTCAGTTGGCAATAGAGATGATGGAGGAGGTTTTAAACTTATCAGAGGAGGAAAAGATTTTGTCTATCTCATTGATGTGGAACGGGTGGCAAAAACAAAACAAAGGTAACCATGGAGAAAATCATCAGAGTGTGGACAGTTTTCAATTTACTGTTTGTAGACATGTTTGGATTACATATCTAAAAAAGAAAGAGGCAATGTAGTCTAACCAGATCAATCAATGGAAAGCTCCAATAGCTGATTTTGTTAAGGAGAATGTGGATGCCTCTTTCCGATAAAACACACGAAGTGGAGGCTGGGGTGTCATTGGCAGAAATAATATGCCTGAAATTTGCGTGGAAGCTGCAGGTCCTCTTCATATGATGGCTGATGCCTTGCACGGTGAAGTAAATGCTCTGTCTAATGTCATACATATTGCAGACTAAATGGGGATGTACAGAGTTATTTTTGAGATAGGCTATTTTAACCTGAAGCATGCCATGGCGACGTCTGGATACTCCCTCTCACTTACTTTAATTGGTGACATGAAGCTTTAGCTTCAGCTTTATATGAATTTTATAGATACTACTCCCTCCGTTTCAAAAATACAAGATGTTTTAGCTTTGTGAAGCAAATGTATTTAGACTACTTTTAGTATGTAGGTTCACTCAGTTTTGGAGTGAATCTACTTACTAAAACAAGTCTAAATACATTTTCTTCACAAACCTAAAACATCTTATATTTTGAAACGGAGGGAGTAGATTTGTTTAAACTCTCAGAGTTTGTAATAGGCCGGCTCATGAGCTTGCGACTATGGGTTTAGGCGAAGTTCAGGGTCAATATACTATATGGACATCGAATTTCCCTACTTATGTAATCGTATAGTGACCAGCGGTATTGCCATGTCTTAACGGAATATGAGTGTTCCATGTCAAAAAATACCAAAATGTAACATATGTTATTTTATTACTCAAATGTTGAATCTCCGGATGGCAATGGGTACCCGAAACCCACAAACCCGGTGAATATCGGCATTAAATAGGGAGGATTTGCTAAAAGAAACACACAAGGCTTTTAGCGGTAAAAAGTTAGACAAGTCGGGTCTAGTGGGGCGGGTCTGGGGGTGGCAAACCCATACCAGTAGCCCCGCGGACCTGATAAAACATGAGGACTAGCTCACATGTCAATTTCTTGAGGCAAACCCTAAGAGCCCCACCCAGTGCCTCATCACCAGACAGGCAGAGCGCCCTCCACCGCTCCACGACCCCACACACACCCTAACCCAGATTCTCCCATGACTCCACCCCCACTACCGTTCTCTGTCTTTCTTTCCCTCGGGCTTCTCCTGTGCTGCCACATGCCTGCCCGCACCGCTCGTCCTTGCTTGGCACGTCGCCTCCTGCCCACCCTCGCGCTGCCACCCATCTCCCTCCTACCTCCCTCCTATCTCACACTGTCATCAACTGCCCATCTTCTCCTACACCGCTTCACCTCACTGGCAGTCTGGAGACTTCTCCTGCGTCGTTGCTGGCCCGTTGCGTCCATGGGGGAAGATCCACTCAAGGTTGACGAGGGGGACAACTCAGTGAGATGACCCTCTATAGTGAGACTCATTTGATCCACATGTCCATCACCGCCGAGATGTAGATGCCCCTATTCTCGCCACCCATATGTTATGCATTTTCGTGGGTCCATGTCGGGTCCCGCAAACATGGTGTGTCGCAGGTATGGTGAAGAAACGTACCCAACGGTGGGTAGGGAGGGGTGGCGAGGGAGGGGAGAGGTGGCGAGGGCGGGTATGGGGTGCCAGACCTGACCCCGAACGCGGCAGGTGTCATCTGAAGTTGAATCCAAAGTTTACATAATACAAATTGCACAACATATAGTGGTTGGCTCACTTTACAATGAGAGCATAAACAATAATCTTGGGATCCATCAACTCTATAGGGCTTGTTGAGTATATGCTCATGGTCCTAGTCATCCTCACTCGTCAACATAATTGAATGTATTATAAAGTTGCACCACCTATGGTAATAAACCTATCTCTACATACATAAAGGGTATCTTTGGAGGCCATATGGTTTATTTGTGTAAAGCCAATTTCCAAAGAGGGAAATAGACTTGCTAAACACCCATGTGTATACGATGATTGAAGCAACATGGATCAATTTTAGCTTGTTTTCTTAGTAGAACCGTGGATTTCTGGTGTACAAAAGTTCTTTAAGAAATTTAGTGTGAATTTGTTTTGGTCGAAGTCAACGGTGGGGTTGAATTTTTACCATGCGAGTTTACTTTGACCAAAACAAATTTAAACAAAATTTCTAAAACCACTTTTGTACATCATAAATGAACGTTCTACTAGGAAAATAATCCAAAATAGGTTCATATTGCTTAAATCGCCATATACACATAGGTAGGTAGCGATCCACGTAGGTAGTGATTCCACACTCTTTATAAGAGTACGATAAACGTTTCTTTGTCCTACTTCCATAATCATTTGATAAATCAAGCAATATAGGATTGAGTGGTCGAAAATACCACTTAACCTCACTATTCCCATCTAGTGTCAGTACCATGATAAGATTTAACCAACACTATAGATCCTTGGATAGATTTCCTTTTTTGGATCTATCGTAGGTACCATGATAAGATGTACCTGGCATTCCATAGATCAAAACATTTTATTTTCAAAACAAAACAAGAGGAAATTATTTAGAGGGCTTCAATCTTTAGTTGCTCAAATTTCTCATATCCGGGGGCACGACTAATCGATTAGATCATGCCCTCTATAAATGTTGTACACTTCCCCCACACGTCACCATCCGTTCTCTTTGTTATTACTCCAAGCCTAGATCGTGACTTTTTTTTCATACAAGCCCCCTATACATGAGTCAATTATGCCCACAACTATGATGTGAAGATCCCTCTCCAATGGTGGTACCGATGCAAGAGTTTCCCTCTATGTATGACTAAGCCAAATCCAATTTAACATGTGGCTATACTGGAAGCTTTTTCAACTGAAACATGGAAGATATCTTTGAACCAGGGCGGTGGTCCCCCGAAAATCCTGAGTGTGCAGAGCCATTCCAGGATTGCGACCCATATAGGAGATCCAACATACCACTCCATCCATATGAAAACATTTTTATTTTCCTCTATGAAAATTTTGTAGAACACATGCTCTTAACTAGAGCTAAGAAATTTATAATTATTTAACCCCCCATAAATTTCTTTTAGCATACCAATAACATATCACAAAAAATCATAATTTACCTAGGTTTTGAGGTAATATTAGTGTGGATAAACCTAAGTAACTACTTCTGATTATATCTATAATTTTGCAAAGTGCAAGATTGCAAATATACTTGTGCCAAATACCACTTCAAACATAGTTGAAGGATGATTAATGGTATAACTTGCCTTTTTGGATAGAAGAAAACCCAATATTAATTCCTCGATAATTTATCCTTTTCTCAATAGTTTATCCTCGTCACTCCGTGTGAAATTTATTGCAACTAAAATAAAACAATACTATATATAAACATACACACACGAGCATAATAACATTAAAAAATGAAAATTTCAGAAAATATGAAAGGGATTTAAATTTCATAAGTTGTACTCAGTTTAGTCCATACTCTAAAAATTTGCTTTCTTTTCCCGTGCTCTTGTGTGAAACTATCAGAAATGGCCAAACTAGACATAATCATCGGTTCAAATGACCTGATCGTTAACTACCGATGAGCGGGTCCACATAGGGTTTGGCTGCTCTTTGGTCGTTGCATGCTGACGAGTGGGGTCGCAAGGAGACATGTCACATCATACTCTCTCTCGGTTGCCCACTCCAAAATCGACCGGAGAAGCTCCTGCACTGCCCCGCTGCCTCCGCCCACCCCCTCCACCACGCATCTTCTCTCTCTCACCTTCCCTATTTTGTTAGCCGGCGGTGAGACCATTGTGCACCACATCTACCCTACCCACCACTTGGGGACACAATGCGATGGCGGAGGAGGACGGCCTCGGACCCATCAACCGTGAAGAAGATTTGGTCGGAAAATAGCTCATGGATTCCATCTAGGTAAGCTTCCTTATCCACTTGAATGTTCTAATTCGGAAAATATGCAGTATTTGACCATTGCTCGAGTGAATCGTCGCCCATTTTTTCCTAACCTAACTACATCCTTTGTATGAATCAAATAGGATTGATCCAGCGCTTGCTTTTTGGGTGAAAGTTAGGCAAGAAATTAGCAAACCTCATTGAAAGAGCATGTGGGCCCCCATTTGTGGTTTTGGTAATTAATGACAATATTTATGGACTAATGTATGTATTAAGTTTCACTTGTAGAAATTGTCCATTGGCATCGCTTGGAGCATGTGTTGGCTTCAAGATTGATGAAATGAAGAATAATATGCGTTGTGCAAGCTCAAGATGCGCCATCTCTAGAAGATCTCATGTTTGATGCTTGCCATTCTCGGTGATCACGGTTCGATGAATACAAGGTAAAAGAACAGGTTTCCTCATGGTGTATGGGGGAGCAAGTTGCAAGTCTTCATCTAGCAAGCGCAAGGAAGAGGAATCAAGAAAGATGTCCATCTTGAGAAGGACAAGATCGTCTACATCGAGCTCAAGTGGAATGCTCAAGGCAAAGGTATAATCTTGATATGTTTTCCCTTTTGACGGTCTCATGTTGTTAGTTGGGAGACCGTGTAGGGGTTCGTAGCATGGAAAACAAAAAAATTCTACCGCATGAACACACAATCAAGATCTAATCTATGATCAAGCCAAGATCTATCTACTAGATTGTAGCAACGACTCGATAGAATAATAACCCTCGAAGATCCAAAGCGGTTAACGAGAGAAGATTCTCGTGGATGATGTAGTCGTACACTTGACGATCTCAAGATCGCGTAGACGATCCTTCCGGCGCTGCGTTCCGGCAGCGCTTCCGTAGTCGGTCACACGTTCGGTACTCGATGAAGACCTTCCTCTCCCTTGTTCCAGCAGGCAGCGGAGGTTGTAGCACTCTCCTCGTGATTCCGGCAGCACGACGGCGTGGTACCGGAACTAGAGGGGAGATCTCGCAGGGCTTCGCCTTAAGCCGGAGCGAGTATGTTGGACTATGAGAGAGGCCTTGGCGATCTAGGTTTTATAGGCACCAAGGGAGGAAGCTTGGCGGCGGTTTAGGTGTGTAGAAGAGGGGCACCCTAGGCGGCGGCTGCACTTGGAGGTGCAGGCGCCAAAGCTAGGGTTTTAGGTGTGTAGAAGAGGGGCACCCCTGCCCCTTCTTTTATAGGTGGGAGGGAGGCGCCTAGGAGGAGGGAGTCCTCCTCCAACTCCTCCTCCTTGGCCGGCGGGTGGAGGGAGTGGGACTTCCTCCCCAAGTAGGTTTCTTACTCTCCCTCCACCAAGAAAACTTGCCGTTTGAATTTTCAAATTGGCGTTTGACTTTTCAAACTAGGATTTGATTTATCCCTTTATTTTGCTCAGCGATGACACCTAGTACATGATGCAACCATTCCAACTTGTTATGACACATTCATGTACCCTTCCCCTCCGGAGTGCCGGACATTCCGGAACCTTCTAGAACATTCCCGATGAAAACACCGGAACCATTCCCCAACCCCGAAACAGGACTTTCCTTATATGAATCTTATTCTCCGGACCATTCCGGGTCTCCTCGTGATATCCCAGATCCCATCCAAGACTCCGAAAAACATTCGGTCTCTTACTCATCATTCCATAACTACTCAACAACATCAAATCCTTAAGTGTGTCTCCCTACGGTTCGTGAATTATGCGGACATGACCGAGACACTTCTCCGATCAATAACCAATAGAGGAATCTGGAAATTCATATGGCTCGCACATATTTCTAAGATTACTTTGCGATCGAATGAACCACTTACATACGATACCAATTTCCCTTTATCTCATGATAGTTTACTTATCCGAGGTTTTGATCGTCGGTATCTCTGCATACCTAGTTCAACCTCGTTACCGATAAGTACTCTTTTCTCGTTCCTGTGATATGTGATCCCTTGTGAGCTAGTCACATGCTTGCAAGCTAATTGGATGACATTCCACCGAGAGGTCCCAGAGTATATCTATCCGTCATATGGATGGACAAATCCCACTCTTGATCCATGTGTTTCAACCCATACTTTCCAAACACTCAATGCCACCTTTATAGCCACCCAGTTACGGTGTGGTGTTTGATGTCATCAAAGCATCCTTCCGGTGATGGTGATAAGCATGATCTAATGGTCGAAGGAATTAAGTTACTATGTATTAGAAAGCCTATAGCAAATGAACTATTTAAATGACTTGATCTTTATGCTACGCTTAACTATAGGAGTATGTCCATCACATCATTCTCCTAATGATATGACCCTGTTGTTTAATAACATCTCTATGTTCATGATCAGGAAACCATGATCATACATTAACCCACAAGCTAGTTTAACAAGAGGCTTTACTAGGGACTCTTTTACGTTTACAAATCACACAAGTATTAATATTTCCGGTTAATACAATTATAGCATGGTATGTAAACATTTATCATAAGTATGAAGATATGATAATAACCACTTTATTATTGCCTCTTGGGCATATCTCCAACAGACCGGATTTAGGATAGATAGTTGTACTATCAAGAGGGAGTCTTGAGTGAGTAACTCGATCATATCTTTCAGAGAGAGCTCAATCCTTTGCATACTTATCATCATCTCTCTTGGTTGTTATTTGGATCTTTTCCATGTGAGGCTCTAGAGCTTGTGGTAATATTCATGACAAGCTCTAGTTCATCAAAAACGGATTTCCCTTTTGTATCTTATCATGTTTTTTATCTTGGAGGTTTTCCGGTTTCTCACCAAGGGAGGTATCTCACATTATAATACATCAAATATTCTCACTTGGTGGTAACCAATATTATCACTTGGTGGTCACCAAGGGCCAGAAAATCTCTTGTCTTTTCCAACAAAATTGGTTTCATGTCGATCGAAGTATTCTAGCTCGAGTTATTTCCTTTTAAAGATTGCCTTTTATTTGATTTATAAAAAGAAAAAGGGCTTTTTTGGGCCAAGCGATAGTGCTGTATGGTACTACCGGCCGCTATTGCATGCCTCTCCACCTTCTGTGCCGCCCGGTTGCTTTTCTGGCCCAGGCCGGTTATACTGGCCCAACGCGGTAGTACCGCTCGGTCGGGCCGGTACAACAGGGCCGGTCCAGCTGCTAGTATCCATGCCGCCGCCGCTTGCTTCTCTCTGCGCGCGCGATACCGCTTAGCTTTTGCACGGGCCCCTCTCGCACGCACTTCTCCCGCTGCTCCCACGTGCGTCGCCCTGCCCCAATCCCCTGCCGCCCTTCCTCACTAGCTTTTCTTGTGCGCCAAGTCGCCAGCGCTGATGCGCTTCCTGGGACCTAGGCGGTAGTACTGGGCCCATCCGGTACTACTGGCCCAAGCAGAAAATGGCCCAACGGGCAGAATTACCCAGCCCCTTTATAAGCCTCTCCCCTTCTCCTTTTTAATTGATTCTTCTTCCCCTTTTTCCCAAGCTTTGCCCCATTGTTTCAATCCCTCTTGAGCTTGATTTATTTCTTCCCCTCCTATGATTCTTTCCAATATTTGAGTGGAAGATTGAGGAGATCTAGATCTACAATTTGACCAAACCATATCATCTCTTTATGAGTGAATCTTTGGGATCTAGATCTTGGAGGATTTTGTGTTCTCCTTGTGTTCTTCCTCTCTTGTTCCCCCAATAGCTTTAGTAGCTTTGTTCTAACTTGAGAGTGAAGGATTGGAGGATCTTTGTGGTGTTCTTGCTATTTGCATTAGGTGCATCGGTTTGAGTTCTCCTCGGAAGATTTGGTTGGTGAAATCAAAAGAAGCTTGTCCCTCTTGGGCTCTTGGAACCCTAGACGGCTATGTGAAAGTGGTCGGTCTCGGAGCTTGGACATTGGTTGTAAAGCTTCGGCATCGAGTTGGGAGACTCCAAGTGTTGTGGAGGTCTATTCAACAAGTTTGTAAATGTTCCTGTCGCCACCTTGAAGGCCACATTATAGTTGATCGAGTGCTTGCCTTGTGGCGGGTGCTCAGGAGAATAGGGTGGACTCTTGTGGCGTTGGTGGTCTTAGCACCGCACACCCCTCCAATGAGACGTACTTCCATGTTGGAAGGAACTCGGTAAAATATCGTCGTCCCCGCGTGTCTCGGTTATCTCTATACACGAGCTTTTTACTTATGTACTTTACATTGTGGTAGCCTTCGTGCTTGAAGTAATCTATCTTGCTATCACATTGTTGCTTGTCTTCCTTAGCATAAGTTGTTGGTGCACATAGGTGAACCTTACTATATATAGGATTTATGTCATCGTATTGTCGACAAGTACGCCATAGGGGGTCCTAGTGGCGTTGAGAGGATAGGGTGTGAAACGTCGGATCTTCCAGGAGCAGTGAGCACAAGTTTACCCAGGTTCAGATCCGACTGCGGTGATCGGATCCTACTATTGCTAGCAACCCAGAAATATATCGGTGTAAGCCGGATGTTACAGCGGATTATAAGAGAGGTTCGTCTGTGCGAGTTGTGATTGTGGTTGTCGGTATTGTGTTTCCCTAAAGGCTCCCATAGGGCTGGTTTATATAGTCACCAGGACCTAGGGTTATAGGAGACACCTATCCGGCTACGTTACAGAGTTGGTAACTAGATACAACTTGGACTAAAAGTAACACTACAGGCTTGAGTCGGTAACTCTTCTGGGCCTTGTCGTAGTCGGAACTAGCTCCTCCTCTTTATATGAATGGGCCGCCCATGAAGCAAAGCTCTAACCCGTTGGTGGGCCACCCTGGTCAGCGAGTCCTGTGGGTATACCCGGAAAGTATATCCCCAATAGTAGCCCCCGAAAGTCTCCAAGATCCAAAGTCGGATAAATCATCTAGCTTGATGGTTTCTTCGTCTTGAGAATCTTGAAGGGTTCCCGAAAACTTCATTTAATAGTGTAGGATTTCGAGTCTGTTGAGTCGTATATGTTTTGTTCTGACCTTAGTCTTTTCCTTGCTCAGTTTGAAACATGAGCCGGATTTTACAGCGGCGTGCGGGCTGACAACTTTTCAGACCAGGCCCTGTCACTGACAGGAGTCCCATCGACATGACCGTTGGTGGGTCCGCTCCCTACGGAATAGAGCACCGTTTTAATGCTCACACGAGAATCGAGGGGGCGGAGGAGTCGTGAGGAAGCCACCTCCCTCTCTCCTATACGCGTGGCATAAATCGTGCAACTAACGCACGAATCTTGGTGCAGGGACAAACAAAAGAGAGGAGAAAACCCTTCTCTCTCAGAATCATCTCTCCACCACTTCATTCATTGTCTCCTCATGCTCCTCGAGCCCTCTGCAGCCACTCTCATCTACACACCGCGAGAAAATCTCTCCCCCCACCAATCCTTAATCTTCCAAGAGCGATGGCTTCTGCATATGGCTCCAGAGCGGCGGCGGGTACATCGGAGGCGAACGAGAAGAAGATGCGGGGCCTCTGGGTCCAAAGCGTCATGGACGACGCCGATCTCCAGGTCATGGAGGATGAGGGCTTCATCATCATCGGCGCGTGGTGGAGTGCCTCAGGACACGCCATTCCCGCCCCATGCGATGGCGAGCGGGTGATGTTCGACACGCACATCGACAGCGGCCTCAGCCTACCACCGTCGGACTTCTTCATCGAGGTCCTCAAATATTACGGTGTGCAGCTCCTATTCTTCCTCCCAACTCCCTGCTAGAGCTTAGTACTCATGCATCCTTGTGCGAGGGTTTTCTTGGCATTAGGCCAAGTCTCGCCCTTTTCCGGTACCACTATGGTACCCGGAAGAACTCCATCAGTGTCGGTGTTCCCTACACCACTGTCACTCTTAGCTTAGTCCTTAGGAGAAACCGAGTATATCCTAGGATTAACGCTAGTGAATCCGTCAAATGCTGGGCCGGAACTTTCTTCTATCATAAGGATATTCCGGCTCCTAGAAAGGCGGAAGGTCTTCCGGCCTTCGTTGACGGCGCCACTCGCCACCAAAAGTCATGGGACGCGGAGGCGCCGGAACTGTCAGATATCTTGATCCTTGCCAAGAGGCGGATTGAGTTTCTAATCAAGCACATGGGCCTCCGTGGATCTGACTTGATCCACTGCTAGGTGGAGTGCCGGATTCAGCCTCTACAACACCATGGAGATCGCCTCATGCACACCATCACCGGCGACAAGAAGGAAAGCATGCGGGTCGCTCGAACTGGATTCCGGCGAAGTATTACAGGACCCTCATGCAGTATTTGATCAAGGAGATAGTGCAACGAAAAGTTCCGGATGTCTCCATGAAGATGTTCATGTCCAACCGCCCTCTGACTCTGGTAAAAATTTCGACTCTTCTTTCGCGTTTTGTCGTTCTTTTCTGTTTCTTTCTCCGACTCTTTTTTCATCGATGCCTTTTCATTTTGTTAGCTCGAGAAAATGTCCGAGTCTGAGCTAGCTCCACTAGAGGGGTATCTCTTAGACGATCCGGAGGCGACGGAGGATGACGAGGTGCAGGAAGTTTCAGCCTCCGTCTCCAAGAAGCATAAGGCGAAGGAAGTTGTTATCACTGCTGGTAGCCAAGTGCTGCCAGTAGTTAAAAAGTAAGCACCATGTCACTATTTTCCGTACTTGGTACATTTCTTTCTTTCCAAAGCACACCTGATATTTGCATTTGCGTGCTTTAGAGCTAAAGCAGTTTTGAAGAGTAAAGCGAAGCCAGACAGTAAGCCGGCCAAGCAACTGCGTCAGCAGAAGCTTGTCATCTCCCCTGCAATGCCACCGCCAACTCCAACCAGTACTCCATCAACAGCACCAGAGGTTTCTGCCTCTCCTGATGCCGACAACATCTCGAAAGCCCTGGCCACCAGGCAGCTAACAAGGGTAAACCTGTAAAGGGTAATGATCCCATGGTAATATCTACTGGAGTGTTGGATTAAGTGGCCGGCTCTGCTACACTGGCCTAAAACGGAAGAAGAAGGAGGAGATCCTCAAGCTGGCTCAGTCCAGCCTTGAGAAGCAAACCCTCACTCCAGAGGCAGCCACTACTAGGAAAATGGCCTTTAGTGGCGCACCTGAAACCATCATCTGTGGCGCACCTGCAGTGCGCCACGGGCCTTGCGCTACGGCTATCTCTCAGCCGTGGCGCACTGCCTAGTGCGCCACGGTTGTGTAGAGATAGGCGTAGCGCACCTCTTAGTGCGCCACAGAAGTTTGGCATGGTGCGCTACCCCTTGGATCTTCTGTGGCGCACTACCTAGTGCGCCACTAAACTTCCATGGTGCGCTTTAGGTGTAGTGCGCCACAGAAGGTAGACCATGTGCGCCACATATGTATTTTTTGTTTTTTTTTTAATTTCCAAGCCAGATTATATGCAATACAGATTATATACAATATTACAGCAGATATACACACACAGATACAAGATATACAATTATATATATAAATACTCAATATGAAAAACAAGATTGAAACAAATACATATAGATAAGTCTCATACATGAATACATAGTCTAAGTTACATTGTTTTGATCATGTTACAAAGTAGTAGTTGGTGACATGCGAATACATGTGTCGATCGAACAAGTTAGAGCTCGGAAGCTCGCCTACACATCTAAACTAGCTAGCTAGACACAAACGCGGGATAAATAACCAAAGAAGATAAGCATGATCACCGCCGCGACGAAGGTGTAGGTCTTCATCCGGTTCCTTGTCCTAACTACCGCTAGATAGCGCGTGTATCTAGCTTCCGCCTCCGCCATAGTGTTGTACCCTTTGTAGCTATTGCCGCTGAAACGGTGCACCTGTCTCCGGCAGTCTTCCCAATCATCGTAGACTCCGGGAACCCGTCCCTTGTACACGACGTACCACGTCATCTACAAGTTGACAATAATAACTAACCGGTGATTGAAAAAACATGTATAATTAAAGTCGCATATGAAGATACACTTATAGAAAGTACTCTTAAATCAAAAAGAGCAAACTCAAAAAGCATGCCTCATATATAACTAGGTTGTTGGACACAGGAATATGCTATGACGGGACTGTTAGCCAAGTAGGATGCACAATTCCTGGACTTGTGCATATCACAAGGCTAACAATCCCGTCATAGCACATTCACATATATATTGTGCCACGACATTTCAATCATCGGCATATTCTCGAAAAAGACAAAAATAACTCGAAAAGAATGCCTCATATATAACTAGCTAGGTCGTTGGACACAGGAATATGCTATGACGGGACTGCTAGCCAAGTAGGATGCACAATTCCTGGACTTGTGCATATCACAAGGCTAACAATCCCGTCATAGCACATTCACATATATATTGTGCCACGACATTTCAATCATCGGCATATTCTCGAAAAAGACAAAAATAACTCGAAAAGAATGCCTCATATATAACTAGCTAGGTCGTTGGACACAGGAATATGCTATGACGGGACTGTTAGCCAAGTAGGATGCACAATTCCTGGACTTGTGCATATCACAAGGCTAACAATCCCGTCATAGCACATTCACATATATATTGTGCCACGACATTTCAATCATCGGCATATTCTCGAAAAAGACAAAAATAACTCGAAAAGAATGCCTCATATATAACTAGCTAGGTCGTTGGACACAGGAATATGCTATGACGGGACTGTTAGCCAAGTAGGATGCACAATTCCTGGACTTGTGCATATCACAAGGCTAACAATCCCGTCATAGCACATTCACATATATATTGTGCCACGACATTTCAATCATCAGCATATTCTCGAAAAAGACAAAAATAACTCGAAAAGAATGCCTCATATATAACTAGCTAGGTCGTTGGACACAGGAATATGCTACGACGGAACAGTTAGCCAAGTAGGATGCACAATTCCTGGACTTGTGCATATCACAAGGCTAATTATCCCGTCGTAGCACATTCACATATATAGTGTGCCACGACATTTCAATCATCGGCATTATTCTCGAAAAAAAGAGTAAGGAAAAAAAGAAGGACCAAATTGAGCAAAGGACCAAAGAGTAAGCAAAAAAACCAAGCATTGATTGATATATAATAATAATAAGCAAAATAAGTAAGTGGTGATTCATAAACCTAATAAGATAAGTACACTTGTCGTCCACACACACACACAAAGGTCATCTATAGTTTGCAACTACAACTAGGCCAACATCAAGCCTTCTGGCTCGGCTTAGGGAACGGGAGGACGCCCTGTCTCGTCATGAACTTCCTATAGTCACCCTGCATCTCTAGGCGATCTTCTATGTCACGGTTATTCGGGATATTTCCTCCGTAGAAGATCCCCCCCGAAGTCATGACATCACGAAAGATGATTGCCCCAAACTGCTGCTGGATGCGATACATCTCTTGTCTAATATCCGAATCATTGATCTTGGCCTTTGCTTCGGCCCACTGTTTGAGATGATCTGGCAGCGTAGAATTCTGCTGGTCAAGTAGGAACGCCCTCATGTGATGGAGTGCGTAGTAGGCTTCCTTCTTACTGTTTTCCGGCTGCTTCACGCAGGGGAACTCTGTTACGTGGTTGAAGACGTGCCTGCCGAACTTGACCTTCTTACGCACGAAGCTGGTGCCTTCCGTCGAGGCAAAGCCAGTGAGAGCATCATCCAGAACTTCCTTGATCTTGTCGTAGTTTTTCTTCTTTTCTAGACTCCCCGAGTCGAAATACGTGGCGTGGGAATGCTTCGACGATAAGGAGATGAGCGTGCAGTGTTCATCTCTGCGCAAAAAATTCAAATGGAATGTGTTGAAAAAAGAATGATGATGATCTAATAAAGCCAATCGACGGTGGCGAATGAATAACGACTTACTCGGGAAAGTAAGGCACGAGAATGTATTCCTTTGTCTTGTTCGCCACGAGGATTCTTTTTAGGTACGAGGCCACGATACGTCTTTCGGCGGGGGAACCCAAGCAGCCGTCACGCATGTAGTAGGGGTCCACTATAGCGATGCCCGGTGTGTTCTCTCTAATGATCTGCGTGGCCAGGCTGAGAGAAAAGAGATGGACCATGGTATAGTGCAGCGGGTATAGGTGGAACATATTGAAGATGTCCTCGAACCGCAGGAAGAACAGATCCGCGAGGGCAGTGTCGACGAAGCCCAAGCCTGGTGGCACCTTAACCACGAATACCGGGTGCGAGGGATCTTTCTCCGATAGAAGGCGTCTCTCTATCGTCAGCACGCCATCACGCACACTCTGCAGTTCCGAACTGGCGAGCTTCCGCAAATTCTTAGGTAGCATGGGCTCACCCGCCACATGAATCCTCCACATAATACCCTCGGGTCTTGGTGGCCCATCCCGAAACCTGATCGGATTCGCAGTTGTTGACGCCACCGGCTGGCTCGAGCTGCTAGATTTTCTTTTCCTGCCCTTTTTTCCTTTTGGAGAGCGGGCAGGCACCGCAATCTGAGCACCGGCCGCCCTATGTAGTGTGTCAGGGCTTAGAATAAAGGGTCGGTTGGTTGTATCAGTTGGCTCTGTAAAGGCACAAGCTGGAGGCGTCTCCTAAGAACCAAACAGACGCTTGGTGATAGTGGCTTTCTCTGTGGGGCCACCAGCTAGGTCTTCTTCGTTGCCAAACTGAGTGCTGAAGAAGTGATCATTCCAGTCTTCGTCGTCCTTGGCCGGATCCTGCGCCATGTGCATATCATCAACATGATCATCCGACCCACCGCGTGGAGGTGACGGCGAGGGCGGTAAGGGGGCCTTGCCACCGCTTGTCGCTGGCACGACAGGCGGTGCTGTTGTCTGTGGCGTGATGGCCCCCGCCGTCCCCAAACGGATCATGCTCTTTGGCCATAGCAAGAACAAGCCGAAGCAACTTCTGAGGACAGACGACTCTTCTTCATCCGCTCCTGGGGGTTGAATGGGAGGTTCCAGGTCGTCGCAGCCCCTTAGCACCCGACTAATTTTAACCCTGTGCACGCTATCTGGCATCGGCTTTGAGTGGAACGTGCGCTGCAAGGGTTGAACGATGGTACCCTTGGCAACATCCCTCAGCTCGTTGTTCACGTAGCATAAGAGAGTGCAAGGAACATCCGTCTGCAGAAAACATGTACGGCGTCGTCAGAGCGAGATGCCACAAGAGTAATATATAGATGGCATGAAAGGCGGTAATTAAAGCAATTTGTTTACCGTGATGGCGTCGAGATCGGCTAATGTCGACGCACCGCATACGGCGACGGGCGTGCAAGAGACGGAAGGGCTGCTTGATGGCGCGGTGCTGGCCGCCGGTGTATTCTCCCTACCGACGGGTGCTTGGAGCTCCGGTGCCGCCGCGACGATGGCAGGGGGGGCACCAACATGTACTCCGGCGCCGCGGTGATGGCAGGGGGAGTCACCAACACTTGCGGCGCCGCGGTGCTAGCGGGCGGAGTCACGAACACGTAGTTCGCCTGATTCGTCGGCGCCGCGTTGTTCGAGTGGCTGCTGACCATGCTTGGAATCGGGCACGGCCCTACTCGACCACCCGCACTCCAGTTCGCTATTGACTCCACCAAGGTAGGCAGGAAGGACGTGAGGGTGATTGCCAGGTTGTCTTGGACGATCTGCGGGATCCGCGCCACTTGTGCCTTAAGTTCTTGCACCTCTCGGTTTTCCTCCTCGCTCCTTCCCGACGGCGCCACATGCGTCCTCGGCGGTGGACCAAAATGATCCACCCAATTCTTACCCCCGAGGCCGGCCAGACGGCCAGCCGACGACGGCTTCTTCGTAACCGGCTCTATTTTCTTGGCCCGGTTCATCGCCCTGTTAAAAGGGTTATCCCACCGGGTGGCCGCCGTCGACCCCTGGGATGAGGAACCCTGGGATCCATGACTAGCAACAATTTCCTCCTCCTGCAGAAGAAGTAACAGTGAATCATTTAGATCATCGATTAGATTGCAATCGTGTTGATCCGCGGTAATTAGATTATACTTACCACAATTTCCTCGAATTCCTTCACCGCAGGATCTGCGGTGAGTTGTTTGGTTTTTGGGTCCACATGGTAACGGGCCCTGATGAAGTTTCAAACCTGCCCGGGTTCGAATTTAGCAAAGGGGTTTTCTATCCCCTTGGATCTATACTCTTCGTCCTCCTTATTCCATTTGGCCTCCGCGGTTCTGTATCCACCAGATCCGAGATGGTGATGACCTATATTCATCGCCTGCAGCACCTTTCCCCGATTACTATTGGCCAGGGCTCTTTCGGATTCACACCTCTCCTTGAACTCCCGGAACTGATCTTCGGTGATCTGCGGGTCAATCTTCTGGATCTCCTCGAGACTTTTGCCTTCTTTATAGATCTTCTTCTTTATCCGGGTTCGCCAGCTGGCCAGGGCGGTGCTCATCTTTGTGAGGGCGGATTTGTTTACTTCGTGCCCATGATAATTTGTGTTCTGATACTTAGCGGGGAACTTGTATCTGGCGTGCAGCTTCTCGAAGAGGAGTGTGCGCAAGTGGCCATTATCTTTATGCCGGAGATTCTCGGTGTTGATCGAGATGGTTGTCCGGGTGATCGCCGCCACTTGCCCACCGTACCCTTTGACGACAAGGGCGGGCTCCAAAGGAACCCCTGATGGGCTCACTTCGGTAATTTCCTCCCTGACCGTGCCGACCGTGTTCGGGCGCCGGTCCTTCGGCTTCTTCTTCTTCTTCTTCTTCTTCTTCTTAGGAGGGTTGCTACCACTCCCTATGCCCTCGCCGCCATCAGTGGTTTCATCGTCCGCCGTTCCTTCGGCTTCTTCCTCCGCGTCTTCCATCTCATCATCCTCGCTCTCCGAAGGATGGTATTCTTCATCGTCTTCTAGACGCTGGGCCGCCTCCCAGAATGTCAATTGTTTATTCGGAGGTCTGAGTTCTCCTTCAGCGCTGATGCGCTTAGAACATCCAGCCTCGTCGTTGTCACACATCTTTGCACTAATAAAAAACAAATAATTGGTTAAATGCACGGAAAAATCCGGCATGACCTTTGCTAATTTTCTTAAACTAGGAGTGCCCGATTTCTGCCAAAACGGAAGTTAATCAACATTCCGGCAAAAATCGGGACTCATTTCATACAAGAACCTGCATATATATGGCCAGCATAGCTAGCACACAATAAATGGACATCATAGCCAGCACAACCAGAAAACAATAAATGGCCAACACAGCCAGCACATAATCTGGTCACATAGGATAATTTGGCCAACAAAGCCAGCACATAAACATCTAGGTAGAAAACACATTGGTTAAGAATGCATCAACATGCCCAGCCACATCAAGCAATGGGCATTTACAGTTATCATCTGGATTCACCAGGCACCAAGCATATGATGGAAAGAAAATAACTAAAGCCTGCTAGGTCTCTTGAAAAAAGAAAATAACACATATGAGCATACACAGCAGCAACTAAAACCCAAGCATACATGTTCTACAACCCAACTGATGTTCTACCATTTTACTACAAATAAATAAAGTGCTTCATATACAAGCACAAGCACAATGACATCAAAGTTCCATTTTACTACAAATAAATAATTGATAGCAGCAAATAAAACCCAAGAAATTGACAGCAGCAACTAAAACCCAAGCATACATGTTTCTGTCAACTGACAGCAGCAATTGACAGCCAGGTTTTCTTTTACTACTTCATTTTGTCATGACAGCAGCAATTGACAGCAACTAAAAACCAAGCATAAATATTTTGCATTACCCAGAGGCGATTCCTCTCTGTTAGATGGGTATGTGTACAGCGAGGGATACACCGGTAACAAACAATAATGTAATGCCACACGCAAAGGACACGGTAGATTAAAATTCACCAATCTCTCCTTACATTGACATGTATCAGGATTAAGTCCTAGTATTATTATTACCATGGCTTCACAGTCAGGCTTTTACTAGTCTACACTCACGGTTTACTGTTAGTAGTACAGACTTAGGGACCATTTTCTGATCTCACATTGTGTAACATTAATCAATAGATTTTGGATCAAGCTGAGAAGGATTAATGGCTGTGCTCTAACCAAGGATGAGGCTATGAGCACCCAGCAGCCATACAAATCCTATCCCTGCACACCCCCTCTTATTTCCCCCCTCTCTTCCTGAGCCAATCAATTCCCATTTCCCTATCCTCCCACCACTACTACCACTGAGCTACTATCCCCTTCAAGGAGAGGGCAAAGAATAACGCATATACACTTTGTTGCTTGGGTTGCAAGGTTGCAACAACTAATCCAGCTGCAATGGCTCTGAGGCTGTGGGCAAGCTCAGCTGCCAATGCCCTCAAGATTTCAAGCAATGGAGCTAGGGCTGCTGCCCCTGACTACTCTATCTCCAGATACTTCTCCACTGGTACAATCTTTCTATGCGTAGCTAAAGTAGAATTCTGCAGTATAGGTTGCTATATCACTTTTTGGGTAGAGAGCACATGCTGTGTGCAATGTTCTTGCTCTTTTACATTATTTGTAGACCAACTCTTTCCACTCAATACATTGTTGTGGCTTTCTATTTGTATTTTATTTCCTTCTGGACAGGATACCGGAAAAAGGAAAGGTATAGACAAAAAAATCTTCACTACGAATAGAAAGAGGAATTTTGTCAACAGCAAGCTTCTGTAAAAATCTTCTGGATAGCAAGCTTTTGTCAATAGCAAGCTTTTGTCAACAGCAAGCTACAGTCATGTTTAAACTGTTATGATGCGTGTTGCAGTTCTAAATTTTGTCAACAGCAAGCTTTTGTCAACAAGTCATGTTTGTCAACAGCAAGCTTTTGTAAATCAAGCTACAGTCATGTTTGACCATGCCCAGGTGAACCAACAACAAGCTTTTGTCAACAATATAAGAGCAAGCTTCACGATTGCTAGACTAATAGACACTTGGCTGCATAATACTAGAGCTGAGTATCGCATAGAGAGTTCTTTTTTAGACCATGAAGCAGAACCCTAACCATGGCCTGCAGAGAGAGGGGAGAGAGGGAGAGAGAGGGAGAGAGGGAGAGAGGGCGAGAGGGGAGTGGCGACGCTCACCTCTGACAGGCGGACGACGGGCGGACGACGACGGGCGGATGACGGCGGCCTCCACCTCCTGAGACGTGGCGACTGCTCCTCCTCGGACACAGGCCTCCTCCTGAGACGCGGGCGGACCTCCTCCTCGGACACGGGCGGACCTCCTCCTCCTCGGGCGCGGGCAGGCCTCCTCCTCCTCAGACGCAGCGGTGGCGGATCGAGAGCGGCGGCGGCGGCGGATCGTACTCGGGCTGAGAGATGGAGATATGGGGATGAGAGAGGGGGTCGGGCGCCACGTGTGGATAAAGCCACTTAGGCGTAGCGCACTGAGCCATAGTGCGCTACGGATATCTGTAGCGCACTATGGGCTAGTGCGCTACGCCTATCGGCTTCTAACTACTGCATAAGAGAACTACAGCCCCACTAGCTAACAACTATACTAGCCTATCCCACTGGTTCTGCCCACTACTCTATTCTAAACCTGAGAGCACCCAGGTTCGAATCCTGGTGCCCCAATTTTTTGTTTTGATTTTAAAAATACTTTTAAATATTCCAAAAAATGCCCAAAAGTGGTGATATATGCCATAGAAGTTTTATTTTGATTTTAAAATACTTTTAAATATTCCAAAAATGCCCAAAAGTAATAATATTCCAAAAATGCCCAAAAATATGATTCAAAGTATAACTAAATTTCATAATACTTTGTCCATGAATATTACAATCTTTTTTGACCACGCGTTTTACAATATTTTTGAGCTAGCGTTTTACAATCTTTTTTCCCTTCTTTGTCGCGGTTGAATAATTTAGCCCCGGCACTTTAATGTTTCTTCTTTCGAACGGGCTACCTTTTTTGGGTAGGGTTGTCCTTTTTCTTCTTGTGATGTATGTTGCTGCATCGTAGTTGTCGTCATCTTCAATCTTTGGATCGCCGTACTGGTCGAAGTCTTGCTCGTTGGCGACTCCATCCATTCCGATGATGTTTCTTTTTCCTCTCCTCACGACAACACGGCTAGGCTTTGTCGGGTCGGTAATGAAAAAACATTGGTCCACTTTGGTAGCCAGTACCCACGGTTCATTTTTCGTGGCCACGTTTGCACCGGCGGCCTTGGATTTGGCTGCTTCGGGTATAACCATGGTTGTGAAATACCGGTCTTCTCTTTCGACGCTCTTTGCCCATCTGACACGGAACATCGGCACCTTTTCTCCACAGTAGTCGAGCTCCCAGATCTCCTCGATTCTTCCGTAGAATCTTTCCTTCACGTTGTCATCGGTGTAGAATTCCGACGTTGCGCCTGAGTTCTGATAATCACACTTGTTGTCCTTTTCCTCCGTGTAGAATGTGTAGCCGTTGATATCATACGCCTGATAGGTCACCAGGTTTTGCATCGGTCCCTGCGACAAGGTGAATATGATCTTTTCCGTGTCAGAAGAATGCGAGCGCGGGGGATTATCAAGGAGCGTCTGCCTAAACCAACGCGTGAAATCTGAGTTGTGCTCTTTGATTATTTCTCCCTGCGTCCTCTGTATGCCCCGGTCACTGTACTTCTTCTCGATTAACCTTTTGTGCTTCTGTACCCAAGAATCGACCAGTTCTAAATGTTGTAGCGCGACGAGGTTTGCTCGATCAAAGTCTGCCCGTCGAAAATCGAAGTCTGCATGCAGTATGCGACGACCCTCTCGGTGACCAGATCCGTCGAGCTTGCCAAGGTGTCTGTTGACGGGAAGACCGACAGGGTTCTCGATGTCTAGATAATTCGTGCAGAAAGAGATGCACTCTTCGGCCAGAAAGCCCTTGGCTATGCTTCCATCTGGACGGGACCTGTTGCGAACGTATCCTTTGATGTGTTCGTTCATCCTTTCGAACGCCATCATGCTGCGGAGGAACATCGGCCCGAGTTGTACGATGTCCTCCACGACATGGACCAGCAGATGCACCATAATGTCGAAGAATGCGGGTGGGAAGTAGACCTCAAGCTCACATAGTATCACCACGATCTCCTCCTGTAGCCTTCCGAGCTGATTCAAGCCAATCGACTTCCTAGAGATGAAGTCGAAAAACTTGCATAATCCAAATAACGTTTCACGGACGTGCTCGTCCATTATCCCTCTTAGTGCGACCGGAAGTACCTGCGTCATTAGCACGGCACAGTCGTGAGACTTCATGCCACTGAACCTCTGCTTCGCCTCGTCTAGGTATCTGCTTATCTTGCCCGCGTAGCCGTAAGGAAATTTGACTCCTAGAAGGCACTTGAAAAACTGTTTGATCTCATCCTGGCTTAGAGTGAAGCAAGAAGGAGGGCAGTAATATTCGTTCTTCTTGAACTTTTTACCCTTCCGACGACCTTGTGTCGTCTCCGACTCATGATCATCGTCATCTTCCTGATCATCAGGAGTAGTGCGTCCTCCGTGAAGCTCCTTCCGGATACCCAAGCATATCAGGTCGTGCCTTGCTTTCAGACCATCTTTCGTCCTATCTGGCATGTTGATTATGGTGGCGACCAGACTCTCGCACACGTTTTTCGTGATATGCATGATGTCGAGGCTATGAGGCGTGCGGAGAAACTTCCAGTATGGCAACTCCCAGAAAACAGACCTTGTTTTCCATACCTTCATCAGCGGCTTGTCTTGTTGCTGCCTCTTTCGCTTCTTTCCAGGCTTAGGACAATCTTTCCAGTTTTTCAGCAACTCTTCCACTTCTTCGCTGCTCCTACGCTCTGGGATTCCTCGGGTCTCTGATTTTCCATCGAACAGGTCTCCACGTTTTCTCCATGGATCATTCTTGCCGAGCCACCTCCGGTGCGCCATGAACACGGTTTTCGATGACCCTGGATCTTTCTCTAGTTGGAGATAGCTTGTGTTATCCATGCACCTAACGCATGCGCAGAATCCTTGGATAACCTGCCCCGAGATATACCCGCAACCTGGATAGTCTTGCACCGTAGTGACCAACGCGGCTCTCATAGTGAAATAATCTTGTGCGACGGCGTCGTAAGTATTGGCTCCAGATTCCCATAACGTGGCTAGCTCCTCTTTCAACAGCCCGAGATACAGATTGATGTCGGTACCAGGTTGTTTCGGCCCTTGAATTAGCATACTCATTTGTATGTACTTCTTCTTCATGCACAACCATGGAGGGAGGTTGTACATCCATACAAACACGGGCCAAGTGCTGTGCGTGCTGCTCTGGCTACCGAACGGATTGAGTCCATCGGTGCTCGCACCAAGCCTGATGTTCCTCGAATCTCCACCGAATTCTGGGAATTCGAGGTCCAATGCTTTCCACTGGCTAGCATCTGAAGGGTGCGTCAGCAGCTCATCCTTTTCGGGGTCATCATCATCTCCTGGCTTCTTCCTTTCCGCATGCAATCGCATGAGCTTCGCTTCCTTAGGGTCCGCGAAATAGCGCTGCAGATGAGGAGTGATAGGAAAGTACCATACCACTTTTCGAGGTGCTTTCTTCCCTTTCTTGTATCGACTCACGCTGCACACCGGACATGTGGTTTTCTCCGCGTCCTCGCCCCGATAAATGATGCAATCGTTGATGCATATGTGATATCTAACGTGCGGTAGATCGAGAGGACAGACGATTTTCTTGGCATCCTCGATACTAGTTGGACATGTGTTCCCCTCCGGGAGACGATCGTGCTAGAATGCCATCATATCGTCGAAGCTTGCGCCGCTCAGTTTGTGCTTTGCCTTCATCTCCATAGCCTTGAGCGTTACATTCAACCGGGTATCATCGGGCCTGCATCCTTCATACAATGGAGTAACCGCGTCTTTCTCAAGTTGCGCAAGCTTGGCTTTCTCTCTAGCGGCAGCCCTGGCGTTACTCGTCTGCTTGAGAAGCAGCTCTTGCACATAAGGGTCCCGCACCAGCCTGACGTTGTTCCATCGTCGTCTGCTCCTCCGGCATCTAGATCATCATCATCCCAGTCTGCTTCCACACCTTCACCATCTCCAGGAGACTCTTCATCATCTCGCCCGTTCTCGCCGTGATGATGATCATCGTCATGTTGGCCACCTTCTTCACCGTCTCCATCATCTACGCCATCGCTTATCCAACGAGTGTATCCATCCATGAAACCATGGCGGAGCAGGTGCGCCTGCAGATTCCCGGAATCTGGGTCGATCACCCAGTTGAGTTTGCATCTTCTGCATGGACATCTTATATCTGTCTTGTTATTTCGTATCATGTCGGCCGTCGCACATTTCAAAAATCTAGCCACAATGCCTTCGTTCATTATGCGGACCATTTTTGCCTGCACGATGTACACGGTACAATTTTGAAGTCTATTAGAACCACATAAGGAATGCATGCATGCAATGGTCGATAGAAAATTTCGGCATGACCTATCCTAAAATTAGGACCTTTGCGAAATGCCAAAGTCTTGCCAAAATGGAAATGAATCAACATTTTGGCAAAACAAATGGCAACTTGTTCACATACAAACACAAGAGTGAGAGAGAGACCAATCCATACACACATGAACATATCATTATCCTCTCCATACACACATGCATGAGCATCATCGATACTCTCCATATACACACACATATGACCATCGATCCTCTCCACACATACACACATCATGAGCATCGATCATCTACATACATATGAGCACATCATCCATATAAACATGAACACATCCTTACATGGACAACTTACCGAGATGAGAGACCGATCGCGAGAAAGATGGAAAGGAGAGGTGCGCGCGTCGACCGGAGAAGGATAGATGAGAGACCGGAGACCTCCTCTATTACTTATGTAACATCCAAAGCAAGTTTTACATGCTAAAAATGGTGAATGTGTGGAGAAATTGAGGTGGGAAGGAGAAGATCCCGACTAGATCTAAGGAGGAAGAAGAAGGGGAAAGTGAAGTGTGGGGTGGTGGATGTGTGGGCACACATGTTCACATAAAGTGCTGTCCTAAAAGAAGCGACACATCCGTGGCGCACACGGCCCTAGTGCGCCACAGGGAGTACAAACTTCTGTGGCGCACTCGGCCGAGTGCGCCACAGATGTTTGTGGCCGTTTCACAGCAGAGGGGGGCGTGCGCTTAGGCGTAGCGCACCCGCCCCATGTGCGCCACAGATGACACAAACAACCGTGGCGCACATGACTGTAGTGCGCTACAGATGTTTGGCGTGCGTCCAACAGGGCCCTGGACCACACACATCTGTGGCGCACTATAGTCATGTGCGCCACGGTTGTTCTAGTTACTAGTAGGGCACTGCCCACAGGTGCGCCACGCCTGTTTTAGCCGTGGGGCACTTCAACCATGTGAGCCACGGATGTGCTGATTACCTATAGCCATTTTCCTAGTAGTGCAAGCCAGGAGATGGAGGACGTGAAGTTGGTCAGCCTCCTGGACCAAATTTTGGTCCGGGACACGAATATAGAGTCTGGTGAACTCCCAGCGATGGGCGTTCCCTCCCTCTCCCTTTCCGAGAAAGTGTTTCATAATACTAAACTCGGATTTGAGGAGTTGCACCTGGACACATTGTAAGTTTCCGATTCTTATAGTTATTTTATTATCATATCCTCTAGCCCCCAAGCATAAAGTCGGATAAACATCATTGAATTTGAGTTGATTCTTATAGGATGAAAAAAGAACGATGTAGTGTATCCCCAAGGCTCGTGCTGTATTTTTACTTAGTTAAATTTGCAGCCCGAGTCTTAGTAGTCGTCTAACGGTATTTTGTCTCTAAACTTACAGAAAATTGCATCTTCCAACCAGTAATTGCTCAATAATATATGCAATAAACGCAAGGAAATCAAAGCCCCATGCCTTGAGAATTCAAAGTTAAAAGTTGAAAAAGATGAAGCAGAAGGTAAACTTTTCTGAATTATTCTTTATCGGTTAGATATTGTCATAGTCAAACTTGTTCTATCCGACTGATCGTTTTCCCTTTGCAGAATTGTTGTGTGAATCCAGCAAGATGGTGGAGCAATCCAAGAACTTCAAGGTCTTGGAAATGGAGAATGCTGAGCTCCGGGACAAGCTTTAGAAGCTTACTATTGAGTCAGAGAAATACGTACCTACTGTCCTAGAGTCAAGCAATCATGAGACTGTGAGGCTCGAGAAGCTGATATCCCTCCGAGATAAGAAATTGCATGATCTCAAGAAGTACTTTGATAGCCAAAGGGATCTAGCCCAGGCCACAAAGAGTGAGATGAACAGCCTCCGCGAGGAGCATGCCCAGTGGAATAAGTCTGTGCTAAGTAAGATTTACGGCTTACTTATTTGATTGATTTATCGACTTTTCTCTTTGATTCAAATTTGACTTTTGGTTCTTTCCCAGCCCCCTGAACCTTTTCGACTCTCCTACCTCCGAACCTCGCCTCGAGCACATAAAGCTCTTCGGAGATATTTTGTTCGACTTTCGCAAGACTCTTGAAGAGGCTAGCGAGTCGGTCAAACTTTCCGACTTGCACAAAATGTCAGCGCAAGAGGTGAGGGACAAGGCTAAGGAGATTCCAAAGCTTATTGAAGACTGGAAGATCTCCTATGCTCGGACTGCTACACAGACTGCTCTTACCATGGTGATGAGCCACCACAGCGAGATGGAAATCTGGCATGTCACCAAGGGTATTGCCGAAGAGGACGATGAAGGTAACCCACAGAACATCAAGGCTATCCAAGATTCCTGTGCAGGTTACGCTTGTCGTGTGGCGGAGATGACCAATTACATGATGTCATTCTTTGAATCCATCAGTGTTCCTCCCTCGCCTCAAGAGCCAGAAGACAGCCTCGTTGAAGCAGCTTTCGAGTCTGAGATCCAGGGCGACAACGTTGTCGACTCTAGCACTCCGCGCTCTTCATCACCACCACCTGATTCTGTAGCATAAACATTTTATAATGCATTATTCTAAACTTTGGGCATGTAATGATGGAAACAATATTTTGATTGTGCTTGTCTGTAAGAACTAATGTTTTTACTATCATAGCACTTTTGTTTTTATATATTTTATGTGTGTGCTTGAAAATTTCTGAAGCACTATTTTTATGCGTATACTTGTCATTTTTATCTGGCTCTCAGCCTTGTCCCTTTCATGAGCCGGCCAACCTTTAGCACAAAAACTTTGCCGAGCAACGGAGCTCAATTGCTAAACTAGTTTAAACTCGGAAACAAAGTCCGCTTCTAGTACCAACAATTTATTACTCGGAAGATACCCTCGTCTAAGCAATCAGATAAAAACCAAAGTACAAAAAATAAATTGATTTTTTTACCCTAGGGTAACATTTTTTAGATATTCAAAAATCATAACCAGAACGAACATGAGCATAAAGTACTTTCAAGCATTCTAGGATTTTTGAAAACGACATGCTCTTTTTGAAATAAGATGGCAAAAAACTTCTCAAAGATAACATATGAGGAAACCAATACTTTATTTCACTTTAAAAATGTACATATATGATTACAAGGAAATATAACTAAAAATAGAAGGGACATAGCTATGCAATATTCCATGGAAAGACTATCTTATCCGGGTCTGTACTACTGCTAGCTCTCTTTCTCTTCCGAGTATTTGGTCTTTCCTTGCCTGGTCTCATATCGGTTAACTAATACGACCCATTACTCTCTGACTATGATACTTGCATAACTTCTGCTGATAGGTTGTAGATCTCTGCTCAACAACGACACGTACTTCTTCGATTATATCGAGATCATCCTGTCGAGAAACTTCTACATCTTCTTCGATATACGCCTTGACTCGTGGAGACTGATGAATTATATCGCTTGGAAGAACTGCTTCTGTAGTGTAGACCAAGAAGAAAGGAGTGTATCAGGTTGATCTGTTAGGAGTTATACGTAAGCTCCATATCACAGACAGTAATTATTCCGCCCAAGCCCTCGCAGCACGACGAAGCGGTTCCTCGAGACGAGGTCGAAGTCCTTATAAAATAAGACTATTAGTTCTTTCAACTTGTCCATTAGCTTGTGGATGCGCGACTGATGCAATATCGAGTCGGATCCCTTGTTCTTCGCAGAATTTGGCAAGTTCCCCCATGGAAAAACAGCTTCCATTGTCAGTAATTATACTGTGCGGATATCCGAATCGGATGATCACGTCGTCGACGAACTTTCTGGCTATGGTTCCATCGCAACTTGTTTCGGGTTTAGCTTCAATCTATTTTGTAAATTTATACACCATCACTAGTAGGTGAGTAAATCCACATTTTGCTGTGCAAAAGGGCCCTACCATATGAAGCCCCAGACCGCAAATGACCATGTATTAGGGATTGTTCGCAGCTGATCAGCCGGAACATGTTCTTGACGGGCGTATTTTTGGCAGCCTTTGCATGTTTTGACCAGTTTATCGGCATCCGCCTTAGCAGTAAGCCAAAAGAATCCGTGTCTAACAGCTTTTGCCACTAAGGATATGGCTGCAGCATGGCGACCACACTCTCCTTCATGGATTTCTCGTAAGATTTCCACCACTTCTTTCAGAGAAATACATCGCTAAAAAACCCCAGAAACACTCCGCTTATAGAGCTCACATTTTATTATTGTGTAGGCTTTCGCTTGTCAGACGATCTGCAAGCTCAGGACTTCATCTTCGGGTAATTTTCCGTCTATAAGGAAATCCAGATAGGGTTTTGTCTAGCTGGGAATTACAACCAGAACTGCTATTAAAGGTGAGTCGAATTTCGTCGGATAGTCCTCATCAACTCCGGTTATGGAGGGGACTTTTAAATGCTCTAGAAAAGCGCCATCTGGTACTTGTTTCCGCGCAGAGCCTATCCTTGATAGCGCTTCTGCTTCGTCATTTTTCGTTCAAGGGATGTGTTGAACCTCAAAACCCTCGAACGATTTAGATAATTCATCGACGACATCTTTGTAGGCTGTCATGTGTTTGTTTGCATTGTAGATGTCAGATACTTGGTGAGCAACTAAATCCGAGTCTCTGTATCACATGAGTCTTGTGACGCCAATGTTCTTGGCCATGCGTATTCCATGTAACAATGCTTCATACTCTGCAATATTATTAGTCGTTGTGAAGTGTATTTGTAACACATAGAACAGCTTATCTCCCTGGGGTGATTTAAGCACCATGCCAGCCCCCGAGCCTCCTCGTTCTTTTGATCCGTCAAAGTGAAAGGTCCAAAATTCCGAGTCTGGAGGACTTGTGTTTTCTGCCATCTCTGTCCAGTCGACAACAAAATCGGCAAGTACTTGGGACTTGATTGCTATACGTGGCTTGTACTCAATGTCAAAAGCTGCAAGCTCTATTCCCCACTTTGCGACACGTCCTGTGGCATCACGGTTACTAATTATTTCTTGCAGGAGAGCAGTAATCACCACTGTAATCTTGTGCTCTTGAAAGTAGTGGCGTAGCTTTCTAGATACGAAGAACACTCCATAGACTAGCTTTTGATGGTGTGGATACCGTTGTTTCGACTCTGTCAGAACCTCACTCAGGTAATAAGTTGGACGCTGCACCTTATGCTCGTGGCCTTCTTCCTCGCACTCTACTACTGTTATCACACTTATGACCTTGTTGGTCGCTGCAATGTAAAGTAACATAGGTTCCCCTGAGGTTCTGGCGCTGCGAGAACTGGTGGGTTTGAAAGTAGGTCTTTCAAACTTTGTAGGGCAGTCTCAACTTCCTAGGTCCAGACAAATTTGTTGGTTTTCTTCAAGAGTTTGTATAAAGGTGCGGCTCTTTCTCCGAGTCGGCTGACGAACCGACTCACTCCTATGATAGAACCAGTGAGATGTTTCACGTCCTTGAGGCGAGTCAACCTGGTAATGTTAAGTATAGCCTTGATTTTGTCCCAGTTCACCTCTATGCCTCGCTTAGAGACGATGAAACCTAACAATTTTTTAGCTGAAATTCCAAAGAAATACTTCTTCGGATTTAGCATCATGTTGAATTTTTGTAGGCTAGCAAATGTTTCCTCTAAGTCGGAAATTAAGGTTTCCTTCTTTTTGGACATAACTGCTATGTCATCTACGTATACATGGACGTTGCATCCGATTTGATTGTTGAGCAAACGTTGCATAGTACGTTAATATGTTGCTCCTGCGTTCTTTAAGCCAAAAGTCATAGTTTTGTAGTAGAAGGTTCTAAAAGGAGTGACGAAAGACATCTTAATTTGATCTGATTTTTTCAGCGGTATTTGGTGATATCTGGAATATGCGTTGAGAAATAGAATAATTCCGACCCTATCATTGAGTCGATAACTTGATCTATTCTTGGAAAAGGGAATTGGTATTTTGGACATGCCTTGTTCAAAGCGGTATAATCAACACACATCCTTAAATCAGTAGTGTCCTTTTTAGGAACGAGTACAGGATTTGCCACCCAATCTATATGGATGACCTCTATTATGAATCCGTCTAATTCTAGTCGGGCCAATTCCTTGGCTATTGATTTGTTATTTTCATCACCAAACCGTCGTAAGGACTGTTTGACAGGTTTAGCGTCAGGGTACACATTAAGAGAGTGCTCGGCAAGTTCCCTAGGTACTCCGGTCATGTCAGAAGGCTGCCATCCAAAGATATCACTATTAGCTTTGAGGAACTCGACGAGCATGCTTTACTATGCGAGGTCTAAGACTATCCCTATGTTCGTCATCTTGGAGGGATCGTCTTCCTTCACCGATGTTTTCTTCATCTCTTCTGACGCCTTGAACTGCATGCTTGGCTTCAGCACCTCGTTCTTTGTAGCGGGCATATCGGATGGGTCGGTGGTCTTCTTGATCTCATGGTACTCCTGGGCATGTAGCACCGCTTCGGCAAAGGCAGCAGATCCTTCGTCGCATTCTCGCGCTTTCCTCGGATTTCCTCGGATGGTGGTGACGCCCTTTGGACCTGGAAGTTTTATCATGTTGTAAAGGTAACAAGGACGAGCCATGAACACCCAGTAAGCCGGACGCCTGAAGATGGCGTGGTAAGCACTTTTGAATGGTACCACCTCAAAAGAGAGTGGCTCAGTCCGGTAATTGTCTCGGGTTCCGAATGTCACGTCCAGAGTAATCTCAGCTAGAGAATCCGCCTGTCTACCTAATACAATGCCATGGAAAGTTACACTGATGTAACTCAACTGGCTCTCGTGTAGTTTCATGCGGTGAAGAGTTTCAATCTAGAGGATAGTAATGCTGCTTCCACCATCCATGAGAGTTTTAGAGAACTCATAGACATCAATAAGAGGATTGACGACCAGAGGGTATTTTCCCCGACGATGCGTTTTGCTCGGGTGATCTGAGCAACCAAAGTTGATGGTTTCATCCAACCAATCTAGAAATTGTGGAACAGCCGGAACCGTGTCATTGAGCTAACGGAGAACCTCCTTCTTGGCCTTAGCCGGTTGAGATCCAAGGAAGCAGACGTATGTGTCTTTCTTAGTCGGAAAATTCTTATTTCCATCCGACTTGGGCTCTGCGGCATCCTCTTCTTCCATGTCGGAATCTTCCTTGGGATCCTTGCCTTTCTTTGAATTTTTCTTTCCTTTTCGTCGCTTGGCTCTATAGCCAGCGGATTCAACTTTTTGATGTTGTCATTGAAACGACACTCGGCATTTCAGTGGGTAGATCCTCCGTTACTACCCAAGTGGTGGAAACATGGATTGTTGGCAATGTCGGCCTAGGTATAGTTTCTTCCGGGTTGCTGTTCTCCTATGCCCTGGATTCGGGAAGCTCTGCGGCCTCGACCCCGGCCGCCTCCGTGCCCTCCTCGTCCTCCGGATCCAAACGTTGCGTTGAAATTTGCATTGTCCGGATCCGGTTTATCTTCCGAGGTGTTCTTGCGCTTCTTAGCTTGTTGTTTTGGCTGTTGATGCATTGGGATTGGCCAGATTATTTAGCAGCCCTTCTGAATCATCATCGCCATCAGCATATTTGCTTGCCGTCTCTATCACCTCTCTCAAATTTGTGACGTGGTCACGCTTCAATCTATGACGCGAAAGTCCGAATGGGAGTCCTGCAATGAAAGCTTCAATCGCAGTTTGCTCGTTTAATCCTTTAGAGGAATTCTTCGTGTTCAATCCAGCGTCCAAGGTAATCCAGGAAAGTTTCTCCAGCTCTTTGGGTGCAACGTTGCAAGTCTCCGACTATGCAGGGCCTCCTGTATGTTCCCTTGAAGTTTGAAAAGAACGCACTTTGCATATCATACCAGTTATGAATTGAATTCTCTGGCAGTTCATTGAGCCATGATCGAGCCATCTTCCTCAGCATAAGAAGGAGATATCAGACTGTGACTAGGCTGTTTCCTCCTTTGGAGATGTAGCAAGCCTAGAAAAAGTCCTGGAGCCAGGTATCTGGCCGATCTGTGTTGTCGTAGGGCTGGATGTGTTTGGTGATACCGAAGTCAACCGAAAATTTTATCTGGCGTATGTGTGGGCCAAATCACTTGGGTCCCACATACACATCTTCTTCCTTGTACCGCCGCGCCTCTATATTTGACTCAATGCGGTGGTGAGTGTTGTTTGGCGAGAGAGATCCGCGCCTTGGAGGCTCGCGGCTTCTGCGCGGCGAGGTCAGATTTCTGCTTCTCCTCTCACCATTGCCGCCTCTGCCCCTATGGCTTCCATGGCTACGGAGTGATCCTTCATGGTCACTGCCTGGAGGCGATGGTGGCCCTGGTGGATTGTTTCCGGCTGGGTTACGCGGTGGTGGTGGATCCTCATTGTGATGACTCTGATGCTGATTTCTTCGGGCTCCGTCCCTACTTGATGCAGGACAATCCGGATCATCTCTTCGTCCGGCGATACCAACCGGACGGCTTGGTGGTGGCATTCTTAGCCAATCTTTCTCTCGCTAGCAGCGCATTTCCGGGTCTTGTCTATAGCGGTTGTTTTGCCGACGATGGCCCTGATGGGAGACCATTGCCCTGATGGCATCTTTAGACGCAGCAGGAATAACTCTTGCCCAGTCACGTGCCGGCCTGCGAGAGTGGCCGTTTGAGCCAGTCCTTGTATTCTCTTCTTCTCCACGGAGACGATAGCGTTGATCTGTATCCCTACGGGGTCTTTCGTCAGTGCTTTGGTCAGCGCCAGTGTGGCAAAATTCCGAATTTGAGGCCAGCTTGCCACTGAATGACGCGGTCATTTTCTGCTGCTTTAATCCTTTGTCTAGCAATGCAACACATTGTCGGATCTGCTCTCGAGACGGATTGTTGGCGAGGATGCCTCGATCCGCTGCAGCATTTTCCAATGGTGTGTTGTAGATTCGGATCTTCTCTCTAGTTTTTCAGTCGAATAGATCTTTGTTGATATCTGGATTCTTGTTAGAAACAACCAGACCTCCTCTTGTCTTGTTTGGGTGTCGCCTGAAATCTGACTATTATTTGGCCGGATCACTTTCTAATTGCTGCTTAAGCTCGACGATGCGCGCGGCCTCTTCGAGTAAAAACAGACGGTGCTTTTCCAGGTCCTCAGCCCTTTCCTCCAGCGCCTCCGAAGTTAGATCCAAAGCCGTTGGATTGGAATTTTGAGAGCATCTCCCTAAATTTCATGTGCACCCTTGGTGACGATGTGTCCATCCACGAGAGAGTCAATCGGCGTGGTATTAATCGGATCTCCGTTCTGATTCTCCATCTCGATCTCCTCATCAACTTTTTCTTTGTTGGTTTCCTTGATGTCCGGCTCTGCCGGTGTCGGATTCTTGTTCTTCTTCTTCTTTGACCGCCCAGTAGCCTTAACGTGCGTACGGGTGGCAAAGACGGATTTTGGTCCGGTACCGGGGGATAAACTTCCGTCGGTACTTTCCATAGTGGTTGGCTTGTGGACCTCGGAGGAATCTCCGGTGTCCATGACATCCTGCGAGGTGTAGCTTTCATCCATGCTATCATATGGACTAGAGGGATTTTTCGGCTCACCTTGCACTGGCTTGGAGGCGTGTTCTTCTTTGTACTCCTCCATATCCTTTTTGAAGTCCTTGAGTTCCTGCGACGTTATTGACTCCTGAGGGAAGCCAGGTAAGTCAGCGCTTTCTGAGATTGCGTCGAGGACTGAATCGCTGCCAGCTCCAGCATCGACAGAGTCGGATCCAGAGCTTACGTGGTACACAAAGCAGTGCCTCTTCTTCATCCTGTGTTTCAAAGGTAATTTTTCTGCTACGACGTCGGCAGTGCCGGATCCATAGTGGATATATTCCTCATCCGTGTATCCGATCTCGACAAGGAGATCAGATCCAGATTTTTCCTCCACCGCTTCTTCCACTAAATGAATGGTTTGGGTGGGTTTGATTTACTCCGGTATCTTGAACTCTTCCGCCTCTGCGGACAAAGAAGATCCGGATTTTTCTTCCGCCATAGTCATCACCTCAAGGGTGGGTTCGGCGGATTCAGCGAAGCCGAGATAATTATCGATCTCGCCGATAGACATGATCGTATAGGTTGTCACGGGTTTGCTAGCTGGAATCCAGGTCTCGTCGAGAAGGACAAGAGGGACATCACTGGCGTAGACCACGCGACCCACGGCGATTGTTTTGCCGATTCCTGCACGCGCAGATTCCGCCTGAAACGAAGCTCCAAAGGTCACCTGCCCCACGGTGGGTGCCAACTGTCATCGGATTGTCGACAAGTACACCATAGGGGGTCCTAGCAGAGTTGAGAGGATGGGTTGTGAAACGTCGGATGTTCTAGGAGCGGTGAGCACAAGTTTACCTAGGTTCAGATCCGACTGCGGTGATCGGATCCTACTCCTACTAGCAACCCAATAATATATCGGCGTAAGCCGGATGTTACAGTGGATTACAAGAGAGGTTCGCCTGTGTGAAATGTGATTGTGTTTGTTGGTATTGTATTTCTCTAAAGGCTCCCATAGGGATGGTTTATATAGTCACCAGGACCTAGGGTTACAAGAGAGACCTATCCGGCTATGTTACAAAGTCGGTAACTAGATACAGATTGGACTACAAGTATTACTATAGGCCTAAGTCGGTAACTCTTCGGGGCCTTGTCGTAGCCGGAACTGGCTCCTCCTATTTCTCTGACTGGGCCTCCCATGAAGAAAAGCTCTAACCCGTTGGTGGACCACCCTGGTCAACGAGTCCTATGGGTATATCCGGAAAGTATATCCCCAACACTTTATTCTTAACAAAAACGCTAGTTTTATTCCGCCGTTGTTAAGCCCATCTCATAAAAGTTTTAAACCGCCTATTCACCCCCCCCCTCTAGACGGCGTACGTGATCTTTCACTCATGGTAATAAACCCCATCTACTATCTGGATTTTACTATTCGATGGTGATAGAAACAACCATTTCGTTTAGCCATTTTCGTGAACATGTCGGTGCACATTATCCCTGGAGCGCTAGCGATGTTGTTCATTTCACCTATTTGAATACTTGTGAGTAAATATTTCTTCCACTAAATTGCGGTGAGCATTTAGGATTACTATTTGGTCTAAACAATGGAAGCTGCTTTGGTAAATTCATATCGATGTGCTTTAGCCAGACACATACCAAGAAAATAGGAAGGGTGTTCAGTTATCATTTTCCTCTGCTAATAGTAAGCGGCCTCGCACTCCTTGTAGGCCCAGGCCATCTAAACCTATTGGCATTGAAATCCAGACCACTGTTGTATTATATATATGACGATGTAAAGATTGACGAGGCAGTTCCTCCACAACATGACGAGGATGAGATGATGTACCCTGAATTGGTAGATAAATACAGTCAGTGAGCAATGCAAGATGAATACATGGACGAGCCTAGCCGCCCTGCTAGATTTGATGATATTGATGATGAAGACAAGGAAGAGAACACTGGCCGCTTAGTTGAAGGTGAGGACATGCCATTAATGAAATGTGGAAGAGAATATCCTAAACTTACTACAGGCACCGTATTCTAATTGATTGTGGACTATCGGAATGCACTAACTACATGGTGCATTCTCAAAGAAAATATTTTTTATTTATAGCAAAGAGCCAAAAGGCACTATAAAAATACTTCCCATACCCGACGGATTTTTAGGGCGGTATAAGCGAAAAGAACCGGGAAAAGTTGGTTACATGGTGGATGGGCTATCACAACATCATTTTGTCATGGTGGCCACTTATACGCCATGGAACACTCGATAACGGTGGATTATGGTATAGTGGTATGTGACTGGCAATCCCGGCGCCACCGAATACCACGGTAGATTATGGAGGTTGTTATGATTGGGCCATGAATGGTAATCACCATGTTGACTGGTCAAACACAGCACACAAAGTGGTGAGACCCACCACTAACAAGTTGTTGATTGTTAGACTCGGCGGTTTACATTTTTTATCATAGACCTAGAATGAATGTTTTCCTTTTTCTCTCCCGCAATTTTTATTTTTTGAGGGATTCTCTCTCGCAACTAAAGCAAGACTATCTGCCTCCTCCAATTGTTATCGTCTTTTTTTTTAGATTACTCCAATCCTTCTGGTGTATGGCTATAGGGAGAAGGAAAGTGTTATGCAATTTATTTATGGGACCTTGTAAATGCCGCCCAAAAAGCTGGATGCCTGGACCGTACTTCCTCAAATGGCCCAGACTTGCTACTCCCCATTCTATATAATATACAGGAACCCTAGAAACTAACCCCATTATCAGTCCCCACCTCACACCGACACCTTCAACTCAAGAACTCCATGCATACCATCTCAACCGGGTAACACATTATCTAGCTCGGCCATACCGTCCCAAATCTTGCACGGTCATTGGCTCGCCGGATCTTGCATGGCTCGTCCACGCTGGATCTTGTGTGGGCCCATCGCGCCAGATCTTGCTCAGCCTCGACCTATCAGATATTGCATAGGCCCGCCATTGGCTTGTCCGATCCGCAGTTTTGGTCCTCCTCTTCTGTACACATCTTCATTGGCTTGCTCTTTTAGATATGTTGCTTTGCTGTTTATCCTATTAATCATATTTTTTGTTCTTCTTTTAGTTCCAAGCAAAGTTACCAGCATATGGTGTGTTCTCAAAGTCAGATCCGTTTTGATGATGTTGGTGAGCATATAATCTTTAGCGCCGACATGATGTTGATGTCGATTAGAATAGAGAGGCTCTCAAGAAGTCTAGGATTGGGCAGGTTTTTTCTCCTAATTAGGTGTAGTTTTAGGTTTTATAGGTAGATATACTGAATAGAGAGGGGCTCAAGACCCACTTTGCATCAGATGCTACCTTAATGATTAGAGAGGGTCTCAAATCTAGTGTAATTATGATGTAATGAATATTTTATATATGAATAATCTAGAATGTTTGAGTTGCGATGAGATTAGCAACGTAAATCAATTATTACTAATGTAATTAACTTTCAGTGATGCTGGACGGTGTAACACGGCAAATAATGCATGGTCACGCGGCACTAAATTTCTGTCGTCTTCCGTAATGTAACGTGGCGCATCCTCTTCTGCGCCACAAAAGTGCTAGCTCGACGGATCATGTTGTGCTGAGACAAAAAAAACCCGTCTTTGTTTCAGAATCCCCGACGCAGTTATCCCTGGCTGCTTTTTTGCCTCGCCAGCGCGAGCATAGCGACTAAGGTTGTGCTTCTGCGTCTATAAGCGAAGCGCCGGAGCTCCATGTTATAGTGAAGGTTCATTGTTCATTTCCAAAATTAAAGGTGTAGGTGGAGATTGCATGTATCCCGTATGCGGAAGAGCAAATTGGTTTGGGTATTACAATTCATACCCTTCTATTTTTAGATCATTATGTAATGTTTCTTAATTGTACTTGACATAATTTGTTTATTTCTATGATTTTTAGATAAAAATTAACCCACATTTTCACACTTATCCACCTGAAGGGGACGGGGAAAAGAAAAAGAAAACTAGCAAAGACTAGGTGGATGGTAGATACAATCATGGATTGGCTAAGAGCAACACCAACACTTGGACGAACATCAGTCCAAGGGAAGGTTGTTGAGAAATACAATTTAAATTCCTTAAATGAGAGTTTTTTATGCTAAGAAAATGGTTCTTGACCATCATGGAATGAAAATTTTTAGTTGTTTTACACCTACAAAGATGAATTGGAGATGGCTAGTCCCGGTAGTGTTGTAAAGATTGACCATCATATAGTTGAATACAAGATAAAAAGAAATATAAAGTAGAATGAGTGTTTTAGGAGGGATTTTTTGTTTCAAGTATTCCTAGCAAGGGTTTTTGGATGGTTACAGGACCTATTTGGATGTGGATGCAACTTCCCTAAATGGGAGATTTAGAGGACATCTAGTAGCTTCTACTGTTGTTGATGGACACAACTAGATATTCCTAGTTGCTTATGGTGTGTTGGAGGTAGAATCATAAGAAATTTGGTTTTAGTTTCTGCAGAATTGGCGCAAAAAATTATAGGTTTTCCAAATGGATTGTCTATACACAGAGATGCTTACAGGGGCTTAGAGAGTGTAGTAGAAATAGTATTTCTAGGAATTGAGCATAGAGAATGTATGCGAGACACCTGGTGCAGAATTTCACAAAGAAATGGAGAGGTAAAGTTTATGATGAGAACTTATGGATAGCATCATACACATGCAGCTTGAGGAAGCATGATCACTATTTAAGAGTGTTGTATGCTGCAATCATGGAGAGGTAGACTAGTTGTTGGCTGAGCCAAGTAGCAAGTTGAGACCAAGAAAAGAGAGGGCCCGGGAAGCTAGCAAGGCTAGTTCACCCTCCCCCGGCAAGTCATAGAGAGAGTTCATCCTCTTGTAAATAGCCTCATATCAAAGATCAACTCAGACATGCAAGACATAGGGTTATTAGCATTCGGACAACTTAAACCTGGATAAAAAGCCTCGTGTGTTAGCAGTGATTTGTAGACTATGTTGGTTGTGCTAGTTGTCTCCTGCTCCCTACACAGGAGGGTTCCCATCCCCGGTTTCTATGTTTCGAGATGCGACAGCCTGTCTTAGACACGTTTACACGATGTTCCCATATTCCTTGGGTTACTTTGGTATCTAAGGCATACATTTCTTGTATAGAGAGAGGTCTACCATAGGGGACTCTCTCTTATTGGGATGAATGTAGTCAGTAGCTTAGGATGTAAACCATGCACTTGAGCTTGGCATTGTTTATGATGTGTGTCACTGATAGTTCACGTAGTCGACGCCTGGACGTGTTACGTTCGGGTGTATGCACATGTGGCTAGTGAGTAGGGTTATGTAAGGATGACCATGTGTTACCAATGGGGTATCTTCTTACATGGTCTGGCCTACTGTGTGTCGATTGGCAAGATGGACAATCGTGTCGCATGTTCTAGCGGTGGGAGTAAAAGAAGATGGAGATTAGCGACAGAGGGCATCTGTGGGATCGACTTGCTTGCCACAGGTGGATATGTGTATACACGGATCACGCTCCTCTGGTTCACCTTGTGACTCAATAAAAGGTGAGGCCAGGTCATCTGTGTACCAATTGATGGGGGCATTTCAGGTGCGGGGCCTTGTTGTAGATGCGTTGTACATGACATCATCGTGTGCAGGGTGGATTTCGTAAATATGGGAGGGGAAAAGGGTTGGTTGTCCTCTATCAAGGATTTCTTACTTCTTTTATGCCCAATGTCGCATACATAAGGTCCAACACATGAGTGGTCGGGAAGGTCGTTGACACCTTGAAAATTCAGATGTATGCCCACCACCCGTGTAGGGTCCCGCGAAGATGTTTCAGTTCTTCCCGTAAGAGGGCATCCTTTGAGGGTATGGTGGATGGTTGTGGATTTGGATGTCCAATTTCTCCGGATACAAAAAGCTAGTGCAGTCCCTCGCTCTCGCTTAGGCTAAGTCGATACCTAGCCTGTCGGAAGAAGTCTAACGGTTCCTAGGAAGTTTCTAGTGCGGCTCGGTCTGGATCCAATGTAGACATTGTCATTATAGCTCCACCTTCATCGTGCAGCCTTGTTGCGGACGTGGTTGACAATAGTAGAAAACAGGCCTTTCGTCCAGGCTATTAGTCCCGGCTCTGGGTGCATCCGGGACTAATGGCCCTCGCCGGACGGCCCGAGCCACCTAGAACCATAGGTCTCGGCCCGTTAGACCCCATTAGTCCCGGTTTGAGACACAAACCGGGATTAAAGGGACCTGGCCCAGCCACTCGCTGGGGACACCCCCTTTATTCCCGGTTTGTATCTCCAACCGGAACTAGTGGTCTGGCCCTATATATATGCACACCCCCTCCTCCTCTCAACTGTTTTTTCCTGGTGGGAGAGAGTGTTGTTGTGCTATTTTTTTCATGTTCATACATATGCACAAGAGGTGTTTGGTGAAATTTCCATTAGAGCGATGCGAGTTTAGGTCCCACAAGACAGACATGATATGTGGTGCCCAAGCCACACCTAAGTTTTCTCATCTTTGTTTCCAAGTGTAATAAAAGGTTACCAGCTATTTTATCATTTAGACCGTGCGGTACTAATTTTAGAATAGTGATTGCGTTTGACATATATTTGTATGATACAGATGATCCATCCATGGATGTATGGTGACCGACGCTCTGCCGCTTTCAGAGAAGGCGTGCGTTCTTTTCGAGTTGTGGCCGAGGAGAACAAGCGGCGGGATGGTTTTATGTGTTGTCCATGTGTTGACTGTAGGAATGAGAAGGCTCACACTTCCACAAGAGTCATTCAGAGCCACCTGTTTTGGTCTGGTTTTATGTCCGGCTATAATGTTTGGACCAAACACGGAGAAAGAGGGGTTGTGATGGAAGACAACAATGAAGAAGATAACGATGATGAAAACTACCGATCTATGTTTCCTGAATATGCTGATACCGCAATGGAAGACAATCAAGAAGAAGGAGGTGAAAAACAGGAACTAGACCGGCCCGCTGATGATCTCGGTCGTGTCATTTCTGATGCAAAGCGAGACTGCAACACAAAAAAGGAGAGGTTGCAGTTTGAGCAGATGTTACAGGACCACAACAAATTGTTGTACCCAACTTGTGAAGATGGCCAAAAGAAGCTGGGTAGCACACTGGAATTGCTGAAGTGTAAGGCAGAGACCGGTGTGACTGACTCGGGATTTGAGAAGTTGCTGGTACTCATGAAGAGGTTGCTTCCAAGAAATAACGAATTTCCCTCTAGTACATACGAAGCAAAGAAGCTCGTCTACCCTCTAGGTTTAGATGTGTAGAAGATACATGCGTGCCCTAATGACTGTATCCTCTACCACGATGAGAAGTACGAGAATTTGGATAAATGCCCGGTATGCACTGCATTGCGGTATAAGATCAGAAAAGATGACCCTGGTGATGTTGATGGCGAGCAACCCAGGAAGAGGGTTCCTGCCAAGGTGATGTGGTATGTTCCTATAATACCACGATTGAAACGTTTGTTCAGAAACAAAGAGCATTCCAAGTTGTTGCGATGGCACATGGAAGAACGTAAGAAAGGCGGGATGTTGAGGCACCCCGCTGATGGTCGACAGTGGAGAAAAACCGAGAGAGACTTCCCGGACTTTGCTGGTGACACAAGAAACTTATGGTTTGGTCTAAGTACAGATGGAATGAATCCTTTTAGGGAGCAAAGCTGCAGTCATAGAAACTGGCCCTTCACTCTATGTATCTACAACCTTCCTCCTTGGTTGTGCATGAAGCAGAAGTTCATTATGATGCTAGTGCTCATCCAAGGCCAGAAGCAAACCGGCAACAACATTGATGTGTACCTAAGGCCATTAATTGATGAACTTTTATATTTGTGGGCCGAACCAGGTTTACGTGTGTGGGATGAGCACAAACAGGAGCCATTCGACCTACGAGCGTTGATATTCGTAACGATCAATGATTGGCCTGCTCTTAATAACATCTCAGGACAGACGACCAAGGGATATAATGCATGCACACACTGTTTAGATGAGACTGAAAGTATATATCTGGATAAATCTAGGAAGAATGTGTACCTACAATCGTTGTTTTCTTCCGCCCAGACATCCCTTAAGGAAAAAAGGCAAGCATTTCGATGGCGAGACAGATCACCGGAATAAGCCTGCCCTCCATACTAGTGCTGATGTATTTGGTATGGTCAAGGATTTAAATGTAATATTTGGAAAGGGTCCCGGAGGACAACCTGTTCCGAAAGACGCCGGCGGACGCGCACCCATGTGGAAGAAGAAATCTATATTTTGGGAGCTACCCTATTGGGAAGTATATGAGGTCCGCTCTGCAATCGACATGATGCACCTGACGAATAATATTTGCGTGAATATTCTAGGCTTCTTGGGCTTGTATGGGAAGTCAAAAGATACACCGGAAGCACGGGAGGACCAGCAACGTCATAAAGGACGAGACGACAAGCATCAAGGGAAGTTTCAAGGGCCTGCCAGCTACGTTCTTACAAAGGAAGAGAAGGAAATATTTTTTAAAGTCCTTTTCAGTATTAAGGTCCCGTCTAGCTTCTCGTCTAACATAAAGGGAATAGTAAATATGAAAGAGAAAAAATTCCAAAACCTAAAGTCCCATGACTGCCACGTGCTTATGACGCAATTGCTTCCGGTTGCATTGAGGGGGATTCTACTAGAAAATGTTCGGCTGGCCATTGTGAAGGTACGTGCATTCCTCAATGCAATTTCTCAGAAGGTAATCGATCCAGAAAGTCTATCAGGGTTATAGATTGATGTGGTCCAATGTCTGGTCAGCTTCGAGTTGTTGTATCCTCCATCTTTCTTCAATATTATGACGCACCTCCTAGTTCACCTAGTCAAAGAGATTAGAATTCTCGGTCCTGTGTTTCTACACAATATGTTCCCCTTCGAAAGGTTCATGGGAGTCTTAAAGAAATATGTTCATAACCGTGCTAGGACATAAGGAAGCATCTCCAAGGGCTATGGAACAGAGGAGGTCATTGAATTTTGTGTTGACTTTCTTCCTGACCTTAAGTCGATTGGTGTTTCTGAATCTCGGTATGAGGGGAGGCTGACTGGAAAAGGCACACTAGGAAGGAAAATAATGGTATGTATGGACAGGTATTCTTTCAATAAAGCACACTACACAGTTATACACAATTCCACCTTGGTGGCTCCGTATATCGAGAAACACAAGATTATTGTACGATCGGAAAACCCGGGGAAGCCTGACTCCTCAATTAAAGTGGAACACGAGGACACTTTCGGCAGTTGGTTGCAGAAACATCTCATGAATAACAACACTATTGAAGATCACCTGTACTTGTTGGCACAGTTACCATCTTCAACTATATGTACTTTCCAAGGGTACGAGATAAATGGTAATACATTTTACATGATCGCCCAAGATAAAAAGAGCACCAACCAAAACAGTGGTGTCCGCTTTGATGCAACAGATGACAATGGGCAGAAGGACACATATTATGTGTACATAGAGGAGATATGGGAACTTGAGTATGGACCTACTTTTAAGGTCCCTTTGTTTCGGTGCAAATGGGTCAAGATGACAGGAGGAGGGGTACATGTAGACGAAAAGTATGGCATGACAACAGTGGATCTCAACAATCTTGCGTACATGGACGAACCATTCGTCCTAGCCAACAACGTGGCTCAGGTTTTCTATGTGAAGGACATGTCTATGAAACCGAGAAAAATAAATCAGCAAAAGAATACATCATCCGATGAGCCAAAGCGCCACATAGCTCTTTCAGGGAAAGGAAACATTGTTGGAGTTGATAACAAGCCAGATATGTCAGAAGATTATAATAAGTTTCATGAAATCCCGCCCTTCAAAGTGAAAACTGACCCAAGCCTCCTGTTAAATGATGAAGATTCTCCATGGCTACGGCGCAGAAGAAAACAACAACACTAGATAGGGATGTTGTTGTAATATATTAAACTGACCCAAGCCTCCTGTTAAATGATGAAGATTCTCCTTTTATGTAATCATATTGTGAATCATATTGCCGTCGAGTCAACTATGAGGATGCGGGATGGGAATCCTAAAGTAGGCGGCAAGGAATGTGTGTATGTGTGGGTGGCCATGACAGCTGCACTACAAATAGAGGGAAAGGGTGGGCGAGGCAGCACTAATAATAGGGGTTGAACCTTTAGTCCCGGTTGGAGAAAGCAACCGCGACTGAAGGGATTGCGGTAGGCTGAGCCAGGCAGCACTAATAATAGGGTTTGAACCTTTAGTCCCGGTTGGAGAAACCAACCCTGACTGAAGGGATTGAGGCAGGCTGGGCCAGACAGCACTAATAATAGGGGTTGAACCTTTAGTCCCGGTTGGATGAACCTTTAGTCCCGGTTGGAGACACCAACCGGGACAAAACACAAGTGAGCACTAATAATAGGGGTGAGAGTCGACATTATGTCGTGAGTGTCGACACTATGCCAAGCTACTTGTACTATAAATAGGCCAGTCCTCTAGCCAGTTTGAGGCATCTCCAAGATCGATGGTTTGCGAAATCAGGGACACCACTACGGCCAGTTTCACGGAGATGCCGCCGTAGCCCAGTCCTCCGGCATCTCCAAGAAACTGGTCACAGAGGCATTTCCTAATATGTGAAATTAGATTAGCTCCTAGGCATATTGATCTAGTTAGAGAGGTTACAAGCTGCAAGATGGTCTTCGAGAGCAGGGACACCACTACGACTAGTTTCAGGGAGATGCCGCCGGAGCCCAGTCCTACGGCATCTCCAAGAAACTGGTCATAGAGGCACTCCCTAATATGTGACCGCACGTGTTTGGAGATCAGATCTTCATGGTAAGTACAAATCGGGACAACATCTTCATAGTTTGGGAAAGTCGTAGTACGAATCGGAACTAAAGGCCCCTCTGAAGTCCCAGTCCAACCATAAAATGGGACAAACACTCAAATTTTTTATTAATATTCAAAAACTGAGACTACGGAATCGGGACTAAAGGGCCTTTAGTCCCGGTCCAGCCACAAACCGGGAGTAACACTCAATACATTTATTAATATTAAAAATCGGAACAAACCAGGACTAGCTACTACTCAGGACTAAAGCCGCCCCTTTAGTCATAATCATGCCTAGTCCTATAGTACACAGCTTCAGGGTATTCTTCGTCACCATCATCGTCATTGTCACCTACCACTCCAGGGATCCTCAGCCCAGCCATGGCATATACCAGGGGCACCTGCCACTCCAGCCTTGGATTCACGGCGGGCGGGTGGACTTGTGGGCACCGCATGCGAGGATGGTCTCCCCCGGCGATGTAGCACATCACGCTGATGATAGTACGGTTCGCCCACCACAGACGGCGGCCGGCTTCGTTGTGTTTCACCGGGGGCGGGCCATCACCATCGTACCTGGCGATCTCCCTTTCCCGCCGGTTAGCGAAGAAGGCATTCCAGGTGTCATAGTTGTCGGGATCCCACTGGGGATCCATCCGCTGCTCCGACGTGAGCTCGTGGTAGAAGTTGTTCGTGATGGCCGCATGTCGGGCGAAGCCTTGAGGCACAGGAGGGACAGGAACACCTCCAGCGCTCAGCATCCAGCCGGTAGCCTGGTGAGAAAGGGTAGCTTGAGGCGCACAGCGCCTCGGTCTCCTCGAGGGTTAGAATGGCCCAGTAGACGTTGTCCATTTCTGTGAGAGAGGAAGGTGTGGATGTGTGCATAACCATGGCGCGGTTGGCCTATATATAGATGGAAATGGCGTGAAAACATGGCGGGAAGCGGTGGGAAATGGCGGGAAATATCTTTAGTCCCTGTCAGTGGCTACAACCTGGACTAAAAGCTCGGTTCAAAGGAAAGGGCGGAAAAACATGGTAGGAAGCGGTGAGAAATGAAGGGAAATATCTTTAGTCCCTGTTAGTGGATACAACCGGGACTAAAGCTTATTCAGAAAATGGATTTGGATTAATTATTAAAATTTATGAAATTTTCATGTTGAAAGTTTAGTAAGATTCAAAAATATGCAAAAAATAATAGTTAATGCATTTTTAAATTGATAATGGCAAAATGGTTAATAATTTGACTATTTAAAATAATTATTTGATAAAACAGAAAATGGATTTGGATTAATTATTCAAATTCAATAACTTTTCATGTTGAAAGTTTTGTCAAATTCAAAAATATGCAAAAAATAATAGTTAATCCATTTTTAAATTGATAATGGAAAAATGGTTAATAATTTGACTATTTAAAATAATTATTTGATAAAAAATAAAATGGATTTGGATTAATTATTCAAATTCAAGAACTTTTCATGTTGAAAGTTTTGTCAAATTCAAAAATATGCAAAAAATAATAGTTAATGCATTTTTAAATTGATAATGGCAAAATGGTTAACAATTTGACTATTTAAAATAATTATTTGATAAAACAGAAAATGGATTTGGATTAATTATTCAAATTCAAGAACTTTTCATGCTGAAAGATTTGTCAAATTCAAAAATATGCAAAAAATAATAGTTAATGTATTTTTAAATTGATAATGGCAAAATGGTTAATAATTTGACTATTTAAAATAATTATTTGATAAAAGAGAAAATGGATTTGGATTAATTATTTAAATTCAAGAACTTTTCATGTTAAAAGTTTTGTCAAATTCAAAGGTATGCAAAAAAGTATGACTTCTGATTCAATAGGCCCCTCAAGGAAAGAAATAAAAATTCAGGCGCGATCGAAGGCTACGATGAGCGGATATCCCTTCGCGCCTGGGGGTAGAATTGACATACACAAAGGTTGGATGGCGCGCGTAGAGCGCGCCAAAGCCCGTACAGGCCCGAAGCGGATCAGTACGCGCGTATTCTGCGACGCGATGTGGATTCCCGTCGTCCAACTCAGCAGTCTGACGTGGAAACACCTCTATGCAAAAAAAAACACCTCTACGTGGTTTGCTGGGCCGCATTTCTGTTCCAACCGGTGGGCCGTTTGTGGTGCACACGCGGATAAGAGCGTGGGCTCGTGATACATCGGGAAGGCACACTCCCGTCACCTTCGACACGGTGCACGTCTGACACCACCCGCAGGATTGTGTCATCATGACGCGTGCAGAGACGCGTGCACCATTGTATCAGCACCGAAGTGTCATTAAATTGTCAATCGACTTAATGGAGCATCCAATCGGTCGCATCTTTTCAGTTCTCTGCCTGCCGCGTGTGCACAAAACTTTTCTAAGAAGGCAGATCGCATAGTAGGGGAGAGGACGGCGGGGTGCATAATTCTGGTCTACCTAGCCTTTTTGACTATCTACCTCCACTCGTCACTAGCGCCCTCCTCCCTTTATTCTTCCTCCTTCTCATCCCGCTCCTGCTCCCTCCCTCTACGCAGGCATGGCTCCCTCTCGGAAGCATGCCGCAGCGACAATGCGCGAGGAGAGAAAAGAGAGAGCTCGTCGCGCTGCTTTACGCACTGAAGAGTCACAACATCTGCTCATGGCTATGCCCGCAGGCGAAGGATCCTCCGGGTAGGTCATGTACTTCTTCTCCTTAATAGTGTTATCCAGCATTCTTCTTCTCCTTAATCATCACCTACTTCTCTTTCTTCAGAGCCATCGGTTCACCGGCAGACATGTTCCCCCAGATCCCCGGATCAGCGAGGTAAACACTATACACTGGGGTTTTTGGGACTAGGATTTGGGGGTTTTGCTCCTGGATCTTTTCCACACCGCTCATTTCTGCATAAAGCTCGTGTGCTATAATGACACGTTACTATTGTTCCCGTTCCGTGATAGGACTGAAACCATGTATTCTTTGTCCCAGGAAAAGAACCCAAAAGTCATCAATAAGGTGGATGCTTGGCTTAATGCACGAATAAGCATCCACAGGGAGAAAATGCAAACACAAGAACTGGAATTATAATAGCTCAAATTAGTTGTGAATACCCTTACTCAGGAGCGGGACATGCTGAAAAGGGACAACGCTACCTGGAATAAACTACATAAGAAGATCCAAGCCTCGAACCGACTGAATACATCCATCAATGAGGGGATCTCAAAGGATAATGCGAGGCTAAAAGATGATAATGTCAACCTCCGTGTCGAGAACATGAACCTGCTTCGGAAGCTCGAGGCTTCACTCAGTGAGCAGGTCAAGATCAGGAAGGACATGCTCGTACGTCGCCTACGACTTGAAGAGATTGAGGACGAAAACAAGCAGCTCCTCGCCAGGCTACGACTGTAATGTAGCAGACTTTCCTCGGTGCTGCTCTGCTGAATTGAACTATGTGTTTCTATTTTTCAACTGTAAACTGAACTATCCGAACAATGAGTTGCAACGGGAGACACCTTTTGCGCAGTCCGAAAACTATCTGCTTTCCAGTTGTTTCTATCTACTGGGTGGGACCATGTTGGACAAGTGTAAATTTTGTTGTAAGAAAACCTTAAACTTAGATATTACACACACTCAACCATGCATTAAAATTCAAATTATGTATTCCAAACTCAACTTCAAATAGTTGCAAAAGGAGGTAGCCACGATCGGAAAAGACTGGGTGGGCCAATGGCGGGGGTCCGCGGGGGAGAGAGAGAGAGTGAGATTCGTCAAAAAAAGAGAGAGAGATTGTTGGCGAATGGGGCCACTGAGCGCGTGAGAACCATGCATGTACCATAGGCATGTCCGAGGCGCACCGTGCGCATGTGAACTGTGTAGTACCGTACTACGCATGTCCGCGGTGCACTGTGCGAGCAGGTGCGCATGCGTATGCTGCTGAACCATACACATGTGAACTGTAGGAGCACGAAACATCGGCGTCTCACCATATAGAGCCCATCCCTCTGTCTCTCTCCGCCTCCCCTCATTCACTCCATCACGCCACCGCTTCCCAACTCCCCCTAGGCCCGTACCCACTACCCTTCCCCACTCCTCTCTCTCTCCGCCGACCAGGAAAAAACCCTCTCCCCTTCCGCTTCCGCTCCACTTCCCATTCCAGAGATGGAGCACCCATCCGACAGTGTCTCTGCAGCGAAGGAGAAGGCCGCGATGCTGGCGTTAGCCGCGGAGGAGGCGGCCAGAGCCATGTAGGAGGCGGCCATATCCGCGACGGAGCCGGCCAAAGTCGCATCGGAGGCGGCCAGAGCCGCGACGGAGGCACATAATGCCGCAAGGGCGGCAATCACAGCCGCAACGGATGCGAAAGATGAAGCAGAGGCCATTGCTGAAGGCCGGCCGATCGGTCCCTCATTGGCTCCCGCCACTATCAGTACTTGTGCGTACAATCTTGGGAAGCAGCCGCAGGATGATGATGAGGAAGTCGAGCTCATCATCATGCCGCCGCCGGCCTTCGACGAGAACATCATTGACGACGACGAGGAGGTAAGTTCCGATTAATTGATTATCTGCTTGGGGCATAGGGTTTTCACTTAGCGTCAGATTCGTTTGTTATCTGTTAAGCTTGGGGCCTAGGTTTTTCACTTAGCGTCAGATTCGTTTTTTATCTATTACGATTGATTGTAATTAATGGATATGTGGATTATTGCTAGCTAGGGTTCGATTATGGACAGAATCGATTAATATTTGTGGATCTATGGATTATTGCTAGCTAGAGTTCAATTATGGACATAATCGATTAATATTTATGGATCTGTGGATTGTTGTTTTCATTTCTATGGATTAATGCTAGCTTATTGACCGACGGAAGTGGATTATCTGCTTGATCCCTTGATTACTTTCTATTATTGCTAGATGGAGACTGTTATCTGTTGCTTCCTTTGTTAAGCATTCAATTTTAGTTGTAGTTTCTACATATTTGATTCACATGTGTATTTTGCATATTTCTGCAGGCTACTGATGATGTTGACAGAGATGTCGACTCGTGTCAAAGGAAGACTAGGGCCACTCTCAACAACTTAAAGCGGGGAGGTTCGACCGGTTCTAGAGTGAACCCTGGACTGATGGCATGAACAGTTGCCCCTTCTGCAAAAGGAGCATAAAGATGGACTTCCAAAGCATCCTGCAGCATGCTGAAGGCTGTGGATCTGGCCGTGTCAAAGTTGGGGAAACTTTCAATGTCCATGGCTTCATGGCCAATCAGATGGCCTATGGCATCTTCCTCGGGAACAAACTGAACCAAGCTATCAAGCTCGGTCATGTGCCTACTACCAAGCCCAAGCCACCGAAGGTTCCGGGTATGGGCAGCAGGAAGCAGAGGAAGCGGGACCGAGAGGAGAGGGACCGGGAGGAGGCGGCGAGGAGGCAATGATGTACTGATGTGCCTATTTGTGTGTGCTGCTGGTGCTGGTTTAAGAAGCATGCTTTTGTTTGAACTGTGTTTGTGTTGGCTTCTTAGCAGCGTTTGTGTTAAACATCTGCCTTATCAAGGTTGTGTTAAACCTTGCTTAATTAGTTGCTTGTTATGTTTCTACATTTTAGATGCTTAATTAGTTTCTTAATTAGTTTGTGTTGAACCTTGCTTAATTAGTTGCTTGTTATGTTTCTACATTCTAGATGCTTACTATCAACATTCGTTTTTGTACATGCTGGTGTGTGGTGGGATTTCCTATTTCTTAAAGGTTCAAGGGAAATAGTTAAGCAATTTAGAAATAGATGCTGGTATAACTTTGCTACCAAATTGGGAAAAAAGGAATGAATGAGGTGAGCCTGGCAGAGATAGACAAAGGAAGAAAGGAGGGAGGGGGAGAGGGAGAGGGAGGGTTCTTTGATTTGTTTCCAAATTGGGATGGCTGGTTGCGTTTCCCTATTGTAGCCTTATTTTTCTCTTTTTTCCTTTTTCATATAGTTTTTGATTTACAAACAAGCCTGTTTTGTCTCACCTGAACCTCTTTTTCCAAAAAATGACAAATCTAAAAATAGCCTGTTTTGTCTCACCTGGCCCTCTTTCCTTCACGGAATAACCTCAATATTTTTTACATATTCTAAAATACGCAGACTTAGCCCAGCCCAGCTCGTGCTCCTGTGCCCGTGTTATCGCTGCAGCGGCTGATTTCTTATTTGGGCCGGCCCTACCGTGCCCAGTAGACGCGCGCGGGTATCACGACATAGACGCATTAGGTATTTACTATTTAGTCACTCCACGGTCGCCTCCGCCCATGACTCGCCTCCTATCCCTCCTCACACGAGCGCCTCCACACGACAACAACCTCAAAAATTCCATCGAGGACCGCCTCCAGTATTCAATGCCTGCGATGACACAGGTTCATGGATCAGAGATTCAAGGATCGGGTATGTTTTCGTAAACTCCTATATGAAAATCTAGAACGAGCCATGTACAGAAATTTCGTCAGATCTAGAGGAAATACGATCAAATTTTAAAAACGCATGACGATCATAATTGTGTAGATCAGATCTACATATGAACTAGTACACTAACACTATTATATGTTAGCACTGAAAGCATGTCGTGTCAGATCTATATGTACTATTAAGAAAATTGTACTTCCTCTGTTTCAAAATATAAGATGTTTGAGTTTTGTGAACAAAATGTATCTAGATTTACTTTAGTGTGTAGATTCACTTCAAACGTGAGTGAACCTACATACTAAAAGAAGTCTAGATACATTTGCTTTACAAAACTAAAACATCATATATTTTAAAACAGAGGGAGTATTATCTAATGGACACTAGTCGGTGCTTTGGAATATCATTCGTGTTTATGAACATGCAAACCGTGTTCAAGTATCTAAAATAAGAGGTGGTAGAATATAGATTTCTTTATTCTAAAAAGTTTGTGTACATGGCACTTTCTGGTTAGGTCGAGGAGTATGCTCGCACTCGTCATGATCATGCCGCTCTTAAGTTGCATAAACCTTTGCATATAAGAGGTATGTAATGTAAAATAAAAAAACCAATGCATTTATAATATTGCTGCTTATGTATGTATTTGTTACATGCAGGTCCCGGAATAAAGTTCGAGAAAGAATTTGAATGTTTCTGCCATTATGGCAACCGTGTAGCGATGGATGATGCCGAAATTAATGTACTGAAGTATGGATTTGATAAGAACCTCCCAAAAAGACCATTTTATGTATGCACCATAAATAAATCAAACACCTTGAAAGGCAAAGAAAAAATGGTAAAACTTTTGAACTAGTAATAATTTTTCAAAATGTTACAGTACTACTATTAGGTACTGACATTGTATGTATATATTAGTGTATTCTATATGTAGTACTTTTTGAGAAGCTTCACCATGGAGCATATTGTTCCATATATTGAACTACCAGCAAACATTCAAGTATTTTGGAACAATATGGAAGTTGCAAAAGTTAAAATGGTGATGACCAAGTCAAACACTACAGGCAAACTGAAATGTGGTGTCATGATAACATCAAAGTGGATGGAGGTTCTGAAAAAGTTTGATATGAGATCTGGTGACATCTTTGTGTTTTGGTTCCGTGGTAGCTCGGTTGGCCTCAAGCTCCTTTTTAATCGTCTGTGAAATCAACATGCAGACCATGCAATGTTGGCATGTGTCCACAATTGCCACAAAGTGTTTCTAGCCAACTTAGTAATCACTAAGTTGATAAATTCAAAGTCCTTCGAAGGAGTTTCTAGCCAAGGCTATAGATCTCTATAGGTTGGCTAGAAAGTCCTTCATCAACTTAGTGCTTATGTGATGATAGAATAGAACTGTAATTTATAAGTTAACTCTTATCTCATTTTTATGACTTAATATTATATTAAAAAGTACTAGTGTTAGACTTGAATGATGCATACATTACCCCTCCCTAAATCATAACTAATAATAGTGAAATATTCATATTGTTTAAATTACAAATTCATAAGCCATGTTTTGATGTATTGATGCTAGCTAAATGGACTCAAATTTGGCACAAGGGTGTATCACCACGTGCCTAATGATGCTAGCATTGTATCTAGCCTAATGATGCTAGCATTGTGCCACAAGTGTGATAGGTCTAGATTTACCACAAGTGTGCTATGACTTTGGATGATGCATATTTGTAGCACACATAGCCTCATGCCAACATTGCATGGGTTCTTGACCTATGGGGTTGTGTATGAACATCTTCATCATATTTGTGGTTGTATGAGTCAACACTTGGTCAACATGATCCCACCTAATTGTTACATGACATTGATTCTAAGTATAAAAGTGGTATGCCCATGGCAATATGCACACTTGTGCCTCATATATCCAAACATTGCATTGGGCTCTAGACCCATGGCATGATGCATATTCCATATTTCTGGCTAATTTTATCTCCTTTTATTCTTTCTTACAGTGGGAAAACATGGCCATGATCCTTGTGTTTGTGCCATCCCACGAACGGATCGTCATCCGCGCGTCTCGCTCCAGTTTGTAACAACAGAACCGGAGCTAGACCTATGACTAAATCAACCAACTAAAAAGTCTAAGTGCTAACCTGACGAAACTGAAACTCTGACAGACTAACACCTAAACTGAAGCTGAGCGCGTCGAGCGTGGCGTCCAACTTCGCATTCCAGGCTCTAGCCTCTAGGTGCCTGACGGAGTCCGTAGAGTGGCTTGTGCAGACGCATCACCTAGCGCCCCTAGCCAGCAGACTTGACGTCCATATGGTGCACATCCCACCCACGGTGCGCGGCGAGCGCCAACAGGAGCTGCACGGACTCCAGCCGTGCAACAGGCGCAAAGGCGTCCACGACGTCGATGCCCTGCTGCTTCACATATCCCTTTTGGCGACGAGGCGAGGCGGGTTTGCGGCTGCACGATGCCATCCATGGTGCGCGTGGTCATCGGGTGCGCCTCGTGGCGAGGCAGATGTGATGGCGACGCGGCTTCAGCTTCGAGTGTCGGAGAGGCTAGCTCGGTGTGTGAGGATGACGCTACCGGCGACATGTGCTCTGCGGGAGCTGGTGTCGATGGAGAGTTGATGCCGGCGAGTCCTGGCCTGCCACCTCAGGTGTAGCGATACGTAGTGGAGTCGAGTCGAGTGCACATAGCAGTCCACCGTGAACGCCGTGATCACAGGGTTCAGTCCTTGTGCCTGCTCCAGTCCAAACCCGCGTCCTCGTCAAAGACTTTGTTCCATGTGCGTGCACACGCTTAGCGACGGGATCGTAGACACGGTAGCCCTTGGTGCCTCTCTCGTAGCCGATGAAGACCATTGGCGTGCTCCGGTCGTCCAGCTTCTTCAGGTGAGGACGCGCGCTCTTCACGTACGTGCGCGACATAGCCGAAGGTCCGCAGATACCAAGCCTCATATGGCGTCATTACTGGTGACGCTGCGCGTGAACGCCCGGTTCAGGTTCAGCATGTAGACCGTTGTCAGCACGGTCTCGCCCCAGAAGTAATTTGGCATGCCCTTCGCCTTCAGCATGCTTCTGGCCGCCGCTACGACCGTCTTGTTGCGCCAAGCGATCATCCCATTCTGCTGGGGTGATTACGGCGTCGTGAGGTGGCGCTTGACGCCGGTGTCGGCGCACTGTGCACAGCGAACGTGGCCGACACGTGAAATCGCCGACGCGGTCTGTGCGCAGTACTCGAAGCTTGCGCTCGCTCTCCGTCGCTGCTGCAGCTTGGTCCTCGGTGGCCGACGTGAAGGTGCGGTGCGCACCCCTGTCGATGGTGAACAGAACGGAGTCCAGATCACCAGGGAGAAGCCCTGGTGATCGACATCAAGCGCAGGCTTCGCCATGGCACACGTCCTCGTTGTAGAGAAAGGCTTCACTGGCAAATTCAGAGCGAGTGTGATTGTGAGAGAACGAACAGAGACAAGTATTTTGTGTTGCTGAAACTTCCTAGTCTAGGGTGACATTATAGACCTATATATATCTGAGTTAGTTAGAAACACCTTGATCACCTTCTGGTTAAATGAGTCAACGATTGGTCATGTGTGATCCCAACTAGTTGTTAGATGTAATTATATCATTGCACTCTTATAGCTAGATCTATCAAGTGGGTGGGATCATGTTGGCCAGGTGTAGTGACTCACACAACCACTAAGTTGATGACGGTGGTTCTAGCCAGCCTAGAGAGGTCTAGACCCCATGCAATTTTGGCATGGCCCCACATTTGCCACAGGCTAGTGTGTGTCATGGCTTGGCAGACTCAAAATTATAGCTAGATCTAGCAAGTAGGTAGGATCATGTTGGCCAGGTGTGATGACACATACAATAACAAGTTGGTGAAGGTATTTCTATCCAGCCCAGAGAGGTGTCTAGACCACATGCATGCAATCTTGGCATGGCCCCACATTTTCCACAAGCTAGTGTGTGTCATGCCTTGGCATAACACTCTTATAGCTAGATCTATCAAGTGGGTGGGATCATGTTGCCAGGTGTAGTGACTCACACAACCACTAAGTTGATGGTGGTGGTTCTAGCCAGCCCAGAGAGGTCTAGACCCCATGCAGTGATGGCATGGCCCCAAATTTTCCACAAGCTAGTGTGTGTCATGGCTTGGCATAGAAAAGTTATAGATTGATTAGCAAGTAGGTAGGATAATGTTGGCCAGGTGTAGTGAGTCACACAGCCACTAATTTGATGATGGTGTTTCTAGCCAACCCAAAGAGGTCTAGATCCCATGCAATGTTGGCATGGGCCCACATCTTCCACAAGCTAATGTGTGTCATGGCTTGGCATAGCTTATAGCTAGATCTATCAAGTGGGTGGGATCATGTTGGTCAGGTGTAGTGACTCAAACAACCACTAAGTTGATGATGGTGTTTCTAGCCAATCCAGAGAGGTCTAGATCCCATGCAATGTTGGGATGGGCCCACAATTGCCACAAGCTAGTGTGTGTCATGGCTTGGCATAGAAAAATTATAGCTAGATCTAGCAAGTAGGCATGATCATGTTGGCCAGGTGTGATGACACATACAACAACAAGTTGGTGAAGGTGTTTCTATCCAGCCCACAAGTGTGTCTAGACCCCATGCAATGTTGAAATGCGCCCACATCTACCACAGTTATGTGTGTCATGGCTTGGCATAGCGAAAGTATAGTTAGATCTATCAAGTAGGTAGGGTCATGTTGGTCAGGTGTGATGACTCATACAACAAGTTGGTGAAGGTGTTTCTATCTAGCCCAGAGAGGTCTAGACCCCATGCAATGTTGGTATGGCCACATATTTGCCACAAGTGTGTGTCATGGCCTTGCATAGCACTCTTATAGCTAGATCTATCAAGTGGATGGGATCATGTTGGCCAGGTGTAGTGACTCACAGAGCCACTAACTTAATGATGGTGTTTCTAGCCAACCTAGAGAGGTCTAGATCCCATGCAATGTTGGCATGGGCCCACATCTACCACAGTTGTGTGTGTCATGGCTTGGCATAGCAAATTTATATTTAGATCTATCAAGTAGGTAGGATCATGTTGGCCAACTTCTTAGTCACACAACCACAAGTTAGTGAGGGTGTTTCTAGCCACCCCAGAGAGGTCTAAAGCCCATGCAAAAATTCAAAATTTGACCGGGCCAGCAAAAATTCAAAAAACAATCAAAATTGTGTGAAACCTTGGACACCTTTAAAATTGCTTCTAGGTAGAGGATGCCATGTTTCAGCATGGAGCATGTCTCACATCACAAAGTTCTAACCCCTAGGCATCCTTACTAGACACCTTGATTTTTGGCCTAAATTTGACTGGGCCACAAAAAATTCAAAAACATTCAAATTTGTGTGAAACCTTGTACATGTGTCTTAGTTTGTGTATGTTAGCATGTGTAAAAAAATCCAGGTTGTTTCACGAATATCGAAAAAAACACATTGCTAGGAAAAGAGGCATAGGTGAGACCAAAAGGGTTGTTCGTAAATTTCTTAATTTTTCGATGTTCATCAAATGAACCCAAATTTTTTGCACATGCTATACCAATGGTTCCTATCAAGAATATGTAATTTATTTGAAAAAAATCAAAATTTTAAAATAGCTATTTTGTTCAAAATTTTAAATAGAAAATAATAGGATAGAGGAAAAAAGTAAGACTCGGCGTGCAGGTAACAAGCCAGCCCAACTCCTACTCCTGCGCCTGCGTCACGGATGCGTCCGGGCGTCAAGTAGATTGGGGCGGGCCATCTTAATCCCGGGCATCAAATAGTAATTGGGTTCTTTCGGGCCCAACGGAAAACCATAGCGAGAAGGACTGACGCGGGTGGGAGTTTAGTCCCACATCGCCGAGCGAGAAATGATGCTACCAGTTTATATACCATGCATTCAGGACATTGGCATGAGCTTCTCTCAATGATTCAACCTCACACATACTGCTGTCATTTATCTGCCTGTTGGACTACACATTAAAATTTGCGCTACGCGGGCCTGCATCCTAGGCCAACTATGGTCTTCTAGTATAGGTAGGCATATTTTTTCATCCCTTTCTGAAATACAATAATATTTTGCATTTTGAATAAGTCTGCACGAATTTAATTACTTACCATCTTATATATACAAGCTTGTTTGTTTGCTGGACAAGCAGTTCAACATATTTACCCTACATAAACATAATCACTATAATGATGATGTACCATACCAACTTCCATTCACTCCTCTTCATCCTCCGACTCGCTAAAATCAAACTCATCTGGCTCGAGGACCCTCAGGAGAGCTTCATGCCTACCATGATCACACAGGTCACCCTAAAAGTCTTCACCCAGACGTCCTCGAGTGGCCATCTCACGGACATGCTGGACAAGCCCCACCCTCAGGCCCCTATGTGGCTTGAAGTGGTGGAATGGGCACCTGTAGTACTCTGTGGTGAATGGAAGGTAGGCAGAAATTCCCTGAAGCCTCGGCTTCTTCTCTTCTTTCTTCACAAAGGACTTGTAGGTCCATTGCTCCACATCAACATCTAAACCAGAAAAGTACTACACAATCAAGAAAACAACAAAAAAGTCAGTACTTCCTAGTTAATACAACAACTACTACTTTTGTGAATGTCTAAATGCACTAGAACAGCCTCGAAGAAAAAACCTTCTCATCGGGCCACGGGGAGGGTACATCATAGACAGCACCTGGGTTTGGTGCCTGCCAGAAATATTTTAAATAGTAATTATTAAAAGCATTCAATATAATTAAATGAACAACACTAGCAAAAAATTATAGCATAACAATTAAAGGTTCACAAATCTGATCATTAAACTAACAGTGGTTAAGTAGTACATCAATGCTAATTATGTTGCATGCCATTAAATTACAAGGATTATGCAATTATGTTACATGTACATAATTTCACCATAATTATGCAACCTTCGTTCTATCATACATATAATCAAATTTTCCTATCACTACAACTTGCCAACATAACTGCTGCAATTCCACCATCTCACTATGGCAACATCACTACTAGATGATCCATAAAAGAAAGATTTCACAAAGGGCAACATTATTCAATATGATTAACTAATATATCAAATATATTTATGCTAGATGACAATAAATAACAAGGATTATGCACTTATGTTACATAAAAATAAAATACAACAAATGCAAACTTTCTTCTATCAAATATATGACCCAATCTTCTATTACTTAAACATGGCAACAACACATCAACAATCCCAACATCACACCATGGAAAAATCACTACTACATGATCCATGAAAGAAATATTCCAAAATAGGAGACATCATTTAATAAAGAAACATTTAACTGCTGCCACATGTTGAAGGATTAGAACATTTAAAACTCTACATACCTTTTTAGCATATAGCATGGCCTGCATCAACTAAATCTGATGCGCATACATATTATTGCCTTAGATAGTCAGGAACTAATGTTTAAAACTTGCAAAATTAAAGAGGCAGCTGACATAAGTCTACAATTATTGCAGCCACAGAAACAAGGTAACCTAAAAGACTAAGATTATTCTATTAATTATCATAGAGTAGAGGTATAAACAACACAAACCACCATGGTGTTCAATAACAAATCATGAAGATGATCTGACTGAACTTTCAGGACAACTCTCTAGTTCAAGTGTCCAAAAAATAGCCGCCAAGGTCTACTCAGTATGCTAATATAGTTTAGAGCATGCAGCCATTTACCATTTGATCACCGTGCAAAAATCAAGGAAAATGATAAACTGATATTGCACTATACTAACTACTTAAACTACACTGAATATCATATCTTAGGGACATCCCTCACAGCTCCGCATTCATTTAACAAAACTAGTCTAAGATATGATCATACAAGTTCAGGAAGAAAAACTACAACAAAAATATGCACGCAACATTGTGTAATTGCATAGTTAATCATCCCGAATAATCCGATGCACTCAACTATTTCCTAGGGCTAGATATATGCTGCAAAGAATAACTTTTGTTGAAATATATAAATCCCTAAAAAAATTTACACCAGGAATCTACAGAACCAAGCTTCCATCCAAAGAATCCCTAACAGATGGCAATCCCTAATACTGATATAGCTAAATCTACAGAACCGAGATTCCATCCAAACAATCTAAAGAGGGAAAACGGAAGTTAGCAGAAAAAAAACCTCTTACCTGCATCGCAGCAACCTCCTGAGGCTACACCAGCGACAGATCCTCCCTGGTGCCGAGCACCACGTTCAGATCTAGCCGCTGCGCCTCGCCGACCTCGGCATCCAGCATCTCCTCCTCTCCTAGAGCCGCATAGGCCAAAAAGGCCAAAGCGGCCGTACCACCACCGCCACCGCCATGGCGCTCGACTTCGTCGACTGCATCTGGGCGGGTCACGGCTCCCATCCCTACCCTAGCAGAACTGCCCGCATCAGCTCCGGAGCCCACTCCCACCATCGTCGGAGTCGAAATCGAGCGGAGGAGGACGACACTCAGGCCAGAAGCGGAGGATACGACGACGTGAGGTAGGGTCTCTCACTCCTCACTCCTTTCAGTATCAGGTGAGACAAAAGGGAGGAGGGGGAAATGGTGGGGATCTGGCGACGCGGAGTGGCCGACAGGGCTCTTATACGTCACGTCGATTCGTTTCCGCTGACGTCACCGGCGCACGTGACGTCCACCTCATACTACCAACATTGCATGTACTCTAGACCAAGTGTTCACTTTCATCAACTTGTGGTTGTATGTGTGAACACTTGGTCAACATGATCCCACCTATTTGTTACTCTCTCAGTCCCAATTTAGGTTGCATATAAGATTTTATAAAAGTCAAAATGTATAATGTTTGACCAAATAGTTTGATACAACTATAAACTAATACAGTGCCAAAATAATATTACTAGAATTGAATTGAATTATATTTTCATAATATATACATTTTATATCTCACATATCTATATTATTTTGTATATTCTTGGTCAAACTTTGCAAAGCTTGACTTGCACGCAAAATTATGTGCAACATAATATGGGATGGAGGGAGTAGATCAAACTTGATGAAGGTGTTTCCAGACAGCTCAAATAGGTCTATATTGCATAATATGTTGGCATGGGCCCACATCTACCACAAGTGTGTGTCATGGCTTGGCATAGCATTCTCATACTTAGATATATGAACTGGGTGGGATCATGTTGGCCAAGTGTTGATCCACACAATCACAAGTTGATGAAGGAATTTCTAGCCAACCAAGAGAGGTCTATAGCCCATGCAAATTTTGCATGGGTCCACATTTGCCACAAAGTGTCTCATCATTTCTAGGCATAAAATGTTCTACTAAGATATATAAACTGGGAAGGATCATGCTATCCATCTGATGCCTCAAGCAACCACAAGTTCATAAAGGTGTTTCTAGACAGCTCAAATAGGTCTAGATCCCATGCGATATTGTTATGGACACACATCTGACACAAGTGTGTGTCATGGCTTGGCATAGCACTCTCATACTTACATGTATCAACTGGGTGGGATCATATTGGCAGAGTGTTTAGCCACACAACCACAAGTTGATCAAGGAGTTTCTAGCCAACCCAGATAGGTCTATAGCCTATGTAATGTTTGCATGGGCCCACCTTTGCCACAAAGTGTATCATCAAGTCTTGGCATATAAGTGTTATAATAAGATCTTTCAACTAGGAAGGATCATGTTATCCAAGTGATTACTCATGCAACGACAAGTTGATGAAGGTGTTTCTAGACAGCTAAGATAAGCCTAGATCCCATGCAATGTTGGCATGGGCACACATCTGCCACAAGTGTGTGTCGTGGCTTGGCATAGCATTTTCATACTTATATGTATCAACTATGTGGGATCATGTTGGCCAAGTGCTGATCCACACAACCACAAGTTGATGAAGGAGTTTCTAGCCAACCAAGAGATATCTATAGCCCATGCAATGTTGGCATGGGCCCACATTTGCCACAAAGTGTATTATCATATCTTGGCATAATAATATTGTACTTAGATCTTTCAACTAGGTAAGATCATGCTATCCAAGTGACGACTCATACAACCACAAGTTGATGAAGGTGTCTCTAGACATATTAGATTGGACTACATCCCACGCAATGTTGGCATGTGCCCACATCTGCCACAAGTGTGTGTTATGGCTTGGCATAGCACTCTCATACTTACATGTATCAACTAGGAGGCCAAGTGCTGAGCCACACAACCACAAGCTGATGACAATTTTCAAGCCAACCCAGAGAGGTCTATAGTCCATGCAATATTGTCATGGGACCACATTTGCCACAAAGTGTCTCATCATGTCTTTGCATAGCACTCTTATACTTATATGTGTCAACTGGGTAGGATCATGCTATCCAAGTGATGAGTCATGCAACCTCAAGTTGATAAAGGTGTTTATAGACAAATTAGAGAGGTCTACATCCCATGCAATGTTGCCATGGGCCCACATATGCCACAAGTTTTTGTCAGGGCTTGGCACATCACTCTCATACTTACATGTATCAACTTGGAGGGATAATGTTGGCCAAGTGCTGAGCTACACAATCACAAGTTGATTAAGGAGTTTCTAGCCAATCAAGAGAGTTTTATAGCCCATGTAATGTTTGCATGGGCCCACCTTTTCCACAAAATGTCTCATCATGTCTTGGCATATAAGTGTTATAATAAGATCTTTCAACTAGGAAGGATCCTGTTATCCAAGTGATGACTCATGCAACCACAAGTTGATGAAGGAGTTTCTAGACAGCTTATATAGGTCTACATCCCATGCAATGTTGGCATGTCCCCACACCTGCCACAAGTGTGTGTGATGGTTTGTCATAGCACTCTCATACCTAGATGTATCAACTAGGTGGCCAAGTGCTGAGCCACACAACTACAAGTTAATGAAGTACATTCAACCCAACCCAGAGAGGTCTATAGCCCATGCAATATTTCCATGGGATCACATTTGCCACAAAGTATCTGATCGTGTCTTGGTATAGCACTCTTATAGTTATATGTATCAACTGGGTAGGATCATGTTGTCCAAGTGATGAGTCATGCAACCACAAGTTGATGAAGGTGTTTCTAGACATATTAGATAGGTCTACATCCCATGAAATGTTTCCATGGGACCACATATGCCATAAAGTTTTGTTAGGGCTTGACATAGTACTCTCATACTAACATGTATCAACTAGGTGGGATCATGTTGGTCAAGTGCTGAGCAACACAATAAAAGTTGATTAAGGAGTTTCTAGCCAACCAAGAGAGTTCTATAGCCCATGCAATGTTTGCATGGGCCCACCTTTGCCACAAAGTGTCTCATCATGTCTTAGCATATAAGTATTATAATAAGATCTTTCAACTAGGAAGGATCATGTTATCCAATTGATGACTCATGCAACCACAAGTTGATGAAGGAGTTTATAGACAGCTTAGATAGGTCTACATCCCATGCAATGTTGGCATGTGCCCACATATGCCACAAGTGTGTGTCATGGTTTGGTATAGCACCCTCATACCTAGATGTATCAACTAGGTGGCCAAGTGCTGAGCCACACAACCACAAGTTGATGAAGTACATTCAACCCAACCCAGAGAGGTCTATAACCCATGCAATATTGGCATGGGACCACATTTGACGCAAAGTCTCTCATCATGTCTTGGCATAACAGTCTTTTACTTAGATATATCAACTAGGTAGGATCATGTTGTCCAAGTGATTACTCAAACAACCATAAGTTGATGAAGGTTTTTTTAGACAGCTCAGATAGGTTTATATCCCATGTAATGTTGTCATGGGACCATATTTGCCACAAGTATGTGCCATGGCTTAGAATACCATTCAGATACTTAGATGTATCAACTTGGTGGGATCATCTTGGCCAAGTGTTGAGCCACACAACCACAAGTTGATGAAGGAGCCAACCAAGAGAGGTCTATATCCCATGCAACTTTTGCATGGGTCCACATTTGCCACAAAGTGTCTCATCATTTCTAAGATATATCAAATGGGAAGGATCATGCTATCCAAGTGATGTCCCATACAACCACAAGTTCATGAAGGTGTTTCTAGATAGCTCACATAGGTTTAGATCCCATGCAATGTTGGCATGGGCACATATATGCCACAAGTGTGTGTCATGGCTTGGCATAGTACTCTCATACTTAGATGTATCAACTGTGTGGGATCATGCTGGGAAAGTTCTGAGCAACACAACCACAAGTTGATGGAGTTTCTAGCCAACCAGATGGGTCTATAGGCATGCAATGTTTGTATGTGCCCATATTTGCCACAAAGTGTCTCATCATGTCTTGGCATAATAGTGTTGTACTTAAATCTATCAAATAGGTAGGATCGTGATATCCAAGTGATGACTTATACAACCACAATTTGATGAAGGTGTTTCTAGACAGCCTAGGTAGGTATAGATCCCATGCAATGTTGGCATGGGCCCACATCTGCCAGAAGTGTGTGTCATGGCTTGGAATAACACTCTCATACTTAGATGTATCAACTGGGTGGGATCATGTTGCCCAACTGCTGAGTCACACAACCACAAGTTGATGCTGGTGTTTCTAGCCAACCCAGAGAGGTCTATATCCAATGCAATGTTGGCATGGGCCCACATCTGCCACAAAGTGGCTCATCATGTCTTGGCATAGTAGTGTTATATTTATATCTATCAACTAGGTAGGATCATGTTGTAAAAAGTGATGAATCATACAACCACAAGTTGATGAAGGTATTTCTAGACAGCTGAGATAGGTCTAGATCTGCCACAAGTGTTCTATGCCTTTGGATGATGCACACTTGTAGCACGTATAGCACCATGCCAACATTGCATGGGTTCTTGACCTATGGGAGTTGTCTATGAACACCTTTATCATCTTTGTGGTTGTATGAGTCAACACTTGGTCAACATGATCCCACCTAGTTGTTACATCAAACTATACAACTACTATGCCAAATCATGACATTGATTCTAAGTATAAAAGTGGTATGTCCATGACATGATGCACACTTGTGCCTCATATAGGCTCATATATCCCAACATTGCATTGGGCTCTAGACCCATGTGAGTTGACTAGAAATACCATCATCAACTTGTTGTAGTATGAGTAAAAACTTGCTATGCCATGGTATGATGCACACTTGATGCTACACTTATATATATGTTTATGCCTATGCATAGTTCTTCATGTGTTTTCAGTGCTCAATTTTAATTTCATTAATTTACAATGTAAGATGCATCGATAATTGGAAGTATCAAAAACCCGTGATGCATATTCCATATGACACTCCTATTGTTTGAATTTGAATTAAAGCAAACGAGACCTAAATGGTCAACTTATTGTAGTAAACTAATATGCTTCTGCTGAAGATTTCAGGTAATTTATATTTGAAGTATGTTCAATCCCATACATGAAAAATTGTGTGATAGAAATTGGAAGAGGGCGCTAGATAACGGGCTGTCCTAGTAACCCTGCTGCTCTGGTCATGCTGTTTCACGCACCGTATGCGTACGCGACGTTTACGGCGTACATGGTGGTGGAGGAGTGACGTGGGAAAAAACAAAACGGCACCACGTATAAAAGGGTTCGTTGGCTGATTCGTCTCCTTTTCCCCACCCAATTACCCCCAAATCGGGCAGAAGAAAACCCTCGTCTCACTCCATCTACTCCAGCCCCTCCCACTCGATTCTTCTCCCTCTCCCCGCACATTCGTCGACTCCGCCAATGATGAAGGCGGGGAGCAGCACAGCCGATGCGGCCGCTGCTACTGTGGACAAGAAGTGCGACGTCACCGGCATAGATGCGGTGAAGGAGGTTGGCGGTTCCCACGGAAGTGCGGTTGGTGGTGTGGCCAAGTTGGCCGGTTTCGTCACGGCAGCGCCGGATCAGGACGAGAAGGAGAATGTGGCGGTCGTTCTGGCGGACATGCTGGATCTGGGCGCGAAGCACGGCTCCGACGAGAATCTGGTGGTGAAGGCCCAATAGCTTGCGGTGGTGCATCTATGTGTTTTCTTTAACCTCCACTTCTCATTTTTTGTACTTATAACTAGGGTTTTATTTTTAGGGTTTCATTCAGTGGTCAACACCTTTTGGGGGCATTGAAGAGTAGATGGACACACTATGTGCATCGTTGATAGGACTTTGTAGAGAGGATCATAGATATTGAATGTTTATAGTTTTAAGAATTATGTGTATGATAAAATTTATCTTGATTGAATGCGGCAACTGATAAGTTATAATATTATGTGCGGTATAAAAAATATAATTTATGATATCTAATCATTCAGAAAAAGTGTACACACGTTAATAAATTATTCATCTATGGACATTACTAAAGATGTATATAAATACATAGTGTTTACACAGTCTAAGTGCACCACACAAAATTATATATGTTAGGAGCTTTAAATTTGTTCCTTTTACCCAGAGCTTAAACGTTTGATTTTGCATGAAATGATACTACAAATTTATGTGTCTAAAAGTAAGTATGTGTGTTCTTTGATAACTTTTATATGTATGGAATTATTATTTTTAGTTTTGTACTATTTGCCGAGGAAGCATGTGCTTCAGGGTGTAGTTTTGTTCATGCATTGTTTATATTCTAGTTGCTGATCTACTATATAATTATTACTTGTGATCACCAACAAATAGACTGTAAGATACCCTGACCATAAACAAATAGACTTATTTTTTATAATCTTGTGGCTGATCAACTATATAATGATTCTTGCCAACAATTATACATGCCAAGCTTTTATTTGTCATTTATTGAAACACTGGTATCTGTTGTGAACTATGCACTGGAATTTATCAAATTGCTCCCATTATTTATAGTATTGAGTTTGAACTTTGGCATCATGGAATAGGTTGGCAGTTGCATCTTATATGTTATCATATATCTTTTTCTCTCTTGGTCATTTGCCAAGTGGACCATAGTGAGTTCTTTTTAAGTTTTTGTGTACCTTAAACTGTGCATGAATACTAATTGAATGGTTATGTACCATCTAAGTGTGTCTCATTTAGATGGAAAGTTGGTGTTGCATTTGCAGAAGGATAGGGCCCTTTTTTGCTTGTTTTTGCAATAGACATGTGCAAATCTAAGACACCTTGTAATCAGTGCATAGACGTGACAGTAGTATGTAATCTGTGAAGATTGCTCCCCTCTTTTGGGGTTCTTTATGTTCCTGAAAGTGCTTTACAACCTTTTGTAATCTGTCTGACGTGTTAAAATTACAATACTGCGTTTTATTTGAATTAGAAGGTTCTGTAGGTTTAAACTTGATAATCATACGGAGACAATTAGAAAACTTAATTTTGTTTTACAATACCCTATTATCCGGTAGAATCCTAATGATAACATCAGAACCTATTATCATGTGCTATGGAATCTGAAGTCAAACTCCAATACTTTCAAAAGAGGGCTTTAAATTGAATTGTTGCTGGTCTAGTGGAACCTGACAATGCATTGAGAGATGAGGATTTCATTTCCCTCCATTGCCTTAATCCATAATTTCAGATAGTATTTGAACTTAGTAGTTTTTTCTCATTATTCTTTATATTATAACCTGCCAATTATTTTGCTTTCCATAATTACCTCGTTTCAAATTAGATCATGTGAGCTGAAGTGTTGTTTATTTATTCAAACAGGAAGGAGGGCCAGCAGAAGATGCACAGAAGAGGAAGTTGCACCTTGGGTACTCCTCCGGCAGAGACGAGTCGGTGAGTGTTATGACAGATGTATAGACTAAAAGAGGCCTTGATCAAAGTATAATCTTGCCAGCAATTATACATGCCAAGCTTTTATTTTTCAATTATTGCCCAGCTTTACATAGTCATTTATTCAAACACTGGCATCTTTTGTGAAGAAGGCACTGGATTTTATCAAATTAATTGAATAGTTATCTACTAGGTGTGTCTCATTTAGATGGAAAGCTGGTGTTCCATTTGCAATAGGATAGGCCCTTTGTTTTGCTTGTTTTTGCAATAGACAATATGCAAATAAAAGACACCTTGTCATCAGCACATAGTTGTGAAAGTAATAATATGTGAAGATTGCTCCCCTCTTTTGTGGTTCTTTATGTTCTTGAAAGTGTTTTACAACCTTTTATAATCTGTCTGATGTGTTAACATTACAAAACTCAGTTTTATTTGAATTACAATATTGTGTAGGTCGAAAATTGATAAGCATATAGAGATGAGTAGTTCTTAGATATACATGACAGTTCTAAATTTGACATTTCATTTTCATCATAGATGATTTCATTTCCTTCCATTGCCTTAATCCATAATCAGTTATTTCTGGATGGAGGGAGTACCTCTTTTCAAACTTATTATACTCTTGCTCATGTGAGCTAAAGAGTTATTTATTTATTCAAACAGGAAGGGGAGCCAGCAGAAGGTGGGTACAAGAGAAAGGTGCACTTTGGGTACTCCTCCGACAAAGACGAGTCGGTAAGTTTTCTGACAGATGTATAGACTGAAAGAGGCCCTGATCTAAGTAGATTCTTGCCAGCAATTATACATGTCAAGCTTTTATTTTTCATTTATTGCCCAGCTTTTATTTGTCATTTATTCAAACACTAGAATATGTTCTGAAGAACACACTGCAATTTATCAAATATTAAATTGAATGGTTATGTACCATCTAAGTGTGTCTCATTTAGATGGAAAGTTGGTGTTCCATTTGTTGGAGGATAGGGCCCTTTGTTTTGCTTGTTTTTGCAATAGACAATATGGAAATCAAATACACCTTTTCATCAATACATAGATATGACAGTAGTATATAATCTGTGAAGATTGCTCCCCTATTTTGGGGTTCTTTATGTTCTTGAAAGTGTTTTACAACCTTTGGTAATCTGTCTAATGTGTTAAAATTACAAAAGTGAGTTCTATTTGAATTACAAGGTTGTGTAGGTTTAAACTAGATAAGCATACAAACACAATTAAAAGACTTAATTTTGTTTTACAATAGGCTATTATCTGGTAGAATCTTAATCATAACATCATAACATATTGTCATGTACTATGAAATCTGTGAAATACTTTCAGATCGGAGATTTAAATTGAATTGTTGCTAGACTAGTGGAACCTGACAATGTATTCAGAGATGAATAGTGTTTAGATATCCATCATAAAGGATTTCAATTCCTTCCACTACCTTAATCCATAATTTCAGAAAGTATTTGAACTTAGAAGTTTTACTTCCCATTAATATTTCTATTATAACCTGCCAATTTTTTTTATTTTCATAATTACCTCTTTTCAAACTTGATCATGTCAGCTGAAGTGTTGTTTATTTATTCAAACAGGAAGGGGAGCCAGCAGAAGGTGGGCAAAAGAGGAAGGTGCACCTTGGGTACTCCTCTGACAGAGACGAGTTGGTAAGTTTTCCAATAGATGTATAGACTGAAAGAGGCCCTGATCTAAGTAGAATCTTGCAGCAATTATACATGTCAACCTTTTATTTTCCATTTATTGCCCAGCTTTTATTTGTAATTTATTCAAACATTGGTATTTGTTGTGAATAAGGCACTGGAATTTATCAAATATTAATTGAATGTGAATGTACCAGCTAGGTGGGTCTCATTTAGACGGAAAGTTGGTGTTGCAATTGCAAGAGGATAGGGCCCTTTGTTTTGCCTTTTTTTTGCAATAGAGAATATGCAAATCAAAGATACCTTATCATCAGTATATAGATGTGACAGTAGTATGTAATATCTATGATGATTGCTCCCCTCTTTGGGGTTCATTATCTTCTCGAAAGTGTTTTACAACCGTTTGTATTATGTCTAATGTGTTAATATTAGAAGAATTGAATTTTATTTTAATTACATGATTGTGTAGATTGAAACTTGATAAAAATATAGGGATAATTGAACTTGTTTTCATTATGATATAACTGCATTGCCAGCCATATTTTTTTACTAATATGTAGTACACTTGTTAGTTTTCTATTGATGAATTTGTTCTCCTCTTTTCAATGCATCTGGGTTGATTTTGTTAATGTATTATCCACCAGGGGGTGAAGGAAACGGGGTACATCTCCCAGCATAGGAAGCCACATGTCACTCAGCATGTTCTGTCCCGTCTCGGAGAAAGGACAGGTCTAGTCAATGGCTTATTCCTTTTTAGGTTATTGGGCAGTACGGGCACAGAAGGAATTTTCACAGTTCTGCATATAGCAAAGACTCTTCTCAGAAGAGAGTTTGAGTTTGTGTTGAACGATGCCTATGAAGCACAAGTGTTTGTGAGGGCCACTTCCACTGCTGATAATGATGTTATTGAGAGTGCGTCTACAAAGGAGAAAGCATTTAGTTTAGCTCACGCGGTTATCAACATTTACAAGATTGTTGAGCACAATCTTGTGCCAAGGAAGGAGGACAAGCTAAGTTAACCTAAGTTACCCTACTGGATCTCATGCGTCAACTAAGTTACCCTACTGGATTTTCATGCCAGGGAGACCCAATTGAGAAATGGAAGAATCCTCATCTTTCAGAAAGAACCATGAACATTCTTGGTGTGTCTGAGGGTACTCCAGCAGGCCTAACTAGAGTTGTTGTGAAGTACATGTTCCGTACTGGTAATATTTGCTATCTACTCAGGGTTGTTCCATAAGACTTTAGGTTCAAACATGTTGTTGATCAAGATGGGAGCCTGTACATGAAATTTGTCGACCCTGTCAACGCCGAAGCAATGGCACGGAGGAATTACTTTGTTGACCAAGTTTTATCTTGTCAACAGTGTTACGAAGTGTAGCAAGTACTTTGACAAGGCAAAGACAAACAAGGTGCATTACAGGAATCATCCCGATGACTCTTTCGAACCCATCCATACCTCGAACTGAAGAACAAGGATCATTTTCATGTTATCAAGATGTTTTAGTTTAAGAACTTATCCATTATGTTTTTTATGGCCGCGGAAGATTTCAAACCTCTATCATTATGTTTCAGCACCCTAGATCTGTACAATATAATTTCCGGTCTCACCAGCTCTATAGAATATTTGTGTGTTCATTTGTGTTGGTCCTGGGAGAATACCTTTGGCATATGTGAGGCAATATGTGCTTAGCAGAATGTTATGTGCTGAAATTGTGTACTCCCTCTGGTCCATATTAAAGGACTCAACTTTATCTAAATTCGTATGTATCTAGTTAAGTATTTAGACTAGATGCAATCGTATCTAGGCAAAGTTAAGGCCATTAATATAAACCAGAGGGAGTATGTTTTTTGTCAGTCCTACAAGGTGATGATGGGAGGTGCTGTGCCCAGCCGATGATTAATTCGCATTCTATGTCCAAGATCATAGTTGGTTGCACGAAATCATGCACTGTTCTTGGTTGTACAGATTCTTATCCCTGGTTTTCGTTTGGGCATCACATCTGAGGCTACAACATGGTGTTATTAGATGGAATTAGATGCATCTCTGGTTTCTGGTTGCACCAGCTCATGATGAATCACAATACATGCTAATGGTAAAACTGATGCGATTGGAACCCGATGGTATATTCTCTATGTTCCAGCAATGTCACTAGTTTGCACACACGCACAGCAAGTTAACATAACAGGTTCCAACAGGTTCTACTAATAAGTACTTTCAGCAGGGTCTTCAGTTGTTGTCAGCCCCACCATGATCAGATGCAATCCACCATCACTATCTGGATTAAAGTCGAAGAGGATGATGTCTCCCTCTTCTATCTTGTACTCCCAAGACAACAAAAATAATGTATATTTTGGTCAAATTACCAGAATAAATTTAACAAAAATCATATAAATCCCGCAAAAATCATATAAATTTAGCAAAAATCATAGAGATTTAGGTAAGGTCATAACATTTCCCTTAGAAGGTTTCCGCACTGTATGCAACATTACATTAACATAAGAAAATAAAATTCAGTAGTTGCCACTACAAGTGAAATAAGAGTATATGGGAACGCGATATGCTGGCACTTTTTCCCCCTTTTGTGTAACATCCCAAAAATATTAAACTTAAATCATCAAACTCTAATCTTCAAATTTAGGGTTAACAAAAACTTTTCCAATTAAAATATGAAAGCATTCATATGATTATGCATTAAAATTTGGATTCTTTTGAATTGCCATGATTATGTGTTTCTTTGCTTGCAAAATGATTCTTAGGTGAAATAAACACCATCTAAACAATCCCCAAACTTTTCCCAAAGACAAACAAATCAAAACAAACAAATTAAGTGAATGGTCACTTTGGCCAATTTAACTCCCATGCCTACTTTGGCTATCTCTAACTTTCAGAACTTAACAGAAACATGTATGGATCTTTGCACCCCTTGATACTACACATAACAAGGAACCAAGGCCCACTTTGTGATCATCTATAAACATTCAAATGCTAAGTTTAAATGACAGTTTAAAATTGAATCTATTTCATATGGGAAGATCCCACTATTTCAAAAACCACTCAAACCAACTCAATTTTCATCAAATAGGTTGCAGATGCAAATCAAACAAAATCAAAACACTATGTTGAGCAGTGTTTTTGGCCTAACTTGTTCCCTCTCTGGACACCACTAGCCTTAGTAGATCATCTAACAACCTTAACTAATCACTAGCACCACTGTAAGCTGGCCATTGTCATCAATGGTGAGCAGGCCGAGAGCACCATTGCCACCCCATAGTCGACAGCAAGCTACGAGCAACACTAGCCTCGCCAACCTTGTCTGGAAGCAAGCTAGCAGCCCACCGCCACTCCCTGTCCCAGCCGCGAGCAATGCCAACCACTGGACCACACGCCCAGGCCATGCCAACCTTCTCTGCAACCATGCCAAGAGCGCGCCAGAGCGTCACCCGTGACACATGCCCACAGACCGCGCGCCGCCCTTGCCACGTGCACGCGTGATCACCAACTGTGGCATCCCGCAAAAACCACTACTAGAAAATCGCGTTGTTTCTGTGCATTGCATCATCATGACCGCATGCTCATGTCATCATGCCACATTGCATTTGAGCATCGTCATCATCTTGCATTTGCTTGCATAAAACTATTTGCAGAAAAACCTATTTTGTGTTTTCTAAAACGCCCCGTCTTTGTTCAAACACAAACCCGGGTCTCCGGATTATTTTGTTTTGTCTGCTATCGGTTTGCAAAAGTCTGTTTGAAATAAATAAATTATTTCATTATTTTAGTGGGGGCAGTCGAACGGGCCGATTCGACCCAGTCGACCACCCCCGTACAAAACAGATCGGTCCACCCTAAACCCCTTTTGCACCCAGACCTAGACTACCCACCCAACCAGCCACCTCACCCCCACCAATCTATGGCTGCCACCTCACCCTCTCCCTCCTCTCTACCCAACCCCATGCCGCCACCTGGCCCCTCCTCTTTCACCTTCTCTCTCTCCCTCCACCCACCTCACCCGGTCAACCCGCTCCCCGCCTGGGACCCACTCCTCCCTGCAGACCCGACCCCACCCTCCTGCCTCGCAGCCCCACCATCCCCCTCCTCCTCTCTCCTCTGTCCCGCACGGCCACCCACCCCGACGCTCCCTTCCGCCCGCTCCTCTCTGCCTCGCCCCGCCGCCGTTCTCCTTCCTCCCTCTCCCGGAACCCCCATCGTCCCCCCCTCTTCACCGCCTCCTCCCCGTCGCCTCCCCGTGGCGCCACCTCCACCCGACGTCGGCCCCGCGTGGCTCCTCCCCGCGCTCGGCCCCCGTTCTCCTCTTCCCCCACCGCCACTCGCCGCCAGAGCAGCCCGGCCCGCCGCTCGTCGTCGAGCCCGCGCCTCGCCCGTCGCCGGCGCCTCCCACCTCGCCGCCCACGCGCCCCCGCCCCTCTCTCGCATCGCCGCCACCGGACCACCCGACCCCGCTCGCTCTTCTCTCCCGCCTCCGGCCGGCCCCGCGGCGCCGCATCCTCCGCATCGGCCTCGCCCGCCTCGCCTCCGGCCGCCGCCAGCGGGCCCTGAGCCGTCTCGCCCGCCGCCAGTCATCTCCCTCCGTGGACCACCCCACCCCGTTCGTCTCCCTCGCCTCCAGCAACCCCCGGAGCGCCGCCGCCCGCCGCGCAGCGCCGGCCGCCGGCCTCGTCCTGCTGTGCCGCGTCCGATCCCCGCCGACCCTGGCCGCGGTGCCCTCGGCGTCCAGCCGCCGGCCTCCCGACCTCTCTGCTCAAGCACTGCGCGGCCGCGTCGGGTCCACGTCGGCCTCTGCCTTGTTTGTTGTGAGGTTCCGTCAGACGGTTGTTGTTCCCTTTGGCCACATCGAGATCTCTGGGATACCATGTTGCCCCATGGCGATGATTCGTGTCTCTGTCTCGCTCCTAGTAATGATGCTTCCCAAGTCAGGAGTCGAGGACCCATGTGACTCCAAGTTCCCCTACGACAAGGTCTTCCGAAGGCCTCGACAATCAAAGCAAGATCGTCATCGAAAGTGGAGTCGCGAACCCCAAGATCGCCTTCCCCGACCCAAAGGCGTCGAGATCCCGAGCCTCCGAAGACCGATTCGACAACGAACCCGCCGGAACCTTAGGATCTTCCTCGCGGCGTCTGAAGACCCGAACCCTGTCGAATCCCTCTCGGTGAACGCCAAGATCGCCTCACGGACGCCATGGCCTCCTTCAAGGATCCGATGGCCGAGACCCTGAAGACCGATCTAGAGCGCCAAGGCCTTCGCATGGAGTCGGCAAGATCATCCGGAAACACCAAGATCAGCTGCGCGGCCCCGACAAGTTCGACACCGTCCAGGATGAGACCGATGCGCCCCGACGCCACGTCAAGTTCGTCTACCCGAACGCCAAGATCTACTCTGCCATCCGAGAACGATCCCGGAGTCCGAGAACGCTCCCGCCGAGGACAAACCCCAGATCCGAACCCTGAGACCGACCCCGAAACCCCGGAACCCCAAGATCGTCGAACCCTAATGTGTGAACCTTTTCCCGAGCCCTATTTTATAAATGCTATATATAAAACCTGTTGCATATTAAGCATTCATCTCGCATGCATATCTGTGTGGTTTGGGGGCCTTAGGCCGATTCACCTTAATTAAATATGGGGCCCATATGCGGGCAAATCTAGTCTCATATTGGCCTCATTTAAATTTGTGTAGCGAACCGGTGCTATATTTTGCCATGTTAAGATAACATTTAATTTGCGGGGTAGATAAATAACTTGAACCGTTTAAATAATTGTCGGGACCCCGGTTCCACTTAATATGACCTAATTGCATTGCACCTTTGCCATGCCATACATCATACATGCATCATGCCCGATCTTTTTCCGTAGTATTAAATATTGCATCCGGTGTTTATTCTAGTGTTTTGCTTCTTCGCGGATAAGGCCGTTGAGTTGATGCGAGTGTCGACCCGATCGTCGGTTGAACCTTCGGCAATGTTTTCAGGCGAGCATCTCCCCTTTCTACCTATCTTACTTTTATAGTATTTATTCCCTCTTGTTGATCTATTGCTATCTGTGTTGCGTTGCTCTAGTTTTTCGTACCCGTAATATCCCTTGCAGCCTTATATTGCCTTGGACACATCCTATTACCTGTTATCTGGTAGATAGTTGGACTTGCGCGTCGTAGTCGCTTGCTCAAGTGTTGTTGTGTGTCGTCAAGTGCCACACTTGTTGGTGTATTGCCGCATGTTTCATGTTGGAGATGATCATGGCTTTACTTATCGTTCACTTTATTTCCTGTTTAACAACTAAAATTGAAGTAAGTAAGCAGAGGCACAGGTGGGCAATAGATGTTATTTGGTTGTTAACCATCCACTTGTGTCCCGTAGGACCTCGAGTACTTGATACCTGTTCCTTGAATATTCGCGCTATCCACATACGGGGAATTATGGGACCCCCCTGAGCCAGAGCTTGATTCCGTCTTATTTCTTGGGGCCACAAACTAGTTTGAGGTTTTATTTAATATCTTGTACTTATGCCATGCTTTACTGCTTTATTACGATTGTGCGAGGAGCACACTGTACTGTTTAGGATCGTGACCCGTTTACGCGGTATCGACACCCCGAGTTTTCGGGTTCCCAGTCGTTTACAGCCGGCCCCACAAACCTTGAGTCCGTCTCGGAGCCGGCCAGTTTCGTTGCGGGTGTACTCCAAGGGGTGGCCCCCTGAAATATTTCTGAATCATGTGATTGCTTTGTCGTGAAAGCCTCGTTGGGTTTTGATTTGGTTTTTCCGAGGTTGATCGTGTGTGTGTTGCTATTGGTGCACCCCGGCCGGGTAAAACTTTCTGAAAGCCGTGTCCGCGGTTATGGACGACTTGGAGCACAGTATCTCGATCATAGACAACTATAACTAAAGTAGTGCTATAAATTTGACTTTATAATGACTAGTAATCAGCTTCACTATAATGGAATGGCTAAATAAAACTGCCCACAATTGCTTGCTTGGGTCGACGCCAGCGACCATTGTATCTGACTAGTAAGTATTGCAACTACAACGGAATGGCTAAATAAAAGTACCAACAACTGCTGGGTTTTGGGTTAACTCATGCTAATTGTATCTGACTAGTAAGTGTCGCAACTACAACGGAATGGTTAACTAAAATGGCCCACTGCTTATTTTATCAGGATGATAATCTATACCTGACTAGTAATTGCCGCAACGATAACCGAATAAATAAAACTGCCAACTGTGTGAGTTCCTCGGTTGACTTCCTCGGTTGGTATCGAGGGAGAATATCAGGATGGGTTTGTTTGGTGTTGGAATCAGGTTGGATCCGAATAGGTCTTTCTTATCCCTCTCTGATAACCGGCAGTTGTATCGAGTCTCTATAGGTTGTTTAGTGCATGCCGCGCTGCCGCTTCAGTCCACCATACCTATGTAGGCGAGGACCGCCGAATTCTAGTCTCGCCGTGTACTGGCCTCAGTACTGACGCTCCTCTTTTTCCTTTGCCCTTTGTCGGCACCCCTTTTGTTTAAGCAGGTTTTGAGATCGACGTCGTTAGCAGGGTTACCCTTCCGGCTTGGCCTGGGCAGGGTTATGGACGCCATTGGTTATTCTTCAGGGCTCTTAGCCCCATTTGCATCTTGTCCGTAGTCGGACGCTCTATCATTTTCAAGGTGATTTGGATCTTTGTATATTATATCTGTATTCTTGACTCATTGAGTCGCTGCTATATATATATATTTGTTCTGTGGGTCCCATCGAGGACTGTTGTGTAATGTTATTACTTCGTTTTCCACCCGCACGAAAGTGCCTGGTGGGCACCTTTGAATCGTTTCTATGCGGGTTTGGCGGGTTTCCCTAAAACTTGCATAGGGCCGATTCTGAGGGTGTTACACCAACACCCCAGCAACCCCGCAGACACGCCTGTTCGCCGCCGCGCGGACCACACACGTTATGCGCCATCAAAACTTCTGTCGGACCTACGCAGACCACCGCAGGGTTCCGACCGATCAGCACCGCCCCACGCCTCGCCACCACGCCGTTCAGCTTCGCCAGGGAGCACAGCACTGCCCCCTACCGTCGCCCACGCCGATAGCCCTCTGTGGCATTGGACACGACGAGCTCAGCCCGCATCCCTCGCTCAAATTCTTCACACCATTCTACTCCCCTCTCACCCAGAACCACCCCACCTCATCCCCGGAGGAAGGCGAGCAGCGCATCGCCGGAATTTCACCGGAGTCCGCCACTGCTGGAGAAGAAGGAAGCCATCGATTGGAGCCGCCCTAGGAGGAGCTGCCGGTACTAGGAGAATCGCAGTCATCGACTTCGTCGTTCGCCCGCATTGCCGACCCTCGCCTGAGCCCCGGTGAGCCTCCCACGACCCCCACTGAGCCGCTAGGGTTCGAGCTCACCGGTGACCTGTTCATCATCGACGACGACCCTCAGCCGTCGATCTTCATTCTAATCCAACGCACCACATCGCCCCGTACCGCTTCGCATTTAAAGAGCCACTGACCAGTAGACCCCCCTTGTCAGTTGCGCCCCGTGCTATGGAGTGACACTGGGCCGGCCCATTACCCCTTCCCGTGCAGCCCAATCGTTTGAATTTATCTTTTTCTATTTATATTCAAACTCAGTTCTGTACCTAGTTTCAAAAATCAACCCAGCTCGATTCAGTAAACCAAATTTAATGAAACCAATTTTTTTAGAAAGATATTAAAATGCTTAATCCAAGACCGTTGCATTTAAATCATTTGGATCTATAGATCACCCTTGGTAAAAATAACAAGTCAGAAGCTTTTCTGCATTCAAACCCAGCTCTCAAAAATCACATTTGATCATACCTTTCAGAATATATAAAAACATATGGGTTTACTTACAGAAATAATGTTCAAGTAATAAAAGAATGCCACATAGGCATTTCTAGTCACTTTATTTCATTGAAATAAAAGGTTAAACCTCATTAAATTGTGACACCACTGTAAATCACATTCCCATGTACTGAAATATGTGGTGATGACATGTGTCAACATGATCCCATGTTTGGTTTGGAGAATATTAAATCTTAAGTAGTTTTTCAACGAGTAGAAATTACTTTTCTAAATAAATGAATAACTAGACAAGTGCTTTATTCTTGTGATATTAGTGATGATGCTAGATCATCTATAGAAAACCTTTGTGTGATGATTGAAAGTAGTTAAGTATTGTTTGGTGATTGTGTACCTCGTATTTATTCATAGACGCTAGTACCAACCAAGGATACGAGGAGGAATGAGGATACTACGAAGAAGAAGCCGAGGAGAACTTCAACCACTGCTCTGCACAAGGCAAGCCGAATACTACTAGTTGAATGTGCAAGCTAACACTTGCAAGATATTCTACTTATGAAAGCCTAATACTACTAGTTGAATGTGCAAGCAAACACTTGCAAGATATTATACTTGTGCAAGCCTAATACTACTGGTTGACTATGCAATCTAACACTTGCAAGATATTCTACTTATGCAAGCCTAATACTACTAGTTGATTGAGCAAGCTAACACTTGCAAGATACTCGGCTTTAGCAAGCTTATACTGATAGTGATGCAAGCCTTACTAATCAAGTTGACCTATGCAAGCTAATACTTGCTTGTTACCATGCCAACTATATGCCTTAAGCATATGTGATCATACCCACATGATACCCCCTCCTAGTTTTACTTGCAAGCTTTATACTTTATTTCTTTATCAAAGCTCTTACTCAGAGTTTACTTGAGTAATTTGTAGATACTAGAAAGATAATTTAAGATTGCATAAAGAGCATTAAATTTGGCCTAAGCTAGATAATCTTGATGTCATCCTAAGGCATGAGATTGAACTTAGTTAAACTCCACTTGTTTACCACCCCTCATTAGTATTCACTCCCATTTGTAGATGCTAGTGCTAAGCATAAAACTTGATCAACTTTAGATGGGAATACTTGGTGAAAATGGTTATGAAAACCTTGGAATGATGGATCATAATACTGAGATGTTTTGCCATGTGTTTCTAAACATCAGATGATTTTGGTGATGAAAATGTTGAGGAATGAGCCTTATCCCTTTATAAAACTGATGGTTGTCTGGATGCGATACCATTCCAATTTTACTGTACAACCACAATACCCGAGAATTGGGTAGGGCTTGACTGGAAACTTATATACCCTAGTATGTGTTCCCTCACGGCCAAGGTTTCAACTGAGGCTACCTTGTGAAGATTGTCCACCTGTGCAGTACCCAAAATGACAGTTGGTCATGGTTGGGAGGCGAAACTCACAGGAGAGGTGCCTATACTAGGGCGTGTAATTGAAAGGTTAGGATTGATTATCCGCATAATGAGTACGGTGAATTGTCACATCCTAAGATTTTCCAAATCTTGTAATGTGAAAAATAAAATAAACAAAATAAATTTTGTTGAAAATCAAGGTGAAAAGAAACTTTTGTTTCTAAATGAAAACTTAAAATCCCATCTTGAACAAACTTTGGTAAAAGTTTGAATCCAACCAAAATCCAAATCAAGTGAATTGCATTCCTCAATGAATGTATCTGGAAATTTAAACACTTGGAAATAAATCCAAATCCTAAAACCCTAATGGAATAAAATCATTTCCAAGTTATCTCCAAGCCTATGGATTAGATCCATATAAAAATTGATCAACAAACATTCACAAAGGATCAAGAAAGACAGACACAAATATTATAAAACCATATAAATTGGTTTCACTTAATTGGAACCATAAATAAAATCTTATGAATTTAATAAGATAAGAAATTGAATTTCCAAAGGTAATAAAGCATCTATCAAGAAACCCATACCAAATGGTGAGAAAATAATCAAAAAGAGATTTAAAAGGATAAACAAATAATAAACAAGATTTCACAAATTGGAATCACCAAGTTTGGATCTCTAAATAAAAAGATATGGATTTTATAAGAAAAGAAAGAAATATTAAATAAAGAATATTTAAAGACCAAACCAAACCTTGGACAAATCCTTAAACAAGTGGAATGAATTTAATCCAAATCCAAATGAAATAAAAGGATAAAGAATTTCCAAAATAAAATCAAATGGCTTAAACCAAATTCCCAAAACCAATTTTAAATGATTAATAAATCTTATTAAAAGCTTTTACAAATAATTCAAGATGAATTATTTGACACCCTTTTAAGTAAACAAAACCTACTGAAAAGTTTTGGAAGGTTTAAAAAGATTTTAAATGGTGTTTAGAAATATTATTAAAACCCATTTGATTTAAAACAAGGGCCCTTTTTATTAATTAAAAAGACCCAAAAAATAATAAAATAAATTCCAAAAATTAACATCAGAATGTTTATTTAATCAGTACTTAAACTTACACAAACTTTGACAAAGGTTTGAAATCAAATGAGGGTTTGAATTGCTTATTCAAAATCAAAACAGAAAAATCAAAAGAGAAAAAGAAAAACAAACAGAACGGAAAAAATAAGAAAAGGACCCGGCCCAACTAGCCTGGCCCAACCTAGCCTACTGCTCCTCTCCCTCGGAAAAACGCTTCACACTCAGAAACTCACCCGTAGAGGCACTGACAGATGGACCCCCACCTCCCCTCTCTCTCACTCACTGACGCCACGACCCCACGCCCACGTCACCTTCTTCCCCACCCGCGGACTACGCCCCTCACCTCGACGTCCGTTGCAGGCGATTAACACCCGGCTTAATTCGCATTACTGGCGCAATGAATCCTTCCCCTGACGACGCCCTCTTAACCGCCTGCATTTCCCCTCCGTTTCCCCTCTGTCGCCCCACCTTAGCGTGCCCCCAGGCTGCCCAATTCTTCTCCGCACCACCCTCTGTCCGACGATGCTCCGACGACGATTCCGGCAGTCCCTCACCACCCCTCACCTCCTCGACCACCCTCACCTGATCCCCACATCTTGGCGAACCTCCCAGAGGCATTAGCTCGCTCGCGCGCACCCCTGAACCTCGGCAAAGACAACCACTGACCGCCACCATCGTCTGCCATTGCTCCGTCGAGCTTCCCAGGTGAACTCCGTTCTCCCCTCTCCTTCCTGATGATACTCCTACACTCGCCACACTCTCCCGCGTCTAACCGTGTCCCTGTTTTTCCTTGGGGTGAACCGCAGCGTCGCCCTCGACGACCTCCAGAGCCGCCCGACGCCGTCACTGACTCCGGCGAGGAATCCCGACTGATCCCGTGCGCCCCTTGACAAACTGCAAGCAAGTTGAGCTTCAGCATCACTCCACGAACACGGTGAGCATCTCCCCTTCCTTCCTCGCTTCATGTAGCATCGACTCCGCCATAGCCAGACACGCCGCCGCCACCTGCCGCCGCCAGCGCCGCCCGTCTCTGGCAAGTGTGCTGTGCGCCGTGCGATTAGGATCCAGCGGCTAGGATAGAAAGAGAGAGAAGGGGTAAGTAGCGTCTCTGCACCGTGCGATATGACTTAAATCTAACGGCTGCCATCGCTTGATCCGCGCGAAACGTTTTCGACCAATAGAAATAAGACGCGTGGCCAGACTCTGGTTTTAAAAACAGATTTGAATCTATTAGATATGTGATTTTGTAAATTCCATAACTTTAAATCTACACGTCCAAATTTTGCAAACTTTATATCAATGGATTCAGAAAAACAAACCCTAGCCAACCATGCACTTTGTTTAGTAAAAAGCTTCTGTTAAAATGTTTGATTTTGCAGAAACTTGTGTATGCATGTTTAGGATATAAAAATTGTTTTGAAATGATTTTGAGGATAAAATATTTTTCCAATGGTGTGTTTTGAACCTACTAACCATAGGAAACAAATTGTGGTTTCAAAAATATATTTGGTGAAACAAAAGAATGAATCTTTGATTTAAACCATTTCTAGTCAAATAAAAATATGGTTTGATTAATAAAAATGATTTTGGAAGGAAACCTTTAAGAAATGTTTTGGAATAAACACTCTGACCCTAAACACAAGGTTATATGGTTTGAAAACATATTTTGTGAAACCTATAGAATTTTGCCTTAATAAAAGCATTTCTACACCACATAAAATAATGACTTAGTCTAAAAATGGTTTATGGAGTGAAATCTTTTGCAAATGATTTTGCCACTTTATAAAATGACCATTAGGTGTTTTCAAATGTTTAAGAACCATTAGAAACCACTTCTACATATTAAACAATCCTTAGCATGCTTGTATGCATTGTTTTGTTATTATTATTTTATGTGTTGAATTGCTTGAATGGTAGTTTGAAATATTGTTTTCTTGATTGAATTGTAGTGACTTGAAGTGTGTGAACATGGCAAAGATCAAAGAAGTGAACTTATACCCTCTACCGAAAAGGCAAGTGATGCTTCATACTTTGTCCCATTATTTTCACTATGCATTAGTGATATTTCTAAGGAAGACCTGCATGGAATTTTTGCTAAGTATTAACTATGCTATGGGAAATCCTAGTAGATGAAACCTTAGTAAAACTTTCCTAAGTTAAGATTCCTACTACTATCATGCTTAGCTTAGCTAGTATAAAACAAGGGTGGAATATATATTCATGCTATGGAAAAATTTCTAAGTCTGAGGACTTGAGTTTTGTTTAATAAAACAACTAAGTGAATGAATCACCTGGGTGGAATGGAAGGAATGGTTTGTGTTGAGTGGTTCACAAGGCCCATTTCTATGGTTTACCTTGTGTATCTCACTTGTGGATGGCCACCCGGGAACAAAGAGATTTGAGATGTCAAATGTTGAGAAGCTTCAAGTGCAGCCACATGGCATTATGGGCTCTGCCTGGATCATATAGGTTGCAAGAACTTAGCCAAATGGACAGTTGGTGGTAGGGGAATGATAGGTTGGAACGCGTCCATTCTGGTCTAAGGAAAGGCTTCTGAAAGATCTTGTCTTGGTGAAACCAAGTCTTGTGGAGAAAGTGCACCACCTCTGTAGAGTGTAAAATCTAATTACTTAGCCATGTCCCTGGTAAAGGACAATTTTAGCATCAAGACATGGAAGCTATCAAGAATCTCATCATCCAAATTTCTAAGTTAAAAACTTGTGGTGAACAAGGGTTTAAGGTTCACCAATTTCTATTGGTGGTTCCTTGGGTGATATTTTATCAAACAAAAATTTAGTGTTTTCAAAGGATAAGGAAAATCTATTTTGAGCAATGCAAGCCTAAAGCTCCACTTAGCCAAAAGCATATAGATGATAGACTCCACTATACTACCATAGTATCACTTGCCAATACAATTCAAATGTATTGACCCTTGTGGCTGTAACTTGTGATGTTGCAGGTTTTGTTTGATATTAGTGAAGTTTAATGAATAGGATTACAAGTCTACAACCAACATGTCTGCCTGTGGCACTTTGAAGATGAAGGACCCCATGCTTATAGATATTCTGCAGCAATGTAATATAATAGCCAAATGAGCTATGTAAGATGTAATAAATTATGTTATTCCTGGTTATAAAGTTGTATTATGACCTTTGTTTATTGATATTACATCTTAACTATGGATGCTAGCTATTGATCCAGGGACTAGCATTGTAAACACAGGGATCTCTACCTTATTAAAGGTAGGGAACCTTACATGAATTCAGGATTTGTTCCTGACGGATGTATCGAATGTTGTGGTGAAAGTGTACAATCTCTGCAGAGTGTCAAACTATTCGAATAGCCGCGTCCACGGTTATGGACAGTTGGAGTGGCCATACTATTCCCCCGTCAGATGTCTTCAAAATGACTTGTGAAGTGGCTTGAGAATTTGACTTGACCACAACAGAGTTGTGATATGAAATACAAGTTCCCACTTAGGTGTTATAAAATTTCAACTAGCTTTTCTTGTTTCTGAACTTAGTAGACGTAAATCTGGCTTTTTGCAAAACAAACCTAGAGCTTAGTGTCCTGTTACGAAAACCCCCTTCACTTGTTAGTATTAGTTTGCGAGTACTTAAAGAGTACTAATGGCTTTGTCCCTGGCTATTCCCGTGGCCAGACTATGAAGAGGAGTACTAGGACGAAGGACCCCATGCAGGTTAAAACAACTAGGATCATCTCCCATCGTCAACATTGCCTGTGACCCCGAAGATGGAGCTTCGCCTTCTCTACCGTTATTATTACATATTTCCGCTTCTTGAGTTGTATTAAGAACTGGATCATGAGATCCTTATTTATGTAAGACCTTATGTATGGTTTGTAATGGATGATGTACTGTGGTATCCAATTCTGTTATGTCTCGCAAATATGGTAATCCTGGCATTGCGATGTATGGCATAACAGGCATCTGGGATTAAAAATCTGGGTGTTGGCCAGTTGGTATCAGAGCCATCCTGACCATAGGAGACCCTAGTTAGACTGGACGTTTGAATCAAAAACTTAGTTTCAAAACCAAAGGAAGCAAATATTTACAAAAACTTATTCCCATTCTTACCACCTTGATTCTTTCATAAAAATTCATGTTCCTCAAGAACTATTGCAAAATACATAAAATTTGACACACTTGATCACTCTACCAACTTACTCATCCTATATTCTTATAGATGGACGTGAAGTACAGCAAGTTTTATCAGTTGGGGAAGGGAGGATACCTTATCTTTGAGCGGGATTTGGACCAGCTTTCGGAACTTCTGGAGCGTCCGCACCCCGAGTTCTTCGGAGCTCAGCTCAATGATCAAGGAGGATAAGATCTGAAGTGGCTAATTGTTGCAAGTCTCCGAGGAAAGATTGAACCTCCCACTGCCGAGGGAATTCAGTTCACCTTAAGAGAGAACAACTGGCTCGATGGACTTGCCAGGGCCATGCAGGAAGCTCTTGCCCGTCTATGTGGGCAGAGTATCAACCGGATCAAGGGTACCCGCTTTGAGTTTTGTCCAAGGCGTGATGCTATGGGATAGCCACTGGAAGCCCCATACCACCACGAGCTGAAGACTCAGTTGGACCACCTGAGCTTCATGATCTACAATCGTCAGCAGGAATTGGACAATTGCCGTGACTACTCCAACCACAAGTCTACCATCATCAAGACGAAGGATCAGACCATCTCCATGCTAGCGAAGGATCGCAAGTCTCGTCGCTGTCAGCTCGACAAGAAGGAGCGCATCATTTCCCGTCTTCGCCATCGTATTTCGGATTTGGAGGAGACCATCCACGAGAGAGACATGTAGTTGGAAGAAAGGGAGAATGCCGGAGAGGATCTACGTGGAGACCCCTACTCCTATCTCAGCGATGATGATGATTTTCTGGAGGATCAGGCTATGGATTTCTTCACCGATGAGGATGATTTCGCCTTCATCGATGACGATGAGGATGATGAGGATGACGACTACACCGACTTCGAGGATTAGTAGCACTTGAGCACTAGCGTAGTGAGTTGTATTCGGTCCCATTGTATCGTAGTTTCCAGAATGGTTCTTAAAACCATCTGTTTACTTTTGTTGTGGTGTGTGTTTGTATCGTGTGCTATGAATGAATGAATGAAAAGCAAGTTGCTAGAAAATATGAGTCAAACTATAAAAACTTTCCAAAGTCCCTGAACCTTAGAAATTTCCCTCTTTTCTCATGATCTATCTCAATCTTCAGATGCCACGCGGAGGAAGTGGTTCATCCCCGGAACTGGACCCATAGCCCAGAGACCATATATTATGAACCCGTCTGAACTAGCAGAACTGAAGAAGCAACTGGATTCCATGTTGGAAATTGGATTGATTCAACCAAGTGCATCACCATAGAGATCCCCTGTCTTGTTTGTGGACAAGAAGGATGGAGGTTACCGTTTGTGTACAGATTATCGGAAGTTGAATGATGTCACTATCGATAACAAGTAACCATTGCCCAAGATAGAAGATTTGTTTGATCAGTTGACCGGTGCCAAAGTGTTTTCTAAGATTGATCTTAGAACAGGCTATCATCAACTCAAGATATGCGAAGAGGATATTCCCAAGACTGCCTTTACCACTAGATATGGATTATACGAGTATAGTGTCATGTCTTTGGGATTAACCAATACCCCCGCTTATTTCATGAATCTCATGAATAAGATTTTTATGGACTTCCTGGATAAGTTTGTCGTTGTGTTAATCGATGCCATTCTGATTTATTCCAAATCAGAAGAAGAACATGAGCTACACCTAAGGACCATTGTTGGAACCCTTAGAGAGCATCAATTGTATGCCAAGTTTAGCAAATGTGAATTCTGGTTACAGGAGGTAGGATTCCTCGGCCACATTGTATCAGCCAGAGGAATTTCCGTTGACCCTCCAAAGGTGAAAAGATGTCGAAGATTGGCAAGCCCCAACCACTCAAACCCAAGTTCGTGCATTTCTCGGATTGGCGGGATATTACCGCAAGTTCGTAGAAGGATTCTCGAGTATCGCCAGACCCATGACCCAATTGCTGAAGAAGTACAAGAAGTTTGAATGGACCGACAAATATGAAGCGAGTTTTCAAGAACTCAATAGAAGATTGATGTCAGCCCCAATCTTAATCATGCCGGATATCACGAAACCCTTCAATGTGTATTGTGACGCATCCAAGATCGGTCTCGGATGTGTGCTAATGCAAGAAGGCAAAGTTATATCTTATCTATCTCGACAACTGAAACAACATGAGCAAAATTACCCAACCCATGACCTCGAACTCACAGCCGTAGTTCTAGCCCTGAAGACATGGAGGCACTACTTGATGGGAAACCATTGTGAGATTTATTCGGATCTCAAGAGCCTGAAGTATATATTCACTTAGAAGGAGCTGAATATGAGACAGAGAAGATGGATTGAGCTAATCAAGGATTATGATCTGGACATTCACTATCACCCTGGTAAAGCCAACGTGGTAGCAGATGCCCTTAGCAGATTGCCGTGCCGCTTGAACTCCATGATTTTGAAGGAGCAACCAAGCTTGCACAAAGAGATGGAAGATTTTCGAATGGAATTAGTGAGTGAATGATTTTTGGCTAGCATAGAACTTCAACCCACTTTGATCAGCCAGATCAAAGAGGCGCAGAAAGTAAATGCTAGTATCGACGGAATCAAGTGTCGTATCGGTACAGGCAAAGTACCCGGATTTACCGAAGATGAAGAAGGAGTTCTGTGGTACAAAGGATGCCTTTGTGTACCAGCAGATTCGGAATTGAAAGCAGTTATTCTGAAGGAAGCTCATGATACTCTTTATTCTATCCACCCCGGAGGAACAAACATGTATCAAGATTTGAAAGAGCAATTTTGGTGGCATAAGATGAAGAGAGAAATCGGAAGCTATATCGCCAAGTGTGATATATGGCAGCGAGTCAAGGCGGGACATCAAAGACACGCAGGATTGTTGCAACTATTGCAGATTTCGAAATGGAAATGGGATTCCGTTGGAATGGACTTTATCATCGGATTGCCTACTTCTAGTAGGGGAAATGACTCTATCTGGGTCATAGTTGACAGGTTGTCCAAATTCGCCCATTTCTTACCCGTCAAGACCACATATCAGAGTTCAAAGCTAGCGGAGTTATACATTGCTAGAATCGTCAGTTTGCATGGAGTCCCCAAGAACATCGTATCGGATCGAGGAACTCAGTTTACCTCGAGATTCTGGAATAAATTCCAAGAAGGTTTAGGAACCCGACTAGATTTCAGCACAGCTTATCACACTCAGACCGATGGACAAACGGAGCGAGTAAATCAAATACTTGAAGATATGTTGAGAGCCTGTGCGTTAGAATATGCATCTAAGTGGGAAGACTGTCTGCCGTTTGAAGAATTTTCGTACAACAACAGTTATCAAGCTAGTTTGCAAATGGCCATATTTGAATTCATGTACGGAAGAAAGTGTCGCACCCCTTTGAACTGGTCGGAAGTAGGAGAGAGTCAGATTTTCGGACCCGATATCCTACGAGAAGCCGAAGAGGAGGTTCACAAGATTCGTGAGCACCTCAAGACCGCCCAGTCCAGACATAAGAGTTACGCCGACAAGAGACGTAGAGACCTCCCCTTCAACATAGCAGATTTTGTTTATCTGAAAGTGTCGCCATTGAAGGGAATGCAGTGTTTCCAACTCAAAGGAAAGTTAGCCCCCAGATATATCAGACCTTTCAAGATTCTGAACCGTCGAGGAGAAGTGTCGTATCAATTGGAACTACCCGAAGAGATGTCATCTATGCACAATGTGTTCCATATCTCATTACTTCGCAAGTGCCGCGAAGTCCCTGAGAAGACCGAAGTGTTCAAAAATATCGATCACTAGACCATAGAGATCAACGATGACCTGACCTATCCCGAAGTACCCATCCATATTTTGGAAGAAGCTTTTCGAACTACCCAAACCCGAAGAATCAAGTTTCTCAAGATTCAGTGGAGCAACCACACAGAAGAGGAAGCTACCTGGGAGCGCGAAGATCACATCAGGACGGAGTTTCCCGATCTCTTCAAATCCTAGGTAATCTTTTTCGTCCTTTTTCAAATCTCTGGACGAGATTTTGTTTAAGGAGGGAAGATTTGTAACATCCCAAAAATATTAAACTTAAATCATCAAACTCTAATCTTCAAATTTACGGTTAACAAAAACTTTTCCAATTAAAATATGAAAGCATTCATATGAGTGTGCATTAAAATTTGGATTCTTTTGAATTGCCATGATTATGTGTTTCTTTGCTTGTAAAATGATCCTTAGGTGAGATAAACATCATCTAAACAATCCCCAAACTTTTCCCAAAGACAAACAAATCAAAACAAACAAATTAAGTGAATGGTCACTTTGGCCAATTTAACTCCCATGCCTACTTTGGCTATCTCTAACTTTCAGAACTTAACAGAAACATGTATGGATCTTTGCACCCCTTGATAGTACATATAACAAGGAACCAAGGCCCACTTTGTGATCATCCAGAAACATTCAAATGCTTAGTTTAAATGACAGTTTAAAATTGAATCTATTTCATATGGGAAGATCCCACTATTTCAAAAACCACTCAAACCAACTCAATTTTCAAAACCCAAGCATCCACAGACTCCCCAGTACATGCCTAGCACACCCACCAAAAATCTTTTCAAAATTCAAAACTTAAGTTCATGCGGCTATTTCATCAAACAGGTTGCAGATGCAAATCAAACAAAATCAAAACACTATGTTGAGCAGTGTTTTGGGCCTAACTTGTTCCCTCTCTGGACACCACTAGCCTTAGTAGATCATCTAACAACCTTAACTAATCACTAGCACCACTGTAAGCTGGCCATTTTCATCAATGGTGAGCGGGCCGAGAGCACCATTGCCACCCCACAGTCGACAGCAAGCTACGAGCAACACTAGCCTCGCCAACCTTGTCTGGAAGCAAGCTCGCACCCCACCGTCACTCTCTGTCCCAGCCGCGAGCAATGCCAACCACTGGACGACACGCCCAGGCCATGCCAACCTTCTCTACAACCATGCCGGAGCGCGCCAGAGAGTCACCCGCGACACATGCCCACAGACCGCGCGCCGCCCTCGCCGCGTGCACGCGTGATCACCAACACCCCAGCAACCCTGCAAACACGCCCGTTCGCCGCCGCGCGGACCACGCGCGCTGTGTGCCATCAAGTCTTCCGTCGGACCAGCGCAGAGCACCACAGCATTCTGACCGATCAGCACCGCCCCACGCCTCTCCACCACGCCATTGAGCTTCGCCAGGGAGCACAGCACCGCCCCCTACCGTCGCCCACGCTGATAGCCCTTTGTGCCGTCGACCACAACGAGCTCAGCCCGCACCCGTCGGTCCCCTCTTGCCACTATTAATAGAGGCATCCCTCGCTTGAATTCTTCACACGATTCTACTCCCCTCTCACCCAGAACCACCCCACCTCATTCCCGGAGCAAGGCGAGCAGTGCATCGCCGGAATTTCACCGGAGTCCGCCGCTGCTGGAGAAGAAGGAAGCCATCGATTGGAGCCGCCCCAGGAGGAGCTGCCGGTACCAGGAGGATCGCCGTCGTCGACTTCATCGTTCACCCGCATCGCCGACCCTTGCCTAAGCCCCGGTGAGCCTCCCACGACCCCCACTGAGCCGCTAGGGTTCAAGCTCGCCGGTGACCTGTTCATCGTCGATGACGACCCTCAGTCGTCGATCTTTGTTCTAATCCAACACACCACATTGCCCCGTACCGCCTCACGTTTAAAGAGCCACTGACCAGTAGACCCCCCTGTCAGTTGCGCCCCGCGCTGCGGAGTGACACTGGGCCAGCCCATTACCCCTTCCCGTGTAGCCCAATCATTTGAATTTATCTTTTTCTATTTATATTCAAACTCATTTCTGTACCAAGTTTCAAAAATCAACCCAGCTCGATTCAGTAAACCAAATTGAATGAAACCAATTTTTTTTAGAAAGATATAGAAATGCTTAATCCATGCCCGTTGGATTCAAATCATTTGGATCTATAGATCACCCTTGGTAAAAATAACAAGTCAAAAGCTTTTCTGCATTCAAACATTTTTCAAATTTCAACCATAATAGCTTTTGAGTTGATTCCAACTCTCAAAAATCACATTTGATCATACCTTTCAGAATATATAAAAACATATGGTTTTACTTACAGAAGTAGTGTTCAAGTAATAAAAGAATGCCATATAGACATTTCTAGTCACTTTATTTAATTGAAATAAAAGGTTAAACCTTATTAAATTGTGACTACACTGTAAATCACATTCCCATGTACTAAAATATGTGGTGATGACATGTGTCAACATGATCCCATGTTTGGTTTGGAGAATATTAAATCTTAAGTAGTTTTTCAACGAGTAGAAATTACTTTTCTAAACAAATGAATAACTAGACAAATGCTTTATTCTTGTGATATTAGTGATGATGCTAGATCATCTATAGAAAACCTTTGTGTGATGATTGAGAGTAGTTAAGTATTGTTTGGTGATTGTGTACCTCGTATTTATTCATAGACGCTAGTACCGACCAAGGATACGAGGAGGAAGGAGGATACTACGAAGAAGAAGCCGAGGAGAACTTCAACCACTGCTCTGCACAAGGCAAGCCTAATACTACTAGTTGAATGTGCAAGCTAACACTTGCAAGATATTCTACTTATGCAAGCCTAATACTACTAGTTGAATGTGCAAGCTAACACTTGCAAGATATTCTACTTGTGCAAGCCTAATACTACTGGTTGAATGTGCAAGCTAACACTTGCAAGATATTCTACTTATGCAAGCCTAATACTACTAGTTGATTGAGTAAGCTAACACTTGCAAGATACTCGGCTTTAGAAAGCTTATACTGATACTGGTGCAAGCCTTACTAATCAAGTTGACCTGTGCAAGCTAATACTTGCTTGTTACCATGCCAACTATATGCCTTAAGCATATGTGATCATACCCACATGATACCCCCTACTAGTTTTACTTGCAAGCTTTATACTTTATTTCTTTATCAAAGCTCTTACTTAGAGTTTACTTGAGTAAATTGTAGATACTAGAAAGATAATTGAAGGTTGCATAAAGAGCATTAAATTTGGCCTAAGCTAGATAATCTTGATGTCATCCTAAGGCATGAGATTGAACTTAGTTAAACTCCACTAGTTTAACACCCCTCATTAGTATTCACTCCCATTTGTAGATGTTAGTGCTAAGCATAAAACTTGATCAACTTTAGATGGGAATACTTGGTGAAAATGGTTATGAAAACCTTGGAATGATGGATCATTCTACTGAGATGTTTTGCCATGTGTTTCCGAACATCAGATGATTTTGGTGATGAAAATGTTGAGGCATGAGCCTTAGCCCTTTATAAAACTGATGGTTGTCTGGATGCGATACCTTTCCAATTTTACCGTACAACCACAATACCCGAGAATTGGGTAGGGCTTGACTGGAAACTTATATACCCTAGTATGTGTTCCCTCACGGCCAAGGTTTGAGCTGAGGCTACCTTGTGAAGATTGTCCACCTGTGCAGTACCCAAGATGACAGTTGGTCATGGTTGGGAGGCCAAACTCACAGGAGAGGTGCCTATACTAGGGCGTGTAATTGAAAGGTTAGGATTGATTATCCGCATACTGAGTATGGTGAATTCAGGATTTGTTCCTGACGGATGTATCGAATGTTGTGGTGAAAGTGTACAATCCCTGCAGAGTGTCAAACTATTCGAATAGCCGCGTCCGCGGTTATGGACAGTTGGAGTGGCCATACTATTCCACCATCAGATCTTTTTTAAAATGACTTGTGAAGTGGATTGAGAATTTGACTTGACCATAAAAGAGTTGTGATATGAAATACAAGTTCCCACTTAGGTGTTATAAAGTTTCAACTAGCTTTTCTTGTTTCTAAACTTAGTAGAGGTAAATCTGGCTTTTTGCAAAACAAACCTAGAGCTTAGTGTCCTATTACAAAACACCCTTCACTTGTTAGTATTAGTTTGCGAGTACTTAAAGAGTACTCATGGCTTTGTCCCTGGCTATTCCCGTGGCCAGACTATGAAGAGGAGTACCAGGACGAAGGACCCCAGGCAGGTTACGAGAACTAGGATCATCTCCCATCGTCAGCATTGCCTGTGACCCCAAAGATGGAGCTTCGCCTACGCTACCGTTATTATTACGTATTTCCGTTGCTTGAGTTGTATTAAGAACTGGATCATGAGATCCTTATTTGTGTAAGACCTTGTGTATGGTTTGTAATGGATGATGTACTGTGGCATCCAATTCTGTTATATCTCGCAAAAATGGTAATCCTAGGATTGCGATGTATGGCATAACAGGCATCTGGGATTAAAAATCCGGGTGTTGACATTTTGGCTCTTCCTGCTCGTCTTCCTCTGCTACCAGATGCTCCCCCAGGAGTAGCTAGAGATCTTTCACCTGTAGGAGCTGCAGTTCTTGCAGCTGGTTGAGATCTTGCAGTAGAGGGGGCAGCTGTAGTTCCATGTGACGCAGGGGCAGATGGAGGGGTAGTGGCAGTTGCATCTATACCAATCTATCTCTTGCAGTCTGTCATACATATATTAAAATTTATACCTTGCCTTCTTATCTCCACAACCTCTGAATCTTCCCCTTTGTTGTTATTATGTGCAATGTATTCCATGTCACTCTCTGAATCTGACAGTATAATATATTTCACTTAACCGTATTGTCCTGGAGCTGCTGGATTTGGTTGCTGGTCATGGACCGAAGCTGCTGGCATGGGATGATGATCTTGACCTAAAGATGAAAAAGCTGCACCTTGTGTACGATTCACCACATGATATAATACTGGTTCTGTCATTATCACATCATCTCCATCACTTTCTATTTGCACTGGTCTTTTATTCAATGATTTCATCTACCTCAGTGGGCAACATCTGGTTTCATACTCAGCAGGTTTAACTGCAGTTATGACAACAACATCTGGTTCTTCCTCTCCATCACTCAATTCCCACACTTCATCCTTGAAATCACACCTGATGCTACTATTCTTACTGTCTTCCTCACTATGGTACTCAACATACACATCAGCCACTCTCCCAGGGCGAACATAATGAGCCATCTTGACACAGCCACTGTCATCATAGAGCAACACCAACCCATCCACAAGATCTTTCCCTGGAATAAGAAAATATAATTTTATCGTTTCCTTCGATGCCATGTGATATTTAACAAATCCTTTGACTTCCTGCAGCGAAAGTTTTTTCCTCTCTATCTCTGAAAGCACATCATCACCTCCAACGTAGTCCATATTTGGCCCCACTTTGAAGAACTCCCCTCCAAAATGAAATATCAACAACAAAATTTCCCTAGGATCCATGAATTAGCTTAAATAAAAGTATAATGCGATAGAATTTAGGAGATCATAGTTAAATTCAACACAAAAATCAGAAAAAAAATCCACCCCTTTCCGTTACCAAAACCACTCCCAACAATAGTAGCGGAAAACCCTATCAGTACTTGCGCAACTATGTTGTGTAGAAGAGGAGGGGGGTCAAGAACGTAACCTTCGGTTACCTCGAGTCATCGTGTCATGTTGATCGTCGTAGCCTCCACGATGAACCGCCCACCGTCTTTGTCGTCGCCAAAGAAGGAACCAACGAATCAGGGGTCACGGAGTATATAACGTGAAGGTCAGCCCAATAGTGGCCCTATACCTGACCTACACCGTAATTTGTGCATATAAAATCGTTCACACGGGGTATATCACAGATGCGCGATCTCGGGCATAAAACCACAGGCTATCATCGCTCATATCACTATGATGTGCTAGCGTCGGTGTACTTACTCAAACATCATCATTATATAATAGTATAATAAGTAATAAACATGGGTAAGGTACGGTTTTCATGCCCTAAAGGTTTCCACACCATGCTCAGGTTTATTCGAAGTGCAATTTTTTGGGAATCACCATGAATGCCGCAAAGGCATCGACTACCCGAGGTAGTGGTGTAACAGCAAAGTGGAGAAAACTAGAACCTATAAAATTGAAGTTAAATGTTGACGCGTCATTCCATGCCGACTCCATGGAAGGATCTATTGGTGCTTTGATCCGTGACTACAAAGGTACATTTGTTGCAGCATTAACTAAATTTTTGCCTCATGTTTCATCTTCAACGATGGCAGAACGTATGGCAATGCAAGCTGGCCTGGCGCTTGCTAACTCGCTGGGATGCAACCATATCATTGCGGAGTCGGATTCTACTGATGTTATCCATGCATGTACGGGCGACCAATCCTGGTGGGATGAAGTGGCGGCAATTTATGCTGAGTGCATTGACTTGGCAAAAAGTATCGGCAATGTGAGATTTATGCACTGTCCAAGGGAAGCAAATGGTCCTGCTCACGAGCTAGCTAGGGATAGTTTTCTTAATAAGAGCTCTTGTAATTGTGTCAATGAACCCCCTAGTTTTATCCTGCAATCCCTTGTAAACGATGCAACGTTGATCTGATGGGCTGCAAGTTTCAGACGCACTCTTTTTCCTTACCAGGGTACCTAAGGAGCCTGGAAGGTTTTAATGATTCGGCTTGCATGCTTAATATATGATTTTCAAAAAAATTGCAATTTTTTAATTAATTCATTTCACACCTTCCACCTTTACTCATAGCACTTTTAGAATGATGTATGGTAGCTTTTAGATTTATGCAAAGAATGCGAACATTGTGTGGGCTCTAGACCTATCTGAGTTGGCTAGAAACACCATCAACATGTGGTTGTATGAGTTTATAGCCAACCAAGAGAGGTCTATAGCCCATACAATGTTTACATGGGCCCACATCTGCCACAAGTGTCTCATCATGTCTTGGCATAGCACTCTCATAATTAGATGTACCAACTAGGTAGGATCATGTTGGACAAGTGGTGAATCACACAACCAAAGGTTGATGAAGGAGTTTCTAGCCAACCTGGAGAGATCTATAACCCATGCAATGTTGACATGGGACCACATTTGCCATAAAGTGTCTCATCATGTCTTGGCATAGCAGTGTTATACTTAGATCTATCAACTAGGTAGGATCATGCTATCCAAGTGATGTCTCATACAACCACAAGTTGATGAAGGAGTTTCTAGCCAACCTAGAGAGGTCTAGATCATGTTGGGTGGGATCATGTTGGTCAGGTGTAGTGACTCACACAGCCACTAAGTTGATGATGGTGTTTCTAGCTAACCCAGAGAGGTCTAGATCCCATGCAATGTTGGCATGGGCCCACATCTACCATAGTTGTGTGTGCCATGACTTGGCATAGCAAATTTATAGCTAGATCTATCAAGTAGGTAGGATCATGTTGGTCAGGTGTGATGACTCATACAACAACAAGTTGGTGAAGGTGTTTCTATCCAGCCCAGAGAGGTCTAGACCCCATGTAATGTTGGCATGGCCGCACATTTGCCACAAGTGTTTCATGGTCTGGTATAGCACTCTTATAGCTAGATCTATCAAGTGGGTGGGATCATGTTGGTCAGGTGTAGTGACTCACATAGCCACTAAGTTGATGATGGTGTTTCTAGCCAACCTAGAGAGGTCCAGATCCCATGCAATGTTGGCATGGTCACACATCTACCGCAGTTGTGTGTGTCATGGCTTGGCATAGCAAAATTATAGCTAGATCTTGCAAGTAGGTAGGATCATGTTGGTCAGGTGTGATGACTCATACAACAAGTTGGAGAAGGTGTTTCTTTCCAGTCCATAGAGGTCTAGAGATGCCATGCAATGTTGGCATGGCCCCACATCTGCCACAAGCTAGTGTGTCATGGCTTGGCATAACACTCTTATAGCTAGATCTATCAAGTGGGTGGGATAATGTTGGTTAGGTGTAGTGACTCAGACAGCCACTAAGTTGATGACGGCGGTTTCTAGCCAACCCAGAGAGGTCTAGATCCCATGCAATGTTGGCATGGGCCCACATCTACCACAGTTGTGTGTGTCATGGCTTGGCATAGCAAAATTATAGTTAGTTCTATCAGGTGTGATGACTCATACAACAACAAGTTGGTGAAGGTGTTTCTATAAGTGTTATAATAAGATCTATCAACTGAGAAGGATCATGTTATCCAAGTGATGACTCATGCAACCACAAGTTCATGAAGGTGTTTATAGGCAAATAATTACCCACAACAACATTGCATGGGATCTAAAATTAACCAATCTGAGTTGTCTAGAAACAACTGACCAACTTGTAGTAGTATGAGCCAACACTTGCTCAAACATGATCCTACCTAGTTGTTAATTCTAATTAACTAAATAACTGCTATGATGCACACTTGTACCTCACATAGCCTGATCCCAACATTGCATGGGCTCTAGACTAATCTGAGTTGGCTGGAAACCCTTCCGCATTTTGCCTTTGTAATTGGTGTCCTATTTGCCATAAAAATGTAACATTTAGAATATTGAAACAATAAGGTATACCATAGTTTTTCCTCCATTGCTATTTGTAGAAAATAGTTGTATCAGACCAATCTATCTAATACTCCAAGAATTTTGGTGTGCATGAATAAACAACCATCTAAACAATTCAGTGTGCATGAATATGAACCAAAACTACATCTCACGAAGTAGCAGATACTTGTAAGGCACATATATAGATTAAACGAGGTTCCATCACAAACAACAAAATAACATCAGTTTCTGCAACAAATAGTTTCAACGATAACAACTAAAATTTATAGGGGACCAAAGCATTGGTAGCACAATCAAATCCTGGCCTTAGGATCGGCGTTGAGGGGCACCGTATCACTGTTGACATACTTGATCTTCTTATGTATGTGCATGCTTTTGTTGTCCCTAGCCTCCTTGTCATCTCCCATGTTGTCATACTCCTATATTTATTAAATACGAAGAAGTGAGAAAATTAATTTAATTGAAATATAAATTCAAGCTTTCAAAAATTATTATCGTTATGAATAAAATAATATGTAAGAATTTGAATTATAAGATAAAACGGGCATGCATCTCATCTTGGCAATACATCAATTGGTATGTAACATGTGTAACACCCCTCTTTTAGTAAATAGTAATTAGGGTTGTTTGTGCATTGCATGAGCATCATATTGTAAATTGTGCACTAAAGAAAATAATGCAAACCCTAAACCCTATCCCCTTCCTCTATTTGAAAAGCAATTCAAATGTTTTGAATTTTGAAAACTATCAAAACATTGGAGCCCAAATGGACTAAAAGGGCCCCTCCAATATTTTATACATTTTATAAAAGTTCCTGGTATTTTGAAATATTCAAAACAGAATTTGAAATGAAAATATAAACAGAAAACTAAATGGAAAATGTTCTAGAAATAAAAAAACAAGTCAGACTAGCTAACCAGGCCGCAGCCTAGCTAGCCCACCTTCTCCCTCTCTCTTCCTAACGCCCACGCGAGCAGCCTGCAGCCGGCCCATCACGGCCCAAGCCTACTTACCTGTTCGTCGTCTACTAGAGTCGTCGTCGACCTCTCGATCTGCCGAAGCAGCTCGCTGTCTACACGTCGTCGGCCACCCCGCGTCGAGATCCTCGCCGCTGCTCCGGAGAAGGATAAGGACCAGCCCTGGACGCTTCCCCCTCATCCTATCCTCTTCTTTCGGTTTCCCTCGCTCCCCATCGCCAGCTTCCGAACCCTAGTGCCATGGCGACCTTGCAGCCCTGCCGTTTCGAGCTCTCCCTCTCCTCTCTAGGCACGCCTTCGCCTTCTGCTGGACATCTTCTTCCATCCAGCCAACTCAATCAAGTAGGGGAGCTCTTCATCGCTGCAATTGGAATCTCCTTCCCGAGCTCCGACCGTCGCCTCCACCATCGATTCCGACCACCCCGTTGCTCGCCGACCCTTCATTTAGCTTCGTGGTGAGCTCCTGGTTGTCATGGACCCCTCCCCCTCCTCTCTTTCTCTTTGCTTCACCCTCGCGCCGTGCTCCGTCGTCCGCTGCTGCACGTGCTTGTCGCCGGCGTGGTTTTCGACCACCACAGAGCCCCGCGTCGCCCTTGTCTGGTAGCCCACGCAAAGGCGCTTCCCATAGGTGTAATATCGTGTCCGCGCGCGTGCCGTAGCGCCGCCGCTAGATGGTCGCCGGCGTCGGCCACCGTCCACTGCGTGAATCCACCTGAGGCGGGCCCCTCCTTGTCGACGTGGCCGCTGACGTGTCCTAGGCCCACCCATCAGCCTCAGAGGCTAGATGTCTCAGCGGTGCAAAAGGTTAGGGTTAGGGTCTGACCCAGTCAACCCCGACCGAGGTCCCACCTACCCGTGTGGATGCTGAGGTGGCCCTGGGGCCCCTCTGTCAGCCACTGCGGCTAGGTGATGTTTAGGTATAAAAAGGTTAACCAATTGTTTTATTAATTTCAGAAATTGTTTTAAATATTGTAAAATCAATAAATAATTCATTTTAAGTCAGAAAATTATGTACAATATATCAAAATGTTCAGAAAAATGAGCTCTATCTAATTAAGCTATAATCATGCATTGATCAACAACTAAAATGACAAGTTTAATTAGAAGAACAAATGCACCGCTCTCATATGTTTCGGAGTTTTCCAGAATTAGGGCTTTCGCCCCTCGGAACCCCGATTAAGTTGTCGAGCATACCTTAGGGATTACATTTCAATGCAATTTACCTTGTCATATCATCATCCTTGCTTGAGCTTTTCATCGATGCCATGTGTTGATTGTTTCCCCTCTCTTTCCGGTGTTTGGCTCTTCCCCGTAGAATATGATATCGAGACCGAGATCGAAGCCCGAGGACAACACCATCGAAGATCGATGAACAATACTTGACCAACTGTAATCAAGTCAAGTACAAGGCTCCTGAAGATCTGCTTATCGGTTATCAACTGGCAAAGGCAAGCATAGCCCCACCATGATACAATCCTACGATTTTGAAAGCATTTCAATTCCTGCCATGATGCATACGATTCTACTGTGGTCTTTTATCGATAGATAGAGTATCCTATCTGTCGCATACTCCCTTTGAGATTATATTACCTTATCCACTGCTCCTAGCATAATTAGGTTTGGCTTGTGTGCAATGCTAGAGCATTTATCTGTGTCCTGCTTAGCCATGCTTAGCTATTGAGTCTGGTTCATCCAGATGATGTATCAGATGCAGATAATCTAGTATGACAGGAAAAAATGATGAGATGAGATCAGTAATATGAGATTAAACATGCTAAGGCTTGTATGGGAGGCCACGGTGGGATGTGGTTTTTCTAGTCCCATGCTAGCCACCACTAGGACCTGAGTTCTTGCCTTTGGAACCAAGACGAGCGTGCAACCACACGGGGCCTGGACAACCTCATGACTGACTAACTTGCCTAGTAAATTCCATGAGTCACATAGTTCGGGCGTTCCATTCGACATATGCATAGAAAATCTTTTGAAAGATTTGTCGGGTGAAGTTGGTGCATTTATAACAGGTAGGTAAGCGTGGCCAGGGTTGCTTTGGGTAGATGGCGCCCCTGTTAACCAACCTCGCCTCACATATTTAAGTACCGGCTTCCGGATTTGACCCGTTACGGCGGAACCATACATATTGCGTGACTCATGGTCTCGGCGAAAGCAAGGTAAAGGTCGTGTCTAACCACCCTCTGTCGGCCTTCCAAGGAAAAGGTCTAATCATGTGGCATTAAGAGAAGGTTAGTACGTGTGGGTAAATATGTACACCCCTGCAGGGTAATAATCTTTTCGAAAATCCGTGTTCACGGTTATGAATGCTTGGCGACCAGATTCTAAGATCATAGAGAACTTTGACCTAATCTTAAAACTTGGTAGATCAACGTGTGCTTAAGGATGCTTCCTCATTGGTACGAGGGGTTGATCCTAGTTAGTAGGTGATGATGATTGGTGGATATCAAAATATGATGATCAATATTTCAGAGATGTCGCTCTCTTATCCCCTTTTCAAATACTCTGATTAGACGAGCTTCTTCTCCCTCTTGTTTCCTAAACAAAAGATGGCTTTATGCAAAACAACTCCACCAGCCATAAGTCTTGAGGAGTACACCCTATACTCACCCTTGCCTTGTTGATACTTTTGGCAGAGTAAGTGTTCACCTGAAGACGAGTTATGTACTACATCGACAGCGACGAGTAGCTTGGGGTTCCCAGCCGGCAGCCTGGAATCTATGGGCTAGGATGCCATCGTTATGCTTCAGGCCTCTTAGGCCATTTGTTAAGTTTGCTATACTTAATAGCATAATTTTCCTTCCGTTTTTTGATGTTTGTGGTCAGTGACCTCTGCTTGTAATAATTTGGTTCTCTGCTCAGTTATGATCTTGCTGTAATAATTTTTGTGTCGTAGTGTCACTTCTGTGTTACCGATTCCACACTGGATATTCTCGAGCTCAAGGTTAAGCTTATTTCAGACGGAGGTCTGGGATTTTTTTAGCCCTCATCCCGGGGGTGTCACGGGTCTTGGTATCAGAGAAGTACCGACCATAGGAAAACCTTGCTATTGATCGATGTTGAGTCTAGTGTTTGTGAAAACTACTTTAAAAATGAAAAATAATTGCGAAAACTCTAGTATGCTTCTTTTACTCCTTACCCAGTTTCGCTCTAACTCTGGGTTATCTTATCTTGTGTTGGCTTTGAAAAGTTTTGATATCTCTTCTAGTCTTTCAAAGCTTAGGTGCCGTCTTGGCATGACGTTTCTAAGATAGTTGACCTAGTGTTGAGTTCTCTAGAGTTGTGTGTGTTGTGAACTCCTTGTTTCCCTTTTCTCTTATTTACCTAAGAGATTCCCTCCTATCATGATCTCTCTATCTTCCGTACCCACAATATTATATTGTTGGAGCTGCAGTGTTCTGTTCCAGGCTTCGAGGTTTCCTTTCGCCTCGTTTGCCTCCATTTCCATTGGTTTGGGTACTTTAGAAGTCATTTCTTCTCTTGGAAGTTACCTCGTGAACGCTATCTTGCAGTGTACGCTATGTCACTCAAGTAGTGGTTCTTTTTTATTTTCTCGGGTTTTAACCCTTGGACTTGAATCTAAGATCCCTGATTGTGTTGGAATCTGGTGTTGTGAATCTTGTACATAAAGCTGATCTTTATTCCAAGATCCATCCCTTTGACCCCTGTTGTTAATGTTCACATGTTACCTCAGGGTGGCTGGTATTACAATTCTAGCCTCCAATCTTGTGGTTATTGTCGCGATTGAATTGTGACGATAAAGGACTTCCCCGACCACATGCAATGGCAGATGTTCTTTAATGGAACCAAAAAGATCACGACAAGAGTACTCCTCGTAAGTCTCGCATATATGCTCGTGACTCTACCACACCTTACCCTTCTTATGCATTGGTTTTCGGAAGATTGTTAATCTATGCGTCCACATCTCAGGATTCTATCCTGAGCACGTTCTTTTCCCTTGTTGCTTTCCGACCTCTGTCTACCAGTTGGTAGCCAAGTAGTAGATGTGCATCGGTGTCCTCCGATGTAAGATACTCTTGTGGTCCATCAAGACAAACCATTTCGGAATGTCTAGGAGAAACAAACTCCAGTACCTCGTCATATCTAGGACCAGGTCAAAGTGTTGTAATCGGCAGATCAAGAGGCATTGATTGTGTTCCATCTGTTCTACCTTAAAGTATCACATTCTTTTATACTAAGAGGTCGTGCCGAGTTTCATGACCCCTTAATGAAGTGATGCTCTTACACATCTTTACCCACCCTTCCTCGAGCTTTTGCGCTCGTGAGTGATCCGCGTGTGTAATAACGTGGCTATCTTAGATTCTTAGCAATTATTATTGTTTTGAACTCCAAGGACATTTGAGTCATTCTTAGCGTGAGTGGTTAACCTTATCACCAACCGAAGTTTGACTGTGCTACCAAGTCCGCTACTCTGGTGCACTCTCCACAGTCAAAGAGTTAGGCTTGTGCCGAAGCTCTGAGACTATGTCTTCTTGCCTTACAAAGCAAGTTTTCTCTTGAACTAAGTGACATATCGATGGTTCGTGATATTCTAGATGGCTACTAGAAGCATCTCCATGTTGCCACATGACCGCGTTGTCAAGTTCTTGAGCAAGAAAGTTCTCTGAACTGCTCTATTCTCCAAGATTCCGTACTGGATACCCCTGAACTAGTTGGTTGAGCTTCAACAATAACTTGGAGAGTTGTAAGACAAAAGTTCTACTCGACTCTATTCGTTCGTAAAGGGTTGTCTAGTTTTGTTCGTTTTGAAGAAAGATAGCATTTACTTTGTGGATATGTTATCTTCCCCCACCTTTGATTTGATTTGGGTTATCGTCAAATCAAACTCAGTTCCAAGGACTATCTTGATGATGTTTCTTCTCGTGATGTTTCACTTGAGTACATCTTCATGTCCCTTGATCTGACCAATACTTTTGTTTTGTTCAAGCAACATGTGAGTCCATATTTTTGGAGTGTCTTGGTAGGTTTGCTGTTGAGCCCATCGATGACATCCTCATCTTCGCCATAATAGATTTGATTCATATGGAACATTTGGCATTAATGTTGGAAAATTTTGAGATCCATCTTTGATTCATCTCGAAGTATGTGTTCTGGATGTTAGAAGTAACCTTCTCTGGTTCACGTACAAATGATGAAAGATGTCACCGTGGATTCGAGTAGAGTTAACTCTGTTCTTTAAGGATACATGTGTGTTTATTGCTAGTACCTTGTGTATGTGCAGTTGACTCTCGACAAGTTGCCAAGTACATGAGTCTAGCAAACTAGCTCAGTCTTTTGGAGCTTGACACTATAGTCCATATCTTGAGACTCTAGTAACTTTACCTTTGTGGTAAATGTTGCAAACTTTCTATTCGGACATGCTGAGTCTGAAGTATCATTCCACCTAACCAAAGCTGAATCTCAAGTAGCAATGATGGTTGATGTTCCCCAAGGTTTTGACATAGTTCTCATTGTAATTCTAGCAAGATTGACGTAATGGTTGACACACTTAGCCAGAAAAACCTTTTGCCATATTCACTTGAAGTCAGCAATAACAACCACTGATCATAAGGCTTCTTCTATAATTCATTATAGGAGTTGTGCTTATGGTTTCCTTTGTCTCCGAAGTCTGACCTTTACTTGATATTTGCTTTCTCGCATATTAAGGAGAACATTTAAAGTAGTGTTGCTAAATGTTTCTCGGTTGATCCTCCAGACCCTTTTATGATGGCAAGCATTTTGTTGTGCCAAGTAATTGAAGTCTGAGAATGAAGTTTCTTTCTTCTCGTATCATCAGGAATCTTCTTAACTATTCATCTCAGAGGTGAAAAGTGATATCATGATCTTTGGCAAAGATTTTGATAAGACCTATATGAATAAAGAGTTTCCTTCCTCTTATCAACCATGTTTTAAGAGCGACTATGATTTTCGTAATCACTAGTTTCTCTTGCTACATGCTCCTTGTGACTCCTAAGAGTCCTCTCCACCAAAACACCTTTCTGTCTTGGCCTTCTGTTGAATGAAAGAGTGAACCTTCTGTGTCAAAAATAGTTCAACAGCTTGGTTTTGTTGATCCATATCTCTGCACCCTGGAATCTCTACTTAAGCCGTTTAGTAGAGGTTCATATCGAAGTTTGTGGTCATGTTCTTTCCGTTGAAACCTTCCTCTTCAGAAGCTTAAACCCTTTTGAGCTCCATGGTCTCAACCCTTATGAAGACCATCTGTTTAACAACTTGAAACCTTCTCCTCTTGTTTCCTCTGTTACCTTGATGTGTTTCATGTTCATCATCTCAGAGTTGTTTCTGAACACTCCATCCATGAGTTGACCATGAGATACTCTGTGTGTTGTTTAGTGTGCTTCCCTCTTACCTTTAGAGTGACCATGTTTCTTTCTCTCTCTGTCTCTTTTCCTACCTTTGGAATCTCGGGTCGAGATTCTCGTAAGGAGGATAGAGCTGTAACACCCCTATTTTAGTAAATAGTAATTAGGGTTGTTTGTGCATTGCATGAGCATCATATTTTAAATTGTGCACTAAAGAAAATAATGCAAACCCTAAACCCTATCCCCTTCCTCTATTTGAAAAGCAATTCAAATGTTTTGAATTTTGAAAACTATCAAAACATTGGAGCCCAAATGGACTAAAAGGGCCCCTGCAATATTTTATACATTTTATTAAAGTTCGTGGTATTTTTAAATATTCAAAACATAATTGGAAATGAAAATATAAACAGAAAACTAAATGGAAAATGTTCTAGGAATAAAAAACAAGTCAGACTAACTAACCAGGCCGCAGACCAGCTAGCCCACCTTCTCCCTCTCTCTTCCTGACGCCCACGTGAGCAGCCTGCAGCCGGCCCATCATGGCCCAAGCCCACTTACTTGTTTGTCGTCTCCCTGGAGTCGTCGTCGACCTCTTGATCTGCCGAAGCAGCTCGTTGTATGCACGTCGCCGGCCGCCCTGCGTGGAGATCCTCTCCGCCGCTCCGGAGAAGGATAAGGACCAGCCCTGGACGCTTCCCCCTCATCCTATCCTCTTCTTTCGGTTTCCCTCGCTCCCCATCGCCAGCTCCCGAACCCTAGTGCCATGGCGACCTTGTAGCCCCGCTGTTCCGAGCCCTCCCTCTCCTCTCTGGGCACGCCTTCGCCTTCTGCTGGACGTCTTGTTCCATCCAACCAACTCAATCAAGCAGGGGAGCTCTTCATCGCTGCAATTGGAAGCTCCTTCCCGAGCTCCAACCGTCGCCTCCACCATCAATTCCGACCACCCCGTTGCTCGCCGACCCTTCATTCAGCTTCGTGGTGAGGTTATGGTTGTCATGGACCCCTCCCCCTCTTCTCTTTCGCTTTGCTTCGCCCTCACGCCGTGCTCCGCTGTCCGCTAATGCGCGTGCTTGTCGCCGACGTGGTTTCCGACCACCATAGAGCCCCGCGCCGCCCTTGTCTGGTAGCCCGCGCAAAGGCGCTTCCCATAGGCGTAATATCGGGTCCGCGAGCGTGTCGTAGCGCCGCCGCCAGATGGTCGCCGGCGTCGGCCACCGTCCACCACGTGAATCCACCTGAGGCGGGCCCCTCCTTATCGACGTGGCCGCTGACGTGTCCCAGGCCCACCCATCAGCCTCAAAGGCTAGATGCCTCAGCGGTGCAAAAGGTTAGGGTTAGGGTCTGACCCAGTCAACCCCGACCCAGGTCTCGCCTTCCCGCTTGGATACTGAGGTGGCCATGGGGCCCCTCTGTTAGCCACTGCGGCTAGGTGATGTCTGGGTATAAAAAGTTTAACCAATTGTTTTATTAATTTTAGAAATTGTTTTAAATATTGTAAAATCAATAACTAATTCATTTTAAGTCAGAAAATTATGTATAATATATCAAAATGTTCAGAAAAATGAGCTCTATCTAATTAAGCTATAATCATGCATTTATCAACAACTAAAATGACAAGTTTAATTATAAGAACAAATGCACCCCTCTCATATGATTCGGAGTTTTCCAGAATTAGGGCTTTCGCCCCTCGGAACCCCGATTAAGTTGTCGAGCATACCTTAGGGATTATATTTCAATGCAATTTACCTTGTCATATCATCATCATTGCTTGAGCATTGCATCGATGCCATGTGTTTATTGTTTCCCCTCACTTTCCAGTGTTTGGTTCTTCCCGGTAGAATACGATATCGAGATCGAGATCGAAGCCCGAGGACAATACCATCGAAGATCGACGAACAATACTTGACCAACTGTAATCAAGTCAAGTACAAGGATCCCGAAGATCTGCTTATCGGTTATCAACTGGCAAAGGCAAGCATAGCCCCACCATGATACAATCCTACGATTTTGAAAGCATTTCAATTCCTGCCATGATGCATACGATTCTACTATGGTCTTTTATCGATAGATAGAGTATCCTATCTGTTGCATACTCCCTTTGAGCTTATATTACCTGATCCACTGCTCCTAGCATAATTATGTTTGGCTTGTGTGCAATGCTAGAGCATTTATTTGTGTCCTGCTTAGCCATTCTTAGCTACTGAGTCTGGTTCATCCAGATGATGTATCAGATGCAGATAATCTAGTATGACAGGAGAACATGATAAGATGAGATCAGTAATATGAGATTAAACTTGCTAAGGCTTATATGGGAGGCCATGGTGGGATGTTGTTTTTCTAGTCCCATGCTCGCCACCACTAGGACCTGAGTTCTTGCCTTTGGAACCAAGACGAGCGTGCAAACACACGGGGCCTGGACAACCTCATGACTGACTAACATACCTAGTAGATTCCATGAGTCACATAGTTCGGGCGTTCCATTCGACATATGCATAGAAAATCTTTTGAAAGATTTGTCGGGTGAAGTTGGTGCATTCATAACAGGTAGGTAAGCGTGGCCGGGGTTGCTTGGGGTAGATGGCGCCCCTGTTAACCAACCTCGCCTCACATCTTTAAGTACCGGCTTCGGGATTTGACCCGTTATGGCGGAACCATACTTATTGCGTGACTAATGGTCTCGGCGAAAGCAAGGTAAAGGTCGTGTCTAACCACCCTCTGTCGGCCTTCCAAGTAAAAGGGCTAATCATGTGGCATTAAGAGAAGGTTAGTACGTGTGGGTAAAGTTGTACACCCCTGCAGGGTAATAATCTTTTTGATAAGCCGTGTTCACGGTTATGAACGCTTGGCGACCAGATTCTAAGATCAAAGAGAACTTGAACCTAATCTTAAAACTTGGTAGATCAACGTGTGCTTAAGGATGCCTCCTCATTGGTACGAGGGGGTGATCCTAGTTAGTAGATGATGATGATTGGTGGATATCAAAATATGATGATCAATATTTCAGAGATGTCGCTCTCTTATCCCCTTTTCAAATACTCTGATGAGACGAGCTTCTTCTCCCTCTTGTTTCATAAAAAAAATATGGCTTTATGCAAAACAACTCCACCAGCCATAAGTCTTGCGGAGTACACCCTACACTCACCCTTGTTTGTTGATACTTTTGGCAGAGTAAGTGTTCACCTGAAGACGAGCTCTGTACTACATCGACAGTGACGAGTAGCTTGGGGTTCCCAGCCGGCAGCCTCGAATCTATCGGCTGGGACGCCATCGTTATGCTTCAGGCCTCTTAGGCCATTTGTTAAGTTTGCTATACTTAATAGCATAATTTGCCTTCCGTTGTTTGATGTTTGTGGTCAGTGACCTCTGCTTGTAATAATTTGGTTCTCTGCTCAGTTATGAGCTTGTTGTAATAATTTTTGTGTCGTAGTGTCACTTCCGTGTTACCGATTCCTCACTAGATATTCTCGAGCTCAAGGTTAAGCTTATTTCAGACGGAGTTCTGTGATTTTTTTAGCCCTGATCTCGGGGGTGTCACAGGTCTTGGTATCAGAGCAGTACCGACCATAGGAAAACCTTGCTATTGATCGATGTTGAGTCTAGTGTTTGTGAAAAATACTTTAAAAATGAAAAATAATTGCGAAAACTCTAGTATGCTTATTTTACTCCTTATCCAGTTTCGCTCTAACTCTGGGTAATCTTATCTTGTGTTGGCTTTGAAAAGTTTTGATATCTCTTCTAGTCTTTCAAAGCTTAGGTGCCTTCTTGGCATGCCGTTTCTAAGACAGTTGACCTAGTGTTGAGTTCTCTAGAGTTGTGTGTGTTGTGAACTCCTTATTTCCCTTTGCTCTTGTTTAGCTGAGAGATTCCCTCCTATCATGATCTCTCTATCTTCCGGACCCACAATATTATATTGTTGGAGCTGCAGTGTTCTGTTCCAGGATTCGAGGTTTCCTTTCGCCTCGTGTGCCTCCTTTTCCATAGGTTTGGGTACTTCAGAAGTCATTTCTTCTCTTGGAAGTTACCTCGTGAACGCTATCTTGCAGTGTACGCTATGTCACTCAAGTAGTGGTTATTTTTTATTTTCTCGGGTTTTAACCCTTGGACTTGAACCTAAGATCCCTGATTGTGTTGGATTCTAGTGTTGTGAATCTTGTACATGAAGCTGATCTTTATTCCAAGATCCATCCCTTTGACCCCTATTGTTAATGTTCACACGTTACCTTAGGGTGGCTGGTATTACAATTCTAGCCTCCCATCTTGTGGTTATTGTCGCAATTGAATTGTGACGATAAAGGACTTCCCCAACCACATGCTATGGCAGATGTTCTTTAATGGAACCAAAAAGATCATGACAAGAGTACTCCTCGTAAGTCTCGCATCTATGCTCGTGACTCTGCCACACCTTACCCTTCTTATGCATTGGTTTTCGGAAGATTGTTAATCTATGCGTCCACATCTCGGGATTCTATCCTGAGCATGTTCTTTTCCCTTGTTGCTTTCCGACCTCTGTCTACCAGTTGGTAGCCAAGTAGTAGATGTGCATCGGTGTCCTCCGATGTAAGATACTCTTATGGTCCATCAAGACAAACCATTTCGGAATGTCTAGGAGAAACAAACTCCAGTACCTCGTCATATGTAGGACCAGGTCAAAGTGTTGTAATCGGCAGATCAAGAGGCATTGATTGTCTTCCATCTGTTCTACCTTAAAGTATCACATTCTTTTATACTAAGAGGTCGTGTCGAGTTTCATGACCCCTTAATGAAGTGATGCTCTTACACATCTTTACCCACCCTTCCTCGAGCTTTCGCACTCGTGAGTGATGCGCGTGCGTAATAACGTGGCTATCTGAGATTCTTAGCAATTATTATTGTTTTGAACTCCAAGGACATTTGAGTCATTCTTAGCGTGAGTGGTTAACCTTATCACCAAGCGAAGTTTTACTGTGCTACCAAGTCCGCTACTCTGACGCACTCTCCACGGTCAAAGAGGTAGGCTTGTGTCGAAGCTTTGAGACTATGTCTTCTTGCCTTACAAAGCAAGTTTTCTCTTGAACTATGTGACATATCGATGGTTCGTGATATTCTAGATGGCTACTAGAAGCATCTCCATGTTGCCACATGACCGCGTTGTCAAGTTCTTGAGAAAGCAAGTTCTCTGAACTGCTCTATCCTCCAAGAATCCGTACTGGATACCCCTGAACTATTTGGTTGAGCTTCAACAATAACTTGGAGAGTTGTAAGACAAAAGTTCTACTCGACTCTATTCGTTCGTAAAGGGTTGTCTAGTTTTGTTCGTTTTGAAGAAAGATAGCATTTCCTTTGTGGATATGTTATCTTCCCCCACCTTTGATTTGATTTGGGTTATCGTCAAATCAAACTCAGTTCCAAGGACTATCTTGATAATGTTTCTTCTCGTCATGTTTCACTTGAGTACATCTTCATGTCCCTTGATCTGACCAATACTTTTGTTTTGTTCAAGCAACATGTGAGTCCATATTTTTGGAGTGTCTTGGTAAGTTTGCTGTTGAGCCCATCAATGACATCCTCATCTTCTCCATAATAGATTTGATTCATATGGAACATTTGGCATTAATGTTGGAAAATTTCGAGAACCATCTTTGATTCATCTCGAAGTATGTGTTCTGGATGTTAGAAGTAACCTTCTCTGGTTCACGTACAACTGATGAAAGATGTCACCGTGGATTCGAGTAGAGTTAACTCTATTCTTTAAGCATACATGTGTGTTTATTGCTAGTACCTTGTGTATGTGCAGTTGACTCTCGACAAGTTGCCAATTACATGAGTCTAGCAAACTAGCTCAGTCTTTTGGGGCTTGACACTATAGTCCATATCTTGAGACTCTAGTAACTTTACCTTTGTGGTAAATGTTGCAAACTTTCTATTCGGACATGCTGAGTCTGAAGTATCATTCGACCTAACCAAAGCTGAATCTCAAGCAGCAATGATGGTTGATGTTCCCCAAGGTTTTGACATAGTTCTCATTGTAATTCTAGCAAGATTGACGTAATGGTTGACACACTTACCCGGAAAGACCTTTTGCCATATTCACTTGAAGTCAGCAATAACAACCACTCATCATAAGGCTTCTTCTATAATTCATTATAGGAGTTGTGCTTATGGTTTCCTTTGTCTCCGAAGTCTGACCTTTACTTGATATTTGCTTTCTCGCATATTAAGGAGAACATTTAAAGTAGTGTTGGTAAATGTTTCTCGGTTGATCCTCCAGACCCTTTTATGATGGCAAGCATTTTGTTGTGCCAAGTAATTGAAGTCTGAGAATGAAGTTTCTTTCTTCTCGTATCATCAGGAATCTTCTTAACTATTCATCTCAGAGGTGAAAAGTGATATCATGATCTTTGGCAAAGATTTTGATAAGACCTAGATGAATAAAGAGTCTTCTTCCTCTTATCAACCATGTTTTAAGAGAGACTATGATTTTCGTAATCACTAGTTTCTCTTGCTACATGCTCCTTGTGACTCCTAAGAGTCCTCTCCACCAAAACACCTTTCTGTCTTGGCCTTCTGTTGAATGAAAGAGTGAACCTTCTGTGTCGAAAATAGTTCAACAGCTTGGTTTTGTTGATCCATATCTCTGCACCCTGGAATCTCTACTTAAGCCGTTTAGTAGAGGTTCATATCGAAGTTTGTGGTCATGTTCTTTCCGTTGAAACCTTCCTCTTTAGAAGCTTAAACCCTTTTGAGCTCCATGGTCTCAATCCTTATGAAGACCATCTGTTTAACAACTTGAAACCTTATCCTCTTGTTTCCTCCGTTACCTTGATGTGTTTCATGTTCATCATCTCAGAGTTGTTTCTGAACACTCCATCCATGAGTTGACCATGAGATACTCTGTGTGTTGTTTAGTGTGCTTCCCTCTTACCTTTTGAGTGACCATGTTTCTTTCTCTCTCTGTCTCTTTTCCTACCTTTGGAATCTCGGGTCGAGATTCTCGTAAGGGGGATAGAGCTGTAACACCCCTATTTTAGTAAATAGTAATTAGGGTTGTTTGTGCATTGCATGAGAATCATATTTTAAATTGTTCACTAAAGAAAATAATGCAAACCCTAAACCCTATCCCCTTCCTCCATTTGAAAAGCAATTCAAATGTTTTGAATTTTGAAAACTATCAAAACATTGGAGCCCAAATGGACTAAAAGGGCCCCTTTAATATTTTATACATTTTATTAAAGTTCGTGGTATTTTGAAATATTCAAAACAGAATTGGAAATGAAAATATAAACACAAAACTAAATGGAAAATGTTCTAGGAAAAAAAAACAAGTCAGACTAGCTAACCAGGCCGCAGACCAGCTAGCCCACCTTCTCCCTCTCTCTTCCTGACGCACACGCGAGCAGCCTGCAGCCGGCCCATCATGGCCCAATCCCACTTACTTGTTCGTCGTCTTCCTAGAATTGTCGTCGACCTCTCGATCTGCCGAAGCAGCTCGCTGTCTGCACGTCACCGGCCGCCCTGCGTGGAGATCCTCGCCGCCGCTCTGGAGAAGGATAAGGACCAGCCCTGGACGCTTCCCCCTCATCCTATCCTCTTCTTTCGGTTTCCCTCGCTCCCCATCTCCAGCTCCCGAACCCTAGTGCCATGGCGACCTTGTAGCCCCGCCGTTCTGAGCCCTCCCTCTCCTCTCTGGGCACGCCTTCGCCTTCTGCTGGACGTCTTCTTCCATCCAGCCAACTCAATCAAGCAGGGGAGCTCTTCAACGCTGCAATTGGAAGCTCCTTCCCGAGCTCCGACCGCCGCCTCCACCATCAATTCTGACCACCCCGTTGCTCGCCGACCCTTCATTTAGCTTCGTGGTGAGCTCATGGTTGTCATGGACCCCTCCCCCTCCTCTCTTTCGCTTTGCTTTTCCCTCGCGTCGTGCTCCACCGTCCGCTGATGTGCGTGTTTGTCGCCGACGTGGTTTCCGACCACCATAGAGCCCCGCGCCGCCCTTGTCTGGTAGCCCGCGCAAAGGCGCTTCCCATAGGTGTAATATCGGGTCTGCGAGCGTGTCGTAGCGCCGCCGCCAGATGGTCGCCGGCGTCGGCCACCGTCCACCGCGTGAATCCACCTGAGGCGGGCCCCTCCTTGTGGACGTGGCCGCTGACGTGTCCTAGGCCCACCCATCAGCCTCAGAGGCTAGATGCCTCAGTGGTGCAAAAGGTTAGGGTTAGGGTCTGACCCAGTTAACCCCGACCCAGGTCTCACCTGCCCGCGTGGACGCTGAGGTGGCCCTGGGGCCCCTCTGTTAGCCACTGCGGCTAGGTGATGTCTGGGTATAAAAAGTTTAACCAATTGTTTTATTAATTTCAGAAATTGTTTTAAATATTGTAAAATCAATAACTAATTCATTTTAAGTAAGAAAATTATGTATAATATATCAAAATGTTCAGAAAAATGAGATCTATCTAATTAAGATATAATCATGCATTGATCAACAACTAAAATGACAAGTTTAATTAGAAGAACAAATGCACCCCTCTCATATGTTCCGGAGTTTTCTCAAATTAGTTTTTTCGCCCCTCGGAACCCCTATTAAGTTGTCGAGCATACCTTAGGGATTACATTTCAATGCAATTTACCTTGTCATATCATCATCATTGCTTGAGCATTGCATCGATGCCATGTGTTTATTGTTTCCCCTCTCTTTCCGGTGTTTGGTTCTTCCCGGTAGAATACGATATCGAGATCGAGATCGAAGCCCGAGGACAATACCATCGAAGATCGATGAACAATACTTTACCAACTGTAATCAAGTCAAGTACAAGGATCCCGAAGATCTGCTTATCGGTTATCAACTGGCAAAGGCAAGCATAGCCCCACCATGATACAATCCTACGATTTTGAAAGCATTTCAATTCCTGCCATGATGCATACGATTCTACTGTGGTCTTTTATCGATAGATAGAGTATCCTATCTGTTTCATACTCCCTTTGAGATTATATTACCTGATCCACTACTCCTAGCATAATTAGGTTTGGCTTGTGTGCAATGCTAGAGCATTTATCTGTGTCCTGCTTACCCATGCTTAGCTATTGAGTTTGGTTCATCCAGATGATGTATCAGATGCAGATAATCTAGTATGACAGGAGAACATGATGATATGAGATCAGTAATATGAGATTAAACTTGCTAAGGCTTATATGGGAGGCCACGGTGGGATGTTGTTTTTCTAGTCCCATGCTCACCACCACTAGGACCTGAGTTCTTGCCTTTGGAACCAAGACGATCGTGCAACCACACGGGGCCTGGACAACCTCATGACTGACTAACTTGCCTAGTAGATTCCATGAGTCACATAGTTCGGGCGTTCCATTCGACATATGCATAGAAAATCTTTTGAAAGATTTGTCGGGTGAAGTTGGTGCATTCATAACAGGTAGGTAAGCGTGGCCGGGGTTGCTTGGGGTAGATGGCGCCCCTGTTAACCAACCTCGCCTCACATCTTTAAGTACCGGCTTCTGGATTTGACCTGTTACGGTGGAACCATACTTATTGCGTGACTCATGGTCTCGGCGAAAGCAAGGTAAAGGTCGTGTCTAACCACCCTCTGCCTGCCTTCCAAGGAAGAGGGCTAATCATGTGTAGTAAGAGGGCTACGTGTGGGTAAAGTTGTACACCCCTGCAGGGTAATAATCTTTTCGAAAAGCCGTGTTCACGGTTATAAACGCTTGGCGACCAGATTCTAAGATCATAGAGAACTTGAACCTAATCTTAAAACTTGGTAGATCAACGTGTGCTTAAGGATGCTTCCTCATGGGTACGAGGGGTGATCCTAGTTAGTAGATGATGATGATTGGTGGATATCAAAAGATGATGATCAATATTTCAGAGATGTCACTCTCTTATCCCCTTTTAAAATACTCTGATTAGACGAGCTTCTTCTCCCTCTTGTTTCATAAACAAAAGATGGCTTTATGCAAAACAACTCCACCAGCCATAAGTCTTGCAGAGTACACCCTATACTCACCCTTGCTTTGTTGATACTTTTGGCAGAGTAAGTGTTCACCTGAAGACGAGTTCTGTACTACATCGACATCGACGAGTAGCTTGGGGTTCCCGGCCGGCATCCTGGAATCTATGGCTGGGACGTCATCGTTATGCTTCAGGCCTCTTAGGCCATTTGTTAAGTTTGCTATACTTAATAGCATAATTTGCCTTCCGTTGTTTGATGTTTTTGGTCAGTGACCTCTGCTTGTAATAATTTGGTTCTCTACTCAGTTATGAGCTTGCTATAATAATTTTTGTGTCGTAGGGTCACTGTCGTGTTACCGATTCCTCACTGGATATTCTCGAGCTCAAGGTTAAGCTTATTTCAGACGGAGGTCTGGGATTTGTTTAGCCCTGATCCCGGGGGTGTCACAACATGCATCCGATAATTTTGAAAATATAAGATAAAGGGTATGCATCAAATATGGAATCATCATATTGGTACTAATCTACATTAAGAAAAGTGTGCATCTAATCAACTTGCATGCATCTGATATGGCTACTACCAAGTGCATTACATAGGCTGGTCCTAGTGGGAGTATCATAGCTAGTATCATGCATTCTATGTTGGCAAAAATCTGATGTGGCACAACAATTAAGAAAGAGATGGTTAGAGTATCATAGGTACATACCGTATCATAGCACGTAAAACTAGAAAATCCTCATATAAATAATTCTTGTACACAATTTTGTATTGAGATTCTATAAATCAATCATTAAATATAGTACTGGTATGATACTACGGTATGATACCATGCATGATACTAGTAGCATGATACTACCACTACGACCAGCCTTAGGTAGTACACAATAAAGATATGCCTTCATAAAAACAAGTGCAATAACTTTGATTACAAATTCATGGTTACGACCTACAAAAATCAGTTGGTACTTAATCACATTAATTATAAAATTAATATTCTATCATTATTAATAATTAAGTAATCTGATTATATATGAATACAATTACTAACTCGTAGATCGAATCAATATATAATACAATGAAACCACCAACCCTATGCCTAGATCGCAGGCGCCTGATGTCATCCTAATATTTCTACTAAAATTTCAGTTGCAACCTAGTTGCAACTCATAATATTCGTACTAATTCTTAGTTGCAACATAGTTGCAACTCATTAAATTCTCAGTTACACCCTAGTGGCAACTCATGTGTAACTTTCACTTTGCACGAATCACGAGGTAAATCGAACGGTGAAAGAGGCGACTGAGACCTAAGAAGTTCTCAGGCGCCTGAGAACTAGCAAAACCGAAAATAAAATATGGCTAAATCAACTTGGTGGCAGATCAAATCAATCTACAGAGAGAGCAACACATACGAATAGTAATCAACTAACACTCTAACAGAGAAATAGCTTGTACTCGTTAGTGACCTTAACCTCGAACTCGTAGCATTCTCTGGGACCTCGAAGGTGGGCAACATTTGCATCTGGGTACACCTCGTAGTCCTCCTCGACGTTTGCATCCGGGTACACCTCGTAGTCCTCCTCAACGTTTGCATCCGGGTCGTTGTCCTCCTCCTTGAAATCGAAGATTTCGATGCGCTTCGCCTGCTTATCGTCCCGATCTGTAGAGGGAGCCACGACATCGTCCTACACCTAATCCTCGTGGTCACCGACGACCGCTGCGTCGGAAGCCGGAGCAATTACGACGGGGCCAGGAGAGTCCAGACTGCCCGGAGCAGCAGCGCCGACTCCTACAGCCACAACCGCCGCATGGGCATCCTCTGATCCTCCACTTGGTTGCAGCCCGGCTCATCACCACAGACTCGCTTCATGGCGTACGAAGGGAAGAGGGTGGTATCATGGTCTGCAGTCTTGCGGCCTGAGGAATTAGGGTTTTATATCGACGAATGTGAGCGCTGGGCCGGACGAACCGTGAGCCCTACCGTTGGGACCTGGTAGCACCTCAGGGCTTCTCCACTGGGCCGACGCATCGCGTCCTAGCGAACTTGTCCACCGGGCAGACGCATCCCGTCTGTACATCTCCACCAGGCCGACGCATCTCCCACCGGACGCGCGCGGACAGCTCCTCCTGCCCGTTGGTGCCGCTGGCCCACCCGTGAGCAACCGCAGTGTTGATTCAGATGCGTGCAGAGGCACCGATTCAGACGCAACCGCTGACCGGCGGCAGCTTGCGCCATCAATGGCGACGAGACTGCACACTGACTGCCTAGACACTTCAATGTTGTATCCTCGGCCTCCGCGCCGGCATCCGATGCTGGCCCATTTTAACTGGCCGTCCGCGGCCATTTTATCCCCATAGAACCACATCCTCTTGTCCTTCTCCTTTTCGTTCTCCACTACCTGTAGCTAGCCATGGCCGGCGGCGCTGGATCGAGGGGAGGGCACGGCGGCCATGGACATCGAGGGAGGCATGGAGGAAGCGGCCAAATCACCGCGCCACCATGATCTCCCTCACCGCCGTCGTCGCCCGAAGATTTCGACCCAGGCGCCCAGTTCGCCGTGGCCATCCACCATGGCATGCCGCGTGACAGGCTGCTCCTGCCCCGTGGGTTCGTGTCGCTGATCGAAGATGAGCCGCCCCCGCTCGCCATGCTATGGTAAAACGGCTTCAGGAGAAGGAGGTACCCAGTTGACCTGCAGTCCGACCACCTCGGCCAGATTTACCTCGGCAACGGCTGGGAGCGCTTCGCCCGCTCGCACCAGATCGAAGCGGGCAACATCCTCATCTTCAGGTATGACGGCGAAGGAAAGTTTGGCGTCAGCGTCTTTGACCACTCCATGTGCCGTCGCTGCTACCACTCTGACTCCTCCTCCGACTCTGATGAGTAGGCTAGGCTGTATGATGATGTTTCTTTTGGTTTACTAATGTTAGTATTGATGTTGAAACAGCCGTTGGGTGGTCGGGAGACTTCTTTTCTTCCTCTCTGAACCCTCATGTTCCCCTCGTCCACCTCCAAGTCTTGGGCCGTCAGGCCCCTCCCCGCTCCTCTCCGGAGATGGCTGGCGTCGATTCGGGTGAGGGTCCCTCCCCTGTACAGCAGTAGAGTAGGCTTTTCTGGTTTTCCCCTTGTGGGGTTTTCCACTACGACATCTGAGGGTAGGACGGCGATCTCCGGTAGCCAGATCCACCGCGTCCTGTGCTTCTTCTACTTCGCTAAGCTCCATTAGTGGCAGACGGTGTGGGTGGCGAGCTGGAGAGGCCCTTGCATCTCGGCCATGGCAAGATCCGTCGTGCCTACGTCAAGTGGTTTCATCCCCGACGCAAGCGCTATTGGCCACGGCGTCGAGATTGCCATTATTTCCGGTGGAGAAGGACCTGGTGGATCTGATTGCTATTTATTCTTTTTGTGCTAGGTATTTTTTTGTAAAAGTCCAAGGCATGGCTGTATTTTTGTTTATATCTAAGGCCCTGCTTGTAATTGTACCCACCTATTAATTACATATTATTGACCGGCACCATTGGTATAGCATGTGCAAAAAATTTGGGATCATTTGATGAACATCGAAAAATTGAGAAATTTACGAACTACCCTTTTGGTCTCACCTAGGCTTTTCCTAGCAATGTGTTTTTATCAACTTACTAGTTGTGTGTCACTACACCTGATCATCATGATCCCACCCACTTGATAGATCTAAAAGTGATATGCCAATCCATGACATACACGTGTGGAAGATGTGGGGCCATGCCAGCATTGCATGGGATCTAGACATGTCTGGGCTAGATAGAAACATGATCCTACCTACTTGATAGATCTAAATATAAATTTTCTATGCCAAGCCATGACACACACTTGTGGTCGATGTAGGCACATGCCAACATTGTATGGGCTATAGAGCTCTCTGGGTTGGGTAGAAACACCATCATCAACCTAGTGTTTGTGTGCCTCAGCCAACATGATGCCACACTGTTGATAGATCTTATTATAACACTGCTATGCCAAGCCATGACACACACAACTGTGGTAGATGTGGGGCCATGCCAACATTGCATTGGCTATAGACCTCTCTGGGTTGTCTAGAAACACCATCATCAATCTAGTGGTTGTGTGAGTCGCTACACTTGACCAATATGATCCCACCTACTTGATATATCTAAGTATAAGAGTGTTATGCCAAGCCATGACACACACCTGTGGCAGATGTGGAGCCATGCCAACATTGCATGGGATGTAGACCTCTCTGGGCTGGATAGAAACACCTTCACCCTTCAATTAAATATGAATCTCTAGTTGGTATTGTCATCCTTTCTAACTATTCTACATAGCTGATCATATGTGCAAATTAGGTAGTTCCTTAATCTTGTTATGAGTTCCAATTTGCTCCAAGCGATCTTGTTGTGTTGAATTATTGAGACAATGTGGAGTGTCCAAAATGTACACAATTTGGCTAGAAAATTTAAGCAAAATATTTGGAAAATATAGTCTATTAAAAAATATTAGAGAATTTTTTCTAAAAATTAGTTGAATTGTTAATTTAAAATAAAAAAATATTGGAAAAATTTGAATTCCCTTTGTTTGTTTAATTCTAGAATCTTCTATGATGTATTCGAGTTTTAACTAGCTAATATCGTTTGCTTAACTAAATATAGACTCAATGCTTCTTGGATTTAATTACTTTTTTGTGCTTAACCAATCTTAATACAACATAATGATGACATGTTACACTCAGTGGTTTGTCAATGTCTCAAGTGCACAACTAAATATAGTAAAACAGAAGCACAAGAAACGCAACTGGGCCTGCCGTTTAGGGCGGATGCGCGTCAACCGTTTAACAGGCCGGAACAATAGTGGCCCAGCCATGCGTGTAGGGTTTTGCCAAATACCTAGTCTCCGTTCCTCCGCGAACAAACGATCCCATCTTTGTGACACGGCGCCGCGCAGCGCCGTCATCGCTCTACTGTCGCAGACACCGTCTGTGCCTCCATAGAAAGATAATTGCTCTCTCGCAGTAGATTTACCGGCCACACTCGTCGTCAACAAGGATGGCTGGCACCAAAGAGGTACCATACATGTTTGGTCTCTTCCTACCACTAAATTACTCCCGATTAGTATTACTGATCAGATCTCTATTCTATCGTAGTGTCCCACTTGTTTTGACACAAATGGTTTGTGCGGCCGTGGGGATATCTACGTGACCAACTTCGATTTGACGTTTCAAGAGGGATTTGTGGACACCATGGTATTCAACTACCAACGAGTATATCATGTTGTTTATTTCTTTCTTATTATGTGTTTGGCATATTTTGTTGTTTATTTGATTCATTAATGCGTGACCTGCATGTAATTCTTGAAGTTTTATGTGCATGTTTGATATTAAGAGTAATTTCTCTTTTTAGTCGTGTTAGTGTCTTGAACCTCAATATAAATTTGATGAAGTCTAGTATTATGAAAAGTTCAAAGACAATAAATTATATGATTATGGTTTTCACTGCATGACTCTTAGCTCTTACTGCTAAAAAACATCAAGATAAGGCATATATATAATTTCATGACTCTTAGACCTTCTTTGACGTGGTAATCTAATTTTAATCACATATTTGTTGTTAGGTCATCCCGTGCTACGTGAGAGCATGTTTCCTTATGCCATATTTTGTGCGCAAGGACGACACATCGAGTTTCACTGCTGTTCTAAGGACCAAGGAGGACTTCGAATTTGATGTTGATGTCACAAACCAACCAGGTCTAACCTACATTAGTGGCAGAGCATGTAAGGAAGTTGCAATAATATACAATATTCAAGTTGGCCAGAAAATGTACTTCACTGTGAACACCAAAGATCCTTAGAATCGTGTCACAACTGGGAACCTCCTAGTCACCCATCCAAGTAGTGTTCCAACATAATTCATCTTGTACCAATAATATCATATTTTAGTGTAATCATTTTTACATTTAATTTTCTCAAATCATAAATTGCAGAATATTTCCGACTCTCCCCTGAAAGACGTGGCATTGTTGACTCTATCAAGGCTACCAACGGAACCAAGATAAACTGGAGGATGATGAAGACAATCATAGAAACTGTAGAGACTTTGCGCTGCAGGCTATCATGTTATTATGTTAGAGATTATGTACTGTAGCAATGGTCCATACCCTAAACTGGACTAACTGTCGCAGCCAAACCAAACACCTGGTAATGATTAGCAACATGTTTCTTTCTTTTTAAGTTTATTGTGAATGTCAAACTGGTCTTATTTGGTACTCCCTCCGTTCACTAATATAAGATACTCCACCGTTCAGAAATATAAAACATTTTAGCTTTGTGAAAAGAATCTATCTAGATGTATTTTAGTGTATAGGTTTACTTTGAATCTATATACTCTCTCTGTCCTAAAATAGATGTCTCAAATTTGTCAAAATGTGGATGAATCTAGACACTATTTAGTATATGGATTCATTCAAGATTTGAAATACCTAATACATCTATTCTTGGACGGAGGGATTTCAAAAGTTGTCTAGACAAATTTGTTTCATAAAGCTCGCTCTAACACGTCTTATATTTCTAAACGGAGGGAGGATTAGTGAACATAAAGGCTTATATTTAGTGAATGCATGTAGGAAGTATCATTTCTGTTCCATTTCAAGTTTAACTAACAATTATTTTTGGTGTCGTGTTATTTTATTTTTAAATCAGAAAATCCAAAAACGTCTTGTCCCAAATACGATGGACAAAGAAGGTGGCATGAACATTGTGTGTTATCCTCACACAATGGTGCAGGGGTCATACACCATTTCAAAAAAGGATGGCCGTCTCTGTTTGAGTAGCTAGAAGAATTTCATGGACAAGGAGCCTACACTTGGATTGGGTGTCAAGATGTTGTTCTTGCTGTACCAAGCCCATAAATAAGCTTACTTGTTTGTTACCCGTTTTCCTGACGATGTCCTGTAGTTATTTTTCGTATCGGATGTTGCACTTGCTCTATTAGTGGACACCCGAATTATGTTATCCTATTTTTGTACCTGTTTTAATTTTTTAAGCCTACATGACATATGTTCATACATCTACGTGAATGCTCGATTATTAAGTTCAAAATGTCATGTATACAAATAATTCTCCATGCCAACATACTCCGTTCCAAAATTTAAGACGTTTTAGTTTTATGAAATGAATGTAAACAGAACAGAGGGACTATGAAGTACAGAAGTAAGAAAATAGGGATAAATAGAAGAAAAAGAAAAGGAAAATAATAAAATCGTATCTGGGCCTGTTGTACAGCGCTAGTGGATGAGCGGAGTGGAGAGGAGAAGGGCCAACTCGTCAGCTGCCTACAAGGCGGCCCATGAGTGTCGATGGAAGCGTCACCCGGCGGCCTTTCTGGCTCAACATTAGTTTCCTATAAAATGCATAAATAGGTTTACTCGTCCCACCGCCACGCCTATCCTCTCCTCTCGCCGCCGCCCCACGTCCATCTTCCCTCGACGTCTCTGCTCTCGTTCGTGACGTCGATCCGCCATCGTCTATGAGCCCTAGACTCGCTATTGCTCGTACATTTACATCAAATTTGTAGGCTAGCTCTGATTTCATTGTCTAGATGAACTACGTAGTATACAATGTATTAATTGTGTAGCTGATTTATGTAGATCTTTCACTGTACATTATTTGTATTTGTTGAACATGTGCATGACTGATGTTTTTGACGTGTGTACTAGTGTATGATGCGTTTAATGGATTTATATGATTATGTTATTGTTTTAGGAGACATGGCGTTGTGCGGAAAATGCAAGAGTGTGTGTGACTCCTTGACCTCGGGATTATTATTTAGTGTCTTTATGCATGAAGAGTTTGAAGATTCATTGGTACGAAACACACTATTTTTCCTTGCACTATTGCTATCTTGTAACCTTTGTTGGCGGCTTTCTACCTTTTTTTAAACGTGTGTATATTTGGTTAATTGTGCATAGATTAATCCGTGCAATGCAAGGTTCATGTTCAATGAATATGTAGAAGAGAAGACTAGTGTGCGCTTTCTAGCACTTGGGCGTGCATATGACGTTGATATGGTGAAAGATAAGGCTTTGACCCATATGGGTGGTGATGGATGGAAAGAATTCGTTAGACAGAACCATGTGTTTGGGGGAGATTAAATGATTGTGTTTTTGTTGGGAGGAAAAACACCGAGTATCAGTATTGTCTATTTCAGCGGTGGCGAGAAAGACCCGTATGACTCTACCATCATCTCCCAAGTATGCGAACTGAGCGAAGATGAGCATGGGCACCTCTTAAATATTATACATGCAGGAAGTACTATTGTTGGGTTCCCATTAGTAACCCTTTTAACACGCACCAATCTTGCGAAACACAACATGGTATGTTATCCTCGTACTCTCAAAATAGATGTCTCAATTTTGTCAAAATTTGGACGAATCTAGACACAATTTATTATATAGATTCATCCATATTTAAACCTAAGACATCTATTTTGAGACGGAGGGGGTAGTTATAATTATGTTGTTCTTCCTTATATGTGCATAACTTGTGGCAATCGTCTCACATCGTTACTCTTTTGATTTCATCATCCACGACGGCATCACAGAAACTACCTAAAAAATTTGTTGCATGCCTTAACATTCCCGAGGAAGGCTTGGTTGGGCTGCGGGTTGGAGATTTCAAAGTCAGCAATATTGCCTACAAGGTTGACAATGATGGCCGGCTGATATTCAACAAAAAGGCATGGAGGGATTTCCATATGAAAGAAAATGATCTACAAGTTGGACAAGCCTTGCTCATTACTCCTAGGACCACAAAACAAGTTGTCCTGAACATTATGTTTATCATGGACATAATCTAGCTACTTGTTTCTTACGATCGATGTTTATTCGTTTGTAGCTGTCCTGAAACAATTATTTATCTATTTCGCTGCCATATGTAAGAACATTATTATTCCGACGAGTTAACATTATTGGCCTAGCGATGTATACATCTTTAATATTATCCCTTCGAACCTAGCAATGTATATATTTTTAATATTTTCTTCAAATATTCCTAATTTGTTACTATGAAATATTGTAATTCTAAATTTATTCACATCACAAACCTTGTCGTGATTATGTAAGTCACTCCTGACACCGGAAGGCCATGAGCGAAACCCAGCTGTCGTGTCAACCGTAGGCGCTAGGGTCATCCGGCGAACCTGGAGATAAACTTCGGTGTAGTCTTTGCTGCTTGTTCCTTCACGTAGCCACCGAAGAAATCATACACGACACCGTGTTGCCCAGTTTTGTGTAATCACGTTTAAAAAAAATAGGTAATAGTCGTTTTGGCCAAAACGCAGTTTCCTGGCTTTGTGGAAACAGATTTTTACTTATTCCCGTTTAGGGGCCGAAGCCAAACAGAGTTTTAGTCTGTTACACAGTTACACGAGGATAAGGGAAACGAGTTCTCTCAAACCCCGTATCCAAACAAGGCCTACTAGTTAGAAGCATACATAGACACGATTGCCTGATTGCACAATTGGCCCGAGACAGGCCGACCGGCATACGGGCTGGCCTAAACCCTAAACCCCACAGCCCCCACCCACCCACCACGCACACACATCACGTTTTACGTGCGCACAAAGAGAAAACCATCTTATCAGTGGGGACGTAAATCGTATCTCGTGATTTTCTTATTTGATCGCCTCGACTCCACCCATCGCCGCCAACGACGAGATTTGAATTATTTTTGTCATGTCCTACGTGAGAGCTACATCGAGGACACGTCGTTTTTTTAGGAGCTGCATAATCGCAACACACACACTACCATTGCAGGTATTTTTGTACGCACTGTGGATTTATCATAAAGTATTACTAGTTCTAAGTTCAGCAGATCTTCCATTAGAGCTCGATCCATATGGATCCGTTTGTTTAGTCGTTAGATTTTCCACCCAAGGGTAGTCGTCATTATGTCGAAGAATTGTTAGTGGATCTTCGTTAGGAATTCCAGTTGTTGGGCTCTGTTTGAGGGCGGGAAATCGTTTGGCAGGATGTTGCCTGATAATTCTGCTGTAATTTTCTTGTGTTAATTGGTTCTGCATTAGACATCGCATCTCAGGCCTACATGCGGTGTTGAGATGAAATTTAGCTGGTTTGGTGTTTAAAAATGAATGATGTAGAAGTCCCTTTTGATAAAAAACAAGACGTTTGATTCTCCTGTTGTTATTCAATTTAGCTGGTTATGTGTAATATTGTTCATATATGTTTGCAACAAAAGGTCTATAATCACATGCACTACAGAAAAACTATGTGTGTAAACTCTTTATTTGTAATTGTATATATGTGTATACATTTTTAAAATGAAGTATATGTGTAAACATTTTTATACGCAATTGCACATGCAGAGATTTGTAATTATATTTGTATGTGTAAGTATATTTGTAATTGCATATATGTGTAAACAAGTTCAAAATCCCGCTCTCGATTTATCGATAGTTAGGCGCGTCTAGAGATTTACCTGACATGGTGTAGTATAACGTACTCTTAGTGTTATCCATCTTAGTATATGTGTGTTATGCATAGTATTATTTCTTCGGATGCCAACAAAACACCTAAATAAATATAGTTATTTTTCAACATAATGGACGAAATCGGAGAAATGTGTTGTCCGTTGAGAAGTGGTGTCATTTCGTGAAAAATATGATACCGGCACAACGTGCCAAAATTGGAGAAACTGACTTGCAGTGCATGCTTGAGATTCCCCCAGTGAAGTCAATATGTCTGGTGATCAAATTTATGACAAAAAAAATTACTGTACGCAAGAATGATGGTGAAATATCCCTTGTGGGAGTGGACGTTGAGTGCATCTATGGTTTAAAAAATCATGGATTAAATATACCGGACATTATTTATGAGGAAGTTGATGTCGCAAAGAACTGTATACCCGATAGCTTTGTAAGAAAAAAGACAGGTAATCTTGTAATTGATGACCTAATAGCCGACGTCATCAAGGATAAAGTCGCGGATGACGACTTTATCCGCAAGGTGGTTCTGGTTCTGATTGGGACAGTCCTTGTCCCACAGAACCAGAAGATCGTTCCAAAACAATACTATGCACTAGCAGAAGATGTGGGACACATTAAAAAGCTAAATTTCAATGAGTATGTACGGACATACCTTATTGCTAGCCTAAAACAAGTAGACAACGCATATGAAGCGAAGCAATGGCCGACAGGCAGCACCGTCTTGTTACAGGTACATTCCATTCTCAACTTACATACTTCCTCCGATTCAAACTAATTGACTTGGTTTTGTCTAGATTCGGATATATCTAGCACTAAAACATGTCTAGATACATCTAAATCTAGACAAATCTGAGTTAAATAATTTGAATCGGAGGGAGTATATAATTATCTACAATACATTTTTCTTTGTTTTAATCTAATTTGTTGTAATATTTGAAGTATCTGTACTATGAGAAGATACTCCCAGATGGCGCCGAGTATACGTCCAGAAGGCCATTGATGAGGAACTGGACAGAAGATGCGGCTTCGGCGAGAGACGCCTTAGAATTAAAGTGCGGTGCTTTGGGGAAGGTACGTAAATACAAGTGATATCGTGGCTTATTTTTTGTTCTGCTAACGGTTCTAGGTTGTGAATATTAATTGGTTTATATACACATATCTTGAAGATTGACGATGACATAACTCAAAAGCATCAAGAAGAGGTTCTTGATACACCCGAAATTGCATCTGGTAAGAAGCGTAGTAGAGGGTCCTACAAGAAGAAGGATGGAGGTTCTACATCAAGTAGGGCTAAAGGAATGAGAGAAGTCGTGTTGGAACAGGTGACGAAGAAACTAACAGAGCATATTGATAGAACAATTGAAGAAACCTTTCATAGAAAGATGGAGGTCTTCCCAGAAGCTTGTGCTAAGGTGATACACCCTATGTGTGATCTGCTCTGAGTTAAATAAATGTTTTTTTAACATGACATGATGATTCATTTATTTTCAATCTTGCAGAAACTTCTTATTATGATGAACTCTGCAGGAGTCGCGTACAGACCTTCTAAAGAAAAAATGTCTGATAATGACAATAAAGAGGAGGAGGTAGATAAGGAGGTAGAGTGGGAGGTAGAGAAGGGTGAAGGAATCGCCTCTACTGACACCAAATATATGCCAAAAGATTTCATGGACCGTCCAGACACCTCAAAAAGTAACTCCTTTGACATTGCATAGGACTCTAATTTAAAGAAGGATTCAAATAGTAAGGAGAAAGAGGTTGAAGGTGACATATTCATGTTACCCACACACAAGAAGGAAAGGAATTCTACTGATGCTTGCCACACCGCACCATCGAAACTCGGTAGTACCCAAGCGTCACCAATACTAATTGATGGTAGGGGTCCTTCACCGACGCGACCGGACCCAGAGCCGATTCCATTAGAAGCATTCACAGCTGCATTGAAAAAGGGGCAGGGAGGAAAAACTGTGAGGTAGGAGACATTCTGTCGAATGGATCATCTGACTTGTTTAATAGCCTACATACCATACCATTGGCAAGAAGCACAAGCTCAGGTCGGCGGACAAAAAGGGTAAAAAAACAAAAAATGATGTTAAAAAAGGTAGTGCAACATCATTGAATTGCATGGTTGTGCATGTATTAAATGAAAACAGTTACATGCACGTATTAAATATTTGTTTCTGTGTATGCAGGTCTTTTCAAAGACCCAGAAGCCCTAGATGGTTTGACACTGCGGCAAATATATGCTGCAGTGTTGTACGTTGAAACAACAAAAAAATAAAGATTTTAGGAATCAACATGTCTATGATAACAAGGGCGACACTCGGGTCCCTACCAACCATATTAGTGAGATACTTGATAAAGTATGGCCGGGTGGCAATGTAAGTCCAAGTACCACGGTTTTGTTATTTTATGCAACCAAGAAGGATCGTTTGTCACACGTTATTAAATTTTTCTGTAGGTTATAGGTGCTTACATGGCAGAATTGTCTCTTCGACTAGGGATGACCGAAAATTGTGCCCTGCGTATAAGGCAAATGATCTAATACGTACTCCACTAAGAAGAAAAACTAGATCCCAGCATAAGAAAGAGGCCTTGGACAAAAATTCAGAAATGGTTTATGATATATCAGGATGCTTTGAAAGATGCATGGAAGAATACTTTCGTGCTGATAAGGTACGTACTGTTTGTACAAGAAAATGCAGGGTATAAATCAGATTATGTAATGTGATAACACTTGTCTATTTTTGCTAGGCATATTTCGCGTTGAATATAAATGATTGCCACTGGTGTTGTGTCATCCTGAATAGTCCAAAGAAGATATTTCAAGTGCTCGACTCGCTGTTTGAATTTAAGAGGGTCCAGAAAAAAGTCAAAGCTCTTGTATGTTTTCTCTCTATACATTTAGCGACGATATGGTTACTCCAAGAATTACAGTAAACCTCTATGTTTCATAGAGAGAGCAAATTTCGAAAGACATACAAGTGGCTAACAAATATACGGATTATAAGTTTGATGATGTTTCCAATTGGGAGATCGTAAGCTGCGAAACACCATGGCAAAATGATGCGTGAGTTTCTGGTTGAACTAATTTCATTTCTTTTGATGTGTTAGTACTGTTATTCAAATTTAGATTCGTTTTGATCAGAAACTCGTGTGGAATGTTTGTGCTACGCTGTATGGAGCACTCTGACGGAGATAAATTCACAAATGTAGTCTCGCAGGTATTGAAAATTTCTATTTGGCATTTGCATATTTATATACACTAGCATGTGACCTTATTAACCCTGCTAATATTTTGTTACAGTAAAGGATAAATAATTCTAGGAGACGTACTGTTGTAGAAATTATTCTGTCGAAGACAAACAAACTCGAAAAGGTCAAAAGCAGAGTTCTTGAGATCGCGGAGCTGCTGGCAGATTCTTGAAAACTCAAGAAACAAAAATTCCTACTACCGATTCCCTGGCGAATGTTGGTATACCATTAAACAATTTACGCAAAGTTGGGTTGTTTGATTGCTAAAGAGTTCGCGCATGGTGGTGTGTTTTTGTCAGAAGAATGTTTTATGACTGTGGTTTTATCATTTTTCTTAATTTACGATTGTAGTGTAAATTTGGGTTGTCTATGTTCGTCAATTTGTGGATTTGATGAGAAATGTTCATAGTCCTATTTGTAGTGCGTATGCTTAAAATACAACGCTCGCCAAAATAGTAACGGACCAGACATATAAATGAATGGGAATTACGTTATACAGTTTCAAAATATAAGAGTTTTTAGCTTTGTGAAGCAAATGTATCTAGACTTGTTTTAGGACGTAGGTTCCCTCAACTTTGGGGTGAATCTAGATTCATTTTCTTTAGAAACCTGAAACATCTTATATTTTATTGTGTAAGTGCATACCAAACTTTGTTAGCATGTATAGTGTTTGATGCGTATGTCGCGCTCATCTGGCATCCCGTCCTGATGCAGCCACGGGCCCTAAACATCACGGGACCCACCACATATTCACCTCATCATTACCTTTAGAAAAGGGCGGAACAGGAACCCGAGCCGCCATTGCCTTCCATTTCTTTCTCTTTCTTCTTCGGGTGGCTTTCTTCAATCCCGCAACGCCAGCGATAGATGCCGAACTCTAGAACAACCTCCAGCCCCTCATGGCCGCGGTATGGGGTAGTGCAGATGATGAGGTGCCCTGACTTCCCACTCATCAAGCCACTGAAACGATTGGTCACTAAGAACGAGGAAAATGGCAACTGTGGGCGCGAATTTGTCAAATGCGAGAGCAAGCCAGAGGAGGGGAAGGTTAGATATGAGTTCTTCAAGTCAATTTGTTGATTTTGTTTGCCAATTTTGGTTCTTCCCCGGATTTGGGATTTGAATCAAGGTTCATCTACCCATCCGATTTCAGTATCTGAAGAATTGTAGGCATTTTGAGTGGATGGATGAGTACATTGAGAGGATTAAACTAGAGGGTGCAGTTTATCGGAAGGGGGCGCATCGATTGAGCTCAATTACCCTCATACGGTCGAGAGCTTGGGACCTGAAATCGTTGCTACGATGGGTGATGCAGAAGTTAAGGGAGAACTGAAGAAACTCAACAAGCAGTTAAGGTAGATTATCGATCTGAACAAGCAGGCGAACATGATGAATGCTGTATTTTATTTTTGTGCAGTTGCTCTTGGTTTGGTCTATCTGCTGATCATTAAGCAGTAGACACTGTAATAAGTGTATCAGTTAGCTTCCTCATGCTTTGCAAGCCCTGAATAAAAAGCATCACGAATTTTCCCAAGTTTTCTCCATTTGCTTCTCTTTATGCACATGTTCATGTAACAAAATACCCCCTCTGTCACAAAATAGATGTCTTAGGTTTTTCAAAATTTGGATGAATCTATATACTAAATAATGTCTAGATTCATTCAATTTTTGACATATTTGAGACATCTATTTTGAAACAGAAGTAGTAGATAAAAACATTTTGTACGATGGTTCTTGCTTTTCATACATGGCTTGGAAATATCACTCTTATACTTAGATGTATCAACTGGGTGGGATCATGTTGGCCAAGGGTCGAGTCATAAAACCACAAATTGATTATGGTGTTTCTAGCCAACCGAGAGAGGTCTATAGCCCATGCAATGTTGGCATGGGCCCACATTTGCCACAAAGTGTCTCATCATGTCTTGGCATAGAAGTCTTATACTTAGATCTATCAGGTAGGTAGGATCATATTGGCCAAGTGTTGACTCATATACAACCACAAGTTGATGAAGTATATAGCCCATGCAATGATGCATGGGCCTACATTTGCCACAAAATGTCTCATCATAATTTCTTGGCATATAGTGTTATACTAAGATCTATTAACTAGGTAGGTATTTCTCAAAAAAAATAACTAGGTAGGATTATGTTGGCCAAGTGTTGACTCATATACAATAACAAGTTGATGCAGGAGTTTCTGGCCAGCCCATGAAATGTTGGCATGCGCACCCACATTTGGCGCAAAGTGTCTCATCATGTCTAGGCATAGCAGTCTTATACTTAGATCTGTAAAGTAGGTAGGACCATGTTGGCCAAGTGTTGACTCATATGCTTCAAGTGTGTGTCATAGCACTCTTATACTTAGATATCAACTCGTTAGGATCATGTTGGCCAAGTGTTGAGTCACACAACCACAAGTTGATGAAGGAGTCTCTAGCCAACCCAAAGAAGCCTATAGCATTGGAGTGAATCTACGTGATGAACTGACCCCACCTGTCAGCGCAGTTATCCCACATCCTTATACATTACATGAAAAGAAAATCGCCAGTTCCTCGACCGCATAGTGGCCTAGTGGCAGTTCCTGTTGTCTCCCCGCCTCCTTGTTCTGGCGCAGTGCTTCCCTCTTCGACTCCTCCTATCCTTGTGCTTCTCCTCGTCATCTCCTGGTCTTCTTTATTCCTTGATAGGAAGGCATGGCGAGCAGCTGACTGAACGTGAACTGGTCCGATATCCCGGCCGACGGACCACTTGCCAAGTCCATCCTAGAGAACGAGGAGTACGTCGATGCTTACACTGCTTGTCGCAGAGTCTGCAGCGATTGGTGTCACGCGTTAAAAGAACCCGAGTTCCATCTCAACAACTGAATGCTGGTATATCACACACTTCCAGACGTCGGCGACTTCACGTTCCTCAACCTCGCCACAGGTCGTTGCTTCACGACGAATCTAATGGAAGTTCAGTGTAGGTTCACAATTCATCTGATCTAACATTCATTTCTTATTTGGATACAAAGTTATTCTTAAACATGCATGTTTAATTGTGTAGGTTCTTAAACATGCATGTTCTTGAACATTCTTAAGAAAAGTTTAATTGTATAGGTTCACTCATTTTAGGATATATATATCTAGTACATTTTGAAATATCTAGAAGCTCTGTCTTATATTAGTGAATAAAGAGAGTATTTCCCATTGTACATATATCTTAGGGCTAACTATTCTCTTCATCAAAAGGTTCTACTTCATCAGTGTTTATCGTGGCGTCATCGTTATTGCTCAGAGGGAAGAGCCACACAAGATTCTCCTTCTCAACCCACTCACCTGTAAGTCCAACACTGAGTTTCAGGCACAGATACCATCAGATATTATGGCATCTGTAGCCGTCACGAAGTCCCCCATGATAGTGTTTGTTTTTGCACATTATGAGTATTCTATTGCTTGGGCCGATGAGGCCACCCCGACAGGGGATTTCAATGGAGTATTTGGAGAAGGAATTTATCCGTCGTCCGATGTGCATGTGCGATGCATGACCCCGTTCCGTGGTGAAGTGTATGCAGTACAGGATGGTGGAGACATCGTGTTGACCAACATCCAGGTGGAGCAGCGTGCGAGCACCGTCAAGATGGCCAGAATAATTTCAGGTCCAGTCTTTGAAGAGATACGCGGAGTCTACAAGTTCTACCTTGTGGAGTCAGAAGGTGATCCGCTTCTTGTGTTGGGCTGGGTTTTCGCCGAAGGTCAACCGGTGCTTTACCGGGTGGACACGGAGAAACGCTGTCTCGAGGCTGTAGGTGACATCGGTAGTCGTGCCTTATTTGTTCATCTTAACTGGTCGATCTCCGTCGACACTAGAGTACACCCTAGTACAGTCCAAGCCGGTTGCATCTACTACGCGGATTTTTCTTATATCAAAGCGTACAATCATGATCTTAAGGCCTGGGATAGGGTATGTTGGGGATATGCTATATGGGTATCCTCATAGCATGTCACTTATCCGGATAACCCGGGTGGCCCACAGTTGGTAGCATGGCCTTTGGCCTGCTGGGCGACCCAGTTAGATGGATCCAGAAGGGAGGCCCATGCCGGATAAAGGAAGGCTACGGTTGGGGTCACCAACGTACCCGGATTCTTGGAGTGCAAGATACACAAGACTAGTAATAGACGGTGTAGGACTCTGTAACCTGTCCGGCTAGGACTTTTCCCTGTAACCCTAGACCTGGCGACTATATAAGTCGGGCCTATGGGAGCCTTTAGGGCACAACTTCAGACAATCCTAGTATCGATTCATACAACCTCGCACATTGAACCTATCTCTGTAACTCGGCGTATTGCCCTTATAGTGATTTATAGCAGGAGTAGGATTCTGCCACCGTCGTGGGATCTGAACCTGGGTAAGCTATGTTACCTCGTACCCGTCAACCGTCCGCCTTCCCCCATGTCTCTAAACACGCACTGTAAGGACCCCTCCATGGAGTACTCGTCGGCAATACCATGACAGTTGGCGCCCACCGTGGGGCAAGAGACGCTTCAGGCTCTTCAGCGGGCGAGGACCAAGATCTTCACGGGAATCAGTGAAACCATAGCCATCAGTCGTGTTCTCTTCTCCGGCAACGTTCCGATCGTCCCTCCGGACGAGTTCTGGATCCCGGCGAAGACAAAACCTACGCGGTGTTCGATCGTTCCTATCGGAGACATCCACCTCTTCATCGGCGAAACCGACTCGGGAACTAGTTCCCTGGGAGTCGGAGGAGCATCAAGGCCCGCACGGACTGCCTACGGGCAGGATACGTTCGCAGAAGGATAGATATCGGATCTCTCTTTGGAGTTTGCCGGCAAAGATCAGAAAAATTCAAGGCCCACCCAAACCGCCCGTGTGCAGGATATAAAGGTGGAAGATCACTACAAATCAGCCGGCTTCGCCCGCGCGTCTGGACAATAGAGATCCAAGTTCGTCGGCGTGGTTACCATCTTTGATATAGCGCGCTGCGTTCAGAGAGAAGGCAAAAACCCCCACGATTACCTGGCCATGTGGATCCGTATACGAGCCGATCTGGCCCACTACCCCGATGATAACACTTTGTATCACTTCGTGGAAGGACTGGACCGTGGCACGCTTCTCCGACATTCTTTAAGACAGCAGCAGGCAACAGGATGCCTTACCCTTGAATAGATGGTGAGCACCGTCAACAACTACGCGGAGGCTGACGCAGAAGCCCAGAAAGCACTTGCGCTCGTCGATGGAGAACCTCCGATTCAGCCACCACCACCACCGCCTCTGGCAGCCATCGTCGTAGCTGCACCACCACCTTCAGTCATCGTCGCCGCCGTTGCACCTCCACCACCTGTCATCGAGGAAGTCCTGGCACCCTCCGACTCTGTCATTGACGAGCTTTATGCTGACTTCAGTGCAGATTCAGAGGAGATAGATTTCAGTCCAGAAGAGATAGACTCCGCTATGCAGGAGATGGAGGAGGAGTACTCGCGCGACGAGCAAGCGAACAACACCGTCACATCTCGAGGGGTGTTCGTCACCATTGGGCCGGCGATGGACGAAGATCAACCCAGACGAGCTCCGCCTACAGCGCTGGAAAAGGGGAAGGGGCCACTTATTGCTGCTGACAATGATCGCGCAAAGGTCATGCCTCCTCCGCCTAATCCAGTGCAGCAGCCGCAGGAACTCGGCACCGGCCCGAGCAACAACAACACTGCAAACTTGCCGCCTCCAGCATCTATGTCTGCAGCAGCCCAAGTTACTCCAACTGATAGAGTGATGTACGACAATCTCCTCGTCGAGCCACTGACCGTTTCTCATATCCAGAACGTGACCCAGCTTGACGAGAAGCGCCAGCAGCTGCTGGAGGAGGCGCAGGCCATCGCCGAGCAAGGCGCTAAGCTAGATCGAGATCTGGTCAACGCGCAGAAGTCCATAGAGAAAGCTAGACCAATGGAGGCCGAGTACAAGACTTTGCTGCAGCAGCAGAAGGCCAAGAAAGCTCCGACTCGCGTCATCAACGATCCTGGTGTACGGCGCAACCTAGGATGGGCTCCCTCGAAGCCAGCACAAGCCAAGCCTTACATTGACAGTGAAGGCAATCAGGTGATGCCCACCCCACTCCTTAACCTCGCCGTCGCCAAGACCCTTCTGGAGCAGGATAGATTGCCTGAGGCAGTGGAACAGGTCTATGACCTAGTGGCCAAGGCAGTGAAGCAGCAGGAAAAGGCCACCTCTCAGAGGCTTGAGTCTGACCCAGCGCTTTGCCAGTCTAGCCAATATAAGCCGCCAAGGATCAAATCTCCTCTTGATGTCGGGTCCCAGACGGGTTCATCAGAACGAAGACGGAGAGATGCACGCAACAGGAAGGATGCCATCCCCATATCCTCCGACCACAAAGAAAAGGCCTGACCTCGTAACCCATCGCCACCGCCCCGATCCCCCCGACATCGCGAAGATTACAAGGCTCACCATCATACAGACATGCCCCCACCAAAGCAGTGCGGCATCGTCATCCGCGACAACGCGGAGCGGACCCGTCATGACGGAGAGCGCAACCAAGGACACAGGAGCAGGTCACACCATGACCCTCCGCGTCCGACAAGCAACCGTGGCAAGCATGAGGCGTCGCAGGAGGGTAACAGCAAGAAGGCTAACCCACCGCCACCTCCGCCTCCGTCACCATCAAGCAGTCACCATGGTGGAGGAGGCCCGCGTCGTTCACGCAGCCCATCCCTTGTTGACAAGAAGAAGAAGAACCCGGAGCCGTACGATGCACGTTCGCGGATCGATAAGATCCACGAGGCCCGGGAAGGACCATACCTAGGACCACGTTGCTTTGGACCTGCAATACGGTCCGCAACTTACCCCAAAGGTTTCCGGATTGACAAAACCATCAAGCCCTATGACGGCACCGCCAAGCCAGCCACATGGTTGCAGGACTACGGCAATGCGGTGGAGATTACCGGAGGCAACCCCAACGTTGTCGTCAAGTACCTCCCATTAATGTTGGTGGGCACAGCTCGTCAATGGATCGACGACTTGCCAGAGAAATCTATCTACAACTGGTTGGACATGTAAGAATCGTTCACCAAGAACTTTGAGGGTACATATAAGCGTCCCTGCACTATGGGCAATCTATAGCGGTGCGTGCAAGAGAAAGACGAGACATCTCGCGCCTACCTCTCCCGCTGGCTAGACATGAAGAATTCCTACGCAGGAGGGCACGCTCAGACCACCATGTCTGCCTTCATCGACGGGTTGGAAAGGGGCACGTTGCTCTGACATAAGCTGAAGCGCTTGCAGGACAATCACCAGCTTGACTTGAATCAAATGATCTAGTTGGCCAGTGAGTTCGCAGCTGCCGACGACGATGCTCGTGGATCCTTGCCGGCAACAGCCGTTCCAACTCAAGCTCGGAGGAACAGCAGTACAAAGCGGAAAACCGCTCCAGAAGAAAAGCAATCTACCGACATGGTCGCTATGACTTTTGCAGGACAAGGTGATGGCGGACAACGTTTCCGCGGAAGGGGAGCTAGTCGTGGGCAGCAACGAGGAAGTGAAACCACCTCGGCGCCGCTCCGCATTCCCCAAACCTACAAGGAGTACCGATATATATTGTGCCTCGTACACCTCGACGTTAACGGCAAAGCCACCCATACCAATTGACACTGCAAGTTCGTCAACGACCTCAAGGAAACCCCGGAATCCGGCTACAAGCAAAGTCGGAAGAACAGACCGCGAGGCAAGGGCAAGGGGAAGAAGGAGGAGGAGGAGTCCAAGGATTCAAGTGACATGGACGAAGACGTTGACCCCAAGCACGCCGCCAAGAGTGACGACAAGGGCAAGAAACCCTTCGCGAAGAAGGCTCCAGTCTACCACACTTTCCTTGGCACCCCACCGTCCGACAACAGAAGACCTCTTTAAGGATCCTGATGGCTACTCTCCCCCCTAGTTCCCCAGTACCTGCGCTGGTCGGAGGTTCTAATCACTTGGGACATGACGGACCACCCAGACCTTATACCTACGGAGAACCAGTACGCCATGGTCATCAACCCCTTGATTGACGGCGTGGAGTTCACCAAATGTGTGGTGGATAGTGGAAGCAGCATCAACATCATGTACCTGGATACATTGCAGAAGATGAACTTGATGGAGGAAAACCTCAGGCGGACCAACACCATCTTCCATGGCGTAGTTCTTGGTCGGGAGGCTCGGTCCCTTGGGTGCATTACACTTTAGGTTGCCTTTGGCGATGTTAACAATTACCGCCAAGAGCGCATGACCTTTGAGGTGGTCCCCTTCAAGAGCGTGTGCCACGTCATATTCGGCTGCGACATATTCCACACGTTCATGGCCAAGCCATGCTTCATCTACAACAAACTCAAGATACCTGGACCAAACAGTGAAATCACCGTATTCGGAAGCTTTACCAAGGCAAGGGACTGCGAGATCAATGAAGCAGCCGTTGCAGAAGCTGTCCTCTATAGCGAACACTACAAGAAATGTGTCAGTCTATGACCTTTTGATAGTGACCGTGGACAAAATCGTCATAGACTTATGACGATTTTGCACTAGACGGTCGTTAGTAGTTCAGGAGGGCCTAAAGCATGGAAAATCATGACGATTTTGCTAAAAAAAGTCATAATTTTATTAGCTGAAATCGTCATAAACTAGTGGGTACAGCCTAAGGCATTACATGTAGCTCACTATGACGATTCAAAATTGTCATGACGTCCAAATTAGCATAAATGAAGAGTAGTCGACCACATCACCAATTCCGCCTATGTGACATGTCTATGTGTCAGTTTTTTACTACGTGCCTTATCCATATGTCCATATCTGTATATGTAGCAAAATTTGAAAATCTGAGATTATTATCAAAAAAAGACCTGGACAGGGTTTGAACCCACGACCTCAAACACCGTCGTGTCCTCCAACACGTCCATATCTATGTATTATTAGTCAAAAAAAGAGGTCGCAGCGGGGTTTGAACCCACGACGACCTCGAACAACATCCAAACGTGCCTAACAACTAAACCAACTAGTTCTTCGTGTCATTCTACTACTACAACGACCCTTTAAAGGATATAATTGGTTGTTAGGCCTGCGCGTACTCCGCAATAATACACACAAAAAATTAACGCGGCGCAAAGACTCGAACCGACGACCTCCCCAACTGAAACTAGCACCTAACCAACAAACCAATATGACTTAGTTGATATAAGTCCGCGCCGGTCTTATATATGAGTATGTTTCACGTTCGAACATGGGCCTGCTGGCTAGTATTTCCCCTGGGCTATTTGTAATGGGCCTCGCAGGGAAGGTAACTTGGGCTGGTCTTTGACCTTGGGCGCAATAGACTAGGTATTGTTAGTTTCTTTTTTTCGTTTTTCTTTTTGTGTTTTTTAATTCTTTTGTATCTTTCTCATATGAAGTCCAAAAGAATTGACTTTTGTCTCTAAATTTTTATAAATTTCAGTAGATCATATTGGGTTGTTAATTATAAATAGTATAATTATTTAAAAATTTGATCTACTAATTCCATATTAGACCATGGTAGGGATAATATCATAATTCAAAATATGATTTTGAAACTAGGGTTTTCAATTCAAAATCTTGGGGTTGAATATAGGGGTGGAGTATTGCAAATATTTTGGTGGATATCTGGTAAAACAACATATTGTGAACCTAAAATTCATTTATGCAAAAAATCATGGGCATCATATCATGTACCTGTAGTGCAAATCAGACCCACTTCCTGCTGATTCAGTAGGAATTTGTCTTTTTCACCAGGGGTGGACGGAAAGATTTTAAAGACCCCGGTTGGGACATTTGTGCACGATACGGGTGCATTATCACAAACTATGCCCTGATTCTAGCCATAACATTGGTCATTTGACCCGAAAGCCATGAAACCTCGAACATGATAGGTCATTTTGTGAAGGTTTTTTGAGACACACTCAATTTACCAAGTTTGGTATTTTTTATTGCAACTATGTCACATAATAAGACACCACGCCAAGGATTTGCGTTGATCGGACCGTTTTTGAATTTTTTATGCCCGTTTCAAACTATGGTCAAAACGGCGGTCATGAAGGTTCCTAGATAGGGGGTGAGCCTCGCTAAAATTGCATTGGATCTCTGAAGAAATAGCATATTGTGAGTCTAAAAATGATTTTTTCAAAAAATCATGGGCATTAGATAATGTACCTGTAGTTCAAATCGGACCCACTTCCTCTTGATTCGGTAGGAACTTGTCTTTTTCGCCAGGGGTGGAAGGAAAGGTTTGAGAGACCCTGGTTGGGACATTTGTCCATGTAAGGTGGCCTATTATTTTTGAAAAATGGGATGGTAGAATTTTGAAACTTCCATTTGGTGGTTGCTTCACAAAACGGCCCGTTTTTTGCGCTCGGAAAATGGAAAATGGTTTTTCCATGCGACGAAATGGAAAACTTCCTGCTGCAACATTGTTCGCCATCCCATGATGCACATGTGTGCATAATACGGATGCATTATCACAAACTATGCCCTGGTTCTAGCCATAACATTGGTCATTTGACCCGAAAGCCATGAAACCTCGAACATGATAAGTCATTTTGTGAAGGTTTTTTTTGAGACATACTCAATTTACCAAGTTTGGTATTTTTCCTTGCAACTATGTCACATAATAAGACACCACGCGAAAGATTTGCGTTGATCGGGCCGTTTTTGAATTTTTTATGCCCGTTTCAAACTATGGTCAAAACGGCGGTCATGAAGGTTCCTAGATAGGGGGTGAGCCTCACTAAACTTGCATTGGATCTCTGAAGAAATAGCATATTGTGAGTCTAAAATGATTTTTGCAAAAAATCATGGGCATTAGATAAAGTACATGTAGTTCAAATCGGACCCACTTCCTGCTGATTCGACAGGAACTTGTCTTTTTCGCCAGGGGTGGAAGGAAATGTTTGAGAGACCCCGGTTGGAACATTTGTCCATGTAAGGTGGCCTATTATTTTTTTAAAATGGTATGGTAGAATTTTGAAACTTCCATTTGGTGGTTGCTTCACAAAACGGCCAGTTTTTTCTAAGTGCAAAAAAGAGGTGATTTGTGAACCGACCAATCAAAACCCAGGAAACCCCCTCCCACGGATCATCCTGATGGACCTGATCTAGACCGTTCATTTCCGATCCAACGCCTGCTAATCACAAGAAGAAGCACACAGAAATACCCAGTCCCCACCGCACCCACAAAACAAACCCTAACCTCACCTCGCGCTGCCGATTCTCCCCTCTCCCTTCATCATCTCTCCGCCGCCACCCCCACCCACCCCCATCAGTCCTCATCGCCATCCAACGCACCCACCCCACCCACCCCATCGCGTAGCCACACCCAACCCTAGCTCTCTGCAGTACCCCGCCGCCACCCACCCTCAGATCCCCAACAACCTTCACATCTCGCCGATTCCATCCCTCCTCATCTCCCTCCGACGCGGCCCTGCCCTCTCTCTTTCCGGCATGGCATCCCGCGGGCGCAAGGAAGCAGCACGGATGATAGGCCACCGTCGCGTGGCATCCCACTATCCCGGATCTCGTGACGAGGCCTCTGCAGCGAAGGCAGCCGATGGGATCCTCAGAGGAGGCCGACGGACGGCGCGCATGGTCAAGGGGAATCACTCCATCGTCGTCGACGTAGTGGAGCTGGAGGAGGCCGGAGGACAGCGCACAGGGACAGTGGAGAGGGAGCCACGACGCGCACCGCCGTGCTGAACCCTAGCTTCTCCCCGGCGGATGCGTATGCTGTACAAGATCACTGTCGGGTTCTCGCGCGAGAAGCTGCTCACGGAGGGCGGGTTCGGGTGTGTGTTCAAGTCCACGCTGGGCGACGGTAGGGAGGTGGCCGTGAAGAATCTCAAGGGCGGCGGCGGGCATGGGGAGCAGGAGTTCCAGGTGGAGGTGGAGATCATCAGCTGCATCCACCACCACCACCTCATCTTCCTCCTCGGCTACTGCATCTCCGAGGACCACCGCCTCCTCGTCTATGATTTCTTCGCCAACGACACCATGCACCACAAGCTCCACGGTATGACTTTTGACACGACACCACCAGGCACCAACTCCACTTCATCATTCTGGAATTGGATGCAGTAAAATGCAATACTATCTCTGTTAAACGGGCTTTAAGATGTAGAAACGAGTTATGAAATGAGTACCATCCCTATGGATTTAACAAGGCATGCTTGGGACAGTTACTAGAACTTGGATCAGTATGCTTGTTGTTTCAACCATACAGAGGTTTTGTCACACCGTTTCCAAGGTCTGGATCTTGGAAACTTCTATTAACTTAGAGGCAGTCTTAAGTATTTTGTTTTTTACTACTAGAAGCTTCATTTTACTTAAAAGTATATTAATATGTAGGGGAAACATAGCCAGTTTTGCTACGTTGAATATATTCTAAAATATTGTAGGTACATATACTATATGCTCAAGTTTATTGTTATTTTTGAATCATGAACCCAGTTAAAGGTGTCCTTATTCACCTCTGATTGTTAGAATTTTGATGTTCCAAAATATTTAAATTATTAGCTTAAAGCCACTACAATGTTCAAGAGAATCTTATCTGTTGAATATGGATCTCTCATTTCCCATGCAGTAGCCAATAATGGTACGAAGACACACTATTGGTACAGTTTGTTCGCCTTGTAGCTTGCTGCCTTGTGGCTAATGAGAGTTACCTATGTAGCTTCTTGCTTGTTGTCTGATTGTTTAAGGTATCAGTGGGAACTGTTAATTGTTTAAATTGTCATTGTGTATTTTATTGTCTTCCAAGGCATATATGATGTATAGTTTACTACCATAAAGGATTCCGTCCTGGCTGAATGAATTGTGAACACATTGCTGCGTTGTGTAGCAGTAGTTGCAAGTTCCCGGATCAGCTACCTTCTTTTCATATTTTAAAATTCACTGCTTATACATGATCATTTATGACAAACATAAACCAATGTTTAGAAAACAGTATGTTACTTATTGCAGGACTCGTGGTATACTCGTGCATGTTACTTATTCACTGGTATACTCGTGCATGAGCTTCACGCGGTGCTGCAGAGGTTGGATTCGCCTGATGAACCAGCACATGGCTAGGTCCAAGCCGGTTAAACCCGTCTCTACGAACCATTCTATCCGCCTTATGGCACGGGAAGCATCGAGGTCGGAGGGAAGGAAGGCCTGGGATCTCCATGACGAGTCTTCGGCGGCGGCTCCGTCAACGAAGTCCGGGTACGTTACTTGTCGGCCAGCCAGAGGGATGTCTAGGCCGTAAAAGTACGTCTGTTGCCAATTTTTGCAGGACTCGTGGCCGACGATGTCGGGGAACCGCCGGCCAGGTCGAATCTTGAAGCTTATGGTGCCGCAGTTCCTGAGTTCTTCCTTGCCATGTCCGGCTTCACGTTTGATGGTGAAGAAGTACACAAAGAGGTCTAACCTAGGTCTTATCCCTAAGTATCCCTCGCAGAGTGCCGCGTAGTTTGTAAGCACTAAGATACTATTGGGGGAAAGATTTTGGGGCTGGACTCTATAGTGATTCAAGACGGAGAGGAAGAAGTTGGAGATGGGAAGGGAGACGCCGCGTACTAGTTGGGATTTGAGGTACACCTTTTCTCCGGCTTGGGGAGAAGGTGTAACCTCACCGGCCGGCGCTGCCCGCCAGGCGATCCCCTCCGTCGCGGGAAGGTAGCCTTCGGCGATCATCTCTTGGATATCACGGTCTGTGATATCTGAGTCGCGCCAGTCACCCTTGTGCGAGTCTGGCTCCTCCTCCAACGGCTCCAGCGCCACCAGATTAAGGTCGCCGCCGGTGGATTCGATCACCGCTGATGCGGGGATGACTAGGCCCTCTGGAGGCACGACAATGGAGCTCGCCGGCTTCGCCGCGGCTTCGTTTGACGCGGCCATGGAGGGAGAAGTGCTACTGCTGGCCATGGAGTGAGGTTGGGTGTGACTGGTGCGGATTGGAGGCTAGGGTTTTTTCGCGAGTTAGGCACGGAGAGCTCGAGGGAGCGTGGGCTGGAGGAAGAAGACGATGCGAGGAGAATGAGGTAAAAAGTGGAAATTCCACCGCGGTTACTATTTATCATCTCCAGCGTCAAGATTCGTGTAGCTTGATCGGACGGTTGCCACGTAGACGACGTGTTCATGAACGTGCACGGAAATTTCGCCACGTCTCTAACCGTCGCTTCCAACGGTTCGTATCGCTCGTGCGGGAAAATCGGACATGATTGCGTTCTCTGCATGTGTGAGTTACGAGGCGTCGCTGACCTAAGCCTACGTCGTCCTAGATGGCATAAGCAGATGAGCCGTCATATCGGAAGATTCCGGCATGGATGGATCTAGTCCGGCTACGGAAGAGTACGATGGAAGATTCAGCATTTCTCCGAATTACATATTGAAGACGGAGAAAGCCTTGCAGGGTCCTTTGGGAGGACTACAAGATATTGCTTGACGATTTGCCGACATCCATCTAGACGGAGCGTTCCACACGAAGAGGCAAGATGGCGCAAGATCTCGGAGTTCTCCGGGGGCTACTGTTGGGGATATGCTATATGGGTATCCTCATAGCATGTCACTTATCCGGAAAACCCGGGTGGCCCACAGTAGGTAGCATGGCCTATGGCCTACTGGGCGGCCCAGTTAGATGGATCCAGAAGGGAGGCCCATGCCGGATAAAGGAAGGCTATGGTTGGGGTCACCGACGTACCCAGAGCCTTGGAGTGCAAGATACACAAGACTAGTAATATACGGTGTAGGACTCTGTAACCTATCCGGCTAGGACTTTTCTCTGTAACCCTAGGACCTGGCGACTATATAAGTCGGGCCTATGGGAGACTTTAGGGCACAACTTCAGACAACCTAGTATCGATTCATACAACCTCGTACAGCGAACCTATCTCTGTAACTCGGCGTATTGCCCTTATAGTGATTTATAGCAGGAGTAGGATTCTGCCACCGTCGTGGGATCTGAACCTGGGTAAGCTGTGTTACCTCGTACCCGTCACCCGTCCGCCTTCCCCCACGTCTGTAGACATGCACTGTGAGGACCCCTCCATGGCGTACTCGTCGGCAATACCACAATAGGGTACCAACACCTATACATGGCTTTGGTCGACATGATCTGTAACGTTCACCGAGGCCTTACCATCTCAACCAGATACTGGCAGCATATTGCAGACGGGGGAGTTCAATGAATTTGTCCTACAGCACACGGGAGCGGACGCCGATGAAATATATAGGGCTAAATAGCCTAGGTTATTTGCTCAATCGCTAGCGTGTTCAGATCTTTTCGAAGTAAAAAATTGCAATGTATTTTTTTTAGTACTTTCAGAATTCAGTGTGGTAGCTTTCAGAATTCTGTGTGGTGGCTTTCATAATTATGTGTAAGTACTATCTTTTAGCTTTACTCATAGAACTCAAGTTGTGATTACTGATTTAGAGTCTCACATGTCATAGTTTTTTCCTTAGTTTGAAAGAAGCACCAGAAATTAAAAAAAATCAAGAAATAGTGGAACCCTACACGCCACCGTTGGTCCATCCATGCGTGCATAGAAAGATTCTAGAATTAAGCAGAAAGAGGGAATTCACATTTTGCCACGTAAAAAATGGAAAATGCGTGTTTTGTACAAACAAACCCATCAGTCTTGTGTGCCAAATATGGCCTCATTCAGACAAAATAGGGTTTTGGGAAGGGTATTGAGTTGATAGCCATGCATTTTCATAGCTACTAGCTTATGTTGAGAAGTGGTTTTGGGAAAAACTACATTACCCACGCGTGTTTCTTGTTTTTCCTTGGTGGTAGGATACATAACAAGACTCCATGTCAAGATGCCACTAGTTTTTTTTTCAAAAACTTGTAATTAGTTGTGCCTAATATGACTATCCAATAACCTTAGTTTTGCCACTAGTAAGATCAAGGTTTTGTTAGAAAAAATTAACATGTCATCATGACCTACTATATCAACTAATCGATCGAACCTCTTTAGGTTGGCTAGAATGTGGGACGATATGTTGAGACATGTTGAGACACTTTATGGGAAATGTGGGCCGATGCCAACATTGCATGGGATCTAGACCTCTTTAGGTTGGCTAGAATCTCCCTCATCAACTTGTGGTTGTGTGACTCATCACCTAGCCAAAATGATCAACCCAGTTGATACATCTGAGTAAGCCATGACGCACACTCGTGGAAGATGTGGGCCCATGCCAACATTGCATGGGATCTAGACCTCTCTAGGCTGGCTAGAAACATCTTCACCAGCATTTCTCCTCTCGCTCAAAACGGTGTGTATTTCTTTGGTATAGTCCTCGTCACAAAGGAGTAAAATGCCTTGATAGTACTACTGGCCGTGTCTATGTGTCAAGGGATGTAGTTTTTGATGAAAATGTTTTTCCCTTTGCTAAACTTCATCAAAATTGTGGGTCGTCGTCTCCATGATGAAATTATTTTGCTTCCATCAGAAAATCCCTCCTCGGTAGAAACAACTAGGGGTGTGCATACTAATGACCAATATATATGTGCTGATTGTCGTTCCTGTCGTTGATCCTATGCAGACCATAGCTGACACCCTGCCCACAAGCTGTACCGAACTAGTCACGCAAAATTATGTCGAAAATACTGATGACAATACATCAGATAATGAGGCTGAAGAAAACACCGCTACAAGCCAAGAAAACACGTACTCTGAGCATGATACGGGGGCAAAATCTGCCTCGGATCGGCCCCCGAGACTCTGACGTGCCGTCACCTGGGCGTATCGATCCGCGCCAGTCCCCTCACGCCACGTCCCCAAGGTCCGGGCCCTCCCTTGCTTCGCGTTCTGCGCGTAACTATGGCGGCCATGGGGAGCCCGACACGTCTTCCGCGTGGTCCCCACCAATGCGTGTACGCGCGGATCTCCCGCCCAGCTCTTCCCCGTGGTTCTTCTGACGGCTTCGGGAGTGACGCCTCGCCAGGAGATCGAATCGGCACGTCGTCGAGCGCTGGTGCCTAGAAATATTCTGCACCTATACAATCTTTAGCGCCAGGATCTTCTGCAGCACCTGCTGTTGACGTATATACTGTTGGTGAACCCCGCACTCGACTACAAAAAAGGTACTACTACCTCCGTTCCAAAATGTAAGGCTTTTTAGCAAACTAAAACAGCTTGCTAAAAAGGTTTATATTTTGAAACAAAGGAAGTATAAAGGACCCAAAAACTCGTACTGAGGGCAAAATTCGGTTGGCACTGTTAACATCTGCAGGAGAACCATAAAACTTGCATGAAGCTAAAACAGATACAAACTGAAGTGTGCTATGCAAGATCCCACCAAGCTCTAACAAAAATATTATTGATTGCACCTTGTCCCACCAAGCTCTAACATGATCCCACCCAGTTGATACATCTAAGCATAAGAGTGCTATGCCAAGCCATGACATACACTTGTGGTAGATGTGGACCCATGCCAACATTGCATGAGATCTAAACCTCTCTTAGGTGGCTAGAAACACTTTAACCAACTTGTGGTTGTATGCCATGTTACAACATCGACCTAGTTTCACATCATAAAAATTCACTTATAGGTAGAGGATGCCATGTTACAACATGGACCTAGTTTCACATCCTTACCAAGCACCTAGAGTTTTGGCCTAAATTTGACCGGGCCACCAAAAATTCAAAAAAAAATCAAAGTTGTGTGAAACCTTGGACACATTTAAAAATTACTTCTAGGTAGAGGATGCCATGTTTCAGCATGGAGAAACTCTCACATCACAAAGGTCTAACCCCTAGGCATCCTTACTAGACACCTTGATTTTTGGCCTAAATTTGATCTAGCCATGATGCTTGTGGCAATTATGGACCCACAAAAACATTGCATGGGATCTAAAATTAACCAATCTAAGTTGTCTAGAAACAACTAACCAACTTGTAGTAGTATGAGCCAACACTTGCTCAAACATGATCCCACCTAGTTATACTTAGATCTATCAAGTAGGTAGGATCATGTTGGCCAAGTGATGACACATACAAAAAAAAGTTGGTGAAGGTGTTTCTATCTAGCCCAGAGAGGTCTAGACCCCATGCAATGTTGGCATGGACCCACATTTACCACAAGCTAGTGTGTGTCATGGCTTAGCAGACTCAAAATTATAGCTAGATCTAGCAAGAAGGTGGGATCATGTTGGCCACCAAGAAGAAACTTGTGCCATGCATGGAGGGCAAATGCTCTAATACGTACTCCACCAAGAAACTTGTGCCCTGCAAATGTGGGCCAATGCCAACATTGCATGGGATCTAGAAATCTTTAGTTTGGCTAGAATCTCCCTCATCCACTTGTAGTTGTGTGACTCATCACCTGGCCAAAATGATCAAGTGGGTGGGATCATGTTGGTCAGGTGCAGTGACTCACACAACCACTAAGTTGATGATGGTGTTTCTAGACAACCTAGAGAGGTCTGGATCCCATACAATGTTGGCATGGCCCCACATCTACCAGAGTTGTGTGTGTCATGGCTTGGCATAGAAAAACTATAGTTAGATCTATCAATTAGGTAGGATCATGTTGGCCAACTGCTGAGTCACACAACAAGTTGGTGAAGGTGTTTCTAGCCACCCCAGAGAGGTCTAAAGCCCATGCAAAAATTCAAAATTTGACCTAGCTGTTCGTAAATTTGACCTAGCCATGATGCTTGTGGCAATTATGGACACACAACAACATTGCATGGGATCTAAAATTAACCAATCTGAGTTGTCTAGAAACAACTGACCAACTTGTAGAAGTATGAGCCAACACTTGCTCAAACATGATCCCACCTAGTTATACTTAGATCTATCAAGTAGGTAGGATCATGTTGCTCAAACAAAAGAAGGAAACAAATCCCTCTCAAATTTGGCTAAAGTTTATGTTTTTTGATGTTTTATATGAAAGGAACTTGCACCTTTTATGGTTAAAAAATATATATGACAACTAATTTTTGTTTTGTGTACATCCATTTGAAGAAACAAGAAGCATAATTAAGTCAATGGAAAAAAATACATTGGCATATAACTTTGAGCTTAAATAACCTCATTTTCCTAGTAGTTATTCACGGGCAAGCACTCTTTTTTTTAAATTGTTATTCTTGTGTTAAATAAAATGAGTTGTCTCAATCATTGCATCAACTAGCTAAGTTAGTTTGCATGAAATATAACCACATAGATAAAAATAATATTATAGTAGCATTACATAAAACCATCCACTGATGGGCACACGATACAAACACACATAACTTATATAATAAAAACTAACTTACAACTGGAAAAACAGAAAAACAACGAGGCATCTTCCCGGGCGCCGCATCTTCCCTCCTTGGCTCCTCCTTGCGGGGTAGGGGCTCGCCCCTCACTCGTCGTCGTCCTCCGGCATGCGGTAGGGGAGGGTGTGCATGTTGCCCGGGGAGGGGAAGCTGGCATGGAAGTCGGTGAAGATGTTGTAGGTTGTGAATGCGATGGTTTTCACATCCACACTAGAAAACCTGCCCGAGGAGCGCGAACGCGTCGAATGGGTTGGTGAAGTGCACGTACAAGCCGATCTCCAAGTTGGTGGTGTCGTCGTAGTACCTCTCCAGCCTGAACATATGTGGCGAGCCCCTAGGGAGGTGGCGGTAGCCGGCAGAGAGGAAGAAATGCGCTAGTTCCGTCAGCCCCCTCCACCTCGAGATCGCCCACACACGCAGTTCATTCTCGACGATGACACCGCTGTACTGCCGCTCAGGCATGGTGGATAGGCGACGGAAGGTGGGGCCGTTGAATTGCATGGTTGCGGCTAGCGGGTGACGGCTGAAGAAGATGCGGTGGCGGGCTGGCGGCTGAAGAGAGAGGAGGGATGAGAGAGGTGTGTGGAGATTGGGAAGAAATGGTGCCATTATATAGGGACGGCCGTTGCAAACCCTAGTGTGAAGAGAGAGGAGGGTGAGAGGTGTGCGGTGGCGTTTGGTCTCCGTCGAGCAGTCAAAGCCATCGCAGAGCATTCAAAATAGCGGGACGGGTTATCCAAGCGGCGCGTGCATCGGTGTGCATCGACGGGTTATCGGCGCGTGCCATGCATGCTGCGATGCTGCGCGCAATAGCCAGGCTGCGACGCTGCGCGCAATAGCTAGGCTGCGACGCTGGGTTCAATAGCCAGGCTGCGACGGGCACGCTGCATGGCGCATGCATGGCAAAGGCGCTGGAAAAGAGGCAGCGACGGGCGGCGGGCACAGAGGCGTGGCTGCCACGAGTAGAGGCATCAACAGGCCCGTTGGACGATACGTCGACGGCCCAGCGGAACCAGATGCAACTCGATGGAAGAAAAAACGCCAGCCAATCACGTTGAAGAAACTGGGCTCTTGCGGATCGCTCATCATTCCTCCTAGAAGACCATATCGCACGGCGGGAGTTTAGCGCACAGCGTCAGATGAACGGTCGAGGTTGGTTGTTAGGGTTAGCTGCCGTCACACAGAATCCTTCTAGAAGAACAGATCGAACGGACCGGGTAGCGCGCTAGGGTTAGATCGACGCTCCCAGTTGGTCGTCAGGATTAGCCTGGTCAACGAATGGGGTTTTGAGGGTTTTGAGCTCAGTCAACAGGGTTTTGACAACTTTGAGGGTGCATAACTAATTCCCAAAAATCGAAAAAATACAAAACCTTCGCACATATTCATGTTATGTTACCTAGTTAGGTGGAAAAATCATAAACATGATAAAAATAAATTCGCATGAAAAATCCTTCACAAATTCAGCAACCTCGTCTGAGGTTGTAGAGAGTTCAAATGGGAGAGTAGAGGGTTTGGGGTTTTGAAAATGCAAAATATCAAAAACCCTACGCTAGATTCATCTTGGAGTGACTAAGAAGGATTAGAATTTTGTTTTGCAATATCATGTTTAAAAGTTGTTTTATTAATCATTTCATATAATAGCATATACTTTCAAAAATAATTTAATAATATGAAGATTAATTCAAAAAAAGTGATATTGCTTACTAATACTGTATAGGTAGAATAGATGCTAAGGACATTTATTTGGATGATTTGGACAAGGTCGAAAAATAAGATGCTTAGCAATGGGGTCGTTTCCCCTTGCTTTGGAGGCCATTTCTAGCACATTTTCGGTGGCAATGAGATGTACTTCACAAAAGGACTAGGATTGATGAACTAACATGCATAATAGTACATAAAGCATTAAAACATCATATAACAAACCAATAAACTCTAAAAATATTGAATGTTCGTTCAAATTAGAATGTCAATTTAAATTCAAATTTGAATTCTGGTTCAAATTCAAATTCACATCACATAAGTTATCACATCAAAGTACACAAACCAATACAACAATCAAGATTACATCAATGAAATATAGGTTTTCACATCAAAGTACAACAAACATAATGTTTCAATGGTTCCCACTCTATTTTGCTTGCCTCTTGCCGCTCGATCTCTTGTTATTTTTTTCACTGCTTGGTTCAACATGACATAATTTGTTGATGCTCCTGGTTTTCTTACCAGGACCAGTTGGCCCCCACAAATTTTGCAGCAAAACCTCCTGAACTAGTTTTGGTGGCAATTCAACAGCCAAATCAGCGATGTCGTTCGACACAACCTCCAGAACATGTTCAGGTGGCACCTCAATAAACACTTTTGTTGCCTCTTCGGTTTGCACATCATCCAGAACAGGTGGCAACTCAATAGATTGCATCACAATATGATCAAGGACATCATCTGCTTCAATTGCAACATCCACAATAGGTGGCAACTCAATAGCCTCATTTTGCCTTGTTTGATCATCAGTAAACATGATCTGCACATTTCTCTTTTTTCTGAATCCACCAAGTCTTGCCTTTTTGGTTGGCCAGCATTTTTCAACAACAAGGGGCTGAACTGGACATTTTCTCCTGAAAAACATAACAGGTCATTTTGCAACAAAACAAAGTGAAGAAACAACAGTAACACTAACAAACAGATATTGCATACTTCTTTGGCTTTTCAGGAGTGTAACGGCATTTGGAAGACCTAGCTCGGTGTCCAAGTTCCTGGCAAAGCTTGCATCTATTTTTCTTACCTTTTTGAGGTCTTTTTGGCTTATCATCCTTTTTCCCTTTCTTACTACTCCCACCTTTCTCAAACCATGCCTTGAATCTACTTTGCTTAGGCCGGCCAGCTTTTCTTTTGGTCAGTGGAGGACACATAGAAAATTCAAATTCTACTTCAGGCCATTGAGACTGGTCTGTAAGTGCTAGAATTGGAGTTGCATCTGCAGCTTTGAATTTTTCTACTGAATAATATTCATGCAAATATAGGTGCATATTTAACTTTGGTTTGGAGGCCAAGAAGAGTAGGGCATGCTCACATGGCTTTCTAGTGTGTTGCCACTCCAGGCAAGTGCACTCATGCACTTCAGTGTCAACAACATGTCTCCTTCCAGTTTTGGTGTCTCTAACTTCAGCACCCCACAAAGAAGATTACTCAACTTTCAAATGTGCAAGATTTCTACTCCTGTTGACAACCTGTTGTACCACTACTGGAAGCTTGTCCCCTTGCAGAACATCACCAATTCTTCTTCTCAATTCCCACAAGCGCATGATCATGATCTCGATTGGGTCAACCATGTCATGTATAGGCAAGTCCTTTAAATCCTTCATCTTGTTGTTCAAACTCTCTGCCAAGTTGTTGTTGACATGATCACATTTGATGGCAGTATTAAATCCTGACCGATACCATAAGAGAGAGTGATAGGTTTGCAGCCATGTACCAAATTCATTCTCAGTACATGCTGCCATTATCTTACCAAGATTATATGAATGTGTCTGCATAGTGTAAGATCTTGCTGCAGACCACATGCGCCCAAATTCTTATCCTCTGAACTTTTTGATCAAATTCAACCACATATGTCCAAAGCACTCTCTTTGCTCAGAATGGGGAAACATAGTCTTTACTGCATTTTCTAGGCCTTTGCATGCATCTGTATGAATTGCCAAAGGTGAGACTGGCCCTAAGCATCTTTTCAACTGCATCATAAACCATGTCCATGAGGCCTCAGTCTCTGATTGAAACAACCCAATGGCAACGGGGAACATCCAATTATGTCCATCCAGAGCATTGCATGCTGCTAGCTGACCATTCCACTTTCCAGTTAAAAATGAAGAGTCTATGCTTAAATATGGACAACGTCCTGCTTTGAAGCCATCAATGCAAGGCTTTAAAGCCATAAAAAACTTAGAGAAGAACACCTTGCCATCATCACTGACCTCAGTATCTATCTCCACAACACTGCCAGGTGACCTTTTCTCAACCTCTGCTTTGAAGTTATACAACATCCTAAAAGTATTTGCCCAATCACCATACAATTCTTTCATTGCCCTTTGTTTTTCCTTCCACACAGTGCTATAATTCACGTTAATTGGGTAGTCCTTTTCCAAGTCTATTTTTAGCCTCTTTGCAGTAGTGTTTGGTGTCTTGGCTAAAATAGGAGTGATCTTTTCAGCAACCCAAATTTGTGATGTCATTGTTGATACTCTCTATGAACTAGTAATGCAAGTGTGTTCAAAAGGGATTTGATTAACTCTAATGGTGCTTCCATCTGGTTGGCGTCTAGTAGAAATGTACCAATTGCAAGGATTGGCGCCCCCATCAAAACCTCTACATCTAGCATAAAACTTCTTTTTATCAGTCCACTGAGTCTTGGCATCAAACTCCTTCTTGATTGCATAAGTTTTGAAACACATCCTAAACTCACCCATGCTTGGAAACAGTTTCCCTACTTCAATAACAGGGTTTTCCTTGTCATAGACAGTAACCAGCTCATCATAATGTGCATCATATACATCATCCGCGGCATTCTCCATCAGCTCTCTATCTACATCTTCATAAAATGTTCTGTTACCACCATCATCATCAGCCAAATTAGTTTCATTAGTCTTTTCCTTATCTCTGTCATCTACTGGAATGCCAAATATTTTGGCCACTTCTGTGTCAGCCATTGGTGCTATGACTAAATCAGTAGTTTCATCTAACTCCACTGAATTCCAATCAACATACATACTAGCCCCTGCATCAACACCCTGTCCTACATCAACATCATTTCTGTCTGATAATACTGTCACTTCAGTTCGTATGGGCACCATCTGCCTCTGTGAGTCCCAATCATCATCTACATTTGCGAAGCAAAATTTGAAGCCACATGTCCAACCTTGGAACCTGCTTCCAGATCGATGAGCTCAGCATGAAAAGTAACCTGTTTGTTTGTCCAGCCATCTTGCCGATCAATTTCATCTACTAAATCTTCTCCATCCTCAATTCTCAAATATTCTCCGTTCCAATTTTCAAACCGTAACAATGCAACTTCCTGTTGTGGACTCCAAGGAACACTTTGCCCGATTTTCTCCACCAAATTCTTCACGGCCAATTCTTCCATTTGCTACAGTTGCTGGGGATCAATATCTGCAAACTCAACCTCCCAACCCACAGATGTACCTCTCTCGATGTTACGTACACTACCATCACCTAGTTTCACTTTAGATTGGAAGAACTTGAAAATGAATTGGAATTTTCTCGGCCGCTCATAATCACCCCTGTTTTGTTTGAGTAGAGGCGGGCAGAGTGAGCTAGAGGAATTGGGGATTATCCAAATGCGATCAAATCAAATAAAAATAGTGAGATTGACCTATTGGAAGTGCTCTCTTGGCTCTCAATCTCGATGCCCCCGATTCAGCCAACCCGCCCACAACAATCTAGCTCAGAAATCAAAAATCAGAGGGAAAGCAATTGGGTCAGATCCAAATCCAAGCGCAGGGAATGAGCTAGGGTTTCGAGATTAAGCAACACCGATGGGCTGCCCCTGAGATCACACGGGCCGCCGCTGCCGAGCACACGAAGTTGACAGCACCGCCACCGGATTATAGCTAATCTATCAAGTGGGTGGGATCATGTTGGTCAGGTGCAGTGACTCACATAGCCACTAAGTTTATGATGGTGTTTCTAGCCAACCCAGAGAGGTCTAGATCCCATGCAATGTTAGCATGGCCCCACATCTACCACATTTGTGTGTGTCATGGCTTGGCATAGCAAAATTATAGCTAGATCTATCCAAACATGGGGTAGTTAGGTCAACGATCATGTCCGACTACTCGAAAGAGCAACTTGTGTACCATGTTTTCATCTACATTTATTCAAATAGACTCAAATTTGGCACGAGGGTTTATCACCATGTGCCTAATGATGCTACCATTGTATCTAGCCATTTTGGTTTAAAATTTCAAAAATTTAACCAACAAACTCAAAAACAGGCTTTCATTTGTGAAGCAAGTACCAAAACTACAATTTGAAACTTTCTAGTTGCATGCATGTGCGGTTTTACATCACATTGGAACCACATAAGAGAAGTTGTACTTTTAACCGCATAAGCCACACTTCAAACACGGATATTTAACCGCAGCCGTTACAAAATATCTTGTACATTGACTATAATGTTGCATACAAATAACAGGACATAACGTAATAAAAATACTAAAAGCCACCCTTGAAATAAACCTTTGGAAGCCATTCCTCCGACAATGAGTAGATCCTACCCACCTGACTTTCATTGCTTGACATCTGAATTTCAGTCACAGTTTTCATATCCATGTCGACTTCAAACAATCCAGGATCAAACCCAGTTGATAACAATACAAATTGTCCATTGCTTGATGCCTTCCTCATCTGAATTTTGTAGTAATAATTTGCGAACCCTGACTTACCCTCATTATTGAAAACTTCTTCCCAGCAGTCATCCGATATCCTAGATCCAATTTTTTGAACCAAATCAACCTTAGAGTCCAAAGACCACACAGTGTGGTTGCCCTCATGGTGCAGAACCCATCTTTCAAGATCTCCATTGGAAAACTTAATGAACACCACCCCTCCTCCACATTTAGGAGCTACCGTGTAATCATTCCAAGAGTTAACATTGAATCCCATTTCATCTGAAAATTCTATTATGCAAGTCTGTGATGTTAAAATGTCCAAACAAAATATATACCCAACTACATACATCATGTAGAGCTTGCCTCTATATAAAACACCATACGGATTATGGTGAAAGACAGGAACCACAGGTGATTGTATTGGCGAACTTAATGTTCTTGACCACCCCCCATATTTATACACACGTGAACAAACACCAGATCAGTACTGTTAAAGCTTACCCTGTTGTAGTCAGAATTAAAGAGCGTAGCTGCATCTTTCTCGAAGAAAGGCAACCCTAACCACCCCCTTCCAAGTATCAACCCAAACTGCCAAATGTGTTATCAGTGTGCTGACCCCCATTTCTTGGAATTTGCACTATATGCTCCATTTCCAAAGAACTGAAACTATTTTTTCTAGCAGAGGGGCAAAACATGTAGTAAACATCTGAATCCCCACACATTCTTCCAGCTTTAAGACCAAGGACAACACCATCTGCTGAACTCAAAATCCGCACCTTCCCACAGTTCACTATTTAATAATAGGCGTAAAGCATTAGATGAAACCTCTGTCTGATTTTCCCATGCATAAATTAACCTAAATACGCATGTTCTTGATCCTGGTTTCCTGAACTGCACCAAAAAACCTAGATGTGCTGGTGTTTTTGTCGAACTAAACCAACGTTGCACAATTAGAGACCTACTAGTTGACAACTATAGGCATTATTGAAAATGCTGCAACGGATCAATGCCATAGAAGTTGCAATTTCAGACTTTGTAATAATTTTTGAAACCAAATCTGAGTTGCTCATCACTGAATCCACATAAGTTTTCAATTCGACAGATATGCTGGATCCAACTCCATCTGCCAAAGAAGAAACCATATGTCATATGTTTGATACAATGCCATGAATTTTTTATACCAAGGAATAGAAGCATGTCAACAAGCTTCCATCATCTACAGAATAACAAATCAAACAACAGAACAGAAATAAAATCCCTACAAACTACAGCACACTACTAAATTCCACCACCCCCACCCCCCCAATTTGCAAAGGAAGCTGTTATTGAAGCTTCCCTTCCTAAAAGTAGTCACTTCTAAAGAACAGAAAGTATTTTATTTTTCAATTGCTCCTTTGTATAAGAAAAAATTAAAGTCAAATCCTTCAGCATATCCCAAACTATAGCACGGTTCTTAAATACCCTAAGAAACAGATATACTCTGAAGACCACTTTAGATCTACACAGAACAGACCTGTACCATACACACAATAGGAAAGCATACAAAATTTTACATATGCAGTCGGATAAAAGCAATCAACATTACCAGAAGCTTCTTTTCGAAATCCATCGCCTGAAGTGTTGAACTCTCTAAATCCCAGAGAATCTTCCATGGCGACAACCCAGCCAGACCTTGGAACCTTAGGCGAAAGCACACCCTCATCCCTCTCGTTCATAACGGCATGATGTATGAGAGTTTTAGTGCAAGGATATAAGAATCAATTTGAATCTTCGAAGAGCGGATGGTTAGGGGCACCTTAGGTTAGGGTTCCAAAGGACACAGCCATTCATCTGTAGCTATCGAAATTCCTTTTGTACCCCCCAGGACCAACTTTATTGTATTACTCGCAAAGTTTTATGAAATACTAGAAAAACACAAGGGGGGATTTGCAAAATAACTATGATGTGCTCTGAACTGAAGCCATGTATGAAGCTAGTCCTGACCGACCGCTACGCTGATTACTACCAAACCCAAAAAATTATACGTACGCGGAAAATCGATCTATAAAAATTACTGATCAATCGAAAAAAACATCCTTCCTGGTATATCTTAAGGCAAACAAACTCAATCCCGAAGATAAGCAAATTTAACCGTGAAACACGGAAACTTAGATTCATAGTGGATTAACTGAAGATTATTTATATTTCCCATCTATCCTAGATAGTTCACCTTTTCCCTTTTCATATGACACCCATTTTTTAAGCACCAAATATTAGCCAAAGATATCCCATGTTGTAAAATTTATCGTTTTGAAAAAACTAGGATTAGCCGAAGATTAGCCAAAGATATATTATTTTTATGACTTAATATTAAATTAAAAAGTACTAGTGTTAGACCTGAATGATGCATACATTAACCCTCCCTAAATCATAAATAAGAATAGTGAAATATTCATATTGTTTAAATTACAAATTCATAAGCCATGTTTTGATGTATTGATGCTAGCTAAATGGACTCAAATTTGGCACAAGGGTGTATCACCACGTCCTAATGATGCTAGCTTTGTATCTAGCCTAATGATGCTAGCATTGTACCCAGAGAGGTCTATAGCCAATGCAATGTTGGCATGGGCCCACATCTACCACAAAGTGGCTCATCATGTCTTGGCATAGCAGTGTTATATTCAGATCAATCAACTATAGGTAGGATCATGTTGTCCATAGTGAAGACGCATGCAACCACAAGTTGATGAAGGTATTTCTAGATAGCTGAGATAGGTCTAGATCTAGCACAAGTGTGCTATGCCTTTGGATGATGCACACTTGTAGCACGTTTAGCCTCATGCCAACGTTGCATTGGTTCTTGACCTATGGGATTTGTCTATGAACACCTTCATCATATTTGTGGTTGTATGAGTCAACACTTGGTCAACATGATCCCACCTAGTGTGTGTCATGGCTTGGCATAGCAAAATTTTAGCTCAATCTATCAAGTAGGTAGGATCATGTTGGTCAGGTGTGATGACTTATACAACAACAAGTTGGTGAACGTGTTTCAATCTAGCCTAGAGAGGTCTAGAGACCCCATGCAATGTTGGCATGGCCCCACATCTGCCACAAGCTAGTGTGTGTCATGGCTTGGCATAGCACTCTTATAGCTAGATATATCAAGTGGGTGGCATCATGTTGGTTAGGTGTAGTGACTCACACAGCCACTAAGTTGATGATGGTGTTTCTAGCCAACCCTGAGAGGTCAATAGCCCATGCAATGTTGGCATGGACCCACATCTACCACAGTTGTGTGTGTCATGGCTTGGCATAGGAAAATTATAGCTTGATCTATCAAGTAGGTATGATCATGTTGGTCAAGTGTAGTGACTCAAACAACCATTAAGTTGATGATGGTGTTTCTAGCCAGCCCAGAGAGGTCTAGACCCCATGCAATGTTAGCATGGCCCCACATCTACCACAAGTGTGTCATGGCATGACATAGCACTCTTACAGCAAGATCTATCAAGTGGGTGGGATCATGCTGGCTAGGTGTAGTGACTCACACAGCCACTAACTTGGTGATGGTGTTTCTAGCGAACCTAAAGAGGTATAGATCCCATGCAATGTTGGCATGGGCCCACATCTACCACCGTTGTGTGTGTCATGGCTTGGCATAGCAAAAGAATTGTTAGATCTATCAAGTAGGTAGGATCATGTTGGTTAGGTGTGATGACTCATATAACAAAAACTTGGTGAAGGTGTTTCTATCCAGCCCATAAAGTTCTAGACCCCATGCAATGTTGGCATGGCCCCACATCTGCCACACGTTTGTGTCATGGCTTGGCATAGCACTCTTATAGCTAGATCTATCAAGTGGGTGGGATCATGTTGGTCAGGTGTTGTGACTCACACAACTACTAAGTTTATGATGGTGTTTCTAGCCAACCTAGAGAGGTCTAGATCCCATGCATTGTTGGCATGGCCCCACATCTACCACAGTTGTGTGTGTGTCATGGCTTGGCATAGTGAAAGTATAGTTAGATCTATCAAGATGGTAGGATCATGTTGTCCAAGTGATGACTCATACAACAACAAGTTGGTGAAGGTGTTTGTATCCAAGCCAAAGAGGTCTCGATCCCATGCAATGTTGGCATGGCCCCACATTTGCCACAAGTGTGTCTCATGTCTTGGCATAGCACTCTTACATCTAGATCTATCAAGTGGGTGGGATCATGTTGGTCAGATGTAGTGACTCACATAGCCACTAAGTTGATGATGGTGTTTCTAGCCAACCTAGAGAGGTATATATCCCATGTAATGTTGGCATGGGCCCACATCTACCACAGTTGTGTGTGTCATGGTTTAGCATAGCAAAAGTATAGTTAGATCTATCAAGTAGGTAGGATCATGTTGGTCAGGTGTGATGACTCATACAACAACAAGTTGGTGAAGGTTTTTCTATCTAGCCCAGAGAGGTATAGACCCCATGCAATGTTGGCATGGCCACACATCTGCCACAAGTGTGTGTCATGGCTTGGCATAGCACTCTTATAGCTAGATCTATCAAGTGGGTGGGATCATGTTGGTCAGATGCAGTGACTCACACAGCCACTAAGTTGATGATGGTGTTTCTAGCCAACCCAGAGAGGTCTAGATCCCATGCAATGTTGGCATGGGCCCACATCTACCACAGTTGTGTGTATCATGTCTTGGCATAGCAAATTTATAGTGAGATCTATCAAGTTGGTAGGATCATGTTGGACAACTGCTGAGTCACACAACCACAAGTTGGTGAAGGTGTTTCTAGCCACCCCAGGGAGGTCTAAGGCCCATGCAAAAATTCAAATTTTCACCGGGCCACCAAAAATTCAAAAAAAAACTCAAAGTTGTGTGAAACCTTGGACACATTTAAATATTGATTCTAGGTAGAGGATGCCATGTTTCAGCATGGAGGATGTCTCACATCACAAAGGCCTAACCCCTAGGCATCCTTACTAGACACCTTGATTTTTGGCCTAAATTTGATCGGGCCACCAAAAATTCAAAAACATTCAAATTTGTGTGAAACCTTGTACATGTGTCTTAGTTTGTGTACGTTAGCATGTGTAAAAAAATCCAGGTTGTTTCAGAAAAGTCGAAAAAAACACATTGCTAGGAAAAGAGGCCTAGGTGAGACCAAAAGGGTTGTTCATAAATTTCTCAATTTTTCGATGTTCATCAAATGATCCCAAAATTTTTGCACATGCTATACCAACGGTTCCTGTCAAGAATATGTAAATTATTTTAAAAAATTCAAAGTTGTAAAATAGCTATTTTGTTCAAATATTTAAATAGAAAATAAAAAGGAATATAGTAAAGAAGAAAAAGTAAGACTCGGCGTGCAGGCAACAAGCCAGCCCAACTCCTACTCCCGCGCCCGCGTCACGGCTGCTTCCGGGCGTGAAGTAGTTTGTGGCGGCCCATCTTAATCCCGGGCATCAAATAGTAATGGCCTCTTTCGGGCCCAACGGAAAACCGTAGCGGGAAGGACTGACGCGGGTTGGAGTTTAGTCTCACGTCGCCAAGCGAGAAATGATTAGACCAGCTTATATACCCTACATTCATATCTTGCATGAGCTTCTCTCAACAAATCAACTATGACACATACTGCTAACACTTATCTGCCCGTTGTACTACACATGAAAAATTTGGGCTACGCGGGCCTGTATCCTGGGCCAACAATGGTCTCTCTAGTCGTATGCAGTCCGTTGAGGTTGAAATGCGTATTAGGCATTTTTTTTCATTCCCTTTACAAGCTTGTTGTTTTTTGCTGAACATCTTTTCCAATATGTTTTACATGAAAAAACTTACTAATTAATTGTGTAGTAGTTTTTTTTGTTTTAGATTCAAAATTCAACTAATTTTTAGAAACAATTCAAAATTCATCATCTCGGCATAGTAGTGTTATACTTAGATCTATTAAGTGGGTGGGATCATGTTATCCCAACATTGCATTAGGCTCTAGACCCATATGAGTTGACTAGAAACACCATCATCAAGTTTGTCTTGGCTTGACATATCACTCTTATAGCTAGATCTATCAAGTGGGAGGGATCATGTTGGTCAAGTGTAGTGACTCAAATAACCACTAAGTTGATGATGGTGTTTCTAGCCAGCCCAGAGAGGTCTAGACCCCATGCAATGTTAGCATGGCCCCACATCTACCACAAGTGTGTCATGGCTTGGCATAGCACTCTTATAGCTAGATGTATCAAGTGGGTGGGATCATGTTGACCAGGTGTACTGACTCACACAGCCACTAAGTTGATGATGGTGTTTCTAGCTAACCTAGAGAGGTATAGATCCCATGCAATGTTAGCAAAAGTATAGTTAGATCTATCAAGTAGCTAGGTTCATGTTGGTCAGGTGTGATGACTCATACAACAAGTTGGTGAAGGTGTTTCTATCCATCCCATAGAGGTCTAGACCCCATGCAATGTTGGCATGGCCCCACATCTGCCACAATTTTGTGTCATGGCTTGGCATAGCACTCTTATAGCTAGATCTATCAAGTGGGTGGGATCATGTTGGTCAGGTGTAGTGACTCACACATCTACTAAGTTGATGATGGTGTTTCTATCCAACCTAGATAGGTCTAGATCCCAAGCAATGTTGGCATGGACCAACATCTACCACAGTTGTGTGTGTCATGGCTTGGCATAGCAAAAGTATAGTTAGATCTATCAAGAGGGTAGGATCATGTTGTCCAAGTGATGACTCATACAACAACAAGTTGGTGAAGGTGTTTCTATCCAGCCCAGAGAGGTCTAGATCCCATGCAATATTGGAATGGCTCCACATTTTCCACAAGTGTGTCTCATGTCTTGGCATAGTAATCTTACATCAAGATCTATCAAGTGGGTGGGATCATGTTGGTCAGGTGTAGTGACTCACACAGCCACTAAGTTGATGATGGTGTTTCTAGCCAACTCGGAGAGGTGTAGATCACATGCAATGTTGGCATGGGCCCACATCTACCACAGTTGTGTGTGTGTCATGGCTTGGCATAGTAAAATTATAGTTAGATCTATCAAGTAGGTAAGATCATGTTGGCCAACTGCTGAGTCACACAACCAAAAGTTGGTGAAGGTGTTTCTAGCCACCCAGAGAGGTCTGAAGCCCATGCAAAAATTCAAAATTTGACCGGGCTACCTAAAATTCAAAAAATATATCAAAATTGTGTGAAAGCTTAGACACATTTAAAATTGCTTGTACGTAGAGGATGCCATGTTTCAGCATGGAGCATGTCTCACATCACAAAGGCCTAGCCCCTAGGCATCCTTACTAGACACCTTGATTTTTGGCCTAAATTTGACCGTGCCACCAAAAATTCAAAAACATTCAAATTTGTGTGAAACCTTGTACATGTGTCTTAGTTTGTGTATGTTAGCATGTGTAAAAAATCCAGGTTGTTTCACGAAAGTCGAAAAAACACATTGCTAGGAAAAGAGGCCTAGGTGAGACCAAAAGGGTTGTTCGTAAATTTCTCAATTTTTCGATGTTCATCAAATGATCCCAAAATTTTTGCACATGCTATACCAATGGTGCCTGTCAAGAATATGTAATTTATTTTAAAAAATTCAAAATTTAAAATAGCTATTTTGTTCAAATATTTAAATAGAAAATAAAAAGTAATATAGGATAGAAGAAAAAAGTAAGACTTGGTATGCAGGCAACAAGCCAGCCCAACTCTTACCCCCGCGTCCGCGTCACGGCTGCGTCCGGGCGTGAAGTAGTTTGGGACGGCCCATCTTAATCCCGGGCATCAAAAAGTAATGGGCTCTTTCAGGCCCAACGGAAAACCATAGCTAGAAGGACTAACACGGGTTGGAGTTTAGTCCCACATCGCCGAGCGAGAAACGATTATACCTGCTTATATACCATCATTCATATGTGGCACGAGCTTCTCTCAACAAATCAACGATGACACGTACTGCTGTCAGTTGTCTTCCTTTTGGACTACACATCAAATATTTGAGCTACGCGGGCCTGCATCCTGGGCCAAAAATGGTCTTCTAGTCTTATGTTGGCCGTTGAGCACGAAATGTGTATGTAGGCATATTTTTTCATTCCCTTCTGTACTACAATAATATTTGGCATTTTGAATAAGTTTGCACGAATTTAATTACTTACCATCTCATATATACAAGCTTGTTGTTTGTTTGCTGAACATCTTTTCCAATATGTTTTACATGAAAAAACTTTCTTGTGTATCATGGTTTGGCATAACAAAATTGTAGTTAGATCTATCAATATCGTAGGATCATATATACAGCAACAAGATGATCAAGATTTTACTAGACAGCTAAGATAGGTCAAGATCGCACGCACTGTTGGCATGGATTTTTACAAAGCGAGTACGTATCAGAATTACTACATGTACATAGAAAACAGCAAAATCGAAATAGGTACAACACATGATCTTTTTGAAACATAGACCATCCATTGTATTACATGCACACCATACAACTTGCAATTGCATATAATTCACAGACGACAGAGAATACAACAGGACCAGACCAAGATGATCAATCTATCTAATCTGACGAGTAGCCGTCGTAGTAATCATAGTGGGTGGTACCATATTCTCTATAAGGCGGCACCATCTGCAGTTCAGAATGCTTGACGACTCTGCAATACTTCGCCAGCAATCGATCGAGTTCGAAAGGACGGTCATTGATCCATAATACTCCTACTCCATACCCATGGTCAACCCTTGGCTACTCTTCCCACGCAAGAGCCTCAAAGTTGTAAGATCTAATCTGGGATAGGTCCGGATAGTAGATGTTGTTGGCCTGCACCTGGGTACCCTGGCGCTGTCGATGCAAATGCACCGATTGTCAGCAACGAAGAGAGCACGGATGCCGATGCCTCTGTCCGGCTAAAGGACACGGTTCTGTGTATCGACCCGGTAAACAACGGTCCTGCCGCCGTAGATAGGTCCACTCAAAACGAACAACAGCTCCCCGTCAGTATCGACGAGGTAAAAATGATTCTCCTGGTACCGGCAGCCCGGAACAGGGCCTTTGACGGTGGAAGCATCTTTGGGGTCCATGCGGAGCGCTGCATCTAGACATCTCCATGGGCAGCATCAGCCATAGTTGAGAAGACAGACTCGTATCTGTCTGCGACGAAAACATCACCGACATAAGAAGTCATGCTCCAGAGTTACGCGAAGTCATTCAGCGTGTACCACCCTTCACCAAAGTTTGGGCGAATGCCTTCCTCCGTGCCCTCATCTTCCCACTGAATGATGGTGTTCCCAAGGTTTTATGTAAACACCATCAACAACGGGAACATCGTCACAGTGACAGAAGCCACCTGCTCGGTCGGTATCTCCACCCTCAGGCGCTTGATAGTGCCCGAGAAGGGGTTGTACAACCGTGTCTTGTACGGCTGCACCCTCTGTCCAAGCACAAGGAGGCCGCCAGTTGTGCTACCGACGTAAAAGTACCTTCCAGAGACACAAAGAGGGACAGAGAGAGATGAGAAGCAGAGATTCAGTCAAGGTAACCAGATAGAGATTCAATCAAGGTAAAAAAAAGTAGATGGAGAAACAAAACTAGAAAAACATATTGTATAGGAGGTGAACGCAAAAAAAGGATCGCACATATACAGATGAATATCAACAAAGCACATGCGAATAACCCGACTAATCTTCTTCTCAAGGTGGCGGCCGATTCTCACGTTTAGCAACGTGATGGCTGCGTCGTCTACCCCATACTCCGGCAACAACTGGTGCTCTAGAACAATCCAGTTGGCTGGTATAAAGCGCTCCTCCATGAAGCCGCGCCAGGCGCTACAGACTGCCCGGAAGGCGGCGTAGTAGTCGAAGTCGTCCGTCGACAGGAAGATGTCACCTATCTTCTGCACGACTCCCTCAGGGAGATCAGCCCATGGTGAATCCTACATCTTGTTGCCGGCTATGGATCATGGTGTTCGTGTGGTCTCGGTCCCGTCGAATGGCAGAGGTAGCGGTTCCAGAGACAGACTGCCGATTATTTATTGAAGAAGGCCTGGGAATGCCAAGGGAAGCGTCTGAAAACGAAACGACCGCATGCACACAGCAACCGCCGATTTGGCGCGCGCGGGAGCCCACACAAACCTCCAGCGGACGCGCAAAAACTTTTTTCCGCGTGCGCGCTTTTGCGCCATCCTGCGCGCCAAACTTGTCGCATCGACTGCCGCGCGCGCGCACCCAACTGTTTGAAAGTTTCACATCCCCTGCATGTCGTTTCTCCGCCGCTCGACCTCCGCCTACCGAGGCGTCCGCGCACGCCTGAGCGGCACGTTCTACGCCGAGATCCGCAGCGGCGCCGAGCACATCGGGCTCGGCACGTTCGAGACAGCGCACGAGGCGGCGTGCGCCTACGACGTGGTCGCCTGGCGCCTTGGCCGTTCCCGCCGGACGATGAACTTCCACAACGTGTGGACGCAGGAACAGGTAGAATCGCTCGCGCCGCCGCCTCCGGCCGTCACGCGCGAGCAGCAACAGTGCCAGTGCGAGCTCGAGCAGCGGCTCGTCAGGGCGCAGCTCGACGAGCGGTTCCGCCTTGAGTGCGTGCGGCAGTTCCCGGAGGACGTTGTCGTGATGGAGGCATTCTACGAGAAGAAGGCGGCGGCGAAGAAGGTGGATTGCGAGGAGCGGAGGGCAAAGTCGACAATGAGGAAGAAGGAGAGGGAGGAGAAGTCCGCGAGGAAGGCGAAGGAGAACAAAAACGGCGCCGGCCCATCGACGATCGTCCTCTCCCCCTCCTCCTCCTCCTTCGAGTGGAGATCCACTCCGGTGTCGTCGACGAGTCTGGGCTCGTCGGATTTTGACTGGCATTCCGAGTAGTTTAGGGTTGTTTCGAAATAAGTGGTTGTAGGGTCGAAATTTTTAATATATTTCGTATTTTCAGTTAATTTTCCATGTTTTGTTTGATCTATTACGTACGCAAAATATGATCTATCAACTCTGTAGGATCATGATATCAAGTGATGACTCATGCTACCACATCTAGAACTATGTCATCAAGTTTCCTCTTCTTCTTCTGTGTTGTCACTTGACTTCCTTCTGTAACAGATTCCAGCATTTTTGAATATTCTGGTATACTTGTGAGTACATCACAGTAAGATGAGCCAAGATGCAATACATTCAACATTCAAGATACACATATGCAATACATACATGATGATCAACATGTTTGACTTGAATTCAGTAACACATTACAGTAGAAACAACATCCTAAACATAGTGAATAAATTCAGTAACACATTACACTAGATACAATATGTTCAACTCACTAAACAACACGACTACATTAGACTTCAGCACTAGATGAAACAAGAAAAGATTACTATCTGAACAAGCTTCTTCCAAGGTGAAACACTACATGGTAATCTTAACAAAGTTGAGACCAAGGTGCTCCTGCATATGCTCTACTTTCAGCAGAAGTAGAGACGTCCATCCAACATCAGCAGCAAATGTGAAGTCATTCCACCCTGTGGTGAAGCTGACATGTCCATGGTCCCTCTGTACAGTATAAGCACATGCAATGAAATTATCTTCTTCTCCTTCAAGATCATGTCCCTGCCTGTATAGATGTGCTATGCCCTGAGTTGGGTACCTGAAGCCATCTACAGCCTCAATTGGCATGAACTGCAATTAAGTTTAAACTTAGTATTCCAACAAGCATTCTAAACTAACAAATGCATTCAATTCTATGTGGAAACTAAAAATAACATATAATGAATCATGTGCAAACTAACCAGAGCATTATGTTCATAGTTTTCCATATCCATCTTGTATACCCGGAAATGCTTTTCATCTTTACTTTCAAAAAACTCATGTTTAGTGACATAAACATCTTTGTAAATGGCAAATAAGATGAAAGCCATTTCCTGCTTAGTGACTGCATTCATGTCTGAGAAGATGGTCATGTGCAGAATGCTTCTGATGGAACTAGGCACATCTCCAACCTCTGATCAATGAGGGGAAATACATGTTAATTATTAAAAAAATGTTATTATGATGATTTAGTAGTAGGACAAGGAGAAACTATAAGTGCAAATTATTTACAGTAAATAAGGGAAATACCAGTTTCTTCATGAACCTGTTTCTCTTCACCATTAGAGTAAACAGTGACATGAAATAAGTTGGTCAAGTTGAAACCAACATGATCAAGGGGGTCGTCGTCATCATATTCAAATCGCACTACATCTCCAAGTCCTATATCATAAACCCTCATCAAGGACTTCCAGTATGGACCACAGATGATTGTCCTAACATTAGACTTCTTCAGGAACAAATAAAAATTCCTTAATGCTTCACTGTTTGCAACGATCCAATTATTTGAAGTGAAATCATTCAGTCTTTCCCTAAATGAGCATGGCACTACCTGAAGGTAAAAACAGCACAGTTCAGTTCATGGGAAAACAACACAGTAAAAGAAACAGTACATAAAATGAAAAGATGTAAAAACTTACCACACCATTGATGGGAAAACCATTAACAATGTTAACTTGGAAGTTGGCTGCTCTCCTCTGTGTCCTACCACAATTGTCGGGCACAGTACATTCCAAGAAACACCTAAAAAAAGTAACACTGCACTAAAAGAATGAAGTGTGCATTAAAACTAGAGGGCAGTATATGAATTTAACAGTAGAGAACCCTAATCTAGAAAGTGAAAAATAGATCAATTATCAGGCATAAACTATAGCACACTATGCATTCAGTTATCAAGCATGCACAATCTTAAAAATTAAAAACCCTAATCCATAATCAGTAAATCATATATAATGTCCAGTCGTGTGTTCTAAAATCATAATGTTTTGTAAACAATTCATTTACACGATAATAAATAACTTTACTCTGAGTAGTACAAGACCCTAATCCAGAACTAGTAAATCGATGGAACTCTAATCAAATCGATCCATAATCACAATAAATCTTGAGGGGAGAAGATGATAGGAAGAACACAGGAAGGATTATAGGGAAACCAAGAAAGAGAATGGAAGGGAGATGCAAAACTCACCGTCGAGCTATAGAAAGAGATTGGAAGGGAGATGCAAAAAAAAGAACAGATCTTCTTCAAATGAAGAAATAAAGAAGGATTAGAACTGAAACCAAGAAATAAAAGGGAAGGCAGAGTGGATTAGAAGAGAAATCTCAATCGGAGGGGACGAACTTCTCTGAGGAACTGCTCTGCTCTGAGGAACTGTTCTCGGGAACAGCTCTGGATGTGCACAGTGGTAGAGGGGGGTGGGGGGTCGGTGGAAGAACTGAACCGAGTCCCTTCGGTTTCCCTCCATTTATAAAGTCCAATGATGGCAGAGCTTGCATGGGAATTTTTCTTCTTAACATCAAGCTAATGCTGAGTGGATGTAAGTATTATGGATGTGGATGCACTAAGTAAGTATAGGAAAGTGACTAAATCAATCAACTAAAATGGCTAAATGCTAACCTGACGAAACTGAAACTCTGACATACTAACACCTAAACTGAAGTCGAGCGCATCGAGCGTGGCGTCCAACTTCGCGTTCCAGTCTCTAGCCTCTAGGTGTTTGACGGAGTCCGTAGAGTGGCTTGTGTAGGCGCATCACCAAGCGCCCCTGGCCAGCAGACTTGACATCCATATGGTGCACAGCCCAACCGCGGTGCGCGGCGAGCGCCAGCAGGAGCCGCACGGACTCCAGCCGTGCAACAGGCGCAAAGGCGTCCGCGATGTCGATGCCCTGCTGCTTCACATATCCCTTTTGGCGACGAGGTGAGGCGGGTGTTCGGCTGCACGATGTCGTCCATTGTGCGTGTGGTCATCGGGTGCGCCTCGCGGCAAGGCAGATGTGATGGCGGCGCAGCTTCAGCTTCGGGTGTCGAAGAGGCTAGCTCGGTGCGCGAGGATGACGCTGCCGGCGACGTGTGCTCTGCGGGAGCTGGTGTCTATGGAAAGCTGATGCCGGTAAGTCTTGGCCTGCCACCTCAGGTGTAGCAGTACGCAGTGGAGTCGAGTCGAGTCGAGTGCACGTAGAAGTCCACCGTGAACGTCGTGCTCATAGGGTTGTCCTCGTGCAAGCTCCAATCCAAGCTCGCGTCCTCATCAAAGACTACGTTCCGTGTGCGTGCACACATCTGGCGACGGGATCGTAGACACGGAAGCCCTTGGTGCCGCTCTCGTAGCCGCTAAAGACCATTGGCGTGCTCCGATCGTCCAGCTTCTTCAGGTGAGGACGCGCGCTCTTCACGTACGCGCGCGACATAGCCGAAGGTCCGCAAATACCAAGCCTCATATGGCGTCATGCCGGTGACGCTGCGCGTGAACGCCTGTTCAGGTTCAGCACGTAGACCATTGTCAGCATGGTCTCGCCCCAGAAGTAATTTGGCATGCCCTTTTCCTTCAGCATGCTTCTATCCGCCGCTACGATCGTCTGGTTGCGCCGCACGATCACCCCGTTCTGCTGGGGTGATTACGGCGCCGTGAAGTGGCGCTTGACGCTGGTGTCGGCGCACTATGCACAGCGAACGTGGCCGACACGTGAACTCGCCGACGCGGTCCGTGCGCAGTACTCGATGCTTGCGCCCGCTCTCCGCTCGCCGATGCCGGTGTCGGTGCACTGTGCACAACTACTATGCCAAATCATGACATTGATTCTAAGTATAAAAGTGGTACGCCCATGGCATGATGCACACTTGTGCCTCATATATAAAAACATTGCATTGGGATCTAGACCCATGGCATGATGGATATTCCATATTTCTGGCTAACTTTCTCTCCTTTTATTCTTTCTTACAGTGGGAAAACATAGCGATGATCCTTGTGTTCGTGTCATCCCATGAACGGATCGTTATCTGCGTGACTCACTCCAGTTTGTAACAACAGAACCGGAGCTAGAACTGTGACTAAATCAACCAACTAAAACGGCTAAGTGCTAACCTGATGAAACTGAAACTCTGACAGACTAATACCTTAACTGAAGCCGGGTGCATCAAGCGTGGCGTCCACCTTCGCGTTCCAGGCTCTAGCCTCTAGGTGCCTGACAGAGTCCGTAGAGGGGCTAGTAAATTCTCAAGGTACACTGATCTTACTTTCCTTTTCATAGCCTCTAGCTTGTTTCTTCTAGACATAAGAATCGTTGCAACGGTAGGTCCTCTTGATTCTTCAATTGTTGTCTACAGTACCATATAGAAGAGTTTATAAATTGAATTATAATCATATTGATTTTTGCGACTATACAAAGGAATAGTGTACAGACCTGATCAATGTTCTTAGTCATATGATCTCCGTCCCACATCTCTAGACATTGCAATACCCATAATCTGCATGAGTTCCGTCGTACGATGAAACAAAATTCATTTACCACATCAGTAGTGAGAAAGTTATATGAATCACAAGTACTTACCCATCATCTTGCTTTCCAATTTCATATTTTTTAATAGTCCAAGTCTCGACGTCAGGAATTTGTTTGTGTGTAGTTTTGTTTGTCCAATATATGTCTAGTGCAATTTGTCCTTTCTGCAAAAGATTTAGAGTTACTGAAACGCCAAAATATAACAAGGTTTTGATGAGAAAAGTAGATCATACCAAGTCATCCACAACTGCATGCGAATAGTTTAAACTGTACTTAGAATAAAGGACTTGGAACTCCTGCTTGACGTTATGCATTACAACTGTCACATAATGTTCTCCGCGTATATTCAGAGGGAAATATGCCTACAAAATAAGATCACTATCATGTACTATGTAGGATTCCAAATAGTTAACAAAAACATCAACTTTATAAAAAACACTCTTTACCTTGTCATGCGCAAAATATTCATTCATAACCCTTCCTACGGCTCCTGGTCTTGGCACTTCTTCTACGTCAAAAGTTTTCAAGTTTTTTTTGTTTTGTACATTTTAATGGATTTTTTGATAAGATAGGTTGACCTCAATGGTACACATATGTGCCGATCATAGTCAAGACGGGGAGCCAGCTCTAGAATGTAGGCATCAAGTATCTGAAAATAATAATCATACAATGATTGCATGTTCATACTTCTTTGTTGTAAAATAACAATAATAGGTTAGCGAATTACTTATAGCAGTACCAAGCCATTCTTTTATAAGAACATCGTTAAGATCTTTCGAAGACAAGATGGCCTCATCTGAGTTTTTGTACGCCCTTTTACAGCTTCTTTGGGGATCTTCGCCAAAGTTGAAACATATTTGACAGCAGCTTCTATTTCATCTGGTGTTAACATAGTGTAACATTCCCCAATATCATGATGTTCAAATAATATCACTGCATATCATTAATGAAAACACACAAGTTACCACACTGAACCATTTTCTTTGCTCAATAAAAATAAGTAATGAAATCTATAAAACATCATATCATTGCGTGCATCGTTCTCCACGACACCACAAAATATCTCCCCATCTAAATCGTCCATGCTGCATGAATCATTTAGAGAATGTGTTAATGCTTCGCCATCTAAATCTAACCGAGTTCCCGAAAAACCTATATGAGCATCTTGTATGCACAACAAACAATCGATGATACATGGAATGAGTACCTGGACGACAGATGAGAAGAGTCGGCGAAGGGTGGCACAAATGAGAGACGGCGAAAGGGAGTCCTGTGAGGATGAAGTGGTGAGAGGCGGCGTCGATTCCTGGAGGACACACGAGAGGAGGTGGAGAAGGAAGGCGGCAATGTGGGACGGCAAGGGCGGCTCTTAATGGAGGCAGTGGTGATTGGCAGCCTACCTAGGTTGAGTCATGGGTTGTGGGACGATCGACGTGCCGATACGCCCTCCGTGATTAACTGCTGGCGTTGGGCCTCGTTGTGGGTAGTTAATTGGTCCTATAGGGTTATTACTTTTTAATGTCTTGTTTTTCCTATTTTTTATGCATCTTTACGTATTTTTATATGTTTTATTGTACTGTTGAATGTCTTACCATATTTATGGTTTTTCCAAATCTGATATGCACAACACGAACTTTAATTAAATTTACACATTATCAACTTCATACGATGGGAGTGTTGCCCCTGTCTTTGGAGAACTTTTAGTACGTACAACACAAAGGATGTGTATGGCACACACGAATCCACCGAAGGATCACGAATATAAAGAAAGGTTTTGGATAAACCCAGATGCAAAATCAAAACATGTGTTCACGGCGAGAAACAAAAATTCCGGATACGCACCCACTTGACCTATGGGAGTTGTCTATAAACACCTTCATCATCTTTGTAGTTGTATGAGTCAACACTTGATCAACGTGATCCCACCTATTTGTTACATCAAACTATACAACCACTATGCCAAATCATGACCTTGATTCTAAGTATAAAAGTGGTATGCCCATGGCATGATGCACACTTGTGCCTCATATATCCAAACATTGCATTGGGCTCTAGACCCATGGCATAATGAATATTCCATATTTTTGGCTAACTTTCTCTCCTTTTATTCTTTCTTACAGTGGGAAAACGTGGCCATGATCCTTGTGTTTGTGCCATCCCACGAACGGATCGTCATCCGCATGACTCGCTCCAGTTTGTAACAACAGAACCGGAGCTAGACCTGTGACTAAATCAACCAACTAAAACGGCTAAGTGCTAACCTGACGAAACTGAAACTCTGACAGACTAACACGTAAACTGAAGCCGAGCGCGTCGAGCGTGGCATCCAACTTCGCGTGCCAGGCTCTAGCCTCTAGGTGCCTGATGGAGTCCTTAGAGTGGCTTGTGCGGATGCAACACCTAGCGCCCCTGGCCAGCAGACTTGACGTCCATATGGTGCACAGCCCACCCGCTATTGGGGATATGCTATATGGGTATCCTCATAGCATGTCCTCTATGCGGATAACCCGGGTGGCCCACAGTTGGTAGCATGGCCCATGGCCTGCTGGGCGGCCCATTTAGATGGATCCAGAAGGGAGGCCCATGCCGGATAAAGGAAGGCTACGAAGGAGTCACCGACGTACCTGGAGCCTTGGAGTGCAAGATGCGCTAGACTAGTTGTAAGCGGTGTAGGACTCTGTAACCTGTCCGGCTAGGACTTTTCCCTATAACCCTAGGACCTGGCGACTATATAAGTCGGGCCTATGGGAGCCTTTAGGGCATCGATTAACTCATAGCTCGCACAGCGAACCAATCCCTATAACTCGGCGTATTGCCCTTATAGTGATTTATAGAAGGAGTAGGATTCCGCCACCGTTGTGGGATCTGAACCTGGGTAAGTTGTGTTACCTCATATCCGTCAACCGTCCGCCTTCCCCCACGTCTCTAGACATGCACTGTGAGGACCCCTCCATGGGGTACTCATCGTCAATACCACGACAGTTGGCGCCCACCGTGGGGCAAGAGGCTCTTCAGCGGGCGAGGTCCAAGATCTTCGCGGGAATCGGCGAAACCGTAGCCATCGATCGTGTTCTCTTCTCCGGCAACATTCTGATCATCCCTCCTAACGAATTCTGGATCCCGGCGAAGACGAACCCTACGCGGTGCTCGATCGTTCCCATCGGAGATATCCATCTCTTCATTGGCGAAACCAAGTCGAGCACTAGTTCCCTGGGAGTCGGAGGAGCATCAAGACCCGCACGGACCGCCTATGGGCAGGATACGTTCGCGGAAGGATAGATGTCGGATCTCTCTTTGGAGTTTGCCAGCAAAGATCGGAAAAATTCAAGGCCCACCCAAAACGCCCCTATGCAGGATATAACGGTGGAAGATCCCTACAAGTCCGCCGGCTTCGTCTGCACGTCTGGAAAGCAGAGATCAAAGTTCGTCGGCATGGTTACCATCTTCGATCTGGCGCGTTGCGTTCAGAGAGAGGGCGAAAACCCCCATGATTACCTTGCCAGGTGGCTCCGTATACGAGCCGATCTAGCACATTACCCCAATGATGATGCTATGTATCACTTTGTGGAAGGACTGGACCAGGGTACACTTCTCCGGCATTCTCTAAGATGGCAGCAGGCTTCGGGACGCCTCACCTTCCAAAGCATGGTGAACACCATCAACAACTACACAGAGGCCGAAGAGGCAGCTCAGACAGCTCTTGCGCTCATTGACGGAGCCCCTCCGATTCAGCCACCGCCACCATCGCCGCAGCTGCGCCACCACCTCTAGTCATCGTCGCTGCTATTGCACCTCCACCCCCCGTCATCGAGGAAGCCCTTGCACCCTCCGACTCTGTGATTGACGCGCTACACCGACTTCAGTGCAGATTCGAAGGAGATAGATTTCAGCCTGGAGGATCTAGACTCTGCCATGCAGGAGATGGAGGAAGATTACGAGCACGACGATCAGGCCAACAACGCCGTCGCATCCCGAGAAGTGTTCGTCACCATTGGGACGGTGATGGATGAAGATCAACTCGAAAGAGATCCGCCTACAACACTTGACAAGGGGAAGGGACCACCTGTTGCTGCCGACAATGATCGCACAAAGGACATGCCCCCTCCGCCTAACCCTGTGCAACAGCCGCAGGAACTCGGCACCGGCCCGAGAAACAACACCGCAAACCCGCCGCCTCCAACATCTACGTCTGATGCTGCCCAAGTTACTCCAGCTGATAGAGTGATGTACGGCAATCTCCTCATCGAGCCTATGACCGTGGCTCATATTCGCAGTGTAGTCCAGCTCGACAAGAAGTGCCAGCAGCTGCTGGAGGAAGCGCAGGCCATCGTGGAGAAAGGCGCAAAGCCAGATTGAGATCTGGCCAATGCACAGAGGCCCATACAGAAAGCTAGAGCAATGGAGGCCGACTACAAGACTCTGCTGCAGCAGCAGAAGGCCAAGAAAGCTCCAGCTCGTGTCATCAACGATCCTGGTGTGCGGAGAAACCTAGGATAGGCTCCCCCGAAGCCGGCACAAGCCAAGCCATACATTGACAGTGAAGGCAGATAGGTGATGCCCACTCCTCTCCTCAGCCTCGCCGTTGCCAAGGCCCTTCTGGAGCAGGATAGATCGCCTGAAGCGGTGGACCAGGTCTATGACCTAGTGGCCAAGGCGGTAAAATAGCAGGAAAAGGCCACCTCTCAGAGGCTTGAGTCTGACCGAGCGTTTTGCCAGTCTAGCCAGCATAAGCCGCCAAGGGACAGATCTCCTCTTGATGTCGGGTCTCAGACGGGTTCATCATAACGAAGATGGAGGGATGCGCGCAACAGGAAGGATGATATCCCCATATCTTCCGACCACGGAGGTAAGGCCCAACCTCGTATCCCATCGCCACCGCCCCGCTCACCCCGACATCGCGAAGAAACCAAGGCTCAACGTTGTACGGATATGCCTCCGCCAAGGCAGAGCGGCATTGTCATCCGCGACAACGCCGGGCAGACCCATCATGACGGAGAGCGCAACCAAGGACACAAGAGCATGCCGCACCATGACCCTCCGCGTCCGCCAAGCAACTGCGACAAGGGTGAGGCATCGCAAGAGGGTAACATCAAGAAGGCTAACCCACCGCCACCTCCGCCTCCATCGCCACCTAGCAGCCACCATGGCGGAGGAGGCCCGCGTCGTTCATGCAGCCCATCCCCTGATGGCAAGAAGAAAATAAGCTCGGATCCATACGACACACGTTCGCGTATAGACAAGATCCATGAGGCCCGGGAAGGACCATACCTGGGACCACATTGCTTTGTACCTGTGATACGGTCCGCAACTTACCCCAAAGGTTTCCGGATTGACAAGACCATCAAGCCCTATGACGGCACCGCCAAGCCAGTCACATGGTTGCAGGACTACGACAACGCGGTGGAAATCGCCAGGGGTAGCCCCAACATTGTCGTCAAGTACCTCCCATTGATGTTGGCAGGCACGGCCCATCAATGGATTGATGACTTGCCGGAGAAATCCATCTGCAATTGGTTGGACATGCAAGAGGCATTCAAGAACTTCAAGGGTACGTACAAGCGTCCATGTACTGTTGGCGATCTATAGTGGTGTGTGCAAGAGAAAGACGAGACATCTCGCGCCTACCTCTCCCGCTGGCTGGATATTAAGAATTCCTACATAGGAGTGCACGCTCAGACCGCCATGGCTGCCTTCATCGATGGGTTGTAAAGGGGTACGTTGCTCCGACATAAGCTGAAGAGCTTGCAGGACAATCACCAGCTAGACTTGAATCATATGATTCGGTTGGCCAGTGAGTTTGCAGCTGCCGATGACGATGCTCGTGGCTCTCTGCCGGCAACGGCCATTCCAACTCAAGCTCGGAGGAATAGCAGCACAGAGCGGAAAACCACACCAGAAGAAAAGCAAACTCCCGACATGGTCGCTATGTCTTTCGCAGGACGAGGTGATGGCGGACAACGTGGCCGAGGACGGGGAGCTGGTCGTGGGCAGCAGCGAGGAAGTGAAACTACCTCGGCAGCGCTCCGCGTTCCCCAAACCTATGAGGAGTACCGTGATATGTCATGCCTCGTACACCTCAATGCCAACGGCAAGGCCACCCACACCAATCGCCACTGCAAGTTCGTCAACAACCTTAAGGAGGACCCGGAGTCCGGCTACAAGCAAAGTCTGAAGAATAGACCGCGAGGCAAGGCCAAGGGGAAGAAGAAGGAGGAGGATTCCAAATATTCAAGTGACATGGACGAGGATGTTGACCCCAAGAACGCCGCCAAGAATGACGGCAAAGGCAAGAACCGCTTCGATAAGAAGGCGAAAGTTTTCCATACTTTCCTTGGTACCCCCACCGTCCGACAACATAAGACCTCCACGAGGATACTGATGGCTACTCTACCCCAGTTCCCAGTTCCTGCGCTGGTCGGAGATTCCAATTACTTGGGACAGGAAGGATCACCCACACCTCATCCCTACGGAGAACCAATATGCCATGGTCATCAACCCCTTGATTGACGGCAATGAGTTCACCAAATGTATGGTGGATAGTGGAAGCAGCATCAACATCATGTACATGGATACACTGCAGAAGATAAACTTGACGGAGGCAAACCTAAGGTGGACCAACACCATCTTCCATTACATAGTTCCTGGTCGGGAGGCTCGGTCCCTTGGATGCATCACACTTCAGGTAGCCTTTGGTGATGTTAATAATTACCGCCAAGAGCTCATGACCTTCGAGGTGGTCCCCTTCAAGAGTGTGTACCGCGTCATATTCGGCCGCGACATATTCCACACCTTCATGGCCAAGCCATGCTTCGTCTACAACAAACTCAAGATACCTGGACCAAACGGTGTCATCACCGTATTCGCAAGCTTTGCCAAAGCTAGGGACTGCGAGATTGGAGAAGCAGCCTACGTGGAAGCTGTCCTCTACAGCGAAGAATTCAAGGAGATCCAGAGCAAGGTCGATGCCTCGGAGATGCCCGTGTCGAAGAAACAGATTTCCGACTCCGCTCCAGCATTCAAGGTCTCCATCGAGACCAAGCTGGTGGAACTGGTGGTAGGCGAAGCCTCCAAGACCACCACCATTGGGACGAACCTGGATCCCAGATAGGAAAGCGCGCTCGTCGAGTTACTCCGTGAGATTAGGGACATCTTTGCCTGGCAACCTGCCGACATGAAAGGTGTACCTAGGGAACTTGCCGAGCACAGCTTGAACATTGACTCAAAATGTAAACCAGTGAAGCAACCTCTACGATGCTTTGGAGATGAGAAGAGACGCGCCATAGGCAAAGAGATAGCTAGGTTACTTAAGGCTAGTTTTATCCGAGAAGTCCTTCACACCCAATGGGTTTCCAATCCTGTACTTGTCCCCAAAAAGGGAACCAGAGAATTAAGAATGTGCATTTATTACACTGGCTTGAACAAAGCATGTCCCAAAGATCCGTTTGCTTTGCCTCTCATTGACCAAGTCATTGAATTGACGGCTGGCTCGGAACTTTTGTGTTTTATCGATGCATACTGAGGATACCACCAGATCAAGATGAGGAAGTCGGACCAATTGGCCACTTCGTTCACTACACCTTATGACACGTTTTGCTATGTCACGATGCCCTTTGGGCTGAAAAACGCAGGTGCTAGATACCAGCGGACAATGCAACGTTGCTTGCACGATCAAATTGGTCGGAACATTCACGCCTATGTGGACGATATAGCGGTGATGTCTAAAAAGTCAAATGACTTAATCTCCGACTTAAAAGAAACCTTTGATAATCTCCAGAAATACAACATGATGCTTAACCCTAAGAAGTGTGTCTTCGGGGTTCCAGCCGGCAAATTGTTGGGCTTCATTGTTTCCCAACGTGGAATCGAGGTCAAACCGAAGAAAATCAAGGCCATCCTAAACATAAATCGTCTGACATGCCTAAAGGACATACAACGACTAACAGGTTGTGTTGCAGCAGTTAGTCGGTTCGTCAGCCGACTTGGAGAGAAGGCTCTGGCGCTGTAGAAGTTATTGAAGAAGACGGACAAATTCACATGGACGGACGAAGCAGATGTAGCATTGAAGCAGCTCAAGGAGATTATTTCCTCAGCGCATATCCTTACAGCACCCGAGCCTGGAGAACCCATGTTAATTTACATGGCGGCCACCAACCGGATAATCAGCATCGTCGTCGTGCTAGAGCGGAAGGAACTAGGCTATGAGCACGGAGTTCAACGACCAGTTTACTATGTAAGCGAGGTATTGACGGAGTCCAAGCAGCGTTACCCACACTACCAAAAGATAGCTTATGGAGTATTCCTTGCTTCTCGGAAGCTGAGGCACTATTTCCAGGAGCACCCCATCATAGTGGTGAGCAAGAATCCACTGTCCGACATTATCAACAACAAAGACGCTACAGGAAGGGTCGTGAAGTGGGGCATTGAACTTGCCGCCTTTGAGATCACCTACAAGAGACGCGACACTATCAAGTCACAAGCCTTGGTGGATTTTATCGTATATTGGATGGAGATGCCAGATGCTACCCCATTGCCAGAGCCAGAATACTGGGTGATGCACTTTGACGGATCAAAGCTACTCAACGGCTCGGGGGCTGGTGTACTACTACAGTCACCAACTGGGGACAACTACACTACATTCTGCAGATCCACTTCGAGGCTACGAACAACATGGCGGAGTATGAAGCACTCATTCACGGATTATGCGTAGCCAAATATATTGGCATCAAGCGCATAGTTTGCTATGGAGATTCCTACTTGGTTGCCCAGCAGGTGGCTGGCACCTGGAATGCGCGGAACCCTATGATGGCGGCATATCGAGACGAAGTGGACGAGATATCCAAGAGCTTCTTGGGCTATGAGGTCAAGTATGTACCTAGGGAGAAAAATGAGGCGGCTGATCTGCTGTCTATGCTTGGATCAGGGCGCAGACGAATTCCGCCTGGAGTTTTGCTGGAGCATATACGGACACCATCCGTGAAGGGAGCAGACATCGACAACCCGGAAAGAGTTCACTCTTTCGTTCACATGGTGATAAAGGTCCCTCCGGCTTGGAAAAAACCGTTCATGCAGTATCTAGAACACGGAACTTTGCCTGACGACAAAGTCGAAAGACAGAAAATAGTACGTCGAGCAAAGGGCTATACCATAATAAATGGACAGCTCTACAAAAGAAGCACTACAGTTGTATACCTTAAGTGTGTTTCCCAGCAAGAAGGTATTGAAATCCTATGCAAAATCCATATCGGAGATTGCGGGCATCACGCCGCTCCCCGATCTTTCGTCTCTAAAGCCTTCCGGCAAGGATTCTACTGGCTGACCGCGAAGGCGGACACCGACAAGCTGGTTGAGACATGCATGGGATGCCAGTACTATGCCCGACAACCACATGTTCCTGCTGAAGAAGTGCGAACAATACCAATAACTTTGTCGTTTGTAGTCTGGGGGCTGGACATGGTTGGTCCATTGCAGATGGCACCATGTGTGTTTACGCATCTTCTAGTAGCAGTTGATAAATTCACCAAATGGATAGAAGCTAAACCCATTATAAAGCTCGATTGGGGCAATTTCCCTTAGGTTTGTCCGGGATCTAGTGGTGAGATTTGGTCTCCCACATAGCATAATCACCGACAACGGCAGCAACTTGTCACTCGGAGAAGTGGAAGCTTATTGTTGGGAGAAGGGCATCCGACGTGACCTTGCATCTGTGGCACACCCACAATCCAATGTTCAAGTTGAGCGAGCCAATGGATTAATTCTGCAGGGAATCAAGCCACGTCTTGAGGCACCGTTGCATAGAGCAGCTGGAGCCTGGGCGGAAGAATTGCCATCTGTATTGTAGAGTTTACGAACTACACCCAACAGATCCACCGGCTACACCCCTTACTTCATGGTATATGGAGCAGAAGCCATCCTGCCTTTCGACATCCTTCACGATGCACCAAGAGTTGCCGCCTACGACGAAGATGACGCTAAAGAATCCACATGCCTAGATGTGGACCTTCTCGAGGAGGAGCGCGTTTTGGCATGCCAAAGATCCGCCATCTACCACCAGAATCTACGCAGCTACCATAGTCTCCGTGTCCGGCATCGCTCGTTTAAAGAGGGGGATTTGGTGCTCCGACTTAAGCATAAGAAGTCACACAAACTATCCCTGCCATGGGAAGGACCGTTCATCATAAGCAAGGCGCTACTCAATGGGTCTTACTACCTCGTTGACAATCGTGAACTGAAGGATAGACCCAACAAGGATCATAAGCGTAAGCGACGTGACCCGGATAATGACTACCCGGAGCTTGATCGGCCATGGAACATAGCACAGCTATGTCCTTTCTACACTTAGCATTTTTTATCTATTGTGTACCTCTTATATGATCAATGAAATAAAGCTCTCTGGTTCACTCATATTTCTGAGTCTTTTACCTCCTTTAGTGTTTATTTTTGGATTGTATAAAACCTTTATGCATATGTTTTGCGATTGCACTTGTGAAAATTTCGCCTATGGGCGTTACCTTAAGTTTTCTAGTCTACACGTTCTTTGTTGTTTTTATGTGGATTCTGGAGTAGTGACTTTCGGCACTTATTGTCGGCGATTTTGTGCTTAGGTTATTGCCGGTGCCATTGGGCATCATCACCTGAGAGCATGGTTCCGACAACGAGTCTTCCGACTCACGAAAAGTCAAGCATAAAACCAGAATAATGGATAAGCCAGCACTTGCTTAAAAATATATACATGCTGGAACTAGTTCTTGATTAGCAGGAAATAACAACCATTGTTTTCCGCCTTAAATTAATAAGTAGTTTTTCCGCATACACATTACAGAGGAAACAAATATTACATAAATGTTTTTCATTCCTCTGGTGCAGGCGACTTGGACGCAACATCGTCAGCAGCAGGAGAGTCACCTTCCTCGAAGTCGGCAATGTTGAGGGACTCGGAGGAGATTTGGCTGCCGCCATCAATGGTTTTCATGGGCACAAAGACGTTAGGGTCGACCAACTCGGCGACTCTAGTGTCAAAACCCACGAGCGACGCCAAGATAGCTTCATGATCTATCTTTTGGCCTTCGTCGTCGAAGTCAGGGATACCGGAGGTCACCGTGTTGATATCGGCATTTTTTAGTGTGCCTTGACCATTGACAGCGCCATCCTTGCGGTGGCCCGTGCACACGAAGCTCAAGGGCTCGGCGCAGGATATCCGAGAACTTCGTCACAGAATCCGCCACCTTGATGTTAATCTGGAGAGGCTTGGATATCTCCTTGGTCTGCTGGATGGCGGTGTTGATAAATTTGCCGGCAAGGACCATGCATTCCTTTGGCAGAGGAGGCAACCGGGTTAAACCAATAGGAGCTGCAAATTTCCGACAAAGGAGCACATGAGTTCAATAACACAAAAAGTTTAGATTATCTAGCTTATAGAAGTCCAAGATGGAGAATCACTTACTGAAGATGCTAATCTCAGCTTGCTGGAGAGTCTTCGCCATGGAGTCTTGTTCTTGTCGGAGGATCCTGTACGCTTCAAGATGGCGCTGATTTTGCTCATCGACAGCTTTTTTCTGATCTTTCAGGATCGTGATTTCCTCCTTCAAGTGGTTCATCTTCTCACTGGCGGAGTCTTGCAGGGCTTTCATTCAGTCTTCATGCATCTTCAACATATCTTTTCTCTCCTGCTTAAGGATCTTGTTTTCGCTATCCAGCTGCTGAATGTGCTTGGATTGCTCAACGATATCTTTATCCTTGGAAATGGTTTCTGCAAGTCGGAGAAATTAAAGTACACAGTGAGTACTCAGAGAATGTTGGCACAAGACCAAGTCGGAATACGAAAAAGAAAGGAAAAATAGACGCTTGCTCTTGATGATTTGTTCCTTCAAGAAGGTAGTTTTACCCTTTTCGGCTTCCAAGTCCGCGCGCATCTTCTGGTACTTGTCGTTGGCCACGCCCCTCCGAGCATTCTCATTCTGTGGAAGAAGAAAGTTAAACGTTGTTCTATCTACTTGGAGCATCTAGCAGGAAAATTTCCACCTAGAAGCTGGGGGCTACAACGAAAGTTTTTAACTTAACAATATGCTTGGTCTTTCTTTAAGCATCTAGTCGGAACTGATTCAGTTTTCAACTAGAAGCTTGGGGGCTACAGTATAAAGTTTTAACTCAGTCATATGCTTAGTCTTTCTTTAAGCATCTAGTCGGAACTAATTCAGTTACAACTAGAAGCTTGGGGGCTACAGTATTGAAATTTACAAACACTGCGTATGCTACTCTGAAAGCATCTAGTCGGAATAATTCATTCAAACTATATGCTTGGGGGCTACAGTGAGAAGTTTTATAGCTTAGTCACTCTTAGAGCATTCAGATGCAAAGACCTATGGTTTTCCGTCTAAATCCTCGGGGGCTACAGTGCAATACTCATATGAAATGCAAAAGGCAGATAAAACTTACAAGTGCGAGATGATCTTGAGGTTTGTAGCACTCTCAGCAAGCAACTTTCAAAAGGACAAATTGTTTCCTTGCAAGATTTCTGCTTGCCGGAGAAGCTCCTCAAGATCGCATGTTGGAGATGTCGGCACTGCACCAGGAACCAGAGCGGTGCTACCCGGCGTAAGTACTGGGTAGACAATCTTCGGAAACTCTATGGTATTCTTGGGTGCAAAGGCGCCGCATTCGACAGACGTACCACCTTCCACCACCGCATTATCGCTACCGATGGCATCCTTAGCCGGAGCTTCAGCCATTTGGTTTGCGTCACTTTCCTGTGTCACCTGTTCACCGACAACAGCAAGCTCTATGGAGTCACCTGAGTCCACTTCCATGGCGGAAGGGCTAGATGCTTCCTTGGCTTGAGAGCTTGTCGGAGCGGACAAAGGTTGGACGCTAGGAGTGACAGGGGCAATGGTGGGAGATGCGTGGGGAGAAACGTCACGATGCAACATATCCTTAATGTTTCTAGAAGCCCCCAAAGTTTTGGAGGTCTTCTGCAAACTGGTAGTGGATTTCTTCCTGAAACGTACAAAAAGTATAAGTACAGGAATGTCGGAGAGAAATAATCTTACACAAGAGGGGGTGCTTTGGCAAAATGGATCCCAGTAACCTTTATTTTCTCCGCCTCCAGGGCGGCGGTAGTCTTCTTGGAGGCTCCACCCTTCGTCTTCTTCTTCTTGCCTCCGTCGGCAGCGTCAGAGGTGGAGCTCTTCCGCTTTCGCGCCAACGGGACCTCGTCGTCGGACACGACCGTGACTTCCTTCATCTTTGGATCGTAGATTTGGACATCCATTCTATCCTCCTATAGATCGCTGAGTTGTTAAGTGAAAACCCACAGTGTTAGATGAGATGCTAATGGCTAGACGGAAGAACTTGTTGGAGATATGCCCTAGAGGCAATAATAAATATAGTTATTATTATATCTTTGTGTTTATGATAAATGTTTGCATTCATGCTATAATAGTATTAACAAGGAAACCATTAATACTTGTGTGAATTGTAAACTTAATTTGAAGTCCCTAGTATAGCCTCTATACTTCACTAGCTTGTTGGTTGATTGATGATGTGGTTTCTTTGTCATGAACATTGAGATGTTATCAACAACAAGATCATATCGTTAGGAGAATGATATGGTGGACATACTCCTATAGATAAGCGTAGCATAAAGATCAAGTCATTTCAATAGTTCAATTGCTATATGCTTTCTGATACATAGTAACCTAATTCCTTCGACCATGAGATCATGCATATCACCTTTACTGGATGGATGCTTTGATGTCATCAAACACCACACCGTAACAGGGTGGCTATAAAGGTGGTATTGAGTGTTCGGAAAGTATTGGTTGAAACACATGGATCAAGAGTGGGATTTGTCCATCCACATGACGGATAGATATTCTCTGGGCCCTCTCGGTGAAATGTCATCCAATTAGCTTGCAAGCATGTGACTGGGTCACAAGGGATCACATATCACGGGAACGAGAAAAGAGTACTTATCAGTAACGAGGTTGAACTAGGTATGCAGAGATACCGAAGATCATAACCTCGGATAAGTAACATATCGTGAGACAAAGGGAAATTGGTATCGTATGTAAGTGGTTCATTCGATCGCAAAGTAATCGTAGAAATATGTGGGAGCCATATGAATTTCCAGATTCCTCTATTGGTTATTGTTCGGAGAAGTGTCTCGATCATGTCTGCATAATTCACGAACCGTAGGGAGACACACTTAAGGATTCGACGTTGTTTGAGTAGTTATGGTATTATGAGAAAGAGACCGAATGTTGTTCGGAGTCTCGGATGGGATCCGGGATATCACGAGGTGATCCGGAATGGTCCGGAGAATAAGATTCATATAAGGAAAGTCCCGTTTCGGAGTTCGGGAATGATTCCGGTGTTTTCATCGGGAACATTCTAGAAGGTCCCGGAATGTCCGGCACTCCGGGAGGGAAGGGGTACATGAATGTGTCATTGCATGTTGGAATGATTGCATCATGTACTAAGTGTTCTCGCTGTCCGAAATAAAGGGTTAATTCAAATCCTAATTGAAAAAGTCAAACTGCCAGTTTTCGGTCAAACTGCCAGTTTTCGGAAAGAGGAGAAAGAGGAGGAGAGGTGGAGGCCGAGTTGGAGGAGGGTTCCTCCCCTTGGCCGGCGCACCTCCCAAGGCCGAGTTGGGGAGGAACTCCTCCCCTTGGCCGCCGGCCCTCCCACCTATAAAGGGAGGGGCAGGGCTCCCCTCTCTACACAACACTACTAGTTCCTACCCTCTAAACTAAACCCTAGATCTAAAACCCCGGTTTAGAGCTATTTTGGTTTAGAGCCTTCTAATTGGTTTAGAGCCCTCTAATTGGTGTGTCTAATTACTAGACCACTAATAGCCTCTCTCATAAGCTCCACCATACTCGCACCGGCTTAAGGCGAAGCCCTGCGGGATCTCCCCTCTACTTCCGGTACCACGCCGTTGTGCTGCCGGAATCGCGAGGAGAGTGCTACAACCTCCGCTGCCTGCTGGAACAAGGGAGAGGAAGGTCTTCGTCGAGTACCGAACGTGTGACCGACTGCGGGGGCGCTGCTGGAACGTGGCGCCGGAAGGATCGTCTACACGATCTTGAGATCGGAAAGAGTACGACTACATCACCCACGAGAATCTGCTCTCGTTAAACACTTTGGAATCTTCGAGGGTGAGTTATTCCATCGACTCGTTGCTACAATCTAGTAGATAGATCTTGGCTTGTTTGTTTGTATGCGATAGAAAATTTTTGTTTTCCATGCTACGAACCCCTACAGTGGTATCAGAGCCGTGTCTATATGTAGATCTGTTGCACGAGTAGAACACAATGGTCATTGTGGGCGTTGATGCTTTTATTGTAGATTGCTTTTTGTGTACTTTGCATCTTGCGGTATGTTGGGATGAAGCGGCCCGGGCTAACCTTACATGACATCGTTCATGAGACTTGCTCCACGCTTAACATGCAACTTGTATTGCATAAGTGGCTTTGCGGGTGCCTGTTTCTCCTAGCATAGTAAAGATCCAATTTACAACGGGTAATCAACAATGCTAGTATCAATGTTGTGGTTCTTGTTCGTAGGTTAGAACGACACTTATGGAAAGCCCCAAACCACGTAAAATATGCAAAGAAAGTAGAAGCGTCTAACTTTGTTTTGCAGGGGTGTGCAGTGATGTGATATGGCCATGATTGTGATTATATTTGATGTATGCAATGTTCCTTATTGTAAGTTGGCAACCGGCAGGAGCCATATGGTTGTCTTTAATTTCTGTTAAGACCTGCGTGTCTATTCAAAATAGTTGTAATAGTTGAAGCTGGTGGACGACAACCATGAAGAAGCGTCATTGACCTTGATGCTATGCCGGTGATGATGGAGATCATATTCGTGCTTGAAGATGGAGATCGGAAGCACAAAGAAGAAAGGCCATATCATATCACATATTATGAATTGCATGTGATGTTAATCCTTTATGCATCTTGTATTGCTTAGTAGACGACGGTAGCATTATAAGATGATCCCTCATGCACATAAATTTCAAGTTCTGAAGTGTTCACCCTTAGTATGCACCGTTGCCAAAGCTTGTTGCTTCGAAGCACCACGTGATGATCGGGTGTCTTTGATTCCGCGGGTGAATACAACGTAAGCAAGCCAGATTTGCTTATGCGGTAACTAAGGTTTGATCTTGACGAGCCTAGCATGTACAGACATGGCCTCAGGAACACGGATCGCCGAAAGGCAAAGCATGAATCATATAGTAGATATGATGAACATGATGATTGTTCGCCATTAAAACTATATCGGCTCTCGTGATGATCGGTGTTGATATAGTAGTTTTGGTTCGTGTGATCACTAAAACAATGTGAGGGATGTTGTTTTGAGTGGGAGTTCACCTAGTTTAATTTCATTAATTAATTTGAGCTCAATTTGTCATAAACTTAGTCTAAACTATTGCAAATATGTTGTAGATCAATGGCAGCCCCTACCATCAATTTTAATGCGTTCCTAGAGAAAGAAAAGTTGAAAAACAATGGAAGCAACTTCGCGGATTGGTTCCGCAATTTGAGGATTGTCCTCACAGCTGGTAATTTGACCTATGTGCTGGATGCACCGCTAGGTGACCCACCTGCAGCTGATGCTACCGATGAAGTAAAGAATGTTTACCTCGCTCGGAAGAATCAGTACTCCATAGTTCAGTGTGCTATCTTGTATGGTTTAGAATCGGAGCTTCAGAAAAGGTTTGAAGAGTCAGATCCATATGATATTGTCGAGGATCTCAAATTAATTTTTGAGACTCATGCGGCAATTGAAAGTTATGAAGCTTCTGAAAAGTTCTTTAACTGCAAGATGGAAGAGGGTAGCTCCGTCAGTGAGCATGTGCTTAAGATGTCTGGGCACGCAAATAAACTTCAAAGTTTGGGTATAGTGATTCCTAATACTTTGGGAGTTTACCGCATCCTCCAATCACTACCACCAAGTTACAAGAACTTTGTGATGAACTACAACATGCAGAACATGAACAAAGAGTTGCCAGAACTATTTGCTATGTTAAAATCTGCAGAAGTGGAGATCAAGAAAGAGCACCAAGTGTTGATGGTCAATAAGACCACCAAATTCAAGAAAGGCAAGTCTAAGCAAAAGGGACACTTCAAGAAGGGTGGTAAGAAAGTTACCATGCCAACGAAGAAGACCAAGGCTGGACCTAAGCCTGAAACTGAGTGCTTTTACTGCAAGGGAGAAGGTCACTGGAAGCGGAATTGCCCAAAGTACTTGGCGGATTTGAAGAACGGCAACATCAAGAAGAAAGGTATATTTGATATACATGTTATTGATGTGTATCTCACTAGTATTCGTAGTAGTGCCTGGGTATTTGATACTGGTTCGGTTGCTCATATTTGTAACTCGAAACAGGAGCTGCAGAATAAACGGAAGCTAGCGAAGAACGAGGTGTCGATGCGTGTGGGAAACGGATCAAAGGTTGATGTGATCGCGGTCGGCACGCTACCTCTTCATCTACCATCGGGATTAGTTTTATACTTAAATAATTGTTATTTGGTGCCTGCGTTGAGCATGAACATTATATCGGGATCTTGTTTATTGCGAGACGGTTACTTGTTTAAATCAGAGAATAATGGTTGTTCGATTTATATGAGTAATATGTTTTACGCACATGCACCTTTGATAGATGGTCTATTCTTATTGAATCTCGATAGTAGAAATACACATCTTAATAACATTGAAGCTAAACGTTTGAAATCAAGCGATAATTCGACCTATATGTGGCACTGTCGTCTTGGTCACATTGGAGTGAAACGTATGAAGAAACTCCATTCCGATGGACTTCTTGAATCACTTGATTTTGAATCACTTGAAAGATGCGAAGCATGTCTGATGGGTAAAATGACTAAGACTCCATTTTCTGGTATAATGGAGCGAGCTACGGACTTATTGGAAATCATACATACCGATGTGTGTGGTCCAATGAGTGTAGCATCGCGCGGTGGTTATCGTTATGTTCTTACCTTCACGGATGATTTGAGTAGATATGGGTATATCTATTTCATGAAACATAAGTCCGAAACTTTCGAGAAGTTTAAGGAGTTTCAAAGTGAGGTAGAGAATCAACGTAACAAGAAGATTAAATTTCTACGTTCTGATCGTGGAGGTGAATATCTAAGTTACGAGTTTGGCGAGCATTTAAAGAAGTGCGGAATACTTTCACAATTGACACCGCCGGGAACACCACAGCGTAATGGTGTGTCCGAACGTCGTAATCGAACTCTCTTAGATATGGTTCGTTCTATGATGTCACTTACAGATTTACCGCTATCATTTTGGGGTTATGCATTAGAAACAGCCGCATTCACTTTAAATAGGGCACCATCTAAATCCGTTGAAACGACACCGTATGAATTATGGTTTGGGAAGAAACCTAAATTGTCGTTCCTTAAAGTTTGGGGATGCGAAGCCTATGTAAAGAAGTTACAGCCGGACAAGCTTGAACCCAAAGCGGAAAAATACGTCTTCATAGGATACCCAAAGGAAACTATTGGGTATACCTTCTATCATAGATCCGGAGGCAAAATCTTCGTTGCCAAGAATGGATCCTTTCTAGAGAAGGAATTTCTCTCGAAAGAAGTGACTGGAAGGAAAGTAGAACTCGACGAGGTTGTCGAACCTTCTCTCGAAATTGCGAGTAGCGCAGCACCGGAAGAAGTTCCTGTGGTGCCTGCACCAATAAGAGAGGAAGCTAATGATGATGATCATGAAACTTCGGTTGAAGTTGCTACAGAGCCTCGGAGGTCAACGAGAACTCGTACCACTCCAGATTGGTATGATTCCGTTATGAATGTCATGTTGGTGGACAACACCGATGACCCCGAGACATATGAGGAAGCGATGATGAGCCCAGATTCCAATAAATGGCAAGAAGCCATGAAATCCGAGATTGGATCCATGTACGAAAACCAAGTATGGACTTTGGTGGACTTACCGGATGGCCGGAAGGCTGTCGAGAACAAATGGATTTTCAAGAAGAAAACAGATGCTGATGGTAATGTTACTGTCTATAAAGCTCGACTTGTCGCAAAAGGGTTTCGACAAATTCAAGGAGTTGACTACGATGAGACTTTCTCACCAGTAGCGAAGCTAAAGTCTGTGAGGATTATGTTAGCAATCGCTGCATATTATGATTATGAGATATGGCAGATGGATGTCAAAACAGCATTCCTCAATGGAGACATTGATGAAGAGTTGTATATGATGCAACCCAAAGGTTTTGTCGATCCTAAAGATGCTAACAAGGTATGCAAGCTTCAACGGTCCATCTATGGATTGAAGCAAGCATCCCGAAGTTGGAATCAACGTTTTGATAAGGTAATCAAAAGTTTTGGTTTTATACAAACTTATGGAGAAGCTTGTATTTACAAGAAAATGAGTGGGAGCTCTGTAGCATTCTTAATACTGTATGTGGATGACATATTGTTGATTGGGAATGATGTAGACCTTCTTAATAGTGTCAAGGAATATTTGAATAATAGTTTTTCAATGAAGGATCTTGGCGAAGCAGCTTACATATTAGGCATAAAGATTTATAGAGATAGATCGAAACGCCAAATATCATTGTCACAAAGTACATATTTGGACAAAGTTCTAAAGAGGTTTGGAATGGAAGATAGCAAGAAAGGGTTCTTGCCCATGTTGCCCAATACGACCTTGAGTAAAACTCAAAGTCCGACATCGGCAGAAGATAGAGAAAGGATGAGTAAGACTCCCTATGCCTCAGCCATAGGATCTCTAATGTATGCCATGCTATGTACTAGACCCGACATTGCATATGCTGTTAGTTTAACTAGCAGATATCAAAGTGATCCAGGAGTGGATCATTGGACAGCGGTCAAAAACATCCTTAAGTACTTGAGAAGAACTAAGGATATGGTTCTTTCTTATGGAGGTGATGAACAGCTCGTTGTTAATGGTTACACCGATGCTAGTTGGAACACTGATCCGGATGATTCTAAATCACAATCTGGATACGTATTTATTTTGAATGGTGCAGCAGTTAGCTGGAGGAGTGCAAAGCAAAGCGTTGTGGCGAGATCTTCAACTGAATCGGAATACATGGCTGCTTCGGAGGCTTCACAAGAAGCGATATGGATGAAAGAGTTCATTACAGAGCTGGGTGTGGTTCCTAGTGCGCTGGACCCAATGTCTATCTACTGTGATAACATGGGCGCCATAGCCAATGCGCAAGAACCAAGGTCACACAAGAAGCTGAAGCATATCAAGCTACGTTTTCACGCTATTCGAGAACATATCCAGGATGGGGATATAAAGATTTGCAAAGTACACACAGATCTGAATGTGGCGGATCCGTTGACTAAACCTCTCCCGAGGGCAAAACATGACCAACACCAAACTGCCATGGGTGTTCGGTATATTACCATGTAATCTAGATTAGATGACTCTAGTGCAAGTGGGAGACTGTTGGAGATATGCCCTAGAGGCAATAATAAATATAGTTATTATTATATCTTTGTGTTTATGATAAATGTTTGCATTCATGCTATAATAGTATTAACAAGGAAACCATTAATACTTGTGTGAATTGTAAACTTAATTTGAAGTCCCTAGTATAGCCTCTATACTTCACTAGCTTGTTGGTTGATTGATGATGTGGTTTCTTTGTCATGAACATTGAGATGTTATCAACAACAAGATCATATCGTTAGGAGAATGATATGGTGGACATACTCCTATAGATAAGCGTAGCATAAAGATCAAGTCATTTCAATAGTTCAATTGCTATATGCTTTCTGATACATAGTAACCTAATTCCTTCGACCATGAGATCATGCATATCACCTTTACTGGATGGATGCTTTGATGTCATCAAACACCACACCGTAACAGGGTGGCTATAAAGGTGGTATTGAGTGTTCGGAAAGTATTGGTTGAAACACATGGATCAAGAGTGGGATTTGTCCATCCACATGACGGATAGATATTCTCTGGGCCCTCTCGGTGAAATGTCATCCAATTAGCTTGCAAGCATGTGACTGGGTCACAAGGGATCACATATCACGGGAACGAGAAAAGAGTACTTATCAGTAACGAGGTTGAACTAGGTATGCAGAGATACCGAAGATCATAACCTCGGATAAGTAACATATCGTGAGACAAAGGGAAATTGGTATCGTATGTAAGTGGTTCATTCGATCGCAAAGTAATCGTAGAAATATGTGGGAGCCATATGAATTTCCAGATTCCTCTATTGGTTATTGTTCGGAGAAGTGTCTCGATCATGTCTGCATAATTCACGAACCGTAGGGAGACACACTTAAGGATTCGACGTTGTTTGAGTAGTTATGGTATTATGAGAAAGAGACCGAATGTTGTTCGGAGTCTCGGATGGGATCCGGGATATCACGAGGTGATCCGGAATGGTCCGGAGAATAAGATTCATATAAGGAAAGTCCCGTTTCGGAGTTCGGGAATGATTCCGGTGTTTTCATCGGGAACATTCTAGAAGGTCCCGGAATGTCCGGCACTCCGGGAGGGAAGGGGTACATGAATGTGTCATTGCATGTTGGAATGATTGCATCATGTACTAAGTGTTCTCGCTGTCCGAAATAAAGGGTTAATTCAAATCCTAATTGAAAAAGTCAAACTGCCAGTTTTCGGTCAAACTGCCAGTTTTCGGAAAGAGGAGAAAGAGGAGGAGAGGTGGAGGCCGAGTTGGAGGAGGGTTCCTCCCCTTGGCCGGCGCACCTCCCAAGGCCGAGTTGGGGAGGAACTCCTCCCCTTGGCCGCCGGCCCTCCCACCTATAAAGGGAGGGGCAGGGCTCCCCTCTCTACACAACACTACTAGTTCCTACCCTCTAAACTAAACCCTAGATCTAAAACCCCGGTTTAGAGCTATTTTGGTTTAGAGCCTTCTAATTGGTTTAGAGCCCTCTAATTGGTGTGTCTAATTACTAGACCACTAATAGCCTCTCTCATAAGCTCCACCATACTCGCACCGGCTTAAGGCGAAGCCCTGCGGGATCTCCCCTCTACTTCCGGTACCACGCCGTTGTGCTGCCGGAATCGCGAGGAGAGTGCTACAACCTCCGCTGCCTGCTGGAACAAGGGAGAGGAAGGTCTTCGTCGAGTACCGAACGTGTGACCGACTGCGGGGGCGCTGCTGGAACGTGGCGCCGGAAGGATCGTCTACACGATCTTGAGATCGGAAAGAGTACGACTACATCACCCACGAGAATCTGCTCTCGTTAAACACTTTGGAATCTTCGAGGGTGAGTTATTCCATCGACTCGTTGCTACAATCTAGTAGATAGATCTTGGCTTGTTTGTTTGTATGCGATAGAAAATTTTTGTTTTCCATGCTACGAACCCCTACAGAACTGGAGTATATGTCATACACGGAAAATAAGCAGGTGCCTTTGGGCACTTTCTCTCTATGAACATGTCGTAGGTGATGGTGAAGCCATGCTTCTTACCCTTCACCTTGACGATGTCCTTGAGGCGGAGCTTGATGGAGTCGCTCGAGAAGTTGTCCTCGGAGATGCGGAGGCTATCCTTCCTTTCGTTTGTATACTCGTGCATCAACTTCAAGCGGTGCTGTAGAGGCTGGATCCGCCTGACGAACCAGTACATGGCTAGGTCCAATCCGGTCAGACCCGTCTCTATGAACCACTCTATCCGCCTTATAGCGCGGGAAGCGTCGATGTCGGAGGGAACGGAGGCCTGGGATCTCCATGTCGAGGCTTCGGCGGCTGCTCCATCGACGAAGTCCGGATACGTCACTTCTCGGCTAGCCAGAGGGATATCTGGGCCGTAGAAGTACTTATGCTGCTAGTTCTTGCAGGACTCGTGGCCGACGATGTCGGGGAAGCGCCGGCCAGGCCGGATCTTAAAACTAATGGTGCCACAATTCCTAAGATCGTCCTTGCCGGCTCCGGCTTCGCGCTTGACGGTGAAAAAGTATATAAAGAGATCTAGCCTAGGCCTAATCCCTAAGTAACCCTCACAAAGCGCCGCGTAGTTGCTAAGCGCGAGGATGCTATTGGGGGAGAGGTTCTGAGGCTGTACCGGTAATGATTGAGGACAGCTAGGAAGAAATTGGAGATGGGCAGGGAGATGTCGCGTACCAGTGGGGATTTGAGGTACACATTTTCTCCGGCTTGGGGAGAAGGAGTGACCTCGCCGGCCGGCGCAGCCCGCCAGGCGAGCCCCTCCGTCGCAGGGAGGTAGCCCTCGATAATTAGCTCCTTGATGTCGCGGTCCGTGATATCCGATCCGCGCTAGTCGCCCTTGTGGGTATCGTACTCCTCCTCTAGCAGCTCCAGCGCCACTGAGTTATGGTCGCCGCCGGTGGTTTCGACCACCGCGTATTTGGGAATAACTAGGCCCTCAGGGGCCATGATGACGTTGCTCGCCGGCTTCGCCGCGGCATCGCCTGATGCCGCCATGGAAGGGGTGGAACTGCTGCTGGCCATTGGAGGGATTACGGTGGTGACTGGGAAGGTCGAGGATTTAGGGTTTTTCGCACAGTGCGTGGAGAGCTCGAGGAGGAGCTCGCTAGAGGACGATGCAGAGGAGAATGAGGTGAAAAGTTAAATTTCCACCGCTGTTATAATTTATAACCTCCGGCATCAAGATTCATGCGGAATGATTGAATGGTTGATGCGTGGGCGACGTGTGCGGGCGCGTGCGCGGAAATTTTGCCACGTTACCAACCGTCGCCGCCAACAGTTCCTATCGCTCGCGCGGGAAAATCGGACATGATTACGTTCTCTACATGTGTGAGTTACAAGGCGTTGCTGACCTATGTCTACGTCGCCCTAGCTGTCACTGGCAGATGAACCATCACATCGGAAGATTCCAGCATGGACAGATCCAGTCCAGCTACGGAAGAGTACGGTAGAAGATTTAGCAATTCTCCGACTTACAAATTGAAGACGGAGATAACCTTGCAGGGTTCTTTGGAAGGACTACAAGATGTTGCTTGACGATTTGCCGACATCCATCTAGACGGAGCATTAAACGTGAAAAGGCAAGGCGGCGCAAGAACTCGGAGTTCTCCGGGGGCTACTATTGGGGATATGCTATATGGGTATCCTCATAGCATCTCCTCTATCCGGATAACCCGGGTGGCCCACAGTTGGTAGCATGGCCCATGGCCTGCTGGACGACCCAGTTAGATGGATCCAGAAGGGAGGCCCATGTCGGATAAAGGAAGGCTACGAAGGAGTCACTGACGTACCCGGAGCCTTGGAGTGCAAGACGCGCTAGACTAGTTGTAAGCGGTGTAGGACTCAGTAACCTGTCCGGCTAGGACTTTTCCCTGTAACCCTAGGACCTGGCGACTATATAAGTCGGGCCTATGGGATCCTTTAGGGCATCGATTAACTCATACCTCGCACAGCGAACCAATCCCTGTAACTTAGTGTATTACCCTTATAGTGATTTATAGCAGGAGTAGGATTCCGCCACCGTTGTGGGATCTAAACCTGGGTAAGCTGTGTTACCTCGTACCCGTCAACCGTCTGCCTTCCCCCACGTTCCTAAACACGCACTGTGAGGACCCCTCCATGGCGTACTCGTCGGCAATACCACGACACCCCTCGTAGCAGGAGATGCACGGACTCCAGCCGTGCAACAGGCGCAAAGGCGTCCACGACGTCGATGCCCTGCTGCTTCACATATCCCTTTTGGCGACGAGGCGAGGCGGGTGTTCGGCTGCATGATGTCTTCCATGGTGCGCGTGGTCATCGGGTGCGCCTCGCGGTGCGGCAGATGTGATGGCGGTGCGGCTTCAGCTTCGGGTGTCGGAGAGGCTAGCTCGGTGCGCAAGGATGACACTGTCGGTGACTTGTGCTCTGCGGGAGCTAGTGTCGATGGAGAGCTGATGCCGGCGAGTCCTGGCTTGCCACGTCAGGTGTAGCGGTATCCAGTGGAGTCGAGTCGAGTGCACGTAGCAGTCCAGCAAGAACGTCGTGCTCACATGGTTGTCCTGGCCTACACAAAGTTCTTTGTGTTGTGTGTGTGGTGCACTCTGTCTTTGGTATGAGCAAAGTTTATGAATTAAGGGCAACGTCTATTTTTCTGCTACCTCCACATACTTGCATGCATAACAGTTAGGCACAGTTAGCTATTGACAATTTCAAAGAAAGTTTTGATAAAGCTTTTTAGTTGTACTCAAGGAATGACTTACTGCGGATGTAGTTTGCATAATTTAGCGTTTCGTCTGTTATGACTAGCAGTATTGCATGCGCTGCACGGGTGGTTCCCCTTCTTCTTCTTCTTTTTTTGTTCATCGTATGATAGTGGTCTGCCATTTTTACTCATGCGTGGATTAGCACCGTCAACTCCAACTCGTTTGTTTTTCTTAGGCGCGCCTTTGGATTTAACTTTTAGTGGATCACCAACTTGAGGTGTTTTTCCCTTGCTGCTTTGTGCATCTGCATCGAAGTAGCTTGTTTGAATATTGCTGAGCCCCTTTGTCCTTTGCATTATTCGATCCATGAGTTCCTCGTATTCATGACGAGACTGTTCATCATGGCATAACACTACGATAACTTCTTGAGATCGTACATTCAAGTCAGAAAAAATTGTCCTCTCGGTTGCACTTGATCATCCATATCCGAACATATCGCTCTCGCACTTCGCAGACAATCCAAATCTTGCATTCTTTGAGAAGCGCCGAAGGACACAACAAGTTGGTATTTTTTTCTAGTCGCAGGTGATCCATTATATAGAGGATGTGCTTGCAAGGTAGCCCCTTCCTAGCCATTCTTCTGCAGGAGCACTTTATAGTTTCCTCACTGTTAGGCGTGTAGGTCACGTCAAACTGCATAGTAGCTTTATTTGCCCATATCAGAGTGTACTTATTATCACTGGAATCACCTTGCGCACATTCATCAATCTTGAGTCCATCAATTCCTTTCAGCTCCGATTGCAAGATATAGAAGTTTGCTGCAGTGAATACTTTCGCAGCAGCAGATTCAATATCTTTGTATTTAGTAATCGGCAAAGTTAATGTATGTGAGTCCTCGCAGTCCTGTCGTGCATCTTCCTGACGGATACGGTTAATGGTGTTCTCGTAGTGCACGATCAAATCCACCAGTGTCATTTTAGATTCAAGGTGAAGGTGTAGGCACGAGTTCAAACTCTCGCTCCTCTGATTGGTTTTCATTCTGAGAAAAAAGCCATTGGCTAGATACGCGGCAGCCCACCATATCTTCTTCTTATACATTCTACTCACCCACCCTTTGGTTAGCTTCGTCTGCCATTTCTTAATATAGGCGCTCCATCTCTGCTCAAAGACCTCTTCTGAGGTGCTGTAGTATATCAATGACCTGAATTCATTCAGAGAATTGTGATTGAGGTGTTTTTTCATATTCTTTTCAACGTGCCACGTACATACATGGTGCCACACATCCTTGAAGACAATGACAATGTCTTTCATCATTGAACCGTATGCATCAGTGATAACCCCTTTTGGCTTCTTTTGACACATAGCTTTCAAAAATGTTTGAAGCAGCCATACATATGTTTCTGTTTTCTTGTTGGAGACAATTGCGCATGCGAAAACAGTAGTTCTGCGGTGATGGTTCAACCCCACGAAAGGAATGAATGGAATTCCATACCGATTCATTTTGTACATACTGTCGAACACTAGCACATCACTGAAATCCTCATAGTCCCGACGTGACTAAGAGTCACACCAAAACATGCTTTTCAAATTACCTCCATCATCTAGTTGGTAATCGAAAATGAATTCAGGATCACGGTCCTTCCTGTTCTGCATAATTCAGATGGCTGTGTTAGCGTCACCTGATGCAATGAGCTTCCTCTTCTCCCGGGAACACATGTTGTAAAGATCCTTCGAGACGAACCCAACCTTGCTCCACCTTCCACTTTGCTGATAAAGGTTTTCATTATCTCGAACTTTCGCATCCCAGTTGCTGTCAGTGACATGATTTCAGCTTTTTGATAAGACTTGATCTTCCGATGGGACCGAAGAAACGGGACTTCATCGGGTCTAGCTAGCACATGGTTGTGCTCGTCCTTAAATTGTAGAACTTTCTAATTCCCCATGGATTTGTTATACGACACGCTGAGATAGGCTCGACAGTCGCATTGAGACAGAGCTTGTGGCCTATTCTTACGGTTCTCCATGTGCACATACTTTTCCTCGCGTTCCCCTTCCCTGGAATAGAGAAACCGCCTGTATATAATAACTCCTTCCGTATTTTGCTTCACCCTCTGTTTCCTTATGCTGAAACCATGTTCTCTGGCGTATGCGTTGTAGTAAGCGAATGCTGCCGCTTCATTAGTGAAGGTCATCTCCTTTACAATCCGATGTCTGTCACGCTTATCATGAGCATGCTGAAAATCCTACTCTGGCATCACTGGATGTTGTTTGTGCTCATGCTGTGAACTGTCTGTAATCTACACAATTAGAAGCAAAGAAATGTAAGTGGTGGTCATATGGTTGATCCTATATATGCCTTATCATACAACAATAAGCAACTTAGATCACTCTTGAATTCAGATTTTGATCCTTCAGGTTCTTGTGATTCTTCTGCCGTCTCTTCATCCCAGGTTTCTAAGTCCGAATCCCCAAAATAATCATGGTCACTATCAGAGAATAGTACAACCTGCAGCATTGTAGCACAAAGTCATATAACATGGCTATTCAATTCTTATAAAAACAATGTAGCACTAGACATACATCACTAATGCTTTCCAAGATCGATTCTTTCCGATGGCGATCCTTGTTTCCACAACTGATGTCCATCTGCACAATTTAAAAAGTATGTGTATAAATTTGCATGCTCTAGGTGTGCAAATTAAAAAATAAAAAATAAACTTCACTTGACCTTATCATCCTCGGATTCGTTTTCTTCAAAGAGGTCGTTCTCAGTAAGCTCATCTTCAAATAAAAACATATCTCCATCATCCGAACTTGAATCACCGTTGTGCGTAGGGATGCTCTCATTGTCACTCCCAGTTGGCATAGAGTTCTCCATCTGTTCAAGCAAAGAAAACCAAAAACTCTAATCTAATCAGTGATGTATATGTGGAGGACTCGTAGATGCAAAGATGAACCCTAAGCCGCTATGCTAAAGGTGATGGAAAGAATGTGGGTTAGAGAGGAAGCTACTCACATCTTCCGATCACCGATGGCCAGATGGGACACGGGACTGGTTTTGTTGGAGATATGCCCTAGAGGCAATAATAAATGTAGCTATTATTATATCTTTGTGTTTATGATAAATGTTTACATTCATGCTATAATAGTATTAACAAGGAAACATTAATACTTGTGTGATTTGTAAACTTAATTTGAAGTCCCTTGTATAGCCTCTATATTTCACTAGCTTGTTGGTTGATAAATGATTGTGGTTTACCTATCATGAACATTGAGATGTTATCAACAACAAGATCATATCATTAGGAGAATGATATGGTGGACATACTCCTATAGATAAGCGTAGCATAAAGATCAAGTCATTTCAATAGTTCAATTGCTATATGCTTTCTGATACATAGTAACCTAATTCCTTCGACCATGAGATCATGCATATCACCTTTACCGGATGGATGCTTTGATGACATCAAACACCACACCATAACTGGGTGGCTATAAAGGTGGCATTGAGTGTTCGGAAAGTATTGGTTGAGACACATGGATCAAGAGTGGGATTTGTCCATCCATATGACGGATAGATATTCTCTGGGCCCTCTTGGTGAAATGTCATCCAATTAGCTTGCAAGCATGTGACTGGCTCACAAGGGATCACATATCACGGGAACGAGAAAAGAGTACTTATCAGTAACGAGGTTGAACTAGGTATGCAGAGATACCGACGATCATAACCTCGGATAAGTAACATATCGTGAGACAAAGGGAAATTGGTGTCGTATGTAAGTGGTTCATTCGATCGCTAAGTAATCGTAGAAGTATGTGGGAGCCATATGAATTTCCAGATTCCTCTATTGGTTATTGTTCAGAGAAGTGTCTCGATCATGTCCGCATAATTCACGAACCGTAGGGAGACACACTTAAGGATTCGACGTTGTTTTGAGTAGTTATGGTATTATGAGAAAGAGACCGAATGTTGTTCGGAGTCTCGGATGGGATCCGGGATATCACGAGGTGATCCGGAATGGTCCGGAGAATAAGATTCATATAAGGAAAGTCCCGTTTCGGAGTTCGGAAATGATTCCGGTGAATGTTCTAGAAGGTTCCGGAATGTCCGGCACTCCGGGAGGGGGGAGGGGTACATGAATGTGTCATTACATATTGGAATGATTGCATCATGTACTAAGTGTTCTTGCTGTTCCAAATAAAGGATTAAATTGAATCCTAAAACAGAAAAGTCAAATGTCCAGTTTGAAAGTCAAACGGCTAAAACAAGAAACTGTGGGAAACAAGCAAGAGGAGTTGGGAACCGACTTTGGGGAGGAGTCTCCTCCCCAAGCCGGCGCGCCAACCAAGGCCGACTTGGGGAGGGACTCCCCTCCCCTTGGCCACCCTCCACCCATAAAAGGAGGGGCAGGGCCTCCTCCTCTAGACACACAAGTTCCTATCCTCTAATCTCCGGTTTAGAGCCGTTTTGGTTTAGAGCTTCTAATTGCCCTAGCCTTCGGTTTAGAGCCTTCTAATTGGTGTGTCTAATCCCTAGACCACTAATAGCCCTCTCTCATACTCCACCATACTCGCTCCGGCTTAAGGCGAAGCCCTGCGGGATCTCCCCTCTACTTCCGGTACCACGCCGTTGTGCTGCCGGAATCACGAGGAGAGTGCTACAACCTCCGCTGCCTGCTGGAACAAGGGAGAGGAAGGTCTTCGTCGAGTACCGAACGTGTGACCGACTGCGGGAGCGCTGCCGGAACGCAGCGCCGGAAGGATCGTCTACACGATCTTGAGATCGGGAAGAGTACGACTACATCACCCACGAGAATCCGCTCTCGTTAAACACTTTGGAATCTTCGAGGGTAAGTTATTCCATCGACTCGTTGCTACAATCTAGTAGATAGATCTTGGCTTGTTTGTTTGTATGCGATAGAAAAATTTTGTTTTCCATCCTACGAACCCCTATAGTGGTATCAGAGCCGTGTCTATATGTAGATCTGTTGCACGAGTAGAACACAATGGTCATTGTGGGCGTTGATGCTTTTATTGTCGATTACTTCTTGTGTACTTTGCATCTTGCGGTATGTTGGGATGAAGCGGCCCGGGCTAACCTTACATGACATCGTTCATGAGACTTGCTCCACGCTTGACATGCAACTTGTATTGCATAAGTGGCTTTGCGGGTGCCTGTTTCTCCTAGCATAGTTAAGATCCAATTTACAACGGGTGATCAACAATGCTAGTATCAATGTTGTGGTTCTTGTTCGTAAGTTAGAACGACACTTATTGAAAGCCCCAAACCACGTAAAATATGCAAAGAAAGTAGAGGCGTCTAACTTTGTTTTGCAGGGGTGTGCAGTGATGTGATATGGCCATGATTGTGATTATATTTGATGTATGCAATGTTCCTTATTGTAAGTTGGCAACCGGCAGGAGCCATATGGTTGTCTTTAATTTATGTTAAGACCCGCGTGTCTATTCAAAGTAGTTGTAATAGTTGAAGACGGTGGACGACAACCATGGAGAAGCGTCATTGACCTTGATGCAACGCCGGTGATGATGGAGATCATGTTCGTGCTTGAAGATGGAGATCGGAAGCACAAAGAAGAAAGGCCATATCATATCACATATATATTGAATTGCATGTGATGTTAATCCTTTATGCATCTTGTATTGCTTAGTAGACGACGGTAGTATTATAAGATGATCCCTCATGCACATCAATTTCAAGTCATAAAGTGTTCACCCTTAGTTAGCACTGTTGCTAAAGCTTGTTGTTTCGAAGCACCACGTGATGATCGGGTGTGTTAGATTCTGCAAGTGTATACAACGTGAGCAAGCCAGATTTGCTCATGCGGAAACTAAGGTTTGATCTTGACGAGCCTAGCATGTACAGACATGGTATCGGAACACGGATCACCGAAAGGTAAAGCATGAATCATATAGTAGATATGATGAACATGTCGATTGTTCGCCATTGAAACTATGTCAACTCTCATGATGATCGGTGTTGATATGGTGGATTTGGTTCGTGTGATCACTAAAACAATGTGAGGGATATTGTTTTGAGTGGGAGTTCACCTAGTTTAATTTCATTATTAATTTGAACTCAATTTGTCATAAACTTAGTCTAAACTATTGCAAATATGTTGTAGATCAATGGCAGCCCCTACCATCAATTTTAATGCGTTCCTAGAGAAAGAAAAGTTGAAAAACAATGGAAGCAACTTCGCGGATTGGTTCCGCAATTTGAGGATTGTCCTCACAGCTGGTAATTTGACCTATGTGCTGGATGCACCGCTGGGTGACCCACCTGCAGATGATGCTCCCGATGAAGTAAAGAATGTTTACCTCGCTCGGAAGAATCAGTACTCCATAGTTCAGTGTGCTATCTTGTATGGTTTGGAATCGGAGCTTCAGAAAAGGTTTGAGGACTCAGACCCATATGATATTGTCGAGGATCTCAAATTGATTTTTGAGACTCATGCGGCAATTGAAAGCTATGAGGCTTCTGAAAAGTTCTTTAACTGCAAGATGGAAGAGGGCAGCTCCGTCAGTGAGCATGTGCTTAAGATGTCTGGGCACGCAAACAAACTTCAAAGCTTGGGTATAGTGATTCCTAATGCTTTGGGGATTTACCGTGCCCTCCAATCACTACCACCAAGTTACAAGAACTTTGTGATGAACTACAACATGCAGAACATGAACAAGACGTTGCCAGAACTCTTTGCCATGTTGAAATCTGCAGAAGTGGAGATCAAGAAAGAGCACCAAGTGTTGTTGGTCAATAATACCACCAAATTCAAGAAAGGCAAGTCTAAGCAAAAGGGACACTTCAAGAAGGGTGGTAAGAAAGTTACCACGCCGGCGAAGAAGACCAAGGCTGGACCTAAGCCTGATACTGAGTGCTTTTACTGCAAGGGAGAAGGTCACTGGAAGCGGAATTGCCCAAAGTACTTGGCGGATTTGAAGAACGGCAACATCAAGAAGAAAGGTATAACTGATATACATGTTATTGATGTGTATCTCACTAGTACTCGTAGTAGTGCCTGGGTATTTGATATTGGTTCGGTTGCTCATATTTGTAACTCGAAACAGGTGCTGCAGAATAAACGGAAGCTAGCGAAGAACGAGGTGACGATGCGCGTGGGAAACAGATCAAAGGTTGATGTGATCGCGGTCAGCACGCTACCCCTTCATCTACCATCGGGATTAGTTTTATACTTAAATAATTGTTATTTGGTGCCTGCGTTGAGCATGAACATTATATCGGGATCTTGTTTATTGCGAGACGGTTACTTATTTAAGTCCGAGAATAATGGTTGTTCGATTTATATGAGTAATATGTTTTACGCACATGCACCTTTGATAGATGGTCTATTCTTATTGAATCTCGATAGTGGAAATACACATATCAACAACATTGAGGCTAAACGTTTGAAATCAAGCGATAATTCGACCTATATGTGGCACTGTCGTCTTGGTCACATTGGAGTGAAGCGTATGAAGAAACTCCATTCCGATGGACTTCTTGAATCACTTGATTTTGAATCACTTGAAAGATGCGAAGCATGTCTGATGGGAAAAATGACTAAGACTCCATTTTCTGGGATGATGGAGCGAGCTACGGACTTATTGGAAATCATACATACCGATGTGTGTGGTCCAATGAGTGTAGCATCGCGCGGTGGTTATCGTTATGTTCTTACCTTCACGGATGACTTGAGTAGATATGGGTATATCTATTTCATGAAACATAAGTCCGAAACTTTCGAGAAGTTTAAGGAGTTTCAAAGTGAGGTAGAGAATCAACGTAACAAGAAGATTAAATTTCTACGTTCTGATCGTGGAGGTGAATATCTAAGTTACGAGTTTGGCAAGCATTTGAAGAAATGCGGAATACTTTCACAATTGACACCGCCGGGAACACCACAGCGTAATGGTGTGTCCGAACGTCGTAATCGAACTCTCTTAGATATGGTTCGTTCTATGATGTCACTTACAGATTTACCGCTATCATTTTGGGGTTATGCATTAGAAACAGCCGCATTCACTTTAAATAGGGCACCGTCTAAATCCGTTGAAACGACACCGTATGAATTATGGTTTGGGAAGAAACCTAAATTGTCGTTCCTTAAAGTTTGGGGATGCGAAGCCTATGTAAAGAAGTTACAGCCGGACAAGCTTGAACCCAAAGCGGAAAAATGCGTCTTCATAGGATACCCGAAGGAAACTATTGGGTATACCTTCTATCATAGATCCGAAGGCAAAGTCTTCGTTGCCAAGAATGGATCCTTTCTAGAGAAGGAATTTCTCTCGAAAGAAGTGACTGGAAGGAAAGTAGAACTCGACGAGGTTGTCGAACCTTCTCTCGAAATTGCGAGTAGCGCAGCACCGGAAGAAGTTCCTGTGGTGCCTGCACCAATAAGAGAGGGAGCTAATGATGGTGATCATGAAACTTCGGTTGAAGTTGCTACAGAGCCTCGGAGGTCAACGAGAACTCGTACCACTCCAGATTGGTATGATCCCGTTATGAGTGTCATGTTGGTGGATAACACCGATGACTCCGAGACATATGAGGAAGCGATGATGAGCCCAGATTCCAATAAATGGCAAGAAGCCATGAAATCCGAGATTGGAACCATGTACGAAAACCAAGTATGTACTTTGGTGGACTTACCGGATGGCCGTAAGGCTGTCGAGAACAAATAGATTTTCAAGAAGAAAACAGATGTTGATGGTAATGTTACTGTCTATAAAGCTCGACTTGTCGCAAAAGGGTTTCGACAAATTCAAAGAGTTGACTACGATGAGACTTTCTCACCGGTAGCAAAGCTAAAGTCTGTGAGGATTATGTTAGCAATCGCTGCATATTATGTGTTATCGCCATATTTTGGCCAAAGGAGGAGTTGGGCCGTGGTCAAGATGGGCTTAGAAGATACGTATATGCAACATGTTGTTGAATCGGCCTCGTGTGTTGATTTGGGCTAAATTGCCCGTGTATCTTATATTGTAATAGATTCCGTTTAGATTTAGGTAAGAGATAGAGTTGTAGAGTTATTCCAAAGACAGAAAGTCTCCGGACTATAAATATGTACCTAAGGTTATCGAGAAAAGGAGGACAATCACGTTCACAACAAACACAATCTCGGCGCATCGCCACCCCTTGTTTCTAGGGTTTTTCTTGGGTAAGTGCCATGCTGCCTAGATCGCATCTTGCGATCTAGGCAGTATCTACTTATGCGTTATCTAGTGTTGCTCGTACTGAAGCCTTGTTGATGGCGAGTAACACTATTATCATAGATTTGTTTGGATTAGCATCAGTACTTTTCCCTATGATTGTTTAGTTATGCTACCTCTAGCTATCTCGCCGCCTTTGCACCTTTTCCTGGGTGTAAGGGTGGCATCTTGCTTGATCTTTATTTAAGCTGATTTGATCTGTTATAGTTGTGCCTTGTTCTCCAAGGTTTAGTTTGATATCCTCATGATCAGGCCTTGCAAACGGGTTGAATGATCCAGTAGTATGTAAGATATGGTTTATCAATCCAAGAGGGGGTGTTCCGGGAATTGACGTTACGTTGGTTTTTAGGCCTTCTCTAGGATTAGTTTTCTATTATCTTTTGTATCTGCCAGGCTCAATTACGTGTAGGACGTTCCAGTCATGTGGTGAAAACATTAAACTGTCGTAGATCGATTTAACTTGTTTTGATGAAGCAAAACCCATGTTATAATGGATCTAATGCAGAACCATGGGATAATCGGCTCTGGGAGCCGATTCACAAGGAAACCTGGGAGCCGGTCACGGCTCGAATTTTACGTATACTTGTTTGCCATGCAGGAAACCAATCGAAGCAATCCTTCACCTTCCTGACCAGGTATAGGTCAGGTGGCACGCCCTCGAACCAAGCCAGGACGTGTGCCGGAGTTTTGCGGGCCGTTGCCCGAGGGACCAGGGCCCACCAGCAGTCCTGGGAGCCTCCCGGCTCTTCGTGTTGCCCGTCGCTGCTCGCCGGTGGGTTTTGGTAGGCAACACATTCTGGCACGCCCGGTGGGACACTTAAACAACGTCTACATCAACATCCGACGCTGCGATGGACAACAGACCGGTCACGTACGATGAGCTGCCTGAGGAGCACAAGGCGAAGTATGATGACGTCAAAGCTCTCTTCGAAGCCGATCTCATCGGCTCTTTTGAGAGGACTCGTAAGCATGGCATCAGGTGGAAAGGGTTCTCACCCGAGGGTGCTCTTGATGAGGTGGATCTGTCTGTTCCTTCAGAGGAGCGCACCAGAGCTCTGCGCCAGGAAGTCAACTACATGGTGGCTCATTCTCTTCACCGCCATTCTGAGAGCTTGGTAAACGCTTTCGAGCGGATCGCAGTTCGCGTAGTTCAGGAGATCGCGAAACATCAGTACTCTCCGTCGGGGCCTACTCTGGGGACTCACCAGGGAGAAAGACCACTCCAGGCCAGGCCACCGCTGCCATTCACACTTGCAGCTCCAGAGCCACCAGGGGCACCGGCGTACGTCGTCTACAAGGTCGGAGGCGACCGTGGCGATTGCCAATTCCTGTGTGAACCACCTAAAGAAATCCCACATGGATACGTGTGCACCTACGTGCCAGACTGCAACAGCTTGACGCGCACGAACCAGGTTGTAACCGCAGGGAGTGCCGGGGCAGGAGTTTCTGGAGCAGGGGCTTCGGGAGCGGGTGTTTCTGGAGCAGGAATCTCTGGGATGGACGCCGACAAACAGGCGTGGCTAGCCAAGTATGCCACTGGAACGAGTCACGAGAATCTAGCCCCTGCAGCCCAAACAACGGAGCAAATCCGTACCATCTTGAGAGACCAGTTCGGCTTCGTGCCGAAGAGAAGGATAATCGGCTATTCAAAGCCGTACCCCAACGAGTTTGATCTGATCCCGCTGCCACCCAAGTATCGGCTCCCTGAGTTCTCGAGATTTAGCGGGTCAGAAGGGTCGAGCTCGATCGAGCACGTGAGCCGATACCTGGCACAGTTAGGCATGATATCAGCATCAGATTAGTTGCGCGTAAGGTTCTTTGCGCAATGTTTGACAGGACCAGCTTTTGGGTGGTACACCTCGCTACCACCTGATTCGATCCAGACCTGGAAGCAACTGGAAGAGCAGTTCCACATTCAGTACCATTCAGAAGCCACCGAGGCTGGCATTGCAGACCTGGCACAGGTGCGGCAAAAGCGAGGAGAAACGGTAGCCGAGTACATCCAACGCTTCAGGACTGTCAAGAACCGATGTTACTCAGCTCGTTTAACTGAGAAGGAAGCAGTCGAGCTGGCAGCGTTGGGTCTCGCAACACCCATCAAAGATCTGGCTTTCCAAGTGGAGTACAACTCGTTGGCGCACATGTCCCAGAAGCTGACGATGTATGAGCAGCGCCACCCTGAGTTGTACCAGGACAAGTTCAAACGTCCGATAGGCCTGGTCGATACAGAAGAAGAAGACCCCGCGCAAGACCAGGAGGTGGCCGTGGCTGAATGGGCTCGGGGGGCAGATCCCGTAACCTGCAAATGGGTGAAACAGCAAGGGCCTGCAAAAGGGTTCGACTTCGATGTGAGCAAAGCTGAGCAAATATTCGATTTACTGCTGAAAGAAAAGCAGCTGAAGTTACCTGAAGGCCACAAAATCCCTACGGCTCAAGAGATGAACGGAAGACCGTACTGCAAGTGGCATCACTCGTTCACCCACACCACCAATGACTGCAAAGAGCTACGTCGCCAGATCCAAACAGCGATAGAGCAGGGCCGCCTCATCCTGGGGCAATTCGCCATGAAAGTAGACACCAACCCGTTCCCCGGCGTCAACATGGTAGAACACAGCCACTCCACGAGGCGCCAGTTGGACTTCTCGTTCGATGTCAACATGGCAAGAACAGGGTACCACCATGGCACGTACAGGGAGGAAGGCGGTCGCTCTCACGGCAGAGTAAGAGAGGAGGCTGGTCCACGCGACCGGCCCAGCTACGACAACAGGCGGTACTTAACTGAGGAACAAGTGAAAAGTGTGCGATATCAGAAACCACATTCCACGCATCTCCTTAATAAGTATGAGCGTCAGTATGACCAACGTCGCCGACGCGACGGAGAAGATGAAGGATATGAGCACCTCGCTAGGGGACCGTCAAAAGAAAAAGAAGGCGCAGACAAGCATTGGGATTGTCCGTTCTTCAAGTATTGCTGGGACGCGGGAATGAGACGATTGCCTACGATCGATAACTGCCCGGAATGCGGACAGCAGAAGGAGGACACGGAGCCGGTGTCAGTGTTTAAGCGCCTAGGGCCTCTCCAACCTCAGAGCCGACGCAGGGAGTCGTCTCGAGCACAAGGTCTCAAGGAGCCCATGGATGACAAAGAGAAAGACAGGTATCACCGTCCAAGGTGGTGTCCCGACGGACTCAGACACACCCAAAAGCGTAGAGTGCAGCGGCTGCGTAACTTGGAGGAAGCCGAAGCGCAGTATCTCCATGCTCTAAAGAAAGCATGGCCCGACCTGGCCGTTAAGATTAGGCAGACCTTGGAAACGTAAGATCACCCGAAAAAGAAAGAATGGCGCCCCAAACCGGTAAAAGCCGATGCAAAGACATCGGCTGGCACAAACATGGTATTCATACTTCCGTCAGAGTTCTGCGCGCCAAGAACCAACGAGCTACCAGTGGCACAGTTCGACTGCGGCCCACGGCCAGTTATCTTTGAGAAGCCACGTGAAAAGGGTTACAAACATCTGAAAGCACTGTACCTACGAGGTTATATCAATGGGCAACCTGTCAGCAAGATGTTAGTGGACACCGGAGCGGCAGTCAACATAATGCCATACTCCATGCTATGGCGTTTGGGACGCTCCACTACAGATCTGATCAAAACCAACGTCACTTTAAGCGACTTCAACGGACAGACTTCAGAAACGCAAGGCGTACTGAACGTGGACCTGACCGTGGGCAGAAAAACCATCCCTACGTCATTCTTCGTCGTGGACAGCAAAAGCACCTACGCTGTCTTGCTAGGTAGAGATTGGATCCATGCCAACTGCTGCATTCCATCCACGATGCACCAGTGCCTAATACAGTGGGATGGAGATGAGGTGGAGGTCATTCATGCAGACGATTCCGTCGAGGTCTCCATTGCTGGCATGAACGTCTGGGAAGCAGAAGACCAAGAGCCGATCTCTGGAATCAGTCTAGACGGCTGTGAACGCATTGAGGCTACAAAAAACGGGGTGAGGCTGGTCTTATCCACCGGCCTGACAGAGTAGCAAAGTCCACGACGGTACATGGTACGGCCGATCCCTGCGATCGGCCACAAAAAACAAAAAGCAGCAACCTTGCGACGAGCAGATCGTGCAGTCGTAGTAGGGAGATTCCCAGCCATTGTAAAACCACAAGGTGTAAACCGTCCTTGACTAATACAATCAAAAAGGGGGCCGATTCAGGCAATCGGCCCAAGTTATTTTTGTTAACCTCACCTACTGTTTGCCCTGTGCTTAGCATCGATTTGACAGGTGACGGAAAGCTAGGGTATGGATTTACATCTGCTGATGAACTAGAAGAGATTGACATCGGTCCTGGGGATAAGCCAAGACCAACATTTATCAGCAAGAAGTTGGATCCGAATCTGCGGGGTCCGATGATAGCTTTGTTGAAAGAATATCCAGATTGCTTTGCCTGGGATTATACAGAGATGCCCGGGCTAGACAGGAGCATCATCGAGCATCGACTCCCACTTAAAAAGGGTTTTCGGCCGTTCCAGCAGCGAGCACGACAGATGAAGGCCGAAATTTTGAAAGAAGTCAAGAAGGAGATCGAGAAAATGTTGGCAGCCGATTTAATCAGGCCATGCAGGTATGCTGAGTGGATTTCTAGTATCGTACCTGTAGAGAAAAAGGATGGCCGCTGGCGTGTTGCCATAGATTTTCGGGATCTCAATAGAGCTACTCCGAAAGATGAATATCCGATGCCAGTAGCAGAGACGTTAATCAACGCAGCTGCCGGTCATAAAATCTTGAGCTTCATGGATGGCAATGCCGGTTACAATCAAATTTTTATGGCTCCGGAAGATATACACAAGACTGCATTCAGAGTCCCAGGTTCGGTGGGGTTGTTTGAATATGTAGTCATGACGTTTGGACTGAAGAACGCCGGCGCCACATACCAAAGAGCCATGAATTACATCTTCCATGACCTGATCGGCAAGCTGGTGGAAATTTATATCGATGACGTAGTGGTCAAGTCAGCCTCAGTACAAGGACACTTGGATGATCTGCGACACGTCCTGGACCGAACAAGAAAATTCGGGCTACGGATGAATCCAAAGAAGTGTGCCTTCGGTGTGACGGCCGGTCAGTTCTTGGGCTTCTTGGTCCATGAACGAGGAATTGAGATCGGCCTGAAAAGTCAGGAGGCAGTGCGAACAATGAAGCCACCTACCACGAACAAAGAACTGCAGTCTCTCATCGGCAAGATCAACTTCGTCAGAAGATTCATCTCCAATCTGTCAGGAAGGATAGAGCCGTTCATGGGACTTGTAAAGATTAAATCTGATGAGGAGTTCAGCTGGGGGGCAGAACAACAACGAGCCTTCGACGAGATCAAAGAATATCTGACGAAGCCGCCAGTATTGGTTCCACCCCAGTCGGATAGGCCATTCTACATTTACTTATCAGTAGCGGACACGTCCATCGCCTCAGTGGTGGTGCAAGTTTATGACGGGCTGGAGCGAGTGGTATTTTACATCAGCAGAAGGATGCTAGATGCAGAAACAAGGTACTCTGAGATCGACAAATTGTGCCTCTGCCTGTTTTTCACCTGCACCAAGCTGCGCCACATTTTGCTATCAGCAGAGATTGTCATCGTCTGCAAATCAGACGTTATAAAGCACATGCTGTCGGCTCCTATGTTGAAAGGCCGACTGGGCAAATGGATGTTTGCATTATCGGAGTTTGACATCCGGTATCAACCCGCGAAAGCAGTTAAGGGGCAGGCATTGGCCGACCTTATCGCTGAAAGGATCAACACCAATATAGCAGCACTGTCTATACGAGCGTGGGCTATGTTCTTCGACGGATCGGTTTGTGACGATGGGTGCGGCATCGGCATGCTACTCGTGTCACCCCGGGGGGCAACATTTTCCTTCTCCATCAGATTATCAGCCCCTCGCACCAACAACGTCGCTGAGTATGAGGCGATACGCAAGGGAATGGAGTTGCTCATCGAAGCTGGAGCGAAAGCAGTGGAAATTTTTGGAGACTCCAAGCTGGTGATTTCTCAACTCACGGAGGAATACAAGTGTGAGAGCGAGTCGCTATTCCCATTATGGATGCAATGCCATGAGCTGATGGCACAGTTCCGATACATAAACTTCACCTGGATCCCACGATCACAGAATACCGAGGCCAATGATCTTGCACAAATGGCTTCAGGCTACAAGGACGTGGCAGAGGGAGCCGATGTTCAGGTGCAATTCCTGGACGCAGACGACCAGAGAGCCGATATCTTCAATTACTTGAAGGATTCGGCTCGGGGGGCACCTAAACGGATAAGATACAAGGCCATGAAGTATGTGCTCATTGGGGACGACATGTTTTACAGGACTCTAGAGGGGTTATTGCTCAAATGTCTGGGGACAGCTGAGGCCAATCGGCTCCTACACGAGGTACACGAAGGCGCTTGTGGAACTCACCAATCGGCTCACAAGATGAAGTGGTTGATCAGGCGATCAGGGTTTTATTGGCCCACCATGCTCGAGGACTGTTTTAAGTACTACAAAGGGTGTCAAGCATGTCAGAGATTTGGAAAAATTCAGATGGTACCCGCGTCAGCAATGAACCCCATCATCAAGCCTTGGCCATTCCGAGGTTGGGGCATGGATATGATCGGCAAGATCAATCCTCCGTCAAGCAAAGGCCACATGTGGATTTTGGCCATCACGGATTATTTCACCAAGTGGGTGGAAGCCGTCCCTATGAAGTCAGTAAGTTCAAAGGATGTCGTCGATTTTGTGAAAGAACACGTCATTCATAGGTTTGGGATTCCCCAGACTATCACGACCGATGGAGGTTCGGTCTTCACTTCTCACGAGTTCAGAGAGTTCTGTGAGGACACAGGGATCAAGCTGATGCGATCATCTCTGTACTATGCTCAAGCAAATGGGCAAGCTGAAGCGTCCAACCAGAGCCTTATCAAGCTGATCAAGAGGAAAATCGATGAGAACCCTAGGCGTTGGCACGAGGTTTTATCAGAGGCTTTATGGGCTTACCGCATGTCATGTCATGGAGCGATAAAAACCTCGCCGTACCATCTAGTCTATGGACAAGAAGCCGTATTGCCTTGGGAAATTACGGCTGGATCGAGACGTGTCACTTTTCAGAACGATCTAACGACTGAAGAATATGCAGCCTTGATGAGTGACAGCATTGAAGATTTGACTGAGCTTAGGCTGTGGTCGCTTGAGAAAATCAAAGAGAACAAGGCCAAAGTAGCTCGTGCATACAACAAGAAGGTGAGGCCTAAGGAGTTCCATGTTGGCGATCTGGTATGGGAAGCGGTGTTGCCATTAGGGACTAAGGATGCAGCATATGGTAAATGGTCTCCAAATTGGCACGGGCCATACAGGGTAGATCAAGTTTTAAGAGGGAACGCGTACATGCTGGAGGAGCTGGATGGCGTGAAATTCCCAGTGGCTGTCAACGGTCAGCATCTCAAGAAATATTTCCCAAGCATGTGGGATGATGGACAGTGAGATATGGGGGCCGATACACGAAATCGGCCAATAAAAAACTTATTATTATATATTTCCCAAGCACGTGGGATGATGGACAGCGAGATATGGGGGCCGATACATGAAATCGGCCAATAGAAGTATACAGCCGATGCACAGTCATCGACTTTAGAGGTTCAAAACTGTTACAAGCAGATGCCAGTTTACATAAACGAGCTACTGAAGAAATGCCTCGAAGGCTTGGAGGGCGTCAGCACGGACACGGTCCACCTCGGCGATCTCGGCTTCGTCATCTTCATCCTTGCCCGTCATCAACTGCTTGTTCAGGGCACGTATTTCTGCCAGATCGGTCTTCAGTTCGGCTTTGAGGCTCTCTGCTTCATCTTGGGAACGGGCGATGGATGCTTCTTTGTCACAAATGAGTTGTTTTGTCACCCGGACCTTTTCTTCAAGATCTTCCAGCTCCTTTTTCAGAGATGCGAGCTCGGTGGTACTGACAGAGGTGTTAGTTTTGGCATCAAGGGACGCCTTTTTCTCATTGAGCTGCTGACATCTGTCGGCAATATTGGCCTTCAGCGGGAGTTGGGCACGACGCAGGTTGATCCTTTCACGAGCTAGCTTCACCCTTGACCCGAAGAAGGACAAAGTTACGACGGGCCAAAGCTTCACCTGCAATGCTACTGGGAGTTGGTCTTGGATTTCAGCAAGAACGCCCTTCACCTCTTCAGAACCCTCGATCAGCTCCTCGATCGGGGAAGACAGTAAGGCTCTAAGTCGTTGGAATTGAGGTAGAACAGCCCTGACTTGTGGTTCATCGGTGGCAACAGGGGGAGTTGGATCGATGGAGTCAGGATCAAAGGTCAGCAAGCCTGAAATGTCACCACCCTGGCAGCCCGAAAAGGCGTCAGTGTGCGTCCAATAGGGAAGAATAAAGCCGACAGAGGTTAACATACCTCTCCTAAGACCGAGGGGGTAGCAGACGGCGAGGCGATCGGTTTGTGTGTGGTTGCTGGGGGCGTTACCAAAGTGGTAGCCATTTCATCTGCATTTTCGGGGATTGCCAGGTCTGGTTTGGCTAAAGGCGTCGGCGCGGCCCCTACCTTCCCACCAGAAGCCTCAGTTGTCTGCATGAAAGGTGATTAACCGATGAAAATGATGGTGAACCAGCAGACAAAAGGGAGTAAGGGGCAAGAGCATAAAGGATGATGATTTTTCGGAACCTCTTGGCTCGATGAAGAAGCTTGTAGTCCTTTACGAGCTCTCTTGGGACCCGCAGCTGGCCCGGCCTCGACTGGTGCTCGGGGGGCAGCAGGTTCAGGAACCGACCTTTTCCTGGAAGCCGATGGTGGCACATCTGGCTGGCTCGGGGTGATGGTCCTCTCAGAATCCGTTGGGCTCGATTCTCCCTCATTGGGTTGTGTGTCCTCGTGGGATGTTTCTTCGACGGAAGCCTGCAAAAGAAGGAAGGCTGTTAGACACAAGCACATCTGCAAGAATGAAAAAATGAGAAGAATCGGCCAAGACATGGATCAGCCTACATGCGAGCTTTCTGGAGAAGGGCTCCGGTGTCTCAAGGTCTTCCTGGCAGCTACATTCCTCGTCGTCATTCTTATCTTAGTGGGAACTCGAGGGGCAGCTGATGTTGAAGTTCCTTGCTTCTTAGAAGCCGATTGAGGTGTTATCGGCTGTTTCTGCATTATTACCTTTTTCAAAGGCGGCGAGTTTTTGCAGAAAAGAACCACAGGAGCTGGCGGAAAGAACTCAAAAGGGGAGCCATCACTGTGTGTGGGTTCAGGGCCATCTTGTTGCTGCAAAGGGAGAAATTGGGTTAGTAAAAGAGTCATTTATGAGCTGCGTTAAGAAAATGTATAAGCAGTGGTACCTGTTCCACGGGGATGTCATAATCGGCATCAAGGTGTTTCAGCAACGGCCCCAGAGCTTTCCTGAAAGCGTGGGTTTTCCACATCGACCACTAGTCCTCGAAGCCATCAATTGATGAAGCGAAGGTGAGGTCATTTGGAATGGGGATGGTCAGAGCATCAAAGAAGGAGTAACACCTCTGACTGGTGAGAGGATCAGGCAGGTCGGCCCTGCACTCCGTAAGATGATGGAGAAAGAGATGGGGAGGTACTTGCCCAAGGCCAAATTGCCGGGCCACTATGACCGGCTGGTAGAATTCATACCCAGGCTTGATGATTCTGTTGGATGTACTCATACCAACTGGAAGGAAACAGGGTCAGATCACAATGGAAAAGAGTTGCCGGGTGCTGGTGTCATCGGCAAAGTTATCTAGCCTGAAGGAGAGTGGATTTTCGAAGTGTTCAGACTCTTCCATGTAAGGGAAGAAGGTAGGATTGTCCAGACCTTGAAAGAAAGTGCTGAACCGCTTGGCTGCTTCCTGAGGGGATAGTTTGCTACCTGGCAGCCTATACAAAGCTTGGCCATAACTAGTGCATCGGATCTGCTTCCCCTTGACATCTGGAAAGGTACAGCTCGCCAAAAGGGGGAAGTCTGGGATATGATTCTGAAAGTACAGCTGAGCCCATAGTTGAATGAACCACCAAGGACCACCTGTTTTGACTGCTATGCCTGAGAACAGCTTGACAGACATCAACTGAAGATATCGATAGACCTCTCCAAGGAACAGTTTGCCGATGCCAAGTTGAGTACCTTTGCCCAGTTCGTGGGCTAGGGAGAGATAGTTTTTGGTTGGAGCAAGGGAAGGGCCACAGAATATGAAATGCTCCAGCCAGAAGTTGAGAAAGGCTGTATGTTCTTTCTCTGAGACAGGGCCCTTTGTTTTCATATGGCGTTGGAGGTAGGCACCCCAGTTTGTGCAGTCTGTTTTAGAAGACAGTTTGTAGGGGACTTTGGTCAGTTTAAAAGCAGAGGGGCTGGGTGACGTGACATCCAGGCTGGTGATCATCACCACGTCTAACAGGGTTGGTGACGTAGGGCCATGACCGAACATAAAGCAGTTCAGAGCATCAGACCAGAAGTAGCCGATGGTTTTCAGAAGGTTCTCATGTTTCTCAAGAGGAGACAATGATAAATGCAAGGCATCGGCTATTCCCGTGGTTTCCCATTGGGATTGGTAAGCTCTAGCTACTCTACTGAACCAAGAGACCCAGTGTTCAGGGGGATTAGGCCAGGCTCGCAGACAGTCGGCCCAAGAGTTCAGATCTAGGTCTTGGCTTACGAAGGGGATTCTATTGGCTTCGCAAGAAATCAGATGAGCAGGGCTAGATTGTGTACGAGGGCCAAGACAGAGGGAGTTTGGGAGAGAAGGATGCGGCAGCAGAATGTCTGAAACCTAGAAAATTTAATGGTGGAATAAGGCATTAATTCAGGTGTTCGCCATTAAGTCTACCATCGTGTTCATACTGCGAGGAGTAGGTGTACCTTCAGACCGGAGACCTCTGGGTTGGTGTTGGACGATTCCGCCATCTAGTTCGCCGGCGGAGATGGATCTGTGCAGTTGGGGATCGAGGGTTTTTGTCGCTGTGAGCTCGATCTGGTCAGTGGGCGATTGAAGATCTAGGTCGCCTTTTTTGAAGAAGGTCGCAGGTTACCGTTTGAGACTGAAAAGCAGCCGCTTAGGTTTGCCTAAATATGCGACCAAGTTTTGACCTTGTCAACGTTTTGGGAAAAGCCGATGTCCATCGACTCTTTAAGTTTTGACTTAGTTAACGGAATGAGTGCGGTAAAAGCCGATACAGCGTTATCGGCTTCTGGAGCATCGACCTATTTTGGCTATCGGCAAAATTGGGATGAAAAAAAGCAATCTTCGAGAAACAGATTTTCATTCATTCATTCAAAAGCTGATTGCTTACAAAAGGGGTGATTGATTACAAAAGGGAGCTTACTACTACTACTACTACTATTACTACTGGTTCCTAATCTAGAGGCCGAGGTCGTCGTCGCTGTCGTCGCCGTCGTCCTGTTCGCTGTCCTCAGCACTGCTGCCGGCGTCGTCTTCGCTGCTGCTGCTGAAGATGCCAGCGGGGGCTTCCTCATCCTCGTCGTCGTCTTCGGTGTCCTCGCTGGACCCGGCGCGGAAGTACCTCACCGGCTGGTACTCGTCGGAGGAGTTGTCCTCCTCCGCTTCCTCCTCCTCGTCGGAGGAGTCGACGCCGTCCCAGGACATGGCGTCGTCGGTGCTGTCCGCCTCCAGTTCCCCATCAGCGAGGAACTGCAGATCTTCCTCGCCGTCAGTCAAGGACACGTCGTCCTCTGACCAAGCGGCGAAGTCCCAATCCCTCTCGTCCCACCATTGTGGGGCGAGAGTGTGGTACGCCGCCATCGGCGGGTGTTCTGGCGTCGGCTCTCGGTCGCTCATTGAGTTGGAGGCTTGGGAGGACAGGCCAGATGAACCGGAGGAGGCCATGGCGGAGAAAGAGGGTTTTTTCGGCGGAGGAGGAGGAAGGGTTTTTTTGTGGCTACTGGAGGAAGATGGGGACTGCGAACTGTTTAGGTGAATTTAAATAAGGGGAGTAGTATGAAGAGGTTCAATGCTATAGCAGTTTCCCAGAAAGCACTGCCGAAATTGTCAGATCATGCACTGCGAAGAAGTTGAGGAGACAGGGCATCATGATGAAGGGGTAGCGTGACGATTCTGTTCTGCAACGCATTCTGACGACGCGTAACCCGATACAGAAAAAAAAGAGGAGAAGGGAAAAAACGGAGTGGTTTTGGAATTATTATTACCAAAACCAGGGGGGCATGTGTTATCGCCATATTTTGGCCAAAGGAGGAGTTGGGCCGTGGTCAAGATGGGCTTAGAAGATACGTATATGCAACGTGTTGTTGAATCGGCCTCGTGTGTTGATTTGGGCTAAATTGCCCGTGTATCTTATATTGTAATAGATTCCGTTTAGATTTAGGTAAGAGATAGAGTTGTAAGTTATTCCAAAGACAGAAAGTCTCCGGACTATAAATATGTACCTAAGGTTATCGAGAAAAGGAGGACAATCACGTTCACAACAAACACAATCTCGGCGCATCGCCACCCCTTGTTTCTAGGGTTTTTCTCGGGTAAGTGCCATGCTGCCTAGATCGCATCTTGCGATCTAGGCAGTATCTACTTATGCGTTATCTAGTGTTGCTCGTACTGAAGCCTTGTTGATGGCGAGTAACACTATTATCATAGATTTGTTTGGATTAGCATCAGTACTTTTCCCTATGATTGTTTAGTTATGCTACCTCTAGCTATCTCGCCGCCTTTGCACCTTTTCCCGGGTGTAAGGGTGGCATCTTGCTTGATCTTTATTTAAGCTGATTTGATCTGTTATAGTTGTGCCTTGTTCTCCAAGGTTTAGTTTGATATCCTCATGATCAGGCCTTGCAAACGGGTTGAATGATCCAGTAGTATGTAAGATATGGTTTATCAATCCAAGAGGGGGTGTTCCGGGAATTGACGTTACGTTGGTTTTTAGGCCTTCTCTAGGATTAGTTTTCTATTATCTTTTGTATCTGCCAGGCTCAATTACGTGTAGGACGTTCCAGTCATGTGGTGAAAACATTAAACTGTCGTAGATCGATTTAACTTGTTTTGATGAAGCAAAACCCATGTTATAATGGATCTAATGCAGAACCATGGGATAATCGGCTCTGGGAGCCGATTCACAGGGAAACCTGGGAGCCGGTCACGGCTCGAATTTTACGTATACTTGTTTGCCATGCAGGAAACCAATCGAAGCAATCCTTCACCTTCCTGACCAGGTATAGGTCAGGTGGCACGCCCTCGAACCAAGCCAGGACGTGTGCCGGAGTTTTGCGGGCCGTTGCCCGAGGGACCAGGGCCCACCAGCAGTCCTGGGAGCCTCCCGGCTCTTCGTGTTGCCCGTCGCTGCTCGCCGGTGGGTTTTGGTAGGCAACATATGATTATGAGATATGGCAGATGGATGTCAAAACAGCATTCCTCAATGGAGATATTGATGAAGAGTTGTATATGATGCAACCCAAAGGTTTTGTCGATCCTAAAGATGCTAACAAGGAATGCAAACTTCAACGGTCCATTTATGGATTGAAGCAAGCATCCCGAAGTTGGAATCAACGTTTTGATAAGGTAATCAAAAGTTTTGGTTTTATACAAACTTATGGAGAAGCTTGTATTTACAAGAAAGTGAGTGGTAGCTCTGTAGCATTCTTAATACTATATGTGGATGACATATTGTTGATTGGGAATGATGTAGACCTTCTTAATAGTGTCAAAGAATATTTGAATAATAGTTTTTCAATGAAGGATCTTGGCGAAGCAGCTTACATATTAGGCATAAAGATTTATAGAGATAGATCGAAACGCCAAATATCATTGTCACAGAGTACATATTTGGACAAAGTTCTAAAGAGGTTTGGAATGGAAGAAAGCAAGAAAGGGTTCTTGCCCATGTTGCCCAATACGATCTTGAGTAAAACTCAAAGTCCGACATCGGCAGAAGATAGAGAAAGGATGAGTAAGACTCCCTATGCATCAGCCATAGGATCTCTAATGTATGCCATGCTATGTACTAGACCCGACATCGCATATGCTGTTAGTTTAACTAGCAGATATCAAAGTGATCCAGGAGTGGATCATTGGACAGCGGTCAAAAACATCCTTAAGTACTTGAGAAGAACTAAGGATATGGTTCTTTCTTATGGAGGTGATGAACAGCTCGTTGTTAATGGTTACACCGATGCTAGTTGGAACACCGATCCGGATGATTCCAAATCACAATCTGGATACGTATTTATTTTGAATGGTGCAGCAGTTAGCTGGAGGAGTGCAAAGCAAAGCGTTGTGGCGAGATCTTCAACTGAATCGGAATACATGGCTGCTTCGGAGGCTTCACAAGAAGCGATATGGATGAAAGAGTTCATTACAGAGCTGGGTGTGGTTCCTAGTGCGCTGGACCCAATGTCTATCTACTGTGATAACATGGGCGCCATAGCCAATGCGCAAGAACCAAGGTCACACAAGAAGCTGAAGCATATCAAGCTACGTTTTCACGCTATTCGAGAACATATCCAGGATGGGGATATAAAGATTTGCAAAGTACACACAGATCTGAATGTGGCGGATCCGTTGACTAAACCTCTCCCGAGGGCAAAACATGACCAACACCAAACTGCCATGGGTGTTCGGTATATTACCATGTAATCTAGATTAGATGACTCTAGTGCAAGTGGGAGACTGTTGGAGATATGCCCTAGAGGCAATAATAAATGTAGCTATTATTATATCTTTGTGTTTATGATAAATGTTTATATTCATGCTATAATAGTATTAACAAGGAAACATTAATACTTGTGTGATTTGTAAACTTAATTTGAAGTCCCTAGTATAGCCTCTATACTTCACTAGCTTGTTGGTTGATAAATGATTGTGGTTTCCCTATCATGAACATTGAGATGTTATCAACAACAAGATCATATCATTAGGAGAATGATATGGTGGACATACTCCTATAGATAAGCGTAGCATAAAGATCAAGTCATTTCAATAGTTCAATTGCTACATGCTTTCTGATACATAGTAACCTAATTCCTTCGACCATCAGATCATGCATATCACCTTTACCGGATGGATGCTTTGATGACATCAAACACCACACTGTAATTGGGTGGCTATAAAGGTGGCATTGAGTGTTCGGAAAGTATTGGTTGAGACACATGGATCAAGAGTGGGATTTGTCCATCCATATGACGGATAGATATTCTCTAGGCCCTCTCGGTGAAATGTCATCCAATTAGCTTGCAAGCATGTGACTGGCTCACAAGGGATCACATATCACGGGAACGAGAAAAGAGTACTTATCAGTAACGAGGTTGAACTAGGTATGCAGAGATACCGACGATCATAACCTCGGATAAGTAACATATCGTGAGACAAAGGGAAATTGGTGTCGTATGTAAGTGGTTCATTCGATCGCTAAGTAATCGTAGAAGTATGTGGGAGCCATATGAATTTCCAGATTCCTCTATTGGTTATTGTTCGGAGAAGTGTCTCGATCATGTCCGCATAATTCACGAACCGTAGGGAGACACACTTAAGGATTCGACGTTGTTTTGAGTAGTTATGGTATTATGAGAAAGAGACCGAATGTTGTTCGGAGTCTCGGATGGGATCCGGGATATCACGAGGTGATCCGGAATGGTCCGGAGAATAAGATTCATATAAGGAAAGTCCCGTTTCAGAGTTCGGAAATGATTCCGGTGAATGTTCTAGAAGGTTCCGGAATGTCCGGCACTCCGGGAGGGGGGAGGGGTACATGAATGTGTCATTACATATTGGAATGATTGAATCATGTACTAAGTGTTCTTTCTGTTCCAAATAAAGGATTAAATTGAATCCTAAAACAGAAAAGTCAAATGTCCAGTTTGAAAGTCAAACGGCTAAAACAAGAAACTGTGGGAAACAAGCAAGAGGAGTTGGGAACCGACTTTGGGGAGGAGTCTCCTCCCCAAGCCGGCGCGCCAACCAAGGCCGACTTGGGGAGGGACTCCCCTCCCCTTGGCCGCACCCTCGACCCATAAAAGGAGGGGCAGGGCCTCCTCCTCTAGACACACAAGTTCCTATCCTCTAATCTCCGGTTTAGAGCCGTTTTGGTTTAGAGCTTCTAATTGCCCTAGCCTTCGGTTTAGAGCCTTCTAATTGGTGTGTCTAATCCCTAGACCACTAATAGCCCTCTCTCATACTCCACCATACTCGTTCCGGCTTAAGGCGAAGCCCTGCGGGATCTCCCCTCTACTTCCGGTACCACGCCGTTGTGCTGCCGGAATGACGAGGAGAGTGCTACAACCTCCGCTGCCTGCTGGAACAAGGGAGAGGAAGGTCTTCGTCGAGTACCGAACGTGTGACCGACTGCGGGAGCGCTGCCGGAACGCAGCGCCGGAAGGATCGTCTACACGATCTTGAGATCGGGAAGAGTACGACTACATCACCCACGAGAATCCGCTCTCGTTAAACACTTTGGAATCTTCGAGGGTAAGTTATTCCATCGACTCGTTGCTACAATCTAGTAGATAGATCTTGGCTTGTTTGTTTGTATACGGTAGAAATTTTTTGTTTTCCATGCTACGAACCCCTACAGGTTTATGTGGCCTGAGGATGAGAAGATCTGGCTGTCCTTTGATCTAGAGATGTAGGATTGGAACGGTTATCGTCGGCGTGGACGGACACGTTGCCACCGGAGCCGGGCAGATTCGCAGGTGGAGGATTAGATCTTGGTCGATGGCCAGAGTCGGGAAGGCTCGTGTGGTTGGAGGATTAGAAGGCTGGCCACCGAATTCACGTCGCCAATCCGGATCCTTTGCCGGCGCATGTCGTCGCCGGAGCTAGGAAGGATGATCGAAAATTTAGGGTTAGAGCGGTGTCTGTGGAAATGGTAGCCGCGATACTTTTTGTGATCAAACCTAGAGACCTAATAATGTTGTGGCAACGTGGCAATGGTTGACAACGTGGCAATGAATGTTCAAATATAATGGTGTGGCGACGTGGCAATGGTTGAGATCGTGGCAGTCAATAGTATGTATGCGGATACGTGGGAATACGGGCCTGGACTTGGGCTTCGGGGGCTACCCTCGCGCGCCCTGCTCTGAAAATGCACGGGGATAATTCTACCCTTACGAACTTTGAAACTTTCCAGAGCGAGGGGGCCTATGGGATCAAGCCTCAAACAGTATAATTTAAATGTTTTAAATGATATATTCAGAAATCTGAAGAAAAAATGCACAACACGCTGGGGGTTTTGGCCCAGCGCGCGCAAATTTGGGACTTTATCCCGGCCCAGGTTACCAGCCGGGACTAAAGGTCTAGCCCCAGCGTGCGAAATGAAACGCCTCCCCCCCTCTAGTCTCGGTGTGTGGCACTAGCCGGGACTAGAGACCCCCCCTTAAGTCCCGGCTGGTGCCACGCACCGGGACTAGAGGGGTATAAATGGGGGCTTCTCCCCCGGTGCGTTCCACGCACCGGGAGAAGTTGGAGGCCAGAACGACGACATCACCGCTAGGATGCCCGCCAATTTCTTCGACGAAGCCCGCGCCTCCCTCTCCCGTCCCGCCGAGCCTCCCTCTCTAGCACCGATAGCCGCCACCGCCGCGCCCCTGCCGCCGTGCCCGCTCGGCCGTGCACCGCCAGCCGCCAACTGCCAGTTCCCCTGCCGACCAAGACACCGTCGGCCGCCAGCGCCCCTGCCGACCAAACCCGCACCCGCGCCAGCGCCACTGCCACCGCCGGCCGCCAACTCCGGTGAGGGTTATAGGGTTAGGATTTTAATTATTTGTTAATTAATTTAGGATTTTGTTAATTATATTAGTGTATATATTTAGTTTAGGATTTTTTTATATTGGTGTATATATTTAGTTTAAGATTTTTTTTAGTTTAGGATTTTGTTAGTTTACGATTTTGTTAGGATTAATTAGGATTTGTTACTTTAGAATTTTTTAGTTTAGGATTTAGTTATAATAGTGTATATATTTAGTTTAGGATTTTGTTATATTAGTGTATATATTTAGGATTAATTAGGATTTGTTAGTTTAGAATTTTTTAGTTTAGGATTTTGTTATATTAGTGTATATATTTAGTTTAGGATTTTGTTATATCGACGCATGGAATTTGTTAATCTAGGATTTTTTTAGTTTAGATTTTTTTTAGTTTAGGATTTTGTTATATTAGTGTATAATTTAGGATTAATTAGGATTTGTTAGGGTATGAGATTTATAATATTGTAAGTTATGTTTATAATAGGGTTTAGGGTGGTGGTTCTCGCGGGAAGCCGCTTAGTGTTAGGGTTTAGAGTGGTGGTTTTCGTGGGTTTACGGTGGTGACCGGAGTTAGGGTTAGGGTGGTGGTTCTCTCGAGAAGCCGCTCAGTCGCCCGCCTCTCCCGCGGCCACCATCACCGGCCACCGCCACCGCACCTCCGGGTTTAGGGTTTAGGTTTTATTTGTTAAGTTCAAATAAATATTGTGTGCATTTTTCAGGAACTATGGATCCACCTAGTCCAATCCGCAGAGACCTAGATTCGGAACACTTCCTCGAGCTTATGATTCACGATGCCGATGAGGGATCTCCCTCGAGGTATATGAACTCATCCGGTGAGGGAGAGGAGACCAACAGACAAGAGGAACAACCCCATGCACGCGTAACACAGACCGACGAGGTATATATATATGATGTCTGATGATCGTCACTAGATGTACCTAGTTGTATATATATTATGTTGACGAATGTTTCTTCTCTTAGGCCTCTACATTGAGCAAGAAAACCAAGCGCGACCCAGCCAAAAAGTTGCCCCAGGGTACTGTTTAAGAAATTACAGAGGTTTCAGGAGACGGCAAACCATTGGAACCAAAGAAAACAAAACAAATATTTGTACAACAATGCGGAGTTGTTGCCAGAGATCGCACCCCGATCATTGTTCAAGAGTGGAATAAGCCCATAGAGGCGTAATGAAGTGATGTGTATATCGATGATAGGTTCAAAGAGGAACTTTTTAATGACCTCATGGCACATTTCAACCTACCAGAATGTGACACTGAGGACGAGATGGCTGAATGAGAAAGAAAGTCAAGCAGTTTGCACTGAAGAATATGGCCGAACTATTCAAGAACTGGAAGAAGTCGTTATGGCAACAGTATCAGAAGGGCAAGAAAACTCTATTATTCGAAGGCTATCTAGCGAAGCAGCAGCCTTACTGGGATGCATTTGTGCAGTATAGGGGGTCAGGAGTTGCGGAGGAAAAGTCTGAAAAAACAAGATAAATGCTGCGAAGAAGAAATATCACCATAACATGGGGCCAGAGGGCTACGCGGCTTCCATGCCTAAGTGGGATGCAAAAGAGAAAGAGCTTCATGATAAAGGGATCATTCCAGAACCAATTCGCGAAGAATGGGATTTGAGGGCAAGAAATTGGTTCCTTGGGCATGGGAGTACATATGACAAACTTACAGGGGACCTTGTTTGCAATGACGGGATAAAGGTACCCAGGAGTACATGGATAAAAGTGGTGAAAGATATTAAAGATGGAATAAAACATTTTCATCCCGATAGAGAGAAATACTTGCTGACCTTGGTCCTCGGGAATCGCGAATATATAGGACGAGTTCGAGGCCTTGACGGGAGTTTCACGTGGGAGAGTGGGTTTCCTAAGGACCAAGGTACCTATAGAAGCCGAGCAAGAGGAAAGCAGCAACAGGAGGAGGAGGCAGACAAGTTCAACTAGTTGCTGGCAAGACTTGACAAGCAGCAGCATCAGATCGACGAACTTAGAGGAATAGCGCGCTTGCAAGATCCTCCACTTGATATTACCGCCAACCCATCTCAGCGGAGAAGCAGTGTCACTGAATCGGATGTCCCGTCTAATGATGCATCCTATACATATGGCGGTCTCGGCTACCCCGTGGATGGAATTAAGGAGCAGATACCTTGTGAGCTCCATAATAAATTGAAGAACGTATCTGTGAAGGTGGTGGTCGGATCGGCTTTGCCTTATCTGCCTGACGCATGTTGGCATGGCAGTGAGATTCCACCTGGCTATGCTAAAGTCGGGGTGGATCAAATTGTGAAGGAGTGGGAGTCAATGGAGCTTGACATCCCTGGACCTGAAGGTGAGATCACACTCCGAGAAGTACTTGGTGGGATCATTCTCTGGGACAAGAACAACATACGGTTTCCAGGCTCGGCCCCAAGGATAACACTACCGCCTCCGAGTCATCGCAGGTCTCCTTCACCTCCACCTCCATCACCTTCAAGAAGCCCACCCCATGATGACTACGACCACCACATCCTGAGTCCTTCTCGATATCCGCCGCAGGCTCAACAGTCTTTGCCGCCCGCAAAGGACAATAAGCGGAAGCGTGCTCCGTCAGTGAGTACTAAAGGACGTGGCAGCCCAAAACGGAAAATGTCGCCCTCCCAACAGTGCCTCATCAGAATCTTCCCATCAGACCTTACGATCGTACTGATGCGGAAACTGCAGCGATAGCAAAGGCCAAAGTGGCGGCGCATTTTGAGAAGAAGAAACCCGAAACCGCTCCGGTATACACCGAGAAGCAAAAGGCATATGCAATTGATTTTCTGAACACAAAATCGCAATATGAGTTGCACCATAAGCCAGATGACTATCTATGCACACTTCAGAAAGAAGTGGCGAAGAGAAATTCAAGCAAATCAAGTGCAAGCGGGACCAAAACTGCAATCAGTAAAAAATCAGACGTCCCCCTTCTAGGACAGCAGGCCAAACAAACGATCGCACCCCTCAAGTTGTTTTCAGATAACGTTCCCCTTCTCGCACAACAGCCACTAGATATTGTTGGAGATATGCCCTAGAGGCAATAATAAATGTAGTTATTATTATATCTTTGTGTTTATGATAAATGTTTACTTTCATACTATAATAGTATTAACAAGGAAACATTAATACTTGTGTGATTTGTAAACTAAAATAGAGTCCCTAGTAAAGCCTCTTTATAATACTAGCTTGTTGGTTAATAAATGATTGTGGTTTCCCTATCATGAACATTGAGATGTTATTAACAACAAGATCATATCGTTAGGAGAATGATATGGTGGACATACTCCTATAGATAAGCGTAGCATAAAGATCAAGTCATTTTAATAGTTCAATTGCTATATGCTTTCTGATACATAGTAACCTAATTCCTTCGACCATGAGATCATGCATATCACCTTCACCGGAAGGATGCTTTGATGACATCAAACACCACACTATAACTGGGTGGCTATAAAGGTGGCATTGAGTGTTCGGAAAGTGTTGGTTGAGACACATGGATCAAGAGTGGGATTTGTCCATCCATATGACGGATATATATACTCTGGGCCCTCTCGGTGGAATGTCATCCAATTAGCTTGCAAGCATGTGACTGGCTCACAAGGGATCACATATCATGGGAACGAGAAAAGAGTACTTATCAGTAACGAGGTTGAACTAGGTATGCAGAGATACCGACGATCATGACCTCGGATAAGTAAACTATCGTGAGACAAAGGGAAATTGGTAGCGTATGTAAGTGGTTCATTCGATCGCAAAGTAATCGTAGAAATATGTGGGAGCCATATGAATTTCCAGATTCCTCTATTGGTTATTGTTCGGAGAAGTGTCTCGATCATCTCCGCATAATTCACGAACCGTAGGGAGACACACTTAAGGATTCGATGTTGTTTGAGTAGTTATGGAATGATGAGTAAGAGACCGAATGTTGTTCAGAGTCTCGGATGGGATCCGGGATATCACGAGGAGATCCGGAATGGTCCGGAGAATAAGATTCATATAAGGAAAGTCCTATTTCGGGGTTGGAGAATGGTTCCGGTGTTTTCATCGGGAATGTTCTAGAAGGTTCCGAAATGTACGGCACTCCGGAGGGGAAGGGTACATGAATGTGTCATATCAAGTTGGAATGATTGCATCATATACTAGGTGTCATCGCTGAACAAAATAAAGGGTTTAATCAAATCCTAGTTTGAAAAGTCAAACGCCAATTTGAAAAGTCAAACGGCTATTTTGGAAGGTGGAGGGGAAGTAGGAAACCTACTTGGGAAGGAGTTCCTCCCCTCCACCGCCGGCCCACTTGGGAAACCGAGTTGGGGAGGGACTCCCCTCCCCTGGCGCGCCCCCTCCACCTTTATAAGGAGGGGCAGGGCTGCCCCTCCAAGTACACAACACCTCCACCCGTAAACCCTAGCCCCAGCGCCGCCACCTCTTGCTACTGCCTCCGCCTAGCGCAAGCCGCCGCCGCCTAGTTAAACCCTAGCCGCCGGCCTTGCTCCTCCTTGGTGTGTCTAAAACCTAGATCGCCGAGGATCTCTCTCATAGTCCACCATACTCGCTCCGGCTTAAGGCGAAGCCCTGCGAGATCTCCCCTCTACTTCCGGTACCACGCCGTTGTGCTGCCGAAATTGCGAGGAGAGTGCTACAACCTCCGCTGCCTGCTGGAACAAGGGAGAGGAAGGTCTTCGTCGAGTACCGAACGTGTGACCGACTGTGGGAGCGCTGCCGGAACGCAGCGCCGGAAGGATCGTCTACGCGATCTTGAGATCGGCAAGAGTACGACTACATCACCCACGAGAATCCGCTCTCGCTAAACACTTTGGAATCTTCGAGGATGAGTTATTCCATCGACTCGTTGCTACAATCTAGTAAATAGATCTTGGCTTGTTTGTTTGTATGCGGTAGAAATTTTTTGTTTTCCATGCTACGAATCCCTACAGTGGTATCAGAGCCGTGTCTATATGTAGATTTGTTGCACGAGTAGAACACAATGGTCATTGAGCGTTGATGCTTTTGTTGTCGATTGCTTCTTGTGTACTTTGCATCTTGCGGATGGTGGGATGAAGCGGCCCGGGCTAACCTTACATGACATCGTTCATGAGACTTGCTCCACGCTCGACATGCAACTTGTATTGCATAAGTGTCTTTGCCGGTGCCTGTTTCTCCCAACATAGTTAAGATTCAATTTACAACGGGTGATTGACAATACTAGTATCAATGTTGTGGTTCTTGTTCGTAAGTTAGAACGACACTTATTGAAATCCCCAAACCACGTAAAACATGAAAAGAAAGTAGAGGCGTCTAACTTTGTTTTGCAGGGGTGTGCTGTGATGTGATATGGCCATGATTGTGATTATATTTGATGTATGCAATGTTCCTTATTGTAAATTGGCAACCGGCAGGAGCCATATGGTTGTCTTTAAATTCTGTTAAGACCCACGTGTCTATTCAAAGTAGTTGTAATAGTTGAAGCCGGTGGACGACAACCATGGAGCAGCGTCATTGACCTTGATGCAATGCCAGTGATGATGGAGATCATGTTCGTTATTGAAGACGGAGATCGGAAGCACAAAGAAGAAAGGCCATATCATATCACATATTATGAATTGCATGTGATGTTAATCCTTTATGCATCTTGTATTACTTAGTTAACGACGGTAGCATTATAAGATGATCCCTCATGCACATGAATTTCAAGTTCTAAAGTGTTCATCCTTAGTAAGCACCGTTGCTGAAGCTTGTTGTTTCGAAGCACCACGTGATGATCGGGTGTGTTAGATTCCGCAAGTGTATACAACGTGAGCAAGCCAGATTTGCTCATGCGGAAACTAAGGTTTGATCTTGACGAGCCTAGCATGTACAGACATGGTCTCGGAACACGGATCACCGAAAGGTAAAGCATGAATCATATAGTAGATATGATGAACATGTCGATTGTTCGCCATTGAAGCTACATCAACTCTCGTGATGATCGGTGTTGATGTGGTGGATTTGGTTCGTGTGATCACTAAAACAATGTGAGGGATATTGTTTTGAGTGGGAGTTCACCTAGATTAATTTAACTATTAATTAGAACTCAATTTGTCATAAACTTAGTCTAAACTATTGCAAATATGTTGTAGATCAATGGCGGCCCCTACCATCAATTTTAATGTGTTCCTAGAGAAAGAAAAGTTGAAAAACAATGGAAGCAACTTCGCGGATTGGTTCCGCAATTTGAGGATTGTCCTCACAGCTGGTAATTTGACCTATGTGCTGGATGCACCGCTGGCTGACCCACCTGCAGCTACTGCTACCGATGAAGTAAAGAATGTTTACCTCGCTCGGAAGACTCGGTACTCCACAGTTCAGTGTGTTATCTTGTATGGTTTAGAATCGGAGCTTTAGAAAAGGTTTGAGAATTCAGACCCACATGATATTGTCCATGATCTCAAATTGATCTTTGAGACTCACGCGACAATTGAGAGCTATGAGGCTTCTGAAAAGTTCTTTAACTGCAAGGTGGAAGAGGGCAGCTTCGTCAGTGAGCATGTGCTTAAGATGTCTGGGCACGCAAACAAACTTCAAAGCTTGGGTATAGTGATTCCTAATGCTTTGGGGATTTATCGTGTCCTCCAATCACTACCACCAAGTTACAAGAACTTTGTGATGAACTACAATATGCAAAACATGAACAAGCAGTTGCCAGAACTCTTCGCCATGTTAAAATCTGCAGAAGTGGAGATCAAGAAAGAGCACCAAGTGTTGATGGTCAATAAGACCACCAAATTCAAGAAAGGCAAGTCTAAGAAAAAGGGACACTTCAAGAAGGGTGGTAAGAAAGTTACCGCGCCGACGAAGAAGACCAAGGCTGGACCTAATCCTGATACTGAGTGCTTTTACTGCAAGGGAGAAGGTCACTGGAAGCGGAATTTCCCAAAGTACTTGGCGGATTTGAAGAACGGCAACATCAAGAAGAAAGGTATATCCGATATACATGTTATTGATGTGTATCTCACTAGTACTCGTAGTAGTTCCTGGGTATTTGATACTGGTTCGGTTGCTCATATTTGTAACTCGAAACAGGTGCTGCAGAATAAACGGAAGCTATCGAAGAACGAGGTGACCATGCGCGTGGGAAACGGATCAAAGGTTGATGTGATCGCGGTCGGAACGCTACCCCTTCATCTACCATCGGGATTAGTTTTATACTTAAATAATTGTTATTTGGTGCCTGCGTTAAGCATGAACATTATATCGGGATCTTGTTTATTGCGAGACGGTTTACTTGTTTAAGTCCGAGAATAATGGTTGTTCGATTTATATGAGTAATATGTTTTATGCACATGCACCTTTAATAGATGGTCTATTCTTATTGAATCTCGATATTGGAAATACACATATTAATAACATTGAGGCTAAACGTTTGAAATCGAGCGATAACTCGACCTATATGTGGCACTGTCGTCTTGGTCACATTGGAGTGAAGCGTATGAAGAAACTCCATTCCGGTGGACTTCTTGAATCACTTGATTTCGAATCACTTGAAAGATGCGAAGCATGTCTGATGGGTAAAATGACTAAGACTCCATTTTCTGGTATGATGGAGCGAGCTACGGACTTATTAGAAATCATACATACCTATGTATGTGGTCCAATGAGTGTAGCATCGCGCGGTGGTTATCGTTATGTTCTTACCTTCACGGATGACTTGAGTAGATATGGGTATTTCTATTTCATGAAACATAAGTCCGAAACTTTCGAGAAGTTTAAGGAATTTCAAAGTGAGGTTGAGAATCAACGTAACAAGAAGATTAAATTTCTACGTTCTGATCGTGGAGGTGAATATCTAAGTTACGAGTTTGGCGAGCATTTGAAGAAATGAGGAATACTTTCACAATTGACACCGCCGGGAACACCACAGCGTAATGGTGTGTCCGAACGTCGTAATCGAACTCTCTTAGATATGGTTCGTTCTATGATGTCACTTACAGATTTACCGCTATCATTTTGGGGTTATGCATTAGAAACAGCCGCATTCACTTTAAATAGGGCACCATCTAAATCCGTTGAAACGACACCCTATGAATTATGGTTTGGGAAGAAACCTAAATTGTCGTTCCTTAAAGTTTGGGGTTGCGAAGCCTATGTAAAGAAGTTACAGCCGGACAAGCTTGAACCCAAAGCGGAAAAATGTGTCTTCATAGGATACCCGAAGGAAACTATTGGGTATACCTTCTATCATAGATCCGAAGGCAAAATCTTCGTTGCCAAGAATGGATCCTTTCTAGAGAAGGAATTTCTCTCGAAAGAAGTGACTGGAAGGAAAGTAGAACTCGACGAGGTTGTCGAACCTTCTCTCGAACTTGCGAGTAGCGCAGCACCGGAAGTAGTTCCTGTGGTGCCTGCACCAATAAGAGAGGAAGCTAATGATGATGATCATGAAACTTCGGTTGTAGTTTCTACAGAGCCTCGCAGGTCAACGAGAACTCGTACCACTCCTGATTGGTATGATCCCGTTATGAGTGTCATGTTGGTGGACAACACCGATGACCCTGCGACATATGAGGAAGCGATGATGAGCCCAGATTCCAATAAATGGCAAGAAGCCATGAAATCCGAGATTGGATCCATGTACGAAAACCAAGTATGGACTTTGGTGGACTTACCGGATGGCCGGAAGGCTGTCGAGAACAAATGGATTTTCAAGAAGAAAACAGATGCTGATGGTAATGTTACTGTCTATAAACCTCGACTTGTCGCAAAAGGGTTTCGACAAATTCAAGGAGTTGACTACAATGAGACTTTCTCACCTATAGCAAAGCTAAAGTCTTTGAGGATTATGTTAGCAATCGCTGCATATTATGATTATGAGATATGGCAGATGGATGTCAAAACAGCATTCCTCAATGGAGACATTGATGAAGAGTTGTATATGATGCAACCCAAAGGTTTTGTCGATCCTAAAGATGCTAACAAGGTATGCAAACTTCAACGGTCCATCTATGGATTGAAGCAAGCATCCCGAAGTTGGAATCAACGTTTTGATAAGGTAATCAAAAGTTTTGGTTTTATACAAACTTATGGAGAAGCTTGTATTTACAAGAAAGTGAGTGGGAGCTCTGTAGCATTCTTAATACTATATGTGGATGACATATTGTTGATTGGGAATGATGTAGACCTTCTTAATAGTGTCAAGGAATATTTGAATAATAGTTTTTCAATGAAGGATCTTGGCGAAGCAGCTTACATATTAGGCATAAAGATTTATAGAGATAGATCGAGACGCCTAATATCATTGTCACAAAGTACATATTTGGACAAGGTTCTAAAGAGGTTTGGAATGGAAGATAGCAAGAAAGGGTTCTTGCCCATGTTGCCCAATACGACCTTGAGTAAAACTCAAAGTCCGACAACGGCAGAAGATAGAGAAAGGATGAGTAAGACTCCCTATGCCATAGGATCTCTAATGTATGCCATGCTATGTACTAGACCCGACATTGCATATGCTGTTAGTTTAACTAGCAGATATCAAAGTGATCCAGGAGTGGATCATTGGACAGCGGTCAAAAACATCCTTAAGTACTTAAGAAGAACTAAGGATATGGTTCTTTCTTATGGAGATGATGAACAGCTCGTTGTTAATGGTTACACCGATGCTAGTTGGAACAACGATCCGGATGATTCTAAATCACAATCTAGATACATATTTATTTTGAATGGTGCATCAGTTAGCTGGAGGAGTGCAAAGCAAAGCGTTGTGGCGAGATCTTCAACTGAATCGGAATACATGGCTGCTTCGAAGGCTTCACAAGAAGCGATATGGATGAAAGAGTTCATTACAGAGCTGGGTGTGGTTCCTAGTGCGCTGGACCCAATGTCTATCTACTGTGATAACATGGGCGCCATAGCCAATGCGCAAGAACCAAGGTCACACAAGAAGCTGAAGCACATCAAGCTACGTTTTCACGCTATTCGAGAACATGTCCAAGATGGGGACATAAAGATTTGCAAAGGACACACAGATCTGAATGTGGCGGATCCGTTGACTAAACCTCTCCCGAGGGCAAAACATGACCAACACCAAACTTCCATGGGTGTTCGGTATATTACCATGTAATTTAGATTAGATGACTCTAGTGCAAGTGGGAGACTGTTGGAGATATGCCCTCGAGGCAATAATAAATGTAGTTATTATTATATCTTTGTGTTTATGATAAATGTTTACTTTCATGCTATAATAGTATTAACAAGGAAACATTAATACTTGTGTGATTTGTAAACTAAAATAGATTCCCTAGTAAAGCCTCTTTATAATACTAGCTTGTTGGTTAATAAATGATTGTGGTTTCCCTATCATGAACATTGAGATGTTATTAACAACAAGATCATATCGTTAGGAGAATGATATGGTGGACATACTCCTATAGATAAGCGTAGCATAAAGATCAAGTCATTTTAATATTTCAATTGCTATATGATTTCTGATACGTAGTAACCTAATTCCTTCGACCATGAGATCATGCATATCACCTTCACCGGAAGGATGCTTTGATGACATCAAACACCACACCGTAACTGGGTGGCTATAAAGGTGGCATTGAGTGTTCGGAAAGTGTTGGTTGAGACACATGGATCAAGAGTGGGATTTGTCCATCCATATGACAGATAGATATACTCTGGGCCCTCTCGGTGGAATGTCATCCAATTAGCTTGCAAGCATGTGACTGGCTCACAAGGGATCACATATCACGGGAACGAGAAAAGAGTACTTATCAGTAACGAGGTTGAACTAGGTATGCAGAGATACCGACGATCATGACCTCGGATAAGTAAACTATCGTGAGACAAAGGGAAAATGGTATCGTATGTAAGTGGTTCATTCGATCGCAAAGTAATCATAGAAATATGTGGGAGCCATATGAATTTACAGATTCCTCTATTGGTTATTGTTCGGAGAAGTGTCTCGATCATGTCCGCATAATTCACGAACTGTAGGGAGACACACTTAAGGATTCGACGTTGTTTGAGTAGTTATGGAATGATGAGTAAGAGACCAAATGTTGTTCGGAGTCTCGGATGGGATCCGGGATATCACGAGGAGATCCGGAATGGTCCGGAGAATAAGATTCATATAAGGAAAGTCCTATTTCGGGGTTGGAGAATAGTTCCGGTGTTTTCATCGGGAATGTTCTAGAAGGTTCCGGAATGTCCGGCACTCCGGAGGGGAAGGGTACATGAATTTGTCATATCAAGTTGGAATGGTTGCATCATGTACTAGGTGTCATCCCTGAACAAAATAAAGGGTTTAATCAAATCCTAGTTTGGAAAGTCAAACGCCAATTTGAAAAGTCAAACGGCTATTTTGGAAGGTGGAGGGGAAGTAGGAAACCTACTTGGGGAGGAGTTCCTCCCCTCCACTGCCGGCCCACTTGGGAAACCGAGTTGGGGAGGGACTCCCCTCCCCTGGCGCGCCCCCTCCACCTATATAAGGAGGGGCAGGGCTGCCCCTCCAAGTACACAACACCTCCACCCGTAAACCCTAGCCCCGGCGCCGCCACCTCTTGCTGCTGCCGCCGCCTAGGGCAAGCCGCCGCCGCCTAGTTAAACCCTAGCCGCCGGCCTTGCTCCTCCTTGGTGCGTCTAAAACCTAGATCGCCGAGGATCTCTCTCATAGTCCACCATACTCGCTCCGGCTTAAGGCGAAGCCCTGCGAGATCTCCCCTCTACTTCCGGTACCACGCCGTTGTGCTGCCGGAATTGCGAGGAGAGTGCTACAACCTCCGCTGCCTGCTGGAACAAGGGAGAGGAAGGTCTTCGTCGAGTACCGAACGTGTGACCTACTGCGGGAGCGCTGCCGGAACGCAGCGCCGGAAGGATCGTCTACGCGATCTTGAGATCGGCAAGAGTACGACTACATCACCCACGAGAATCCGCTCTCGTTAAACACTTTGGAATCTTCGAGGGTGAGTTATTCCATCGACTCGTTGCTACAATCTAGTAGATAGATCTTGGCTTGTTTGTTTGTATGCGGTAGAAAATTTTTGTTTTCCATGCTACGAATCCCTACAGATATGTCAGTAGCTGCGGAGTTGGCGACCACCATGGAAATTAGTCTTGATGAACTGTTAGGCCCCCAACTCGACCATCTACCCAAGATGCCAATGGCCCGTAGATATGTCGCAGGTGAGGATTTGGTCAGCAAAGAAAAGGTGAAAGAACTGCCAACACAACTACGGAATGTCCATGAGTGGTACTTGAGAGCTGCAAAGGAAGGGAGAATAATGAATGTCCCACGTGAGTACTACTTCAGAACCGGCGAAGAGGTCCATGTTGAGTTTCCAGAACTGTTTCAGTTATACAATATCGACGCCCTCCACAAATCTATCCTTAGCTGCTATTGTCTGTAAGATGTTGAATTCATTGTCTACATGTTCAGTTCATTGCATGTAATTATCCTCATTATATCCTTTTGTACTCTATTATTATGTAGAATGAAGATCCAGGAATGTAAAATAAGAAGAATCTATAGTGCTGGGTTCATTGACCCGGATAAAGTACATATAAACACGCTAACAACAAAGCCCGAGGAGACGGAGGAAAACATTTTTAGGTTTTTAAGGAGCAAAATTTCTGTGACCACATACTATTTCCTTACAATTTTGAGTAAGCGTCTTACTCTATTGTACACACATTCACTTTTGATTACTCGACGCTAAGTGTAACTGGTGAGTTACTTATGTATATATATAAACATTTGCAGCTTCCACTAGATTCTGCTAGACATTCAACTTGATAAGGGAAGAGTTGAAGTCATGTACCCATCAAAGAGAAACCTTGAAGCATTCCGCATCATGCAGGACATGCTCCAAAAGTAATTGTCTCGCTATATCGGTCTCTTCCGTTGATTTCCTGAGATATCAGGTAAAGAATAACTCATTCATTCATTTTCTTTGCCGAGCAGGGTTTGGATCCGGTTCAAGCGCGAAGTTAAGGGTTCCTTTAGTCAGCAGCTGACGTTTAAGGCGGTCTCGGTAAGTAGCATGTGATATGTCTGCGCATCTCTTTACTTCTAGTTTCAATACAATAATGATTCTAGATTATTATTTTGATTGAATTCTATTCTCGTAAAGTGCGTGAGGCAGCCACAGGGGTTGAATTTATGTGAATTCTACGTTTGCGAGTTCATTCGCACGTTTACCACCGAGCATAAAGATTATAGAGTCGACGTAAGCAATACATTCACACCATCATTTTATTACCGTCACTTTTTGTTATCATGATTGATATTTATATTGATCTCCTTTTCTTATATAGTTCGAGAGAATGCGGGATCAACTCCTACCATATCAACGTGTACTAGCAATTGCGGAGGAGCTGGCGGGTTTTATTTTCAAAGAGATGGTACACGATGGCGGAGAATTTAGTGTGAATAGGCGCTAATGATCTCCATGTAATTGATTAAACGGGCTCTAGTCCCGATAATTGTGATCTCCATGTAACTATCTAAATTGTATATATTTTTATGCTCGATTTCGTAATACAAGTTATCTTATATATATTCACGAACGTGTACGATATGTGGTGGCGTACAAATATTCAAAAACCATTTTGAAATGAAAAATAAATAAATAAAACAATACAAAATGAATTTTCTGCCGTGGCAGAGAAAGGGCACAAAATGCTGCTGCGGAAGAGAAATCACTAGTCCAAGGTAATGCTTTGCGCGGCAGAGAAAAGGCGCAAAATGCTGCCGCGGCAAAGACCCACTAGTCCCGGTCCATAACACCAACCGGGACTAGTGGGGGTGCACCCTGAGCGCGCAGGGGCAGTCACGTGGACACCCACTAGTCCCGGCTGGTAACTGGGCCGGGACTAGTGTTGGGCCTCTAGTCCTGCTTGATTAGTCCCGGTTCAAAAACCGGGACTAAAGGCCCTTACGGCCCGGTGTTTCCACTATTGTGAGCTAAGATGGGGTATCTTGCGAGTTGGCCATCACATCAACATGTTCAGAGCAAGAGGGATCTCTTCCCTAGGAGCCCTCCACGCACTCCAAGAGTAAGGGGATATAAGCTCGATGGCCTCCATCTGCTTTATCCTGTACAATCGAGCAAAAGCGATCTCTTCCCTAGGAGCCCTCCAGGCCCTCCACGCACTCCAAGAGTAAGGTGGCTTAGAATAAGGTTTGTAAGCCAAAAGAATTTGGAGGGCTTGGGATTATCAACCTCAAAAAATTTGCTTCCGCACTTTGGATGAGTTGGCTTTGGCACGAATGGAAGGAGGAAACAAACCTTGGGTCGGTCTTGGAAACCCTTGTACTCCACAAGACAAAGATCTCTTTTCGACGGCAACTAAGGTTTCTATTGGGAATGGCAAGAAGGCCCTTTTTTGGGAATCATCTTGGGTGAATGGATTGACACCAAAAGATGTTGCCCCCCTTATTTTTGACATTTCAAAGAAGAAAAAGAGAACGGTGGCCAAGTCCTTGGTTGATGATTTTTGGGTGGCCCAAATTAACATGCAATCGGTCTCTCTACCCAACACATTGTCCAATTCTCAAAACTTTGGGAGATGCTTCAAGATATTCATCTTGAGCCAAATTCTTCGGACACTATTTCTTGGAAGCTCACTAATAATGAAGCCTACTCGGCTAATTCGGCCTACATGATGCAATTCCATGGACACACATATTTTTTGATGCCTTCCTTGGTTTGGAATCCTTGGGCACCGCCAAAGTGCAAGATGTTTGCATGATTGATCTTACAAAAGAGAGTTTGGACGATGGATAGATTAGAGAAAAGAGGGTGGCCAAATGGAGAGTTTTGCAAGCTATGCAACCAAGTCCAAGAGTCGGCGGCACAGCTTCTTTTCAAGTGTCGCTTCATCATTAGAATTTTGAGGAGTTTAGAGGATTGGCTCGGGCTTCTAGACCTTGAGCCTTGTGAGTGGCATGACATCGCAAGTGCCAAGGAGTGGTGGAGTTTGGCATCCATAAGAAGCGCGAGGAAAGAAGAGCATTGGCGTCGTTAGCCATGTTGGTGTCTTGGGAGGTTTGGAAGGAGCGGAATGGGCACGTTTTTCAAAATGAACACTCTACCATCAACATGATGATCTCCAAGTTTAAAGAAGAGGCAAATTTGTGGAGCCTTGCAGGTGCTAAATTGATTTGTAATATTTTGTCGCGAGATCAGTAAGCTGTATTTTGTATTTTGGCGCTAGCTCTAGCCATTGGCTTTGAGCATGTTTGTAAGACTCCCTCTTGAACTCCTTCTCTATTAATAAAAATAGCAAGTCTTTTGTCTTGTTTCAAAAAAAAAGCCCGACCACTCATTCTCCATGGGGTGAGGATAGGCCAAGAGGGTGAAGAAGAAGAAGAAGAAGAAGAGGAGATAATAAAGAAGGCGTCGTGGGTAAGAAGAAACTTGTCTCCGTCACTCTAGACAAAGAATTAATTAAAGAGTAGTGTGGATGTGCCGAAGCTCTTTGAGTCGTCTCAAGCTGGTCATAGTAAAAGTAACTTTACTAGTAACTAAGTGTCTAACTCAGCATTTTTTCTTATGTGGCAATGAGTTAATGATGAAAGAGATAGATAGAGTAACGAGCTATGTTACTGTAACATCACACATATCAAGGCAAAGTAAGTCTATAACCTAATTAATATGACATTCCATGTTACCACACTTAAATTATTTTCTACTATGAAGGTAGTAACTTAGACTAGTAACATATGCATGTTATTAGTGTAAGTTACTATGCACTATGACCAGACTCATTCCTCACGCGCACGCACATTTGCATAGTGGGAAGTGGGCATTAAATAGCCAAAACGCGCTCAAATATTACGACGCCCACCCCAAGAGTGTTCATGACGAATGGCCACATCCTAGCATGATAGCGGTTAGAAAGAAAGCACCGTCCATCTTCTTAGGCCGGCGATATGTCGCCGCCGTCAACTTTGGGAAAAGCTCCCTAAGAGGGTCAGACGACAAATCGCCGCTAGCGCACCACTTGGTATAGGAGCGAGGAGAGAAAATCTACTGCACCGTTCTGTGTATCGGCTCACGATGGTGGGCAGTGTCAGCTCCGGGTGTGTTCATCATACGGGCGCATGCAACTAACCTCTCGTAACAAAACGACATACTATGGAGGTGTAGGGAAAGAGAGGAAAGGTAATGCGTCATCCCGCAAGAGCTCGCGGATGATATTTTATAGACGGGCATGGGAGTGAGATATGGGAAGAAAGTATGCGCGGGACATGCCAGTGGCGCGGCTAGGAGTTCCAAAAAGGCTCGCGGCGCACGCGCTCTCTGGAGAACGCGATAATGAGTCCACGCAATCAAGTGAGTATATTAGCGTAGAGCGGGAAATGCGTGTACGGTCATCGTATGTGAGACGTTTTTTCCGCGCGAAGGACACACGGCAGGTCCTTGCCACGAGGCCCGCGAATAGCAAGGACTTTGCGCTACCACCTCAAGCTAGAACGGGACCCAACGGACAATCACGACGTGGTAACCCGCGATCGACGAGGGTTTCTGCTACCATCTCAGTTCAAGATGAGCCCCACTCCCTAGCGGTTTTGAAGCCCTTGCCTCTCAAAAAGCGCCTCATGTCCATGTCCTCCGACAACGGGCCCAGACAGCGCGCGTGGCCCAACGCCCGGCGACTCGGGATAGGAAAGGGTGCGTGAGCTGCCCATGTCAGGGAATCGTGGGCGGTAGGACCCACCTCCCCAAGAGAGGTGGCTCTGCTGCGATGGTGACACATGTCCTTCTGGCATCCATCCCACGACCAGAAAGAATCGAGATGACGTGGATAGCAGAATCAGCCAAAACTTTCATGTGCTATTATTTACTCTAGGACATGAGACGAGACGGTGATACATGTCCTCCTGTATATAGCAGTCATCTCATGACAAACCTGATAAAAACACATAGCTATACTATCGTGCAGCTGATTGATTGTTGCTCTTTGATGGTCCAATGGATCCGCAAACTGAAGGCGAGGTAGCATGGCTTTTACCAAAACCGTTGTCGATGGTAACAACAAAAGAAAGAAAAAGGAGAACCAACATGTGGTTGGATGGTTAGGAGGGCAGTGGTACCCTGAGCCCACCAGAGTTCAAATCTCAGGTTTAACGCTTTGGTGTCTTATAAAGACGGAATATTCTTTCAGTGGGAGGCGACGTTCTCGTCGATAGCGAGGCGTCTATGGTGACTTCGTCAATCTTAAGACCCGCCGATTCAGTCTGTCGAAGGTGCTCATAGGGATAGGGTGTGCGTGCGTTTGTTCATAGGGGTGAGTGTATGTACGCATTGTGAGCGTTTGCGTTTGTACTGTGTTTCTAAAAAAACAAAAAAAACAAAAAGTACGGTGTGCTTTTGACGATCCTGTCTTTCTCATGTCATGTCCTCATCTTGTGGTGTTAAAATCGTAGCGAAACAGTCATGTGTTCTTTCTGTGGTGTTTCATGGCAGACCCAGCTAATAAAAAGACAAAAATTAAAAATGCATTAGAACAGAGGCGCAAGCAAATGAAGCCACTCAGAGACTACACGAAAGAACCATCACGATGCTTATACTAGCCATGACCATTAAATCTTATGTTGTTGACAGTGTCTTGAAAATAATTTAGGAAAATCATGGGACACATCTTCATGTCCTTGAAAAGTAAACCCTCGTGGTTATTGGAGCCAATATCAACATCCAATATTCTAATTAGGCCAGATGATCACAGCTCAGTAGTACGTACCAGGGTCCAGGGCACAGTAGTTAAATCGACACATGACACCACTGCATTTTGCAGGCGCTACTTGTATCCCTATGACTAAATTTCAGGTAATCCACGCTGTTCTGAGTTGGCACAGTGATATTTCCAAACATCAGGACCTAGACAAATGCATCCACGGCACAAGGAAAGAGTTAACACTGGTCATCAAAGAAACAACCCTAAGATGTTGAAAGGTGTTTTCAGAAGATTGTTGTGGGGGGAGAGACTGCTGCTATGTGGATTCAGCTTCAGTTCTTGTGTAGTGACTGTCCTAACTGAAAACTTTGGTTTGTGAAAGTTCCTTTATAAGATCTTTCTTTGGTTGGCGGCCCATAAAATTATTCTAACTAAGGATTTGCTGATCCATAGGGGTTGTAAGGCAAGGAGACTAAATGTTGTTTCTGTGACTATGATGAAAGCACTGATCATCTTTTTTTTTTGGTTGTGCTTTGGCTAGATTTGTGTGGAGAATTGTTAGATGTACTTTCAGTCTTCATAGTGTTCCTAAGATAGGTTTGAAGATGTGGGCGTGTGGATTTAGAATTTCCCTGGTAAAGTTAGGCCAATGATAGCGGTTGGGGATGCGGAGCTGATTTGGACAGTCTGGAAAACTAGAAATATTGTTGTTTTTAACTTTTTGATAGAATTTACCCAAAAAATCCGTACAGTATTGCGTGCAGGATATCATACTAGATTACTCAGTGGGCTCATCTGCAGAAACCAAGTGTACGACAGCATCAAACCACCGCAGAGCAGCTGCTGTCTATGGTGGCGATGGAAGCTTTTGATGTCCAACCTGGATGGGCACCGCTGAGAAAATGCCCAGGAGATGGCTAGAGGAAAAAGAAAAAAGAGAAGATGTGAAAGGTGAAGAACCGTGTTGTTTCTTTCAGTTTATGGGGTCTCTGTTGTCTCCCTGTACTGTTAGTAAAACCTAAGATGGTTCTGTAATAAGTAGGTTGGGAAGTATGGCAGTGGCATGGTGTTTTGTGATGGGCTTGCCTCGTTCTAACTCTCGGATACATTGTTTTGTGGGTTTCATTTGTGGAAATGAAACCGGGAGCTTTGAGCTCCTTAATTTGTAAAAAAAAAATGTTGAAAGGTGTTTCCAGGGCACAATAAATTCTTGCAGTTGTAAGATGCAGCCGTATATTTGTTTGCCTTCAGGTTGCGAAGAAGTCGAGATGGCTTCCCTAGTGTTTAGGCAAGCAACAGTACTGACCAGAAAGTACTTTACTTCTCACACAGAGCCCTATACATGGGCAGATCAAACGGTTTCTGAATAGTTGTTCACACTTCACACATTGAGGTACAGCTGAAGCATCACAAGAGCTTTGAGTGCATGAGTTAGGCCCTGACAGGTTTGCAGCTTGGACCTCTTCCAGTTCGAGTGAAGCCCGTTGGAATACCGTGGTGCACAAAACGTGCCTCAAGGAAGGTAAATGGAGTATCAACCAATACTGTAACTGCCAGTCTAGAGATCTTTGGCACTTGTTTCTTCTGCTCTTTCTCCATGTATTCCTCTCTCGAAATAGGTTTTCGCCCCGCTTTATAAATAAAGCAATCGTCCACAACGAGTCACAAAGTACGACACAATCCACAAGACATAAGTTGGGGCCACAGCACAAGACGACCCAAAATGCAAGCGAGAGAACATCGCACTAAGCGAGCGCACACCGAAAAACAGAAAACGCTAAGCCGGGCTAGGGGGGAGCCGCCGAAGAGTCGCGTCCAGCCTTGCCTTGTCCCGTTGTCTACACAACGGGTATCAGAGCTGCAAAGAGGCCAGAAAGTGGAAAACCGAGTCAGAAGCGCGCCGAGGGAGAATCTTCTCAATGACCATCTTATTCCGGATATTCCAAAGTGACCATGACATCGCAGCGAACACTAGCCAGAAAAGGCGGCGGCCCTTTCCAGCCCGGTTCGCTTCGGTTTCTAGAAATTCACCAAGATCATGGGTCTGCCAGTCCATGCCCAACACATCCCTGGTGAAGTTTCACAGAAACCTCGCCGTTGGGCAGGCGAACATTATGTGGGTGCCCGTTTCGGGGATCCCACATAATGGACACAACCCATCCCCCAGCCCATGTCTCTTGGTCACCTCCACTCCCGAGGGAAGTCTATCACGAAGCAGCTGCCACACAAAAAATTTAATCTTTAGAGGAAGCGGAGCCTTCCAGAGGGGCTTGGTCCATGGGAGAATCCCACGGCCAAAAAGGGCCCGATAGGCCGAGCTAACCGAAAAGGACCCAGACGGGGTGAGCCTCCAAGTCACACTATCGGGCACGTCGGCCAAGGACGTCGGGAGCTCCGCCCTAAGTTCCCTCTAGGCTTCAGTTTCCGCCGGGCCAAAGGTACGGAGGAACGAGATGTTCCATGTACCCTCTAGAACCGCAGCGGAAACTCGAAGGGAAGGATCGGAACAAATGGCAAAGAGACCCGGATACGCCACCCGTAAGGGTTGCTCCCTGAGCCAGGAGTCCAGCCAGAACATGGTCCCCTCCCTGTTCCCAATAGATACTGTGACCCCCAGCCGGATCTCGTTCTTGATCTCCTGTATGGAGTGCCAGAACTGAGAGCCGTCCCCGCAGGTATTTGGCCTTAATGAGCTTGAGCCAAAGGCCCCCATCCTCATGCAGAATCCGCCAAACCCACCTCAGCATCACGGCCTTATTGAACTGGCGAGACACAAGGATACCTATGCCCCCAAACTCCTTGGGGGCGCAAATGTCTTCCCACTTGATCATGTGGTACTTCTGGCGCCCCAAGGGGTCTTGCCAGAAGAACTGGGAGAGCTCCTTGTCAAAAGCTCCGTGTACCCCCTCAGGAAGGAGATACATGCCCATCATATACATGGGCAAACTGGACAGACAGGAGTCAATCAGCACCGTCTTTCTACCTTTAGATGTGAATCTCCCACACCAAGGTTCGGAACTTGAGCGCACCCTGTCCACGAGAGGGTCCAGGTCCCTGATAAGGATCCTGGTATCACAAACTGGCATCCCCAGGTAGGTGATGGGGAAGGAGGAGAGCCGACAATTAAAGTTGTCGGCTATCATCCGCTGCTCGTCCGGAGAGAACCCCAGCACGATAATATCACTCTTGTCGAAGTTAATCCGAAGCCCCGACATCTTCTAGAAGCATAAGAGGAGAAATTTGAGATTCGCGATATCTAGAGCCGAGCCTTCAATCATGATCATTGTGTCGTCTGCATATTGAAGCTTGGTGATGCCCCCCCCTCCCCCGGGAATAAGGTGGCAAACCACCCCGGAGATGTGGCCGGCTGCCTTGGCTTTTTTAGGCATTTCCGCTAGGGCATCCACTGCTACATTGAAGAGAAGGGGGAAAAGGGGGTCCCCCTGTCTCACACCGCGGGAGGGGTGGAAGTAGGGGCCAATCACGCCATTGATGTTAATCGCGTTGCTCCCGGTCATGATGAATTGCATAATCCAGGTAATCAGGCGATCATCAAATCCTCGTCGAATGAGGACCTGCCGAAGAAACCGCCAGTCCAGGCGGTCGTAGGCCTTCTGGAAGTCTAACTTCAAGAAGATGCATCCGACTTACTAGACTTGATTTCGTGGATAATCTCATGGAGGGCGAGGATCCCATCATGTATGAATCTGCCTTTGAGAAAGGCGAATTGATACTGGTGGGTGAGGCGCTCCATGACCGGGGCAAGACGAGATGCACAGACTTTCGCAAAGATCCGTTGGATGACATTGAGGACCGTAATGGGCCTAAATTGGCGAATATCCGAGGCCCCTATAACTTTAGGGATCAAGGTAATCACGCCAAGATTCAGCTGACCCATCACCAGGGTCCTAGTGAAGAATTCCTGAAACATTGGCATGATGACCGGTTGGAGTTCCCTCCAGAAAGTCAGGAAGAAAGCTATCGGGAGGCCATCAGGACCCGGGGCGGAGTTGGCCTTCATGGACTTCACCGCCCGCTCTACTCCTCTGGCAGGAATGGGAGGGTGAGCTCCGCATTCTCGTCGTCCGTGACCCTGACCCTAAGCGTCCAGAACTCAGCCGCCAACACGACCCTGGTGTGGGGTCCTGCCGTGAAGAGCTCCTTATAGAACGCATATATGGGAGGACAGCTCCCCTGCCTCCTCGATGAGGTGCCCATTGTCCCACAGGTAGGGAATAGAGCATTTCCTACGGCGACCATTGGCCACCGCATGAAAGTAGGCCGTATTCGCATCACCCTGAAGGAGCCAGTTCTGGCGGCTGCGTTGCCGCCAGAACAGCTCTTACCCCTTGTAAATCTCCACTAGAGAGGTTTCTAAGGGATAACGGTGGGACCACTCGTCTGCTGAGAGGCGCACCGAGTCTGCCACTAGGTAAAGGGCATGGATCTCTTCCAGCAGGGCGCCTTTCTGTAGTCTCTTTGCTGCGCCTAAATTCGCCCCCCAACCCCTCATGAATTGGCGGGCAACTTTAGCGCAGTGATACCACACGTCCACCATGTTAAATCGTTTGGGGGGAGTTGCCGCAACTGCCCGCCATTTGGCTTGGACCGCTTCCACAAAACCTGGCTGGTGAAGCCAGAAGTTTGTGAAGTGGAAGCGGTTTAGCCATGGCGGGGAGCTCCCCCCGGTCAAGAGAAGCAGTGGAGCGTGTGTAACACCCTCGGAATCGGCCCTATGCAAGTTTTAGCGAAACCCGCCAAACCCTCATAGAAACGATTCAAAGGTGCCCACCAGGCACTTTCGTGCGGGTGGAAAACGAAGTAATATCATTACACAATAGTCCACGATGGAACCCACAGAACAGATATATACAACGGCGACTCAATGAGTCAAGAATACAGATATACAGTACAAAGATCCAAATCACCTTGAAAACGATACAGCGTTCGAGTACGGACAAGATGCAAATTGAGCTAAGAGCCCTGAAGAATAACCAATGGCGTCCATAACCCTGCCCAGGCCAAGCCGGAAGGGTAACCCTGCTAACGACGTCGATCTCAAAACCTGCTTAAACAAAAGGGGTGCCGACGAAGGGCAAAGGAAAAAGAGAGAGCGGTCAGTACTGAGGCCAGTACACGGCGAGGCTAGAATTCGGCGGTCCTCGCCTACATAGGTATGGTGGACTGAAGCGGCAGCGCAGCATGCACTAAACAACCTATAGAGACTCGAGATAACTGTCGGCTATCAGAGAGGGATAAGAAAGGCCTATTCGGAACCAACCTGATTCTACCACCAAACATACCCATCCTGGTGTCTCCCCCTCGAGACCAAACGAGGAAGTCAACCGAGGAACTCACACAGTTGGCAGTTTTATTTATTCAGTTATCGTTGCAGCAATTACTAGTCAGGTGTAGATAATCATCCTGATAAAGTAAGCAGTGGGCCGTTTTAGTTAACCATTCCGTTGTAGTTGCAACACTTACTAGTCAGATACAATTAGCATGAGATATCCCAAAACCCAGCAGTTGTTGGTACTTTTATTTAGCCATTCCGTTGTAGTTGCAATACTTACTAGTCAGATACCATGGTAGCAAGCGACAACCCAAACAAGCAATTGTTGGCAGTTTTATTTAGCCATTCCATTATAGTGAAGCTGGTTACTAGTCATTATAAAGTCAGATTTATAGCACTACTTTAGTTATAGTTGTCTATGATCGAGATACTGTGCTCCAAGTTGTCCATAACCGCGGACACGGCTTTCAGAAAGTTTTATCCTACAGGGGTGCACAAATATCAACACACACTCGATCAACCTCGGAAAAACCAAATCAAAACCCAACGAGGCTTTCACGACAAAGCAATCACAAGATTCAGAAATATTTCAGGGGGCCACCCCATTAAGTATACCCGCAACGAAGTTAGCTGACTTCGAGACAGACTCAAGGTTTGTGGGGCCGGCGGTAAACGACTGGGAACCCGAAAGTGTGACTGGGCTTGTCGATACCGCGAAAACGGGTCACGATCCTAAACAGTACAGGTGCTCCTCGCACAATCGTAAATAAAGCAGTAAAGCATGGCATAAGTACAGGATATTAAATAAAACCTCAAACTAGTTTGTGGCCCCAAGAAATAAGAATGAATCAAGCTCTGGCTCAGGGGGGTCCCATAATCCTCCTGGATGTGCATAGCGCGAATATTCAAGGAACAGGTATCAAGTACTCGGGGTCCTACGGGACACAAGTGGACGGTTAACAACCAAATAACATCTATTGCCCACCTGTGCCTCTGCATTTACCTACTTCAATTTTAGTTGTTAAACAGTAATTAAAGTCTTGATCATCTCCAACAATAAACACACGGCAATACTCCAACAACTGTGGTACTTGACGACACGCAACAGCACTTGAGCAAGCGACTACGACGCGCAGGTCCAACTATCTACCAAACAACAAGTAATAGGAGGTGTCCAAGGCAATATAAGGCTGCAAGGGATATCACGGGTACGAAAGCTAGAGCATCGCAACACAGATAGCAATAGATCAATAGGAGGGAATAAATACTATAAAAGTAAGATAGGTAGAAAGGGGGAGATGCTCGCCTGAAAAACATTGCCGAAGGTTCATCCGAAGATCGGGTCGATACTCGCATCAACTCATCGGCCTAGTCCGTGAAGAAGCAAAACACTAGCACAAACACCGGATGTACTATTTAATACTATGACAGAAGATCGGGCATGATGCATGTATGATGTATGACATGGCAAAGGTGCGGTGCAATTAGGCAAGATTAAGCGGAACCGGGGTCCCGACAAATATTCAGGTGGTTCATGTTATTTAGCTACCCTGCATTTTATATATGGTATTAACATGGCAAAACATAGCATCGGTTCGCTACACAGATTTAAATGAAGTCCGGAATAAGACAAATATATCCCGCATATAGACTCCATATTTAACTTAGGTGAATCGGCATAACGCCCCCAAACCCACATGAATATGCATGCAAGCATGAACAAATTAATATGCAACAATTTGATATTACATTTATAAAATAGGGCTCGAGAAAAGGGAATCACATTAGGGTTCGGCGAACTTGGGCTCCGGGGGGTTCGGGGTTGGGTCTCAGGGTCCGGATCTGGGGTTCGGTCTCGACGGGATCATTCTCGGATAACAGAGTAGATCTTGGCGTTCCGCGAAGAAGGACTTGGTTCGGCGTCGGGGCGCATCGGATTCGTCCTGGTCGGTGTCGATCTTGTCGTTGCGAAGATCTTGTCGGGTTCGTGCCATCGAGTCGGTCTTGGCATTCGGGGTGAAGAACTTGGCATCCTCGAGGAAGTACTTGTCGTATCCGTGAAGAAGATCATGTCGGTCCACGGGGTTCGGTCTTCGGGGTTCGACGGTGTCTTGGCGTCCCATGAAGGCATCCTCGATGCTCCGTGTCGAAGGCATCGGGGTCTCCGGGTAGGAGAACATGGAGTTCCGAGGGGTTCGGTCCCGTGAGGCAGATCTTGGGGTTCGGTCTTCAAACACCGGGATCGGTCTTGGGGTTCCGAGGGTTCGAGCTTCGGGGTCTCTGCGCCAGGAAGAAGAGCTTGACGCGACGCTAGGTTCTGGATCGGTCTTCGGATTCCAAGAACAGAGCCTTCGAATCGCGTCGGCACACTCGGGGGTCTCGGCGAGATCGATCCTCAGATGGTCTTGGTCATGACACAAATGATGCAGATCTTGGACTTGAGCAACAACACATGGCTCCTCGACTCGATTTGGGACAACCCCATCTTCTTAACGACACCACACGGATACAAACATTGGCCACTTCGGTATAGGTCCTTGGCGTTGTGCTCCTGGCAGGAACACAACACAGCAAAACCACCATAGGTCGCTCGTCCAGACGCGTGGAACAGCGGCAGGGTTCGGAGGCCGCGGACGGCGCGGCTGGGGTGGCTCGGGTTGAAGCAGGGGAGAGGCAGGACGCGTGGCCGAGCTCTGCATCAAGGTGATGGACGCGAGGCCGGCCAGGCTCGCGCGGCGCGGAGGCAGACGCGGGGTGGCGGCTGAGCTCGCAGGCGGCGGGCATGGCGGCCCAGGCTTGGCTCCTGGCGGGGCGGGGCGCGAGAGGGAGAGTGACGCGGGGCTTCCAGGGGCGGCGGAGGACGCAGAGGAGGCGGAGGGTCGCGGTCGGTGGCGGGGAAGAGAGCCACGGCGCGGGCCACGCGGGAGAGGTGGCGGTCCGGTCGCAAGGAGCTCGACGGGGGCTGCAGAGGGGCGCCGGCGGGCTCGGGCGGCTTGAGGGGGGCGGCACGATGGAGGCCGACGCGGAGGCAGCGGGGTCCGCAGGGCGGGGCCCTGGGAGGCGCTGCGGACGGTCATGGCGGCGGGGTGACAGGGGATAGGCCAGCGGCGGCGCTATCGACGGACGGCGGACGTCGTGGTCGCTGGCGGCGGCACAGGCGACGCGGGGAGCAGCTCGGGTGGAGGGGCCGGAGATCTTGCAGGACGGCGGGCGGAGGGGCGTCGCGGGCAGGGAGAGTGCCTGGCGGCGGCACTCGGGTCTGGGGAAGGAGAGAGGGGCTCGAGATGAGGGGGGAAGGAAGCGTGTGTGGCGTGGGGCGGTTGTCGCGGGGTGTGAGACGTGCCAGGGAGAGGGGTCAGGGTGACGCGTGAGGGACGCGGTCGGTGGGGAGTGGTGGGTCCCTGGGTACAGCGGGGTGGAAGGTTGGTGGGTTCCTGGGTGTGCGGTGTGTGCGTGCCGGAAGTGGGGCTGTGAGGTGGGCCAGCGGGTGGAGGTGGGGTGCGCCAGGTGGAGGCCAGGCAGGTCAGCGTGGCGACGTGGCGCGCTGCGAGTGGAGGAGGTGATGTGGCTGGTTGGTGGAGGAAGGCGGGTAGACTAGGTTTAGGTAGAAAAGGTTTTGGGTGGATCTGGGGTAGGTAGGATTAGGACTAGATATTTTAGACTAGGGTTTGGAGGTGGCTGGCCGGGCTTTCGGGCCTGGCTGGCTGCCTCCCAAAAATAATATAAACTTTTTATTTAATTTAAAATAAACTTTGGTAAATAGTTTTTAGACAAATAAAAGACCCGGAAAAGCCCGGCGCTTTAATTTGAAATTGAGACGGGGAATATTTAGAAAACCAAACTAGGCTTTTAGAAAATAGGTTTCGACAAACAAATGCATGATGACATGACGATGCTCAAATGCAACGTGGCATGATGACATGAGCATGCGGTCATGATGATGCAATGCACAAAAATAACGCGATTTTCTAGTAGTGGTTGGCAGGATGCCACAATTCGACACCACTAACAATGGATCTCGCCCTCGAGATCCGCCTCTTGGTACCGGGAAGAAGGGCGGCAATCTGAATCTTCTCGCATCGTGTAGATCCTCGCGACACCACTAACAAGAGGTCGTTGTCCGTGATCGTCGAGGGAACACTCCGGGAACAAAAGGTCGAAGGTAGAGGTATCAACAAATAAAGTCACCTCTAACTCTGATAGGAAGAGAGAACCGATGCATTCTCATCCACTTCAATGTACACAAGCGAATAGAGTGAGTAGTCGGCATGGGGGCCAATCCATCACGCACCCAAAATATTACTCTGCACAATCAGTAGAAAAGCGTGCAACCATTCTCGGAATCAGACTGAAGATCTCGACAATCGAGGTTCAGAAACAAAGGTGTGATGCAGACTCTGCATCGGATCTGGCGTAGATGATGTCGTCACGTCAGAAAGCACCGGAAGGCACAAGAAGGAACAAAGAGAAGTCCACCAGACGAAGGATTCCTCGGATAGCATGAAGACCAGATGTAGCAACACCGTTACCAAAGGAGGAAGCGAAACCCTGAAGGTACGATGGAACCCAACCACGAGAAATCCTGGACTCGAAGAGAGAGAAGAGAGCGGATTCAAAACACGCAGAGGTGAGAGGAGAGCAGCAGAGGGGTAAGGAGTAAAATCAGACCTAATCAGAACTATCCAACCGATTTTTCAAAAATAGTTTTGACACTCTACTTCGGCCGTTAGCTAGGTTATCCTACAGGCTGGACTTGTGGGGTATCGCAACTGCTGATCTCTGATACCACTCTGTAACACCCTCGGAATCGGCCCTATGCAAGTTTTAGCGAAAACCGCCAAACCCGCATAGAAACGATTCAAAGGTGCCCACCAGGCACTTTCGTGCGGGTGCAAAACGAAGTAATATCATTACACAATAGTCCACGATGGAACCCACAGAACAGATATATACAACGGCGACTCAATGAGTCAAGAATACAGATATACAGTACAAAGATCCAAATCACCTTGAAAACGATACAGCGTCCGAGTACGGACAAGATGAAAATTGAGCTAAGAGCCCTGAAGAATAACCAATGGCGTCCATAACCCTGCCCAGGCCAAGCCGGAAGGGTAACCCTGCTAATGACGTCGATCTCAAAACCTGCTTAAACAAAAGGGGTGCCGACGAAGGGCAAAGGAAAAAGAGAGAGCGGTCAATACTGAGGCCAGTACACGGCGAGGCTAGAATTCGGCAGTCCTCGCCTACATAGGTATGGTGGACTGAAGCGGCAGCGCAGCATGAACTAAACAACCTATAGAGACTTGAGATAACTGTCGGCTATCAGAGAGGGATAAGAAAGGCCTATTCGGAACCAACCTGATTCTACCACCAAACATACCCATCCTGGTGTCTCCCCCTCGAGACCAAACGAGGAAGTCAACCGAGGAACTCACACAGTTGGCAGTTTTATTTATTCAGTTATCGTTGCAGCAATTACTAGTCAGGTGTAGATAATCATCCTGATAAAATAAGCAGTGGGCCGTTTTAGTTAACCATTCCGTTGTAGTTGCAACACTTACTAGTCAGATACAATTAGCATGAGATATCCCAAAACCCAGCAGTTGTTGGTACTTTTATTTAGCCATTCCGTTGTAGTTGCAATACTTACTAGTAAGATACCATGGTAGCAAGCGACAACCCAAACAAGCAATTGTTGGCAGTTTTATTTAGCCATTCCATTAGAGTGAAGCTGGTTACTAGTCATTATAAAGTCAGATTTATAGCACTACTTTAGTTATAGTTGTCTATGATCGAGATACTGTGCTCCAAGTCGTCCATAACCGCGGACACGGCTTTCAGAAAGTTTTACCCTGCAGGGGTGCACAAATAGCAACACACACTCGATCAACCTCGGAAAAACCAAATCAAAATTCAAAGAGGCTTTCACGACAAAGCAATCACAAGATTCAGAAATATTTCAGGGGGCCACCCCATTAAGTATACCCGCAACGAAGTTAGCTGACTTCGAGACGGACTCAAGGTTTGTGGGGCCGGCGGTAAACGACTAGGAACCCGAAAGTGTGACTGGGCTTGTCGATACCGCGAAAACGGGTCACGATCCTAAACAGTACAGGTGCTCCTCGCACAATCGTAAATAAAGCAATAAAGCATGGCATAAGTACAGGATAGTAAATAAAACCTCAAACTAGTTTGTGGCCCCAAGAAATAAGAATGAATCAAGCTCTGGCTCAGGGGGGTCCCATAATCCTCCCGGATGTGGATAGCGCGAATATTCAAGGAACAGGTATCAAGTACTCGGGGTCCTACGGGACACAAGTGGACGGTTAACAACCAAATAACATCTATTGCCCACCTGTGCCTCTGCATTTACCTACTTCAATTTTAGTTGTTAAACAGTAATTAAAGTCTTGATCATCTCCAACAATAAACACACGGCAATACTCCAACAACTGTGGTACTTGACGACACGCAACAGCACTTGAGCAAGTGACTACGACGCGCAGGTCCAACTATCTACCAAACAACAAGTAATAGGAGGTGTCCAAGGCAATATAAGGCTGCAAGGGATATCACGGGTACGAAAGCTAGAGCATCGCAACACAGATAGAAATAGATCAACAGGAGGGAATAAATACTATAAAAGTAAGATAGGTAGAAAGGGGGAGATGCTCGCCTGAAAAACATTGCCGAAGGTTCATCCGAAGATCGGGTCGATACTCGCATCAACTCATCGGCCTAGTCCGTGAAGAAGAAAAACACTAGCACAAACACCGGATGTACTATTTAATACAATGACAGAAGATCGGGCATGATGCATGTATGATGTATGACATGGCAAAGGTGCGGTGCAATTAGGCAAGATTAAGCGGAACCGGGGTCCCGACAAATATTCAGGTGGTTCATGTTGTTTAGCTACCCTGCATTTTATATGTGGTATTAACATGGCAAAAGATAGCATCGGTTCGCTACACAGATTTAAATGAAATCCGGAATAAGACAAAGATATCCCGCATATAGACTCCATATTTAACTTAGGTGAATCGGCATAACGCCCCCAAACCCACATGAATATGCATGCAAGCATGAACAAATTAATATGCAACAATTTGATATTACATTTATAAAATAGGGCTCGAGAAAAGGGAATCACATTAGGGTTCGGCGAACTTGGGCTCCGAGGGGTTCGGGGTTGGGTCTCAGGGTCCGGATCTAGGGTTCGGTCTCGGCGGGATCGTTCTCGGATAACAGAGTAGATCTTGGCGTTCCGCGAAGAAGGACTTGGTTCGGCGTCGGGGCGCATCGGATTCGTCCTGGTCGGTGTCGATCTTGTCGTTGCGAAGATCTTGTCGGGTCCGCGCCATCGAGTCGGTCTTGGCATTCGGGGTGAAGAACTTGGCATCCTCGAGGAAGTACTTGTCGTATCCGTGAAGAAGATCATGTCGGTCCACGGGGTTCGGTCTTCGGGGTTCGATGGTGTCTTGGCGTCCCATGAAGGCATCCTCGGTGCTCCGTGTCGAAGGCATCGGGGTCTCCGGGTAGGAGAACATGGAGTTCCGAGGGGTTCGGTCCCGTGAGGCAGATCTTGGGGTTCGGTCTTCAAACACCGGGATCGGTCTTGGGGTTCCGAGGGTTCGAGCTTCGGGGTCTCTGCGCCAGGAAGAAGAGCTTGACGCGACGCTAGGTTCTGGATCGGTCTTCGGATTCCAAGAACAGAGCCTTCGAATCGCGTCGGCACACTCGGGGGTCTCGGCGAGATCGATCCTCAGATGGTCTTGGTCATGACACAAATGATGCAGATCTTGGACTTGAGCAACAACACATGGCTCCTCGACTCGATTTGGGACAACCCCATCTTCTTAACGACACCACACGGATACAAACATTGGCCACTTCGGTATAGGTCCTTGGCGTTGTGCTCCTGGCAGGAACACAACACAGCAAAACCACCATAGGTCGCTCGTCCAGACGCGTGGAACAGCGGCAGGGTTCGGAGGCCACGGACGGCGCGGCTGGGGTGGCTCGGGTTGAAGCAGGGGAGAGGCAGGACGCGTGGCCGAGCTCTGCATCAAGGTGATGGACGCGGGGCCGGCCAGGCTCGCGCGGCGCGGAGGCAGACGCGGGGTGGCGGCTGAGCTCGCAGGCGGCGGGCATGGCGGCCCAGGCTTGGCTCCTGGCGGGGCGGGGCGCGAGAGGGAGAGCGACGCGGGGCTTCCAGGGGCGGCGGAGGACGCAGAGGAGGCGGAGGGTCGCGGTCGGTGGCGGGGAAGAGAGCCACGGCGCGGGCCACGCGGGAGAGGTGGCGGTCCGGTCGCAAGGAGCTCGACGGGGGCTGCAGAGGGGCGCCGGCGGGCTCGGGCAGCTTGAGGGGGGCGGCACGATGGAGGCCGACGCGGAGGCAGCGGGGTCCGCAGGGCGGGGCCCTGGGAGGCGCTGCGGACGGTCATGGCGGCGGGGGTGACAGGGGAGAGGCCAGCGGCGGCGCTGTCGACGGACGGCGGACGTCGTGGTCGCTGGCGGCGGCACAGGCGACGCGGGGAGCAGCTCGGGTGGAGGGGCCGGAGATCTTGCAGGACGGCGGGCGGAGGGGCGTCGCGGGCAGGGAGAGTGCCTGGCGGCGGCACTCGGGTCTGGGGAAGGAGAGAGGGGCTCGAGATGAGGGGGGAAGGAAGCGTGTGTGGCGTGGGGCGGTTGTCGCGGGGTGTGAGACGTGCCAGGGAGAGGGGTCAGGGTGACGCGTGAGGGACGCGGTCGGTGGGGAGTGGTGGGTCCCTGGGTACAGCGGGGTGGAAGGTTGGTGGGTTCCTGGGTGTGCGGTGTGTGCGTGCCGGAAGTGGGGCTGTGAGGTGGGCCAGCGGGTGGAGGTGGGGTGCGCCAGGTGGAGGCCAGGCAGGTCAGCGTGGCGACGTGGCGCGCTGCGAGTGGAGGAGGTGATGTGGCTGGTTGGTGGAGGAAGGCGGGTAGACTAGGTTTAGGTAGAAAAGGTTTTGGGTGGATCTGGGGTAGGTAGGATTAGGACTAGATATTTTAGACTAGGGTTTGGAGGTGGCTGGCCGGGCTTTCGGGCCGGGCTTTCGGGCCTGGCTGGCTGCCTCCCAAAAATAATATAAACTTTTTATTTAATTTAAAATAAACTTTGGTAAATAGTTTTTAGACAAATAAAAGACCCGGAAAAGCCCGGCGCTTTAATTTGAAATTGAGACGGGGAATATTTAGAAAACCAAACTAGGTTTTTAGAAAATAGGTTTCGACAAACAAATGCATGATGACATGACGATGCTCAAATGCAATGTGGCATGATGACATGAGCATGCGGTCATGATGATGCAATGCACAAAAATAACACGATTTTCTAGTAGTGGTTTGCGGGATGCCACAACGTGATCCGAGCCTACCCTAGTGATGACGCGGAGAGAGCAGAGAGGGAAGCTCTCCATGTTTCCTTCAGCAGCGCGGTGGCTCGTGCTTTCTGCTACAAGACAGAAGAGAGAAAACAAAGATAAAAGCTCCGGTGGTACGAGCTTGGTTACAACTTGTGACTTCGGGGAGGAATGACATGCATCTAGATTTCAGTAGATCTAGAAACTTCCTCTCCAGTATAGACAGGGATTAGGAACTCCTTTATTTCTGATTCCTGTGTATATACATCAGTTGTATTTTTCAGAGAATGCATTGCACTTTACCGGTCAAAACTTTCATTATCTAGAACTTAGTCAATGATATTAAGCAAAAAAAAGGTACCAACAACAAATAGCAGAAGAAAAATTAGTAATTGCGGACAAAGCAAAACAATAAAAATTGCCGCTAGCCCATAAAACCAAACAAGAAGATACATCATAGGTACTATCTCACATACGCTTAGCCCGTAGAACCAAACAAGAAGAGACATCATAGGTACTACCTGAGATCCTTAATATAAAAGATTTTGGCAGTTCAATTAGTGAGTACCATACAAATTTAGATACTGCACACACTTCTAAAGTTTGTGGAGAAATATGGTTGTATGTATTGAATTATGCATCAACCAGTTATCCAAATGTATGATTAATAGAAAAGGGCAGACAATATACCTCCTTTACAAAATAAGTGTTGTGGTTTAGTTCAGGTTTGAACAAAAACTTTGAACTAAAACCACGACACTTATTTTGGAATGGAGGGAGTATAAAGTAGAGATTTCTATTTCCATGCCCTTGGTTCGTTAGTTATACTCAGTTTTCCCCAGCCGCTTAACTTTTCCTCTCGCCATGTTAAGAAACCCTCACGGGCGCTCGCGAGCGCTCGGACGGAGGAATGCCGTCAAGTCAAAGGCTTGACCGTTACATGCTGACTGGTGGGACCGCGTTGGGGCGGGTCGGGCGTTGAGTGTTACATTACGAGGCCTCTACCGTTACATGCCTAACGGGTGGGCCATATGTGGGTCAGGTCCTGCATACGTGGTGAAGGGTGGGGCCGCGTTGGGACGGGTCTTCCATACGTGGTGAAGGGTGTGGCCGCATGGAGACACGTCGGACCGGTCATTCTCGCTCACCCAAAGCATTCGCTTCCCCCGACCCTAGAACAGCTTCCACACCGCCTCTCCGCTGCCCCGTCATCGTGCCCTCCTACCTTATGTCGTCCTCGGCCCTAGAGCCGCCCCTCCCCCTAGCCGCAGAGCCCACTCCACCTCCGGCTCTGCTCCCGCCCCCGCTCGATATACCCCTTTCACGAAACAGTATGCAATGCCGACTGGTGCACCGTCCATCCGCGTCGAGCAAGGAGAAGATTGGGTGAAATCGCAAGGATCTAACACATGGATTCCATCTGGGTAAGCATTGTTTCCCTTTTGTAGGTTGTTTCTTCGCAGTATTTGAGCACGAATAGCTGGTGCTCAACTAACTGTCATGCTTTTCGAATAGGATTGATCCTGCTGGCATTTTGGCTGGCGGTTAGACTAGATATTAGGGTAATTCGTGGTTGTGAATAATATCTCTCTGGATTTTACTTCCCAGCGGTGGTTGCAACCTCCATAACTCGCAGAGATTTGATAGGTAAAATCTATTGTAAATTCCCCTAGAGTAGTGGCGATTAAGTTTATTTGCAATATTTCAACATTAGCGAGCAAAGATTGCTCCCACTAACTAGTAAAGATGATCTAGTAATGCTTTTCTCTTTGAATGCTGTCGAACGTTTTGTCGAATTCGTCTCCATGTGCAACCTAAAGTTGAGCACAATGGAAAGAGTGTTAGATCACCATCTGGTGGTCACGCATCAGCAGGTGGTCGGGACGATGAGGTAGAGCCTGAAGAGGGAGTGCCTCCACTAGATGATGAGGATGAGTTGATGTTTCCTGAATTTGTAGATAGATTCAGTAAACAGGAACTAGAGGATCAATACACAGATGAAATTGCCCAGGGTGCCAGATTTGATGACACTGATGACAAAGAGAACGAGGAGAACAATGACAGCCTCATTTTAGCCGAGTATGATGGTGAGGACTTGCCAGTAATTGAGTGGGATAGAGACAATCCTAAGATTTTAGAAGGCACCATATTTGAAATGATGCGAGACTGTCGTATTTCACTTACTACATATTGCATTCGCACCAATAATGATTATGATACTATTAAGAGTGAGCCACCAAGGTTCACGGTGAGTTTCCCATACAAGAGGTGTAGGTGGAGGATGCATGCATCCACTATGCTCAGGAGCATTTTGGTTCAGGTATTACAACCACTTGTGTATTTTAGATCACTGTGTAGAGTTTGTTAGCTGTACCTGACATTTTAATTATGTTTCAGATAAAAATTAACCGGTTCGAACATACTTTTCCACCTCAAGGGAGACAGCCAAAGGACAAAACAAAACTAGCAAAGACTAGGTGGTTGGCGGATGCAATCATGGATTAGATGAGAGAGAACCCATCACTTTGTGCAACAGCGCTCATAAAAGAAGTTTCTAAAATTTTTACTATTATAGTACCCTACATGAGAATGTTTTATGCAAAGGAAATGGCTCTTGAGAGGATCAATGGTCCATGGAATGAAATTTTTCAGTTGCTTTACAACTTCAAAGCTAAAGTGGAGATGGCTAGTCCAGGTAGTGTTGTATAGATAGACAGGCATAAAGTTAAGTACAAAATAAGAGGGAAGACAATGGAGAAGGAGTGCTTTTTGTTTGTTTCAAAGCTTGATGGCAAGGGTTTTTGGATGGTTGCAGGCCTTATTTGGTCGTGGATGCAACAATTCTTCATGGCAGATTTAAAGGACAGCTAGTAGCTGCTACTGCAGTTGATGGCCACAATTGGATGTTCCTTGTTGCTTATGGAGTTTTGGAGTTGGTTTCTAGAGAGTTTGCATGACCTTATAGGTCATCCACCAGGACTTACTATCCACATGGATGCTTGCAAAGTTTTGGAGAAAGTTATAGAAGCAGTATTCCCCAGAGTGGAGCATAGGGAATGTGGGCGACACTTAGTGCAGAATTTTACAAAGAAATTCAAGGGTAAAGTTTATACTGACAACCTATGGCCAGCTTCATACACATGCAGTTTGAGGAATAATTTGTATCATTTGGAAGTGTTGTATAAACAAAAACCTTCGTTGAAGGAGTACTTGGATGCACATCATGGAATGGTGTGGTTAAGAAGCCGATTCAATGAAATTTGCAAGGTAGAATATGTAACAAGTAACCTTGCAGAGAGTTTCAATGCAAAGGTCAAGTCATTGAAAGGGCTTATGTTGTGGCAAATATTTGATAAGATTAGGCAGATGATCATGATAAAGATAGATCTGCGTCAAAGAATTGCATCAACATTATATGTTGGCCATCTCATCCTCCCATCTTTGATTAAGGCTTTGCATGCCAAGGCAAAACAATTGAAGATGAAATGCATTAGAAGAGGAATGGAGGCTGAGGTAATGTACACTGATAGTAAAGAAAGATAATGGAGGTATCCAATGAGTTTGGTTGGTAGGACATGCCATTGCAGGCAATGGCAGTTCCGTGGGAAACCCTGCATACATGCATTTTCATGGGTGTTGTCAACACCCGGATTTTTAATCCTAGATGCCTGTTATGCCATACATCGCAATCCCAGGATTACCATTTTTTTGAGACATAACAGATTGTACCATAGTTCATCATCCATTACAAACCATAATAAAGGTCTTACAAATAAAGGATCTCATGATCCAGTCTTAGTACAATCAATGCATCGGAATAATATAATAACGTTAGCGTGGGCGAGGCTCCATCTTCATGGTCACAAGAAATGCTGACGATGGGAGATGATCCTAGTTGTCGTAGACTTCCTGTTGTCCATCATCCTTGTAGTCCTCATCATAGTCTGGCCACGGGAATAGCCAGGGATAAAGCCATGAGTACTCTTTAAGTACTCGCAAACTATCACTAACATGTAAAGAGGTTCAAGTAGGAATACTAAGCTCTAGGTTGTTTTGCAAAAAGCCAGGTTTATCTCTAGCTGAGTTCAGAAGTAAAGAAAACTAGTTTAAGGTTTTATAACACCTAAGTGGGAACTTGGTTTTCATGTTCACAACCCTGTTGTGGTCAAGTCAAAGTCATGATTCATTTCACAAGTCATTTTGAAAACATCTGACGACGGAACAGTATGGCCACTCCAACTGTCCATAACCGCGGACGCGGCTATTCGAATAGTTTGACACTCTGCAGAGGTGGTACACTTTCACCACAATATTCGATACATCTGTTAGGAACAGTCCTGAATTCACCATACTCAGTATGCGGATAATCAATCCTAACCTTTCAATTACACACCCTAGTATAGGTACCTCTCCTATGAGTTTAGCCTCCCAACCATAACCATCAGTCATCTTGGGAACTGCACAGGTGGACAATCATCACGAGGTAGCCTCAGCTCAAACCTCGGCCGCAAGGGAACCCATACTAAGGTATATAAACTTCTAGTCAAGCCCTACCCAATTTCGGGTATTGTGGTTGTACGGTAAAATTAGAATGGTATCGCATCCAAACACAACCATCAGTTTTATAAAGGGCTCAGGCTCATGCCTCAACATTTTCATCATCAAAATCATCTGGTGTTCATAACCCATATCAAAACATCTCATTAGAATGACTCGTCATTCTAAGGTTTTCATAATCATTTTCACCAAGTATTCCCATCTAAAGTGATCAAGTTTTATGCTTAGCACGAGCTACTAACGTTGGGGGTAATCACTAATGAGGGGTGATAATCAAGTGTGACTTGTCTAAATCTAATCTCATGCCTCAAAATGACATCAAGTTCTACCTAACTTAGGCAAAGTTTTATGCTCTTTATGCTACCTTTAATATCTTTCCAAAATTCACAAGTCACTAAGTAAACATAACTAAGAAGCTTTGATAAAGAAATAAAACAATCACGCTTGCAAGTAAAACTGGGATTTTGTATAATAAGGTGGTATAACCAAGGCATGCCTAATGCATTATATAGGTTATCTATCTTTCACAGTTGCAAGTGTTAGCTTGCTAAGTTAACTTGTATTGTGAAGCTTGCATAGGTAACATGCAAGTGGTAGTTTTCTTTGTGCAGTGCAGTGGTTGAAGTTCTCCTCTACTTCCTCTTCGCAGTAGTCTCCTTCCTCTTCGTATACTTGGTCGGTACTAGCGTCTATAAATAAATACAAAGTACACAATCATCAAACAATACTTAACTACTTCTATTTGTCACACAAGGGTTCACACTAGATGATCTAGCATCATCACAATCATCACAAGAATTAAGGCAATAGTTTTATTTTTATTTTATTTTAGAAAAGTAATTTATACTCATTGAAAAACTACTTAAGATTTAATATTCTCCAAATTAAATATGGAATCATGTTGACACATGTCATCACCACATATTTCACTACTTGGGAATGTGATTTAAAGTGGTGTCACAATTTAATAATGTTTAACCTTATTATTTTAATTAATTAAAGTGACTAGAAATGCCTATGGGGCATTCTTTTATTACTTGTTCATTATTAATGCAATTAAACCTAGATATTTTTATATATTCAGAAGGGTCTTGTCAAATGTGATTTTTGAGAGTTTGAATCAACTCAAAAGCCTTTATGGTTGAATTTTAAAAAATGTTTGAATGCGCAGAAGTCTCTTCCTTGTTATTTTTACTATATGTGATCTGTAATTCCAAATGGTTTGAATCCAATAGGTTTGGATTAAAAATTTGCATACCTTTCTAAAAAAATTGGTTTCATTCAATTTGGTTCAGTAAAACTCTCTGAATTGAATTTTGAATCTACTTCCAGAACTAGGTTTGAAACTAAATAGATAAATCTAAATTCAAACTACTGGGTCATACGAGAATTTTAACTGGGCCGTCCCATTGCGCACAGCGCGCGTGGGCTGGTTAAGTGGTGTCCCCACACGTCAGTGAGACAGGGGGTGTGAAGGGGTGCAGGCTAACTACGACCGTAGGATTAGATCAAGGATCAACGGCTCACGGCCATCGTCATCGTCGAACAGAACACGACGGGCTCGAACCCTAGCGCGGACAGTGGGGGTTTAGGGCGGCTCACCAGGGCTCAGGCGATGGGGGCGAATGACGAAGTCGACAACGGCGGTTCTCCTTGTACTGGCGGCTCCTCCTGGGTGGCTCCAATCAACGGCGCCCTTCTCCTCCAGCAGCGGCAGGCTCCGGCGAAATTCTGGCGATGCTGCGCTTGCCTTTCTCCGGGAAGAAGTGGGAAGGATCAGTGAGAGGTGGGTAGTGAGACCTAGATATTTTTATATATTCAGAAGGGTCTTATCAAATGAGATTTTTGAGAGTTGGAATCAACTCAAAAGCCTTTATGGTTGAATTTTGAAAAATGTTTGAATGCAGAAAAGTCTCTGCCTTGTTATTTTTACTATATGTGATCTATAATATCAAATCGTTTGAATCCAATGGGCTTGGATTAAGAATTTCCATACCTTTCCAACAAAATTGGTTTCATGCAATTTGGTTTAGTAAAACTCTCTAAATTGAATTTTGAATCTACTGACAGAACTAGATTTGAAACTAAATAGATAAATCTAAATTTAAACTACTGGGTCGCGCGGGAATTTTAACTGGGCCGGCCCACTGCGCATAGCGCGTGCGGGCTGTTTAAGTGGTGTCCCCACACGTTAGTGATACGGGGGTGTGCTAAGGGGTACGGGCTAACTACGATCGTAGGATTAGATCAAGGATCAACGGCTCAGGGCCATCATCCTCGTCGAACAGAACACGATGGGCTCGAATCCTAGCGCGGCCAGTGGGGGTCTGGGACAGCTCACCGGGGCTTAGGCTATGGTCGGAGATGGGGGCGAATGACGAAGTCGACGATGGAGGTTCTCCTGGTACTGGCGGCTCCTCCTAGGGTGGCTCCAATCAACGACGCCCTTCTCCTCCAGCAGCGGTAGGCTCCGGCGAAATTTCGGCGATGCTGCGCTCGCCTTGCTCCGGGAAGTAGTGGGAAGGATCAATGAGAGCTGGGGAGTGGGATGGTGTGAAGAAAACGAGCGGGAAAGGCCTCCTTTTATAGGCGAGCGAGAGAGGCCGAGCGGCATGTGTAGTGCTCGTCAGGGTCAGGGTTACAGCGAGCTACGGGCATGGCTGGGGCTAGGGGATGGTGCGCGGTCTCCTGGAGGTGCTCAACGGCTTGATGGCGCGGCAAGGGGTGGTGCGGTTCGGTCGGGAACGTGCGATGCACTTAGCGGTACCAACGACGAACTCCGCGTTGTGCGGCGACTACGGGGCACGGTCGATGAAACGAGCATGTCTAGTGGTCTCCTGGGATGGTGGTGATCAAGTACACGGGCGACAAAGGCGAGGCGCGGTCGGGTTGAGTGGGAAAGGGGCGTGCACTGCGGTGCGCATTGGCATGGTCGATAGTAGCGCGGTAACGGTGTTTCCGGTGGTTCCCTTCTTTGTTTTTGAGCTAGGGCTGGTCTACAGGGGTCAGTGAGGCACCGGCGGCATGGTAGACAAGGTTGGCGAGGTTGGCTATGCTTCTATCTTGTTGTCGATGGTGGGGGTGGCAAGTATGCTCGGCCATGTTGACCATTGATGGCATGGTCGAGTGCACAGTGAGCTAGAGCTACTTAGATGATGTTAGTGACCTACTGGGAGTGTGGTGAGAGCTAGAGAGGGAACAAGGTTGGCACAAACACTGCTCACAATAGTGTTTGTTGTTTAATTTGATTTGTGCTTAGAAGGTGTTCGATGAAATGGCCGAAAGAAATTCATATTTTAATTTTTGGATGAAACTTGGTGAGTGTATTGGGCGCATACTAGGGAGTCTCTAGTTGTTTGGATTTGTCAAGGTGAACTGGTTGGGTTGGGTTTTGAGAAATGGTGATCTTACCATATGAACTAGATTCAATTTTCAAATGTCATTTGAATAGGGTTGCCAAATGTTTCTGTGGGTTTGCAAGGTGGGCTTGAGTTCACTTTTAATTGATCTAGCAAGGTGTGAAAAGAATGGGATTTGTTTCTGTTTGAAATCTTGGAGTAGAAACACTCAAAGTGGTCTGCTGAGCAAGATGGGCAAAAATAACCATTTGCTTATATAGTTTGTTTTTGAATTTCTCTTGATTTTATTCTGCTTGGAAATGATTTAGATGATGTTGTTTTCATATTTAAACCAATCCTTGCCACTCATAACAATCACACAAGTCCATACAAGCATTCATGCATCCACCACATACACACATGCATTCATATGGATTTTAATTAACAAAAGTTTTTGTTAACCCTAAATTTGAGTGATTGGAAATTGATAACCTTGATTAATATTTTTGGGATGTTACAACCCTTTCCTCCTTAAGCAAAATCTCATCCCGAGATTTGAGAATAAGAAAACTAGGATTTAAAGAGATCTGGAAACTCCGTCCTAATGTAGTCTTCTCGCTCCCAGGTAGCTTCTTCTTCAGTGTGGTTACTCCACTGGATCTTGAGAAACTTGATACTCCGGGTCCTGGTGATTCTGAAAGCCTCCTCCAAAATACGGATGGGTACTTCGGGATACGTCAGGTCATCGTTGATCTCTATGGTTATGTGATCAATATTCTTGAAAACTTTGGTCTTTTCTGGGACTTCTAGGCATTTGCGAAGTAACGAGATATGGAACACATTATGCATGGCTGACATATCCTCTGGCAGTTCTAGTTGATACGATACTTCTCCTTGACGATTAAAAATCTTGAAGGGTCCGATATATCTGGGGACTAACTTTCCTTTGAGTTGGAAACGTTGCATTCCTTTCAAAGGTGACACTTTAAGGTACACAAAATCTCCGATATTGAAGGCTAGGTCTCGACGTCTCTTGTCGGCATAACTCTTCTATCTGGATTGGGAGGTCTTGAGGTGCTCACGAATCTTATGAACTTTCTCTTCGGCTTCTCGTAGGATGTCGGGTCCGAAAATCTGAATCTCTCCTACTTTTGACCAATTCAAAGGGGTATGACACTTCCTTCCATACAAGAATTCAAGTAGGGCCATTTGCAAGCTGGCTTGGTAACTGTTGTTGTATGAAAAATTCTGCGAAAGGTAGACAGTCTTCCCATTTATATCCATATTCTAACACACAAGCTCTCAACATATCTTCGAGTATTTTATTTACTCGTTGAGTTTGTCCATTAGTCTGAGGGTGCTTCCTAATCCTTCTTGGACTTTCTTCCAAAATCTCGAGGTAAACTGAGTTCTCGATCCGATACAATGTTCTTGGGGACTCCATGCAAACTGACGATTCTAGCAATGTACAACTCTACTAGCTTTGAAATTTGATAAGTGGTCTTGACTGGTAAGAAATGGGCGACTTTGGACAGTCTATCTACTATGACCCAAATAGAGTCATTTCCCCTACTAGATGTAGGCAAACCGGTGATAAAATCTATTCCAACTGAACCCCATTTCCATTCCGGAATCTGCAATGGTTGCAACAGTCCTGTGGGTCTCTGATGTGCCGCCTTGACTCTCTGACAAATATCACACTTGGCTATGTAGATTCTGATTTCTCTCTTCATCTTATGCCACCAAAATTGCTCCTTCAAATCCTGATACATCTTGGTTCCTTCGGGGTGGATAGAATAAAGAGTATCATGGGCTTCTTTCAAAATAGCTTGCTTCCACTCTCAATCTGCTGGCACACAGATACGTCCTTTGTACCACAAAAATCTGTCTTCATCTTTGGTGAATCCGGGTACTTTCCCTGTACTGATACGACGTTTGATTTCGTCGATAATAGCATTTCCTTTCTGCGCCTACTTGATCTGACTGATCAAAGTAGGTTGAAGTTCTATGGTATCCAAAAATCCTTCACTTACTAATTCCATTCTGAAATCTTCCAACTCCTTGTGCAAACTTGGTTTCTCCTTCAGAATCATAGAGTCACGGCAATCTGCTAAGGGCATCTGCTACCACATTGGCTTTACCGGGGTGATAATGAATGTCCAGATCATAGTCCTTGATTAGCTCTATCCATCTCCTTTGCCTCATATTCAGCTCCTTCTGAGTGAAAATATACTTCAAGCTCTTGTGATCTTGTAACATCCCTAAAATTATGATTTCAAAAGTTTGCATATCATCCATGCATTCATAATAATTTTAGGATCATTTGCAAAGTCATTACAAAATCAGGTGCATTTGAATGTCTATTATTTTATGTAAGCAAGGCATTGGCCCAATGTTACTCTCTCAATGAGATTATTTTTTTTCAACCAAAGATATTTGATCCTATGGTTGATTGATGTTTTCCAAAGCTTGGACAAAGATTTCAAAACAAAGAACAAATTTAAAACCATTTTTATGTCCTTACTGAGCAATTGATAAAGACATTGTCTATTTTAAAATTCCAATGTGCCAAATTATTTTCAAGTGTACAACATTGTTCTGCAGCTAAATGTGTACTAATTTCACTTTATAAAAATCCAGAAGTGGTTTGAATTCAAACTTATTTGAAACTCATTTGAAAATGTTTCCTGAAAATCAAAATAGAAATAGAAAAAGATTAAAGAAAACAGAAAAGGTCGGCGCTGCCGTTTTGGCCCAGTACAGGAACCAGCTCACTAAGCCCACCCGGGCCATTCCCCTCTGCTCCTTCTCTCACCCGCGTCGAACCAACCCCGCATCCACTGAACACTGGGCCCTCTCCACGTCAGTGTCGTCTTCCCCAGTTTCTCGCGCGCACACGCCGCTCCGCCGTTACCACCGTGCAGTGATGCCGCGATTAAACCTTGCTTAATTCCCATTGAATTAGCGCGTAATCCTTGCCTCGCTCCTGGCTACTTAAACCCCTCGCCCCGCGGTCATTTCCCCTCACTTTCCTCGCTCACTCCGCCACCAGGTTGCGCACATTCGAGCTCAAACCCCCGTGGTACCGACGACCTCCGGCGACTGATTCTGGTGAGATCTAAACGCCCCCTGTCTCTGGTTCAAACGAGCGTGACCAGCATGTTATTGCGTGTTCCCTGATGCCTTTCATTTGCTTTCTCGTGACCCAGGTCGCCGTCCCCGTTCACGCCCGCAAACGTCAGAACCGCCGCTCGACTCCGACGAGCGATTGAGGTAAAACCCGACCGCCCCTTGTCTTCTCCTTGATCCTGTAGTGTTCGTCGTAACCTTGCGCACCTCCTGATACAACTGGTTCATGCTAGGGTGATCCAGAGCATCGCCAACGTCTTCGTCACCGTGCACCCGACGCTGCACTCAACTCCGACGAGTTCCCACGGCCACATCAACTCGCCCTTGTCCACGCCAGCAACATCTCGAGCTTCCTCGTGATCTTGCGAGTCTGGTAAGCCACACCACACCCCCCAGTCCCTCTTGTATTCGTTGGACCATCGCCGCCAGCAGCCATTTGCGTCGCCCATCTTTGGTCAGAGCATCGAGGATCGTTGGATCCAGATCTAGAGGCTAGGATTAGATTAGAGGGTGAAGCGGTACGATTTGATATGGGCCGTGCGCGGTTATTTAGATCCAACGACTCGCGAGTGTGATCCAGCGCGAACCGGTACCGTCCAATCAGACGCTACCGCGTGGCCTGTTATTTGTTTTAAAAATCTGAATTAGATCTATTAGTGATTTAAACTTGCAAAATTCATAACTTTTGATCCACACAACCAAATTTTGTAAATTTTATACCATTGGAATCAGGAGAAAGAATTCTATCCATTTATGCAGTTTGTTTAATGAATTGCTTCTGTAAAATTGGTTATTTTTGCAGAGACATTTATAGGCTTATTTTGAGTATAGAAATTATTTGAAAAATGATTTAAAGACTAAATAAAGTTTATTTAGTGTGTTTTTGTCTTGTTTATGATTCAGTACTGTATACTTGTCTTGTTTGGTGTAGAAAATCATCACATGGCATTTGCATGCATTCATATATTTTTGCTTGTATATTTTGATATGTGAATTTGGTGCTATTATTTTATGTGTAGATTTTGGTGCTAATAGTGATTGTGGTTGTGAAGATTGTTGTTGCTACTCCCCCAACTACCAAGGCAAGTGGTGCTTCATATATTTTTGTCCCAATATTTTTACCTATGCATTAGAAATATTTTGTATAGGTCTTGCATGAATATTTTGCTATGTATCTATATGCTATGCTTGGGAAATCCTAGTAGTTGTTAGAATTTCCTTTAAGTTAAGAGACTTGTTATTCCCATGCTTAGCCTAGCTAATAGCAACCAAGGGTGGAATATGATCATGCTATGAGAAATATTTCTAAGTCTTTGACTTATGTTTTGTCTAATAAAACAACTAAGTGAATGAAACACTTGGGTGGAATGGAAAGAATGGTTTGTGTTAAGTGGTTACGCAAGGCCCATTTATATGGTTTACCTTGTGTATCTCACTTGTGGAAAGCCACCCAGGAACAAAGGGATTTGAGATGCCAAATGTTAAGAAGCTTCTAGTGCAGCCACATGGCATTATGGGGTCTGCCTGGATCATATAGGTTGCAATAACTTAGCCATTTGGACAGTTGGTGGTAGTGGGATGATAGGTTGGAACGCGTCCATTTGGTCTAAGGGAAGGTTTCTGAAAGGTCCTGTCTTGGTGAAAATCAAGTCTTGTGGGGAAAGTGCACAACCTCTGCAGATGGAAGAATCTAAGTACTTAGCCATGTCCCTAGTATTGGACAATTTGAGCATCAAGACATGGAAGTTATCAAGAATCTCCTCATCCCAATTTTCTAAGTTAAAACTTGTGGTTGAACAAGGGTGAAGGTTCACCAATTTCTATTGGTGGTTCCTTGGGAAAGTTTTGTCAAAGAAAACTTAGTATTTTCAACTAATAGGTAAAACCTATTTTGAGCAAAGCAAGCCTAAGCTACACTTAGCCAAAATTCATGTAGTAACTAGATGTTAATATTCTACTAAGGTATCACTTGCCAATAATATTCCAATGTATTAACCCACTGTGGCTGTAACTTGTGACGTTGCAGGTTCCTCTGATGATGATTAGGGGTTATGAGTCTACACTCGACATGCTTGCCTGTGGCACATGAAGATGAAGACTTCTATTTTATATTTTTAAGTTAAACTCTTGTACTAGACTATGGCTATGGAGTTGTAAAAGACTATGTTATCTTTGGAATGACGTTGTAATAATGACCTTTGTTTCTGTGTACTTCATCTTAAACTGTGGATGCTAGCAATTGATCCAGGGACTAGCATTGCAATCACAGGGATCCTTACCTTTATAAGGGTGGGATCTTACAGATCCAAATAAATTTCACAACGGTTTTCGATGAGGTAATGCCACCATGTCTTCAAGGCTAAAACTAAGGCTGCTAGTTCAAGGTCATGGGTAGGATAAGTCTGCTCATGTTGCTTCAGTTGTCGGGATAGGTAAGATATGACTTTGCCTTCCTACATCAACATACATCTGAGACTGATATTGGATGCGTCATAGTACACATCAAAAGGCTTCGTGATATACGGCGTGATCAAGATTGGGGCTGAAATCAATCTCTTCTTGAGTTCTTGAAAACTTGTTTCACATTTGTCCGTCCATTCAAACTTCTTGTCCTTCTACGAACTTGCGGTAATATCCCGCTAATCCGAGAAATGCACAAACTTGGGTTTGAGTGGTTGGGGCTTGCCATTCTTCAACATCCTTAACCTTTGCAGGGTCAACGGCAATTCCTCCGGATGACACGATATGTCCGAGGAATCCTACTTCCTTTAACCAGAATTCACATTTGCTAAACTTGGCATACAACTGATGCTCCCTAAGGGTTCCAAGGATGGTCCTCAGTTGTAGCTCGTGTTCTTCTTCTGATTTGGAATAGATCAGAATGTCATCGATGAAAACAACGACAAACTTATCCAGGAAGTCCATAAAAATCTTATTCATGAGGTTCATGAAATAAGCGGGGGCATTGGTTAATCCAAAGGACATGACAGTGTAGTCATATAATCCATATCGGGTGGTAAAGGCAGTCTTTGGAATATCCTCTGCACGAATCTTGAGTTGATGATAGCCAGTTCTAAGATCAATCTTAGAAAACATGTTGGCACCGGTCAACTGGTCAAACAGATCTTCTATCTTCGGCAGTGGGTACTTGTTCTTAATGGTGACATTATTCAGCTTTCGATAATGCGTACACAAACAGTTACCTCCATCTTTCTTATCCACAAACAAGACATGTGATCTCCATGGCGACGCACTTGGTTGAATCAGTCCTAGCTCCAGCATAGCATCCAGTTGCTTCTTCAGCTCCACTAATTCAGACGGGTTCATACTATAAGGTCTGTGTGCTATGGGTCCGGTTCCAGGGATTAGTTCAATGATAAACTCGATATCCCGATACGGGGGCATACCGGGCAAAACATCTGGAAATACATCGGGGTATTCACAGACTACTCGGACTTGGTCAATGGTTGGTTGGGCTAGACTCTTGTTGCACTTGAATTGACAGGGCAAGGTTTCAGATACATGCTCTACTGATATTCTGGCTGTACTGGTCATGGTTATGGCTTTCTTGGCTCAATCGATTAATCCTTTATGTTTCGACATCCAATCCATTCCTAGTACTACTTCCAAACCTTTAGTTCCGAGTACTATTAGATTAGCATAAAAATCTATGCCATGGATTCTGATAGGTACGGCCTTGCAAATTTGTCTAGCTTTGGTGGTTGAACCAGGTATTTGAACTATCATAACATGCTTCAGTTTTGTTGGTTGAATCTTACTAGTGTATGCAAATTCTTCTATAACAAACGAGTGCGATGCTCCAGAATCAAACAACACTCTTGCAAGTACTGAGTTAACAGAAAACATACCCAGCACGACATCTAGCGCTTCTTGGGCTTCTTCAGCATTCATGTGAAACAAACGGCCATTGCGGTTGAGCGAATTCCCTGGGGCAAATCTTCTTCCAGGCTGAACACGACGCTGCTGCTGAGCTGGGGCATTCACATTGGGGGCTACTGCAAGCTTCTTGGGGCACTCATTGGAATAGTGACCCTTGGTTCCGCATTCATAACAAGTCACCTGAGACTTGTCCTTTCCTGCAACAGGCACATCATTGCTTCCAGTCCTTGGGGCAGTATTGGTGTTGTTGGCGACATTGTTGTTGTTGAACTTGGGCGGTGCACAATTGAAATTGTTGGGGTTGTCGGGGTTGTTGTTGTGGTTTCATCTAGGCCTTGGGTTTCCTCCTCCACGGTTGGGATAGGTCGAACGGTTCATCGAGGGTCTATTGTTTCTTGGGCAAGTCCTATAGACGGGATGGGGCGATACTTTGGGGTATGGTGGGTTCCTGGTTGATGCATCATTCGACGCTTGCGGTTCTCATTGTCTTGGTTGATTTTTCCTTCCATCTGAATGGCAGAATCCACTAAGGCTTCAATGTCAGCAAACGGAATATTGACTAACATTGTCTGCATCTCATCATGCAGACCATTCAAGAATCTCTCCTTCTTCTTGGCTTCAGTGTCAATCTCATCTGGTGCATACCTAGCTAATAACAAAAATTTGTTACATTACTCAACTACTGTCGTCCTCCCTTGCTTCAATTCTCTGAATTCATCTCTCATCCTCTTGATCAAACCCGATGGCACATGGGTTCTGCTGAAATTGAGTTTGAATTCATCCCAAGTCATCATTTGTCCTCTATTCATGGTGTGAACGCTGTTCCACCAAGATTTTGCATCTCCTACCAGATAGTGGGTGGAAAACAGTACTTTCTCATTGGTATCTACTCCTGCGACTTCGACGTTGTTCTCCATGGTCTGCAGCCAGTCATCTGCATCTAAGGGCTCTTCAGACTTACTAAAAATGGGTGGATTGGTGTTCTGAAAATTCTTGAGTTTGGATCCATGGTTGTCCTGGTTTCCATGGCATTGATTGTTGTTAGCCATCTGAGCTATGCGCTGAAGGGTGGCTAGGTTGGCTTGACGTTCGGCTCTTTCAGCTTCACGGTCTGAAACCAACATTTGCAAAATTTGCAGCATTGGGTCCGGGGATGAACTGCTTCCTTCGCGAGGCATCTGAAGATTGAGATAGATCATGAGAAAAGAGGGAAATTTCTAAGGTTCAGGGATTTTTTTTTACTTTAAGTTTGACTCAGATTTTTATAGCAACTTTCTTTTCATTCATTCATAGCACACGGTACAAACACACACCACAACAAGGAAACAGATGGTTTTAAGAACCATTCTGTGAAACTATGATACAATGGGACTGGATACAACTTCACTAACGCTAGTGCTCAAGTGCTACTAGTCCTCAGAATCGGTGTCTTCATCATCATCATCATCATCACCATCATCAATGAAGGCGGAGTCATCATCATCGGTGAATAAGTCCATGGCTTGACCCTCCAGGAAGTCATCATCGTCACTGAGGTAAGAGTAGGGGTCTCCATGGATATCTTCCCCTGCATTCTTCCTCTCCTCAAGCTGCATGTCCCTCTCATGGATGGTCTCCTCCAAGTCTATCACTCTGTGACAAAGGCGGGCAATAATGTGATCCTTCTTGTCAAGCTGACAGCGATGAGACTGGCGATCCTTCACAAGCATGGCAATGGTCTGGTCCTTCTTGACTGCGATGGCGTAGTTGTGGTTGGCATAGGAGCGGGCATTGTCCAATTCCTTCTGCCTGTCATACATCATAAAGCTGAGATGGTCCACTTGATGCTTTAGCTCCTAGTGATATGGTGCCTCCAATGGTTGTCCCATAGCATCACGCCTTGGGTAATACTCAAAGCGCATGCCCTTGATCTGATTGATACTTTGCCCACACAAACGGGCAAGAGCTTCCTGCATGGCCCTGGCGAGTCCATCTAGCCAGTTGTTCTCTCTTAAGGTGAACTAGAATCCCTCTGAGGTGGGGGCTTCAATATTCCCTCTGAGACTTGCAACAATCAGCCATTGCAATTCTCCTCCTTCTTGATCGTTGAGCTGAGCTCCGAAGAACTCGGGGTGCAGGCGCTCCAGAAGTTTCGAGAGTTGGTCCAAATCACGCTCAAAGATGAGATCTCCTCCATTGCCCAACTGATAGTACTTTCTATACTTCACGTCCATCTATAAGAATGTAGGATGACTAAGTTAGTAGAGTGATCAAGTGTGTCAAATTTTATGTAAGTTTGCAAGAAATTGGGAGGAACATGAATTTTCTTGATAGACTCCAAGTGATCAGAATAACAATAGGTTTTCATAAATACTCACTTTTTTGTTTTGAAACGAATTTTTTTATTCAAGCGTCCATTCTAACTACGGTCTCCTATGGTCAAGATGGCTCTGATACCAACTTGTCAACACCCGGATTTTTAATCCAGATGCTTGTTATGCCATACATCGTAATCCCAGGATTACCATTTTTGCGAGACATAACAGATTGGTACCATAGTTCATCATCCATTACAAACCATAATAAAGGTCATACAAATAAAGGATCTTATGATCCAGTCTTACTACAATCAACAAACCGGAATAATATAATAACGGTAGAATGGGCGAGGCTCCATCTTCATGGTCATAGGCAATGCTGACGATGGGAGATGATCCTAGTTGTCATAGACTTCCTATTGTCCATCATCCTGGTAGTCCTCATCATAGTCTGGCCACGGGAATAGCCAGGGACAAAGCCATGAGTACTCTTTAAGTACTCACAAACTATCACTAATAGGTAAAGAGGCTCAAGTAGGAATACTAAGCTCTAGGTTGTTTTGCAAAAAGCCAGGTTTATCTCTAGCTGAGTTCAGAAGTAAAGAAAACTAGTTTAAGGTTTTATAACACCTAAGTGGGAACTTAGTTTTCATGTTCACAACCCTGTTGTAGTCAAGTCAAAGTCATGATTCATTTCACAAGTCATTTTGAAAACATCTGACGACGGAACAGTATGGCCACTCCAACTGTCCATAACCGCGGACGCGGCTATTCAAATAGTTTGACACTCTATAGAGGTGGTACACTTTCACCACAATATTCGATACATCCGTCAGGAACAATCCTGAATTCACCATACTCAGTATGCGGATAATCAATCCTAACCTTTCAATTACACACCCTAGTATAGGCACCTCTCCTATGATTTTAGCCTCCCAACCATGACCATTTGTCATCTTGGGAACTGCACAGGTGGACAATCATCACGAGGTACCCTCAGCTCAAACGTCGGCCGCAAGGGAACCCATACTAAGGTATATAAACTTCCAGTCAAGCCCTACCCAATTTCGGGTATTATAGTTGTACGGTTAAATTGGAATGGTATAGCATCCGAACACAACCATCAGTTTTATAATGGGCTTAGGCTCATGCCTCAACATTTTTATCATCAAAATCATATGGTGTTCATAACCCATGTAAAAACATCTCATTAGAATGACTCGTCATTCTAAGGTTTTCATAATCATTTTCACTAAGTATTCCCATCTAAAGTGATCAAGTTTTATGCTTAGCACGAGCTACTAACGTTGGGGGTAATCACTAATGAGGGGTGATAATCAAGTGTGACTTGTCTAAATCTAATCTCATGCCTCAGAATGACATCAAGTTCTACCTAACTTAGGCAAAGTTTTATGCTCTTTATGCTACCTTTAATATCTTTCCGAAATTCACAAGTCACTAACTAAACATAACTAAGAAGCTTTGATAAATAAATAAAATAATCACGCTTGCAAGTAAAACTGGGATCTGGTATAATAACGTGGTATAACCAAGGCATGCCTAATGCATTGTATAGGTTATCTAGCTTTCACAGTTCCAAGTGTTAGCTTGCTAAGTTAGCTTGTATTGTGAAGCTTGCATAGGTAACATGCAAGTGGTAGTTTGCCTTGTGCAGTGCAGTGGTTGAAGTTCTCCTCTACTTCCTCTTCGTAGTAGTCTCCTTCCTCTTCGTATCCTTGGTCGGTACTAGCGTCTATAAATAAATATGAAGTACACAATCACCAAACAATACTTAACTACTATTTGTCACACAAGGTTTCACACTAGATGATCTAGCATCATCACAATCATCACAAGAATTAAGGCAATAGTTTTATTTATTTTATTTTAGAAAAGTAATTTCTACTCATTGAAAAACTACTTAAGATTTAATATTCTCCAAATTAAATATGGGATCATGTTGACACATGTCATCACCACATATTTCACTACTTGGGAATGTGATTTAAAGTGGTGTCACAATTTAATAATGTTTAACCTTATTGTTTTAATTAATTAAAGTGACTAGAAATGCCTATGGGGCATTCTTTTATTACTTGTTCATTATTAATGCAATTAAACCTAGATATTTTTATATATTCAGAAGGGTCTTGTCAAATGTGATTTTTGAGAGTTTGAATCAACTCAAAAGCCTTTATGGTTGAATTTTGAAAAATGTTTGAATGCGCAAAAGTCTATTCCTTGTTATTTTTACTATACGTGATCTGTAATTCCAAATGGTTTGAATCCAACAGGTTTGGATTAAATATTTGCATACCTTTATAAAAAAATTGGTTTCATTCAATTTGGTTCAGTAAAACTCTCTGAATTGAATTTTGAATCTACTTCCAGAACTAGGTTTGAAACTAAATAGATAAATCTAAATTCAAACTACTGGGTCGTGCGAGAATTTTAACTGGGCCGGCCCATTGCGCACAGCGCGCGTGGGCTGGTTAAGTGGTGTCCCCACACGTCAGTGAGACGGGGGGTGTGAAGGGGTACATGCTAACTACGACCGTAGGATTAGATCAAGGATCAACGGCTCACGGCCATCGTCCTCGTCGAACAGAACATGACGGGCTCGAACCCTAGCGCGGCCAGTGGGGGTTTAGGGCGGCTCATCGGGGCTCAGGCGATGGGGGCGAATGACAAAGACGACAACGGCGGTTCTCCTTGTACTGGCGGCTCCTCCTGGGTGGCTCCAATCAACGGCGCCATTCTCCTCCAGCAGCGGTAGGCTCCGGCGAAATTCTGGCGATGCTGCGCTTGCCTTTCTCCGGGAAGAAGTGGGAAGGATCAGTGAGAGGTGGGTAGTGAGAGTGAAGAAAACGAGCGGGGGAATCCTCATTTTATAGGCGAGCGAGAGAGGCCGAGCGGCATGGGCAATGCTTGTCGGGGTTGGCGTTACAGCGAGCTACAGGCATGGCTGGGGCTAGGGGATGGTGCGTGGTCTTCTGGCAGTGCTCAACGGCTTGATGGTGCGGCAAGGGGTGGTGCGGTTCGGTCGGGAACGTGCGATGCACTGAGCGGTACCGACGGCGAACTCCGTGGAATACGGCGACTACGAGGCACGGTCGATGAAACGAGCATGTCTAGTGGTCTCCTGGGACGGTGTTGATCAAGTAGACAGGCGGCGAAGGCGAGGCGCGGTCGGGTTGAGTGGGAACGGGGCATGCACTGCGGTGCGCGTCGGCATGGTCGACAGCAGCGCGGGCACGGCGTTTCCGACGGTTCCCTTCTCTGTCTTCGAGCTATGGTCGGTCTAGAGGGGGCAGTGAGGCACGGGCGGCATGGTAGACAAGGTTGGCGAGGCGAGCTACCTTTCTAGCTTGATGTCGATGGTGGGGGTGGCAAGTGTGCTCGACCATGGTGGCCATTGATGGCATGGTCGAGTGCACAGTGAGCTAGAGCTGCTTAGATGATGTTAGTGACCTACTGGGAGTGGTGAGAGCTAGAGAGGGAACAAGGTTGGCACAAACACTGCTCATAATAGTGTTTATTGTTTAATTTGATTTGTGCTCATAAGGTGTTTGATGAAATGGCCGCAAGAAATGCATATTTGAATTTTTGGATCAAACTTGGTGAGTGTACTGGCCACATACTAGGGAGTCTCTGGTTGTTTGGATTTGTCAAGGTGAACTGGTTTGGTTGGGTTTTGAGAAATGGTGATCTTACTGCGGTGACCCAGCATACCACTGCATGATGTAGTATACTATAGTCGTTGACATAACACCAATGAAACATCGTCTACTAGTATTACATTCCTCAGAATGGCACAACAGAAACACAGCGGGTCCAATACATGGCTAAAGGTTACAACTCGCTCTTTACATAAGATCCAGAGAACACTCTAGGTTTAAGAGAGAGAGAGAACTTCTTACGGAGAAGAATCAAGGTTAAACAACGCAAGAATGATTATACTATTAAGTCTAATATTTACACTAAGAGGTTGGCATTGCTGCTATTGCAACGCTCTACAGAAATAGGTTCTTTGGCTAGAGATAATATTCCTATCTGATTGGTAACTTTCGTCTTCACTTGAGTTGAGGTATATTTTGACTTCCTTTTCTTCATTGAAGAGCTTTAGCTGGTCTTGAAAAGTCTTGGAGCATATCTTGATGTAGTCATCGTTTTAATGGCTTCAGAATCTAGCAAGGGTTAAGAAGATACTTTGAGTACGAGCATACTCAGTAAATTCACTAGAAAAGGAGTGTTTGATGCACTATAACTACAGCCACAGACCGTAGGTCGTAGGCAATGCAAGTTTTCATAAACATTTCTTCAAAGGTTGCTTTTATTCTGAAAAGCTATGTTCGTCAGCCTTCATGGGTTTACCAGAACCTTCATGGGGTTCCTTTCCCGCCGCGTTCGCAGCTCCTTCCCGAAACAGGGAGTAACAAGTTACAGTTCTTACACTCTGCAGAGGTGCGTCACTTTACACATGAGAGATCAACTCTTTGTTGCACAACCGGGCAGCTTATTCCCGTCCACAATTCCATGATGTGGGGCCCAGAAGATGATCCAAGCCAATCACTGCCCCCTTCGCGACCCCGCATGCCTCCTTAGTGTACACCATGCCCACATAAATAATTACGGAAATGGTTTGTACAAACCGTTAGATGTCATAACTATCGTGGGACGTTGAGGGTTCCCACCCATATGCTGCATATCCTCTACGAATTACCAATTAATATGCACGCTACGTGGATAACAGCCACGACCTGCACATCCGGCTTCATGCGAGAGGAAGAAGATACAGCTGACTCCTCCGTCCCATTCCAAATCTCATGGTCAACGCGTAATATATGGCGCAAGAATCACTGGCAACATTGGTTGTTAAGTCCTAGGTGATATGGTTCTGAACAGTGGTATCCCAACTGTCAGATTTAATATATTAGCTGATCACCCTGGATCAGTAATCAATAGTCCTCATTATTATTGAAAATAGTGTTTTCTGACCTTTTTCAAATGCAGGTGAAGACAACACTGGATTTGTAAAATACTTTACAGAAAATAAACAAAGGACATGAGCAAGTGTGAACTTGCCTTTTGTGATTGCAAGATTATGCACTCACGGTCTTCAAGTCAATGTATAAGATCCAAAATCTGAAATCAGCATCATTGGTCCGGTAAGGACTAATGTTTAAAGAAGCAGTATGCTTTTATGCATAAGTAATGTGATGCACGTTCTAATCGCAAATCCTGGGAATAACGTTGTTCTAGGGTTTAGATTCCGGAAGTGGTTACTTTGGAATGCGTGGTCCTTTTGGATAAATTTCGTAGTTGTACTTTTATTAGAGTTTATGAGTGTTTGTAAACAACACATATGTACTCCCTCCGTTTAGAAATATAAGATGTTTTAGGTTTGTGAAGGAGATGTATCTAGACACCTTTTAGTGTATAGGTTCAAACGAATCTAGACACTAAAAGGTGTCTAGATACATCTCATACATAAACCTAAAACATCTTATATTTCCAAACGGAGGGAGTAGGAGTAAAGTATACATACTTATGACACACTAGTTAGGATTACTTATACAAGGTTTCTTATTTAAAGTGGCAAAAAGGATAACCTTCAAAGAAAAGGTTTCTCTTTTAAGATCTAAAAAAACTTTGTGATTAGTTAGTGGTGGTTGATGTCATTTGTTTGTTCAAATGGTTTGGCTTGAGTTGCCTTATAGTTTAACTACTTCAGACCAAATTTAACTATAAAACATATAATAATGCTTATGGTGTTATATTAAGATTTTGTAGACTAAAGTTAACTTTAAAGTATAGATAGTTTTGAAAGTATCATACTTATACCTTGGTATCTTGTATATATGAAATGTGTTCTTTAAGTTACTTAAGAATGTTTATTCTGTTACTTGAGTAATGGTTTCTTGATGTGAGTATGGAGTAATATCATTTATTTTTTATCAATAAGTGGATATAGTTTATGAACCCAACATAAGTTTACTTAACTACTTATGGATTTATGTAGTACTGTAGTAGTTTTTGTAATTTGGTGATTAATATGGTTTAGAAAAGATTTGATTGTTTACAAGTTGTTCTTTAAGGATTTTATTATTAATGAAATTCTTTTTAGAGATAATTTTTTATTTAAGGTTGGGGATTTTTCTCAAATAAGAACATTTATAATGTTTTAAACCATTATGGCATTAGATTATTAATATTTAAGACTAATACTATTTATTAGACTTATTTAACGCATTTTAGGAATATTAGTAAATTTTATTTATTTTTATATGAATTATGAATGAAGTAAATAAGTTTAAATTTGAGTTATTAAAATATTTAATTTTCTTGTTTACCCTAAAAAGAGCTTATTAGATTTTTAGCATGTAAGTAATATTTTTGTGATCATTTTGGTATATTATATTTATTTTTTGTGATTTATAAACAATAAGATATGATTTTTATAATTCTTATTACTTTTAATTACTTAATAAATAATAAATATTTAATTAAGTGAAATAATAATACATGATTATAGTTTTAAATTAGAATTCTTATTTTTCTAAGATTTTTAATATTTTATTAGTATTATTAATATTTATTATTATAAAAATATGAATTATCAAAGTTTTATTACTTGTAAAACTTTTATTAAATAATATTTATTTAAATAATCATCATAACAATATTTGTTAAGAATTTTAAGTTGTAGATTTTATTTTTTACAAATTTCCATATATTATACACATTTTTCTGAATTATAAATCAAAAGTTATTAATTAAACAAGATTTAATCATTTATTAAATTTCTGGAATAATATTAATTAGATTATAACATTTTATTCATTTCCTAACCGAAAAATACTTTTTACACCACGACCAGAGCTAGCCCTAGTCACTGATCTGTGGGCCATTGTCCACCACAACACTCAGATAAAAGAAATGCTTTTGCTACTGACCCCCTCTATACTCACAGTCGATGACTTGTGGGCCTTGGGACATGTCATCCACCACGCGAGGCAAAGACTAGTCAAAAGGCTGACGTGGCTCGATCATGAGGTAAGCATGGCGTCAGCATCACCACCGTCGTCGGTGAGTGGCCACCAGCGACGATCTACTGCACCCCAACAAGCGAAATAGGTTTAGTTCGAATCAGCGCAAGCTACTAAACCTAGGAGTGGCAGCGCCGCTCGGAAATGGTCATCGGAGCCTCAGCTCCGACGAGCTTCGACGGTGGCTTACAGTAAAACGATGATTTACAACAAGATCCGGCGATTGAATGATACTGGGAGGTTCAGAAACTCACCCCGATGATGATTGAGTGGTTGGCGAGGACAGGCGCGGCCGGAATCGAGCTTCCCGACGAGCATTCCGATGAACTGTCGCGAAGGAAAACGACCAAATTCACCCGCTCCAGTGCTCCCCTTGATGCAAGCTTCTACCTAGAGGATCTACGGAGGATGGCGCTTCTCCATGACGGCTTAGAATGGTGTTAGGTGACGTGGTTCGACGGCGAGGAGTGGCTCCGGCGAGCTAGGGTTCGGTCTCATTCGTATCTGAGAGGATAAGGAGGGCTTGGAGATAGGGATGGATGCAGTGCGTCGTGGTGGCCTTCTTATCCCCTCCTGGCAGCGGCGGCGAGTATCCTGGCGCAATGACGGCGATGACGGCATCGGGCGGCGGCGAGCTCTGCCAACGAGCTGTCTGTGTGCGTGACGATGACGATGATGGTCATTTTGTGGATAACCCCCTGGCGTTTTCTTTAGATCAACCCGCGGTCCTCACCTGACCCCACTTGTCAGTCTCAGAGGAAAAAGGACCTGGGCTGGTTACTGGGCTGTTGTCGGCTGCACAGGGCGTCAGTTAGGTGTAGGGTTGTTGGGTTGGGCCAGGTTTGGTTTTTATTTGTTTTATCCTTTTTCTATTTTCTGTTTTTTATACATATTTGAATTTGATTTAGATTTTGAATCTTTCTTTGTATAACTTGTTTCCTGGATATCTACAACAATACAAAAGACATACCTAGTCTTATTTGTAAATTCTTATTGTATTTCTTGCATTTAGTTGATGTGATCCCCCTTGCTAATATTTTATATAAACTTTTCTTATTATTTTACTCTCCTTATTTGTGTTAGGGATTTTTTGATAATATATTCTTATTTGTTTATAACTTAACTTTTAGTGAGCTCATTGTTTGAGTAGAAACTTTATATATATATATATATGTATAATGATTCTATACCATTATTTGATGTAAAGACATTGATATGATGATTACTACTCTCATTAAGTTGCGAAATAGCAATGTATGTGATAAACAAAGAAGTTTAGGGTTTTGAATTATGAGTACTACCCTTGGCTTTAGGGTTTTATATAAGCTTAGATTCTTTTTAAGATTTAGGATTTAATAACTAAGTATATTTCCTTTTGTATAAAGTACGGGATGAAATCTCCCTTTCAATTAGAACATTATAATTCGAGTGTTTTATAGAAGTGAATATACTTAAGCACATATAGTTAGGATGTGTGGAATTAACAGAGATGTGCTTATGTAATTTGCTATAGGAAAATATTTCTATAGAGTGTTATAAGCATCAGATGATGGATCAACAGTATGGGATGGCTATTATGTTTGGTTTGAGATGTAGAGTTGATTTCTTAACCAGATTAAAACAGGAAATTGATTTATACATATAATTATATTTCAAATTCTTGGATCTGTAATTAAGGAATTCCTTTCCTAGATATAATACCTCTTTCTATCCATCATCATGATTAACATGATGAGCTTTACTCATTTAAATCTTCTTATTCATATATCATTCTTCTAACTCATGAATGAATCCAATGAATTTGATACAAAGACACTTCATAGCTTTCTCATATCTTTGTTTGGTTGTATTTTCTATTTTGTTGTTGATAATCTTCCATTCAACCAGTAGTTCCTTCAAACTCTACTCCCAATCTTCCTTATTCCTTCATCACTAATCTTTCTCTAAAGTAAACTATCCTTAAAGATGAATAACACCATTTTTATGACTCTATGCTATATTAGCTTTAGTTGAGTAACACCATCTTATAATTACTTAACTCTTATGACTTACACTTCAATTCCTGAATTATATTTATGTGGTTTACAAAGACTTCTCTAGTATCACTTATCTTTACTAAGGTTCCAATCATGTTTACCCACCAGTATTACTCATACTAAATATAAGCATTCCATGTTGGTGGCCAAAACATTACCTTTATAATGCTTTAATTATTTATTATTGAAGTTCTTAGTTGGCTAGGCAGGGCTTTATCAATCCTACCTTTTACTGTCTGGAAATTATCTTCTTAGTATCTTATATTGGATTAAGGTTATTAGTGGACTATGCCCTCATTAGAAGATTTGAGTAAATTTTCTGATAAGATCAAATAATAGATCAAAGACTAATAGTTAAAGAAGTTGTGAATCAATGGGGAATTATCCAACATTGATGAACAACAGATATTGAAATAAGTTCTATAAAAAGAAAGATATACATATATATAGTGGATGATCTTGACTTAATCTCTTTCCAACTCCAACTCATCAAGAGAGTTTTTAAGGTTAGGTGTGACTATGATACTCAGAATGTATGCAGATGGGATTCAAGATATAGTGGTTACATTCTTATTATTTGTTTTATATCCTTAACTTGGTACTTAGGAATGATTACAATGAGTGTTATAACATGATCACCTAATGATCAATATAATTCACATTATATTAGGGTTTAACTTATAGTACATTTGATCTACCCTTAGATCAAATCTCTCTTACCCAGAAATGAGATTTTAACAAAGGTCTTATTGAAACTTATCGCAGTCAACTTGATGATCTACTTCAATTCCATCAAGCTAAGAGAAGCTTCAATCACTTTGACAAGTTTTTATTTAAAAGCGCGAAAATTACTCTGATTTTCTATGCATGAATGCAATGCACACATCTGGGTTCAACTTATTTCTAGGTTCTAATGCTAGGATGTTACAAACTCTCCCCCTTAAAATAAACTTCATCCTCGAAGTTCGCAAACTCTCATGTTTTGGAGTAAGAAATTGTTTTGTAGTGGTTGTTACACTCTCCATTCCATGATGATCTTTAATGGAATTAATTGGAGTATTCCATAACCTGATTAGATATCCTCATTAAATTCTTTTTCTTGAATCATCAAACTTCATTACTATCTTAATTACAGTTTGGAGTTTCTCACTACCATGAGTTCTTAAGTTTCGGTATACGCATTTTAATAGTCAATAGACTATCTTACTATTCCTGTCATTATACTGTTGATACTGGTATTCCTTTCAAGATTGGATTTGAACTCAATTTTTCCATACCCATTGGAATTTTTCATTCTCGACACTTGTTTAATTAGGATTCTATATTACTTCTTAAGGTTTACTTAAAAGTTGTTTCTTTTTTAATTTTGATTGTTAGATGTATCCTTTATCACCCTCAAGTTTATACCTTCTTAAGATTTTTAAATAACCTTTCTTTATTACTTATAGTATTTTCTTCAACTTTCATTCCTAATGTTTACTCTCCCCCTTAAGTTTTACTAATAGTTTTGAAACTCCATGCATAGAAGTTATTGACTCCTGAACTAAAATGTTGGTTCCTGTTCTGTTTATATTTTACTGGTTTAAGGTCCAATGAAAGATTATACAGTGCATCCACATAGTTGTGGATCTCCGAAGCAAATCTTTCAGCACCAAATGTCGCACTTACTATTGGGGCATTCTTGCTGAATAAACTGGACTTGCAAAGCATCTTGCCAAGCGATCGTCTTCAAATTTGTTAAACTTTCTTAGTCCTTACTTAACTTCGGCCAAATTTAATGCTCTTTATGCAACTTTTAATACGATTTGGTTAACTATTTCAACCAAATACCAGCTGGGGCCAAAATACCAACTGTGGATTAGTTACTATCTATGGATCAAATACCAACTGCGGATTATTACCAGCTGTGAACCATCGTAGGGTGTGTTTATTACCCTATGGTTTCTCACATACCTCTCACATTCTCTCATAATTGTCAGAGTTTGAATACTATTTTGGTTCCAAAGCTAACTATTTGTACTTATTCATGATACTTCCGTGAACTTGGTACAACTATTCCATTGCATCTTAGTAATATTACCCACTTTGATTGAACTTTAAGTTTATTATTTCTTATGGCTCCCTACATCTTCTATATCCAACTTCTTTCTTGGGTCAGGTTAGGAATAATTTATGCTTTAGCTATTCCCCAAGTGGTGTTGACACTCCTTATATCTTGCTTCTTCCTTCCAGTAAGTCTTCCTTTTTTATCTTTGAATCGTCGCTTCCTTACACGAATTCCCATTCCTATATAGATCTATATCATCAAGTAATAACTGGGTGTTACATCATGCATTTGCACACCTAATTAAACTTCATGTACAGATCTAGTCAATCAAGAAGAATCAAAAAGATCCAAAATTCAATAAACAACAAAACATATACCCTGTATCATACATAGGTTATAGATAATTTACAAGTGTACTGGATATTCCCACGGTTTGCTTCATACCTATTTACACAACTATCTTTCAAGAACTGCTTTCTCTTGAGGATATATCCTCACTTATTTTAGCAAACCCATCAAACTACAATACGCATTACCCTCTATGTACATTATTCAAGCCCGCATCCCTTGGGATGTTGTTTCTCTCTCACTTTCATCTTCCTCTAGTGCTTCCTGGAGTTCCGTCCATGATGACGTGAAGTCCTATGACTGCCTTCTGGAGCATAGGAGCATCCAGGAGGTGCGTAATCTTGATTAGAAGTACCGAGACTAAGATTAGTCATTGAAAAATGACTAGAGTTGGCGTAATCTTCCACCGAATAGTTTGGGTTTTCTGGCAACGCTTCCTCATAGTAAATTGGTTCCTTAGCTTTTTCTTAGATCCAGTCATATATGTTGGTATAGTAGCTATTGGAGTACTCTTCTAAGTTGATTCGATTCGTATTACCCCCATATGGTCCATAAGGCTCTCTATGGTTATAATTGGTCTCTTCTTCAATACCTGCATCACAAGGTATAGGATTCCCTATGGTTTTACCTTGAGATTCTATTTCCCATCCATACTTCTTAGGCTCAGGTTTATTTGGAATAACTTTTTTCCATTCCTGTTGTTCGGAATTGTACTTGGTCCATAGGTATTCAGGTGGCTTGAAGTCATTCTGGTAATAGGCATAATTTTCTGAGTTTGGGTCATCAAACTCAGTTTCCTAAAACACCTCTCCCGAAGGTATGTATTTGGGATGCCTAGCTTCTTTATCTAACTTCTTCCTACGAGCCATTGCTTTATCAGGATTAGTAAAATCCTCAATGACCGTATCCAGCTGCTGAACTAAGACTTGGTGAGTATTATGATAAGTGTTTTGCAAATATCGATAACGATCCATATACTCTACAGCTAGATTAGGTTCAGCTTGGACTAAGGTAGAGTGATCTAACTCATGTTCTGAGCTTGAGGTTTCATGTGGTATAATGCTGTGAGTACTACCTTCTAGAGCTTGGGATTTATGCTCTCTAATCATGGTTATGGCTGCTGCTACGGCAATCTGATATGCAGATGCCATGCACCTTGCCTCTCCTGCTGGCATTTCTCCTTTAAGTCCTAACTTCTTGGGAAACATGATCATGACACGGTATCTAGATAATACCTGCCCATCATAGTAACTGTAAATCTTGACCAGAAGTCTTAATTCACATTCCAAACTCCATAGAAGTTGTCGGAGATTGTCTGTACAATCCCCTCCGTAGTCATCCAACGTCCTGTTCATCACTTGAACATTCCGGGGTGGATATCGAGGTCCCATGTGGAACTATGGATAAGAAATTATCATCAGTCACATAGAGTAAAAACTCTTGAGTAATGATTGGTAATTTCAATCATATAAAAGAGTTATCGCACTAGTAACATAACAGGATTATTCTCAAGTGAATATCCCTCATATCACTAGAGAACTCTTTATTATTGCTAGGATGTGTCCTACAGGTTCTACCCATTTACTGGGTTTCCAACCTAAGGTCAAAGCATATGCTTTGACACCTGATGGGGATATGCCTACTGGGGTATACCCAGCAGGGCGTTTCCGACTGGCCCGTGAGCTGGCGAGTGGGCCTGCAGAACGGCGAGTGGATTGAAGCCCAGCAAGGTACCGAGCGACTGGAAGCTGAAGGCCCAGGCGAGTAGATAGGCCCAGTCGGGCTAGGATAAACGACTACTGAATCTGTAACCGAATCGGTTGAGATATGTAAACCCTAGGGGAGGTGAGCCTATATAAACATCCCTATGGGGCGAGTAGAGAGACGTTCCCTCATACACCCAAGCGACTCGCCGCCTAGCCGCCGAGCTCGCCCATTGTAACACCTCCATAATACAATCTAGCAGGAGTAGGTCTTTACCCTCCGGGGGGCCGAACCTGGGTAAAACCTTGTGTCTTTGCCCTCATCTCGCACCGCAGATGGCTGGCCGCCCTTGCCCCTCGTTCTACTACTCGCTGCCGATTGCAGCATCTGCCGTGACTATTCCCACGACAGTGGCGCCCACCGTGGGGCCTGGCCGGTCTGGCCGGTGTTCTGCGGCGAGATCCAATCTGCCCATCAACGAGACGGTCGCCACCGGCCACATGATAGCGATCGGCGAGATGCTCCAGATCTTGCCAAACAGCTACGTCCCGGCCACGCGACCCGTCACGCACAGCGTGATCCTGCCAGTCGGCACGATCAGCCTCTTCGTCGGCCTCACCGACGTCATCGTCTCGGAGGACTCGGCTCGCATCCGCGAGTCGCCACCACGCGATCGGCTCTCCGAGAGCCAGGTCCGCACGATCCACCGCCTCGCCTCCGAGTACAACTCGGCCCACAGCAACGTGGCCGGGAATTCAGCGGCCGCAGAAGATGCGGCCCTCACCGATGACGCCGACTCGGCGACCCCGGCGTCACTCGCCGGATCCATCACCGCGGCCTCGTCCGCGGGCTCCATCGCCCAGGTCTCCAACGCGGGAGACTTCGAGGACCCCTCCATCCTCGGGATCTTCGAATTCGATTCCGGGTCAGAGAACTCCGCCGACCCCCGCGATGGAACCAGTCGCCACGCCGCGGCTTACATGGCCACCGGCACCGATCCGCCGGAGGATCCTTTCTCCACCCCAATCCCTCCTAACGCCACGGCAACGGAGGTCGAGGAACTCCGCCTGAAACTGGCGGAGGCGGTGCGCAAGGAGCAGGCCGAGCGCGAAAAATTTCGTCTCGAGCAGGTAACGGCGCAGGAGCTGTCGCGCTACCACCAGCAGCGGATCAGGTCACGTTTGAACCCCACCGTTCAAGGACGTGCCCTGAACTTCGACGACGAAAACGACCCGGCCCGCATAGCCGAGCGCGCAATTTGCGAGAACGCGCCCCCAGGAGGAAGCGCCCGGCCCCCGCCAGGATCGACGGCGATGGGTGCCCCACCACCACCCAACCGCACCCCTCCCAGGGACCAGCCGCGGATAGTTGTCTCCTCACGGGAGCGAGACGCAAACGGCCTCCCACTGTTCTCCACCCCGATGGACAACCTCGTGGCAGGCCGAGCAGCAGCCGACAGCATCACGGCCACTGGCGACGGCGCCCTACAGATCCAGTACGTCCGGGCCCTGCTCGCGAAGGCCGTGGAGCAGCAAAAAGCGGGCGCCGACTCGCAAGGTCGAGTATACTCGCGTTCCTCGGGAAGCAGAGCGGCCTCCAGCGGCCGCCCAGCGGCGGCAAACACCCTCAATTGCCCGCCACCAGAGCCACTGCAGCTCCAACACCGACCCGCGAACGCGGCACTCTCCACCAACGACCCCAGGCCGGCGACCAACTTCGTCGCCGCTAACGGACAACCCATCGACGCCTGCACCCACATCATCAACAACCAAAGCTGGCGCGCACGCCAGCCCGACGACTTGCGGCACACCCTAACTAATCGCCGCGATGGCGAGCCTATGGGGTCGCTCAGTCGACTCGGGCCCAAGTGCTTCGGACCAATGATCCGAGGCGAGAAGTACCCGCCAAACTTCAAGGCACCAAAAGAGATAGAAAAGTACGATTCCTCGTACGACCCCGCAGTCTGGCTCGACACATACCTCATGGCAATGGGGATCGCGGGTCACACTGACCTACTCGCCGCCCGTTACCTCCCCCTGATGATGGAGGGGACGTGCAGGCAGTGGATCAACACTCTCCCCCAGGACAGTATCGACTCCTGGGAGGAAATGCGCGACGCCTTCGTCAGGCACTTCGAGTGCTCCTACACCCGCGCCACCACTATTGAGGACTTGGAACGATGCATCCAGGGACCCCGTGAGTCAACCCGCAACTGGGTCCAACGATGGCAAGAGCTTTGGTACAACGCGGTCGGCATCCACCCGGACACCGCGATCCATTGCTTCAAGACCTCGTGCCGCTACGAGCCTCTAGTCGCCAAGCTCAAGCGACACTCCCGCACACTCGACAACATCCCCGACCTCCTCGAGATCGCCAAACGGTACGCCGAGGAAGATCCAAACCAGGAAACTGACGACGAGTCAGGAGGGCAACGCCGCACGGGCGGCAACGACAGCGGACGCCGAACCGACCTACGCTATAGCGGCACTCGCCTCACTGGCAAGCGCCGCAGTGACGGGCGAGTCGACTTCGTCGCCAACGCCGGGCACGCACAGCGCGAGCCCAAGAGCTACCGCCGCGACGGAGGGCAACGCCGCGATGGCGGCAATTACAAGAATAAGCCAAGGTTCGATCCCGCGGCCCTCCTTAACCAACCATGTGCGTTCCATAGCAGGGAAGGAAAACCTGCAACGCACACCACCGCCGACTGCCACACCCTCAGGGAAATCGAGAAGGCACGGCAAGCGCGGGAGGACACCGACAACGACCCGCCAAATGGCGGAAAATTCGGCAAAGTGGCCGGCTCGCTCCACACCTTCACAGGCTTCAACACGAAGCGCGAGAAGAAGGTCATCGCCCGCGCCGTCGCCGTCAATGCGGTGGCCCAAACAGACGTCCCCCAGTTCCTGAACTGGTCGGAACAGCCCATCACCTGGAGCCGGCAAGACCACTCGCCGCGCATCGAGTACCCAGGACGAGTCGCCCTGGTGGTCAAGCCCAAGGTTGGCGACTACTGGCTCCCCAAGACACTGATGGACGGCGGTAGCTCCATCAACATCCTCTACCTCGACACCTTCAGGCGGCTGCGGCTCCCGCAGTCGATGATCGAGACGACCCACACCACGTTCCACGGCATCATCCCCGGTCGGAAGGATTATCCGATCGGCAAGGTCACGCTACCAGTCACGTTCGGCACACTGGCAAACTTCCGCACCGAGCGGATCGTCTTCGAGCTGGTGCCCTTCGACAGCCCTTACCACTGCGTCCTGGGGCGCCAGGCGTTCGCTAAATTCATGGCAGCACCCCACTACGCGTACAACGCGATGAAGCTCCCCGGGCCGTGCGGCGTCATCACCATCAACGGCAACCCCGACATGGCCGCCGAGTGTGAGGCCAAAGGAGCCGAGCTCGCCGACGCCGTCATCGCGGCAGAGACTAATCACACCGACGAGCTCGCCAAATACGCGAGCGGGGTCAACAATGACGACCCCACAATACTCAAGAAGCCCAACTCAGAGGGCGCAAACACCTCAACTTTTGAGGCCACGACGCACACTCGCACCGTCGAGCTGGTCCCAGGCGACTCCAGCCAGACGGTGACGATGGGGACAGGCATGATCCCAGCATAGGAATGCACGCTCATCGAGTTCCTCCGTGAGAACAGGGACATCTTCGCATGGAAACCCTCCGACATGCCCGGTGTCCCTAGGGAGCTCGCTGAGCACAAACTAAACGCCGACCCCAAAGTGCGACCTGTCAAGCAGTCGCTACGGCCCTTCAATGAAGAACGCCGTCGAGCAATCGCCGAGGAAGTGCAGCGTCTACTCGCTGCCGGCTTCATCCGGCCAATCAAGTACTCCAAGTGGCTGGCAAACCCAGTCCTGGTCGAGAAGAAAAACGGGACCTGGAGGATGTGTATCGACTACACAAACCTGAACAGCGCTTGCCCAAAGGAGCAGTTCGTCCTCCCGCGGATCGACCAGATAATCGATTCAACCGCGGGCTCGGAGTCGCTATGTTTCCTCGACGCCTACTCTGGGTACAACCAGATCAAAATGGCTGTCGAAGACGAGGAGAAGACGGCGTTCATCACGCCATTCGGAGCCTTCTGCTACACCGCCATGACCTTCGGCCTCAAGAACGCCGGGGCAACCTACCAGCGGTGCATGCAAGAATGCCTCGCGAGCCAAATTGGCCGCAACATCCACGTCTACATCGACGACGTGGTCGTAAAGTCCGCTCGCCAAGGCGACCTACTCGCCGACCTGGCAGAAACCTTCGCCAACCTGCGAAGGTACAAGATAAAGCTCAACCCAAGCAAGTGCACCTTCGGTGTACCCGCCGGACAACTACTGGGGTACGTCGTCTCCAAACGAGGGATCGAGGCGAACCCAACAAAAATCGACACGATCGCCCGGCTCGGCAAACCCGAGTGCCTGCGCAACGTCCAGAAGCTGGCCGGGCGAGTAGCGGCTCTCAGTCGCTTCATCCCCCGCCTGGGCGAAAAGGCGATGCCCCTATACCGCCTGATGCGCAAGAACCCCACCTTCCAGTGGGACAAGGAGGTGGACGACGCGCTCCGCGACCTCAAAAAGGTGCTACTCGCCGCACCACTACTCGCCGCCCCCGCCGACAAAGAACCTATGCTGGTTTACGTCGCGGCGTCCGAGCGCGTCGTCAGCGCTGTGATGGTCGTCGAACGACCAGAGGAAGGAAAGGAGCGCCCGGTCCAGCGGCCGGTGTACTACATCAGCGAGGTCCTCACCGAGTCGCGCCAATGGTACCCACAGTACCAAAAGCTAGTATACGCGGTCTTCAGGGCTCAGCGGCGCCTGCCGCACTACTTCCAAGAGCACCCGATCACGGTCGTCTCCTCAGCGCCACTACAAGACATCATCCGCAACCGCGAGGCAACCGGGCGGGTCACCAAGTGGGCCGTCGAGATCGGCGTCCACAACATCAAATACGAGCCACGAAAGGCGATTAAGTCGCAGGCGCTGGCAGACTCCATCGCCGACTGGGAGGAGGCTCAGCAGCCAGAGAAGCTGCCGTACCTCCATTACTGGAGCCTGCACTTCGACGGCTCCAAGAACGCGGACGGTGCAGGAGCGGGGATAGTGTTGACTTCACCAAAGGGCGACAAGCTCCGCTACATCCTCTGCCTCGACTTCACGCCCTGCACCAACAACATGGCTGAGTACGAGGCCCTACTCCACGGCATGCGAGCCGCCAAGGAGATGAACGTCAATCGCCTCCGATGCTACGGAGATTCCGACCTCGTCGCGGGGCAAGTCGCCGGCACCTGCGATGCCGTCTCCCCCACCATGGCGGCGTACCGTCAAGCGGTGGATAAGTTGGGCGGCCACTTCACCGGCTACTCCGTCGAGTGGATCGACAGGCGGAAAAACGAGGAGGCCGACGCCCTCTCTCGCATCGGGTCGGCTCGACTCGCACCACCCGCCGGCGTGTTCCTCGACACAATCTCCAAGCCATCAGTCTCTCCCCCGAGGGAGATCGACATCGGAGTCCCACTCCAACCAGAGGCATCCTTGGTCGCACTCATCACCGAGCCAGACGATTGGACCAAGCCCTACATCGCCTACCTGGAAGCCGACACCCTGCCAGCAGACGAGACAGACGCTCGAATGATAGCTCGCCGATGCAAGTCCTACACCATCATCGACGGCGAGCTACACAAGCGCAGCGTCACCGGCGTGTTCCAACGCTGCGTCCAACTGGCTGAAGGGCGCAAAATCCTCCACGACATTCACTCAGGCGACTGCGGCCACCACGCCGCCGCTCGCTCCCTGGTCGCCAAGGCTATGCGACACGGCTTCTACTGGCCCACCGCACACGCCGACGCTGTCGACATCGTCCAGCGATGCGCCGGGTGCCAGAAGTACGCCAGTCAGACGCACGTACCGAGCTCGGCGCTCAAAACAATCCCTATCACCTGGCCATTCGCCGTATGGGGCATGGACATGGTAGGCCCCTTCAAGAAGGCCCCCTCCGGCTACACCCACCTGCTAGTCGCCGTCGACAAATTCACTAAGTGGGTGGAGGCCAAGCCAGTCCGGAAATGCGACGGGAAGACCGCCACTAAATTCCTACGCGAGCTAATATATCGCTACGGGTTCCCAAACAGTATCATCACGGACAACGGCACCAACTTTGCCAAGGGAGCCATGGCCGAATTCTGCGAAGAGCACCACATCCGGCTCGACCTCGCGTCAGTCGCCCACCCGGAATCCAACGGCCAGGCGGAACGGGCCAACCAAAGCATCCTCCACGGCCTGAAGCCGCGACTCCAAGCACCACTCGAGCGCACCGCTGGGTGCTGGGTCGAAGAGTTGCCCTCCGTCATCTGGGGAATCCGTACCTCGGTTAACAGATCGACGGGATTCACTCCCTTCTTCATGGTCTACGGCGCCGAAGCAGTCATGCCCACCTACCTCGAACACGACTCGCCGCGAGTCGTCCATTATACGGAGGCTGCAAACGAGCTGGCCCGCCAAGATGGGGTCGACCAGCTCGACGAAGCACGCGACCTCGCCCGGTCACGCACCGCCATCTACCAGCAAGGACTCCGCCGCTACCACAGCCGACGGGTGAAAGCCCGCACCTTCCAGGAAGGCGACCTGGTGCTACGCCTCATCCAGGACAGGAAGGGCATGCACAAGCTCTCCCCTCCATGGGAAGGACCATTCGCTATCGGGCGCGTACTTGGCAACGACGCCTACTACCTCATCGACGTCCGCGGGGACGGCGAGCTCGACGTCAAGCGACCATGGAATGTAAACCTCCTCCGGAAGTTCTACTCCTAGAACCCCACACATGTACTCTCCAGTCGCTATGAAATAAAAGAAACGGTTACCGCAAATTGCGCCCACTCTCCATGACTTGTGCCACTCGCACTCGTAATAACAGCGGTATGCTAAAATGCAGAAGTCAACCTTTGGTACAGCGATCGGCACGGCTAAGTAGTGCGGTGCAAGAGCACTGAATCACTTCAGGTCTCGCATCGTCCACGAAAAACGCCAACCCGGAGAACCATTGGAGTCGCCTAGCTCGACTGGTTCTACGAGCCAAGACAACTGCCCTCGCTTCTCACAGCGACCTTGGTCCTCCGCATCCTCGGCATAGCGACTCGAACGGCTAAGTACCACGCTCGGGGACTGAATACCAGTTCGTCAAGAGCGGTCAGGGAAAACGCCAAGTAGGAGAGCATGCCCAGGACTCGCCAAGCGACTGACCTTACGGGCCAGGCAGGAGTGACGCGCTCACACCAACGCGCTAAGTCCTCAACCACCCTCGAGTTGCGCCTAGAACTACCAAGTACCACGCTCGGGGATTCGGCCACCCGACTTCGTTCGCGTACGGGAAAACGGTAAAGTACAGAGCACTCCAGGGAGTCGCCTTGCGACTGGCTCTCCGAGCTCGGGCGAGTCGACCAAAGCAACAACACACATGATAACAACACACATCATATACGAGGTAAACCCCACAAAAGGGCGGACGCGCTCGGGGACTCGTCCAAAATCAACCCAAAGCACACAAACAAATACCAAATAGACACGACATCCCATTCAATCGCATATTGCATTGTCTTATGTTACAAAATATGCCCGCATGGCAGAACTGCTGTTAACGCTTCAAGGCAAACTACCCTATTCTGCAGGCTTTGATGACGACTCGCCAGCATCCCGGCGATTACGGATGAACGCGGTGTACGGGTTTGATGGATACGTCGTCAGCTCACCCGCCATCGCCGCGCGAAAAGGCTGCTCGACCTTGAAGTCACGATGCGGCGGCTCGGGGTCGTTTGGCGCGACGACCGTTTCCTGGTAGGGAAGGAGGTCGCCCATCGCCCAGACACGCTCCGAGTACGTGGCGGCACGCTCTTGCAACTTGAGAACCTCGGACAGATCCACCGCGCCAGTCGACGATGGATACCCACTCGTCACATCGTCGACGTCGAAATCTTCGGGGAAGTGGGCGAGTCCAAGGCTCAGTGCTGTCGACGCTCCACGCCGAAACGCCGACCGCGTCATGAACTCAACGACCGCGGGCGCCTTCTCCAAATATTTCCACACCTCAACGAGGTCGCTGGGAATCACCTCCGTGGGCGATATTTCTTGGAGGTAGGCGCGGATGCACGTTGCCGACAGCGTCGCCGAGTCGACGAGCATGCTTACGCACCGCCTCGCGTCGAGCGAACTCGCTTCTTCTTCGTCATCAATGATGCGACCTGCGAGCAGAAGACGACGATGAGTACAACGGACACCACAAAAATCACAACTAATAGAAAGGGAAGATGCACTCACCAAGCAACGGGCGGGCGAGTCCCGTGATGAAGCACTGAAGCGACGTGTGGTCGTCCTGAAGCCCAGCAATAAGGACCTCCGACACCTTGCGATCCTCCTCTGCGGCCGCAACGGCTGCCCTCGCTCGCCCATCCGCCGAGCTCGCTTCTTCTCTCGCCTCCCGCAGTTCGCGCTCAAGGTCAGCGATCCGCTGTTCAGCGGCACCCAGAGCAGATCGCGCCGCCACCAACTCTCCAGCGGAGACAAGCCCCTGGTGAGCTTCCTCTGCCTTCGCAGCAACAGCCTGAAGCCCTTTGTTCGCCTCTTGGACGATGACCAGCTCCTTCTCAGCGCGCTGTTTCGTGGCCAATCGTTCTGCCGACTCAAGCTGCAGACCCTGCACATCATCGAACAAGTTAGTCAAAACGAACCTCCTAAGTGCCCACCCGCTGAAATTCAGCGAGCACGCACTCGGGGACTGGCGGTCAAGAAATTCCTAAGTGCCCACCCGCTAAAATTTAGCGCGTGCGCACTCGGGGACTGGACACGAAAATAAAAGACGAGAAATTATAAGAATCAAGCCGCTGCAAAGCACCGACCTAATCCTCGGGGACTGGATGTACCTGGATGGCTGCGCCAAGCATACCATGGAGTTGTATCGCGTCCACGGACGCGAGTAACGCTGGTGTGTGCCCACGACGCTGGTCGACTTCAGCATCGGCGGTCCCCGGAGCAAGGCTCGAGGGCGCAGCCCCGCTCGCCTCGGCCGCCTTGGTCACGAAGCGGGGGAAGGTAGCGATAGAGGCACCCGCTCCAAAGGAAGTCGCCTCCGCCGTTCCAGGCAAGGAAGCGCCCTCCTTCGTAGACGCGGCTGCCTCCACCACGGGCCCGGCCGGCGCGGCCGCCGTATCGTCAGAGATAGTGACGATGTCGTCGCCCTTGGCCTTCTTGCTGCCATCTGCTGAGGTGACGACCTCGTCTGCTTTCCTCTTGCGGGAAGGGTCTTCCTCGCTAGCAGCGGAGGGTACCTTGGCCACGGTCGGATGGCCCATCCTTTTCACTCCGGTCCTGCACATTAATCGAATCAACAAAGACAATTGAAATAGTTATGGAAACTAAGGAAGGGTGAGCGCACTCACTTGGCGACTGGGATGAAACGTAGCCCTGTACGAAGGCCGGCCGGTTTTTCCAGTTCAGGGCCTAGTCGGCGACTGAGCCCCAGATCCAGGACGTCGCGTGCCCAAGACACGGACGGCTTCTTCGTCGTTGAGGCCGCGGCTGGCGCCTCTGGGACATCCTCGGCAGGAACTTCCTCGCGAGTTGGAGCCGCTACAGCCGGAGCCTCCTTGCGGGGCGAAGCCGCCGCAGCCGGAACCTCCTTGCGAGGCGAAGTCGCTGCAGCCGGAGCCTCCCCCAGCCCAGAGACTGGGGCGAATGGCGGAGGAATCGAGGCCAGCGGCACTTCCACGGTCGCCGTATCCAGCGCGGCTGTCGCTGGGGGCGCGCCGTCACCAGCTGGGCTGGGAGCATCGGAGCTGCTCGCCGAGTGCGGCGGTGAAGCCGTCCTCGACGGTTTCGTTTTCCTCTTCGGGAGGGCCCTCGCCTCCCTTTCCTTGTTCTTCTTCTTCTTCGACGGAGTGGCTTGACGGCGCGAGGTGGTCTCTGGGAGCTCGTCGTCGTCGTCATGACACTCGAGGCTTCTGCTCGCCTCGATCTCGCGCTGACGTTGCCCGCGGGTCTTTCGAACCAGCGGGGCGACTTCCTCTTCGGACTCTTCTTCGTCGTCCTTATTGCCCCTCGCGGGAGGCGATTCGCCTATGTCCTGGGCGGATGGCCCCGGGCTCTCATCGTCCGAAGGTGGGAGCCACCCTTCCACCACTTGTAATAGCTGCGATGAATACAAAACAGAATCAGAATTACCGCGACTGCATACACTGCGACTGCGAACAAGGTAAAGAAATTACCGTTGGAGCCGGACGCTTCGCGGTGTAGGGGGCGACCCCATCCTGCGCATCCAGGTACACCGCCTGGGTGATCTTCTTCAACGCTGGGATATAATCCTCTAGCTTCCACTCGTCGAGGCAGGCCTTCGTCGAGTCTCCCCGGCCCGTGTACTGGTACATATAGTGGTCGCGTTGGGCGAGTGGAACGAGCCGTCGCCCAAGCCAGCAATTGTACAAGTTTATCGTCTGAAGGCCCTTCTTTTTCAGACCGCGGATGGTCTGGAGCATCTCGTCAACGACCATCCGCTGGTCGTCGGGGAGCTTGCCGACTTGGAGATGGCGCGGCTCAGAACGATTGGCCGAGTACCGCGGGATCGCCACCTCGTCCTCCGGGGTCGCCTCGGACACGTAGAACCACGACTTCTTCCAGTCGCTCGCTGCCTTGGCGGGTAGCATCAGATCAAAGAAAGAAGCTTTGGACTTGAGCTGGAACGTCAAGCCGCCCGCGGCTAGCATTGGGCCGCCTGCCTCCTCGCGGCTGATCCGTCCGTGGAACAGATCTTGCCACAAGGGAAAGTAGGGCCGGCAGCCCAAGTAGCACTCGCAGAACGCCACGAAGATGGCGAGCTGTTCGATGCTGTGGGGACCCAGATCTGAAGGCTGGATCCCGTAGTAGGCGCAAAAACGCCGGAAGAACAAAGATGTGGGAAACCCTAGCCCCCGCTCGAGATGACTGGTGAAACAGACGAATTCCCTCTCTCGCGGGTTTGGGGTCGTCTCTCTGGCTGCGGGGATACGCCAACAGCCGGCTCGCAGGATCCCGGCTTCCTCGAAAGAGGCCATCTGCGCCCTCGTACACTTGGACCTGCCCCATGGTTCGGTGGAAAGGGCCATGGCTGAGAGGTTGGTTGGAGATCGGGGGATTTCGAGTCGATTGGATCGCGGAGCAGGGGAAGGAAAATGTGCGCACTCGGAAGAAGTGGTGGGCAGTTGGCTCTACGATTGCCTGCCATTCCCCTTATATAGCGGGAGTTGCCCGCCAAATCAGGGGGCCGTTACCGTGCGATGATTACGCCAAAAGTTACCGTTGGATTACCCCCAACGGCTAGTTTGACTATGCCTGACGGTCCAACTTCAGCCACTCGGCTCGCCGGGTCAATCACCATGACCGCGTCCCGCCGACTCGACTCGCCCAAGCCGCGGCTTGGTTCACCGGATTTTCTCCTTTATACAGGAGCCCGCCGACGATTCGACTGGATGCCTACCATGAAGCCGCATACTCCGACTGCCAGCAGCCACTTACGCCCAATCGACGACGGCCTCGGGGACTACTGATGGGGATATGCCTACTGGGGTATACCCAGCAGGGCGTTTCCGACTGGCCCGTGAGCTGGCGAGTGGGCCTGCAGAACGGCGAGTGGATTGAAGCCCAGCAAGGTACCGAGCGACTGGAAGCTGAAGGCCCAGGCGAGTAGATAGGCCCAGTCGGGCTAGGATAAACGACTATTGAATCTGTAACCGAATCGGTTGAGATATGTAAACCCTAGGGGAGGTGAGCCTATATAAACCTCCCTATGGGGCGAGTAGAGATACGTTCCCTCATACACCCAAGCGACTCGCCACCTAGCCGCCGAGCTCGCCCATTGTAACACCTCCATAATACAATCTAGCAGGAGTAGGTCTTTACCCTCCGGGGGGCCGAACCTGGGTAAAACCTTGTGTCTTTGCCCTCATCTCGCACCGCAGATGGCTGGCCGCCCTTGCCCCTCGTTCTACTACTCGCTGCCGATTGCAGCATCTGCCGTGACTATTCCCACGACAATACCAACTGCGGTGACCCAGCATACCACTGCATGATGTAGTATACTATAGTCGTTGACATAACACCAATGAAACACCGTTCACTAGTATTACATCCCTCAAAATGGCACAACAGAAACACAGCGGGTCCAATACATGGCTAAAGGTTACAACTCGCTCTTTACATAAGATCCAGAGAACACTCTAGGTTTAAGAGAGAGAAAGAACTTCTTACGGAGAAGAATCAAGGTTAAACAACGCAAGAACGATTATACTATTAAGTCTAATATTTACACTAAGAGGTTGGCATTGCTGCTATTGCAACGCTCTACAGAAAAAGGTTCTTTGGCTAGAGATAATATTCCTATCTGATTGGTAACTTTCGTCTTCACTTGAGTTGAGGTATATGTTGACTTCCTTTTCTTCATTGAAGAGCTTTAGCTGGTCTTGAAAAGTCTTGGAGCATATCTTGATGTAGTCATCGTTTTAATGGCTTCAGAATCTAGCAAGGGTTAAGAAGATACTTTGAGTACGAGCATACTCAGCAAATTCACTAGAAAAGGAGTGTTTGATGCACTATAACTACAGCCACAGACCGTAGGTCGTAGGCAATGCAAGTTTTCATAAACATTTCTTCAAAGGTTGCTTTTATTCTGAAAAGCTATGTTCGTCAGCCTTCACGGGTTTACCAGAACCTTCATGGGGTTCCTTTCCCGCCGCGTTCGCAGCTCCTTCCCGAAACAGGGAGTAACAAGTTACAGTTCTTACACTCTGCAGAGGTGCGTCACTTTACACATGAGAGATCAACTCTTTGTTGCACAACCGGGCAGCTTATTCCCGTCCACAATTCCATGATGTGGGGCCCAGAAGATGATCCAAGCCAATCACTGCCCCCTTCGCGACCCCGCATGCCTCCTTGGTGTACACCATGCCCACATAAAGAATTACGAAAATGGTTTGTACAAACCGTTAGATGTCAGAACTATCGTGGGACGTTGAGGGTTCCCACCCATATGCTGCATATCCTCTACGAATTACCAATTAATATGCACGCTACGAGGATAACAGCCACGACCTGCACATCCGGCTTCATGCGAGAGGAAGAAGATACAGCTGACTTCTCCGTCCCATTCCAAATCTCATGGTCAACGCGTAATATATGGCGCAAGAATCACTGGCGACATTGGTTGTTAAGTCCTAGGTGATATGGTTCTGAACAGTGGTATCCCAACTGTCAGATTTAATATATTAGCTGATCACCCTGGATCAGTAATCAATAGTCCTCATTATTATTGAAAATAGTGTTTTCTGACCTTTTTCAAATGCAGGTGAAGACAACACTGGATTTGTAAAATACTTTACAGAAAATAAACAAAGGACATGAGCAAGTGTGAACTTGCCTTTTGTGATTGCAAGATTATGCACTCACGGTCTTCGAGTCAATGTATAAGATCCACAATCTGAAATCAGCATCATTGGTCCGGTAAGGACTAATGTTTAAAGAAGCAGTATGCTTTTATGCATAAGTAATGTGATGCACGTTCTAATCGCAAATCCTGGGAATAACGTTGTTCCAGGGTTTAGATTCCGGAAGTGGTTACTTTGGAATATGTGGTCCTTTTGGATAAATTTCGTAGTTGTACTTTTATTAAAGTTTATGAGTGTTTGTAAACAACACATATGTAGGAGTAAAGTATACATACTTATGACATACTAGTTAGGATTACTTATACAAGGTTTCTTATTTAAAGTGGCAAAAAGGATAACCTTCAAAGAAGAAGTTTCTCTTTTAAGATCTAAACAAACTTTGTGATTAGTTAGTGGTGGTTGATGTCATTTGTTTGTTCAAATGGTTTGGCTTGAGTTGCCTTATAGTTTAACTACTTCAGACCAAAGTTAACTATAAAACATATAATAATGCTTATGGTGTTATATTAAGATTTTGTAGACTAAAGTTAACTTTAAAGTATAGATAGTTTTGAAAGTATCGTACTTATACCTTGGTATCTTGTATATCTGAAATGTGTTCTTTAAGTTACTTAAGAATGTTTATTCTGTTACTTGAGTAATGGTTTCTTGATGTGAGTATGGAGTAATATCATTTATTTTTTATCAATAAGTGGATATAGTTTATGAACCAACATAAGGTTACTTAACTACTTATGGATTTATATAGTGTTGTAGTAGTTTTTGTAATTTGGTGATTAATATGGTTTAGAAAAGATTTGATTGTTCACAAGTTGTTCTTTAAGGATTTTATTATTAATGGAATTCTTTTTAGAGATAATTTTTTTATTTAAGGTTGGGGATTTTTCTAAAATAAGAACATTTATAATGTTTTAAACCATTATGGCATTAGATTATTAATATTTAAGACTAATACTATTTATTAGACTTATTTAACGCATTTTAGGAATATTAGTAAATTTTATTTATTTTTATATGATTTATTAATGAAGTAAATAAGTTTAAATTTGAGTTATTAAAATATTTAATTTTCTTGTTTACCCTAAAAAGAGCTTATTAGATTTTTAGCAAGTAAATAATATTTTTGTGATCATTTTGGTATATTGTATTTATTTTTGTGAATTATAAACAATGAGATATGATTTTTATAATTCTTATTACTTTTCTAATTACTTAATAAATAATAAATATTTAATTAAGTGAAATAATAATACATGATTATAGTTTTAAATTAGAAATCTTATTTTTCTAAAAAAATTGATATTTTATTACTATTATTAATATTTATTATTATAAAAATATGAATTATCAAAGTTTTATTACTTGTAAAACTTTTATTAACTAATATTTATTTAAATAATCATCATAATAATATTTGTGAAGAAGTTTAAGTTGTAGATTTTATTTTTCTACAAATTTCCATATATTATACACATTTTTCTGAATTATATATCAAAAGTTATTAATTAAACAAGATTTAATCATTTATTAAATTTCTGGAATAATATTAATTGGATTATAACATTTTATTCATTTCCCTATAGAAAAATACTTTTTACACCACGACCAGAGCTAGCCCCAGTCACTGATCTGTGGGCCATTGTCCACCACAGCACTTAGATAAAAGAAATGATTTTGCTACTGACCCCCTCTCTACTCACAGTCGATGACATGTGAGCCCTGGGCCATGTCATCCACCACGCGAGGCAAAGACTAGTCAAAAGGCTGACGTGGCTCGATCATGAGGTAAGCCTGGCGTCACCATCACCACCGCCGTCGGTGAGTGGTCACCAGCGACGATCTACTGCACCCCAACAAGTGAAATAGGTCTAGTTCAAATTAGCGCAAGCTACTAAACCTAGGAGTGGCAGCGCCGCTCGGAAATGGTCATCGGAGCCTCAGCTCCGACGAGCTTCGACGGTGGCTTACAGTGAAACGATGATTTACAACAAGATCCGGCGATTGAATGATACTGGGAGGTTCAGAAACTCACCCCGATGATGATTGAGTGGTTGGCGAGGACAGGAGTGGCCGGAATCGAGCTTCCCTACGAGCATTCCGATGAACTGTCGCGGAGGAAAACGGCCAAATTCACCCGCTCCAGTGCTCCCCTTGATGCAAGCTTCTACCTAGAGGATCTACGGAGGATGGCGCTTCTCCATGACGGCTCAGAATGGTGTGGGATGACGTGGTTCGACGGCGAGGAGTGGCTCCGGCGAGCTAGGGTTCGGTCTCGTTCGTATCTGAGAGGATAAGGAGGGATTGGAGATAGGGATGGAAGCAGTGTGTCGCGGTGGCCTTCTTATCCCCTCCTGGCAGCGGCGGCAAGTATCTTGGCGCAATGACGGCGATGACGGCATCGGGCGGCGGCGAGCTCCGCCAGCGAGCTATCTGTGTGTGTGATGATGACGACGATGGTCATTTTGTGGATAACCCCCTGGCGTTTTCTTTAGCTCAACCCGTGGTCCTCACCTGACCCCACTTGTCAGTCTCAGAGGAAAAAGGACCTAGGCTGGTTACTAGGCTGTTGTTGGCTGCACAGGGCGTCAGTTAGGTGTAGGGTTGTTGGGTTGCGGCCAGGTTTGGTTTTTATTTGTTTTATCCTTTTTCTATTTTCTGTTTTCTTATTCAGATTTGAATTTCATTTAGATTTTGAATCTTTCTTTGTATAACTTGTTTCCTGGATATTTACAACAATACAAAAGACATACCTAGTCTTATTTGCAAATTCTTATTGTATTCTCTTTTTGTATTTCTTGCATTTACTTAATGTGATCCCCCTTGTTAATATTTTATATAAACTTTTGTTATTATTTTACTCTCCTTATTTGTGTTAGGGATTTCTTGATAATATATTCTTATTTGTTTATAACTTAACTTTTTAGTGAGATCATTGTTTGAGTAGAAACTTTATATATATATATATATGTATAATCATTCTATACCATTATTTGATGCATGAAATATAAAGACATTGATATGATGATTACTACTCTCATTAAGTTGGGAAATAGCAATGTATGTGATAAACAAAGAAGTTTAGGGTTTTGAATTATGAGTACTACCCTTGGCTTTAGGGTTTTATATAAGCTTAGATTCTTTTTAAGATTTAGGATTTAATAACTAAGTATATTGCCTTTTGTATAAAGTATGGGATGAAATCTCCCTTTTAATTAGAACATTATAATCAGATTGTTTTATAGAAGTGAATATACTTAAGCACATATAGTTATGATGTGTGGAATTAACAGAGATGTGCTTATGTAATTTGCTATAGGAAAATATTTCTATAGAGTGTTATAAGCATCAGATGATGGATCAACAGTATGGGATGGCTATTATGTTTGGTTCGAGATGTAGAGTTGATTTCTTAACCAGATTAAAATAGGAAATTGATTTATACATATAATTATATTTCAAATTCTTGGATCTGTAATTAAGGAATTCCTTTCCTAGATATAATACCTCTTTCTATCCATCATCATGATTAACATGATGAGCTTTACTCATTTAAATCTTCTTATTCATATATCATTCTTCTAACTCATGAATGAATCCAATGAATTTGATACAAAGACACTTCATAGCTTTCTCATATCTTTCTTTGGTTGTATTTTCTATTTTGTTGTTGATAATCTTCCATTCAACCAGTAGTTCCTTCAAACTCTACTCCCAATCTTCCTTATTCCTTCATCACTAATCTTTCTCTAAAGTAAACTATCCTTAAAGATGAATAACACCATTTTTATGACTCTATGCTATACTAGCTTTAGTTGAGTAACACCATCTTATAATTACTTAACTCTTATGACTTACACTTCAATTCCTGAATTATATTTATGTGGTTTACAAAGACTTCTCTAGGATCACTTATCTTTACTAAGGTTCCAATCATGTTTTACCCACCAGTATTACTCATACTAAATATAAGCATTCCATGTTGGTGGCCAAAACATTACCTTTATAATGCTTTAATTATTTATTATTGAAGTTCTTAGTTGGCTAGGCAGGGCTTTATCAATCCTACCTTTTATTGTCTGGAAATTATCTTATTAGTATCTTATATTGGATTAAGGTTATTAGTGGACTATGCCCTCATTAGAAGATTTGAGTAAATGTTCTGATAAGATCAAATAATAGATCAAAGACCAATAGTTAAAGAAGTTGTGAATCAATGGGGAATTATCCAACATTGATGAACAACAGATATTGAAATAAGTTTCATAAAGATTCTATAGAAAGAAAGATATACATATATATATAGTGGATGATCTTGACTTAATCTCTTTCCAACTCCAACTCATCAAGAGAGTTTTTAAGGTTAGGTGTGACTATGATACTCAGAATGTATGCAGATGGGATTCAAGATATAGTGGTTACATTCTTATTATTTGTTTTATATCCTTAACTTGGTACTTAGGAATGATTACAATGAGTGTTATAACATGATCACCTAATGATCAATATAATTCACATTATATTAGGGTTTAACTTATAGTACATTTGATCTACCCTTAGATCAAATCTCTCTTACCCAGAAATGAGATTTTAACAAAGGTCTTATTGAAACTTATCGCAGTCAACTTGATGATCTACTTCAATTCCATCAAGCTAAGAGAAGCTTCAATCACTTTGACAAGTTTTTATTTAAAGGGCGAAAATTACTCGGATTTTCTATGCATGAATGCAATGGACACATCTGGGTTGAACTTATTTCTAGGTTCTAATGCTGGGATGTTACACTTACCATATGAACTAGATTCAATTTTCAAATATCATTTGAATAGGGTTGCCAAATGTTTCTATGGGTTTGCAAGGTGGGCTTGGGTTCACTTTTACTTGGTCTAGCAAGGGGTGAAAAGAATGGGATTTGTTTCTGTTTGAAATCTTGGACTAGAAACACTCAAAGTGGTCTAGTGAGCAAGATTGGCAAAAATGACCATTTGCTCATATAGTTTGTTTTTGAATTTATCTTGATTTGATTCTGCTTGGAAATGATTTAGATGATGTTGTCTTCATATTTAAACCAATCCTTTCCATTCATAACAATCACACAAGTCCATACAAGCATTCATGCATTCACCACATACACATATGCATTCATATGGATTTTAATTAACAAAAAATTGTTAACCCTAAATTTGAGTGACTGGAAATTGATAACCTTGATTAATATTTTTGGGATGTTACAGGTGTTCTATGAGGTGAAGAGGGTGAAGTTGATCAGTACGTGTCGGATTATTTCTCCGTTGCCAAATTTAGGGTAGCATATGCTCAGAATGTTCCAGCCTTGTTGAGAAAAGACCAATGGATGGAAGTGGATCCAGGCTTCAAGCTATACCCTCTAGTTTTTACTAGACTAGCAGGTAGGCCAAGGAAGAATAGGATAAGAGCTAGTGCAGAGGGTGGTGCACCACCTCGATGATGTAAGTGCAAACATTGTGGGATCCTAGGGCACATTGCTAGGCTTTGTAAATATGTAGTGCACCCAGCTTATGGAATGGATGATCAGGCGGGAGCAGCAAATGCAGATGAGAATGAAGCGTTTGAATGAGAGGAGAATGAAGCAATGGATACATTGCAGATTGAACCAATGGATCGAGAGGAGATTGAACCAAATGCAGAGGAGATTGAACCAAATGCAGAGGAGATTGAACCAATGGATCACGAGGAGATTGAACCAAATGCAAGGGAGATTGAGCCAGTCGATCGAGAGGAGATTGAACCAAATATAGAGGAGATTGAACCAAATGCAGGGGAGATTGAACCAGTCGATCGAGAGGAGATTGAACCAGTCGATCGAGAGGAGATTGAACCAAATGCAGGGGAGATTGAACCAGTCGATTGAGATGATATTATATCAAATTCGTGGGAGATTGAAGCAGAGTTCAAGCATAAAGTAATTACACCATCGGATATGGCAGAAATGGGGACAATGCTTTTTGAACTGTATGGACCAGCGGATCGAAACGTGATTGAACCAACTGTACGATATACTGAAGAACTTGATTCATTGGATGCAGAGAAAAAGAACAAATGGAAAAAAATGGAACAAGCTGGTGGTGGACTCCGAGAATATTCCAGCTAGGATCACTAGGAGTAAGGTGGTGAACCTAGTGAAAAACACTAGGAGCAAGAAAAAATGGATTTGAATTATTAATTTGAATTTGTATGATAAATTTGAACTATTGTCAATATGTGTATTTAATTCGAACTAGTGTGACGCTCCCAAGTTTGTATGTTGGATAATCCCATAATGTATGTGTTATTGCAAGTTTCTATGGTCATGCACCTAGTTACTTAGCACTGCTCAGTTTTGCCCTCTACATGTGGTCAACAAATGGGGTTTAGCTAGTTCATGGCTTAAACGTTGACCAATTGATCGAAAATTTTGCATACTTGTGTATCTTGGATTGATTTACCATATGAAATTGGAAAATTTGGATTAACTTGTAATCAACCATATTTTTATTTTTCTAAGTGATTAAATTCAAAATGATGGTTTTAGGGTTAGTTTAATTCAAAAAAAAGTCAAAACATAGTGCAACCTTCAAATGGAGTCTTGTTATGTTGCCTACAACCTAACATGAATAATAAAGGAAAAGGAAATAAATAGAAATGGACTTATCCCCTAAACCACTTCTTAAATCCTTGTTGGAATGAGCTACTGGCTATGAAGATGCATGGCTTTCTACTCGATCAACCTCCAAAATAACCCATTCCAAAACATACTTTGTCTAAATGAGGCAAAATTTGGAACACTTGTGTATATCTGAGTTGCAAACAATATAATGTCGACCAAGACGAATTGTTTTGTTCAAATAACACATTTTCCATTTTTTATGCCAAAAGCTTGAATTTCCCTTACTCATTTTTTTTATTTGAGTGCCCTTGTTTTCGTTAGCTCTACTCAGTTTTTCCCTTCCTCTAAAGTTTTCCTCACTTTTCCCCTCTCTCCTGACTCAAACCCTCACAACAGCTCAACTTGCTCAGTTTGGTTGTTGCGCTCTGATTGGTTGAGATGTATGTCACACGGATCTTGGACAACCACCGTTGGATACATCATGATCCGATGGGCTAGAGGTATCTCTCTCCTGATGGGTGCACCTACCTTGTATGCAGAGAAGAGCCCGACAGGCTGGAGGTCTCTATCTCCCGATGGGCGTACCTACCTTGTTCGGAGAGGAGAGCCCGACGGGCTTGATGTCTCTCCCTACGTTTCCCTATCGCACGTATAACAGCCGCATCTTCCTCCCCTCCTATCGATGTGCGGCGGCGCGGACCTAAGAGTGGCGGTCCGAATGGCGTGCGGCGGCGCGGACCTAAGCCTGGCGGTCCGAATGGCGTGCGACGGCGTGGACCTAAGCCTGGCGGTCCGAACAGCGTGCGCCGGCGTGGACCTAAGCGTGGGGGTCGAAACGACGTGCGGTGGCACGGATCTAAGCTGGCGGTCGGAATAGCGTGTGGCGGCGCGGACCTAAGCGTGGGGGTTAGAACGGCCTGCGGCGACGCGGATCCAAGCGTGGCGGCTGGAACGGCATGCGGTGTTGAGGATCTAAGCGTCTGAAATTTCTGTCTCTGTCCGTCTCACTCCTGTTCACCTCCTCGGATCTGTTGTTGATTAAAGACACCGACGCGGCGGCGGTGCCGACAGTGGTCATCGATGCGATGAATCGATGCGATGACGATTGAAGCCATCATCTGCAACATCACCGCGACGGCGCAGATTAAGCCCCCATGAACCAATTTGAATAAATTTGATACTCCCTCTGACCCATATTAGTTGACTTGGATTCATCTAGATATGAAACGTATCTAGTCAAGTTTTACTGCAAATATGGGTTGGAGGGAGTATGTATTTGAGCCGTGAGACCGGTGGATATGCTCTGAAGCTGATTCATAAGTAGCAGTACTTGCTTTGACAATCTCCGGTGGGCTTGTATTAGTTGATTTAGATTTGTCTAGATTCGAAAGAATTACTATTAGATTCATTCGTATCTTGACGAATTTGAGTCAACTAAATTGGATCGGAGGGAGTAGTACTTTTTTTGACAGATCACCTCTCTGGAGAAGAAGAATGAGGCGTTAGGAAGAACGGGGAATAGATGTTGCCGTCAACGCTGCAAGTCTACATGACATTTGGCACGCCATCTTTGGACAGCTAGATCCAATGGCAAGAAACTCAGGCCCCGCAATGCATTCTCATGAAAACTTTGGGACCACAAAGTGACTAAATTTGCAGGAACTCACAACCATCCATCGAATAACAATTCTACTATCTAAATTAGCTATCAATTCAAGTAATCATTACATGTGCCACCTTCACCACAACGCCATAGTGTAACTGTTAGGACGGGGATGACAACTACTAAAACTTCCCACATGAATCTACTATTCTCCTCCCCATCATTTGAAGTTCATGTTTTAGATTTTCTACCACTTGATCAGATTCGGCAAGATCAGCCTCAAGTGTCAACTTCTCTTTATGAATAAGCTCTGATCTCTTCTTTTCTTCCTCGACGGTATGCTTCAGCTCTAATATCAATAGGTTTTTACGACCAATTCATCACCTAAATTAGCAACCATCTCCTCCAAATCCATCCTCTAGCTAGACCACTGGGTTGATTCATCTTGGTATGCAATATACCATGGATCATCGGCCTGCATAGCACACTGTAACAATCCCAAAACAAACCCAATTAAATCAGTCCGACAAGCCATGGCGGCACTTCAAATTCAACGGTAGTACAAAGAGAAGGAGCTACCTGCACTTCCGACATGGTAGGAGAAGGAGAACATGGCCACGACATGATGGAGTACCCACCCTCGCCGGTGTACCCTCTACGACCAGACATTGAAGACTAATTTACCCCTGCAATATCGAGGAAATTATATGAACCGAATCGATTAGGGTGGGCGGAGCAGGAGCGAAGGTCTTACCAAGCACTACTAGCAATTTCTGTGACCGTGCATCGAGCTATGGCGGCGGAACAAAATCCCGATTGTCATGGGCGGCGGACCTGCCTACGGTCGGTACTGCCTCAACGTACAATGTGTGCGGACGAATCAGGTGCTGGAGCCGTGGTTGAGGTGTAGCGCGGCAGTCCATCCGACGCCACCGTAGGACGGATCCGACAATGCGCCGACAATGGCTGCTCTGACCGCCGGTGGGGTAGGAGCTTTTCGGGACTAGGGGCTGGGAGCGAATGAGAGAGAGAGAGAGCCGACCTCACATGTGTCATACATGACCCCACCTGTCAATGTTTGGGGGAGTAGCTGCTCCGGGATTTTTGCATATTTGCCAATTTTGCATATCTACCAAACTTTTTCTTTGAAATTTGTATTTTCCACATGACCATCACATGTCAGCGACACACAAAGTGACAAATATGCAAGTTGCAACGTAAAACATGGCGAATATGCAAATCCCTCCTCCAGCTCCACATCATGTCCCCATCAGTCATTGGCTTCGACAGCCCCACATGACGGCCCCACATGTCAGCGTCACACAAAATGGCAAATATGCAAGTTGCAACGTAAAACATGGCGAATATGCAAATCCCCCCTCCAGCTCCACATCACGGCCCCATCGTTCATTGGCTTCGATGATCCCACATGACGGCCCCATCGTTCATTGGCTTCGATGGCCCCACGGAATGGCCCCATTTGTTATTGCCTGCACCGGCCACCCAATTAGGAAAAAAGCGGCCCACAAGGCAGCAAGAGAAGGATGGTGGGTTTGAAGTGTATCTCGGCCCCCACCCGTCAGCATGTATCGGCCACGATAGGACCTGCCCCAACGCGGCCCTACCGATCAGGCATGTAACGGTCGAGGCCTCATAACGTAACGCTCAACGCCCGACCCGCCCCAACGCGGTCCCACCAGTCAGCATTTAACGGTCAAGCCTTTGACCTAACGGCATCCCTCCGTCCGAGTGCCTGCAAGCGCCCGCAAGGGTTTCTTAACATGGCGAGGAGAAAAGTGAGGAAAAGTTAAGCGGCTGGAGAAAACCGAGTACAACTAAAAAACCAGAGACACGAAAATAGAAATCCCTATAAAATATATGTTGGCCTTCTAATGACGTTACATATTATTGCCCAATTTGGATAGGGCATGTGACATAACTTATTTTTTGCAGGAGGCATCTTATTAGAACATTTTGCGTCTTGCCTGATAAAATTGGAGCAACTGGGTGACCGGTGACCCTCAAGTTTTAGAAAATCCATGTGTAAGAGTTATTAAACTAAAAAAGAATGTTCGATGCAACGAAGTTCTATGATATTATTCAATGCGATGCGATTTCTCTCGTGACTTCTTCTGCCTTCTCCTTGAGAGTCGACATTTGTCCTCTACTGCCGCCCTATCCTCCCTTCTCTCTGATGGCCATGGCGGGCAGGAAGGAGATGGTTTAGGTGGTTGGCTTACTCTATACTTATTAGTAGTAGTAGTGTGTAGTTTTGGGCTAAGTCCCAGAGTTTGGCCTAGATGGGTGACTAGGAGTAGGTCTCTAGGTCTCTACGACCAGATCCAGGGCACCTCGGTGTTTCTTGTTGCGGCGAAGTGGCGTGGCTGGTGGCGAGAAGTCCGAGCATCTCCGACAATAAGGCTGGTTTTGTGAGCTTGTCCTAGCTGGTATCTGGGTGCGGTGTCGGCGAGATGCTGTCGGCCCCCTCTGTTGGGCTTCCAAGGTGGAAGATGGCAAGGTGGTCTACGGCGACCTCTTCTAATAAGCACCATTGCCTTCAATCTGTGCGGCTCGCCACTCTCCTTTCTCGGCGTCCTGGCCATAATGGCTGGGAGGTTTGGATTTAGCAGCGGGAGTGGGCAGGGATTGGAAGGAAAAGGAAGGACGCGGGTGGTGCTCTGCCATCGCTGCGTGTCAAAGCTGCCCCCCTTGAGAGCGGATCACATGGCGCTTGATCTCAGCGCCATGATCTTTGGCCGGTTGTGCGACCCTTCTTCAACCTCCATGGCAGAGGCCCCATCTGAGCCAGTGCGCCGATGCTTGACGTCTCTGCTTCTCCAAGTGGTTCCTCCCCGGAGGAGCTTGGGAGGCAGGTGGCATTGGCTCCTTGCTAGGAAAGAGGGTCAAACAAGAAGTTCCATCTCTGATCTCGGTGGCACGGCGGCGCTACCTGGAGGTCATCGGCGAGAAGGCAGAGGAGGATGGCCAGGGTTTGATTGATTTTCCATCTGTAGCTCTAGGGTCCTCTGTGTAAAGTTGGAAGCCCTTGTCTCGAAATTTTGGTATTTCTATCCAAGAGATGACAAAGGGCCTCCATGTAATATGTACCTGCTTTCTATTTAATTGCAGCTTCCCAGCCCTTCTGGGCCGTTCCAAGTTCAAAAAAAATGATATTATTTAACGCTTTCATCGTTTGATTATTTTTTTTGGAAAAAAGTATATATTAATATCACGGAGATACCAATTACACCCAGCCTCTGCAACAACGCATGCCTAGCGGTCTTACGGACGCACACAGCCCAGAAAAACGAAAAAATAATTAAAAAAAAGTCCCGCTACAAACTATTCCTCAAAGCAACGACACTAACAGCATCAAAACAACACCAGTAGTCATCCACTCCAATAACAACGCCTTCAAAAAGAAAACAGTGCACAAGCGCGATCGTTGCCCGATCAAAGATCATAAGTTTTCACCTTGGAGAAAGTCCTCGCTCGCAAAACAATGTCTTCAACAAGATCATTGCCAGGCACAACCAATTAAGGCCAGACATTGGATTTTCACCCTGCAAGGTAAGACTAGGAACTCCTCCTGTGTTGTCTTCCCCCACAAACAATCGCTGATGCGAGTCACAAATCACGCAGCCAGTTCATCGTCGCCACAAAGACCCAAATCACCATCGCTACCCTCATGTTTCTTTTTTCATGACTTTCTCTGCATCTAACTTCACCATGGCTCGTAGAAGATGACACATGATGGTAATAAACAACAGAACTTCGCAACGCTCCCGCTGAAACCAAACGGCCAGAAAAACATGGGTACACACGACCGAATACCTTCCGATCCAGCAATCTCCAGGCCTGATGCGTCCATGGGAGTTCGCCGGTGGAGCCTTCCGGAACTCGACACTCCAACCAGATCAATAAGGACAAGCATCAAGCAGATTTTTATCTTTGCACGAGAGGAACCATAGGACCACCTCCCACCAGCATGCCCCATCGCCGTGAGCCAATTGCCGACCTGAACCACCGCATGCCTCCTTGACCGCCCATGAAGAGACACAAACATGGCAGCACATGGAGCATAGGTGCTCGTGCCAGCCCGTCGTATCACGAAGTCGCGTCCTGCCACCAAGCTGACAATGGCTAGCAAGATGACAGAGCCCGCCATTGTGAGGCATCGAGCTGCCATGCCATGCCCCAAGGGCATTTGTAGATGCGTATCAGATCAATGCACTGGCGTAAACACGTGATTTGGCTGCATATCAGATTAGCCCAGCCATTGCCTCCAAGGCTGTCCCTGCCGGTAAAGCTCCCATCTGGCATGATCCATTGGTGTGAACCCCAATATCCGATTGACGCTGCATACTGGAGAGGTTGTTACTGGTGGATCAGCACACGACATGGGCGCCTAGTGGCGTGGCTGGGCAATCGCAGCCTCACACCATCAGCCGCGTCCACTGCCTATCATCGCACGGCTGTACCCGGCGGTGTCCAGCACTGACCAGCTGGCGGCGCGAACTTGTAGGCTGGATCCTGACGCCGGAAATCGGAGATTGGATCTCAAGGCGGTAGAAGAGATTGCTGGTGGGTCAAGAAAAAAACCAAAGAAGGGGCACCCCACTGCCGCCGTCCGCCAATAGCAGCAAGGTGAACGGAGGTGGCTGAGAGGTGGTTTCTTTTTTGTGACAGCTGGGGGCCTCCGGAGTCGCTTAGGCGACCCGAGAGGATGGGATATTTTCTTTTTGATATTCCATCGTTTGATTATATAAGTTTGTATTTATTTACAACATCTATTATGGTTGTGCTCACTGGATCATACATTTATAATACAGTCCTTGAGAAAAAAACGGCCTTCCAAATACATGTATACTACTCAGCTGAGCATTATATGCAAACAGTATCGATGACTGTTCATTGGAAAAGGCTACAATCATATTTATTTCTCCTTAATTTGAAAAGCAACACTGCTATGATCTGACACCTCCTACATCTCACGGATGCAATGAATTTGGTAACCTTATAAGACATCCATAGTGCATAAGTTGTTCCCGCTTTATGTTCAGTTATTATTATTATTATTATTATTATTATTATTATTATGGGTGATGCTTTCAATTATAGTCCTTGCAGTTTAGACTTCAGGATAAAATAGGAACTATACATTTAACTATACATAGGCATTAGTGACAGTACGAAAGGTAACTTCAAATTGAAGGATCACTGTACCAGTACAGATGTTATTTCTGTCGACTTCCATTTCAGATGGCATTTCCTCACCTCATTGGCCCATTCCCAGAGACTATTATAACAAAATCCTTGATTCCAAGTATTTTTAGACTTAGCATATTAATCAACACATAATTTATTTGCATGCATATTAAACAGCATACAAAAAGGATGGCCAAACCTCGCTATTGGACAAAATAACCCATCAGTTATGACTTAACCCCCACCTCCATATTTCCTGGCAAGATCCAAACCTGAGTCCAAATGACTTGAAGATGATCCACCCCTAATCGAGCTACACACGAGGACCCTAACCCGTGAAAAATTATTTACATTACCCCATCACCAACCTGGAATTGGTGTCTCCGTGGGGGTCCAATCACCGTGAATTTATTGCAGCATTTAATTCATGGGCCATACCATCTAGACCTCGATGCTAAACTTACTCTCAACTGAAGTCACTTGCTTGTTACTCTATCCTTGCATTCCGTTGATCAGCGAGGAGCTGTGCATCTACTTGCACCAAAATAAAACCATGAGAAGGGCATTTATGTCATTATAAGGCATGGAAAATTCAGTGTTCACACCTTCGTATCATGCTAATGATTTATAGCTCCAACTTACCTTCTCCCCCTGCTCTATTTATCAGTCAGCTCGACTGCACTCAGTTGTCAGTTCTTGGCTTCGGAAAGGTAGCATATTACAGTACTCCGATGGGGCGATCACCATGCTGTGACAAGATCGGCCTAAAGAAAGGTCCATGGACACCGGAGGAGGACGAGAAGCTTCTTGCTCACATCGAGGAGCATGGACATGGGAGCTGGCGTGCATTGCCTTCCAAGGCCGGTGAGTCTAGAAAAGCTTGAATTTCATCCTGTTGCTAAGGAATACAGAAGAATTCGACCAACATCTTGTAGGTTTGCAAAGGTGCGGCAAGAGCTGCAGATTGAGATGGACCAACTACCTTAGGCCGGACATCAAGAGGGGCAAGTTCAGCTTGCAGGAAGAACAGACCATCATCCAGCTTCATGCTCTTCTTGGCAACAGGTGTTATGTAGTTTACTCCAGATTTTTATAACACAGTCAATCAAAGTTCCCTTCGGACTGGTAAAAGATTCTTTTGTTGCTTCGTCATTAATGCCTTACCTGCATTCCTTTTGGTGGCTAAGATCAAGTACAGTCTGATCTTGTCAGACTGCTGTCTGCCCATAGTAGCCATGCATATGCATCCACTCCCATCACATCTGAAAGCAAAATGGAAGACGAATAATGTGTCTATATGACAGAATATTGAAAGAAACGTGATGGTCGATGCATCATACTGCAACAATTTATTTTGTTGCATGCACCAAGCATTTGCATTCTTTCTGTCACCTCATTTTCCACCCAACTTCCGCGCATTCAGAATAATCATGATTTCTGCACTCCCAACAAAGAATTTTGCCATTCTGTGCGTTCTGTATATTAATGGATGAATTAAGTATTCCTATATATGCTCAGCTCACAAGCTTGCTTCCTGAAACTGTTCAGATGGTCTGCCATTGCAACACATCTATCAAGGCGCACTGATAACGAGATCAAGAACTATTGGAACACCCACCTCAAGAAGAGACTGGCCAAGATGGGGATCGACCCTGTCACTCACAAACCCACCAATGGAGCTCTCATTGGCACCGAAGACATCAAATCAGCCAAGGCCGCAGCCAGTCTCAGCCACATGGCCCAATGGGAGAGCGCTCGCCTTGAGGCTGAGGGGCGCCTAGCTCGAGAATCCAAGATGCGCACAGCAGTTTCTATACCAACTTCAATCCATGCGCAACCAACAAACCCGGCTGACTCAACTGCTTCCCAATGCCTTGGCATGTTGCATGCATGGCAGGATGCAAAGCGAGACTTGGAGTCACCTACCTCCACACTGACGTTCATAGGTAGTAACAATGGCATGCTGCCAACACAAGTGACCACCAGCCTAGGGATGCCTGAAAGCAACTCCGCGGTGTGGAAGCAGAGAAGTGATGAGCTGGAGGGCAACGAAAACGAGTGGAAGTTCATCAGCAAGCAGCAAAGCAAGGAGAGGGGGAGAGAAATCATTGGCTGTGAAGAGCCATGGTTCCCAGGGATGATCAGTGTCGCAGCTGGCTTCACAGACATGCTGCTTGATGGATCCAGCGTGCATGATACATCAGAATGCTGGGGTGAGTCCAGCATCGGTCAAGCTGAGCACAGCAGCCAAGTCTCTGGAGATGGAGAGTGCAACAATTACTGGAGCGGCATCCTCGGTATGGTGAACTCAGAGCTGCCATCCCACCCACCACCACTGCTCTAGGACGGGGTCCTCTGTAGATATTTATTTGGTAGGACTTCCAAGAAAATCTATTGGATCATCTCACGAAAATAGGAAGAGCACCACATATCAACGCTACAAGTCTACAACTACTTCAACAGTTTGCGGTTTTCCCTCTTCATGTGTAGTAAAATAAAATGCTACTGAGAGGCAGTAAATAAACCATATTGCTTTCTGCTACCGACAGTTTATTGGAGTAAGAACCAAAATAATTAGCTACTGTGAGGAGTAGCATCTGGGACCATAACAGACACTATAATTAATGACCCAAGGACTTAACAGTTGTTAGTTCAATGCCCAAATTGCCATGTCTCCCTTTCTTTGGTATCAAACCCAGAATAATTGACCGGTACAGTGCAGATCCCGGTCCCCACAGAGTCATTTTGGATGATTGTTTTAAAATAAAAAGGGAGAAAAATCCAAAACTGAGATTTAGGAGTTATTCAGTAAAAGGTCCAATTAATTTTTTTCATTCCATTTGGAAACACTGCAAGAAATGAACATTGCCTCCACAAAAAAGTTGGTGGCACATTTTAGGTTGAGCAAATGTAGTAGTATAAAACTAATATTAATCCTATTATTTTGGTAACAAATCATTAGTTAAAACCTAAAAGATGAACAGTTACAGGAAGCACGACAGATGCAAAAGCACAAAGATGACCACTAGGGCAGTGAATGGTTAGGATCAAACTACAGCAGTAGCTTCATTTGCAGTTCTGCGTGAGAATACACTTGGTGATAGTGGGAAAAATGAGAAGAAAATAAAATGATCAATAAATGTAATCCTGCACAAATGGAACACATGAATATAAGAGGTGCACTATTCACTCTAGAGAAATAGACAAGGCAAATTAAACCTAGAAGAAATGCCAGTATATTTATTAGTAAGATAGAGGGGTACCTCAACTTAAAGTATATCAAAGAGAGGAGGAAAAGAAAAATACTGAAACTACTTCATGAGAAAAAGCATTATAACATACTGAAAGAGTTTATTCGTATTGTAACAGCACAGTGGAATTGGGTAGAGTAGAGAACATGTGAACATACTAACTGGACGAGACAGGTGAGGGATGACACACTTACCTCTTAGCGAAGGAAGCAAGGACATCCATGACCCCATCGAAATAACTATGAAACATTGCATTATTCAAGATCGTGGTACAGGTTCTTCCATCTGCACATGGCTTTTTCAGAACAGATCAACCTCTTGTGCTAGTGGAAGATTGTACCATCTTGTTTAACACCTTGGTTGCCTCCCTGTAAAGAAAACTTGGGGGATCTGCTGGGAAGCAGTTGTTTACCACACCTCCTTTTTGTGCCACTCAGTGTCTATCTAACACGTTGGCCTGAAACAAACTTGTCAATGAGACAATGAAGAATTCCACAAAGTTTCCGTGGCATATAATCTAGGGCATTGGCCCTAATTTCAAATAAGGACCAACTAATAACTGTTGTCATGATAAAATTGCTAAATTGCACAAATCATGAAGGAGATCTTAATATGGATAATTAGACACTGCAAGTCTACTGCTCTGTAGCTAGAGCAATCCATCGAGGTGCAAGCACTAGTTTGCAATCAGATTACAGATTGCATGCATAGGTGGAAATTACTTCCATGAAATTTAGAGGGTTATAAATTGTTAAAATTGCCAGTACAGGATTACATACCAAAAATAGCTACAGATAGTTAATTTTCAACCTTACAGAAATTTTAAAAAACGAGAAAGTAAAATTTCAACATACAATACTAATAGAATCCAATAGGTTTGGACAAGTACATGTGAGTACAATGCAATTTCCTCTTTTCAAATACACCTAGTATAAAGACAAGCATTGCAGGATAGAAGCACCAATGGGAAATAAGGCACTTGAAAAATCAACTCTCAGATAAACTGCCATGATATTATGCAGAACCTTTATATGACTGTTTATAAAGGTCCTTATAAAGGAGTCACTTTTCAACACAGGCATCTAACTCGTCGAACACCATTGTCAATAACATTTTCTATCATGATATATTGATATGTAAGTTGTAAAAGGATATGCATACCGGGAGCAAGAATTAATAAGTAAAAAACTGACGCTGCCGTCCAGCCACGTTAGGTTAGTAAATAGGGAAGCTGTTTATAACTAGTGTAATCTAGAAAAGTTTACTATGGCCAATACCATTACCAACCTGTGTGCATCATACTATTTGCATAGGCTCTGATGGCCTCTAGTTGAACCAACAACCAATATTAGATGGCGCACTAGCAACAACAGACAAAAACTCATGGAAATTTGTAGGTACTTTAACCCCTAGTACTTGCACATGGCCACATGCTACAAAGTAGCATGACTATACAATTGATTTTATTTCAAGCTGGAAGGTTGCCGGCAATAAAAGCTAACAGCTACCGCTGTCCGGGCGAAAGAATTAGCAAATACTAAGTAGCAGAACATAAAACAGAAAATGATAAATGATAAGAACAGCCCCTACAAAATAATTTACGAAGATATTAATACAGCTACAACAAGGATGCTATCCTGAAAAGCTGATAATGTGTACCTTCAGCAGTCAGTATTGTGTTACATGTGGAAGCATGCACACGACAAATATCTATGATAAGATATTAGTTACACTAAAAGTAGTGTTTTGTATTTACCTTTATTGGATACTGCAGACACTGTAATGTGCACATGACGCTATTAAACACTTGAAATTAAGCACACAACAAGGTTGAATACTGAAACTCAGTCTGATTGTGGTTTTATCATGCCATGCACTCCTCAGATATATCACATATCGAATTTATCACCAGGTAAAAAGCATAACTATACGGGTTACAGGCGTACATATATCATGCATGGACAAACAAAATTCAAAATAATATCCATATACATCTTTTGAAAAGGGATTTTGTTTCCTATTTCCATCAGTACAAACCATATCATATGCATAAATGTAGAAACGTGAAAATGTGGATCCGAGTTCAGATTGACAGTATCAGATAGATATCTTCCCCAAAAAGGTACAAATGCTGGTGAACATTGCATCAACCATGGTTCTAAGTGCTGTTCGTTAATAACCAACTCATTATCTACACACATACAGATATTAAACTATTCAAATACGACTTTCCTCCCTGAATGGATGAATCTAATAGCACATACTTGTATTCTTTTGGAATTTTAAATATCTTCATCTTGTCAGATGCAGATAGGATTGGAATAGTACAAAAACATATCCAATATGCATTTTTTTGAACTGTTTTTTATTTCTGTTAAGAGAAACCAATCCATATGCATAATCGTGAATATGAGTTCAGATAGACAGTATATCAGATGATATCTTACCCAAAAAAAATGGTACAAATGCTGGTGGACATTGCATCAGCCATGTTTTCTCTCTGAATGGCTGAATCTAATGGTGTGTTAATAACCAACTCATTTTTTTACACGTATCCAAATATTGAACTGTTCAAATACGAGTTTCCTCCCTGAATGGCTGAATCTGATAGTACATATTTATTTGTATTCATTTGGAATTTCAATATCCTGACCTTGTTAGATGCAAATGGATTGTTTATGATCATTATCCCTTTCTAGCCCATAGATAACTCAGTCACAGAGACATAGATACATATAACAAACAAGTATCACATCAGAACAGAAAATGCACTGGAAAGCTAATTGTTATACTGTGGTGGAATTATTCTAAATTCTGCATCTTATTCATGTCAACTGAGTTTCAACTTACTTTTTGGAGATGTTTATGCACTAAAAATCTGACAACCGATTCTCATTTCATAAGGAGGTAATTTTGGAAGTTGTAACGGAAAATAACCATCTTAAGTTTTGGATATGTATGTTCCAACATAGTAGCATGGAATCCTTGGGCATTATGATTGCTTGCTTGTAGCCCGGGTGGCTTCTTGAAGGACAATTCTTGAACGACACACTTTATAATCATTGGCAGATCCACCCCTGCATACTATAAATTCTAGACCCACCTGTGATTATTTGGTCTCTGTTACAGTTTAGGCCTAAGCATGGGACTACTATTTTGCCAGGCGTCATGGCTTCTCCATTGTACTTTGTCAAGCATGCTTATTACTACACTATATATTGTTGACTACATATTATGGGGCATAGCAACATTAGGAAATGAAGAGAAGTACGATTGCATCGCTGTCACAAAGCACTGAAGCAGGATGAATCAAGACGCTAAGTAAAATTAAATCAAATGAGCCATGCAGAAGTTCCGCATCAACATTCTGTGAAACATACACAAGACTCCTCACCTTACATGAGAACGGCATCACACTTCTCAAACCTCCGAAGACCCTGACCCTCTGAATATGCCATCCCAATTGCAGCCTCACCATCCTTCCCAACCCCCATGTAATACAGTCTCCAATCATATGGCCCATCCATCTGCACCAAGCACGGGGAGCCGACCCCAGCAGCATCCCACTCATCATCCTTCTGCGACGGGTGCAGCACTGGCAACTCACTGCACCGCCTCCACTCCTTCAGCCCGTCCTCTGACACAGCCATCCCAATGCTCACCCGACCATTCCTATCCAAACCCTCATACACCATGACGTACTGACCAGCAGCACGGTCGCGGACAACATGCCCCTGCCGCACCCCGCGTTCGTCGAACGACCCAGGTCCGCCTCCCTCAAGCACCTTCCCCACTCTCTTCCACCGGATACCGTCCTTGGACCTCGCCACCGCAATAGCGTGTCTCTGTGACATTTCGTCGAACGAGTGGTAGTACATCCGGAGATCCCCGTCGGCGTGCATCACCACCTTTGGAGCCGCCGCGCAGCGCTTCTCCCACCCTTCAGGGTAATCCTCCCCGACGCAGATGAGCGCACCCGTATGGTGGTCCCCCTCGATGCGCGCCCAATGGCGACCGTCCTGACTGATGGCGAGGCCCGGCAGCGCAGCGACGTCCGCGGCAGGGAACGGGGAAGCAAGGCGCTCGTCGTTGGATCCGGTGTAGTAGAGCCAGTACACGGCGGAGGACGGGAAGCGGCCGGATGATGTGTCGGAGCCAGAGATGACGAGGACGTCGGCGGGACGGATGACAGCAGTGTCGAATACCCACCAGTCGGTGGAGGGGAGCAGGGGGTCGGGCGAGACCGGGGGACTCCAACGCAGGCCGTCGGAGGAGGTGGACAGGGCGACGCGCGCACCGTAGTGGTACCAGATAAGCCAATCACCAGCAGGGAGTCGCTTGACGACGGGAGAGCCGGCGCCGCGGAGGAGTAGGCCGCGGGAGACGGCAGGCTGTTGGGTTGGGGCGTGGCAGCGGAGAGGGGAGGCGTGCAGGCAGCTTGGCAGCGAGAGGAGAGCGGCGGGGAGCATGGCGCCGCTAGGTGAGGACGTGACACGCGGCGGTTGTGTGGGATTAGGACGGGCTTTTCCGGTGGGTTCGTGGCGGAGGCGAGAAGCGGGAGACTGGGCCTTCTTCTCGTTTTTTTTTTTTTTGAACGGCCTTCTTCTCGTTTGGAAACGCTCAAAAAAAAAAAGGTAGACGTTTTTTACATGTGACAGCGTATTGTCCCACTACGTCTAAGCACGGCGTCGTAAGTAAACAGTAGACGTGCTAGTAGCCCAACAATAATAATGCTACATATACGGACGATTTTTTACGGAAACCTATTTACGTGCTGACGTGGAGAGCAGGGGAGGGCTTCGTTTTTTATGACCTGATCCTACTATCTTATCAAATGTAGAGATCCTATACAAGTCTTGTCCCTATTCACTCCACTACGGAATATGATGCCTTCGGTCTTAAAAAAATAGAGATATTCAAATATTTTTTTACCCTACAAATTGCAGCTTCAAATTCAACCTCCACTTAGAAAGCAAAAATGATAAAATTTGGATTTACAACCGACACTATTTACAGTAGAGTTTATCATTTTTTATCTACATGTAGATGAAATTAGAGCTGAAATTTATTGGACTTGTAGATACAGTCCGTAGGTGTTATATATATATATATATATATATATATATATATATATATATATATATATATTTCATAATTTTTGCAATTTCTAAAAAGGATTTTTATGACCTGATCCTACTATCTCATCAAATGTAGAGATCATGTACAAGTCTTGTCCCTATTAACTCCACTACGGAATATGATGCCTTTGTTCCTTAATTTTTTACAAAAAATAGATATATTTCTTAAAATTGTATCCCTTTTATGTAAATTTACATAAAACAAGCCTGTTTGTCATCTCGTTGTGTTAAAAATGACAAATGGCTCGAAAAAGAAAGAAAGATGAAGATATACCTCACCTCGAGTTAGCACCTACTTTGGAGTCACTCAGCACCCTTAGATAGGACCAAAAACACAAAATTAGCCTATTCTTAGAAATTAAGCACATAATAATCATGTTTTGAAAAGAACTCATGAACTAACTTGTTTGTATGGTGACATACTGAAAACAGACATGCTTTATAACACAAAGGCGTTATCCATGGAACCATGCTCTATAGCACGAACTGTCCGCCATGGCTCCATGCTCTGAAGCAGAAGCCATCTGTCATGGCTACATGGCATCCGCGACATCATGGTATGTAGCATGAAGCCTTGGCAGCGACGCCATTCCAAGAACTTATAATCTTAGCCTTGAAACTTTTGTTAGTTCAACATTGTATGAGTTGCTTTTGGTTTCATTTGCAGTTTAGATGCTACCCCTCTCTATAGTGCACTCTTTAGGATACATTGAATCATGAAATACATGTACTAAAGATGTTTGAGCCTTGAATCTTGTGGATACATTGTATCGGTGCGACATGCAAAGCCATTCCACGACATTGTTTCATAGTCAAACCATAGTTTAAAAACCGGATCGAACTGTTGGTTTAACTAGAAAAAACTGGAAGCGAAGGCTCTGCCGGTTCTTTAGACGCTCTGCGCTAGCGAGCCAGATTAAACCGGGCAAACTCCAAGTGCATAGTGGCCACAACCAGCCGAGCTACTGTCTCTTTACCTATATTCCAGAGACACGTGTTCTTTATGTACATTCACCAGTACGGTAGCATCTATAATGACTCTGCTGCTTGCATACAAAACATATATGTTGTGTATATCTTGTTTGATACAGTACACACATAACTTAACATACACTGATATGATAGCTGGCTATTTTACTACACTGTATTATAATACAATATCTAGCATAACATTCCACTGTATTATAATGGATCTGCTGCTTGCATACAAAATTTGTTCCGTTTTCACATAGATTTCAGATAACACAATAAGCATTGTCGTGGAACATAGCAAGCAATAAGCATTGTACATGGCATATTAGGAGTCTTGGACATCTTTGCATCTTTGGGCTGCATGCAGACTATACTTGGACATGACAAATTATCACTCAATTTAATGTACTTTTTTATACATAATTATTTATTATTGGAGAAATTATAAATAAAATATATTAATTTATATCTTAAAAAACCAGACAGTGAACTGGTGAACCAGCGGTCCGACCAGTAAAAACCTAAACCGACTGTCTCACCGGTTTGATGATCGGTCCGGTTTTTAAAACTATAAATCAAACTAAGGAGGTATTTTGTTACATATTGATTTCTAGTTGTTTGATCTCATTCCCCACTTGATCCTTATATTTGAATCACTTGGACATGTATTGTTGAAAGGGTAGTTGCGTGCTTTATTTTAAAAATAATAATAATTTATAGGTTTAAATGTATACAATTATAGTGGTTTCTATTTGTTCACATATGCACGATGGAATTGGAACCTATTATCTGTGACCATTATGATAAATGGCGCTGTGAGTGGCTTATGGCGGAGAAGGGAAAGGTACTTGATATTCTCAATATGTATATTGGAATTTTCGTCTAAATAGGTGCAGCCAATTTATTATATACCAATAAATTCTTAAAATCCTAGAGCCCCACTTGGCCCATTCATGCAAGACTAGAGATGGGACAAAAGTTTAGTCTCATATTGCTAGTTGAGTGGAAGTTAGACTGGCTTATAAAAAGAGCTCTTCCACCACTTGTACGAGCTTGAAAAGAGAAGACATGTACACGCGCACTCTTCCTCCTCGCTCGCCTCGCCTCGTCACGATGCCCGCGCGCTGTGGGTTGGGGGGAATCTCGTCGGTCGTGCCTCCTCTCAGACACACCATCGCACACCCCCGTGCGCCTCCAGTTTCATAGCATTGCGCTACCTAGATATTCCCCATCCTGTCTTGCGGCGTGCACCGCGAGTCGGGATAGTAGGCCTCCGAGACCCCGCTGCTTCGAGTCTTGTACGGTAGAAGGGTGATAAGGTTTTTGGGGAGCGCTATTGGCGCGACTACTGGATTTATCACGGAATCCTTCACGGATAGCGGTAGCGCCGACGTCTTTCCTAACGACGACTTCTTCCCCGACATCAACAACCTCTTTCCCGTTGACATGACTGATGATGGTGCCAAAGCCAACGCCAACGCTGGCAGTTCCTCTGTTGTGATGTACATCCTTTTTCTCAACTTTGTTCTGGTCTTATCTCAAGTTCTATGCATTGCAATCCATTTGGTTATTTGCCTTAATCTGTATTCGCTAATTCACATGATTAGTTTAATTTTTATTATTCTATTCATGTTTTGTCTAGAGTTTATCATGATTAATTCTCTTGGTAAATTTCTCTTTTATTCAACAATCCAAAAACCTTATTTCAGGCAATTTGCCCCAAATGTTTTTGTTGCTTCCATGAAGCCACCTGTATTTGAAGGTGTCAGTTACAAAAGATGGCGTGCAAGAGCAGTGCTCTGGTTTCAGAACATGAGCTGCTATAACGTCATCTATGGCGCACCTGAGGGAGATCTTAATCCTGCTCAGGAAAAGGCCTTCCAAAAACTTGATACCAATTTCAAGGGTGCCTTGACCAGCATTCTTGGTGACAATATTTCCGATTCATATCTGTCATTTAGCAATGGCAAGGATATGTGGGATGCACTCGAGAGAAAATGTAACATCCCAGCATTAGAGCTTAGAAATAAGCTGAACATAGATGTATGCATTACATTCATGCATAGAAAATCTGAATAATTTTCGCGCTTTTGAATAAAACTTGCCAAAGTGATTGAAGCTTCTCTCAACTTGATGGAATTGAAGTAGATCATCAAGTTGACTGCGATAAGTTTCAATATGACCTTTGCTAAAACCTTATTTTGGGTAAAGGAGGTTTTATCTAAGGGTAGATCAAATGTAATAGAAGTTAAACCCTAATACATTACTTAATGACTTATATTTGATCCTTAAGTAATCATATCCCAGTATTCATTACACAACTCATGAATACCAAGTAATAAATATAACTTAAGTAATAGGAATGTAACAACTAAATCTTGATATATCTTAATCTCATCTACTTATACCATGAGTATCATGGTAATACCTACCCTTAACTCTTTAGTGAGATTGAGTAGGAAAGGAACCAAGTCAAGATCATTCACCATATATATTTCTTTCCATATCAATCCTTAGCCTATCAATTCTTGATCTATCAACTCTTGTTCTTATGAAAGCATTCACTTTAAAGTCCTTTAGATAAGGTAAGTGGTAATGCTAGTTTTAGATATCATCTATAGGATGGGAGTGTTTGAAGAGAATCAAATCAGTAGGATTATTGATGGAGTTAACTCACTCCTGAATGGATAGAAGAGTTATTTAAAATAAAGATATTTGTGGTAACAAAGAGGATTACAAGGATGAATTCTGAATATAGTTACCAGGAGTAATCCTATTGGATCAAGTAGGTATAGTCATTGAATTATAACTCTTAGTTAGATAGAGACACTAAGAAGATAAGTATAAAACACCTATAATGTTGTATTGATGAAGCCTTGATTATCCAAATGGAAACCTAAGCCATAAATGATCAAAGTATTGTAATGATCATGCTCAAGTCAGTAAGAGTGAATGTGAAAGAGTAATTGCCCCTTTGTGTGGTTTTGGTGATTAATGACAATCCCTATGGACTAATGTTTTCACTGAGTTTTATATGAAGGAATATTCCATAGGTCATGCTTGTATTCTATGTTTTGGATTCAAGTATGGATTCCATGAAGATAAAGATATACCTTGAGTATTGGCATCAAGATCATCGAGTTGAAGAGAAGAATATGATATGATCAAGATCTTGAGAGTGTGATCTCAATAGAAGAATTCAAGATATGGCTCTAAGACAGTGTCATGATAGCCTCATTAATTGAGCTATGATTTACTAAGATTTAGAGCATGTAATCAAATTAAGTGTTCTTTATGTACCTCAAGATATTGAGATGGAGCATGAGAAGATACATGGTTGACCTATACAAAGAGTGAAGAGTGATTTCAAGTTGGTCAACACATGAAGCATAAAGAATGTACCACATGGATCTTGTGGTATGGTTGAGAAGGGAAAGTTCAAGATAAGCATCTTGAGAAGATCATTTTCTTGAAGCTCGCCGTCCATATTGGTGATAATGGACATGTGAAGACATTTATTAATGAATCTATCCAATACTGGTGTATGGGGGAGCAAATTAGAAGTCTTCACGAAGTAACAACGATCAAGTGATGCATTCTGGCTTGGATGGAGATTGAAGTGTTGTCATCAAGATCAAGCGTGATGCGCAAGGCAAAGGTATGGCCTTGCTAGGTTTTCCTTTTACCGGTCTCAAGGTGGTTTTTGGGAGACCGGGTTATAGGATACATAGCTGTAGGGATTCATAGCATGGAAAACAAAAAAATTCTATCGCATACAAACAAACAAGCCAAGATCTATATACTAGATTGTAACAACGAGTCGATGGAATAACTCACCCTCGAAGATTCCAAAGTGGTTAACGAGAGCGGATTCTCATGGGTGATGTAGTCGTACTCTTTCCGATCTCAAGATCGCGTAGACGATCCTTCCAGCGCTACGTTCCGGCAGCGCTTCCGCAGTCGGTCACACGTTCGGTACTCGACGAATACCTTCCTCTCCCTTGTTCCAGCAGGCAGCGGAGGTTGTAGCACTCTCCTCGCGATTCCGGCAGCACAACGGCGTGGTACCGGAAGTAGAGGGGAGATCTCACAGGGCTTCGCCTTAAGCCGGAGCGAGTATGGTGGACTATGAGAGAGAGCCTCGGCGATCTAGGGTTTAGACGCAAAAAGGAGGAGCAAGGCCGGCGGCTAGGGTTTAGCTAGGCGGCGGCGGCTTGCCCTAGGCGGCGGCGGTAGCAGGAGATGGCGGCGCTGGGGCTAGGGTTTGCGGGTGGAGGTGTTGTGTGCTAGGAGGGGCAGCCCTGCCCCTCCTTATATAGGTGGAGGGGGCGCCCCAGGGGAGGGGAGTCCCTCCCCAACTCGGTTTCCCAAGTGGGCCGGCGGTGGAGGGGAGGAAGTCCTCCCCAAGTAGGTTTCCTACTTCCCCTCCACCTTCCAAAATAGCCGTTTGACTTTTCAAATTGGCGTTTGACTATTCAAACTAGGATTTGATTAAACCCTTTATTTTGTTCAGCGATGACACCTAGTACATGATGCAATCATTCCAACATAATACGACACATTCATGTACCCTTCCCCTCCGGAGTGCCGGACATTCCGGAGCCTTCTAGAACATTCCCGATGAAAACACCGGAACCATTCTCCAACCCCGAAACAGGACTTTCCTTATATGAATCTTATTCTCCGGACCATTCCGGATCTCCTCCTGATATCCCGGATCCCATCCGAGACTCCGAACAACATTCGGTCTCTTACTCATCATTCCATAACTACTCAAACAACGTCGAATCCTTAAGTGTGTCTCCCCACGGTTCGTGAATTATGCGGACATGATCGAGACACTTCTCCGAACAATAACCAATAGAGGAATCTGTAAATTCATATGGCTCCCACATATTTCTTTGATTATTTTGCGATCGAATGAACCACTTACATACGATACCAATTTCCCTTTGTCTCACGATAGTTTACTTATCCGAGGTTATGATCGTCGGTATCTCTGCATACCTAGTTCAACCTCGTTACTGATAAGTACTCTTTTCTCGTTCCCGTGATATGTGATCCCTTGGGAGCCAGTCACATGCTTGCAAGCTAATTGGATGACATTCCACCGAGAGGGCCCAGAGTATATCTATCCGTCATATGGATGGACAAATCCCACTCTTGATCCATGTGTCTCAACCAATACTTTCCGAACACTCAATGCCACCTTTATAGCCACCCAGTTACGGTGTGGTGTTTGATGTCATCAAAGCATCCTTCCAATGAAGGTGATATGCATGATCTCATGGTCGAAGGAATTAGGTTACTATGTATCAGAAAGCATATAGCAATTGAACTATTAAAATGACTTGATCTTTATGCTACGCTTATCTATAGGAGTATGTCCACCATATCATTCTCCTAACGATATGATCTTGTTGTTAATAACATCTCAATGTTCATGATAGGGAAACCACAATCATTTATTAACCAACAAGCTAGTATTATAAAGAGGCTTTACTAGAGACTCTATTTTAGTTTACAAATCACACAAGTATTAATGTTTCCTTGTTAATACTATTATAGCATGAATGTAAACATTTATCATAAACACAAAGATATAATAATAACTACATTTATTATTGCCTCTAGGGCATATCTCCAACAGTCTCCCACTTGCACTAGAGTCATCTAATCTAGATTACATGGTAATATACCGAACACCCATGGAAGTTTGGTGCTGGTCATGTTTTGCCCTCGGGAGAGGTTTAGTCAACGGATCCGCCACATTGAGATCTGTGTGTACTTTGCAAATCTTTATGTCCCCATCTTGGACATGTTCTCGAATAGCATGAAAACGTAGCTTGATGTGCTTCAGCTTCTTGTGTGACCTTGGTTCTTGCGCATTGGCTATGGCGCCCATGTTATCATAGTAGATAGACATTGGGTCCAGCGCACTAGGAACCACACCCATCTCTGTAATGAACTCTTTCATCCATATCGCTTCTTGTGAAACCTCCGAAGCAGCCATGTATTCTGATTCAGTTGAATATCTCGCCACAACGCTTTGCTTTGCACTCCTCCAGCTAACTGCTGCACCATTCAAAGTAAATACGTATCCAGATTGTGATTTAGAATCATCCGGATCGGTGTTCCAACTAGCATCGGTGTAACCATTAACAAAGAGTTGTTCATCACCTCCATAAGAAAGAACCATATCCTTAGTTCTTCTCAAGTACTTAAGGATGTTTTTGACCGCTGCCCAATGATCCACTCCTGGATCACTTTGATATCTGCTAGTTAAACTAACAACATATGCAATGTCGGGTCTAGTACATAGCATGGCATACATTAGAGATCCTATGGCTGAGGCATAGGGAGTCTTACTCATCCTTTCTCTATCTTCTGCTGTTGTCGGGCTTTGAGTTTTACTCAAGGTTGTATTGGGCAACATGGGCAAGAACCCTTTCTTGCTATCTTCCATTCCAAACCTCTTTAGAACCTTGTCCAAATATGTACTTTGTGACAATGATATTAGGCGTATCGATCTATCTCTATAAATCTTTATGCCTAATATGTAAGCTGCTTCGCCAAGATCCTTCATTGAAAAACTATTATTCAAATATTCCTTGACACTATTAAGAAGGTCTACATCATTCCCAATCAACAATATGTCATCTACATATAGTATTAAGAATGCTACAGAGCTCCCACTCACTTTCTTGTAAATACAAGCTTCTCCGTAAGTTTGTATAAAACCAAAACTTTTGATTACCTTATCAAAACGTTGATTCCAACTTCGGGATGCTTGCTTCAATCCATAGATGGACCGTTGAAGTTTGCATACCTTGTTAGCATCTTTAGGATCGACAAAACCTTTGGGTTGCATCATATACAACTCTTCATCAATGTCTCCATTGAGGAATGTTGTTTTGACATCCATCTGCCATACCTCATAATCATAATATGCAATGATTGCTAACATAATCCTCACAGACTTTAGCTTCGCTACTGGTGAGAAAGTCTCATCGTAGTCAACTCCTTGAATTTGTCGAAACCCTTTTGCGATAAGTCGAGCTTTATAGACAGTAACATTACCATCAACATCTGTTTTCTTCTTGAAAATCCATTTATTCTCGACAGCCTTCCGGCCATCCGGTAATTCCACCAAAGTCCATACTTGGTTTTCGTACATGGATCCAATCTCGGATTTCATGGCTTCTTTCCATTTATTGGAATCTGGGCTCATCATCGCTTCCTCATACGTTGCAGGGTCATCGATGTTGTCCACCAGCATGACACTCATAACGGGATCGTACCAATCAGGAGTGGTACGAGTTCTCGTTGACCTGCGAGGCTCTGTAGCAACTACAACCGAAGTTTCATGATCATCATCATTAGCTTCCTCTCTTATTGGTGCAGGCACCACAGGAACTTCTTTCGGTGCTGCGCTACTCGCAATTTCGAGAGAAGGTTCGACAACCTCGTCGAGTTCTACTTTTCTTCCAGTCACTTCTTTCGAGAGAAATTCCTTCTCTAGAAAGGATCCATTCTTGGCAACGAAGATTTTGCCTTCGGATCTATGATAGAAGGTATACCCAATAGTTTCCTTCGGGTATCCTATGAAGACGCATTTTTCCGCTTTGGGTTCAAGCTTGTCCGGCTGTAACTTCTTTACATAGGCTTCGCAACCCCAAACTTTAAGGAACGACAATTTAGGTTTCTTCCCAAACCATAATTCATAGGGTGTCGTTTCAACGGATTTAGATGGTGCCCTATTTAAAGTGAATGCGGCTGTTTCTAATGCATAACCCCAAAATGATAGCGGTAAATCTGTAAGTGACATCATAGAACGAACCATATCTAAGAGAGTTCGATTACGACGTTCGGACACACCATTACGCTGTGGTGTTCCCGGCGGTGTCAATTGTGAAAGTATTCCGCATTTCTTCAAATGCTCGCCAAACTCATAACTTAGATATTCACCTCCACGATCAGAACGTAGAAATTTAATCTTCTTGTTATGTTGATTCTCAACCTCACTTTGAAATTCCTTAAACTTCTCGAAAGTTTCGGACTTATGTTTCATGAAATAGATATACCCATATCTACTCAAATCATCCGTGAAGGTAAGAACATAACGATAACCACCGCGCGATGCTACACTCATTGGACCACACACATCGGTATGTATGATTTCCAATAAGTCCGTAGCTCGCTCCATCATACCAGAAAATGGAGTCTTAGTCATTTTACCCATCAGACATGCTTCGCATCTTTCAAGTGATTCGAAATCAAGTGATTCTAGAAGTCCATCGGAATGGAGTTTCTTCATGCGCTTCACTCCAATGTGACCAAGACAACAGTGCCACATATAGGTCGAGTTATCGCTCGATTTCAAACGTCTAGCCTCAATGTTATTAATATGTGTATTTCCACTATCGAGATTCAATAAGAATAGACCATCTATCAAAGGTGCATGTGCATAAAACATATTACTCATATAAATCGAACAACCATTATTCTCGGACTTAAACAAGTAACCGTCTCGCAATAAACAAGATCCCGATATAATGTTCATGCTTAACGCAGGCACCAAATAACAATTATTTAAGTATAAAACTAATCCCGATGGTAGATGAAGGGGTAGCGTGCCGACCGCGATCACATCAACCTTTGATCCGTTTCCCACGCGCATGGTCACCTCGTTCTTCGCTAGCTTCTGTTTATTCTGCAGCACCTGTTTCGAGTTACAAATATGAGCAACCGAACCAGTATCAAATACCCAGGCACTACTACGAGTACTAGTGAGATACACATCAATAAAATGTATATCGGATATACCTTTCTTCTTGATGTTGCCGTTCTTCAAATCCGCCAAGTACTTTGGGAAATTCTGCTTCCAGTGACCTTCTCCCTTGCAGTAAAAGCACTCAGTATCAGGCTTAGGTCCAGCCTTGGTCTTCTTCGTCGGCGCGGTAACTTTCTTATCACCCTTCTTGAAGTGTCCCTTTTGCTTAGACTTGCCTTTCTTGAATTTGGTGGTCTTATTGACCATAAACACTTGGTGCTCTTTCTTGATCTCCACTTCTGCAGATTTCAACATGGCGAAGAGTCCTGGCAACTGCTTGTTCATGTTTTGCATATTGTAGTTCATCACAAAGTTCTTATAACTTGGTGGTAGTGATTGGAGGACACGATAAATCCCCAAAGCATTAGGAATCACTATACCCAAGCTTTGAAGTTTGTTTGTGTGCCCAGACATCTTAAGCACATGCTCACTGACGGAGCTGCCCTCTTCCATCTTGCAGTTAAAGAACTTTTCAAAAGCCTCATAGCTCTCAATTGCCGCGTGAGTCTCAAAGATCAATTTGAGATCACGTACAATATCATGTGGGTATGAATTCTTAAACCTTTTCTGAAGCTCCGATTCTAAACCATACAAGATAGCACACTAAACTGTGGAGTACTGAGTCTTCTGAGCGAGGTAAACATTCTTTACTTCATCGGTAGCAGTAGCTGCAGGTGGGTCACCCAGAGGTGCATCCAGCACATAGGTCCAATTACCAGCTGTGAGGACAATCCTCAAATTGCGGAACCAATCCGCGAAGTTGCTTCCATTGTTTTTCAACTTTTCTTTCTCTAGGAACGCATTAAAATTGATGGTAGGGGCCGCCATTGATCTACAACATATTTGCAATAGTTTAGACTAAGTTTATGACAAATTGAGTTCTAATTAATAGTTAAATTAATCTAGGTGAACTCCCACTCAAAACAATATCCCTCACATTGTTTTAGTGATCACATGAACCAAATCCACCACATCAACACCGATCATCACGAGAGTTGATATAGTTTCAATGGCGAACAATCGACATGTTCATCATATCTACTATATGATTCATGCTTTACCTTTCGGTGATCCGTGTTCCGATACCATGTCTGTACATGCTAGGCTCGTCAAGATCAAACCTTAGCTTCCGCTTGAGCAAATCTGGCTTGCTCACGTTGTATACACTTGCGGAATCTAACACACCCGATCATCACGTGGTGCTTCAAAACAACAAGCTTTAGCAATTGTGCTTACTAAGGATGAACACTTTAGAACTTGAAATTCATGTGCATGAGGGATCATCTTATAATGCTACCGTCGTTAACTAAGCAATACAAGATGCATAAAGGATTAACATCACATGCAATTCATAATATGTGATATGATATGGCCTTTCTTCTTTGTGCTTCTGATCTCCATCTTCAAGCACGAACATGATCTCCATCATCACCGGCATTGCATCAAGGTCAATGACGCTGCTCCATGGTTGTCGTCCACCAGCTTCAACTATTACAACTACTTTGTATAGACACGCGGGTCTTAACAGAAATTAAAGACAACCATATGGCTCCTGCTGGTTGCCAACTTACAATAAGGAACATTGCATACATCAAATATAATCACAATCATGGCCATATCACATCACAGCACACCCCTGCAAAACAAAGTTAGACGCCTCTACTTTCTTTGCATGTTTTACGTGGTTTGGGGCTTTCAATAAGTGTCGTTCTAACTTACGAACAAGAAACACAACATTGATACTAGCATTGTCAATCACCCGTTGTAAATTAAATCTTAACTATGTTGGGATAAACAGGCACCCGCAAAGCCACTTATGCAATACAAGTTGCATGTCAAGCGTGGAGCAAGTCTCATGAACGATGTCATGTAAGGTTAGCCCGGGCCGCTTCATCCCACCATCCCGCAAGATGCAAAGTACACAAGAAGCAATCGACAACAAAAGCATCAACGCCCACAATGACCATTGTGTTCTACTCGTGCAACAGATCTACATATAAACACGGCTCTGATACCACTGTAGGGATTCGTAGCATGGAAAACAAAAAATTTCTATCGCATACAAACAAACAAGCCAAGATCTATCTACTAGATTGTAGCAACGAGTCGATGGAATAACTCACCCTCGAAGATTCCAAAGTGTTTAACGAGAGCGGATTCTCGTGGGTGATGTAGTCGTACTCTTTCCAATCTCAAGATCGCGTAGACGATCCTTCCGGCGCTGTGTTCCGGCAGCGCTTCCGCAGTCGGTCACACGTTCGGTACTCGACGAAGACCTTCCTCTCCCTTGTTCCAGCAGGCAGCGGAGGTTGTAGCACTCTCCTCGCGATTCCGGCAGCACAACGGCGTGGTACCGGAAGTAGAGGGGAGATCTCGCAGGGCTTCGCCTTAAGCCGGAGCGAGTATGGTGGACTATAAGAGAGAGCCTCGGCGATCTAGGGTTTAGAAGCACCAAGGAGGAGCAAGGCCGGCGGCTAGGGTTTAGCTAGGCGGCGGCGGCTTGCCCTAGGCGGCGGCGGTAGCAGGAGATGGCGACGCTGGGGCTAGGGTTTGCGGGTGGAGGTGTTGTGTGCTAGGAGGGGCAGCCCTGCCCCTCCTTATATAGGTGGAGGGGGCGCGCCAGGGGAGGGGAGTCCCTCCCCAACTCGGTTTCCCAAGTGGGCCGGTGGTGGAGGGGAGGAAGTCCTCCCCAAGTAGGTTTCCTACTTCCCCTCCACCTTCCAAAATAGCCGTTTGACTTTTCAAATTGGCGTTTGACTATTCAAACTAGGATTTGATTAAACCCTTTATTTTGTTCAGCGATGACACCTAGTACATGATGCAATCATTCCAACATAATACGACACATTCATGTACCCTTCCCCTCCGGAGTGTCGGACATTCCGGAGCCTTCTAGAACATTCCCGATGAAAACACCGGAACCATTCTCCAACCCCGAAATAGGACTTTCCTTATATGAATCTTATTCTCCGGACCATTCCGGATCTCCTCCTGATATCCCGGATCCCATCCGAGACTCCGAACAACATTCGGTCTCTTACTCATCATTCCATAACTACTCAAACAACGTCGAATCCTTAAGTGTGTCTCCCCACGGTTCGTGAATTATGCGGACATGATCGAGACACTTCTCCGAACAATAACCAATAGAGGAATCTGGAAATTCATATGGCTCCCACATATTTCTTTGATTATTTTGCGATCGAATGAACCACTTACATACGATACCAATTTCCCTTTGTCTCACGATAGTTTACTTATCCGAGGTTATGATCGTCGGTATCTCTGCATACCTAGTTCAACCTCGTTACTGATAAGTACTCTTTTCTCGTTCCCGTGATATGTGATCCCTTGTGAGCCAGTCACATGCTTGCAAGCTAATTGGATGACATTCCACCGAGAGGGCCCAGAGTATATCTATCCGTCATATGGATGGACAAATCCCACTCTTGATCCATGTGTCTCAACCAATACTTTCCGAACACTCAATGCCACCTTTATAGCCACCCAGTTACGGTGTGGTGTTTGATGTCATCAAAGCATCCTTCCAGTGAAGGTGATATGCATGATCTCATGGTCGAAGGAATTAGGTTACTATGTATCAGAAAGCATATAGCAATTGAACTATTAAAATGACTTGATCTTTATGCTACGCTTATCTATAGGAGTATGTCCACCATATCATTCTCCTAACGATATGATCTTGTTGTTAATAACATCTCAATGTTCATGATAGGGAAACCACAATCATTTATTAACCAACAAGCTAGTATTATAAAGAGGCTTTACTAGAGACTCTATTTTAGTTTACAAATCACACAAGTATTAATGTTTCCTTGTTAATACTATTATAGCATGAATGTAAACATTTATCATAAACACAAAGATATAATAATAACTACATTTATTATTGCCTCTAGGGCATATCTCCAACAATAGCCGCACTATTAAGAGGGGCTTTCGGTTGGGTAACTTGATCACATCGACATAGGAAGCTCAATCCTTTGCATACTTTGCATCTTACTTTTTGTTGCTTCTTGGTGTTTCTCCATATGAGGTTCTTGAGCTTGTTTCTAGCTCTTCAACAAGCCTAAGTTCATCAAAAACGGAATTCGTATGCATCTTCTATGGCGTTTTCGAGTTTGAAGGTTTTATCGGTTCTTCTTATAGGGAGGATTCTTACCTTTCTTCATTTTGTTCTTTCCTGCTCTTTTGTAATATGATGTTTCTCTGCACAATTTTGTAGGTATTGTTATCCTCGTCAAAAAAAGCCCAAGATCATCGAAATCGGAGTCAGGACGAAAGAGTTATCGCTGTTTTCGTGTGCCCTGTTTGGTTCCAGCGGAATTCCGGCGGACCGAGTCTGTGGCCGGAAATTCCAGCGACCGCCGGAAATTTCCTGCAAACCGCCGAAAAACTGTTCTGTATGTTATTTCGGTTTGTACCGGAACTTTCGGTTTTGATCGGAAATTCCGGCGGCTGATCCGGCGGCGCCGGTTTCGTCGCCAGAACGTGTTCGTCCAACGCATCTTGCTTCCAACGGTTAACCCCCTTGAAGGGGTATAAAAGGGGGGCTTATTCCCCAAAGTTCTAAGGATCTTGAGCACGTTTTTTACCTCCATTGTTGACCCCTTTGATCTTTCTTCCTCTCCCTTCCCTCCTATGATTCTTGCATCTTTTTGAGGGCTTTGGAAGAGTAGATCTAGATCTACAATCCCCACCAATCAATTCCTCCTCTAAGTGAGGGGAACCCATTGGATCTGGATCTTGGAGTCATTTGTTGGTTTCCACCATTGTTATTTCTCTCTAATTCCTCCCTAGCACTTGTTTCTTTGGTGGTATTTGAGAGTGAAGGATTTGAGCACCCTTGGTGTTCTTGCTTTGCATTCTTGCATAAGTGTTGAGCTCTCCATTACGATTTGTTCGAGTGAGAGACTGTGAGTTTGTTACTCTTGGAGGGTGACCTCCTAGTTGGCTTGGCGGTTGGTACCGAGGTGTCCTCTTCATGGAATATTGTAAAGAGACCCGGGCTTCTCCTTCGTGGAGCTTGTGAAGTGGTTGTGGAGCTTGCCATCTCCGGGTGGAGGAAAAGCTAGCCATAAGGAAAGGGCCTATTCCTTCGTGGGATAGACTCGGAGAAGAAGGTGAGCCTTTGTGGCGCGTGAGGAATCCTTCGTGGAACCTCACACCTCTCCAACGTGACGTAGCCCCCTTCCCAAAGGTGGTGAACACGGGAATACATCTTCGTCTCCGCGTGCCTCGGTTATCTCTATATCCGAGCTTACTTTCCTTGTGATAGCCATCGAGCTTGAAGCGCTTATATCTTGCTTATCACTTGTGGTATATTTATCTTGTGCTATCTTGCTTAGCTTAATTTTTTGTTGGTGCACTTAGTTGAGCCTAGTTTATTTAGGTGTTGTGCTTGTAAAATAAACGTTAGTTTAATTCCACATTCTATCAAGCCAAAACCGTAATAGTTTTGAAATTGCCTATTCACCCCCCTCTAGGCGACATCTCTATCCTTTCAATTGTTATCAGAGAAAGGTCTCTCCTTGTTTAGGCTTCATCGCCTAGAGTGTAAAGATGTCGGCTAGAAGTATAGTGCACAATGACACAATTATCTTTGATGGCACAAATTATGCTTTGTGGAGAAATTGCTTGCTTTGTAATGTTAGGACCTTGTGTCCAAATATTGAGCGATTTTGATGTAGGTTTTTCTCCTCCGATGGATCCTCAAAATCTATCTCTAGAGGATGAGAAAAATTTACATCTCGAAGCTCAGTATCTAATGAGCTTATTTTCTCTTTGAGCCCCACAGTTAATTTGTTCTTGACGATTGTAAAGCGCAAGTCGTCCCATGAGAAGTGGACCAAGCTTAAAAAAATATTTGGTGGTTCCATTTCTAATATTGTCGGTGGTTTCTCCGAGGAGATCTCTTTTCCTTCACATCATGAAGAGCTCCAAGTTGCTTCCACCTCCGGCCGCAATGAGTTATCGTCTTCACCCACTTAACCAACGTGTGGCAAGACACAAGGCAAAGATATGGTGAGTGGTGTTGGGAATTGCAATGTTGATATTGTGCTCGCTAATGATGATCCTTCATCTCTATCCCATTGCAATGTTTCTTCTTTGGACTTAAGCACTTCTTGCAACAATAATTTTATATCCCCTTGTGTTGCTAGTCCTTGTATATCATCTAGAAATTATTTGAGTAATAGTGTAGATGATATGCTTGATTTTCCTTGTTCACATGAACAAAATGCTTCTATTTCCTCTAGTTGTTTATCTAACAATGTAGAGGAAATCAAACATTCTATGGAGCAAGACATGATCATGAATGAAGATTCAAGAATATCCTTGTCTTCATCCTCCCGTGCTCACATGTGCCTTATGGTAAGAGGATCAAAGGTATCTCCTACTTTGGATCCCAATATATCATAAAGATAATAGCAATGATAATGATGATAGTGATGATGACATTGATGAGGATACTAGTGCTCTCTTGCTTGAGTTGACTTTTTTGTGTACCTCTCTTCGTGGTAATAATAAGGCCGTTACTTGTCTTAAACACGTTATGGACACCATAACTAAACAAATGGGAACCATAGAGGAGTTGGATTTCCAACTTGATGATGGGAGTCGGAGATTCAATCTCCTTAAGCAAGATCTTGCCAAGGAGAAGCACACTAATTGTCTCCTGACACAAAAAATTGAATCTTATGAGCTTGAAAAGTAAAATTCCATTAATGATGCTTGTGCTACTAACTCTACTTCTTGTGAAGCATCTACCCTAAAGGAGAATGTTGAGCTAAGGGCTCAACTTGAGTTGCTAACTAGCAAGTATAGGAAATTGGAAGAAAGTCATGAAAAGCTCTCGGGCTCTCATAATGATCTTCTAATCTCCCATGATGGGCTAATGTTATCTTGTGAGGCAAGTATTACCAAGGTAACATCCTGTGAGCCTCTTTTAGAGATTATCACAACTTCTACTCGAAATGCTATTTTGGCGTGTGCTAGTCCTAGTAATCCATCTATCCATACTATTGATAAACCTTGTGTTGGATTACTTGCTTTGCCTTGTTGCTCTAACAATGAAGCTTCTACTTCCTCTAGTACTTGTATTTCTACTAAACATGTAGAGGAAATCAAAGAGCTCAAGGCCCAAGTCACTTCCTTGAGGAATGACTTGGAAAAGAGTCATGAAGGGAAATCCACAATCGATAATATTTTGAGTGTGCAAAAATCCCCTAATGATAAAAGTAGACTTGGATTCAATTACAATAACAAGAACAAGTCCAAGACAAACAAGAAGAAGGGCCAAAACCAGGTCAAGAATTCGACCAAGATTATTTGCTTCAAGTGCAAGGTTGAAGGACATCATGTAAGATCTTGTCCATTGAAGAAAAAGCACTTGAGTGAGAAGCAACAAGGGAAGTGGCCACAAGTTCATGTTCAAGCCCAAGTTTAAGTTAGGCCACTTCCGAAGAAGAATCAATATAATGCTCCCCAAGCCAAGAAATCAATGAAGAAGGGAAAGGGGAGCACTTGTTGCTACATATGTCGTGTGAAGGGGCACTTTGCCTCTTCATGTTCAAATGGTACCTTATCTAACCCTATCATTGTTGATGATGATTATTCTCTTAAGAAGGATAAGGATGGCAATGTGTTTGCCAAGTTTGTTGGAACTCGAAGTGGTGTCAAGAAAAGAACCATTTGGGTTGCCAAGTCTATGTAACTAACCTCTTAGGACCCAACTTGGTTGGGGACCAACAAGCTCAAACTTGATCAATAGGTGTTTTTGGAGGGCATTGGAGACATGGCTAACTCATGAAGAATTAAGGGATCTTCATATATTATATTTGATCAAGCCAAGTCATTAGGATTATCTTATCCCTATCTTATATCCAATGCGCCTCTTCGCGGTAACTTGTACTAAACTCATTTATATTGTAAGTTACTTGCCTCTTTACATGTTTTAGTTTTGTACCAAGTATGTGTTTGTATTTGGTGTTCCTCATGCTTGCTTATTTTGTGTATTCAAGTATGTCTAGGTGTTTTGCACATCATGTACTCGTGTGTTTCGTTTTGAGCCTCTAATGCATATTGATGATATCTTATTTGGCTCTTTTTTAGTGGTTAATGGAACATCCCATCTTGGGGGAGTGATATGCCTCGCGCATCTCTCAAACCTTAAAATGTGTGTACGTGAGTACTACCACTTAGTATTGATATTGCAATCTTATCTAGTAACTATGTGGTGTGCCATACTCATGAGAAATTCAAATTCTAAATGTCCATTAATTCTCTCTAGTTGAGGTTGCTTTGCCTCTTATTAAGAAAAAAAATGAATATCACATTATGGGGGAGTAATATGCTTATTTTTCATATCACAATCCTTGGAAATGTGAACATATGAGGTAGTGCCACTTAGAGTTGATATTGTTGATTATATTGTTTCTAGGTGGCATGTTGGCTCAAACAAGGTCCTATTTTTGTTAGAATCTTGTATTGCTCGTCTTTTCGGTCTTTGTTTGAGTAAGAAATTCTTGATGTGGTCTTCCTCAAATACATATCTCTATATCTTATTTGGGAGACCATTTGCTTCAAGTTATTATAATCATTGCTTTGCATGATTGTGTGACTAGATTGAAGCTATCAAGAATCTCTATCTTTGCATAGTGCTTAATATTTTTATTCCTATCCTATGTTTTTTTATTGTGAAGATTTATCTTTATTATCAATGTAATATACCACCGAAAATCAATTCCAATACACTCATTGTCTTCGACAATTGATATACTTATGTGTGGTAGCATTTGTGGATCATCTTCACCTTGGATTTCACCTCTTATTGCCTTATTTTCTTTCCAAAAATTTGTTGTGGCTCCCATTGTCTTCCTTGTCTTTTGAACATCTCTTTGATGATGTTTTTGATTATTATAAAATGTGTTTTAGTGGAAGACAAAAATTTTCTTCTCAGAACCTTATGCCATTGTGAAAAGTGTTTAGGGTTTGGTTTATTTGTTGAAACCTTGCTCTTTTGGGAGTTTGTTATATCATTCTTTCTTCTCTATTTTTTTCTTGAATGAGATAAATCATTGAGTATTTTTGTTTTTATTTCATCTTTTTTCTCAATATTTTTTGCTTAGTTCATTGGCTGAACTTCGTTGAACAAATCTTGTGTTGATTTGATTCTTTGATATAGTTTGGGAAACAAATGTGTTTTGCCACACCATGCCTTCTTAAATATTTTGGTGTTTTTCCAAATTATATCTTCTTTTGATATTGAAAGTCTCCATGTGTTTTCTTTCTTTGATCCAATATATAGGGTATACTCCATCAAATACTTAAACGGCTAAGATGTGCATGAAATTCAAATTTCATCTATAAATATGAACATATTTTTATGGAGTGTGTCCTATGTGTTGTGGTTAGTCTAACCACTTTGGACCCAATAAGTTTGGGGACCAAGATGTACTTGAATGTTGTTTTAGGTACATTGGAGATGCAATGGATGATTGTCTCGTCTATAAGGAAAGTATTGTCACCACATGATAATTGGAGCCAAGCTAGGATGATCGACAAATTCTTATCTACTGCATCATACCATTGCTATCTCGGTAACAAGTATATTATTCATGCATACTATTCTTTCATCCAATCTCTTGTAGGTTGCATCTTGGCATGAATTTATCCGTATGTAAATGTTGTGGTTCTTGCAAGTATCTTTGAAAGACTTCTCTATCCTTACTGCTTATGTGAGTAATTTGAGATGATGCATATAATGGGAAGTATATAAAATCATTTTCATGATTTGCCAATTCCAAATATGCCTTCTAGCAATTTATTGCACATCAATTCCTCAAAGTACTCTCATGTGCAATATTATTGAAATTGTTTTGAATCCTTCCTTTTGCTACTTGTTTCCTTTCTCAAAGTATCCCAACTAGCATTTGTTCCCTTAGTGCTAGTTGTGATGTTTTTGAGGTTTTTATTTTTCTTTGGTGAAGTTCATTGATATACCATAAGAGAAAATAGAGCCATGGGCTATATATGCACTTAAGAAAAAAATATCATGTTTGGTATATCTTATGACTTACTCTTGGATATCAAGTTTTCTTATTTTATTAACCTCTTATGTATGGTTATTTATTTGTGGATTATTCTCATGTTTTGTCCACTTATAAACTTATATACACGAGAGTGTTAATCTCTCGCCTTGATATAATCGCTCTTTGCCGATCATATCTCTTATCCTCTAGGTTTTTAATGGTACTGGTAAGGTCTTGATTTATGAGTGCTTGGTTTACTTTTGTTGCATCTTCACGCACTCATATCTCATATTTGGTTCATTTTGGACTTAAGCTTGTCTTGACAAGTGTATTAATTTATATCCACTCCTTGTATCTTGGTTGTGTTCTAAATAATATAGAGGGAGTGAGGATTCCATGTTTGTCCATATTGTATTCAAATACAATAATTAAAATTTATGCACGAACCTTGGGGAACTTCCTTATTTCATTTAGATCACTATTTTTCCATTTGATTTTTTTGGATCATTGGATTGCTTGCTTCATCCGTTGAAGTTCCTTCACCATTTTATCCTTGTAGCAATCTTTGATCCTCAATATAGCTTGATTTCCTCCAAATATTCGTCATTAGATATGTGCATTTGATTTCACTCAAATTATGAGAAATGCACACCTTGGGGAGGAACTCATACTATATTGGCCTTCTAACTTTGTCATCCATTTTGGCACTTGTTTTCAATGGGGGGGAAGTTTAGAGGGTTTAAGGGAAATGGTTTTATACTTAATATTGGTTTGTTCTTAAGTGTTTGCCTTTCATGCATTTCATATTTATTATGTTTTGCATGGTTGTATATATAATGTAAACTCTCCCAAAGTTTATTCTTGACAATGTATGCAATGAAATTCAAGTTCATCACACATGCATATATTGTGGGGGAGTTTGCTCTATATATGTTGGTTCTACTCACATCTCTTGCATTAGTTGTAGTCTGTGTAAGTAGAATCGGTTTTGATATGTGCTAGTAGATTTGTGTTACTTGACCATATCATTGCAACCTCTTGTACACAACTTATTCTCGGATAAGCTGCGTACTTGTTTCTAATATTCATTATATAAACCCTCTTGTTGTGATTGTCATCAATTACCAAAATGGGGGAGATTGAAAGAGTAATTGCCCCTATGTGTGGTTTTGGTGATTAATGACAGTCCCTATGGACTAATGTTTTCACTGATTTTTATATGAAGGAATATTCCATAGATCATGCTTGTATTCTATGTTTTGGATTCAAGTATGAATTCCATGAAGATAAATATATACCTTGAGTATTGGCATCAAGATCATTGAGTTGAAGAGAAGAATATGATATGATCAAGATCTTGAGAGTGTGATCTCAATAGAGGAATTCAATATATGGCTCTAAGACGGTGTCATGATAGCCTCATTAGTTGAGCTATGATTGACTAAGATTTAGAGCATGTAATCAAATTAAGAGTTCTTTATGTACCTCAAGATATGTATATGGAGCATGAGAAGATACATGGTTGACCTATACGAAGAGTGAAGAGTGATTTCAAGTTGGTCAACACATGAAGCATAAAGAATGTACCACATGGATCTTGTGGTATGGTTGGAGAAGGGCAAGTTCAAGATAAGCATCTCGAGAAGATCATTTGCTTGAAGCTCGCCGTCCACATTGGTGATAATGGACATGTGAATACATGTATTAATTAAGATATCCAATAGTGGTGTATGGGGGAGAAAATTAGAAGTCTTCACGAAGCAACAATGATCAAGTGATGCATTCCGGCTTGGATGGAGATTGAAGTGTTGTCATCAAGATCAAGCGGGATGCGCAAGGCAAAGGTATGGCCTTGCTAGGTTTTCCTTTTACCGTTCTCAAGGTGGTTTTTGGGAGACCGGGTTATAGGATACATAGCCACACTATTAAGAGGGGATTTCGGTTGGGTAACTTGATCACATCGTCATAGGAAGCTCAATCCTTTGCATACTTTGCATCTTCCTATTTTTTTGCTTCTTGGTGTTTCTCCACGTGAGGTTCTTGAGCTTGTTGCTAGGTCTTCAACAAGCCCAAGTTCATCGAAAATATAATTCGTATGCATCTTCTATGGCGTTTTTTAGTTTGAAGGTTTTATTGGTTCTTCTTATAGGGAGGATTCTTACCTTTCTTCATTTGGTTATTTACTTATCTTTTGTACTATGACGTTTCTCTGCACCATCTTGTAGAGCTTGTTGTCCTCGTCAAAACAAGCCCAAGATCATCGAAATCGGAGTCCGGATGCAAAAGTTATCGCTGTTTTCGTGTGCCCTGTTTGGTTCGAGCGGAATTCCGGCGGACCGAGTCTGTGGCCAAAAATTCCGGCGACCGCCAAAAATTTCCGGAAAACCGCCGAAAAACTGTTCTATATGCTGTTTCGGTTTGTATCGTAACTTTCGGTTTTGACCAGAAATTCCGGCGGCTTATCCGGCGGTGCCGGTTTCGTCGCTGGAACGTGTTCGCCCAGCGCATCTTGCTTCCAACGGTTATCCCCCTTGAAGGGGTATAAAAGGGGGGCTTATTCCCCAAAGTTCTAAGGCTCTTGAGCTTTTTTTACCTCCATTGTTGACCCCTTTGAGCTTTCTTCCTCTCCCTTCCCTCCTATGATTCTTGCATCTTTTTGAGGGCTTTGGAAGAGGAGATCTAGATCTACAATCCCCACCAATCAATTCCTCCTCTAAGTGAGGGAACCCATTGGATATAGATCTTAGAGTCATTTGTTGGTTTCCACCATTGTTCTTTCTCTCTAATTCCTCCCTAGCACTTGTTGCTTTGGTGGGATTTTGAGAGTGAAGGATTTGAGCACCCTTGGTGTTCTTGCTTTGCATTCTTGCATAAGTGTTGAGCTCTCTATTACGATTTGTTCGAGTGAGAGACCGTGAGCTTGTTACTCTTGGAGGGTGACATCCTAGTTGGCTTGGCGGTTGGTACCGATGTGTCCTCTTCGTGGAATATTGTGAAGAGACCCGGGCTTCTCCTTCGTGGAGCTTGTGAAGTGGTTGTGGAGCTTGCCATCTCCGGGTGGAGGAAAAGCTAGCCATAAGGAAATGGCATATTCCTTCGTGGGATAGACTCGGAGAAGAAGGTGAGCCTTTGTGGTGCGTGAGGAATCCTTCGTGGAACCTCACACCTCTCCAACGTGACGTAGCCCCTTCCCAAAGGTGGTGAACACGGGAATACATCTTCGTATCCGTGTTCCTCGGTTATCTCTATATCCGAGCTTACTTTCCTTATGATAGCCATCGAGCTTGAAGCACTTATATCTTGCTTATCACTTGTGGTATATTTATCTTGTGCTATCTTGCTTAGCTTAGTTTGTTGTTGGTGCACTTAGTTGAGCCTAGTTTATTTAGGTGTTGTGCTTGTAAAATTAACGTTAGTTTAATTCCGCATTCTATCAATCCAAAACCATAATAGTTTTGAAATTGCCTGTTCACCCCCCTCTAGGCGACATCTCTGTCCTTTCAGAATGATTATATCATGTATTAGTGACATTGGTGGATATAATGTGATTAAACCCTAGTATAGATATGTTATCCTAGGTTAGCCATTACAAGTCACCATGATATAATGTGAAGTTTGAATATAATATAGTGTAGTTAAGTATATATAATATAGTATGATTACGCTGAAGCTAGAGTAGCATGGAGTTATTGGAGTAGTATTACTCCTCCTAAAGGATAGTAAGCTTTTGAGGAAAGTAGAATTTGATATATACATCTATTGGAGTAATATTAGTGATGGATGATTAAGTAAGAGTATGAATGGAGTTAGAAGTAACTACTTGTTGGATTGGAGGTTATCAGCAGTAGAGTAGTTGATATAACCAAGTAAAGATATGAGAAGATTATGAAAGGCTTCAGTGACAAGCTTCTGAGATTTATAAGTGAGATCACAAAGTAATTTAGGGAGTAAGAGAGTAATCATTCTAGTGGAATTGGATTCATTAGAAATATCCTAGAGATAAGAATTATCTTTATGAGGAGATCATATGAGCTTTAGTGTCAAGTTCATTGGATTTACTAATGGAGGTGGAAGAAGAAAATATTGATAAGAATATTCTTGTGAAATTAGGCTCATCATGTTAACACATGATGATGGATATAAAGAAGTAGTATATCTAGGAAAGGAATTCTTTAATTAGAAGTCTTGAATTATGAAGTATGGAACATATGAATTATTGGTAAACACTCAACCATAATTCTATAACCCAATTTAATATCTATCTCATCTGTTTGATCAATCATCTTATTTCCATAATGGTTTATAGGAATATTTTCCTATAGCAATTACTTAAGCACATCTTTGTCATTCCCAACTATCATCATCATATGTGCTTAGGAGTTATCTTTATCAATTCCTTTCCATAAGATATTCTAAAAAATAACTTTCTATTTTAAAGGGTGATATTATTAAAGATCACAAACATAAAGACAATATGTTTAGCCATTAATCTTTATTCACATCAACAAAAGAATATAAGTATATTAAGTACCCTAAACCCTAGGGTAAGCATTTACAATTCAAACCCTAACTCCTATGTTAGTTATAATAAAATACATATATTGTTATTTCCTAGATTCATGGGAATAATATTAACCATATTAATTCCCTAGAACTTTATGTATCATATAATAATGAAGGATCACCATATAAAATTTTCCTAAAAACTATAAGTTAATAAGGATCAAGTTCTATGAATGAGTAATAATATATCCTTAAATAAGATATGGTTTATTAGGTAAATCAAATTTATACCCAAGGTCCCTCAAAATATATTAAAGAGAAAAAGATCTATTAAGAGAAAATAAAGAAATTATAACATTGTATAATAAAAGAACACTATATGATTCTAAATACACCTCTTTACTGCTGCAAACACTTAGCAAGTAATTTCTATAAAGAAATCTTTAACCAATTGTGCAAAATTCAAATCTAAAAATAAAACAGAAAATGAAAAAGAAGAGAAATAGAAAAAGGGGATCTGGCCCAAGCAACAGGCCATCCTAGATGTTATCCTCTCTTATTTACTGCCAGGTGCACCTAGTCGCAGCCCAGCAACGACCCAATAGCGGCCCAGGCTAGGATACCCCTTCGCTGTCTCACTGGCAAGCGGGACCCACACGAGAGGAGCAACGTCGTCTTCGTCTTCCTTTGCCTGATGGACACACCGTCGGCGAGCCACGTCGCCGCCGTCATTGTGGACCGTCTCGGACGCGAGGACTCCTCCTTAGCCTCGCCCAACTTGCTTGGAGTCCGCCTCCAATTGACAAGTTAAGATTCGAGCCCGAATCGAGCATCACATCGCCGCCGCATCTCGGTCGTCGTCGTCACCGTGCCGCCATGTCCGAGCTCGCCTTATCGTATAAAAGGTTGGATAAGGATCGCCAGAGCCCCAGCTATCTGCCTCTCTCTTCAAATTCCCCTCAAACCCTCTCTGTCTTCCCCAATGAACCAACACCGCCGCCAGCGAGCTTCGGCTAGCCGTCGTTGTAGTCTACCTCGACGTGCGTGGAGGGGTCAAGGAGAAGCGCCATCGCATGTTGATCATCTGAGAGCAGTATGGAATCAAGTGGAGTTCGGAGACGAGCGAATTTCATCAATTTTGTCCGCAGCTTCTGATCGGAATCGGCGACCATGTACTCGCCTCCGGTCACCATTTATATCGTCGACCACTTCATCACGTTGGGGGTGAGTTTCCGCATCGAAAAACCCTAACTACGCTTCCTAGCATCGCTTGTAGCTCGAGTTCATCATTGGGACGACGAGCTCCGCCGCAGTAGGACGTCACCAGAGCAACTCCGGCGACTAAAACATGGCGTTGACACCACCCCTAGGATCGCCTTGCCATCACGGTTCTAATACAACCATCCACGGTTACTAGGGAGCCCCGGTTCGCCGCCGGTGACCATTTTCCGGTGGTGGTGGCTGTGTTGATGTCACGATGACATCATGCATGCGTCAAAGTTGACCCGGTCCACTATTTGACCCGTCAAAGCCTAGGTGGCACCTTACTTAACCCTGGCCCACAAGTCAGTGACTTGGGCTAGTTAGAGTCACAGTATGAAAAGATTTAGAGGCATAGATGACATCAGCAGTGACGCAGGAATCATTTAGTTAGTTAGTTTTTTAATTCCAGAAAATGAATAAAAATTATAAAATCGATATTTTTTGTTTTATAATTCAGAAAAATATATATGAAAATTTTCAGAAAAATAAAATCTACAACTTAAAACTATTATCAAACATTACTATGTAAACAATTTGAATAATTATTATTTAATAAAGTTTTTATAAGTATTAATACTTTGAAAATTCATATTTTAATATTGGTAAATGTTAAAAATATAAATAAAATACCAAAAAACCCTAAAAAAATAAGAACTAAAATTTAAAACTATAATCATGCATTATTATTTCACCTAATTAAATATTTATTATTTATTAAGTGTTTATAAAGTAATAAATTTTATAAAAATCATATCTTATTATTTATAAATCACAAGAATAAATGTAATATACCAAAATGATCACAAAAATAATATTTACATGTTAAAACTATAACATTCCACTTTTGATGTAAGTAAAAACTTAATACTCTAATAATTGAATTTAAATCTAATTTCCTTAATTGATAATTCATATAAGAGTAATAAAATTTGCTAATATTTCTAAAATTAGCCAATTGAGGTCTAATAAATAGTATTAGCTATAAATACTGATAATATGAAGTCAAATAAGTTCAACACATTTCAAATGTTATTTTCTTTGGATTACCAGTCATCTACAAGTAGTAAATAATAATGTTTGCTTGTTCACAAACCATAACCACACCTTCATAAGGAGATACATTATTCTATTACATTACAATATTAAGAAACCACTATTCAAATAGAAGTAGTACCACTCTTAGTTAGCTTTAAAGAAACCTTATGAAGTGAACAAAGTACAATTATCATAAGCATTACATCTTAAGTCCACCTATGTCCTCCAAGTTAACTTTAAGTCTACAAGACTTTACATATAATGCTAAAGACTTTGTTATGTGTTTTATAGTTAACTTTGGTCTATTTTAATTAAGACCTAAAGAATCTCAAGTCCAGACTATTCAAGCAAGCATAAACAACATCAATCACATTCTATTAATCATATTATAAAAGCTATCAGGATTGTTTAAACCTTAGTAAAGAAATCTTTTCTTCAAATTCTTTTTTCCACTTCAAACAACAGATGAAAATTAATAATAATCACATTATTTTATACTTTACTTGTATATTCAGGATTATTGGCATTGAAGTCCTTTATAAATGACATTACTTATAAAGTAAAATTTGAAGATAAACAATTATTGTATAAGCAATCTTGAGTAGCATTCCACATTTGTGTATCTAATTGTTTTATGATATTATAATTACATGTTGTTTCACACACACTCACAAGCGTTAATAAGAAGCACAAGTGTGAAACTTATCTAAAAGGACAACACATTCTAAAGAAACCATGTCCAGTTTCCAAACCCTAGATCAATGTTATCCTTGGGATTCACGTTTATCAATTGCATTACATTACTTATGAATAATGACATCTTGCTTCTTTAAACATTAGTCCTTACCGGACTAATGATGCTGATTTTAGATATTGGATTTTATATTGTCTCGAAGACCGTGAGTACATAATCTTGCAATCACAAAAGGCAAGTTCACACTTGCTCATGTCCTTTGATTATTTTCTGTAAAGTATTTTACAAATTCAGTGTGTCATCACCTGTATTTCAAAAGGGTCAGAAAACACTATTTTTGATAATAATGTGAACTATTGGTTACTGATCTAGGGTGATCAGCTAATCTATTAAACCTGGTAGTGGGAATACCACTGCTCAGGAATATATCATCTAGGATGTCGTGGTATTGCCGACGAGTACGCCATGGAGGGGTCCTCACAGTGCGTGTTTAGAGACGTGAGGTAAGGCGGACGGTTGACGGGTATGAGGTAACACAGCTTACCTAGGTTCAGATCCCACGACGGTGGCGGAATCCTACTCATGCTATAAATCACTATAATGGCAATACGCCGAGTTATAGAGATAGGTTCGTTGTGCGAGGTGTGTGTAAAACGATGCCCTAAAGGCTCCCATAGGCCCGACTTATATAGTCGCCAGGTCCTAGGGTTACAGGGAAAAGTCCTAGCCCGACAGGTTACAGAGTCCTACACCGTCTATCACTAGTCTTGTGTATCTTGTACTCCAAGGCTCCAGGTACGCTGGTGACTCCACCGTAGCCTTCCTTTATCCGGCATGGGCCTCCCTTCTGGATCCACCTAACTGGGCCGCCCAGCAGGCCACAGTCCATGCTACCGACTATGGGCCACCCGGGTTAGTCGGATAGGAGACATGCTATGAGGATACCCATATAGCATATCCCCAACAGTAGCCCCCGGATAACTCCGAGATCTTTCTTCGTCTTGCCTCTTCTCGTGGAATGCTCCGTCTATATGGATGTCTGCAAATCGTCAAGCAATATCTTGTAGTCCTCCCAAAGAATCCTGCAAAGTTTTCTCCGTCTTCTATGAGTAAGTCGGAGAAATGCTGAATCTTCCATCGTACGCTTCCATAGTCGGATTAAACCCGTCCATGCCGGAATCTTCGATGGGACGGCTCATCTACCATGTCAGTTATGACAACGTAGGCTGTAGTTCAGCGACGCCTCGTAACTCACACATGCAGAGAATGCAATCATATCCGATTTTCCCGCACGAGCGATACGAACCATTGGCGGCGGCGGTTGGAGACGTGGTGAAATTACCGCGCACGTTCACGAACACGTCGTCTATGCGGCAACCGTCCGATTAGCTGCACGAATCTTGACGCAGAGTAAGATAAATAGTAACCGTGGGACACTTGCCACTTTTGCACCCCATTCTCTCGCGTCATCATCTTGTTCCTCCCATCGCACGCCTCCTCGAGCTTTCCGCGGAAAACCTTGAAGAAACCCTAGCCTCTCTCTGCAACAGTCGCATCCTCCCAGTCCTCCATGGCCAGCAGCAGCTCATACCCCTCGATGGCGGCGTCGAGCGAAGCCACGGCGAAGCCGGCGAGCTCCATCGTCGTGCCCCCAAAGGGCCTGGTCATCCCCACGTCGGCGGTGATTGAAACCACCGGCGGCGACCACAATCTGGCGGCGCTGGAGCCTCTAGAAGAGGAGCCAAATTCGCACAAAGGCGACTGGCGCGGCTCGGACATCTCCGGCCGCGATATCCAAGAGATGGTCGCCGAAGGCTACCTCCCCGCGACGGAGGGGCTCGCCTGGCGGGCGGCGCGGGCCGGCGAGGTGACACCTTCTCCCCAAGCCGGAGAAAAGGTGTACCTCAAGGCTCAGCTGGTATGCGGCGTTTCTCTGCCCATCTCCCACTTTTTTCTGTCCGTCTTGAACCACTTCAAAGTCCAACCCCATAACCTCTCCCCCAATAGTATCTTAGTGCTTAGCAACTTCGCGGCACTTTGTGAGGGTTACCTAGGGATTAAGCCTAGGTTAGACTTGTTCGTGTACTTCTTCACCGTCAAACGTGAAGCCGGACATAGTAGGGAGGAGCTTAGGAACTGCGACACCATAAGCTTCAAGATCCGACCTGGCCGGCGGTTCCCCGACATCGTCGGCCACGAGTCGTGCAAAAACTGGCAGCAGACGTACTTCTACGGCCCCGATATTCCTTTGGCGGGCCGAGAAGTGACGTACCCGGACTTCGTGGATGGAGCCGCCGCTGAAGTTTCCACATGGAGATCCTATGCCTCCCTTTCCTCCGACCTCAACGCTTCTCGCGCAATAAGGTGGATCGAGTGGTTCTTAGAGGCGGGTTTGACCGGCTTGGACCTAGCCATGTGCTGGTTCATCAGGCGAATCCAACCCCTGCAGCACCACGCGAAGTTCATGCACGAGTACACGGGCGATCGAAAGGATTCCCTTCGGATCTCCGTGGATAACTTATCGAGCGACTCCGTCAAGCTCCGTCTGAAGGAAATCTTCAAGGTGAAGGATAACAAGCGTGGCTTCACCATCACCGACATGTACGTAGACGGCAAGTTCCCAAAGGTAGGTATTTATTTTCCGTGTATGACATTGCTCCTGTTTCTCCGTCTTGCCCGTGCCATCTTATCTAACACGGTGATTTCTTACTTAACATCTTAGCGATCTAGATGAGGACAACCTGGCTACCCAAATCTACGATCCAAAGATGAAGGAAGTCACGGTCGTGTCCAACGATGATGCCCCGTTGGTGATGGGGGAATACCAATCGGGGTATACCCACGAAGCGGAGTTGCCAGATGGGATCGTGCCGACTGAAGCCAATCCCAAAGCGGGTCGACTCGCTGGATATGACGACTGGCGCATGCTAGACCCAAACGACTGGCGCCGACTGGAGGCCCAAGACGACGACTCCAATAGAAAGCCCACTAAAGCACTTGTAAACCCTAACTGGCTGCATATATAAAGCCACCAAGGGCACCCCCAAGGGGTACATCATATTAGATCTAGTCTCTCCCCCCGCCTACGGCGGCTCCCATGTAAACCAATCTATACTCATACTGGATTGATAGCAGGATGTAGCGATCCTCCACCAAGGGGACGTGAACCTGGGTACATCGTGTGCCAATCTCGCTCCCGGATTCTCCTACGTCGCCTTGCTCCCTCTACGTAAGCTACCCCCAGTAGCATCTGCCGTGCAATACCACGACAGTTGGCGCCCACCGTGGGGCTAGCGATGCTTGGAGGGTGATAATCTGGGCGGGATCCCTCACCAGCAATGGCATCTAGATCGCATCTAGACGTTCATCCGTGCCATGTCCTGATGCGAACGATCGGCTACATACAGTCGCTGACCACACTGTCCACTAAGACGTGGCCGCGTACACCGATCGGTCCCCTCTGTCTAGTTTTTAATTCAATCTATTTCCAATCCATTGTTCATTGATTATTCTATTTGGATTAGCTGCTTGCATGCAATTTTTTATATGTATGGAGAGTGGACGACTGATTCCATCGCGACCGGCCAAGTGCTAGATGAAATCGGTCGTTGTACTGTAAAGAAAGGAGGACCGCCGGCGGCCTTGGCGACAGGCCTAGAATTAGGAAGGCTTGGCTCAGGGCTGCGGAAAATTGATTCCTGACGAATCCACCATCTATAGATTGGTATTGTTGTTATTTATTCAGCATCTAATTCATGTTTCTTTATTGTGTTGTCACATGTGCACAAAGACAATGAAGAAGGCATGTTACGCCGTTCCGGCCAGTCAAAAATCTAGTAGATTCCATCCACATGTCGACCTGGTCTCGCCAGATACAAGACCGCGATCAAAGACTATCCTGCACAGCAAGACGGCGATCGGAGACTAGGCAAACACATGCACTCTCAATCGCATGCTGTCCATGCGGCCACGATCAGGATTTTCCTATTTGATTTTATCTTTCTTATTATGGACCTACCATCTGAATCAACTACGGTTTTCTATTTGATCTAATACTTGAAACTTTTATTTTTTGTTATACATGCACATCGCGGTCAATCGGTCGTGGTTACTTCGCCGGCTCGTTATGCTCGGTCGCACCCGTCGCGAGCTCACTTGATTCACCCGCCACGAACTCGCCACGGTCGCGGAATCACCATGTCCGGTGACTCGCCCATCGCCGGCTCATCGTGCCCACGCCGACTCGCCATGCTCTGAAACCCGCCTAAATGCGGACACGCTTAAACGCGGACTCGCTAGGCTCGGGGACTCGCCTGCCGCGGGATTGCCATCCCGACCTTGCCCTCGCGGTCCTGTCACCGTCGACATCGTCATAGCGCGACCTCCGTCCGCCGCGTCGACCCCGTGTCCGCCGCGTCGACTTCGCCATAGCGCGATCACCGTCCGCCGTGTCGACCCCGTGTCCGCCGCGTCGACTTCGCCATAGCGCGATCCCCGTCCGCCGCGTCGACCCCGTGTCCGCCGCGTCGACTTCGCCATAGCGCGATCACCGTCCGCCGCGTCGACCCCGTGTCCGCCGCGTCAACTTCGCCATAGCGCGATCACCGTCCGCCGCGTCGACTCCTTGTCCGCCGCGTCGACTTTTTCCGGTTAAACGCCGTGCGACCCCGTCCGCTACGTCGAATGCGTACGCCACGCCTACTAAGGGACCTTCATCGTCCGAGTCGCCAGAGAGGGCCGCATGTGATGTTGCATGGACTCACCACTGGGCTTCTCTTCCACCCGGGAAAAATCAATTCGCCTTTGTCAACCTTTGAAAGAGCGACTCGCAATGGCCAAGTAGTGCGGACGAGGACTCGCAAACCTAGCCTCGGATCGTCCACGAAAAACGCTAACCGAGAGCCATCATTGGAGCCGCCTTGCTCGACTGGCCTTCCGGGCCAAGACAAATGGTAGTGCTACACAAACAGCACCATGTCCTCCTCAACCTTAGACAGTGCGACTCGCACGGCCAAGTACTGTGGACGAGGACTCGCAAACCGAGCCTCGGATCGTCCAGGAAAAACGCCCAGCCGAGAGCCGTCTTTGGAGTCTCCATGCGACTGGCCCCCCGGGCCAAGACGAGAGACTCGCTACACGGCACAATCAACATCATCGCGGACTCGCAATCATCGCGGACTCGCCATACTCGGGGACTTTCCCCTCGCAGACTCGCCATCATCGCGGACTCGCCACACTCGGGGACTTTCCCCTCGCGGACTCGCAATCATCGCGGACTCGCCACACTCGGGGACTTTCCCCTCGCGGACTCGCAATCATCGCGGACTCGCCATACTCGGGGACTTTCCCCTCGCGGACTCGCAATCATCGCGGACTGGCCATACTCGGGGACTTTCCCCTCGCGGACTCGCAATCATCACGGACTCGCCATACTCGGGGACTTTCCCCTCGCGGACTCGCAATCATCACGGACTCGCCACACTCGGGGACTTTCCCCCCGCGGACTCGCAATCATCACGGACTCGCCACGCTCGAGGACTCTCTCCACGCGGACTCGCTCGACCTCACGCGCTACCCTCGGGGGCTTGGCGTTCGCCGGTCACTCGACCTCGCCACACGCCGTGCTCGGGCACGCTATAGATAGCATCGCTCGTCGGTTGCTCGACCTCTCCACTCGCAGCACTCGAGAACTCGGCCCTCGCCGGTCGCTCGACCTCGCCACTCGCCGCGCTCGGGAACTCGGCGCCCGCCGGTCGCTGGACCTCGCCACTCGCCGTGCTCGGGGACTCGGCGCCCGCCGGTCGCTCGACCTCGCCACTCGCCACGCTCGGCAACAACCACTACTATTTTCAAAATATGAGCCTCAAGTCGCCTCTACAAGCCAACTCGAGCCTCGGGGACTACTCCTAGGCATGCAGTGTGTATGCGTGGTTCCACGACCGCGGCTCGCCCTCGTCGACTCGCCATCGTGCACTCGCGTACTCAACGCGCTCGGGGACTCGTCGCCGCGGACACTCGCCCTCGCCTACTCAACATGCTCGGGGACTCGCCGCCGCGGACACTCGCCCTCGCATACTCAACATGCTCGGGGACTCGCCGCCGCGGACACTCGCCCTCGCGTACTCAACGCACTCGGGGACTCGCCGCCGCGGACTCGCCCTCGCGTACTCAACGCACTCGGGGACTCACCGCCGCGGACTCGCCCTCGCTTACTCAACGCGCTCGGGGACTCGCTGCCGCGGACACTCGCCCTCGCGTACTCAACGCGCTCGGGGACTCGCCGCCGCGGACACTCGCCCTCGCATACTCAACATGCTCGGGGACTCGCCGCCGCGGACACTCGCCCTCGCATGCTCAACGCGCTCGTCGACTCGCCGCCGTGGATTCGCCCTCGCGTACTCAACATGCTCGGGGACTCTCCACCGCGAACTCGCCCTCGCATGCTCAACAGCTCGGGACTCGCCACCGCGGACTCGCCCTCGCGTACTCAACACGCTCGGGGACTCGGCGCGCTACAGACAACGCCACTCGCCAGTATCCCAACCTCGCCACTCGACATGTTTGGGGACTCGGCACGCTCCATGTTCGGAGACTCGCCGCAACTGGCGGCTTCACCGACACCCTACGTGTTTCGCCAACTGGTCATCACCGACTGGCTCACGCCGACTGCCTCCCGCTTCACGATTCTTTTCTTTGTTCATGAGCTCGTCGCCGATTCGTCACGGCCCATCGTCAAGACACTCCGCACCCTGCCTCAAGCCCGCGTCGAATCGACAACGCGCTCGGGGACTACTGATGGGGGAATACCAATCGGGGTATACCCACGAAGCGGAGTTGCCAGATGGGATCGTGCCGACTGAAGCCAATCCCAAAGCGGGTCGACTCGCTGGATATGACGACTGGCGCATGCTGGACCCAAACGACTGGCGCCGACTGGAGGCCCAAGACGGCGACTCCAATATAAAGCCCACTAAAGCACTTGTAAACCCTAACTGGCTGCATATATAAAGCCACCAAGGGCACCCCCAAGGGGTACATCATATTAGATCTAGTCTCTCCCCCCGCCTACGGCGGCTCCCATGTAAACCAATCTATACTCATACTGGATTGATAGCAGGATGTAGCGATCCTCCACCAAGGGGACGTGAACCTGGGTACATCGTGTGCCAATCTCGCTCCCGGATTCTCCTACGTCGCCTTGCTCCCTCTACGTAAGCTACCCCCAGTAGCATCTGCCGTGCAATACCACGACAGTTGGCGCGAAAGCGGAAGAGCTCCACCTCTGACACTGCCGACGGAGGCAAGAAAAAGAAGACGGAGGGTGGAGCCTCCAAAAAGGGTACTGCCGCCCTAGAGGCAAAAAAGAAGAAAGCCACCGGGATGTTTGCCAAAGCGCCCCCCTAGTGTAAGCCTCTCATTCTCCGACATTGTCTTATTTATCTGTCTTATTCCTGTACTTATGCATTTTGCACGTTTCAGGAAGAAAGCCACAACCAGCCTCAAGAAGTCCTCCAAGACTCTTGGGGCTTCTAGAAATATCAAAGATATGCTGCATCGCGACTCTTCCCCCGCCATCTCCCCTGATACTCCTGCCGTCAAGCCCTCCTCCGCTCCAACATGCTCCCAAGTCCAGGAGGCACCAGGCCCTTCCGTCATGGAAGTGGATTCTGGCGCCTCTACCGAACTAGCTATTGTCGGCGAGCAGGCGACGCAGGAGAGCGCTGCTCTTCAAATGGCTGAAGCTCTGGCTAAGGATGCCATAGGTAGCGGCAAGGCAGTGGTGGGAGCTGGTACCTCTGCCGAAGGCGGCGCCTCTGCTCCCCAAAAACCCTTCGAGTTCCCGAAGATAGTTTACCCGGCGCTCCTGCCGAGTAACACAACTATGGTTCCTGGAGGAGTGCCGTCATCTCTGACGTGCGGTCTTGAGGAGCTACTCCGACAAGCAGACATCTTGAGAGGAAATAGCATTTCCTTTGGCAAGCTGCTAGCCGAGAGCGCTACAAACCTCAAGATCATTGCACTTGTAAGTTTTACTTTACCTTTTTCATTTCGTACGAGTATCCCACTGTAGCCCCCGAGGATGTAGACGGAAAACCATAGGTTTTGCATCTATATGCTCTAAGAGTGACTAAGTTAGAAAAACTCTCACTGTAGCCCCCAAGCATTTAGGTGGAATGAATTATTCCGACTAGATGCTTTAAGAGTAGCATACACAGTGTTCATAATTTTAAGTGCTGTAGCCCCCAAGCCTCTAGTTGTAACTGGATTAGTTCCGACTAGATGCTTTAAAGAAAAGCTAAGCATTTTCCGAGCTAAAACTTTATACTGTAGCCCCCAAGCTTCTAATCGAGAACTGAAGTAGCTCCGACTAGATGCTTTAAAGAAAATCTAAGCATATTGTTAAGTTAAAAAACTTTCGCTGTAGCCGCCGAGCGCCTAGATGGAAAATCTCTGACTAGGGGCTCCAAGCAGACTAAACAATGACTTAACTTTGTATTTGTTTCCACAGAATGAGAATGCTCGGCGGGGCATGGCTAACGACAAGTATCAGAAGATGCGCGCAGATCTTGAAGCCGAAAAGGGTAAAACTGCCATCTTGAAGGAACAGATCATCAAAAACAAGAGTCTGTTTTCTTTTTGCGCATTTCCGTCTTACTTTTGTGCCCATGATCTCCGAGTACTCACTGTGTACTTTGTTTTCTCCGACTTGCAGAGCATGTTGCCAAGGCCAAGGATATTTTCGAGCAGTCCAAGAACATCCAGCAGCTGGACAGCGAGAACAAAATCCTTAAGAAGGAGAGGGAAGAAATGCTGAAGATGCACGAGGATTCCATGAAAGCCCTGCAAGACTCTGCCTCCGCGGAGATCAATCGCTTGAAGGAGGAGATTGCGATTCTTAAGGATCAGAAGCAAGCTGCTGATGAGCAAAACCTTCGCCATAACGAAGCATTTAAGCTCCTCCAACAAGAGAAGGAATCCTTGGCGGACACCGTCTGGCAGGCTAAGGCCAGCGTCTTCAGTAAGCGTCCTCCGCCTTGTAGTTCTATAGTCTGGATACTTAGAATTTATTGAACTCATGCAATCCTTGTCGGAATTTTTAGCGCCCATAGGTTTAACCCGCTCGCCTCCTTCGGACAAGGAATGCATGGTTCTTGCTGGCAAATTCATCAATACCGCCATCGCCCATGCCAAGGAGATCGCCAAGCCCCTCCAGATTTATATCAAGGCCTTAGACTCCGTGACGAAGTACTCGGAGATTCTGCGCCGAGCCCCCGAGCGTGTCGCGAGCTGGAAAGCTTCATGCGCACGTGATGACGCAATGCTGGCATTGTCTATGGTGAAGGCACACTATGAAGATGCCGACATCGACACAATGACATCTGGTATCCCCGATGTGGATGATGACGGCAAGGAGATCGATCACGAAGCCATCCTATCATCACTCGCGGGTTATGGCACCAAGGTTGCCGAGTTGGTGGACATGGACGTCTTCTTGCCCAGGAACTTCATCGACAACGTCAACCAGGACTCCTCCGAGTCTCATGACAGCGCCGACGTTGAGGGTGATTCTCCGGCTGGCGATGATGCGGCCTCCAAGTCTCCTGTGCCCAAAGAATGAAAAACATTTTGTAATTTATGTTTCACCTCTAGAGTGTGCGCGGGAAAAAACTTGTTGATGTAATCTTAAGGCAGAAAACAATGGTTGTCGTATCCTGCTACTTAAGAATTAAGTTTCAGCATGTATATATTTTTAAGCAAGTGCCGGCTTATCCATTACTCTGGTTCTTATGCTTGACTTTTCGTGATTCGGAAGACTCATTGTCAGAACCATGTGCTTAGGTGATGATGCCCAATGGCACCGTCAATAACCTGAGCACAAAATCGCCGACAATAAGTGCCAAAAGTCACTACTCCAGAATCCACATAAAAACGACAAAGAATGTGTAGACCAGAAAACTTAAGCTAACGCCCGTAGGCGGAATTTTCACAAGTGCAATCGCAAGACTTGTGCATAAAGGTTTTATATGATCCAAAAATGAACACTAAAGGAGGTAAAAGACTCAGCAATATGAGTGAACCAAAGAGCTTTATTTCATTTATCATATAAGAGGTACACAATTAGATAAAAAATGCTAAGTGTAGAAAGGACGTAGCTGTGCTATGTTCCATGGCCGATCAAGCTCCGGGTAGTCATCATCCGGGTCACGTCGCTTACGCTTATGATCCTCGTTGGGTCTATCCTTGTGTTCACGATTGTCGACAAGGTAGTAAGACCCATTGAGCAGCGCCTTGCTTATGATGAACGGTCCTTCCCATGGCGGGGATAATTTGTGTGACTTCTTCTGCTTAAGTCGGAGTACTAAATCCCCTCTTTAAACGAGCGATGCCGAACGCGGCGACTATGGTAGCTGCGTAGCTTCTGCTGGTAGATGGCGGATCTTTGGCATGCCAAAATGCGCTCCTCCTCGAGAAGGTCCACATCAAGGCGTCTGGATTCTTCAGTGTCATCTTCGTCGTAGGCGGCACTCTTGGTGCATCGTGGAGGATGTCGGAAGGTAGGATTTCTTCTGCTCCATATACCATGAAAGAAGGGGTGTAGTCGGTGGATCTGTTGGGTATAGTTCATAAACTCCACAGCACAGATGGAAATTCTTCCGCCCAGGCTCCAGCTTCCCTATGTAGCGGTGCCTCAAGACGTGGCTTGATTCCCTGCAGAATTAATCCATTGGCTCGCTCAACCTGACCATTGGATTGTGGGTGTGCCATAGATGCAAGGTCAAGTCGGATGCCTTTGTCCCAGCAATAGGCATCCACTTCTCCGAGTGACAAGTTGCTTCCGTTGTCGGTGATGATGCTATGTGGGAGACCAAATTTCACCACTAGATCTTGGACAAACCTGAGGGCAGTTGCCCCATCAAGCTTTCTAATGGGTTTAGCTTCTATCCATTTGGTGAATTTGTCAACTGCTACCAGCAGATGCGTAAATCCACATGGTGCCGTCTGTAACGGTCCCACCATGTCTAGCCCCCATACTGCAAACGGCCAAGTTATTGGTATTGTTCGCAATTCTTCAGCAGGAACATGTGGTTGTCGGGCATAATACTAGCATCCCGTGTATGTCTCAACCAGCTTGTCGGCGTCCGCCTTCGCGGTCAGCCAGTAGAATCCTTGCCGGAAGGCTTTCGCGACCAACGATCGGGGAGCAGCGTGATGCCCACAATCTCCGAGATGGATCTCGCGCAGGATTTCCATACCTTCTAGCTGGGAAACGCACTTTAGGTATACACCAGTAGTGCTCCTTTTATAGAGTTGCCCATTGAGTATGGTATAACCCTTTCCTCGCCGTACTATTTGCCGTCTTTCGACCTCGTCGTCGGGCAAAGTTCCGTGTTCGAGATACTCCATGAACGGTTTTGTCCAAGCCGGAGAGATCTTTGTCACCATGTTGAAGAAAGAGTCAGCTCTATCCGGGTTGTCGATGTCGGCGCCCTTCACAGATGGTGTGCGTAGATGCTCTAGGAAAACTCCTGGCGGAATTTGCTTATGCCCTAATCCAAGTTTAGACAGTAGATCAGCCGCCTCGTTTTGCTCCCTAGACACATAGTTGACTTTGTAGCCCAAGAAGCTCTTGGCTATCTCGTCCACTTCGTCGCGATATGCCGCCATCATAGGGTTCCGCGCATTCCAGGTGCCAGCCACCTGCTGGGCAACCAAGTCGGAATCTCCACAGCAAACTATGCGCTTGATGCCAATATCCTTGGCTACACGTAGTCCGTGAATGAGTGCTCCATACTCTTCCATGTTGTTCGTAGCCTCGAAGTGGATCTACAGAACGTAGTGCAACTTATCTCCTTTTGGTGACTGTAGTAGTACACCAGCCCCCGAGCCGTTGAGCAACTTTCATCCGTCAAAGTGCATCACCCAGTACTCTGGTTCTGGCAGCGGAGTAGCGTCTGGCATCTCCATCCAATCCGCAATAAAATCCGCCAAAGCTTGTGACTTGATAGCGTCGCGTCTCTTGTAGGTGATCTCGAAGGCGGCAAGTTCAATGCCCCACTTCGCGACCCTTCCTGTGGCATCGCTGTTATTGATAATGTCGGACAGTGGAGTCTTGCTCACTACTGTGATTGGGTGCTCCTGAAAGTAATGCCTCAGCTTCCGAGAAGCGAGGAATACTCCATAAGCTATCTTTTGGTAGTGCGGGTAACGCTGCTTGTACTCCGTCAAGACCTCGCTTACATAGTAAACTAGTCGTTGAACTCCGTGCTCATAGCCTGGTTCCTTCCGCTCTACCATGACGATGATGCTAATAACCCGGTTGGTTGCCGCCATGTAAATTAATAGGGGCTCTCCAGGCTCGGGTGCTGCAAGGATGGGCGCTGAGGAAAGAATCTCCTTGAGCTGCTTCAATGCTGCATCTTCTTCGTCTGTCCACGTAAATTTGTCCGCCTTCTTCAGCAATTTGTACAGCGGCAGAGCCTTCTCTCCAAGTCGGCTGACGAACCGACTAACCGCTGCAACATAACCTGTTAGTCGTTGGATGTCCTTTAGTCATGTCGGGCGGTTTATGTTTAAGATGGCCTTGATTTTCTCCGGGTTGACCTCGATTCCGTGCTGGGAAACGATGAAGCCCAACAATTTGCCGGCTGGAACCCCAAAGACGCATTTCTTAGGGTTGAGCATCATGTTGTATTTCCGGAGATTATCAAAGGTTTCTTTTAAGTCGGAGATTAAGTCGTTTGAATTTTTAGACATCACCTCGATATCGTCCACATAGGCGTGAACGTTTCGACCAATTTGGTCGTGAAGGCAACGTTGCATTGTCCGCTGGTAGGTAGCACCTGTGTTTTTCAGCCCGAAGGGCATTGTGACATAGCAAAACGTGACGTATGGTGTAGTGAACGAAGTGGCCAATTGGTCCGACTTCCTCATCTTGATCTGGTGGTATCCTGAGTATGCATCGAGAAAACACAAAAGTTCCGAGCCAGACGTCGAGTCAATGACTTGGTCAATGCGAGGCAAAGCAAACGGATCTTTGGGACATGCTTTGTTCAAGCCGGTGTAATCAACGCACATTCTTAATTCATTGGTTCCCTTTTTGGGGACAAGTACAGGATTGGCCACCCATCGGGTGTGAAGGACTTCTCGGATAAACCCAGCCTTAAGTAACCTAGCTATATCTTTGCCAATGGCGCGTCTCTTCTCATCTCCGAAGCGTCCTAGAGGTTGTTTCACTAGTTTACATTTTGGATCTATGTTTAAGCTATGCTCGGTAAGTTCCCTAGGTACACCTTTCATGTCGGCAGGTTGCCAGGCAAAGATGTCCCTATTCTCACGGAGGAACTCGACGAGCGCGCTTTCCTATTTGGGATCTAGGTTCGTCCCAATGGCGACGGTCTTGAAGGCATCGCCTACCACAAGTTCCACCGGCTTGGTCTCGATGGCGGCCTTGAACGCAGGAGCGGAGTCAGAGATCTGCTTCTTTGACGCGGGCATCTCTGATTCATTGACCTTGCTCTGGATCTCCTTGAATTCTTCGCTGTAGAGGACAGCTTCTGCAAAGGCTGCTTCATTGATCTCGCAGTCCCTTTCCTTGGTAAAGCTTCCGGATACGGTGATGACGCCGTTTGGTCCGGGTATCTTGAGTTTGTTGTAGACGAAGCATGGCTTGGCCATGAACGTGTGGAATATGTCGCGGCCGAATATGACATGGTACACGCTCTTGAAGGGGACCACCTCGAAGTTCATGCGCTCTTGGCGGTAATTATTAATGTCGCCAAAGGCTACCTGAAGCGTAATGCACCCAAGGGACCGAGCCTCCCGACCAGGAACTACGCCATGGAACACGGTGTTGGTCCATCTTAGCTTTGCCTCCGTCAAGTTCATCTTTTGCAGTGTATCCAGGTACATGATGTTGATGCTGCTTCCACTATCCACCATGCACTTGGTGAACTCCACGCCGTCAATCAATGGGTTGATGACCATGGCGTACTGGTTCTCCGTGGGCACAAGGTCTGGGTGGTCCGTCCTGTCCCAAGTGATTGGAACCTCCGACCAGCGCAGGTATTGGGGAACTGGGGGGAGAGTGGCCATCAGGATCCTTAGAGAGGTCTTCTATTGTCGGACGGTGGGGGTGCCAAGGAAAGTGTGGTAGACTGGGGCCTTCTTTGTGAAGGGGTTCTTGCCCTTGTCGTCGCTCTTGGCGGCGTGCTTGGGGTCAACGCCCTTGTCCATGTCACTTGAATCCTTGGACTCCTCCTCCTTCTTATTCCCCTTGCCCTTGCCTCGCGGTCTGTTCTTCTGACTTCGCTTGTAGCTGGACTCTGGGTCTTCCTTGAGGTCGTTGACGAACTTGCAGTGTCGATTGGTATGGGTGGCCTTGCCGTTGTCATCGAGGTGTACGAGGCACGGCATATCGCGGTACTCCTCGTACGTTTGGGGAACCGGAGCGGCGCCGAGTTGGTTTCACTTCCTCGTTGCTTCCCGCGGCCTGCTCCCCTTCCTCGGCCACGTTGTCCACCTTCTCCTCGTCCTGCAAAAGTCATAGCGACCATGTCGGTAGATTGCTTTTCTTTTGGAGCGGTTTTCCGCTTTGTACTGCTATTCCTCCGATCTTGGGTTGGAACGGCCGTTGCCGGCAAAGAGCCACGAGCATCGTCGTCGGCAGCTGCGAACTCACTAGCTAACTTAATCATCTGATTCAAGTCCAGCTGATGATTGTCCTGCAAGCGCTTTAGCTTATGTCGGAGTAACGTGCCCCTTTCCAATCCATCAATGAAGGCGGCCATAGCGGTCTGAGCGTGCACTCCTGCGCAGGAATTCTTCATGTCCAGCCAGCGGGAGAGGTAGGCGCGAGATGTCTTGTCTTTCTCTTGCACGCATCACTGTAGATCGCCCACAGTGCAGGGACGCTTGTATGTACCCTCAAAGTTCTTGGTGAATGCTTCTTGCATATCCATCCAGTTGTAGATAGATTTCTCCGGCAAGTCGTCGATCCATTGACGGGCCGTACCCGCCAACATTAACGAGAGGTACTTAACGACGATGTTGGGGTTGCCTTCGGCAATCTTCACCGCGTTGTCGTAGTCCTGCAACCATGTGGCGGGCTTGGCGGTGCCGTCATAGGGCTTGATTGTCTTGTCAATCCGAAAACCTTTGGGGTAAGTTGCAGACCGTATTGCAGGTCCAAAGCAACGTGGTCCCAGGTATGGTCCTTCCCGGGCCTCGTGGATCTTATCGATCCGCGAACGTCCATCGTATGGCTCCGGGTTCTTCTTCTTGTTGTCAACAGGGGATGGGCTGCGTGAACGACGCGGGCCTCTTCCGCCATGGTGACTGCTTGGCGGCGACGGAGGCGGAGGTGGCGGTGGGTTAGCCTTCTTGCTGTTACCCTCCTGCGATGCTTCATGCCTATCACGGTTGCTTGTCGGACGCGGAGGGTCGTGGTGCGACCTGCTCTTGTGTCCTTGGTGGCGCTCTTCATCATGATGGGTCTGCGCCGCATTGTCACGGATGACGATGCCACACTGCTTTGGAGGGGGCATATCCGTATGATGGTGAGCCTTGTAATCTTCCTGACGTCGGGGGGATCAGGGCGGTGGCGATGGGCGGCGAGGTCGGGCTTTTTCTCTGTGGTCGGAAGATATGGGGATAGCATCCTTCCTATTGCGTGCATCCCTCCGTCTTCGTTCTGATGAACCCGTCTGTGATCCGACATCCTGAGGAGATCTGTCCCTTGGCGGTTTGTACTGGCTGGATCGGCAGAGCGCTGGGTCAGACTCAAGCCTCTGGGAGGTGGCCTTTTCCTGCTGCTTTACCGCCTTGGCCACTAGGTCATAGACCTGTTCTACTGCCTCAGGCGATCTATCCTGCTCTGGAAGGTTCTTGGCGACGGCGAGGTTAAGGAGTGGGGTGGGCATCACCTGCTTGCCTTCACTATCAATGTATGGCTTGGCCTGTGCCGGCTTCGAGGGAGCCCATCCTAGGTTGCGCCGTACACCAGGATCGTTGATGACGTGAGCTGGAGCCTTCTTAGCCTTCTGCTGCTGCAGCAGAGTCTTGTACTCGGCTTCCATTGCTCGAGCTTTCTCTATGGATTTCTGCGCGTTGACCAGATCTCGATCTAGTTTAGCGCCTTGCTCCGTGATGGCTTGCGCCTCCTCCAGCAGCTGCTGGCGCTTCTCGTCAAGCTGAGTCACGTTCCGGATATGATCAACGGTTAGTGGCTCAACGAGGAGATTGCCGTACATCACTCTATCAGCTGGAGTAACATGGGCTGCTGCCGACGTGGATGCTGGAGGCGGCAAGTTTGCGGTGTTGTTGTTGCTCGGACCGGTGCTGAGTTCCTGCGGCTGCTGCACTGGATTAGGCGGAGGAGGCATGACCTTTGCGCGATCATTGTCGGCAGCAATAAGTGGCCCCTTCCCCTTTTCCAGCGCCGTAGGCGGATCTTGCCCGGGTTGATCTTCATCCATCGTTGTCCCAATGGTGACGAACACCCCTCGAGACATGACGGTGTTATTAGCTTGCTCGTCGCGCGAGTACTCCTCCTCCATCTCCTGCATAGCGGAGTCTAGCTCTTCTGGACTGAAGTCTATTTCCTCTGAATCTGCACTGAAATCAGCATAAAGCGCGTCAATGACAGAGTCGGAGGGTGCCAGGACTTCCTCGGTGACGGGCGGTGGAGGTGCAACGGCCTCGACGACGAATGGAGGTGGTGGTGCTGCTACGACGATGGCGGCCGAAGGCGGTGGTGGTGGCTGAATTGGAGGGGCTCCGTCAATGAGCGCAAGTGCTGTCTGAGCTGCCGCTTCATCCTCCGCGTAGTTGTTGACGGTGTTCACCATTCCTTCGAAGGTAAGGCGTCCTGACGCCTGTTGCCGTCTTAGAGAATGTTGGAGAAGCGTGCCATGGTTCAGTCCTTCCATAAAGTGATATATAGCATCATCATTGTGGTAGTGGGCCAGATCGGCTCGTATACGGAGCCACCTAGCCAGGTGATCGTGGGGGTTTTCGCCCTCTGTCTGAACGCAGCGCGCCAGGTCGAAGATGGTAACCACGCCGACGAACTTGGATCTCTGCTGTCCAGATGCATGGATAAATCCGGCGGATTTGCAGTGATTTTCCACCTTTATATCCTGCACAGGGGCGGTTTGGGTGGGTCTTGAATTTTTCCGATCTTTGCCAGCAAACTCCGAGGAGAGATCCGACATTGATCCTTCCGCGAATGTATCCTGCTCGTAGGCGGTCCGTGCGGGTCTTGATGCTTTCCGATCTTTGCCGGCAAACTCCGAAGAGAAATCCGACATCGATCCTTCTGCGAACGTATCCTGCCCGTAGGTGGTGCGTGCGGGTCTTGATGCTCCTCCAACTCCCAGGGAACTAGTGCCCGAGTCGGTTTCGCCGATGCAGAGGTGGATGTCTCCGATAGGAACAATCGAACACCGCATAGGGTTCGTCTTTGCCGAGATCCAAAACTCATCGGGAGGGACGATCGGAACGTTGCCGGAGAAGAGAACGCGACCGATGGCTACGGTTTTGCCGATTCCCGCGAAGATCTTGGTCCTCGCCCGCTGAAGAGCCTGGAGCGCCTCTTGCCCCACGGTGGGCACCAACTGTCGTGGTATTGCCAACGAGTACGCCATGGAGGGGTCCTCACAGTGCGTGTTTAGAGACGTGGGGTAAGGCGGACGGTTGACGGGTACGAGGTAACACATCTTACCCAGGTTCAGATCCCACGACGGTGGCGAAATCCTACTCCTACTATAAATCACTATAATGGAAATACGCCGAGTTACAGAGATAGGTTCGCTGTGCGAGGTGTGTGTAAAACGATGCCCTAAAGGCTCCCATAGGCCCGACTTATATAGTCGCCACGTCCTAGGGTTACAGGGAAAAGTCCTAGCCGGACAGGTTACAGAGTCCTACACCGTCTATCACTAGTCTTGTGTATCTTGTACTCCAAGGCTCCGGGTACGCTGGTGACTCCACCGTAGCCTTCCTTTATCCGGCATGGGCCTCCCTTCTGGATCCACCTAACTGGGCCGCCCAGCAGGCCACAGGCCATGCTACCGACTATGGGCCACCCGGGTTAGTCGGATAGGAGACATGCTATGAGGATACCCATATAGCATATCCCCAACATAGGACTTAACAACCAATGTCGCCAGTGATTATTGCGCCATATATCACGCGTTAACCATGAGGTTTGGAATGGGACGGAGAAGTTAGCTGTATCCTTTTCCTTTCGTATGGAGGAAAGACTACCTTAACGTGACGTTGTGATTCCTTGTGCGGATCCAAAATATGGGTGGGAACCCTTAGGCCCAACGTTTTTGGTGTCTAGATTATCTATGAGTGGCTGCCGGAGGTTTAGTCGGACCTATAAGGTACTTACCAGGGGCACCACCAGCTCATAGAGTCCTCGGGAACTCATCATGGTTTTGCCTGCCCGAAAGGGGGCTTAACGGAGGTGAGCCAGCCCCGAAGGATCGTGTAGACATATGGGGTCGCGGAGAGGGTAGTGATTGGCTTGGATCTTAGACTGGGCCCCATACCAAGGAAGTATGGACAAGTTAATGACTTGGTTGTGCAACAAAGCTAAGGTCTCTCATGGGTAAAGTAATGCACCTCTGCAAAGTGTAAGAACTGTAACTCGTTACTCCCTGTTCCGGGAAGGAGCGGCGAACGCGGAGGGAAAGGAACTCCATGAAAGTTCTAGTAAACCCATGAAGGCTGACGAACATAGCTTTTCAGAATAAAAGCAACCTTTGAAGAAATATTTATGAAAACCTGCATTGCCTACGACCTATGGTCTGTGGCTGTAGATATAGTGCATCAAACACTCGTTTTCTAGTGAACTTGCTGAGTACACTCGTACTCAACGTATCTTCTTAACCCTTGCTAGATTCTGAAGCCAATAGAGACGACGTCTACATCAACTTATGCTCAAGGAAATCTTAATCAACAGTTTAAGCTCTTCATTAAAGTCAAGGAAGTCAACATATACATCAATTAAAGTAAAGACGAAGTTGCTGATTAGATAGGAATATAATCTCTAGCCATAGAACCTACTTATGTAGAGTATTGCAATAGCCGCAATACAAGCCCCAATAGTTCAGGTACTAGACTATTAGTATATTAGTTATGAGATGATTATTCTTGATTCTTCTTTGTAAGATGTTTATTTCCCTCTCTTTAAACTAGAGTTTTATCTAGATCTTTTGTAATGTAACATCCCAAAAATACTAAACTTGGATCATCAAACTCTAATCACCAAAATTAGGGTTAACAAAAACTTTTCCAACTAAAAATATGAAAGCATTCATATGTGTGTATTAAAATTTGGATTATTTTGAATTGCCATGATTCTGTGTTTCTTTGCTTGTAAAATGATTCTTAGGTGAGATAAACATCATCTAAACAATCCCCAAACTTTTCCCAAAGACAAACAAGTCAAAACAAATAAATTAAGTGAATGGTCACTTTGGCCAAATTAACTCCCATGCCTACTTTGGCTATCTTAATTTTCAAAACTCTACAGAAAAATGTATGGATCTTCGCACCCCTTGTTATTACTCATAATAAGGTACCAAGGCCCACTTTGTGATCATCCAAAACCATTTAAATTCTTAGTTTAAATGATAGTTTAAAATTGAATCTATTTCATATGGGAAGATCCCACTATTTCAAAAACCACTCAAACAAGCTCAATTTTCAAAACCCAAGCATCCACAGAATCCTCAACACATGCCTAGCACACCCACCAAAAATCTTTTCAAAATTCAAAACTCAAGTTCATGCGGCCATTTCATCAAACAGGTTGTAGATTCAAATCAACCAAATCAAATTCACTGTTTTTAATAGTGTTTTGGGCCTAACTTGTTCCCTCTCTGGTTGCAACTGGTCCTTAGTAGATCATCTAGCTCTTTTAACTATCCTTAGCACCACTATAAGCAAGCCTAGCCATCAATGGTGAGCAGGCCGAGAGCAAACTTTCCACCCTGTTTTTTCCGGCGAGCTAGAGGCCACACTAGCCCCGCCAACCTTGTCTGGGAGCTAGCCAGCACCCCACCGCCACTCCCTGTCCCAGCCTCGAGCAATGCCAGCCACGGGAACACATGCCCAAGCCATGCCAAGCCTCTCTGCGAGCATGCCGAGAGCGCGCCCGTGCGCCACCCTCGACACACGCCCACAGACCGCGCGCCGCCCTTGCCGCGTGCACGCGTGATCACCACCACCCCAACAACCTCGCAGACACGCCCGTTCTCCGCCGTGCGGACCATGCGCGCTGTGCGCCATCAAAACCTCCGTCGGACCCGCTCAGAGCGCCGAAGCGTTTCGACCGATCAGCACCGCCCCACGCCTCGCCACCACGTTGTTGAGCTTCGCCAGGGAGCACAGCACCGCCCCTACCGTCGCCCACGCCGATAGCCCTCTGTGCCGTCGACCACGACGAGCTCAGCCCGCGCCCGTCGGTCCCCTCTCGCCACTATAAATAGAGGCCTCCCCCGCTTGATTTCTTCACACAAGTTCAATCCCCTCTCACCTAGAACCACCCCACCTCACTCCCGGAGCAAGGCGAGCAGCGCATCACCGGAATTTCACCAGAGCTCGCCGCTGCTGGAGAAGAAGGAAGCCAGCGATTGGAGCCGCCCCAGGAGGAGCTGCCGGTGCCAGGAGAATCGTCGTCGTCGACTTCGTTATTCGCCCCCATCGCCGACCCTCGCCTAAGCCCCGGTGAGCCTCCCACGACCCCCACCTGCCGTGTTAGGGTTCTGTCTCGTCGGCGCTGCCCGACGTGGACGATGAGCCGTAGCCGTTCGATTAGACTTAGATCGTGCGGCCGAGATCGCCCCGTACCGCTTCACGTGTTATGAGCCACTGACCGGTGGAACCCCCCTGTCAGCTGCGCCCCGCGCTACGGAGTGACATTGGGCCGGCCCATTAACCTTTCCCGCGCAGCCCAAGCGTTTGAATTTAGATTTTTCTATTTTAATTCAAACTCAGTTCTGTACCTAGTTTCAAAAATCAACCCAGCTCGATTATGTGAACCAAATTACATGAAACCAATTTTGTTAGAAAGATACTGAAATGCTTAATCCAAGCCCGTTGGATTCAAATCATTTGGATCTGTAGATCAACCTTGGTAAAAATAACAAGGAAGAAGCTTTTCTGCACTCAAGCATTTTTCAAATTTTAACCATAATAGCTTTTGAGTTGATTCCAACTCTCAAAAATCACATTTGATCATACCTTTCAGAATATATAAAAACATCTGGGTTTGCTTACAGAAATAATATCCAAGTAATAAAAGAATGCCACATAGGCATTTCTCGTCACTTTATTTTATTTAAAATAAAAGGTTAAACCTTATTAAATTGTGACACCACTTTAAATCACATTCCCATGTACTGAAATATCTGGTGATGACATGTGTCAACATTATCCCATGTTTGGTTTGGAGAATATTAAATCTTAAGTAGTTTTTCAATGAGTAGAAATTACTTTTCTAAAAATAAAATAAATAAGACCAAAGCTTTAATCTTGTAATGTTAGTGATGATACTAGATCATCTATAGTGCACCTTTGTGTGATGATCGAAAGTAGTTAAGTATTGTTTGGTGATTGTGTACCTCGTATTTATTTCATAGACGCTAGTACCAACCAAGGATACGAGGAGGAAGGAGGATACTACGAAGAAGAAGCCGAGGAGAAATTCAACCACTGCTCTGCACAAGGCAAGCCTAATACTACTAGTTGATTGAGCAAGCTAACACTTGCAAGATACTCTACTTTAGCAAGCCTTACTAATCAAGTTGACCCATGCAAGCTAATACTTGCTTGTTACCATGCCAACTATATGCCTTAAGCACATGTGATCATACCCACTTGATAACCCAATCCTAGTTTTACTTGCAAGCTTTCTACTTTATTTCTTTATCAAAGCTATTACTTAGAATTTACTTAAGTGACTTGTAGATTCTAGGAGGATAATTGAAGGTTGCATAAAGCGCATTAAATTTGGCCTAAGCTCGATAATCTTGATGTCATCCTAAGGAATGAGATTGTAATTAGTTAAACTCCACTTGTTTACCACCCCTCATTAGTACTTACCCCCACTTGTAGATGCTAGTGCTAAGCATAAAACTTGATCAACTTTAGATGGGAATACTTGGTGGAAAATGGTTATGAAAACCTTAGAATGATGAGTCATTCTACTGAGATGTTTTGACATGTGCTTCTGAACACCAGATGATTTGGATGATGAAAATGTTAAGGCATGAGCCTTACCCCTTTATAAAACTGATGGTTGTCTGGATGCGATACCATTCCAATTTTACCGTACAACCACAATACCCAAAAATTGGGTAGGGCTTGACTGGAAACTTATATACCTTAGTATGGGTTCCCTCACGGCCAAGGTCTGAGCTGAGGCTACCTTGTGAAGGTTGTCCACCTGTGCAGTACCCAAGATGACAGTTGGTCATGGTTGGGAGGCCAAACTCACAGGAGAGGTGCCTATACTAGGGCGTGTAATTGCAAGGTTAGGATTGATTATCCGCATACTGAGTATGGTGAATTCAGGATTTGTTCCTAACAGATGTATCGAATGTTGTGGTGAAAATGTACAATCTCTGCAGAGTGTCAAACTATTCGAATAGCTGCGTCCGCGGTTATGGACAGTTGGAGTGGCCATACGGTTCCCCCGTCAGATGTTTTCAAAATGACTTGTGAAATGGATTGAGAATTTGACTTGACCACAACAGAGTTCTGATATGAAATACAAGTTCCCACTTAGGTGATATAAAACTTCAACTAGCATTCTTTGCTTCTGAAATTAGTAGAGGTAAATCTGGCTTTTTGCAAAACAACCCTAGAGCTTAGTGTCCTACTAAAAAAACCCTTAACTGTTAGTATTAGTTTGCGAGTACTTAAAGAGTACTCATGGCTTTGTCCCTGGCTATTCCCATGGCCAGACTATGAAGAGGAGTACCAGGATGATGGACCCCAGGAAGGTTACGATAACTAGGATCATCTCCCATCGTCAGCATTGCCTATGACCTTGAAGATGGAGCTTCGCCTACGCTACCTTTATTATTACGTATTCCGCTGCTTGAGTTGTATTAAGAACTGGATCATGAGATCCTTATTTGTGTAAGACCTTATGTATGGTTTGTAATGGATGATGTACTGTGGTATCCAAATCTGTTATGTCTCGCAAAAATGGTAATCCTGGGATTGCGATGTATGGCATAACAGGCATATGGGATTAAAAATCCAGGTGTTGACATGTAAAGAGTTAAGTCATGCGGTGACCCAACATACCACTACATGTGTAGTACACTATAGTCGTTGACATGACATCCACAGAACACCGTTCTGTAAATATCACATCCCTCAGAGTGGTACAACAGAAACATTGCGGGTCCAAATTACAAACATTCACACATTATTATTACGATACCAGAAGTTCAAGACTTCAAAAGGTTTCAACTTACAAACCAAAATATAAAGTGTTTCAGCAGAATTTAAAAGTAGCAACTCCAACTAGGAGTTGAGCTCAACAACTTATTCTATAGATTTCATGCTGCTCGGCTCCGTTGGTTACTACTAACTAGGATACTTAGTTGGACTCATTATCATCAACACCATAGCGGATTTCGTAATCCACTCCTTCAACACCTCCTGACAGGTCAGGCTTCTCGTAGAACACATCTTCTTGACATTTAGCTGCATACATTGGCACGTCTTCGGGATCCTCAGAGTCTAAGCAAGGGATCAAAGGAAAGGATGAGTAACATCGTTACCCAACAAGTTCATTATATGCAAGGTGGGAAGTTTGATGCTCTAACTACCACCTCGGACTATAAGTCCTTGGTACTATGCAGTTTTTGTAAATCTTTCTTCAAAGATTAATTTTATTATGAAAATCTATGACCATCAGCCTTCACAGGTTGACCAGAACTTTCATGGAGTTCCGTTCCTGCCGCGTTCGTAGCTCCTTCCCGGAACAGGGAGTAACACGTTACAATTCTTACACTCTGCAAAGATGCGTTACTTTACCCATGAGAGATCAAATCCTTGTTGCATAACCGGGCGTACTTTCCCGTCCATAATTCCATGATGTGGGGCCTAATAGTTGGTCCAAGCCAATCACTGCCCCCTTCGCGACCTCGCATGCCTCCTTGGTGTACACCATGCCCACATAAGGAATTACGGCAATGGTTTGTACAAACTATTAGATGCCAGAACTATCGTGGGACGATGAGGGTTCCCACCCATATGCTGCATATCCTCTATGAATTACCAATTAATATGCACGCTACGAGGATAACAACCACGACCTGCACATCCGGCTTCATGCGATAGGAAGAAGATACAGCTGACTTCTCTGTCCCATTCCAAATCTCATGGCTAACGCGTAATATACGGCGCTAGAATCACTGATGTCAGGGATTATTAAGTCCCTAATTGATCATTATTGTTGCAAATAGAACCCTAAGTTCTATTGCTCCATTATATCATCACTTAGGATGACATATATGATTTCTTTATTTGTGAAAATAATATTTTCTTTCTTTGGAATATATATGATAACACACAATTTGCAAATACTTTGGTAAAGACTCTTCAAAGGATATGAGCAAGTGATGAACTTGCCTTGTGATGGCAAGGTAGTGAAGTCTGATGCTTGCACTGGACCTTGAGCTTCTATGTGTACAAAAACATCATTATTGCCCGGCAAGGACAATATTTAAAGAAGAAAAATGATTATGCAAAGTAATGTAATAGCTTTATATGTATTCTTCCCCATTTATTTAAATTATAAAAATTCTTTTAATGAGAAAGAATTTATAAATATTATTTTTTAATATTTATTGAATATTGTATTTCAATTTATTTGTATTTTATTTAATTAATAATTCCTTTAAGAATTATCATTAAATACCCAAAATTAATATTAAATATTTGTTTAGTATTTTTGTAAAATACTACAATATTAATATATAATGAAAGTGATTTTTATTTATTTTTATCATCTTTCAATAATTTTGTAAAATTCCATAAGGAATTTATAAATTGCAAAATTCTTAATAAAATTTATATATATCTAAAATTTTATTTCTTAATTTATTTGGATAGGTTAGATTATTGTGAATCCATAAATAATTTATTTATAATTTTTGGACTTTTAATTTATTTTCTAGAATTTATTTAAGTTCAGGGGCATTTTGGTCTTTTTCCAATTATTAAAACAGGCTCTAAAAGACTTGGGATGATTGTTTGGTTTTATTAGGCCCTTGTGGCCCAATAGGCAAAGTTAAAACAATACCCCGAAGGGGTATTGCCCCAACCCATACAACACTCTCTGCCTCTCTCTCGAGCTCACCTCTCTCCTTCTCCTCCCCGACCCTATGGTTAGTGGTGTCACCGCCAGCGATTCTCGCCGCTGTGAGCCTCCCTGGCCGCCGCCATGGTGCAGGATGAGGTTGTCGGCCCCGCTCTACCCTTCTGTCCAATTGGATTTGGACCTGGAGCCCTCTAGTGACCAGATCGATGTCGTCCTAAACCCTAGTGTTTGGGGTTGGCACTGGTGCTGACGCCGCCGCTGCTGTCGTGCGCCGTGGTGATGCTCCGCGCCCCCAGGCGTGGCTATGGTCGCTGCCATGGCGTTGTGTGGGTTGTAGTGCCCCCTTGGGGGTGCTCCCCGTGCCGCCGTGGTCGCCGGCCTCCTCTGCTTCCTCTTCTAATCTACAACGAGGACCTTTAGTAAGTTATTCCTCTCCCTCTCATGCTCTTTGTGCTAGGCCATCCTATGCTAGATATTGGTAGTGACCTTCCTGGTTACTGTCCTGTCCTGATTGGGATGGTTTGTTCTGCCTAGGGTTCATACCCTGCTGTGGATTAGATAACTGATGAGTTGGGATCAATTTTTTTATGGTCCCTAAGCATGCTAAATGGTTGTTAGCTGTGGCTTGCTGCTTATGATTAGCTGTGGTGATACTAGTGGTTTACCAGATGATTCTATGGATTCATTTTGATATGGTTTAGATGGTAAGGTTGGTCTAGAAGCAATACTTGGAAAATCTATTGGGTTAATAGCTCACCACTGTCATTATTTGGTTGATGACAGTGAGTGTTGTGTGATGAAGTCACTGTATTAGTGTTGTTGGCTTAAGAGTTCATGTATAGATGGAGATCAAATGATCTCTTACAGTGCAGATAAGTAGATGGATTTTCCTGATTATGATTCCTGTGATGTCAAGAAAATGATTTATAGTTGGTTGGTTGTATCTATAAAGATTGGATGCTTAACCTGCTTAGTTTAGAACTGTTCTTGTGACACCATCCTTGTATGGCACACAAGATTAGATTCTATTACTTGGTTTGGTTTTGTTCAAGCTTAAGATGAGTTTGGCATTAAAGATAAATAGAAACTTCCTTTCTTAATTCCTAAAGACCCATGATGTTGGTCTGAGGTTTAGGGATTAAGCCTTTAACTTGTTGATTCACATGGATGGGTTCTGGTAGTGATACCAGCTACTATTTCTTGAATCAAAGTGTCACATCCCAAAATTTTCCAAATTTTGTAATGTGAAAAATAAATAAATAATTGTTGAAATTTAGGGTGAAAAGAAACTTTTGGTCTAAATGGAAACTTAAAAAAACCCATCTTGAACAAACTTTGAATAAAGTTTAAATTCAACTAAATTCAAATAAAGCTAAATGCATTCTTCACAAATGCATCTTGAAATATAAACACTTGGAAAATAAACCAAAACTCTAAAACCCTAATGGAAGAAAATCATTTCAAAAGATATCCCTAAGATTATGGATTTGATCCATATAAAGAAACAAACATTTATAAATGATCAAAAGGATAATCCTAAAGAGATTTAAAAGGATAAATAAATATCAAATAAAATTTTACAAAATTGAATCACCAAGTTTTGGATCCTTGAATAAAAAGATATGGTTTTTATAAGCAAAGGAAGAAATAAATAAATAAGGACTATTTTAAAAGGCCAAATTAAAACTTGGCCAAGCAAATAAAATAAAATATTTTTGTTTAATAAAAAGAGTAAAGGATTATTTAAATAAAATCATGAGGATTTATTATTATTATCCAATTTCTTTTAGGTAAAGATATTTCCCATTTTAAATGAACATTAAAACATAATAAAGTATTTTAAATTATATTTCAAAGTGTTTTATTTTTAATAAAACCTACTGAAAAGGTTTGGTAAAAATTTAGATTTCAAATAGAGTTTTAAAACATATTAAATCCTATTTGAAATAAAGACAAATGTCTATTTTTAAAATAAATAAAAGACCCTAAAAAGAATAAAATAATTATTCTAAATTTGACTTTAGAATATGTTAAATAATAGTATTAAAATCTACACAAAGTTTGGTAGAAGTTTGAATTCAAATAGTGTTTGAATTGTTTGAAAAAAACCAAATCAGATAAATAGAAAAGGAAAAATAAAAACATTATGTACAAAAATAATTAATCGAAGCGAACCCAGCCCAACAAGCCCAGTCCAGGCCCAGCTAGCCCATCCTTCTCACCCCGTAGGAAAATGTTTCACACCGCAGATCTGACCGGCCCCCTCACTGACTATTGGTGCCCACCGCCCCTCTCTCTCACCCGCGTCGAACCAACCCCCACACAGTGACCAGTGGCCCCAACGCCACGTCGTCGTCCTGCCCAAATCCTTCGCGATGAACACGTCGTCGCCGCCCGTTACCTCGCTGATTAATATCAAATCAATTCCTTTGATTCTGGCAGTAATTCGCCCAGCCCTCACCTGCTACTTAAACCCCACACCGTCGCGACCATTTCCCCTCAAACCCCACCCAGTAATCGCCACTAGGCTGCTCGGTTTCCTCCTCGCACCGCCGCTGTCCCGACGAGCTCCGACGACCAATTACGTTGAGGTTTGACCACCCCCTCGCCTCTGGTTTGCTTTGCCAAGTTCGCTGTCCTCTCGCGCGCACGATAATGCATTCGTTTTGTTCCCTGGCGCTCTGTAGGCTCGCCTCTGTCGACGACTTTGAGCACCCGACGCCAGGAGCATCTCCGGCGAGGAATCTCCGACGGCCCCGCATGCCCGCGTCTCCACCGTGTTAATCATCATCATCGCCGCGTCCCCACGATTCGGTAACGACCCACCCCCACATGCCCCCTAGCGCTGCCAGTTCACCATCGGCAAAAGCATCGCCGCCACTCTGGCCAGTTGCGCCGCCACTCGATGGTCAGAGCATCGAGGATCGTTAGATCCAGATCTAGAGGCTAGGATTAGATTAGAGGGTGAAGCGGTACGAGTAAATCTGGGCCATGCATCGTCACTTAGATCCTACGGTTCGCAAGCGTGATCCGCCCGAACCGCTATGCGCCAATCAGACGCTGCCGCGTGGCCTGTGTTTAGATTTAAAAACAGAATTTAGATCTATTAGATGTTCAAACTTGTAAAATTCATAACTTTTGATCCACACGTTCAAATTTTGCAAATTTTATATCATTGGAATCAGGAGAAAGAATTCTGTCCAACCATGCAATTTGTGTAATGATTTGCTTCTATAAAATTGGTTATTTTTGCAGAGACATTTATAGGCTTATTTTGAGTATAGAAATTATTTTAAAAATGATTTAAAGACTAAATAAAGTTTATTTAGTGTATATTTGTCTTGTTTGTGATTCAGTACTGTATACTTGTCTTGTTTGATATAGAAAAAAAATCATCACATGGCATTTGCATGCATTCATATATTTTTGCTTGTATATTTTGATATGTGATTTTGGTGCTATAATTTTATGTGTAGATTTTGGTGCTAGTAGTGATTGTGGTTGTGAAGATTGTTGCTACTCCCCAACTACCAAGGCAAGTGGTGCTTCATATTTATGTCCCAATATTTTTGCCTATGCATTAGAAATATTTTGTATAGGTCTTGCATGGATATTTTGCTAAGTATCTATATGCTATGCTTGGGAAATCCTAGTAGTTGTAGAAATGTTAGAATTTACTTTAGGTTAAGATACTTGTTATTTCCATGCTTAGCCTAGCTAATAGCAACCAAGGGTGGAATATAATCATGCTATGGAAAATATTGTTAAGTCTTTGACTTATGTTTTTGCTTAATAAAAAAACTAAGTGAATGAAACACCTGGGTGGAATGGAAAGAATGGTTTGTGTTGAGTTGTTACACAAGGCCCATTTCTATGGTTTACCTTGTGTATCTCACTTGTGGAAAGCCACCCAGGAACAAAGGGATTTGAGATGCCAAATGTTAAGAAGCTTCTGGTGCAGCTACATGGCATTATGGGCTCTTCCTGGATCATATAGGTTGAAATAACTTAGCCATTTGGACAGTTGGTGGTAGTGGGATGATAGGTTGGAACGCGTCCATTTTGGTCTAAGGGAAGGCTTCTAAAAGATCTTGTCTTGGTGAAACCAAGTCTTGTGGGGAAAGTGCACCACCTCTGCAGAGTGTAAAATCTAAGTACTTAGCCATGTCCCTGGTATTGGACAATTTGAGCATCAAGACATGGAAGCTATCAAGAATCTCCTCATCCCAATTTCTAAGTTAAAAACTTGTAGTTGAACAAGGGTTTAAGGATCACCAATTTCTATTGGGAGATGCCTTGGGTGATTTTTGTCAAACAAAAACTTTGTGTTTTCAAAAGATAAGGAAAATCTATTTTGAGCAAAGCAAGCCTAAGCTCCACCTAGCCAAATGCATATAGATGATAGACTCCACTATACTACCATAGTATCACTTGCCAATACAATTTAATGTATTGACCCTTGTGGCTGTAACTTATTATGTTGCAGGTTTGTTTGTTGTTAGTGAAGAGTGTTGATTAGGATTACAAGTCTACAACCAACATGATTGCCTGTGGCACTTTGAAGATGAAGGACTCCATGCTATAGTTATTCTGCTGCATTGTGTTGAGATAGCCAAATGAGCTATGTAAGATGTAATGGATTATTTTATTCCTAGTTATAAAGTTATATTATGACCTTTGTTTCTTGATATTACATCTTAACTGTGGATGCTAGCTATTGATCCAGGGACTAGCATTGTAAACACAGGGATCTCTACCTTATTAAAGGTTGGGACCTCTACACAAAGTTTGGGAAAATGATGGTAGGCTTGATTACTTGTATAGATCCATAAGATTAAATTCTAAGGTGCCACTCTTGTCTTAGAGATGTTCCTAGAAGTTTAAATCTTAGCTACGTTCATTCTTGAATTGAAATATAGCTTGATTGCTTAGATCAATGATGTTGTCCTGAGATCTTAGTTGGATCCTTATACTTTTCTGATTACTTTTAGTGTTTAAAACCCTAGTGATGGATTCACCCCACTTGGGTCCTTTCTGAGAGTTTGAGTAAGAGACAGATCGTGTATGCTGACGAGGTTTAATATCGTCAATGCCCATTGTTATGAGCTTGGGTTTTGGAGAAGATGGGGATGCTGGAGATCGCGCAACGGTTAGCAAACAAGCAACACGGGGACACGAGGTTTACCCAGGTTCAGGCCCCCGGAGGGAAAAACCTACTCCTGCTTGTCTGCTCTTGATTACGGCGGAACCGAAAAGTACAAGGGTGCGCAGATGCAATCTGGCGTGGAGGTGTGTATGCGGTGGTATGCGAAGTATCCTCCTCATCGTGCCCTCCTAGCCTTTATATAGAGGTAGGCAGGTCCCAGGCACAGATCGAGTCGGTTACAGGTTTTAGGGTTTGCCCCTTTGAATATTCTATCTACTCTAGTCTTGTTCTCCAAGGATCCGAAGGCTTCATGGGCCCTGGCCACCCGAAAGTCTTCATGGGCTGGCGCATGTTCTCGTGGGCCTTCCTTGGGCTGGACTAGGTATGCTAAGATCATGTACCCGTAGGGTATAACCATGTCAGTAGCCCCCGAGTGTTCAGTCGAATCGTAGATTCGGCTGAGGACTCTTCAATCTTTCGGGTGCAGCTATCTTTTGTTCGTTTAGAGAACGATTTGAGTGTGTAGGGATTGCTGATGCGCGTGCGTGACTCTCCTGATGGATCAGGGTCAGTTAACTGTCTTAGGACAAAACAACACGATCTTCTTCAGATTTGAGTCCCTCGACTTGAACCCGGAACATATGCTGGCGTAATTCGACTCAGGACGTGGAGGACTTACAGGAGTGGAATTCCAATAGATTTTAAATGATGTACCCAATGCGTCCGTCGGGATTTTTCATCGCGCCTACTGGCACGGATTCTCACTAGCAGAGCGCAGTCGTGTGCGTTGCCAGGCCATCAGATGGTATCTGTAGGTCTTATCTTTATGTCGCAGACATAGCATCCGAATGTTTATCACCGCGGAGGTGTTTTGGGTGGCCAAGGAAGATGTTGCTCACTTAGCGTTAATTGGGGCAGAGTTGCCGAAAAGTTTTTGCATGCTGATCCGAATGATCACAGTCGAAGAATTCATAGGGTGCGCGGCCAGCACTCCCTATGGGAGTAGCCCCCGAGTGTCTGTTCGAGTCGTAGACTCGAGCAGAGACTTCAATTCAGTCTTTGTTGACTTTTAGGTTCGTAGGACACAATTTTTTCGGATGCTTGAATCCATCCTCCCTATGGGAGTAGCCCCCCGAGTCCGTAGTGGAGTCGTAGACTCGACGTAGGACTCGAAGAAGAGTTCAATGGTGTAGTATTTTGATCATTTTTCGGGTGTGCGACCAGCGCTCCTGATAGGAGTAGCCCCCGAGTAGTTAGTTGAATCGTAGATTCTACCGAGTACTTTTAGCTGTATAGCCGAAGAATTGTAACCGTTGCTATTATAGCTGTGATGACGTCAGTGTTGACGATCGGTGACCTCAAGCGTCTGCGGCACCAGAGATGATGTGAGTCCCACCTTCTGACTTTGAGTTGAAGATGCCGTTGGCGCTAAGGAGTGCCTTGAGCCTCGGGCGAGCGGAGAAAAAAGCTGAAGATGTCGTTGGCGCTAAGGAGCGCCTTGAGCAGGAGTTAGCCGACGTGACTTCGACCAAGGAGATCCTACAGCAGGAGGCCACAGATCGCGAGGAGCAACTCACCACCGCTGCGGCCTCACGCGAGAAGGAGGTAGCCGACAAGCTGATGGCTGCCGCGAAGGCTATTTCGGGTGAGTAGTTTCGTCTATTCCTTTTCGGCTTCCTTGCATTTTTAGCTTTGTTTTGGTTTTCACCTTGCTTCTTCCATTTATCTAGATGCCGCGGGCATCGAGTTTGACCGTGGTGCCCTGGAGCTTGCTTGCCCGTGGTTGGCTCGCTTGCCAAGGCCAAGGTGGTTCTCGGACGCTTATACAAGGAGCTCGTCCCCAAGGGCGTCGCCCTCGAGGATGTCGAATTGCTGGCGGACGCACTGTCAGCCGAGGATCCCGCGGCGTACAAGCGCAAGCAGAAGGGTATCGGCGCGTCCATGGGGCTGGCGATGGCCATGGCGTTTGGAGCCGAGCTGGATCTTCATCAGGTCACCTCCCAGATGCCTATAGCTGCCGACAGATACGAGGTATCCTTCGGACTCTACGTTGCCCGTTGTAAACGCTATGGGCCGAAGCTGATTGACTTGCTAGCGGAGTACGCGGTGAGGCAGCAGGGAGAGGCCAAGAGCAGGCAGTCCGGCTCTGAAGCTACTCAGGATGCAGCTTCTTAGGCCTTGTAGTTGTAGGATAGCTTTTGTTTCTTTTGTTGTAATGTATTTATGAACACTCCTTGTGCCACGCAGTGGCTTTTGCCGTATATAATGAATCTCCAAGCTGTTTGCTTATTCCTGCGTTTTTTCATATCCTTGCGTTCTTTTCCTCTAGGGACCTTCGGGTGATGATCCCGTTGATACTTCGCCTGCGCCGCAGCTGCAACCATCCTTGGATGATGCATCGCAGCTTGTGTTTCTTCGTGACCGCATCCGTAGTCTTGAGAAAGATTTGCTTGGCGTTCGAGGACACACAGATGTTTGGAAGTCGAAGGCGGAATGGGGCGCCGCCAGGGAGGAGTATCTGATGGGGGAGTTGCGGCGTTTGGCCGAACAACTTCAATATGAGTTTCCTCGAGCTGCTGCTCATTTTTCGGATGCGCCTGTTGGCTTGTCGTCTTACATTGTAGTTTGTTGCAGGTGCTAACCTTGTTCCCAGGGAGGAAAAAGAGCGTGTTGCTATTCGAATCAATTGCCTGACCCAGCAGGACATGGAGGCCGGCGGCTTTTTCTAGATGGATCGAGATCGTGCAATGGTCCTTGCGACTATGCAGGATCGTGTTCACCAGGTGTCGCGGGTGCTGCGGCAAGCGTAGACTTCCTTGGCATCAATTATGCATGTGATGTTTCCCCTGGATGAGGCACCATCAACTCTATGGGGCCTGCTGGCGAAGTTTCGGGATGTGCCTCATGTCATGGAGCTGGTGCGGCATCAGCTGGTTGTAGGGGTGAAGGCTGCACTTTCCCTCGTTCGGTTGCATCGTCCTGATGTAGATCTTGCTGCTGTGGCGGCTGGGCCGCCTCTTCGGCCGGATGGTGGTATGTGGGACATGCGTCCACATTATGCGACTGTAAGGCAGTATGCCGAACAAATTGTAGATCTCTTTGAGCAGCGTGCGCAGGTGATTCTTCAAAATAGGCAGGACATGTAAAAATATAGATGTAAAATTTGTATGTATTCGACTGGGCGTGTTATGCCATTTGCTGTAAAGGTTGATTGTTGTTAGCACGTGGTGCTTTGTTTGTATGCGTGCCCTTTTCGTTAGCTTGACGTGGTCAGCTACTCAGGTGTACACGCGTTATCCTCAGTCGACGAAGTCGTGAGGTGAGGGGAGCCTCCGAGTGTGTTGTAACATGAAGAAAATACGAATAATAGACAAATTTTTGGGGCAAGACACTTAGCTTTATTCATATCGTAAGGAGGAGGTATATTGTTCGGCTGAGTAGCCTTGGCCGAATAGCCTTATTGAAAGTAAAAGGAGGGGGGGTAGCTAGGGGTAGAAGCGTCGCAGTTGTGCGACGTTCCATGGGTTGGAGTATGCTACTCCAGACTCCACGTGTTTGAGGTGGTAGGCGCCACCTAGGATGACTTCGGTGACGACGTAGGGTCCTTCCCAGGGCGACTCGAGCTTCTTCGGTCGCTCTTGCTTGAGTCGCAAGACTAAGTCTCCTTCGACGAAGGACCTTGGGCGCAGCCGACGGCTGTGGTAGTTGCGGAGGCTCTGTTGATAGACCGTTGATCGAGCCGCAGCAATGTCGCGTGCCTCGTCGAGTGTGTCGACGGCGTCTTCGAGTGCGGCCATCGATTCGGCTTCGTTGTAGGCGACGACCCGTGGGGCCTTGTGGCGTACCTCTGCAGGTAGCACGGCTTCGGCTCCATGCACCATGAAGAAGGGTGTGTAGCCAGTTGAGTTGTTTGGCGTTGTGCGCAAGCTCCAGAGGACGGAGGGTAGCTCTTGTGTCCAGGCTCCTGCGAGTCGCTAGAGTGGGCTCATTAGGCGCTTCTTGATGCCGCCACCGACGAGGCCGTTGGCCTTTTCGACCTGCCCATTTGTTTGCGGGTGCGCCACAGAGGCGTATGTGATGTTGATTCTGACGTCTTCGCAGCAGTCCTGGAAAGCTCGACCCATTGTCGGTGATGATGTTGTGCAGCTAGGGAAGGAGGGGGGGTAGCTAGGGGTAGAAGCGTCGCAGTTGTGCGACGTTCCATGGGTTGGAGTATGCTACTCCAGACTCCACGTGTTTGAGGTGGTAGGCGCCACCTAGGATGACTTCGGTGACGACGTAGGGTCCTTCCCAGGGCGACTCGAGCTTCTTCGGTCGCTCTTGCTTGAGTCGCAAGACTAAGTCTCCTTCGACGAAGGACCTTGGGCGCAGCGACGGCTGTGGTAGTTGCGGAGGCTCTGTTGATAGACCGTTGATCGAGCCGCAGCAATGTCGCGTGCCTCGTCGAGTGTGTCGACGGCGTCTTCGAGTGCGGCCGTCGATTCGGCTTCGTTGTAGGCGACGACCCGTGGGGCCTTGTGGCGTACCTCTGCAGGTAGCACGGCTTCGGCTCCATGCACCATGAAGAAGGGTGTGTAGCCAGTTGAGTTGTTTGGCGTTGTGCGCAAGCTCCAGAGGACGGAGGGTAGCTCTTGTGTCCAGGCTCCTGCGAGTCGCTGGAGTGGGCTCATTAGGCGCTTCTTGATGCCGCCACCGACGAGGCCGTTGGCCTTTTCGACCTGCCCATTTGTTTGCGGGTGCGCCACAGAGGCGTATGTGATGTTGATTCTGACGTCTTCGCAGCAGTCCTGGAATTCCTTGGAGATGAAGCTCGACCCATTGTCGGTGATGATGTTGTGCAGCACGCCGAACCTGTAAACAATGGATTTGAAGAACTTGACAGCCATTTTGCCCTTTTGGTTAGTAACGGGCATGGCCTCGATCCACTTGGTGAATTTGTCAACTGCGACTAGGAGGTAGACGTGGCCTCCTTTCGAGGACTTGGGCAGTTTGCCGATCATGTCGAGGCCCCATTGGGCGAAGGGCCAGGCCAGGAGTATGGGCCTGAGATCCAATCCTGGTGCATGTGGTTTATCTGCGAACCTGTGGCACCCGTTGCACCTTCGGACGATGTCCTTGGCGTCGTTCATGGCCGTTGGCCAGTAGAACCCAGCTCGTAGAGCTTTGGAGACAAGGGAGCGGCTGCCCGCGTGATGGCCGCAGATGCCCTCGTGGATGTCTTGGAGGATGGTTTTTCCGTCACCGATGGTGACGCACCTTTGGAGTACACCCGAAATGTTGCGCTTGTACAACTCGCCATTGATGATGGTGAAGGCCTTGGACCGGTGAGATATGCACCGTGCATCTGTCGGGCTGTCAGGCAGCTCCCCGTCTATCAGATACCGGAGGTATGGCTGTGTCCATGTTTCTTCGACTGCCATGACCTGCATTAGGTTGACCACTGCGACCTCTGTGTCGATCTTTTCTGGTCCTTCTTGTCCTTCGGGTAGCGCAGCCCCCGAGTGTTCTGCTTCTTCGGGTGATCCCTTTGGGAATTTCCTTTTGATGGATGACACGCAGATCTGTTTGAGGAACACACCTGGTGGCACCCGTGCACAGGTGGAGCCGATGTTGGTGAGTCTGTCGGCCTCTTCGTTGCTTTCTCTCCCAACGTGTCGAAGCTCGCAGCCGTCGAAGTCTCCTTCGAGTGTGTTGTAGAGTGCACGGTACGCAATCATGTTGGCGGCGTGTGCGTCGCACTCGTTCATCGTCTGCTGGACGACGAGGTTCGAGTCTCCGTAGATGACCAGGCGCGTCGTGCCGCAGATCTTGGCCATCCTCATGCCGTGGATGAGGGCCTCATACTCGGCCTCGTTGTTGGAAGCTCGAAATTTCATCCGGAGGACGTATGACCCCGGCTCCTGCTCCGGCCTCGCGCTTGGAGCCGTCGAAGTGCATTGTCCATGACTGTGTCGTGTCCGGTAGCTGCAGTTTCATCCAGTGGACGAGGAAGTCTGGGAGGACCTGAGACTTGATCGCGTGGCGCTTCTCATAGACGATGTCTAGAGGTGATAGCTCGATGCCCCACAGGTCCACATGTCCTATGGCCTCCGGGTTGTTCAGGATGCTGTTCAGAGGTGCTTCGTTGACGACCATCACCTGATGCTCCGGGTGTGAGGGTACCTCTGCTTTGTCGGTGTCAATACCTCGCTGAGGTAGTAGATTCGGCGTTGGACCCCATGGGTGTTGCCGTCTTCGGGTCTTTCGACCACCAGCACGGTGCTTACCACCTGGTGCGTAGCTGCTATGTATAGCAGTAGAGGCTCGCGCTCTTTTGGCGTGACCAAGACGGGCGAGGTAGAGAGTAGCCTCTTCAGATCTTCGAATGCGTCGTCCTCTTCGGGCGTCCACTCGAATTTGTCTGCTTTGCGTATCAGATGATAGAAGGGCAGTGCCTTTTCACCCATGCGGCTGATGAACCTGCTCAACGCCGCGATTCGCCCAGCGAGCTGCTGGACGCCCTTGAGGTTCTTCGGCTTCTCCATGGCCATTATGGCTCGGATTTTCTTCGGGTTCGCTTCGGTTCCTCGCTGGGAGATGAAGTAGCCTAGCAACTGACCAGATGGGACGCCGAAGGCGCACTTTTCTGGGTTTAGCTTGATCTTGTATCGATCAAGGTTGTCGAACGTCTCGCGGAGATCGTCGATTAGTGTCTTGGCCTCCCTTGTTTTGATTACTATGTCGTCGACATAGACTTGGATGTTGCAGCCGATCTGGTCCTTCAGGCATGCCTGCATGCACCGTTGGTACGTGGCGCCTGCGTTCTTCAGCTCGAAGGGAATTGTGTTGTAGCAGAACACTCCGAACGGCGTGATGAATGCCGTTTTCTCCTGATCTTCGACCTTCAGTCGAATCTGATTGTAGCCTGAGTAGGCGTCGAGGAAGGAGAGTTTCTCGCATCCTGCAGTCGAATTGATGATCTGATCGATCCGAGGGAGAGGGAAGTGATCCTCCGTGTAGTGCTTGTTCAGCGATGTGAAGTCCACGCACATCTGCAGGATGTCCGTGTCCTTTTTGGGGACCATCACGGTGTTGGCGAGCCACTCGCTCTCCTTGATCTCCCTGATGAAGTTTGCGTCGAGTAGTCTGTTGACTTCGACTCCGATTGCTTCGGCCCATGGTTCAGACAGTCGTCGGATGGACTGTTTGACGGGCTTGGCGTCTGGAAAGACGTTGAGTGCATGCTCGGCGAATTCCCTGGGAACTCCTGGCATGTCCACAGGACACCAGGCGAAGATTTCCCAGCGCTCAAGGAGGAATTCGACGAGCGCGCTTTCCTATGCGGGGCAGAGGTCGTTGGCGATCAGCGCCGTCTTGGAGGCGTCCGTCGGGTGGACCTGCACCTTTTTTTGTGTTGACGGTGGAGTCGAAGGACATGTCTGGTGTGTTCTGTCTTGCGACTGGGGGTGCCCCATTGTCTGTCACCTCTCGGAGCCTTATGAGCTCCTCCTGCATGCCGAATGACTGGGAGATTCTGTTGAAGTCCCTGTCGCAGTGGTCCGATCGGGTGAAGCTTCCGTGGACTGTGATGACACCCTTTGGTCCTGGTATCCTGAGTAGCAGGTACACATAGTGCGGTACTGCCAGGAATCGTGTGAATGCCACGCGCCCGAGGATGGCATGGTACTATGATGGTCAGTCCACCACTTCGAACTCAAGTCGCTCGCATCGGAAGTTATCGGGCTTGCCGAAGATGATGTCGAGCCATATCTTTCCCAGGGGGAATACTCCCTTCCCTGGGACGATGCCGTGGAACGTTGTATCGGATTGTTCCAGGCTGCACAGCGGGATCCGCATTGCTGCTAAGGTACTGGCGAACATCAGATTGATGCCACTGCCGCCGTCCATGAAGACGCGGCTCATGTTGAACCCTTCGATCTGCGCCTCAAGCACCAGGGCAGCATGAGCTGGGTGAGGGACCTGGCAAGGGTGATCCGAACGGCTGAACATGATGCAGGACTCCGATCCGCTGAGGCACTTAGGGATGGTGGGTGGAGCGGTCACAACCAGATTGATCTGACGGATGATCTTCTTTTGCACCCTGTTCGTTGGGCGCCCTTTTTGGATCATCAGTGATACTTTCGGCGCGGGGTACCCGTGCCCACCGTTATTCTGCGCGGGTGCGATTGGGTTGTTCAAAGGTCCCGCAGGTGGTGGTGGAGGATCTCCGTGTGCGATCTCACCTGGTGTGGGTGCGTTCCCATACCCAGGGTTCGGGGCTTGTTGCCTCATCTGAGACATGCTCTCGCTGAGTTTCTGGAACTCGTGGCAGTCCTTGAGCATGTGGCTTGCCTTCTTTTTACCATCCTTCTTGTCGATGTAGAAGTGGATGGTGCATGGACCCGGCAGTTTGTCGTATGCTGAGGGTCCGTCGTCGCGGCCACGACGTTGCCATGACTGCGTTGGGCGTCCTCCATCGCGGAAGTTGTTTCCGAGGTATCCGCCGCTGCTGCGGTTGCCGTCGCTGCGGCGGTCGGCGTAGCCAGCCGCGACCATGTCGGGTCCGTCGCGATCGTCGTAGACGCGCGATCTTCTATTGCTACGGCGTTCACGTCGCCGGCCGTAGTCATCTTCCTCCTCCGAGTGCGCTCGGTGGATAGAGTCTCCGCCGTCTGCCCACCTGTTGGCGATGTCCATGAGGTGGTCGAGTGTCTTGGGCTTGACGCGCCCAAGTTCTTCCTTGAAGTCCTGGCGCTTGACGCCATCCTTGAAGGCGTCGATTGCTCTCTCCTCAGAGATGTGCGCCGCGAAGTTCTTGGTGTTGGACCAGCGTAATATGTACGACCGAATGGATTCGCCCATTCGTTGGGTGCAGGCCCGCAGCTCCTCGATCGAGGCTGGCCTTTTGCTGGTGCCTTTGAAGTTTTGGATGAAACTGTAAGCCAGTTCCTCCCAGCTTCGGATGGATACCGAGGATAGGCTGCTGAGCCAGATCTGGGCTGCCCCTGTCAACTGCAGCCGAAGGCATTGCAGGGCGGTGTCCTTGTTTCCACTGTGTAGTTTGACGGACGACAAGTGGTCACTGAGCCACTACTTTGGGTCCTGTGTGCCGCCGAACTTCGGAGTGTCCAAAGGAAGCTTGAAGTTCCGCGACATCTGTGTCCGCCGAATGGATCTGCTGAAGCATCGGGCTTCGCAGAGTTCCCCTTCATCATCGTCCTCCTCGGATTCGGACGAGCATACGTGCTTGGCGCGCGTTTTGTCGATCTTGCGCTGGGTCAGCTCGCTTCGAGCATCGTAATCGCGACTGCGATGGCGCGAGCTCTTGTGCCTTCGAGGTAGGTCGTGCTCTTCATCATCGGATGAAGGCGTGGGGATGCGGTTGAACCTGACCGCAGCCTTCTTCTTTGGCTCCGCATGAGCTTCTCCGTGGAGCGCAGCTCTAATGAGTCCGAGTCCGGTAAGCGCGGACTTGTGCATGGCTCTTTTCGGGTCCCCCACCGGAGGTGGATGGGACTTGAGGTATGTGGTGGCTGCCATGATCGCATCTTGCGGTGTCTTCGGGATGACGTTGTCGTCGGCATCCATCTCCATGAAGGACGTGTTGAGGGTCCGAGTCACCTCACGACGTGCCTTGGGATCCATGTTCTCCGTGCGAGAACGGTGCTTGTTGCCATGGTTGCCGTGAGAGCAGGAGCCGCCCATGGCGGAGAGCGCAGCTCGCCGCGCACTGGACTCCGAGGCCGCTTGCTTGCGCTTGTCAAGCACTTCTTGCATCTTCACCTGATTCTTGTGCTCTTCGACTAGGAGCAGGTGGTACGGCATCAACAGGTCCCGTGAGGCACCCACGGGCAGGATCTTGTTGCCTGCCATGGCTTCGCATGCTTGAGCCCATCCTTCATCGCTGAGTTGGATGATCCGATTGGGATCGGTGTCATCCTCGTTGGGGGGGACTGGTTTCTCCAGTTCTCGCCGTTTCTACCCTGCGGGTTGGGTGGCGGGTTGTGCTCCTGATCCACGTCGCTCTGGATGACTGCGGCACATTGGTAGCACTCGTAGATTGGATCGCTGCTACCGCAGCTTTCGGATCTGGAACCGTAGGTCCCTTCCTCCGATGGTGGATCGCACAGATCTGAGTTGCAGCTGCTGCTATTATAGGACTCATCTATTGATGGCGATGTGCGTAGCATGGAGTGTGGAGCCCATGAAGCGGGCCTGATCGATGGCAGGGGCACCCGCAATGGGAGACGGAGAGTGCCGGTCTGTCCCACCTGGAAGCAGAAGCTCCCGAACAGGAACTCGAGCCCGTCGCCAACAGGCTCGAAGTCCTTTAGGGTGGCTGGCGAGTGGGCGGTGAAGTCGAAACCGCCAAAGAGGAGATGACTCTCCGTCGCCGCGGAGTTGTAGATCGCTTTGGTAAACATTCAAACTCTCGAATGGGGATAGCCATTTGATTTAAGTTTGTTCACATAAAATGATAGCACTATGTTCTTCTGTTTTTCCTGAAATGAGTTTGAATTTGATCTCAAAACTATATGCATGCATGAATGATATGAAATCTTTGAAATCATGATTTTAGGGATGTTACAAATCTAACCCCCTTAAGGTGAATCTCGCCCTCGAGATTCGGATTGGCTAGCAAATAGGTGAGGGTGGTCTTTCCGAAGATCATCTTCTCTTTCCCATGTTGCTTCCTCTTCGGAATGATGATTCCACTGTACTTTGCAAAACTTGATAGTCTTTGTCCTTGTGACTCTTTCTGCAGTCTCCAGAATTTTGATAGGTTTCTCATCATAAGTGAGATCACTTTCTAGTTGCACTTCCTCCAAAGGTATAGTATCCTTTAAAGAAGTTTCTTCCATTTCTGGGTGACACTTTTTAAGCTGACTCACATGAAACACATTATGGACAGCTGATAGAGATTCTGGCAGTTCTATTTCATAGGCAACTTCTCCTTTGCGACTCAAAATCTTGAATGGCCCAACATATCTTGGTGCCAATTTTCCTTTTACTCCGAATCTTTTCACTCCACGAAGTGGTGAAACTAGAAAGTCTAAGTTATCGTGCCCTAAAGGATCCGATAGGCCCGACTTATATAGTCGCCAGGTCCTAGGGTTACAGGGAAAAGTCCTAGCCGGACAGGTTACAGAGTCCTACACCGTCTATTACTACTCTTGTGTATCTTGCACTCCAAGGCTCCGGGTAAGTTGGTGACTCCACCGTACCCTTCCTTTATCCGGCATGGGCCTCCCTTTTGGATCCATCTAACTGGGCCGCCCAGCAGGCCCTAGGCCATGCTACCGACTATGGGCCACCCGGGTTATCCGGATAAGTGACATGCTATGAGGATACCCATATAGCATATCCCCAACACCCAGCTTACCACTGCATGATTAGTATACTATAGTCGTTGACATAACACCAATGAAACACCGTTCACTAGTATTACATCCCTCAGAATGGCACAACAGAAACACAGCGGGTCCAATAGCCCCATTTGCATCTTGTCCGTAGCGGGACGCTCTATCGTTTTCAAGGTGATTTGGATATTTGTATTGTATATCTGTATTCTTGACTCATTGAGTCGCTGTTATATATATCTGTTCTGTGGGTCCCATCGAGGACTGTTGTGTAATGTTATTACTTCGTTTTCCACCCGCACGAAAGTGCCTGGTGGGCACCTTTGAATCGTTTCTATGCGAGTTTGGCGGGTTTCGCTAAAACTTGCATAGGGCCGATTCTGAGGGTGTTACAGAGTGGTATCAGAGCTCAGCAGTTGCGATACCCCACAAGTCCAGCCTGTAGGATAACCTAGCTAACGGCCGAAGTAGAGTGTCAAAACTATTTTTGCAAAATCGGTTGGATAGTTCTGATTAGGTCTGATTTTACTCCTTACCCCTCTGCTGCTCTCCTCTCACCTCTGCGTGTTTTGGATCCGCTCTCTTCTCCCTCTCCGAGTCCAGGATTTCTCGTGGTTGGGTTCCATCGTACCTTCAGGGTTTCACTTCCTCCTTTGGTAACGGTGTTGCTACATCTGGTCTTCATGCTATCTGAGTGATCCTTTATCTGTGGTACCATTCTTTGTCCTTCTCGTGCCTTCCGGTGTTTCCCGACGCGACGACATCATCTACGCTAGATCCGATGCAGAGTCTGCATCACTCCTTTGTTCCGAACCTCGATTGTCGAGATCTTCAGTCTGACTCCATGAATGGTTGCACGCTTTTCCACTGATTGTGCGGAGTAATAGTTTGGGTGCGTGATGGATTGGCCCCCATGCCGACTACTCACTCTATTTGCTTGTGTACATTGAAGTGGATGAGAATGCATCGGTTCCCTCTTTCCATCGAAGCTAGAGGTGGCTTTATTGTTGATACCCCTACCTTCGACCTTTTGTTCCCGGAGTGTTCCCTCGACGATCACGGACAACGCCCTCTTGTTAGTGGTGTCGCAAGGATCTACACGAAGCGAGAAGACGCAGATCGCCGACCTTCCTTTCCGGTACCATGAGGTGGATCTCGAGGGCGAGATCCATTGTTAGTGGTGTCGAATTGTGGCATCCCGCTAAAACCACTACTAGAAAATCGCGTTGTTTTTGTGCATTGCATCATCATGACCGCATGCTCATGTCATCATGCCACATTGCATTTGAGCATCGTCATCATCTTGCATTTGCTTGCATAAAACTAATTGCGGAAAAACCTGTTCTTGTTTTCTAAACGCCCCGTCTATGTTCCAAACGCAAAACCCGGGTCTCCGGATTATTTTGTTTTGTCTGCTACCGGTTTGCAAAAGCCCTGTTTTAAACAAATAAAATATTTAATTATTTTAGTGGGGGCAGCCAAACCGGGCCGATCCGACCCAGTCGGCCACCCCCAGAATAAAACCAGCCCACCCGAATTCCTAAAACTACCTAGTCCTAATCTACCCACCAATCACAGCTCGCCACCTCACCCCTGGACCCAATCCCCACCCACCTTGCCACCTCATCAATCCACCCTGCAGCACCCCACTCCTTCTCTCACCCTAACCGACCCCACCCGCCTGCTCCCCTCTCCCTTACACCCCGGCCCCACCTCCTGGATCGACCCCACCCGCAGCCCCCACTCCCCACCCCACACAGCAAACACACACCCCGCGCGCGCGCCCCCTCTCCCTGCCACCGGGCCCCACCCCGCGTGGACCCGCACCCCCGGCCCCACCCCACCGGCCCGTCGCCTCGCTCCTCTTCCCCACCTCGTCTCCTCCCCCGCACCCTCCTCTGCTCCTTTGCCGCGCGCCCCGCGCCTCTCCGTCGAGCCGCCCCCTCGAGCTCCTCTCTCCGGCAGCGACCTCCCTCCCCCGCGTCGGTCGCACGTCCCCGGTGCCCCGCCCCTCTTCTCCCTCCTCCGGCCTCCTCCGTTCCGTCCCCGTGGCCGAGCCCGTGCCTCCCGGCCCCAAGCTCGTCATCGACCCCCCCCCCCCCGGCCTCGCGTCCCCGTCCGCCGCCAGGCCTCACCGCCTCCACCGCGGCCCCCCCTCGTCGCCCTCTCCTCGCCCGGCCGTCACCCGCCGCTGCTGCGTCCTTATCCCGCTCGCCTCCAGCCTCCCTACCTCCGCTGCGTCGCCCCGCAGAGACCGCCGGCGCCCGCATCCTCTCCCTCTGCACGCGTTGCCCCGCCCCGAGCGCCGCCGCTCCCGCGCATCCCCGTCCCCGCCGCCACCGAGCTCCGCTCCGCTCGCCTCGGCCCGGCCCCGCCTCCAACCTCGAGCCCCGCCGGACCCGAGCACCTCCCCGCCGCCCGCGGCCTCCTCTTCCGCCACCTCCGGCCGCGTCGCCCCCTCACCGCGCGCCCCGCCGTCGACCTGGGCGACCCCGCCTCTGCCCGCCTCCCCGCCATCTCCAGCGCCCCGCCGGCCCCGCCGCCTCGCAAGCTCCGCCACCGCGACCCCCTCCTGTGGCGCCCTCCGGCCGGCAGCAGCTCGCTGAGCCAGCGCCGCCGCCGCTCCCTGGAAGTCCCCGGCCGCCGCCCCTGCAGTGTTTTTCCGTCGTCCCGGCTCGGCGCCACGCGCGAAAACAGTGGCGTCATCCTCCTGGACAGCCCCGGCATACAAGATCGACGAATGGACAAGGGGCATGCTGCACACTACCGCCAAGATCCCTGCTGCGTGGGCACGAGCATGAGCACCTGAAGCCGTTCAAGTTCGTCCCCAATTTTGGAATCGTTACCTCAAGTACTTCGTCTCGGAAAAACCCAAGGCCACCGACAAGAAACCGAAGACCCACGAACCCGTTGGTCATCTACACGAAATGCCGAGTTCCCCTTCACGCACACCAAGTTCTTCGACCCTGGATCCATAGAACGTTCCGCCGAAGCCACGGACCCTCGGGATGACAAGTTCGCCACCCAAGTGCGACAAGACTTTCTTCACGGATTTCAAGACCCCGACATCGAAACGACTAGATCATCGTCATGGAGCCCGAAGACCACATGTGCGACAAGTACTCCTTCCCGGATGCGATGCTCGAGAACACGGACGGTAAGGACACCGACGCAGAACGCCAAGCACTGCACCCCGGACGCCAAGACCGACCCGATTCATGGACCCGACAAGATCTTCGCGACGACAAGATCGACACCGACCAGAGCGGATCCGATGCGCCCCGACGCCGAACCAAGTCCTTCCTCGCGGAACGCCAAGATCTACCTCAGTTATCCGAGAACGATCCCGCCGAGACTGAACCCCAGATCCAAACCCTGTCGAACCCCGAACCCCGGAACCCCAAGTTCGCCGAACCCTAATGTGTGACCCCTTTTCTCGAGCCCTATTTTTATAAATGAAATATAAACTCGTTGCATATTAATTGTTCATCTCGCATGCATATCATGTGGTTTGGGGGCCTTATGCCGATTCACCTTATAATTAAATATGGGGCCCATATGCGGACAAATCTATTCTCATATTGGCCTCATTTAAATTGGTGTAGCGAACCGAAGCCATGTTTGGTCTTGCTAATTCAACATTTAAATTGTGGGGTAACTAAACAACATGAACCATTTAATTAATTGTCGGGACCCTGGTTCCGCTTAATATGGCCTAATTGCATCGCACCTTTGCCATGTCATACATCATACATGCATCATGCCCGATCTTTTGCCGTAGTATTAAATAGTGCATCCGGTGTTTCTGCTAGTGTTCTGCTTCTTCACAGACTAGGCCGATGAGTTGATGCGAGTGTCGACCCGATCTTCGGTTGAACCTTCAACAATGTTTTCAGGCGAGCATCTCCCCCTTTCTACCTATCTTACTTTTATAGTATTTCTTCCCTCCTGTTGATCTATTTCTATCTGTGTTGCGTTGCTCTAGTTTTCGTTCCCGTGATATCCCTTGCAGCCTTATATTGCCTTGGACACCTCCTATTACCTGTTGTTTGGTAGATAGTTGGACCTGCGCGTCGTAGTCGCTTGCCCAAGTGCTGTTGCGCGCCGTCAAGTACCACAGTTGTTTGAGTATTGCCGCATGTTTAATGTTGCAGATGATCATGGCTTTAATTATCGTTCACTTTAATTATTGCTTAATAACTAAAATTGAAGTAGGTAAGCAGAGGCACAGGTGGGCAATAGTTGTATTTGGTTGTTAACCGTCCACTTGTGTCCCGTAGGACCCCGAGTACTTGATACCTGTTCCTTGAATATTCGTGCTATCCACATACGGGGGATTATGGGACCCCCCTGAGCCAGAGCTTGATTCATTCTTATTTCTTGGGGCCACAAACTAGTTTGAGGTTTTATTTACTATCCTGTACTTATGCCATGCTTTACTGCTTTATTTAAATTGTGCGATGGATAGCACACTATACTGTTTAGGAAAGCAGAGTGTTTTCGCGGTATCGACAAGCCCGAGTTTTCGGGTTCCCAGTCGTTTACAGCCATTGACGCAAACCTTGAGTCCGTCTCGGAGTCAGCTAGCTTCGTTGCGGGTGTACTCAATGGGGTGGCCCCCTGAAATATTTCTGAATCCTGTGATTGCTTTGTCGTGAAATCCTCGTTGGGTTTTGATTTGGTTTTTCCGAGGTTGATCGAGTGTGTGTTGCTATTTGTGCACCCCTGCAGGGTAAAACTTTCTGAAAGCTGTGTCCGCGGTTATGGACGACTTGGAGCGCAGTATCTCGATCATAGACAACTATAACTAAAGTAGTGCTAAAAATTTGACTTTATAATGACTAGTAATCAGCTTCACTATAATGGAATGGCTAAATAAAATTACCAACAATTGCTTGTTTGGGCTGGCGCTTGCCACCATTGTACCTGACTAGTAAGTATTGCAACTATAACGGAATGGCTAAATAAAAGTACCAACAACTGCTGGGTTTGGGATATCTCATGTTAATTGTATTTGACTAGTAAGTGTCGCAATTACAACGGAATGGTTAACTAAAACGGCCCACTGTTTATTTTATCAGGACGATTATCTACACCTGACTAGTAATTGCTGCAACAGTAACTGAATAAATAAAACTGCCAACTGTGTGAGTTCCTCGGTTGACTTTCTCGTTTGGTCTCGAGGGGGAATACCAGGATGTGTTTGTTTGGTGTTAGTATCAGGTTGGTTCCGGATAGGTCTTTCTTACCCCTCTCAGATAGCCGCTTGTTTTATCGAGTCTCTATAGTATGTTTAGTGCATGTTGCGCTGCCGCTGCAGTCCACCATACCTATGTAGGCGAGGACCGCCGAATTCTAGTCTCGCCGTGTACTGGCCTCAGTACTGACGCTCCTCTTTTTCCTTTGCCCTTTGTCGGCACCTCTTTTGTTTAAGTAGGTTTTGAGATCGACGTCGTTAGCAGGGTTACCCTTCCGGCTTGGCCTGGGCAGGGTTATGGACGCCATTGGTTATTCTTTAGGGCTCTTAGCCCCATTTGCATCTTGTCCGTAGCGGGACGCTCTATCGTTTTCAAGGTGATTTGGATCTTTGTATTGTATATCTGTATTCTTGACTCATTGAGTCGCTGTTATATATATCTGTTCTGTGGGTCCCATCGAGGACTGTTGTGTAACGTTATTACTTCGTTTTCCACCTGCACGAAAGTGCCTGGTGGGCACCTTTGAATCGTTTCTATGCGGGTTTGGCGGGTTTCGCTAAAACTTGCATAGGGCCGATTCTGAGGGTGTTACAGGTAAACAAATTACAGCGGGGCAATTGACAGGACATATCAAGCATAACAATGCAATACTAGACATTCATGATCCTATGAGATTTGATTGGGCAATACACCAAGATACATAGACCGCCATCCAACTGCATCTATGACTAGTAATCCACCTTCATGTTATCATCCGAACCCCCTCTAGTATTAAGTTGTAAGCAACGGATAACTGCTTTAATCAAAGTGTGTAAGGTAAACAATCACTTGTTCCATGAACAAGAGATCGTTGTTTTCTCCCTAGTAGCAACATCACATCTACAACCTTAGAGATTTCTATCACTTCTCCAAATTAAATAGAGGCATGAACCCACTATCGAGCATAAATACTCCCTCTTGGAGTCACTAGCATCTACTTGGCCAAGATAGCTACTAGAAACGGAGAGCATACAAGATCACAAACAACACAGACATGGTAGAATCAATAAGATAGAATCATTAACCAGTCTGACATAGTAATCTCAATATCCATTGGATTCCCGCATGATTATAAATAGATGAGATCTTGATCATGAACGGAGCTCACAAGATCTAAACATGGTAGCAGAAAGGAGGAGAAACAACCATCTAGATACTACATGGACCCATGGTCCAAGGTGGAACTACTCACGCTTCATACTAGAGGCTGTCATGATGATGAAGAAGGCCTCCAGGATGATCTCCCCTCCGGCAAGGTGCCATGAAGAGCTTCAAATCCCCTCCCCCCCGATCTAGGGACGATGGTGGCGGCGGCTACAGACTGTTTCATGGAAGATTGATCAAGTACTTAGGGTTTTCGTATCATGGCTTCTTATAGGCGAAGAGGCGAGGCAGGGGCACCCGGGGTGGCCGCACCCCCCTGGCGCGGGCCAGGCCTAGCCGCGCGGCCAGGGGGTGTGGCCCCCTGGTGGCTCCCCTCTATCTCGTAGTCTGGTTCCGTGCTCCCCACGGTAAAATATTGACTTTGGCTTTTGTCCCATCCAATTCCGAGAATATTGATTTTCTGCCTTTTCTGGAACCAAAAATAGAAGAAAATATGCAACTGGCACTGTGGCATCTTGTTAATAGGTTAGTCCCAGAAAACATATAAAAATACCTCAAATTGTAGACAGAGCAAAGTAGAGTAGATACTAAACAAGCATGGAACATCAAAAATTATAGATACGTTTACGACGTATCATGCAGCACCGCCTGAGGGAGTCACACATGTACGATGCTTGATGATGACTCCCGCTTCTCTGATCTAGCAGAGATTGCGGAAGTATATCTCTTGGATCCAAATCCCATAGCACGACGACACTCCGCAATGAAGAAGTCCCTCGTTTTCCCAATCCTTACTTTGGACCATGGTCACGGGAGAGAAAGATAAGAGAGAGGCAACTAGAAGAAATTCCCAAATCAAGGAAGCTTTTATTTATTTTCTCACTGATTTAATTGCCTCATATGCCTCTTCTCATATAGGGGGGAAGGGGACCCCCAAACCCTTTGGCTAGGCCATGTGGGACTAAACAAATGAGAGGAGAGGTGGAGGAGGTGGCTAGCCGGCCAGGGATCCCATGGGCCCCACGCAGGTGCCTAGGGGCCTAGGCGGCCACTCCCTCCCTTTGGTCTTTTCCCTCATGGGCCTTTCCCCATGGATATTTGGCCTAATAGGGAATTTTACCATTTTAATTCCTTTTATTTTATTAACTAAATGATTAAATCAATATTTACAATATATTTACATATTATTTAATTCTCGTGGCTATGGAACTCCTTCCATCCCACTCCGAACATCCTCCGGACCTTCCTAGAACACTTTCAGTTTCTCCCTCTCTCTTTTTTAGTGATTCCGATGATACCAAAACGATCTCCAAGCTTTGCGAAACCTTTAAGCATGCTCCCCAACGGTTTGGGAACACTCCAGACATGGTCGAGACCCCTCTCGGACCAATGAGCATAAGAGGGACTTGCATGCCCATAATGACCACCTATGCATTCCACGAAACTTGTCATTTAACTATCAACAATGTGTCATATTCCTTTTGTCTCTATGATACTTGCATTGTCCGAGATTTGATCAACGATATCACCATGTCGGGTTCAACCTCGTTACCAACCTTGCATGCCCATAATGACCGAACACACCTTTATGATCACCATTTTACCGAGTGACGTTTGATGCTCTCAAGACACTCTTGGGAGACAGCGATTAAATATAGTCTCATGGTTGAGGAACAAGTCACTACGTTTCCTAATTATCGCAACTTGAAATTTGTGACATGATCGTGTTAATGATTCTTAGATATGGTATGTTCATCATCTCATTCTCCCAATGAGGTGACTCCATTGTCAACTGGCGTGTAATACCACATGATCAAGAAACCTTAATCATATGTTGACCAATGAACCAGTGACTAGAGATTCACTGAAAACTCCTGGTTGTTTACATATCACACGTGTATTGAGGTTTCCTTTTAATACAGTTATAGCATGATATAAAACTTAATTATAAACTTCATGAAATATGACAATAATCCATATTATTATTTGTCTCTAGGGAATATTTCCAACAATCTCTCATGACCCACAAGTATAGGGGGTGTATCGTAGTACTATCGATAAATAGGAGTGTCGATCCCAACGAGGAGCAGAAGGTGCTGAACAGTGGTATGGAGCAGGAAATCCCTGTGAATACTTAGCAAACGAATTTTTAGTGGTTTTTTGATAAGGCAAAAAAACAAAGAGAAAGTAACAAAAGTAACAAACAAACGGAGCAAGTGGCCCAATCCTTTCTTAGCAAAGGACAAGCCAGTGGAAATACTTATAAGGACCAAACGTTCTCGAGGACACATGGGAATTCTGTCAAGTGCTTTCGCTTCAAATCGTTGAGTACTCTTCTTTGGTGTTGTAAGTGTTGTGTGGGTGATCCTGTGCTAACATACCGACCTTACTTGGAGTAATACATACTTGTGATTAAACCCCCTGCAAACATCCGTAACAACAGGAAAGTAATTAAGATATAAATCTAACCACAGCCTTAAACTCTGAGATCCTACATCCCTTGTGCAAAGGTGTCCTAACGGGGGTTCAGGTTTCTGTCACTCTGGCAACCCCACGATTAGTAGCCAAATACACAATGCATTCCCCTAGGCCCATAAATGGTGAAGTATCATGTAGTCGACGTTCACATGACACCACTAGAACAATAGCACCATAACTTAAATACTAAACCATTGAATAATAACTCATCACAGATTCACTACTAACAACATAACTTCTCCCATGTCCTAAGGAACAAGACGAACTACTCACAATACATCATATGGATCAAGATCAAAGATGATATGATAATGGATAACAATCTGAACATAAACAATAATCCAATGGTTCCACTCACAAGCATCAACTACAATAGTAATTAACACCGGGAAAGTTTCCCCTAAGAACTAAAGCAATATCCAACACAATTGTTACAGCGGGACAGAGTGGTGATGATGGTGCTCGTGGAGATGATGGTGTGGATGATGATGATGATCCCGATGAAGCCTAGCTTGATGACGGTGTTGATGGCGACGGTCTCCCCTCTCTGGGAAGGAATTCCCCCGGCAGAAATCTGTCTGTCGGAGAGATCTTTCTCTCTCGGTGTTTTCCGCCCCCCCCCCCCAGAGGCGACGGAAATCTATCCGTGGTTGCTCCCTGAGGCTTAGGGTTCCATAGGGAAGATATAGGCGAAGGGGAGGAGTCGGAGGCCGGGCAGGTGGGCCAGACCTGCCCTAGGCGCGGGGTCAGGTGGGCCCGCACCTACAGGGTGTGGGCCCCCTGCGGCCCCTCTTCGCTCCTCCTTCTGGCTTCCTTCGTCTTCTGGTAAAATGATATGTTTCCATATTTTTCTGGTATTTTTCTGATCTTCACGAAATTGCACCGAAACGCCTTCTTTTCCATCAGAATCCAGACTCCGGCAGTCCATCCTCCAAGAATCATCCAACATGCATAAACAGATGAAAAGCCATAAGTAATACCTCATAATAAGACAAATATCAATAAATAGAGGTACATTATGATACATAAAGGTGATGCAAATTGGGCATATCAACTCCCCCCAAGCTTAGACTTCGCTTGTCCCCAAGCGAAAACTGAGCTTAGTAAACATTCCCACGGGTTTATGGAGTGAAGTGTCGATAAAAGAATACGAACAAGAAGCATCACACTTACCATTGCACAACTCATAGAAGAAAGCAACTCACCATATGTAACTTAGCTTGCAACCAAGTACAGCAGTCACAATAGAGATGCATCAAGATAAATCATAATTGGAATTGGCAAACTTGTTCTTGGTCAGAGAACACCTGGCAAATAGTTTCACAAAAGGATTTTGTAGAAGTTTCAAAACAGGAGTACTCTTTGCTCAAAAAGGTTTTTTCACAAGTGAAGGCTTTCAAAGTAATACTTAATAGCTTGCAAACAAGGAAGATAAAGAACATGATTGAATAAATAACCATATGAATTCTTGAAACACAACAACTCAATTGCTTGCTGGAGATAGAGAGGAATTAGGTTTACTGACTCAATCTGGTAACTAGGAGAAAGGTCCCTTCTTATAGGGAAGCAGGGATTACAAGTCATAAAGAGCTTCCAAAATATTATGGTACTTACTAGCTTTGAGCCCTCATTGCCCCTATCATAGGCATCTTGAGATGATTAAGGTTAAAGTGCACAAATATGGAGTATATGCTTGACGAAATATAAGTTGGCAATCTCATGTCCCTTGAATATGAGGGCCACTCCTCATGCTACTCAACTTTGGTCACAGGTAAGTTCTTGTCATTGTAAGTATTTGCATATCATTGAGAACCGCCAACGGGGTACCCCTTGCACATGGTACAGGAGCTTTCCCATAACCAAAATGACAAGGCAATCAGACAATGAGCATCTCAGTGATCTTTTTATTTACTATGTACATAGCTTTTTATTGAGGATGCTTCATAGATGGCTCACTATGGTGATGCTGCAAGTTTCCACCATGATTAGGCATGGCTTAGGCTAGCGGCCCAGGCGTTTCTCTAACACATGATACAAACTTTACCTCTTTATTTCACATCGTTGACATCCATAGACAAAAGGGCACGATATCAACTCTGTACAGAGTACAAGTGCAATGTTGAAAACATTCCTCGTGACAGCATGGTTCTGCTAATTCCAACGTATAGATGCAAGCATATACAAATTCGATGGCACAATGGTTCAAGTCTATTAGGGGCAAAGAAATAAAGTGTGCCATCAAGTTCATGAGAGATTTATTAACTAGTTTTCTCATAACAATATACTTTTTAATTCAAAAGGTAGATGAAACTTGAGAATTTGCTTGGAATAGCAATAATGCTACTAGGTAGATATGGTGGACACAAATGGCAAAGGTTTTGGTTCAAAGGGTTTGGAAACATGAGAAGTATGCCTTCTCAAAACAGGTCTTCGGCTAGCAAGGCTGGGTAGAAAGCAAGAGAGTTGAAAGAAACAAGCAAACATACAAGTAATAAAGCCAAACATGCAATCTTCCTTGAAGACACAAAAGATCTTAAATAAAGAATACTAATCTTATGAGCCAATAAGAAAGAAAACAAATGATACAAAATACCTGTAAGCTTTTTCTCTTGTTCTTTCAAACTTCAAAAAGTATTGCTACTGACCAGAACTCGGTTTGCCAAAACCAATTTAGATCCAGTTAATGCTCCCAAAGTGGTGCCAATACTGATAAACAAGATCCATCATTTAATAGAGATTGCAAACTAAAATAAGAAGTGCAAAAAGTAAAAGATGAGACTTCTCATTAATATTCAAATAAAGGCACTCACACCAAGGGATACATAGGAAATAAAATAAAGGAGAGATACTTCCACATGCAAACCAAACTATAAGATAACCTCTCTACCACAGATATGAATCCACTAAAAAGGTAAAAGATAAAAGATAATGGTGGTGATACCGCGACACTCCCCCAAGCTTGGAACAAACCAAGGGGATGCCAAACCTGATGATGAATTACTCCTTTGGTGGTGGTGGTGGTGTTCTCTTGATAAGCTCCTCAACAAGTTTCTTCAAATCCTCCATATCGAAGGTCAGAGTACGAATTGACTCTGAATTATGCTCAATGTAGCCCATGATCAACTCGGACTGAGGATCCTAGTCCTTGTTATTCTTTCTCCATTCTTCCCTATTAGAGTGTTTCTTCCCTGCACTGATAGAACAAGTACTAGGAGGAAGTGTGCGTGGAGCAAGGATATGACGCGGAGTTCTCCCTCCTGTAGACATCTGTGTTGTCCTCTTAAGCTTGGTAGGTTTTGCCACCAATCCAATGCTTGCGACGGTAGCACAAGTGTCCGGTTACTTGTCCTCCTCCATGTCACCTTCATACCCTACTGAAATCTCCTCCTCCTTGGGGACTTGAGGTCCTTCTTCCTCGGGCTTCTTGCCTTTGTCGTTGGCGGAGACCATGGTGCTCTAAAATTGAGAAAATTTCCTTACAGAAACAGATCGAAACAAAAACACGACGAGAACACGATGCACCAACCTCGGGGGATCCGGGGGATTATATATTACGAAGTTTCAAGGCATAAGGAAGGTACTAACACGGAAACGAAGCGGAGACAGAGTTCGAGGGTGGCACACCCCCCTTAGGCGCGGCCAGGCTGGGCCCGCGCCTAGGGTGGGCCTATCCACCCCGAACTCCGTTTCCTCTTTAGTTCCATCTTTTAGTCTCCCTTATGTATTAAAAACATCAAAAACATAAAAAGATTGGAGTTTCACAAACCTTCTGTTTTCACCACTTTTACCTATTCAAAGACGAACTCTGCAGATTCCTTTTCTCTTTCTCCTAAGAATTTCCTTCATACAAAACCTTTGCACAAACTCAATGACAACATCACTATAAGTAAAAACAATAAACCTTTGGGTACACACTTAAACTGAAAACCCATCAAAACAAAAGCTTATGTAAGAGGCAAATGCAAATGATGGCAGAAATCTGTCAAAACAGACCAGCAGGTAAAGATTGATTTTTTCGAAGACCTTATGTTGACCAAACCAAAAAGTGCATAACTGATGGAAGTTGGGTAACAACCTAGAGAACAAGCACAGAAAAATGCAGCTCCATCCGACGTATTGAGCTCCCTCACGAAAATCTGTCCCAGGACAGCCACTTTTCACAACTCCTATACTTCACAAAAGTAGTTGAATTTGACACAAAAACCAAAACAAAAAGGATAAGGAGCGGTTATTACTGAGGTAATAACTTCCAAGACTCAACCAAACTCATGGGTTATCTCCCAACAGGTAATTTTCTTTAATGCCTTTAAGTTAGGCTTGAAACCTCCAAAGATGCTCACAAAGGATATATATATATTTGAAGTGAAAGAGAGCATCAAGAAGCAAATAACCAACACACTTGAGTCTAACCCACTTCCTATGCATGGGGGTATCATGAGAAAACGAATTGTTGAAACAAAAAGCCACAATCATAGGAAGACAAAACAGATGCAACTTTAAAGCTTTAACCATAAAACGGGGAAACTTAACATCATTGAGATGCATAAAACCATGTTTCCCTCTCTCAAAATAAATTTTAGTAGCACTTTGAATAAAGTTGACAATATAACTGTCACTGGCAACAACTTTATCATCTGAGTAAGCATACTTACTGTCACCAAAAAGAGGTCCAAGTTCATAGACTGGATCAATAGAAGCAAGTTGTTCCATCCCGAAATCTTTATTAGGCAAGCTATTTTCACAAGGAGCTTTAGCAAATTTGGAGAAGTTAAACTCATAAGAATCTCCATCAAACTTAGTTAAAACTTGTTCCTTCTTACAATCAATAATAGCTCCACAAGTGTTCAAGAAAGGTCTACCAAAAATCATAGGACAAGTTTTGCTAGCTGCTGAATTAAGCACTAGAAAATCAGCAGGATACTGAATCTTACCACAAAGAACCTCCACATCTCTTACAATGCCAATGGGGCAAATGGTTTCCTTATTAGCAAGGTGAATAACCACATCAATTTCCTCAAGCTCACAAGGACCAATCTCATGCATAATTTCCCTGTAAAGCTCATAAGGAATAGCACTAGAACTAGCACCAATATCACATAAACCATAGTAACAATGATCACCAATTTTAACAGAAAGCACAGGAACACTAGCTTTTCTAGCTTTACTAGGATGAGAGATAATATTAGAAGCGTCTTCACAGAAGACAATGTGCTCATCCTCTATATTTCTAGTGACAGTGTCTTTCACAATAGCTACCATAGTTTCATCACTCAAATGCTTACCAGGCTCCATAATTTTCATTGTACCTTTGTTATTTGCACTAATAATCATAGAATACTCATTTAGCTTAGCTGGGAAAGGCATTTTCTCAACATGAGGTTCAGGCACAATATGATTAGTAGTACAAACTTGAATACTTCTAACTTGAACATGATTAACAACATCTTTATAAGGAGCATGGTACTTATTCCACTTCTTTTTGGGAATTTCTATGTAAGAGGCAAAGGCCTTAAAACAGTTGGCAATACTTTGGGAATCAAGACCAAACTCATTGCTAATATCACTGAAGTCATCAGTTCCCATAAAATGTTTAATGCATTCATAATCATAGTTTATACCTGACTTTCTTCCTTTGTCATTCTCCCAAGCTTCAGTGTTCTCTTGAATACGGTCTAAGAGATCCCATTTAGCTTCTTCCTTCATATGTTTGAATGATCCAACACAAGAAGCATCTAGTAAATCTTTATCATGAAGAGAAAGCCTAGCATAAAACTTATTGAGAATAATATTGTTAGGGAGTTCATGAATAGGACATTTAAGCATTAGTAACTTCAATATCCTCCAAGCTTGAGTTGTACTCTCTCCATCAAAAGACCAAAAGTTATATATAAGATTTATCCTTATGAATTTCACTGGGATGATAAAATTTAGAGTAAAAGAGAGATGCCATCTTCTCCCATTCCATGGATTGTCCATTCTTCAGTAGCTTATACCATTCTGCAGCTCTCCCTTTCAAGGATATGGAGAGTAACTTCTTCTTCACCTGTTCATTTGTGATACCTGCACACTTAAACAACCCGCATAATTCATGGATAAAAAACAAGTGATCACCAGGATGGACAGTTCCATCCCCAGAATAATAATTATCCATAACACGATTAACAATACTTGTAGGTATCTTAAAAGGATCTATCTCAACAGGAGGTGGTTCATCTACTACCCTAGCAGTGGTAGTAGTTTTCCCAAACAGAAAACCAAAATGGGTTATCCATATTAGAAACAAATTAACAAGCAGTAACAAGATAAATACTCATAGTAAAAGTTTCCCTTACCAGTTTCACTCTTCAATAGCGCTTCACTCTCCGGCAACGGCGCCAGAAAATAGTATTGATGACCCACAAGTATAGGATGTGTATCATAGTACTTTCGATAAATAGGAGTGTCGATCCCAGCAAGGAGCAGAAGGTGCCCAACAATGGTACGGAGCAGGAAATCCATGTGAATACTTAGAAAACCGATTTTTAGTGGTTTCTGATAAGGAAACAAAACAAAGAGCAAGTAACAAAAGTAACGAACAAACGGAGCAAGTGGCCCAATCCTTTCTTAGCAAAGGACAAGCCGGTGGAAATACTTATAAGGACCAGACGTTCTCGAGGACACATGGGAATTCTGTCAAGTGCTTTCGCTTCAAATAGCTGATTACTCTTCTTTGGTGTTGTAAGTGTTGTGTGGGTGAACCTGTGCTAACATACCGACCTTACTTGGACAAATACATACTTGTGATTAAACCCCCTGCAAACATCCATAACTATAGGAAAGTAATCAAGATATAAATCTAACCACAGCCTTAAACTCTGAGATCCTACGCTCCCTTGTGCAAAGGTGTCCTAATGGGGGTTCATGTTTCTGTCACTCCGGAAACCCCACGATTAGTAGACAAATACACAATGCATTCCCCTAAGCCCATAAATGGTGAAGTATCTTGTAGTCGACGTTCACATGACACCACTAGAAGAATAGCACCACAACTTAAATACTAAACCATTGAATAATAACTCATCACAGATTCACTACTAACAACATGACTTCTCCCATGTCCTCAAGAACAAAACGAATTACTCACAAGACATCATATGGATCAAGATCAAGATCAAAGATGATATTATAATGGATAACAATCTAAACGGTGCTGACGGCAACGGTCTCCCCTCTCCGGGAAGGAATTCCCTCGGCAGAAATCTGTCTGCCGGAGAGATCTTTCTGTCTCGGTGTTTTCCGGCCCCAGAGGCAGTGGAAATCTATCTGTGGTCACTCCCTGAGGCTTAGGGTTCCGCAGTGAAGATATAGGCGAAGGGGCGGAGTCGGAGGCCGGGCAGGTGGGGCATACCTTCCCTAGGCGCGGGGTCAGGTGGGCCCGCGCCTAGGGGTGTGGGCCCCCTGGGGCCCCTCTTCGCTCCTCCTTCTGGCTTCCTTCGTCTTCTGGTAAAATAATATATTTCCATATTTTTCTGATCTTCGCGAAATTGTACCGAAACGCCTTCTTTTCCATCAGAATCTAGACTCCGGCAGTCCATCCTCCAAGAATCATCCAACATGCATAAGTAGATGAAAATCCATAAGTAATACCTCATAATAAGACAAATATCAATGAATAGAGGTAAATTATGATACAGAAAGGTGATGCAAATTGGGCGTATCAATCTCCCACTTGCACTAGAGTACAATTAAACTAACTACATTTGTTATCTAATAATTGGCACCAGATAACTTGGCACTTATGATCATGCTTGCTTATGCAAGAGGTTGATTCTAGGGTATGGAATTTACATCCCCTTGTATCCTTTGCAACTTATTAATGTCATATTAAATGACACTAATAATTTTATCATCCCTACACCTTGAACATAATCTAAGAAGTTCTTGTCGTATTTCTTATGGGTTCCTTTTCGGGTGACCATATCTAGAGAATTCCTTACCCAGCTCATACAGTGCCTTTTTCTACTAATTGTGCATTCGAATGGCATGGGTGGAATCCCTCTCCACTTATTACCAATCTTATTTTTTTAGCTAGACAAAAGAAAATGGGACATCATAGGGAAATACAATGATGAGAAGGATCAACTGACATGGTTGTTTCTGAGAAAAGCACTAAGCTACCAAAAAAAAAACACCGATGCATCACACCATATATGTGAGCGGCTTTATAGGATAAGCAAGAAAAGAAAGAGCGAGAACAAAGGGAGAGAATAAAGGGTGGAAAGAAATAGGGGAGAAAAAATAAACGGGAAAAAGAAATGGAAGGAGCGAAGATAGGCGGGAGACAAAGAGGAATGAAGATAAGTATTAAATTATTAATCATCTTCAACCATTACAACAAAACAAATGACTATTACACGACTATAATGAATACATACACCTATTTTCCTGGACCTGGACGAAGACTGATTGTCTTTGCCAAGACTATTATGGCGCGTTTGGTAGATTGCAGCCAATTTGGGACTCGTCTTGGCTAGGTCATGGAGCACAAGTCCTTGTGAAAACGGGCTCTGGCCATCTTTGGAAGTTTGTTTGGTTACATGCCCAGTCTTATTTTGGCCTGGGAGAGATATATGTGTGTAGGTTGTTTGGTTTCATGCTTTTTAGCCCAGGGAGCAAGCCAACAAAAAACTACTATTTGGGTGTCTTCAACAACAACGGCTATGGTAACCACTTCTCATGAGTGGTGAGGTTACCTTGCACATGAAAATACATAATCACGAGCTATGGTAGCTAATAACTTAACATCAGGGTCCATAATAGTTGATGCATCACGAGCTTGACCCAACAAAAAACAACGTCTCGTGATGCATCAAAAGTTCATCATTGAAGGGGTTAGTATATACCACCTCCTTCAATATTACAAACCAGGGATCGGTTTTATCAACTCCTAGATAAAGGAGGGATATGAGACCACTTCCCAAATATACATGACCGCATCAACAGATCATGAGCATGATCGACAGTAGCATAGTAGCAGACCTAATCGAAGTGGCTATGAAGCAAAGTCCTAAGCCATGCCCTCCTCTCATTTGAACCCATGTTAGCATAGGCGACACCTTTTTCTTTGTTGTCAGCAAGGATGTCTATGGCCTGGTGCAATAGTTTTGGGTCAGTCAGTTGTTTGTGATCCACAAACTTGGGGGTGAAGATGGTCTTCATCTAAGTGTAATTTTCTATGGGAATGTGCAATGACTCAAGAAGCTTTGGGCATGCCTAAGAGTGACAAGACAATATGTTAGTGTGCATCAGTATATGAATCACGAAGAACTGAAAACACTATACAATGGCATGGCATATTACCACGAGGAGCCGCTTCAGCCTATCATCATCGTCAACCATGAAGGCCATGCTCTCTGGACACCATCTCATGCCCTCTTTCTGTCTTAGATTCGATATCCTATTCCATTTGACTATCCACTTCCTCATGTGCTTGTAGAGGTGAAGAGTGGTCACTTTGACCCTAGTGAAGTCTAAAACAATATTGGCAATCTCCTGGCATAGTCTGTCTCGTTCTAAACAAGCTCAACCGTCCTATTGAGGATGAACTCTAACAAAGAAGGTTCCCAAACCATTGGAGGTTTAGGGGCACACTTAACTAGCATCTTGGTGGGATGCATCCAAATCATGTCAATGATTCGCACTAAGGAGCAGACAAGTCAGGGGAGGTGGCAGTAGTGATGTTCTACATTCAGTTAAGCATGGTACATACAATATAGAATTGTAAGGAGCTTTTGCAATGAACAACGCAAATCATGATACAATGGCTATCGCAGATTACCAATGAACACATTGTTGTACAACAGAAATGGGTGGAAGTATTTCATACATCGATAGGAGTAGCATTTAGCACTGAGGTTGGGGAAGTGTGGGGTAACCCGACAGCATAGTCGTGGTCCTGCTCAAAGGGGAATTCGACATCACATCCATGGTCATGCTCGAGGGGGAATCCAGCAACACTATAGTCTCCGTGATCAAAGGAGATGACAGGATGCCCTATAATCGACTATGAGTAACATGAGCTACAAATCCAGATCCATACAGCTTGCCACATCATCATACTTACGCAATATTGAGGGTTCGAGATACTTACACCAAGCGAAACTGCATTCTAGCACATAGGTCGGGGAGGATGGGGATTCCATCATGCCAAAGTCAGCCTCTTTCGCTGCGTTCGAGGTCCAATGTCACATCCCAAGATTTTTAATAATTAGGACTAGGAAAAAATTGTTTTTACATGTCATTCATGAGCATTGCATCTATGCAAAAAATAGCAAGATTTCGAATTCAAATATTAAATAAAACCCTAAAAGGCCAATGTGCTACCTTATTCCTATAGGGAATTAAATAGGAATTATAAAACTCATTATCACTAAGACAAAAACTATTATTAAATACTACATTAATATGATCTAACTGATTTTAGAAAAATCTGAGAACAAGTTTCACCTCATTTAGAGTTTAAATGGGAAAGTTATGGCCAAAATAAATAAAAGGAAATAGAAAAAGAAAATGAACAAAAAAATAAAACAGCTAACCTAACCGGACAGCCACCAGCCTGGCCCACCTAACCATCCCACCTTTCCCTACCCTATCTACCGCGCGCCCCACCTGCAGCGCGCAGCGTGCAGAGTTTAGCAGTCGTCGTTGCTGGGTCGGCCCATCAGAAGCCCACCCCACGTTTCCTCTTGCCCCCTGTTTTTTTCTCTTTCTCCTCTCACACGCTGACGCGTGGGAACCTCCCTCCTATTCAACCTCTAGGAGGAGATTGACCCGCTCCCGAACCAAATTGCGTGAGGAATCCGTCTGATTCACGCCCGATTCGTTGCCCCCTCTCCAAGATTCCTTGCCAGATAAATACCTTTGACCCTCCTCTTCCAAAGCCCCCAAAACTCCCATCAATTTCGCCCCCAGGCTGTTGGATTCGCCTCCGATCCAATCTTATGCCGTCGTCGCCATTACCGAGCTTGAAAGCTCGAGGTAGAGCCCGACCCTGTTGCCCATGACCCTCCTATGTAACCTTGTTTGGATCTCCTTGTTTCACTTCATCGATTTTCCCTCTTTTCCTCCTCGCAAGGACACTGTAACACGTGCATGCCATCGCTGGAGCACCATCTCTGTCGCGCCGCTCCAGTCGCACCCTATCGTCGCCACATGAAGCTCTAGACCGCACCGAGACCTCCGTCGACCTCCCCAAGATCTCCCGCACCCCGTCACCTGTTTCTCCGTCGCCGGTGACCGTTAGAACCGCCGCCACCATCGCCTTCTGCGTCGCCGCCACCGTGTGCCACCGATGTCGTCGTCCACTACCGGCGAGCTCGGAAGCAAACCTTCCCTGTCGTCGGATCTCGCCTGGACGACCAAGATTAGAAACGGAGCGATGCGGTATCCACCAACCGGGGCGAGACATGTCTCACGCATATCAGCTTCGTCAGCTTGCCTCGTCAGGGTACACGTCGGTGCCAGGTCAGCAATCTAGCCTAGACAGCGCGGTATATTCCAATTCCCTTTTAAATTGAAATTAGTTTAAAATAGGCAGAATATCGTCATATCTTGTAAAATTCGTATTAACTCGAATACATGTCCAAAAATTATAAATAATATATGGTTGGATTCATAAAATTTTGTAGAATAATAATATATGATTAGATTTAATGTTTACAGTATATACGTATTGTAGTAAATTAAATAGTTTAATGCACAATTTAGACTAAATAAATAATAGTAAATTATTTGTAGCATATAAAATACAAATAAAGTGTCTATGGATTCCTAATTTCATATACAACATTAATATGTTCTTACATCCAACTTTTTCTATGTAGAAGTACTGTAGTTTTTTAAATAGTTTTAATGTCCTTCTAGAGTATAAAATACATAATAAAGTATTTATAGGTGGTAAAAATATGAGTAATACATCAAATAGAAGATAATTTAATTTGTAATATTAATATATGATTGTATATAATTTTGATGGTACAGTTAACTAGTAATAATTTAATTAGTTTTAATGGCCCTTTTATAGTATAAAATTCAGAGTAAATAATTTATAGATCTGAAAAATATGGATTATATGTCCCTGGATTCAAAACTTCGTGTAGATATCAGATCCGGTCTTAAATATAATTTTTGGAAATGTAAACTATTTAAGTGAATTAATCTCTACTAAACACTATTTAAATCAAAGAAAAAGATTTACAGCTCCGATTAAGGTGAATCTAATTTCTGCTGGTTCGTATTAACATCCCCTATCGAGTACACTCTAGAACTAAACTTAATTCAACAACTAGTATTGAAGTTGTAACAGAACTATTAAAACCTCTATATTGGCAATAAAGATTTAATATAAACACCATATTGCATTAAATGATCTCTTTCATGCATCATGTGGTCTAGTAATGTTCACAGAACTAATTACAACCATTGTGACATTAAAACATCATACATGCATTTACTCATCATTGTTTTATTGTATTGCGCATAATTGCATTATTTTGAATGGTGTGTTTGTTGTGAAATTGTTTTAATCAATAGATTGCGAGGAGTGCAACTATTTTGATTGTGTAGAGTGCAACCTTCTCTATTGTGAGGATTATCTGAACGACTACATCTACCACAAAGGAAAATAGAGCTATCATAAATGTCCTACTATTTTTCTTATGCATGTAGTATGATTTTTAGTAGTGATGCTTGTGTAGTTGTTTTTACTACTATGCTATGCTGTGACACCCAGGCATGATTTCCATATCTCCATTACTTGATTTCTTTGAGCCATTGTATTGTAGTTGCTTGGCCATGCTTATTAGATAAGCAAAAGGGAATTCCTGATTGATTATGTTATGGAAAAGTTATGTTTTATTATAATGAAAACAACTGGAATTTAATGAATCTCCTGGGTGTGATGGATTGATGTTTTTGGATGGTTTATTGCAGAAAGCACACCTAGGATTCAGAGATTGGACAAGTTTCTTGTGTAATAGCTTCCAGTACAGCCACATGTCATTATTTGTCTTGACCAAGTAGGTTGCGGGAACCTGGCCCAACATGGTTAGCAGATGTAGGGGATGTATGTTGGTATGGGTCCGTCCTGAGGGTTCAGGGTTCTGCTTCTGAAAGGTTTCGTCTTGGTTTTCTCCCTACCATGGCATAAAATGAGTGTAATGGTAAGAGCGGGTTGACAGGGTCATGCGGATAAAGTGTATAACCCCTGTAGGGTATGTCTAAACTAAGTAATTAGCCATGTCCCGATTTATGGATAACTATGAGCAACTGGGCCTGAAACTGTTTGGAAGATCTCATTCATCTCAATTTCTTAATTACTAAAACTTGGTGGTTGAACATGGTTTTAGGATCATACGAAAGTTGAACTGTCTTGTTTCTATATGGGTTTATGCTGGTATGTCCTTGGAAGATTGTTTTGAAGAAATAAAAATATTTTGAACATAGGGAAAATTTATATTTCTTTTAGCAAATGAGCTTGAACTCCACCTAGCCAAATATGCATGCAGTTGTTAGATCCTCTATACTCATTAGTTCTACTTGCCAGTACATTCAAAGTATTGACCATTCGTGGCTACAACGTTTCATGTTGCAGGTTGTTCCGTTTCTGAGTGATTGTTCATAGGTCGCGAGACTCCACTCAACAATTGTTCGCTTGTGGCACATTTGAAGGATGGACATCTACCTTATATAAGTTTCTGATGTGTACTTAAATAAATAATGTAAATTTTGGATCATATTTGTTATATTTATGATGCACGGTTATATTTGGTATCATTTTGTACTGTGTGCTAGTGAACAGATCTAGGGATTAGCACTATACACAAGAACTCAGCCTTATCATGCGAGGGTGTTACAAGATGGTATCAGAGTTGTGCGTTGGGCTGTAGGATCCTGACCTAGGAATGAAATAGGAAAACCCATATGAAAGTTATAAACCCTATTTGATTCTTTATATTCTATTCTTACACTTCTTTCTAGTATTTCCTTATCACTTCAACTCTCATGCTCTTCTCTTTTAAAGCAAAGAAGACCCTCATAGCAATGAACTTGTAATTTTGTGCTTATATATTAGGTTCTTGTAATCCTTGATCTCTCTTTTCTAAATCTCATCTTGTTCAAAACTTGTAGATGAACACTTGTGCGAGGAAGTGCGAGATTAAAAAAATAGTTATATGATGACCACCATCTATTTCTTCGTTACGATGTCGATATCGCTTCACTATTGATCGTATCAAAACTGGTGATATATCAATATTATTGATTAGGATTGTTTGATTGTTTGTTTGATTGTGATGTTTTGTTGTTTGAATATGTTGTGTATGGGTAGGAAAATACTTCTCTTAATCCTCTTCTATCAATACTCATCTATGTTGTCCCAAACAGATGCCAACTTTAGTTATCTTAAGGGGGTTAGCCTCAAGAATTATACCCAATAGTGAGATAAGCCACTTAGAAGGTAGAAGATGATCATCGAGAAACCACCCACAACCTTGCTAACCATTTCGAATCTCGGGACGAGATTCATCTTAAGGGGGTTAGTCTGTCACATCCCAGGATTTTTGTAATTGGGAGTAGAAAAAAATTGTTTTTACATGTCATTAATGAGCGTTGCATTGAATCTATGTAAAAATTTGCGAGATTTCGAATTCAAATATTAAATAAAACCCTAAAAGGCCAATGTGCTACCTTATTTCTGTAGGTAATTAAATAGGATTTATAAAACTCATTATCACTAAGATAACAACTATTGCTAAATACTACATTAATATGATCTAATTGATTTTAGAAAAACTTGAGAACAAGTTTCACCTCATTTGGAGTTTAAATGTGAAAGTTATGGCCAAAATAAATAAAAGTAAATAGAAAAAGAAAATGAACAAAAAAAAAATAAAACAGCTAACCTAACCGGATAGCCACCAGCCTCGCCAACCTAACTAGTCCACCTTGCCCTACCTTGTCTACCGCGCGCCCCGCCCGCAGCGTGCCGCCGCCGCAGGGTCGGCCCATCATAAGCCCACCCCGCGTTTCCTCTTGCCCCCTATTTTTTTCTTTCTCCTCTCACACGTTGACACGTGGAGACCTCCCTTGTCTTCAACCTCCAGGAGGAGATCAACCCGCTCCCAAACCAAATTTTGCGAGGAATCCGTCTGATTCACGCCCGATACGTTGCCCCCTCTCCACGACTCTTTGCCATATAAATATCCCCAACCCTCCTCTTCCGAAGCCTCCAGAACTCCTGTTGATTTTGCTCCTAGGCTGTTGGATTCGCCTCCGATCCAATCTTCCGCCGCCGCCGCCATTACCGAGCTAAAAAGCTCGAGGTAGAGCCCGACCCCTTGATTATGACCCTCCTATTTAACTTGTTTGGATCTCCTTGCTTCACTTCATCGATTTCCCTCTTTTCCTTCTCGTAGGGACACTGCAGCACGCGCACGCCATCACCGGAGAGCCACCTCTGCCGCGCCGCTCCAGCCGCTCCCGGTCATCCCAACGTGAAGCTCTAGACCGCACCGAGACCTCCGTCGACCTCCCCAAGATCTCCCGCACCCAGTCATCTCTTTTCCCGTCGCTAGTGACCGCTAGAACCGCCGCCACCATCGCCTTCTGCGCCGCCGCCACCGTCTGCCACCGACACCGTCATCCACTACCGGCGAGCTCGGAAGCAAACCTTCCCGTCGTCGGGATCTCGCCTGGACGACCAAGATTATAAACGAAGCGAAGCGGTATCCACCAACCAGCACGAGCCACGTGTCACGCACATCATCATTGTCAGCTTGCCTTGTGAGGGTACACGTCAGCGCCAGGTCAGCAATCTAGCCCAGTCAGCGTGGTATATTCCTAGGTAATATTCCCTTTTAAACTGAAATTGATTTAAAATAGGCAGAATATTGTCATAACTTGTAAAATTCGTATTAAATCGAATACATGTCCAAAAATTATAAATAATATATGGTTGGATTCATAAAATTGTGTAGAATAATAATATATGATTAGATTTAATGTTTATAGTATATACGTACTGTAGTAAATTAAATAGTTTAATGCACAATTTAGACTAAATAAATTATAGTAAATTATTTGTAGCATGTAAAAATACAAATAAAGTGTCTATGGATTCCTAATTTCATATGCAACATTAATATGTTGTTAGATCCTACTTTTTCTGTGCAGAACTACTGTAGTTATCTATAATATCTATAAAGTTCATCCCCATTACAAAGCATTTAATATTTGCAAGCTCAAACCTCATGCATCCACGTCATCCCAATTATTTTTAGCCATCAGATTTCAAATTGCCGTTGTCACCGCATCGATCAGCGATCGTGCCATTGCTATTCGATGATTCCTTTGCCAACTGCTGCAAATCGACGCATGTTCTTTGGAATTCCATCTAAAAACGCTTTTAATCCACTCTAAATTGGATCAGTAATGTCCACTGACAATGCGAAAGGACGTTCCCTGGATTTTAATGTCTTCCACCGGCCCTCCTCTCTTTGGTTTTATCATCCTCTCTTTGGTTTTGTTTTGTGCAGATATGTTAGTTTTGTTTATGTACCTTTCTTCTTTTTAGCGATTCTTTTAGAGAACAAGATTTCTGCATCGGTTAGTTTGGTCCAGTTGAACAAGTCTCTCTCCACCACGTGGTAGAAGTTCTCTATTTATTTGTTTTTCTTGGTGTTTATTATTTAAGTATCTTCCTCATTATGATATGTTAACTGAATAATGGAGTTGTTCTCATCCTTGCAGGTCTGATCTACAGAAATAATGCCGAACGATCCAACAAGCCTTTTTTGCTGCTAAACTATGACCCATCTAGGCAGCTCCTCAATGCTTCCACCGTCAGTCTGCATATTTTGTCAGAATACACGACAGTTGCCTTCGAGGTACCCCAAATGTTTGGACATGCAAAAAGAAAAGATGCAGATTTTACCTGGAACATATTTCAAACGGATCAGAGCCATCTCCTGCAAATCAGCTAACCGTGCTAAGATTTATTGTACTCTTGCAGCTCAATCCTACCAGCAATAAGAGCCTTTTTATCAAGCGTGTACGATTTGTTTGTTATTAGACTGCCTAAAGAAATGTTGTGGAAACCTAGCGATAGGTAGATGAATCCAACGGCATTGTAAGCTTTGAACAACATGGATTTAATCTTTCTTTCTTCTTCGATGACCTTCTTATCTGCTATTTTATGAACTGTGTTGTGGCTGCACACTTCACATGCTCACTTCTGACGATTTATCAAATATACGTTAATATGATGTTCTCCATTTATGCCTTAATAATATTGATGATCATTTACTTTGTTATTTTCTACCTTACATTTTAGACCATCTATATTTTAAATGTGCAGCAGCAACGTGCTGATGCATAAAGGTCCTAATGAATAAAGATCACCAAACCGACAAGTGATAATGACATTTTTTCTGCCGTGGTTTTCAAATATTCAGCTTTTTTTTTCAAACATATTATATTCTCCTTATGGATGTGGGGAATTCATATTAATCGCTTAGCACTGACACATTGAATATATTTTTCTATTGTAATACTATCCTATCATGCTATTCTTTCATAAGACCACATTATATATTTTAATTCAAAAATGTTTGTGCCACTCTTTTTCATATACGAACATCATCTATCATTACCGCAGCAACGCGCGGGGTGTCAACTAGTTTAAATAGTTTGAATGTCCTTCTAGAGTATAAAATCCATAATAAATTACTTATGGGCGATAAAAATATGAATAATACATAAAATAGAAAATAATTTAATTTGGAATATTAATATCTGATTGTATATAATTTTCAAAGTATAGTTAACTGGTAATAATTTAATTAGTATTAATGGCCCTTTTATATTATAAAATTCATAGTAAATAATTTATAGATCTAAACAATATGGATAATATGTCCCTGGATTCATAACTTCGTGTAGATATCATATCCGTTCTTAAATATAATTTTAGGCAATGTAAACTATTTGAGTGAATTAATCTCTACTAAACACTTTTTAAATCATAGAAAAAGATTTACAACTCCGATTAAGGTGAATCCAATTGCTACTGGTTCGTATTAACATCCCCTATCCAGTACACTATAGAACTAAATTTAATTCGATAACTAGTATTGAAGTTGTAACAGAACTATTAAAATCTCTATATTGGCAATAAAGATTTAATAATAAACACCCTATTGCATTAAATGATCTCTTGCATGCATCATGTGATTTACTCCCTCCGTCCCGGTTTAAAGGACACAATTTGCAAACCATGCAATCCCAAAATATTTAGGCCCAAAAGCATTTAATCTCTGTAATTACTCCAGTGTGAAAACAATAAAATGGTTACATGCATATGTGTGAACAAATATGAAAGCATTGTTGCCTCTTCTTTTTCTCATGCATGTTTTTCTCCATACTATTAAATGGACCAATTAGAGGACATCTAGGGCTCAGAGAATTGCAAATTGTGTCCTTTAAACCGAGACGGAGGGAATAGTAATGTTCAGAAAACTAATTACAACCATTATGACATTAAATTGTCATGCATGCATTTCCTCATCATTGTTTTATTGTATTGCGCATAGTTGCATTATTTTGAATGGTGTGTTTGTTGTGCAATTGTTTTAATCGATAGATTGCGAGGAGTGCAATTATTTTGATTGTGTCGAGTGCAACCTTCTTTGTTGTGAGGATTATCTGAATGACTACATCTACAACAAAGACAAGTAGAGCTATCATAAATGTCCTACTATTTTTCTTGTGCATGTAGTATGATTTTAAGTAGTGATGCATGTGTAGGTGTTTTTACTATTATTCTATGCTATGACACCCAGGCATGATTGCCATATCTCCATGACTTGATTTCTTTGAGACATTGTATTGTAGTTGCTTAGCCATGCTTATTAGATAAGCAAAAGGGAATTCATGATTGATTATGTTATGGAAAAGTTATGTTTTGTTATAATAAAAACAACTGGAATTTAATGAATCTCTTGGGTGTGATGGATTGATGTTTTTGGATGGTTTATTGCGGAAAACATACCTAGGATACAGAGATTGGACAGGTTTCTTGTGTAGTAGATTCCAGTACAGCCGCATGTCATTATTTTTCTTGACTAAGTAGGTTGTGGGAACCTGACCCGACGTGACTAGCAGATGTAGGGGATGTAGGTTGGTATGGGTCCGTCCCGAGGGCTCAGAGTTCTACTTGTGAAAGGTTTCGTCTTGGTTTTATCCCTACCATAGAATAAAATGAGTGGAATGGTAAGAGCGGGTTGACTGGGTTGTGCGGGTAAAGTGTACAACCCCTGCAGGGTGTGTCTAAACTATGTACTTAGCCGTGTCCCCGGTTATGGAAAACTATGAGCAACTGGGCCTGGAACTGTTTGGAAGATCTCACTCATCCTAATTTCTTAATTACTAAAACTTGATGGGTGAACATGGTTTTAGGAGCATACGAAAGCTGAATTGTCTTGTTTCTACATGGATTTATGTTGATTGTTTTGAAGAAAGAAAAATATTTTGAAAGTAGGGAAAGTTATATTGATTTTAGCAAATGAGCCTGAACTCTACCTAGCCAAATATGCATGTAGTTGTTAGATCCTTTGTACTCATTAGTTCTACTTTCCAATACATTTAAATTATTGACCATTCGTGGCTGCAACATTTCATGTTGCAGGTTGTTCCGTTTTTGAGTGATCGCTCATAGGTCGGGAGACTCTACTCAACAATTGTTCGCCTATAGCATATTTGAACGATGGAGATCTACCTTGTATATGTTTCCACTGTGTACTTGAATAAATAATATAAATTTTGGATCATATTCGTTATATTTGTGATGAAAGGTTATATTTGGTATCATTTTGTATCGTGTGTTAGCGAACAGAACCAAGGATTAGCACTATACAGGAACTCAGCCTTATCAGGCGAGGGTGTTACATCCAATCTCCTGCCACTGCCATGGAAATCAGAGGAGGGAGGAGGAGATCAAAAGGGGTAATGGAGGATTTGATTTGGGTGGTGGAAGATCTGAAGCTAAATAGGGGCAAATTTTCGATGGCTGGTGAGCAAAATTCCGGCAGGACAAATTCCATCACTGCTCGCCGCAATTTTGCTCAAGCACACAAGTTTGGTCATCCTCCCGCCATCTCTAATGGCTTCATCTGCAGGGATGACACATTCTATGGCACCCCATATTTAAGGTCCAGGATAACCCATTATGCAAACCACCACGATCCCATGATCAGTGACTCGTGGAGCATAATTGACATAGTATCAAAGTACACATCCATTACAGTATCGAAACAACAAGTCTTACAACAATAGTCTTACAACGGGGCCACATGGGCATAAATAGGTAATAGCAGCGGAAACACTAAATGCGGAAGACCCGAGTCATGCAATAGGCCAAAGGGTGCCTGACTCGGAGTAACGCCCTAATTCGCGAAATCATCGTCGTCACCTTCATTGTTCCCATCTTCCTGCTCATAATCTGGCCAAGTAGATAACCAGGGACAATACCGATGAGTACTTTGAATGTACTCACAAACCACCTTAAAATAACAAGGTAAAGGATATGTAGTATGGCTATAGTGGGATGGCTCCAAAACTAGTTTATCTTGTAGATATAGCATGTCTCTATATCTTTGTTGACAAACTTTTCTAAAAAAATTGGAAACCCTTTTTTTAAAAGTTTTAATAAAGCAATAGGATTTGGGTCACCCATTTGTTTCTCCTTCCGGTCATCTCATTACCAAACTCCTTCCTCCATTTTCCCGACCATCCCATGGTCAAAACATTTATAAGCCATTGCTTCTCCGAAGTTCTTTTTGAAAACAAAACCATCACCCGTCGTACAGCCGCTAGCACAACCGTCCATGACCAAGGACTCGGCTATTCGAATAGATTTATACTCTGCAAAGGTTGTACACTGTACCCACACCATCCGATTACCCGTCCCTGATCTACACCGATCGTGGGTCGAATATCCGGTCAAGACCTTCCGAATGCCCTCTCCGATACAATTTCCTACCCTATGAGATCAATCCCCTCAAAACCGGGATGCCCTATATAGTCACAAGCCAACCGGAGCGTGTTTTACACCCTGCAGGGTGTGCGCTTTCAATGAGGGGTTCATAGTATCGTCTGGCCGCCATTAGACGGTATATACCTTCCCAAGACCGATGTTTCACATGGGCCTTTACAGGTGAAAGCCCAGCCTCCGGGAATTTGTTCTCCCCCATAGTAGTTTAAGACATCTATACCGGATTAGACAAACTTCCTGCCCAGACCTGTCCCATTCCAGAGTAATGTGGTTGCACGGGTTAACTGTTCCAGCATAGTAAACCGTACAACCCAGCATGTTTTCGTAAATATTTCCTCCATACGTTGCTGGACCGTTTTTAAAAACCAAAACCTTTCTCATTTTCTAAACCACTTGGTAGGCCAAGCCTCACCAAGGTTTTCTCATAAAACATTTTTATAAGTCTTTTCCCGGGGTCTTCCCGTCCTACACTTTTGCTTAGGCTAAAACGGGGTCTCCAAGGGGTTATGGTGTTAAACACCATCTACCATACTAAGGGCGGGTAGGTACCATAAAAATGGGTGGTACCTAATGGTACTAAGGGGTAATGGTTTGGAGGAGCCAAACATTCCCCACATAACATAATATAGTAAAACAATGCAATTTGCATAAACTGGTAGAGAAAAGATGCATAGGTAAAATAATAGGACAAGGTGTATGAGCAAGAAGGTGGCTTGCCTTCATTGGCAACTTGTCCCTGATCTCCTTGTTCAAGATACTCCCAATCACCTTCTTCGTACCCTTCCTCGTTCATATCCATCACCGCGAAAGAAAATAAACAAACACGCAACATACCACATATCAACCACAGAGCAAACATAGCAACAGTACAGATAAGATACTCAACTAGGCAAACCAAAATACACACTTGTAGCTACTGAAGCTTGCAAGCCAATGCCACTAGAATCAACTAAAAAGGACACTCTCAACAAATGTGGTGAATTTAAAGGTGAACCCTAGTCTAACAAGCAAACAAGTGGCTCAACCAGTTTCTGTGGGTAAATAGTGACCAAAAATAATATTTCTGGGTAGGTAACTGAATTACCAAACCAACCCAATGGTATTCATATTTTTAGCTAATATGGTTGATTTATAGCAATTTAAATACTACAGACAAGGCTGGAAACACACAAATAATTCTCAGTACCAAAGTAATACTGCTAAAAATATGACCTACTCATATTGAGTAGGTATAGATGGTGCTCATCTCCCGGAATTTGAATTACTCCAAAAGGGGCTTCATAGAAGCTTCTAGAATTTCTGTAAGAAGCTTCTGTCCCAAACTTGTAGAATTTATCGCAGGTGCTAGACAGCTCCTAAAGGTGTGATTCCAATTTTGCTGGATAGATAGGTTAAAATGGAATGCCTAGGAGGTGGTTTCAGAATTTTTTGACTTCCAGAAAATTTACTAAGAATAAAATAGTGTAAACTGCATCATATTACCCGAAAAATTCTCAGAAAAGCTACAGACACTCTTTTAACAATCCACCAGTGTGAAAAGGTGAGGATTTACATAGGATAACTCTCAAAATTAGAATCAGGCAAAAAGGATGTTTTGGTGACTTATGGTGGATTTAAAACTACGGCACAACTTTCTGGAATTTAAATTAATAAGAAAAGAAAAGGGCAGGGAGTCTCTAGGGCCTGGGTCACGGTCCACACAAGGGCTGGGCCGGCCCATTGGCTCGATAGCACGCGTGGGAGCTGGGGATTCAAATCCTTGGTGGGGCCCCGTGCGTCAGCGACAGCGCGCCGGTGAAGGGGTAAGAAGCGCCATGGGTCGTCAGATATGAAGAGATCCAACGGCCTCGGGCTCGTCTTCCTCGAGCGAGATGTGGCACCAACGACGTAACCCTAGAAGCTACGGGGAAGGTTGGGCAGGCTCACCCAGGGGCGCAGAAGGGTCGGAGATGGCGTGGCTCGAAGCGGTCGACGATGCAGATCCGAACGAGGGGTGGCAACAGCGGCTTGGGCTCCTGAGGTGATGGGGAACGTGTTCACGACGTCTGCGTTCCCAGCTCCTCTCCAGCAACGCACCAACTGTTCCTGGGGAAGGGGAAAGGCAGGGTCAGCGGGGCGGCTCGAGGCATGCATGCATGCATGCGTGAGGGACTAGGAGAGAGAGAGGGAGCCCGGCGACGGCAACCTTCACCATTTCTCTGTCCACACCGTGGTAGTGTGGTGGACGGTGTGGGCTACAGGAGCCGAGCGAGCTCGACTCCGCTCTGGGGTGGAGTAGGGGTGAGTTGGGGGGAAATGAGGTGGGTGGCGAGCGCTGGGGTGGCTAGGGGGTTTTTATGCCATGGAGGAACGACCCATGATGCACCGGGTGCAGGGGGTGACCGTGGCGAGGGCGGAGGGCAGGGATAGGCCAGGAGAGCGGTGGGGAGTGTCTATGTGAGGGGGTGAGAGGGTTCTGGTGCGCGCGGGCAGGCTCGCGGCCTCGAGACGGTGCAGACTGGCCCTATGGCACCCCTGCTCACCATGTGCTCGACGTTGTGTCTTGTCTTGGTTGAGCTAGGGGCAGGCTAGGTACTACGCGGGTATAGGCTTGGGGTGGTGGATATGGGAGAGGACCGTGTCCTTCATGCGCGGGCTAGGTCGATTTGCACCAGGGATCGGGGTGACGCGGGCGCATGCGACGTGGCCAGGGCGATGTGGCCGTGAAGGGTGAGCGAGGGAGGGATGTGGGCAGTGTCTGGGGAAGGTGGGCGCGTAACGCGGGCCCGAGCGCGACAGAAAGGTGGCCAGCGTGGTCGGGAGAGGGGCCATGCAAGATTTGGTTGATCTGTCGCCCTACCTCTCTCTCTCGTCTAGGGGTGGCAAGGGGCGGTGAGGGTGGTGGAGGGGGTACCCCTGCATGTTGGAGTCGTGCCAGGACACAAGAATGTGTTGTAGTATGGGTGAAGAGAGTGGGAAGGTTGTGGGATGATCTAGGGCAACAAGGGCTCGAGGGTGGCTTTGCTTGCTGCTCCCTTTAAGCACAAGCCTCGAATGGCAAAGAGAGGGGTATGAGGGTGTAGAGGGATGTGAGGTGAGAGAGTCCATGCCTCGGTTGCTTCCTAGATCATCACCAATAGCTAGCAAGGATCCTCCACAGTTAGTAGAAAAATAAGGTGACCATTCCCCATATTGCCACTAGTATTTATAACACCAACATGCAATGGGCTTGGGGTTGGGGTTTAACCAGAATGGATGGGTGGTTTGAGAGTGCTCATGGCAAGGTGTCAAGGCATGGGGTTGCATGGCCGAGAGGTATTGGAACTTGATCACACCAAAGCTCCAAAGTTGCAACATGGCAAGGAGATAAGGACTTGGTTAAAAATTGAAATTCCTTTCTGAATTCCAAACCAACAAACCAAGATGGTGCTAGGGGTTACCAAACATGATTCTATGTATTAAGCATGTGCATAAGCCACTAGGGCACACTAGCATGGCAAGTACACAAGTAACAAGGAAAAGCTAAGGATCAAGCAAAATAAGCAAGTAAACAGACAATAGTTAGATCAAACTTAAAAAGTTTTATTTCCCCGTAAATTATAGGTTCCTACTAGAACAAACAGGATTAAAAATTTGGGATCTTACAGACCTTACCGCCTTAAAAGAATCTCGTCCTGAGATTCTCGAGTTGCGGCGTGAAGAGGTGGGGGTACTCCTTTCGGAGATAATCTTCCCGTTCCCAGGTGGCTTCTTCTTTTGAGTGGTTGCTCCATTGAACCTTGTAGAAGGTTATACTGCGGCGACGGGTTAGTCGATTGGCCTTCTCTAGAATTTTAATAGGTACTTCTCTATAGCTTAGATTTTGATTGAGATCAATAGCCTGCTAGTCAACTTTTTTGAAAACTTTGGGCTTGTCGGATAGTTGGAGGCACTTTCTGAGTTGGGACACGTGAAGATGTCATGGAAATCGGACAATTCGACAGGTAGCTCCAGCTGGTATGATACTCTGCCTCATTGGGCGAGAATCTTGAAGGGCCCAATATATCGTGGAACGAGTTTCCCTTTTTCCTGGAAACGCTGCATTCCCTTGAGAGGAGATATGCGAAGGTACACGAAATCCCCTTTGTTGAAGGTTACCTCCCGACGCTTGGTGTCGGCATAGCTTTTCTGGCGGGATTGGGCACCCTTCAAATGATCACGGGCTAGCTGGACTTGTTCTTCGGTTGCCTTGATTACATCAGGGCCAAATATCTGGCTTTCTCCAGTTTTGGTCCAATTTAGGGGTGTTCGGCATTTTCTCCCATAAAGAAACTAGAAAGGTGCCATTTTTAGACTGGCTTGATAGCTGTTGTTATAGGAGAATTCGGCGAAAGGCAAGCAATCTTCCTATTTGGCTCCATAGGCTAGAACACATGAACGGAGCATATCCTCTAGGACTTGGTTGACTCTCTCTGTCTGCCCTCCGGTGGACGGATGGTAGGCGGTGCTGAAGGATAGTTGTGTTCCTAGGGCTACGTGCAGACTTTTCCAGAAGTGAGAAGTGAATTGTGGTCCGCGATCAGACACGATTTCCTTGGGCACCCCATGGAGGCTAACAATTCTTGAGATATAGAGTTCTGCTAGTTGCTTTCCGTTAGAGTTGGTCCTCACGGGAAGGAAATGAGCTACTTTGGATAGGTAGTCTACAATAACCCAGACGGAATCGTGGCCCCTGCTAGACGTGGGTAGTCCGGTGATGAGGTCCATCCCTACTTTCTCCCACTTCCACTCCGGATTTTTCATTGGTTGCAGTAATCCAGTGGGGCATTGGTGCTCGGCCTTAACTCTTTGGCATATATCACACTTGGCTACGAATAGGGCGATTTCTCTTTGCATCCCATGCCACCAATATTGTTCCTTTAGATCTTGGTACATCTTGGTACTTCCCGGGTGGATGGAGTAGAGAGTCATGTGAGCTTCCTTCATGATGGTCTGCTTAAGCTCATGCTTGCTAGGCACGCAAATGCGTCCTTTGTACCACAGGACGTCCTTGTCGTCGACCTTGAATCCGGGAACATTTTCCCTCTCCATACGTCGCTTGATTACTTCTATGCTGGGGTGACCTTTCTGGGCGTCCTTAATCTGGTCTAGAAGGGTTGGCTTTAGTTCTAGGTGGGCTAGGAATCCGGGACTGACTAGTTCTAGCCCAAACCTTTCAAATTCTTGGACTAGTTCTGGTTGATCTTGTTTAATCATAGCATTCAGGGAGTAGGGTTCCCGACCGAGGGCATCGGCTACCATGTTGGACTTTCTTGGGTGGTAGTGAATACCCAAATCATAATCCTTGATCAGTTCGATCCATCTTCGCTGCCTCATATTCAACTCCTTCTGTGTGAAGATATACTTCAGACTCTTTTGAGCTGTATAGATTTCACAATGATTTCTCATCAGATAGTGGCGCTAGGTCTTGAGGGCGTGCACTACTGTGGCCAGTTCCAGATCATGAGTGTGATAATTCATCTCATGCGGCTTCAGCTGACGGGATAGGTAAGCAATGACCTTACCTTCCTGCATCAGTATGCTTCCAAGTCCTAATTTGAGGCGTTGCAGAAGACTTCAAAGCTTTTGGAAATGTCTGGCATGGTTAGGATAGGGGCAGAGACTAATCTCCTTTTGAGTTCTTGAAAACTCTCTTCGCACTTGTCTATCCATTCAAATTTCTTATCCTTCTTAAGCAACTGGGTCATTGGCTTTGCGATACTGGAGAATCCCTCAACAAACTTGCGGTAATATCCCGCTAGACCAAGGAAACTTCGGATCTCAAAAGGGTTGGTGGGGGCCTTCCATTCTAGTACTGACTGTATCTTGGCGGGATCTACTGAGACTCCCCCGGCAGACAACACGTGGCCAAGAAATACCACTTCCTTTAACCAGAACTCAAATTTACTGAACTTGGCATAAAGCTGGTGTTCCCTGAGGGTTCCTAGTACTAGTCTCAAATGTTCCTCATGATCTGCTTCCGATTTGGAATAGACCAGGATGTCATCAATGAACACTACCACAAATTTGTACAGGTAGGGCATGAATACCTTGTTCATATGGTTCATGAAGTAGGCAGGGGCGTTGGTAGTCCAAAAGACATGACTGTATATTCATACATGCCGTATCTGGTGGTAAAGACTGTCTTAGGGATGTCTGATTCTCGGATTTTTAGCTGGTGGTATCCAGTGCGGAGGTCTATCTTGGAGAACACCTGGGATCCATTTAACTCGTTGAACAGGTCTTCGATTTTTGGCACGGGATATTTATTCTTGATAGTGACATCGTTGAGCTTTCGGTAATCTGTGACCAGTCGGGTGGTTCCGTCCCATTTGTCCACAAAAAGAACCAGCGATCCCCAGGGAGAGGCGCTTGGCTGGATATGGCCTTTACGTTCCATGTCATCCAACTGCTTCTTTAGTTCTACCAACTCCTCGGGGTTCATATGGTAGGGCCTCTGGGCTATTGGGGTTGTTCCGGGAATTAATTCTATGATGAACTCGATATCCCTGTCAGGGGGCATACCGGGCAACTCGTCGGGGAACACATCCGGATACTCACAGACTACTGGTACTTGTTCCAAGGTGGGTCCAGAAACACCTTTCTGGCAATAGAATCGGGATGAGGGATCTGTGACTCGACAGGCTCTCCCTCAGCACTAACCAGAGAGATGATTTTCTTAGCGTAATCTAGAACTCCTTGATATAGGGACATCCAATCCATCCCGAGTATTACGTCTAGACCTTGGGATCCCAAGACTATCAGAACAGCCTTAAAAGTTCTACCATGTATTACTACTGGAATATCTCGGCAGACGGTTTGTGTTTTGGCTGTCGAGATTGGTATCTATACTAACATGGGCATATCCCACCAACTAGATGCCATACCACTTTTCTCAACGAAGGGTGGTGTAAAAAAGGAATGTGATGCTCCCGAATCAAAGAGTACTGTAGTGGGGACTGAGTTGACGAGGAATGTACCCAGAACAATGTCAGGAGACGCCTGGGCTTCCTCCGCGTTGATATGGTTCAGGTGTCCTCTAGTTGGCCCCTTGGGAGCAACGCCTTTTGCTGGCGCTCCTCTGGCATTCATGGGGGGCGCATTGGGTCGCGATCCATTATCCCCTTTCTTCCTTGGGCATTCGTGGGAGTAGTGTCCCACTTCTCCAAAGGTGAAACATCCAGATGAGTTAGGGCAAGCATTGGGGTTGGCAGGGCCTCTGGGAGCCGGTCTCAGGTTTCCACCTCTGGGGCGGGGATTGTTGTAGTTGTGATTGGGGTTGTTGGGGCGTGGAGCATAGGGCTGATTCCTCTGTGGGGGTGGTGCAGGGTTGGTTGGGGGCATGCTTCGCGATCTATTTCTACTTGATCCTCCTTGTTGCATCATCCGGCACTTGTGGTTCTCAATCATTCCCTTACGCTTGCTCTCTACCATGATGGCAGCATCAACCAAGGCATCAAGCTCTTGGAACCTCTGAGCTACTAGGTAAGACTGCAACTCATCCTCTAGCCCATTCAAAAAGGTATCCACCTTCTTCTCTTCAGTGTTGGTGTCCTCCGGTGCATACCTAGCCAGGTCAGTGTATTTTTCTAGATATTGGACGACGGATATTCCCCCTTGCTTGAGATCTCGGAACTGATCTCTCATCATCTTGACAAGACCTAGGGGTATGTGGCGCTTGCGTAACCTTTCCTTGAAATTTTCCCATGTGATTTCTTGACCGGACGGCAGAATCTCCTTAACGCTAATCCACTATTCCTGGGCTTGTCCTGCGAGGAAATGGGTGGCCAGGAGTACTTTTTCTTTGTTCCCCACCCGGGATACCTCTAGATTGTTCTCAATGGTGCGGAGCCAATCATTGGTGTCCAGAGGGTTAGTGCATTTGGTGAACACGGGTGGGTTGGTGCTCTAGAAATCCTTGAGACGGGATCTTGGTTCTCCGTTCCCTCCTTCACCCTCATTATCATGGGCATTGCCTGCCGTGGCTTGGACAAGCTGATAGAGTGTGCGAGGTTAGCTTGGCGTTCAGCATTGGTGGCTTGGTGATCTTCCATGAACATGCGCAGGAGTTGAGCCATTATTGGCTCAGGTGGAGGGGTGGCGGACCGCGGGGACGCACCATCCTAAAGGCATAAGGTTAGGTAAGGTTGGAAACAGGATGGTTCTCAAGTGAAAACTGTATAACAAGGGAGATGAGCAACATGACAAGCATACAAACAAATTGTGAACCAGCACTCAAGGGAAACATAAGAAAACACAAGTTCCAAAACATAACCACAAGTTTATGCGTTACATATCAACGCAAGATAAGGGTACTACGGGTTCGACATTACAGAGGTACACAGAAGGCAAACAACTCGCCACTCAAAAGGGGGACACGGTGGTAGTCTCACTTTCTCTCGTCATCCAACGCATGACCTACTCCTCGTCGTGACGTGCGGTGTTATCCTCCTCGATGATAACCTCATCGTCATCCTCGGGCTCAAAGACAAGCTCCTCCGAGTCCTCTTCCTCATCCATCTGGTCATCATCCTCGGGGTCACTCTATGGCTCCATGTCGAAGTCCTCCTTGTGGGCAGCATCATTGTTGGTCTCATCCAGCAAGTCATCATTGTCCTTGCGGAGGTCGGCGCACTCCTCATCCATCTCCCCTATATTGGCCTCCATGGTCACTAGCAGCTCCTTCTGATCCTTCATCTTCTTCATGAGGTGCTTGTTCCTAGAGATCGTAGCTTTCTTCTCCAGTAGGGCTAGGGCACGCCCAGCTTTTGCCTCCTCTAGGCTCTCCTCCGTGGCGAGTAGCCGGGTAGCCTTCAGGTCCAAGTCCATTCGAACTCTATCTAGGTGTGTCTGAGTCTTCTTTAGGGTGTACTCCATGTTTTGGATATACGCCCCAAAGTCAGGATGGGGTGGCGCCTGGAGCACATACCCCTCCTCATGGCGCCTCCCAAAGAAACGGAAACGCGTGTCCTCCAGCTGCTGGCGATGGTGATAGGCCAAACGCGCCAGGGCCTCCTGGGCTACCCGGAGTATGCCATCTCCCCACTCCTTCTCGATCACATTGACTTCAAAATCCTCAGAGAGCGGGGGCACTACTCCTCCTCGCACTGTGCACACCACGAGCCATGAAAGCTCTCTGTCAATGAGAGTGGGGATGTGGGCACCCTTGATCTCCGGTGTAGGGCGTCCCACCAAGCAAGCGAACTCTCCCAGCTCAGCCTCAAACAACTGGAGTGGCAGCTCCAGTCCTACCTGACGGAACTTGGTGAACACAACAGCCATCTACAAAATTTTAGAGGAGGTGAGTTAGTGTACAGTGTGCAAAATTTTTAGGTAAGCAAAACTTGAGTTTAATGCAAGTAGCTTTTGAAAATAGAGGAGAGAAGACATAAGCATTGTTTTTGCAAATACCCATCTTCTTCCTTTAGGTAATGAAAATAGTTTTTGGTCCTCGACTAACGTCCAAGCTAACTAGGGGCTCCTACGGTCAGGATGGCTCTGATACCAAGTCTGTGGCACCCCAGATTTATGGTCCGGGATAACCCATTATGCGAACCACCACGATCCCATGATTAGTGACTCGTGGAGCTTAATCGACATAGTATCAAAGTACACATCCATTACAGTACCAAAACAACAAGTCTTACAACGGGGCCACATGGGCAAAAATAGGTAATAGCAGCGGAAGCACTAAACGCGGAAGACCCGAGTCATGCCATAGCCCAAAGGGTGCCTGACTCGGAGTAACACCCTAGTTCGCGAAGTCGTCATCATAACCTTCATTGTTCCCATCTTCCTTCTCATAATCTGGCCAAGTAGATAACCAAGGACAATGCCGATGAGTACTTTGAATGTACTCGCAAACCACCTTAAAATAACAAGATAAAGGATATGCAGTATGGCTATAGTGGGATGGATCCAAGTGAGGTTCTTTATAAACTAGTTTCTCTTGTAGATATAGCATGTCTCTATATCTTTGTTGACAAACTTTTGTAAAACATTTTCGAAACCCTTTTTGAAAAGTTTTAATAAAACAATAGGATTTGGGTCACCCATTTGTTTCTCGTTTCGTTCATCTCATGACCAAACTCCTTCCTCCATTTTCCCGACCATCCCATGGTAAAAAAAATTCAAGCCATTACTTCTCCGAAGTTCTTTTTGAAAACAAAACCATCACCCGTCGTACAGCCGCCAGCACAACCGCCCATGACCGAGGACTCGGCTATTCGAATAGATTTACACTCTGTAGAGGTTGTACACTGTACCCACACCATCTGATTACCCGTCCCTGATCTACACCGATCGTGCGTTGAATAACCAGTCAAGACATTCCGAATGCCCTCTCCGATACAAGTGCCTACCCTATGAGGTTAATCCCCCCAAAACCAGGATGCCCTATATAGTCACAAGCCAACTGGAGCGTGTTTTGCACCCCACAGGGTGTGCGCTCTCAATGAGGGGTTCATAGTACCGTCTGGCCGCTATTAGAAGGTATTTACCTTCCCTAGACCGATGTTTCACATGGGCCTTTACAGGGAAAAGCCCAGCCTCCGGGAATTTCTTCTCCCCTGTAGTAGTTTGAGACACCTATACCGGATTAGACAAACTTCCAGCCCAACCCCGTCCCATTACAGAGTAACGTGGTTGCACGGGTTAATTGTTCCAGCATAGTAAAACATATAGCCCAGCGTGTTTTCGTAAACATTTTCCTCCATCTGTTGCCGGACCGTTTTGTAAAACCAAAACCTTTCTCATTTTCCAAACCACTTGGTAGGCCAAGGCTCACCAAGGTTTTCTCATAAAACATTTTTGTAAGTCTTTTCCCGGGGTCTTCCCATCCTACACTTTTGCTTAGGCTAAAACGGGGTCTCCAATGGGTTATGGTGTTAAACACCATCTACCATACTGATACGTCGGAAACGTATCTATAATTTTTGATGCTCCATGCTTGTTTAGTATCCACTTTGCCATGTTTTGTCTACACTTTGAGGTATTTTTATACACTTTCTGGAACTAACCTATTTACAAGATGCCACAGTGCTAGTTGCATGTTTTCTGCTGTTTTTGGTTTTAGAAAGCTAAAAAATGAATATTCTCGAAATTGGACGGGACAAAAGCCAAAGTTCATATTTTCCGGAAGCGATATAGAAAATCGAAGACGAGATGGAGGAGGAAACCAAGGTGGCCACACCCTAGGTGGGCGCGGGTCCCACCCTGGCCGCACCCACAGGGGGTGTGGGCCCCCTGGACCTCCACCTACCTTGCCTCATGCGCCTATAAGTAGCCTCCGACCCAAAAACCCTAAGGCATCCAGAAGAAATCCACGAAAACCTCAGAAGGGGAGATTCGTGGGACAGAAAGTCTCTATTCCGGCACCCTGCCGGGACGGGGAAGTGCCCCCGGAGCCATCTCCATCGATCTCCACAACCATCTCCATTACCGTTGCTGATTCCCATGATGAGGAGGGAGTAGTTCTTCCTCGAGGCTAAGGGCTCTACCGGTAGCTATGTGTTCATCTCTCTCTCTATGCATGATCTTGTTGTGGTCATGATCTTTGTAATCAAGTAGATCTTCCTTGCTACTCAACTGCTTCATTAGATCTCTACTCTCCCCATGTGTGTGAAAGTGACAGCATGCACGTCATGGTGGCACTTAGGCTTGAGTCTACATAAATACTCTTTGTGCTTTAATAGATCTAAGTTTTTCCCCACATGTGTGAAAGTGATAGCGGGCATACCGTGTGTGGCACTTTGGCTAGATTGAATATTTGTTATGAGTTATATTTGGAGTTGGATGTCTCTATGAAATTGTGGTGTTTGTTGGAACCATCTAGCGCTTAAGGTGACAGTGTGGGGTTATCTAGATTGGGAAGGTGGATTTTGAGGTGTGTTGTTATAGCCCTACCATGGATTAGAGTGTCCAACCGGAGAGTAGTTAAGAGTAGTATCATGAAGAGAGGATATTTATATGAGAGAGTGTTCACTTGTGAAAGTATGATCCCTAGGCCTTGTTTCTAAGCATTGAAACACTGTTTGCTACAAGATCTATTGCATGTTTGCTTGCTTCCTTCTTGTTGCCTTTAGTCTTTACCTCACCGTCAAGCTATTTTTTTGCACCGTTACCACTTGTATTTCACTATCTCTTTGCCGACCTACTGCACCTATATTGGGTGTGTTGGTGACACAAGAGACTTCTTGTATCTTGATTGTAGGGTTGCTTGAGAGGGAATACCTTTGATCACTTCCTCCCTGAGTTTGATAAACCTTGGGTAATCCACTTAAGGGAACCTTGATGTTGTTCTACAAACCTCTGCACTTGGAGGTCCAACAACTGTCTACAAGAATAGAAGTGCGTAGACATCAAGCTCTTTTCTGGCGCCGTTGCCGGGGAGGTAAGGTAAAAGGTACTCACATCCTCTGGTGTTAGCGCTCGAAGTTATTTCCTTTAGATTCTGCAATTTTGTCTTTTTGTTTCTTGTTTTCACTAGTTAGGCTTAATGGAAAACAACAACAAAATTAGAGAGCTTTATAGTATTTATCTTGAGTTAGGGCATGAATTGTTTGAAGAGAAAATTAAAAAACCTATGGAGATTTATTTGCCTGCTAATAGAAATGCTATTACTATGAATTCTTTGGACACCATTGTTGCTAATGCTATGGAAAAGTCTAAGCTTGGGGAAGCTAGTTTTTATGAAAACGATCTTTTTAGTTCCCCAACTTTGGAAGATAGCTATTCTATTGCTTATGATGATACCAAACCTCCAATATATGATGATTACAATGATGAATATGATATTTTCAGTCCACCTACTATTGAGGAGAAAATTTATTGCGATTACAATATGCCTCCTATATTTGATGATTATGGTGATGAGAATAATAGTGATGGCTATGTTATTAAATTTGCTCCCACGACAATTAATAAGAATGACTATTCTTATGTGGAGAGTAGTAATTTTATGCATGTGGATCATGATAAGAATATTTTATGTGATAGTTATATTGTTAATTTTATTCATGATGGTATTGAAAGTTATTATGAGAGAGGGAAACATGGTTTTATGCATCTCAATAATATTAAGTTTCCCCTCTTTATGTTGAAAATTTTGAAGTTGCACTTGTTTTGCTTTCCTATGCTTGTTGCTTTGTGCTTTCATGACTTGTTTATTTACAAGATTCCTATGCATAGGAAGTGGGTTAGAATTAAATGTGTTTTGAATTTTCTTCTTGATGTTCTCTTTTACTTCAATTCATATTTCTTATGTGAGCATCTTCTCAAACTATTATGCCTAACTTAAAGGCATTAAAGAAAAGTACTTGTTGGGAGATAACCCAAGAGTTTTCTTCAGTCTTGAAAGTTATTACTTCTGTAATTACCTCTCCTTATCCTTTTTGTTTGATATTTGTGCCAAGAATGACCTCTAATGAGAGGGAAGTAAATTTGGGGAGTTGCTGTCCCGAAACAGATTTCTGTCCTCCACCATAAAAATTGTGAGGAGTCTCTGTAAGTCGGATTTATTTGAAAATTTGCGAATAAATACCCCAGTATGTTAGTTAACTTCCTTTAGTTAAACACTTTTTGATTTGTGCAACATAAGGTCTTCGAAAAAATCGGTTTCAACCTGTTGGCCTGTTTTGACAGATTTCTGCCATTATTTGCATTTGCTTCTTATTGATTCATTTTTGAGTTCTCTTTTGGGGAATTGAGATTATTGAAGGAGTTTATACAGTAGCATTTGTTTTTAGTGAATTTTTTTTTGTTCCAAAGCTTTGCCTAAGGTCTAATATCTTTTGAATACACTAATGTTGCTAATGAAGATTGTGTGAAGTTCTGTATGAAGGAAAAATTTTAAGTGTAGAGAAAGAATGATGTAATGAGATGAAGAATGGAGAAAAGCTCAAGCATGGGTATGCAACCCTGGTGTCACCCCAAGAAATATCCAAGAGATACAAGCGTCAAAGCTTGGGGATGCCCAAGGCATCCCCTTCTTCATCAATAAAAATCTCAGGTCTTTCTAGACACTTTGTTTTTATGTTTTCATGCATAGTTGTGTTGTTCTTGGAGCGTATTAGTTTTAGTTTTTGGATTTGGTTTGCTTAGTTTGCTTGACTAAGTTGGTTGGAGCTCAGCACACTTCTTTTGGAGAGAGACATACTCTGTTTCCATTGCCTAGAACACTCAAGTTTTCACTCTTATTGTTTTGTGAGTGTTCACTTTTGCTAGCACTGCGTTCAGCCTTAGTTTTCTTGTGCTTTTAGCTTAGAACTTTTTAGTTCTTATTTGTGGATTTGTGAGACAAGCTCACTGATCTTTGTTGATTATTATGTTTGCGAGTTGTTTCAAATAAGTTTATTGGTGTTGGAAAAGAATAGAAATTCCTTGCTTATAATGGTACAAAGTGAGCTTGATATGACTGTGGCTTAGGCTTTATCTTGTCATTCTAGATGTTGTTTTGACCTTATGCTTAGTGATTATTGTTGTAGCATGACTTGTTCCAAAAATTGGGATTGCTTAGTGTGCCTTGAAAGAATCATGCGTTGTTTTAGCATGCAAAAGCATAGTATTATGGTATTCTCCTTGGATGCTTTGTTTGGGTTGACTTGGCACATGCTCACACCATGTTATGACTCTAACAAGTCACTATTAGAATGTATGATCATTTAGTCCTTTACTTGTAGTACCACTCAATGCTTTGATTAGTACTGTTTTGTTTCTCTGCATGATTATGGCCATTATTGCTCTCTTAGTTGGTTGCTCCCAGTATTTTGCAAGCCTCCACTTATATGAGTAAGATCTACTCATGCTTCCAACTCCCAAGAAACCAAGTTATTCCAAAGTGTCCACTATAAATTCCTATGCATGGTGTGTTACACCATTCCAAGTATATTCTTTTTTCAGCTATCTTCCAATTAAAAAGTATTTTGTTATGTGAAAACTTAGTAATTAAATCCCTCACGAACTTGATGACACACTTTATATTCCTTGCCCCTAATAAACTTGAAAAATTGTGTCATCTATGTTGTATATGCTTGCACTTATACATTGGAATTAGCAGAACCATGTTTTCATGGGGAACGTTTTCAACATTGCACTTGTACTTTGTACTCAGTTGATATCCTGCTCTTTTGTCTATGGATGTCACCGGTGTGAAATAAAGAGGGAACTTGTAAGTCCATGGAGTTTGTATCTGTGTTGGAGAAACGCCTAGGCCGCTAGCCTAAGCCATGCCTAATCATGGTGGAAACATGCAGCATCACCATAATGAGCTATCTATGAAGCATCCTCAATAAAAATCTATGCACATAGTAAATAAAAAGATCGATGAGATGCTCATTGTCTGCTTGCCTTGTTATTTTGGTTATGGGATAGCTCATGTACCATGTGCAAGGGGTACCCCGTTGGCGGTTCTCTGTGATATGCAAATACTTATAATGACAAGAACTTACCTGTGACTGAAGTTGAGTAGCATGAGGTGTGGCCCTCGTATTCAAGGGACTTGAGATTGCCAACTTATACTTTGTCAAGCATATACTCCATAGTTAGTTCACTTTAACCTTAATCACTTCAATATGCTTATGATAGGGGCAATGAGGGATTAAAGCTAACAAGTACCATAATTTTTGGAAGATCTTTTTGAAACTTGAAATCCCTGCTTCCCTTTATGAAGGGCCTTTATTCCACTATTATTGAGTCTCCACCTTCTACCTTTAGTCACCATTAAGAGAACATAGTTGCCATTCTTAGTTCTATGTGCAGTGTCCCAAAACATATTGATTGATGCATATTGTGATAATACTTGTTCTTGTGCTACTTGTTTCTAGTCACCCTTGTGAACTTTGAAGGTGTCCCATGCATCTATTTGCTACTCTATGAGGGACAAGCCGATTGCCACTATGCTATGTTTTCTGTATGTGAAACAAACAAAAGTTTTTCAATGCATGTTATTCATGATCTTTCTTTGTAGCCTTTCATGTTGCATGCATAATTACTACGTCCTATTGTTAGAACTCCATCTTTCATGCACATGTTTAGAGTTCTTTGATCCCAGCTTTCAATGCTTGCAAATGGTTTGATCTCGGTTTTGATGGTGCATGTCACCTCAAAAATTATTCTTTTTATTACTTACCTACATGAGGACGAGCAGGAGTTAAGCTTGGGGATGCTTGATACGTCGGAAACGTATCTATAATTTTTGATGCTCCATGCTTGTTTAGTATCCACTTTGCTATGTTTTGTCTACACTTTGAGGTATTTTTATACACTTTTCTGGAACTAACCTATTGACAAGATGCCACAGTGCCAGTAGCATGTTTTCTGCTATTTTTGGTTTCAGAAAGATAAAAAATGAATATTCTCGGAATTGGACGGGACAAAAGCCAAAGTTCATATTTTCCGGAAGCGATACAGAAAATCGAAGACGAGACGGAGGAGGAAACCGGGGTGGCCACACCCTAGGTGCGCGCGGGTCCCACCCTGGCCGCACCCACAGGGGGTGTGGGCCCCCTGGACCTCCGCCGACCTTGCCTCCTGTGCCTATAAGTAGCCTCCGACCCAAAAACCCTAAGGCATCTAGAAGAAATCAACGAAAACCTCCATAGCGCCGCCGCCACCGAAGGGGAGATTCTGGGGACAGAAAGTCTCTGTTCCGGCACCCTGCCGGGACGGGGAAGTGCCCCCAGAGCCATCTCCATTGATCTCCACCACCATCTCCATCACCATTGCTGGTTCCCATGATGAGGAGGGAGTAGTTCTTCCTCGAGGCTAAGGGCTCTACCGGTAGCTATGTGTTCATATCTCTCTATGCATGACCTTGTTGTGGTCATGAGCTTTGTAATCAAGTAGATCGTCCTTGCTACTCAAGTGCTTCATTAGATCTCTGATCTACCCATGTGTGTGAAAGTGACAACGTGCACGCCATGGTGGCACTTAGGCTTGACTCTACATAAATACTCTTTGTGCTTTAATAGATCTATGCTTTTCCCCCACGTGTGTGAAAGTGACAGCGGGCATACCGTGTGTGGCACTTTGGCTAGATTGAATATTTGTTATGAGTTATATTTGGAGTTGGATTTCTCTATGAAATTGTGGTGTTTGTTGGAACCATCTAGCGCTCAAGGTGACAGTGTGAGGTTATCTAGATTGGGGAAGGCGGACTTTGAGGTGTGTTGTTATAGCCCTACCATGGATTAGAGTGTCCAACTGGAGAGTAGTTAAGAGTAGTATCATAAAGAGAGGATATTTATATGAGAGAGTGTTCACTAGTAAAAATATGATCCCTAGGCCTTGTTTCTAAGCATTGAAACACCGTTTGCTACAAGATCTGTTGCATGTTTGCTTGCTTCCTTCTTGTTGCCTTTAGTCTTTACCTCATCGTCAAGCTATTTTTTGGCACCGTTACCACTTGTATTTCACTATCTCTTTGCCGAACTAGTGCACCTATATTGGGTGTGTTGGGGACACAAGAGACTTCTTGTATCTTGATTGCAGGGTTGCTTGAGAGGGAATACCTTTGACCACTTCCTCGCTGAGTTCGATAAACCTTGGGTAATCCACTTAAGGGAAACTTGATGTTATTCTACAAACCTCTGCACTTGGAGGCCCAACAACTGTCTACAAGAATATAAGTGTGTAGACATCACATACTAAGGGCAGGTAGGTACCATAAAAATGGGTGGTACCTAATGGTACTAAGGGGTAATGGTTTGGAGGAGCCAAACATTCCCCACATAACATAATATAGTAAAACAATGCAATTTGCATAAACTGGTAGAGAAAACATGCATAGGTAAAAAAATAGGACAAGGTGTATGAGAAAGAAGGTGGCTTGCCTTCGTTGGAAACTTGTCCCTGATCTCCTTCTTCAAGATACTCCCAATCACCTTCTCCGCACCCTTCCTCGTTCGTAATATCGCCGCGAAAGAAAATAAACAAACACGCAACATACCACATATCAACCACGAAGCAAACATAGCAACAGTACAGATCAGATACTCAACTGGGCAAACCAAAATACACACTTGTAGCTACTGAAACTAGCAAGCCAATGCCACTAGAACCAACTAAAAGGACACTCTCAACAAATGTGGTGAATTTAAAGGTGAACCCTAGTCTAACAAGCAAACAAGTGGCTCAACCAGTTTCTGTGGGTAAACAATGACCAAAAATAATATTTCTGTGTAGGTAACTTAATTACCAAACCAACCCAGTTGGACTCATATTTTTAGCTAATATGGTTGATTTATAGCAATTTAAATACTGCAGACCAGGCTGCAAACACACAAATAATTCCTAGTACCAAAGTTATACTGCTAAAAATATGACCTACTGGGAGTGAGTAAGTATAGATGGTGCTCATCTCCTGGAGTTTGAATTACTCCAAAAGGGGCTTTACAGAAGATTCTAGAATTTCTGCAAGAAGCTTCTATCCCAAACTTACAAAAATTTATCACAGGTGCTAGACAGCTTCTAAAGGTGTGATTCCAATTTTGCTGGATAGGTAGGTTAAAAAGGAAGGCCTAGGAGGTGGTTTCATAATTTTCTGACTTCTAGAAAATTTACTAAGAATAAAACAGTGTAAACTGCATCATCTTACCCCAAAAATTCTCAGAAAAGCTACATGCACTCTTTTAACAATACACCAGTGCAAAAGGTGAGGATTTACATAGGCTAACTCTCGAAATTAGAATCGGGCAAAAAGGAGGTTTTGGTGATTTATGGTGGATTTAAAACTGCAGCACAACTTTCTGGGATTTAAATTAATAAGAAAAGAAAAAGGGCAGGGAGTCTCTGCGGCCTGGGTCACGGTCCACGCAAGTGCTGGGCCGGCTCATTGGCTCAGTAGCACGCGTGGGAGCTAGGGATTCATATCCCCGGCGGGGCCCGTGCGTCGACGACAGCGCGCCGACGAAGGGGTAAGAAGCACCGTGGGTCGTCAGATCTGAAGAGATCCAACGGCCCCGGGCTCGTCTTCCTCAAGCGGGAGGTGGCGCTGACGATGTAACCATAGAAGCTACATGGAAGGTTGGGGAGGCTCACCCAATGGAGGATAAGGGTCGGGGATGGCGTGGCTCTAAGCGGTCGACGATGCGGATCCGAATGAGGGGCGGCAACAACGGATTGCGCTCCTGAGGTGATGTGGAACTTGTTCGCAGCGGCTGCGTTCCCGGCTCCTCCGCGGTGACGCGCCAACTGTTTCTGAGAAGGGGAAATGCAGGGTCAGCGGAGCTGCTCTATGCATGCATGCATGCGTGAGGGACTGGGAGAGAGAGAGAGGGAGCCCGGCGACGACAAGCTTCACCGTTTCTCTGTCGGCACCACGGTGGTGCGGTGGACGGCGTGGGATGTAGGAGCCGAGCAAGCTCGACTCCTCTCTCGGGTGGAGTGGGGGTGAGTTGGGGTGGAATGAGGTGGGTGGCGAGCGCTGGGGTGGCTAGGGGGTTTTTATGCCGCGGAGGAAAGGCCTATGGTGCACCGGGTGCAGGGAGTGGCCGTGGCGAGGGCGGAGGGCAGGGATAGGCCAGGAGAGCGGTGGGGAGCGTCTATGCGAGGGGGTGAGAGGGTTATGGTGCGCGCGGGCAGGCTCGCGGCCTCGGGACGGTGCGGACTGGCCCTATGGCGCCCCTGCTCACCATGTGCTCGACGTTGTGTCTTGTCTTGGTCGAGCTAGGGGCAGGCTAGGTGTTGCGCGGGTATAGGCTTGGGGTAGTGGAGATGGGAGAGGACCGTGTCCTCCACGCGTGGGCTAGGTAGATTTGCATCAGGGATCGGGGTGACGCGGGCGCATGCGACGTGGCCAGGGCGACATGGCCGTCACGGGTTGGGGGTAGGGGAGGCTACGGGTGAGCGAGGGATGGACGTGGGCGGTGCCTGGGGAAGGTGGGCGCGCGGCGCAGGCCCGAGCTTGATAGAAAGGTGGCCATCATGGTCGGGAGAGGGGCCATGGAAGATTTGGGCGATCTACCGCCCTACCTCTCTCTCTCTCTTTCGTCTACGGGTGGCAAGGGGCGTTCAGGGTGGTGGAGGGGGTACCCCTGAACGTTCGAGTCGTTCCAGGACACAAGCATGCGTTGCAGCAGGGGTGAAGAGAGTGGGAAGGTTGTGGGATGATCTAGGGCAACAAGGGCTCGGGGGTGGCTTTGCTTGCTGCTCCCTTTGAGCACAAGCCTCGAACGGCAGAGAGAGGGGTATGAGGGTGTAGAGGGATGTGAGGTGAGCGAGTCCATGCCTCGGTTGCTTCCAGGATCATCACCAATATCTAGCAAGGATCCTCCACAGTTAGTAGAAAAATAAGGTGACCATTCCCCATATTTCCACTAGTGTTTATAACACCAACATGCAATGGGCTTGGGGTTTAACTAGAATGGATACGTGGTTTGAGAGTGCTCATGGCAAGGCGTCAAGGCATGGGGTTGCATGGCCGAGAGGGTTTGGAACTTGATCACACCAAAGCTCCAAAGTTGCAACATGGCAAGGAGATAAGGACTTGGTCAAAAATTGAAATTCCTTTCTAAATTCCAAACCAATAAACCAAGATGGTGCTAGGGGTTACCAAACATGATTATATGTCTTAATCATGTGCACAAGCCACTAGGGCACACTAGCATGGCAAGTACACAAGTAACAAGGCAAAGCTAAGGATCAAGCAAACTAAGCAAGTAAATTGACAATAGTTAGATCAAACTTATAAAGTTTTATTTCCCCCCTAAATTTTAGGTTCCTACTAGAACAAACAGGATTAAAAAGTTGGGATGTTACACATTCCCCGTTCTGGCCGTAACAAGGGTGACTCTTCGAAAACACCAATTCAGCAATTCATAGCGAGCCTAGCTCGGGATGCTTTAATCATCATGCGGGACACGCTATGGAGTGCGGACATGCATCCAATAGGCCCACTTCATCACCACGGGGCATGTATAACCCTCGGGCAGACTACCAAACTCTCCCTTAGTTTTTGACCATGGCAGGTCATCTCACTTTGACCCCTATCAAATAATGCAATAGAGGTTATAGAGAACTCAAAAACAGTTTTAACACAGATTAAAAGTTTTCATACTAGACGATATATAATAGGCATCTAACGACTGTGGAGCGGCAAGATAAAGTTACAGTTGGCGTTTGGGATGTGTTTGGTTAGAGATTTGTTTTAGAGCACCTGGTTTGGTGCTATAAATTTGTATCACTCAGGGGCAAAATATAGGATATTCTCTATCTCTACTACTTCTCTATCTCTATCTCTATCTCTACTATCTAAAAAGAGAATCGGTGTTCCGTTTTCTGCCAATACAACTACGTCGCCCCTAGTAAAAAAAAAAAAAAAAAAAACTACGTCGCCCCTTCGTCGCACATCCTCGCTACTGTACCGCCCGCAAGAAAAAAACCGACCCGCTTTGTCCGCCCCCTGGGTCTCCTCTCCTCCCAATCTGAACTCCCTCCCGATCTCCTGCCTCCGTTATCTACACCGGCCACCTGCGGTGCCCTCCCTCGACACGAGCGGCGCCTCCGCACGTCCCCATCTCGGCGTAGATGGAGCAGCTCAAGAACGTGAGCTGTCGAGCGCCTCCCCGACCTCCTGTGGGCTGCCACATCTCCCCAACCTACTCGCGCTTATGTGCCTTATCCCTTGAATCACCCACGGGAGGGTCGGCGGCCGCCTCCTCCACCGCCACTGCATGGTTTGCACATCGCCCAGGCCGCGCCCCCGCACTGCCGCCGATTCGCTCCTCTGTGCCAGGCACCAGTTGCTGTCTGGTTCTCCCCATGAGCTCCTCCCTCGCCGATGGCTCGCCTTCCCGGAGCACCTCCCTCCAGCTTCTGGCTCGCTTCCCTGGCGCGCCCCGGCCGTGAACTCGCCGCAGTAGCACTACGTGGACTCCGGCCGGCGCGTGAGCGTACTTCCGCTGGCCAACGCCGACGAGCGCGGCCTCCACCGCGCATCCCCGCCTCCACATCTTCTCCATCGACGGCGAGCATGAATCACCACCTCAATGTCTGGTTTGTGGGATTCAGGATTAGAACGACTGTACTTGGGGCACGGCAGGATTCATGTCCAGTTCTTGTGGTAAGAATCGAACTCCTGTACCGCTTCCCTTTTATACTTTTGATGCAACGTATATGTACTTCTATTCTTCTATGAAATACAACAAGGAAATATGTGCTACTTTACTAAATTGTACTGTCTCTTTGTTTAGTTTGTTCTAAAATAGCATCATTTCTTTTCTTACAGTAGTTCTAACTTTTCAGAGTTTGTTGTAAGAAACAAATACAACCAATGTGAGTGGCCAATTACTACACATATTTCCCCTCTGGTTTATAATTTCTGTATGTTTGTATATGGCAGAATCAGCGCTTGATCTGTTGGTGCTTGTAATTTCTAAACCACCAAAATCAGCCCTGCACTTATGTCAAAATGATGTTGTGTTATAGACTAGGTACACACAAATATGAAAGGACAAACATGTAAATACAAGACATGTTTTGTCATGGCAATTATTGTTGACCTTACTGCTCAGTAATTTCAGCCCTCTCTTTTTTGACAAATTTAGTTTGAAAGTTTGGATATGATGTTAATAACATCATAATCATGGGCCAGATTTCAGACTCATTCGTATGGTGTGGTGCTATGGTGTGGTGCTGTTCCGTTTTCCCTGGCCGTCTATTCACTATTCCCTTCTATGGAAAGAGCAAGGAAGCAAGCACCCAACATAACCAGCTTCCACCCGAAAGCCCCGATCCAAAGATATGCGATCAGATGAGAACAGTGGCCTTGTTACATGTTTCCACCGGTTAATCCTGGTCAGAAATTAACCAGGACAACCAGCCGTGGGTGCCAGTCACCATAGAGAGACCCAATAACAACAGTTTAGTGTACAATTGTTGCTCTGTTTGCAGGTGCCGTCAAGTGTCCTGTAGCCACAGGTGTGCCCATCTCTTGCCTCACGACCCCGCGATCGGTCTCCCTAACACACCTTGTAGTAACTCATGCTGTGATGGAAATTGTAGTTGCTTCATATACATGTGAATCTTTGGAAATCTGAAAACTGTTTTTTTTTTGCGGATCTGTGAGGTAGCATGTGAACTGCAGACTTTAGAATGTTTATCATGTCTCTCATGTTTGCAGATCCCGTGAACGGTGACTTTGGTACGAGGGACGAATTAGAGAGGAGAGAGGAGTTGTTCCATGCTAGAGGGGAGAAGACTAGGGATAGGAGTTTGGCGAGTTTGCCACGAGGGATGACCAGCAGATGAGCTCCGCGACAAGGGGCAGAAGTTTTGTGAAAATACCAAGACAGGTGTTCCAGGTGACAGGGATAGGAGTAGGAAAATCGGCTAGGGACAAAGTTTTTACTAATATCAGGATTTTTTCACTTCAAACAAATAATGTAATAAACAATAGAACATGTACTATTTCTCTCCATGCAATATCACTGTTGATATAAATATTCTTTGCAGGTTGGCAAGAATCAAATGGATAAACATAACAATTCACTAGATGGGATATTCTGCAAATACTTGACTCTTTAGTCATCGAGGCTCCAGTACTAGCAATTTTTGCTTTCAAATGTATGTAATTTTGACTCCAATTCATCTACACTTATCACCAACCACTGATTTTCCGTCGACAGCAGTTTTTTAAGCTTCATACAATACCAACACCTGCCAGCCTTTGCTATTAAATAGTAATATGAGAGTATATAAGTAGAACTGTGCACATGCTAGAGATGAAATCAAATGATTGAAGGTCCAAGTATGCTATATTCAAAAACCAACGAATATGTTAGATTTTTTTATAGAATTTATAAAGTATAAATGATTACTTCATATATTGAAGTACACTTGGTGTAGGTCCCTTTTGAAAACAATAACAAGAGCCACTCGCGTAGAGTGCCACTTACGTATATAAGTAACTCCCTTGTTATGATATTGAGAAAAATGAAATGCTCAGCTGTTCATAGCACCGACTCAGGTTTAACAAGATATATAAATTCCAGCTTCTCTATATTGTTTTCCTTTTTCCGAAACATAATATGCAGCTTTGTACTTTCACTATGATTTTATTCATGCTTCTTTGTCTAATTCCTGGTGTCAAGCAGAAAATTTAGATAAGACACATTTTTTATTTGTGCACATTTATGGTAGCTGCACAACTCTACCTAATGTTTTCAAACCTTCCAAAAACATGGACCGGGCAAGACATGACTTGAATATTCTCCTTCCAGCTATAAACTATGACTCGAAACTTGCTCTTCCAGGTGGCAGACATTTTCTCAAGTTCCAGTTATTATTATCTAATATATGTAGTTAATCATGGGTATCCAGTACATATGATTTTGGAACTTATTATTTTCCAGTTATGTCATTAATCACCCAGCGTTGTGATCTGAATGTGTTCTTTGCACTGTGATGGTTGCTGCTTAGAAGAATACTTGATAGATTTTCAGTTAATTAGTTATCCAGCATTACACATGTTTGATAGATTTTCCATGAATACATCCCTCTTTTGATCTAACAATATAATAACTATATGAAATTTAACATGTTCTGTAATATGTAGCATTCTGTAACAGTAGTAGTAACAGTATCAGTTTTTAAAGAAAGTCCATGATGAGAAGTAATATGCGTGTGCTTCTGATTACATTATACCATTTGATTCTATCTTCGTTCTGTTCTATACAGTACTATGTGTAGATGCAATTTTCAGTGAAATTAATTTTCTTAGTGCTTCAGATGTGTTGCATTGGACATCAGCACTAGCAACTTATTGCCTAGGGAGCATGACCATGATTTGGAATGTGCACATGATAGTACTAAAGCGGTTGGGCATTTGGGCAAGGAAGAACAAATGTGGATATCATGAGCCGGTGATAGTACTGAGGAGGTGAATTGCCGGGATGGTGCGCATGCACGACTCTATCATAGCTAGCACATATCCTGGATGGTCATTCTGGTAGCAGAACTCGAGATTATCAGTGGTTGTTGCCACACTGTATCTATGGAGGAATTAGCAGTCGATTCTACATTCATCAAAGGACCATTTTGGGGGAACCAATCCATTTATAGATGGTCATGTATGGAGATTATATACTTCTATGCAAAGTGGAAGACATGTTGTATTGAAGCCTGATGTACTTGAATCAAATATTTGTCCACAAAATTGGTGGTACTATTTTGTCAGCAATGTCATTTTATGAATGGTTAGAAACTCTGAATCTTGTGTGCAGTTTAAACCACTCTTGAGTCCTTGATCCAGCTGGCAGCGTTAATTTTGTTCCATGCCACACCTTCTAGCTATTTGTTTTGAGAAGGCACTACACCACTCGTTGTTGAAATATTGTGAGTTTTTAGTATCTGGCTTCCTTCTATAAAAACAAAAACTGACTATTTCTTATGACTCAAAAGAAAAGAACATGCAGCTGTACAATATTAAGTATGAAGTTTTTATGTATGCATGGAAGAGGTTGAGCCATTTTGCATAAGTGGACACGGTTAGTGCAGAAGGACATGCAGATTGACTTCACCTAGGATTTTCTAGCTTCACACTCTCAAGATCTTTATCCGAATGTTGTTGCTCAGATAATTGTAGCAGCCTAACCGTGACATAGATTATTACCCAATGCCTTATTGAGAATAACATGTTGTGAAATACTTTCATGCCATTTCTTATCAAAACTTGACAATGATGCTTGATGTGTAAGAAAATTCTAAAATTACATGTTTGATAGATGGACAGAACTAACGCGCGGCGCCGCACCAAACTTATGCCTGTGTGGCGACTGATGTCAGTTCTTGCATGTTAAAGCGCCTGTCTTACCATCAAACTGCAAAAGTTTTTAAGACGGGCCCACACATGCATCTAGCCAAAAAACAGAAAGACTACCCAGGAGTAGCTCGTCAAAATAAAAAAACTTAGTCACATGGTTTCACACTGCTTCGCTGCACTACCATACATGTTTTCCTATGCTGCAAATCACATACCTGATTAGTTAGAGCCAAGATATCGCAATACTAATCATGAGATTAATTAGCTCTAGTTGCTAGATTAGATTGTCCTAATTGCTGAGGTTAATTAGACACAATTGCCAGATTTATTAGTTCTTATTTCTCTGGTCTCTTTGTTATCAATTGCCACGTAATTAGTTCTGAGTTGCCAGATTAATTATTTTTAATTGCTAGATTAAACCTATATTTGCAAATACCAAATCCACATTAACCGCCAGATTATTCCTAGCGAGCTGATTCTAGCGCCTAGCTGCCATGTTAATTAGCAATAAATACCAGATTATTTGAGAGTAGCTATCAGGATTTTTTGGAACAAAATGCAATTCTCAAATATATAGTCATCTGATTCTAGCATCTAGCTGCCCGATTTCCACAACCCACCTGCCTGATTCCCAATGCATGGTTGCCAAATTTATACTGCCTACTTACCTCTAACAAAATGTGATTATTGATTCCATTACGAAAATACCGAAAACTTCCATAAATCCACAATATGAAGACACATGCAACAATGGAACCCACAGTAGGATAGTTCAATGCAAAAATCCAAGAGTATCTCCACCAAAATCACCAAAGAGAGGATAGAAAAAGAAAAAACTCGGGCCAAAATTTGCTTGGACTACAGCCTCCCCTAGACGTGTGCTAGGCGGCAGTACCTTCCCCAACGCGTGCTTGGTGGCGGCAGCCTCCCCCGACACGTGCTCGTTGGCGTGGCGGCGGCGGAAGCCACGTCCTCACGCTCATCGCCTGATGCCTTCACCAACACGTGCTCGACGGCGCGGCGGCGGAGGAAGCCACGTCCTCACGCTCATTGCCTGATGCCTTCACCAACACGTGCTCGACGGCGCGGCCTCCCCTCGACTCGTGCTCGTCGCCGGTGGCATCCCGCGCTGGATAGAAGCCTCCTCTCGGCGCTCGTCGGCAGCAGCCTGGCGGAGCTCTTCCGGCGTCACACCTTCTCCTCCCGCTCGTCGGCGACAACCTCACTGCTTCGGGCCGCCTCCTTCATGCTAGCCTTTCATGGGAATTTGAGAGAGAAAGATAGATAATGAGTGGACATGAGCAGTCTTCGGGGATAAGAGATAAGAACAAGACAGGATGTCTTTTTGTGAATCACGACGTACCGCCGTACGGAAAGAGACGTGTGCGGCGCCTTTCAATAGATTTTTCCTTGATAGATTAGTGAAAATTGTGCATGGCCACGTTTCCTAGCCCTATATAAAGAGAAAGTGAGTGTTTCGTTTTCTGCCAAGGAGCCACTCTGTCGTTCTTTTGTCCGCCTCCACTCCTGCAATTCCCCGCGTAACCAACTCCAAAAATATCACGCGAGGAAATAACTCCCTTGATCCCGTCAACCTCCTCAATCCTCCGCCAAGTGATGGTAACGTCTCCCTATCTCCCCCGATAGTCGAGCAAGAGAGGGAAGAAACATAACCACTCCATCCCCGCCCATCTGCCCCACCCGCTCGAGCCCTGCCCACCGCCCTGGTGGAGTCGACGACGGTAGTCGAGCGTGGCCGGCAGCGTGTGCTCGCTTGGGCTGGTTGCGCGCTTAGGGAAAGAAGTGGAGGACGAGGGGGCTTGTGGATTGACACCTGCGACTTCTCCGGGTTTCTCGCATCATTGGAGACCTTCTCAGATCCCTCGCACCAGCACCCTGCCTCCTATCTTCCCCGCCCTCCAGGGCCATCGGTCTTCCTTGCTTCGTCCATGGTTCAATCCTGAGAATCAACCCGAGGACCAATCCTCAGAATCAACCCGAGGTCCAATCCTGACCTCGCTTGTTTACCTCTCTGATTCTCCCCCAAGAACCAGCACCACCGCTCCCTAGGGTTCGGCCCCTTCGGTGTTGCCTTCCATGCAGCGTCCCGACTGGTACACCATCGAGCTCGACCGCGCCGAATCCCACCTATACTCTGTTACTCACCCGCTCCTGGACAGGACCTTGCCCGCCGCCACTCTATCTGCTCTGCCTCCGTCCGAGCTCGGCCAGGACAGGAGCTCGCCCGATCCAGCTGCGTGCCCACGACCTTAGCCAGGTACAAGCACAAACGTCCTCCTACGCGTGTTATTCTAACTGTTGAACATATGTGGATGAGGTGCTTGATGAGATTCGGTATGAGACATATGTCCATGGAGAACACCTTCCTCGCTGTCGGCAACCTCCGTGATGCCTAGCTCCAGCCCTGTCGCACGCGTTGTCAGCCCGCCGTCCATCCAACAGCCTCGCGGCCGGCGGGTTCTCAATTCGACACTAACACACGCATGGAACCCCTTCGTGTCGGTTCCGCCATCGCAAGATTCTCATAGTGACAATGAGTACTACGCGACAGACATGCACAAAGCCACTTCACTCCGTAAAGCTGATGCCCGGATCATTATAGTAAGCAAGCATGCTATTTTTATCTTTTCTATTTCATCTGGCATTTGGATTTGATAAGACTACCTGCAGCCCTTGCGTTCTGTAGCTGAAAGAGAAAACTAGGAAATTTTCTGCATATATAATCTATTGCAAACACTGAATTAGTAGACTGTTTTTACACAATTTATAACTTCAGACTTACTTTTATTAATAGCGAAGTGCCCATTTTTTGTTTTAAAGTTCTGTCTAATCTTTTACTACCTAAGAAGAATATGGGGTTTCATCGTCGACCAATATGTCAAAGGCTTCGTCCATTGTTCGACTCCCAGCCTGTTGCTTCGTTCGTACCACGGACCGCTCCACGCGAAGGAAACACATCTTCAAACTGTCCCCTTAGAGCAAACACAGCGTATACAAAAATCGGGTGTCTAAGGAAATCTTTCTCCGCCTAGTATGAGACTAAACGGTAGAGACGTTGAGTCTAGTAAAAATATTCCTGGTCTTGAGCCTAGTACTAGACTCAAGTTTTAAGGAAGTGAATTGCTAGCCGGATCCACTCTCACGCAATCATTTTCTCCTTTCACATGTCAAATCGATGCTAAAAAAAATTCTCTCTTGACACCATCTCAAAAGATCAGCTTTTTTTGATAAAATTTCTTAGACCTAGGCCTAAACGGTGTACACACTCTCAGTCAACCCATCCACGCCCACATAGCACCCTGCTGCATCCCTCCTTGCATAGCTCCGGCCTGGATCAGCCCCACCCGTGCGTACCAGTTCCGTTGAGGCCACCCGCATCCTTGCTCGCTCCCTCGTCGTTCTTCCTCTTACCCATTTTCAAAATCAGCGGAATCAGGTTTCAAATCGGCCAAATCGTGCATGTGAGGGAGGATGCTGCTGTCGGCCGGCCTTCTCCTCACCGCGACCTCGGGCTCCACCCCAAGGTGAATAGGCTCTCGCCGAATGCCTGCTTTCCCGCGTCTCTGCTCATGCCACCAGGTACGACCTCTCAAGCATGGTGGTCAAGCCTTGCACATCCCCCTTGTCATCCCCTTCTAGGACGGCACTGATAGCTCCAGTAAGTGTAACCAAATTTTCAAATTTTATACACACGTCATTCTAACATCACTAGGTTTCCGAAGTAGCTGACTATTGTTAGTAAGATATATTCATTTGTTTTTTCAAGAATTGAGGGTATTACTTTGCTCAATAAATTTGGCAGCTCCTTTTAAGTTTATTCTAACATCTGAACGATAAAATTGTCTATTTGTAGTGACACAGAGAAAGAAACTATTACTAATGTTTCGACACAACTTCATGCTCTTACTCGTAGTCGGCATGGCATGAGTTACTCTGATTTTGCACTTTCGGTATTTCTCCAATTCTTAAATCAATAGTCATTTCTAGGACGATAAACTCCATTTAAGATTTTGAAATGCTTCACTACTGGAAAAACAATCTTTGGTTCAATGTGAACAAGGCCAGCAGTCCCGGCCTAGCACAGCCTGCGACTAGTGGGAGCACTAGTCCCGGGCCATGAGGTCTCTAACAGCTAGAAACGGCCGTAGTCACTAGTTCCGGGCAGGACCAGGTCATTAGTCCCGGTCCGTAATACGGCCCGGGAATAATAACCTAGAGCAGGCCAGCTGGTTCTTTCGTGAACTATTAGTCCCGGGTCGTATCACGGCCCGGGACTAGTTGTCCACCACTATATATTCTGCCTGCTGCTCTAAAGCATATGGTGGCCATTTCTCTCAAAGAAGCAAGAGAGTTCATGCCATTTTTTTTCTCAAGATTTAGTTTGCAACACCTAAATCCAAAGCTTTAAAAGGTTAGAACTTCATTCTTTCATCTCTTATTGCTACTTTAGCTCTATAATGCTCTAGAAGTATAGAGATATGGATCAATGAATGCATGCTCTAGAAGTAGCTAGAAGAATTTTGATATATATGTGTAACAAATTTTGATTAGGCACATAGTTACCGAAAATTGAAATGTGTAATTTTAGAGTTTCAGAGCTTAGAATGGAATGAGGTTTTTACTGATAGAACAATAATAAAAAACTCCACATTTATCATGTTGATTGTTTTCTCCAATTCAAAAATTGGTGCATGTAAATTTTTCAAAATTCAAAATTAATGCTCTAGAAGCTCTCAATATAACTTGTAATAATTTTATCATGTTGTGTAATGGTTTTTGATATACTTTTACTATAATGCAGATGGTCCGGGAATGGATGTACGGTACTGATTATATGTATGCTTGCAAGGGATCGATTAATTATATAAATGCATCGACGTGTAGTGTGTATGTAGTAGCGTATAATATGTATACTGAAATATATGTTTGAATTATAGTGAAACACAAAAACGAAAAATTGAACGAAATGGCAAAAAAAAGGAAATACACAATCTCTGCCGCTGCAGAGAAATGTATGTTTCTCTGCCGCGGCAGGAAACCTTTTAGTCCCGGGTGGTGTTACGGCCCGGGACTAGAGGGTTTCCGTCCCCCGCGGAGCTGAAACAGCCACGTGGCGGTTATCAGTCGCGGGCCATAGCGAGCCGGGACTAGAGGGGGGCCTCTAGTCCCGTTTTCGCAGTCCCGGGCCCAAAACCGGGACTAGAGCTAGTTGCGGCCCGGGACTGGAGACCCTTTTTCTACCAGTGCTTTATTAATGATAACTTGATGTGAAATCGTTTTAACTTGATTGCTAGATTGTATATCCTTTCCCCGTCGTCTGCATTTTGTGAGGGGAAGAGTGACAAGGATGATGAATAGGAAGGAGAAGAGGTTATGATAGTGAATTGTATATCTTTTTCAAGTGGTAGCTGTCGATGCATGAATATATATGTGCCATGGATTTGCAAATGGATGATAAAATGTCATGGGCTCAATATATGTACCTGAAAATGCAATGATGTCGTGTGCTTAAATACTTCTGTTTGTGGCGGTACTTCCTCAATAGATTAATTATGATTTATATATCCTCATTTCATATAATTTTGTCTAACATGTGTTTTGCTATGCCCTTAGACATGCCTTATTATGGCAATTGGAATATCTGCAATAATTTTGTATGACCTCTGCACCTGATCTAGACATACTACTGCATTAATGCCGCGGTTTCATTCTTGGCAAACCCATTAGTACATTGTCCAAATATATAGAGAGTTGATGCCAAAATTTAATATCTATACCTAATAATAAAGAACACAACGATTTTGTCAAAGGTCCATCCAAAAAAGACAATTTTACCCCTGGCAGCAGGATGAAATTACAAGTTGTGCCACCGCTTAGTCAACCGTCATGTTCGCTTTTGCTTCCACAGCTTCTCCCGCGTCGCCCGCTTCTGTCTCCCCTAACCCGCCTAGAGCTCGGGCGCGCGCGTCTCCCCTGCCCAGCCCCGCCTCCTCCCGCATCCCCTTCTCTGGCCGCCCAGCGTGCCCCGCTGTGGGCGCCCCCGCAGCCCCCCGCCCGCTGGCCCAAGCTCTGCTAGGAGCCGCCGCCTCCCTCGCCTCCTCTCAGATGCGCGACCACCGCAGGCCCTGCTCCCTACAGCGCGGCCCATGGACATGTCCGCCTCCTTCCTGGACTGAGTTGCGCCGCCCCACCTCGAGTTCGTCCCCATGCTGCCTCCCTGCGCTCACGGTGGTGCCCCGCTCTGCCTCCTTGACCCGCCATAGCCGCCGCCGATCGCGCATGCTTGATCTCTCCGGCGTCTTCGCGAGCTCCTCCAGCGCCGCTGCTTGCCTCTGTCTTCTCGAGTTCACCGCGTGGGCCCTGCTTGATACATCGGAAACGTATCTATAATTTTTGATGTTCCATGCTTGTGTAGTATCTACTTTGATTTGCTTTGTTTACACTTTGTGGTGTTTTTATATGTTTTCTCGTACTAACCTATTAACAAGATGCCACAGTGCCAGTTGCCTGTTTTCTTTTGTTTTTTGTTCCAGAAAGGCGGAAAATCAATATTCTCGGAATTGCACGGGACAAAAGCCAAAGTCAATATTTTACCGTGGGGAACACGGAGCCAGAGTACGAGACTGAGGGGAGGCACCAGGGGGGCACACCCCTGGTGGCGCGGGCTAGGGCTGGCCGTGCCGGGGTGTGTGACCATCCTGGCCGCCCCTGCCTAGCCTCTTCGCCTATAAAGACCCCCCGATGCAGAGACCCTAAGTACCCGATCAATATTCCACGAAACCGTCTGTAGCCGCCACCACCATCGTCCCTAGATCGAGGGGATCTGAAGCTCTTCCCGGCACCCTAACGAAGGGGAGATCATCATGGAGGTCTTCTTCTTCATCATGCCAGCCTACGGTATGAAGTGTGAGTAGTTCCACCTTGGACTACGGGTCCACGAAACCGTCTATATCCGCCGCCACCATTGTCCCTAGATCGGGGGGATCTGAAGCTCTTTCCGGCACCCTGCCGAAGGGGAGATCATCCCGGAGGCCTTCTTCTTCATCATGCTAGCCTCCGGTATGAAATGTGAGTAGTTCCACCTTGGACTACGGGTCCATGTAGTAGCTAGAGGTTGTATCTCCTCCTTTGTGTTACCATGTTTAGATCTTGTGAGCTCCGTTCATGATCAAGATCATCTATTTGTAACCATGCATGTTGTGTTTGCGGGGATCCGATGGATATTGAGATTACTATGTTAGATTGATTAATGGTTTTGTATTATTGATTCTATCATGTCTGTGCTGCATATGATCTTGTATGCTCTCCATTTCTAGTAGCTATATTGGCCAAGTAGATGCTACTGACTCCAAGAGGGGGTATTTATGCTAGATAGTGAGTTCATGCCTCTATTTAATCTAAGGGAAGTGACAGAAATATCTAGAGTTGTAGATGTGTTGTTGCCACTAGGGAAAAAACAATGGTCTCTTGTTTATGGAACAAGTGGATTGTTTACCTTACACACTTTGCTTAAAGCAGTTATCTGTTGCTTGCAACTTAATGCTGGAGGGGATGTATCTTGTTGTATTGCCCAATCCTGAAGGTGGATTTCTAGTTATAGATGCAGTTGGATGGCGGTCTATGTATCTTGTTATATTGCCCAATCGAATCTCATAGGATCATGAATATCTAGTATTGCATTGTTATGCCTTGCTCAGTCCTGTCAATAGCTGTAACATCCCAAAAATATTAATCAACGTTATCAAGTTCCAATCACCCAAATTTGGAGTTAACAAAAACTTTTGCTAATTTAAATCAATATGAATGCATGGGTATATGTGATGAATGCATGAATGCTTGCAATGACTTGTTTGATTGTTATGAATGGCAAGGATTGGTTTAAATATGAAAACAACATCATATAAATCACTTCCAAGAAGAATCAATTGAAGAGAAAATCAAAAATAAACAATATAAGCAAATGGTCATTTTTGCCAAACTTGTTCACAAGACCACTTTGAGTGTTTCTAGTCTAAGATTTCTAACGGAAACAAATCCAATTCTTTTCACCCCTTGCTAGAACAAGTACAAGTGAACCCAAGCCCACTTTGCAAACCAACAGAAACAGATTTCAAATCTATTTAAATGACAATTCAAAATTGAATCAAGTATAGGTACTAAGACCACCATTTCTCAATAACCACTCAAACCAGTTCACCTTGACAAACCCAAGCAACCAGATACTACCAAGTATGTGACCATTACACTCACCAAAATTCATTCAAAAATTTCAAACTTGAATTCTTTCGGCCATTTCATCAAACACCTAGAGACACAATTCAAAACTGCCTAACTTATACTGTTTGGAGCAGTGTTTGATCAAACATTTGTCCTCATCTCACTCCCCTTGTCTCCCGCAGTGATCACACTCGCATTGAAGCAGCTACCACCCCTACCCTTGCACCATGTCGTTCCACTCGAAGCCACCCCTTGCCAGCCGACCATGGCTAGCTAGCAGGAACAACCACCGCGCCTAGCCACCATGTCCATGAGGCAGCTGACCATCCATCGCCACCCCCTGTCCAGCCCTCGCACGCAGCCAGGCCCTGGACCACAGAGAACACGCTGCGCCCAATGTCTATGCGCCATGCCGAGAGCATGCCAGAGCGCCTTGCCTGACTCGCTTGCACACGCCGCGCCTCGCCCGCGCTGCCCGTGCCTGCAATCACCGAGACCCCAGGAACCTCCCAGACATCCCCGTTCGCCGTCGCGCAACCCGTAGCATCCATGCGTCATCAAAACCACTGTCAGTGCCGCGTAGAGCGTCGACCCTTCCCGACCAACCTCGACCGCCCCTTGCTGCGCCATCAAGTCCTTGAGCATCACCAGGAGACCGCGCACCGGCCTACACCCTTCGCCATGCTATTAGCTCACTGCACCATCGTCACCGATGAGGTCTGCCCGTGCCGCACTACCTCTCGCACTCGGCTATAAAAGGAGGCCTCCCTAGCCTTAATTCGCCACACCATCTCACTCCCCACCTCTCATAGGTCACCACTGACCCTTTCCCGGAGCAAGGCGAGCACCGGGTCGTCGGAATTTCACCATAGTCTACAGCGGAGGAGGAGAAGTGGAGCCGTTGATTGGAGCCGCCCCAGGAGCTGCCGCCGCCACCGTTCGAACCGCCATCGACGACAACGTCGTTCGCCCCCAACGCCGACCCTAGCTAGAGCCCTAGTGAGCCTCACACGACCCCCAACGCCGCGTTAGGGTTCAGTCTCGCCGGTGCTGCCCGATGAAGGCGACACACCCCAGTCGTTAGATTAGATGCTAATCGCATGGTCCAGATTGCCAGTTACCGCTTCTCGTAGCCAGAGTCGCTGACGCGTGGGGCCATCACTAAAGTCAGCCCGCACGCTGCGCTGTGCGTAGTGGGATGGCCCAGTTAGTTCCCACACGACCTAGTAGATTCAAATTTAGATTTTTCCATTTTATTCAAAACCTAGTTCTGTCAGTAGATTCAAAAATCGATTCAGAGAGTTTCACTAACCAAATTGCATGAAACCAATTTTGTTAAAAAGATATTGAAATTGTTAATCCAAGCCAGTTGGATTCAAACCATTTGGAATTATAGATTACCTATAGTAAAAATAACAAGGCAGAGACTTTCTTCATTCAAACATTTTTCAAAAATGAACCATAAATGCTTTTGAGAGTATTCCAACTCTCAAAAATCACATTTGAAAAGAACGTTCTGAATATATAAAAATATCTAGGTTTACTTGCAGTAATAATGTACAAGTATTAAAATAATGCCTCATAGGCATTTCTAGTCACTTTAATTAATTATGACACCACTTTAAATCACATTCAAAAGTATTAAAATATGTGGTGATGACATGTGTCAACATGATCCCATATTTTAATTGGAGAATATTAAATCTTAAGTAGTTTTCAATGAGTAGAAATTACTTTTCTAAAATAAAATAAATAGGACTAAGTCTTTAATTCTTGTGATGTTTGTGATGATGCTAGATCATCTAGTGTGAACCTTTGTGTGCTAATAGAAGTAGTTATGTATTGTTTGGTGATAGTGTACCTCGTATTTATTTATAGACGCTAGTATCGACCAAGGATACGAAGAAGAAGGAGGCTACTACGAGGAAGAAGGAGAAGAGAACTTCAATCACTGCACTACTCAAGGCAAGCTAACACTTGCATAATAACTATACAAACTAGAGGCCTGAGGCATATTTGGTTATACCACTTGATTATACCAAATCCTAGTTTTACTTGCAAGCGATATTAGTTTATTTCTTTATCAAAATTCTTTATTTTATTTTTACTAGGTTACTTGTGAATTTTGGGAAAGATATTATAGGTAGCATAAAGAACATAAAACTTGGCCTAAGTTAGTTAGAACTAGATGTCATATTGAGGCATGAGATTAGAGTTAGATAAGTCACACTTGATTAGCATCCCTCATTAGTGATTACCCTCAACTTTAGTGGCTAGTGCTAAGCATAAAACTTGATCACCTTAGATGGGAATACTTGGTGAAAGTGATTATGAAAACCTTATAATGATGAGTCATTCTAATGAAATGTTTTGACATGTGTTATGAACACCAAATGATTTTATGATGAAAATGTTGAGGCATGAGCCTTACTCCTTTATAAAACTGATGGCTGGGTTCGGATGCGATACCATTCTAATTTTACCGTACAACCACAATAGCCTGTGACCCTTAATGATGGACAGCAGGAAGTCTATGAAAACTAGGATCATCTCCCAGCATCAGCATTGCATGTGACCCTGAAGATGGAGCTTCGCCCATGCTACCGTTATTAGTATTATTCTGTTGCGTTGATTGTATTAAGACTGGATCATGAGATCCTTTTTTTTGTAAGACCTTTATTATGGTTTGTAATGGATGATGAACTACGCTACAATCTGTTATGTCTCGCAAAAATGGTAATCATGGGATTGCGATGTATCGCATAACAGGCATCTGGGATTAAAAATCCGGGCGTTGACAAGTTGGTATCAGAGCTATCCTGACCATAGGAGACCCTAGTTAGAATGGACGCTTGAATCAAAAACTTAGTTTCAAAACAAAAGAAGTGAGTATTTATGAAAACCTATTCTCATTCTTATCACCTAGATTCTTTCATGAAAATCCATGTCCCTCAAAAATTCTTGCAAACTTACATAAAATTTGACACACTTGATCACTCTACTAACTTACTCATCCTACATTCTTATAGATGGAGGTGAAGTATAGAAATTTCTACCAGTTGGGCAATGGAGGAGAGCTCATCTTTGAGCAGGATTTGGACCAACTCTGGGAACTTCTTGAGCACCCGCACCCGAGTTTTTCAAAGAACAGCTCAACGATCATCATGGAGGAGAACTGCAATGGATGATAGTTGCAAGCCTCAGAGGCAAGATGGAAGCACCCACCTCAGAGGGAATCCAATTCACCTTAAGAGAGAACAACTGGCTAGACGGACTCGCCAGGGCTATGCAGGAAGCTCTTGCTCGTCTATGTGGGCAAAGCATCAATCAGATCAGGGGCACCCGTTTTGAGTTCTACGCAAGGCGTGATGCTATGGGACAGCCATTAGAGGTGCCATACCACCCGGAGCTGAAGCATCAGGTGGATCATCTGAACTTCATGCTGTATGATAGGAAGAAGGAGTTGGACAATGCCCGCTCCTACGCCAACCACAACCAAGCCATCACAGTCAAGAAGGACCAGACCATCTCCATCCTTGCAAAAGAACGCAAGACTTTTCGCCGACTGCGTGACAATAAGGATCGCATTATTGCTCGCTTTCGTCACAAAGTGACATACTTGGAGAGACCATCCATGAGCGGGACATGCAGCTTGAGGAGAGGGAGAATGCAGGGGAAGATATCCATGGAGACCCCTACTCCTACCTCAGCGATGATGATGACTACCTGGAGGACCAAGCCATGGACTTCCACACTGATGATGATGATTCCGCCTTCATTGATGATGATGATGAAGCCACCGATTTCGATGAGTAGTAGCACTTGAGCACTATCGTAGGTGTGAGTTGTATCCGGTCCCATTGTATCGTAGTTTCACAGAATGGTTCTTAAAACCATTTGTTACCTTAGTGTGGTGTGTGTTTGTATTGTGTGCTATGAATGAAAAGCAAGTTGCTAGTTGGCAAAACCTGAGTCAAAATCAAAGTTTAAAAACTTTTCGAAAACAAATCCCTGGACCTTAGAAATTTCCCTCTTGTCTCATGATCTATATCAACCTTCAGATGTCTCGCGGAGGAGCAGTTCATCCCAGACCCGATGCTGCAAATCTTGCAAATGTTGGTTTCGGACCGCGAAGCTGAAAGAGCCGAACTTCAAGCCAACTTAGCCACCCTTCAACACATAGCTCAGATGACCCAGAATAATCAAGGCCATGGAAACCAATACAACCATGGATCCAAGCTCAAGAACTTTCAGAACACCAATCCACTCATCTTTAGTAAGTCTGAAGAGCCATTAGATGTTGATGACTGGCTGCAGACTATGGAGAACAAATTAGAAGTCGCAGGAGTGGAGGCCAATGAGAAAGTACTGTTTGCCACCCATTATCTGGCAGGAGATGCAAGAGATTGGTGGAATAGCATTCACACCATGAATGGAGGACAGATGATGGCTTGGGATGAATTCAAACTCAAGTTCAGCCGAACCCATGTTCCACCGAGTTTGATTATGCGGATGAGGGATGAATTCAAGGAGCTGAAGAAGGGAAGAATGACTGTGGTAGAGTACCGTGACAAATTCCTATCTCTGTCTAGGTATGCCCCTGACGAGATAAGCACTGAAGCCAAGAAGAAGAAGAGATTCTTGAATGGTCTGTATGATGAGATGTAGACAGTGTTAGTCAATATCCCGTTTGCTGACCTTGAAGCCCTAGTGGATTATGCAATCCAGATGGAAGGTAAGATCAACCAAGCTAATGAGAATCGCAAGCATAGAATGATGAATCAACAGGAACCCACCATACCCCAAAGTAAAGCCCCAACCCGTCTGCAGGATATGCCCCAAAAAACAATAGACCCCCGATGACCTGTCCGAACTATCCCAACCATGGAGGAGGAAACGCAAGGCCCGGAGGAAACAACCACAACAACCCAGGCAACTTAAACAACTTCAACCGTGCACCGTCCAAAGTCAACAACCCCAGCAACACCAATATTGCCCCAATGACTAGAAGCAATGCCGTGCCTGTTGCAGGAAAATACAAGTCTCAGGTTACTTGTTATGAATGCGGAACCAAGGGTCACTACTCCAATGAGTGCCCCAAGAAGCTTGCAGCAGCCCCCATTGTGAATGCCCCAGCTTAGCAGCAGCGACGTGTTCAGCCTGGAAGGAGATTTGCCCCCGGGAATTCGCTCAACCGCAATGGCCGTCTGTTTCACATGAATGCTGAAGAAGCCCAGGAAGCGCTAGATGTCGTGTTGGGTATGTTTTTTGTTAACTCAATACTTGCAAGAGTGTTGTTTGATTCTGGAGCATCGCACTTGTTTGTTACAGAATAATTTGCATGCACTAGTAAGATTCAACCAAGGAAATTGAAGCATGTTACGATAGTTCAAATACCTGGTTCAACCACCAAAGCTAGAAAAATTTGCAAGGCCATACCTATTAAAATCCATGGAATAGATTTTTATGCTAATCTAATAGTACTTGGAACCAAAGGTTTGGAAGTAGTACTAGGAATGGATTGGATGTCGAAACATAAGGGATTAATCGACTGTGCCAAGAAAGCCATAACCATGACTAGTACCGCTGGACTATCAGTAGAGCATGTATCTAAAATCTTGCCCCGTCAATTCAAGTGCAACAAGAATCTATCCCAACCCACCATTGACAAAGTCAGAGTAGTCTGTGAATACCCCGACGTATTCCCAGATATATTGCCTGGTATGCCCCTAGAACGGGATATCAAGTTCATTATTGTACTAATCCCTGGAACTGGACCCATAGCTCAGAGAACTTATAGTATGAACCCGTCTGAATTAGTGGAGATGAAGAAGCAACTAGATGCTATGCTGGAGATAGGCCTGATTCAACCCAGTGCGTCGTCATGGAGATCACCTTTCTTGTTTGTGGATAAGAAGGATGGAGGTAACCGTTTGTGCACGGATTATCGGAATCTGAATGATGTCACCATTAAGAACAAGTACCCACTTCCGAAGATAGAAGATCTGTTTGACCAGATGACCGGTGCCAAAGTGTTTTCTAAGATTGATCTAAGAACTGGTTATCATCAACTCAAAATTTGCGCAGAGGATATTCCAAAGACTGCCTTTACCACCAGATATGGACTGTATGAGTACACTGTCATGTCTTTTGGATTAACCAATTGATATTTCAGAAACGTATCTATAATTTTTGATGCTCCATGCTTGTTTTGTATCTACTTTGCTTTGCTTTTTCTACACTTTGAAGTGTTTTTATATCTTTTCCGGAACTAACCTATTAACAAGTTGCCACAGTGCCAGTTGCCTGTTTTCTTCTGTTTTTGGTTCCAGAAAGGCAGAAAATCAATATTCTCGGAATTGGACGGGACAAAAGCCAAAGTCATTATTTTTCCTGGAGCAACACGGAACCACGAAGCAGAGCCGGAGGGGGGCCACAGGGTGGCCGCACCCCCTAGGCGCGGGCAAGCCCTGGAGGCGCCTGGAGGGGGTGTGGGCCCCATGGACCCCCCACCGACCTTGATTCCTGCGCCTATAAGGAGCCTCCGACCTAAAAACCCTAAAGAATCCAGAAGAAATCCACGAAAACCTCCGTAGCACCGCCACCACCGAAAGGGAGATTCAGGTGACGAAAAGTCTCTGTTCCAGCACCCTGCCGGGACGGGGAAGTGCCCCCGGAGCCATCTCCATCGATTTCCCTCGCCATCTTCATCACCGTTGCTGATTCCCATGATGAGGAGGGAGTAGTTCTTCCTCGAGGCTAAGGGCTCTACCGGTAGCTATGTGTTCATCTCTCTCTCTATGAATGATCTTGTGGTCATGAGCTTTGTAATCAAGTAGATCTAACTTGCTACTCAAGTTCTTCATTAGATCTCTGCTCTCCCCTTGTGTGTGAAAGTGACAGCGTGCACTCCATGGTGGCACTTAGGATTGAGTCTAGATAAATACTCTTTGTGGTTTAATAAATCTATGCTTTTCCCCACATGTGTGAAAGTGACAGCGTGCATACCGTGTGTGGCACTTTGGCTAGATTGAATATTTGTTATGAGTTACATTTGGAGTTGGATGTCTCTATGAAACTGTGGTGTTTGTTGGAACCATCTAGCGCTCAAGGGGAGAGTGTGGGGTTATCTAGATTGGGGAAGGCAGACTTTGAGTAGTGCTGTTATAGCCCTACCATGGATTAGAGTGTTCAACCGGAGAGTAGCTAAGAGTAGTATCATGAAGAGAGGATATTTATATTAGAGAGTGTTCACTAGTGAAAGTATGATCCCTAGGCCTTGTTTCTAAGCATTGAAACACCGTTTGCTACTAGATCTATTGCATGTTTGCTTGCTTCCATTAGTTTGCCTTTAGTCTGTTCCTCCACGCCATCAGCTATTTTCTGGCACCGTTACCACACATCAACAACAAGTCAGAAGCTCTTTTCTGGCACCGTTATCACTTGTATTTCACTATCTCTTCGCCAAACTACTGCACCTATATTGGGTGTGTTGGGGACACAAGAGACTTCTTGTATCTTGATTGCAGGGTTGCTTGAGAGGAATACCTTTGACCACTTCCTCCCTGAGTTCGATAAACCTTGGGTAATCCACTTAAGGAAAACTTGCTTCTGTTCTACAAACCTCTGCACTTGGAGGCCCAACAACTGTCTACAAGAATAGAAGTGCGTAGACATCAAGCTCTTTTCTGGCGCCATTGTCGGGGAGGTAAGGTAAAAGGTACTCACATCCTACGGTGTGAATGCTCGAAGTTATTTCCTTTAGATTCTGCAATTTTTCCTTTTTGTTTCCTGTTTTCACTAGTTAGGCTTAATGGAAAACAACAACAAAATTAGAGAGCTTTATAGTGTTTATCTTGAGTTAGGACATGAAGTGTTTGAAGAGAAAATAAAAAACCTATGGAACTTTATTTGCATGCTAATAGCAATGTTATTAGTATGAATTCTTTGGATAGCATTGTTGCTAATGCTATGGATAATACTAAGCTTGGGGAAGCTAGTTTTGATGAAAATGATATTTTTAGTGCCCCAGCTTTGGAAGATAGCTATTATATTGCTTATGATGATACCACACCCCCAATATATGATGATTACAATGATGAATATGATATTTTAAGTCCACCTAATATTGAGGAGGAAATTAATTGTGATTACAGTATGCCTCCTATATTTGATGACTATGGTGATGAGAATAATAGTGATAGCTATTTTGTTGAATTTGCTCCCACTATAGTTAATAAGAATGACTATTCTTATGTGGAGAGTAATAATCATTTTATGCATGTGGCTCATGATAAGAATGTTTTATGTGATAGTTATATTGTTAATTTTGTTCATGATGCTACTGAAAGTTATTATGAGAGAGGGAAACATGGTTTTATGCATCTCAATAATATTAAGTTTCCCCTCTTTATGTTCAAAGTTTTGAAGTTGCACTTGTTTTTATTTCCTATGATTATTGCTTTGTGATTTCATGACTTGTTTCTTTACAAGATTCCTATGCATAGGAAGTGGGTTAGACTTAAATTTTCTTTGAATTTGCTTCTTGATGCTCTCTTTTACTTCAATTCATATTGCTTATGTGAGCATCTTCTCAAACTATTATGCCTACCTTAAAGGCATTAAAGAAAAGTACTTGTTGGGAGATAACCCAAGAGTTTTCTTGAGTATTGAAAGTTATTACTTCTGTAATTACCTCTCCTTATCCTTTTTGTTTGCTATTTGTGCCAAGAATGACCTCTAATGAGAGGGAAGTAAGATTTGGGGAGTTGCTGTCCCGAAACAGATTTCTGTCCTCCACCATAAAACTTCATGAGGAGTCTCTATAAGTCGGATTGATTTGAAAATTTACGAATAAATCCCCCAGTACGTTAGCTAACTTTTGTTAGTTCAACACTTTTTGATTTGAGCAACATAAGATCTTCGAACAAAATCGGTTTCTACCTGCTGGCCCGTTTTGACAGATTTCTGCCATTATTTGCATTTGCTTCTTATTGATTCATTTTTGAGTTCTCTTTTGGGGAATTGAGATTTTTGAAGGAGTTTCTACAGTAGAATTTGTTTTTAGTGAAATTTTTTGTTGTTCCAAAGCTTTGCCTAAGGTCTAATATCTTTTGAATACACTAATGTTGCTAATGAAGATTGTGTGAAGTTTTGTATGAAGGAAAATTTTCAAGTGTAGAGAAAGAATGATGTAATGAGATGAAGAATGGAGAAAAGCTCAAGCATGGGTATACAACCCCGGTGTCATCCCAAGAAATATCCAAGAGGTACAAGCGTCAAAGCTTGGGGATGCCCAAGGCATCCCCTTCTTCATCAATAAAAATCTCAGGTCTTTCTAGACACTTTGTTTTTATTTTTTCATGCATTGTTGTGTTGTTCTTGGAGCATCTTAGTTTTAATTTTTGGATTTGGTTTGCTTAGTTTGCTTGATTAAGTTGGTTGGAGCTCAGCACACTTCTTTTGGAGAGAGACACACTCTGTTTCCATTGCCTAGAACACTCTAGTTTTCACTCTTATTGTTTTGTGAGTGTTCACTTTTGCTAGCACTGCGTTCAGCCTTAGTTTTCTTGTGCTTTCAGCTTAGAACTTTTTCGTTCTTCTTTGTGGATTTGTGAGACAAGCTCACTGATCTTTATTGATTATTATCCTTGTGAGTTGTCTTAAATAAGTTGCTTGGTGTTGGAAAGGAGTAGTAAGTTCTTGCTTGATAAGTGCAAGAGGAGCTTGCATTGACTGTGACTTAGACTTTAACATGACATGATAGGTGTTGTTTTGACTTTATGCTTAGTGATTATTTCTGTAGCATGTCTTGTTCCAAATAGTTAGGATTGCTTAATGTGCCTTGAAGGAATCATGCGTTGTTTTAGCATACAAAAGCATAGTATTGTGGTATTCTCCTTTGATGCTTTGCTTGGGTTGACTTGGCACATGCTCACACCATGTTATGACTATCAAGAAGTCACCATAGCCTCTATGATCATTTAGTCCTTGACTTGTAGTACCACTCTATGCTTTGATTAGTAATGTTTTGTCGCTCTGCATGATTATGGCCATTATTGCTCTCTTAGTTGCTTGCTCCCAGTCTTTTGCTAGTCTCCACTTGTATGAGTAAGCTTTACTCATGCTTCCAACTCCCAAGAAACCAAGTTTTTCCAAAGTGTCCACTATAAACTCCTATGCATGGTTTGTTACATTATTCCAAGTATATTCTTTTTTCAGCTATCTTCCAACTAAAAACTATTTTGGTATGTGAAAACTTAGTGATTAAAGCCCTCACAAACTTGATGGCACACTTTATATTTCTTTGCCCCTACTAAAAATTGAACCATTGTGTCATCTATGTTGTATATGCTTGCACTTATACGTTGGAATTAGCAGACCATGCTGTCATGGGGAACGTTTTCAACATTGCACTTGTACTTTGTACTCAGTTGATATCATGCTATTTTGTCTATGGATGCCACCGGTGTGAAATAAAGAGGGAACTTGTAAGTCCATGGAGTTTGTATCCTGTGTTAGAGAAACGCCTAGGCCACTAGCCTAAGCCATGCCTAATCATGGTGCAAACTTGCAGCATCACCATAGTGACATCTATGAAGCGTTCTTCTTATAAAAAAAGAGACACATTGAGAAAAGAGGAAAGAGAGAAAAAAGCACCATATTCCCATGGTTAATAAGAAGATTGCTGAGATACTCATTGTCTGCTTGCCTTGTCATTTTGGTTATGGGATAGCTCCTGTACCATGTGCAAGGGGTACCCCGTTGGCGGTTCTCAATGATATGCAAATACTTACAATGACAAGAACTTACCTGGACCCAAAGTTGAGTATGCATGAGGTGTGGCCCTCGTATTCAAGGGACTTGAGATTGCCAACTTATACTTCGTCAAGCATATACTCCAACTTTGCCACTTTAACCATTACCACTTCAAGATGCTTATGATAGGGGCAATGAGGGCTGAAAGCTAACAAGTACCATAATTTTTGGAAGCTATTTTTGAAACTTGTAATCCCTGCTTCCTTTACAAAAAGGCCTTTCTTCCACCATTATTTGAGTCTCCACCTTCTACCTTTAGGCACCATTAAGAGAGCATAGTTGTCATAGTGTGTGTAGTTTTCCAAAGCTTATTGATTGATGCATATTGTGATATTACTCGTTCTTGTGCTATTTGTTTCTAGTCACCCTTGTGAACTTTTAAGGTGTCATATGCATCTATTTGCTACTCTATGAGGGACAAGCTGAATGCCACTATGCTATGTTTTCTATATGTGAAACAAACAAACGTTTTTCAATGCATGTTATTTATGATCTTTGTTTGTAGCCTTTCATTTTGCATGCATAGTTACTATGTCCTATTGTTAGAGCTCCATCTTTCATGCACATGTTTAGAGATCTTTGATCTCAGCTTTCAATGCTTGCAAATGGTTTGATCTTGGTTTTGATGGTGCATGTCACCTCAAAAATTATTCTTTTTATCACTTACCTACTCGAGGACGAGCAGGAGTTAAGCTTAGGGATGCTTGATACATCGGAAACGTATCTATAATTTTTGATGCTCCATGCTTGTTTTGTATCTACTTTGCTTTGTTTTGTCTACACTTTGAGGTGTTTTTATATCTTTTCTGGAACTAACCTATTAGAAAGTTGCCACAGTGCCAGTTGCTTGTTTTCTTCTGTTTTTGGTTCCAGAAAGGCAGAAAATCAATATTCTCGGAATTTGACGGGACAAAAGCCAAAGTCATTATTTTTACCGGAGCAACACGGAACCACGAAGGAGAGCCGGAGGGGGGCCACAGGGTGGCCGCACCCCCTAGGCGCGGGCAAGCCCTGGAGGCGCCTGGAGGGGGTGTGGGCCCCCTGGACTCCCACCGACCTTGATTCATACGCCTATAAGAAGCTTCCGACCTAAAAAACCTAAAGAATCCAGAAGAAATCCAGGAAAACCTCCGTAGTGCCGCCGCCACCAAAAGTGAGATTCGGGGGACATAAAGTCTCTGTTCCGGCACCCTGCCGGGACAGGGAAGTGCCCCCGGAGCCATCTCCATCGATCTCCATCGCCATCTTCATCACCGTTGCTGATTCCCATGATGAGGAAGGAGTAGTTCTTCCTCGAGGCTAAGGGCTCTACCGGTAACTATGTGTTCATCTCTCTCTCTCTCTCTCTATGCATGATATTGAGGTCATGAGCTTTGTAATAAAGTAGATCTACCTTGCTACTCAAGTGCTTCATTAGATCTTTGCTCTCCCCATTTGTGTGAAAGTGACAGCGTGCACGCCATGGTGGCACTTAGGCTTGGGTCTACATAAATACTCTTTGTGCTTTAATAGATCTATGCTTTTCCCCACGTGTGTGAAAGTGACAGTGTGCATACCGTGTGTGGCACTTTGGCTAGATTGAATATTTGTTATGAGTTACATTTGGAGTTGGATGTCTCTATGAAACTGTGGTGTTTGTTGGAACCATCTAGCGCTGAAGGTGACAGCATGGGGTTATCTAGTTTGGGGAAGGCGGACGTTGTGGAGTGTTTTTATAGCCCTACCATGGATTAGAGTGTTCAACCGAAGAGTAGTTAAGAGTAGTATCATGAAGAGAGGATATTTATATGAGAGAGTGTTCACTAGTGAAAGTATGATCCCTAGGCCTTGTTTCTAAGCATTGAAACACCATTTTCTACTAGATCTGTTGCATGTTTGCTTGCTTCCATCAGTTTGTCTTTAGTCTGTTCCTCCACGCCATCAGCTATTTTCTGGCACCGTTACCCCACGTCAACAACAAGTCAGAAGCTCTTTTCTGGCACGTCTACCACTTATATTTCACTATCTCTTCGCCGAACTAGTGCACCTATATTGGGTGTGTTGGGGACACAAGAGACTTCTTGTATCTTGATTGCCGGGTTGCTTGAGAGGAATACCTTTGACCACTTCCTCCCTGAGTTCGATAAACCTTGGGTAATCCACTTAAGGGAAACTTGTTTCTGTTCTACAAACCTCTACACTTAGAGGCCCAACAACTGTCTACAAGAATAGAAGTGCGTAGACATCACCAATGCCCCCGTTTATTTCATTAACCTCATGAATAATATTTTTATGAACTTGCTGGATAAGTTTGTCGTTGTTTTCATCGATGACATTCTGATCTATTCCAAATCAAAAGAAGAACATGAACTACACCTAAGGACCATCCTTGAAACCCTTATGGAGCATCAATTGTATGCCAAGTTTAGCAAATGTGAGTTCTGGTTACAGGAAGTAGGATTCCTAGGACATATCGTGTCGGCAAGAGGAATTGCTATCGACCGTGGCAAGGTTAAGGATGTTGAAGAATGGCAAGCCCCAACCACTCAAACTCAAGTTCATGCATTTCTCGGATTAGCGAGATATTACCGCAAGTTCGTAGAAGGATTCTCGAGCATCGCAAGACCCATGACCCAATTGTTGAAGAAAGATAAGAAATTTGAATGGACGGACAAATGTGAAGCAAGTTTTCAAGAGCTTAAGAAGAGATTGATCTCAGCCCCAATCTTGATTATGCCGGACATCACGAAGCCTTTTGATGTGTTTTGTGACGCATCCAAGATTGGTCTCGGATGTGTGTTCATGCAAGAAGGCAAAGACATATCCTATCTATCCCGAAAACTGAAAAAACATGAGCAAAATTACCCTACCCATGTCCTTGAACTAGCAGCCATAGTTTTAGCCTTGAAAACATGGCGACATTACCTCATGGGTAACTGTTGTGAAATTTATTCGGATCACAAGAGTCCGAAGTATATTTTTACCCAGAAGGAGCTGAATATGAGGCAAAGGAGATGGATAGAGCTAATCAAGGAATATGATCTTGACATTCACTATCACCCCGACAAAGCCAATGTGGTAGTAGATGCCCTTATGAGATTGCCGTGTTGATTTAACACCATGATTCTGAAGGAGCAACCGAGTTTGCACAAGGAGTTGGAAGGTTTCCGAATGGAACTAGTAAGTGAAGGATTTTTGGCTAGCATAGAAATTCAACCCACTTTGATTAGTCAGATCAAGGAGGCGCAGAAAGGAAATGCTACTATCGATGGAATCAAACGTCGTATCGTTACAGGGAAAGTACCCGGATTCACCAAAGATAAAGAAGGAGTTTTGTGGTACAAAGGACGTATCTGTGTGCCAGCGGATTCAGAGTTGAAACAAGATATTTTGAAAGAAGCCCATGATACTCTTTATTCTATCCACCCCGGAGGAACAAAGATGTATCAGGATTTAAAGGAGCAATTTTGGTGGCATAAGATGAAGACAGAAATCAAAAGCTACATAGCCAAGTGTGATATTTGTTAGAGAGTCAAAGCGGGACATCAGAGACCCGTGGGACTTTTGCAACCATTGCAGATTCCGGAATGGAAATGGGATTCTCTAGGAATAGATTATATCATCGGTTTGCCTACATCTAGTAGGGGAAATGAATCTATTTGGGTCATAGTGGATAGACTGTCCAAAGTCGCTTATTTCTTACCAGTCAAGACCACTTATCAGAGTTCAAAGCTATCAGAGTTGTACATTGCTAGAATAGTCAGTTTGCATGGAGTCCCCAAGAACATTGTGTCAAATCGAGGAACTCAGTTTACCTCGAGATTTTGGAATAAAGTTCAAGAAGGATTAGGAACAAGACTTTATTTCAGCACAGCTTATCACCCTCAAACTGATGGAGAAACGGAGCGAGTAAACCAGATACTCTAAGATATGTTGAGAGCTTGTGTGTTGGAATATGGATCTAAATGGGAAGACTGTTTGCCTTTCGTAGAATTCTCATACAACAACAGTTATGAAGCCAGTTTGCAAATGGCCCCATTTGAGTTCATGTATGGAAGGAAGTGTCGTACCCCTTTGAATTGGTCGGAAGTAGAAGAGAGTCAGATTTTTGGACCCGACATCCTACGAGAAGCCGAAGAGAAAGATCACAAGATCCGTGAGCACCTTAAGACCGCCCAATCCAGACAGAAGAGTTATGCCGACAAGAGACATAGAGACCTAGCCTTCAATATCAGAGATTTCGTATATCTGAAAGTATCACCCTTAAAAGGAATGCAACCTTTCCAACTCAAAGGAAAGTTAGCCCCCAGATATATTGGATCTTTCAAGATTTTGAATCGCCGAGGAGAAGTATCATATCAACTGGAACTGCCAGAGGAGATGTCAGTTGTGCATAATGTGTTTCATATCTCGTTACTTCGCAAATGCCTAGAAGTCCCGGAGAAGACCGAAGTTTTCAAGAATATTGATCACGGGACCATAGAGATCAATGATGACCTAACATATCCCGTGTGTACCAATTCCATAGAGGCCACCCGCATCCTTGCTCACTCCCTCGTCGTTCTTTCTCTTACCCAACTTCAAAATCTGCGAAATCAGGTTTCAAATCGGCCAAATCGTGCATGCGAGGGAGGGTGCTGCTGTCGTCCGGCCTTCTCCTCGCCGCGACCTCGGGCTCCACCCCAAGGTGAATAGTCTCTCGCCGAATGCCTGCCTGCTTTCCCGCGTCGCTGCTCATGCCACCAGGTATGACCTCTCAAGCATGGTGGTCAAGCCCTGCATATCCCCCTTGTCATCCCCTTCTAGGACCGCACGGATAGCTCCAGTAAGTGTAACTAAAATTTCAAATTTTATACACACGTCATTCTAACATCACTAGGTTTCCGAAATAGCTGACTATTTGTTCAGTAAGATATATTCATTTCTTTTTTCAAGAAGTGAGGGTATTACTTTGCTCAATAAATTTGGGAGCTCCTTTTAAGTTTATTCTAACATCTGAATGTTAAAATTGTCTATTTGTAGTGACACGGAGAAGGAAACTGTTACTAATGTTTCAACACAACTTCATGCTCTTACTCGTAGTCGGCATGGCATGCATTACTCTGCTTTTGCACTTTTGGTATTTCTCCAATTATTTAATCAATCATCATTTCTAGGATGATAAACTCCATTTAAGATTTTGAAATGCTTTATTAATGATAACTTGATGTGAAATCGTTTTAACTTGATTGCCAGATTGTATATCCTTTCTCGTTGTCTGCATTTTGTGAGGGGAAGAGTGACAAGGATGATGAATGGGAAGGAGAAGAGGTTATGATACTGAATTGTATATCTTTTTCAATTGGTAGCTGTCGATGCATGAATGCATATGTGCCATGGATTTGCAAATGGATGATAAAATGTCATGGCCTCAATATATGTACGTGAAAATGCAATGATGTCGTGTTCTTAAATACTTCTGTTTGTGTTGGTACTTCCTCAATAGATTAATTATGATTTGTATATCCTAATTTCATATAATTTTGTCTAACAGTTGTTTTGCTATGCCCTTACACATGCCTTATTATGGCAATTGGAATATCTGCAATAATTCTCTATGACCTCTGCACCTGATCTAGACTTACTACTTCATTAATACATCAGTTTCATTCTTCGCAAACCCATTAATACATTGTCCAAATATATAGAGAGTTCATGCCAAAATTGAATATCTATACCTAATAATAAAGAACACAACGTTTCTGTCAAAGGTCCATCCAAAAAAGACGATTTTACCCCTGGCAGCAGGATGAAATTACAAGTTATGCCACCTCTTAGTGAACCTGTCATGTTCGCTTTGCTTCCACAGCTTCTCCCACGTGACAGCTTGTGTCTCCCCTACCCTGCCTAGAGCACGGGCGTGTGCGTCTCCCCTGCCCAACCTCGCCTCCTCCCGCATCCCCTTCTCCAGCCTCCCAGCGTGCCCCTCTGTGGGCGCCGCCGCAGCCCTGCTGCCCACTGGCCCGATCTCTGCTACGAGCCGCCGCCTCCCTCTCCTCCTCTCAGGTGCACGACCAACGCTAACTCCGCTCCCTACAGCGTGGACCATGGCCATGTCTGCCTCCTCCCTGGAACGAGTCGCGCCGCCCCGCCTCGAGTTCGTCCCCGTGCTGCCTCTTGCTCTCACGGTGGTGCCCCGCTCTGCCTCCTTGACCCGCCATAGCCGCCGCCGGCCGCGCATGCTCGTCTTCTCCGGCGTCTTCGCGAGCTCCTCCAGTGCTGCTTCTCGCCTCTGTCTTCTCGAGTTCACTGCGTGGGCCCTGCTTGATACGTTGGAAACGTATCTATAATTTTTGATGTTCCATGCTTGTTTAGTATCTACTTTGATTTGCTTTGTCTACACTTTGAGGTGTTTTTATATGTTTTCTCGTACTAACCTATTAACAAGATACCACAGTGCCAGTTGCCTGTTTTGTTCTGTTTTTGGTTCCAGAAAGGTAGAAAATAAATATTCTCATAATTGGACGGGACAAAAGCCAAAGTCAATATTTTGCCGTGGGGAACATGGAGCCAGAGTACGATACGGAGGGGAGGCACCAGGGGGCCACACTCCCTGGCGGCACGGGCTAGGGCTAGCCGTGCCGAGGGGTGTGACCACCCTGGACGCCCCTGCCTCGCCTCTTCGCCTATAAAGACCCCCCGATGCAGAAACCCTAAGTACTCGATCAATATTCCACAAAACCGTCTATAGACGCCGCCACGATTATACCTAGATCAGGGGGATCTGAAGATCTTCCCAGCACCCTGCCGGAGGGGAGATCATCTCGGAGGCCTTCTTCTTCATCATGCCAGCCTCCGGTATGAAGTGTGAGTAGTTCCACCCTTGAATACGGGTCCACGAAACCGTCTGTAGCCACCGCCACCATTGTCCCTAGATTGGGGGATCTGAATCTCTTCCCGGCACCCTGTCGAAGGGGAGATCAACCCGGAGGCTTTCTTCTTCATCATGCCAGCCTCCTGTATGAAGTGTGAGTAGTTCCACCTTGGACAACGGGTCCATGTAGTAGCTAGATGGTTGTATCTCCTCCTTTGTGCTACCATGTTTAGATCTTGTGAGCTCCGTTCATGATCAAGATCATCTATTTGTAATCATGCATGTTGTGTTTGCGGGGATCCGATGGATATTGAGATTACTATGTCATATTGATTAATGGTTTTGTCTTATTTTTTCTATCATGTCTGTGTTGTTTGTGATCTTGCATGCTCTCCGTTTCTAGTAGCTATCTTGGCCAAGTAGATGCTAGTGACTCCAAGAGGGGGTATTTATGCTAGATAGTGGGTTCATGCCTTTATTTAATCTAAGGGAAGTGACAGAAATCTCTAAGGTTGTAGATGTGTTGTTGCCACTAGGGAGAAAACAACGGTCTCTTGTTCATGGAACAAGTGGATTGTTTACCTTACACACTTTGCTTAAAGCAGTTATCTGTTGCTTCCAACTTAATACTGGAGGGGGTTCGGATGATAACCTGAAGGTGCATTTGTAGTCATAGATGCAGTTGGATGGCGGTCTATGTATCTTGTTTTTTTTTGAAATTTTCTACTGCAGGGGAGTCCCCCATAGTCCTTTATTCATCAAAAACAGTCCAAAGTTTTACTTACAACATATGTACTTAAAAAAAGGAAAACTAGAACTAGGATAGACTGTCAAGCCATAATGACAATAAATCCTTATGTTTATGTTTTAGCCTATGAAGAAGCATAGAAATTTCGTAGACAAAGCCGGCCTTCCATCCTCTGAAAGTCGGTTTTGTATTCTTGAAAACCCAATCATTCCTTTGCTTCCAGATATTCGAGGACGCCAGGATTGTAACCTCTAAGAAACAGGGCCCTCTAAAAGATTTAGAGGCACGGCAAAAACTTTCTCTATGATCTACATCTGTCCATTGGATCTGAACATAATTCCATACCCTAGTGCTAAAGTTGCATTGGAAAAAGAGATGTTTACAGTCCTCAATGACTCCAGTAGGACAAAGCACACAACCATGATTGTCAGTTACCTTCCAGTTCCTCCTAAGCAGCATGTCCTTTGTATTTAATCTGTTATGGAACAAAATCCAGGCAAAGAACCTATGTTTGGACATGCATTTGCATCCCCAGATACTCTTTGAGATTAAATTAGTGGGCATCATTGAGAAACAATGTTTATAGAATAACTAAGACCTGTAGCCTTCATTACTTAATTTACATATCCATTTGTCTTCCTCCTGAGATAGACATACTGAACTAAGGACATCTTGCAGTTTATCATATTCCTGAAATGCCTCAATTGAAAAAGGCAGATGAAATGCATCATGCAGGTTGCTCAGTGTACCCATATCTTTGATAGAAACCATTTTGTTTCTTGCAAACGAGTATAACCTTGGGAATTTGGTTGCAAGTATTTTTGTGTGCCAAAGATCATTCCAGAACAAAATGGTAAATCCATACCCCACAATGGATTTGGAAATGGATCTCCACTCATCAACTAGCTTTAGGATCCCTCTCCACCAAAAAGAGCCACAAACAGTAACATCATGTGGGACAGACTCATGATAATATGAGTTCCTGACCAGACTAACCGAGGGCAAGTCAGCATTATTATAAAATTTATCCAAATGCTTAATCAATAGTGCTTTATTCTGAATCTTGAGATCAATAATTCCAAGTCCTCCTTTGTCTTTAGGCTTACAAATCATAGGCCAAGCAGCCAAAGAGTTAACTTTCTCCTGGTTCTTTGTTTTCCTCCAAAGGCATCTCCTTCTTGCATTATCCATAATATCAATGACCCCTTTAGGAATTTGCAATGTGCACATAATATAAGTGGGAAGTGAAGATAGCACAGAGTTCACCAAAATAAGGCTGTCTCCATAAGACAGAAAAGACACTATTGCATTTAACCTTCTCTCAATCCTGTCAATCAAAGGTGAGAAATCCTTGATTGTGGGTTTAGTTGTGCCCATTGGTAATCCAAGGTATGTGAAAGGCATAGAAGCAAGCTGACATTGAAATACAGAGGCCAAATGTGTAGTTTCATCATCAGACAAATTTATTGGAATCATGGAGGATTTGTGAAAATTGACTTTTAGACCAGTAAATTCAGCATATTGAATCAGAAAGTCCTTGAAGACTAATAGTTGATCCTCATCAGCATGCAAAATGATTAGGGTATCATCTGCATATTGTACAATTGGATAATCTCCTTATATTGGAATAGGCAGCTTCAGAGTTCCATCAGAAAAAGCTTTATTTACCATGGTCTGTAATAAATCACCTCCCAGGACATAAAGTAAGGGTGACAAAGGGTCACCCTGCCTGACACCCCTTTTACAAGCAAAACTCAGCCCAGGCACACCATTTAAGAGTACAGAAGATGTACCACTGCCAAGAATATTCATGACTAATGCAATGAACTTTTTTGGGAAACCTTTACATCTCAGTACTTGGAGAATAGCATGGTGCTCAATTGTGTCAAAGGCCTTTTCAAAATCAATCTTGAAAACCACAATTTTCCTTCTTGACTTCTGACATTGAAAAATATATTCAAAACACCAACCTAGACAATCCCTGTATAGTTCTGTCCCGAATGAAACCATACTGATTAGCATGGATACACCTTTTGAATTCATCTTGCAGTCTGTTTGCATAGATTTTAGTGATGAATTTTAAACAGGTATTATTCAGAGAGATAGGCCTGAAGTCATTGACCGATTGAGGTGTAGCTTTTTTTCGCACTAAAGTATTGTAAGATCCATTTATACTCTCCAGGGAGATTTTTTCATCATGGAAGTCCAGACACAATTGAATGAAATCCTTCTTGATGATGTGCCAACATTTTTTCACAAATAAACCGTTAAAACCATCAGGTCCAGGAGCTTTGTCAGATTTCAAAAATTTAACAACCCCCTCAATTTCCTTCAAAGTAATATCCTCAGACAGACTGTGTAAACCCTGCACTTGACTGAGTAGAAAGGATAACTCCAAGTGATTGTTGGTTGGGTAAGAAACTCCCATCCTGCTCTTATAACATCTCCAAAATGCACATGCCTTCTGAGAATGGTCAGTCAAATAATTTCCAGATTCATCCTGAATACTTGTAATCACATTATGCCTATACCTTTCAGTTTCCTTTGCATGGAAATATTATGTATTCTCACCATTTAATTTTACCCATCTAATAGTACACCTTTGCTTCCAGTAATCTGACTGCAACTCAGTCCTGTCAATTACTGTAACATCCCAAAAATATTAATTAAGGTTATCAAGTTCCAATAACCCAAATTTGGGGTTAACAAAAACTTTTGTTAATTTAAATCAATATGAATGCATGGGTGTATGTGATGAATGCTTGAATGCTTGAATGCTTGCAATGACTTGTTTGATTGTTATGAATGGCAAGTATTGGTTTAAAGATGAAAACAACATCATCTAAATCACTTCCAAGCAGAATTAATTGAAGAGAAAATCAAAAATAAACAATATAAGCAAATGGTCATTTTTGCCAAACTTGTTCACTAGACCACTTTGAGTGTTTCTAGTACAAGTTTTCTAATGAAAACAAATACAATTATTTTCACCCCTTGCTAGAACAAGTACAAGTGAACCCAAGCCCACTTTGCAAACCAATAGAAATAGATTTCAAATCTATTTAAATGACAATTCAAAACTGAATCAAGTATAGGTACTAAGATAACCATTTCTCAAAAACCACTCAAACCAGTTCACCTTGACAAACCCAAGAAACCAGATACTACCAAGTATGTGACCAGTACACTCACCAAAATTCATTCAAAAATTTCAAACTTGAATTCTTTCGGCCATTTCATCAAACATCTAGAGACACAATTCAAAGATGCCTAATTTATACTATTTGGAGCAGTGTTTGATTAAACATTTGTCCTCATCTCACTCCCCTTGTCTCCCCCAGTGATCACACTCGCATTGAAGCAGCTACTACCCCTACCCTAGCACCATGTCGTGCCACCCGAAGCCACCCCTTGCCAGCCGACCATGGCTAGCTAGCAGGAGCAACCGCCGCGCCTATCCACCATGCCCAGGAGGCAGCTGACCGTCCACCGCCACCCCTTGTCCAGCCCTCGCACGCAGCCAGGCCTTGAACCATGGAGAACATGCCGCGCCAAATGTCTCTGCGCCATGCCGAGAGCATGCCAGAGCGTCGCGCCCAACACGCTCGCACACACCGCGCCTCGCCCTCGCCGCTCGTGCCTCCAATCACCGCGACCCCAGGAACCTCCCAGACATATTCATTCATTGTCGCGCGACCCTTAGCACCCGTGAATCGTCAAAACCACTTTCGGTGCCGCGCAGAGCGTCGACCGTTCCCGACCAACCTCAACCGCCCCTTGCCGCGCCATCAAGTCCTTGAGCATCGCCAGCAGACCACGCACCGTCCTACACCCTCTGCCATGCTGTTAGCTCACTGCACCATCGTCACCGACGAGCTCTGCTCGTGCCGCACTACGTCTCGTGCTCTGCTATAAAAGGAGGCCTCCTAGGCTCAATTCTCCACACCATCTCACTTCCCACCTCTCACAGAGCACCACTGACCCTTCTACGGAGCAAGGCGAGCACCAGGTCACTGGAATTTCATCGGAGTTTGCCGCGGAGGAGGAGAAGTGGAGCCATTGATTGGATCCACCCCAGGAGCTGCCGCAACCCTCGTTCGAACCGCCGTCGTCGAGAACGTCGTTCACCCGCAACGCCGACCCTAGCTAGAGCCCTGGTGAGCCTCACACGACCCCCACCGCCGCGTTAGTGTTCAGTCACACCGGCTGCCCGACGAAGACGACACACCCCACCCTTTAGATTAGATGCTAATCGCACGGTCCAGATTGACACTTACCGCTTCGCGTAGCCAGAGTCGCTGACGTGTGGGGCCATCACTTAAGTCAGCCCGCGCGCTATGTTGTGCGCAGTGGGACGGCCCAGTTAGTTCCCGCGCGATCCAGTAGATTCAAATTTAGATTTTTCCATTTTATTTAAAACCTAGTTCTGTCAGTAGATTCAAAAATCGATTCAGAGAGTTTCACTGAACCAAATTGCATGAAACCAATTTTGTTAAAAAAATATTGAAATTGTTAACCCAAGCACGTTGGATTCAAACCATTTGGAATTATAGATCACCTATCGTAAAAATAACAAGGCAGAGAATTTTCTATATTCAAACATTTTTTAAAAATTAACCATAAACGCTTTTGAGTTGATTCCAACTCTCAAAAATTACATTTGATAAGACCTTTTTGAATATATAAATATATCTAGGTTTACCTGTAGTAATAAAGGACAAGTATTAAAAGAATGCCTTATAGGCATTTCTAGTCACTTTAATTAATTAAAATAGTAATGTTAAACCGTATTAAATTGTGACACCACTTTAAATCACATTCAAAAGTATTAAAATATGTGGTGATGACATGTGTCAATATGATCCCATATTTTAATTGGAGAATATTAAATCTTAAGTAGTTTTCAATGAGTAGAAATTACTTTTCCAAAAGAAAATAAATAAGACTAAGTCTTTAATTCATGTGATGTTTGTGATGATGCTAGATCATCTAGTGTGAACCTTTGTGTGCTAATAGAAGTAGTTAAGTATTTTTTGGTGATTGTGTACCTCGTATTTATTTATAGACGCTAGTACCAACCAAGGATACAAAGAAGAAGGAGACTACTACGAGGAAGAAGGAGAAGAGAACTTCCATCACTGCACGACTCAAGGCAAGCTAACACTTTCATGATAACTATACAAACTAGAGGACTGAGGCATATTTGGTTATACCACTTGATTATACCAAATCCTATTTTTACTTGCAAGCGGCATTAGTTTATTTCTTTATCAAAATTCTTTATTTGCTTTTTACTTGGTGACTTGTGAATTTTGGGGATGATATTATAGGTAGCAAAAAGAACATAAAACTTGGCCTAAGTTAGTTAGAACTAGATGTCATACTGAGGCATGAGATTAGACTTAGATAAGTCACACTTGATTAGCACCCCTCATTAGTGATTACCCTCAACTTTAGTGGCTAGTGCTAAGCATAAAACTTGATCACCTTAGATGGGAATACTTGGTGAAAATGATTATGAAAACCTTAGAATGATGAGTCATTATAATGAAATGTTTTGACATGTGTTATGAACACCAGATGATTTGATGATGAAAAGGTTGAGGCATGAGCCTTACCCCTTTATAAAACCGATGGTTGGGTTCGGATGCGATACCATTCCAATTTTACCATACAAGTACAATACCCGAATTTGGGTAGGGCTTGACTGGAAATTTATATATGTTAGTATGGGTTCCGTTGTGGAAGAGGTTTGAGCTGAGGCTACCTCATGATGAATGTCCACCTGTGCAGTTCCCAAGATGACAGATGGTCATGGTTGGGAGGCCAAACTCATAGGGGAGGTGCCTATACTAGGGTGTAATTAAAAGGTTAGGATTTCCTGACGGATGTATCGAATGTTTTGGTGAAAGTGTACAATCTCTACAGAGTGTAAAACTATTCGAATAGCCACGTCCGCGGTTATGGACAATTGGAGTGGCCATACTGTTCCGTTGTCAGATGTTTTCAAAATGACTTGTGAAATGAATCATGACTTTGACTTGACCACAACAGGGTTGTGAACATGAAAACTAAGTTCAAATTTAGGTGTTGTAGAACACTAAACTAGTTTTCTTTACTTCTAAACTCAGTTAGAGATAAATCTGGCTTTTTCCAAAACAACCTAGAGCTTAGGATTCCTACTCAAAATACTTTATTTGTTAGTGATAGTTTGCGAGGACTTAAATAGTACTCATGGCTTTGTCCCTGGCTATTCCTATGGCCAGACTATGAGGAGGACTACCAGGATGATGGACAGCAGGAAGTCTATGGCAACTATGATCATCTCCCATCGTCTGCATTGCATGTGACCCTGAAGATGGAGCTTCGCCCATGCTACTGTTATTAGTATTATTCCGCTGCGTTGATTGTATTAAGACTGGATCATGAGATCCTTCATTTGTAAGATCTTTATTATGGTTTGTAATGGATGATGAACTATGGTACCAATATGTTATGTCTCGCAAAAATGGTAATCCTGGGATTGTGATGTATGGCATAACAGGAATCAGGGATTAAAAATCCGGGTGTTGACAATTACCCTACTGTAATTTGTTGACCCAGCATGCCATGTTTGTTTATATTAAGGAGAACACCTCTAGTGAACTATGGACCCCGGTCCAATCTTTACCATTGATACATCTTCCACTGTTACTGTTTATTTTCTGCAAACCACTGTTACCTTCCACACCATACAGTTAAGCCTTTGTTACAGCAACCGGTGCGATTCACAACCTCACTGTTCGTTGGGGCAAAGTCTTGAGTTTGTGTTCTGCAGGTCTCCAAGTTGCTAGCAACACCTTTTAGACGTTTCCTTCCTCCTACTGGTTCTATAACCTCGGTTTCTTACCGAGGGCAGACTTGCTGCTATGCTCATCACACCTTTCTCTTGGGGTCTCCCAACGAAGCGCTACCACGCGCCATCAACAAGTTTTCTAGCGCCGTTGCCGGGGAGGCTAAGGACGTCTTCACAAGGGGAGTCCTTCACAACCTTTCTCTTTACTTTGTTTTTGTTTTGCTTAGTTTCTTTTGCCTTGTTTTGTTTGCCTCTTTTTATCAAAAACTCCAAAAAATTTAGTTCCTGCTCTAGTTGTTGCTGCTGTTGGCTTGCTCCACTTTTGCCAAAATAAATTCTACTGAGAACACCAAGTTGTGTGACTTCACTAGCACAAACAACAATGATTTCCTAAGTACTCCTATTGCTCCACCTGCTCCTGATGATACCTTTTATGAAATTAAGCCTGCTTTGTTGAATCTTGTGATGAGAGAGCAATTTTCTGGTGTTAGTTCTAATGATGATGATGCCCACCTTAATAACTTTGTTGAACTTTGTAAGATACAAAAGTATAAGGATGTAGATGGAGATATTATTAAGCTCAAGTTGTTTCCTTTCTCCTTGAGAGGAAACTATAAAGAATGGTTGCTAGCCTTGCCTAGAAATAGTATTGATTCTTAGATTAAGTGCAAAGATGCTTTTAATGGAAAATACTATCCTACTGCTAAGATTATATCTATGAGAAGTGATATGATGAAATTTAAACAACTTGATAATGAACATGTTGCTCAAGCCTGGGAACGAATGAAATATTTGGTTAAGAATTGTCCCACTCATGGACTTATTGCTTGGATGATTATCCAGACTTTTTATGCAGGTTTGAACTTCTCTTCAAGAAACCTGTTAGATTCAGCTACTGGAGGTACCTTTATGACCATCACCTTGGGTGCTGCAACAAAACTCCTTGATAATATGATGGTTAATTATTCTGAATGACACACTAAGAGAGCTCCACATGGTAAGAAGGTAATTTTTTTTGAAAAACCTCCTCTTTGAGTGATAAGATTGATGTTATCATGGGTATGCTTGTTAATGGAAAAGCTCCTTTAGATCCTAATAATGTTCTCTTAGCCTCTTTGGTTTCTCAAGAAGAGCAAGTTGATGTGAACTTCATTAGAAACAACAATTTCAACAACAATGCCTATAGAAATAATTTTGGTAGTAACAACAAGTATAGGCCTTATCCTCCTAATAATGGCAATACCTATGGAAACTCCTACAACAATACTAGAAGTGCCCCCTCTGAACTTGAAGTCATGCTCAAAGACTTTATTAGTAAACAAACCACTTTCAACAAGACTGTGGAGGAAAAGCTTTTGAATGTTGAGAAAAATATTTCCTCTTTGTTTGAAGCACAATCCTCCTTGATTAATAAAATGGCTTCTAAACCTGAAACTTTGGAAAGTACCTTTGCTGCTACTCATGCCATACAAGTTACCATTGATGAAAATGTTAGACTGTTAGCCCAACTGCATGCTAAGTGGGAAAGAGAAGCTGAAATTGCTAGAAACAATAGTGTGTGCACTATCACCACCACCAATATGGATGCCACTAAACCACAAGAAGTCCCTATTCCTCCTACCACAATGCCTAAACCCAATAAGTCTACTACTAGTGATGCTAAGTTTGATTTTGATCTTGATGGTTGCAATATTTCTGAAGTGATTATGTTCCTACAAAAGCTTGCTAGAAGTCCTGATGCTAGTGATATGCATGTAGCTTTCACCAAACACATTACAGATGCTCTTCTTAAAATTAAGGAAGAGAAGTTGAAACACAAAGCCTCTATTCCTAGGAAAGTAGAAGATAGTTGGGAACCCATTATTAATATGCAAGTGAATGACTTTGATCTCAAAGATTCATGTGACATTGGTTCTAGTGTCTCTATTATGCCTAGAAAGATTTATGAAATGCTTGATTTGCCACCTTTGGAAGATTGTTATTTGGATGTCCCAGTTAATGATAATGCTAAGAAGAAACTCATGGGGAGTGTTAATGATGTTCTTATTATGGTTAACAATGCTTATGTTCCTGTTGATTTCTATGTTTTGGATGTTGAATACAATGCTTCTTGTCCTATTACTTTGGGAAGGCCTTTTCTTAGAACTGTTGGTGCCATTATTAATATGAAGAAGGCACCATTAAATATCAATTTGCATTCAAGAAAGGTATTGAACACTTCCCTATGAGGAGAGAGAATTTGATTTTTTCTCCTCCTTTGAAAGCAAGGTTTGATGTTAATGCTTCTTCATTTGAAAATACTTGATTCTTGCTTCTTGTGCCTAACTTAAAGGCGTTAAAGAAAAGTACTTATTGAGAGATAACCCAAAAGTTTTCTTGAGTCTTGGAAATTATTATTTCATTAATGACCTCTCCTTATCCTTTTTATTTTATTTTTGTGCCAAGAATGACCTCTAATGAGAGGGAAGTAAGATTTGGGGAGTTGCTGTCCCGAAACATATTTTTGTGCTCCACCATAGATATTCGTGAGGAATCTTTGTAAGTCTGATTGAGATGATATTTTCTGAATAAATCCCCCATTATGTTAGCTAACTTTTGTTAGTTCAACACTTTCGATTTGAGCAACAGAAGGTCTTCGAAAAAATCTGTTTCTACCGGCTGGTCTGTTTTGACAGATTTCTGCCACTATTTGCATTTGATTCTTATTGATTCATTTTTGGGTTCTTTTTGGGAAATTGAGCTTTTTGAGGGAATTGCTACAGTATCTTATGTTTTTAGTGACAGTTTTGTTGTTCTAAAGCTAAACCCAAAGGTCTATTATCTTTTGAATACACTAATGTTGCTAATGAAGATTCTGTGAAGTTTTGTATGAAGGAAAATTTTCAGGTGTAGAGACATAATGATGTAATGAGATGAAGAATGGACAAAAGCTCAAGCTTGGGGATGCCACCCCGTGTCACCCTAAAAATATTCAAGACATACAAGCATCAAAGCTTGGGGATGCCCAAGGCATCCCCTTCTTCATCAATAAAAATCTCAGGTCTTTTCTAGACACTTCGTTTTTATTGTTTCATGCACTGTTGTGTAGTTCTTGGAGCCTCTTAGTTTTCATTTAGTTTGTTTAGTTTTCTTGAATAAAGTATTTTGGACCCCCGTTCTCATTGTTTTGTTTCAAATAAGTTAATTGGTGTTGGAGAGGAGTAGAAAGTTCTTGCTTGAATAGTACAAGATGAGCTTGCTTTGACTGTGACTTAGACTTTAGCATGTCATGCTAGATGTTGTTTTGACTTTATGCTTAGTGATTATTTCTATAGAATGACTTTTTCCAAACAATTGGGATTGCTTAGTGTGCCTTGAAGGAATCATGCGTTGTTCTAGCATACAAAAGCATAGTATTGTGGTATTCTCCTTTGATGTTTTGTTTGGGTTGACATGGCACATGCTCAAACCATGTTATGACTATGAACAAGTCACCATAGCCTCTATGATCATTTAGTCCTTGACTTGTAGTACCACTTTATGCTTTGATTGGTAATGTTTTGTTGCTCTGCATGCTTATAGCCATTTTTGCTCTCTTAGTTGGTCGCTCGCAGTCTTTTGCTAGCCTCCACTTGTATGAGTAAGATCTACTCATACATCCAACTCCCAAGAAACCAAGTTATTCCAAAGTGTCCACTATAAATTCCTATGCATGGTGTGTTACACCATTCCAAGTATATTCTTGTTTTCATCTATCTTCCAATTAAAAATTATTTTGTTATGTGAAAACTTAGTGATTAAATCTCTCACAAACTTGATGGAACACTTTATTTTTCTTGCCCCTAATAAACTTGAACCATTGTGTCATCTATATTGTATATGCTTGCACTTATACGTTGGAATTAGCAGAACCTTGTTATCATAAGGAACGCTTTCAACATTGTACTTATACTTTGTACATAGTTGATATCATGCTCTTTTGTCTATGAATGTCGTCGGTGTGAAATAAAAGGGGAGCTTGTAAGTCCATGGAGTTATGTATGTATGTTAGAGAAACGCCTGGGCCGCTAGCCTAAGCCATGCCTAATCATGGTGGAAACTTGCAGCATCACCATAATGATATCTATGAAGGTTTCTTCTTATAAAAAAAGAGACATATTGAAAAGAGGAAAGAGAGAAAAAAGCACCATTTTCCCATGGTAAATAAGAAGATTGCTGAGATGCTCATTGTCTGCTTGCCTTGTCATTTTGATTATGGGATAGCTCCTGTATCATGTGCAAGGGGTACCCCATTGGCGGTTCTCTATGATACACATGTACTTACTATGACAAGAACTTACAGGCGACTAAAGTTGAGTAGAATGAGGAGCGACCCTCGTATTCAAGGGACATGAAATTGCCAACTTATACTTTATCAAGAATATACTCCATAGTTTGTTAACTTTAACCTTAATCACTTCAAGATGCTTATGATAGGGGCAATGAGAGCTGAAAGCTAACAAGTACCATAATTTTTGGAAGCTCTTTTTGAGACTTGAAATCCCTGCTTCCCTTATGAAGGGCCTTTCTTCCACTATTATATTGAGTCTCCACCTTCTATCCATAGGCACCAGTTAAAGAGAGCATAGTTGCCATTCTTAGTTCTATGTGCATTGTCCCAAAACTTATTGATTGATGCATATTGTTGATATTACTTTCTCTTGTGATATTTGTATCTAGTCACTCTTATGAACTTTGAAGGTGTCCTATGCATCTATTTGCTACTCCATGAGGGACAAGCTGAATGCCACTATGCCATGTTTCTGTATGTGAAACAAACAAACTGTCGTGGTATTGCCGACGAGTATGCCATGGAGGGATCCTAACAGAGCGTGTTTAGAGACGTGGGGTAAGGCGGGAGGTTGGTGGGTACGAGGTAACACATCTTACCCAGGTTCAGATCCCACGACGGTGGCGGGATCCTACTCCTGCTATAAATCACTATAATGGCAATACACCGAGTTACAGGGATCGGTTCGCTATGTGCGGTATGATTTGTATCGTGCCCTAAAGGCTCCCATAGGTCCGGCTTATATAGTCGCTAGATCCTAGGGTTACAGGCAAAGTCCTAGTCGGACAGGTTACAGAATCCTACACGGTATACAACTAGTCTAATGTGTCTTGCACTCCAACGCTCCAGGTACACTGGTGACTCCTCCATAGCCTTCCTTTATCCGGCATGGGCCTCCCTTCTGGATCCATCTAACTAGGCCGCCCAGCAGGCCATGGGCCTTGCTACAGACTATGGTCCACCCGGTTTATCTGGATTAGAGACATGCTATGGTGATACCCATTTAGCATATCCCCAACAGTAGCCCTCGGAGAACTCCGAGATCTTGCGCCGTCTTTTCTCTTTAGTTTGAATGCTCCATCTAGATGAATGTCGGAAAATCATCAAGCAATATCTTGTAGTCCTCCCAAGAACCCTATAATGTCCTTCGTCTTTAATATGTAAGTCGGAGAACTGCTGAATCTTCCATCATACTCTTCTCGTAGCCAGACTGGATCCGTCCATGCTGGAATCTTCATATGGGATGGTTCACCTGCCTGTGTTAGTAGAGAAACATAGACCATAGGTCAGCGACACCACGTAACTCACACATGCAGAGAATGCAATCATAGCCATTTTTCCCGCGTGAAGGATGCGAAACGTTAGCAGCGGCGGTGGGAACGTGGCGAAATTTCCGCGCACACGCTATCCACGCTGCAACAGTTCAATCATTCCGCACGGATCTTGACGCCGAGTGTTATAAATTATAACCTTTGTAAATTTTATCCTTTCACCGCATTTTTCCTCGCGTCATCTTCTTCCTCCAGCGAACGTGTCCTCGAGCTCTTCGCGCACACTGAGTAAAACCCTAGCTTTCCCCAGTCCCACAATCACCTTCCTCCCCACACCAATGACGAGTAGCAGTGTAAACCCATCCATAGCGGTAACGAGCGACGCCGCAGCCAAGCCGGCGGGCTCCGTTCATGTGCCCCCAGAGGGTCTGGTGCTACCACGCACCACGGTGGTGGAATCCACTGGCGGCGACCATATTCCAGCGGGGATGGAACCGCTGGAGGAGGAGGGTGACTCTCACAAGGGAGAGCGGAGCGGCTCTGATATCGCTAATTGCGATCTCAAGGAGATGCTTTCCGAGGGGTACCTCCCCATGACGGAGGGGCTGGTCTGGCGGGCGGCGCCGGCCAGCGAGGTCATCCCTTCTCCCCAAGCGAGAGAAAAGGTGTACCTCAAAGCTCAACTGGTACGCGGCGTCTCCCTCCCAATCTCCGACTTCTTCATAGAGGTCCTTGACCACTACCGGGTTCAACCTTAGAACCTGTATCCTAATAGCATCCTCGCGCTTAGCAACTACACGACGCTTTGTGAGGGTTACCTAGGAATCAGGCCTAGGTTAGATCTGTTTATATACTTCTTTACCGTCAAGAGGGAAGCCGGAGTGAGGAGGACGAGCTCAGAAATTGTGGAACCATTAGCTTCAAGATCTGGCCTGGCCGGCGATTCCGCGACATTGTAGGCCACGAGTCCTGCAAAAATTGGCAAATGACGTACTTCTACGGCCAAGATGTCCCTCTGCCGGCCAAGAAGCGTCGTACCCAGATTTTGTCGACCGGGCCGCCGCCGAAGCCACCACATGGAGATCCCAAGCCCTCCTACCCTCTGACGACGAAGCCTCCCGCGCTGTAAGGCGGATCGAGTGGTTCGTAGACACGGGTCTGACCGGGTTGGACCTAGCCATGTGCTGGTTCGTCAGGCGGATCCAGCCTCTGCAGCACCGCGCGAAGTTGATGCACCAGTATACTAAGGATAGGAAGGACAGCCTCCACATCTCCGAGGACAACTTATCGAGTGAATCCATCAAGCTCCGCCTCAAAGACATCGTCAAGGTGAAGGACAGGAAGCGTGGCTTCACCATCACCTACTACATGTTCGAGGGCGGCACGTGCCCATAGGTACATGTTTATTTTCCGTATATGACATATGCTCCAGTTCTCCCGTCTAACTTTTACCATTGCATCTAACTCTTCGGGATTCACTTAACAGCTAAAGAGTCTGGACGAGGACAGCATGGCTGTTCAAGTCTACGACCCCAAGATGAAGGAAGTCACCATCGTGTCCGATGACGAGGTCCCGCTGGAGCGTCAGCAGAAGAGCTCCACCTCTGATGCTGTCGACGGAGGCAAGAAGAAGACGGAGGGTGGAGCCTCCAAGAAGTCCACCGCCTTCCTGGAGGCGGAGAAAAGAAGAATGATCGGTATCCCTTTGACCAAAGAACCAACCGTTGTGTAAGATTCTTAACATCCAACATTGTCTCTTACTCGTCTTGTTCCTGTACTAATACTTTTGCACGTTTCAGGAAGAAGGCCAGTATGAGTTTGAAGAAGACCTCCAAGACATCGAGGGCTTCTACATCAAAGATATGTTTCACCAAGCGTCTCCTGCCATAGCCCCCACAACTCCCAGCGTCCAGCCTACTACCGCATCGACAAGCTCTCCAGCTAAGGTAACATCTGGCCCTTCCTCCATGGAAGTGGACCCAGGCGTCGCCGCGGATCTTGCTGTTGTCGGCGAGCAGGCGACACAATAAAGCACCGCAACTAAAGTGGCTGAAGCTCCGGCTAAGGATGCCACTGGTAGCGTTAAGGCGATGGTGGAAGGCGAAACTTCTGCCGAAGGCGGCACTACTGCACCCAAGACGCCAACAGAGTTCCCGAAGATTGTCTACCCAACGCTTATACCGAGTATCTCAGCTCTGGCTCCAGGTGCAACGCCAACTTCTATGACATGTGGTCTTGAGGAGCTGCTCAGGCAGGCGGATATCCTACGGGTAAGTAGTCTTTCCTTCAGCAAGATATTTGCCCAGAGCGCCACCAATATCAATATCATTGCACTCGTAAGTTTTATTTGCCTTTTGCATTTCATATGTAGTATCCCACTGTAGCCCCTGAGGATTTAGACAAAAACCATTGGTCTTTGTGTCTAAATGCTCTAAGAGTGACTAAGCTAGAAAACTTCGCACTGTAGCCCCCAAGTATTTAGTTTGAATGAATTATTCCGACTAGATACTTTTAGAGTAGCATAAGCAGTGTTTGTAAATTTCAATACTGTAGCCCCCAAGCCTCTAGTTGAAACAAAATTAGTTCCGACTAGATGCTTAAAGAAAGACTAAGCATATTGCCGACTTAAAAACTCTCACTGTAGCCCCCAAGCCTCTAGGTGGATATTTATACGGATAGATGCTCCAAGTAGACTAAGTAACTTTTGATCTTTTTCCCACAGAATGAGAATGCTCGGAGAGGCGCCGCCAAGGAGAAGTTCCACAAGATGCGTGCTGAACTGGAAGCTGAAAAGGGTAAAACTGCCTTCTTGAAGGATCAAATCACCAAGAGCAAGAGTCTGTTTTTCTTTTCAATTTCGCACTAAAACTTGGTTTTGTGCCATCACTCTCCGACTACTCATTGTGTGCTGTCATTTCTCCGGCTTGCAGAAACTATTGCCAAGACGAAGGACATTGTCGAGCAATCCAAGCACATAGAACTGCTGAATAGCGAGAACAAGATCCTCAAGCAGGAGAGGACTGACACTCTGAAGATGCATGAAGAGTCCATGAAGGCCTTGCAGGAGTCTACCAACACAGAGATCAAACGATTTGAAGGAGGAAATTGCGATCCTCAAGGAGCAGAAGAAAGCTGTCGAAGAGCAGAACAAACACAACCTTGAGGCTTACAAGGTCCTCCGACAAGAACGGGACTCCATGGCGGAGACGCTCCAACAAGACGAGGCGAGTATCTTTGGTAAGCAATCTCCGTCTTGTACTTCTGTAAGGCAGGTATTCTGAACTTTTTTGTGTTATTGAACTCACGTACTCCATTGCATGGCCGAAAATGCAGCTCCTATTGGTTTAACCAATATGCTTCCTCCTGCAAAGGAATGCATGGTCCTCGCCGGCAACTTCATAAGTACCGTCATCAAGCAAGGTAAAGAGATTGCCAAGCCCCTGAACATCAACATCAAGGCGGTGGATTACGTCATGAAGTACTCGGAGATTCTACGCCAAGCCCCCGAGCGTATCATAAGATGGAAAACTTCATGTACCCGGGCTGGTGCTAGAATGTCGCTGGCGATGGTCAAATCCCACTACGAGAATGCCGACATCGACACAGTGACCTCGGATCTGCCCGACGTAGACGATGACGGCCAGAAGATTGATCACAAAGCTATCTGGGCATCGCTCGCTGGCTACGACACCAGGGTCGCTGAGTTGGTCGATCCAAACTCCTTTGTGCCTCTTGAGATCATTGATTGTGACCATCCCAGCTCCTCCGAGTCCCTCAAGACCACCGACTTTGATGATGATCAGGATGGCTCTCCTGCTGCCGACGATGCTACCCCAAAGTCTCCTGCGCCAGAGGAATGAAAAAACACTTTGTATTATTTGTTTCCCCTGGATGTATGTACGCGGAAAAACTACTATGTTAACTTTAAGGCGGAAAACAATAGTTGTATGTTTCCTGCTACTTAAGTACTAGTTCCAGCATGTATATATTTTTTAAGCAAGTGCTGGCTTATCCATTACTTAGGTTTTTATGCTTGACTTTTCATGAGTCGGAATACTCGTAGTCAGAACCATGCACTCAAGTGATGATGCCCAGTGCTACCGTCAAAACCTAAGCACAAAATCGCCGACTTCAAATGCCAAAAGTCACTCCTCCAGAATCCACATAAAAACAACAAAGAACGTGTAGACCAGAAAACTTAAGCTAACGCCTGTAGGCAGAATTTTCACAAGTGCAAATGCATAACTTGCACATAAAGGTTTTATATGATCCAAAAATGAACACTAAAGGAGGTAAAAGACTCAAGCATATGAGTGAACCAAAGAGCTTTATTTAATTGATCATATAGGAGGTACACAATAGATAAAAAATATGCTAAGTGTAGAAATGACGTAGTTGTGCTATGTTCCATGGCCGATCAAGCTCTGGGTAGTCATCATACGGGTCACATCGCTTATGCTTATGATCATCGCTGGGTCTATCCTCAAGTTCGCGATTGTCAACGAGGTAGTAAGACCCATTGAGTAGTGCCTTGATTATGATGAACGGTCCATCCCATGGAGGGGATAATTTGTGTGACTTCTTCTGCTTAAGTCGGAGCACCAGATCCCCCTCTTTAAACAAGCGATGCCGAACGCGGCGACTATGGTAGCTGCATAGCTTCTGCTGGTAGATGGCGGATCTTTGGGATGCCAATACGCGCTCTTCCTCGAGAAGGTCCAGATCTAGGCGCATGGATTCTTCAGCATCATCTTCGTCGTAGGCGGCAACTCTTGGTGAATCGTGAAGGATGTCGGAAGGCAAGATGGCATCTGCTCCATATACCATGAAATAAGGGGTGTAGCCGGTAGATCTGTTGGGTGTAGTTCATAAACTCCACAGAACAGATGGTAACTCCTCCACCCAGGCTCCAGCTGCTCTATGTAGCGGTGCCTCAAGAAGTGGCTTTATTCCCTGCAGAATTAATCCATTGGCTCGCTCAAATTGTCCATTAGACTGTGGATGTGCCATAGATGCTAAGTCAAGTCGGATGCCCTTCTCCCAACAATAAGCTTCCACTTCTCCGAGTGATAAGTTGTTGCCATTGTTGGTGATAATGCTATGTGGGAGACCAAATCTCACCACTAGATCCCAGACAAACCTAAGAGCAGTTGCTCCATCAAGCTTTCTAATGGGTTTAGCTTCTATCCATTTGGTGAATTTATCAACTGCCACTAGCAGATGAGTAAACCCACATGGTGCCGTCTGTAATGGACCAACCATGTCTAGCCCCTAGACTGCAAACGGCCAAGTTATTGGTAATGTTCGCAATTCTTCAGCTGGAACATGTGGTTGTCGGGCATAATACTGGCATCCCATACATGTCTCAACAAGCTTGTTGGCGTGCGCCTTCGTGGTCAGCCAATAGAATCCTTGTCGGAAGGCTTTGGATACCAACGATCGAGGAGCAGCGTGATGCCCGTAATCTCCAAGATGGATCTCACGAAGGATTTCAATACCTTGTTGCTGGGAAACACACTTGAGGTATAGCGATGTCCATTGATTATGGTATAGCCCCTTTGCTCGATGTACTATTTGCCAACTTTCGACCTCGTCGATGGGCAAAGTTCTGTGTACGAGATACTCCATGAATGGTTTTGTCCAAGCCGGAGGGACCTTTGTCACTATGTGGACGAAAGAGTCAACTCTATCCGGGTTCTCGGGGTCCGCTCCCTTCACAGATGGTGTCCGTAGATGCTCCAAAAAAACGCCAGGCGGAATTTGTTTGCGCCCTGATCCAAGCTTCGACAATAGATCAGATGCCTCATTTTCATCCCTAGGGACATACTTGACTTCGTAGCCCAAGAAGCTCTTGGCTATCTCGTCCACTTCGTCTCGATATGCCGTCATCATATGGTTCCGCGCGTTCTAGGTTCCAGCCACCTGCTGGGCATCCAAGTCGGAATCTCCACAATAAACTATGCTCTTGATGCCAATATCCTTGGCTACGCGAAGTCCATGAATGAGGGCTTCATATTCCTCCATATTGTTTGTAGCCTCGAAGTGGATCTGCAGAACGTAGTGCAACTTTCCCCCTGTTGGTGACTGTAGTAGTACACCAGCCCCCGAGCCATTGAGTAGCTTTGAGCTGTCAAAGTGCATCACCCAGTATTCTGGCTCTGGTATAGGGGTAGCATCTGGCATCTCCATCTAATCTGCGATGAAATCCGCCAAGACCTATGATTTGATAGCGTCGCGTCTCTTGTAGGTGATCTTGAAGGAGGCAAGCTCAATGCCCCACTTCGCAACCCTTCCTATAACGTCACTGTTGTTGATGATGTTGGACAGTGGAGCTTTGCTCACAACTGTGATAGGGTGCTCCTGGAAATAGTGCCTAAGCTTCCGAGAAGCAAGGAACACTCCATAAGATAGCTTATGGTAGTGCGAGTAATGCTGCTTGGACTCCGTCAAGGCCTCACTTACATAGTAAACTAGTCGGTGAACTTCGTACGCATGCCCTGGTTCTTTCCGCTCTACCATGATGACGATGCTGATTACCCTGTTAGTTGCCGCCATGTAGATTAACATAGGCTCCATAGGCTCGGGTGCTGCGAGTATAGGTGTCAAGGAAAATATCTCCTTTAGCTTCTTGAGTGCATCATCTGCTTCGTCCATCCATGTAAATTTGTACGCCTTCTTCAGCAACTTGTACAGCGGCAGAGCCTTCTCTCCAAGTCGGATGACGAATCGGCTAACTGCTGCAACGCAGCCTATAAGCCGTTGGATGTCCTTCAGGCATGTCGGACGGTTTATGTTTAGGATGGCCTTGATCTTCTCCGGGTTGACCTCGATTCCGCGTTGGGAAACGATGAAACCCAACAATTTGCCGGCTGGGACCCCGAAGACGCACTTCTTAGGGTTAAGCATCATGTTGTATTTCCGGAGATTATCAAAGGTTTCTTTTAAGTCGGAGATTAATTCGTTTGACTTTTTAGACATCACCTCTATATCATCCACATAGGCGTGAACGTTCCGACCAATTTGATCGTGGAGGCAACACTGCATAGTCCGCTGGTACGTAGCACCTGCGTTTTTTAGCCCAAAGGGCACCGTGACATAGCAAAACATGCTGTAAGGTGTGGCGAACAAAGTGGCCAATTGGTCTGACTTCCTCATCTTTATCTAGTGGTATCCTGAGTATGCATCCAGAAAACACAAAAGTTTCGAGCCAGCCGTTGAGTCAATGACTTGGTCAATGTGAGGCAAAGAAGATGGATCTTTGGGACACGCTTTGTTCAAATCGGTGTAATCAACATACATTCTTAATTCTTTGGCTCCCTTTTTGGGGACAAGTACATGATTGGCCACCCATCGGGTGTGAAGGACTTCTTGGACAAAACTAGCCTTAAGTAACCTAGCTATGTCTTTGCCTATGGCGCATTCCTTCTTGTCTCCGAAGTGTCGTAGAGGTTGTTTCACCGATTTGCATTTTGGATCAATATTCAAGCTATGCTCGGCAAGTTCCCTTGGTACACCTTTCATGTCGGCAGGTTGCCAGGAAAAGAGGTCCCTATTCTCATGGAGGAACTCGACGAGCGCGCTTTCCTATTTAGGGTCTAGGTTTGTCCCAATGGCATTGGTCTTGGAGGCATCGCCTACCACAAGTTCCACTGGCTTGGTTTCGATGGCGGCCTTGAAGACGGGATCGGAGTCAGAAATCTACTTCTTCGATGCTGGCATCTCTGTGGCATCGACCTTGCTCTGGATCTCCTTGAATTCTTTGTTGTAGAGGACAACTTCTGCAAAGGCTGCTTCTCCAATCTCGTAGTCCCTTGCCTTGGTAAAGCTTCCGGATACGATGATGATGCCATTTGGTTCGGGTATCTTGAGCTTGTTGTAGACGAAGCATGGCTTGGCCATGAAGGCGTGGAAGATGTCGCGTCCGAAGTTGACGTGGTACACGCTCTTGAAGGGGACCACCTCGAAGTTCATGCGTTCTTGGCGGTAATTATTAACATCGCCAAAAGCGACCTGAAGCGTGATGCACCCAAGGGACTGAGCCTCCCGTCTAGGAACTACGCCATGGAACACGGTGCTGGTCCGCCTTAGGTTTGCCTCCATCAAGTTCATCTTGTGCAGTGTATCCAGGTACATGATGTTGATGCTGCTTCCACTGTCCACCATGCATTTGGTGAACGCGTTGTCATCAATCAGGGGGTTGATGACCATGGCGTACTGGTTCTCCGTAGGGATGAGGTCTGGGTGATCCTTCCTGTCCCAGGTGATTGGAATCTCCGACCAACATAGGTACTGGGGAACTGGGGGTAGGGTGGCCATCAGTATCCTCATGGAGGTTTTCTGTTGCCAGACAGTAGGGGTGCCAAGGAAAGTGTGGTAGACGGCAACCTTCTTCTCGAAGGGGTTCTTGCCCTTGCCATCGCCCTTGTCAGCGTGCTTGGGGTCAACGTCCTCATCCATGTCACTTGAATCCTTGGGCTCCTCTTCCTTCTTCTTCCCTTTTCCCTTCCCTCACGGTCTGTTCTTCCGACTTCACTTGTAACCGGACTCCGGGTACTCCTTCAGGTCATTGACGAACTTGCAATGGCGATTACTGAGTGTCTTTGCCATTGGCATCGAGGTGTACCAGGAATGGCATATCACAGTATTTCTCGTATGTTTGGGGAACGCGGAGTGCTGTCGGGGTAGTTTCACTACCTCGCTGCTGCCCAAGACCATCCCCTGTCCTCGGCCACGCTGTCCGCCATTACCTCGTCCTGCAAATGTCATGGCGACCATGTCGGAGGTTTTCTTTTCTTATGGAGGGTTCTTCCGCTTGGTGCTATTGTTCCTCTTAGCCTGGGTTGGAATGGCTATTGTCGGCAAGGATCCGCGAGCATCGTCGTCGGCAGCCGCGAACTCACTGGCCAACTGGATCATCTGGTTGAGATCGAGCCTATGATTGTCCTGTAGGTGCTTCAACTTATGTTGTAGCAACGTACCTTTTTCCAATCCATCGATGAAGGCGGCCATGGTGGTCTGATCGTGCACTCCTACGCAGGAATTCTTCGTATCCAGCCAGCAGGAGAGGTAGGCGTGAGATGACTCGTCTTTCTCTTGCACGCACCGCTGTAGATCGCCAACAGTGCAGGGACGCTTATATGTACCCTCGAAGTTTTTGGTGAACGCTTCTTGCATGTCCAACCAGTTGCAGATGGACTTCTCCGGCAAGTCATCAATCCATTGACGGGCCATGCCCGTCAACATCAGTGGGGGGTACTTGACGGCAACGTTGGGGTTACCCCCGGCGATCTCCACCATGTTGCCGTAATCCTGCAACCACATAGCTGGTTTAGCGGCGCCGTCATAGGGCTTGATGGTATTTTCAATCCGAAAACCCTTGGGGTAAGTTGCGGTCCGTATCACAGGTCCAAAGCAATGTGGTCCTAGGTATGGTCCTTCCCGGGCCTCGTGAATCTTGTCCAGGCGTGAACGTGCTTCGTATGGCTCCGGGATTGTTCTTTTCTTCTTGCCGCCAGGGGATGAGCTGCGTGACCGACGCGGGCCTCCTCCGCCATGGTGGCTGCTAGGGGGCGACGGAGGTGGAGGTGGCAGTGGGTTAGCCTTCTTGCTGTTACCCTCCTGCGATGCCTCACGCTTGTCACGGTTTCTTGTCGGACGCGGAGGGTCATGGCGTGACCTGCTCTTATGCCCTTCGCTGCGCTCTCCATCGTGTTGGGGCTGCTCCGCGTTGTCGTGAATGGCGATGCCGCCTTGCCTTGGTGGAGGCATACTCTTACGATGGTGAGCCCTTGGTTCTTCGTGATGTCGGGGAGATTGGGGAAGTGGAGATGGGCGACGAGGATGAGCCTTGCCTCTGTTGTTGGAGGATATGGGGATAGCATCATTGTTGTTGTGTGCATCCCTCCGGATTTGTTCTGATGAACCCGTCTAAGACCCGACATCCTAAGGAGATCTGTCCCTTGGCGGCTTAGGATTGCTAGACTCGCAAAATGCTGGGTCAGACTCGAGCCTCCTAGAGGTGGCCTTTTCCTGCTATTTGACCACCTTTGCTACAAGGTCATAGACCTGTTCCACAACTGCGGGTGATCTATCCTGCTCCAGAAGGGTCTTGGCGACGGCTAGGTTGAGAATAGGAGTGGACATGACCTGCCTGCCTTGGCTGTCAATGTATGGCTTGGCTTATGGCGGCTTTGGTGGAGCCCATCCTAGATTTCGTCATACACCAGGATCGTTGAGGACGCGATTCAGAGCCTTCTTAGCCTTCTGCTTCTTGAGCAGAGTCTTGTACTCAGTCTCCATGACTCTGGCTTTCTCTATTGACTTCTGCGCCTTGGCCAGATCTTGATCTAGCTTTGCGCCTTGCTCCGTGATGTCCTGTGCTTCCTCCAGCAGCTGCTAGTGCTTCTCGTCAAGCTGGACTACGTTCCTTATGTGAGCCACAGTCATGGGCTCAACGAGAAAATTTCCGTACATCACTCTATCATCTGGAGTGACTTGCGCAGCTGCAGACATAGATGCCGGATGCGGCGGGTTTGCGGTGTTGTTGTTACTCAGACCGATGTTGAGTTCCTGTGGCTGATGCACTGGGTTAGGCGGAGGGGGCATGGTCTTTGCACGATCATTGTCAGCAGCAACAGGTGGTCCCTTCCCCTTATCCAGCGTTTGAGGCGGAGCTTGTCCGGGTTGATCTTCCTCCATCACGGTCCCAATGGCGACGAACACCTCTTGGGATGTGATGGCCTTGTCGACCTGCTCGTCGCGCCTGATATCCTCCTCCATCTCCTGCATAGCAGAGTCGAGTTCCTCCAGGCTGAAGTCTATCTCCTCCGAGTCCATGCTGATGTCAGCGTAGAGTGCGTCCAAGAAAAAGTCAGAGGGTGCCGGGGCCTCCTCAATGATGGGTGGTGGAGGTGCGACGATAGCGATGATGACTGGAGGAGGTGGTGCGGCTGCAGCAACGATGACTGGAGGCGGTGGTGGTGGTGGCTAAGGCGGAGGGGCACCGGGTATAACCGTGAGCGTTGCCTGAGCTTCTGCGTCAGCGGCCGTAAAGTTGTTGATGGTGTTCACCATGCCTTCGAAAATGAGGCGTCCCGAAGCCTGCATCCTCCTTAGAGTATGTCGGAGGAGTGTACCGCGGTCCAGTACTTCCACAAAGTGATACATGGCATCATCATTGGGGTAATGCTGCAGATCGGCCCGTATATGGAGCCACCTAGCTAGGTAATCGCGGGGGTTTTCACCCTCTCTCCGAATGCAAAGCGCCAGATCGAAGATGGTTACCATGCCAACAAACTTGGATCTCTGTTGTCCGGACGCACGGGCGAAGCCGGCGGATTTACAGCGATCTTCCACCATTATATCCTGCACAGGGGCGGTTTGGGTGGGCCTTGAATTTTTCTGATCTATGCCGGCAAACTCCGAAGAGAGATCCAACTTCGCTCCATCCGCGAACATATCCTGCCCATAGGCAGTCCGTGCGGGCCTTGACACTCCTCTGACTTCCAGGGAACTAGTACCCGAGTCGGTTTCGTCGATGAAGAGGTGGAAGTCCCTGATTGGGATGATCGAGCAGTGGGTGGGGTTAGTCTTTGCCGAGATCTAGAACTCGTCGGGGTGGATGATCGGAATGTTTCCGGAGAAGAGAATATGGCCGATGGCTACGTTTTCGCCGATTCCCGCGAAGAGCTTGGACCTCACCCGTTGAACAGCCTGGAGCGCCTCTTGCCCCACAGTAGGCGCCAACTGTTGTGGTATTGCCGATGAGTACGCCATGAAGGGGTCCTCACAAAGCGTGTTTAGAGACATGGGGTAAGGAGGGAATTTGGTGGGTACGAGGTAACACAACTTACCCAGGTTCAGATCCCACGAAGGTGGCCGGATCCTACTCCTTCTATAAACACTATAATGGCAATACGCCAGTTACAGGGATCGGTTCGCTGTGCGCGGTATGAGTTGTATAATTCCCTAAAGGCTCCCATAGGTCTGGCTTATATAGTCGCCAGATCCTAGGGTTACAGGCAAAGTCCTAGCCGGATAGGTTACAGAGTCCTACACGGTATACAACTAGTCTAACGTGTCTTGCACTCCAAGGCTCCGGGTACACTGGTGACTCCTCCATAGCCTTCCTTTATCCGGCATGGGTCTCCCTTCTAGATCCATCTAACTGGGCTGCCCAGCAGGCCATGGGCCTTGCTACCTACCGTGGGCCACCCGGGTTATCCGGATTAGAGACATGCTATGGTGATACCCATTTAGCATATCCACAACACAAACTTTTTCAATGCATGTTATTCATGATCTTTGTTTGTAACCTTTCATGTTGCATGCATAGTTACTTTGTCTTACTGTTAGAACTTTATCTTTCATGATCATGTTTAGAGTTCTTTGATCTCAGCTTTCAATGCTTGCAAATAGTTTGATCTTGATTTTGATGGTGCATGTCACCTCAAAAATTATTCTTTTTATCACTTACCTACTCGAGGACGAGCAGGACTTAAGCTTAGGGATGCTTGATACATCGGAAACGTATCTATAATTTTTGATGTTCCATGCTTATTTAGTATCTACTTTGCTTTGCTTTGTCTACACTTTGAGGTGTTTTTATATGTTTTCTGGTACTAACCTATTAAAAAGATGTCATAGTGCCAGTTGCATGTTTTCTTTTGTTTTTGGTTCCATAAAGGCAGAAACTCAATATTCTCGGAATTGGACGGGACAAAAGCCAAAGTCAATATTTTACCGTGGGGAACACGAAGCCAGAGTACGAGATGGAGGGTAGGAACCAGGGGCCACACCCCCTGGCAGCGGGCTAGGGCTAGCCGCGCCTGGGGGTAGTGACCACCCTAGCTACCCCCTGCCTCGCCTCTTCGCCTATAAATACCCCCCGATGCAAAAACCCTAAATACCCGATCAATATTCCACGAAACCGTATGTAGCCGCCACCACCATTGTCCCTAGATCGGGGGATCTGAAGCTCTTCCGGCACCCTGCTGGAGGGGAGATCATCCCGGAGGCCTTCTTCTTCATCATTCGAGCCTCTAGTATGAAGTGTGAGTAGTTACACCTTGGACTACGGGTCCATGTAGTAGCTAGATGGTTGTATCACCTTCTTTGTGCTACCATGTTTAGATCTTGTGAGCTCCGTTCATGATCAAGATCATCTATTTGTAAGCATGCATGTTGTGTTTGCGGGGATCCGATGGATAAAGAGATTACTATGTCAGATTGATTAATGGTTTTGACTTATCGATTCTATCATGTGTGTGTTGTTTGTGATCTTGCATGCTCTACGTTTCTAGTAGCTATCTTGGCCAAGTAGATGCTAGTGACTCCAAGAGGGGGTATTTATGCTAGATAGTGGGTTCATGCCTCTATTTAATCTAAGGGAAATGACAGAAATCTCTAAGGTTGTAGATGTGTTGTTGCCACTAGGGAGAAAACAACGGTTTCTTATTCATGGAACAAGTGGATTGTTTACCTTACACACTTTGCTTAAAGCAATTATCTGTTGCTTGCAACTTAATACTGGAGGGTGTTCGGATGATAACCTCAAGGTGGATTTCTAGTCATAGATGCAGTTGGATGGCGGTCTATGTATCTTGTTGTATTTCCCAATCGAATCTCATAGGATCATGAATGTCTAGTATTGCATTGTTATGCCTTGCTCAGTCCTGTCAATTGCCTTCCTGTAATTTTTTTACCCAGCATGTCATGTTTGTTTATCTTAAGGAGAACACCTCTAGTGAACTATGGACCCCGGTCCAATCTTTAGCATTGATACAACTTCCACTATTACTCTTTACTGTCTGCAAACCACTATTATCTTCCACACCATACAGTTAATCCTTTGTTACAGCAACTGATGAGATTGACAACCTCACTGTTCGTTGGGGCAAAGTCTTGAGTTTGTGTTGTGCAGGTCTCCAAGTTGCTAGCAACACCTTTGAGACGTTTCATTCCTCCTACTGGTTCGATAACCTCGGTTTTTTACTGAGAAAAGACTTGCTGATGTGATCATCACACCTTGCTCTTGGGGTCTCCCAAAGAAGCGCTACCACGCTCCATCACTGCTCTATCAACAACGGCGACGATTCCTGTCTGCCTAGCCAGCGTGTTGGTCTGCCACCTGTGCTGCTTGGGTCTCCACGAGGCACAACCGGCGAGGAGGGGGTCGAGGCGCCAGCGAGGCAGGGAGGCCACGGGGCGACGTGTGCGGGAGAGGAGCGACGCGAGCGAGAGGGTCGAACAGGGTGGGGTCTGGCCGACGAGATGGCAATTGATGCAGTCCGGATCAACAAGGACTCTACTCCAACACGGACTGTGCTTCCCTCGCGTCTGCAGTATGAATCCTGCTCCAACACGAAATGCAACTCTACTCCGACACAGAGCGTGCTCGACCACGCGACCATGGGTGCCCTCATAAAAAGCACTCAAGTCCATTGATCCAAATCAGAGCCGCCTCGATCGAAATCAAAATCGAAAACCTAGCAAAATTTCATCAATTCTAGTTTGAAGTCCCTTCTCGATGCCTTGATGGAGATCCAAACCACAGCAATCCCAACTCGAAGTCTCGCCTCGATCAAGATTGAAGAAAACCCAGCTTGGAGTCCTGCCTTAGGTCAACATTCCAGACAACACCCATCTCGAAGTACTGCCAGAGGGGTCGTCGCCGCCACGTGGGACGCGTCTTGTGGGCGCTGGGATAGGTGGGATCGATTCCCTGTTGCGTCGAGGTGCGCCTACTCGGGATGGGCAGCTTCCGCTGCAGGGACGCCGTTGTTGAGCTGCAGAAGAAGGGACATCGGGTCATGGTTCTCTTGCTTGTAGCGATGATGGAAGGAAGCACAACCGTGTGGATGCTTCGTGCTGAATCGTCAGGTCCCAGCTACTACGGCGTACTGGACGGCCGTCTAAGTCGATGAACGCGACGGTCTTAATTATGCAGAGCAATTGTACTATAGAGTTGATCGTTGGGTTCAATACAACTTCGAGTTCTTTGATTTGGGCAAGGATGGCAAAGGAGCGGTCCAGGTCAAAATAATGCAAGTCTCTAGCCACCCACGACGGTGATTATACCCCTAGATGATGTTTACAACTGCCTCCCCGACATGATTGAATCATTCATGGTGTTGCTTGTCCGAACTCTTGCCGAGGATACCATGTCTGATTGGACGACACCATGAGCTACATGGCTGTGCGGAACTATTGTTTAGTAGTTTATCGACCTGAATTCTAATATGATTTCTATACAAATTGAGAATTTGATGCACAAGTACGTTATAAGTTCCAACAGCTATAGTAATTCAGAGGAGTAAATGGCAGCCAATGAGCTCAAAATTTCCAGTTCAATATTCAGAGTGGTATCTGATAAATAACAATGAATATGAAAGAGTAGAATTAAAAGTACTAATGATTACGATGAAAGGGTGAACTAAAGCCACGGCTACACAGAGTCGATCGACTTTAGTGCAAAATACGGGTCGTGCCAGCGCCTTTTTTTACCAGAAGTTAACTTTTTTTTTCAAACCCGGTGTGACGCACGGGCATGTGTGCTAGTAAGATCTCAAATTGAGTGCTTTGAAACGTCCACAAAACCAAGACTTGAGATATTTGTTATCACCTAGGTGAATTGTGACTGCTAATTTGTACAACCTCCTAACAAATTAAACCGATTTTAGAAGTTCTTCATTCCTTTTGTTAGCAAATATAAAGTGGAGTGCTCACTAAAAGAGCATTTCCTATCCTAAGTGATTTTGTTGTTTATAACAACACACATGTCGGACTAATTATTTGCCAAGTGTACCACAGGTTTTATCAAGAAATGACTTGGCTCTTTCCTCCCAAAAAGGGTCCCCTGCTGATCCTGCATTTTGCCTCTGTGATGTCCGGTAGTATCGAAAAAATCAACCGGTACTACCGCACAGGGCCGGCAGTACCGGAGATTGCTACTGGACCAGGCAGTGGGTTTGGGCGAACTGCCCAAAAGCTTCTGTCCTCCGCGGTACCGAAAAGCGGTAGTACCGCATTTTGATATCGGACAAGACAGAAGCTGTGGGCGAGTTTTCCAAACGCCTCTGTCTTCACCGGTACCAAAAAAGCGGTAGTACCGCTCTTTAGTACCGAACACAACAGAAGGTTTTGGCAAGATGGCCAAATGCCACTGCCCTCCCCGGTACCAAAATGCGTTACTACCGCCTGGGTTCGGTAGTCCGTGCCCCATAGACGGTAGTACCGCTTTGCGGTAGCACCCCTGTGACACCCCCAGGATTAGGGCTAGACAAATCCCAGACCTCCGTCTGATATAAGCCTAACCTAAACCTCGAAAGCATACAGAGGGAGAATTGATAACACAACAGTGACCCTACGACATAAAAATTTATTATAGCAAGCTTATAACTAAGCAAAGAACCAAAAATATTACAAGCAGAGGTCACTGACCACAAACATCAAACAACGGGAGGAAAATTATGCTATTAAGTATAGCAAAATTAACAAATGGCCTAAGAGGCTGAAGCATAACGATGACGTCCAATCCATAGATCCCAGACTGCCAACTGGGAACTCTAAACTACTCATCGATGTCGATGCCGTGAAGAACTCATCTTCTATGGTAACACTTACTCTGCTGCAAAAGTATCAACGAAGCAAGTGTGAGTACAGGGTGTACTCCGCAAGACTTATGGCTAGTGGAGTTATTTTGCGTAAGGCTATCTTTATTTTGTAAAACAAGAGGGATAATAATCTCGACTAATCAGAATATTTTAAAAGGGGATAAGAGAGCGATATCACTAGCTTTGATCATCTTTTGATATCCACCGAATCAGCATTAGCTGAACCTATCTAGGATCACCCCCTCGATATCTGAGGAAGCATCCTTAAGCACACATTGATCTGACAAGTTTTATGATTAGGTTCAAGTTCTCTACGATCTTTGAATCTGGTCTCCAAGTTCGTCCACAACCGTGAACACGGCTTTTCGAAAATATTTAACCCTGCAGGGGTGTACAACTTTACCCACACGTACCAACCGATTCTTAATGTCAGTTAACATTAGCCCTCTTCCTAGGAAGGCCGGCAGAGAGTGGTTGACCACGACCTTTATCTTGCTTTCGCCGAGACCATGAATCACACAGTAGGGAGATGCCGCTGTAACAGGTCGATTCCCGAAGCCGGTCCCGGCCATTTGAAAGAATCTAGGGTTCAAGATTACGGATGTCGGGCATCTCTTGTTCCCGGCCATGCTTACCTACCTATTATGAATGCACCTCCTTCACCTCCTTCGAGAAGAACCGGAATGCGTATGTCGAATGGAAAGCCCGAACTATGTGACTCATGGAATCTACTAGGCAAGTTAGTTGGTCGAGGGGGTTTCCAGGCCCCCGTGTGGCTGTACGCTCATCTTGGACCATAGGCAAGAACTCAGGTCCTAGTAGTTGCAAGTATGGGACTACAAAAACCACAACCCACTGTGGCCTTCCATACAGGCCTTAGCATGTTTAACTTTCATCTCTAATCTTACCACATCATCCTGTCATATTAGGTTCATTTGTAGCTCTGATTCATCAACCGGATGGACCAGCGGTAACAGCTAAGCATGGCTAAGCACAACCAGTATAGATAGCTCTAGCAGAGCTCATAAGCCAAACCCTAGTTATGCTAGGATCAGTGGATCAGGGAATATAGGCTTCAAAGGAAACATGCATCATATATGATTAATCTATCTATCGATAAAAGACTTTAGAATTGTATGCATATGGCAAGAATGAAATACTTTGAAAGCATAGGATTCATATGTATGTGTGGGGCTTCGCTTCCCTTTGCCAGTTGATAACCAGAAAGCAGAGTTTCGGACACCTAGTACTTGACTTGATTACAGTTGGTTAAGTATTGGTCTTCGAGCTTCGACGGTGTTGATCTCAGGCTTCAGTCTTGGACTTGATCTCGATTTCGATATCGTATTCTACCGGAGAAGAACCAAACACAAAAAAAGGGAAACAATCAACACATGGCATCGATGCAATGCTCAATCAAGGATGATGATATGACAAGTTGAATTGTATTGAAATTGAAACCCTAAACATGCTTGATCATTTTAAACGGGGTCCGAGGGGTCTGAACCCTAATTCGGAGAAACCCCGGATTCACCTATGAGAGGTTGCATTGTTCTTCTAATTAAACCTGTCATGAGAGTTGAATAACAATGCATGATTATAGCTTAAATAGATAGAGTTCATTTTTTAGAACATTTTGATATATTATTTGTATTTTTATGATTTAAAATGAATAAGTTATGAATTTCTCCAATTTTAATTCATTTTAAATAATTTTTGGAATATTATAAAATAATTTACATTTTGGAATTACTTTAATAATTTTATTAAACAAAAAAATTCTGAATATTTATTTGACTTACAACAGGGCCCACATGTCAGATATTTTCCTTTACTGAAATAATTACAGAAATTATTTACTGAAATAATAAAAACAAAAGAAAAAGGGAAAATGCACCACGCTGACGTCATGCCGACGTCAGCCATGGAGATCCTCCTCAGATCGATGGTGGTTCTGGCAATTGGGGCCACGGGGGCGAGCCGGGCTAGTGGCGTTGGAAAGATGGCGTCAAGGGGAGCGATTTGGTGGTGGCGCTGCCCTCTAATGGTCGTTGGAGCTTGGGGAACGATGGCGGCCGACGGCGGTAGCTGTAGGTGGTTGCGGCAGTGGCGATACAGAGAGGGGGAGAGCGAATGGAGAGGTGCGTTAGCACCGGAAGCTCACCACGAACGCGACGGTGGTGACGGGAAGGCAAGGCGAGGCTGAACGGTGCCAGAATCGACGATGAACTCGGCGGCCGAGAGTCAGGGAAGGCTCGGTCGTTGACAGCAATAGAGGGCGCCTTGTCCCGATTCCTTCGGATAGGAGAACAAGGACGACGAGGCGGTGACGAAGGTGGGTTCATCGGAGCCTGGCGAGGTCGGGAACAACGGCGATGGAAGTTTTCCAGCGAGCTAGGGTTTTGGCCGAAGGGGAAAAACAGTAGAGAGGGCGAGAAAGAGCGAGATGGGTATGGGGAGAGAGATCTCGACACGGCGGTTCTTATCCTCATCCTCGCAGGCGGTGGCACGCATCGTAGCATTGGCAAAGATCGACGGCGAAGGCACCGGCATGCAGCTGCTTTGTTCGGGGAGGAAGACGACGAGGAACTCTGGTGAAGCGGTACGGGCTAGTCACGGGCTGCAGATGGGCCAGGCTGGGCCGGTTGCACGTTGCGGTTGCGCGCTCTGAGCAACCGGGAGAGAGAGGAAGGAGATGGGCTCCTGGCCCAGTTAGGGTTAGGAGTTGTTTTTATTCCAGAAAACCTTTTTCTATTTTCTATTTTTCTTCTATCTCTTTGTATATTCATTTTTCAAATCTGTTTTGATATAATTTCAAAATACAAGAGGATCTGCAGGATATGTGAAAACACTAAGGGGCCCTTTATCCTATTTGGGCTCCAAGCATTTTGTTATTTCAAATTATTCAAAAGACATTTGAATGCATTTGAGAAGAAAAGGAAAATTAGGGTTAGGGTTTTGTGATCCTTTTTGTTTCATGCATGCATTTTAAGATGATGCTCATGAATGCACATACAAATCCTAATTACCATTTTATAAAAGTAGGATTGTTACAATTCTATCCCCCTTAAAAGAATCTCGACCCGAGATTCCTAGGTAGGAAGATAGAAGGAACAGGGTTACACTAGACTTCAACGATCTTCTCGAAGAGGTTGATCCATGCCACCATGATGAGTGGACGAAGAACTTCATAATCTTCGAGGTGGCTGCTCACACGATGGAAGAGATGGAATGACACGGAAACACAAACTGAGTATCTCATGGTCAACTCATGGATAGATGCTTGAGAAACATCTCTCAAGCCAACAAACATGAAACATGCCAAGGTAATGAAGGAAACAAAAGGAGATTGTTTTCAAGGTGACAGATAACTGGTCTTCATAAGGATTGAGACCATGGAAATTGCAGAGGAGTTTTGACTTCTGAGGAAAGGAGACTTCCAACAGAAAGAACATGACCACAGACTTCGAGAGATAAACCTCTACTAAACAGCTTAATAGAGCTTTATAGGTGGATGAGATAGATACCAACAAAACCAAGCTGTTGAACTACTTTTGACATAGAAGGGTCATTCTTTGGTTCAACAGAAGGCCAAGACAGAACTGTGTTTTGGTGGAGAGGACTCATAAGAGACACAAGGAACATGTAACAAGAGAAACTATTGATTACCAAAATCATGGTCGCTCTTCGAACATGTTTAAGAAAACATGAAGGAAACTCTTTATTCATCTAGGACTATCAAAATCTTTGCCAAAGATCATGATATCACTTTACACCACCAAGATGATTAGTTTAGAAGATTCCTGATGACACGAGAAGAAAGAAACTTCATTCTCAAACTTCAAGTACTTGACATAATAAGACGCTTGCCAATATAGAAGGGTCTAGAGGATCGACCGAGAGACATTTAGCAAATCTACTTTAAATGTTCTCCTTGATGTTTGAAACAATGATATCAGACTTCTGACAAGCCTTCAATCAGTCGTCAAGTCAATGTCAAACTTCGGATACAAAGGAAACCATAAGCACAACTCCTATAACAAATCATAGAAGATGCCTCAGGAGGAATGGTTGTTTTTGCTGATTCAAAGGGGTGTGGAAATAGGTCTTCTGGCTAATTGTGACAACCATTACATCGATCTTGCCAGAGTTACAATAGACCTACATCATAACCTTGAGGAACACCAATAATTATTGCTGCTTGAGATTCAGCTTTGATTAAGTGGAGAGATACTTCAGACTCAGCATGTCTGAATAGAAAGTGTGCAACGTTTACCACGAAGGTAAAGTCACTAGATTCTCAAGACATGGACTTTAATGTCAAGCTCGAAAGGATGAGCTAGATTGCAGAACCCATGTGATAACAAGTTATCAGAAGATAATTGCATCTACATGAATTGTTTGCAACAAAACACAATTGAATCCTTGTGGGAAACATTTAGGAGGATATATAAGTTTATTTAGAACTTCTTCTCTTCCATGACAAATTAGTCAGTGGCTTGGTGTGCATCAAGAAACTTCTCACAATATGAAGGTATTAACCTACCATATCAAGAATACTTCGCACATTCTTGACTAACTTGGAATGATTCCCGAAGAAACAAAGATAACTCTACTCGAATCCACGACCGCATCTTTCAATATTTACACGTGAACCAGAGAAGGTTACTTCTAACATCCAGAACACATAATTCGAGATTACACGAAGATGGTTCTCAAAAGTTTCCAACATTAATGCCAACTATTCCATAGGAGTCTGATCTAACATGGAGAAGTTAAGAATGTCATCGATGGGCTCAATAACGAACTTATCTATACACTCCAAGAAGACGGGGTCACATGTTGTACGAACTTATCTATACATAGGAGTCTGATCTAACATTGGTCAGACCAGAAGACATGAAGATGTACTTAAGTGAGACATCACGAGTAAATACACCGACATGATAGTACTTGGAACTGAGTTTGACTTGATGATTGCCCAAATAAAATCAAAGGCATGGAAAGATAACATATCCACAAAGGACATACTATCTTACTTTAGCACGAACAAAACTAGACATCCCTTTAAGGAGGAACAAAGTTGGATAGAACATTTGTCTTACAACTCTCCAAGTTGTTGTTTAAGATCAACCAACTAGTTCAGGGGTATCCAGTACAGATCCTTGGAGAAAGGAGCGGTTTAAAGAAACAGCTTACTCAAGAACCTGACAACACGCTCATGTGGAAACATGGCGATACTTCTAGAAGACATCCAGAATATCACGGACCACCGATATGTCACTTAATTCGAGAGGAAACTTGCTTGGTAAGGCAAGAAGACATAGTCTCAAAGCTTCGGGATGAGCCTAACTCTTTGACCAAAGAGAGTGCACTAGAATAACGGACTTGGTAGCACAATCAACATTTTATTAGTGATAGATTAACCATCACGCTAGGAATGATACTTATGTCCTCGAAGTTCAAATCAATAAGAATTGCTAAGAATCTTAGATGGCCACATTATTACGCACACGCAACATTTCTTGAGCGCGAACAACTCAGAGGAAGGGTGGGTAAAATGTGTAAGAGGATCACTTCATTAAGAGAGTCATGGATCTCAGCACGACCTCTTAGTATAGAACGAGTGTGACACTTTAAGGTGGAACAGATACAAGCTAGTCAATGACTCTTGATCTGAGGATTACAACACTTTGACCTGGTCCTAGAAATGCCGAGGTATGGGAGTTTGTTTCTCCTGACATCCCGAACTGGTTTGTCTTGACGAACCACAAGAGTATCTTGCATTGGAATATAACAGTGCATTTACTACTTGGCTACCAACTGGTAGACAAAGGTCAGAAAACAACAAGGTGAAGAACATGCTCAGGATGGAATCCCGAGATGTGGATGCATAAGTCAACAATCTTCCGAAGACCAATGCATAGAGGTAAAGGTGTGGCAGAGTCACGAGCACAGATGTGAGACTCTCGAGGAGTACCCTTGTCGTGATCTATTTGGTTCCATTAAAGAAGATCTGTCATAACATGTCGTAGGAGAAGTCTTTATCGTCACTATTAAATAGCGACAATATCCACAAGCTTGAAGGCTATACTAGAAGATACTAGCCATCCTGAGATAATGTTTGAACATTAACATCAGGGGTCAATAATGGATCTTGGGTTAAAGGTCAGCTTCATGTACAAGATTCAAATGTAACATCCCAAAAATCATGTTTTCAAAGTCTTGCATATCATCCATGCATTCATAATCATTTTAGGATCATTTCTTCAAAAACAAAAACTTTGTGATCTATTATTTTATGTAAGCAAGGCAATGGCCATATTGCTACCTTCTAATAAGAAAAATACTTATTTTAATCAGTAGGGATTTGAACATGAACTTGAGTGATGTTTCTAGGGTTTGGTCAAGGTTTTCAAAAACAAATTATGAATTAGAAACCATTCATATACTAATTATAAACATTTAATTAAGGCATGGTTTAAATTTCATTTTCAAACCCAATTTGAATTTGAGTGTGAATAGATGTTTTACACACCCCGGGATACAAGAATCACAATACAAAAGTTTGGAGAAAATTTCAATTGAAACAGATTTGAAATGGGCATTTGAATTCAAACCAGAAAATCAAATCAGAAAAATAAAAAGAGAAAGAGAGAAAAAATAAAACAAACTGGCTAACTAACCCAACCCAGCCCAGCTAGCCCATCTAGCCCAACAACCCTCCACCCCGCAGAAAACGTTTCGCACCGTGTTGCCGACCCGCGCCGTCACTGACGATTGGACCCCACTCTTTTTCTCTCGCTCACGCTGACGAAGCAGCCCCACCTGCCAGTCGTCTCTTCAACCCGCCGTGACCAGTTCCTCCCTCCCCTCTCTCCCATTACTGCTTGATTTACGCGTCTTAATTCGACTTAAATGCACGAGTAATTCGCTGCTGCAATCACGCACGATAAAACGCCAGCGTCTCCTTTACCTTCCCCCCAGACGCCGCACACCCTCCGCCACCAGGCTGCCTTGATTTTGCGCTTCAGCACCCTCTGCTCCGTTGAGCTTCACAAGTAATTCCGGCCAGCCACCGTCGCCCTTGCTTTCCAGACACCACGAACAAGTTCCCCATCATCCTCTGCACCTGCTAGTACCTCGCACTCGCTCGCGCGCGCTCCTATTCGTCGGAAACTTCAACAAATAGCAAGCGCCGCCGTCTGCCTCCACTCCGGCGAAACACTCTGGTAGTTCCCGACCGCCCCTTTCTCTCTATTGGATACTCGCATGTTCACCTGGATTGTGCGCATCTAACGGCACCCCTGGTTTGTCTTAGCGCGCACCACAGCCTCGCCCCCGACGACGCCAGAGCTTGCCCGACGCCAGGAACATCTCCGGGGAGAGATTGACGACGACTCTGCGCGCCCCTCGATGAACGGCTGCTACCTCGAGCATCTACTCGCCGCGGCGATCTCGGTGAGCCACCACACGTCCTCTCTCGCTTCCTGTATTAGTCGGAACACCATCGCCTGAATGCACCGCCGCCACACGCCGCCGCCAGCGCCGCCAGTTAGTGGTCGTTTGATCAACGACCGTTAGATCTTGATCCGTCGGCTGCGATAGAATCACTTACATGAAGGGGTACGCTAGATCTGTGCCGAACGATCTTCTTTAAATCCAATGGCCCACGTTGATCGATCCGGCCGAACCGGTACAGGCCAATCAAAACACGCCCCGTGGCCTGTTCTTTGTTTTAAAAATCTGAATTAGATCTATTAGTGATTCAAACTTGTAAAATTCATAACTTTTGTTCCACATGTTCAAATTTTACAAATTTTATATCATTGGAATCAGGAGAAATAATGCTATCCATTTATGCAATGTGTTTAATGTTTTTCTTCTGCAAAATTGGTTATTTTTGCAGAGACATTTGTAGACTTATTTTGAGTGTAGAAATAATTTGAAAAATTAATTAGAGATCAAATAAAGATTATTTAGTGTGTCTTGGTCTTGTTTATGATTCATTACTGTTTACTTGTCTTGTTTGGTGTAGAAAATCATCGCATGGCATTTGCATGCATTCATATATTTTTGCTTTTATATTTTTGATATGTGAATTTGGTGCCATTATTTTATGTGTAGATTTTGGTGCTAATAGTGATTGTGGTTGCGAAGATTGTTGCTACTCCCCAAACTACCAAGGCAAGTGGTGCTTCATGTTTTATCCCAATATTTTACCTATGCATTAGAAATATTTTGTATAGGACTTGCATGATTATTTTTGCTAAGTATCTATATGTTATGCTTGGGAAATCCCAGTAGTTGTAGTATTGTTAGAATTTCCTCTAAGTTAAGATACTTGCTAATGCCATGCTTAGCCTAGCTAGTAGCAACCAAGGGTGAATTATTCATATTCATGCTATAAGAATTATTTTTAAGTCTTTGACTTATGTTTTGCTTAATAAAACAACTAAGTGAATGAAACACCTGGGTGGAATGGAAATAATGGTTTGTGTTGAGTGGTTACACAAGGCCCATTTCTATGGTTTACCCTGTGTGTCTCACTTGTGGAAAGCCACCCAGGAACAAAGGGATTTGAGATGCCAAATGTTAAGAAGCTTCTAGTGCAGCCACATGGCATTATGGGCTCTGCCTGGACCATATAGGTTGCAATAACTTAGCCAAATGGACAGTTGATGGTAGGGGAATGATAGGTTTGGAGCACGTCCATTTTGGTCTAAGGGAAGACTTCTGAAAGGTCCTGTCTTGGTGAAAATCAAGTCTTGTGGGGAAAGTGCACAACCTCTGCATATGGAAGATTCTAAGTACTTAGACAAGTCCCTGGTATTAGACAACTTGAGCATCAAGACATGGAAGCTATCAAGAATCTCCTCATCCCAATTTTCTAAGTTAAAACTTGTGGTTGAACAAGGGTGAAGGTTCACCAATTTCTATTGGTGGTTCCTTGGGAAAGTTTTGTCAAAGAAAAACTTAGTGTTTTCAACTAATAGGTAAAACTATTTTGAGCAAAGCAAGCCTAAGATACACTTATCCAAATTCATGTAGTATCTAGATGCTAATATTTTACTAAGGTATTACTTGCCAATACTATTCTAATGTATTGACCCACTGTGGCTGTAACTTGTGATGTTGCAGGTTATTCTGATGATGATTAGGGGGTTATGAGTCTACACTCAACATGCTTGCCTATGGCACATGAAGATGAAGACTTATTTATTTTGTTATGGTTGAACTCTTGTATTAGGCTTATGGCCATGGAGTTGTAAAAGACTATGTTTGTCTCTGAAATGATATGTAATAATGACCTGTGTTTCTGTGTACTTCATCTTAAACTATGGATGCTAGCATTGATCCAGGGACTAGCATTGCAATCACAGGGATATTTACCTTTATAAAGGTGGGATCTTACAGATGGTATCAGAGCACTGTGTTGCCTATAGGATTATAACCCTAGGATTGGATTAGAAACCACTAAGGAAAAATTTCAACACTTAGAAAATTTTCTCCACTTGTCTTTTCTTCTCGTAAACTTTTATAATCTTCTTTCTCATCTCTATTGGTAGAAGGATGCTTTGATCGCCTTTTTGTCTAGTGAGTGAGAGTTGTAATGTACTTCGCTAGTTTGACCACCACACTTATCGTTTTATTTCCAAAATTTTGTCTAAGTTATGATGAACCTTGGATTGCTTGTAATGAATTTATGTATGCCATGACTTGTGTGTTTGCTAATGATATGATTGTGATGCTTTGTCTTGAGATTTTCTATTGACGATTGATTCTAACTTTTCTTATCTTATAAAATAGATGCCTAATGTTACTATTAGCACGGCTGAAGAGTTCAAGGGAACTCGTTTTGGCACTCGTCTTATTGAGCTCACTAGTGTGCTCAATCTTCCACTTCCTAGTATCATGACGCTTCCCCTCACCAAGTTTGAGAGGAAGGACCTTTGGGGCTTCAAGGTTACCCAGCCAGGACGCCAGACTGAACCAGCCACGGAAGCTATCACCTTCAAGCTAATGCATGACGACAAAGAGAGAGGCTTAGAGGTAGTCATGCAGGACTTACTTGGGCGTCTGCTAGGGAGGCACTCCAGGGAGCTTAGAGGTACTCACTTCCACGCCTTCAGAAGACGCGACGAGGATGGTGAGTCTATTGAGTTCGAGGATGCTGCTAGAGAGACGGCAGAGCCGATTCGTCTGTACCTTTAGGACCTAGAGGTTCTACTTAGGCACCTAGATAATGATAGGACCAACGTCATGCTTAGCAATGACGAGCTCCAGGTGCAGCTTCATGAGAAGGACAAGATCTTCGCGGAGCAAGACGAGATAGTCAAGGAAATGGAGGCCAAGTTTGAGAGCCAGGACAAGAAGTTCAAGAGCCAAGAGAAAAGAGTCCAAGATAGGAACAAGAGGATTCGAGAGATGAATGCAGAACTAGAGGCCAAGGACTTCGAGCTCGAGCATCAGCAGGGTGTGATTGAGAGACTTCGTTCACAGAAGAGGGCTCTCAAAGCCAAGGTAGAGGCCTTGAATACCAATGTCGAGGAATACAAGACCGCCATGGAGAATGCAGGTCTTACACTTGTCGATGAGGAGGTTGATGCAGAGGAGTAGCGATGACTACTCATTTATTTATCATTTACGATGCTTATGATTATTGAGTCGCAATGACCATCCAACATGTGGATGGCTTGTTATTGGTGTGTTTGCTTTTCAAACTTGTTTATGTCATTGAACTTCATGTTATTTTGATGCTTGTTTGGTGATTGTCTATGTGATGTATTGTGCATGTTAAGCATCTATGGGTATCTAATTCTTATCCTTACTGAAAACCACAGATGCCTCCTCGACGTGCCAACCCCAACCCGAACAACAACAATGTCACCCCCAAGATGTAGCAGCTGATGACAGCACAGGCACAGCTGATGCAAATGATGACCACTTTCATGCAGAATCAGAATAACAACAACAACAACAATAACAACAACAACAACAACAACAACAACAACAACAATCAGAACAATCCACCAGGTTTTGACATGCTCACCAGATTCCTAAGACTGAGGCCTGCAAAGTTCTCAGGAACTACCGATCCCATGGTGGCCAATGATTGGATACGTTCAGTGAACAAGGATTTGGTAACTGTCGGTTGTACTGATGAGGAAAAAGTCAGGTTTGCAGCACACTTGTTGGAAGGACCAATAGCTACTTGGTGGGATAACTTCCAGATCGCCACTCCCATTGAGGATGTGACATGGGCTATCTTCGAAGATGGTTTCCGTACAGCTCACATCTCATCCGGGGTGATGAGTTTGAAGAAGAAGGAGTTCCATAATCTGAAGCAGCGCCACCGCAGCGTGGCTGAATATATTGAGGAGTTCAACAATATGGCGCGTTATGCACCGGATGAAGTTGACACTGATGCCATGAGGAAGGAGAAGTTCCTCGAAGGACTGAACGATGAGCTGAATCTGCAATTATCTGTGGCCTATGTCCCCACCTACCAATCCCTTTGTGACAAGGCTACCATCTTGGAGAACAAGATGAAACAGGTGGAAAGCAGAAAGAGGAAGCACAACTTTGACAAGCACATCTCGGGATCGTCTCACAAGCGTTACCATTATGATCATAGTGGGAGTTCTGGATCCCACAAGCATGGGAAGTACAAAAGCCACCACAACCACAACCGTCATCATGACAACAATCATCACCGTAGTCATGACAATGACAAGTACAAGAACCACAAGGGTGGATACAAGAGCCACCACAATGGAAGTGGAAGTGGTAGTGGAAGACAGTCTGTCAAGAAGGATCTCAGTCAGGTTAAATGCTTCAAGTGTAAGAAGATGGGGCATTATGCAAATGAATGCCCAGAAAATAAAGTTGAAGGACCCAACAAGCCCAACCCTTTCCAGAAGGGACAAGTGAACCACATCAATGAGGAAGAGATCTATGAGGAACCTGATGCGGTGGCTGGTAAGTTCAAACTCAATTCTATTCCAGCACTTGTTATTTTTGATACCGGTGCATCACATTCATTCATATCAAAAGCATTTGTTGATAGAAATGGGTTTCCAACTGAAAACATTGGGTGTCCAATAAAAGTAAGTTCTCCCGGTGGAGATATGATAGCGAGTCTTGGATATAGTGATCTAGTGATAGAATTTGGAAAGCATAAGTTTCCAGTGAGTCTGATAATCCTAGATTCCCAAGGACTGGATGTAATTTTGGGAATGGACTGGATGACCAAGTATGAAGGAGTACTAGATTGTGCCAATCATACTGTCGCACTCACAACCCCGGAAAAGAAACGGATAAGATTCAAGTCTAACTTTGAATCAAAAGGAAGTAAGATAAATTATCTTAAGGGGGTTAGCATAGACAGTGTGCCAATTGTGAGAGAATATCCGGATGTGTTTCCGGAAGAATTGCCGGGAATGCCACCAGATAGGGATGTGGAATTTCTGATTGACTTGCTGCCAGGATCAGGACCAATAGCAAAGAGACCTTACAAGATGTCAGTTGATGAGTTGCCAGAACTCAAGAAACAACTTGGAGAATAGTTGCAGAAAGGGTTTATTCAACCAAGTTCTTCATCCTAGGGAGCACCAGTCTTGTTTGTAGAAAAGAAAGATAGAAGTCAAAGGTTATGCATAGATTATCGTTCACTCAATGAGGTGACTATCAAGAACAAATATCCTTTGCCCAGAATTAATGACTTGTTTGATCAGCTAGAAGGAGCCTGTGTGTTCTCAAAGATTGATCTCCGGTCAGGTTATTTCCAACTTAAGATAAGGGAACAAAACATACCTAAGACAGCTTTCACCACTAGGTATGGATTTTATGAGTACACCGTGATGCCATTTGGTTTGACCAATGCACCAGCTTACTTCATGAATATGATGAACAAGGTGTTCATGGAGTTCCTTGAAAAGTTTGTTGTCGTTTTCATCGATGACATTTTGATCTACTCCAAGAGCAAAGAGGAGCATGAAGGACATTTACGTTTGATACTTGAGAAGCTTAGAGAGCATAAGTTGTATGCAAAATTCAGCAAGTGTGAATTCTGGTTGAATGAAGTTGGATTTCTTGGACACGTTGTGTCAGGAGATGGTGTAGAAGTTGATCCTGCAAAAGTGTCAGCTGTAACTGAGTGGGAATCTCCTAAGTCAGTAAAAGAGGTTCGTAGTTTCCTTGGCTTGGTAGGATACTACAGAAGATTCATTGAGAATTTCTCCAAGGTAGCTAAGCCAATGACGGAGTTACTAAAGAAAGACAAGAAATTTGCCTGGACTGAAGGATGTGAACTCAGTTTCCAAGAGTTGAAGAAGAGACTAGTGACAGCACCAGTCCTATGTCTGCCAGATTTGGAGAAAGATTTCCAAGTGTATTGTGATGCATCTCATCATGGATTAGGTGCAGTTCTAATGCAAGAAGGGAAAGTTGTAGCTTATGCCTCGAGACAACTCAAAACTCATGAGTTAAAGTACCCTACTCATGATTTGGAGTTAGCCTCTATTGTCCATGCACTCAAAACATGGAGACATTATCTTTTGGGAAAGCGATGTGTAGTGTTCACAGATCACAAAAGTTTGAAGTATATCTTCACTCAGAAAGAAATCAACATGAGACAAAGAAGATGGCTAGAACTCATCAAGAACTATGACTTGAGTTTGCAATACCACCTCGGTAAAGAAAATGTTGTAGCAGATGCTCTAAGCCGTAAAGTATTTGTGAATGGCCTTACTAAGGGAGAATTGCCAGATGATCTGTGTGCCCAATTTAGAGACCTTAGATTGGAGATTGTGCCTGAGGGACATCTCATGTCATTGGATGTTCCACCCACTTTGTTGGACAAAATCAAAGATTCCCAAAAGACAGACAACGAAATTGAAGAGATTAAGGAAAAGATTGGCAAAGGAAAAGCCAAAGGATTCCATGAAGACGAACAAGGTACTTTATGGTATGGAAAACGTATCTGCGTTCCGCAAGAACCGGAGCTTCAGAAACTGATTCTACAAGAAGCACACAACTCACCATATTCCATTCATCCGGGTAACACCAAAATGTACATGGATATGAAGGAAAGATTTTGGTGGAATAATCTCAAGAAGGACATCGCCGAACATATTGCTTTGTGTGATGTATGTAGTAGAGTGAAAGCGGAACATCAGAAACCAGCAGGATTACTACAACCACTACCTATTCCTGATTGGAAGTGGGACAAGATTGGCATGGATTTCATCACCGGATTTCCAAGGACCAGGTCAGGATATGATTCTATTTGGGTAGTAGTGGATCGCCTCACTAAAGTGGCTCATTTCATACCCGTGAAGACAACCTACACAAGTGCTAAGTTGGCCAAGATCTATATGAATAGGATTGTGTGTCTGCATGGAGTACCCAAGAGTATTGTGTCTGATAGGGGAACTCAATTCACTTCTCATTTTTGGAGGCAACTACATGAGTCATTGGGAACGAGATTGGAATTCAGCATTGCTTTTCATCCTCAGACTGATGGACAGACAGAAAGGACCAACCAGATTATAGAAGATATGTTGAGGGCATGTGCCCTAGACTATGGAGCTAGTTGGGATGAAAGTCTGCCTTACGCAGAGTTCTCTTACAATAACAGCTATCAAGCCAGCATTGAGATGGCACCATTTGAGTTTCTCTATGGGAGAAAGTGTACTACCCCACTGCTATGGAATGGTGTGGAAGAAAGAAATTTGTTCGTACCAGAAATGATCAAAGAGGCTGAAGAGAAAGTTAAGCTAGTAAAAGACAGATTGAAGATAGCACAGTCCCAACAAAAGAGCTACGCAAATCCTAAGCGTAGAGAAGTCACCTATGAAGTGGGTGACAGAGCTTATCTTAGAGTGTCACCACGGAGTGAAGAGATTTGGAGTCAAAGGAAAATTGGCCCCAAGATATGTTGGACCATTCATGATTCTGAGTCGTAAAGGAGAAGTAGCTTATGAGATTGAATTGCCAGAATCATTGTCTATCTGCCGTTCACAATGTGTTTCATGTGAGTCAGCTAAAGAAATGCCATCCAGAGATGGAAGAGACTTCTTTGAAGGATACTATACCCTTGGAGGAGGTCCAATTGGAAAGTGATCTCACTTATGAGGAGAAACCCATCAAGATTCTTGAGACTGCAGAAAGAGTTACTCGGACTAAGACTATCAAATTCTGCAAAGTTCAATGGAACCATCATTCCGAAGGAGAAGCAACATGGGAAAGAGAAGATGATCTTCGGAAAGACCACCCTCACCTATTTGCTAGCCAATCTGAATCTCGAGGGCAAGATTCACCTTAAGGGGGTTAGATTTGTAAGATCCCAAAAATCATGTTTTCAAAGTCTTGCATATCATCCATGCATTCATAATCATTTTAGGATCATTTCTTCAAAAACAAAAACTTTGTGATCTATTATTTTATGTAAGCAAGGCAATGGCCATATTGCTACCTTCTAATAAGAAAAAAATACTTATTTTAATCAGTAGGGATTTGAACATGAACTTGAGTGATGTTTCTAAGGTTTGGTCAATGTTTTCAAAAACAAATTATGAATTAGAAACCATTCATATACTAATTATAAACATTTAATTAAGGCATGGTTTAAATTTCATTTTCAAACCCAATTTGAATTTGAGTGTGAATAGATGTTTTACACACCAAAGGATACAAGAATCACAATACAAAAGTTTGGAGAAAATTTCAATTGAAACAGACTTGAAATGGGCATTTGAATTCAAACCAGAAAATCAAATCACAAAAAGAAAAAGAGAAAGAGAGAAAAAAATAAAACAAACTGGCTAACTAACCCAACCCAGCCCATCTAGCCCAACAACCCGCCACCCCGCAGTAAACGTTTCGCACCGCGTTGCCGACCCGCGCCGTCGCTGACGATTGGACCCCACTCTTTTTCTCTCGCTCACGCTGACGAAGCAGCCCCACCTGTCAGTCGTCTCATCAACCCGCCGCGACCAGTTCCTCCCTCCCCTCTCTCCCGTTACTGCTTGATTTACGCGGCTTAATTGGACTTAAATCCATGAGTAATTCGCCGCTGTAATCACGCATGATAAAACGCCTGCGTCTCCTTTACCTTCCCCCCAGACGCCGCACACCCTCCGCCACCAGGCTGCCTTGATTTTGCGCTTGAGCACCCTCTGCTCCGGCGAGCTTCACAAGCAATTCCGGCCAGCCACTATCGCCCCTTGCTTTCCAGACACCACGAGCGAGTTCCCCATCATCCTCTGCACCTGCTAGTACCTCGCACTCGCCTGCGCGTGCTCCCATTTGCCGACAACTTCAACAAACAGCAAGCGCCGCTGTGTGCCTCCACTCCGGTGACACCCTCTGGTAGTTCCCGACCGCCCCTTTCTCTCTATTGGATACTCGCATGTTCACCTGGCTTGTGCGCATCTAACGGCACCCCTGGTTTGTCTTAGCGTGCACCACAGCCTCGCCCCCGACGACGCCAGAGCTTGCCCGATGCCAGGAACATCTCCAGCGAGAGATTGACGACGACTCTGCACGCCCCTCGACGAACGGCTGCTACCTCAAGCATCTACTCGCCGCGACGATCTCGGTGAGCCACCCACATCCTCTCTCGCTTCCTGTAATAGCCGGAACACCATCGCCTGAATGCGCCGCCGCGACACGCCGCCGCCAGCACCGCCAGTTAGTGGTCGTTTGATCAACGACCGTTAGATCTTGATCCGTCGGCTGCGATAGAATCACTTACGCGAAGGGGTACGCTAGATCTGTGCCACACGATCTTCTTTAAATCCAATGGACCACGTTGATCGATCCGGCCGAACCGGTATAGGCCAATCAAAACACGACGCGTGGCCTGTTCTTTGTTTTTAAAATCTGAATTAGATCTATTAGTGATTCAAACTTGTAAAATTCATAACTTTTGGTCCACACGTTCAAATTTTACAAAATTTATATCATTGGAATCAGGAGAAAGAATGCTATCCATTTATGCAATGTGTTTAATGTTTTGCTTCTGCAAAATTGGTTATTTTTGCAGAGACATTTGTAGACTTATTTTGAGTGTAGAAATAATTTCAAAAATGAATTAGAGATCAAATAAAGATTATTTAGTGTGTCTTGGTCTTATTTATGATTCAGTACTATTTACTTGTTTTGTTTGGTGTAGAAAATCATCACATGGCATTTGCATGCATTCATATATTTTTGCTTTTATATTTTTGATATGTGAATTTGGTGCCATTATTTTATGTGTAGATTTTGGTGCTAATAGTGATTGTGGTTGCGAAGATTGTTGCTACTCCCCAAACTACCAAGGCAAGTGGTGCTTCATGTTTTTATCCCAATATTTTACGTATGCATTAGAAATATTTTGTATAGGACTTGCATGATTATTTTTGCTAAGTATCTATATGCTATGCTTGGGAAATCCTAGTAGTTGTAGTATTGTTAGAATTTCCTCTAAGTTAAGATACTTGCTATTGCCATGCTTAGCCTAGGTAGTAGCAACCAAGGGTGGATTATTCATATTCATGCTATGAGATTTAATTCTAAGTCTTTGACTTATGTTTTGCTTAATAAAACAACTAAGTGAATGAAACACCTAGGTGGAATGGAAAGAATGGTTTGTGTTGAGTGGTTACACAAGGCCCATTTCTATGGTTACCTTGTGTATCTCACTTGTGGAAAGCCACCCAGGAACAAAGGGATTTGAGATGCCAAATGTTAAGAAGCTTCTAGTGCAGCCACATGGCATTATGGGCTCTGCCTGGACCATATAGGTTGCAATAACTTAGCCAAATGGATAGTTGGTGGTAGGGGAATGATAGGTTTGGAGCGCATCCATTTTGGTCTAAGGGAAGGCTTCTAAAAGGTCCTGTCTTGGTGAAAATCAAGTCTTGTGGGTAAAGTGCACAACCTCGATAGATGGAAGATTCTAAGTACTTAGCCAAGTCCCTGGTATTGGACAACTTGAGCATCAAGACATGGAAGCTATCAAGAATCTCCTCATCCCAATTTTCTAAGTTAAAACTTGTGGTTGAACAAGGGTGAAGGTTCACCAATTTCTATTGGTGGTTCCTTAGGAAAGTTTTGTCAAAGAAAAACTTAGTGTTTTCAACTAATAGGTAAAACCTATTTTGAGCAAAGCAAGCCTAAGCTACAATTAGCCAAATTCATGTAGTATCTTGATGCTAATATTTTACTAAGGTATCACTTGCCAATACTATTCCAATGTATTGACCCACTGTGGCTGTAACTTGTGATGTTGCAGGTTATTCTGATGATGATTAGGGGGTTATGAGTCTACACTCAACATTCTTGCCTGTGGCACATGGAGATGAAGACTTATTTATTTTGTTATGGTTGAACTCTTGTATTAGGCCTATGGCCATGGAGTTGTAAAAGACTATGTTTGTCTCTGGAATGATATGTAATAATGACCTGTGTTTCTATGTACTTCATCTTAAACTGTGGATGCTAGCATTGATTCAGGGACTAGCATTGCAATCACATGGATCTTTACCTTTATAAAGGTGGGATCTTACATCAAAACACCAGAATCCAGCACAATCAGGGATCTTAGGTTCATGTCCAAGGGGTAAAACCCAAAGAAAGGAGTAACTACTCTCTTACTACCACAGAGGGTACCATAAGGTAGTAATCACGAGGTAACTTCCAATAGAAGAAACGACTTCGCAAGTGTAAGGTTCCCATCCTTCTTATAAGGTAGAGTCCCCTGTGTTTACAATGCTAGTCCCTGGATCAATAGCTAGCATCCACAGTTAAGATGTAATATCAAGAAACAAAGGTCATAACACAACTTTATAACCAGGAATAAAATAATTTATTACATCTTTCATAGCTCATTTGGCTATTACAATACATTGCAGCAGAATATCTATAAGCATGGGGTCCTTCGTCTTCAAAGTGCCACAGGCAGACATGTTGGTTGTAGACTTTGTAATCCTAATCATCAAACTTTACTAACATCAATCAAACCTGCAACATACAAGTTACAACCACAAGGGTCAATACATTTGAATTGTATTGGCAAGTGATACTATGGGAGTATAGTGGAGTCTATCATCTATATGCATTTGGCAAAGTGGAGTTGAGGCTTGCATTGCTCAAAAATAGATTTTTCCTTATCATTTGAAAACACTAAGTTTTGCTTGACAAAAATCACCCAAGGCATCTACCAATCAAAGATTGAAGATCCTTTAACCCTTGTTCAACCACAAGTTTTTAACTTAGAAATTTGGATGATGAGATTCTTGATAGCTTCCATGTCTTGATGCTCAAATTGTCCTTTACCAGGGACATGGCTAAGTACTTAGATTTTACACTCTGCAGAGGTGGTGCACTTTCCCCACAAGACTTGGTTTCACCAAGACAAGATCTTTCAGAAGCCTTCCCTTAGACCAAAATGGACGCGCTCCAACCTATCAAACCACTACCACCAACTGTCCATTTGGCTAAGTTATTGCAACCTATATGATCCAGGCAGAGCCCATAATGCCAAGTGGTTGCACTTGAAGCTTCTCAACATTTGACATCTCAAATCTCTTTGTTCCTGGGTGGAAATCCACAAGTGTGATACACAAGGTAAACCATAGCCATGGGCCTTGTGTAACCACTCAACCAAAAACCACCAAGCAAGTCCCTTTCCACCCAGGTGATTCATTAACTTAGTTGTTTTATTAAACAAAAACACAAGTCCTCAGACTTAGAAATTTTTCCATAGTATGAATGTATATATTCCACCCTTGTTTTCTATTAGCTAAGCTAAGCATGATAGTAGTAGGAATCTCAAATTAGGAAATTCTACTAAGGTTTTCATCTACTAGGTTTTCCCATAGCATGGTTTATACTTAGCAAAATTCCATGCAAGTCCTACTTAGAATTATCACTAATGCATAGTGAAAATAATGGGACAAAGTATGAAGCATCACTTGCCTTTTTGGTAGAGGGTATAAGTTCACTCCTTGATCTTTGCAATGTTCACACACTTCAAGTCACTATAATTCAATCAAGCAAGCAATATTTCAATCTACCAATTCAAGCATTTCATCACATAAAATAGTAAACAAAACAATACATGCAAGCATGCAAAAGGGTTGTTTTATTTGTAAAAGTGGTTTCTAATGGGTCATATACATTTGGATACACCTAATGGTCATTTTATAAAGTGGAAAAGTCATTTGCAAAAGGTTTCACTTTATAAACCATTTTCTAAACCAAGTCATTATTTTATGTGGTTTGAAAATGTCTTTAGTAAAGTAGTAGTTCTATAGGGTTCACCAAATACATTTTCAAATCATAGAACTTGGTGTTGGGGTCAGAGAGTTTGAAACAAAACATTTCCCAAAGGTTTTCTTCCAAAACCATTTTTAATAAATAAACCATATTTTTATTTGACTAGAATTGGTTTTAAATCCAAGATTCATTCTTTTGCATCACCAAATATATTTTTGAAATCACAAAGTGTTCCTAGGGTTAGTAGGTTCAAAACACACAATTTGCCAAAGATTTTATCCTCAAATTCATTTTGGAATAATTTTTATATCTAAACAAGCATACACAAGTTTCTGCATAAACAAACAATTTAACAGAAGCTTTTTACTAAACAAATGGCATGGTTGGCTAGGGTTTGCTTTTATGAATCCATTGATATAAAATTTGCAAAATTTGGACGTGTGGTTTAAAAGTTATGCAATTTACAAAATCACATATCTAATAGATCAATTCTGTTCTAATTCAACTCAACAGAGACACGTGGCGTGTTTCTATTCGTCGATACCGCTTCGGTTGGATCAGCAGTTCAGACCGTAGGATTAAACTAACATCGCACGGCGCAGATCGATCGATACCCCTTCGGCTAAGATTCTATCATGACGCTCGGATCTGGATCCAGTGGCTCACAGCAGCTCGACTTCAGATGGGCGGCGCTGGCGCGGCGGCGAGCGGCGGCGTGCTCAGACGAGGGTGGTGCTGGTGATGCAGGAAGCAAAATAGACAGGGGAGGGGATCACCGAGATCGCCGTGCTTCGCTGATGCTCAACGTGGCAGTATCTCGTCGAGGGGCGCACGGTGGTGACGCGGCTTGCTCACAGGAGTTCTGACTGGCGTCGGGCTCGTCTGCTCGACGACGGAGGCAACGATGTAGGGTGTGCTAGGACAAACCAAAGGCGCAGTTAGTTGCGTAAGAGAGTCACGAGTATGGGAGCATCATCGGGAGAGAGAGGGGTGGACGGGGCTTACGGGGAAACGTCACCGGAGTTGATGCCGAAGGCGATGGCGCGTTGGCGTCGTCGGAGGCGACGTTCTAGGGCGCGCGTGAACGAGCTATGGCTACTGTTAGGTGCGACTGGTGACGGCGAGCATGCTCGTGTGCTCCAGGGGCAGAGGAGTAGCTGGGCTCACCGGAATTCGCCGGGAAGCTCGTCGGAGGCAGCGGTGTTCGGAGAGGAATTAGGGCGGCCTGGGGGCGTGCTAAGGTGGGGCGACAGAGAGGAACGAGAGAGGAGGGAGAGGCGCTTAAGAGGGCGAGGTCGCAGGGCTATTTCATGGCGTAGTTAATGCGAATTCACGCCAGCTTTCAATCGGCAGTAATGGCCAGAGAGGGGGCGCGGTCAGCGGCGGGTGAGGACGATGACAACGTGGCCGTGGGCCTGGTTAGCCAGTGAGTGAGGGAGTGTGGGGTGGGGTCCAGTTGTCATTCGCTGTGCGGGTTAATTCGTGAGTGAAAGATAACGCTTCGGGGGAGAGAGGGAAATGGGCTGCTGGGCCTAGTTGGGCTGGGTCGTCTCTTTCATTTTTTTTGTACTGCTTCTGTTTTTCTTTTTCCATTTGATTTTTCTGTTTTGAAATTCAATCAAACAATTCAAACAACATATCAAATCAAACTTCCACCAAACTTTGTATTGAGTTTTAGTTCTGTTTAACATCACAAAACCAAAGTCCAAAATAAAATAATAATTTTATTCTTTTTAAGATCTATTTAATAATTAAATAAAATAGATCTTAATCATTAAAATAGGATTTGTTTTATTTAAAATCTCCTTTTGAAATCTAAATATTATCAAAACCAAATCAGTAGGTTTTATTTGAAAATAAAATACTTGGAAAACTTGTTTAAAATAATTTAACAAGTTTTTGATGTTTAATAAAAATGGTAAAACCTTTATTTTAATAAAATTTGGATATTAATAAATCCTCATTATTTTATTTAAATAACCCTTTACTCCTTTAATCAAAACAAAATATTTTACTTCAAAAACTTGGCCAAGGTTTAATTTGGCTCTATAAAATAATCCTTATTTATAAATCTACCTTTGCTTTATAAAATCCAAATATTTTTATTAAAAGATCCAAAAATAGTAATTCCAAATATTTTTAACTTTATTTTTTATTTATCTTTTTAAATCCCTTTAGGAATTTATTTTGATCCAAATAGGTTTTGAAAGTTTCTTCTCACCCTGAAAATCAACAAAGTTTTATTTTATTCATTTATTTTTCACATAACAAGATTTGGAAAATCTTGGGATGTGACAGGCTACCACCCTTAAAATAAATCTCGTCCTGAGATTTGGGGAGGCTAGGGGTTACAAGTTGGCTCAAAAGCATCTAGGGTACTACCACCCTTAAAATAAAAATTTCCAACTAGATTACATCTTGTCTTACTTGGGATCTTGGTGTAACTTTCCTGGACAGAGGTTTTCATAGTGGCCTAGCTCCTTGCATTTGAAACATGTGATAAGGTTGAGGTCTTGAGGTGGCTTCTCTAGAAAATATGATGCATAATGTCCTAGCTCTTTGCAGTGGTTGCACATCACTCGGCTAATATCCTTCCTCATCTTGGGTTTCACTAGCTTTTGTTTGTCTTCTTGGCTCTTCTTCTTTTCTGGGCATTCACTGGCATAGTGTCCCATCTCTTTGCAATTGTAACATTGCAACTGGCTTTTGTCCCTCTTCTTCTTTTTGGGTCTCTCCAAAGCTAGGAGTTCTTCTAGTTCATGCTCTTCATATCTCACCTCAAAGGTGGGAAATCTTTCTCTCTTCTTGGGGCATTGATCGTCATGCTCCTTGGATGTATGATCCTTGTCTCCACAAATATTGCAAGCTTGGGTTCCTTCTAGAATAACATCTTTGTCATCCTTGTTGTCATTAGCTCTTTGGGAAAAGTTTTCTCCCATGTTGATCATTTGAGTAACCAATCCTTGCAACAATTGGGATTGAAGTTTCAAAATCCTTTGTATGGCTGGGTCTAGTCCATTGTTGTTGGCTAAAAGCTGAGTTGTCTCTTGGATCAACTGGTTTTAGGTTGCTATAAGTTCTCTCATGTTGTCCTCTTGGTTGTGGTTGTCATCATTAACCTTGATGTTGGAGTCTCTTGGAGTAGTCATCTGTTTGGGTTGAATTGAGATTAGAATAGGCAAGATATTTCTAAGGAAATAATTCTAATCACACACATCACAATTCACACAAGCATTGTGCAAGCAATCACAAACAAACATTCCACTCAAACAACAAGTTTCAAGCATATTTTTAGGCATCTAAAAATATTTTTGTTACACCACATAAGTTGGTGGGCTTGACTTAAACTAAATATGGTGGTCCATCTATATGGTTCACTTGTGATCTTTCCATCCTTCTTGGCTGATTCTTCTTGCATGAGATCATGGTTTCCTTGGGAAAATTCTTGGTCACAAAACTTCAAAGGTGATGATGGTTCCTTCTAATTGTGTTTCCTTAGTCTTCAAGTCTTGGGCAATATTTCTTGTCTTACTTGTAGTCCTTAGTGCTATCCAAGGTTGAAGTCCTTGGTGAAAATGCTGAAGATGTTGAAGTCATTAGAGTTAAAGATGTTGAAGTCATTAGAGTTGATGAAGTCCTTTGCACATGGTGAAGTCTTTGGCCATGGGGTAGGTTTTTCCATCAAGTTGAAATAGATGAGATGTAGAATCAAAACCATAATGGTTGAGGAAAGAGTTTACAAGATTGTTTGTAAATAAGTTTTGGAACAAATAAAACTCCTACTTTCCTAAGGGGTTTTGTCCAATCCTACAGGCAACACAATGCTCTCATACCATCTGTAAGGTTCCCATCCTTCTTATAAGGTAGAGTCCCCTGTGTTTACAATGCTAGTCCCTGGATCAATAGCTAGCATCCACAGTTAAGATGTAATATCAAGAAACAAAGGTCATAACACAACTTTATAACCAGGAATAAAATAATTTATTACATCTTTCATAGCTCATTTGGCTATTACAATACATTGCAGCAGAATATCTATAAGCATGGGGTCCTTCGTCTTCAAAGTGCCACAGGCAGACATGTTGGTTGTAGACTTTGTAATCCTAATCATCAAACTTTACTAACATCAATCAAACCTGCAACATACAAGTTACAACCACAAGGGTCAATACATTTGAATTGTATTGGCAAGTGATACTATGGTAGTATAGTGGAGTCTATCATCTATATGCATTTGTCAAAGTGGAGTTGAGGCTTGCATTGCTCAAAAATAGATTTTTCCTTATCATTTGAAAACACTAAGTTTTGCTTGACAAAAATCACCCAAGGCATCTACCAATCAAAGATTGAAGATCCTTTAACCCTTGTTCAACCACAAGTTTTTAACTTAGAAATTTGGATGATGAGATTCTTGATAGCTTCCATGTCTTGATGCTCAAATTGTCCTTTACCAGGGACATGGCTAAGTACTTAGATTTTACACTCTGCAGAGGTGGTGCACTTTCCCCACAAGACTTGGTTTCACCCAGACAAGATCTTTCAGAAGCCTTCCCTTAGACCAAAATGGACGCGCTCCAACCTATCAAACCACTACCACCAACTGTCCATTTGGCTAAGTTATTGCAACCTATATGATCCAGGCAGAGCCCATAATGCCAAGTGGTTGCACTTGAAGCTTCTCAACATTTGACATCTCAAATCTCTTTGTTCCTGGGTGGAAATCCACAAGTGTGATACACAAGGTAAACCATAGCCATGGGCCTTGTGTAACCACTCAACCAAAAACCACCAAGCAAGTCCCTTTCCACCCAGGTGATTCATTAACTTAGTTGTTTTATTAAACAAAAACACAAGTCCTCAGACTTAGAAATTTTTCCATAGTATGAATGTATATATTCCACCCTTGTTTTCTATTAGCTAAGCTAAGCATGATAGTAGTAGGAATCTTAACTTAGGAAATTCTACTAAGGTTTTCATCTACTAGGTTTTCCCATAGCATGGTTTATACTTAGCAAAATTCCATGCAAGTCCTACTTAGAATTATCACTAATGCATAGTGAAAATAATGGGACAAAGTATGAAGCATCACTTGCCTTTTTGGTAGAGGGTATAAGTTCACTCCTTGATCTTTGCAATGTTCAAACACTTCAAGTCACTACAATTCAATCAAGCAAGCAATATTTCAATCTACCAATTCAAGCATTTCATCACATAAAATAATAAACAAAACAATACATGCAAGCATGCAAAAGGGTTGTTTTATTTGTAAAAGTGGTTTCTAATGGGTCATATACATTTGTATACACCTAATGGTCATTTTATAAAGTGGCAAAGTCATTTGCAAAAGGTTTCACTTTATAAACCATTTTCTAAACCAAGTCATTATTTTATGTGGTTTGAAAATGTCTTTAGTAAATTAGTAGTTCTATAGGGTTCACCAAATACATTTTCAAATCATAGAACTTGGTGTTGGGGTCAGAGAGTTTGAAACAAAAAATTTCCCAAAGGTTTTCTTCCAAAACCATTTTTAATAAATAAACCATATTTTTATTTGACTAGAATTGGTTTTAAATCCAAGATTCATTCTTTTGCATCACCAAATATATTTTTGAAATCACAAAGTGTTTCCTAGGGTCAGTAGGTTCAAAACACACAATTTGCCAAAGATTTTATCCTCAAATTCATTTTGGAATAATTTTTATATCTAAACAAGCATACACAAGTTTCTACATAAACACACAATTTAACAGAAGCTTTTTACTAAAAAAATGGCATGGTTGGCTAGGGTTTGGTTTTCTGAATCCATTGATATAAAATTTGCAAAATTTGGACGTGTGGTTTAAAAGTTATGCAATTTACAAAATCACATATCTAATAGATCAATTATGTTCTAATTCAACTCAACAGAGACACGTGGCGTGTTTCTATTCGTCGGTACCGATTCGGTTGGATCAGCAATTCAGACCATAGGATTAAACTAACATCGCACGGCGCAGATAGATCAATACCCCTTCGGCTAAGATTCTATCGTGACGCTCGGATCTGGATCTAGTGGCTCATAGCAGCTTGACCTCAGATGGGCGGCGCTGGCGCGACGGCGAGCGGCGGCGTGCTCAGACGAGGGTGGTGCTGGTGATGCAGGAAGCAAAAGAGACAGGGGAGGGGCTCACCGAGATCGCCGTGCTTCGCTGATGCTCAACGTGGTAGTATCTCGTCGAGGGGCGCACGGTGGTGACGCGGATTGCTCACCGGAGTTCTGCCTGGCGTCGGGCTCGTCTGCTCGACGACGGAGGCGACGATGTAGGGTGTGCTAGGACAAACCAAAGGCGCAGTTAGTTGCGTAAGAGAGTCACGAGTATAGGATCATCATGAGGATTGAGAGGGTTGGACGGGGCTTACGGGGAAACGTCGCCGGAGTTGATGCCGAAGGCGATGGCGCGTTGGCATCGTCGGAGGCGACGTTCTAGGGCGCGCGTGAATGAGCTATGGCTACTGTCAGGTGCGCCTGGTGACGGCGAGCATGCTCGTGTGTTCCAGGGGCAGAGGAGTAGCTGGGCTCACCGGAATTCGCCGGGAAGCTCGTCGGAGGCAGCGGTGTTCGGAGAGGAATTAGGGCGGCCTGGGGGCGTGCTAAGGTGGGGCGACAGAGGGGAACGAGAGAGGAGGGAGAGGCGCTTAAGAGGGCGAGGTCGCAGGGCTGTTTCATGGCGTAGTTAACGCGAATTCACGCCAGCTTTCAATCGGCAGTAATGGCCAGAGAGGGGGCGCGGTCAGTGGCGGGTGAGGACGATGACGACGTGGCCGTGGGCCTGGTTAGTCAGCGAGTGAGGGAGTGTGGGGTGGGGTCCAGTTGTCATTCGCTGTGCGGGTTAATTCGTGAGGGAAAGATAACGCTTCGGGGGAGAGAGGGAAATGGGCTGCTGGGCCTAGTTGGGATGGGTCGTCTCTTTCATTTTTTTGTACTCCTTCTGTTTTTCTTTTTCCATTTGATTTTTCTGTTTTAAAATTCAATCAAACAATTCAAACAACAAATCAAATCAAACTTCCACCAAACTTTGTATTGAGTTTTAGTTCTGTTTAACATCACAAAACCAAAGTCCAAAATAAAATAATAATTTTATTCTTTTTAAGATCTATTTAATAATTAAATAAAATAGATCTTAATCATTAAAATAGGATTTGTTTTATTTAAAATCTCCTTTTGAAATCCAAATATTATCAAAACCAAATCAGTAGGTTTTATTTGAAAATAAAATACTTGGAAAACTTGTTTAAAATAATTTAACAAGTTTTTGATGTTTAATAAAAATGGTAAAACCTTTATTTTAATAAAATTTGGATATTAATAAATCCTCATTATTTTATTTAAATAACCCTTTACTCCTTTAATCAAAACAAAATATTTTACTTCAAAAACTTGGACAAGGTTTAATTTGGCTCTATAAAATAATCCTTATTTATAAATCTACCTTTGCTTTATAAAATCCAAATCTTTTTATTAAAAGATCCAAAAATAGTAATTCCAAATATTTTTAACTTTATTGTTTATTTACATTTTTAAATCCCTTTAGGATTTTATTTTGATCCAAATAGGTTTTGATAGTTTCTTCTCACCCTGAAAATCAACAAAGTTTTATTTTATTTATTTATTTTTCACATAACAAGATTTGGAAAATCTTGGGATGTGACAGCAAGTACCCAAACAAATGAAAAGAAGGCACGCGAGGCGAAAGGAGACCTCGAAGCCTAGAACAGAACTTTATGGATCCTAAAATATAATATTGTGGGTCCAAAAGACAGAGAGATCATGATAGAAAGGAATCTGTCGAAAGAAGCAGAACAAAGGAAAACAAGGAACACACACAACTGACTCTAGAGAACTCAACACTAGGTCAAATGGTTGGGAGCTGGCATGCCTGAAGAGGCACCTAAGTTTTGAAAGACTGGCTGAGATAGCAAAACTTTCCAAAGTCAACACAAGATAAGATGACCCAGAGTTAGAGCGAAACTGGATAAGGAGAAAAAGAAGCATATCAGAGTTTTCGCACATGGTTTTCATCTTTGAAAATAGTTTTCACAAACACTAGACTCAACATCGACCAATAGAAAGGGTTCCTACAGTCGGTACTGCTCTGATACCAAAACCTGTGACACCCCCGGGATTAGGGCTAGACAAATCCCAGACCTCCGTCTAATATAAGCCTAACCTAAACCTCGAAAGCGTACAGAGGGAGAATTGATAACACAACAGTGACCCTACGACAAAAATTTTTATTACAGCAAGCTCATAAATGAGCAAAGAACCAAAAATATTACAAGCAGAGGTCACTGACCATAAACATCGAACAACGGAAGGAAAATTATTTATTAAGTATAGCAAACTTAACAAATGGCCTAAGAGGCATAACGATGACGTCCAATCCATAGATCCTAGACTGCTGACTGGGAACTCCAAACTCCTCATCGATTTCTATGCCGTGAAGAACTCATCTTCTATGGTAACACTTACTCTGCTGCAAAAGTATCAACGAAGCAAGTGTGAGTACAGGGTGTACTCCGCAAGACTTATGGCTGGTGGAGTTATTTTGCGTAAGGCTATCTTTATTTTGTGAAACAAGAGGGAGAAGAATCTCGACTAATCAGAATATTTTAAAAGGGGATAAGAGAGCGATATCACTAGATTTGATCATATTTTGATATCCACTGAATCATCATTAGCTGAACCTATCTAGGATCACCCCCTCGATCCCTGAGGAAGCATCCTTAAGCACACATTGATCTGCCAAGTTTTACGATTAGGTTCAAGTTCTCTATGATCTTTGAATCTGGTCTCCAAGTTTGTCCATAACTGTGGACACGGATTTTCGAAAAGATTTAACCCTGCAGGGGTGTACAACTTTACCCACACGTACCAACCGATTCTTAAATGCCAGTTTAACATTAGCCCTCTTCTAGGGAAGGCCGACAGAGAGTGGTTGACCATGACTTTTACTTTGCTTTCACCGAGCCCATGAGTCATGCACTAGGGAGATGCCGTCGTAACAGGTCGAGTCCCAAAGCCGGTCCCTAATGATGTGCGCAGGGTTCAAGATTACAGATGTCGGGCATCTCTTGTTCTCGGCCATGCTTACCTACCTGTTACGAATGCACCTCCTTCACCTCCTTCGAGAAGAACCGGAATGCGTATGTCAAATGGAAATCCCGAACTATGTGACTCATGGAATCTACAAGGCAAGTTAGTTGGTAGAGAGGGTTTCCAGGCCCCCGTGTGGTTGTACACTCATCTTGGACCATAGGCAAGAACTCAGGTCCTAGTAGTGGCAAGTATGGGACTGCAAAAACCACAACCCACTGTGGCCTCCCATACAGGCCTTAGAATGTTTAACTTTCATCTCTGATCTTACCACGTCATCCTGTCATACTAGGTTCATTTGTAGCTCTGATTCATCAACCGGATGGACCAGCGGTAACAACTAAGCATGGCTAAGCACAACCATTATAGATAGCTCTAGAGGAGTGTCACATCCCAAAAATTCTCCTAATTTTGGAATAAGAAATAAATAAATAAGTTTGATTGATTGTTTGACTATGTTGAAAATTCTCAATGAGAAGAAACTTTTTGAATAGAAAATCCTCTCAACCTTGAATTCAAAATCTTATATTCTTTTGTTATGACCTAAGTAGCCATATAGGCAGAAGGGCATGGATTGATTATGGATTGTAGAATTGGTGTGCAAGATTTCAAATGAAAATCATGAAGCATTCATAAGCATTTCATTACATCCATGCAAAGTCCTCACGAACTAAATCCAAATCCTGATATCTAAATCCTATAGTTGATTCGCCCAAATGTTCCTAAGGGTAATTAAATTGACTTATTAAACCCACTGTTGCTAAGGCATAAATTATTGATAATTATAGCCTAAAGAGATCAATTAGTACTACAAAATTTTAGAAATAAAATTGAGCTCATTTGGAGATAGTATGAAAAAGTTATGGAATAAATACAAACAAATAAAGATATAAATAAAATGGAATATACAAGGATTTATAAATCTAATACTTCCAAACTAGTAGAAAGATTACAAATTTGATCCTATAATGATCTATTAGATTTTAGAAAAATTTAGAAACAAAAATATGAGGGAAACAAGTAAATAGAAAAAGAAAAAAAAAGAATTTTTTTCTCTAACGGCACAGCCCACCTGGACCGACCGGACCGACCGAACTAGAGTACCTGACCGGATCGATCGCAGGCTCGCTTTAAAATCCGTGCAAAATCTGTTTTAACAAACCTATCTCTACTCAAACTGCTATAACTTTTTATCTACAACTCCACATCGACTTCCGTTTGTTTCTACTTGTTCCCTACTCCAATACCTATCTCTACAACGTCCTAAATCTCCATATAATCTCGTGGAGCCATAGTTGTATAAGTTTCTCTCCTCGAAATTCCGAATCTACACATGTTCGAATCTTATTTCGCTTTTTAACCCATCTAGACTTCGTCGTTTGCCTTCGGTCAAAAAACGAAAGTTGTAGGAATCATCGAAATCTTTCAATCCCGACAAACCTCACTTCTTTTTATCCACCACAGCCGGAGAATTTCGTATCGCAATATTTCAGATCTTACGGTGTAAATCCAAGATGTACTCGCGCTCGTTTCTTCAAATCCAAATTCCTTTGGTGAGAAGGTAGGAATAATGATTCCCCACAACTTTCGTGTTCTAAGTTTTTCAATTTGACTTACGGATTTGTCTCTCTAACACAGATCTGTTTCTTGTCTATTCTGAGCCAAAATCGGATCAATCTCTTCATCTAGCCACCGGATCCTATCCAGACGGTCGAGATCCAATCAAACCGGTGCGTGCCATGTCGTCATCCCGGTCAGCTTCTTCATCAACGCCACATCAACATCAGGTCAACATCTAGTCCCAGTCAGCATGCAAAGTCAACCTGTCCAGTCAGCGGAATATTCCCTGGAATATTCCGTTCAAATTTAAAATTGCATATTATAGGTCTAACTTGTAAAATTCATTAGAAATTCATACCACGTCCAAAAATTGCGTATAATATATCAAATTGAAGATAATTTTACGTAGAATCCTCTTATCAGAATAGATCTAACTTTTACTGTACGTGGTTACTGCAGTAATTTAATTAGTTTTAATGGTCTTTTAGGTTAATAAATTCATAAGAAATTATCTGTAACTCTGAAAAATATGAACAATATATCAAATTGAAGCTACTGTAATGTACATTAATAATATCTGGTTGGATCTAGCCTTTGCACATTATTTAACCCGTAGCAATTTAGTTAGTTTTAATGGATTTATAAATCATTAAATTCATAGTAAATTAATTGCTTGTCACAAAAATATAAATGATATACCGATGGAAAGCTGGTTCCATGTAGATCATAAATATGCAATTAGTTCAGAATTTTACTGTAAGGTTTTGCCATGAATATTTAAATGGTTTAATGGCCTATTTAGAGTAATAAATTCATAAGAAAATAAATACTCTTCAGAAAATTACAAATAATATGTCCCTGAAATCAAAATTCCGTGGAGATTACAGATATAATTTTAGTTTGATTTTTAGACAACAAAAACTATATGAATCATTTAAAACCCATTAAACACTATTTAAATCATACAAAAAGATCTATAACTGCGATTAGGGTGAATCCAACGCCTACTGGTTCGTATTAATGTCCTCTATCCAGTAAACCCAATAAACAAATTTAATTCGACAGTTAGAACAGGCGTTACAACAGAACTATTAAAAACCCTATATTGGCAAGTAATTATTAATAACAAGTACTCCATTGCATTAATTGGCATTTTGCATGCATCATATACTTCAATATTGTTTAGAGAACTAAAGTTACAACCATTGTGACTTATTAAATTGTCATGCATGCATTTGTTGCATTTGTTTGATCTCTATGTGCTATTGTTTAGATTGTATGCAATTGTTTGCTCGATAGATTGGGAGGAGTGCAACGTGTGTTATTGCAACTACTATGATTGCAAGTATTGTGGTTATGACGAGTGAAACCATTATATCTATGAGGATTGTGAGGATTATCTAATCGACTACATCTACAACAAAGGCAAGTGGTGCTATCTTGGTCATAAATGTCCTACTATTTTCCTATGCATTGTAGAAGTTTTTGTAGAATTGCATATGTAGGAATTGATGTGTATATGCTATGCTATGTCCCATATTAATCCCTAGCATTTCTTGTTTATGAGCCACCGTTGGTAGATGTGCTTAGCCATGCTATGATGAACGAGGGCTGGGTTACATCACTGATGTTGATTCTAAATGTGTTGGTTTGCGAAAACTAAAACAACTTAATCAATGAATCTCCTGGGTGTGATGGGATTGATAATTTTTGGTGGTATCATTGCGGAAAGGCACCCAGGACACTGAGAAATGATTGGTTTCTTTGTTTGGAAGCTTTCGTGTGCAACCATGTGCCAATAATGAAATGGGCGGTTGGTTGAACTCAGTAGGTTGTGGTAACTCGAACCCGCGTATCCAGAGATGTAGATAGTGTAGGTTGGACCGGTGCATGTCGGGATTGGGGAGCTACTTCCTGAACGGTTCCTTCTTTGACTTCTCCCTATCATCACCCAATATGAGAGTGGTGGTATGAGCTGGGCTGGCCAAGTCACATGGGTAAAGTGTACTAACCCCTGCAGGGTGTATAAACTAAGTACTTAGCCGTGTCCCCGGTTATGGACAATTTGAGCGACCTGATACTGATGCTATGATATTTCTCACTCATCCTTATTTCTTAATTACTTAAAACTTGTTGGGTGAACATAATTGGGTAGGAGCACCTGGGAGTGAACCAGCGTGTCCTATTTATCGTATTGGAAAACTACTTTGTTACAAATGTTAGGATAAAACTGTTGCTTTATGCAAATGAGCCTGAACTCCACTTGGCCAAATAAGCATATAGTTGATAGATCTATTGTTAACCACTTTAGCCTACTTGCCATACATTCAATGTATTGACCATTCGTGTCTGCAACGTTTCATGTTGCAGGTTATATCGTATCTGAGTGATCGTTCATAGGTCGCGAGACTCCACTCAACAATTGTTCGCCTGTGGCATATTTGGAGGATGGAGATCTACCTTGTATTCGTTTTCCGCTGTGTACTTGAATAAATAATGTAAATTTTGGATCATATTCGTTGTATTTATGATGCACAGTGATATTTGGTATCATTTTGTACTGTGTGTGGCAGTGAACCGATCCAGGGATTGGCACTATACACATGAACTCAGTCTTATCAGGCGAGGGTGTTACAAGATGGTATCAGAGCTGTGTGTTGACTGTAGGATCGTGACCTTAGAAATGTATTAGCAATTAGAGACCTCTATTAGGATAACTATCATATTTTCTACATATTAGATGTTCTTATATTCCTTGTCTATCTTTTCTATAACCTCTTCTTGTTCAAAATTTATAGTTGTCCATTCTCATGATACCTATATGAGAGTTAGCTAAGTAAAAGAACAAATAATATGACATAAATAAACATCTCACCTAGTTTGGTTAGTTCTGGACCACCATATTATATCTCTTTAGGAGATCATCGCTATCGTATTAGCATATTGTTTTTACCAACTTATGTGGTATGACAATATAGGTTGCTTGCTTGTTTGTACTGAACCATATCGTGTGATGCCTTGTTTAGGATCTGTTGTTTTGAAACTCTAAATTTTCTGGAGTTTTCGTGTGGTTTTAAAATTATTTTAATGGTGTGAATTGATTGAAATTCGTGGAATAACTGCTGCAGTTTTCTGCCTGACCTGTTGTACCGCGCGATTTTTCATATTTTATTGGTAACTCTTAAAAATCTGAAAAAATAGGATCTGGAGTGTAATTACCTGTAGTACACGCACAAAAATTTTCTAAAATTCCTAACGAGTTTAGGTCGGTCAGAAAAATTCGTGAAGTCTGCTGTACCGTTTTGACATATTTTGTTTATTGCTTATATGTTGCTCTATTTTACTCTAGTATTGTTCCCAATGCTTTCAAACTATTTTGTGGTTATATACTACTAAGTTTATACACCTGTAATGTTATTATACAAGTGTTTTCTTATGTGTTGATTCCTTATGATTGTTTGCTTGTTTGTGACATTGATTGCTTCATATAGTTATGGGTAGGATTATTTTCTTAGTTGTTTCTTTCCTATAGAATCTATTCTTTCCTATCTTGAACCCTAGGAGATATAATGATGTGTTAAGCGGAAGATTTGACAACACAATACATTTAGGAAAGAGAATGCTTCACCTAATGAAAAAAATATGTGGAAGTATGAAGTGTTGCACATGATGTTATATAGTAGATTACCTAACCTGAAAGTTGAAGTATCGATAGCTTAGTTTTATTAGTAGCTTTGTTGATTGGATACATGGGAGTATAAATAGATCATTAGCTCATGCCCATGGAAACATTCTTCAAGGCAAGTGAGAATGCCTGAGTGATAGAAAAACGTGATTCACCTATCCTCATACAGGGTAATGATTTGGGTGCAAGATGGATTGATCACCATTCCTACTACTCTTATTATTCTCTCTTGTACTGTTGGCTTTGCGAATCTTGAGTGCCCTTTTCAGCCTTAGCAGAGAGTCGACGTTGAGCCTAAACCCTAGAATGGTATATTGTTACACCTTCTAAAAGCATCCATTGCTAAGCATAGGAATGTACGGTAAGGATGAATCCCAACCGTGAATTATGGGCACCGTGAAGTAAACGTTCCCTATTTGCCCATCATGAGAGTTTTGCTAGTTTAAGAAGTGCTTTCTCGGAAACTATCAATCATGATGTTTAGCATGTGCTAGAGACATTGTGCCAATAAAAGTCTAAAGGAGAACCAATCTGAGCTAAGTGAATCCTCGATAAATGACCTAGTCAATTTTCTTTTAAGGGTGGTAGCATCCTAATGGATCCCGAACCTTTCATTCTTTCTAGCCTTCCCAAATCTCGGGACGAGATTTCTTTTAAGGGTGGTAGTCTGTCACATCCCAAAAATTCTCCTAATTTTGGAATAAGAAATAAATAAATAAGTTTGATTGATTGTTTGACTATGTTGAAAATTCTCAATGAGAAGAAAATTTTTGAATAGAAAATCCTCTCAACCTTGAATTCAAAATCTTATATTCTTTTGTTATGACCTAAGTAGCCATATAGGCAGAAGGGCATGGATTGATTATGGATTGTAGAATTGGTGTGCAAGATTTCAAATGAAAATCATGAAGCATTCATAAGCATTTCATTACATCCATGCAAAGTTCTCACGAACTAAATCCAAATCCTAATATCTAAATCCTATAGTTGATTCGCCCAAATGTTCCTAAGGGTAATTAAATTGACTTATTAAACCCAATGTTTCTAAGGCATAAATTATTGATAATTATAGCCTTAAGAGATCCAATTAGTACTACAAAATTTTAGAAACAAAATTGAGCTCATTTGGAGCTAGTATGAAAAAGTTATGGAATAAATACAAACAAATAAAGATATAAATAAAATGGAATATACAAGGATTTATAAATCCACTACTTCCAAACTAGTAGAAAGATTACAAATTTGATCCTATAATGATCTATTAGATTTTAGAAAAATTTAGAAACAAAAATCATGTCATTTGGAGTTCGTATGCAAAAGATATGAGGGAAACAAGTAAATAGAAAAAGAAAAAAAAAGAATTTTTTTTTCTCTAACGGGCCGGCCCACCTGGACCGACCGGACCGACCGAACCAGAGTACCTGACCGGATCGATCGCAGGCTCGCTTTAAAATCCGTGCAAAATCTGTTTTAACAAACCTATCTCTACTCAAACTGCTATAACTTTTTATCTACAACTCCGAATCGACTTCCGTTTGTTTCTACTTGTTCCCTACTCCAATACCTATCTCTACAAAGTCCTAAATCTCCATATAATCTCGTGGAGCCATAGCTGTACGAGTTTCTCTCCTCGGAATCCCGAATCTACACATGTTCGAATCTTATTTCGCTTTTTAACCCATCTAGACTTCGTCGTTTGCCTTCGGCCAAAAAACGAAAGTTGTAGGAATCGTCGAAATCTTTCAATCCCGACAAACCTCACCTCTTTTTATCCACCACAGCCAGAGAATTTCGTATCGCAATATTTCCTATCTTACGGTGTAAATCCAAGATGTACTCGCGCTCGTTTCTTCAAATCCAAATTCCTTTGGTGAGAAGGTAGGAATAATGATACCCCACAACTTTCGTGTTCTAAGTTTTTCAATTTGACCTACGGATTTGTCTCTCTAACACAGATCTGTTTCTTGTCTATTCTGAGCCAAAATCGGATCAATCTCTTCTTCTAGCCACCGGATCCTATCCAGACGGTCGAGATCCAATCAAACCGGTGCGTGCCATGTCGTCATCCCGGTCAGCTTCTTCATCAACGCCACGTCAACGTCAGGTCAATATCTAGTCCCAGTTAGCATGCAAAGTCAACCTGTCCAGTCAGCGGAATATTCCCTGGAATATTCCGTTCGAATTTAAAATTGCATATTATAGGTCTAACTTGTAAAATTCATTAGAAATTCATACCACGTCCAAAAATTGCGTATAATATATCAAATTGAAGATAATTTTACGTAGAATCATCTTATCAGAATAGATACAACTTTTACTATACGTGGTTACTGCAGTAATTTAATTAGTTTTAATGGTCTTTTAGGTTAATAAATTCATAAGAAATTATCTGTAACTCTGAAAAATATGAACAATATATCAAATTGAAGCTACTGTAATGTACATTAATAATATCTGGTTGGATCTAGCCTTTGCACATTATTTAACCCGTAGCAATTTAGTTAGTTTTAATGGATTTATAAATCATTAAATTTATAGTAAATTAATTGCTTGTCACAAAAATATAAATGATATACCGATGGAAAGCTGGTTCCATGTAGATCATAAATATGCAATTAGTTCAGAATTTTACTGTAAGGTTTTGCCGTGAAGATTTAAATGGTTTAATGGCCTATTTAGAGTAATAAATTCATAAGAAAATAAATACTATTCAGAAAATTACAAATAATATGTCCCTGAAATCACAATTCCGTGGAGATTACAGATATAATTTTAGTTTGATTTTTAGACAACAGAAACTATATGAATCATTTAAAACCCATTAAACACTATTTAAATCATACAAAAAGATCTATAACTCCGATTAGGGTGAATCCAACGCCTACTGGTTCGTATTAATGTCCTCTATCCAGTAAACACAAGAAACAAATTTAATTCGACAGTTAGAACAGGTGTTACAACAGAACTATTAAAAACCCTATATTGGCAAGTAATTATTAATAACAAGTACTCCATTGCATTAATTGGCATTTTGCATGCATCATATACTTCAATATTGTTTAGAGAACTAAAGTTACAACCATTGTGACTTATTAAATTGTCATGCATGCATTTGTTGCATTTGTTTGATCTCTATGTGCTATTGTTTACGATTGTATGCAATTGTTTGCTCGATAGATTGCGAGGAGTGCAACGTGTGTGATTGCAACTACTATGATTGCAAGTATTGTGGTTATGACAAGTGAAACCATTATATCTATGAGGATAGTGAGGATTGTCTAATCGACTACATCTACAACAAAGGCAAGTGGTGCTATCTTGGTCATAAATGTCCTACTGTTTTCCTATGCATTGTAGAAGTTTTTGTAGAATTGCATATGTAGGAATTGATGTGTATATGCTATGATATGTCCCATATTAATCCCTAGCATTTCTTGTTTATGAGCCACCGTTGGTAGATGTGCTTAGCCATGCTATGATGAACGAGGGCTGGGTTACATCACTGATGTTGATTCTAAATGTGTTGGTTTGCGAAAACTAAAACAACTTAATCAATGAATCTCCTGGGTGTGATGGGATTGATAATTTTTGGTGGTATCATTGCGGAAAGGCACCCAGGACACTAAGAAATGATTGGTTTCTTTGTTTGGAAGCTTTCGTGTGCAACCATGTGCCAATAATGAAATGGGCGGTTGGTTGAACTCAGTAGGTTGTGGTAACTCGAACCCGCGTATCCAGAGATGTAGATAGTGTAGGTTGGACCGGTGCATGTCGGGATTGGGGAGCTACTTCCTGAACGGTTCCTTCTTGGACTTCTCTCTATCATCACCCAATATGAGAGTGGTGGTATGAGCTGGGCTGGCCAAGTCACATGGGTAAAGTGTACTAACCCCTGCAGGGTGTATAAACTAAGTACTTAGCCGTGTCCCCGGTTATGGACAATTTGAGCGACCTGATACTGATGCTATGATATTTCTCACTCATCCTTATTTCTTAATTACTTAAAACTTGTTGGGTGAACATAATTGGGTAGGAGCACCTGGGAGTGAACCAGCGTGTCCTATTTATCGTATTGGAAAACTACTTTGTTACAAATGTTAGGATAAAACTGTTGCTTTATGCAAATGAGCCTGAACTCCACTTGGCCAAATAAACATATAGTTGATAGATCTATTGTTAACCACTTTAGCCTACTTGCCATACATTCAATGTATTAACCATTCGTGGCTGCAACGTTTCATGTTGCAGGTTATATCGTATCTGAGTGATCGTTCATAGGTCGCGAGACTCCACTCAACAATTGTTCGCCTGTGGCATATTTGGAGGATGGAGATCTACCTTGTATTCGTTTTCCGCTGTGTACTTGAATAAATAATGTAAATTTTGGATCATATTCGTTGTATTTATGATGCACAGTGATATTTGGTATCATTTTGTACTGTGTGTGGCAGTGAACCGATCCAGGGATTGGCACTATACACATGAACTCAGCCTTATCAGGCGAGGGTGTTACACGGAGCTCAGAAGCCAAACCCTAGTTATGCTAGGAGCAGTGGATCAAGGAATATAGGCTTCAAAGGAAACATGCATCATATAGGACTACTCTATCTATCGATAAAAGACTTTAGAATCGTATGCACATGGCAAGAATGAAATACTTTGAAAGCATAGGATTCATATGTATGTGTGGGGCTTCGCTTGCCTTTGCCAGTTGATAACCAGAAAGTAGAGCTTCAGACACCTGGTACTTGACTTGATTACAGTTGTTCAAGTATTGGTCTTCGAGCTTCGACGATGTTGATCTCGGGCTTCAGTCTTGGACTTGATCTCGATTCTGATATCGTATTCTACCATAGAAGAACCAAACACCAGAAAGAAAGGGAAACAATCAACACATGGCATCGATGTAATGCTCAATCAAGGATGATGATATGACAAGTTGAATTGTATTGAAATTGAAACCCTAAACATGCTTGATCATTTTAAACGGGGTCCGAGGGGTTTGAACCCTAATTCAGAGAAACCCCGGATTCACCCATGAGAGGTTGCATTGTTCTTCTAATTAAACTTGTCATGAGAGTTGAATAACAATGCATGATTATAGCTTAAATAGATAGAGTTCATTTTTCAGAACATTTTGATATATTATTTGTATTTTTCTGATTTAAAATGAATAAGTTATGAATTTATCTAATTTTAATTCATTTTAAATCATTTTTGGAATATTATAAAATAATTTACATTTTGGAATTACTTTAATAATTTTATCAAACAAAAAATTCTGAATATTTATTTGACTTACATCAGGGGCCCACATGTCAGATGTTTTCCTCTACTGAAATAATTACAGAAATTATTTACTAAAAAAATAAAAATAAAATAAAAAGGGAAAATGCACCATGCTAAAATCATGCTGACGTCAGCCATGGAGATGCTCCTCAGATCGATGGTGGTTCTGGCAATTGGGGCCACGGGAGCGAGCCGGGCTGGTGGCGTTGGAAAGAGGGCATCAAGGGGAGCGATTTGGTGGTGGCGCCGCGCTCTAATGGTCGTCGGAGCTTGGGGAATGACGGTGGCCGATGGCGGTAGCTGCAGGTGGTTGCGGAAGAGGCGATACAGAGAGGGGGAGAGCAAACAGAGAGGCGCGTTAGCACCGGAAGCTCACCGCGAACATGGTGGTGGTGACGGGAAGGCAAGGCGAGGCCGAACGACGCTGGAATCAACAATGAACTCGGCGATCGGAGTCAGGGAAGGCGCGGTCGTTGACGGCAATAGAGGGCTCCTTGGCCCGATTCCTTCGGCTAGGAGAACAAGGACAACGAGGCGGTGATGAAGGTGGGTTCATCGGAGCCTGGCGAGGTCGGGAACGGCGGTGACGAAAGTTTGCCGGCGAGCTAGGGTTCGGGCCGAAGGGGAAAAACAGCAGAGAGCGCGAGATGGGTATGGGAAGAGAGAGCTCGACATGGAGGTTCTTATCCTCATACTCACAGGCGGTGGCGCGCATCGTAGCGTCGACAAAGATCGACGGTGGAGGCGTCGGCACGCAGCTGCTTTGCTTGGGGAGGAAGATGAGGACGAACTCTGGTGAAGCGGTACGTGCTGGTCACGGGCTGCAGATGGGCCAGGCTGGGCCGGTTGCGCGTTGTGGTTGCGTGCTCTGAGCGACGGGGAGAGAGAGGAAGGAGATGGGCTGCTAGCCCAGTTAGGGTTAGGAGTTGTTTTTATTCCAGAAAACCTTTTTCTATTTTTCTATTTTTCTTCTATCTCTTTGTATATTCATTTTTCAAATCTGTTTTGATATAATTTCAAAATACAAGAGGATCTGTAGGATATGTGAAAACACTAAGGGGCCCTTTATACTATTTGGACTCCAAGCATTTTTTATTTCAAAATATTCAAAAGCCATTTGAATGCATTTGAGAAGAAAAGGAAAATTAGGGTTAGGGTTTTGTGATCCTTTTTGTTTCATGCATGCATTTTAAGATGATGCTCATGAATGCACATACAAAGCCTAATTACCATTTTATAAAAGTAGGGTTGTTACAACCCCATTCTGGTACCGTTGGAGTCTGGGGCTGGTTTTACTATATGGCGCATCTTCGGTACCTGACCGGTAGTACCGGTGTTTTCCGGTACTACCGTTGGAGTTCCGGTAGTACCGCTGCAATAAATACTCAACAGTCAGATCTGCACCAAGGACTATAAATGCACCCTTCACCTACCTTGAGAGGTTGCTCGACCCACTTAAGAACACTACCCCCATTTGAGCCACCAAATCAACAAGATCTCTTCATTCAACCATCCAAAGTCATTGATCTTTGGAGAATCGAAGGAGGAGGCCTTGATCTACATCTACACCAAGAGAGATCTTCATTTGCCCCTCATTCACTTGAGGGCCCCCATGCTCTATTGTTTCTTTGGAAACCCAAGCTTTGATTTGGTTCTTAAAAGCTTGTCTTTGATTGTTTTGACAGCTTGCTTGTATTTGTGAGCCTCCAATTAAGTTGTGGATGTTTTCCCTGAACTTGTTGTAAAGGTGCCGGCTTCCACCTCAAAGGTTGCCGATATAGTGGAAGGTGAATTGGACCCCTTGGTGTGAGGTTCATTGGAGAACAAGGGAGGCCTCTCGTGGTGTTGGTGGTTTGAAACCACCCCCTCTCCAAACGTAGACGTACTTCCCCTCAAAAGGAAGTAACTACAGAAAACAAATCCTTGGGTCTCCGTGTCCACCACTTTGGTTACTTCTCTCCTTTATCGCACTTTACTTACTTGTTCTTGATTAGTGTTGTGCTAGTTAATGCTTGTTTGACATATAGGTAAATTCACCTTAGTTGCATAATCTAGAGAATTTACCTTTCTTATCAAACCCTAATTTGAAAGGGAAGAAAATTTGAAGTAGCACCTATTCACCCTCCTCTAGGTGCCCATAAAATCATTTCAATTGGTATCAGAGCCTCAACTCTTTATCCGGGCTTTACCACCTAAGAGTATATGGGTAGCAACGATGGGGAAGGTGGTGGTGCGCCTACCTCCGTGACCATGGATGATCTCAATAACTTGGAAACAAGATTGAGCTCCACCATGGCCAACAAGATCAAACAATTGCACAAGTTACTTGAGCAACTTGTTAAAGATAAAGGTGGCTCATCATCCCCTTCTCCCCAAGAGTAACTTCCACCATTACCTAAGGGGAATGCCCCGGTATCACCCGAAGGTGTGGTGGTGGGGGGTAATCAAGACAACACTAATTCCTCCACACAAAGGGATGGTGGGAAGGGAGAGCACCATGACTCTCATAGATGGTACACTCTCGACCCTCCAATCCCTCACCCTCATATAAACAATAGAGGAGACCCACCAAAGCTAGAGGCATCTACTTTTTCTCAATGGAAATCTCTAATGAAATCTCATGTGCGCAGCTCTTGCATTGAACTATGGAACATCATTGAACAAGGACTCTATATTGGGGATCCAAACAACTTGACAATAAGAGAAGTTGTTAATAGTCAACTCAATGCCACCGCCCTGCACATGATTCAACAAGGATTGCGTACAAAGGATTACCCACACATTGAGCACCTCAACACCGCCAAGGAAGCTTGGGATGCTATCACAGTGTTGTATGTTGGGAATGAGAGCATGAGAAGGAACCGGTATGATGCACTAAGCAATGAAGCTGGAGGATTCTATATGAAGGAAGGTGGAGATCATGAAGACATGTACCATAGGCTCAAGTCCACCTCCACCGCTTTTAGAAATGTGGGTGCCTCACATGTGGATGATGCTTGGATAAAAAAGAAATATGTTAGTGCACTCATGCCCTTTGAGCCCACCGACTTGAAGAGCCTACAAGTAAGACAGAACTACCACCTCATGACCTCCAATGAAGTTATGCAAGAGATGGCCTCTTTCAAGGTTGCCGCCAAGAATGCCAAAGATGCCCGTGCTCGAGCCCTTGGAATGAGCAATGTTGTCAACCTTGCATTGAAGGCCAAAGTTGTGGAACATGGGGATGAAGATGATAGTGATGAAGACCTCTCCATGAGCCACCCGATGATTTCAAGATTGCTCATAGTGAATATATGGCCTCTATGCAAAGAACTTTTGGAAGAACCCCGCCAAGGCTAAGATGGAAATGCAATGAAGAAGCAACCCAAATGGAAGAAGATAAAATGTCACTAAATTGAGAACTTGCTTCAATAGTGGTGACCGCTATCACTTTGTGGCTGGTTGACCCTATGAGAAGAGAGAAGATCATGGGGGTAAATTTGTGTTGAAGAAAACTTCCAAAGCTCCTTACAAGAAACCCTTTGAAAGGATACGGATGTCGCCTAGAGGGGGGGGTGAATAGGCGATTAAAACTTTTCCTAGAGTGGCTCGACAAAGGCGGAATAAAACTAGTGTTTACTTTGTAAAGCACAACCTAGAACAGCTAAGGTTCACCTATGTGCACCAACAACTTATGCTAAGCAATAGAAGCAACAAAGTGATAGCAAGATATATATTACTTCAAGCACGAAGGCTATCACAATGTAAAGTGCATAAGTAAAGAGCTCGGGTATAGAGATAACCGAGGCACGCGGGGACAACGATATTTTACCGAGTTCCTCCCAACATGGAGTACGTCTTGTTTGGAGAGGGGGTGGTATCAAACCACCACACCACAAAAGGTCTCCCTTATTCTCCGGTTAATCTCACCCCAATGGGATCGATCCACACTTCCACTATCGGTGCACTTGTCGGTGGCAAACTGGAACCTCTCACAAGGTTGGGGAACTTCTCCACAACTTAATTGGAGGCTCCCAACAAACTCCACCAAGGACACAACCTGCAACACCAACAAACCGTCTAGGGTTCCAAGAACCCAAGAGTAAAAAGCTTCTCAACTTTCACTCACCAAATCCTTCGGGGAGAACTCAAACCGATGCACCAAATGCAATGGCAAGAACACAAGTAGTGCTCAAATCCTTCTCTCCCAAATTCCACCAAAGCTACAAAAGCTTGTGGGGGAATAAGAGAGGTAGAACAAAGGAGGAAATCCACAAAAGACTCCAAGATCTAGATCCCAAGATGTCCCCTCACTTAGAGGAGAGATGGATTGGTAGGATTGTAAATCTAGATCTCCTCTTTCAAATCCCTAAAGTATATGCAAGAATCAAGGGAGGGATTGAAGGGGGGTACCAAGCTTCAAAAGTTCAACAATGGTGGGGGAAAACTTGCAAGAGAGCTAGAGAACCATTGGGGAAGAAGGGCCCCTTAAATAGGTCGCTAGAAATCCAACCGTTAGGCCCAGGAATCGCCCGGTACGGAGTCTCCAGACTGGGACCGGATTCTCCGGTGTACCCAGGCCAAACGGGGACAATCTGGAGGACGTACTGGACGCGGTCTGGAGATTAGACCGGAGATTAGTCCGGAGTCTCCGGTCTTACAAAAACTGGCAGAAAGACCAATACGAAAACATCCATAACTTTTGCATCCGGACTCCGATTTTGATGATCTTGGGCTCTTTTTGGAGAGGACAATAAGCTATACAAGATCATACAGAAAAACATAATAGTACATCAAGGGAGTATAGAACCAAATTACGAAAGGTTTAACCTCTCTCAAAAAGACAAACCAGTAAAACCTCCAACATCGAAAACGTAGTAGAGAATGCATATGAAATCCGTTTTCGATGAACTAGAGCTTGTCATGGAGATTAAAACAAGATCTAAATCCTCACATGAGTAAGGACCAAATAATGGAAGGTTTTACCTATCTCTAAAAGACAAACCGTTAAAACCTCCAAGATCAAAAACGCAATAAGATATAAAGGGGAAATCTGTTTTTGATGAACTAGGGCTTGTTATGAATATTACCACAAGCTCTAGAGCCTCACATGGATAAGATCCAAATAACAACCAAGAAAGGATGATGCTAAGTATGCAAAGGTTTGAGCTCTCTCTGAACGATATGATCAAGTTACTCACTTGGGAGCCCCTCTTGATAGTACGGTTGTCTATCCTATAAACCGGTCTCCCCAACTAACACCACGAGACCGGTAAGAAAGAAACCCTATCAAGATCATACCTTTGCCTTGCGCATATTCCACTTGATTATGATTTAGACGGTCTTTTCCTTCTCAAGACGGAACACCTTTCTTGATTGGTCTTATACGCACTTGCTTGATGAAGACTTGCAAGTTACTCCCCCATACAACATGGGGAAACCTTTACTTTGACCTTGTCTTCATCGATCCATGATCACCGAGGATGGCAAGCTTTAAGCATGAGATCTTCATAGGTTTAACTCTCACATGACCAATCTGTGGATCACTCTTTGAACACCTTGGTCACCACTTGATCCTCTTCAATTTCTTCTTCTCCAAACCTTGAAGCCAACATATGGTTCAAGAATTTCCTATGGACAATTCCTACAAGTACAACTTGATACAAGCATTAGTCCATAGAGATTGTCATTAATTACCAAAACCACACATGGGGCATGTTCTTTCAATCTCCCCCATTTTGGTAATTGATGACAATCCATTTGAGAGGGTTTATATAAGGAATTTAACACATAAAATGGTAGCACCAATATCAAATACTACATAAGTATGTGATATTGGTACCACCACCATATATAGAGCAAACTCCCCCACAATCTATGCATGTGTGATGAACTTGAGTTTCATTGCATATATTGCCAATCATTATCATTGGTGGAGTTTCCTCTATATATACCACATGCTAAGCAACAACAAAGATGCAAGAGCATGAAAGGAAAATGCTTAGAAACAAACTCAAGGCATAAACCATTTCCCTAAACCCCTCTAAAACTTATCCCCCATTGGCATCGATTGCCGAAATGGGTGACTAGTTCTAGATGGCCAATATAGTGATAAATCCCCAAACGGTGTGCATTTGCACATATCCAATGATGAATACTTGGGAGGAAGTAGAACTATATCTAGGACCCAAAGATTTCCAAAAGAAATAAAATAAAAGAAGAATCAACAAATGATGTAAGCAATCACAATATCCGACAAACCAATTGAAAGCAACAAAAGAGCAAAAGAATGTTTTTAAATAATAAATGGAGAAGCTCCCAAAATTTGTGCACAATTTAAAAATAAATGCATTAGAATACATAATGCACAAATATGGAATCCTTGCTCCCCCATAAACATTTAAGGCACAAAGAATGAGAAAGAAGACAAATGAGCATTATTAAATGAATTAGATGAGCTCCCCAAAGATAATGCACCAATTATGATAATTGCATTTGGGAAAAAAAGTGCATAATCATGGAATCCTCACTCATCCAACTCCATTTTAACAATACAAGGCATGAGAGAACAAATATAAGCACAAAGTGATTCTATAAATAAAGTTAGGAAGCTCCCCAAGGTATGTGCAACATTAGGTTTTTGTATGTGAATACAATATGAACAACATGGAATCCTCACTTCCTCTATTTTACTTATGAGATGGCTTTGTGCGAATGAGCAAATACCATGGCATAAAATTTGCAAGAAACAAATGGTTGAGCAATAAGTAAGAGACAACATATTAGCGGGCTCAACCACAAGGATGTGTGAGATGCATGACAAAGCATATTATAAGACTAGTACAAGGATGATCATTGCGTATCCACATAGTCCTCAATGAATGATATTGCTTAGTATGACCATACAACACACACGAAACAAGGAAGATATCAAGAAAAATTTGAGTAACCTCTTTCATGTGTATAAGTTTCTAAGTAGACAATCTTAAAAAGATATTAATCCACAAAGAAACATGTACACACAAAGTAGATACTTAAAATCAATAGAGAAAGATATCCAAAATGAAGTCATGACAATACCAATAAGATTTTTCTTGTAAGCATGGCCAAAAGGCTCAAATATCTTATTGTACATTGATGAGCTTCAACAACCAACACACCCCATACATTACAACTATCACCAAGGGAAAAGGAGAAAGTTGGAATATTGTAACATCCCAAAAATATTAAACTAGCATCATCAAACTCTAATCACCAAATTTAGGGTTAACAAAAACTTCTCCAATTAAAATATGAAAGCATTCATATGTGTATGTTTTAAAATGTGGATTCTTTTGAATTGCCATGATTATGTGTTTATTTGCTTGTAAAATGATTCTTAGGTGAAATAAACATCATCTAAACAATCCCCAAACTTTTCCCAAAGACAAACAAATCAAAACCATCAACTTAAGTGAATGGTCACTTTGGCCAAATTAACTCCCATGCCTACTTTGGCTATCTCTAACTTTCAGAACTTAACAGAAACTTGTTTGGATCTTTGCACCCCTTGATAATACTCATAACAAAGTACCAAGGCCCACTTTGTGATCATCCAAAAACATTTAAATGCATAGTTTAAATGACAGTTTAAAATTGAATCTATTTCATATGGGAAGATCCCACTTTTTCAAAAACCACTCAAACAAGCTCAATTTTCAAAACCCAAGCATCTACAGACGCACCAGCACATGCCTAGCACACCCACCAGAAATATTTTCAAAATTCAAAACTTTAATTCATGCGGCCATTTCATCAAACAGGTTGCAGATGCAAATCAAACAAAATCAAAACACTATGTTGAGCAGTGTTTTGGGCCTCTAGCAAACTTTACTAAGCTCTAGACCCATTGTAAGCTTGCCAATATCATCAATGGTGAATAGGCCGAGAGCACCCATGCCACCCCAGTGTGGACAACAGGCTAGAGGAAGAACTAGCCGTGCCAACCTTGTCTGGGAGGTAGCCCATGCCTCACCGCCCCCTCTCGACCAGCCCTGCCTCGCAGACAGCAACCAGAACAGCCAGGAATGCCGTGCCCGCGCCGCTGTCGACCATGCCGACGCGCACCGCAGAGGACGCACCGTTCCCACGCAGCCCGACCACCTAGAGGCCTCTCTGCCCACCAGCATGCACCCCACCGTCCCAGGAGACCGCCAGACATGCCCATTTCACTGCCCGTACCCCATAGCCAATGCTCGCCGCAGAGTTCGCCGCCTCTGCCTCGCAGAGCACCGAGCGTTCCCGACCGTTTCCCACCGCCCCTACAAGCGCATTTACACCTTAGAGCATCACCAGGAGACCACCGATCGATCGCCACCCTCGGCCATGCCCCTAGCAGCCCGTAGCCGTGTCGCCACTGTCGCCTGCCCATCCCTCTCGGTCTCTCCGTCGAGCCTATAAAAGGAGGCCACCCCCAGCCGATTGAAGCACACCATCTCACTCCCCTCTCACCCAGAACCACCCCACCCCATTCCTGGAGCAAGGCGAGCAGCGCATTGCCGGAATTTCACCAGAGTCCGCCGCTACTGGAGGAGAAGGAAGCCGTCGATTTCGTCCACCCTAGGAGGAGCTGCCGGTACCAGGAGGTTCGCCGTCGTCGACTTCGTCGTTCGCCCGCATCGCCAACCCTCTCCTGAGCCCCGGTGAGCCTCCCACGACCTCCACTGAGCCGCTAGGGTTCAAGCTCGCCGGTGACCAGTTCATCATCGACGACGACCCTCAGCCGTTGATCTTACGTCAAATCCAACGCACCACATCGCCCCGTACCGCTTCGCGTTTAATGAGTCGCTGACCAGTAGACCCTCCCTGTCAGTTGCGCCCCGCGCCGTGGAGTGACACTGGGTCGGACCGTTAACCTTTCCCGCGCAGCCTACCTATTTGAATTTAGTTTTTTCTATTTATATTCAAACATAGTTCTGTACCTAGTTTCAAAAATCAACCCAGCTCGATTCAGTGAACCAAATTGAATGAAACCAATTTTGTTAGAAAGGTTTTTAACTGCTTAATCCAAGCCCGTTGGATTCAAATCATTTGGATCTGTAGAACAACCTTGGTAAAAATAACAAGGCAGAAGCTTTTCTGCATTCAAACATTTTTCAAATTTAAACTATAATATCTTTTGAGTTGATTCCAACTCTCAAAAATCACATTTGATCATACCTTTCAGAATATATAAAAACATATGGGTTTACTTACAGAAATAATGTTCAAGTAATAAAAGAATGCCACATAGGCATTTCTAGTCATTTGTTTTTTAGTTAAAATAAAAGGTTAAATCTTATTAAATTGTGACACCACTTTAAATAACATTCCCACGTACTGAAATATGTCGTGATGATATGTGTCAACATGATCCCATGTTTGGTTTGGAGAATATTAAATCTTAAGTAGTTTTTCAATGAGTAGAAATTACTTTTCTAAAAATAAAAGAAATAATCATGTAATATTACTGATGATGCTAGATCATCTATAGAACCCTTGTGTGTGATGACTGAAAGTAGTTAAGTATTGTTTGGTGATTGTGTACCTCGTATTTATTCATAGACGCTAGTACTGACCAAGGATATGAGGAGGAAGGAGGATACTACGAAGAAGAAGCCGAGGAGAACTTCAACCACTGCTCTGCACAAGGCAAGCTTATACTGATACTGATGCAAGACTAATACTACTAGTTGATTGTGCAAGTTAACACTTGCAAGATACTATACCTATGCAAGCAAATACTTGCTTGTTACCATGCCAACTATATGCCTTAAGCATATATGATCATACCCATTTGCTGATACCCCCTCCTAGTTTTACTTGCAAGCTTCATACTTTATTTCTTTATCAAAGCTATTACTTAGAGCTTACTTAAGTGAATTGTAGATTCTAGGAGGATAATTGAAGGTTGCATAAAGAGCATAAAATTTGGCCTAAGCTAGATAATCTTGATGTCATCCCAAGGCATGAGATTGAACTTAGTTAAACTCCACTACTTTACCACCCCTCATTAGTATTCACCCCCACTTGTAGATGCTAGTGCTAAGCATAAAACTTGATCAAATTTAGATGGGAATACTTGGTGGAAAAATGGTTATGAAAACCTTGGAATGATGGATCATTCTATTGAGATGTTTTGACATGTGTTTCCGAACACCAGATGAGTTTGATGATGAAAATGTTAAGGCCTGAGCCTTAGCCCTTTATAAAACTGATGGTTGTCTGGATACGATACCATTCCAATTTTACCATACAACCACAATACCCGAGAATTGGGTAGGGCTTGACTGGAAACTTATATACCTTAGTATTGGTTCCCTCACGGCCAAGGTCTGAGCTGGGGCTACCTTGTGAAGATTGTCCACCTGTGCAGTACCCAAGATGAAAGTTGGTCATGGTTGGGAGGCCAAACTCACAGGAGAGGTGCTTATACTAGGGCGTGTAATTGAAAGGTTAGGATTGATTATCCGCATACTGAGTATGGTGAATTCAGGACTTGTTCCCGATGGATGTATCGAATGTTGTGGTGAAAGTGTACAATCTCTGCAGAGTGTCAAAATATTCGAATAGCCGCGTCCGCGGTTATGGACAGTTGGAGTGGCCATACTGTTCCCCCGTCAGATGTTTTCAAAATGACTTGTGAAATGGATCGAGATTTTTACTTGACCACAATAGAGTTGTGATATGAAATACAAGTTCCCCCTTAGGTGTTATAAAATTTCAACTAGCTTTTCTTGCTTCTGAACTTAGTAGAGGTAAATCTGGATTTTTGCAAAACAACCTTAGAGCTTAGTGTCCTACTACAAAAAGCCCCTTCACTTGTTAGTATTAGTTTGTGAGTATTTAAAGAGTACTCATGGCTCTGTCCCTGGCTATTCCCATGGCCAGACTATGAAGAGGAGTACTAGGAGGATGGACCCCAGGAAGGTTAGGACAACTAGGATCATCTCCCATCGTCAGCATTGCCTGTGACCCCGAAGATGGAGCTTCGCCTACGCTACCGTTATTATTACGTTATTCCGCTGCTTGAGTTTTATTAAGAACTGGATCATGATATCCTTATTTGTGTAAGACCTTATGTATGGTTTGTAATGGATGATGTACTGTGGTATCCAATTCTGCTATGTCTCGCAAAAATGGTAATCCTGGGATTGCGATGTATGGCATAACAGGCATCTGGGATTAAAAATCCGGGTGTTGACAAGTTGGTATCAGAGCCATCCTGACCATAGGAGACCCTAGTTACGCTGGACGTTTGAATCAAAAACTTAGTTTCAAAACCAAAGGAATCAAATATTTACAAAAACTTATTCCCATTCTTATCACCTTGATTCTTTCATAAAAAAATCATGTTCCTAAAAAACTCTTGCAAAATACATAAAATCCGACACACTTGATCACTCTACTAACTTACTCATCCTATATTATTTTAGATGGACGTGAAGTACAACAAGTTTTATCAGTTGGGGAATGGAGGAGACCTTATCTTTGAGAGGGATTTGGACCAGCTTTCGGAACTTCTGGAGCGTCCGCACCCCGAGTTCTTCGGAGCTCAGCTCAGTGATCAAGGAGGAGAAGATCTGCAGTGGCTAATTGTTGCAAGTCTCTGAGGAAAGATTGACCTCCCACTGCCGAGGGAATTCAATTCACCTTAAGAGAGAACACCTGGCTCGATGGACTTGCCAGGGCCATGCAGGAAGCTCTTGCCCGTCTGTGTGGGCAGAGTATCAACCAGATCAAGGGTACCCGCTTTGAGTTTTGTCCGAGGCGTGATGCTAATGGACAGCCACTGGAAGCCCCATACCACCACGAGCTGAAGACCCAATTGGACCACCTCAGCTTCATGATGTACGATCGTCAGCAGGAATTGGACAATTGCCGTGATTACTCCAACCACAAGTCTGCCATCATCAAGACGAAGGATCAGACCATCGCCATGCTAGCGAAGGATCGCAGGACTCGCCGCCGTTAGCTCAATAAGAAGGAGCGCATCATTGCCCGTCTTCGCCACCGTATCTCGGATTTGGAAGAGACCATCCATGAGAGAGACATGCAGTTAGAGGAAAGGGAGAATGCCGGAGAGGATCTTCGTGGAGACCCCTACTCCTATCTCAGCGATGATGATGATTTTCTGGAGGATCAGGCTATGGATTTCTTCACTGATGAGGATGATTTCGCCTTCATCAATGACGACGATGATGATGAGGATGACGACTACACCGAATCCGAGGAGTAGTAGCACTTGAGCACTAGCGTAGTGACTTGTATTCGGTCCCACTGTATCATAGTTTCCTGAATGGTTCTTAAAACCATCCGTTTTTCTTGTTTTGTGGTGTGTGTTTGTATCATGTGCTATGAATGAATGAATGAATGAATGAAAAGCAAGTTGCTAGAAAATCGGAGTCAAACTTTAAAAACTTTTCAAAGTCCCGGAACCTTAGAAAATTCCCTCTTTTCTCATGATCTATCTCAATCTTCAGATGCCACGCCGAGGAAGTGGTTCATCCCCGGACCCGATGTTGCAGATCCTGCAAATGCTGGTTTCTGACCGCGAAGCTAAAAGAGCTGAACGTCAAGCCAACCTAGCCACCCTTCACCAGATAGCCCAGCTAGCCCACAACAATCAAGGCCACGGAAATCAGGACAACCATGGATCTAAGCTCAAAAATTTCCAGAACACCAACCCACCCGTTTTCACTAAGTCGGAAGAGCCCCTAGACGTCGATGATTGGCTACAAACCATGGAAAATAACCTAGAAGTCACCAGAGTGGAAGCCAACGAGAAAGTTCTGTTTGCCACCCACTATCTAGCCGGAGATGCCAGAGCATGGTGGAACAACGTTCGTGCAATGACCGGAGGACAGATGATGACCTGGAAGGAATTCAAAGTCAAGTTCAGCAGAACCCATGTGCCACCGGGTTTGATCAAGAGAATGAGAGACGAGTTCAGAGAATTGAAGCATGGAAGGATGACTGTAGTGGAATACCGTGACAAATTCTTGTCATTAGCTAGGTATGCCCCGGATGAGATCGATATCGAAGCCAAGAAGAAAGAGAGATTCCTGAATGGTTTGCATGATGAGATGCAGACTGTGTTAGTCAATATCCCATTTGCTGATATTGAAGCCCTTGTCGACTCTGCCATCCAGATGGAAGGAAAGATCAACCAAGCCAATGAGAACCGCAAGCATCGCATGATGCATTAACCAGGAACCCATCAGACCCCAAAGTATCGCCCTAACCCATCTCCAGGATTTGCCCCAAGAACCAACACACCCCCGATGAACCGTCCCACCTACCCCAACCGTGGAAACCCAAGGCCCGGAGGAAATCACAACAACCCCGGCAACTCTAACAAATTCAACCGTGCCCCACCCAAGTTCAACAACAACAATGTTACCGCCAACACCAACACTGCCCCGAGGACTGGAAGCAATGCTGTGCCTGTTGCAGCAAAGGACAAGTCGTAAGTGACTTGTTATGACTGTGGAAATAAGGGTCACTACTCCAACGAGTGCCCCACCAAGAAGAATGCCGCAGCCCCCAATGCAAATGCCCTAGCTCAGCAGCAGCGTCGTGTTTAGCCTGGAAGAAGGTTTGCCCCAGGGAATTCACTCAACCGCAACGGCCGTCTTTTTCTCATGCATGCTGAAGAAGCTCAGGAAGCGCTAGACGTCGTGCTGGGTATGTTTTCTGTCAATTCAATACTTGATCGAGTGTTGTTTGATTCTGGTGCATCACACTCATTTGTCACCGAAGAATTTGCATGCACTAGTAAGATTCAACCAACCAAACTGAAGCATGTTATGATTGTTCAAATTCCCGGTTCAACCACCAAAGCTAGGCAAATTTGCAAAGTCGTCCCCATCTGAATCCATGGCATAGACTTTTATGCTTAGCTGATAGTACTCAGAACTAAAGGTTTGGAAGTAGTACTAGGAATGGATTGGATGTCCAAACATAAAGGATTAATTGACTGTGCCAAGAAATCCATAACCATGACCAGTACAGCCAGAATATCAGTCGAGCATATATATCTGAAACCTTACCTCGCCAATTCAAGTGCAACAAGAGTATAGCCCAACCTACCATTGACCAAGTCCGGATAGTCTGTGAATACCCCGATGTATTTCCAGATGTTTTGTCCAGTATGCCCCCAGATCGGGATATCGAGTTTATCATTGAACTAATCCCCGGAACCGGACCTATAGCCCAGAGACCCTATAGTATGAACCCGTCTAAACTAGCAGAATTAAAGAAGCAACTGGATTCCATGTTGGAAATTGGATTGATTCAACCAAGTGCGTCGCCATGGAGATCACCTGTCTTATTTGTGGACAAGAAGGATGGAGGTAACCGTTTACCGGAAGTTGAATGATGTCACTATCAATAACAAATACCCATTGCCCAAGATAGAAGATTTGTTTGATCAGTTGACCGGTGCCAAAGTGTTTTCTAAGATTGATCTTAGAACAGGCTATCATCAACTCAAGATTCGCGCTGAGGATATTCCAAGGACTGCCTTTACCACCAGATATGGATTATACGAGTATACTGTCATGTCTTTTGGATTAACCAATGCCCCCGCTTATTTCATGAATCTCATGAATAAGATTTTTATGGACTTCCTGGATAAGTTTGTCGTTGTTTTCATCGATGACATACTGATTTATTCCAAATCAGAAGAAGAACATGAGCTACACCTAAGGACCATTCTTGGAACCCTTAGAGAGCATCAGCTGTATGCCAAGTTTAGAAAATGTGAATTCTGGTTACAGGAGGTAGGATTCCTCGGCCACATTGTATCAGCTGGAGGAATTGCCGTTGACCCTGCAAAGGTGAAAGATGTCGAAGATTGGCAAGCCCTAACCACTCAAACCCAAGTTCGTGCATTTCTCGGATTGGCGGGATACTACCGCAAGTTCGTAGAAGGATTCTCGAGTATCGCCAGACCCATGACCCAATTGCTGAAGAAAGATAAGAAGTTTGAATGGACGGACAAATGTGAAGCGAGTTTTCAAGAACTCAAGAGGAGATTGATTTCAGCCCCAATCTTAATCATGCCGGATATCACGAAGCCCTTCGATGTGTATTGTGATGCATCCAAGATAGGTCTCGGATGTGTGCTAATGCAAGAAGGCAAAGTTATATCTTATCTATCCCGACAACTGAAACAACATGAGAAAAATTACCCAACCCATGACCTCGAACTCGCAGCCGTAGTTCTAGCCCTGAAGACATGGAGGCATTACCTGATGGGAAACCATTGCGAGATCTATTCGGATCACAAGAGCCTGAAGTATATATTCACTCAGAAGGAGCTGAATATGAGACAGAGAAGATGGATTGAGTTAATTAAGGATTACGATCTAGACATTCACTATCACCCTGGTAAAGCCAATGTGGTAGCAGATGCCCTTAGCAGATTGCCGTGCCGCTTGAACTCCATGATTTTAAAGGAGCAACCAAGTTTGCACAAAGAGATGGAATATTTTCGAATGGAATTAGTGAGTGAAGGATTTTTAGCTAGCATATAACTTCAACCCACTTTTATCAACCAGATCAAAGAGGCGCAGAAAGGAAATGCTAGTATCGACGGAATCAAGCTTCATATCGGTACAGGCAAAGTACCCGGATTCACCGAAGACGAAGAAGGAGTTCTGTGGTACAAAGGACGCCTTTGTGTACCCGCAGATTCTGAGTTGAAAGAAGTTATTTTGAAGGAAGCTCATGATATCTTTATTCTATCCACCCCGGAGGAACAAAGATGTATCAAGATTTGAAAGAGCAATTTTGGTGGAATAAGATGAAGAGAGAAATCGGAAGCTATATCGCCAAGTGTGATATATGTCAGCGAGTCAAGGCAGGACATCAAAGACCCGCTGGATTGTTGCAACGTTTGCAGATTCCGGAATGGAAATGGGATTCCGTTGGAATTGACTTTATCACTGGATTGCCTACTTCTAGTAGGGGAAATGACTCTATCTAGGTCATAGTGGACAGATTGTCCAAAGTCGCCCATTTCTTACCCGTCAAGACCACATATCAGAGTTTGAAGCTAGCGGAGTTATACATCGCTAGAATCGTCAGTTTGCATGGAGTCCCCAAGAACATCGTATCGGATCGAGGAACTCAGTTTACCTCGAGATTCTGGAAGAAAGTCCAAGAAGGTTTAGGAACCCGCCTAGATTTTAGCACCACTTATCACCCTCAGACCGATGGACAAACGGAGCGAGTAAATCAAATACTCGAAGATATGCTGAGAGCATGTGTATTAGAATATGGATCTAAGTGGGAAGACTGTCTGCTGTTCGCAGAATTTTCGTACAATAACAGTTATCAAGCTAGTTTGCAAATGGCCCCATTTTAATTCATGTATGGAAGGAAGTGACGCACCCCTTTGAACTGGTCGGAAGTAGGAGAGAGTCAGATTTTTGGACCCGATATCCTACGAGAAGCAAAAGAGAAGGTTCACAAGATTCGTGAGCACCTCAAGACCGCCCAGTCCCGACAGAAGAGTTACGCCGACAAAAGACGTCGAGACCTCGCCTTCAACATAGGAGATTTTGTGTATCTAAAAGTGTCACCATTGAAAGGAATGCAACGTTTCCAACTGAAAGGAAAGTTATCCCCAGATATATCGGACCTTTCAAGATTCTTAATTGTCGAGGAGAAGTGTCCTATCAATTGGAACTACCCGAAGAGATGTCAGCCGTGCACAATGTGTTCCATATCTCATTACTTCGCAAGTGCCTCGAAGTCCCGGAGAAGACTGAAGTGTTCAAGAATATTGATCACCGGACCATAGAAATCAACAATGACCTGACCTATCCTAAAGTACCCATCCGTATTTTGGAAGAAGCTTTCAGAACTACCAGAACCCGAAGCATCAAGTTTCTCAAGATTCAGTGGAGCAACCACACCGAAGAGGAAGCTACCTGGGAGCGCGAAGATCACATCAGGACGGAGTTTCCTGATCTCTTCAAATCCTAGGTAATCTTTTTCGTCCTTTTTCAAATCTCGGGACGATATTTTGTTTAAGGGGGAAGGTTTGTAACATCCCAAAAATATTAAACTAGAATCATAAAACTCTAATCACCAAATTTAGGGTTGACAAAAACTTTTCCCATTAAAATATGAAAGCATTCATATGTGTATGTATTAAAATGTGGATTCTTTTGAATTGCCATGATTATGTGTTAATTTTCTTGTAAAATGATTCTTAGGTGAAATAAATATCATCTAAACAATCCCCAAACTTTTCCCAAAGACAAACAAATCAAAACCATCAACTTAAGTGAATGGTCACTTTGGCCAAATTAACTCCCATGCCTACTTTGGCTATCTCTAACTTTTAGAACTTAACAGAAACTTGTTTGGATCTTTGCACCCCTTGATAGTACTCATAACAAAGTACCAAGTCCCACTTCGTGATCATTCAAAAACATTTAAATGCATAGTTTAAATGACAGTTTAAAATTGAATCTATTTCATATGGGAAGATCCCACTTTTTTCAAAAACCACTCAAACAAGCTCAATTTTCAAAACCCAAGCATCTACAGACTCACCAGCACATGCCTAGCACACCCACCAAAAATAATTTCAAAATTCAAAACTTGAATTCATGCGGCCATTTCATCAAACAGGTTGCAGATGCAAATCAAACAAAATCAAAACACTATGTTGAGCAGTGTTTTGGGCCTAACTTGTTCCCTCTCTGGTTACACTAGCCTCAGTAGATCATCTCGCAAACTTAACTAAGCTCTAGCCCCACTATAAGCTTGCCAATATCATCAATGGTGAACAGGCCGAGAGCACCCATGCCACCCTAGTGTGGACAGCAGGATAGAGGAAGAACTAGCCATGCCAACCTTGTCTGGGAGGTAGCCCATGCCTCACCGCCCCCTCTCGACCAGCCCTGCCTCGCAGACAGCAACCAGAACCGCCAGGAACGCCACGCCCGCGCCGCTGTCGACCATGCCGACACGCACCGCAGAGCACGCATCGTTCCCACGCAGCCCGACCACCTCGAGCCCTTGCCGCTCACCAGCATGCACCCCACTGTCCCAGGAGACCGCCAGACATGCCCATTTCACCGCCCGTACCCCATAGCCACCGCTCGCCGTAGAGTTTGCCGCCTCTGCCTCGCAGAGCACCGAGCATTCCCGACCGTTTGCCACCGCCCCTACAAGCGCATTTACACCTTAGAGCATCGCCAGGAGACCACCGATCGATCTCCACCCTCGGCCAAGCCCCTAGAAGCCCGTAGCCGTGTCGCCACCGTCGCCTGCCATCCCTCTCGGTCTCGCCGTCGATCCTATAAAAGGAGACCACCCCCAGCCGATTGAAGCACACCATCTCACTCCCCTCTCACCTAGAACCACCCCACCCCATTCCCGGAGCAAGGCGAGCAGCGCATCACCGGAATTTCACCAGAGTCCGCCGCTGCTGGAGGAGAAGGAAGCTGTCGATTTCGTCCACCCCAGGAGGACCTGCCGGTACCAGGAGATTCGCCGTCGTCGACTTCGTCGTTCGCCCGCATCGCCGACCCTCGCCTGATCCCCGGTGAGCCTCCCACGACCCCCACTGAGCCGCTAGGGTACGAGCTCGCCGGTGACCAGTTCATCATCGACGACGACCCTCAGCCGTTGATCTTACGTCTAATCCAACGCACCACATCGCCCTGTACCGCTTCGCGTTTAATGAGTCGCTGACCAGTAGACCCCCCCTGTCAGTTGCGCCCCGCGCCGCGGAGTGACACTGGGCCGGCCCGTTAACCCTTCCCGCGCAGCCCACCTATTTGAATTTAGTTTTTTCTATTTACATTCAAACATAGTTTTGTACCTAGTTTCAAAAATCAACCCAGCTCGATTCAGTGAACCAAATTGAATGAAACCAATTTGTTAGAAAGGTTTTGAAATGCTTAATCCAAGCCCATTGGATTCAAATCATTTGGATCTGTAGATCAACCTTGGTAAAAATAATAAGGCATAAGCTTTTCTGCATTCAAATATTTTTCAAATTTAAACTATAATAGCTTTTGAGTTGATTCCAACTCTCAAAAATCACATTTGATCATACCTTTGAGAATATATAAAAACATATGGGTTTACTTACAGAAATAATGTTCAAGTAATAAAAGAATGCCACATAGGCATTTCTATTCATTTATTTTTTAGTTAAAATAAAAGGTTAAATCTTATTAAATTGTGACACCACTTTAAATCACATTCCCATGTACTGAAATATGTGGTGATGACATGTGCCAACATGATCCCATGTTTGGTTTGGAGAATATTAAATCTTAAGTAGTTTTTCAATGAGTAGAAATTACTTTTCTAAAAATAAAAGAAATAATCTTGTAATATTACTGATGATGCTAGATCATCTATAGAACCCTTATGTGTGATGATTGAAAGTAGTTAAGTATTGTTTGGTGATTATGTACCTCGTATTTATTCATAGACGCTAGTACCGACCAAGGATACGAGGAGGAAGGAGGATACTACGAAGAAGCCGAGGAGAACTTCAACCACTTCTCTGCACAAGGCAAGCTTATACTGATACTGATGCAAGCCTAATACTACTAGTTGATTGTGCAAGTTAACACTTGCAAGATACTATACCTATGCAAGCAAATACTTGCTTGTTACCATGCCAACTATATGCCTTAAGCATATATGATCATACCCATTTGCTGATACCCCCTCCTAGTTTTACTTGCAAGCTTCATACTTTATTTATTTATCAAAGCTATTACTTAGAGCTTACTTAAGTGAATTGTAGATTCTAGGAGGATAATTGAAGGTTGCATAAAGAGCATAAAATTTGGCCTAAGCTAGATAATCTTGATGTCATCCCAAGGCATGAGATTGAACTTAGTTAAACTCCACTACTTTACCACCCCTCATTAGTATTCACCCCCACTTGTAGATGCTAGTGCTAAGCATAAAACTTGATCAAATTTAGATGGGAATACTTGGTGGAAAAATGGTTATGAAAACCTTGGAATGATAGATCATTCTATTGAGATGTTTTGACATGTGTTTCTGAACACCAGATGAGTTTGATGATGAAAATGTTAAGGCCTGAGCCTTAGCCCTTTATAAAACTGATGGTTGTCTGGATACGATACCATTCCAATTTTACCGTACAACCACAATACCCGAGAATTGGGTAGGGCTTGACTGAAAACTTATATACCTTAGTATTGGTTCCCTCACGGCCAAGGTCTGAGCTGGGGCTACCTTGTGAAGATTGTCCACCTGTGCAGTACCCAAGATGAAAGTTGGTCATGGTTGGGAGGCCAAACTCACAGGAGAGGTGCTTATACTAGGGCGTGTAATTGAAAGGTTAGGATTGATTATCCGCATACTGAGTATGGTGAATTCAGGACTTGTTCCCGATGGATGTATCGAATGTTGTGGTGAAAGTGTACAATCTCTGCAGAGTGTCAAAATATTCGAATAGCCGCGTCCGCGGTTATGGACAGTTGGAGTGGCCATACTGTTCCCCCGTCAGATGTTTTCAAAATGACTTGTGAAATGGATCGAGATTTTTACTTGCCCACAATAGAGTTGTGATATGAAATACAAGTTCCCCCTTAGGTGTTATAAAATTTCAACTAGCTTTTCTTGCTTCTGAACTTAGTAGAGGTAAATCTGGCTTTTTGCAAAACAACCTTAGAGCTTAGTGTCCTACTACAAAAAGCCCCTTCACTTATTAGTATTAGTTTGTGAGTATTTAAAGAGTACTCATGGCTCTGTCCCTGGATATTCCCGTGGCCAGACTATGAAGAGGAGTACCAGGAGGATGGACCCCAGGAAGGTTACGACAACTAGGATCATCTCCCATCGTCAGCATTGCCTGTGACCCCGAAGATGGAGCTTCACCTACGCTACCGTTATTATTACGTTATTCCGCTGCTTGAGTTGTATTAAGAACTGGATCATGAGATCCTTATTTGTGTAAGACCTTATGTATGGTTTGTAATGGATGATGTACTGTGGTATCCAATTCTATTATGTGTCGCAAAAATGGTAATCCTGGGATTGCGATGTATGGCATAACAGGCATCTGGGATTAAAAATCCGGGTGTTGAAAAATATATGGAGAAAGGCAACAAGTATCACAAGGAGAAATCAACTAGCAATATTTCACTATTGCACATGAGAGAAGTTGAGGAAAAGATAGGTAATAAAATTACTAGATTGACATATTTGGGATTGGTGGATCATATGCATGATTTTGTATAGTCCCAATTATATGCACTCATCTCATCTTATGCACATTTACAATAGAGAGTTCTTTTAATACCATGGCTAGAAATACAACAATAAATACAATAACAAGAATTCATGCCAAGATGCAACCTACAAAAGGTTGAAAGTAAGATAAATATGCATGAGCAAGAGATACTTGTTACCGAGATATACTTGGTAGGATGTAGAGGATAGGAATTCGTTGGTCATCCTACAGCTTGCATCAAATTTTCTTATAAGCTCTACTTCTTCAAAATCGAGAGACAAGCATCCAATATATCTCCAATGTACCTAAAACACAATTAAGTACAAAATGGTCCCCAAACTTATTGGGTCCAATGTAGTTAGTGCAACTACAATACATAGGAGAGACTCCACATAAATATGTGCATACTGATATGAAATTGAATTTCATGCACAACTTAGTCGATGGGATTTGGTGGAGTTTTCCCTATATATTGGATCAAAGAAAGCAAACATGCCATAATATAAACATTCAGTAAATATGCCTGCACGAGGCTTTCAAGAACCAAAAAGGAGATACAATTTGAACAAACACACCAAGTGAATCGAGATTGCACACACAAGAGTGTGACATGTCAAACGATGTCCAAATTGTATCAAAGAACCAATTCAACACATGAAAGATCACAAGTTCAACAAATGAACTAGGATAAAACCAAGCGAGCAAAAGATAGGTAAAAATAAAAATGCTCAAGGATTTATCTCATTCTAAAATGGTCAAATCATAAAACAAGGAGTGAGACAAAACCAACTCCCAAAAAGAGCAAGGTTACAACAAGAAACCAAACTCCCCAAACTTTTCATGATGGCACAAAATACCAAAACGAAAAGATTGAGCATCCAAGCACATAAAACTCGATATTGATCAAACAAAGAAGCATAAAAGGATTGTTCTAGATAATATAGGAGGGCTCACCCATAAGTAGTACATTATACAGAATTTTTGCTTTTTCATGCAAAATGCACACAAATGAAATCATCACTACTACCTACATTAAATAAAACACAAGAGGATACCAATAAATATAAAAGGATCCAAAATTAGCAAGGAATACATGGGAGCACACAAAACATTTACTTGGCCAAAGATAGGACAATATTAAGCAAAGGCCAAAGTGAATATGATCAATAAATTCTACCATAATTTAGCACTCATTGTCCAAGGACAAGAAATATTGGAAATAATTTTCTCAAGGTAGCTTGTATGGATATCCAAGATAATAGTCACAATAAGAAGCATATAACTAAATATAATAATTGAGCATGATACTTCAAACAAGATTCTTGGTAGCTTCCAATAGTCACACAATCACTAGTGATTAGAGTAACTTGAAGCAAATGGTTTCCATGCGAATATGTATATCTAAATATGAGGAAACACATACCAAGAATTAATCTCATATACAAGATCCAAAATAAGATCAATAAGGGCATTCAAGTAAATTGGAACTTGTATGAGAAAATGTGTCACATAGGTGCTAGATAATTATCAATATCAATTCTAAGTGACATAACCTCGAATATTCACATTTTCTAGGATTGTAATATGCACTAAGCATATGAATCCCCCATGATGTGATACTACCATAAAACTAATAGTACAAATAGAGATAATTAATGGACATTATAAAACTTACATTTATCATGAGAATTGTACCACATAGAGACTAGACAATAATCCAATATAAATACTAGGTGGTATTCCCATGTACACACAATTTTAGGATTGTGGAATGCCTAAGCATAACACTCCCCCAAAATGGGATAATCCATTAATCTCTCACAAGAGCCAAATAAGATATCAAATATAATCAAGAAAGGCTCCAATACACGAAACACACATACATGGTGTGCCACCTAATCATACACAAATATGATTGATATCTCAAGATAATTAAGTGGAAAGCACCACATGTACAAACACATGGAATATACAAAACTAACACATGCACAAGGGGGCGAGTAACTTTTAATGTAAAGAGTTTAGCATATGTTACCGCAAGGAGGAACATTGGAAATATAATATAATCATGATAATCCAAATGGCTTGGCTTGACAATAATAATTGATGAAGATCCCTCAATTCTTCATAATGTAGCCAAGACTCCAATGCCCTCCAAAACACACCTATTGATCAAGTTTTGGCTTGTTGTTCCCCAACCAAGTTGGGTCCTAAAAAGTTAGTCACAATAGGCTTGGCAACCCAAATGGATCTTTTCTTGACACCACATTGGGCACCAACAAATTTGGCAAACACATTGCCAACCTCATCCTTACAAAGAGAATAAGCATCATCAATAATGATAGGGTTGGATGAGGAGATACCGATAGTGCATGAGGAAGAAATATGCCCCTTCTCACGGCATATGTAGCAAGTTCTACTCTTGCCATCTTTCTTCTTAGCTGAAGCCACAACTCGAGGAAGAGCTCGAGTAGTACTCTTAGGAAGAGGCCCATTAATGACTTGAGGTGGAGCTTGAGGCCGCTTCCCTTGTTGCTTCACACTAAGAGGCTTTTTCTTCAATGGGCAAGATCTAACATGGTGCCCTTCTTCCTTGCACTTGAAGAAAACAATGTTGGCTGGATTCTTGACTTGATCTTGGCCATTCTTCTTGTTGTCCTTGTGCTTCAACTTGATAGTGGACTTGTTATTGACATTGGAGTTGAATCCAAGCCCACTCTTGTCATTGGGGGATTGTTGCACACTCAAGATTTTGTTGAGTGTGACCTTCCCTTGATGACCCTTTTTCATGTCATTCTTCAAAGAAGTGACTTGAGCCTTGAGCCTTTTGATTTCCTCTACATGGTTAGTTTCAACAAAAACACTAGAGTAAGTAGATGCTACATTGTTAGAGCAACAAGGCACGGAATGTAATTCATAACGAGATATATCATGGTTGTGAGAGGATGAACTACAAGGACTAGCACATGGCAATATAACATTTGGAGTAGATGTAGTGCTAATGTCCACATGAGGCCCACTAGATGTTACCCTTGACACGATGGCCTCATGAGCTAACTTTAGCCTACCATGGGAGACTAGAAGATCCTCATGCGAGCTTGAGAGCTTAATATGACTTTCCTCTAATTTCCCATAGTTGCTAGTTAGCAACGCAAGTTGAGCCTTTAGCTCAACATTCTCCTCCAAAATAGATGCTTCACAAGAAATAGAGTTAGTAGCACAAGCATCATCATTATTAGCGAGAGGTGAGGGCAACTTGGCAAGCTCTTTTGAATATGAAGATTTAAGTTGCTCATGCGACTCGGTGAGTTTGATGAGCTCCCTCTTAACAACCCGAGAGCCATTATCAAGATGATTAAAATCCTCAACAAGTTTATCATGAGCAAATTCAAGTTCATCATTTTTAAACTTGAAGGAGTTTGCCACCACAAGTTCTCTATCATGGTATTCTTTTACTCTAGATAATTCTAGAGTGAAAGTATCCTCAAGAGATTCTTTGGTGGTTTGTTCTTCTTCAAGGGAGTCATTTAGTTGAGCAATTTCATTAGCATAATTACTCTCACGCGCAAATTGTTCATCAATTAAGTTTTCTTGCTCCTCAATAAGATCATTGCCTTCTATAGCATAATTCAAGATTTCAAGAAAGTTGGAGGAAGCAATTTTATGTTTTAAGAGAGCACTATAGACAACCTCTCCCATTTTCTTAATAGAGGTAATATCATACTTACCTCGATAATCATCATTATCATTTTCAACCTCATCATCATCATCATGAGATACAATGGGATCCAAAGAGGTTACCTTTGTTCCCTTAGCCATAAGGCATATGTGAGAACCGGAGGAAGGCGATGATGAGATTGCACGTGTAGCTCTATTCAAGACCTTGTCTTGGTCCATATAATTTTCGGTTTCCTCTACATGGTTAGCAACACAAGCACTAGAGGAAATAGAAGCATTTTTATCATGGCAATAAGACAACACATGCATATCATCATGAGATTTATTCGTCATTTCTACATGATATGCAAGGACTATTAACACAAGCATGTAGGAAGTTTGTAGTGCTAGAAGTGTTAGGGTCCAAAGATAGATCATTGCAACTAGATAGAGATGAAGGTTTACAAATAGTAAGCACACTATTCAAATTGCAATTTCTATCACCACTCACCATATCATTACCTTGTGAAAAGTCACATGTTGGTGAAGTGGTAGAGGATGAGAACTCATCTCGACCGGAAGTGGAAGCAACACAATCATCCTCAAAAATGTTGGACTTGCTATATTTATCTTGAGGCTTGGTCCATATCTCACGAGCGCTTGAATAAGGCATGATAGAAGAAAGAACTACATTGCTCACAACATGCAAAAGAATTTTAGTAGCTAGAGCATCTATATGAGAGTTCAACTTCTCCTCTAAAGATTCGTTTTGGGAAACCATAGGAGAAGAGAAAACCACATATAGATATCCCTCGATAATTGGGTGAATTTCCCGAAATAAATTAAGCATGCGAATTTTCCAAACATCATAATGTGTGCCATCGAATGTGAGCGTGTCCTTGTGCACTAATCCCCTAGCCGACATCTTTACTCTCAAGGTGGTGAAGCATAAAATGAGAGACCGGGCTCTGATACCAATTGAAAGGATACGGATGTCGCCTAGAGGAGGGGTGAATAGGCGATTAAAACTTTTCCTAGAGTGGCCCAACGAAGGCGGAATAAAACTAGTGTTTACTTTGTAAAGCACAACCTAGAACAACTAAGGTTCACCTATGTGCACCAACAACTTATGCTAAGCAATACAAGCAACAAAGTGATAGCAAGATATATATTACTTCAAGCACGAAGGCTATCACAATGTAAAGTGCATAAGTAAAGAGCTCGGGTATAGAGATAACCGAGGCACGCGGGGACAACGATATTTTACCGAGTTCCTCCCAACATGGAGTACGTCTCATTTGGCGAGGGGGTGGTATCAAACCACCAACGCCACAAAAGGTCTCCCTTATTCTCCGGCGAATCTCACCCCAATGGGATCGATCCACACTTCCACTATCGGTGCACTTGTCGGTGGCGAACCGGAACATCTCACAAGGTTGGGGAACTTCTCCACAACTTAATTGGAGGTTCCCAACAAACGCCACCAAGGCCACAACCTGCAACACCAACAAACCGTCTAGGGTTCCAAGAACCCAAGAGTAAAAAGCTTCTCAACTTTTACTCACCAAATCCTCCGGGGAGAACTCAAACTGATGCACCAAATGCAATGGCAAGAACACAAGTAGTGCTCAAATCCTTCTCTCCCAAATTCCACCAAAACTAAAAAAGCTTATGGGGGAATAAGAGAGGAAGAACAAAGGAGGAAATCCACAAAAGACTCCAAGATCTAGATCCCAAGATGTTCCCCTCACTTAGAGGAGAGATGGATTGGTAGGATTGTAGATCTAGATCTCCTCTTTCAAATCCCTAAAGTATATGCAAGAATCAAGGGAGGTATTGAAGGGGGGTAGCAAGCTTCAAAAGGTCAACAATGGTGGGGGGAAACTTGGAAGAGAGCTAGAGAACCATTGGGGAAGAAGGGCCCCTTAAATAGGTCCCTAGAAATCCAACCGTTAGGCCCAGGAATCGCCCGGTCCGGAGTATCCGGTGTACCCAGGCCAAACGGGGACAATCTGGAGGACGTACTGGACGCGGTCCGGAGATTAGACCGGAGATTAGTCCGGAGTCTCCGGTCTTACAAAAACTGGCAGAAAGACCAATACGAAAACATTCATAACTTTTGCATCCGGACTCCGATTTTGATGATCTTGGGCTCATTTTAAAGAGGACAATAAGCTCTACGAGATCATACAGAAAAATATAATAGTCCAGCAAGGGAGTATAGAACCAAATTACGAAAGGTTTAACCTCTCTCAAAAAGACAAACCAGTAAAACCTCCAACATCGAAAACGTAGTAGAGAATGCATATGAAATCCGTTTTCGATGAACTAGAGCTTGTCATGGAGATTAAAACAAGCTCTAAATCCTCACATGAGTAAGAACCAAATAATGGAAGGTTTTACCTATCTCTAAAAGACAAACCGGTAAAACCTCCAAGATCAAAAACGCAATAAGATATAAAGGGGAAATCCGTTTTTGATGAACTAGGGATTGTTATGAATATTACCACAAGCTCTAGAACCTCACATGGATAAGATCCAAATAACAACCAAGAAAGTATGATGCTAATTATGCAAAGGTTTGAGCTCTCTCTGAACGATATGATCGAGTTACTCACTTGGGAGCCCCTCTTGATAGTACGGTTGTCTATCCTATAAACCGGTCTCCCCAACTAACACCACGAGACCGGTAAGAAAGAAACCCTATCAAGATCATACCTTTGCCTTGCGCATATTCCACTTGATTATGATTTATACGGTCTTTTCCTTCTCAAGATGGAACACCTTTCTTGATTGGTCTTGTACGCACTTGCTTGATGAAGACTTGCAAGTTACTCCCCCATACAACATGGGGAAACCTTTACTTTGACCTTGTCTTCATCGATCCATGATCACCGAGGATGGCAAGCTTTAAGCATGAGATCTTCATAGGTTTAACTCTCACATGACCCATCTTTGGATCACTCTTTGAACACCTTGGTCACCACTTGATCCTCTTCACTTTCTTCTTCTCCAAACCTTGAAGCCAACATATGGTTCAAGCGTTGCCTATGGACAATTCCTACAAGTACAACTTGATACAAGCATTAGTCCATAGAGATTGTCATTAATTACCAAAACCACACATGGGGGCCCACATGTTCTTTCACCCTTCATCAAGAATAATCCCATCAACAAGATGTCGGGTGAAATTGTGTTGATCACTCATGAATAATACTCCTCCGATGATGAAGATGATGAAGATAATGAAGAGAAAACATCAAGTGGTGTGGCTCCTCTTGCCACTACTTCTACTCCCACATTCTTCCTCTTTGACTCCCACAGGAACGGAGGTATCTTCATCATCTCACCCCACCCTCTTGAGTAATGATGAAAATGATGATGAAATGTCTCTTGAGGTTAAAAGGAAATAATTGCTTTTGATGAGTTCATGAATAACTTGCAAGGGGAACACAAAAGACATTTTATGGACCTCTTAGATCAACTTTCTCACACTAAAGAGCTTCTTGATGAAAGATGTAAAATAGGAAGAGAACACATGATTAAGGTAGAAGCCCTAAATAATGCTATAGAAGAGGAACAAGAGACTAGGTTGTCCCTTGAAGTAAAACTTGAAGGGCTTGATGGGGCAAATGATTTAATTGTGAATAGACTCATTAAGGAATGTGACCTTGCTATTGTTAAATATAAAAGGGCTAAAAAGGACAAGATTGAGTTTGGTGTGGTTCATGAAAAACTTGCCGAGGACTTTAGTTTGCTTAACAAGGCTCACAAGGCTTTGGAAACTGAACTCTTGTGAATCACAAATTCCCATGAAAAGCTTCAAACTCAATTGACAAATATCCCTTCACCTAGTAATGTCATTCCATCAAGTAGTACAACTATTCTTGAAGAAAATGCTAGGTTGAAGGGGGAGCTAGCTAAGGCCACATTTCCAAAAGGTAACAAGTCCATTGATGACCTCTTGAGTAAGAAAAGGTCAAATGGTGAGAAAGGGGGCATTGGATTTGTCTCCAACAACAACAACAACAACAACAACAACAACAACAACAACAACAACAACAACAACAACAACAACAACAACAACAACAACAACAACAACAACAACAACAACAACAACAACAACAACAACAACAACAACAACAACAACAACAACAACAACAACAACAACAACAACAAAAACAACAACAACAACAACAACAAAAACAACAACAACAACAACAACAACAAAAACAACAACAACAACAACAACAACAACAACAACAACAACAACAACAACAACAACAACAACAACAACCACAACAACAACCACAACAACAACCACAACAACCACAACAACAACCACAACAACAACAACAACAACAACAATAACAACAACAACAACAACAACAACAACAACAACAACAAGGCTAAGCCCGCAAGAGAAAAACAAGGCCATTGTGGATAGTAAGACCACAAGTGGTAAAACTATGTCTCATGATGATTTTGCGGGAAGTGCTAGCCCTCACTATGTTCCAATGCGTGATTATTATGGTGATGTGTATGCACAATATGTTGTACCATATGATGGTTATATTGCTTGGTCTATTTGGGTCCCCAAGACCCTTGTTGCTAACAAAAGAGGACGCATTGAAAAATGGGTACCTAAAAATTACCTTGATCTTTGGTAGGCATATGCTTCTAGAGGGTTAAAATGGGTGCTTGATAGTGGTTGCACAAGTCATATGACCGGAAGCTCTTCTATTGTCAAGGAATTAAGGCCAAATGATGATCAAATATCCGTGACATATGCCGACAAGTCAAAGTCTAAGGTAATCGGTTTTGGCAAGGTAGTGGTTGCCCATGATATTACACTCGTGGACGTCATGCTTTTTGAGACCCTTGGTTACAATTTACTTTCTGTAAGGTTTCCAACCTTTAATAAGGTAGAGATCCCTGTGTTTACAATGCTAGTCCCTGGATCAATAGCTAGCATCCACAGTTAAGATGTAATATCAAGAAACAAAGGTCATAATACAACTTTATAACCAGGAATAACATAATTTGTTACATCTTACATAGCTCATTTGGCTATTACATTACATTGCTGCAGAATATCTATAAGCATGGGGTCCTTCATCTTCAAAGTGCCATAGGCAGACATGTTGGTTGTAGACTTGTAATCCTATTCATTAAACTTCACTAATATCAAACAAAACATGCAACATCACAAGTTACAGCCACAAGGGTCAATACATTTGAATTGTATTGGCAAGTGATACTATGGTAGTATAGTGGAGTCTATCATCTATATGCTTTTGGCTAAGTGGAGCTTTAGGCTTGCATTGCTCAAAATATATTTTCCTTATCCTTTGAAAACACAAAATTTTTGTTTGATAAAATATCACCCAAGGAACCACCAATAGAAATTGGTGAACCTTAAACCCTTGTTCAACCACAAGTTTTTAACTTAGAAATTTGGATGATGAGATTCTTGATAGCTTCCATGTCTTGATGCTCAAATTTTCCTTTACCAGGGACATGGCTAAGTACTTAGATTTTACACTCTGCAGAGGTGGTGCACTTTCCCCACAAGACTTGGTTTCACCAAGACAAGATCTTTCAGAAGCCTTTCCTTAGACCAGAATGGACGTGTTCCAACCTATCATTCCCCTACCACCAACTGTCCATTTGGCTAAGTTCTTGCAACCTATATAATCCAAGCAGAGCCCGTAATGCCATGTGGCTGCACTTGAAGCTTCTCAACATTTAACATCTCAAATATCTTTGTTCCTGGGTGGCCATCCACAAGTGAGATACACAAGGTAAACCATAGAAATGGGCCTTGTGAACCACTCAACACAAACCACTCCTTCCATTCCACCCAGGTGATTCATTCACTTAGTTGTTTTATTAAACAAAACTCAAGTCCTCAGACTTAGAAATTTTTCCATAGCATGAATATATATTCCACCCTTGTTTTCTACTAGCTAAGATAAGCATGATAATAGTAGGAATCTTAACTTAGGAAAGTTTTACTAAGGTTTCATCTAATAGGATTTCCCATAGCATAGTTTATACTTAGCAAAAATTCCATGCAAGTCTTGCTTAGAAATATCACTAATGCATAGTGAAAATAATGGGACAAAGTATGAAGCATCACTTGCCTTTTTGGTAGAGGGTATAAGTTCACTTCTTTGATCTTTGCAATGTTCACACACTTCAAGTCACTACAATTCAATCAAGCAAACAATATTTCAAACTACCATTCAAGCAATTCAACACATAAAATAATAATAACAAAACAATGCATACAAGTGTCACATCCCAAGATTTTCCAAATCTTGTAATGTGAAAAATAAATGAATAAAATAAAACTTTGTTTGATTTTCAGGGCCAGAAGAAACTTTTTGAATCCAATTGGGAAATCAAAACCTATTTGGATCAAATAAAATCCTAAAGAAATTTAAAAGAGTAAACATTGGATAAAAGAAAATAAAATATTTTGGAACTACTATTTTGGATCTTTTAAGTAAAAAGATTTGGTTTTCAAAAGAAATAGAAGTTTTATAAATAAAGATTATTTTATAAAGCCAAATTAAACCTTGGACAAACTTTTGAAAATAAAACATTTTGTTTTGATAAAAATAGCAAAGGTCTAATTAAAATAGAATAATAAGGATTTAATATCCAAATTTTATTTAAGTAAAGGCTTTTCCCATTTTAAATAAACACTAAAACTTATTTATTTATTTTAAATAAGTTTTACAAATATTTTATATTCTCAAATAAAACCTACTGAAGTGTTTTGGTTTTATTTTAGATTTTCAAAATAAAGATTTTAATAAAACAAAACCTATTTGAATTAAATGAATAAGGTCTATTCATTTAATTATTACTGGACCCTAAAACAAAATGTTATTTTAATTTAAAACAAGTTTTCCAAGTATCTTCTATTTTCAAATAAAACCTACTCATTTGGTTTTGAAAATATTTAGATTTCAAATAGAGATTTTATTAAATAAATCAAACCCTATTTGATTAATAAACCATGGTCCATTTTATTTAATTAATAAATGGAACCTAAAAAGATTTAAAAATATTATTTCATTTTGGACTTTGGTTTATGTTGATAAACAAAACCAAAAACTTAATACAAGTGTGGTGATTGTTTGAATTATTTGAATGTTTGTCTTGTTGTTTGGATTGTCAATTGAATTTCAAATCAGTAAATAGAAATAGAAAAGGCAAAAGTTTCTGTACAAAAAAAAAGAGAAACAACAGCAGCCCAACAAGGCCCAGCCCAACAACCCAGCTCCTTTTCTCCCCCCCCGAACCGTTTTTCTTCACCGCAGAAGCGACCCGCTAAGCAACTGACTTGTGGACCTCCCCCTCGCTCCTCCTCCACTGACCAGCCGACCCCACTCTTCCCTGTTCATCGTCCACACCCCCCACGACCTGTTCTTCACCGTTGCAGGCTTTGATTCGCGGCTTGAATTCGCCATAACACGACCACCTTAACTCGCAGCGATCAAGCACCTTTAAACGCCAGCGCATCCTCTTTCATTCCCCTCTGTCTCCTCCCCAAAGCATGCCCCCAGGCCGCTCTAATTTCTTCCCGAGCTCCTCTGACTCCGACGAACCTCCTTGACGATTCCGGCCAAGTATCGCCGCCCCTTGCCTCCCTGTGCAACCTAGCAGCCTCCCCACTCCCAGGCGCACCTCCCAGCACTTTTAGTTCGACCGCGGGCGCCCCGGAGCGTCGACTATGACAAGCTCCCGACGCCGCCGCGTTTGTCTTCTTCTCCGGCAAAGCCTACTGGTAAGAACAGACCGCCTCTTCCCCTCTCGTTCACAAACACACCTTCACCCTATCCTTACGCTCCTGACTGTGTGTTTCGTTTGTCTCCGGGTGATCCCTAGCGTCGTCCTCGACCTCGACCGCGTGCGTCCGCCGCCAGAACCAACTCCGGCGAGGAATCCTGCCCGTCCCCGTGCGCCCCTCCACCAACCAAGAGCACATTGAGTATCAGTGCTGCATTGCGATCATGGTGAGCTTACACCCTCCCTGTTTCGCTTCCTGCCTCGCCAGCGCCGCCGCCAACTGGCCGCTCCGCCGCTCGCCGTTATCCTAGCGCCGCCAACTTCTGGCAAGACAGTAGGAGCCGTTCGATCTAGATCGGGCGGGCACGATAGAGTCACTTAAACCGCGAAAGGGTATGCGCTCAGTACCGCACGATCTAATTAGATCCAAGGGCTATCACGCGTGATCCAGCCGAACTGGTATCGCCCAGTTAGAAAGCGCCGCGTGTCACTGTTCTGTTTAAAAACTGATTTGAAAATAGAATATTTTGTGAATTTCAAACTCTTGTAACTTTCAGACCACACGTCCAAAAATTACAAATTTTATATCAATGGATTCAGTGGAACAAGACCTAGCCAACCATGCCCTTAGTTTAGCAAATAGTATTTGTTAGTTTGCTTGTTTTTGCAGATTCTTTTGTGAGCTTGTTTAGAGTATAAAAATTGTTTAAAATTGATTTTAGGGTTAAAACTTTTGCAAAATGGTTTGTTGTGACCTTACTGACCCTAGGAACCAACCCTTGGTGTTAAAAATGATTTTGGAAAGATTTAGGTTGGATTACTTGACTTAGCCATTTTCTAGCCAAATAAAAAGAATAGTTTTTGTTATAAAAATGTTTATGGAAAGAAAACTTTAAGAAAATGGTTTGATCAAACCCACTGACCCAAAACACCAAGTTTTGAAAATTAGCAACTCATTTGGTGAACAACTTAATAGTTTTGCCTTGATAAAAACATTTTTCACCACATGAAATGATGAATGGATTTAAAAATGGTTTATGGATAAAACCCATTTGCAAATGACTTTGCCATTTTGGTAAATGACCAATTTGGAACTTACAAAGTTTAGAAGCCTAGTGGAGACCATCCTTGCAATAGAGCCAACCTTTGCATGCTTATGCATGACTTAGATTCCATTACTTTGTGTGTGAAAAATTGTTTGTTTGACTTTGGTTTGGAATGAGAATTGAATGTGTGTTTTCTTGATTGACTTGTAGTGAAGTGTGAGACTAGCAAGATCAAGGAGTGAACCACCATTCCCTACCAAAAAGGCAAGTGATGCTTCATACTTTCTATCCTATTACTTTCACTATGCATTAGTGATTTTACTCTAAGTAAAACTTGCATGAATTTTGCTAAGTATAAACCTTACTATAGGAAAACCCAGTAGATGAAATCTTCCTAAGTAAAGATTCCTACTACTATCAGGCTTAGCCTAGCTAATAGAAAACATGGGTGGAAAATATATTCACACTATGGAAAAATCTCTAAGTCTGAGGACTTATGATTTTGTTTAATAAAACAACTAAGTCAATGAATCCCCTGGGTGGAATGGAAGGATTGGGTTATGTTGAGTGGTTACACAAGGCCATGACTTGGTTTGTGTATCTCACTTGTGGATGGCCACCCAGGAACAAAGAGATTTGAGATGTCAAATGTTGAGAAGCTTCAAGTGCAACCACTTGGCAATATGGGCTCTGCCATGATCATATAGGTTGCAAGAACTTAGCCATATGGACAGTGGGTGGTAGTGTTTAATAGGTTGGAGCGCGTCCATTTTGGTCTAAGGGAAGGCTTCTGAAAGATCTTGTCTTGGGAAACCAAGTCTTGTGGGGAAAGTGCACCACCTCTGCAGAGTGTAAAATCTAAGTACTTAGCCATGTCCCTGGTAAAGGACAATTTGAGCATCAAGACATGGAAGCAATCAAGAATCTCATCATTCAAATTTCTAAGTTAAAACTTGTGGTTTGAACAAGGGTTGTTTGAAATCTTCAATTTTTGATTGAGAGATGCCTTGTAAAGGATCTTCAATCTTTGATTGAGAAAAATGATTTTGTCAAAGCAAAAACTTAGTATTTTCAAATGTTAAGGAAAACTCTATTTTGAGCAATGCAAGCCTCAAACTCCACTTAGCCAAATGCATATAGATGATAGACTCCACTATACCACCATAGTATCACTTGCCAATACAATTCAAATGTATTGACCCTTGTGGTTGTAACTTGTATGTTGCAGGTTTGATTGATTTTAGTGAAGATTGTTTGATTAGGATTACAAAGTCTACAACCAGCATCTGCCTGTGGCACTTTGAAGATGAAGGACCCCATGACTATAGTTATCCCGCTGCAATGTAATGTAATAGCCAAATGAGCTATGTTGGATGTAATAATCTTATGTTATTCCTGGTTATAAAGTTATATTATGACCTTTGTTTCTTGATATTACATCTTAACTGTGGATGCTAGCTATTGATCCAGGGACTAGCATTGTAAAACACAGGAGGAATCTACCTTATTAGGTTGAGACCTCTACAGATGGTATCAGAGCATTGTGTTGCCTGTAGGATTTGTAAACCTAGGATTGGACAAAAACCCTTAGGAAAATAGGAGTTGTACTTGTTCCAAAAACTTATCTACAAAACACTTGTAAACTCTTTCCTCAACCATTTTGGTTTCAACTCTACATCTCTTCTATTTCAAACTTGATGGAAAAACCTACCCATGGCCAAAGACTACACCATGTGCAAAGGACTACTTCAACTTCTTCAACTCTAATGACTTCAACTTCTTCAACTCTAATGACTTCAACATCTTCAGCATATTCACCAAGGACCTCCAACTTGGAAACTACTAAGGACTACAAGTGAAACAAGGAAATCCTACTCAAGATTTAGAGACTGAGGGAATGCAAAAGTTAGAAAGAGCCCACATCACTTGAAGATTTTGTGACCAAGAGTTTTTATCAAGGAAACCATGATCCCACGTAAGAAGAATCAACCAAGAAAGATGGAAAGATCTCAAGTGAACCATATAGATGGACCACCATAATTTAGTTAAGTCAAACACACCAACTTATGTGGTGTAGCAAAAATATTTTGTTGCCTAAGAATGTGCTTGAACTTTGTTGTTTGAGGGAATGTTTGGTTTGTGTTTGCATGCACATTGTTTGTGTGAATTGTGATTGTGTGATTAGAATTGATTCCTTAGAGATATTTTTGCCTATTCTAATCTCCCTTCAAACCCAAACATATGACTACTCCAAGAAACTCCAACATCAAGGTTGATGACACCAACAACAACCAAGAGGACAACATGAGAGAACTTATAGCAACCCAAAACCAGTTGAGCCAAGAGACAACTCAGCTTTTAGCCAGCAACAATGGATTAGACCCAACCATACAAAGGATTTTGAAACTTCAATCCCAAATGTTGCAAGGATTGGTTACTTAAATAATCAACATGAGAGAAAACTTTTCCCAAAGAGCTATTGACAACAAGGATGATCAAGATGCTATTCTAGAAGGAACCCAAGCTAGCAATATTTTTAGAGACAAGGATCATGCATCCAAGGAACATGAAGATCAATGCCCCAAGAAGAGAGAAAGATCTCCCACCTATGAAGAACATGAACTAGAAGAACTCTTAGCTTTGGAGAGACCCAAGAAGAAGAAGAAATTCCCCAACCCTAACAAGAAGGATATTACTCAAGTGCGATGTTATAATTGCAAAGAGATGGGACACTATGCCAATGAATGCCCAGAAAATAAGAAGAACCAAAGAGACAAACAAAAGGCAATGAAACCCAAGGAAAAGAAAGATATTAGCCAAGTGATGTGCAAACACTGCAAAGAGTTAGGACATTATGCAAGCAACTGTCTAGAAAAGATGAAGCATAAGATAAACCAACCTATGAGGTATCTCAGCCTTGTCACATGTTTCAAATGCAGGGAACTAGGCCACTATGCAAACAATTGTCCAGAAAGGATGGAGAACAAGTTAAACAAGTCTATGAAGGATCTCAACCTTGGCCCATGAGTCAAGCATGGAAATTAAGGACATAAATGCAACTGTTTGCTTAGAGAAAGTATTTCTCATGATCTCAAGAAGGACAATATGTAATTTTTGTTGGAAATTTTTTAAGGGTGGTAGTACCCTAGTTGTTTTGAACTTGCTTGTAACCCTAGCCTCCCCAAATCTCGGGACGAGATTTATTTTAAGGGTGGTAGCCTATCACATCCCAAGATTTTCCAAATCTTGTAATGTGAAAAATAAATGAATAAAATAAAACTTTGTTTGATTTTCAAGGCCAGAAGAAACTTTTTGAATCCAATTGGGAAATCAAAACCTATTTGGATCAAAAAAAATCCTAAAGAAATTTAAAAGAGTAAACATTGGATAAAAGAAAATAAAATATTTTGGAACTACTATTTTGGATCTTTTAAGTAAAAAGATTTGGTTTTCAAAAGAAATAGAAGTTTTATAAATAAAGATTATTTTATAAAGCCAAATTAAACCTTGGACAAACTTTTGAAAATAAAACATTTTGTTTTGATAAAAATAGCAAAGGTCTAATTAAAATAGAATAATAAGGATTTAATATCCAAATTTTATATAAGTAAAGGCTTTTCCCATTTTAAATAAACACTAAAACATATTTATTTATTTTAAATAAGTTTTCCAAATATTTTATATTCTCAAATAGAACCTACTGAAGTGTTTTGGTTTTATTTTAGATTTTCAAAATAAAGATTTTAATAAAACAAAACCTATTTGAATTAAATGAATAAGGTCTATTCATTTAATTATTATTGGACCCTAAAACAAAATGTTATTTTAATTTAAAACAAGTTTTCCAAGTATCTTCTATTTTCAAATAAAACCTACTGATTTGGTTTTGAAAATATTTAGATTTCAAATAGAGATTTTATTAAATAAATCAAACCCATTTTGATTAATAAACCATGGTCCATTTTATTTAATTAATAAATGGAACCTAAAAAGATTTAAAAATATTATTTCATTTTGGACTTTGGTTTATGTTGATAAACAGAACCAAAAACTTAATACAAGTGTGGTGATTGTTTGAATTATTTGAATGTTTGTCTTGTTGTTTGGATTGTGAATTGAATTTCAAATCAGTAAATAGAAATAGAAAAGGCAAAAGTTTCTGTACAAAAAAAAAGAGAAACAACAGCAGCCCAACAAGGCCCAGCCCAACAACCCAGCTCCTTTTCTCCCCCCGAACCGTTTTTCTTCACCGCAGAAGCGACCCGCTAAGCAACTGACTTGTGGACCTCCCCCTCACTCCTCCTCCACTGACCAGCCGACCCCACTCTTCCCTGTTCATCGTCCACACACCCCACGACCTGTTCTTCACCGTTGCAGGCTTTGATTCGCGGCTTGAATTCGCCATAACACGACCACCTTAACTCGCAGCGATCAAGCACCTTTAAACGCCAGCGCATCCTCTTTCATTCCCCTCTGTCTCCTCCCCAAAGCACGCCCCCAGGCCGCTCTAATTTCTTCCCGAGCTCCTCTGACTCCGACAAACCTCCTTGACGATTCCGGCCAAGTATCGCCGCCCCTTGCCTCCCTGTGCAACCTAGCAGCCTCCCCACTCCCAGGCGCACCTCCCAGCACTTTTAGTTCGACCGCGGGCGCCCCGGAGCGTCGACTACGACAAGCTCCCGACGCCGCCGCGTTTGTCTTCTTCTCCGGCGAAGCCTACTGGTAAGAACAGACCGCCTCTTCCCCTCTCGTTCACAAGCACACCTTCACCCTGTCCTTACGCTCCTGACTGTGTGTTTCGTTTGTCTCCGGGTGATCCCTAGCGTCGTCCTCGACCTCGACCGCGTGCGTCCGCCGCCAGAACCAACTCCGGCGAGGAATCCTGCCCGTCCCCGTGCGCCCCTCCACCAACCAAGAGCACGTTGAGTATCAGTGCTGCATTGCGATCACGGTGAGCTTACACCCTCCCTGTTTCGCTTCCTGCCTCGCCAGCGCCGCCGCCAACTGGCCGCTCCGCCGCTCGCCGTTATCCTAGCGCCGCCAACTTCTAGCAAGCCAGTAGGAGCCGTTCGATCTAGATCGGGCGGGCACGATAGAGTCACTTAAACCGCGAAAGGGTATGCGCTCAGTACCGCACGATCTAATTAGATCCAAGGGCTATCACGCGTGATCCAGCCGAACTGGTATCGTCCAGTTAGAAAGTGCCGCGTGTCACTGTTCTGTTTAAAAACTGATTTGAAAATAGAATATTTTGTGAATTTCAAACTCTTGTAACTTTCAGACCACACGTCCAAAAATTACAAATTTTATATCAATGGATTCAGTGGAACAAGACCTAGCCAACCATGCCCTTAGTTTAGCAAATAGTATTTGTTAGTTTGCTTGTTTTGCAGATTCTTTTGTGAGCTTGTTTAGAGTATAAAAATTGTTTAAAATTGATTTTAGGGTTAAAACTTTTGCAAAATGGTTTGTTGTGACCTTACTGACCCTAGGAACCAACCCTTGGTGTTAAAAATGATTTTGGAAAGATTTAGGTTGGATTACTTGACTTAGCCATTTTCTAGCCAAATAAAAAGAATGGTTTTTGTTATAAAAATGTTTATGGAAAGAAAACTTTAAGAAAATGGTTTGATCAAACCCACTGACCCAAAACACCAAGTTTTGAAAATTAGCAACTCATTTGGTGAACAACTTAATAGTTTTGCCTTGATAAAAACATTTTTCACCACATGAAATGATGAATGGATTTAAAAATGGTTTATGGATAAATCCCATTTGCAAATGACTTTGCCATTTTGGTAAATGACCAATTTGGAACTTACAAAGTTTAGAAGCCTAGTGGAGACCATCCTTGCAATAGAGCCAACCTTTGCATGCTTATGCATGACTTAGATTCCATTACTTTGTGTGTGAAAAATTGTTTGTTTGACTTTGGTTTGGAATGAGAATTGAATGTGTGTTTTCTTGATTGACTTGTAGTGAAGTGTGAGACTAGCAAGATCAAGGAGTGAACCACCATTCCCTACCAAAAAGGCAAGTGATGCTTCATACTTTCTATCCTATTACTTTCACTATGCATTAGTGATTTTTCTCTAAGTAAAACTTGCATGAATTTTGCTAAGTATAAACCTTACTATAGGAAAACCTAGTAGATGAAATATTCCTAAGTAAAGATTCCTACTACTATCAAGCTTAGCCTAGCTAATAGAAAACATGGGTGGAAAATATATTCACACTATGGAAAAATCTCTAAGTCTGAGGACTTATGATTTTGTTTAATAAAACAACTAAGTCAATGAATCCCCTGGGTGGAATGGAAGGATTGGGTTATGTTGAGTGGTTACACAAGGCCATGACTTGGTTTGTGTATCTCACTTGTGGATGGCCACCTAGGAACAAAGAGATTTGAGATGTCAAATGTTGAGAAGCTTCAAGTGCAACCACTTGGCAATATGGGCTCTGCCATGATCATATAGGTTGCAAGAACTTAGCCATATGGACAGTGGGTGGTAGTGTTTGATAGGTTGGAGCGCGTCCATTTTGGTCTAAGGGAAGGCTTCTGAAAGATCTTGTCTTGGGAAACCAAGTCTTGTGGGGAAAGTGCACCACCTCTGCAGAGTGTAAAATCTAAGTACTTAGCCATGTCCCTGGTAAAGGACAATTTGAGCATCAAGACATGGAAGCAATCAAGAATCTCATCATTCAAATTTCTAAGTTAAAACTTGTGGTTTGAACAAGGGTTGTTTGAAATCTTCAATTTTTGATTGAGAGATGCCTTGTAAAGGATCTTCAATCTTTGATTGAGAAAAATGATTTTGTCAAAGCAAAAACTTAGTATTTTCAAATGTTAAGGAAAACTCTATTTTGAGCAATGCAAGCCTCAAACTCCACTTAGCCAAATGCATATAGATGATAGACTCCACTATACCACCATAGTATCACTTGCCAATACAATTCAAATGTATTGACCCTTGTGGCTGTAACTTGTATGTTGCAGGTTTGATTGATTTTAGTGAAGATTGTTTGATTAGGATTACAAAGTCTACAACCAGCATCTGCCTGTGGCACTTTGAAGATGAAGGACCCCATGACTATAGTTATCCCGCTGCAATGTAATGTAATAGCCAAATGAGCTATGTTGGATGTAATAATCTTATGTTATTCCTGGTTATAAAGTTATATTATGACCTTTGTTTCTTGATATTACATCTTAACTATGGATGCTAGCTATTGATCCAGGGACTAGCATTGTAAAACACAGGAGGAATCTACCTTATTAGGTTGAGACCTCTACAACAAGCATGCTAAGGATTGTTTAATTTGGAGAAGTGGTTTCTAATGGTTCTTAAACATTTGAAAACACCTAATGGTCATTTTATAAAGTGACAAAATCATTTTCAAAAGATTTCACTCCATAAACCATTTTTAGACTAAGTCATTATTTTATGTGGTGTAGAAATGCTTTTATTAAAGCAAAATTCTATAGGTTTCACAAAATATGTTTTCAAAACATATAACCTTGTGTTTAGGGTCAGAGTGTTTATTACAAAACATTTCTCAAAGGTTTCCTCCAAAATCATTTTTATTAATCAAACCATATTTTTATTTGACTAGAAATGGTTTAAATCAAAGATTCATTCTTTTGTTTCACCAAATATATTTTTGAAACCACTTGTTTGCTATGGTCAGTATGTTCAAAACACACCATTTTCAAAAGATTTTATCCTCAAAATCATTTCAAAACAATTTTTATATCCTAAACATGTATACACAAGTTTCTGCAAAAACAAACATTTTAACAGAAACTTTTTACTAAACAAAGTGCATGGTTGGCTAGGGTTTGTTTTTCTGAATCCATTGATATAAAGTTTGCAAAATTTGGACATGTATATTTAAAGTTATGGAATTTACAAAATCACATATCTAATAGATTCAAATCTGTTTTTAAAACCAGAGTCTGGCCACGCGTCTTATTTCTATTGGTCGAAAACGTTTCGCGCGGATCAAGCGATGGCAGCCGTTAGATTTAAGTCATATCGCACGGTGCAGAGATGCTACTTACCCCTTCGCTCTCTTTCTATCCTAGCCGTTGGATCCTAATCGCACGGCGCACAACACACTTGCTAGAGACGGGCGGCGCTGGCGGCGGCAGGTGGCGGCGGCGTGTCTGGCTACGGCGGAGTCGACGCTACAGGAAGCGAGGAAAGAATGGGAGATGCTCACCGTGTTCGTGGAGTGATGCTGAAGCTCAACTTGCTTGCAGTTTGTCAAGGGGCGCACGGGATCAGTCGGGATTTCTCGCCGGAGTCAGTGACGGCGTCGGGCGGCTCTGGAGGTCGTCGAGGGCGACGCTGCGGTTTACCCCGAGGAAAAACAGGGACACGAATAGACGCGAGAGAGTGTGGAGAGTGCAGGAGTATCATCAGGAAGGAGAGGGGAGAACGGAGTTCACCTGGGAAGCTCGACGGAGCAATGGCAGACGGTGGTGGCGGTCAGTGGTTGTCTTTGCCGAGGTTCAGGGGCGTGCGCGAGCGAGCTAATGCCTCTGAGAGGTTTGCCAGGATGTGGGGATCAGGTGAGGGTGGTCGAGGAGGCGAGGGGCGGTGAGGGGCTACCGGAATCATCGTTAGAGCGTCGTCGGACAAAGGGTGGTGCGGAGAAGAATTGGGCGGCCTGGGGGCACGCTAAGGTGGGGCGACAGAGGGGAAACGGAGGGGAAACGCAGGCGGTTAAGAGGGCGTCGTCAGGGGAAGGATTCATTGCGCCAGTAATGCGAATTAAGCCGGGTTTTAATCTCCTTCAACGGCTGGCGAGGTGAGGGGCGTAGTCCGCGGGTGGGGAAGAAGGTGACGTGGGCGTGGGGTCGTGGCGTCAGTGAGTGAGAGAGAGGGGAGGTGGGGGTCCATCTGTCAGTGCCTCTGCGGGTGAGTTTCTGAGTGTGAAGCGTTTTTCTGCGGGAGAGGAGCAGTGGGCTAGGTTGGGCCAGGCTAGTTGGGCTGGGTCCTTTTCTTATTTTTTTTCCGTTCTGTTTGTTTTTCTTTTTCTCTTTTGATTTTTCTGTTTTGATTTTGAATAAGCAATTCAAACCCTCATTTGATTTCAAACCTTTGTCAAAGTTTGTGTAAGTTTAAGTACTGATTAAATAAACATTCTGATGTTAATTTTTGGAATTTATTTTATTATTTTTGGGGTCTTTTTAATTAATAAAAAGGGCCCTTGTTTTAAATCAAATGGGTTTTAATAATATTTCTAAACACCATTTAAAATCTTTTTAAACCTTCCAAAACTTTTCAGTAGGTTTTGTTTACTTAAAAGGGTGTCAAATAATTCACCTTGAATTATTTGGAAAAGCTTTTCATAAGATTTATTAATCATTTAAAATTGGTTTTGGGAATTTGGTTTAAGCCATTTGATTTTATTTTGGAAATTCTTTATCCTTTTATTTTATTTGGATTTGGATTAAATTCATTCCACTTGTTTAAGGATTTGGCCAAGGTTTGGTTTGGTCTTTAAATATTCTTTAATTAATATTTCTTTCTTTAACTTGTAAAATCCTTATCTTTTTATTTAGAGATCCAAACTTGGTGATTCCAATTTATAAAATCTTGTTTAATATTTGTTTATCCTTTTAAATATATTTAGGATTATTTGCTCACCATTTGGTATGGATTTTAGATAAGTGCTTTATTAGCTTTGGGAATTCAATTTCTTATCTTATTAAATTCCTAAGATTTTTATTCATGGTTCCAATTTAATGAAACCAAATTCTATGGTTTTATAATATTTCTGTTTGTCTTTCTTGATCATTTGTAAATGTTTGTTGACAAGTTTTTATATGGATCAAATCCATAGGCTTGGAGATAACTTTGGAAATGATTTTTATTCCATTAGGGTTTTAGGATTTGGATTTATTTTCCAAGTGTTTAAATTTCCAGATACATTCATTGAGGAATGCATTTCCCTTGATTTGGATTTTGTTAAATTCCAACTTTACCAAAGTTTGTTCAAGATGGGATTTTAAGTTTTCACTTAGAAACAAAAGTTTCTTTTCACCCTGATTTTCAACAAAAATTTATTTTGTTTATTTATTTTTCACATAACAAGATTTGGAAAATCTTGGGATGTGACAGGCTACCACCCTTAAAATAAATCTCGTCCCGAGATTTGGGGAGGCTAGGGGTTACAAGTTGGCTCAAAGCATCTAGGGTACTACCACCCTGAAAAAATTTCCATCTAGATTACATATTGGCCTTCTTGGGATCTTGTTGAAATCTCTCTGGACAAACATCAGCATAGTGTCCTTTGTTTCCACACTTGAAACATGTGACAAGGCTGATATTCTTCATAGGCTTGTTTATCTTGTGCTTCATCTTTTCTGGATAGTTGCTTGCATAATGTCCTTGGTTGACACAATTGTAACATGTGATAAGATTGAGTTCTTCACGTATCTTCTGTGGGCAAGTTGCTACATAATGGCCTAGCTCTTTGTAGTTGTTGCACCACACTTGGCTAATCTCCTTATACTTATTCTTCTCTGGACATTCACTGGCCTAGTGTCCCATTTCTTTGCAATGACCACATTGCACATGGCTTTTGTCCTTCTTTTTCTTGGGTTTCTCCAAAGCTAGGAGTGCTTCTAGTTCATGTTCTTCATATGTTATCTCATAGGTAGGAATGTCTACTGGTTTCTTTGACCTTCTATTGCTCCTTGGATAATTCATATGCCTCTTCTTTGGTCCTTTAAATTGGGTCATGTTGCTGGGAGGTACAAGCTGAGATTTTCCTTTGTCTTCATCCTTCTTGGTAGACTTGGCTCTCTCATGGTAGTCTGCAATCAATTGTTGCACTCCACCTTGTTTCCTTTGTTCAACTATGGAATAGATGGGGCATTAGATAGGGACATGATTGTTTCCTTCACATAGGTAACAAGTAGCTTGAGATGTGGGGCATTGGTCAATTGGATGTTTCTCTTCACAATTGGGGCATTGATCTTCATGCTCCTTGGAAGTGTGATCCTTGTCTCCACAAATATTGCATGCTTGGGTTCCTTCTAGAATAACATCTTTTTCATCCTTGTTGTCATTAGCTCCTTGGGAAGAGCTTTCTCCCATGTTGGTCATTTGAGTATCCATCCTTTGCAAAAATTGGGATTGAAGTTTCAAAATCCTTTGTATGGCTGGGTCTAATCCACTATTGTTGGCTAAAAGCTGAGTTGTCACTTGGCTCAACTGGGTTTGGTTTGCTAGTAGTTGTTCTCTCATGTTGTTCTCTTGGTTGTTGTTGTTGTCATCCTTGATGTTGGAGTCTCTTGGAGAAGTCATCTGTTTGGGTTGGATTGGGATTAGAATAGGCAAAATATTTCTAAGGAAATACTTCTAATCACACACATCACAATTCACTCAAGCAATGTGCAAGCAATCACAAACAAACACTCCTTTCAAACACAAGTTTTCAAGCATATTTTTAGACAACAAAACATTTTTGTTACACCACACTAAGTTGGTGGGTTTGACTTAAACTAAATATGGTGGTCCATCTATATGGTTCACTTGAGATCTTTCCATCTTTCTTGGTTGATTCTTCTTGCATGAGATCATGGTTTCCTTGAGAAAAATTCTTGGTCACAAAACTTCAAAGGTGATGATGGCTTCTTCTAAGTTATGTCCCTTAGTCTTCAAGTCTTGAGTAACTTTTCTTGTCTCACTTGTAGTCTTTAGTGAATATCCAAGGTTGAGGTCCTTGGTGAAAATGTTGAAGATGTTGAAGTCATTAGAGTTGAAGATGTTGAAGTCATTAGAGTTGATATCCAAGGTTGAAGTCCTTGGCACATGGTGAAGTCTTTGGCCAAGGGAAGGGCTTTGTCCATCAAGTTTGAAAAAGAAGAGATGTAGAATCAAAACCAAAATGGTTGAGGAAAGAGTTTACAAGATTGTTTGTAAATAAGTTTTGGAACAAATACAACTCCTATTTTTCTAAGGGGTTTTGTCCAATCCTAGGGTTACAAATCCAACAGGAAACACAATGCTCTGATACCATCTGTAAGGTTCCCAACCTTTAATAAGGTAGAGATGCATGTGTTTACAATGCTAGTCCCTGGATCAATAGCTAGCATCCATAGTTAAGATGTAATATCAAGAAACAAAGGTCATAATACAACTTTATAACCAGGAATAACATAATTTATTACATCTTACATAGCTCATTTGGCTATTACATTACATTGCTGCAGAATATCTATAAGCATGGGGTCCTTCATCTTCAAAGTGCCACAGGCAGACATGTTGGTTATATACTTGTAATCCTATTCATTAAACTTCACTAATATCAAACAAAACCTGCAACATCACAAGTTACAGCCACAAGGGTCAATACATTTGAATTGTATTGGCAAGTGATACTATGGTAGTATAGTGGAGTCTATCATCTATATGCTTTTGGCTAAGTGGAGCTTTAGGCTTGCATTGCTCAAAATAGATTTTCCTTATCCTTTGAAAACACTAAATTTTTGTTTGATAAAATATCACCCAAGGAACCACCAATAGAAATTGGTGAACCTTAAACCCTTGTTCAACCAAAAGTTTTTAACTTAGAAATTTGGATGATGAGATTCTTGATAGCTTCCATGTCTTGATGCTCAAATTGTCCTTTACCAGGGACATGGCTAAGTACTTAGATTTTACACTCTGCAGAGGGGGTGCACTTTCCCCACAAGACTTGGTTTTACCAAGACAAGATCTTTCAGAAGCCTTTCCTTAGACCAGAATGGACGTGTTCCAACCTATCATTCCCCTACCACCAACTGTCCATTTGGCTAAGTTCTTGCAACCTATATAATCCAGGCAGAGCCCGTAATGCCATGTGGCTGCACTTGAAGCTTCTCAACATTTAACATCTCAAATCTCTTTGTTCCTGGGTGGCCATCCACAAGTGAGATACACAAGGTAAACCATAGAAATGGGCCTTGTGAACCACTCAACACAAACCACTCCTTCCATTCCACCCAGGTGATTCATTCACTTAGTTGTTTTATTAAACAAAACTCAAGTTCTCAGACTTAGAAATTTTTCCATAGCATGAATATATATTCCACCCTTGTTTTCTACTAGCTAAGCTAAGCATGATAGTAGTAGGAATCTTAACTTAGGAAAGTTTTACTAAGGTTTCATCTACTAGGATTTCCCATAGCATAGTTTATACTTAGCAAAAATTCCATGCAAGTCTTGCTTAGAAATATCACTAATGCATAGTGAAAATAATGGGACAAAGTATGAAGCATCACTTGCCTTTTTGGTAGAGGGTATAAGTTCACTTCTTTGATCTTTGCAATGTTCACACACTTCAAGTCACTACAATTCAATCAAGTAAACAATATTTCAAACTACCATTCCAGCAATTCAACACATAAAATAATAATAACAAAACAATGCATACAAGCATGCTAAGGATTGTTTAATTTGGAGAAGTGGTTTATAATGGTTCTTAAACATTTGAAAACACCTAATGGTCATTTTTTAAAGTGGCAAAATCATTTTCAAAGGATTTCACTCCATAAACCATTTTTAGACTAAGTCATTATTTTATGTGGTGTAGAAATGCTTTTATTAAGGAAAAATTCTATAGGTTTCACAAAATATGTTTTCAAACCATATAACCTTGTGTTTAGGTTCAGAGTGTTTATTCCAAAACATTTCTCAAAGGTTTCCTTCCAAAATCATTTTTATTAATCAAACCATATTTTTATTTGACTAGAAATGGTTTAAATCAAAGATTCATTCTTTTGTTTCACCAAATATATTTTTGAAACAACAATTTGTTTCCTATGGTCAGTAGGTTCAAAACACACCATTTGCAAAAGATTTTATCCTCAAAATCATTTCAGAACAATTTTTATATCCTAAACATGTATACACAAGTTTCTGCAAAAACAAACATTTTAACAGAAGCTTTTTACTAAACAAAGTGCATGGTTGGCTAGGGTTTGTTTTTCTGAATCCATTGATATAAAGTTTGCAAAATTTGGACGTGTAGATTTAAAGTTATGGAATTTACAAAATCACATATCTAATAGATTCAAATCTGTTTTTAAAACCAGAGTCTGGCCACGCGTCTTATTTCTATTGGTCGAAAACGTTTCGCGCGGATCAAGCGATGGCAGCCGTTAGATTTAAGTCATATCGCACGGTGCAGAGACGCTACTTACCCCTTCGCTCTCTTTCTATCCTAGCCGTTGGATCCTAATCGCACGGCGCACAGCACACTTGCCAGAGACGGGCGACGCTGGTGGCGGCAGGTGGCGGCGGCGTGTCTGGCTACGGCGGAGTCAACGCTACAGGAAGCGAGGAAAGAAGGGGAGATGCTCACCGTGTTCGTGGAGTGATGCTGAAGCTCAACTTGCTTGCAGTTTGTCAAGGGGCGCACGGGATCAGTCGGGATTCCTCGCCGGAGTCAGTGACGGCGTCGGGCGGCTCTGGAGGTCGTCGAGGGCGACGCTGCGGTTCACCCCGAGGAAAAACAGGGACACGGTTAGACGCGGGAGAGTGTGGCGAGTGCAGGAGTATCATCAGGAAGGAGAGGGGAGAACGGAGTTCACCTGGGAAGCTCGACGGAGCAATGGCAGATGGTGGTGGCGGTCAGTGGTTGTCTTTGCCGAGGTTCAGGGGCGCGCGCGAGCGAGCTAATGCCTCTGGGAGGTTCGCCAGGATGTGGGGATCAGGTGAGGGTGGTCGAGGAGGCGAGGGGCGGTGAGGGGCTACCGGAATCATCGTCGGAGCGTCGTCGGACAGAGGGTGGTGCGGAGAAGAATTGGGCGGCCTAGGGGCACGCTAAGGTGGGGCGACAGAGGGGAAACGGAGGGGAAACGCAGGCGGTTAAGAGGGCGTCATCAGGGGAAGGATTCATTGCGCCAGTAATGCGAATTAAGCCGGGTTTTAATCTCCTCCAACGGCTGGCGAGGTGAAGGGCGTAGTCCGTGGGTGGGGAAGAAGGTGACGTGGGCGTGGGGTCGTGGCGTCAGTGAGTGAGAGAGAGGGGAGGTGGGGGTCCATCTGACAGTGCCTCTGTGGGTGAGTTTCTGAGTGTGAAGCGTTTTTCTGCGGGAGAGGAGCAGTGGGCTAGGTTGGGCCAGGCTAGTTGGGCTGGGTCCTTTTCTTATTTTTTTTCGTTCTGTTTGTTTTTCTTTTTCTCTTTTGATTTTTCTGTTTTGATTTTGAATAAGCAATTCAAACCCTCATTTGATTTCAAACCTTTGTCAAAGTTTGTGTAAGTTTAAGTACTGATTAAATAAACATTTTGATGTTAATTTTTGGAATCTATTTTATTATTTTTGGGGTCTTTTTAATTAATAAAAAGGGCCCTTGTTTTAAATCAAATGGGTTTTAATAATATTTCTAAACACCATTTAAAATCTTTTTAAACCTTCCAAAACTTTTCAGTAGGTTTTGTTTACTTAAAAGGGTGTCAAATAATTCATCTTGAATTATTTGGAAAAGCTTTTAATAAGATTTATTAATCATTTAAAATTGGTTTTGGGAATTTGGTTTAAGCCATTTGATTTTATTTTGGAAATTCTTTATCCTTTTATTTTATTTGGATTTGGATTAAATTCATTCCACTTGTTTAAGGATTTGGCCAAGGTTTGGTTTGGTCTTTAAATATTCTTTAATTAATATTTCTTTCTTTAACTTGTAAAATCCTTATCTTTTTATTTAGAGATCCAAACTTGGTGATTCCAATTTATAAAATCTTGTTTAATATTTGTTTATACTTTTAAATATATTTAGGATTATTTGCTCACCATTTGGTATGGATTTTAGATAAGTGCTTTATTAGCTTTGGGAATTCAATTTCTTATCTTATTAAATTCCTAAGATTTTTATTCATGGTTCCAATTTAATGAAACCAAATTCTATGGTTTTATAATATTTCTGTTTGTCTTTCTTGATCATTTGTAAATGTTTGTTGACAAGTTTTTATATGGATCAAATCCATAGGCTTGGAGATAACTTTGGAAATGATTTTTATTCCATTAGGGTTTTAGGATTTGGATTTATTTTCCAAGTGTTTAAATTTCCAGATACATTCATTGAGGAATGCATTTCCCTTGATTTGGATTTTGTTAAATTCCAACTTTACCAAAGTTTGTTCAAGATGGGATTTTAAGTTTCCACTTAGAAGCAAAAGTTTCTTTTCACCCTGATTTTCAACAAAAATTTATTTTGTTTATTTATTTTTCACATAACAAGATTTGGAAAATCTTGGGATGTGACACTTTCAGTCCGTGCTCTTAGAAAGATGGGGTTTTCCGTCTTTATTGATGATGATATTGTGGTCCTCATGTGGAGCAAGTATCTCAAGGTCACTTTCGTTGGCTACGTAAAAAATGACTTGTATGTGGTGGACTTTTTGGGGCAAACCACTACAAGTGTGATGTGCTTATTTGGAAAGGCTGATGTGGGTTGGTTATGGCATCACTGACTAGCACATGTCAATATGAGAACTTTGCAAAGTCTCCACAAGGAGGACCATATTGTTGGACTAAAATAAAATGTTTCCTTTGCCAAAGATCGTGTTTGCAGGGCTTGTGTTCAAGGAAAGATGCATGATTCTCCCCACAAGCCAAAGAACCGCATCAAGTCAACGAGGATCTTGGAGCTCCATGTGGATCTCTTTGGTCCTCCATCTCATGCAAGTCTTGGTGGGAAGAAATATTGTTTGGTGATTGTTGATGACTTTTCAAGATACGCATGGGTATATTTCTTCAAGTTGAAAAGTGAAACCCAAAATACCTTCATCGACTTCATCAACTTGGTTCAACGTCAATACAATGTCCTCGTGTTGATAATAAGAAGCCACAATGGCACCGAGTTCAAGAACTACACCTTGAATGATTTTCTTAGTGATGAGGGGATAAAACACCAATATTCTGCTGCATATACCCCTCAACAAAATGGTGTAGCCGAGAGGAAGAACCAGACTCTTATTGAGATGGCAAGGACCATGTTGGCAGATTTTAAATCTCCATACAACTTTTGGTCTGAAGCCATTTCCACCGCTTGCCATGCATCAAACCGGCTTTACCTCCACAAATAATTGAACAAAGACTCCATATGAAATACTTACCGGTAACAAGCCCAACATATCTTACTTTCGGGTGTTCGGTTGTAAGTGTTTATATCTCATAAAAGGTGTTCGTTTGTCCAAATTAGAGTCTAAAGCATTAGAGGGTATTTTTTGTTGGCTATGGTCTCGAATATCACACATAGAATCTATGATAAGCTCTCCGGAGCCGTCATAGAATCTTGTAGTGTGATCTTTGAAGAATATGATGGTCCCCAAGGGGGCGTGTTGATGCTTGTGATGCAGATGATGAAATGCCTCATGATGCCATAGGAAGAATGGGTGTGGATATATCCGCCCCGTTGAGGAACCCCTTATGGCGGATCGAGAAGAACTATGCTCTACCTAAGTGGAGCCCTCATATTCACAACAACAACAAGCTCCATCTACCGAGGAGGACAATGACCCAACCCAAAGACAAGCTGTGGACCCTCAACATGTTGATCAAGGTGACATATCTAGTGAGAAGGAGCTTGAGTCATCATTCTCCAGAATGTCAAGTGCGGCCAAGTCAATTACTCAAGGAAGATCCATACAAACTGCCTTGAGATAATCTCAACTCAATTCTAGAAATGTACCTGATCAATACCAAGGTCAACCTTTGCCTCTTAATGAAGAGAATAATTCCGGTAATGATCAAGGTCAAGTTAATGGTCAAGACGAGGACCAAAATGATGAAGAGATCCCCTAAGAAACAACAAGGAGATCCACACTTGTCATGAAGCTAGAACGGATAGGATGTTTGAGTTAAGGGATCATTCTCTAGAGAATGTGGTTGGAGATCTTAGGAGAGGAATTTCCACAAGAGCACGATTGAAGAGGTTTAGTGAACACCAAGCACACATCTCCATGATTGAACCAAAGAAAGTGTGGGAAGCTCTTGAAGATTCGGATTGGTTGGAAGCAATGCACAAAGATCTCAACAACTTTGAGAGAAACAAAGTATGGAAGTTAGTTGAGAAGCCAAAGGATTGCCGTAATGTTATAGGAACCAAGTGGATATTCAAGAACAAGCAAGATGAGCATGGAATTATAGTAACGAACAAGGCAAGATTGTTTGCCCAAGGGTTCTCCCAAATTGAAGGCATTGATTATGGAGATACATATGCACCCATGGCTTGCCTTGAGTCCATCCGTATCATTCTTGCTTATGCGGCACATCATAACTTTAAGTTGCAAAAAATGGATGTAGAAAGTGCATTTCTTAATGGTCCATTGAATCAGTTGGTATATGTAAAGCAACCCCCGGGATTTGAGGATCCCAACTTCCCGAACCATGTCTACAAACTTGATAAGGCGCTATATGGGCTCAAACAAGCCCCACGCACGTGGTATGAGCCCCTTAGAGAGTTGTTGTTTGACCGTGGATTTGAGGTTGGGAAAATTGATCCCACTCTTTTTACTAAGAAGGTCAATGGGGAGCTTTTTGTATGCCAAATATATGTTGATGATATAATCTTTGGCTCATCTAACAAAGCTTTTGATGATGAATTCTCAAAGCTTATGACTAGTATGTTCCGGATATCTATGATGGGGGAGTTAAGGGTATTCCTTGGTTTTGAGATCAAGCAAGTTAGAGGAGGGACATTGATACGTCCAATTTGCATCACCATTCTATATCATAATTTTCCTATATTCATTGATATGTGTCTTATTATGAGGTGTTAATTATGTCTTTTCTTCTGTTTTTGCATGTTGGATGATTCTTGGAGGATGGACTGCCGGAGTCAGGATTCTGATGGAAAAAAAAGGTGTTTTGATGCAATTTCACGAAGATCAGAAAAATACCAGAAAAATCATGGAAAAATAAATTTTCCCAGAAGACGAAGGAAGCGAGAAGGGGAGGCAGAGTTGGTCCATAGGGGGCCCACACCCCCCAGGCGCGGGCCCCCCTGTGTCGCGCCTAGGGTGGGTGTGGCCCACCTGGGTGGCCTCCGACTCCTCCCTCTCGCCTATATCTTCCTCTCGGAACCCTAAAACAAAGGGGGCAACCACAGAAAGATTCCGCCGCATCTGCGGGGTGGAAAACACCAAGAGAGAAAGAGCTCTCCGGCAGACAGATTTCTGCCGGGGAAATTCCTTCCCGGAGAGGGAGATCGTCGCCATCAACACCATCATCAAGCTAGACTTCATCGGGATCATCATCATCATCCACACCATCATCATCATCACCACTCCATGTCGCTATAACAATTGTGTTGAATACTTGCATAGATCTTAGGGGAGACTTTTGCGGTGTTGATTACTATTGTAGTTGATGCTTGTGAGTGGAACCTTTGGATTATTGTTTATTTTTAGATTGTTATCCATCATCATATCATCTTTGATCTTGATCCATATGATGTCTTGTGAGTAGTTCGTTTAGTTCTTGAGGACATGGGAGAAGTCATGTTGTTAATAGTGGATTTGTGTTGGGATATTATTCAATGGTTTAGTATTTAAGTTGTGGTGCTATTCTTATAGTGGTGTCATGTGAACGTTGAATACATGATACTTCACCATTTATGGGCCTAGCGGAATGCATTGTGTATTTGGCTACTAATTTTGGGGTTGCCGGAGTGACAGAAACTTGAACCCCCGTTAGGACACCATTGCATAAGGGAGTGTAGGATCTCAGAGTTTAAGGCTGTGGTTAGGTTTATATCTTAATTGCTTTCCTGTAGCTGCGGATGCTTGCAGGGGGTTTAATCAAAAGTATGTATTAGTCCAAGTAAGGTTGGTACATTAGCACAGGTTCACCCACACAACATCTACAACACCAAAGAAGAGTACTCAGCTATTTGAAGCGAAAGGACTTGACAGAATTTTCATGTGTCCTCGAGAACGTTTGGTCCATATAAGTATTCCCACCGGCTTGTCCTTTGCTAATAAAGGATTGGGCCACTTACTGCAGTTGTTCGTTGTCTTTATTACTTGCAATTTGTTTTGTTGCTTTATCAGAAAACCCCTAAAAATCTGTTTGCTAAGTATTTATAGAGATTTCCTGCTCCATACCACTAGTCAACACCTTCTACTCCTCGTTGGGATCGACACTCCTATTTATCCGAAATACTGCGATACACCCCCTATACTTGTGGGTCATCAAAACTATTTTCTGGCGCCATTGCCTGGGAGTGAAGCGCTATTGAAGAGTGAAACTCATAAAGGAAACTTCTACTGTGAGTATTGCTTTTTATTTATGTTTGTTACTTTGTTTCCAATATGGATAACCCACTTGGTTTTCTGTTTGGGAAGACTACTACCACTATTAGGGTAGTCGATGAACCATCACCTGTTGAGATAGATCCTTTTAAGATACCTACAAGTATTGTTGATCGTGTTATGGATAATTACTATTTTGGGGATGGAACTATCCATCCTGGTGATCATTTGCTTTTTATCCATGAATTATGCAGGTTGTTTAAGTGTGCATGTATCACAACTGAACAGGTGAAGAAGAAGTTACTCTCTATATCCTTGAAAGGGAGAGCTGAAGAATGGTATAAGTTGCTGAAGAATGGACAATCCATGGAACGGGAGGAAATAGTACCTCTCTTTTATTCTAAATTTTATCCTCCCAGTGAGATTCATAAGGATAGAAATATGATATATAACTTTTGGTCTCGTGATGGAGAGAGTACAGTTCAAGCTTGGGGGAGATTGAAGTTACTAATGCTTAAATGTCCTATTCATGAACTCCCTAACAATATTATTATCAATAACTTTTATGCTAGGATTTCTCTTCATGATAAATATTTACTAGATGCTTATTGCGCTGGATCATTCACCCATATGAAGGAACAAGCTAAATAGGATCACATAGACCGTATTCAAGAGAACACTAAAGCTTCGGAGAATCACAAAGGAAGAAAGTCAGGTATAAACTATGATTATGAATGCATAAAATCTTTTATGGGAACTGATGACTTCCGTGATATTTGTAATGTGTATGGTCTTGACTCCCAAAGTATTGCCAATTGTTTTAAGGCTTTTGCCTCTTACATAGAAATTGCTAAAAAGAAGTGGAACAAGTACCATGCACCTTATAAAGATTTTGTTAATCATGTTCCTGTTAGAAATACCGAAGTTTGTACTACTAATCATATTGTGCATGAACCTTATGTTGAGAAAACACCTTTCCTAGCTAAGGTAAAGGAGTACTCTATGATAATTAGTGCGAATAATAAAGGTACATAGAAAACTGTGGAACCTGATGAGCAAATGAATACTGAACCTGTGGTAGCTTTCGTGAAAGATCTTGTTACTAAAAATATAGAGGATGAGCATATTGTCTTCTATGAAGACGCTTCTAATATTATTTCTCATCCTAGTAAAGCTACTGACCCTGTGCTTTCTGTTAGAATTGGTGATCATTGCTACTATGGTTTATGTGATATTGGTGCTAGTTCTAGTGTTATTCCTTATGAGCTTACAGGGAAATTATGCATGAAATTGGTCCTTGTGAGCTTGAGGACATTGATGTGGTTATTCACCTTGCTAATAAGGAAACCATTTGCCCTATTGGTATTGTAAGAGATGTGGAGGTTCTTTGTGATAAGATTAAATATCCTGCTGATTTTCTAGTTCTTAATTCAGCAGCTAGAAAAACTTGTCCTATCATTTTTGGTAGACCTTTCTTGAACACTTTTGGAGCTATTACAGATTGTAAAAATGAAAAAGTTTTAACTAAGTTTGATGGAGATTCTTATGAGTTTAACTTTTCCAACTTTGCTAAAGCTCCTTGTGAAAATAGCTTGCCTAATGAACATTTCAAGATGGAACAACTTGCTTCTATTGATCCGATTTATGACCTTGGACCTCTTTTTGATGATTGTAAGTATGCTCATTCTGATGAAAAGTTGTTGTCAGTGACAATTATATTGTCAACTTTATTCAAAGTGCTACTGAAAGTTATTATGAGAGAGAGAAACATGGTTTTATGCATCTCAATAATGTTAAGTTTCCCTGTTTTATGTTGAAAGCTTTGACGTTGCATTTGTTTTGTCTCCCTATGCTAGTGGCTTTTTGTTTCAACAATTTGTTTTCTCATGATACCCCCCATGCATAGGAAGTGGGTTAGACTCAAATGTGTTGGTTATTTGCTTCTTGATGCTCTCTTTCACTTCAAATATTTATCTCCTGTGTGAGCATCTTTGAAACTTTCAAGACTAACTTAAAGGCATTAAAGAGAAGTACTTCTTGGGAGATAACCCAATAGTTTTGTTGAGTATTGGAAGTTATTACCTCAGTAATTAGCGCTCCTTATCCTTTTTTTGTTTTTGTGTCAAGTTCAACTACTTTTGTGAAGTGGAGGAGTTGTGAAAAGTGGTTGTCCTAGGACAGATTTTTGTGCTGCATTGGAAAAATTCGTGAGGGAGCACAGTACTTCGGATGGAGCTGTATTTTTCTGTGCTTGTTCTCCAAGTTGTTACCCAACTTTTATTAGTTTTGCACTTTTTTATTTGAGCAACAGAAGGTTTTCTAAAAAATCAATCTTTACCTGCTGGTCTGTTTTGATAGATTTCTGCCATCATTTGCATTTGCCTCTTATATTGATTCCTTTCCAGATTATTTTGTGTTTTTGGAAAGGAGTTGCTAAAGTAGCTTTTGTTTTGATGGATTTCAGTTGAAGTGTGAACCAAAGGTTTATTGTTTTTACTCACACTAATGTTGCCATTGAAGTTTGTGTATTGCCCTATGAGGAAAGGAATTTCCAGGAGAAGGAAAAAAGGAATATGCAGAGTTCATCTTTGAATAGGTAAAAGTGGTGAAAATAGAAGGTTCGTGAAAACCCTATCTTTTTATATTTTTGAAGTTTTTATTACATACGGAAGGCTACGAAACGAAAAAGAGGAGGAAACGGAGGTCGGGGTGGCCACACCTACCCTAGGCGCGGGCCCCAGCTGGTCGCGCCTGGAGGGGGTGTGAGCCCCCCGAGCTTCGTATCCGCCTCGTTTTCATACTAGTACCTTCCTTATGCTTTGAAACTTCATAATATATAACCCCCGGATCCCCTGAGGTTCTTGTATCGTGTTCTCATCGTGTTTTCGTTTCGATCCATTTCTGTCAGGAAATCTTCTCAAGTTTAGAGCACCATGGTCTCCGCCAACGACAAAGGCAAGAAGCCCGAGGAATATGATCCTCAAAACCCCAAGGAGGAGGATATTTTGGTAGGGGATGAGGAAGACATGGAGGAGGAGCATCCGGACACCCGTGATACTGTTGCAAGCATTGGAGTGGTGGCAAACCCTACCAAGCTTAGGAGGATAGCACGGATGTCTACAGGAGGGAAACCTCCACGTCTTGTCTTCGTTCCACGGTCAACTCCTCCACGTACCAAGAATCCCTTCCATACTCTTATTCATGAGCAATAATACTAAAAGGTGCCAAAGGGAACTTGCCCTCGGTGTGGGATTTGCCTCGTTCTAACCATGCAGGGAAGGAACACACTAAGAAGGAAGAGTGGGGAAAGAATAGTAAGGACTGGGACTCTAGGTCCGATATGATCATGAACCACAATGAGCAAAATTCGGAGTTGATTCGTACTCTGACCTTCGAGATTGAGGATTTGAGGAAACTGATGACCCACAAGTACAGGGGATCGCAACAGTCTTAGCGGGTAGTATTACCTAATTTATTGATTCGACACAAGGGGAGACAAATAATACTTGCAAGCCTTAACAACTGAGTTGTCAATTCAGCTGCACCTGGAAATAGTTCTTGCTCACTGAAGTTTATTAGTAGCAACAGTTTGTAGTAGAAACAGCAAAGCAACATCAGCAGTAAAACAAGAGCAATAGTAACAGTAGTAGCAAACAGTAGGATATGAGTGCGGTAGGCATAGGGATGGATGGACGGGAGTTGCATGGACCAGTCTAAACATGTAACTTAAAGATCTAGAGCATTGCAGATAAATAAGAATAAGCATCCAAGTACTAAACATATATAGTCATGCGTGCTCGCAATGAGAACTCACAACATATTTTGTCCTGCCAGCCCGTGGCAGCGGGGCCTCTAGGGAACTACTGGCAATTAAGGTGATCCTTTTAATAGAGCACCGGAGCAAAGCATTAACACTCCGTGAACACATTTGATCCTCACACCACAGCCATCCCCTCCGGTTGTCCCAATTTCTGTCACTTCGGGGCCTTTGGATCCGGACAATGATATGTGTACCCAACTTGCAGATAAGATCACAAACAATACTATCATAATGATTCAATAATAAGTTCAGATCTGAGATCATGGCACTCGGGTCCTAGTGACAATTATTAAGGACAACAAGTTGCAACAAAGTCAAATAGCACTAATAGAGATACTAGGCACTATGCCCTAACAATCTTATTCGATTACATGATAGAACTCATCCAATCCCTACCATCCCCATAGCCTACAGCGGGGGATTACTCACTCAAGGATGAGGGAAACATTGATGGTTAATGGAGTGGTGTTGGTGATGACGATGGCGATGATCCTCCCCAAATTCCCCGTCCCGGCAGGGTGCCATAACGGAGTTTCTGGTTTCGAATCGCGGCTTCTGGTGGTGGTGGCACAGCGGAACTCTTTCTAGAAAAACGTCGAACCCCCTCGGTTTTTAGGTCAAGAGGCTTCTTATAGGCGAAGAGGGAGGCCGAGAGGGTGCCTGGGGTGGCCTCTCCCCCCTAGGCGCGGCCAGTCCTGGCCCACGCCTGGCAGGGGTGTGGGCCCCCCAGGTGTCCACTCCGTCTCGTACTCTGGATCTGTGGATCTTCTGGTGAAATAGGATTTTTGGCATATTTTCCGGGATTTTTCCTGATAGTTGATTTTCTGCACAAAAACTAGACACCGAGGTAATTCTGCTGAAAACAGCGTCAGTCCGTGTTAGTTGTATCCAAATCACACAAGTTTAGAGGAGAAACAATAGCAAAAGTGTTCGGTAAAGTAGATACATTTTTGACGTATCAGAAACTGATTGTGGAGCTTATCAAGAGAACACCAACAACATCGAAGAAGTAATTCTTCATCAGGTTTGGCATCCCCTTGGCTTGTTCCAAGCTTGGGGGAGTGCCGCGGTATCACATCATTATCTTTTATCTTTTACCTTTTTAGTGGATTCATGTATTTGGTAGAGAAGTTATCTTATAGGTTGGTTTGCATGTGGAAGTATCTCTCCTTTAGTTGATTATCTATGTATCCCTTGGTGTGAGTGCCTTTATGGAATATTAATGGAAGTTTCATCTTTTACTTTTTGCACTTCTTATTTTAGTTTGCAATCTCTATTATATGGTTGATCTTGTTGATCAGTATTGGCATCACTTTGGGAGCATCAAGTAGATCTAAATTGGTTTTGGCAAACCGATATCTGGTCAGTAGCAACACTTTTTGAGGTTTTAAAGGAAAAGAGAAAAAGCTTACAGGTATTTTGTATCATTTATTTTCTTTCTTGATTGGCTCATAAGCTTGGTATTCTTTATTTAAGATCTTTTGTGTCTTCAAGGAAGATTGCATGTTTGGCTTTATCACTTGTATGTTTGCTTGTTTGCTTCAACTCTTTTGCTTGCTACCCAACCTTGGTAGCCAAAAACATGTTTTGAGAAGGCATTCTTCTCATGATTCCAACCCCCTTGAACCAAACCTGTGCCATTTGTGTCCACCATATCTACCTATTAGCATTTTTGCTATTCCAAGCAAATTCTCAAGCTTCATCTATCTTTCAAATTAAAAAGTATTTTGTTATGTGAAAACTAGTTAGTAAAGCTCTCACGAACTTGATGGCACACCTTATTTTCTTGCCCCTAATAGACTTGAACTATTATGTCATCGAAGTTGTATATGCTTGGATCTATACGTTGGGATTAGCAGAACCGTGCTGTCACGGGGAACTCTTTCAACAATTATGGATACATATCCAGTTGATATCATGCTCTTTTGTTTGCGGATGTCGTCGGTGTGAAATAAAAGGGGAGCTTGTAAGTCCATGGAGTTATGTATGTGTGTTAGATAAACGCCTAGGCCCCTAGCCTAAGCCATGCCTAATCATGGTGGAATCTTGCAGCATCACCTTAATGAGCAATCTGTGAAGCATCCTCAATAAAAATCTATGCAAATAGTAAATAAAAAGATTGCTGAGATGCTCATTGTCTGCTTGCCTTGTAATTTTGGTTATGGGATAGCTCCTATATCATGTGCAAGGGGTACCCCATTGGCAGTTCTTTATGATACACATGTACTTATAATGACAAGAACTTACCGGTGACTAAAGTTGAGTAGCATGAGGAGCGACCCTCATACTCAAGGGACATGAGATTGCCAACTTATATTTCGTCAATCATATACTCCATCCTTGTGCACTTTAACCTTAATCATCTCAAGATGCTTATGATAGGGGCAATGAGGGCTCAAAGCTAGTAAGTACCATAATCTTTTGGAAGCTCTTTTTGACTTGAAATCCTTGCTTATCTCTATGAAGGGACCTTTCCCCTATTTCTAATTTGAGTCAGTAAACCTACTTCCTCTCTATCTCCAGCAAGCATTTGAGTTCTTGTGTTGCAAGCATTCATATGATGATTTATTCACTCATGTTCTTTATCTTCCTTGTTTGCACAAGACTCTTATCTATTGAGTATTACTTTGAAGGCCATCATTGTGAAAAACCTTTTTGAGCAAGGAGTGATCCTATTTTTGAAGACTTCTACAAAGGCTTTATTTGTGAAACTGTTTGCCAGATGTTCTCTGACCAAGAACAAAGTTTGCCAATTCCAATTATGATTTACCTTTATTCATCTCTATTGTGACTCATGTACTTGTTGCAAGCTAAGTTATATAATGGCGAGTTGCTTTCTTCTATGAGTTGTGTAATGGTAAGTGTGATGCTTCTTGTCCATATTCTTTTATCGACACTTCACTCCATAAACCTATGGACATGTTTACTGAGCTTAGTTTTCGCTTGGGGACAAGCGAAGGTCTAAGCTTGGGGGGAGTTGATACGTCCAATTTGCATCACCATTTTATATCATAATTTGCCTCTATTCATTGATATGTGTCTTATTATGAGGTGTTACTTATGTCTTTTCTTCTGTTTTTGCATGCTGGATGATTCTTGGAGGATGGACTGCCGGAGTCAGGATTCTGATGGAAAAAGAGGTGTTTTGATGCAATTTCGCGAAGATCAGAAAAATACCATAAAAATCATGGAAAATTATATTTCCCAAAAGAGGAAGGAAGCCAGAAGGGGAGGCAGAGTTGGGCCACAGGGGGCCCACACGTCCCAGGCGCGGCCCAGGGGGTCGCGCCTAGGGTGGATGTGGCCCACCTGGCTGGCCTCTGACTCCGCCCTCTCGCCTATATCTTACTCTCGGAACCCTAAAACACAGGGGGCAACCACAGAAAGATTTCGCTGCCTCTACGAGGCGGAAAACACCGAGAGAGAAAGAGCTCTCCGTTAGACAGATTTCTGTCGGGGAAATTCCTTCCCGGAGAGGGGAGATCGTCGCCATCAACACCATCATCAAGCTAGACTTCATCGGGATCATCATCATCGTCCACACCATCATCTCCACCAGCACCATCATCACCACTCCATCTCGCTGTAACAATTGTGTTGAATACTTGCATAGATCTTAGAGGAAACTTTCCCGGTGTTGATTACTATTGTAGTTGATGCTTGTGAGTGGAACCTTTGGATTATTGTTTATGTTCAGATTATTATCCATCATCATATCATCTTTGATCTTGATCCATATGATGTCTTGTGAGTAGTTCGTTTAGTTCTTGAGGACATGGGAGAAGTCATGTTGTTAGTAGTGGATTTGTGTTGAGATATTATTCAATGGTTTAGTATTTAAGTTGTGGTGTTATTCTTATAGTGGTGTCATGTGAACGTCGACTACATGATACCTCACCATTTATGGGCCTAGGGGAATGCATTGTGTATTTGGATACTAATTGTGGGGTTGCCGGAGTGACAGAAACCTGAACCCCCGTTAGGACACCATTGCTTAAGGGAGTGTAGGATCTCAGAGTTTAAGGTTGTGGTTAGGTTTATGTCTTAATTGCTTTCTTGTAGTTGTGGATTCTTGCAGGGGGTTTAATCACAAGTATGTATTAGTCCAAGTAAGGTCGGTACATTAGCACAGGTTCACCCACACAACACTTACAACACCAAAGAAGAGTACTCAGATATTTGAAGCAAAAGCACTTGACAGAATTCCCATGTGTCCTCGAGAACGTTTGGTCCTTATAAGTATTCCCACCAGCTTGTCCTTTGCTAAGAAAGGATTGGGCCACTTGCTGCAGTTGTTCGTTGTCTTTATTACTTGCACTTTGTTTTGTTGCTTTATCAGAAAACCCCTAAAAATTCGTTTACTAAGTATTTACAGAGATTTCCTACTCCATACCACTAGTCAACACCTTCTGCTCCTCGTTGGGATCGACACTCCTATTTATCGAAAGTACTGCGATACACCCCCTATACTTGTGGGTCACCAGACATTGTTCAACCAAGCCAAGTATACTCAAGATATGCTCAAAAGATTCAATATGCCAGATTTAAATGGAGCTCCTACTCCCATGGCTACAAAGAATCATCTAGAACAAAATCCAAATGGTATAGATATGGATCAAAAGGTATATCGGTCTATGTTTGGTTCTTTGCTTTACCTTTGTGCATCTTGACCCGATATTGTGTTGAGTGTAGGTGTGTGTGCAAGATATCAAGCGGCTCCTAAGGAAAGTCATTTGATGGCGGTCAAGAGAATCTTTCGATATTTGGTTCATACCCCACATTATGGTCTTTGGTATCCTCGAGGGTCAACATTTGCTCTTTGTGGATACACGGACTCGGATTGGGCAGGTGATAAGGATGATAGAAAATCAACATCCGGGGCTTGCCAATTTCTTGGTAGGTACTTGGTATGTTGGTCTTCTAAGAACAAAATTGTATATCTCTCTCCACCGCCGAAGCCGAGTATGTGGCAGCTGCTAGTGCTTGTATTCAATTTCTATGGATGAGGCAAACTTTAAAGGAATACGGTGTCCATTGTGACAAAGTGCCTCTTCTATGTGATAATGAAAGTGCTATCAAGATTGCCTACAACCCGGTGGATCACACAAGGACAAAGCATATTGAGATTCACCATCACTTCATTAGAGATCATGTTGCTTGAGGTGATATTGATCTATCTTATGTGTAAACCAAAGACCAACTTGCCGACATCTTCACGAAGCCACTTGATGAAGCAAGGTTTTGTTATTTGAGGAATGAACTAAATATAATAGATTCAAGGAGCTTGACTTGATAACCTTGCATACTCACCTATGTCTTGACTCTTATTTGGTTTAGGTGCAGGCATGGATATAGGGGGAGTGCGGTCCTAATTGATTGGACTATCCCTCCCCCCATTATGCCCAAAGCGATAAAAATCATTACTCTTAATATCATTGTGTGATATGTGAGCTTAAATGGTGAGTTTCGTTAATGGACCCAAGATATATCTTCGTGGTGCCAAGCCGAGTATACTCAAACATGGGGGCCTAGGCCACCGCCCTCTCACATTCGAGAGGTTGGTGCTTACTCGTGTTTGTCATTTGTTGAGTTGTTAGGTCTTAGGTTCATGCACTATCATTTGGTTCTTGATATGCTTTCCCTATTTTAGAGTACATGTGACCGTATCAGGGTGACTCTCCTAACCTAATCCTTTCTTATCCTTCTACAAACCCATCTACTCTGCACAAGAACCTCCCCATTTATACCTGGCTTTCTGTTTTGGTGGATCCGATACTACCGGGCAAGGGAGCGGTACTACCGGTCGGGGTCAGTGTCCAGGTCGATTCCTGGAAACCTCCCAGGTGCGGTACTACTGATCTTTTATGCGGTACTACTGTTAAGCGGGACTACCAGGTTTCTGCACGGTAGTACCGCTCAGTGCCCAATTGTTCCATGTCTCCACTCCCAGCCGCCACCGCCGCTAGAGCACGAATCGTCGCCGGAGCCCCGCTCTCTCCTCCCTCTACCGGATACACACCGGATCCGGCCTCCTCGTGGGCTCCTCCTCAATATCCATCGCCATGGACACCGGTACTACCACCCTCTTCTTCTTCTCTCATGTTTTCTCCATTGAATCTAGGGAGACTTTGATTCTTGGTCAAAACAGGTGTTCTTGAGGTTGTACCATGTGTATATTACCAGATATTACTTCTTTCCTCCTCGTTTTGTATATTCTTGTTGCCAATCTATGGATCGTTCTACCGGATCTAGCCTGTAGCCACATGATCGGTAGTACCGGAAATTTTTCTGGTACTACCGCCTGTTTGTGGTACTACCGCCTATGACATCTGGTACTACCGACCATGACTGATAGCAAAAGTTTCCTTCAACTTGAATTTCATCGTGGAACTTCTTTCGTTTCGGGTTCTTGTGCCCTTATCCCACTGCTATCTCCCTCTTTCTTTCACAGGTGCAGGGGGTTCTTGGGGTTCACGCAAATGGTCCAAAGCTCATCATGAAATCGAGGACTATGAGTTAGAGTCCGAGTCAGAGACCGAGGAAGAGATCATGCCTCACCCTAGCAACCGTCTGAAGCTGAAATCCACTCGGGGCCGATGTGGAGAGGGTACTAAGCAAAGTGTTGGCCGTGGTAGTGGTTCTCCTCCTCCTCCCCCCTCGAGTTATTTAAAGAGTCAGAGTTCTGGGCCATCTGGGCCAAAGTTGTTGTCTGATTTGTCTGAGGTTAAGTTCCATGCCTTGCGGTCCATCAACCCATATGTTGCTGCTCGGTCTCATGCTAGGGAAAATAGCCTTTTTCACAGACTTCCAAGAGCGTGTATACTATGAGGTTCTTATGAAGAATGAGAAGCTTGTGGTCCCCCAGAAGTGGATTGAGATGAATCATGTGAAAAAACACTTGGACTACTTCGATGAAGCCCTTGAGCTCTACACAAACATTGGTTTGCTTCCCATTATGTAGTTCCGACATGACTATGACCCCATGCTCATTACTCAGTTTTATTCCACCATTCATTTTTCCAAGAACCAGGCTCGGACTATCACCTAGATGACGGAGGGTGTTGTCAAGCAAGCAACTTTGGATGAGTTTGCGGCGATTCTTGGGTATGAGGACCGTGGCAAGGACACTCCAGTTGGCTACCGCTATCACAACAATGATCGTCCCATGAAGAAGGATGTCCTTTCTCCACTATACATTCAAGGGCACGGCATTGCTGGTAAGATCAAGGGGCTACTCCCCACATATGATATATTGCATCGTATCTTCTGTGAGACCGTTGCCCCCAGAGCTGGTAATGTTGATGAGATGCATGGGTTCATGGTGGATCTCATGATCACCACTTATCACCACCGTGATTCCAGCCAACCCCTTGATGTGATGGACGTCATTTGGAATGAGATGGTTTGTGCTACTTACACTTGGAGGGTGCCTCCTTTTCTCCATACATTATGGCTCTCATCCTCGGCAAGTGCCCCTCTATTGCTAGAGACATTTCTTCTCAACGCCTTGTTACTCACTGGCACAAGTCTCTGTTGATCAAGACCCATCCTAAACCTCGCAATGCGGATGTCCAACTAGTTGATGAGGATGGGAACCCACTTGAGGAAGAGTCCGGTGATGAAGATGATGCCCGTGATGTTGATTTCGTGGTCTCACGCTGCAAGCATGCCCATCCATCATGGGCAAAGAGGATTGAGGCTAAGCTCAAGAAGGTGTTTTGCTTCCAAGTTGACAATCAAAAGCGCATGTATGATTCTCATGTTTATGCCAAGAAAGCGTGTGCTCGTTACAAAGAATTGATGGAAGCTCAAGGGTTGGCTGTCTCCAAGGGCTCCGAGAACAACATCACTCCTGAAGACCAATGCATATCCAAGCACACCCACCGGGATGATGATGCCACCTCCTCTTTCCGTGCTCCGCCAACTCATGAGGATGCCTCGGATGATGGTGACGCGTGACCTCCGGGACGTTAGTGTTGCTCTTGTTCCTTTTTGGCGTCTTGATCCCAAAGGGGGAGAAGTTGCACATTAGGCATGCGGGATTTGTATGGGAAAAGTCACAAGCTCATTCTTGCCTTTGATCTTTACTCGCTTGTGAACTTTATTTGCTCTTTGCCTCCTATTATGTGTGGATCTTATGTACTAACTATTTGTGCTATGAGACTATATGGTTATATTATGGATCCATCATTTGTGTGCTATGGTTATCCTCATATGGATCCATATTATGTGATGTGTGATAATATTTTCTATTATTTGTCAATATGTCTCTCATCACACTTTATTATGCAAAGGTATGTGTTCTAAGTGCAGTTATACACTCCTAGTTAGTTTGTAAAATAGAGGGGGGGCTTGATCCTACTTATCTAGGGGGAGCCCCATCTCTATTTTTCAAAACCTTGTTTGTCATCACAATATTATCATGAAAAATGTGTGTTGTCATCAAACACCAAAAAGGGAGAGATTGAAAGAGAATTTCCTATCGTAAGTGATTTTGGTGTTTATAACAACACACATGTCAGACTAATTTTTTGCCAAGTGTACCACAGGTTTTATTAATAAATGACTTGGCTCTTTCCTCCCAAAAAGGGTCCCTTGCTGATCCTGCATTTTGCCTCTGTGATGTCCGGTAGTACCGGAAAAATCAACCGGTACTACCGCACAGGGCCGGCAGTACCAGAGATTGCTACTAGACCAGGCAGTGGAATTGGGCGAACTACCCAAAAGCTTCTGTCATCCACGGTACCGAAAAGCGGTAGTACTGCATTTTGATACCAGACAAGACAGAAGGTGTGGGCGAGTTCGCCAAACGCCTCTGTCTTCACCGGTACCAAAAAGCGGTAGTACCGCTCTTTATTACCAAACATGACAGAAGGTTTTGGCAAGTTTTCCAAATGTCACTTCCCTCCCTGCTATGAAAATGCGGCACTACTGCCTGGGTCCGGTAGTACCGTGCCCCATGGCCGGTAGTACCGCTTTGCGGTAGCACCTCATTCTGGTACCGTTGGAGTCTGGGGCTGATTTATCTATATGGCGCATCTTTGGTGCCTGACTGGTAGTACCGGTGTTTTCCGGTACTACCGCTTGGAGTTCGGGTAGTACCGTTGCAATAAATGCTCAACGGTCAGATCTGCACTAAGGACTATAAATGCACCCTTCACCTACCTTGACAGGTTGCCCGACCCACTCAAGAACACTACCCCCATTTGAGCCACCAAATCAACAAGATCTCTTCATCCAACCATCCAAAGTCATTGATCTTTGGAGAATCGAAGGAGGAGGCCTTGATCTACATCTTCACCAAGAGAGATCTCCATTTCCCCCTCATTCACTTGAGGGCCCCCATGCTCTAGTGTTTCTTTGGAAACCCTAGCTTTGATTTGGTTCTTACAAGCTTGTCTTTGATTGTTTTGACATCTTGCTTGTATTTGGGAGCCTCCAATTAAGTTATGGATGTGTGCCCCGAACTTGTTGTAAAGGTGCCGGCTTCCACCTCGAAGTTTGCCGATATAGTGGAAAGTGAATAGAACCCCTTGGGGTGAGGTTCATCGGAGAATAAGGAAGGCCTTTCATAGCGTTGGTGGTCTTAAACCACCCCCTCTCCAAACGTAGACGTACTTCCCCTTCAAAGGAAGGAACTACGGGAAACAAATCCTTGTGTCCCCGTGTCCACCACTTTGATTACTTCTATTCTTTATCGCACTTTACTTACTTATTCTTGATTAGTATTGTGCTAGTTAATGCTTGTTTGATATATATAGGTAAATTTACCTTAGTTGCATAATCTAGAGAATTTACCTTTCTTGTCAAACCCTAATTTGAAAAAGAAGAAAATTTGAAGTAGCACCTATTCACCCCCTCTAGGTTCCCATACGATCCTTTCACCGATGATATATATATATATATATATATATATATATACCTTAGTTGGAAGCATCTCAGTCCGTCGTTTGTTTGAAAATCTGTGCGACCCAAGAAAATATCTCCCCATTTGTGTTTATCAGTCACACACCTAATATCATAAAGAGGTATTTCCCCCTCTTCCTTTCCATATGATCACTGTTCCTCTACACTATCTCACAGCTGACCCTCCCAGTCTGCTCTGCCCCTCTGCCGTGGTCACAGAGATCACGGGCAGCCACTCGCCGCAGGGAGTCGTTGTCGGAGCAAGGAGCCATTGGCAAATCCATTATATAGCATACCTCTCACCGCCCCACATCCCAACTCCGGCAAACACCTCACATTGCACATCACCGCCCCAGATCCCACTTATGTCGATCCCTGCCCGTCCCACAACCTCCAGGATTCGGCGCCGCCCTCAACTCCTTCGGCCACCACCGCTCCCCGTACTAGGACAACCTTCAAGGCAACCACCAATCCTTATACCAGGCCAATCCTCCGGCCACAACCCCTCCCCGTACCTGGCCATATTTTCTCCCGTGCAACACCAGATCCCACCACGACCGTCACCTTCCTTCCCATTTTTTCGCTGTCGTGTTGTCCGCCACCGATCTGACCGGGGCGAGTAGATCCAAACCATGCCGGCGCCGAGCCCCAGACAGGCCCCGATTCCTGCTCCGCCGTTGTCGGGCTGGGGACCTCGGACGTCGGCGGTCGCCACTTATACGAGGCGAGTGATGGGGCGTGGATGCTCTGATTCCATCTTGTCGGATTGCTCTGATCCGTCCGCAGTCGAGTACGGCGGGGAAGATATGCTTCAGTGCGCGTGTCGTTAGTCGGCTGCCAGATTGACATCCACAAAGGATTTTACTAGAGGGAAGCGATTCTTCAAGTGCCAAAAATCGCTGGTGAGTAATCTTCCCCTTGTTGTGAACCTCCCAGACCGTTTAGCTGCCCCTTATTTAATCAAAACGATGATACACTTGGTGCTAGCGCCTAGCAACACAAGTATGACAGTCTATGTTTGATTTATCTCTATACCATACCGTGATGTGGAGCTCACTGGTGGAAAAGAGGCCTATAGCCTCGGGTCATATGGGCCATTAGCCCCGGTTCTGGACCCGGGGCTATTGCTAGCCTCGGTTTTGCCCCGAACCGCGGCTAATGGTGCTCCACGTGGGCGGTTGGCGAGTGAAGGGCCTAGCAGGAAAATGTCCCAGTTTTTAATAGGAACCGGAGCTATTGCTCCCCTACCGCGGCAGGAAAGCGGCCCGTTTTTGTGCCGCGGAAGGATCCATTTCCTGCTATTTTTTATTTATTTGTTTTGGGCATTTTTTTAATTTGTGTTTTGCGCTAAATTGGATGGCATAATTAATACTACATACAACAATGAAGTAACAACTATATAGTGCACATCATCGTCGCGGATATATTACACCATCTAATCCAATGTGCGTTGTTGAACATATTACAAAATATACGCACCACGAGTTATTACATGCACAATACAAAACATATCACACTTTCATATCTCCCGGCGGGGAATAGTATTCTCCATTCGGATCTAGGACCTCGGCATCTATGAATCCAACAATTTCCTCTTGAATTGCTCGTATGCGTTCTTGTAGTAGAAGACCGTCCCGCAACCGTTCGACCTAATATAATTTAAATAAGGGGTCAATATATATGAATTAATGAAAAATAAACACAATTGATGGTAATAAACTAAAGTTGTGAATATTGTTTATCGTACTTCAATTTTTTTTAAGTCCCTCTTTGCGGCAGTATATTTGGTCGTCTGGCGAATGAACTCGCATACATAGTAGCCACATAAGTTATTCCCGGGTTCCTGCCTCAAGCATTTTACGAGAACATATATAGTTCAATCAAAATAATAATCAAGCATGATAATAGTATTGAAACTAAAATCAAAGAGATACGCGGATCTAGCTAGTACTACTTACATTAAGTTATTGAAATGTAAGCTCTGGCATCCAAACGCCAATAGCCTTGGCGGTGAACCGTTTCCAAGCCCTACCCGGCAAAGAAGATGAATAACGGAGTTCTATATTAATCACTTGCTATCAGCGAGGAAATAGTGCCGATATAGTGACATAATGATTGAAATTACCTCTGGAGGAATGCTTGCATGTCCTCCCACTCATCGAGGTCTTTGCGTTTCGAGTCTATGACCTTTACTATTCCATCGTCGGGCTTAATGATTAGCAGGATATAGTGGAAGCTGCGCACGCATAACGAGTCAATTATACACTTAACATCGAGTAAGCAAAATATAATGTGTACAAGACAGTAACACTCACTCGTAGTGGTAAGGAAATAGTATTTATCTTTTGGTCTTGTGACATCTTAACGCTTGTACCAAGTTGTTCTCTGTCACCTCGGGTCTCATGTGGAGAATTTTTTTATAAATGATATTTGGGTCAATGAACCCAATGTCATAGAGTTGTCCTCTTTTGCATTGGAGAATCTTTATTCTTCAAAATAAATATAGTGATGAGTAAGATTATACATGCAATGAACGATAGCTGAGCTAGAAAGACTAATTACATAAATTAATAATACTTACAAACCGGCACTCATGATAGATTTGTCGAGGGCATCTTATTGGTATAACTGAAATAATTCTTCAAATTCAATCATTACCACGTCATCTTCATTCCCATAATGCTCGTTTCTATGTGCAATGTTGATCCAGTTTTCATTAGCAGCAGATTGTCGCATGTACCAGATATGCAATCTTCGCATTTTTGTTGGTATCTCCTTGACTAACTCAGGTTTGACGAGAGGGTGCCCGTGCCGATACTTATATGCTATGTCATATAATTCATTTATATGGTTTAAGTACCTACGAATAGACATGCCTTGAGCCGCTGCCGCTTCTCCGTACAACTTTACTAACTCTGGATCAGTTTCTGGATCATACCTCTGTTCGGCCGCAGCTCTCCTCGACCGCACCTCGGCATCGGAATACACTTGTAGCGGGGGCATGATTGATTTTTCTGTTCTCTGAGCTTGGCAACTGATTTCCCGCTTGATTTTCCACTGGAGCTGATACTCTGCAATCGTTGTTCTTTTGCCTCAGCCGACTCGCGAATAGAGCGGTCATAGTCTTCTGGTAGCGGCGGCGGGTACACGGCCATGAGCTTCACCTGGGCTATTGCCCGTGCTACATCTTCTTCGGTGCGCGGAAAGATTGTCTGGAGACGGCTTGGGAGATGGCGGCGGTGGAGACGGCTGCGACGGCGATGGAGACGGTTGCGCTGGAGAATGGTAATGTGGCGGCGAAGGTGAAGGTTGCACTGGAGAATGGTCATGTGGCGGCAAAGGTGGATTGTTGCTGATCTGAGGAGTGGGTGGCCTTGGCGGCACATAATTTGGAAGATGGATGTGCTCCATTGGCCAAACAGCAGTCCCCCTTTTTACTTCTCCTAGTTCAGTCAGCTCCCCGTCTTCACCTGCGGGGTATTCCAGCTTCAGCTCCTCATAATCTGGCATGACTTGATCCACCGTGACGACAGCGTACCCTTTTGGAACAGGTTTGCAATGCTAAGTTGGTTTAGGTCCAATTGGTAGGGTCATGCCGAGAACCACCGTCAACCTTAAGTTAGCAACTCTCACCTTTAACTCACAAGGTGTGCTCTGTGTGATATCATCCACTGGGTAACGATGTTTCGGAGCTGTCAGTGCATCATCATCACCATCATCCTGGAGCTGCGTGGAAGCGACGTTGCTTTTCTTATTTGATGGGGCGCCAGTAGCATCGAATGCAGGTTCTATCAGGTACCACTGAGATTGGCCGCTACCTTGCTGGCTAAGTCTTTCAATTTGATCCTGATGTAGCTTTAATACCTCTTCTACATTATGCAGTCGGTCTGCAGCAGCAGCTTTCTCAGCCTCAGCAGCCGCTTTGTCAGCTGCCTCCCTTTCCTTTCTCCTCTGATGGCTTCTATCAGGAAATCTCTTCCTTTCCTCGTGAAACGCAACTTTCCACGGCTTGGATCCTTCGGTGCCCCGTGATCGTCCTTTGTGTTCATCATTTTTAAGGGCGTGTGTCAGCTCATCCTTCTCTCTATCGGGAATGAACCGTCCCGCTTCAACATCTTGTACCGCACTTCTAATGTCGTCAATGGGTAGCAGGGGATTATCTTTGTGTCTTTGGTTATACACTGCCTTTCCTTCTTCGTTCAACATGCCCCCATGCCCGTAAAACCAATTTCTTGCCCGTTTGATCCATGTTAAGGGCTCTGGCATGATCCCCTTGGCCAGAAATGGTGCCTCAAGTGCCTCCCACTTATGCTTGCTACCGCTGTAGCCAGCAGGCCCCATAGTATGGTGGTACTTTTTCTTAGCAGCATTTGCCTTATTTACTGCAGACTGTTGCAACGCGTCCGGATTCTTCGTTTTGTACTCCACAAATTTGGGCCAGTAGTCTCTTATATTCTCATAGCCCTTATCGAAATCCGGAGTCTTATCAACTTGATATAGTTCTGGCATAATTTTTTCTTCCATTCCGTGAATAGTTCAGCCATCTTCGAAAGAGACCACGCCTTGACTTTTTTCTCTAGGGCCTCTTTTCGCCTCCTTATTTCCGCCTCATTTGGCACCTCTTCGTCTGGATCCACCTCTGGTGCCGGCAGGGTGAAATTAAGCATGAGATTGGTCCAAAGGTTTTCTTTGGCTGCTTGGCCGACATACGACACGGTTTACGTCTTCGTCTGCCTCCACTCTCAAGTGGTGATAGGGATGTGGTCCCTAACGACAAATATGCATGCCTTCACAAATTTCTTTGCAACATTATCAGGTTCAATTGGCTTCCTGACTTTATCGACCTTTTCGATTCTATACCGGACACCATCATCCATCTTCTTGTTTGGGCCTCGTTTAGTTCGTACTGATGATTTCCTCGATCCGGAGGGCTAAAAGAAGAAAGAGCTAGCGAGTTAATATATGTATTTCATATGGTCACTTGTTTAATACATTAGTGCACATCACATATAGATATACACCTCGCCGGAACCGTCGACTTCTCTCTCTTCGGCTTCTTGCTCGTCGTCTTCTCCCTCACCGAAGCATCTACCTCCTCGGCTGAGAGACTCATATCCCTCTCCGGAGTCGTCCAGAAACTACTTGGTGACATCGCCAACAATAACTTCATCCCCACGGATGAAACCCTCCATGATGTTCTCCTGATAATCGTCTCTGCCGAGTCCCGGATCCATAGTATCTGCAAACAAAAGAATACAATCAACACAAGTATTACGATGCAGCAATCATGATGCATGACAGTTCATATGTGCAACATGGATGAATGATATGCGTGAGGCAATCTTAAGTGGCGACAAAAAAATAAACATGGCATAACAGTAATAAAAGCCACATAGGAATTAGGTCAAAGTGGTTAGCAATATTAGGTTTTTGAGATGCATGATGCAACAACAAGTTTGAATAGCATATTTGAAATTCTTGCATTTTTCTGATCATTTTATACATATTATTTGTAATATTTGGATTTACAGATTAAAAGTTATTAAAATTGGCATTTTTAATTGAAAAAGATTTAACTGGGCCAGAACTGGAGTTAACTGCCGCACGTGGTCTCAGATAGTCAACTGGGCCGGTCCAACTGGACATGAGAAGAACTGACTGGATTTGGCTAAGTTAGAATTAACAGATTCAAAGTTTGGCTGAACATGGAGTGAGTTCTGTGATGATTCTGAGGAAACTACCAATTGCAAAGATGTATAGTAAGTTGAATAATTCAACTTTCGCAAAGACGAGTTTTCCCAAAACTCACTACAAGTTTCATAAAAAGGAGGGTTTTGATAGTTGACTGTTACAGGAAAACTCCAGGACAGATTTTAGTTAACAGATACTGCTTTTGTTTTGATCATGGAGTCAAAAATACACATAATTGGAGTTTGTTCCAATTTTACAAAGTTGTAGATCTGGTTTGGATATATAACTTTGCTCTTGTTCAAAATTTTCCAAAACGGCCTGGAATACATTTCAAATTGGTGTTGAAGTTAGTGTCACATATTTTCAGACTTAGCAGTTTTAGGAGCTGCCAGGACTGACAGACTGAAACTGTTAAATTCAGGGGCTTGAATCTTGCAAACTGTTAAGATTTTGAACAAACTTTATGAACGAAGGTTGTATAGGGTGGTTTAGTCTACAACATTGGTTCAGAGAGTTTTCGCAAAAGATCTACAGGTTAGGAGATTAGGGGTGTCAAAGTTAGGAGCAAAGCTTTGCATCGGCACGAGTTTGTCCAGGACGCGGCGCGGTGAGGCTTCGCAGGCGGCGCGGCGAGGCAAAGCAGGGCATCGGCATAAGTACTGGGACGGCGGCGACCGATGCGTGCGCACGGCGGTGGCTCGGGCTCGTGCACGCAAGAGGAGAAAAAGGAGAGGGAGCAGCGCTCACCTTGCGCTCGTGTGCTAGCCCAGCTAGCCCGAGCATGGAGTGGAGACCGGCGGCGGTGCTCGGGAGGCGCGGGCCGGCGGGGACGCACACGGAGGCCGGCGGCGGAGCGAGCGTGGAGGCGTGGGCTGGCGGGGAGTACGGCTCGATGGAGAACTTGCTGCAGCGGGAGGACACGGCGGCGATGACAGGGAGGCGCGACGGCAGGAGGCCAGAGAAGGGGCCGGACACGAGGACGGCGCTGGCCGGCAGGGAGTACGGCTCGATGGAGAATTTGCAGGTGGGGATGCACACGGAGACCGGCGGCGGTGCTCGGGAGGCGGGCCGACGGGGACGCACATGGAGGAGCGGGCCGGCGGGGATGCACGCGGAGGCGCGAGCCGGCGACGAAGTTGGGAAGCCTAACGGCGCTCTGCTTCTCCTCGCGTGCGTGAATGGGGAGGAAGGAGGGCGCCGATCTAGAAGTAGGAGGAGCATCGGCCCCGGTTCCTCCCTAGAACCAGGGCTATTGCCCTATTAGCGCCGGGTCAACGCCCGTCCCGTCGCTATTGGCCCCGAAATTTCAGCTGGCGTGCATCGTGGGATATTAGCCCCAGTTCTTGGGCCGAACCGGGGCTAATAAGCCTTTTTTGAAAAAAGATTGAGTTTTCTGGAGGTTCCCGCCTTTTTTTCTAGATTTAGGAGCTTTATTACATATGTATTTTTCACAGCAAATTTATTTTGAATTTCAAAAATCTTTCAACATGGAAAGTGTTTCAATTTGTATAAGAAATTCAAAACCATTTTCTGTTTTCAAACATATTTGTTCTCACTATACAAACAATTAATCATTTCGCTTTTTTCAATTAAAAATGTATTAACAAATATGTATTCCATATTTTTGAATTTGAAAACACTTTCAACATGAAAAGTCTTCAAATTTGAATAAATAATCCAAAGCCATTTTATGTTTTCTAAAATAACTATTCTTACTAACAATTGTTGCAGGAGGAAGTTTTCCTTCATGCCCACCGTTTTGAATATAGTTTGAAACGGGCATTAAAAATTTAAAAATGACCCAAACAATGTGAAACCTTCGCGTGGTGTCATATTATGTGTCATAGTTGCAAGGTAAAATATTGAACTTGGAAAATTGCAAACATCACAAAAAATCCTTCACAAAATGAGCTATCATGTCCACCGTTTTCCTTTTTATCGCACGAAAAATCAAATTTCCATTTTTGAGGTGCCGAAATCGGGGTGTTCTATGAAGCAACCACCAAATTAAAGTTTGGCATTGGTACCAAACCATTTTTTAAAAATACTAGACCACCTAACTTGGACAATTTCCCAACCGGTGTATCTGAAACCTTTCCGTCCACCCGCCATGAAAAAGACAAATTACTGTCGAATCGGCTGGAGGGTGCCTAGATTTGAACTACAGGTACATGATATAATGCTTCTAAATTTTTTCTAAAATCATTCCTAGGTTCACAATATGCTATTTCTTCAGAGATCCAATACAAGTTTAGCGAGGCTCAGCCCCGGGCTAAGAAGCTTCATGTCCACCGTTTGAATATAGTTTGAAACGGGCATAAATAATTCAAAAATGATCGAAACAATGTGAAACCTTCGCGTGGTGTCATATTAAGTGTCAAAGTTGTAAGGAAAAATATTAAACTTGGAAAATTGAAAACATCACATAAGTTTTAATACATGAGGGCACACATAAGTTTTACATGAAAGTCATGATCGCTTCTTAGGCCGTAACCATGGAGCATCTTCATTATTTAACGGGATGCTTGGGTCAGTTTTCATGGTGAAGGGCGGAATTTCATCAAACTTATCATAATCTGCTGACATGTCTGTCTTGTCCTTGATTCCCACGATGTTTCTTTTTCTTGAAAGAACTATGTGACGCCTGGGCTCATCGTCTGATGTATTTGTTTGCTTATTTTTTTCTTTTTTTGGTCTGGAGGACATGTGTTTCACATAGAAAACCTGAGCCACATCGTTGGCTAGGACGAATGGCTCGTCTCTGTAACCAAGATTCTTGAGATCCACTATTGTCATTCCGTACAGTTGGTCTACCTTTACCCCATTCATGTTGACCCAACTGCACCGAAACAGAGGGACCTTAAAAGTAGGTCCATAGTCAAGTTCTCATTTCTTCTCTACGTAACCATAGTATGTGTCCTTTTTCCCATTCTCATCTATTGCATCAAAGCGGACACCACTGTTTTGGTTGGTGCTCTTTTTATCTTGGCCGATCGTGTAAAATATATTTACATTTATCTCGTACCCTTGGAAAGTCAATACAGTCGAAGATGGTGACGCAGCCAACAAGTAAAGCTGATCTCCAACAGTGTTGTCATTCAGGAGACGTGCTCGCAACCAACTTCTGAAAGTCTCCATGTGTTTTTCTTCGATCCAGGAGTCAGCATTCCCCGGGAACTTGGAGCGTACAACATTCCTGTGTTCCTCGATATACGGAGCCACGAAGGTAGAATTTCATATAACTGTGTAGTGTGCTTGAGTGAAAGAATGTCCGTCCCTACATATCACTGCTTTCTTTCCTAGCATGCTTTTTCCACTCAGCCTCCCCTCATGCCGCGATTCAGGAACACCAAGCGGCTTAAGGCCAGGAAGAAAGTCAACGCAGAACCCAATAACCTCCTCTGTTCCATAGCCCTTGGAGATGCTTCCTTCTGGCCTAGCACGGTTACGAACATATTTCTTTAAGACTCCCATGAACCTCTCTAAGGGGAACATATTGTGTAGAAATACAAGACCGAGAATGGAAATCTCGTCGACTAGGTGAACCAGGAGATGTGTCATAATATTGAAGAAGGATGGGGGGAACACCAACTCAAAACTGGAAAGACATTGGACCACATCCCTCTGTAGCCTTTCCAGACTTTCTCGATCGATTACCTTCTGAGATATTGCATTGAGGAATGCACATAGCTTCACAATGGGTACTCAAACATTTTCCGGTAGAAGCCCCCTCAATGCAACCGGAAGCAACTGCGTCATAATCAAGTGGCATTCATGAGACTTTAGGTTCTGAAAAAAAATTCTCTGCCATATTTATTATTCCCTTTATATTTGATGAGAATCCAGCCGGGACCTTGATACTGCTCACACATTCAAAAAGATTTCCTTCTCTGCTTTCGTAAGAGCATAGCTGCTTAAGTATTGACGCCCTTTATCACTATGCTTGTTATATGGGTATTTCATAAGTTGTTGGTCCTCCCATGCTTCTGGTGTGTCTTTTTACTTCCCATACACGCCCAGGAAGCCTAGCAGGTTCACGCAAAGATTCTTCGTCACGTGCATCACGTTGATTAAAGACCGGACCTCTAGGCATTCCCAATAGGGTAGCTCCGAAAATATTTGTCTTTCGGAACAGATTGACCGCCAGGACCCTTTCCAAAGATTACTTCCAGGTCCCTCACCATACCAAATACATCAGCACCTTTAGGGAGCTTAGGCTTCTTCCGGTGATCTACCTCACTGTTGAAATGCTTGCCTTTCTTTCTCACTTGATGATTGGTCGGAAGAAATTGACGACACCCCAGGTACACAACCTTCTTACATTTCTCCAAATATATACCTTTAGTCTTATCTAAACAGTGTGTGCATGCATTGTATCCCTTGTTTGATTGTCCTGAAATGTTACTAAGAGCTGGCCAATCATTGATGGTTACGAACAACAACACTCGTTGGTCAAATTTTCTCTGTTTATGCTCATCCCACAAACATACACCTGGTTCGGCCCACAACTGCAAAAGTTCATCGACTAATGGCCTTAGGTACACATCAATGGTGTTGCCGGGTTGCTTAGGTCCTTGGATGAGCATTGGCATCATAATGAACTTCCGCTTCATGCACAACCAAGGTGGAAGGTTGTAGATACATAGAGTCACGGGCCAGGTGCTGTGACTATAGCTCTGCTCTCCAAAAGGATTCATGTCGTCTGTACTTAGACCAAACCATAAGTTTCTCGCGTCACCTGGAAAGTCCGGGTACTCTCTCTCGATTTTTCTCCACTGCGACCCATCGACGGGGTGTCTCAACTTCGACCCGCCTTTCTTACGCTCTTCTTTGTGCCATCGCAATAATCTGGCATGCTCTTTGTTTCTGAACAGACATTTCAGCCGTGGTATTATAGGAGCATACCACATAACCTTAGCAGGAACCCTCTTCCAGGGGGGATCGTCATCGCCCTCAACATCACCAGGGTCATCTTGTCTGATCTTGTACCGAGATGCAGTGCATACCAGGCATTTATCCATATTCTCGTACTCCTTACCGCGGTATAGGATGCAGTTATTAATGCATGCATGTATCTTCTGCACATCTAATCCTAGAGGGCAGATAGTCTTCTTTGCTTCATACATTGTCTCGGGCAGCTCGTTATCCATTGGAAGCTTTGGCTTCATTATTTTCAGTAACTTCTCAAATCTCTTGTCAGACAAACCAGCCCCAGCCTTCCATTGCAGCAGTTCCAGTGTTGTACCGATCTTTGTGCTGCCATCTTCACAATTTGGATACAACAGCTTTTTGTGATCCTTTAGCATGGCCTCCAACTCCAGCTCCTCCCTTTCTGTATCGCATTGTTGTTTTGCATCATAAATGACCCGACCAAGACCATCAACGGGCTCATCTAATGCCCGGTGTTCTTCTTCATTGCCGCCTCCTTCTTATTCATTGTTACCTCCTTCTTATTCATTGTCTTCCATTACAACATTCTCATTTTCTTCATGGAACATATGATAGTTGTCATCATCCTAATCTTCTTCATTGTCTTTCATCGTAACCCCTCTTTCTCCGTGAAAGGACCAACAATAATATCCGGGCAGGAAACCTTGGCGAAGCAGGTGGAATTGAATGGTTCTCGAGTTGGTGTACTCCTTGACGTTTTGACAGCCAACACATGGACAAGGCATAAAATTATCCACCTTGTTATCCTCAGCCACATCGATAAATTTATGCAGGCCTGCAATAAAGTTGGAATCGCATCGGTCGCCGTACATCCATCCCTTCCGTGCATTGATCTGCATCATAAATATATAGTCAAATGACTATCTTACATGCACAGATGCACTATTTTTGAATCAATTACAGATGAAAAGGACAAGGTTGCTAACCTCGGACAAGGATAGCATTTTTTTTCAACTTAAGTGTGGCTCGGGCATTTCACCGAACACCTTGTGTGCATAGCAACGGCAAAAATTCCTAGCACCCACCCCTCTCACAAATCCAGCCAGAAAAAAAACTGAGCTGTGGGGGTGTATATATAGACAGGAAGGGGCAATGTCGCGCGCGCGAGCATTAGCCCCGGTTTTTGCCCCGAACCGGGGCTATTGCCCACAACCGAACCGGGGCTATTGCTCCTGGACGGCGGCGCAAACCGAACCCAGGCCAATGCGGGGCATTGGTCTTGGTTTTTTATAGAACCGGGACTAATGGGAATATGGGGGCTGGGTCATTGCCCTCTTTTCTACTTGTGGCTAGTGGTAACCAGATGCACACGGTCTGACTTTTTAAACGATTGTAAAGTGTAATGCTGTAAATCATCTCATGATCCCAGCTTAGGTTTGCGCGGTGGTTCTCTTATGCTGTAAAAGTGTAAATGTGTGAAGTATGGATCTTAGATTATGCAGTATGCCCTACCATGCGTAGATAAATTTCAGAATAGTTTAAGAATGCATGTCGTAGTGTCACTAGAGATTTTGTTAAGCGATAGAATATGCCAGAATATTACTCTATACATTTTCAGGTATAAAAGCATCTGAATAAACACGCATCTGTACAGTATCGGCGATTGATAAACCGTTTGTTAAAATCACCAATCTCCTATTTTCCTACCTATTGCCATGCAGTTTTCAGAGTCGGCAACGTACTTTTTGGGGATTCATGCTCTTCCGCTAGCTTTTGTGTCATTGGTTTGCATGTTCAAATATTGGGTATCTGTGTAGGAGAAGGTAAATTAAGAAGTGTCATATGGTCTTGATAATAATTACCCCCTATTTGTCAGAGTCTCCGTTTGTGCTTTCGCCACTAGATGCTCATCAGCTGTCTTTGCAGTGTTTCACTTGGATCTGGGAGGAACGCTTGATGGAGTTCGTTAATGCCGTCGTTCTGAGGCGCACCAGAGATCTAGAAGCTGCCATCCGGGCTGCTAAGGTTGAGGCTGTGAGCCGTGACCTGGAGGAAGCCCGCGAAACGACAGTCGAACTGGCGGCGGCGGTGATGCGCTCTTTTGCACTCGTCAAGAGAAGGGACACAAGTATCTTTCAGCTGCGTACCGTCATTGTAGTTTTAGTGATGGCTTGGTATCTCGGCAGTGGCGGGCTCAGAAATTTCACAATGGGTATTCATAGTAGATGGTACAAGAGTAGCACTTGATCTTGTGATCAATTGGCTTATAAGAATTGGTCCTTTACCAACTACTCCTATGCATACTTGTAGTAGAATTTCAATCAGTTTTTTATACAAGAAGACTCAAATATAAGGCATATCATATAATTTAAATTTTTTGGCAAAACTTTTGGGTATTCAGCTGAATACCCTTGATACAAGCTGAGCCCGCCCCTGTAATCTCGGCCAGGGCATCAGTTGCTCGAGGTCAGTTTGACAGACTTCCCGGGCTCTGTTTTAGTAATAATAGAAGATACAAATGTAACTCGTAGTTTGCAGTGGTTCAGTGTTTTAGGTAATAGTGTTGGAATGTCTGTGTTGTGTGTATTAAAGCATCTCATCCTGGCTGGTGAATTGTTGGCTATCAATGATGCCTTTGTATCATGTACTGTATTTGCGGGGTGTTCTCTATTGTAAAATTTCTGATATGTGATCACGTATATACAGTCAAGCTAGACATTATTATGGCTTGTAATGCTAACTATGCCGGCATCTGGTTTGCCCGTGGGATCATAATTGTTTTCAAGTGCTGTTGGCAAAGCGTAAGCACTTCATACGGAATTCACTTCAGTAAGTTACTATTTTGTTACGTCAGTACAGTGCTGATGTTCCTTACTTTTTTTACCTGCTTCATTTGGTCTGTTTATATGGCATTCCAGATTAAGTGATATCCAGAGTACCTATGCGAGTGAGCTATCATGTGGTGATCTGAATATGCAAGGACAATAGTTACACCGCGATGGGCTTGGATTGGATGGTATGTTTTTTGTCTACCATTGGATAGTTTTTTTGTCCGGTGTAAAGGTGCCTTCTTTGAATTTACAATATCTCTAAATGTTCTCTTAACAGGTTAGTTCCATGGGCTCCTCAAATGAATGGTAGTCAGACCAAGGGCACAATCATGGTGCCGTTCTGTACATCGAACCGTTCAGCGGGTAACAGGTAGCCTGTATCTGTTTTTTATTTTAGTCGAGGCTGCCGATAATGTAGTTCACCGAACGAAATAGGTAAGTAGTTTATCAGTGTCTTAGCAGCCGATTTGGTATGTCCTATTAAGTTAACTTCCTGACTTCAATAGTAGGCAAACAAAAAGTGTTTTTGCAGAAAGGTTTAACGAGCCATCTTTTCTATGATAGCCTGAGATCCCCACTCGTTCTGACCAACTTTTTGATACCTGGTAGGACAGGGCAAGCGAAGATTCTATGTTCCTGATTTGAGATGCCGGTGGGAAACTATTTTTCTGCAGCACTGAACCCTCTTTTATGCTAGGTAAGAATCAGTTGGTGATGATAATGAGCCGGATGTGTAAATTGAGTGATTCGTTTGGTTTCACAGTAGGCAATAGACCTATTGTGTCTTTATTCCTTTGTGCATTTATTTTCTTGTCAAGATCAGAATTTTATTTTATTTTTCAAACTTGCTCGGAAGCGACATAGCACATCAAAAAACCAGAGTAAAAACAATCACATGAGTTCAAATGATTACAGAGATAAAAGTTTTTCGAGCATCCTTAAATGTCCATTTAGTCTTACATAGGGTGTCCATCACTACCAAAAAAAAATTGTGCGCTAAAAGATTGCTTTGTAAATGTCACACGATCACCCCATCCGGGAGACTGGCCTCTTCAGACTACGCCATCAGCAACAGAACCGTTCAGGGCATCCATATTAGTCAGAAACTTGGAATAACTTGATTTCTATTTACATATCGACCTAGGTAGTTTGATTTAGAGTGTATCAGTACCTGCTTTATAGTAGCTTCAGTAAGGGCACGGAGTACTGCCCAAGCTGGCACTGAACATCTTGATCGATGTACATTTTATGTAGTCTACGGCATACAACGCCTCATGAGTGCGGATCATGTTTGAATCCTCTATGGCCGCTCCTATCCTGCACGGAGGATGCGAGGCACCGAATCACCACGCCAGACCCGGAAAAGTGCTTAGGGGGATCGGCGGTCGCATAGCTAACGGACCCGAGACGCGAGGGGCAGGGTCGCCCAACGGCTAACCCTAATACCAAGACGACCCTACTGGTACCGAGCATTTGGTATCGAGGCACCGAACCATCGTGTTAGTACTTAGTACCGAAACAATTGACTTAAGAAATTACGGTGGGAAGCAAACATAGGTGGTGCCATTTCGATAGAGGTTCGGTGTGTAACAAATATCAAGCACGGATGATGCGAGGGACCGAATAACCACACTAGTATCGAATCAGCGTTTTAGGGGAATCGGCGTCGCATAGCTAATGGCCCCGAGGAAAGGAGGGGCAGGGTCGCCCAACAGCTAACCCTAATTCCAAGACGACCCTCGTGGTACCGATCATTTGGGACCGAGGCACCGAACCATCATGTTAGTACTAAATCAGTCGCCTTAAGGAATTACGGTGGAAGCAAACATAGGTGGTACCGTTTCGATAGAGGTAGGGTGCGTAAAAAATAATGAATGAAGGGGGGACACACGCATGGAGACCAAATGGTAGGGTCGGAGCCACATGACAATCCCCAATAGAACGACGACCAGGTGTCCCATATGTATTGGGTACCGAGCACGGATGATGCGAGGGACCGAATAACCACGCTAGTACCAAACCGACATCTTAGGGGAATCGGCGGTCGCATAGATAACGGCCCCGAGAAGCGATGGGAGGGGTCGCCCGACGGTTAGCCCTAATACCAAGACGATCCTCCTGGTACAGAGCGTTTGGGACCGAGGCACCGAACCATCGTGCTAGTACCGAATCAGTTGCCATAAGGAATACGGTGGAACCAAACATAGGTGGTACCGTTTCCACCGAGGTTCGGTGCGTAACAAATATCGGAAAAAGTGGAGACGCACGCATGGCTCCCAAACGGCAGGGTCGGAGCCACGTGTGACGAGGTTTAATCTCGTCAATGCCCATTGTTATGAGCTGGGGTTTTGGAGAAGATGGGGATGCTAGAGATCGCGGAACAGTTAGCAAACAAGCAACACGGGGACACGAGGTTTACCCAGGTTCAGGCCCCCGGAGGGAAAACCCTACTCCTGCTTGTCTGCTCTTGATTACGGCGGAACCGAAAGTTACAGGGGTGCGCAGATGCAATCTGGCGTGGAGGTGTGTATGCGGTGGTATGTGAAGTTCCCTCCTCGTCGTGCCCTCCTAGCCTTTATATAGAGGTGCGCAGGTCCTGGGCACAGATCGAGTCAGTTATAGATTTAGGGTTTGCCCCTTTGAATATTCTATCTAATCTAGTCTTGCTCTCCAAGGATCCGAAGACGTCATGGGCTTAGGCCACCCGAAAGTATTCATGGGCCGCGTATATTATCGTGGGCCTTCCATGGGCTGGACCAGGTATTCTAAGGTCGTGTACCCGTGGGGTATAACCATGTCAGTAGCCCCCGAGTGTTCAGTCGAATCGTAGATTCGGCTGAGGACTCTTCAATCTTTCGAGTGCAGCTGTTTTCTGTTCATCAGAGAATGATTTTAGTGTGTAGGGATTGTTGATGCGCGTGCCTGACTCTCCCGACGGATCAAGGCCAGTTAACTGTCTTAGGACAAAACAACGCGATCTTCTTCAGATTCGAGTCCCTCGACTCGAACCCGGAACAAATTCTGGCGTAAGTCAACTCAGGACATTGAGGACTTACAGGAGTAGAATTCCAGTAATTTTCGAATGATGTACCCAACGCATCCATCGGGATTTTCATCGCGCTTACTGGCGCGGATTATTACTAGCAGAGCGCAGTCGTGTGCATTGCCAGGCCGTCAGATGGTATCTGTAGGTCTTATCTTTGCATCGTAGACACATCATCCGAAATTTTATCACCACGGAGGTGTTTCGGGTGGCCAAGGAGGATGTTTCGGGTGGCCAAGGAGGTGCTAGGGCAGAGTTGCCAAAAAGTTTTTGCATGCTGATCCGAAGGATCGTAGTCGAAGAATTCATAGGGTGCGCGACCAGCGCTCCCTATGGGAGTAGCCCCCGAGTGTCTGTTCGAGTCGTAGACTCGAGCAGAGACTTTAATTCAGTCATTGTTGACTTTAGGTCCGTAGGACACAAATTTTTCGGATGCTTGAATCCATCCTCCCTATGGGAGTAGCCCCCAAGTCCGTAGTGAAGTCGTAGACTCAACGTAAGACTCGAAGAATAGTTCAGCGATGTAGTACCTTAGTCATAATTCGGGTGCGCGGCCAGTGCTCCTGATAGAAGTAACCCCCGAGTAGTTATTCGAATCGTAGATTCGAGTGAGTATAGCTGTGTAGTCGAAGATTTGCAACCGTTGCTAGTATAGCTTTGATGACGTCAGTGCTGACAATCGGTGACCTCAAGCGTCTGCGGCGCCAGAGGTGACGTGACTTGGCGAGCGTGGGTCCCACCTTATGACTTTGAATTGACTGATCACGCGCGACGTGGAGATAATTACGGCGTCGCCTCGGTTTTCGTGCATAGTGGACGGCGTGCGAGCGACGGTTCGCTGCTGTGCTGACACGTGGAAGGTTGGATTTTGATACTGGATCTAGGGCTTCCCAATGAACAGTCCTTCTGTATCGTCTTCGTCCTTATAATCTGTGGGGAAAATTTTGTTTGTTTTCACCGCAGCCATTCTCGTTTCACTTCTTCCACTTTCTTGAGCTTTTCTCGCTGCGCGCTGGAAGTTTTTCAATCCTTCCCGTCTTCTTTTCTGCGCTCACGCCACCGTCGTCGTCGTACTGCAATGGGGAAGCCGAAGAAGGCCTCCGCCGCAGTGGGCACCAGCGCTGCTGTCGGCGGCAAGAAGGGTACTGCCGCCACTCGCGTCACCGACGGTGGCTGGCGGCAGTCGGAGACGCGCGAGGGCGACCTGCGCAAGCTTCGTGAGCGGGGTCTGATCCCGCAGGACAAGGAGGCCATCAAGATTCCCGGCGACGAGGTAATTCCCCGTCCACCCACTGGGTTTCGGGTCATGTTTCTTGCTTTTGTCCTTCGGGGCCTCTCTCTCCTTGTCCATGATTTTCTCCGTGGATTGCTTTTCTTCTATGGCATCCAACTCCATCATCTTTCGCCAAATTCCCTTCTCCACATCGCCTGTTTCATCACCTTCTACGAGTGATGGCTCGGTATCGAGCCGCACTTTGGCCTTTTCGGAAACTCTACTCCGTGAGGAGGCAATATGGCTCCGATGGCGTTTATCCCATCGGCGGCTGCATCATTTCCCTTAAATCCAATTTTCTCTTCTTCTCTTTTTATATGTCTGAGTCCATCCAATACTGGCGGAGGCGGTGGTTTTATATCCACGACTCCACAGTGGACGGGCAAAATTTTGGCCTTGCTCCTTTTGACTCCACCCAGATAAACCAGCCGAATAGGTCCTGGAAGAACCATATCTTGGATGGCGAGGTGGCGGAGATAGAGGAGCTCTATCGTCGGGTGGAGGACCTCCAGGTGATTCCGGATAAGGAGGTGAACGGTGTGTATATTATCCGCACCTTCCTCAAACATCGGGTGCAGCCGCTCCAGGCTAGGGAGTACCCGAAGTTCCTTTATTCTGGGTGCCACGATCCGACTAGGGTTTTGACTGAGGAGCTCTCCAGGGGGATCTCGACAGAATCCTTCAGCCGCTGCTGAAGTTCAAAGCTGAAGAGGACCTTCCGGGGAAGTCGCTGACCCCTCCGTTCACCGCCTCTCGTTCGGTTCTACGGGTCTAGATCTAGGGCGTGCGCGTAGCGCTATTTTCGAGTGTGTTTTTCTTGTGTTTGCTTGTTCTGAAAGTTTTCTTTCTTTGTGCAGGAATTCAAGGTACTGGGCATGGTGCCTCCACTACCCGAACATTTTCCGGATGCGCCGGACAATGAGGTAGTGGACTCCATGTCTGAGCTTCCCTCGGCACGGTCACCGGCTGAAGAGACCTTTGAGTCAAGCGAGGAGCAGGCTCGAAAGCGGACACGGAGCTCGAGCGAGTCATCTGATGATTCGACTCCGCTGACGCCTAGGAACCCGACATGACTTGTGCGTCACAGTGGAGGTGATGGTGGCTCTTCCTCTCCTATTACGGCCGTGCCTGTGCGGGCTGTTGTGCCGCAGCCACCGGCAAAACGAAAGAAGGAAGAGAAGAAGGAAGAGAAGAAGGGCAAGAGGACCTTGCCTGTCTTCAACTTGAGCGATATGGACTCGTGAGTACCTTCGGTTGCCTTTTGCTACCTTTCATTGTTGCTTGCTTGTATTTGACTGATGTTTCTTTTGTAGACACTCCTCTGGTGGCTCATTTAGCGATGGCACTCAGGAGATGGTGGGGGTGTCGAAGATTGCGCCTCCTCCTTCTCAGACGGTGGCCGCCTCTGGGGGCATTGCTCCAAACCCTTCTCCGCAGGGGGCTCGGGTGATCGTCTCCCAGAAGACTACAGCCGGACCTTCGGAGTCTCCGTCTGATCATGTAAGTGTTTTTGTTCTTGCCGTGGGGGGAGCCCCCGAGCGCTTTTCGTATGATCTTCTGATCATTGCTTCTATTTTGTGCATGTCTCGGGGGAGCCCCGAGCGCGTTTTGTATGATATGCTGATCATTTCTTCTGTTTTGTGCGTGTCTTGGGGGATCCCCCGAGCGCTTTTTTTGTGCTTGATTTTGTTTTGCTCGTTTCTTGGCGCAGCCCCCGAGCCTTTTTCCTGATAAGTTGCGTCTTCTCGCAGCATTTTGTGCAAGGCGTCAACCAGCTGGTGAAGCAGCATCTGGCATTGGAGGCCAGCCTCCAGCGGCTTCAAGGTACATCTGTAACTAGGTCTTCTACTTCTTCGTCTGCTTGCTAGCTTATAAAACTCACACATGTTCTTGTTGCTTTTTGTAGATGAGAATAATACGGCCCTCCGCGAGCTTGATGCTCTCAAAAAGAGCCTCGGGCAAGCGAAGAAAAAAGCTAAGGACGTCGTTGGCGCTAAGGAGCGCCTCGAGCAGGAGCTAGCCGACGCAGCTGCGGCTAAGGAGCGCCTGCAGCAAGAGGCCACGGACCGCGAGGAGTAGCTCGCCACCGCTACGGCCCCGCGCGAGAAGGAGGTAGCCGACAAGCTGATAGCTGCTGTCAAGGCTATTTCGGGTGAGTAATTTCGTCTGTTACTTGTTCCTTTTTGGCTTCCTTGTCTCTCTGGTTTTGTTTGATTCTCACTTTGCCTTTTCCGTTTATCTAGATGTCGCGGGCATTGAGTTTGACCGCAGTGTTCTGGAGCACGGAAGTGCTTTGGATGATGCTACTGCGGCGGTCGAAGACCGCTTCAGCACTTTGGTTGGCTCTCTTGCCAAAGCCAAGGAGTTTCTCGGGCGCTTTTATAAGGAGCTCGTCCCCAAGGGCGTCGCCCTCGAGGATGTCGACTTGTTGGCGGATGCCGCTGTCGGCCGAGGCGCCTGCGGCGTACAAGCGCAAGCAGAAAGGCATCAGCGCGTCCATGGGGCTGGCGATGGCCATGGTGTCTGGAGCGGAGCTGGATCTTCATCAGGTCACCTCCCAGATGCCGACGGCTCCCGACGGATCCGAGGTAGCCTTTTCCCTCTATGCTGCCCGCTGTAAACGCTATGGGCTGAAGCTGATTGACCTGCTGGCGGAGTATGCGGTGAGGCAGCAGGGGGAGGCCAAGAGCAGGCAATCCGGCTCCGAGGCCACTCAAGATGCAGCTGCTTAGGCCTTGTAGTTGTAGGATAGCTTTCGTCTGCTTTTGTTGTAATATATTTATGAACACTCCTTGTGCCACGCAGTGGATTTTGTTGTATATAATGAATCTCCGAGTTGTTTGCCCATTCGTGTGTTTGTTCATATCCTTGCTTCTTTTCCTCTAGGGACCTTCGGGTGATGATCCCGTCGATACTTCGTCTGCGCCGCAGCTGCGGCCATCGTTGGATGATGCGTCGCAGCTTGTATTTCTTCGTGACCGTGTCTGTAGTCTTGAGAAGGAGTTGCTTGGCATCCGAGGCCACGCGGATGTTTGTAAGTCGAAGGTGGAGCGAGGCGCCGCCAGAGAGGAGTATATGATGGGGGAGTTGTGGTGCTTGGCCGAACAGCTTCAGTGTAAGTTTCTTCGAGCTACTGCTTATTTTCGGATGCACCTGTTGGCTTGTCATCTTACTTTGTAGGTGCTATAGGTGCTAACCTTGTTCCTAGGGAGGAAAAGGAGCGCGTTGCTATTCAGGTCATCAGGCTCCAAAGGACGAAGGGTAGATCTTCTGGCCAGGCTCCCGCAAGTCGCTGAAGTGGGCTCATTAGGCGTTTCTTGATGCTGCCGCTGACGAGGCCATTGGCCTTTTCGACCAGCCTGTTCGTTTGCGGGTGCGCCACTGAGGCGTATGTTATGTTGATCCCGAGGTCTTCGCAGAAGTCCTGGAATTCTTTGGAGATGAAGTTTGACCCGTTGTCGGTGATGATGCTGTGCGGCACGACGAACCTGTAGACTGTGGATTGGAAGAACTTCACGGCCGTTTTACCCTTTTGGTTAGTAACGGGCATGGCCTCGATCCACTTGGTGAATTTGTCGACTGCGACTAGGAGGTAGACGTGGCCTCCTTTCGAGGACTTGGGCAGCTTGCCGATCATGTCGAGGCCCCATTGGGCGAAGGGCCAGGCCAAGGGTATGGGCCTGAGCTGCGATCCTGGTGCGTGCGGTTTATCTGCGAACCTCTGGCACCCCTTGCATCTTCGGACGATGTCCTTGGCATCGTTCATGGCTGTTGGCTAGTAGAATCCAGCTCGTAGAGCTTTGGCGACAAGGGCGCGGCTACCCGCGTGATGGCCGCACATGCCCTCGTGGATGTCTTGGAGAATAGTTTTGCCGTCACCGATGGTGACGCACCTTTGGTGTACACCCAAAATGCTGTGCTTGCACAGCTCTTCATTGATTATGGTGAAGGCCTTGGACCGGCGAGATATGCGCCGAGCATCTGTCGGGTCATCAGTCAGTTCCCTGTCTATCAGGTATCAGAGGTATGGATGTGTCCATGCTTATTCGACTGCCATGACCTGCATCAGGTTGACCACTGCGACCTCTGTGTCGATTTTTCTGGTCCTTCCTGTCCTTCGAGTAGCGCAACTCCCGAGTGTTCTTCTTCTTCGGGTGATCCCTTGGGGAATTTCCTTTTGATGGATGGCACGCAGATCTGTTCGAGGAACACACCTAGTGGCACCCGCGCGCAAGTGGAGCTGATGTTGGCGAGTCTGTCGGCCTCTTCGTTGCTTTCTCTTCCAATGTGTCGAAGCTCGCAGCCGTCAAAGTCTCCTTCGAGTGAGTTGTAGAGTGCACGGTACGCAATCATGTTGGCAGCGTGCGCGTCGCACTCGTTCATCGTCTGCTGGACGACGAGATTTGAGTCGCCGTAAATGACTAGGCGCGTTGCGCCACAGATTTTGGACATCCTCATGCCGTGGATGAGGGCCTCATATTCGGCTTTGTTATTGGAAGCTCGAAATTTCATCCTGATGACGTACTTCATCTTGTCGCCCTGCAGGGACGTTAGTATGACCCCGGCTCCTGCTCCTGCCATGCACTTGGAGCCGTCGAAGTGCATCGTCCATGACTGTGTCATGTCCGGGGTATCCGGCAGCTGCAGTTCCATCCAGTGGATGAGGAAGTCCGGAAGGACCTGGGACTTGATCGCATGGCGCTTCTCATAGACTATGTCTAGAGGTGATAGCTCGATGCCCCACAGGGCCACGCGTCCTATGTCCTCCAGGTTGTTCAGGATGTTGTTCAGGGGTGCTTTGTTGACGGCCATCACCTGATGCTCCTGGAAGTAGTGGCTCAGCCGACGAGCCATCATGAACACGCCGTAGGCGAGTTTCTGGTAGTGAGGGTACCTCTGTTTTGTCGGCGTCAATACCTCGCTGAGGTAGTAGATTGGGCGTTGGACCCCATGGGTCTTGCCATCTTCAGGTCGTTCGACCAGGAGCACGATGCTTACCACCTGGGGTGTAGCTGATATGAATAGCAGTAGAGGCTCACGCTCCTTTGGTGTGACCAAGACGGTCGAGGTGGAGAGTAGACGCTTTAGATCTTCGAATGCGTCATATGCTTCGGGCGTCCACTCGAATTTGTCTGCCTTGCGTAGCAGCTGATAGAAAGGCAGGGATTTTTCGCCCATGTGGCTGATGAACCTGCTTAACGCCGTGATTCATCCAGCGAGCTGCTGGACGCCTTTGAGATTCTTCGGTTTCTCCATGGCCATTATGGCTCGGATTTTCTTCGGGTTCGCCTCGATCCCTCGCTGGGAGATGAAGTAGCCGAGAAGTTGACCAGATGGGACACCGAAGGCGCACTTTTCTGGGTTTAGCTTGATCTTGTATCGATCAAGGTTGTCGAACGTCTCGCGGAGATCGTCGATCAGTGTCTTGGCCTCCCTTGTTTTGATTACTATGTCATCGACATAGACTTGTATGTTGCGGCCGATCTGGTTCTTCAGGCATGCCTACATGCACCGCTGGTACGTGGCACCTGCGTTCTTCAGCCCGAAGGGCATTGTGTTGTAGCAGAACACTCCGAACGTGATGAACGCCATTTTCTCCTGATCTTCGACCTATAGCCGAATCTGATTGTAGCCTGAGTAGGCATCGAGGAAGGACAGTTTCTCGCATCCTGCAGTCGAATCGATGATCTGATCGATCTGAGGAAGAGGGAAGTGATCCTTCGGGCAGTGCTTGTTCAGCGATGTGAAGTCCACGCACATCCGTGGGATGTCCGTGTCCTTTTTAGGGACCATCACGGTGTTGGCCAGCCACTCGCTCTCCTTGATCTCTCTGATGAAGTTAGTGTCGAGCAGTCTATTGACCTCGACTTCGATGGCTTTAGCCCGTGGCTCGGACAGTCATCGGATGGACTATTTGACGGGCTTGGCGTCTGGAAATACGTTAAGTGCGTGCTTAGAGAATTCCCTGGGAACTCCTGGCATGTCCGCAGGACACCAGGCGAAGATTTCCTAGCGCTCATGGAGGAATTCGACGAGCGCGCTTTCCTATGCGGGGCTGAGATCGTTGGAGATCCGCGCCGTCTTGGAGGCGTCCGTCGGGTGGACCTGCACCTTCTTTGTGTTGACTGTGGAGTCGAAGGACATGTCAGGTGCGTTCTGCCTTGAGACTGGGGGTGCCCCGTTGTCTGTCACCTCTCGGAGCCTTATGATCTCCTCCTGCATGCCGAATGACTAGGAGATTCTATTGAAGTCCCTGTCGCAGTGATCCGATCGGGTGAAGCTCCCGTGGACCGTGATGATGCCCCTAGGTCCTGGCATCTTGAGTAGCAGCTACGCATAGTGCGGTACTGCCAGGAACCGTGTGAATGCCACGCGCCCGAGGATGGCATGGTATTGTGATGGCCAGTCCACCACTTCGAACTCGAGTCGCTCGCACCGAAAGTTATCAGGCTTGCCGAAGATGACGTCGAGCCATATCTTCCCCAGGGGGAATATGCCCTTCCCTGGAACGATGTCGTGGAACGTTGTGTCGAATTGTTCTAGGCTGCATAGCGGGATCCGCATTGCTGCTAAGGTGCTAGCGAACATCAGATTGATGCCGCTGCCGCCGTCCATGAAGACGCGGCTCATATCGAACCCTCCGATTTGCGCCTAGAGCACCAGGGCAGCATGACCTGGGCGAGGGATCTGGCGGGGGTGATCCGAACGGCTGAACGTGATGCAAGACTCCGAACCGCTGAGGTACTCAGGGATGGCGGGTGGAGCGGTCACAGCCAAACTGACCTGACGGGTGATTTTCTTTTGCACCCTGTTTGTTGGGCGCCCTTTTTGGATCATCGGTGACCCTTTCGGCACGGGGTACCCGTTTCCGCCGTTTTTCTGTGTAGGTGTGATTGGGTGATTCGAAGGTCCCACGGGTGGTGGTGGAGGAGCTCCGTGGGCGATGTCACCTGGTGCGGGTGCGTTCCCATACCCAGGGTTTGGGGCTTGTTGCCTCATCTGGGACATGCTCTCGCTGAGTTTCTGGAACTCGCGGCAGTCTTTGAGCATGTGGCTTGCCTTCTTTTTACCATCCTGCTTGTCGATGTAGAAGTGGATGGTGCATGGGCCCGACAACTTGTCGTATGCCGAGGGTCCGTCGTCGCAGCCGCGGAGTTGCCATGACTACGCTGGGTGTCCTCCATCGCGGAAGTTGTTTCCATGATATCCGCCGCTGCTGCGGTTGCCTTCGCTGCGGCAGTCGGCGTAGCCAGCCGCGACCATGTCGGGTCCGTCGCGATCGTCGTAGACGCGCGATCTTCGCTTGCTACGGCGTTCACATCGACGGTCGTAGTCATCTTCCTCCTCTGAGTGTGCTCGGTGGACGAAGTCCTCACCATCTGCCCACCTGTTGGCGATATCCATGAGGTGGTCGAGTGTCTTGGGCTTGACGCGCCCAAGTTATTCCTTGAAGTCTTGGCGTTTGAAGCCATCCTTGAAGCGTCGATTGCTCTCTCCTCAGAGATATGCACTGCGGAGTTCTTGGTGTTGGACCTGAGGATGTTGAAGGCGTCATATGCTGAGGGTTCGTCGTCACAGCCGCAACGTTGCCATGACTGCGCTGGGCGTCCTCCGTCGCAGAAGTTGCTTCCGCGGTATCCACCGCTGCTGCGGTTGCCGTCGCTGCGGCGGTCGGCGTAGCCAGCCGCGACCATGTCGGGTCCGTCGCGATCGTCGTAGACGCGCGATCTTCTCTTGCTATGGCGTTCACGTCGCCGGCCGTAGTCATCTTCCTCCTTCGAGTGCGCTCGGTGGACGGAGTCCTCGCCATCTTCCCACCTGTTGGCGATGTCCATGAGGTGGTTGAGTGTCTTGGGCTTGACGTGCCCAAGTTCTTCCTTGAAGTCCTGGCGCTTGACGCCATCCTTGAAGGCGTCGATTGATCTCTCCTCAGAGATGTGCACCGCGGAGTTCTTGGTGTTGGACCAACGTAATATGTACGAGCGAATGGATTCGACCGTTCGTTGGGTGCAGGCCCGCAGCTCCTCGATCGAAGCTGGCCTTTTGCTGGTGCCTTTGAAGTTTCAGATGAAACTGTACGCCAGTTCCTCCCAGCTTCGGATGGATCCCGAGGATAGGCTGCTGAGCCAGATCCTGGCTGCGCCTTTCAGCAGCAGCTGAAGGCATTGCAGGGCGGTGTCCTTGTTTCCCCCATGTAGTTTGACGGACGACAGGTGGTCGCTGAGCCACGCCTTGGGGTCCTGTGTGCCATCGAACTTCAGAGTGTCCAAAGGAAGCTTGAAGTTCCGCGGTAACCGTGTCCGCCAGACGGATCTGCTGAAGCATCGGGCTCTGCAGAGTTCCCCTTCATCGTCGTCCTCCTCGGATTCGGACGAGCATACGCGCTTGGTGCGCGCTTTGTCAATCTTGTGATGGGTGAGCTCGCTTCGAGCGTCGTAATCGTGGCTGCGATGGTGCGAGCTCTTGTGCCTTCGAGGTATGTCGTGCTCTTCATCGTTGGATGAAGGTGTGGGGCTGTGGTTGAACCTGACCGTAGCCTTCTTCTTTGGCTCCGCAGGAGCTTCTCCGTGGAACGTAGCTCCAATGAGTCCGAGTCCGGTAAGCGCGGACTTGTGCATGGCCCTTTTCGGGTCCCCCACCGAAGGTGGATGGGACGCGAGATATGTGGTGGCTGCCATGATCGCAGCTTGCGGTGTCTTCGGGATGACGTTGCCATCGGCATCCATCTCCATGAAAGACGTGTTTAGGGTCCAAGTCACCTCGCGACGTGCCTTGGGGTCCATGTTCTCCGTGCGAGAACGGTGCTTGTTGCCATGGTTGCCATGCGAGCTGGAGCCGCCCATGGCGGAGAGCGTAGCTCGCCGAGCACTGGACTTCGAGGCCACTTGCTTGCGCTTGTCAAGCACTTCTTGCATCTTCACCTGCTTCTTGTGCTCTTCGACTAGGAGCAGGTGGTACGCCATCAGCAGGTCCCGTGAGGCACCCACGGGAAGGATCTTGTTGCCTGCCATGGCTTCGCATGCTTGAGCCCATCCTTCATTGCTGAGGTGGATGATCCGATTGGGATCGATGTCATCCTCGTTGGGCGGTGGGGACTGGTTTCTCCTGTTCTCACCGTTTCTACCCTGCGGGTTGGGTGGCGGGTTGTGCTCCTAATCCACGTCGCTCTGGATGACTGCGGCACATTGGTAGCGCTCGTAGATTGGATCGCTGCTGCCGCAGCTTTCGGATACGGAACCGTAGGTCCCTTCCTCCGATGGTGGATCGCACATATCTGAGTTGCAGCTGTTGCTGTCATAGGACTCATCTGTTGATGGCCATGTGCGTAGCACGGGGTGTGGAGCCCATGAAGCTGGCCTGATCGATGGCAGGGTCACCCACTCTGGGAGATGGATAGTGCCGGTATGCCCCACCTGGAAGCAGAAGCTCCCGAACAGGATCTCGAGCCCGTCGCCAACGGGCTCGAAGTCTTTCAGGGTGGCTGGCGAGTGGGAGGTGAAGTCGAAAGCGCCGAAGAGGAGATGACTCTCCGTCGCTGTGGAGTTGTAGATCGCTTTGATTGGGGCCGTCACGATCACACAATCAGCATCCCCAGTTCCCACAGACGGCGCCAATTGACGAGGTTTAATCTCGTCAATGCCCATTGTTATGAGCTTGGGTTTTGGAGAAGATGGGGATGCTGGAGATCGCGGAACGGTTAGCAAACAAGCAACACGGGGACACGAGGTTTACCTAGGTTCAGGCCCCTGGAGGGAAAACCCTACTCCTGCTTTTCTGCTCTTGATTACGGCGGAACCGAAAAGTACAGGGGTGCGCAGATGCAATCTGGCGTGGAGGTGTGTATGCCAGATTGCATCAGAGCAGACAAGCAGGATTAGGGTTTTCCTTCCGGGGGCCTGAACCAGGGTAAACCTCGTGTCCCCTTGTTGCTTGTTTGCTAACCGTTCTGCAATCTCCAGCATCCCCATCTTCTCCAAAACACGAAGTCCATAACAATGGGCATTGACGAGATTAAACCTCGTCAATTGGCGCCGTCTGTAGGAACTAGGGGCGTTGATTGTGTGATCGTGACGGTCCCAACCAAAGCGATCTACAACTCTGCAGCGACGGAGAGTCATCTCCTCTTTGGCGCCTTCGACTTCACCGCCCACTCGCCAGCCACCCTGAAGGATTTCGAACCCGTTGGCGACGGACTCGAGATCCTGTTCGGGAGCTTCTGCTTACAGGTGGGGCAGACCGGCACTCTCCGCCTCCCAGAGAGGGTGCCCCTACCATCGATCAGGCCTGCTTCGTGGGCTCCACACCCTGTGCTACGCACATCACCATCGACAGACGAGTCCTATGACAGTAGCAGCTGCAACTCAGATCTGTGCGATCCACCATCGGATGAAGGGACCTACGGTTCCGGATCCGAAAGATGCGGTAGAAGCAATCCGATCTACGAGCGCTACCAATGCGCCGCAGTCATCCAGAGTGACATGGATCAGGAACACAATCCGCCACCCAACCCGCAGGGTAGAAACGGTGGGAACAGAAGAAGCCAGTCCCCCCCACCCAACGGGGACGACACTGATCGGGTCATCCACCTCAGCGAGGAAGGATGGGCCCAAGCACGCGAAGCCGTAGCAGGCAACAAGATCCTGCCCGCGGATGCCTCACGGGACCTGTTGATGGCATACCACATGCTCCTAATCGAGGAGCACAAGAAGGAGGTGAAGATGCAAGAAGTGCTTGACAAGCGCAAGCAAGCAGCCTCGGAGTCCAGTGCGCGGTGAGCTGCGCTCTCCGCCATGGGCATCGGCTCCAGCTCGCACGGTAACCATGGCAACAAACACCATTCTCGCACAGAGAACATGGATCCCAAGGCATGTCGCGAGGTGACTCGGGCCCTCAACGCATCCTTCATGGAGATGGAAGCCGACGGCAACGTCATCCCGAAGACACCGCAAGCTGCAATCATGGCGGCCACTGCGTACCTCGCGTCCCATCCACCTCCGGAAGGGGACCCAATAAGGGCCATGCATAAGTCCGCGCTTACCGGACTCGGACTCGTTGGAGCTGCGCTCCACAGAGAAGCTCCTGCGGAGCCAAAGAAGAAGGCCGCGGTCAGGTTCAACCGCAGCCCCACGCCCTCATTCGAAGATGAAGAGCACGACCTTCCTCGAAGGCATAAGAGCTCGCGCTGTCGCAGCCGCGATTATGATGCTCGAAGCGAGCTAACCTAGCGCAAGATCGACAAGGCACGCGCCAAGCGCGTATGCTCGTCTGAATCCGAGGAGGAGGATGACAAAGGAGAACTCTGCGGAGCCCGATGCTTCGGCAGATCTGTCCGGCGGACAAGAATGCCGCGAAACTTCAAGCTTCCTTCAGACACTCCGAAGTTTGATGGCACACAGAACCCCAAGGCGTGGCTCAGCGACCACTTGTCGTCCATCAAGCTACACGGCGGAAACAAGGAAACCGCCATGCAATACCTTCAGCTGCAGCTGACAGGCGCAGCCCGGATCTGGCTCAGCAGCCTATCCTCGGGATCCATCCGAAGCTAGGAGGAGCTGGCATACAGTTTCGTTCGAAACCTCAAGGGCACCAGCAAGAGGCCTTCCTCGATCGTGGAGCTGCGGGCCTGCACCCAACGAACGGGCGAATCCATTCGCGGTACATACTGCGCTGGTCCAACACCAAGAACTCCACGGCGCACATCTCTGAGGAGAGAGCTATTGACGCCTTCAAGGACGGCGTCAAACGCCAAGACTTCCAAGAAGAACTTGGGCGCGTCAAGCCCAAGACACTAGACCACCTCATGGACATCGCCAACAGGTGGGCCGACGGCGAGGACTCCGTCCACCGAGCGCACTCGGAGGAGGAAGACTACTACGGCCGGCGACGTGAGCGCCGTAGAAAGAGGATATTGCGCGTCTACGACAATCGCGATGGACCCGACATGGTCGCGGCTGGCTACGCCGAACGCCGCAGCGACGGCAACTACAGCAACAGCGGATACCGTGGAAGCAACTTCCGCGACGGAGGACGCCCAACGCAGTCATGGCAACGTCGTGGCCGTGACGACGGACCCTCAGCATACGACAAACTGTCGGGGTCCATGCACCATCCACTTCTACATCGACAAGCAGGATGGCAAGAAGAAGGCAAGCCACATGCTCAAGGACTGCCGCGAGTTCCAAAAACTCAGCGAGAGCATGGCCCAGATGAGGCAGCAAGCCTCGAACCCTGGATACGGGAACTCACCCGCGCCAGGCGATATCGCACATGGAGCTCCTCCACCACCACCTGCGGGACCTTCGAACCACCCAATCGCACCCACGCAGAATAACGGTGGGCACGGGTACCCCGCGCCGAAAGGATCGCTGATGATCGAAAAAGGGCGCCCAACAAACAGGGTGCAGAAGAAAATCACCCGTCAGATCAATCTGGCTATGACCACTCCACCCGCCATCCCTGAGTACCTCAGCGGATCGGAGTCTTGCAGAATCTCCCAGTCATTCGGCATGCAGGAGGAGCTCGTAAGGCTGCGCGAGGTGATGGACAACAGGGCACCCCTAGTCGCACGACAGAACGCACCAGAGATGTCCTTCGACTCCACCGTCAACACAAAGAAGGTGCAGGTACACCCGATGGATGCCTCCAAGACGGTGCTGATCGCCAACGAACTCAGCTCCGCATAGGAAAGCGCGCTCGTCGAATTCCTCCGTGAGCGCTAGGAAATCTTTGCCTGGTGTCCTGCGGACATGCCAGGAGTTCCCAGGGAATTCGCCAAGCACGCACTCAATGTCTTTCCAGACGCCAAGCCCGTCAAACAGTCCATCCGACGACTGTCCGAACCACGGGCCAAAGCAATCGGAGTCGAAGTCAACAGACTACTCGACGCAAACTTCATCAGGGAGATCAAGGAGAGCGAGTGGCTTGCCAACACCGTGATGGTCCCCAAAAAGGAAACGGACATCCTGCGGATGTGCGTGGACTTCACATCGCTGAACAAGCACTGCCCGAAGGATCACTTCCCTCTCCCTCAGATCGATCAGATCATCGATTCGACTGCAGGATGCAAAAAACTCTCCTTCCTCAGCTACAAACAGATTCGACTGAAGGTTGAAGATCAGGAGAAAACGGCGTTCATCACGCCGTTCAGAGTGTTTTGCTACAACACAATGCCCTTCGTGCTGAAGAACGCAGGTGCCACGTACCAACGGTGCATGCAGGCATGCCTGAAGGACCAGATCGGCCACAACATACAAGTCTATGTCGACGACATAGTCATCAAAACAAGGGAGGCCAAGACGCTCATCGACGATCTCCGCGAGACGTTCGATAACCTCGATCGATACAAGATCAAGTTAAACCCAAAAAATGCGCCTTCGGTGTCCCATCTGGTCAGCTGCTAGGCTACTTCATCTCCCAGCGAGGGATCGAGGCGAACCCAAAGAAAATCCGGGCCATAATGGCCATGGAGAAGCCGAAGAACCTCAAGGGCGTCCAACAGCTTGCCGGGCGAATCGCGGCATTGAGCAGGTTCATCAGCCGCATGGGCGAAAAATCCCTTCCCTTCTATCAGCTGCTGCTCAAGGCAGACAAATTCGAGTGGACGCCCGAGGCAGATGACGCATTCGCAGATCTAAAGCGGCTGCTCTCTACCTCGCCCGTCTTGGTCACGCCAAAGGAGCGCGAGCCTTTACTGCTGTACATAGCAGCCACATACCAGGTGGTAAGCACCGTACTGGTGGTCGAGCGACCCGAAGGAGGCAAGACCCATGGGGTCCAACTCCCAATCTACTACCTCAGCGAGGTATTGACGCCGACAAAATAGAGGTACCCTCACTACTAGAAACTCGCCTACGGCGTGTTCATGACGGCTCGTCGGCTGAGCCACTACTTCCAGGAGCACCAGGTGATGGTCATCAATGAGGCACCACTGAACAGCATCCTTAACAACCCGGAGGCCACGGGACGTGTAGCCCTGTGGGGCATCGAGATGTCACCTCTAGACATCGTCTACGATAAGCGCCATGCGATCAAGTCTCAGGTCCTTCCGGACTTCCTCGTCCACTAGATGGAACTACAGCTGCCAGATACGCCGGACATGACACAGTCATGGACGGTGCACTTCGACGGCTCCATGCGCGAAGCCGGAGAAGGAGCCGGGGTCATACTGACCTCCCCGTAGGGCGACAAGATGAAGTACCTCCTCCGGATGAAATTTCTAGCTTCCAACAACGAGGTCAAATACGAAGCCCTCATCCACGGCATGAGAATGGCCAAGATCTGCGGCGCAACGCGCTTGGTCAACTACGGAGACTCGAACCTCGTTGTCCAGCATACGATGAACGAGTGCGACGCACATGCCGCCAATATGATCGCGTACTGCGCACTCTACAACACACTCGAAGGAGACTTTGACGGTTGCGAGCTTCGGCACGCTAGGAGATAAAGCAACAAAGAGGCCGATAGAGTCGCCAACATCGGCTCCACCTGCGCACGGGTGCCACCAGGTGTGTTCCTCGAACAGATCTGCGTGCCATCCATCAAAAGGAAATTCCCCAAGGGATCACCCAAAGAAGCAGAACACTCGGGGGCTGCGCAACCCGAAGGACAGGAAGGACCCGAAAAGCTCGACACAGAAATTGCAGCGGTCAACCTAATGCAAGTCATGGCAGTCGAAGAAACTTGGACACGGCCTTACCTCAGGTACTCGATAGACGACGAATTGCCTGATAGCCCGACAGATGCCCGGCGCATATCTCGCCGGTCCAAGGCCTTCACCATCATAAATGGCGAGATGTACAAGCGCAACATTTCGGGTGTACTCCAAAGGTGCGTCACCATCGGTGACGGCAAAACCATCTTCCAAGACATCCACGAGGGCATCTGCGGCCATCATGCGGGCAGCCGCTCCCTTGTCGCCAAAGCTCTACGAGCTGGATTCTATTGGCCAACGGCCATGAACGACGCCAAGGACATCGTCCGAAGATGCAACGGGTGCCAAAGGTTGGCAGATAAACCGCACGCACCCGGATTAGAGCTCAGACCCATACCTTTGGCCTGGCCCTTCACCCAATGGGGCCTCAACATGATCGGCAAACTGCCAAGGTCCTCGAAAGGAGGTCACGTCTACCTCCTGGTCGCAGTCGACAAATTCACCAAGTGGATCGAGGCCATGCCAGTCACTAACCAAAAGGGCAAAACTGCCGTCAAGTTCTTTGAATCCATTGTCTACAGGTTCCGCGTACCGCATAGCATCATCACCAACAATGGGTCGAACTTCATCTCCAAAGAGTTCCAGGACTTCTGCGAAGACCTCGGAATCAACATCACATACGCCTCCGTGGCGCACCCGCAAATGAACGGGCAAGTTGAAAAGGCAAACGGCCTCGTCGGTGCTGGCATCAAGAAGCGCCTAATGAGCCCACTCGAGCGACTCGCAGGAGCTTGGACACAAGAGCTGCCCTCGGTCCTGTGGAGCCTGCGCACAATGCCAAATAGCTCAACCGGCTACACGCCTTTCTTCATGGTGCACGGAGCCGAAGCCGTGCTAACAGCAGAGGTACGCCACAAGGCCCCACGAGTCGTCGCCTACAGCGAAGCTGGATCGATGGCCGCACTCGAAGACGCCGTCGACACACTCGACGAGGCGCGTGATATAATAGCAGCTCGATCGGCGGTGTACCAACTGAGTCTCCGTAACTACCACAGCCGACGGCTACGCCCAAGGTCCTTCGTCGAAGGAGACCTAGTCTTGCGACTCAAGCAAGAGCGACCGAAGAAATTCGAGTCACCATGGGAAGGACCCTACATCGTCACTAAAGTCATCCCAGGTGGCGCCTATCGCCTCAAGCACGTGGAGTCTGGAGTCGGATACTCCAACCCATGGAACGTCGCACAACTGCGACGCTTCTACCCCTAGCTACCTCCCTCTTTTACTTTCAATAAGGCTATTCAGCCAAGGCTACTCAGCCGAACAATGTACCTCCTCCTTACGATATGAATAAAGCTAAGTGTCTCGCCCCAAAATTTTCACCTATTGTCTGCATTGTACTCCATGTTACAACACACTCGTGGGCTCCCCCCACCTCACGACTTCGTCGACCGAGGATAACGCGTGTACACCTGAGTAGCTGACCACGTTAGGCTAACGAAAAGGACACGTATACAAACAAAGCACCACGTGCTAAACAACAATAAACCTTTACAATAAAGGGAAAAACACGCCCAGAAGAATATATGCAAATTTTACATCTATCTTTTTTATAGGTCCTACCTATTCTAAAGAATAACCCGCGCACGCTGCTCAAACAGATCTACAATTTGTTCGGCATGCTGCCTTACAGCCGCATAATGTGGACGCATATCCCACTCGCCACCATCTGGCCGAAGAGGCGGCCCATCTGCTATAGCAGACAGATCTACATCGGGATGATGCAACCGCACAAGGGAAAGCGCGGCCTTCACCCCCGCGACAAGATGATGCCGCATCAGTTCCCTGACGTGATGCACATTTCGAAACTTTGCCAGCAGACCCCAGAGGGTCGATGGCGCCTCCAGCGGAAACATCACGTGCAGAACTGACGCCAACGAAGCCTTCGCCTGACGCAGCACCCACGACACCTGGTGAACACGATCCTGCATAGTCGCAAGGACCATGGCACGATCACGATCCATCCAGAAGAACCCGCCGACTTCCATGTCCTGCTGGGTCAGGCAGTTGATCCGAACCGCAACACGCTCCTTTTCCTCCTTCGGAGCAAGGTTAGCACCTGCAATACTTGCAAAAGTAAGATGCAAGGCCAGCAGGCGCATCCGAAACAATGAGCAACAGCTCAAAAAACTTACACTGAAGCTGTTCGGCCAGATGACGCAACTCCGCCATCAAATACTCCTCTCTGGCAGCATCTCGCTCTGCCTTCGATTTCCAAACATCGGCGTGGCCACGCACTCCAAGCAATTATTTCTCAAGACTACAGATGCGGTCTCGAAGAAACACAAGCTGCGACGCACCATCCAAGGATGGCCGCAGCTGTGGTGCAGACGAAGTGTCAACGGGATCATCCCCCGAAGGCCCCTAGAGTAAAAGAAGACAAGGATATGAACAAGCAGACGAATAAACACAGAACTCAGAAATTCATTATATACAGCAAAAACCACTGTGTGGCGCAAGGACTGTTCATAGATACAATTACAACAAAGGAAACAAAAGCTAACCTACAACTACAAGGCCTAAGAAGCTGCATCCTGGGTAGCCTCGCAGCCGGACTGCCTACTCTTGGCCTCCCCCTGCTGCCTCAGCGCGTACTCAGCCAGCAAGTCAATCAACTTCGGCCCATAACGCTTACAGCGAGCAGCATAGAGGGCGAAGGCTCCCTCGGATCCGTCAGCATCCGTGGGCATCCGGGAGGTGACCTGATGAAGATCCAGCTCCGCTCTAGATGCCAGGGCCATTGCCAGCCCGACGAACGCGTCAATGCCTTTCTGCTTGCGCTTGTACACCGCAGGCGCTTCGGCTGACAGCGCATCCGCCAAAGCATCGACATCTTCAAGGGCGACGCCCTTAGGGACGAGCTCCTTATAGAAGCGCCCAAGAACCTCCTCGGCCTTGGCAAGCGAGCCGACCACGGTACTGCAGCGGTCTTCGACCGCCGCAGTGGCATCATCCAGAGCACTTCCATGCTCCAGGGCACCGTGGTCAAACTCGATGCCCGCGGCATCTAAAGAAAGAGAAGGGGCAACGTGAATAAAAAACACAGCAAAAAAAAGACAAGGAAGCCGAAAAGGGAAGACGAAGCAACTCACCCGAAATAGCCTTGGCAGCCGCCATCAGCTTGTCAGCTACCTCCTTCTCGTGCGAAGCCGTGGCGGTGGCGAGCTGATCCTCGCGGTCCGTCGCCTCCTGCTGAAGGCGCTCCTTGGCCGCATCTGCGTTGGCTAGCTCCTGCTCGAGGCGCTCCTTCGCACCAACGGAGTCCTCGGCTTTCTTCTCCGCTCGCCCAAGGCTCTTTTTGCGAGCATCAAGCTCACAGAGGGTGGTATCGTTGTCCTCTGCAATCAGTAGAACACTTATCAGCTCGCAGGAAAAGAAATACAAGAAGCAGCAAAAAGATCAACTCGTGAACATACCTTGAAGCTGTTTGAAACTGGCCTCCAATGCCAGGTTCTGCTGCACCAGCTAGTTGGTGCCTTGCACAAAAGGCTGCAAAAGGCAATAATTGTCAAAAGAATGGCTCGGGGGCTACGCCCAAAGAACAAGCAAAGCAAATTAAACATATAAAAAACGCTCGGGGGCTCCCCCCGAAACTCAAAGAAAAACGATCAGCAGATCATCCTAAGATGCTCGGGGGCTTCCCCCGAGACAAGAGGCAAAAACAAAAGTGATCAGCAGATCACCCGAAAACGCCCAGGGGCTCCCCCCGCGGCAGGAGCAAAAAACCTTACGTGATTATACGACGACTCCGAAGGTCCAGCCGAAGTCTTCTGGGGGACAACCACCCGAGCCTCCTGCGGAGAAGGGTTCGGAGCAGCGCCCTCAGAGGTGGCCACCGTCTGAGGAGGAGGAGGGACAACCTTGGACTCCGCCACCATCTCTCGAACACCATCGCTGAAGGAGTCGTCGGAAGAATGGCTGCAAAAGGGAAACATTAGACAAGAGCAATCAAAGCAAAATCAAAATAAAGCGAAATTGTTATGAGGTTTAATCTCGTCAATGCCCATTGTTATGAGCTGGGGGTTTGGAGAAGATGGGGATGCTGGAGATCGCGGAACGGTTAGCAAACAAGCAACACGGGGACACGAGGTTTACCCAGGTTCAGGCCCCCAGAGGGAAAACCCTACTCCTGCTTGTCTGCTCTTGAATACGGCGGAACCGAAAGTTACAGGGGTGTGCAGATGCAATCTGGCGTGGAGGTGTGTATGCGGTGGTATGCGAAGTGCCCTCCTCGTCGTGCCCTCCTAGCCTTTATATAGAGGTAGGCAGGTCCCTGGCACAGATCGAGTCGGTTACAGATTTAGGGTTTGCCCCTTTGAATATTCTAACTAATCTAGTCTTTCTCTCCAAGGATCTGAAGACGTCATGGGCTTGGGCCACCCGAAATTCTTCATGGGCCGTGTATATTCTCGTGGGCCTTCCTTGGGCTGGACCAGGTATGCTAAGGTCGTGTACCCATGGGGTATAACCATGTCAACGTGACCCCCCCAATAGAATGACGACCAAGTGTCCCTTACGTCTTGGGTACTGAGCACAGGGGATGCGAGGAACCGAATAAACATGCTAGTACCGAACCAGCGTTTTAGGGGAATCGATGGTCACATAGCTAACGGGCCCGAGAAGTGATGGGTGGGGTCGCCCAACGGCTAACCCTAATACCAAGACAACCTTCCTACTACCGAGCGTTTGGGACCGAGGCACCAAACCATTGTGCTAGTACCGAATCGGTTACCATAAGGAATACAGTGGAACCAAACATAGGTGGTACCGTTTCAACAGAGGTTCTGTGCGTAACAAATATCAGAACAATGGGGGACATACGCATGGCGCCAAAATGGTAGGGTCGGAGCCACGTGACAATCCCTAATAGAACGATGACCAAACGCCCCTTCCGTCTCGGATAAGACTTTTGGGCATTTCCATCCTCACATTGAATGTCCATCCTTTATAGAGGAAGCATCTAACACCGTTCATTTCTTGGAGATCGGTGTGAGCTGAGACAATATCCTCTCTTTTGGGCATGCCGTTTTGTGAATGTATTATTTTTCACGAGTCTATTTTTGGTACTTATCATTGTCTACTTGGTGTCGGGTCCTTGACAAGTTAAGACATGGTGCCGAATAATTTGAGAAGAGTAGTTTTTCTTGCCTTTTGTCATAAGTTTCTTTTTGGTGCTTAATAGATTGAACCTGGGCGCTGGATGTGTTTTTACAGCAATGCATGTTCAGATAAAACATACTGTGTAAGCATGCAAGTACACATCCTTTGAACCAACAGCCCAACCACATGTCTGTTCTTGATGTATAGTGGTTGTTACTTAAGAGCTCTTTGTGATAATTCCATGCTATCTAGCATAACAGATGTTTGTTCCAATTTGTGCCTGAAGCATACACTGTTATGATTTTTACACACTGCGCATAATGCATCTCCTTTCAACGTTGGGTGCTAAACCAAGATGGCTGGTAAGACTTGCATTTGGGACCAAGATGGTTTGTTTTTTCTTTGATTGTGCAAGCCAAATGTATGTATTTCTTCTTTGAAAATTGATTTCCATGTCTCGGCATGATACTTATCTTCATGCCATTCATGGGTGTCTGTGATGAACATTAGGTACTTGTCTTCATGCCAAACAAGCTCATATGGTACTAAGTTGCTGAGGCAGAGGTGCCGATTCGCTGAACAAGGCACGCCATGGTGCTGAGTCGCTTGTGTAGGGTGCTTAACAAGGTATGCCGTGCTGCTAAATTATATGGGTTGTGTAGGGTTCTTATCAAGGTTTGATGCGGTGCTGAATCATATGGGTTGTGTAGGATGCTTGACAAGGTATGCCGCGATGCTGAATCATATGGGTTGTGTTGGGTGCTTAACAAGGTATGTCACTGTGCTTAACAAGGTATGTTACCTAAGAGCTCTTTGTGATAATTCCATGTTTTCTAGCATGGCATGTGTTTGTTCCATTTCATTGAGGATACCTTCCTGGACTCCTGACTTATACACCTCACTATCACAACTTACCCCTTTTGCACAAATAGCACTCATGCATGCTGCCCGCTACAGGTGCCAAGTCAACCTTATGTGGATTCTTAATTAACAAATTGCTCAAACGTGTTGAATAATATGGGTCCTTAACAAGTTTTTGTGAGTTGCTGAATCATATGAGTGCTTAGCAAGTTTCTTCGAGGTGCTGAATCATATGGAGTGCTTAACAAGTTTCTTTGAGGTGCCGAATTATTGCTTTGAATGGTGCTAGATATTGTATCTCACATGTTAAGAACAATGTTGTGGCTGTGATGATCTTTTCTGAGTCACTTATGTCTATGTGCCAGTGGACTATAACTATCAAATCTTGGTTGTATAGTGTGTACTTGAGCATGCACCCGTGGGAACTAATTTTGTATTCTTCAGGGTACCTAGAGCTCCATAGAGAGGTACATGTGCATGCAGCACAGCCGTGACATGGCCTGGCTGTTTCATCATTTTTTCCTTCTCTTGCTAAGCCTTTGCAAGTTAGTTGTTTGTGCTAATTTCTCTAGGAGTTTTTACTTTTTTTTTCAGTTGCTCTCTTCCAATTTTCCCTCCATAACAACCTATCTGTATTAGATACCGAATCATGTGAAGGAAGCCGGAGACTCCAGCCCATGTGACGCCACTTTTAGGTATTGGTTTGTGAGCATTGAGCACCACTATGTTTTCCTTCCTCTCGCGGACCAACGAATTTTTGAAAATGGCCCATGTTAGGTACCCTGCAACTAGAGTCAACAAGCACGCTAGTGGGCTGGTACCTTTTGTTTGAATTTCGAATGGAGGACCTGATGTTTATGCAGGATACTAGGAGACTATGGGCTGACAGGGTGATAGCAGCAGTGGGTGATAGTCAGCCCACAACATGCAGCAGACCTGCCTTGCCTTTTTTGCAAACTTTTTAAAGTAAGATTCAAACAAATGTTGCGTACAGTACACAAATAGACCTGCAAAACTGTCCAAGTTTTCTTATTCACTTGGGGATGTGATGTGGTAGGTGAGAGAAACTCATTTTCATAAATAGCCGGTGGAAATGGTAAATGAAAAAGGGTGGCCATTGGGTACTAATCTCAAAGCACATGTGTGATGATAGATGTTTTTTCTCTAGAAAAGATGGACGTACCATATCCACTTCCCCTCTCTCTCTCTCTCTCTCTCTCTCTCTCTCTCTCTCTATATATATATATATATATATATATATATATATATATATATATATATATATATATATATATATATATATACATGCACAATTTTTTTTAAGTATGCTTATATGTGGTTTTCTACCTTATATATTTGAACGAAGCTATGGCGTTAAATTCTTTGAAAGTTGTGATATTGATTTTCTCTGTGATAGCACAAATGAAGATACAAAATAGAAGAGGATCTAAAGACAGAGCGAGGAAAACCAAAGAAGCCAGCGAGGGGATATCACATCCTTTAACCCAGCGCAACATGATTTTTATTTTAGATATTGTGGTAAAGACTAGATCCTTGTGAAAAGGAAAGATGATTACAGCTCGCAAGCCCATTAATAGTCCGAGTACACGTGGCCTACTAAATAAAGAGGTGACCCCTTATACGAGACATTCCTTTTTTAATTGTTGTTTTATAATATGCATTCGTCTTCTGGTAGTCTAATTATATCCGCATATACTTGTGGTAGCAGTATATTTGATAATTTAAACTCTTCTTAATCTGATTGCTCATTTTAGCACGGAGCAACATTTGAGCCACGGCCTCGAGGTGACATGTTCCTATGTTAGCTCAAGGTCTGTGATCCTCTGTTGCTTTCTTTCTCGAAGTTTAGTCCTGTAACTCCAATTGTATTGTATTATGTCTAAGTCGATTTATCTGATGCTAGTTTGTTGAGATTCACGCAAGGTTAGAGGGGGAGGGAGCGGCCAAGTTTACATTTACAAAAATATCAATCAACTTAGTTATTACTGTGTGCTTTTCAGTATACTGATTGATGAAACAATACATGTATGTTCACCTGCCATGTTATTTTTCTTTGTGTAATTCTAAATTTTCAAGAGGTCATATGGCATGCATTTTTCAAAGTAAAAACTGATAACTGGCTTAACGTGAAATATCATTTCAAGTTTACACACCAAAGATATCATGTGCAATAAACAAATCTTTGTTTGTTGTTGTTGTTTCTACTTGGCGGCCAATTCGTCACATAGACGTTGATGAGAAACGACGGCAAGACAAGCTTTGTATTTACAGGGTACGAGAGGAATTTGCATGTAATTAAGATTAGATTGGACTACAACTACAAGTGGGAAAAGCATGATTATTTTTCTTGGAGAAGGCAGCAGAGGACTTTGGCAATGCGAGGACATTTGAATGTAGCATTTATTTAGCAAATTATTAATGTAGTTTTATACGTGTCATATAATAAATTTTTATCAAAAATGTCGTCGGTATATCTTTCTCGCTGCATTGCATTATATATTCTTGTTCAAGATCCTTGTGGTTGTTAGAATTAATTTAGCTTTAGTATCAACATAACTGATTCTCGATATTGTATTCTCTAGAAGATGGCTAAAATGATACGAAGACGCTAGAAAAGTTGACACATGACGGAGTGAAAAGAATATAAAACATAGAGAAATAGCATATGTTGGTCGTTGCAAAATGCGTGGGTATTGAAAATATAATCTTGTGGTGACAACAAAATCAAATCAACTATCTCTATGTCTTATTTTTCCGTGGCAACACACGAACACTTAACTAGTGATGTAAAAAAATGTACAACCCTAAATAGAGATAGGGCACCCGCAGGAGCACCATTTTGGTCTCTTGTGTCTTATAAAATTATTATACATCACCTGTTAGACATGCTCTTAGAGGATTACTTACTATCATTGTTACCCAAAACGATGGCATAATATTTTGAAAAATGATTTATTTTAGGCATTATTTCCAAAATTTGTAAAAACATATTAAGAACAATTGATTTTTTTATATATTTGGAAACATGGTTTTCATTTAGATCGAGAGCTACGAACACTTTTTTGATATATATTATTGTATATTACTCCCTCCTTTTCAAAATATAAGATATTTTAACTTTATAAATCAAATGTATCTTTAATTTTTTAGTGTGTAGGTTTACTCCAAACCTAAATGTCTATACACTAAAAAAAGTCTAAATATATTGTTTTATGAAGCTAAAACATTTTATATTTAAAAACGACGCCATGACAACACACCCCCCTGAGACGACTCATTTTCATGTGGACGTGGTCCTGTCTTTTGCTAGTTCGCAAGTTTAGCTGACGGCCGAACGGATAATTCTTCTCGGTTTTTTGTTTTTCTTAAATTCCTTTTGGATATCTTCTTTTTCATTACGAATTGAGTTTTCCTGATAAAATGTTCGATTTGAGGTGGCCGAAAAAAAATCTGGGGGGACCGGTGGCCCAGAGTAGTCGAGATCTCAAATCGCCTAACAGGTGGCTCACGGCAGCCACGCGCGCCCAACTGGGCCACAAATATTTTCCGTGCCTGCAAACCGCACAGCCATAAGCCCAGGGACTATACTGCCGCAAAACCGAGAGGAATCTCCCAGACTCAGTCAATCTGTCAGTGCCTCAGAGGCGAGCAGCAGGCTCCGACCTCTGACTCCGAGGAAAGGACTGTGGCAGGAGAGAATGAAGGCCGCGGCGGTGCCGAGCCGGATTGCTCTCTCTCCGAACCGCTTCGTGAACCACCACGCTGTGTCAGGTACTCCTGCGCTCCTCTTTTTCTTGGATTTTTTTTGTTTGGTTTTGGGATTATCTTGGTAACCCTGGCCTCACACTTGGCGGATAAGGTTGGTAGGAGGACTCTTTGTGCTCTGGAATAGTAGTTGGATGGATTAGATTGCCTGATTTCACATGGACTTAGGTATTACCAAGTTGGATTCTGTTCTAGGCTTCAAGCTCTCAAGAATCGTCGCCGTTAACGATTTTAGGCGTAGATCGTCTTGGAATATTGCTGAGCAAGACTTAGCGAATTGAGCTTGCGAGAGCATAGTCATCTTAATTCCTGACAAGAAAACGCTGGTGATGTATTGTCAAGAGAAATGGATCGTTTGTTTTGATCCAGTACTTGTTGGTTTCTGCGGCATGCTTTGATGTACTCGTCCAGCCCTCTTCACAAACCTGTACACGCAACGGTGGTTCATACCCTCTTAGCTGCATGACAGTGAAACCCCTCAAAGTTCTTATATTTTTAGTCATCATAATGGTGGACGAAGCTGAACTTGGACTATTAGCAAGGGCAGTGACAATCTTAATTTAGATGGAAGTTTCATTCTGGGAAAAAAATCTCTGAAGAGATTTGTTTGTTATGCCATCTTGGTCCTTGCTTGCCCTTGCAGGATTGCTTTATGATTTTTCTTTATGTTTTTCCATGTTCTGCAGGAGATAGATCTTCTACTTACAGGAGAAGGTCCACAAATGTTGCCTTCCCCATTGTTATTACTGCAGCTGCACCAGGCAAAGGTGGTGGTGTGCTTGATCGACCAACAGAGAAAGTTTCTCCAGGTCGTCAGTCTGAGTTTGATGTGAAGTAAGTCAATTTCTGTTACTTATGAATCTTTTTTCCTCCTGAGTGTAAATTCAGGAACAGGGATAGTGTGATTTTGTTTCTAGGAAACTAAGTACTTTGAATTTAACAGTTTCATTTCAGATCTCAGCAGTAGATTCTAAAATCTAAACCCTGCCAAGTAGAATGTATTTTTCCACCTAATGATGGAAACTAAAAACTACAGAATGCTACATCAGGTTATACCAAACAGATAACAAAGTTTTCAATACAAGTAGTATTGGATTGCTTCACTGAGAAGGTTAATTATAACCTCCATAATCATGTTGTTACTGCAAGAGCACACAGCCAGTTTATTTCTTGGCAAAGGAAAAACGATAAACGAAAACTTCTCCCGAGCTCCTAGGGTCTGGAGTTTATCTTACTTCACTAGTTTATGGATACATGCATACATAATGCTACTTTCTTGTCGAAGTGATGTCAACTGGCCATTACGTCAATTTGCAGATATAGTGATCTCAGTGAAGGATTAAAATTTATGTGTTGTAGTTTTCTGTTGCTTTGAATGAGATATTTCGCGTCCAGTTTATTGTCAGTACCCTCCGTCTCGAATTAGATGTCAGATTTTTATCTAGATTCACATGTATCTATATACTAAAACACGTCTAGATACATGCGAATCTGGACACATCCGAGACATCTAATTCGAGACAGAGGGAGTACAAAATTTCTTCTGGCGTGGGTTAGTTTTTACTCACATGCATGCGTTCTAGTGCTGGATGCAGGTATGTGACGATTGACGTTTTTTTTAGAAAATATGCATATTTCACTTACAGGCTTGCAATATTGACATTAGATGTCTGGTGGTCTAGGGCGTCATGAACCATGACAGATCAATGGCTCTGGGAGTTTGGCTGGTATTATAGCTTTTTTCCAGGAATCTGGTATCGTATTATAGCTTGCCTTTCCCAGAAACAAGTATGGTCATTAGTGTGATATATCGTCAGAGGATTAACTCATCAAAGTGTTTTATTTTCAGCTGTATTATAGCTTAAAACTAAAAATAACTTCTATTGAATCTGACATCATATTATTGCTGGACTTGATGTCATTCCAAAAGCCTATAGAGAATTAGATCATTGTGTTTTGACCAGTTGGATATTATGTCATATACTGATGCTTTATGCATGTTTTTATAATTGATATTCGTGTATATTATATATTGCTGCATTGATGAATGATCTCTGCGAGACGCTCTATTTATCAGCATTCTCTTTATTGAGCAAAAATATGATTTTTTTTGGACTGAAAGTTTTTTCAGGGTTGCTAAATTGGTATTGTTCAGAAACTGTCTTTGGCACATGGGCACCAGTGCTCCTGTTTTTAAAAAGATTTAGAACTTATACTTTTAGGTCCCCAAAATTCTGAAAATAAATATATAACTAGATACTATGTCTAGATTGTGCGACAGAAATTTCGTCTAAAAATGTTGTATTTTGGGCTATACAAAAAAGACAAACTTCTGACAAAACATACGTAATTCTAGCCTTATTTACTGTTAGAAATTTGTTTTTTTCCTGTAGACTAAAATAAAATGATTTTTTCACTGAAATTTGGCACAAATATATGGACCTTGTCTATGTCTCCCCTAGAGTTTTTTCAAAAAAAATTTGAAACTCAAAAATACCATTTTTTATTTCTTTAAAATGAAAAGTGAACTGGTGCCCATATGCACCAAATCTCCACTCGGTATTGTTGGGCAATATTCCTTATGTAAACATTCTGACAGTTTTATTCAGGTGGCATTGTGGCTTATTTGAAATACAGTGGAAGAAATTGATCCACATAATCTAAGATAAGCCACACGCTTGAGCCAACATAATCTAAGACAACAATGTAAAATAGGTAACGAAATACTGACGGATCTGCACACCACCTCAAGATCAAATCAACTAATACTCTGCTCTTTTTGTTACTCATCTGCGCTTTTTGCCGAATTTTATCTCTTGTTCACCTACATTTAAGCTTAGAACACCAGATATAACAGCATCCATTTGGGGTGCAGGAAATCCAGGAAAATGTCCCCTCCATTTCGTGTCGTCCTGCACAATGACAATGAGAACAGGCGCGAGTATGTTGTCCAAGTCCTGATGAAAGTTATCCCTGGGATGACTGTTGACAATGCTGTCAATATCATGCAAGAGGCTCACGTGAATGGGATGGCGGTGGTTATTGTCTGCTCGCAGCAGGAAGCCGAGGAGCACTGCACGGCACTCAGGGGCAATGGCCTCCGAAGTTCTATTGAACCTGCAAGCGGTGGCTGCTGAGGGTTCCTATTTTTGCCTTTAAAGTTTGTAGATACCCCTGCATATCTAGATAAACTGCAGTGAATTACTGGCATTTATTGTTAAAGATGAACATGGGTAACCTTCTTGCAGATGTAAATCATGTAGACCAAATATAGTTTTTCCAGCTAATTTTCGAGAAAACGGTGTTTCCAGTTATGAAATCTTTGTTTTTCTTTTCATGTGAGTATTCTGAAACTTTAGCGACGTTGATTGGATTTGATAAAAAGATGCTACTTCCTCCGTTCAGTAATATAGAACATTTTAGCTTTGTGAAATGAATGTATTAAATCATATGGTGCCAAGTCTTTTGCTGCTTCTGTTTTGAGGCTCTGAACGTGTCGATTTTGTTGAAGACTCCAATTTCACTAGTTTGCTGGTCTTGGCGGTAGGGTCGTGCTTAGGCAGATGGGCCTTGCTGGTTTGTGAATAAAGCCTGGTTGAAACAGGTCCTCGATAGCTCGCATAGTCGCATGATATAGACCACCAAATATATGAAGGTGTTCTGTTTACTACCCAAATACTTCTATTTTCAAGACCCAACTTCCTTGAGTGCAAGGCTGTTAAAATCTGTTTACTATCTAAATACTTCTATTTTGGAGGCCGAGCTAGGGGCCCACCCATCTCAGATATGGAGAGCTATTCTAGATTTTTTTTTTTTGAAAAGGGGAGTAGAACCCTATCCTATGCATCACACAGCCTTTTATTTAAAGTTAACATCCAGAAAGTGTTACAAATCAAGGATCACATAAAGTTGATACATGCACCAACCTGTGGAAAAAAGGGACATATGAAGACTAAACATCATGTAGTTTACTAGTATGCCGTCAGAACGACTGGGTGAAGATGTCTTGAGCGACCATCAGGAGAGGGCTGCACCCAGTAGACATAATATCTCGCCGGTCTTGTGGTTGGAGAAAATAGCATAGTTGTACCCAGTGTGCTACCATATGGATAACTTGCAAAATATTAGAAGTTTTGAATTGTTAAAGATAATATCATTCCTACAACGCCAGATAGCCCAACATAAGGCTGAAACACCAATTCGAATTCTGTCTTTTGACTTTTGGTCAAAACCATTTAACCAATTTCCAAACATATTCGTTATATTTGCTGGAGGGGGTATATCAAAAGAGAAAGTGACAATGCGCCACACAAGGCGAGCAAAAGGACAGGATATGAACAAATGTTTTATGGTTTCCTCTAAACGACAAAAACAACACTTGCTGCATCATACCCAGTTCCTTTTAACAAATGTTCTATGCTTTCCTGTGACAAAGAGAGCTATTCTAGATGGGAGAGGTTTCTGAACCTGGGGATACTTAAACGTATCGGGGATGGTAAATCTACCAACATATGGCAAGATAACTGGCTACCTCAGGATAATATCATGAGACCTATCACATCTCTGATTGATGATCCTCCACAATTTGTCTGACAGCATATTGATGAGACGTCGACGACTTGGAAGGAAGAGCTGATACATCAATTATGTTTTATCCCTATAGATGCAGCGGCAATTCCGATTATTTCTCTGTGCACTTGGAGGCAAGGTGATTTTTGGGCGTGGTTCCATGATCCTAAAGGCCTATTCTTGGTCAAATCTTCTTGCCTTATGATGATTAATACAAGGGCTAGCAGGGGGAATTATTTTGAAGGGGTGGCGACAAGGGTTCGACTCGTCAATGCTCATTATTATGGACTTGGGTTTTGGAGAAGGAGGGGACACTGGAGATCGTGGAATGGCTAATAGATTCGCAATACGGGGACACGAGGTTTACCCAAGTTCATGCCCCCGGAGGGAAAACCCTACTCATGCGTGTCTGTTCTTGATTGATACCGATGCCGAGGGTTACAAGGGTGAGCATATGAGATTTGGCAGGTTTTGTGCTAGGTTATGAGGTGAGATCCTCCTCGCCGTTCCCTCCTGGCCTTTATAGGGGGACACCAGGTCTCGGGATAGGTCGAGTCGGTTACATATTAGCATTTTAACCTTTAAATTTCTATCTAAAGCGGTATGTGTTCTCCAAGTACCCGCATCTTTCACGGGCCTGGGTCACTCGAATCCTTCCTAGGCTTCACCATCCGGAACGGATAACTATATGGGCTTATGACAGGCTGGACTGGATAGGCTAACATCAGGCACCCGTAGGGCATACCCATGTCAGTAGCCCCCGAGTGTTCATTCGAATCGTAGATTCGATTGGAGACTCTTAAGTTTTTTGAGTGCTTTTATCCGAACAAGTTTCGAGTCAATGTGTTGGTTCATAGGGATTGTTGATATGCGTGCCTGACTCTCCCGACGGATCTGGGTCAGTTAACTGCCTTTGGGCAAAACAAAGTTATCTACTTCAGACTTGACTCCCCGGATTCGAATCCGGAAAATTGCTGGCGTAATCCGACTCAGACCACAGAGGTCTTAGAGGAGTCGAATTCCAGTGTTTTCAAGTTATGTATCCAATGTGTCCGTCTATATTTTACATCGTGCCTATTGACACGGAATATTACTAGCAGAGTGCAGTCGGGTGCGTTGCCAGGCTATCAGATTGAATCTATAGGTCTTATCTTTGTGTCGTAGATACAATATCCGAAAGTTTATCGCCGCGGGGGAAATTCGGGTGACCAAGGAGACATTGTCTCTCTTAGCGTTATTTTGAGCAGAGTTGTTGATTATGATTTCTGTTTTATTGTAATCGTGAAGGATCCGAAGGATCTCAATCATTTGATTCATAGGGTGTGTGGCTAGCGCTCCCTATGGGAGTGTCCCTGAGTGTCTGTTCGAGTCGTAGACTCGAGCAGAGACTTATATTCATTAATTGTGCGTTACGATGATCCGAAAGTTATTCGGATAACTTGCAAATGCTATCAATGCCTGCACTTTTTAGAATGCGTGACTAGGGCTCCCTATGGGAGTAGCCACCGAGTCCATAATGGAGTCACAGACTCGAAGCTTTATGAATTTATTCGGATGACCTAGGGCCCTAACAAATTTTTAGGTGCGCCACCATCGCTCCTGACAGGAGTAGCCCCCGAGTAGTTGGTTGAGTCGCAGACTCGAGTAAGTATTTTTACCTTGAATCGAAAAATTAGAGCCGTTGCTGGCCTTCGCTTTTGCTGACGTCATTGCTAACGCCTGGTGAGCTCAACCGTCTATGATAGCAGCGTCGATGGATGAGACGATTGTGGGTCCCACTTTTTGACTGGGATTTGACTAGTCATGTGTAGTTCACGCAAAATTTACCGTGTCTCCTCGATTTCTGCGCGTAGTGGATGATGTGCTTGCGACGGTTCGGGCAATACCCACCACGTGTATGATTCTATGGAGGACATGTGTTAGGGTTGATTAATCGACGGCTCTGCATCATCGTCTTTGTCCTTTATACTGCGAGGAACTGTGGCACTTTTTCCCTTCGCCTCTTCCTTCGTCGATTTCCCTCCTCCATTTCCAGAGCTCACGCGCCCTTTGCATTGGACATTCTCTACATCTTTCCATCTTCCTTTCTTCCCGCTCATTGAGCCGCGCTAGTAAGATGGCAAGCCAAAGAAGTATTCTGCTGCCGCCGCTGGGACAAGCGCCGCCAGTGCCACCAAGAAGACCACCACCGCCGGTCGTGTCACCGATGGTGGCTGGCGGCGGTCGACAATGAGGTAAATGGATTTGCGTCGCCTGCACGAGGCGCGCTTGATCCCATAGGAGAAGGGTGAAGCCATTCTCCCCAAGTCGGAGGTGATCCTGGATCCACCCGAAGGTTTCCGGGTAATGTTCTACGCCTTCATCATCCGCGGTCTTTCCCTTCTAGCCCACGAATTTATTCGTGGGCTTATTTTTATTTACGGGCTTCAACTCCATCAGTTATCGCCCAACTCTCTTTTGCATATCGCGTGCTTTATCATGCTATGCGAGTGCTGGATCGGGATCGAGCCGCACTTTGGCCTCTTTAGGAAGCTCTATTCCCTGAAGAGGCAGTCTGGAACTGGTGGGGTGTATGCCCTCGGTGGATGCGACATATACATCCGCCCCACCTTCAATACTTCTCCTTCCACCTATGCGAATCCATCCAAGGATGGAGGAACAAGTGGTTCTACATCCGCGACTCCAAGCTGGACAAACATCATTACGGGTTGGCCCCCTTCGACGCTAGCAAGGTGATCACTCGAAAGTGCTCGTGGTCAAACAATGTTCTTGAGGGTGAAACCGAAGTGGTCGAGAAGCTGTACAAGCAGGTGGAGGAGCTCCAGTTAGTGCGAGGCAAAGAGGTATCCGGCGTCGACATCATTCGGACCTTTCTCAAGCGTCGAGTGCAGCCCCTCTAAGCGAGGGCGTATCCAATGTTTCTGTACTCCGGCTCAAGTGACCCGGCGAGAGTGTCGAATGAGGAGTTGTCCTCGGCCGACCTCGATAGGGCGTCGACCCCTACTATGTTTCAGGGCCGAGGACAAGCTACCGCTGAGGTCGTTGACTGCCCCCTTCAACATGAAGAGGGAAGTTCCTCAGGTGAATATTTTACTTGCACATAATGCATTTTTTGTTTGTGTATTTTGTTCATAATTTTGACTTGAGTCTCTGGTGTTCCATAGGAACTAAAGGTGGATATCATGATGCGTCCCCTTCCTGAGAAGTACTCGGTTGCGCCAGATGGCGGGGACGCGGAGTCTGATTCCACAGTGCCCTCATGTCCACTCGTCGATGGAGGAAGCCCCCGATCATCACGGAGGGAACTCTCTCAAGAGAGCCTGAAGCAAAAGTTCGGATGCTACGACGCCGCCGACGCCGAAAGGGCCCGCCTTCCTGCAGCAGCATTCTGCGGATGGAGGTGCTACCTCTCCCCATTCCTGTAGTGCCCATCAGGACTGTGGCTCCTTAGCCGCAAGCCAAGAAGAAGAAGAAGAAGAAGAAGATGGAGATGCTAGTTAACTGTGATATCGCCTCGTAAATATTGGATGATCCTGTGATTTGATTGTGCTGAATTGTGGCCCATTTGATGTTTTGAATGACTTTCTCATTCTGTTGTATCAGAAGGTCCTTCTCAGGTGAATCCATGAAGGATGATACTGAAGAGGTAGACGTGGAGTCAAAATATGGTACACACAGAGCTTGTGGCGTCCTCCCCAAAGATACCGGCCAACTCCAGTGATGGTGTATCGAAGTCCTCCAAGCCGAGGACTCATGCGGTTGTTACCCGGAAGACACAAGCTACTCCTTCAGAGTCTTCATGTGGCCATGTGAGTACTACTCATTTGTCGTGGGCGAGCCCTCGAGCCATTTATTTATCTGATTGGTTCCTTCTTGCTGCAGCCCTTCATTCGTGACATGAACCGTCTCGGGTAGCAATACCTCTCCTTGGAGGAAATCTTCCAGCAGCTCCAAAGTGTGTACATTACCTCCTGTTTTCCTCGGGTGACAATGATGAATTTTGTCTTCTGATTCTATTTCCTTTTGTTTTTTCCATATCAAAACAACGAGGCTCTCTGTAAGTTAGACGCACTCAGAAAGAGGCATAGCCAGGCGGAGACCAAGGAGAAAGATGTTGTGGAGGCCCTTGAGCACTTCAAGCAGGATGCCAAGGAGGGTGAGGAACAACTTATAGCTACCGCTGCATCTCGGGAGAAGGCGATGACCGAGCAGCTTATGGCGGCTGCCAAGGCGTTGTCTGGTGAGTCACCATACTCTTCTTTTCCTGAGTTTTTTGTTGTGTTTATTTCATTTGATCCGAACATTCTTTGACGTATCTGCAGATGCCATTGGCATTGCATTTGATTACAATGTCTTGGATCATGGGGACTGTAGCATCCCAATTGTCTAACAATTGCAATGCTACTTGCCTATTCTATATATTTCTACTTCCTACATGTCATTTATTGCATCTTTATTATATTATTCTCATGTCACCATGTCACCTTGCATTTGAGCATCATAAAACCCATCTTCATTTGGTTCTTATCCCATATGCAATATAGTGTATTAATATTTTGCTTCTTGATATAATGTATTTGGCTTTTGATATATGTTAAATGCCCAAGTTGAGTTGAGGGCATATCTCTTTAATTATCTTCATCAACTAACTTGACAACATCATCTTTCACTTGATACCATTCTTTCCTCTACAATATATTTATATGGGGGCCTTTGTATTTTCTTTTGATACTAAATCCTAGCCCACATATAGATAGTATGGATGTGTTTCTCTTCTCTTATACAAGGTTACATATGGCATGATCCAAACATGACATGTACTTGTCCATTCCCAACCCTCACATACCTGTTAAAATATATTTTGTTTCACATGATATAGGCACATATATGCATATCCACACTTGCATGATACATTCAACCTTCCATCTCTTATGTGACATCCCTATGATTCCTTGTTTTGTTTTTATATGGTTATGTTATGTTGAGGATTCAAATCTTTTTTCATGAACAAATTTGCTTTGACCTAACCTATACCCCCCATCTATCTAATCCACTTGTTAAACCCACCTTTCTTCCCCTCCTTTCCTCATCTAGTCTTGGCACACTAGGTCACAAGAGGGCCACGTCTCTCTTCTCTTTTCTTGGCCACCAAGACCAGCACTCAACCAGGTTCCCCTCTGGTCCCCCTTCCTCTCTCTCTCTCACACACGTTGCAAGCTAGGCAAGAAAAGATTTTTTTTTGGAAAAGAGTATATATTAATATCGCGGAGATACCAATTACACCCAGACTCTGTAACAACACATGCCCTAACGGCCTTACAGATGCACACAACCTAGAAAAAAGGAAGACGAATTACAAAAAAGAAAAGCCCCGCTACACAGAACTATTCCTCAGAGCAACGACACTAACACCACCAGAACAACACCAGTAGTCCAACCACTCCAATAGCAACGCCTTCAAGAAGGAAACAGTGCACAAACGCCGTCGTCGCCCGATCAAAGATCATAGGTTTTCACCCAGGAGAAAGTCCTCACTCGCAAAACAATGCCTTCAACAAGGCCATTGCCAGACACAACCAATTAAGGCCAGATCTTGGATTTTCACCCTGCAAGGTAAGACTGGGAACTCCTCCTGTGTTGTCTCCCCCACAAACAGTCGTTTCTGTGAGTCACAGATCACGCAGCCAGTTCCTCGACACCACAAAGACTCAAACCACCATCACAGCACTTATGTTCCTCCTTTATTGACATTCCTTTATCGAAGACATGACACATGATGGTAACAGATAGTAGAGCTTCACAACACCCCCGCTGAAACCAAACGGCCAGAAAAACATGGGTACGCACGACCGAATACCTTTCGATCTAGCCATCTCCAGACATATTCGCCCATGGGAGTTCACTGGCGGACCTCCCTTCCTCCCAATATCTGCCCTTTCTAACGAGCCCTATATCTGCCCTTTCTAACGAGCCCTTACACCCTCGTTTTCGTGCAGCGAGTCTCCCGAAATCTTCCTCAAAACTTTGCTTGATCTCGTATATCCGCTGATGAAATTCAGAGTTCAGATTCGACACTTAACAAAAGTTCAAAAAAACAGTTCTCATTTTTATTTATGCCGACAAAACCCCACCCTAAGAGTATGTTCCCTTCCTAATGAGCGTATGACTCCTTGATAAAGATGGAAGCACTCGTCTTCTTATACAATTAATTACATGGCGACTAAGTCTAATTCCTTCCAGATTCGTCGACATCATTCTCTGAACTTAGGAAAAAATATAAAGTTTCTGGCAATTTTTTGCTTTCGTATTTATCATGCTGTCAAAACCTCTTCAGATCTATGTGTTCCCGTCCGTCTATGTGAAAGTCGTCAACATGAGAGTTGCAGATCGCGTCCTTGTCTACAAATAACTCTTCTACGAAGGATTCTAATTCTTATCATATTTGTCTCTAGGATCCATCCAAAACGGCATATGTTAACAGTTTTCTGCTCTAGTTTTTCCTGTTATCAGTTGGGCTCCAAAACCACTTCAAAACTCATACTACCTTGTCGATTTTGAAAATCTTCCCAACATGAGAGTTGTAGAGATCATCCTCCTCTACAACTTTTCTCTTATCAAACATTTCAGATTCCCAACAGATCTCCCTTCATAGCCAGTTGAAATCAGAATGTTTTAACCAAAACTGCCATTTTCAAACACCTAATCAAAACCATTTGAAACTTTGACGCATTTTAGAATATGTTCTGTTCTGATTTGGGGAATATTCAAAACACCAATTTTGTTTATTTTTAAATGCTAAACATGAACATGACCTATGTTTAATTTGCCACATTGTTGCAAAATAATAAATATTGTTGGAGATTAATAAATGATTTATTAATCATTAAATGGTATCTTTTTTTTACTAATTCCAAATATTGCAAATGATATATGTTTTGTAATCATAAAAATGCAAGGAATATGAATATTATATTTAAACTATCATTTGAGCAATTTAGAAATTTTAAAAAATAATTTAAATGTTAATAAATGTCTTTTTCTTAATAATTGCATAACTTTAATTCCGTAACTCTGAATTCGACAAATGATATGACTAAATCGATTAACTCGACGTGCCCGTTATAACTATACATTTCATGATATGAATTGAAGCATGCATCATATAAATATTAAATAATCAGAAATTTTTATGGGAGTAAAACATGCCTAAATAAAATAAAAAAGTGCTTCATTATTGTTTCCACACCTCACCCATGCCATGCTTTGTTATATCATGTAAATTGTGCATCATTCCATCATGGCGTACTTGTTTGCTTGTTGCATATGCTTTATATGATTGCAATGTATTTATTTCGGCCCCTTGTGTGTTTGGATTTTATCCGGATAGACGCTGAGCAAGGAGAATATCAGGAGCCACAGGAGTATTACCCAGATTCATCTTATTCGGCAACCGAACTTTCAGGCAAGAATTTCCCCATGCTTGCACTATATATAGTACCTATTGCATCTATCTTATTCTTGCATCATAGGTCGCGATCCGAATAAAATTAAATCCCAAGTATTGCGTAGCCTTTACTTTTAAACCCCACCGAAGCTTGTTCCCTCCATCCTATGCGAGTCATAGAATTGCATGTGTAGGGTTTGTGAGTGTCTTTGAAGAATGAGGTACCTAAACAACTGAATTGAGTAGTAATGGGATAACTAAAGAAAGAGGCACCGGTGGGTAATAGTTGAGATCTAGTTTTTATCCGCCCACTTGTGTCCCGTAGGACCTCGAGTACTTGATTCTTGTTCCTTGACTATCGCACTATCCGCATGTGGGATCATGAATCCCCTTAGTCCTAGCTTGAGTCATATTTAATTTCTTGGGGCCATAAAGTAGTTTGGACTTTATTACTATTCTATACTTATGCCATGCTTTACTGCTTTATTAGTATTGCGCGTGGAGCACCTGTACTGTTTAGGAATTGTGATACGTTTATGCGATATCGACAAACCCAATCACACTTTCGGGTTCCCAGTCGTTTACAGCCGTTGACACAAACCTCTGGGTCCGTCTCGGAGCCGGCCAATTTTGTCGCGGGTTGCTTAGTGGGGTGCCCCCTGAAATAAAATATGAATCTTGCGAATGCTTTGTCGTGATGCCTCATTGGGTTTTCATTTGGTTTTTCCGAGGTTGATCGTGCGTGTGTTGCTATTTGTGCACCCTTGCAAGGTAAATATTTCTGAAAGCCGTGTCCGCGGTTATGGACAACTTGGAGCACATGTTCTCGATCATAGACAAGCATAACTAAAGTACCGCTTTTAAATGAACTAAAACTTTCCTAGTAATAGTGCAATATTCATGGAATGATTAATAAAACTGCCAACAGATGGGATGTTCTTCCGCCTTCTCGTGCGGGAACAGGGAGGTGGGCGAGCGAGCTTTATTTTATGTTGATGGATATCTATTGGATAATTAACTGTTATTTAATTAACGAGCATCCGTCTATCACTGGTTTGGCGGATGTTGTAGCGTGTCTCTATAGAACTGCTAGGATTTATTTTTACTGCAATTGCGTCACCCTCAGGTCATTCCCTTTAGATGCATAAAGACTTGCTGAGTCCCTTAGGGTCTCACACGATAAAATATTGGTAGATGGACATGTATACTCCGAGGAAGATTACTGGTTCGAGGAGATCGATGGAGGTGGCAACGACCGTCTGGTGTAGAGATTCCGGGGATGGAGATCCGTGATATCTGTGGGCGGGATGTACTTATTTTGAGGACATCTTATGCCAATTTGCTTCTTATCCGTACTCGGATCTTGTCTTCCGCTTCCGCTTGATACTCTGATGTGTGATGTATGAGGATGTATCCTAACTATTACCTATCTAGTATTTTGGATCTTGTTGTATGGTCTTGAATATTTCTATTTCTTCTAGATGGATGGCTCTGATGTACTCTTGTATGTCGTTGGCATACATACTCATTTGTGTATGCTTGACTCGCAGTCCAGCCGGCTACGTCTCTCTCACTTGAAGCTATAACCACGAGGGGTGGATGGGGTGTTGGCCGGTACCGTGCCCTGCTTCGAGTATACGGGCCTGCTCGTGGGCGGCCTTTGGGCCTCCACAGTAGTACCACCCTATGCACTCTTGGGTTATACCGGCTTGTGATTTAGAGTGTAGGGTCCGAGGGATTATAGGGACCCCCTCGCGGATGCGGTTGCAGCGGTCGAGGACCGTTGCAGCTCCACCGTCGAGACGTTGGGTAAGACCAAGGAGGTCCTCGGCCGCTTCTACAGGGAGATCTTTACTAAGGGTGTAGCCCTCAACGACGTCAAATCCTTAGTGAAGGCCCAAGCAGGTGATGCACCTACGGATTATAAGAAGACCCAGAAGGGAGTGGTCACAACCCTTGGCCTGGCAATGTCATTGGCGTCTGGCGCACAGTTGAACCTGAGCCAGGCCACCTCCAAGATGGCAATGCAGGCAGATGGCATCGAGGTAGCCTTCGACCCCTTCGCCTCATGCTGCAAGCATTATGGCCCTCGCCTATATGAGCTTCTATCCAACTATACGTTAGAGCAGCAGCGGGTGGCCAAGGCGTGAGCCTCGGAGTCTGAAGTTGCTTCGGATGCGGCTGCTCCCTAGGGTCCTTCTGCTTCGTAGTTGCTTTTGTAGTTGTACATTTGCTTTTGCTGTCGTACATGTAATGTCTTGTACTTGATGACTTTTGACTGTATCACGTAGTGGTTATTTTGATGTGTATATATGCCTCTTCTTGTAATGGTATCAGTTCCTCTTATCCTTATACTTTGTCGTTTGTGCGCCTCTTAGGGCCCTTCGAGTGTTGATCCAGTGTCTCTGTCAGTTCCCTTTGCTATTGCCCGTCCAACAAAAAATGAGGCGTCATAATTGTCGTTATTGCGTGACCGCATCTGAAGCTTGGAGAAGGATATCCTTATCATCCGTGGTCATGCGGATGTTTGGAAGTCCAAGACGGAGCGGGCTGTTGCAATAGAAGAGTATCTCCTTGAAGAGTTTCAGCAGATTGGGGAGCAGCTTCAGTGTAAGTGGCCCTGGATGTCTTTCGCTTTTTTGCGGTCGGGCCTGATGTTTGCTGTTTTTGAGTTGTTGATCTTTTTGTAGTTGTCAATATTCTTCCACAGGAAGAGAAGGAGCGCGTTGCTGTCCGGCTTAATTGTCTCACCTAATAGGATTTAGAGGCCGGAGGTTTCTTCTGGATGGACCACGACCGAGTGACTGTGGTCGCAACTATGCAGGACCATGTCCACCAGGTGCTTTAGGTTTTGAAGCGTGCGAGATCGTCACTTGCGTCCATCTAGGCTGCCATGTTCCCCCTTGATGCGGCTCCATCCAGTTTCCTGGGGGCCGCTAGAGAAGTTTCGAAACATAAACACCGTCAAGGATCTTGTGAACCAACAACTCGTTGTGGGTGCGAAGGCGGCGTTGGCCCTTGTTTGGCTGCACCGTCTGGACGTAGACTTGGCGGAGATAGCGGCGGGGCTACCCGTTCATCCAGATGGTATGGCATGGGACATGCGTCCGCACTATGCTGTGGTGGCTCGCCACGCTGAAGATATCGTGTACTTCTTCGACGAGCGGACAAACATTGTGCTTCAGTGCAGTGTAGTCCTGCTGGTGTTGTACAAAGCAATGTAAAATCTGTATAGTTTCGATTGGGCTTTTTTCCCTTGTAAAGTGTATTGCACGTAGTGCTTGTTGTTGGTGAGCTTTGATATCTTTTTCATTAGCCTGACGTGGTCAGCTACTCAAGGTGATGCATTATTGTAATAGTCAACAAAGTCGTTGGGTGAGGCGTAGCCCCCGAGCATGTTTAGGAATGTAAATTTTCATAAGAGAGAGGTATGTTGGCTAAGGAAGTTAGCTTTTATTCATCGCATACTAGGGGATACAAGTTTCGGCTGAGTAGCTTGGCTGAATAGCCTTATTGAAAGTAAAAGACAGCTAGGGGTAGAACCTTCATAGTTGTGCGACGTTCTAGGGGTTGGAGTATGCTACTCCAGACTCGAAGTCCTTGAGGAGGTAAGCACCACCTGGGATTACTTCAGTGACCATGTAGGGGCCCTCCCAAGGTGACTCGAGCTTCAGGTGCCCTTTTTGCTTGAGTCGCAGGACGAGGCCTCCTTCGACAAAGGATCTTGGGAGCAGCCGTCGGCTGTGGTAATTGTGGAGACTTTGCTGGTAAACCGTCAAACGGGCCGCGGTGATGTCGCGGGCTTCGTCTAGTAGGTTGACGAAGTCTTCGAGTGAGGACATTAATTCGGCCTCGCTATAAGCGACGACCTGTGGGGCCTTGTAGCATACCTCAACAGATAGCATTGCTTCGGCTCTGTTCACCATGAAGAAGGGAGTGTAGCTGGTGGCACTATTTGGCGTTGTGCGCAGGCTCCATAGGACAGAAGGTAATTCGTCTGCCCAGGATCCCGCTAATCGCTTGAGTGGGCGTAGGAGTCACTTCTTGATTCCATTGTAGACGAGGTCGTTGGCCTTTTCAACTTGCCCGTTGGTCTGCGGATGCGCCATAGAGGCGTATGTGACGTTGATGCCATGCTTTTCGCATAAGTCTCGGAATTCCTTCGAGGTTAAGTTCATGCTGTTGTCGGTGATGATGTTGTGACACACCTCGAACCTGTAGACAATGGACTAGAAGAACTTGACGGCAGTAGTACCAGTTTGGTCAATGACGGGCATGGCCTCGATCCACTTTGTGAACTTGTCGACTGACACAAGGAGGAAGACGTGTCCTCTGGGTGAGGATTTCTACAGCTTGGTGACTATGTCAAGTCCCCATTGAGCGAAGAGCCAGACCAATGGTATGGACTGAACATTTGAGCCTCGTGTATGTGGTTTGTCGGCAAACCTTTGGCAAGCATTGCACTTCCCGACGATATCCTTGGCGTCGCGCATCGCAGTTGGCCACTAGAAGCCAGCTCATAGAGCCTTGGCGACTAGGGCGAGGTTGTCGGCGTGGTGGCCGCAGATGCCTTCGTGGATGTCGAGGAGGATGCTCTTCCCATCGCTGTTGGTGACACAACGCTGGAGTACCCTAGTGATGCTTCGCCTGTAGAGCTCGCCATTGATGATGGTGAAGGTACGCATAGTGCGGTAATGCCAGGAATCTTGCGAATGCTACATGCCTGAGGATGGCGTGGTATTGCGAGGGCCAGTATACCACCTTGAAGTCAAGTCGCTCACGCCTGAAGTTCTTAGGGGTGACGAAGATGACGTCGAGACATATTTTTCCTAGGGGTACACTCCTTTTCCCGCGACGATGCCATGGAAAGTCATGTCTGATGCCTCCAAGATGCATAGCGGGATCCGCATAGCTTCGAGTGTGCTGGCGAACATCAGATTGATGCTGCTGCCACCATCCATGAAGACACGACTCATCTCGAATCCGCCGATCTGAGCCTCGAGCACCAGGGAAGAGTGGCCTGGGCGAGGTATTTGCCGGGGTGATCCGATCGATCAAAGGTGATGCATGACTCTAAGCCACTAAGGTACTTAGTTATGGCTGGTGGAGAGGTGACGGCCAGGTTTACCTGGCGGGTGATCGTCTTTTGTATCTTGTTGTATGGAAGTCCCTTTTGTATCATCATTGCCCCCAACAATCGCGATTATGGCTCTGCCCCGTTTTTCTGGGCCGGTACAGCCGTAGACTGCGCGGGTCCTCCGGGTGGTGGTGGTGGGGCACCGTATGCAACGTTTCCAGGGGTGGGGGCGAACTCCTGGTTTGTTGTCTCACGCTGTAGTTGGGCGTATACCTCGTGAAGCTTCTAAAACTCCCTGCGGTCCTTGAGCAGATAGCTGGCTTTCCTCTTACCATCGTGCTTATCGATGTAGAAGTCGATGGTGCAGGGGCCCGACAACTTGTTGAATGTGGACGTATCATCATCTTGAGTGCGGCATTGCCATGATTGCACAGGTTTCCCACTATCACGGTAGCTTCCATTGCGGTAGTCGCTGCTACGGTTCCCATCTTCGCGACGGTTGGCGTAGCCAGCCGCCACCATATCGACTTATTCGCGGTCATCGTAGACGCGCGCTCTTCTTTTTCCTCGGTGGTCGCATCTACGGCCAAGGTCGTCTTCATCAGCCGAGCGGGTTCGGTTGACGGCATCTTCACCATCCGCCCATCGATTAGCAATGCCCATCAGATGATCGATGGTTTTAGGCTTGATACTACCCAACTCCTCTCTAAGTTCGTGGCGCCTCACGCCACCGTTGAAGGCGTCAATTGCCCTTTCTTCCAAGATATTATCAGCGGAATTCTTGATGATGGACCAGTGATGCACATAGGAGCAGATCAATTTGTTGGATCGCTGGTAGCAAGCACGCAGCTCCTCGATGTAGGCTGGCCTCTTGCAGGTGACCTTAAAGTTGCGGATGAATCTGTAGACCAGCTCCTCCCAACTGCGGATGGACCCGAAGGGTAGGTTGTTGAGCCAGGCCTTAGCTATGCCCTTCAGCTGTAGCTGAAGGCATTGCTGTAGGGTTCGTTGCATGGAAAACAAAAATTTACTATCGCAAGAATACATAAAACCAAGATCAAATCTATGGCAATGCCAAGATCTAATCTACGAGATAGGTGTAACGAGATTGGAGAGAACTAACCCTCATAGATCCAAAGTGATTTTAACGAGATCGGATCTCATGGTTGATGTGGTTGATCACTTGCCAATCTCAAGTTCACGATGACGATCCTTTCAGCGCCGCATTCCGGCAGCGCTTCCGCCCTCGGTCACATGTATGGAGTCGATGAAGACCTTCCTCTCCCTGATCCAGCAGGAAGTAGAGGCAGTAGATCCACTCAGAATCCTAGCAGCACGACAGCGTGGTGGTGGTGGTGGAGGAGAAGAATCCTGTAGGGTTTCGCCTAAAACGTAGTAGGAGGACGGAGGAGGGAGAGGGGAAGCGGATAGGGTTGGATCAAGGGGGCAGGGTTGCGCCCTGCCCAACCCTCTTTATATAGAGGGGGGTGCGGACAGGGTTCCTATCCCTTGGCCAATTCCTACACCAAGTCGGCGGCCAAGAGGGAGAGGAGGGAAACTTACCCCCCAAATTTCCCTCTTTCCATATTAGGGTTTTTGCCCCTTTCCTTGTGCAGGACGGTTGGGCCCTTTGGGTCATGGTGCAGCTGGCCCATGGCCACCGCAGCATACCCTCGGCCAATGTGGACCCTCCCGGGGTGGTGGGCCCACTAGTGGCCCCTTCTAGAACATTTTATAAGCTTCCGGTCAAAACACCAAAAACATATCCGAACCCCGGAAATTGAATTTCCTTATATTAATATTATTCTCCGGACCATTCCGGATCTCCTCGTGATGTCCTGGATCCAATCCGAGACTCCGAATAACATTCGGTCTACAACTCATATTCCATATCTACTCAAACAACATCGAACCTTAAGTGTGTCACCCTATGGTTCGGGACCTATGTAGGCATGATCGAGACACCTCTCCGATCAATAACCAATAGTGGAACCTAGAGATCCATAATGGATCCCACATATTCAATGATGACTTCATGATCGAATGAACTATTAACATACGAAAACCGATTCCCTTTGTCGTGCGATACTTTACTTATCCGAGGTTCGATCGTCGGTATCTACATACCTAGTTCAACCTCGTTATCGATAAGTACTCTTTACTCATTACCGTGATATGACATCCCTTGTGACCTAGTCACATGCTTGCAAGACAATTGGATGACATTCCACCGAGAGGGTCCAGAGTATATCTATTCGTCATTTGGATGGACAAATCCCACTCTTGATCCATGCGCTTCAACACATACTTTCAGAATATCCAATTCCACCTTTATAACCACCCAGTTACAAAAGTGGCGTTTGATGTCATCAAAGTACTCATCCGGTGACGGTGATTAACATGATCTCATGGTCGAAGGATTAGGTTACTATGTATATGAAAGCTTGTAGCAAAACGAACTTAATGACTTGATCTTATGATATGCTTACTATGGGTGCGTGTCCATCACATCATTCTCCTAATGATATGATCTTGTCATTAATAACATCCAATGTCCATGATCAGGAAACCATGATCATCTATTAATCAACAAGCTAGTTTAACAAGAGGCTTACTAGGGACTCCTTTATGTTTACAAAACACATAAGTATTAATGTTTCCAGTTAATACAATTATAGAATGGGATGTAAACATTTATCATAAACACAAATATATAATAACCACTTTATTATTGCCTCTTGGGCATATGTCCAATAGTCTCCCACTTGCACTAGAGTCAATAATCTAGTTTGAAAAACTTTGTGCATTCAACACATATGGCTTTCTGGTGTTGTATATACACAATTGCTAGTGGTAAACATAATCTTCGGATCTGACACTTCTAGGTCCGTGTGTATTTGCATGTCTTTGCGTCTGTACACATCAATCATTCCCCAATGAGATGGCATTGTATAAATTTGGTCCCTTGGTGAGACCTTTAGTTCCTTGGGATTAAATCATGTCGATGCAATTGTCGTACAATATATCTTCATAGTACTAGCCCTTGTGAACCACACCTAGTTTGATAAAAAACTACTTGACACAAATGCCCTCTTTTGCTGCTACAATAGCAGTCATATACTTAGCCTTTTGTTGTAGTATCTATCATAATGTCTTAACTTGGAAATCATCGAAATCCGTATGGAATCTCCTTTCTGTTACATTGTGCCACCCATAGTTTAAATTGAGATAAACTTAATTTGTATCTTGTGACAAAACTAGTATCAATGTAACACTTTACAATAAACTATCTATCTATTTGTCACCTCTACGTAAATAACATATTCTTAGTTCTTCCAAATATCATAAGAATATCCTTACTATCGTCCAATGATCATCTTATGATTCATTTTGTTATATGCTCATAACATTTAGAGAATAGGACATATCTGGATGTGTACATATCGAGGTATGATCAAAATATTCTTGTGATTTCACTCACCAAGTGTCAAAACACTTGAATGTCGTTTCACTCACCAAGTATCAAAATACTTGAATTTTGATCCAGTCCTTATCCATGCGACGAGAACCTTTCTTGTCGTTTCTATATTAAACTCTTTCAATATCTCATTTATGTACTTTCGGCACAACCATATTAGCGTCTCAATCTATCCATATAGACATTGATACCTAATATTCAGGTTTTTCCTAAGTCTTTCATCGAAATGAAATTCTTAACCTATGTGAATAAAAATACATCATTTCCATTCAACAAAATGTCTTTCACATAATGTATTAGAAATATGTCTTAGCGCTCCCACTTAATTTCTTGAAAATGCAAGCATCTTCGTTGTCTCCGATGAAATTAAACTCTTTTAACAGTTTCATCATGGTGAAGATTCCAACTCTGAGATGCTTACTTCAACCATTCAAATTTGCATGGGCTTTTAGCATCCTTTGAATTAACAAAACCCTTTGGATCATGTCATGTACACGTCCTAGGTAACCATTCTATTATAATAACTTTGCTTTGTTTATTCAACTACCATATACCAAAATTATATGTAGTGGTTTCTACATTAATCTATATAGACTAAATATCGCTATGAAAGATCAAATCTTGTCATATTCAACTCCTTGAACATTGTTGTAAACTCTTTCATGACATGTAAACTATTTCATAGATGTGAAACATCCATGTTTATTTATTTATAGATGCAAATACGACTAAAAGGTTTTACACCTTTCCAGAGGGTCTTCCAAGTTCAAAACTTGATTTCTCGTGTATGGAACTATCATGGATTTTATTGCTTCAAGCCATTTGACGGAGTCAGGGCCCATCATCGCTTCTTTTCATGTAGTCGGTTCATCATTTTCAAACAATAATGATTTACTTCCAAATCTTAGTATTTGATTGTTTATCCGACCTACTTGGTTCAATAGGAACTTAGACCTCCCTATCAACAACCTTTGAGGCACGTGAGCCATGATCATTGTTGTTACCTCTAGGACACTTTACGACGCTGCGCAACTCAACACATGTTAGCTAAGGTTCAATAACGTTATGGAAGTTCTATTGCCGCCCCACTTAACTTTTCACGAAAAATTCCTTCTGAAGAACTTGTCGTTCTAAGCGACAAACACTTTTGTCTTTGGTGTTATGGAGGAATACCCAATGGTTATTCGAAATAACATACAAATACATGCTCATCCGATTTTGGTTGTAAACATTTTACTTATGCCTAGCACACAAAAATTTAACAAAGAACAACTTGGTTTTATCCCATACCATTACTTATATGGTGTCATTTCAATGGATCACGATGGTTCTCTTTCCAGTGTAAAAAAGATAGTCACTAAAGCTTTAATCTTTAAAATACAAAGGCAGTTTTGTAACTGACACCTTTGATCTCACCATTTCAAACAAGGTTTCATTACATATATCGAACACTCATACTCCTATGGAGTTTAGGGAAATGCAAATTCATGGAACGATTCCTCAAATCTTAGATGTTATGCTAAACTTGTAACTTACATATATTCCTTTATGATCCAATCATAAATTCTTTATTTTCTTGTTACAATGATTTTCCACTTCATCTTGAAACTATTTAAACATTTTCAAATATTTCACACTTCTTCCTCATTAAGTAAATATACACATATATTCACTCAAATTTCCGGAGAAAGCAAATGAAGTTGAAATCCATCGCTCACAAATACACATAATGGACTACATACATCAATATATATAAATTCCAGTAAGTTAGTCGTTTGTTCTTCTTTGGCCATTGAACGAAGTTTCAATTATCTCGAGAAAAGTCTCACAAGCGTCATTTGATCAAAATCAAAAGACTCCAAAATTCCATCAGCATAGTTTCTTCAAGTTTTCTTTTCAATATAATTTAAATGGTGGTGTCACTTCATAAGTGATGTTTCAATCATTTGTCTTATGAAATTTTAGCATTTGCTTTTATGGATGTGATTTCTCCAAATAGTTTTGTAAATCATCCATCTTATATGGAATACGGTAATTATTTTAACAACCTTTTGTTCTCATAATACCTCATCAAAATAACAATTATTGAAACCAATCTTCAAGGAAAGCTTTGATGCCAATGAGAAACACAACAACACTTTGTTTGTTTTCAATGAACATCATCACATATTCTCTTGCCGGTTACTTAGGCCATTATAGTTCATGAATTGTATTGTACTATATGAAATTTCACACCAACTAATTCGGTATCCAATACCCAAGAACAACATTATTTAAGAAGCAAAGAATTCAACCATAACATGTACATCATCTATATACCTAAACTGAACATTTCCAGTCTTTTCCTTTTCTGCCAAATATATTTGAGATTCTGTTTCAGCAATTCCTTTCTCTTTTAAAAGAATCTATCAACATCAACAGTGGCGCCATACACATGACACATAGTCCAAAGTATGTATAGTCAAATACTAATACCTTTGGACTTGCACCTTGAAGTAGATTACCATCATCAAATTTTGGCGTTCTTTCAAAATCCATTCTTTAGTAATATTTTAGTGTAGTAAACATTTTACCTACATCCTGTATTCATCCTTATCATGAAAACTTTCATGATCTAGCTACTATATCTTATAAAGGCGAATCACGAGTATAATGTTACTTTCCAAAACCCTTTTGGAGGATTAGGACGTCTAGCGTCTCCAACCTTCGCAAATTCTCATCAAATATGAGAACATATATTTTGCCAAATTATAGTCTATCATGTTGCAACCAAAACATATCACAATATCTTCCACACATGATGGTTTTTGAAACATTTCTTTCAGCTCCTAGATAACCTTGATATTAAAACAATCTTTTGAATATCAAGAATCATGGAGGCAAACATGATACTTTATATACTAACATTGGAATTGTTACTCTTGATTTAATACTGATTATTAAACTTCACAGAGTAAATGGAGTTTGTTGAAAGTTTGCACTAGGAATTTTAAACTTTAAATTGACACTCAAACCAATATGATACCAGTTCGTAAAGTAACTATCCAGAATTCTATAGTTCTATTATCTCAATTATAACTAAGCATAAGGTGGTGAACGGATGCCAATGACTACAACAATTATGCAAAATCACTTTGATTTAATTTATGATAAATTGTGTTCAACTTTAATCATATTACTATTTGAACTCCCACTCAAAACAAAATCCCTCATGTTGCCTTAGTGATTACACGGACCAAATCCACTACACCAAGTCCGATCATCATAAGAGAAGATGTAGCTTCAAAGGCGAACAATCAACATGTTCATGATATCATCCATATGACTCATGCTTTAACTTTTGGTATTCCGTGTTTTAAGGCCATGTATGTACATGCTAGGCTTGTCAAGGTTAACCTTAGTATCTGCATGTGCAAATATGGCTTGCACCCGTTGTATGCACAGGTAGAATCTATAACACCCGATCATCACGTGATGCTTCGAAACGATGAGTCTTAGCGACGATGCCTACTAAGGACGAACACTTTATTACCTGATATTTAGTGAGAGGGATCACCTTATAATGCTACCATCGTGATCTAAGCAATACAAGATGCATAAAAGGATTAACATCACATGCAATTAATAATATGTGATATGATATGGCCTTTATTCTTGTGCCTTTGATCTCCATCTCCAAAGAACAGACATGATCTTCATCATCACCAGCATGGCATCACGGTCCGTGGTGCCGCTTCATGGTTGTCCATCACTAATAACAAGTACTACAATTGGAATAAATCTATTACATGATGAATAGACACGCAAGTCTTTAACAAATTTAAAGACAACCATTAGGCTCCTACCGGTTGCCATATTACAATAAATATCATCTCATACATGAAATATAATCACAATCTCATCATGGCCATATCACATCACATTTCCCTGCAAAAATAAGTTACACACCTCTAATTTTCTTTGCATATTTTATGTGGCTTGGGGCTTTCGAATAAGAACCGTTCTTACCTACGACAAGAACCACAACGCTGATACAAGTGTTGTCAAGTGCAGATTGTAAGTTGGATCTTAACTATGGTGGAAGAGACAGACACCTGCAAAGCCACTTGTGCAATGCATGTTGCACGTTGAGCGTGGAGAAAGTCTCATGTGCGACGACATGTAAGGTTAGCCCGGGTCGCTTCATCCCACCATCCCGCAAGATACAAAGTACACAAAAACCAAGCGACAACAAGAGAATAAATGGCCACAAAAACATTATGTTCTACTAGTGCAACAGATCTATGCATAGATTCGGCTCTGATACCACTATAGGGTTCGTTGCATGGAAAGAAAAAAATCCTATCGCATGAACACATAAAACCAAGATCCAATCTATGGCAAAGCTAAGATCTAATTTACAAGATAGATGCAACGATATTGGAGAGAACTAACCCTCATAGATCCAAAGCATTTTTAACAAGATCAGATCTCGTGGTTGATGTAGTTGATCACTTGCCGATCTCAAGATCGCGATGACGATCCTTCCGGTGCCGCGTTCCGACAGCGTTTCCGCACTCGGTCACATGTACAGAGCCGATGAAGACCTTCCTCTCCCTGTTCCAGTGATAAGTGGAGGTAGTAGTGTTGGAGATATGCCCTAGAGGCAATAATAAATGTAGTTATTATTATATCTTTGTGTTTATGATAAATGTTTACATTCATGCTATAATAGTATTAACAAGGAAACATTAATACTTGTGTGACTTGTAAACTTAATTTGAAGTCCCTAGTATAGCCTCTATACTTCACTAGCTTGTTGGTTGATAAATGATTGTGGTTTCCTTATCATGAACATTGAGATGTTATCAACAACAAGATCATATCATTAGGAGAATGATATGGTGGACATACTCCTATAGATAAGCGTAGCATAAAGATCAAGTCATTTCAATAGTTCAATTGCTATATGCTTTCTGATACATAGTAACCTAATTCCTTCGACCATGAGATCATGCATATCACCTTTACCGGATGGATGCTTTGATGACATCAAACACCACACCGTAACTGGGTGGCTATAAAGGTGGCATTGAGTGTTCGGAAAGTATTGGTTGAGACACATGGATCAAGAGTGGGATTTGTCCATCCATATGACGGATAGATATTCTCTGGGCCCTCTCGGTGAAATGTCATCCAATTAGCTTGCAAGCATGTGACTGGCTCACAAGGGATCACATATCACGGGAACGAGAAAAGAGTACTTATCAGTAACGAGGTTGAACTAGGTATGCAGAGATACCGACGATCATAACCTCGGATAAGTAACATATCGTGAGACAAAGGGAAATTGGTGTCGTATGTAAGTGGTTCATTAGATCGCTAAGTAATCGTAGAATTATGTGGGAGCCATATGAATTTCCAGATTCCTCTATTGGTTATTGTTCGGAGAAGTGTCTCGATCATGTCCGCATAATTCACGAACCGTAGGGAGGCACACTTAAGGATTCGACGTTGTTTTGAGTAGTTATGGTAGTATGAGAAAGAGACCGAATGTTGTTCGGAGTCTCGGATGGGATCCGGGATATCACGAGGTGATCCGGAATGGTCCGGAGAATAAGATTCATATAAGGAAAGTCCCGTTTCGGAGTTCGGAAATGATTCCGGTGAATGTTCTAGAAGGTTCCGGAATGTCCGGCACTCCGGGAGGGGGGAGGGGTACATGAATGTGTCATTACATATTGGAATGATTGCATCATGTACTAAGTGTTCTTGCTGTTCCAAATAAAGGATTAAATTGAATCCTAAAACAGAAAAGTCAAATGTCCAGTTTGAAAGTCAAACGGCTAAAACAAGAAACTGTGGGAAACAAGCAAGAGGAGTTGGGAACCGACTTGGGGGAGGAGTCTCCTCCCCAAGCCGGCGCGCCAACCAAGGCTGACTTGGGGAGGGACTCCCCTCCCCTTTGCCGCACCCTCCACCCATAAAAGGAGGGGCAGGGCCTCCTCCTCTAGACACACAAGTTCCTGTCCTCTAATCTCCGGTTTAGAGCCGTTGTGGTTTAGAGCTTCTAATTGCCCTAGCCTTCGGTTTAGAGCCTTCTAATTGGTGTGTCTAAACCCTAGACCACTAATAGCCCTCTCTCATACTCCACCATACTCGCTCCGGCTTAAGGCGAAGCCCTGCGGGATCTCCCCTCTACTTCCGGTACCACGCCGTTGTGCTGCCGGAATCACGAGGAGAGTGCTACAACCTCCGCTGCCTGCTGGAACAAGGGAGAGGAAGGTCTTCGTCGCGTACCGAACGTGTGACCGACTGCGGGACCGCTGCCGGAACGCAGCGCCGGAAGGATCGTCTACACGATCTTGAGATCGGGAAGAGTACGACTACATCACCCACGAGAATCCGCTCTCGTTAAACACTTTGGAATCTTCGAGGGTAAGTTATTCCATCGACTCGTTGCTACAATCTAGTAGATAGATCTTGGCTTGTTTGTTTGTATGCGATAGAAAAATTTTGTTTTCCATGCTACGAACCCCTACAGTGGTATCAGAGCCGTGTCTATATGTAGATCTGTTGCACGAGTAGAACACAATGGTCATTGTGGGCGTTGATGCTTTTATTGTCGATTACTTCTTGTGTACTTTGCATCTTGCGGTATATTGGGATGAAGCGGCCCGGGCTAACCTTACATGACATCGTTCATGAGACTTGCTCCACGCTTGACATGCAACTTGTATTGCATAAGTGGCTTTGCGGGTGCCTGTTTCTCCTAGCATAGTTAAGATCCAATTTACAACGGGTGATCAACAATGCTAGTATCAATGTTGTGGTTCTTGGTCGTAAGTTAGAACGACACTTATTGAAAGCCCCAAACCACGTAAAATATGCAAAGAAAGTAGAGGCGTCTAACTTTGTTTTGCAGGGGTGTGCAGTGATGTGATATGGCCATGATTGTGATTATATTTGATGTATGCAATGTTCCTTATTGTAAGTTGGCAACCGGCAGGAGCCATATGGTTGTCTTTAATTTATGTTAAGACCCGCGTGTCTATTCAAAGTAGTTGTAATAGTTGAAGCCGGTGGACGACAACCATGGAGAAGCGTCATTGACCTTGATGCAATGCCGGTGATGATGGAGATCATGTTCGTGCTTGAAGATGGAGATCGGAAGCACAAAGAAGAAAGGCCATATCATATCACATATATATTGAATTGCATGTGATGTTAATTCTTTATGCATCTTGTATTGCTTAGTAGACGACGGTAGCATTATAAGATGATCCCTCATGCACATCAATTTCAATTCATAAAGTGTTCACCCTTAGTTAGCACCGTTGCTAAAGCTTGTTGTTTCGAAGCACCACGTGATGATCGGGTGTGTTAGATTCTGCAAGTGTATACAACGTGAGCAATCCAGATTTGCTCATGCGGAAACTAAGGTTTGATCTTGACGAGCCTAGCATGTACAGACATGGTCTCGGAACACGGATCACCGAAAGGTAAAGCATGAATCATATAGTAGATATGATGAACATGTCGATTGTTCGCCATTGAAACTATGTCAACTCTCGTGATGATCGGTGTTGATATGGTGGATTTGGTTCGTGTGATCACTAAAACAATGTGAGGGATATTGTTTTGAGTGGGAGTTCACCTAGTTTAATTTCATTATTAATTTGAACTCAATTTGTCCTAAACTTAGTCTAAACTATTGCAAATATGTTGTAGATCAATGGCAGCCCCTACCATCAATTTTAATGCGTTCCTAGGGAAAGAAAAGTTGAAAAAACAATGGAAGCAACTTCGCGGATTGGTTCCGCAATTTGAGGATTGTCCTCACAGCTGGTAATTTGACCTATGTGCTGGATGCACCGCTGGGTGACCCACCTGCAGATGATGCTCCCGATGAAGTAAAGAATGTTTACCTCGCTCGGAAGAATCAGTACTCCATAGTTCAGTGTGCTATCTTGTATGGGTTGGAATCGGAGCTTCAGAAAAGGTTTGAGGATTCAGACCCATATGATATTGTCGAGGATCTCAAATTGATTTTTGAGACTCATGCGGCAATTGAAAGCTATGAGGCTTCTGAAAAGTTCTTTAACTGCAAGATGGAAGAGGGCAGCTCCGTCAGTGAGCATGTGCTTAAGTGTCTGGGCACGCAAACAAACTTCAAAGCTTGGGTATAGTGATTCCTAATGCTTTGGGGATTTACCGTGTCCTCCAATCACTACCACCAAGTTACAAGAACTTTGTGATGAACTACAACATGCAGAACATGAACAAGACGTTGCCAGAACTCTTTGCCATGTTGCAATCTACAGAAGTGGAGATAAAGAAAGAGCACCAAGTGTTGTTGGTCAATAAGACCACCAAATTCAAGAAAGGCAAGTCTAAGCAAAAGGGACACTTCAAGAAGGGTGGTAAGAAAGTTACCACGCCGGCGAAGAAGACCAAGGCTGGACCTAAGCCTGATACTGAGTGCTTTTACTGCAAGGGAGAAGGTCACTGGAAGCGGAATTGCCCAAAGTACTTGGCGGATTTGAAGAACGGCAACATCAAGAAGAAAGGTATATCTGATATACATGTTATTGATGTGTATCTCACTAGTACTCGTAGTAGTGCCTGGGTATTTGATACTGGTTCGGTTGCTCATATTTGTAACTCGAAACAGGTGCTGCAGAATAAACGGAAGCTAGCGAAGAACGAGGTGACGATGCGCGTGGGAAACGGATCAAAGGTTGATGTGATCGCGGTCGGCACGCTACCCCTTCATCTACCATCGGGATTAGTTTTATACTTAAATAATTGTTATTTGGTGCCTGCGTTGAGCATGAACATTATATCGGGATCTTGTTTATTGCGAGACGGTTACTTATTTAAGTCCGAGAATAATGGTTGTTCGATTTATATGAGTAATATGTTTTACGCACATGCACCTTTGATAGATGGTCTATTCTTATTGAATCTCGATAGTGGAAATACACATATCAACAACATTGAGGCTAAACGTTTGAAATCAAGCGATAATTCGACCTATATGTGGCACTGTCGTCTTGGTCACATTGGAGTGAAGCGTATGAAGAAACTCCATTCCGATGGACTTCTTGAATCACTTGATTTTGAATCACTTGAAAGATGCGAAGCATGTCTGATGGGAAAAATGACTAAGACTCCATTTTCTGGGATGATGGAGCGAGCTACGGACTTATTGGAAATCATTCATACCGATGTGTGTGGTCCAATGAGTGTAGCATCGCGCGGTGGTTATCGTTATGTTCTTACCTTCACGGATGACTTGAGTAGATATGGGTATATCTATTTCATGAAACATAAGTCCGAAACTTTCGAGAAGTTTAAGGAGTTTCAAAGTGAGGTAGAGAATCAACGTAACAAGAAGATTAAATTTCTACGTTCTGATCGTGGAGGTGAATATCTAAGTTACGAGTTTGGCGAGCATTTGAAGAAATGCGGAATACTTTCACAATTGACCCCGCCGGGAACACCACAGCGTAATGGTGTGTCCGAACATCGTAATCGAACTCTCTTAGATATGGTTCGTTCTATGATGTCACTTACAGATTTACCGCTATCATTTTGGGGTTATGCATTAGAAACAGCCGCATTCACTTTAAATAGGGCACCGTCTAAATCCGTTGAAACGACACCGTATGAATTATGGTTTGGGAAGAAACCTAAATTGTCGTTCCTTAAAGTTTGGGGATGCGAAGCCTATGTAAAGAAGTTACAGCCGGACAAGCTAGAAGCCAAAGCGGAAAAATGCGTCTTCATAGGATACCCAAAGGAAACTATTGGGTATACCTTCTATCATAGATCCGAAGGCAAAACCTTCGTTGCCAAGAATGGATCCTTTCTAGAGAAGGAATTTCTCTCGAAAGAAGTGACTGGAAGGAAAGTAGAACTCGACGAGGTTGTCGAACCTTCTCTCGAAATTGCGAGTAGCGCAGCACCGGAAGAAGTTCCTGTGGTGCCTGCACCAATAAGAGAGGGAGCTAATGATGGTGATCATGAAACTTCGGTTGAAGTTGCTACAGAGCCTCGGAGGTCAACGAGAACTCGTACCACTCCAGATTGGTATGATCCCGTTTCATGTTGGTGGATAACACCGATGACCCCGAGACATATGAGGAAGCGATGATGAGCCCAGATTCCAATAAATGGCAAGAAGCCATGAAATCCGAGATTGGATCCATGTACGAAAACCAAGTATGGACTTTGGTGGACTTACCGGATGGCCGTAAGGCTGTCGAGAACAAATGGATTTTCAAGAAGAAAACATATGCTGATGGTAATGTTACTGTCTATAAAGCTCGACTTGTCGCAAAAGGGTTTCGACAAATTCAAGGAGTTGACTACGATGAGACTTTCTCACCGGTAGCAAAGCTAAAGTCTGTGAGGATTATGTTAGCAATCGCTGCATATTATGATTATGAGATATGGCAGATGGATGTCAAAACAGCATTCCTCAATGGAGATATTGATGAAGAGTTGTATATGATGCAACCCAAAGGTTTTGTCGATCCTAAAGATGCTAACAAGGTATGCAAACTTCAACGGTCCATTTATGGATTGAAGCAAGCATCCCGAAGTTGGAATCAACGTTTTGATAAGGTAATCAAAAGTTTTGGTTTTATACAAACTTATGGAGAAGCTTGTATTTACAAGAAAGTGAGTGGGAGCTCTGTAGCATTCTTAATACTATATGTGGATGACATATTGTTGATTGGGAATGATGTAGACCTTCTTAATAGTGTCAAAGAATATTTGAATAATAGTTTTTCAATGAAGGATCTTGGCGAAGCAGCTTACATATTAGGCATAAAGATTTACAGAGATAGATCGAAATGCCAAATATCATTGTCACAGAGTACATATTTGGACAAAGTTCTAAAGAGGTTTGGAATGGAAGAAAGCAAGAAAGGGTTCTTGCCCATGTTTCCCAATACGATCTTGAGTAAAACTCAAAGTCCGACATCGGCAGAAGATAGAGAAAGGATGAGTAAGACTCCCTATGCATCAGCCATAGGATCTCTAATGTATGCCATGCTATGTACTAGACCCGACATCGCATATGCTGTTAGTTTAACTAGCAGATATCAAAGTGATCCAGGAGTGGATCATTGGACAGCGGTCAAAAACATCCTTAAGTACTTGAGAAGAACTAAGGATATGGTTCTTTCTTATGGAGGTGATGAACAGCTCGTTGTTAATGGTTACACCGATGCTAGTTGGAACACCGATCCGGATGATTCTAAATCACAATCTGGATACGTATTTATTTTGAATGGTGCAGCAGTTAGCTGGAGGAGTGCAAAGCAAAGCGTTGTGGCGAGATCTTCAACTGAATCGGAATACATGGCTGCTTCGGAGGCTTCACAAGAAGCGATATGGATGAAAGAGTTCATTACAGAGCTGGGTGTGGTTCCTAGTGCGCTGGACCCAATGTCTATCTACTGTGATAACATGGGCGCCATAGACAATGCGCAAGAACCAAGGTCACACAAGAAGCTGAAGCATATCAAGCTACGTTTTCACGCTATTCGAGAACATATCCAGGATGGGGATATAAAGATTTGCAAAGTACACACAGATCTGAATGTGGCGGATCCGTTGACTAAACCTCTCCCGAGGGCAAAACATGACCAACACCAAACTGCCATGGGTGTTCGGTATATTACCATGTAATCTAGATTAGATGACTCTAGTGCAAGTGGGAGACTGTTGGAGATATGCCCTAGAGGCAATAATAAATGTAGTTATTATTATATCTTTGTGTTTATGATAAATGTTTACATTCATGCTATAATAGTATTAACAAGGAAACATTAATACTTGTGTGATTTGTAAACTTAATTTGAAGTCCCTAGTATAGCCTCTATACTTCACTAGCTTGTTGGTTGATAAATGATTGTGGTTTCCTTATCATGAACATTGAGATGTTATCAACAACAAGATCATATCATTAGGAGAATGATATGGTGGACATACTCCTATAGATAAGCGTAGCATAAAGATCAAGTCATTTCAATAGTTCAATTGCTATATGCTTTCTGATACATAGTAACCTAATTCCTTCGACCATGAGATCATGCATATCACCTTTACCGGATGGATGCTTTGATGACATCAAACACCACACCGTAACTGGGTGGCTATAAAGGTGGCATTGAGTGTTCGGAAAGTATTGGTTGAGACACATGGATCAAGAGTGGGATTTGTCCATCCATATGACAGATAGATATTCTCTGGGACCTCTCGGTGAAATGTCATCCAATTAGCTTGCAAGCATGTGACTGGCTCACAAGGGATCACATATCACGGGAACAAGAAAAGAGTACTTATCAGTAACGAGGTTGAACTATGTATGCAGAGATACCGACGATCATAACCTCGGATAAGTAGCATATCGTGAGACAAAGGGAAATTGGTGTCGTATGTAAGTGGTTCATTCGATCGCTAAGTAATCGTAGAAGTATGTGGGAGCCATATGAATTCTAGATACCTCTATTGGTTATTGTTCGGAGAAGTGTCTCGATCATGTCCGCATAATTCACGAACCGTAGGGAGACACACTTAAGGATTCGACGTTGTTTTGAGTAGTTATGGTATTATGAGAAAGAGACCGAATGTTGTTCGGAGTCTCGGATGGGATCCGGGATATCACGAGGTGATCCGGAATGGTCCGGAGAATAAGATTCATATAAGGAAAGTCCCGTTTCGGAGTTCGGAAATGATTCCGGTGAATGTTCTAGAAGGTTCCGGAATGTCCGGCACTCCGGGAGGGGGGAGGGGTACATGAATGTGTCATTACATATTGGAATGATTGCATCATGTACTAAGTGTTCTTTCTGTTCCAAATAAAGGATTAAATTGAATCCTAAAACAGAAAAGTCAAATGTCCAGTTTGAAAGTCAAACGGCTAAAACAAGAAATTGTGGGAAACAAGCAAGAGGAGTTGGGAACCGACTTGGGGGAGGAGTCTCCTCCCCAAGCCGGCGCGCCAACCAAGGCCGACTTGGGGAGGGACTCCCCTCCCCTTGGCCACACCCTCCACCCATAAAAGGAGGGGCAGGGCCTCCTCCTCTAGACACACAAGTTCCTGTCCTCTAATCTCCGATTTAGAGCCGTGTTGGTTTAGAGCTTCTAATTGCCCTAGCCTTCGGTTTAGAGCCTTCTAATTGGTGTGTCTAATCCCTAGACCACTAATAGCCCTCTCTCATACTCCACCATACTCGCTTCGGCTTAAGGCGAAGCCCTGCGGGATCTCCCCTCTACTTCCGGTACCACGCCGTTGTGCTGCCGGAATCACGAGGAGAGTGCTACAACCTCCGCTGCCTGCTGGAACAAGGGAGAGGAAGGTCTTCGTCGAGTACCGAACGTGTGACCGACTGCGGGAGCGCTGCCGGAACGCAGCGCCGGAAGGATCGTCTACACGATCTTGAGATCGGGAAGAGTACGACTACATCACCCACGAGAATCCGCTCTCGTTAAACACTTTGGAATCTTCGAGGGTAAGTTATTCCATCGACTCGTTGCTACAATCTAGTAGATAGATCTTGGCTTGTTTGTTTGTATGCGATAGAAATTTTTTGTTTTCCATGCTACGAACCCCTACAAGTAGATCCCCTCGGAATCCCAGCAGCACGACGGCATGGTGGTGGTGGTGGAGGAGAAGAATCCTGCAGGGCTTCGCCTAAGCTAGAGCAGGAGGACGGAGGAGGGAGAGGGGCGGCGGCTAGGGTTGGAGCAAGGGGCAGGGGTGCGCCATCCCCACCCCTCTTTATATAGATGGGGGGTGCAGCCAGGGTTGCCATCCCTTGGCCAAATCCTACCCCAAGTCGGTGGACAAGAGGGGGAGGGGGAAAACATACCCCCCAAGTTCCAATCTTTCCATATTATTAGGGTTTTTGCCCCTTTCCTTGTGCTGGCCGGTTGGGCACTTTAAGTCATGGTGCGGCTGGCCCATGGCCCCCGCAGCATACCCTTGGCCCATGTCGCTCCTCCCGGGATGGTGGGCCCACTGGTGTCCCCTTCTAGAACATTCTAGAAGCTTCCGGTCAAAACCCCAAAAACATTTCCGAACCCCGTAAAATGACTTTCCTTATATGAATATTATTCTCCGGACCATTCCGGATCTCCTCGTGATGTCCTGGATCTAATTCGAGACTCCGAACAACATTCGGTCTCCAACTCATATTCCATATCTACTTAGACAACATCGAACCTTAAGTGTGTCACCCTACGGTTCGTGAACTATGCAGACATGATCGAGACACCTCTTTGATAAATAACAAATAGCGGGACCTGGAGATCCATAATGGCTCCCACATATTCATTGTTGACTTTGTAATCAAATGAACCATTAACATACGAAAATGGATTCCCTTTATAGTGTGATACTTAACTTATCCGAGCATTCTCCCCTTTCTACCTGTTTTATATTTATAGTATTTACTTCCTCCTATTGATCTATTGCTATCTGTGTTGCGATGCTTTAGATTCCTTACCCCTTTATATATCCCTGCAGCCTTTATATTGCCTTGGACACCTCCTATTGCCTATTGTTTGGGTAGATAGTTGGCCTTGCGTGTCGTAGTCGCTTGCTGAGGTGCTGCTTCGCGTCGTTTATGTTCCACTAATGTTGGGGGTTGTCATATTCGTAATGGTGGAGATGATCATGGCTTTAATTACAGTTTAATAACTAATATTGAAAGTAGGTATAGTAAATGCAGAGGCACAAAGGGGTAATAGTTGAGATCTGGTTGTTATCTGGCCCCCTGTGTCCATCTAGGGCCCGAGTTCTTGACACCTGTTCTGAGACAAGCACGCTAACCACATGTGGGGTGTATACATCCCTATCGTCTTAGTACCCGATTTCAAAGTACTGTTCTAGGGGCCACAACACTAGTTAGGGCTTTATGTGTTACTACTGTACTTATGCCATGTATGAGATGTTTATTACCTGTTGCTCGATGAGCGTTTATTACTGTTGCGTAGGTGAGACACTCTGTCACGGGAATATTTTGTCTATGACGTCTGCTCCCGTGCAAGTCCACGCAACCTCAGGGTCCATACGAGGAGGATTAGCTATACCTCATACGGGTAGCTCTTTCGGTTGGCCCCCATGTACTTGCATTGGGTCAGGGAAAGCATCGTGTCCTGGGCCCCACCGACATACCGATGGAAGTATGTTAATTGATCTGGCAACAAGGGTCGAAGTGCGTGTGGAAACTTTGTTGCACCCCTGCAGGGTTAAATCTTTTAGAAAAACCGTGTCCGCGGTTATGGACGACTTGGAGCATAGTTCTTGATCATAGATAACTATAACTAAAGTTTACTGTTATAATTTGACTTGTATCTGATATGACTAGTAAGTTGGATAACCACCATGGAAAGAATGAGTAACATTGCCAACCGTGTGAGTTTCCTCGGCTTGACTTCCTCGTTTGGTTTCGAGGGGGAAATACCAGGATGGGTATGTTTGGTGGTAGCATCAGGTTGGATCCAAATAGGTCTTTCTCATCTCTCTCTGATAGCCAAAAGTTGTATGGAGTCTCTATAGGTTGTTTAGAGCATGCTCCACTGCCACTTCAGTCCACCATACCTATGTAGGCGAGGACCGCTGAATTCTAAGACTCGCCGTGTACCGGCCTCAGTACTGAGCGCTCTCTTTTTACTTTGCCCTTTACCGGCACCCCTTTTTGTTGTAGCAGGTTTGAGATCGATGTCGTTAGCAGGGATACCCTTTCGGCATGGCCTGGGCAGGGTTATGGACGCCATTGGTTATTCTTCAGGGCTCTTAGCTCAATTTGCATCTTGTCCGTACTCGGACGATGTATCGTTTTCAAGGTGATTTGGATCTTTGTATTGTATATCTGTATTCTTGACTCGATGAGTCGCTATTGTATATATCTGTTCTATGGGTTCCATCATGGACTATTGTGTAATAATATTACTTTGTTTTCCACCCGCACACAAGTGCCTGGTGGGCACCTGAATCGTTTCTATGCGGGTTTGGCGGGAATCGCTAAAACTTGCATAGGGACGATCCGAGGGTGTTACACTTCTCAAAAAACTACTATGTCACCACGCGCTCAGGGGCTAGTGTCGGGAGGAATACCCCGGGTAGTCCTAGCCGGTTTAGTCCATTGCACCCTAGAGGAGCCAATGTCGGTTGCCACTCGCGGGCCTTAGGCCGGCTAGATTAGGCTGGACCTGCGCCAAACATCAAGTACCAAGACCCGGGCGGCTGCCTCGCCTAGCTGGTCGTCTCAAGACATGGGAGCAAAAGGCTGGTCTTGTTACTTGATGCTTGGCGCACATAAATCCTAGTCCAGCCGGCTTGGGGCCCATGAGGGGCAGCTGGCCTTGGCTCCTCTAGTGTGCAATGGACTTAACCAGTTAGGCCTACCGGGAGTAATACCCCCGACAAAAAGACCAGATACCAGAAGATGTGCTAGACAAAATGACTCCACGCCCCCCCCCCCCGAAGATGGTAGACACAACATGGGAGCAAGGATAGGGTGAACATAACCTTATTATGACTTTAGGATGTATCCCCGCCCTAACATTTTGAAAAGACACTAGAAAACAATCTAAACAAATAAAAAAACCTCCTGGCGGTGAGGGGACATGGTCCACCACAACTCAAAGGTCTTCGAAGGCGGAACAGACTAGTGGCATCGCCGGCAAGGGGGCCAAAACCCTAGATGGAATTTTTTAGGTCTCTGGCAACTGATCGCCTCTCTCACGATATCGGTACTCATCTAATAAGCTTCAATTTGATACACATGTTTAGCCAGTAAGCTTGTGCGTTTTTCGTTTCTAGTAGAAAAAGGCCCTTTCATACAGAGCATTAGTCCCGGTTCCACCACGAATCAGGACTAATGCTCGCGTTCGAGCAGCCGGCGCGTCGCTCGGGAGGCGGCGGGGGGGGGGGGGGGGTCTCCGTCCTGATTCATATGGGAGCATGCGTCCCGGTTTGTGTGGCCTGCCGCATACCTTTAGTCCCGGTTTGTGTGACAAACGGGGACGCATGCGCCCTACCTATAAATACGCCGTCCCAGCCCTCTCCCTCCATTCCTTTGTTTTTTCTTGGTGGAAGGTGTGTGCTAGTTTATTTTTTTCCAATGCATGCGGGGTGTTCGATGAAATGTTTGAGTGAATGATCCCGTTTGATTTCTCACAAAACAAAAATATAGGAGGTGCCTGAACCACACTTGAGCTTTCTCCTCTTTCTTTCCTCCTCGATCTAGGTTAGCAACCTTATCTTTTCATCTGTCATTGATACAATGCATGTGTCGATGTGAATTGGTCATTTCACTATTTATGATGCTCTGTAATGGTTTTTGATAAACTTTATTATATGATGCAGATGAACAGTCGAGAATGGATGTACGGTGACCGGCATGAACCCGGGTACATTAAGGGTGTGGATAAATTTATCGATGTGGCTACGGAAAATAAGAGAATGGTTTTATGCGTTGTCCATGTGTTCAATATCGGAATGACAAAGAGTACTCTTCGTCAAAAATCATTCGCGGCCACCTGGTTATGAAAGGTTTCATGCCCAGCTATAATTGATGGACCAAGCACGGGGAAATAGGGGTTATGATGGAATACAATGAAGAAGAGGATGATGATAACAACTATAATCATATGCTTCCTGAATACGATGATACTGCAATGAAAGACAATGAAGAGGAAGGAGGTGAAGAATGGGTATCAGATGAGCCTGCTGATGATCTTGGTAGGGTCATTTCTGATGCAAAGTGAGATTGTGAAACAGAAATGGAGAAGTTGAAGTTCGAGGTCATGTTAGAAGATCACAAAAAAAAATTGTACCCAAATTGCAAAGATGGAAGCACAAAGCTCGGTACCACACTGGAATTGTTGCGATGGAAGGCAGAGTGTGGTCTAGCTGACTCTGCATTTGAGTTGCTAAAAATAATGAAGCCGAAGCTTCCCAAGCATAACGAATTTCCCGAGAGTACGTACGAAGCAAAGAAGACTCTCTTCCCTCTAGGATTAGATGTGCAGAAGATACATGCATACATTAATGACTGCATCCTCTACCGCGGTGAGGAGTACGAGAATTTAGATAAATGCACGGTATGCACTGCATTGCGGTATAAAATCAGACGAGATGACCATGGTGATGTTGAGGGAGAGCCCCCCAGAAGAGGGTTCCTTCTAAGGTTATGTGGTATGCTCCTATAATACCACGGTTGAAACGCATGTTTATAAACAAAGAGCATGCCAGGTTGTTACGATGGCACAAACAAGACCGTAAGAAAGACATGAAGTTGAGACACCTCGCTGATGGGTCGTAGTGGAGAAAAATCGAGAGAGACTTCCCGGACTTTGCAGGTGACGCAAGGAACTTATGGTTTGGTCTAAGTATGGATGGCATGAATCCTTTTGGGGAGTAGAGCTGCAGTCACTACACCTGGCCTGTGACTATGTATCTACAACCTTCCTCCTTGGTTATGCATGAAGCATAAGTTCATTATTATGCCAGTGCTCATCCAAGGCCCGAAGCAACAAAGAGGGGCCATTTGACCTACGATGGTTGCTTTTCGTAACCATCAATGATTGGCCTATTCTTAGTAACCTTTCAGGAAAGACAAACAAGGGATATAAGGCATGCACGCACTATTTAGATAAGACTGAAGGTACATATTTGTATAAATGCAAGAAGGTTGTGTACCTGGGGAATCAACATTTCTTCCGTCCAATCATCCCGTAAGAAAGAGAGGCAAGCATTTCAAAGGTGAGTCGGGCACCAGAAGAAGCCCGACCTCCCTGCTGGTGATGATGTATTTGGTATGGTCAAGGACATAAAAGTAATCTTTGGAAAGAGTCATGGAGGTCAATCTGTTCTGAACGATGTCGCTACCAGACATGCGTCCATGTGGAAGAAGAAATCTATATTTTGGGAGCTACCCTATTGGAAAGTCCTACATGTCTGCTCTTCAATCAACGTGATGCACATGACGAAGAATCTTTGCCTGAACCTGCTAGGATTCCTGGGTGTGTATGGGAAGAGAAAAGATACACCAGAAGCACGGGAGGACCAACAACTTATGAAAGACCCAAATAACATGCATACACAGAACAAGACGGATAAAGGGCGTCACTTAAGTCGTGCCAGCTATGGTCTTACCAAAGTAGAGGAGGAAATCTTTTTTGAAGTCCTTTACAGTATCAAGGTGTCGTATGGCCTCTTGTCTAATATAAAGGAGATAATAAGTATGGCAGAGAAAAAATTCGAAAACCTGAAGTCTCATGACTGTCATGTGATTATGATGTAGTTGCTTCCGGTTGCATTGACGGGGCTTCTACTGAAAAATGTTCGAGTACCCATTGTGAAGCGGTGTGCATTCCTCAATGCAATATCTCAGAAGGTAATCAATCTAGATATTCTGCCAAGGTTATAGAAGGATGTGGTACAATGTCTTGTTAGTTTTGAGTTGGTGTTCCCACCATCCTTCTTCAATATTATGACGCATCTCCTGGTTCACCTAGTGGAAGAGATTGCCATTCTCGGTCTTGTATTTCTACACAATATGTTCCCTTTGAGAGGTTCATGGGAGTCTTAAAGAAATATGTTCATAACCATGCTAGGCCAGAAGGAAGCATCTCCAAGGGCTAAGGAATAGAGGAGGTCATTGAGTTTTGTGTTGACTTTATTCCTAACCTTAAGCCGATTGGTGTTCCTGACTCGCGGCATGAGGGGAGGCTGAGTGGAAAAGGCATGTTGGGAAAGAAAGCAATGATATGTAGGGACAGGGAATCTTTCACTCAAGCACACTACATAGTTCTACAAAATTCCACCTTGGGACCTCCGTATATCGAGGAACACAAGAATATTGTGCGCTCCAACAACCCGGGAAAGCCTGACTCATGGATTAGAGATGAACACATGAAGTATTTCGTCGGTTGGTTGCGGACACATCTCATGAATGACACCACTATTGGAGATCAGCTATACTTGTTGGCCGCATCACCATCTTCTACTATATTGAATTTCCAAGGGTACGAAATAATGGGAATACATTCTACACGATCTCCCAAGATAAAAAGAGCACCAACCAAAACAGTGGTGTCTGCTTTGATGCAATAGACAAGTATGGGAAAAAGGACACATACTATGGTTACATAGAGGAGATATGGGAACTTGACAATGGAGTCTCTTTTAAGGTACCTTTGTTTCGCTGCAAATGGGTCAACCGGAATGGGGATGGGGTAAAGATAGACAAATTGTATGGAATGACAACAGTGTATCTCAACAATCTTGGTTACAGAGATGAACCATTCATCCTAGACAATGATGTGGCTCAGGTTTTCTATGTGTAGGACATGTCCTCCAGACCGAATAAAGGAAAAATAAGCAAACGAATACATCATACGATGAGCCAAAGCGTCATATAGTTCTTTCCGGAAAAAGAAACATCGAGGGAATCTAGGACAAGACAGACATGTCAGAAGATTATATTAAGTTTGATGAAATTTTGCCCTTCAAAGTGAAAACTGACCCAAAAATACTATTAAGCAAAGAAGATGCTCCATGGTTACCACCGAAGCGATCATAATGAAGGGACATACGCCAAGAAGTTCATGGCCTCATATTGTGTACCTCTAGTTCAAATCTGGCCGGTCGGACGCATATTGTGAAGCTAAATGCCATTTGACATGATAGCTCATTTTGTGAAGGATATTTTATGATGTTTGCAATTTTCCAAGTTTAATATTTTTCCTTGCAACTATAACACATAACATGACAACACACGAAGGGTTTTGTATTTTTGATAATTGTGAAACTTTAATTCGATTGTTGCTTCACAAACTATATATTTCCCACCGCTTCCTGCCAAGTTTTCCCGCCCTTTCCCTCTGACCGGAGCTTTTAGTCCCGGTTGTAGGAACTAACCGGGACTAAATATATTTCCCGTCATTTTCCACTGCTTCCCGCCAAGTTTTCCCGCCCTTTCCCACTGTCCGGAGCTTTTAGTCCCGGTTGTAGGCACTAACCGGGACTAAATATATTTCCTGCCATTTCCCACCGCTTCCCGCCAAGTTTTCCTGCCCTTTCCCTCTGATCAGAGCTTTTAGTCCCGGTTGTAGTCACTAACCGGGACTAAAGATATTTCCCGGCATTTCCCACTGCTTCCCACCAAGTTTTCCCGCGCTTTCCCTCTATATCTAGGCCGACCATGCCATGGCTATCCACACATCCACACCTTCGTCTCTCACAATAATGTACAGCGCATACTGGGCAATTCTGACCCTCGAGGAGACCGAGGCGCTATGCGCCTCCAGCTACCCATGCCCGGTGGGCTACCAGCTGCCCGTCGACTGGATGCTGAGTGCTGGAGGGGTTCCTGTCCCTCCTGTGCCTCAAGGTTCCGCACGCCAGGCGACCATCACAAACCGCTTCTACCTCTAGATCACGACGGAGCAGCGGATGGATCCCCATTGGGATCCTAACAACTATGACACCTGAAATGCCTTCTTCGCTAACCGGCAGGAAAGGGAGCTCACCAGGTACGAGGGTGACGGCCCTCCCCTGGTGAACCACAATGAAGCCAGCCGTCGCTTATGGTGGGCGAACTAGACTATCGTCGGCGTCATGCGCTACATCGTGCAGGGAGATCATCGTCACCTGCGGTGCCCGCAGCCGCCGCAGAGCCATAAGAAGGGTGGCGGTGGTGAATGTCGTGGGTGTAGCGGCGTCGTCATCCAGGAGCCCCCTCCCCCCACGCATCGTGAATAAGAGACCAGAGTGTAAGGTGCCGCCACAATATGCCATGGCTGGGCTGAGGATCCAGCCGCGTGCGCCTAGCAACGACGACGATGACGAACACGAAGACAAAGACGACCCTAAAGTTGTGTACTATAGGGCTAGATATGAGCATGACTAAATGGGTCCTTTAGTACCTATTTTGTAGTCTTGGTTTTTTAATATTAATAAATGTCTTGCGTGTTAATCCCGGTTTGTGGCTGGACCGGGCCTAAAGGGGGCCTTTAGTAAATCTTTCCATTGTAAAAGAGGGGTAAGGCAGGGAGATCCACTGTCTCCTCTCTTATTTGTTCTGGCTTCTAAACTCTTGCAACTGGTTGTGAATAGAGAAATGGTTGAGGGAAGACTAAACCTACCTATCCCCTGTGGTGGTAAATTCCCTATTATCCAATACGCAGATGACGCAATTTTGGTTCTGCAGGCTAAGAGCGAGGAAGTGGCTCATCTGAAAAATATCTTACTGCGGTATGCATCTTTCACTGGGCTAAAAATTAACTTTCAGAAATCGAGTCTAATTCCTATAAATATCTCAAATGTCAAAGCTCAAGAGCTAGCTTCCATATTTGGATGTTCTGTAGCAACCATGCTATTTACTTACTTGGGTTTGCCCATGGGGACAACTAAATCATCAATTACTGAGCTTATGCCTTTGGTAGATAGAATTGAAAGGAAAGTTACAAGTGCAACTTTATTATTGTCACATGTTGGGAAACTAGCTTATGTGAATGCTATATTGACTTCCATTGCCACATATACAATGTGTACCATAGAGATCCACCCAAAAATCTTGGAATACGTTGACAAGATCAGAAGAAGATGTCTCTTGAATAAAACGGTAGATAATGGGGGAAAATGTGTATCTCCGGCTGCATGGGACATGGTCTGTAAACCAAAGAATAAAGGTGGTCTTAGGGTCCTAAATATGAAAATTCAAAATCAAGGGCTCTTGTTAAAAAATTTGGACAAATTCTATAATAGGAGAGATATACCATGGGTGAATTTGGTTTGGAAAAATATTACCAACATTCTGTACCTCACGCAGTTAGTTCGGTCGGCTCTTTTTGGTGGAAATCTGTAATGAAGTTGTCTCCTATTTTTCGTGGAATTGCTTCTTGCTTAGTTGCTCCTATTTTTGGAAAGATGAATGGAACGATACAATCAGGCAAGAACAATATTCACGAATTTACTCATTCGCGGTCAATGAGGATATTTCAGTTCGATCTTTTTCAGAAAGTAACAACATTCAGGACCTCTTTTATTGTCCATTATCTTCGAGGCCTTAAGAGAATATGAGCAATTACAACTCAACATGGATTTAGTACAACTACAAGAGGAAGTCAGAGACAGATGGATCTTTAATTGGGGGGAAAAGATATACATCAAGGAAATATTATAAATTCTATTTTCATTTACTTGAGCCCCGGTTCAGTTTGAATGGATTTGAAATTCAAAATTATGGACCAAACTAAAGATTTTTGCTTGGCTATTACTGTCGGACAGACTAAACACAAAAAATATATTGAGACGACGACACTTAAATCTTGGTCAAGGACAGAACTACAATTGCCAATTATGTGTTCTAGGAGTGGAAGAGACATTGGAATATTTATTCTTCTTTTGTCCTTTTAGTGAAGCGTGATGGACTCGTTTAAACATTAACAGGATAGGCAGTTCTTGCAGATTCACTCTTCTAAGCCATGCAGGAGATAACTTTCAGACTGAACTTCTCTTTGAGATATTTGTGATAGTAGCCTGGAGTATTTGGAAAGAAAGAAACAATTTAATATTTTAAGGAGTGATACATTCAAGAGAGGTCTGGAACGATAGAGTCAAGGCAGATTTGAACTTGTTAAGGTTTAGGATCACCCAAAACTTGGAAAACATCATAGATCTGTTTATAGATAGAATTTAGATTTTAGATAGATCTTTATGATTTTTGTATTGTGATGCTTTATGCATCCTGATGTAAAATGTAAAATACTTTTTATTTAATCGAGTACCACAGTAGGAGCCTCTCCTACTGTTTTATGGTCAAAAAAGGGGGCCTTTAGTCCTGATTCCGTAGTCTCAGTTAGGAAACTAAGACTGGATAGTGTTGTACCGATTCAGTAGTCCCAGTTAGGAAGCTGGGACTAAAGGAGGGCCTTTAGTCCCGATTCGTATTACGACTTTCCCAAACTATGAAGATGTTGTCCCGATTCATACTGACCATGAAGATCTGATCTCCAAACGCGCTTGGTCACATATTAGGGAGTGCCTCTATGACCAACTTTAGGGACATGCCGGAGTACCTGGCTCCGGCGGCATATCCCTAGAGCTGGCCGTAGTGGTGTCCCTGCTCTCGCACACCATCTTGCATCTTTTAACTTCTTTAACTAGATCAATACGCCTAGGAGCTAACTAATTTCATATATTAGGGAATGCCTCTACGACCAACTTAAGCGAGATGCCGGAGGACTAGGCTCCTGCGACATCTCACTAAATTTGGTCGTAGTGGTTTCCCTGCTCTTGGAGATGCCTGAGAATAGTACAAGCAACACGACATATTTATAATACAAGGATGCCTATTTATAGTACAAAGTGTCGACACACACGACACAATGTCGACACTCAACCTTATCTATAGTGCTGCCACCCGGAACTCATGTTTTGTCCTGGTTGGTGTCTCCAACCGCGACTAAAGGTTCATCTTTAGTCCCGGTTGGCGACACCATACTGGACAAGGTACAAGCAGCACAACATAGTGTCGACACTCACGACATAATGTCGACACTCACCCTATTATTAGTGCTGCCTGCCCCAGCCTACCGCAATCCCTTCAGTCCCGGTTGGTTTATCCAAGTGGGACTAAAGATGAACCTTTCCCGCCATGTTTTCCCTTATGTTCGGGATAAAAGATATTTCCCGCCATGATTCCGTCACACAAAAAAGCCATTTTCCCTTTTCCGAGCGCAAAAAGGGTCATTTTGGAAGCGACCACCATAATGTTGTTTCCGAATTCTACCAACCCATTTTTCTTAAATACTAGACCACCTTACATAGATGATCTCCCAACCAGGAGATGTCAAACCTTTCCGTCCTTCCCGTATGAAAAAGACAAATGTCTAACGAATCGGCGGGAAGTGGATCCGGTTTCAACTACATGTACATGATCTAACGCCCATGATTTTTTAAAAAAAATCATTTTTAGACTCACAATATATTGTTTCTTCATATATCCAATGCAAGTTCTAACGAGGCTCGTCCCATATTTTCATGCACGCCGTTTCGACCTTAGTTCGAAACGGTTTTTTTTTTTAAATGGGCATAAAAAATTCAAAAACGGTCCGAACACTATAAATCCTTCGCGTGGTGTCATATTATCTGACATAGTTGCAAGGAAAAATGCCAAACTTGCTATATTGATTATGTCTCGAAAAAACCTTCACAAAATGACCTATCATGTTTGAGGTTTCATGGCTTTCGGTCCAAATAACCGATGTTATGTGTTGATTCGCGGCATAGTTTGTGATACTGTGCCCATATTATGCATGCATATGGAACTTGGGATGGAGAACAATGTTGCATGAGGAAGTTTTCCTTTTCGTCGCAAGGAAAAGCAATTTTCCATTTTCCAAGTGCAAAAAACGGGTCTTTTTGTAAAGTAACCACCAAAATGTTGTTTCCGAATGCTACAATCCCATTTATTATAAAATACTAGACCACCTTAAATGGACAATCTCCCAACTAGGAGATCTCAAACCTTTCCGTCCTTCCCGGGTGAAAAAGACAAATGTCTGCGAAATCGGTAGGAAGTGGGTCCGGTTTGAACTACAGGTACATGATCTAACGCTCGTGATTTTTTGTAAAAATCATTTTTAGACTCACAATATGTTGTTTCTTCGGAGATCCAATGCAAGTTCTATAGAGGCTCGTCCCATATCTTCATGCACACTATTTCGACCTTAGTTCGAAACGGGGAAAATTTGAAACGGGTATAAGAAATTCAAAAACAGTCCGAACAATGTAAATCCTTCACGATGTATCATATTATCTGACATAGTTGCAAGGAAAAATATCAAACTTGGTATATTGATTATGTCTCGAAAAAACCTTCACAAAATGACCTATCATGTTCGAGGTTTCAAGGCTTTCGGTCCAAATGACCGATGTTATGTGCTGAATCACGGCATAGTTTGTAATACGGTTCCCATATTATACATGCATATGGACCTTGGGATGGAGAACAATGTTGCAGTTGAAAGTTTTCTTTTTTGTCGCACGGAAAAGCCATTTTTCATTTTCCGAGTGCAAAAAAGGGTCGTTTTGTGAAGGAACCACCAAAATGTTATTTCCAAATGCTACCATACTATTTTTCTAAAATACTAGACCATCTTACATGGAAGATATCCCAACCGGGAGATCTCAAACCTTTTCTTCCTTCCCGGGTGAAAAAGAAAAATGTCTGCCGAATCGGCAAGAATTGGGTCCAGTTTCAACTACAAGTACATGATATAATGCCCATGATTTTTTGAAAAAATTATTTTTAGACTCACAATATTTTTTTTCTTTAGAGATCCAATGCAAGTTCTAACGAGGCTCGTCCCGTATCTTCATGCACGCTGTTTTGACGTTAGATCGAAACGGGAAAAAATCGAAATGGGCTTAAGAAATTCAAAAACTATTAGAACATTGTAAATCCTTCGCGTGGTATCATATTATCTGACATAGTTCCAAGGAAAAATACCAAACTTGGTATATTGATTATGTCTCAAAAAACCCTTCACAAAATGACCTATCATGTTCGAGGTTTCACGGCTTTCGGTCCAAATGACCGATGTTATGTGCTGAATCGCGACATAGTTTGTGATATCGTGCCCATATTATGCATACATGTAGATCTTACGATGGAGAACAATGTTGTAGGAGGAAGTTTTCCTTTTCGTCACATGGAAAAGCCATTTTTCATTTTCCGAGCGCAAAAAATGGGTCGTTTTGTGAAGCAACCAACAAATTGTTGTTTCAGAATACTACCATCCCATTTTTATAAAATGCTAGACCACCTTACATGGACGATCTCCCCACCGGGAGATCTCAAACCTTTCCGTACTTCCCGGGTGAAAAATACAAATGTTTGCCAAATCGGTAGGAAATGGGTCCGGTTTGAACTACAGGTACATGATCTAACGCCCGTGATGTTTTCAAAAAATCAATTTTAGACTCACAATATGTTGTTTCTTTAGAGATCCAATGCATGTTCTAACGAGACTCATCTCCTATCTTCATGCACGCTGTTTCGACCTTAGTTTCAAACGGGCATAAGAAATTCAAAACGGTCCGAACAATGTAAGTCCTTCCCGTGGTGTCATATTATCTAACATAGATGCAAGAAAAAAATACCAAACTTGGTATATTAGTTATTCAAATTCAAACATTTTTATGTTTGAAGTTTTTTAAGGTTCCAAAATAATATGCAAAAAATATTAGTTAAGTCATTTTTAATTTAAAATGGTTAATAGTTTAAATAGTTACATTAATTATTTTTTAAAACTGAAAATGGTTTTGAATTAGTTTTTCAAATTCAAACACTTTTTGTGTTTAAAGTTTTTTAAGATTCCAAAATAATATGCAAAAAATATTAGTTAAGTCATTTTTAATTTAAAATGGTTAATAATTTAAATAGTTATATTAATTATTTTAGAAAACAGAAAATGGTTTTGAATTAGTTATTCAAATTCAAACACTTTTTATGTTTAAAGTTTTTTAAGATTCCAAAATAGTATGCAATAAATATTAGTTAACTCATTTTTAATTTAAAATGGTTAATAGTTTAAATAGTTACATTAATTATTTTTAAAAACGGAAAATGGTTTTGAATTAGTTATTCAAATTCAAACACTTTTTATGTTTAAAGTTTTTTAATATTCCTAATTAATATGCAAAAAATATTAGTTAAGTTATTTTTAATTTAAAATGGTTAATAGTTTAAATAGTTACATTAATTATTTTTAAAAACAGAAAATGGTTTTGAATTAGATATTCAAATTCAAACCCTTTTTATGTTTAAAGTTTTTTAAGATTCCAAATTATTTATCATTTAAAAACCATTACAAATTTAAACCCCTAAATGAAAAATAAGGCGGGAACCGAGAGAAAATCTGAAAAAACTTTGAAAATAGGCCCTTTAGTCCCGCTTGGAGCCACCAACCGGGACTAAAGGCCCCTGCGCGTGCCGCTTCGGGCACAAAAAGAAATTGGCCTTTATTACCGGTTGGTGGCTCCAACCGGGACTAAAGGGTGGAGAATACGTCCCGGTTATTATTTTGATTGAACTCTGTTATCGTAAAGTGCCTGACGCAGGGACCCGAGAATAATTTATATGGATACTATGTTTGCGAGTTCGTGCTGTGAGAAAGGTAGAAATTTAGAGTAACTTCACGTATATAAACAATATATGTTAACTTCTTCTTTATGTGTTTTTTATTACCGTCAATTATGTTTAGTTTCATTCATATATGTTGACTCCTTTAAATCAGATCAAACGGCTACAGAATGGTCTTCTGCCAAAAAGATCGCCTACGAGCAATTCAAGAAGAATTGGCGGGATTCTTAGATGCAGAGGTCCTAAACCTAAAAGGGAAATACTATGTGGAGTTTAATATAAGGCAAAAGAGATTATTTTTTATATATATATATATATGCATGAAACTTCTGTATCGATGTAATATGTTCGACACTTCGATCTCTATATTTATAATGATCTTGTGTAATATAATGGTTCCTTCATTGATCAGTGCAAAACATAAAATAAAAAGGAAAACAATAAAAGGAAAACAACAAATAGAATACAATATAAATGGATTCTCTGCCGTGACACCAAAAAATGGCCAAAATCGTGTCAAAAGAAAGTGGCTAAAATGAATTCTCTGCAGCAGCATAGAAAAGAGCCAAATTGCTACCACGGCAGAGACAGATCTGTACGAACCGGGACGGATGCTCCTCTCCCTTTGCACCAGGCAGCGGCTGGCTACGTGGAGTCTCGTTTGTTCCGGTTCGTAGCCTAACCGAGACCGATTGTCCCGTCTCGGTTGGGCAATCAGGACTAAAACCGAACCACGACAATAGTTCCGTTCTCCAGTAGTGCATTTCAGCTAAGGAGTTTCACCTGATAATATGTTTTCTCAGTTAAATTAGCACCAGCAACACATATACAAATGATGATGTCACAGTACGCACGTAAGACATCTTGCCGACTTCAATGCATCATCTTGGTTTAAGATTCTCCAGTGCATCACCCTCATACGAATTCTTTTCATCATATTATCCGATTGATCGGAGAGAAATCGAAACTGGCGGTTTGGTGGCGCTTAAGGCATATTGGAACCGGGCAGGCCCACGCCGCCACGCGGCCGAAGGAACTCGATTCGATCAAGCTGATCGACCCCCTTGTTTGCATGACCAACAGATTAACGGTGACCGCTTCCTAACTTTATGTCACCGCGTGCCGCGCGTCGATGGATCCATGATCGATAGGTCTTCTCCTATCCCTGGATTGACAGATGCGCGAGCTGCCTTAGACATGTGTCGATCTCCCGATGACGCCCCGCCCGGGTGCACCTCGTTGCTCGGCAGCCGAGCGAGAGAGGTTGGTGCATGCACTTTGATCAGATATATCTGCGCGTGGCGTCACCTCAGTACCTAGAACTATGCTCCGGAATCCCGGAAAGCTGGAAAGGCGCGCGCGGGAGCCGGGAGCAAGGTACTCCGTGGGCAAAAGGCTATCTGTTTGTATGAAGATATGATTGGTGCGCGAGCTAGCTCAGCTTGGGAACAGCAACGCAACAATGGCGGCATGCAAAAACGGAAAGGGAATAAAGCCAGACGCAAACCCAGGGAACCACAGGTTAGGTGCGCGCGGGTAAATGCGTGCACACCAGCCAATTTTGTTCGTTTTGTAGCAAGTACTGCCCTGGTGCATATATTGTCGCTTACCTTTCTCTTTTTTTTTTCTTGCCAGGGTGGGAGCTTATTGTATGACCTAAACACCTACTCCCTCCGTTTTAAAATATAAGATGTTTTAGATTTGTGAAAAAAATGAATCTAGTCTTATTTTAGTGTATAGATTCATTCCAAAGTTGAGTGAACCTACATACTAAAACAAATCTAGAATCTTATATTTTGAAACGGAGGAAGTAGTAGTTAAAGCACCAGTGTCATTTTCATGTGCTAGGCAAACAAAAATGTGAGAGAAATTAGCTACTCCATCCAATCCATATTAATTGACTTGGATTTGTCAAAATTTGGCTGAATCTATATACTTCCTCCAACCCATATTAATTGACTTGGATTTATCAAAATTTGAATAAACCTATATACTAAATAGTGTCTAGATTCATTCAAATCTATAAGTCAATTAATATGGGTCGAAGGGGGTACTAAATAGTGTTTAGATTCATCTAAATCTAGACATATGTAAGTCAATTAATATGGGTCGGAGGGAGTAGCACCAATAGTAAGAAATGCAAATGTAGGTGGTAGATCAAATCACCAAAGCTAAGAACTATGTACTCCCTCCGATCCATATTACTTGTCGTTGGAGTGAGTAGGTTATTGTATGAACTAGACACCTAGTTGCACCTATCCGTCCCCGCCACCACCACATCCTCCCCTCCTGCTCTCCCCCTCCTCCTCGTCCCTGGAGGGTCGCTGGCCAATGGTGTGCGGTGTTAGATGTATATATTTGTATTGTAGTTTTCCCATATGTTACGGGGCTTCCTGCATATTCACACATGTATCTGTATTATATATTGTGGCCTTGGGCCCCCAGAGAAATACAAGTTGCCTATTCCTAACATGGTATCAGAGCCACGTTAGTCTCCTCCTACTCGAAACTTCGTCGCTGCAGCCGCCACCATCCCCGTCGTCGACGGCCTTGCCGTCATCGCCGCCGCCGATCGCCGCCTGTCTCGGTGTCCTCTAGATCGGTCTCCTCTCCAGATCGGTCGCCGCCCGTTCAGTTCCTCACCAGATCGGTTTCCCCGGATCGATTTTCTTTCCAGATCGACTCTGTCCGATTCAGTTCTTCACGCGCGGGGTTCGTATTGATCCCGTCCTCCACACGTGACCTCCTCCACGCGCGGTTCAGATCCGGCGGGACTCCACATCGACACGCGGGACTCCACCAACTTCCACGTGCACGCGGGACTCCACCTCGACGCGCGGCAGAAGTCCTCCACGTGACGCACGCGGGACCTCCGCGCACGGATCTCCATGCGCCGCCCTCACAGTACTGACCCGATGCGCGCATGCGCGGGACCTCCACCTTCCGCCCTCGGTCTCCCGCCCTCGGTCAACTCCACCCTCGCCTTGATCTGTTCTGCATCGACCGCATCGACCTCCTAGCCTCGATCAACTCGCCAGCTCTCCAGATCGCTGGACTTCTGCCACCGGCCGTCACCACTGCCGGGAATCGATCCCCGGTGGCCGGAATTGGCCTCCCCGGCCCTTAGGTTTCGCCCCTCGTCCCGGTTATCCGGAATTTTGCCGGATTTTGACCGGCATTTGCCTGCAGCTGGGGTTGACCAGATCTGTAAAAAAAATTGTAAAAGAGATGTCTTCTGCATCGGGCTATGTTGCGATTCCTCGCTGCCCGGTGATCTTCGATGGCGCGAATTACCCTAATTTCGCTGCCTTTATGCGCGTTCACATGCGCGGTCTCCGTCTTTGGGGTGTGCTCTCCGGCGAGGTCTCCTATCCGCCGTGCCCCCTGCTCCTGTGGCTCCTCTTCCGCCGACGCCGATTGTTCTCGGCGCTGATGCTTCTCAGGAGGCCAAGGATGCTGCTCAGAGTGCCAATGATAGTGCTGTTGCTTCTTATGACCTGAAGTTCAAGCAGTACTCTGCTGATCTCGAGACCTATCGCCATGATCTGACTGCCTACACTCAGTGGGTCGATGAGGATGCTCGTGCTGCTGCTTTTCTCACCTCCAGTGTTCTGCCCCAGTATGCTGCTGAGTTCATGAGTCTCCCTACTGTTTCCGCTCAGTGGGCACATCTTCGTCAGCGCTATCAGCCATCTGGGGATGCTCTTTACCTGTCCGTGGTTCGTCAGGAGCATGCTCTTCAGCATGGTGATTCCACTATTGATGAGTTCTATACTCAGAGTGCTGCTATCTGGCGTCAGCTTGATTCTCTCCGTACTGCTGTTTGTAGAACATGCTCGTGCTGCCAGATTATGCGCTCAGATTTGGAGTTTAACCGCATCTATGAGTTTCTGCCTCGGCTCCGCCAGGAGTTTGAGCCCCGGCATGCTCAGCTGAATGCTCGTGGTCGTGTTCCGCTCTCTGAGGTGTTGTTTGAGCTTCGGGCTGAGGAGACCCGTCTTCGTGGTGCTGGTCTTCTTGCGGTTCCGTCTGTGCTTGCTACTCGTGGTCCTCCTATGTCGTCTGCTCCCTCGACTCAGCCACAGTCCTCTGTGCTACCGCCGATACTACCCACTCCTCCAGGTCAGGGTCAGAGTCAGCACCAGCAGTCCTAGGGTCCAAGTCAGCACCAGCAGGCTCGTGGTCAGGTTCGCCGTGGTTCTCTTCGTCACTGCTCTTACTGCAACAGGGATGTCCATACTTGGGCCACCTGTTATACACACGATCCCAGTTTACGTCAGTAGCACCAGGCTCATGGGCAGTCAGCTCCTTCCGGGTCTTCAGCAGTTGCTCTCTCTGATGAGGACATTATCAGGAGTCTTCGTGGTCTGCTTGCTACTACAGGCTCTTCTTCAACGGGCACTGTTGGTTCTGTGACTGATTCTTCCGGCACTGCGCGACCACCATCTTCTACACAGTCAGGTACGCCCCAGTGGTATCTGGATTCTGGAGCTTCCTTTCATATGACCTCTGAGTCTTCTTTTTCTTCCGCTCTTCGTTCTCTCCCTTCCCCTGTCCGTGTTTTCACGGCTGATGGTACCTCTCTTCCTGTTTCTAGTCGGGGCACCCTTTCTACTTCTTCTTTTTTGTTCCTGATATTTCTCATGTCCCTCTTCTTAAGATGAATCTGTTCTCTGCTAGCCAGCTTGCTGACTCTGGTTGTCGCGTCATTCTTGATGCTGATTCTTGTGTTGTCCAGGACCGTCGCACACAGGCCCTGTGTAACGCCCCCGAATCGGGTCTATGCAGATCTCAGCATTTCCCGCCAAAACCCGCATAGACGCGATTCAAAGACGCCCACCAGACACTTTCGCGTGGGTGGGATATGAATACAAGTAGTTACGTCATAGTAGTTTACAACAAAGTCCACAAAAACTTATATATACAACAACGACTCAATGGGTCAAGAATACAAAAGACACAATTCAAGGAGAAAACGAGAATGGTATCCGAGTACGGACAAGATACAAATGGGACTAAGAGTCCTGAAGAATAACCAAGCGGTATCCATAGCCCTGCCCAGGCCAAGCCGGAAGGGTAACCTTGCTAACGTCGTCAATCACATACCTGTCAAATCAAAAGGGTGCCGGCAAAGGGCAAAGGAAAACAGAAAGAGAGCGGTCAGTACTAAGGCCAGTACACGGCGAGACTAGAATTCGGCGGTCCTCTCCTACATAGGTATGGTGGGATCAGCGGCAGCAAAGCTTGCACTATCTAACTTATAGAGACACGGTACAACTTCGGCTATTAGAGCGAGATGAGAGCGCTAAACGATAACTATAATATAACACCAAACATAACCCATCCGAAGATTTCCCCCTCGAAGACCAGTCGAGGAAGTCCCCTTGCGGAACACACACGGTGGCAATTTTAGTTAAGCAGGTGTTTAGTTGATATGGCTAATTACTAGTCATTTTATTAGAGGCAAAACATTAATGGCGTTGTCTATGATCATGACACTGTACTCCTGAGGCGTCCATAACCGTGGAGACACGGCTTCTCGAAAAGATTTACCCTGCAGGGGTGCACTACTGTACCCAAACGCATGCTCAACCCTTCAGGCAACATATAACGCGTGCCTTCCGAATCTCACAACAAGAACTGTCCCATAACTATGCGCATATCCAGAGGCATCACCTACTGTGTTTTACCCACACAAGAGATACAGCTGATTCTCCAGGTGGCACAGCGTTTGATTCTACGGCCGGGCGATGATCGGAAGATAACTTGTAGAGCTCCATCCCACCTTCGACACGATATCCCGATTTTATGCAATGCAAGCCATGGCAGTCCACCAAAACATCAAGTTCGAAGACATATCAACTCACCCATGTCCGAGGAGGTATGCACCAAATGGAAAACCAATTTTGTAACCCTCTGGATATACGAATAGCACCGGTAGTTGAGGGGGGGGATCCCAGAGGCCCCCATGTTTGGTTAGCGCGATCAACTCAGAACTGGTATCGTAGAACGAACGGGTCCTAGGTCGGCTCAAGCAGTTCCCAAAGGTGGTCCCTGCCGTGGCCTTATCATTAGGTGAAACCATAACCATATCCATAATCATAACCAACATCACCATATTAATTATCTTATAACCAACAATATCCAAGTAACGTGTTTCACCTTTATGAGAGCAATACTAGTATGCCTACGACTCGCAAGGATAAGAGCTAGCTAATCAAACAAGGCAATAGGATAACCAAGGCAATATAGTGGAGCAGGTAAATAAAGGAACGGTAGCATCGACAATAAGGATAGCAATAGATCAACTGGAGGAAGTAAAGACTATAAATGCAAAATAGGTTGAAGGGGGAGAATGCTCGCCTGAAAACATTGCCGAAGGTTCACCCAAAGATCGGGTCGACACTCGCATCAACTCATCGGCCTAGTCCGCGAAGAAGCAAAACACTAGAAGGGGCAACGGATGCAATATTTAATACTAGGGCGGAAGATCCGGCATGTTTATAATATGATGCATGGCATGAAAATATGCGGTCCCACTTAGCAATATTAAGCGGAATCGGGATCCCGACATTTATTATTAGGTTCAAGTTATTTAGCTACCCCGCATATTAAATGTTGATTAGCATGGAAATACATGGCATCGGTTTGCTACACAATTTAAATGGAGTCAATATTAGGCTAGATTCGCCCGCATATGGTCTCCATATTTAATTATGAGGTGAATCGATAAAATACCCCCAAACACCCACAATATGTATGCAAGTATGAATGATTATATGCAACAAGTATATTATCATTTATAAAAATAGGATTTCGGCAAAAGGGGTCACACATTGGTCCGAAGATCTTGGTTCGATGGGGTCGGCTGGGTTCAGGCGCGCAGGGATCGGTCTTCGGTACTTCGGATCCGGGGTTCGGGTCTTCGACTCCGTGAAGGGGAATTGGTGGTTCCGGGTTGGCGATCCTGTCGACGTGATGTACACCAGGACCTTAGCACTAGGCAGACAAGGTTACTACAACAGGACATCTATACTTCCAGTATATCAAAGCCACATACACGCTGGGCAAACATCCAGAGTACGGAATATGGTCCTCGTGTCAGACTAGTAGCAAAGATGGGGCGAGGCAGGGGTCGTCGAGGCCGGCAGGGTGCTGGTGACAAGTGGACGAAACACAGGCGAGGGCATGAGCCCGACGAGATGGGCACGGCGAGCTCAGGGACAGCACCACGGTTGCGGCGCAGAGGATGCAGACGCGGGCGGTGCAGGGGCGATGGACGCGGGCGCGCGGTGGCGGCTGGAGAGCTCGGCGGAGGACGGCCATGGCGGGGCGGAGACGAGAGGCCGGAGAGGAGGATCGGCGGGGTCGACGGGGCGCAGACCGAGGGCGAGAAAGGCGGAGCGGCCTCGGATGCTGGCGGCCGGAGGATGTCACGCACCCACACGCAGGCGATGGCGGTGGTGCAGCGAAAGGAGGGTGATGCGGGGCCGCGTGCAGGGCGGACGTGGACGAGGCCGGTGGCGAGGGGGCGACGCGGAGGTTGCGCCTGGGGACGGAGGCCGGCGAGGTCGCGCGAGCGGAGCTCCTGGCGGCAGTTGGCGAGGAGGAAGGAGGGCAGGCGGCGCCCGAGGCTTGCAGGGACGGCGGGGTCGAGGGCCTGGCGGCGGAACAGAGGCTGGCAGCGACGTGGGTGCTGCAGGGCTGCGGGATCTCGCTGAGGCGCAGGCGGCGACACGGTCTCTGGGAGGAAGATGGGCAAGGGGCGAGGATTGGGGACCGGGTCCCGTGCGTGGAGTTCGCGTGCGGGCCTAGGTCGCGGGCAGCGTGCATGCGTGTAGGTTGTGCCTGGGTCGGTTTACGTGACCAAGTGTGTGTCCGGTGTCGTGTGCGTTGCGTTCTGGTGTTTGTGTGTGGAATGGGTCAAGGTGGAGTGCGGCTGTGTGCGTGTGTGGTGCTGGTGAGTGGCGGCGGGGTGTGGAGTGCGTGTGTGGTGTGTGGGCTGGGGTAGGATTAGGGTTAGTTTCGTCTAGGGTTTGGGTAGTAGGTGGCTAGCTGGGCCGTTTGGCCCGGCCGGCTGCCTCCCCATAAAAATATTTTCATTTACTTATTTTAGTTTTAAATAGGATTTTATCAATAGATTTTAGACAAATAAAAGATCTGGAAAAGACCAGGGTTTCGATTTGAATTTAAAGAGGGGACTAATTAGAAAACAAAATAATCTTTTGGTGAAACTATTTTAGAGACCAAATATGCATGATGATGCGAAAAGAAATTAACACGCAAATTTTATTTTGGAATATTTTTCGGGGCATTACAACTCGACACCACTAACAAGGATCGCGTCCCGAGATCCAAACAAAGGCACCGAAAGGGAGAGAGGTTTGATGATCGGATCTTCTTGCGTCGGGTTAATGGTCGCGAAACCACTAACAAGAGTTCTCGTTTCGTCTCGAAATCGTTGACTCCACCAACAAGCCGTTGTTGCTCTCATGTTCTTCGGGAGAACACTCCGGAGAGGCAAAGGCGGAAGTAGAGGTATTAAAGATGAGGCCACCTTTAATTATGTGAAAGGAGTAAAAGTCACGTTGGTCCACCAATTCAATATGCAAGAGAGAATGATAAGAGTAGTCGAATGGGGATCAGTCCATCGCGCACCCAAAACATTACTCCGCATATGAATAGGAGAATTACGCAACCCAACTCTCAGCATACGGACTGAAGATCTTGACAAATAGTATTAACAAAAGATCCAGATAGATGATGTCGTCGCAAAAGTTGCAGGATACCGGGAAACATTTGAAGAGGGGTCAAGTAGAATGAAATCCAGAAGTAGGTCCACCGTTATAAAAGGAGAAAAGCGAAACCCTAATGGTACGACGGAAACCCAACCGTGAGAAGTCCTGGACTTGAAGAAGGTATGAGATCAGATTAAAACACGCAAAAGATAAGAGGTGAAAGAATAAAGATAAGGAGTAAAATCAGAGCTAATCAGATCTATCCAACGCATTTGTAGCAAAATAGTTTTGACACTCTACAACGTCCGTTGGCAAGGTTAACCTATAAGCTGGACCAGTGGGGTATCGTAAACCTTTTCTCTGATACCACTTGTAACGCCCCCGAATCGGGTCTATGCAGATCTCAGCATTTCCCGCCAAAACCGGCATAGAAGCGATTCAAAGACGCCCACCAGACACTTTCGTGTGGGTGGGATATGAATACAAGTAGTTACGTCACAGTAGTTTACAACAGAGTCCACAAAAACTTATATATACAACAACGACTCAATGAGTCAAGAATACAAAATACACAATTCAAGGAGAAAACGAGAATGGTATCCGAGTACGGACAAGATACAAATGGGACTAAGAGTCCTGAAGAATAACCAAGCGGTGTCCATAGCCCTGCCCAGGCCAAGACGGAAGGTTAACCTTGCTAACGTCGTCAATCACATACCTGTCAAATCAAAAGGGTGCCGGCAAAGGGCAAAGGAAAATAGAAAGAGAGCGGTCAGTACTGAGACCAGTACACGGCGAGACTAGAATTCGGCGGTCCTCGCCTACATAGATATGGTGGGCTCAACGGCATCAAAGCTTGCACTATCTAACTTATAGAGACACGCTACAACTTCGGCTATTAGAGCGAGATGAGAGCGCTAAACAATAACTATAATATAACACCAAACATAACCCATCTGAAGATTTCCCCCTCGAAGACCAGTCGAGGAAGTCCCCTTGCGGAACACACACGGTGGCAATTTTAGTTAAGCATGTGTTTAGTTGATATGGCTAATTACTAGTCATTTTATTAGAGGCAAAATATTAATGGAGTTGTCTATGATCATGACACTGTACTCCTTAGGCGTCCATAACCGTGGACACACGACTTCTCGAAAAGATTTACCCTGCAGGGATGCATTACTGTACCCAAACGCATGCTCAACCCTTCAGGCAACATATAACGCGTGCCTTCCGAATCTCACAACAAGAACTGTCCCATAACTATGCGCATATCCAGAGGCATCACCTACTATGTTTTACCCACACAAGAGATACAGCTGATTCTCCAGGTGGCACAGCGTTTGAGTCTACGGCCGGGCGATGATCGGAAGATAACTTGTAGAGATCCATCCCACCTTCGACACGATATCCCGATTTTATGCAATGCAAGCCATGGCAGTCCACCAAAACATCAAGTCCAAAGACATATCAACTCACCCATGTCCGAGGACATATTATACGTATGCACCAAACGGAAAACCAATTTTGTAACCCTCTGGATATACGAATAGCGCCGGTAGTTGAGGGGGGGATCCCAGAGACCCCACGTTTGGTTAGCGCGATCAACTCAGAACTGGTATCGTAGAACGAACGGGTCCTAGGTCGGCTCAAGCAGTTCCCAAAGGTGGTCCCTGCCGTGGCCTTATCATTAGGTGAAACCATAACCATATCCATAATCATAACCAACATCACCATATTAATTATCTTATCACCAACAATATCCAAGTAACGTGTTTCACCTGTATGAGAGCAATACTAGTATGCCTACGACTCGCAAGGACAAGAGCTAGCTAATCAAACAAGGCAATAGGATAACCAAGGCAATATAGTGGAGCAGGTAAATAAAGGAATGGTAGCATTGACAATAAGGATAGCAATAGATCAATTGGAGGAAGTAAAGACTATAAATGCAAAATAGGTTGAAGGGGGAGAATGCTCGCCTAAAAACATTGCCGAAGGTTCACCCAAAGATTGGGTCGACACTCGCATCAACTCATCGGCCTAGTCCGCGAAGAAGAAAAACACTAGAAGGGGCAATGGATGCAATATTTAATACTAGGGCGGAAGATCTGGCATGTTTATGATATGATGCATGGCATGAAAATATGCGGTCCCACTTAGCAATATTAAGCGGAATCGGGATCCCGACATTTATTATTAGGTTCAAGTTATTTAGCTACCCCGCATATTAAATGTTGATTAGCACGGAAAGACATGGCATCGGTTTGCTACACAATTTAAATGGAGTCAATATTAGGCTAGATTCGCCCGCATATGGTCTCCATATTTAATTACAAGGTGAATCGATAAAATACCCCCAAACACCCACAATATGTATGCAAGTATGAATGATTATATGCAACAAGTCTATTATCATTTATAAAAATAGGATCTCGGCAAAAGGGGTCACACATTGGTCCGAAGATCTTGGTTCGATGGGGTCGGCTGGGTTCAGGCGCGCCGGGATCAGTCTTCGGTACTTCGGATCCGGGGTTCGGGTCTTCGACTCCGTGAAGGGGAATTGGTGGTTCCGGGTTGGCGATCCTGTCGACGTGATGTACACCAGGACCTTAGCACTAGGCAAACAAGGTTACTACAACAGGACATCTATACTTCCAGTATATCAAAGCCACATACACGCTGGGCAAACATCCAGAGTACGAAACATGGTCCTCGTGTCAGACTAGCAGCAAAGATGGGGCGAGGCAGGGGTCGTCGAGGCCGGCAGGGTGCTGGTGACATGCGGACGAGACGCAGGCGAGGGCGTGATCCTGACGAGATGGGCACGGCGAGCTCGGGGACAGCACCACGGTTGCGGCGCAGAGGATGCAGACACGGGCGGTGCAGGGGCGATGGACGCGGGCGCGCGGCGGCGACTGCAGAGCTCGGCGGAGGACGGCCATGGCGGGGCGGCGACGAGAGGCCGGAGAGGAGGGTCGGCGGGGTCGACGGGGCGCAGACCGAGGGCGAGGAAGGCGGAGCAGCCTCAGATGCTGGCGGCCGGAGGAGGTCACGCGGCCACGCGCAGGCGATGGCGGTGGTGCAGCAAAAGGAGGGCGATGTGGGGCCGCGTGCAGGGCGGACGCAGACAAGGCCAGTGGCGAGGGGGCGACGCGGCGGTTGCGCCTGGGGACGGAGGCCGGCGAGGTCGCACGAGCGGAGCACCTGGCGGCGGCAGTTGGCGAGGAGGAAGGAGGGCAGGCGGCGCCCAAGGGTTGCATGGACGGCGGGGTCGAGGGCCTGGCGGCGGAACAGAGGCCGGCAGCGACGCGGGTGCTGCAGGGCTGCGGGATCTCGCTGAGGCGCAGGCGGCGGCGCAGTCTCTGGGAGGAAGATGGGCAGGGGGCGAGGATTGGGGACCGGGTCCCGTTCGTGGAGTTCGCGTGCGGGCCTGGGTCGCGGGCAGCGTGCATGCGTGTAGGTTGTGCATGGGTCGGTTTACGTGACCAAGTGTGTGTGCGGTGTCGTGTGCGTTGCGGTCTGGTGTTTGTGTGTGGAATGGGTCAATGTGGAGTGCGGCTGTGTGCGTGTGTGGTGCTGGTGAGTGGCGGCGGGGTGTGGGGTGCGTGTGTGGTGTGCGGGCTGGGGTAGGATTAGGGTTAGTTTCGTCTAGGGTTTGGGTAGTAGGTGGCTAGCTGGGCCGTTTGGCCCGGCCGACTGCCTTCCCATAAAAATATTTTCATTTACTTATTTTAGTTTTAAATAGGCTTTTATAAATAGATTTTAGACAAATAAAAGATCTGGAAAAGACCAGGGTTTCGATTTGAATTTAAAAGAGGGGACTAATTAGAAAACAAAATAAGCTTTTGGTGAAACTATTTTAGAGGCCAAATATGCATGATGATTTCATGATGATGCGAAAAGAAATTAACACGCAAATTTTATTTTGGAATATTTTTCGGGGCATTACACCCTGGTTGGAGCTAGCCCTCGCAGCCGTGACTCTTCAGGACTTCGGGAGTTAGACTGGCTTCGTGTTCCTTCCACTGCCACTTCATCTGCCAGTTCGTCTCCGGTCGTCGCCTCTGCTACCAGCTCCTTTCAGCAGTGGCATCATCGTCTTGGTCATCTTTGTGACTCTCGCCTGTCGTTATTAGTTCATCGTGGTCTTCTAGGGTCTGCATCAGGAGATGGGTCTTTACATTGTCAGGGTTGTAGGTTGGGTAAACAGATTCAACTTCCCTATCCTACTGGTGCGTCTGTATCTCAGCGACCTTTTGATTTAGTTCATTCCGATGTTTGGGTCCGGCTCCTTTCGCTTCGAAAGGGGGCCATCGCTACTATATTTTATTCATTGATAATTTTCTCGGTACACTTGGTTGTATTTTATGCGCTCTCATAGTGAAGTGCTCTCCATATATCAGCGTTTTGCGGCCATGGTCCGTACTCAATATTCTACCCCCATTCGTGTGTTTCCTGCTGATTCTGCTGGTGAGTATATCTCCCAGATGTTGCGAGATGTTCTTGCTGAGCAGGGCACCCTTGCTCAGTTCTCCTGTCCTGGCGCACATGCCCAGAATGGCGTTGCTAAGCGTAAGCATCGCCATCTTCTTGAGACCACTCATGCCATGATGATTGCTTCTTCTCTTCTGCCGCATTTCTGGGCTGAGGCTGTTGCTACATCGGCTTACCTCATCAATATTCAGCCTTCTGCCGCTCTGCAGGGTGGCATCCCTCTTGAGCGCCTATCTGGACAGTCTCCAGACTACTCCATGCTTCGCTTGTTTGGTTGTGTTTGCTATGTTCTCATTGCTCCTCGCGAACGCACCAAACTGACCGCTCAATCTGTTGAGTGTGTCTTCCTTGGATACAGTGATGAGCATAAGGGCTATCGCTGTTGGGACCCCGTTGGTCGTCGGATGCGTATCTCTCGTGATGTTACTTTTGATGAGACGCGTTCTTTCTATCCTCGTCCCACCGCTGGTACCTACCCGGTGGAAGATATCTCTTTTCTTCTCTTTCCTAACACACCTCCTTCTACTCCTATTGTGTCTTCTTCAGGATCTCCTCCCCCTGATGTCTCTTCTTCTTCTACACCGTCCTCCTCTGCTCCGTCTAGTTATCCTAGTTCTCCTCGTTCTCCGGAGTCTTCCTCTGCTATTCCTTCTTCTTCATTGTTGTATCCTAAGTCGTCTTCCTCTGACGAGCTTCCCTCTACTCGTCCTGTTCGTCAGCGTCGTGCCCCCAACCGTTACTCTCCTAGTCAGTATGGTCTTTCTGTTGCCTCCGATCCGACTTCTTATCGGGATGCTGAGCATCATCCTGAATGGCAGCTGGCCATGGCTGAGGAGATTGCTGCGCTTGAGCGCACTGGCACCTGGGATCTTGTTTCTCCCCCTCCCGGTGTTCGTCCTATCACGTGTAAGTGGGTCTATAAGATTAAGACCCGCTCTGATGGATCTCTTGAGCGCTATAAAGCGCGTCTTGTGGCTCGTGGTTTTCAGCAGGAGCATGGTCGTGACTATGATGAGACATTTGCTCCTGTGGCTCATATGACCATTGTGCATACTCTTCTTGCTGTTGCTTCTATTCGTCACTGGTCTGTGTCCCAGCTTGATGTTCAGAACGCCTTTCTCAATGGTGAGTTGAGTGAGGAGGTTTATATGCAGCCTCCTCCTGGGTATTCTGTTCCCGAGGGGATGGTTTGTCGTCTTCGACGTTCTCTTTATGGCCTCAAACAGGCCCCTCGTGCCTAGTTTGAGCGCTTTGCTTCTCTAGTGACTGCTGCTGGTTTCTCCCCTAGTGCTCATGATCCAGCGTTGTTTGTTCACACTTCTCCTCATGGGCTCACTCTTCTTATTCTCTATGTTGATGATATGATCATTACTGGTGATGATCCTGAGTATATCGCCTTTGTTAAGGCTCGTCTTCGTGATCAGTTTCTTATGACTGATCTTGGTCCTCTTCGATACTTTCTTGGGATTGAGGTTTCCTCCACTTCTGATGGCTTTTACATCTCTCAGGAAAAGTATATTCAGGATCTTTTTGCTCGTGCTGCTCTTGGGGATGAGCGCACTGTTGAGACCCCTATGGAGCTTAATGTTAAGCTTCAACCTACTGATGGTGATCCTCTTTCTGATTCGACGCGTTATCGTCATCTTTTTGGGAGTCTTGTTTATCTTGCTGTCACTCGTCCTGACATCTCTTATCCTGTTCATATTCTGAGTCAGTTTGTTTCTACTCCTACCACCGTTCACTATAGTCATCTTCTCCGTGTTCTTCGTTATCTTCGTGGTACGATCACTCGTCGCCTTTTATTTCCTCGTTCCATCTCCCTCCAGCTCCAGTGCTATTCGGACGCTACGTGGGAGAGTGATCCTTCGGATCGTCGTTCACTTTCTGCTTACTGTGTGTTTCTTGGTGGTTCGCTCATTGCTTGTAAGACGAAGAAACAGATAGCGGTTTCCCGTTCGAGTGTTGAGGCTGAGTTGCGTGCTATGGCCTTGTTGACTGCTGAGGTGACCTGGTTACGGTGGTTACTTGCGGATTTTGGGGTCTCTATTACCACACCCACTCTGGTTTTGTCTGACAGTACATGTGCTATTAGTGTTGCACGTGATCTGGTCAAGCATGAGCTTACCAAGCATATTGGTGTTGATGCTTTATATACACGTGCTCAGGTGCAGGCTCAGGTTGTTGCGCTTCAGTATGTGCCTTCAGATTTACAGTTGGCGGATTTCTTCATGAAGGCACAGACCAGAGCGCAGCATGATTTCTTACTCTCCAAACTCAGTGTTGTGGATCCACCATGAGTTTGAGGGAGGGTGTTAGATGCATATATTTGTATTGTAGTTTTCCCATATGTTAGGGTGCTTCCTGCATATTCACACCTGTATCTGTATTATATATTGTGGCCTTTGGCCCCCAGAGGAATACAAGTTGCCTATTCCTAACATGCGGCACCAGTGAAGAGGGCGGCGAGGATCTATATCTCTCAGTTCTTGCAGGGTGGAAGGGAGGGAGCTTCCGTGCGGGGCGTGGTTAGCTCGTCATTGACGATGCTTCTCTGGTGGTGCCCTGAGCAAAGGCTCTAGAAGCCAGGGCGACGACCCTATGAGGTGGAGGGCAGCATCAACCCTGGTGGGAGGAGGCCCTCATGGTACAGTAGATTGCCCTCCTTGATCGGGTGCGCGGGAAAAGGTTGGTGGATGGTGGTCGCCGCGGGGTTGTCCCATTGGCTTCCGATCAGATCTAAAGACCACAACCTCGTCTTACACCTACCCTCTATCCTTGGATCTCGGTGTCCTTGCCTAATCTAGGTCCTAGTCAGGTTGGGTCGGTTGGGGGCTTTGGTCGGGAGAAATCTTTGGCCGGAGGTGGTGGTCACCACGTCGCAACGTTTTTGGATGCCATCTTCCTCCTTGAAGGCGACGTTGAGGTAATCCCCCTTCCCACCTTCTCCTATGCCTGGGTGAGAACATTAAATCCTTGAAGGCGACATGGTGGTATCATGTAAAGAGGTATACATGCTACTGTTCCTTGGCAAGTCGTCCCTTATGTGCATGTGCGCTCTTGGGTGAGATGCTCTGCCTGCCGACGGTGTGGCGCGGCACCCTTCGAACAAAGGAGAGAAGGTTGGAGCCTTATTTGGAGGGAGAGGCGGATGGCATGATGGCATCGACGAGCCATGATTTGACGAAGGCAGGATTTTTCGGGTGTGTGCTTCTCGGTGTTTCCTTGCCTAGGTTCTGCCTGTTCCAATGGATGAAGACCACGATGCCCAAGTTGTGTTTCTTAGATTTTTCTGCTTTCTTGATGTTCGTGGCCTGTAAGATGATATTTTAGCACACTTTGCTTGTCGTTTTGGCTTCGCTAATTCAAAGTCAGGATCATTTCGGGACTACCATCTCAGCTATAAGCACAATGTGGATAGACTTTCCCAACTTTCACATATATGCAATTTTTAGTTATCTTGTCCGCCATTTTCTACGAATTGGAACATGAGGAGGTACAAAGACAAAACATCTCATATTCCACTACAAGGGACATTATTTTGGGTTGCTATAGATGAAGGGTTTCGCAGCATAGTAAATCAAAATTTTCTACGGATGCGAACGGGAAAAGCCAAGATCTAATCTAGGAGATGCAAACAACGAGAGGGATAGATGAGATCTTCATACCCTTGAAGAAATCGCACAACGGAATGTTCAACAGAACGTGGTTGATGTAGTCGTACTAGCCTTCTCCTCCTCGCGATCTGATCCGATCCAACGCCGCAAGTGGCGACGCCTCTGAGAGATGCACGTACGAAACCTCGACATCTCCTCCTTCCTCGGTCCAGCAAGTGGGGTGGAGAGATATATTGGATCTACAACACGACGGCGTGGTGGAAAGGTGGAGAGTTTCTGCGGCAGGGCTACGCCTACGCGCAGTCGAGAGAGAGAGAGAGAGAGAGAGAGAGAGAGAGAGAGAGAGAGAGAGAGAGAGAGAGAGAGAGAGAGAGAGAGAGAGAGAGAGAGAGAGAGAGAGAGAGAGAGAGAGAGAGAGAGAGAGAGAGAGAGAGAGAGAGAGAGAGAGAGAGAGAGAGAGAGAGAGAGAGAGAGAGGAGGGTAGCAGTATGGCGGCTAGGGTTTTGGGGTGAGGGAGGAGGGTGCGCCCCTGCCCTCTTTATATAGAGGGATGGCTGGCTTCCCTTGCCCCTCCTCCAAGCTCTAGGGCCGGCGGCCACATGGGTGGAGTGGGGGGCAAGTTCCCCCCTTCTAGAAGCTCTCCCTAGGGTTTCCCCTAGGGCTTGGCCGGCTGGGCCTATGGGGCCTTGTGCCCCTGGCCCAATGCGGCCAGGGCACTCCCTCGTAGGCCCATGCCCCCTCCCAACAAGTGGGGCCACGTTGGTCCCACTCTGGAAGCTTCTAGAACCTTCTGGTACAATACCGAACATTCCGAAACAATTCCGAAATCCAAAAACTGCTTTCCCTTATATGAATCTTATTCTCCGGACCATTCCGGAACCTCTCATGATGTCCTGGATCTCATCCGAGACTCCGAACAAAAACTCATAAACCAATTATCCATTCTATCCTAGCGTCTAGACACGTTAAGTGTGTGACCCTACGGGTTCGACAATATGCAGACATGATCTTTTATCAATAATCAACAGCGGGATCTGGAAACCCATATTGACTCCCACATATTCATCGATGATCATATCGGATGAACCACGATGCCAGGATTCAATTAATCCCATATATATATGTATTCCCTTCGTCACGCGATATATTACTTGCCCGAGATTCGATCGTTGGCATCGGCATACCTAGTTCAATCTCGTTCACAGCAAGTACTTTACTCGTTCCGTAATCCGATATCACTTTGTGATTAACTCCTTAACCACTTGCTTGCAAGAGGTGTTGATATCGATTACCGAGTGGCCCAAAGTATATCTCACTGACTTGGGAGGGACAAATCCCATCTCGATACATACAACCCAACAAGTACTTTCCGATCACCTGAGAGACACCTTTATGATCACCCTCTCATAGGATGACGTTTGATGACCTCAAAGCTTTCTTCCGATACCAGGGAGTTGCATTATCTCATGGTCTAAGGAATACAATATTTGACATAAGAAAAAGCTTCACAAAGATAAACACGATGACACGATCTAATTGCTCTGCTTGATTTGGGTCTGTCCATTATATCATTCTCCCAATGACATGATCTCATTATTAATTGACAACTCATGTCTATGGTTAGGAAACCTTAACCATCATTAATCAATGAGCTAGTCCATAGAGGCGTACTAGGGACACGGTGTTGTTCATAAACCACAAAAGTATCAAAGTTTCCGCTTAATACAATTCTAGCATGGAATATAAACTTTATCATGAACAAGATTTATAATAATAACATCTTTATTATTGCCTCTAGGGCATAATTCCAACAGTCTCCCACTTGCACTAGAGTCAATAATCTAGTTTACATCTGGCAACAATCTAACACCCATGGCACTAAGGTGCTGATCATGTTTTGCTCGTGGAAGAGGTTTAGTCAACGGATCTGGGACATTCAGATCTGTATGTACTTTGCTAATCTTCAGATCTCCATCTGTTATATAATCTCGAATTATATGAAACTTGCGGTTGATGTGCTTGGTCTTTGGATGCTATCTTGGTTCCTTAGCCAGTGCTATGGCGCCAGTGTTGTGACACAATATCTCCAGTGGGTCCAAGGCACTTGGAACCACACCAAGCTCAGTGATGAAGTTCCTAATCCAAACTCCTTCACTTGACGCTTCTGCAGCAGCCATGTATTCCGCTTCTACTGTAGATCCCGCGATCACGCTTTGCTTGCAGCTTCTCCAGCTCACAGCTCCTCCATTCAAAATATAAACGTATCCTGTCTGAGATTTAGAATCATCCTTGTCGGTGTCCAAACTAGCGTCGACGTAACCTTCTACGACGAGCTGCTCATCACCTCCATAGACCAAGAACATTTCTTTAGTCCTATTTAGATACTTTAGGATGTTCTTTACGGCTGTCCAGTGTTCCACTCCTGGACCACTTTGGTATCTGCTCGTCAAACTAAGAGCATTGGACACATCCGGTCTAGTACACAACATGGCATACATGATAGAACCTATGGCCGAGGCATAAGGCACTTTGCTCATAGCTTCTCTATCATTTACCATAGCTGGACACTGATCCTTGCTCAATATCTTACCTGACAACATGGGCAATGAACCTTTCTTTGCCTTATCCATTCTGAACCTTTTCAGAACTTTGTCTAGGTATGTACTTTGGCTTAAAGCTATTAGGCGTCTTTGTCTATCTCTATAGATTTTGATGCCTAATATATAAGCAGCTTCCCCTAGGTCTTTCATTGAAAAACATTTGTTCAAATAACTCTTCACATCATTAAGCATATCAATGTCATTTCCAATAATCAATATGTCATCTACATATAGTACTAAAAATGTCACTGAGCTCCCACTCACTTTCTTGTAGATACAAGCTTCGTAGCAATTTGGAACAAATCCAAAGCTCTTGATCACTTGATCAAAATGAAGGTTCCAACTCCGAGATGCTTGCTTCAGTCCATAAATGGAACGCTGAAGTTTGCACACCTTATCAACATCCTTAGGATCGACAAAACCTTCGGGTTGCATCATATACAACTCTTCATCAATGTTGCCATTGAGGAACGCAGTCTTGACATCCATCTGCCATATTTCATAATCATGAAACGCAACAATTGCTAATAAAATCCGAATGGACTTAAACATCGCTACGGGAGAGAAAGTCTCATCGTAGTCAACACCTTGAACTTATCGAAAACCTTTCGCAACAAGCCATGCTTTATAGACAGTATGATTACCATCCGCGTCCGTTTTCTTCTTGAAAATCCATTTGCACTCAATGGCCTTTCGGTCGCTAGGAGGGTCCACCAAAGTCCATACTTGGTTTTCGATCATGGATCCCAATTCGGATTTCATGGCCTCTAGCCATTTCTCAGAGTCTGGGCTCATCATTGCTTCCTCATAGTTCGCAGGTTCACTGTTGTCTACTAACAAGACAGTTAAGACAGGGTTGCCGTACCACTCAGGAGGGGCATGTGACCTTGTCGACCTGCATCGTTCAATAGTAGCATCGTCCGAAGCTTCATGATCCTCGTCATTAGCTTCCTCTATCGTTGGTGCAGATGGCACTGGAACAATTTCAGGTGTTGCGCTACTATCCAACTCAAGAGAAGGTTCAATAACCTTGTCTAGCTCTACTTTCCTCCCACTCACTTCTTTCGAGAGAAACTCCTTCTCAAGAAAGGATCCGTTCTTTGCAACAAACACTTTGCCTTCGGATCTGTGATAGAAGGTATACCCAATAGTTTCCTTAGGGTATCCTATGAAGACGCATTTCTCCGCTTTGGGTTTGAGCTTGTCCGGCATCAACTTCTTGACGTAAGCCTCGCATCCCCAAACTTTAAGAAACGACAACTTAGGTTTAGCACCAAACCACAGTTCATACGGTGTCGTCTCAACGGATTTAGATGGTGCCCTATTTAAAGTGAATACAGCGGTTTCTAATGCATAACCCCAAAATGATAACGGCAAATCTGTAAGAGACATCATTGATCGCACCATATCTAATAGAGTTTGATTCCGGCGTTCAGACACACCATTGCGCTGTGGTGTTCCGGGTGGCGTGAGTTGCGAAACGATTCCTCTTGCTTTAAGATGCGTGAGAAAATCATAACTCAAATATTCACCTCCACGATCGGATCGTAGAAATTTAATTTTCCTGTTACGATGGTTTTCCACTTCGTTCTGAAATTCTTTGAACTTTTCAAATGTTTCAGATTTATGTTTCATTAAATAGATATACCCATATCTACTTAAGTCATCAGTAAAAGTGAGAAAATAGCGATAACCACCGCGCGTCGAAACTCTCATTGGTCCGCATACATCGGTATGTATGATTTCCAACAAGCCCGTTGCTCGCTCCATTATTCCGGAGAACGGGGTTTTGATCATCTTGCCCATGAGGCACGGCTCGCACGTGTCAAATGATTCAAAATCAAGAGACTCTAAAAGTCCATCAGAATGGAGTTTCTTCATGCGTTTTACACCAATATGACCTAGACGGCAGTTCCACAAATAAGTCGTATTATCACTATCTACCTTGCATCTCTTATCCTCAATGTTATGGATGTGTGTTTCATTGCTTTCGAGATTCAGAAGAAATAAATCATTCATAGCAGGTGCATGACAATAAAAGATGTTACTCATACAAATAGAATAACCATTATTCTCCGATTTAAATGAATAACCGTCTTGCAATAAACACGATCCAGATATGATGTTCATGCTCAACGCAGGCACATAATAACATTTATTAAGGTTTAAAACTAATCCCGAAGGTAAAACTAAGGAGAGCATGCCAACGACCATCACATCAACTCTTGATCCATTGCCAGCGCGCATCTTCACCTCATCCCTCGCTAGCCGCCGTCTATTTCGTAGCACCTTTTCGAGTTACAAATATTAGCAACTGAACCAGTATCAAATACCCAGGCACTACAACGAGCGCTAGTAAGGTAAACATCAATAACATGTATATCAAATATACCTTTGATGGTGCCAGCCTTCTTGTCCGCTAAGTACTTCGGACAGTTGCACTTCCAGTGACCCTTGTCCTTGCAATAGAAGCACTCAGTGTCCGGCTTAGGTCCGGACTTGAGCTTCTTCTCAGCAGGGGCAACGCGCTTGCCGCTGCCTTTCTTGAAGGACTTCTTTGCACCCTTACCTTTCTTAAAGCTGGGGGGCTTGTTGACCATCAACACATGATTATCTTTCTTGATGTCCACCTCCGCAGCTTTCAGCTTAGCGAAGAACTCAGTGATCGTATCAGTGGAACCAATCTGATTATGAGTAACTACAAAACCTTTGTAGCTAGGAGGGAGTGATTGCAGAACTCTGTCAATCTTGAGCTCTTCTGGAATCTTGCAGTGCAGTTGCTCAAGACGTTGAGTGTAGCCCGACATCTTAATGGCGTGCTCACTAACGGAACTCCCTTCCTCCATCTTGCAGTTGAAGAATTTCTCAGAGATCTCATATCTCTCAGAACGGGCCTGAGTCTGAAACATGGTTTTTAGTTCCTCAAGAATCTCAAAGGGCTCGGCGAACTCCTCAAAACGATTTTGAAGGTCCGATTCCATAGCAAACAACATGGTGCTCTTAATCACACCATAATCATCTTTGCGTGACTGATAAACAGCTTTTTCATCAGCCAGCGCATCTACAGCAGGGGCGTCACCTAGCGCTTTCTCAAGGACATAGTCCTTTTGTCCGCCAGCGAGAATGATTCTCAGATTGCGGAACCAGTTGGTGAAGTTAGACCCATTGTTCTTAAGCTTTTCTTTCTCAGCAAAAACGTTGAAGTTGAAGTTGGACTTAGCCATTTGATCTACAAAATTTGCAAGTACAATTTAGACTATGTTCATGATAACTATTTCAACTTAATCAAATTACTAGATGAACTCCCACTAAATTCAACATCCCTCAAGTTGTTTAGTGAACATGATCCAAATTCACCACACCTAATCCGATCTTCACGAGAAGAGATGTGGTTTCAATGGTGGACAACAAAGTGTCGATCATATCATTCATATGACTCATGCTTAACCTTTCGGTTCGTGTGTTCCGAGGCCATGTCTGTACATGCTAGGCTCATCAAGTCAAACCCAATTATTTCCGCGTGTGCAAAACTGGCTTGCACCCGTTGTATGTGAACGTAGAGTTTATAGCACTCGATCATCACGTGATGCTTGAACACGACGAACTTTCGCAACGGTGCATACATGGGGAGAACACAGTTTTATCTTGATCTTTAAGTGAGAAATCATCTTATAATGCTATCGTCGCGATCTAAGCATGATAAGATACATAAAAGGATAAACATCACATGCATATAATTTTATGTGACATGGTATAGCCAATCTCCGCGCAATGATCTCCATCTTGTGCGTGCCAGCATGATCTCCATCACTCCACCATGATTGCCTCCACCAAGAATAGCAACTACAACTATTGCTAACTACTTAGCGATAAAATAAAGCTATTACATGGCGTATAAGAAGTTGACACACAGGTCATACACAATTATAAAGACAACCATATGACTCCTGCCGGTTGTGTACTCATCGACATGCAAGTCATGAAATATTACAAAACATGATCATTGCGTACAACATACACATCACATCTTGGGCCACACCATATCATAGAAACACTCCCTGCAAAAACAAGTTAGACGCCTCTACTTTGTTGTTGCATGTTTTATGTGGCTTATGGGAGTAACAAGCTAAGAACGATTCTTACCTACGGAAAGCCACAACAGTGATATTATGGTTGCCAACGTCCGGTGTAAATCCCATGACAACTATAGTGAGAGAAACTGGCATCCACCAGCCGCATGTGTGGAACAAGCCACACGTCAAGTGCGGAGCTGGTCTCGCGAACGAGGTCGCGTAAAGTTGGCCTGGACCGCTTCGATCTCACTATCCCGCGTCATAAGAAGTACACAACAAGAGGCTTGCAACAGAAAACATCAACGCCCGCAAAAAGCATGTTGCGTTCTACTCGTGAAACACATCTACGCATAGATCTAGCTCTGATACCACTGAAGGGTTTCGCAGCATAGTAAATCAAATTTTTCTACGGATGCGAATAGGAAAAGCCAAGATCTAATCTAGGAGATCCAAACAACGAGAGGGATAGATGAGATCTTCATACCCTTGAATAAATTGCACAGCGGAACGTTCAACAGAACGTGGTTGATGTAGTTGTACTAGCCTTCTCCTCCTCGCGATCCGATCCGATCCAACGCCGCAAGTGGCGACGCCTCCGAGAGATGCACACGTACAGTACCTCGACGTCTCCTCCTTCCTCGGTCCAGCAAGTGGGGTGGAGAGATAGATTGGATCTATAACACGACGACGTGGTGCAAAGGTGGAGAGTTTCTGCGGCAGGGCTACGCCTACGCGTAGTCGGGAGAGAGAGAGAGAGAGAGAGAGAGAGAGAGAGAGAGAGAGAGAGAGAGAGAGAGAGAGAGAGAGAGAGAGAGAGAGAGAGAGAGAGAGAGAGGAGGGCATCAGTATGGCGGCTAGGGTTTTGGGGTGAGGGAGGAGGGTGCGCCCCTGCCCTATTTATATAGAGGGATGGCCGGCTGCCCTTGCCCCTTCTCCAAGCCCTAGGGCCGGCGGCCACATGGGTGGAGTGGGGGGCAAGTTTCCCCCCCTTCTAGAAGCTCTCCCTAGGGTTTCCCCTAGGGCTTGGCCGGATGGGCCTATGGGGCCTTATGCCCCTGGCCCAATGCGGCCAGGGCACTCCCTCGTAGGCCCACGCTCCCTCCCGACAAGTGGGGCCACGTTGGTCCCACTCCGAAAGCTTCTAGAACCTTCCGGTATAATACCGAACATTCCGAAATCCAAAAACTGCTTTCCCTTATATGAATCTTATTCTCCGGACCATGCCGGAACCTCTCGTGATGTCCTGGATCTCATCCGAGACTCCGAACAAAAACTCATAAACCAATTATCCATTCTATCCTAGCGTCGAGACACGTTAAGTGTGTAACCCTACGGGTTCGAGAATATGCAGACATGATCTTCTATCAATAATCAACAGTGGGATCTGGAAACCCATATTGACTCCCACATATTCATCGATGATCATATCGGATGAACCACGATGCCAGGATTCAATTAATCCCATATATATATTTCCTTCGTCACGGGATATTTTACTTGCCCGAGATTCGATCATTGGCATCGGCATACCTAGTTCAATCTCGTTGACAGCAAGTACTTTACTCGTTCCGTAATCCGATATCACTTTGTGATTAAATCCTTAACCACTTGCTTGCAAGCGGTGTTGATATCGATTACCGAGTGGGCCCAAAGTATATCTCTCCGACTTGGGAGGGACAAATCCCATCTCGATACATACAACCCAACAAGTACTTTCCGATCACCTGAGAGACACCTTTATGATCGCCCTCTCATAGGATGACGTTTGATGACCTCAAAGCTTTCTTCCGATACCAGGGATTTGCATTATCTCATGGTCTAAGGAATACAATATTTGACATAAGAAAAAGCTTCGCAAAGATGAACACGATGACACGATCTAATTGCTCTGCTTGATTTGGGTATGTCCATTATATCATTCTCCCAATGACATGATCTCATTATTAATTGACAACTCATGTCTATGGTTAGGAACCTGAACCATCATTAATCAATGAGCTAGTCCATAGAGGCGTACTAGGGACACGTTGTTGTTCATAAACCACACAAGTATCAAATTTTCCTCTTAATACAATTCTAGCATGGAATATAAACTTTATCATGAACAAGAATTATAATAATAACATCTTTATTATTGCCTCTAGGGCATAATTCCAACAATAGACACTAATGTATATGCACTTTTTCAAGTGCATTAAGTGCCACATAAGTGCAACTACATGGAGACTTGAGATCTTAATGAAAAATCCGTACTCATCTAAGGCTGGTCATAGTGGGGAGTAACTTAGAGTAGTAACATGTGTATGTTACTAGTCTAAGTTACTACCTCCATAGTGGAAAATGACATGTGTGTGGTGTCATGCAAAGGTTTATTTATTGTAATGTAGACTCATTTTGTCTTAAAATGTGTGATGTTATGGTAACATAGCTCGTTACCACAAGCATCTCTCTCATCATTTAATTGCATGCCATGTCATCTAAATGCTTAGTTGTCAATACATATAGTACTATATTACTACTCAAATTACTCCCACTATGACTAGCCTAAACCACTCGACCTTGCACACCATCATTCAACTTGAAGTGAAATTCTTATGACCAGCATATGACATTCCTCAAAACTATAAAAAATCCTCTATAACATGTAATTATTGCCTCAAACTGTGTTGATTTCTAGTAATAACATAAGATCAATTTTATGACGTGTCTCATAAAATGCATCTCCATATTTTTTGTTGAAAAAAAATTGAGTGCGTCATAAAATTCCTCTAAATCACCCATGTGATATTCTACCTATATTTAAAAAGGGATATCTGCCCATAGTTGGACTAAGATAGGTGGTAGTAGCATGCATGCCACCTAGCTAAAAATGATGATGATGCAAGAGAAAAGAAACAACCGAGCTAACATAATATGTTATCATCACATATCGTTTCCCAATGAAAATGAATCTACAAAGTAAGAAATCAAGGTCACTATGTTATCATACCTAGTATGCAGCAGGGGACCCCGGATTTTACTAATGTACATGCCACAAGAAAATTTTGAACATTATTTTGTTGAATAATGGAATTTTTACTTTGTAGTATATGCTATAGACGTAATAAATATGATATGTAATAGAAAGATTCAGTTAGAAATTTGCATAAATTACAAAATAAATAGTTCAAACACCGTACTAATAGTTTCTTGGCATGCACTTTCTTAAGGACATGGAAGTCCCAATTATATCTTCAACTCTTCATCCACTTCGAACTAAAATTTCCTGCTCAATGTATGTGACTAAACAATCATATATAGACTATCACACATCTTATTTTCTAACTTTGTTTTTCACTATAGCCATTGCAGAAACAACTTCTTAACACTTGTTGTCACCATAGGTAAAATCAATATCAATTTAATAAGCCAATAAACCATTGATTTGTATTTAACTATTTATGTCATGTGATATATATGCATAATACCAAAACTAACATAGAAAAACGACTATTTGAACAATTGCCATACTACACAGATACAACATGCTGACATCACTCTGCTCTCGTGTTCGTGACTCCCATCGGCCGGCGAAGGTTGAATTAGGCTTCAACTATGTGGCGTGCCAGTTGCCCAGGAATCCTGATCGGGGCGATCAATTGGAGTGGGGGTAGAAGCATACTCGCTCGGCGTGCTACCGCATGAGTTTTGGGATACGTAGCTTAGATAGGACGTACTGGCTTGCAATCACAGATAGATCATGTGCCCTTTTTCACTTGCTAGCTAATATGTATGGCTAGGCCAAAACTGAACTGTTTTTTATCGATCATACCATTTTCTTTATACTATGCAGGCTGGCATACCTTGTATGTCCGCCACTCTAGTATGAGACTATCTAGCTAACATACAATTAAATTAATAATATATATGTTACTAGTATAAGTTACTTTCGTACCATGACTAGCTTTATGTATCTATGTGACTTAAGGAAGTGAAACTATAGCGTGCCTATGTGCCAATTTAGTACTAGCAAATTGTAAAGTGACTCTAGAGAAGTGGTAATACATGCAATTATGATGTTTCGAAACCGGCCAGCGCACTATAATACAAATGGTTGTTGCCTACATTGATCTACATTTGATGAATGGATGGGATCGTCGGGGAAGGGATTATTGAACTGACTGGTGCACGCAATTCATTATACTATGCAGGCTGGTGCACGCAATTCTCCTTTAATTTAGAATTTGGATTGTTGAACTGACTGGTGCACACAATTCATTATACCTCGTGTTATGGCTTAGATTTTCTCTTGATTCTGTGCATTATATTTGCTCGAGACGTGGAGCCTACATGTCTTCTATTGAAGTGTATAAGTGGATTGCACTAGCACTTTTCATCAGTTCGGACTTTTGGTTGCGTTGGCTAGTGCATGAAGCTTGACATGGTATCAGAGCCCAAGGTTTCGAGTTCGTGTCCTGGCTTTCGCAATTTATCCTAAAATTGCTGTTGACCCCTCTGTGTCCACGTATAGGTCTCTTGAGTCATACGTCAGTTTCGCGCGCCGTCGCTCTCTTCCGGTTACACGTGCTAACTTCTCCCCGTCACACGTGAGAGGGGGTGTTGAAGTATATAAGTGAATTGCACTAACCCTTTTCATTAGTTCGGACTTTTGATTGCGTTGGCTAGTACATGAAGCTTGACATCTTCTTTAATGCTTTTAAATACATGTTTGATGAAGGGACCAAATGGGTATGGTGCAACTATTCCTTTACCTAAAATTGCCAGTACTAACGATATTTTGATCCTTTAATCACAAATTCCTCCAAGGAGAAAAAAGAGGTGATCAGTCATAGTTCATTGAACGCATGTCAGTGTCTTCATAAAGCTAGCAAGCCTACCTACAAATTTTAGTTGACAAATTCAGATCTGTGAACTAGTGGTTTTCACTTCATCCTTCAGTTCGCGCACTAGGTTTTCCACTCTAAAAGTAAGGAATAGGGAATAGTACCAGCCCAGTGGAGTATCTAAAACAAGCAAACATCAACATCCAATCATATATGTTCCAAGAAAGTCAACTTCATTTTTCCGCTGTTCCTGAATATATAAAATAGATCCTAATTATGTGACAAAAACATCTGCTCTATGTTTATCATCTATGGATGGAATTTCTAATAAACACAACTAATGTTCTTCCGTAATATAAGCAGTTAACATATTTTGCAGAGCATATGCTGACAATAATATTCAAGAGGTTGGTCCGTCGTCGTTGTCCATTCTTCAGCTGGCCGATGGAGCCATGAACTACCACAAGCTCTTTCTCCTCTCTTCATCTGTCCTCATGAGGAAACAGGCCTCGATGACCACCATCCTACGTCTCGTGCTTGACTAATGTACTACCTCAGCCCTAATCCTGTGAGCCCGCCAAGTCTTCAATCAAAACCACATGGTTAGAGATTTTGACTGATCAGTAGAAAATATGTTCACTAGTCGAGACATGTCATATGGCATATCAGCCAATATGCAACCTTGCTCCCTGTCCACCAATACCAAGGCGGTTTAGGGCGCGCCAGGGGGTGTCTCCTACACTAGTTTATGGAGTTCAGAGGGTAGCAAGCGGTCGAATTTGGAGTTGAGAGGATTTATTTATGGCCTCTGATCCAGTACAAACCCTCCCACCTAAACTCGTACAAATATGGCCACATATACATATGAACCCGTATCCATATCAAGTATTACGTACGTATAGTGATACGGATCTGGATCTGTAGATACACGCATTCCCAATTTCCCACACAGCAAACCCAACTCCTCTACAACGCCGACCTCCGCCGTCGCCGCCAGTCATCGCCGTCGCCATCGGCCATCTCACAACCGGACTATCCGGCTTCCTGCAGCACACCGCGTCAGACTGTCCGGTAGGCCGCCGGACACCGCGCCGGACTGTCTTATAGGTGGCTGGACATCGTGCCAGACTGTACGTTTGTCCTTCCCAAGCTCTCATTCGCAGACGCCGCGGCGGCGGCTGCGGCCGCCACCACCAGGATCTTGTGCCTCGCCTCCGCCATGCCATCGCCAATCAGCTTGCCGCCGCCCCCATGCTAGCCCTGCCGGCACACACCTATAAGCCAAGCTGAGGCGTGCGCCGGCGAGGACGAGTCACCGGCTCGCCGGACACCACCGGTACCACCACACGGACACGACCGTCGCAGACGTACTCGGCCGGCGATGATCCATACAACGGTGTTTCTTTCTGTTCGCGTAGTCGTACTAGTACCGGTACAACTTTCGTTGAGTTATGTTTTCTATATGATTACTTATACGGTGTATGTACTAATTATGAAGGGGTATCAAGCGATCTGAGCCGTCTTTGTGTTTGAGGTTATACGAGTTTATACGAGTTTAGGTGAGAGGGGTTGTACTGGATCAAAGGCCTTTATTTATTCACTTGTTAGTAGTGCAAATACGGTTGTTGGGGTGTGTTTTAAAACGGAATTACTCCATTTGTCTTTGCAGGTTCATTATTCGGTAGGGCCGTAGGGTAGTAGGCCCCAACTAGCTAGGCAACAATCGCCTCGATCTTAGGTCGAAGATACATTATGCTCTAATGAACTAACAAACAACGGGTGCAATGCTAATTAATCAAATATCCCGTCGTTATCTACCACTGTATGCATGCTTAGATGTATACAAATACCTGGCCATGCTCAGATTTGCACTGGCATATACTAGCTCTCCCCACATGTCCCTACAGTGGTAACTGCACACGCATATAAGACATTGGCCTCACAATAATGCCTTTATCATTCGCGCGCGCGCACACACACCCACCGCCCGAAGCGGCACTAGCTAAGCTAGACAACCTTACCTTTCCTGAACCCACATGCCAGTACACACCAACAGTTTTTAGAGCTAGCATCAAATGCCATAGCCAAGCGGCCATGAAGATAGAGTCTGCCTGTGCAGAGCTTGTCGTCATAGCCACTCTGCACATCCAAAGAGATATAAATTGGTTAATAAGTATAAATAAAAATGCAATCTTCTCCGGATAGTACAATGTTGCATTGTACATACACTTGTCCATATCTTACTTCTCCAGTGGGCCTTGAGGAGTACCCTAGCTAGATGCCTACAATCTCTAGCTGGTTGCTGTGTGGCTAGCTCTTTCTCCTGCACCTGTCCTCCTTCCCCTTTTCTTCCTCCTCCTTTTAACCCCTTCCCTTCTGATCACACCACGGATGCGCATGGATGCTTAGCTCTACTTCACATAGAACAAGAAAGAAGAGAGGTGAAGTTAGAAGTGAGGAAGTAAGATTTAGATCCCCGCGCTGCACTAGCTAGCAGTACTACTAAGCTGGTTCATATATACAGGGCACTAGTAGAACATGAAGATTTCTTTAATTGCCCCCTTCAGTTTAGAGGTTGCTTTCGATTGCTACTGAAGCTTCGAACTGTTTGAGAGATGTTACCTCATCACCCAAATATCCCCCGTTATCATCATCACAATCATTGCGTCTCCCACCAAGAACCGCCATTAGCAAACCCTACTACACTCCACATGCCGCCGGCCTCGTCGTCTCTGGACGAGTACGTGCAGTTCTTCCCCGCCGAGATGTACCAGCAGCAGCCGGAGACCCTGGAAGCGGTGCTCTGGCAGCCGGTTACCGCTCCAGTTCCGGCGGAGCTTGGGGACCCAGCGAATAGGGCACCAGGTGGTGCCGTTGTTGGGACGGCGCGGAAGCGGCCGTTCCGGACGGACCGGCACAGCAAGATCCACACGGCGCAGGGGGTGCGAGACCGGCGGATGCGGCTGTCAGTCGGCGTGGCGCGCGATTTCTTCGCGCTGCAGGACATGCTCGGTTTCGACAAGGCCAGCAAGACGGTGGACTGGCTCCTCACGCAGTCCAAGCCGGCCATCGACCGCCTCGCCGACGCGGCGACGGGGGCAATCGCGCCCGCGCCGAGAGCTGCTTCGGTGAAGGAGAAAGGAGACGGAGCGAGCTCCTCGAGCACTGACTGTTTCAGGGATGCGAGAGCACATGCGAGCGAGAGGATGAAAGACACAGGTGGAGATAGCTCACCGGTGCCGCTGGTGCTCATGGCTGACCGCGGCGGTGGCCGCGAAGTCGACTGGATCATGTCAGAAGCCCCTGCTGCGGCGGCGATAGAGCAGCCCATGGAGGGATTGGACTACTACTACCAGTACTACCAGCTTGAGGAGATGATGAGCGCGGCAACAACAACTGAGTACTGATCAATTAAGGTGATTTCTTGTATATGCTGCTGCATCTTATGCAAAACATGTTGTCCGAAAAGGTCAAGGATTATATATATGGCTTGTTTAATTAGGCCTTCCTCCTCATGATCCTATGCATGCTAGGAATTATCTGGTTCTCTATTATAGATAACCAATACAAGTTGAGGAAGTTTGTAAAGTGTGTGCTATCGATTCTGCCAAGTCTGATTATGATCCGGAAAATCTTATGTTCATGATGGAAGTGTGTGTTGTTCTACTAATTTTTCTAACAATATTTGTTGTAACGTGATGTGCTAATTTTGAGGTACATGGAGTTATTCTGAGATTTATAGTACGTGCTACACATCGGAATATCATCCTTAAAAGGTCAGTCACATACAATTTTGATCCAGAGGTTTGGGCAATCAATTTCAGGTGGAATTCTTCATATACTCTACTAGCCACAGGGGCAACCTAAGTAATCTTAATTTGGAGTTCACATCGCATATGCTTAAAGGAATCAGTTGATCACAGCTAGACATGTATCAATGTATGCATACATAGTTTTGCATGAGGAAGGCTTATAATTTGTACTCTATCTAGCAAGACACGTTCATGTATTCTGCAAGGACAGATGAGGTTTCAGGTATTTGGTTCCTGCTACTCCTAGCTACTGCACATATTTCAGTTTCACAATTTATGTGTCTCTGCAGTTTTATACTTTTGACCAATTTGGACGGAAGCTTAAAATTCAGTAGTTCATATTTGTCCAGTGTTTTCCTTTATTTGAATTAACTTGTTGAATTACCTATGTTCGTCATCTCTAAGAAACTCATACAATTCACAGTTATATTCGAAGAACAACCCAAAGTCACATATACATGTATCACCTATATCCGGGGAACAAACAGAGAGAAAGGTTTCTATAAGTGCATCTTTTTTCGATAAAAGGCGCTTTATTACTCAAATATAGCATCGCAAGGTAATATTTTGGATAAAACTACCTAAAGCACAAGTTTCATGATAGTAATTAATTAACTATCTACATAATATTGTGGCTTCCTTTTATCCATTGTATATATTTAGTGCACATATAGTTCAATTTCATCAAGTTGTAGGTCTGCATTTCAATCTTTTTTATCATTTTGGACAGCAGATTAATGTTTTAGTCAGTTCATATTGGTTCAGTCACACAGTTTGACTTAATTAGTTGATTTACCTCTTCTCCTTGTCTCAAATTGAGTTAATTCAGAATGTCAAAGCTATTCAGATCAAATTCACACATATCTAGGTACACAAAGCTCAAAGCAAAGCGACATATCCTCATCACTTGTATCTAGAGAAAGTTTAGAAAATAAAGGTACACATAAATTGACAAAGCATAAATCATGAGTTTCATGATCAAGATTAAGTATTCAGGGTAAGATTAACAGCAATTAGTATATATCTTCAATCTGAAGTTTCTCTACAAACCTTAGAATATCCTAATGACCTACATCCGTATTTGAAAAGCATAGTATAAGTATGTCCGGTATGCAAAATTGTTGCAATGAAGTATATATATTTTTTAATCTATAAAGGCAACATTATAAACAACTGATGTACTGCCAAACTAAAAAAGAGGACGTTTAATCTACCTGAAAACACATAATAATCATGGGCAAATTACGCTTCAAGTATATGGTAGAACTTCAATAAATGACTTGAGTAGTAAGATGATCTTGTGATATCAATATGTTTATAGGAGTGTGTACTTGTTTTTAGCTTAACCACTGATATATCAGAAGTGTTCTTCATAAAACTGCTTTCTTGATGATACTACTAGTTATTATTCCATGTCCAGTAGCCGTGTGTATAGTTCTGAAAATCTAGTGAGCTTCTTATCCTAAAAAGGAAAAAGTAACTCGTCAACTAATGCTTTCTACCTGACTAACTGCATGCGGCCTAAAAGACTTCTTCCTTTAGGAAGCAAAACTAGTGGGTCCTGTTATCCAAGAATAAGTAATCAACTACCGGTAGGACAAGGCATGCAGTATATCAATGAAATTAAGCTGGCTAACCAAACAACATACACAAGGGCCAACCATCTATGTGACTTCGTGTATACATAACTTCCATACTTGCTTTAATCAATGGCATATCCCTATTTTTGTTGACAAGAATAAACATCTTTTCTTAGGCAAAGCATAAGGCCAACATCTGACTCGATTGATTGCTCCAACTGGTGCACAACGAATATATGAAAACGCAGGGGGGAAAGTACATGTAGTGACAGGAAGTAAAGGAGATGATGCGCGTTCAATCATTGAACACCTTGTTGTCATGTACATGGAGTCAAAAGAATGTGTTGCCACGTGCTAGCATCTTAAGCACTAAAAAACAGCATTGTTGATTTTTGTTCGGCTACTCTCAATAATATAATAAAAGGCCGTATGCATCGATTGATGCAGAGGCCAGGGCACAGCCTCCTTTTCGAAAAAAAGTATATTGTTGGTAGCTAACTTCAAAATTACTTTTCAAAATTAATGGTTTGTATGATTTGTCCTTGAAACCACATAACAAATTAAAAATGAGCATACATTAGTATACATGACAAACAATGAGCACACATTTACATATAATGCCAGCAAAGCTATCTACTCAACTTGCTCAGAGTCTGGTATATTAATTCAGAAAATGATGAGAAGAACATAATTTAGATCTTTTAGAAAAATAAATAATTATCAATATATCCCTAAGATAGCACACAAACCAATATAGTTTTTTTGAAGTCCAGCTGACTCAAGCAAGAGCTTATTATATATACCTACATTACTTTGATAATATATGCATGTGTAACATGTTCTGAATTTTGTCTAGTCTCTGAAATTCTATTCAATACCGCCCCCTTCCATAATTCTTGTTGTGTTTTTAGTTCAAATTTTAACTAAAACCATGACCAGAATCATGGAACGGAGGGTGTAGTGATGATGCTAATTCCATGTAAAGTAATAGTTAACCATACAGAAATTCATCAATGATTTTATTTTCCCCAACATGTGTATAGATATATTTTGTGGTAACTGTTTGTCCTAACAACATTTGAAGAGTTTGAAATAGTTGATACTTACATTACTCTTGCTCGATTTAGAATAGTAAGTTAGTCATGTAGTGCACTAGAGTATCACAAAGTATGATAGAAATAAAAAAATATTGTCTCATTTGAGATTGCATGGATTGTACGTGAGCAACCATAATTCTCACTAATATATTCATTAGTTTCACGGAAAAAGTTTCTCATTTAGGTGTTTTCCCCTGAGTTATGCAGGCGCATTCCATGTGCTGATTGTTTTATGCATGCTAGCTAGGTTACATGATTTTATTATTTTAGCATTCAGGTGAGTAGTAGATAGTACTCCCTCCGTCCCGAAAAGAATGTCAAATATTTGTCTAGAGTCGTATGTATCTAGACACATTTAAGTTTATAGATGAGAATCTAAATATGAGACATTTTTTTAGGAGGGAGGGAGTAATAGAAATTCGAAACGAACAAGTTTCAATGTTTGGGGCCTCAGGGTAGTATGCGCGGTGCAAAGATCGTACCTATAACGTTAACTAAGTACACAGATAGTCCATTTACATCTTATACAGTATGGGTTTTAATGCTCAATTTCGGGCCACAACACCGATAATTTCTATGCATGTTTGGGTATCATGTAAGCTCGTTTCTGTAGTCAATATGGGTTCCAGTAAACATGAGCTACTATATACTGGATATAAGAAGAGAATCTGGCGATCTAATGATGCAATATCTTTGGTTGAAATCAGGGTATAGTAATGATAAAAAAGTTGATACATGCATTCTAACATTATCTTAACTATTAGGAGTTCTAGTTTTGAAAAGAGTTCTCTATTATTTGAGTACAATCCCTGTTTATATGGATATTTCTCCCTTTAAATCACTAATTTAATTTTTAACTCTGAACTAAGAATATAGTATATGTACTAGCTGGGAATCAGTTACTATTACTATATTTTCACCACGTTTTTTTTTGGCTGCATGTGGACGTAAATAAGTTGGAATGTACAGGTCTTTGGTTTGAGGGATTAGAATGTAAAGGTGAATGGATAATCTCTGATATCTCTGTTATTTTATTTTGAGGGATGTGATGGATTGGGTTTGATCCACCACATTGTCTTTCATTAGCAAAAAGGGTAAGACATAAAAAGAAGGGGTAAGTCGACCAAACAAATTTTGGAGATTGCAGAAAAAAGTTTGGAGATGGTCCCACGATAAACAATCCATGATGAATAAAGGTAAATCCAATCCCTGAAATTAATGGAACACCCCATAAGTATGTGGTAATCAAGTAGTAGTATTCGATATTGAACACCGCCAATGCTCAAGCGGCCAACAATGGTGAGTCTGGAAGTAGTAATAACAATTTTCTGGCATCACTTAATGTAGTGGCTCCAAAGGACTAGCTAGTAATCAAATGCAAATATGGTCGAGTATATGCACTCTATAGGAACATCCGGATCTTTGTGACAGCATTCGCAAGTAAGTATGAGGGTTCACTCCAGAGCACACAATATGGGTACTGAAAACTAAGGTGAGTGTGTCCGGGCATTGAACCCAAAAGCTAGCTAGCAGTACGTAGTGGATTGGAACTTGCATGGAAATTGAGAGGGAAACTGAAGATAGAAGCGAGATATGTGGATGCTTACATTAGTGAAGAAGCTAGGATCATAGGATCATGCCTGGGAGAATATTATTCGAATGAATGGAGGAGAGGGCAGAGCTAGAGAAAAATTAAGGCAGAATTTTAAGCATACATACCAGTGGATCGTCTGTTCCTCGACCTTCTAGCTCCCACTTCCGGAAGCGGAATCCCCAGAGCCAGACGGAAGGAGGGGATCAAAGGGCGATATATAACTGGATAGGAAAGGAGAGGAATTAAGGAGGAAGGAGTTTTTTTTTTCTGGAAGGAAGAAACAGGGGGAGTGGTAGCACTGATGAGTGATGAGCGGCACTACTCGAAACCAGATAAAGACCAAGCACGCCCGGATGGACGACAGGTTGCAGCAGCACGACGCTAGTCGCCGTACCCTACCTACATATATACCTCTCTCTAGCTATCCACTTCTTTTTTCTGATTGGACAACCAAAGCGTACCTGCATAACTGCATACCACGTCGTCTCTCTCTCCGTCACTGTGTCGCTCGCTCGCTGAGGTGGGCAGCGAGTGATGGACGGCCAGGATGGCTAGGTTACGTACCTACGTTTTGGCGGCACAGCAGGGAGTGATTAGACGCGCCAGCAGTTGTCGAGCGGAGAACGTCGACTTACCTACAGTGTCTGACTGTTAAGGAGGTACCAATCCCCCTTCCGGCCGGCTGATCTATTGCTTGTGCACACATGCTATGCGTATATACAGTCACACACTGATAGTTTGCTTCGTAGTACGTCCTAGTGCATACTCTTCTTGTCGTCTTGTAATGGCGTGCCAAAACCCAGGCCCAGGAGTGGATTATGAATCTCGTCAATTTTAACTGGTACTTAATCTCAAAAACAAAAATGAACTGGTACTCGAGACCTAATTGGATATGTTGAGCAGGCTATGCAAAGTTGGCATTTTTTCTTTTCGGGGAGCACGATTTGTGAGGATGATAGGATGGGGCGCGAGAACTCTTTGCGCTCTCACGCCGCTCTCTCCCGAGGGTGACCGAAACCCTAGATGACCCTACAACCTATGTTTCCCTCGCACCGCCTGGGAAGGTCACCATGTCCAAACATGCCATTGGTGGCGAGTCTTTTGCCATGCAGTGCTTCTAGCTTGGGGGTCGGACGGCGCGACGACATTCCAGGATGGCGGATGTGCGGGTAGCACTCTGGCGGGCTACGTGGCGGCGGTGTTAGCAGCATTTCTTGGTTGTTTGGGAAGCGATGGTGTAGCGGAGGGAGGTCCTAGTGTGATGCTCGCCTACATTGTCTTCTCATCCTGGATCTAGATATCTAGAGCGACCATTTTGAGCATGATTAGGTGTGGCACGGAGATAGCGCCCATGAAATCTTAGCTAGCATATGTCGTTGGCGGCGATAGTGACTCCTAGGGACGCCACTTCCTTGTTTAGGGCGTCATTGTGGCGATGTCTTCTCCCAAGACCAGGCTCCAGGTGAAAACATTGGTCCGGTCCGATGGAACAGGCGGTGGAGGCGCACTCTTCGCTTCCTTCTAGGGGAACAGCGGAGGAGTTCTGGTTCTTCTTGGCTTCCACACGTCTGGTTCGTTTGGCATAAGGGATTTCGTTGATGGGGCTTATTTGGAAAATCCTCGATGCTTGTTCCGAGTTGGTGTGAGCTCAGAGGCTTGGCCAACCATGTGACCTAGGATTCGATGTTGTAGTAGATATGGAATGTAAGTAGGGAGAACGAATGTTGTTCGGAGTCTCGAATGGGATCCGGGATATTACGAGGAGATCCGAAATGGTCCGGAGAATAAGATTAATATAAGGAAAGTCCATTTCCGGAGTTCGGGAATGATTCCAGTGTTTTCACTGGAATGATCTAGAAGGGTCTAGAATGTTCACCAGACCGAAAGGATAAGGGTGCATGAATGTGACATGACTAAGTGGAATGATTGTATCATGTCCTAGGTCACATGGTTGGGCATTTGAAAGAAAGAAATTAAACTCCAAATTGAAGTTAAAAGGCAAGTTTGAAAAGTCAAACTGGGACAATGTTTTCTGGTGGAGGAAGGAGAGAATCCTTCTCTCCCTCCACCAAAAGACTAGTAGGAGAGGGAGTTGGGGAAGTATTCAAACTCCCCTCTCCCAAGCCACACCACAACCAGCCCCTCCCCACACTGTCGCCGCGCCGCCAGCCGCCGCTGCCGACGTGCCGCCGCCGCACCAAGTCGCCGCCGCCGACCACCTCCTCCTCACCGGCTTCTAAGCCCTAGATCATCGGGGAAATCATATTACTCCACCATAACCCGCTCCGACTTAGGCGAAGCCCTGCGGGATCTTCCCTCTACTTCCGACACCACACTGTCGTGCTGCCGGAATCACGAGGATATAACTACAACCTCCGCTGCCTGCTGGAACAAGGGAGAGAAAGGTCTTCATCGAGTATCGAACATGTGACCGACTGCGGAAGCGCTGCCGGAACGCAGCGCTGGAAGGATCGTCTACGCGATCTTGAGATCGGCAAGTGTACGACTATATCACCCACGAGAATCTGCTCTCGTTAACCGCTATGGAATCTTCAAGGGTGAGTATCCTAATCGCCTCGTTGCTACAATCTAATAGATAGATCTTGGCTTGTGTGTGTTTATGCGGTAGAATTTTTTTTCCATGCTACGAACCCCTACAAGGACGCCTTCACCAAGCAGGCCATTGTGGCTAGCGCGCAGGAGGAGGAGGAGGCCAGTGACGTGGCTACGAGGAGGCCCTCGCGCTCACCCGCATGGTGGCTGAGACAAACGCCCAGCTGCCACCACCATCGCCACTGCCGGTTTGGGCGCCTCTGATCGCGTAGGACGTGGGGATGGAGCTGGCGCACCTCCAGCAGTGGTATCCGTGGCCTGTGCGGGTGATAAACCCTCCTGCGCCCGCTCCCTCTCCGGCCCTGCCGCCGCTTAACCTTTGGATGCCGCCGGAGTACATCAACCTCGACCCGTAGATGGACGAGGCGGCGCCGAACGCGAAGATCGGTAGCTAGGGCTCGTAGTTTAGATTGTGTTTTTTATATTTTGAATGTAAATTAAGTATGAACTTTTCTAGTTTGTCACGCGAGTTGTTTGTGTTTGAATCTAAAAAAATGCCTCACCTAGCGCGGACAAATGGGTCGCGCCGCTGGGCGCGGCTGGCCGAACAGGCCGGACCCCCTACCCATACTAACCGTGGCCCAACCCAAACGGACAGTTTGGGGTGACCATATGGATCGGCCCGGTCGAGATGCCCTTAGTTTCCATGCGCACCTGAGAACTTCTTATGTCTTGGTCACTATTGGATTTACCTTGTGATTAGTGCAATATATGAGTTATAAATAAGTTGTAAGTAGGTTGTAAGTGATAATTTAATAAGTTAAAACTAGGTTGCAATTATAAATTAGTATAAATTTTATAAATTGCAAGAATTTGCATAAATAGTAGGATGACATCAATCGACTGAGACATACAAATCTAAGGTGCGTAAGATCTCTAGGAGCTCCTGTAAACTTGGAGTTCAAACATTCCATAGGATAGATAGATATATTATGGTTGCATCATGTTCTAGGTCACATGGTTGGAGTTCAAACATTCCATGGGATGCCACTTCCTTGTTTATTAATTTAAAGTCGGGCATCAAACGCCTTTATTGATTTCTTTCTTTCAAACACCCAACCATGTGACCTAGGACATGATGCAATCATTCCACTTAGTCATGACACATTCATGCACCCTTCCCCTTTCAGTCCGGTGAACATTCTAGACACTTCTAGATCATTCGAGTGAAAACACCAGAATCATTCCCGAACTCCGGAATTGGACTTTACTTATATGAATCTTATTCTCCGGATCATTCCGGATCTCCTAGTGATATCCCGGATCCCATCCGAGACTCCGAACAACATTCGGTCTCCCTACTTACATTCCATATATACTAAACAACATCGACTCCTTAAGTGTGTCTCCCTACGGTTCGTGAATTATGCAGACATGACTAAGACTCTTCTTCGATCAATAACCAATAGAGGAATCTGGAAATTCATATGGTTCCCACATATTTCTATGATTACTTTGCGATCGAATGAACCATTTACACATAATACCAATTTCCCTTTGTCTCGTGATATTTTACTTATCCGAGGTCTGATCGTCGGTATCACTGCATACCTAGTTCAACCTTGTTACTGATAAGTACTCTTTTCTTTTTCCCGTGATATGTGATCCCCTGTGATATAGTCACATGCTTGCAAGCTAATTGGATGATATTCCACTGAGAGGTCCCATAGTATATCTATCTGTTATATGGATGGACAAATTCAACTCTTGATCAATGTGCCTCAACACATACTTTCCGAACACTCAATTCCACCTTTATAGCCACCCAATTATGGTGTGGTGTTTGATGTCATCAAAGTATCCATTCGATGATGGTGATTAGCATGATCTCATGGTCGAAGGAATTAGGTTACTATGTATCAGAAAGCTTATAGCAAACGAACTATTGAAATGACTTGATCTTTATGCTACACTTATCTATAGGAGTATGTCCATCACACCATTCTCCTAATGATGTATCTTGTTGTTAATAGCATCTCAATGTTCATGATCAGGAAGCCATGATCATTTATCAACCAACAAGCTAGTATTATAAAGAGGCTTTACTAGGGACTCTAATTTAGTTTACAAATCACAGAAGAATTAATGTTTCCAGTTAATACTATTATAGCATGAATGTAAACTTTTATCATAAACACAAAGATATAATAATAACTACTTTTATTATTGCCTCTAGGGCATATCTCCAACAGTCTCCCACTTTCACTAGAGTCAACTAATCTAGATTACATGGTAATATACCGAACACCCATGGTGGTTTGGTGCTGGTCATGTTTTGCCCTTGGGAGAGGTTTAGTCAAAGGATCCGCCACATTCAGATCTGTGTGTACTTTGCAAATCTTTATGTCATCATCTTTGACATGCTCTCGAATAGCGTGAAAACGTATCTTGATATGCTTCAGCTTCTTGTGTGGCCTTGGTTCTTGCGCATTGGCTATGGCACCCATGTTATCACAGTAGATATACATTGGGTCTAGCGCACTGGGAACCACATCGAGCTCTGTAATGAACTCCTTCATCCATATCACCTCTTGTGAAGCCTCTGAAGCAGCTATGTGTTCTGATCCAGTTGAAGATCTCGCCACAACGCTTTGCTTTGCACTCCTCCAGCTCACTGCTGCACCATTCAAAGTAAATACATATCCAGATTGAGATTTAGAATCATCCGGATCGGTGTTCCAACTAGCATCGGTGTAACCATTAACAACAAGCTGTTCATCACCTCCATAATAAAGAACCATATCCTTAGTTCTTCTCAAGTACTTAAGGATGTTTTTGACCACTGTCCAATGAACCACTCCTGGATCACTTTGATATCTGCTAGTTAAACTAACAACATATGCAATGTCGGGTCTAGTACATAGCATGGCATACATGATAGATCCTATCGTTGAGGCATAGAAAGTCTTACTAATCCTTTCTCTATCTTCTGACGTAGCTGGACTTTGAGTTTTACTCAAGGTCGTATTGTGCAACATGGGCAAGAAACATTTCTTGCTATATCCCATTCCAAACCTCTCTAGATCTTTGTCCAAATATTTACTCTGTGACAATGATATTAGGCGTCTCGATCTATCTCTATAAATATTTATGCCTAATATTAAGCAGCTTCGCCAAGATCCTTCATTTAAAAAATATTATTTAAATAATCTTTGACACTATTAAGAAGGTCTACATCATTCCCAATCAAAAATATGTCGTCCTCATATAGTACTAGGAATGCTACAGAGATACCACTCACTTTCTTGTAAATACAAGCTTCTCCATAAGTTTGTATAAAACAAAAACTTTTGATTACCTTATCAAAATGTTGATTCCAACTTCGGGATGCTTGCTTCAATCCATAAATGGACCGTTAAAGTTTGCATACCTTGTCAGCATCTTTAGGATCGACAAAACCTTTGTGTTGTACCATATATAACTCTTCATCAATGTCTCCATTGAGGAACACCGTTTTGACATCCATCTGCCATATCTCATAATCATAATATGCAACGATTGCTAACAAAATTCTCACAGACTTTAGCTTCGCTACCGGTGAGAAAGTCTCATTGTAGTCAACTCCTTGAATTTGTCGAAACCCTTTTGCTACAAGTCAAGATTTATAGACAGTAACATTACCATCAACATCTGTTTTCTTCTTAAAAATCCTTTTGTTCTTGACAGCCTTCCGGCCATCCGGTAAGTCCACCAAAGTCTACACTTGGTTTTCGTACATGGATCCAATCTTGGATTTCATGGCTTCTTGCCATTTATTGGAATCTAGGCTCATCATTGCTTCCTCATATGTCGCATGGTCGTCGGTGTTGTCCACCAACATGACACTCATAACAGGATCATACCAATCGGGAGTGGTACGAGTTCTCGTTGACCTACGAGGTTCCGTAGTAACTTTGACCGAAGTTTCATGATCAACATCATTAGCTTCCTCTCTTATTAGTGTAGGCGCCATAGGAACTTATTCCGGTGCTGTGCTACTCTCAAATCCGAGAGAAGGTTCGACAACCTCGTCGAGTTCTACTTTCCTTCCAGTCACTTATTTTGAGATAAACTCCTTCTCTAGAAAGGATCCATTCTTGGCAACAAATATTTTGCTCTAGGATCTATGATAGAAGGTATACCCAATAGTTTCCTTAGGGTATCCTATGAAGACGAATTTTTATGCTTTGGGTTCAAGCTTGTCGGGCTGTAACTTCTTTACATAAGCTTCGCAAACCCAAACTTTAAGGAATGACAATTTAGGTTTCTTCCCAAACCATAATTCATACGGTGTCGTTTCAACGGATTTAGATGGTTCCCTATTTAAAGTGAATGCGGCTGTTTCTAATGCATAACCCCAAAACGATAGCGATAAATTTGTAAGTGAAATCATAGAATGAACCATATCTAAGAGAGTTCGATTACGATGTTCGGACACACCATTACGTTGTGGTGTTCCCGGTGGTGTCAATTGTGAAAGTATTCTGCATTTCTTCAAATGCTCGCCAAACTCTTAACTTAGATATTCACCTCCACAATCAGATCGTAGAAATTTAATATTTTTATTATGTTGATTCTCTACTTCACTATGAAATTCCTTAAACTTCTCGAAAGTTTCGGACTTATGTTTCATGAAATATATATACCCATATCTACTCAAGTAATCCGTGAAAGTAAGAACATAACGATAACCACCCCGCGATGCTACACTCATTGGTCCACACACATCGGTATGTATGATTTCCCATAAGTCCGTAGCTCGCTCCATCACACCAGAAAATGGAGTCTTAGTCATTTTACCCTTCAGACATGCTTCGCATCTTTCAAGTGATTCGAAATCTAGTGATTCAAGAAGTCCATCAGAATGGAGTTTCTTCATACGCTTCACTCCGATGTGACCAAGAACACAATGCCACATATAGTTGAGTTATCGCTTAATTTCAAATGTTTAGCTTCAATGTTATTAACATGTGTATTACTATAATCGAGATTCAACAAGAATAGAAAATTTATCAAAGGTGCATGTGCATAAAACATATTACTCATATAAATCGAACAACCATTATTCTCGGATTTAAACAAGTAACCGTCTCGCAATAAACATGATCCGAATATAATGTTTATGGTCAACGTAGGCACCAAATAACAATTATTTAAGTATAAAACTAATCTCGATGGTAGATGAAGAGGTAGCGTGCCGACCGCGATCACATCAAACTTTGATCCATTTACAACGCGCATCATCACCTCATTCTTCGCTAGTTTCCGTTTATTCTATAGCACATGTTTCGAGTTACATATATGAGCAACCGAACCAGTATCAAATACCCATGCACTACTAGGACTACTAGTGAGATACACATCAGTAACATGTATATCGGATATACCTTTCTTCTTGATGTTGTCGTTCTTTAGATCTGCCAAGTACATAGGGAAATTCTGCTTCCAGTGACCTTCTCCCTTACAGTAAAAGCACTCAATATCAGTCTTAGGCCTAGCCTTGGTCTTCTTCGCCGGCGCTGTAACTTCCTTACCGCCCTTCTTGAAGTTTCCCTTTTTCTTGGACTTGCCTTGCCTTTGAATTTGGTGGTCTTATTGACCATCAACACTTGGTGCTCTTTCTTGATCTCCACTTCCGCAGACTTTAGCATGGAGAAGAGTTCAGGTAACGAATTGTCCATGTTTTGCATATTGTAGTTCATCACGAAGTTCTTGTAACTTGGTGGTAGTGATTGGAGGACATGGTTAATCCCCAAAGCATTAGGAATCACTATACCCAAGCTTTGGAGCTTACTTGCGTGCACAGACATCTTAAGCACATGCTCACTGACGGAGCTGCCCTCTTCCATCTTGCAGTTAAAGAACTTTTCAGAAGCCTCATAACTCTCAACTGCGTTGTGAGCCTCAAATATCATTTTGAGTTCACGGACAATATCATGTGGGTCAAAGTTCTCAAACCTTTTCTGAAGCTTCGATTCCAAACCATACAAGATAGCACACTGAACTGTGATGTAATGATTCTTCCGAGTGAGGAGAACACTCTTCACCTCATCGGTAGCGTTAGCTGCAGGTGGGTCACCCAGCGGTGCGTCCAGCACATAGGTCAAATTACCAGCATTAAGGACAATCCTCAAGTTGCGGAACCAATCTGTGAAGTTTCTTCCATTGTTTTTATACTTTTCTTTCTCTAGGAACACATTAAAATTGATGGTAGGGGCCTCCATTGATCTACAATATATTTGCAATAGTTTAGACTAAGTTTATGACAAATTGAGTTCTAATTAATAGTTAAATTTATCTAGGTGAACTCCTACTCAAAACAACATCCCTCACATTGTTTTAGTGATCACACGAACCAAATCCACCACATCAAAACCGATTATCATGAGAGATGATGTAGCTTGAAAGGCGAACAATTAACATGTTCATCATATCTACTATATGAACCATGCTTTACCTTTTGGTGATCCATGTTTCAAGACCATGCCTGTACATGCTATACTCGTCAAGATCAAACCTTAGCTTCCGCATGAGCAAATCTGGCTTGCTCCCGTTGTATGCACTCGTAGAATCTAACACACCCGATCGTCACGTGGTGCTTCAAAACAACGAGCTTTGGCGACGATGCCTACTAAGGACGAATAATTTATAACTTGATATTTTATGAGAGGGATCATCTTATAATGCTACCGTCATGATCTAAGCAATACAAGATGCATAAAAGAATGAACATCACATGCAATTCATAATATGTGATATGATATGACCTTTCTTCTTGTGCTTCTGATCTCCATCTTCAAGCACGAACATGATCTCTATCATCACCGACGTGGCGTCAAGGTCAATGACACCGCTCCATGGTTGTCGTCCACCGGCATCAACTATTACAACTACTTTGAATAATAGACACGCAGGTCTTAACGAAATTAAAAGACAACCATAAGGCTCCTGCCGGTTGGCGACTTACAATAAGGAACATTGCATACATCATATATAATTACAATCATGGCCATATCACATCACAGCACACCCCTGCAAAACAAAGTTAGACGGCTCTAATTTTCTTTGCATATTTTACGTGGTTTAGGGATTTCAATAAGTGTCGTTCTAACTTACGAACAAGAACCACAACGTTGATGCTTGAACTATCAAGTGCCCATTGTAAATTGAATCTATACTATGATGGGAGAGATAGACACCCACAAAGCCACTTATGCAATACAAGTTACATGTTGAGCGTGGAGCAAGTCTCATGAGCGATGTCATTTAAGGTTAGCCCGGGCCGCTTCATCCCATCATACCGCAAGATGCAAAGTACACAAAAAGCAATTGATAATAAAAGCATCACCGCCCATAATGACCATTATGTTCTACTCGTGCAACAGATCTACATATAGACACGACTCTGATACCACTATAGGGCTTCGTAGAATGGAAAAAAATTCTACCGCATGAACACACACAAGCCAAGATCTATCTACTAGATTGTAGCAACGAGTCGATTAGAATACTCACCCTCAAAGATTCCAAAGCGGTTAACGAGAGCATATTCTCATGGGTGATGTAGTCGTACACTTGCTGATCTCAAAATCGCATAGATGATCCTTCCGGCGCTGTGTTCCGGCAGCGCTTCCACAGTCGGTCACATGTTCGGTACTCGATGAAGACCTTCCTCTCCCTTGTTCCATCAGGCAGCGGAGGTTGTAGTTCTCTCCTCACAATTTCGGCAGCACGATAGGTGTGGTGTCAGAAGTAGAGGGAAGATCCCGTAGGGCTTCGCCTAAGCCGGAGCGGGTTATGGTGGAGAAATAGGGTTTCCCCAGCGTTCTAGGGTTTAGAATCTGGAGAGGATGAGGTGTTCGGTGCCGGCTAGGGCGGCGGTGACTTGGTGCGTCGGCGACGCTGGGCGACGGTGGCGCGGTGGCGGTGTGAGGAGGGGCTGGTTATGGTGTGTCTTGGGGGGCACCCCTCCCCTCTATTTATGAGAGGGAGGGGCATCTTGGGAGAGGGGAGTTTGAATCCTTCCCCAACTCCCTCTCCTACTAGGCTTGTGGTGGAGGGAGAAAAGGATTCTCTCCTTCCTCCACGAGGAAACATTGTCCCAGTTTGACTTTTCAAACTTGCCTTTTGACTTTAAATTTGGAGTTTAATTTCTTTCTTTCAAATGCCCAACCAAGTGACCTAGGACATGATGCAATCATTCCACTTAGTCATGACACATTCATGAACCCTTCCCCTTCCGGTCCGGTGAACCTTTTAGACCCTTCTAGATTATTCTGGTGAAAACACCGGAATCATTCCCGAACTCCGGAATTGGACTTTCCTTATATGAATCTTATTCTCTGGACCATTCCAGATCTCCTCGTGATATTATGGACCCCATCCGAGACTCCGAACAACATTTGGTCTTCCTACTAACATTCCATATCTACTAAACAACATCGAATCCTTAAGTGTGTCTCCCTATGATTCGTGAATTATGTAGACATGACCGAGACTCTTCTCCGATCAATAACCAATAGAGGAATCTGGAAATTCATATGGTTCCCACATATTTATACGATTACTTTGCGATCGAATGAACCATCTACATATGTTACCAATTTCCCTTTGTCTTGCGATATTTTACTTATCCGAGATCTGATCATCGGTATCTCTGCATACCTAGTTCAACCTCGTTACTGATAAGTAATCTTTTCTTGTTCCCGTGATATGTGATCCCTTGTGAGGCAGTCACATGGTTGCAAGCTAATTGGATGGCATTCTACCGAGAGGGCCCAGAGTATATCTATCCGTCATATGGATGGACAAATCCCACTCTTGATCCATGTGCCTCAACACATACTTTCCTAACACTCAATGCCACCTTTATAGACACCAGTTACGGTGTGGTGTTTGATGTCATCAAAGTATCTATCTGGTGATGGCGATTAGCATGATCTCATGGTCGAAGGAATTAGGTTACTATGTATCAGAAAGCTTATAGCAAACGAACTATTGAAATGACTTGATCTTTATGCTAGGCTTATCTATAGGAGTATGTCCATCACACCATTCTCCTAATGATATGATCTTGTTGTTAATAACATATCAATGTTCATGATCAGGAAACCATGATCATCTATCAACCAAAAAGCTAGTATTATAAAGAGGCATTACTAGGGACTCTAATTTAGTTCACAAATCATTCGATCATTAATGTTTCTGGTTAATACTATTATAGCATGAATGTAAAATTTTATCATAAACATAAAGATATAATAATAACTACTTTTATTATTGCCTCTAGGGAATATCTCCAACAATCCTCATCGTAGCCCCGCACCAGTACCTCGTGGTACTCTGGGGGTAGGTTGGCGGCGATGTCGTCCACCGCCTCCTGCTTGACGACGATGTCATCATCACCTCCCTCGTTGTTGCCGTCCTCGCTTCCGAACTCGGCGTCGGAGTGGTTGACGTCGCCCTCCTCATCCGAGTCGATGTCGGGGACGTCGTAGACCTCCCCCCGGCTGCAGGTCATGGCGGTTGGTGGTGGCGCGGCACACCTTGTGCTCCCAGGCGAGCCACTGTTTCTAGTAGGCCACGCTCTGGTAGGCAGGGCCGCAGCGGTGGACCGATGGGAGGCCCCTGATCCGGCGGCGGATATAGTGCTCCAGCCCTTTGCCCTCCTTTGGCACGGGCGACACCGGCACACGGTCCCGGTTGAGGTGCTAGCCAGTGGGGAGCGACACGTCGTTGTGCTGGATGCCTCATCCCTCCCTCCAGTGGCACTCGCACCCCGTGATGCGGAAGTACTGGCGGTCGCGGCGTCCTCCCTCCGGCCGCGGTGGCGGGCGAGCCTCCACGCGGCGGCCCCGGAAATCATCCGGCCGCGGCAGAGGTGGAACGGACGTGTCGCGGAGGAAGGCCGGCATCCGGGGGCGCTGGCTGCTAGAGCCAGACGCCTCGTGGTCGTTCTTGCCCCTCCCCTTCTTCAGCCACGACGACGTTTTCATCGTTGGCGGTGGTGGTGGTGGCGGCGGCTAGGGTTTGCGATGGCGAGAGGTGAGGAGTGCGGCACTGACAGGCGCATGGTTAAATAGCCCCTTCACCCGCGAACAGGCGCAGCTTCCAGCTCCTTCGCCATCAATGCCGGCGTGGGAATACAGGCGGCGTCAGTGTGTCATCTCATCTCCATTGATGGCGCAGGCTGCCGCCGGTCAGCCTTCCGCGCTCTGAATCGCTGCCGCGGTTGCTTCTGAATCGGTGCTGCTGACCGCGTCCGAAATCAGTGCCGCGTGTGACTGGCCGGTGGGCCAGTGGAACGCGCGGGCACGACGTCCACGCTGTCCGCGCACGTCCGGGCCGACGCAACCGAGCCCCAGATTACATGCACGGATTGATCGGGCCGGACGCGTTTCGCCGAATGGGTCACTCCGCTGGGACGCCATGCACGGCGCACACGCGTCGCGCGTCCGTGCAGATAGTTTCGGACACGTGTTTGGATCGCTCTGGTGGAGATGCCCTAATGTATATATATATTTCTATTCTTAGTGGGTGAAATAGGTGTTAGAGCCTGATGTGTGAAATCCTTTTAAACAAGCGTACGTCAAGTTGGTTCTTCTATTATTTTGTCGGCCCCTGAAAGCATGTGACATTGGGTGAGTTGTTCCATGCTATGCTAAAAAGGATAAAAGCCGATGCAAGAGGAGCAAAATCCAAAAGTACGTCCAAGTTTTGGTCTTGCTGCGCTTTTGTGCCATGTTCAGCTGGATACTTGTATGCACCTTTATGAAATGTGTGCACGTTCGCGCAGAGGAGCTTTAATCTGGAACATGTATGTTCTACATTGAATGATTGCAAAAACTCCGCAGGCTGCGATCTATATGCGTATTGTTCGACATATGCACTACATGAATGGGAAGCTACGCCGACGGCCAAACGTCGGGGCTGTCGACGTAGCCATCGTCTAGGCCAGCCCCGCCAAACAGCCGTTGGCATAGAATTTCCCTCAACATATCGTATGCTACGCCAACGGCTGCCCTCGGCGTAGCATACGCCGACGGCTGCCCTCGACGTAGCTATTTTTATTTTATCTCATTAAACTTTGAAAAATCATAACTAAATCATTCTAATTCAGAAAAATACAAATAATATATCAAAATTTGCAGAAAAATAAGACCTATCTATCTACACTCAAATATTACACATTTGTAATTAAAAATTAAGTAAAACATAAAACATTATATATAGTTTAAAACAGGCATAAAAAATTCAAAAATGATCGAAACAATGCGAAACCTTCGCGTGGTGTTATATTATGTGACATAGTTAGAAGGAAAAATATCAAACTTGGTATATTAATTATGTCTTAAAGAAACCTTCACAAAATGACCTATCTCATTCGAGGTTTCTTGATTTTCGGGTCAAATGACCAATTTTAGGCTAGAATCAAGGCATAGTTATAATAATGTGCCCATATTGTGCATACACATGCACCATGGGATGGCGAACAATGTTCTAGGAGAAAGTTTCCTTTTCGTCGTACCAAAAAGCCATTTCCCATTTTCCGAGCACAAAAAATGGACGGTTTTGTGAAGCAACCACCAAATGGCTAATTCAAAATGCTACCACCACATTTTACAAAAATACTATACCACCTTATATGGACAATGTCCCAACAGGGGGATCCGAAACCTTTCCGTCCACCTCTGGTGAAAAAGACAAATTCCTGCTGAATCGGTAGGAAGTGGGTCAGATATGAACTACAGGTACATGATCCGATGCTCATGTTTTTTTACAAAAATCATTTTTAGGTTCACAATATGATATTTTATCAAAGATCTAATGCAAGTTTAGCGAGGCTCGGCTCCGAGCTAAGAATCTTCATGCCCGCCGTTTGACAAAGTTTGACGATAGTTTAAAACGGGCATAAAAAATTCAAAAACGATCGAAACAATATGAAACCTTCGCGTGGTGTCATATTATGTGACATAGTTATAAGTAAAAATATCAAACTTGATATATTGATTATGTCTCAAAAAAACCTTCACAAAATGACCTATCTCATTCGAGGTTTCTTGGCTTTCGGGTCAAATGACCAATGTTATGGCTAGAATCAAGGCATAATTGTGATAATGTGCCCATATTGTGCATACACATGCACCATGGGATGGCGAACAATGTTCCAGGAGGAAGTTTCCTTTTCGTCGCACCAAAAGGCCATTTCCCATTTTCCGAGCACAAAAAATGGACGGTTTTGTGAAGCAACCACCAAATGGCTAATTCAAAATTCTACCACCACATTTTACAAAAATACTATACCACCTTATATGGACAATGTCCCAATAGGGGGATCCGAAACCTTTCCGTCCACCTCTGGTGAAAAAGACAAATTCCTGCTGAATCGGTAGGAAGTGGGTCAGATATGAACTACAGGTACATGATCCGATGCTCATGTTTTTTTACAAAAATCATTTTTAGGTTCACAATATGATATTTTATCAAAGATCCAATGCAATTTTAGCGAGGCTCGGCCCCGAGCTAAGAATCTTCATGCCCGCCGTTTGACAAAGTTTGACTATAGTTTAAAACGGGATAAAAAATTCAAAAACGATCGAAACAATGCGAAACCTTCGCGTGGTGTCATATTATGTGACATAGTTATAAGTAAAAATATCAAACTTGATATATTGATTATGTCTCAAAAAAACCTTCACAAAATGATATATCTCATTCGAGGTTTCTTGGCTTTCGGGTCAAATGACCAATGTTATGGCTAGAATCAAGGCATAGTTTATGATAATGTGGCAATATTGTGCATACACATGCATCATGGGATGGCGAACAATATTGCAGGAGGAAGTTTTCCTTTTCGTCGCACCAAAAAGCCATTTCCCATTTTCTGAGCACAAAAAACGAACGGTTTTGTGAAGCAACCACCAAATGGCTAATTAAAAATGCTACCACCATATTTTACAAAAATACTATACCACCTTATATGGACAATGTCCCAACAGGGGGATCCGAAACCTTTCCGTCCATCTCTGGTGAAAAAGACAAATTCCTGCCGAATCGGCACGAAGTGGATCAGATATGAACTACAGGTACATGATCCGATGCTCATGTTTTTTTACAAAAATCATTTTTAGGTTCACAATATGCTATTTTATCAAATATTTAATGCAAGTTTTCCGTTTCATCGCACCAAAAAGCCATTTTTCATTATCCAAGCGCAAAAAGGGAATTTTCTAAAGCAACCACCAAATAGATAATTCAAAAATGGAGGGTTTGTGATTAGTTGATATGGATACCATATTTGGATTCCTCTCATTTTTCTGATCAATTTAGACATATTATTTGTTAAATTCCGATTTACAGATTTAAAGATATTAATTATTCAATATTAAATAGAAAAATACAAAAAAGTAAAATTATTATATTTTTATTTGAATTCAATAATATTTTTACTTATTCATTAATGTTTACTTAAATAATTGTTTGTAATTTCAAAAAATACAAACATGTGACATGTTGATATAAGGGTTAATAGGATTGATATCATAGTATTGACAAATAGTATTGACAACAATGTATAAATTACTTTGCGGAAACAGATTCTGAAGAAACGAGGAAGTTAAGCGTGCTGGAGCTGGAATAGTATTAGAATGGGTGACCGACCGGAAAGTTCGACCAAGAATGCAATTTAATTAAATATTAAGTGTAATTATTGTTTAAAATGTTCAAAGTGAGAGATTAATGAGTCAAACAATTCAAAGATTCAAAAATTGAGAAAAAAATTAATTTTTTTTTTAGAAAAACGGCATTTTGATATGCCGACGGCCTCTATGTGCTCCGCCGAGGGAGTCCTTTGCCGAGGAGGCTACGCCGAGGGCAGCCGTCGGCGTACCATACGCCGAGGGCATTTTAGCCTACGCCGACGGCTTTTTGCCCTCGGCGTAGCACGCGCGTCCTATAGTGATGCCACCCAACGAGCCATACATTCTAGGGTTCTAGTAAGTACTCCTTCGTTCTAAAATATAAGATGTTTTTGTTTTCATTAAACAGATATACTCGTAGACATTTTTTAATGTATAAGTTCACAAAAGATAAAATATATTATATTTTAAATCAGAGAGAGTGGTCCTTATCGGTTGCTGGATTTCTTCAGAAAATCTAATAAATCGAAACACCCATCTACCACCAAACTAATACTGCAAAGAAATGTGCATATTTGGTGGCATGTTAGTGCATTTTCAACTTGTAGGTTATATATGCGTGCGGAGTGTTTTTTTTCCGATGTATTTGGTGATTTGATGTTGATACAATGGCTAAGAAATATGTCTGAGTTTGGAAACTTCTTTGAACACCTTATCAATATGAAATCCCTAACTACTAATAATTTATGTGTAAATTACTTAATCCATATGATTTCGAGAAAAATGCTGAGAAATCGGACCAGGTAAAAAACCTTTTTTTGTCTAGGTTGTGCCATTGCATGTTATCTTTTCTCTTATCAGATCCTAAAAATATGTGGAGGTTTATCCAAACATCTTTCAAGGTGACTATCACTAGTAGAAAATAGGCTATCCGTTCGTGCCTCCTAACAGCATTAGTCCCGATTCCCCATGAATCGGGTGAATCGGGACTAATGCTGGGACGCGTCCCGGTTCGAGCGGGAACGGGGGCCGGAGGCATGCGTCCCGGTTGATAGGGGGGCATGTGTCCCGGTTTGTAACACAAATCGGGACTAAAGGTTGGGCGCCAGCCACGTGGCCTGGCACACACCTTTAGTCCCGGTTTATGTTACAAACTAGGACGTATGATCCCGTCCTCTATAAATACGACGCACCAGCCCTCTGCCTCCCCTCTGTTTTTTCTTGGTGGAAGGTGTGAGAGGTGTGCTAGTTTATTTTTTTCCTATGCATGCATTCAAGGTGTTTGATGAAATGTTTGAGTGAATGATCCCGTTCAATTTCTCACAGAACAAAAATATAGAAGGTGTTCGAGACGCACTTGAGCTTCCTCCTCTTTATTTCCCTCGATCGAGGTTAGCAATCTTATCTTTTCTCTGTCATTGATACAATGCATGTGTCGATGTGAATTGGTCATTTTACTATTTATGATGTCCTGTTTTTGATAAACTTACTTATATGATGCAGATGAACGGTCGGGAATGGATGTACGGTGACCGGCGTGTACCCGGTTATATGAAAGGCGTGGATAAATTTATCGATGTGGCTATGAAAAACAAAGAGAATGGTTTTATACGTTGTCCATGTGTTCAATGTCGAAACAACAAGGAGTACTCTTCCTCGAAAATCATTCGCGGCCACCTGATTATGAAAGGTTTCATGCCCAACTATAATTGCTGGACCAAGCACGGGGAAAGAGGGGTTATGATGGAAGACGGTGAAGAAGAAGATGATGATAACAACTATCATCATATGTTTCCTGAATACAGTGATACTGCGATGGAAGACAATGAAGAGGAAGGAGGTGAAGGACGGGCATCACATGAGCCCCCTGATGAACTTGGTAGGATCATTTCTGATGCAAAGCGAGACTGTGAAACCGAAAATGAGAAGTTGAAGTTAAAGGGCATGTTAGAAGATCACAAGAAATTGTTGTACCCAAATTGTGAAGATGGCAGCACAACGCTCGGTACCACACTGGAATTGCTGCGATAGAAGGCAGAGTGTGGTCTAACTGACTCCTCATTTGAAAAGATGCTGAAAATAATGAAGCCGAAGTTTCCAAAACATAACGAACTTCCCGAGAGTACGTACGAAGCAAAGAAGACTCTCTGTCCTCTAGGATTAGATGTGCAAAAGATACATGCGTGCATGAATGACTGCATCCTCTACCGCGGTAAGGAGTATGGGAATTTAGATAAGTGCCCGGTATGCAATGCATTGCGGTATAAGATCAGACGAGATGACCCTGGTGATGTTGAGGGAGAGCCCCTCCGGAAGAGGGTTCCTGCTAAGGTTATGTGGTATGCTCCTATAATACCAAGGTTGAAACGCATGTTCAGAAACAAAGAGCATGCCAGGTTGTTGCGATGGCACAAAGAAGACCGTAAGAAAGACGGGAAGTTGAGACACCCTGTTGCTGGGTCACAGTGGATAAAAATCGAGAGATACTTCCCGGAATTTGCAGGTGACGCAAGGAACTTATGATTTGGTCTAAGTACGGATGGCATGAATCCTTTTGGGGATCAAAGCTGCAGTCACAGCACCTGGCCCGTGACTCTATGTATCTACAACCTTCCTCCTTGGTTGTGCATGAAGCGTAAGTTCATTATGATGCCAGTGCTCATCTAAGTCCCGAAGCAACCGGGCAACGACATTGATGTGTACCTTAGGCCATTAGTTGAAGAAATCTTACAGCCGTGGGGTAAACTAGGTGTACATGCATGGGATGAGAATAAACAGGAGCCATTTGACCTATGAGGGTTGCTTTTCGTAACCATCAATGATTGGCCTGCTCTTAGTAACTTTTCAGGACAGATAAACAAGGGATATAAGGCATGCACACACTGTTTAGATAAGACTGAAGGTATATATTTGCATAAATGCAAGAAGGTTGTGTACCTGGCGAATCGGCGATTTCTTCCGACCAATCATCCCGTAAGAAAGAAAGGCAAACATTTCAAAGATGAGGTAAATCACCGGAAGAAGCCTGAACTCCCTGTTGCTGATGATGTATTTGGTATGGTCAAGGACACAGAAGTAATCTTTGGAAAGGGTCCCGGCGGTCAATCAGTTCCGAACGACGTCGCTACAGTACACACACCCATGTGGAAGAAGAAATCTATATTTTGGGAGCTGCCATATTGGAAAGTCCTACGTGTCCACTCTTCAATCGATGTGATGCACGTGACGAAGAATCTTTGCGTGAACCTGATAGGATTCCTAGGCGTGTAGGGGAAGACAAAAGATACACCAGAAGCACGGGAGGACCAACAAATTATGAAACACCCAAAGAACATGCATACACAGAACAAGACAGATAAAGGGCGTCACTTAAGTCGTGCTAGCTATGCTCTTACCAAAGCAGAGAAGGAAATCTTTTTTGAAGTCCTTTATAGTATCAAGGTACCGTCTGGCTTCTCATCTAATATAAAGGGGATAATAAATATGGCAGAGAAAAAGTTCCAAAACCTGAAGTATCATGACTATCACGTGATTATGACGCAGTTGCTTCCGATTGCGTTGAGGGGGCTTCTACTGGAAAATGTTCGAGTACCCATTGTGAAGCTGTGTGCATTCCTCAATGCAATATCTCAGAAGGTAATCAATCCAGATATTCTGCCAAGGTTACAGAAGGATGTGGTACAATGTCTTGTTAGTTTTGAGTTGGTGTTCCCACCATCCTTCTTCAATATTATGACGCATCTCCTAGTTCACCTAGTGGAAGAGGTTTCCATTTCTCATTCCGGTATTTCTGCACAATATGTTCCCCTTTGAGATTTTCATGGGAGTCTTAAAGAAATATGTTCATAACCGTGCTAGACCAGAAGGAAGCATCTCCAAGGGATATGGAATAGAGGAGGTCATTGAGTTTTGTGTTGACTTTATTCCTGACCTTAAGCCGATTGGTGTTTCTGACTCGCGGCATAAGGGAAGACTAAGTGGAAAAGACACGCTAGGAAAGAAAGCAATGATATGTAGGTACGGGGATTCTTTCACTAAAGCACACTACACAGTTCTACATAATTCCACCTTGGCAGCTCCGTATATCGAGGAACACAAGAATATTGTATGCTCCAAAAACCCGGGGAAGCCTCAATCATGGATTATAGATGAACACATGAAGTCTTTTGGTGGTTGGATGCAGACACATCTCTTGAATGACACCACCGTTGGAGATCAGCTATACTTGTTGGCCGCGTCACCATCTTCTACTATATTGAATTTCCAAGGATACGAAATAAATGGGAATACATTCTACACGATCGCCCAAGATAAAAAGAGCACCAACCAAAATAGTGGTGTCCGCTTTGATGCAACAGACGAGAATGGACAAAAGGACACATACTATGGTTACATAGAGGAGATATGGGAACTAGACTATGGAGTCTCTTTTAAGGTCTCTTTGTTTCGCTGCAAATGGGTCAACCTGAATGGGGAAGGTGTAAAGATAGACCAGTTGTACGGAATGACAACAGTGGATCTCAACAATCTTGGTTATAGAGATGAACCATTCGTCCTAGCCAATGATGTGTCTCAGGTTTTCTATGTGAAGGACATGTCCTCCAGACCGAAAAAATAAAAAATATGCAAACGAATACATCATATGATGAGCCAAAGCATCACACAGTTCTTTCAGGGAAAAGAAACATTGTCGGAATCGAGGACAAGACAAACATGTCAGAAAATTATAATAAGTTTGATGAAATTCCACCCTTCACAGTGAAAACTGACCCAAGCATTCCGTTAAGTAAAGAAGATGCTCCATGGTTACGTCTGAAGCGATCATAAGGAAGGACATATGCCAAGAAGTTCATGCTCGCTTCATAAGGAAGGACATATGCCAAGAAGTTCATGCTCATATTGTGTAACTCTAGTTCATGTCTGGCCGAGATATCTTATGATGTTTGCAATTTTCCAAGTTTAATAAATGTATTGGGTGTTAGTCCTGGTTTGTGGCTTGACCGGGACTATATATAGGGGGGCCTTTAGTCCCAGTTTTGTAGTCTCAGTTTTTAATATTAATAAATGTCTTGAGTGTTAGTCCCGTTTTGTGGCTGGACCGGGACTAAAGGGGGCCTTTAGTCCCGATTCGAGAACGACTTTCCCGAACTATGAAGAAGTTGTCCCGATTTGTACTTACCATTAAGATCTGATCTCCAAACGCGCGTGGTCACATATTAGGGAGTGCCTCTATGACCAGTTTCTTGGAGATGCCGGAGGACTGGGATCCGGCGGCATCTCCCTGAAACTGGTCGTAGTGGTGTCCCTGCTCTCGCACACCATCTTGCAGCTTGTAACTTCTCTAACTAGATCAATACACCTGGGAGCTAACTAATTTCACATATTAGGGAGTGCCTCTATGACCAGTTACTTGGAGATGCCGGAGGACTGGGATCCGGCGGCATCTCCCTAAAACTGGTCGTAGTGGTGTCCCTGCTCTCGAAAATAATATTGGAGATGCCTCAATCTGGCTGGAGGACTGGACTCACAAGGATGCCTATTTATACTACAAGTAGCTCGGCATATTGTCGACACTTACGACATAATGTCGACACTCACCCCTACTATTAGTGTTGACTCGTGTTTTGTCCCGGTTGGTGTCTCCAACCGGGACTAAAGGTTCGTCTTTAGTCCCGGTTGGTGACACCATCCGGGACAAGGTACACGCCGCACGACATAATATCGACACTCACCCCTTCGCGTGGTGTCGAAATCCCTCCAACCAGGACTAAAGATGAACCTTTAGTATATTGAAAATCCGAACAATGAAAATCCTTCGCGTGGTGTCATATTATGTGACATAGTTGAAAGGAAAAATACCAGACTTGGTATATTGATCATGTCTCGAAAAAACCTTCAAAAAATGACCTATCATGTTCGAGGTTTCATGGCTTTCGGTCCAAATTACCGATGTTATGTGCTGAATCACGGCATAGTTTGTGATGCTGTGCCCATATTATACATGCATGTGAACATTGGTATGGAGAACAATGTTGCAGGAGGAAGTTTTCCTTTTCGTCGCACGGAAAAGCCCTTTTCCATTTTCCGAGCGCAAAAAACGGGTCGTTTTATGAAGTAACCACCAAAATGCTGTTTCAGAATGCTACCTTCCCATTTTTATAAAATACTAGACCACCTTACATGGACTACCTCCCAACCAGGACATCTCAAACCTTTTCGTCCTTCCCGGGTAAAAAGGACAAATGTTTGCCGAATCGGTAGGAAGTGGGTCCGGTTTGTACTACAGGTACATGATCTAACGCCCGTTATTTTTTGAAAAAATCATTTTTATACTCGTAATATGTGGTTTCTTCAGAGATCCAATGCAAGTTCTAACGATGCTCGTCCCCTATCTTCATGCACGCCGGTTCGACCATAGTTAGAAATTCAAAAAATTCAAAACGGGCATAAGAAATTCAAAAAAATCCGAACAATGAAAATCCTTCGCGTGGTGTCATATTATGTGACATTGTTGAAAGGAAATATACCAGACTTGGTATATTGATCATGTCTCGAAAAAACCTTCACGAAATGACCTATCATGTTCGAGGTTTCATGGCTTTCGGTCCAAATGACCGATGTTATGTGCTGAATCACAGCATAGTTTGTGATGCTGTACCCATATTATGCATGCCTGTGGACATTGGTATGGAGAACAATGTTACAGGAGGAAGTTTTCCTTTTTATCGCACGGAAAATCCCTTTTCCATTTTCCGAGCGCAAAAAATGGGTCGTTTTATAAAGTAACCACCAAAATGCTGTTTCAGAATGCTACCTTCCCATTTTTATAAAATACTAGACCAACTTACATGGACTATCTCCCAACCAGGACATCTCAAACCTTTTCGTCCATCCCGGGTAAAAAGGACAAATATCTGCCGAATCGGTAGGAAGTGGGTCCGGTTTGTACTACAGGTACATGATATAACGCCCGTGATTTTTAAAAAAAATCATTTTTAGACTTGCAATATGTGGTTTCTTCAGAGATCCAATGCAATTTCTAACGATGCTTGTCCCCTATCTTCATGCACGCCGGTTCGACCATAGTTAGAAATTCAAAAAATTCAAAACGGGCATAAGAAATTCAATAAAAATCCGAATAATGAAAATCCTTCGCGTGGTGTCATATTATGTGACATAGTTGAAAGGACAAATACCAGACTTGGTATATTGATCATGTCTCGAAAAAACCTTCACAAAATGACCTATCATGTTCGAGGTTTCATGGCTTTCGGTCCAAATGACCGATGTTATGTGCTGAATCACGGCATAGTTTGTGATGCCGTGCCCATATTATGCATGCATGTGGACATTGGTGTGGAGAACAATTTTGCGGGAGGAAGTTTTCCTTTTCGTCACACGAAAAAGCCCTTTTCCATTTTCTGAGCGCAAAAAACGGGTCATTTTGTGAAGTAACCACCAAAATGCTGTTTCAGAATGCTACCATCCCATTTTTCTAAAATACTAGACCACCTTACATGGACTATCTCCCAACCGGGACATCTCAAACCTTTTCGTCCGTCCTGGGTAAAAAGGAGAAATGTCTGCCGAATCGTTAGGAAGTGGGTCCGGTTTGTACTATAGGTACATGATCTAACGCCCGTTATTTTTTGAAAAAATCATTTTTAGACTCGCAATATGTGGTTTCTTCAGAGATCCAATGCAAGTTTTAAATGAGCCATTTTTCTTCCTGCTATTTTTTCCCGCCATTTTTTCCCGCCATTTCTTCCCGCCATTTCTTCCCGCCATTTTTCTTCCCGCCATTTTTTCCCGCCAGTTCTTCCCGCCATTTCTTCCCGCCAGTTTTTCCCGCTAGTTCTTCCCGCCAGTTATTCCCTCCAGTTATCTTCCTGACATTTATCACTATATATATATGTAGGGTTGTCCTCCATTGTCATTGCACATCTCTAGACTCATATCTGCAACCTCATTACTCTTTCCCATGACTTCCACCGTAGCACTAACCCCTAGGGAGGCGGAGGCGCTTTGCGCCTCGAACTACCCCTGCCCGCCAGGCTACTGTGTCCCCGTCGGCTGGATGCTGAGTGCCGGAGGTGTGCCGTTTCCTCCTGTCCCTCTAGGTGTGGCGCGCCGGATGGCCATCACGAACCACTACTACTTCGAGCTCACGCCGGAGCAGCGGAGAAATCCCAGATGGCATCCCGACTATTTCCCGACATGGAAAGGCTTCTTCATGGATCGGCGTGAGAGGGCGCTCGCCAGGCACGAGGAGGACGTCCCACCTCCTCCGAACTTCAACGAGGCCGGCCGTCGGCTGTGGTGGCGCGACCGGACTCTCCAGAGCGTAATGGCCTACGACACGGCCGCCGACTCTAACCCCCGCCTGCGCTACCCTCAAGTCCAGCCCACTCGTACTCAGCCTTCAAGGTTCAACTACGGCGACCCCGACAACGACAGCGACGACGGCCGCGGCGAGTACGACGACTATAGTGGCGAGTATTACATGTGTAGGCAGGAGCATGACTAAATCACTCCAACATTGCAAAACAAGTTCGGCCGATTGTGTCTTAATCTGGCCATGTATCTTAATTTTTCTCCTATGTAACTTAGTGTTACTTGCGTTATGTACTTTAATTCCAGTTCTATCCTAATAAAATTTTCTTCACGCCCATTATTTCCCGTCCTTTTATCCCGCCCATTAATATATAAAAAATATAAGTTAATTCAAATCCAAATAAAAATAGAAAATGGTTTTGAATTAGTTATTCAAATCCAAACACTTTTTATGTTTAAAGTTTTTCTAAGTTCCAAATTAATGTTCAAAAAATATAAGTTAATTAATTTTTAATTTTAAATGGTTACATTAATTATTTTTAATTACATAAAATGGTTTTGAATTAGTTATTCAAATCCAAACACTTTTTATGTTTAAAGTTTTTCTAAATTCCAAATTAATATTCAAAAAATATAAGTTAATTCATTTTTAATTTTAATACATTAATTATTTTTAAAACAGAAAATGGTTTTGAATTATTTATTCAAATTCAAACACTTTTTATGTTTAAAGTTTGTCTAAATTCCAAATTAATATTCAAAAAATATAAGTTAATTCATTTTTATTTTTAAATGGTTACATTAATTATTTTTAAAAATATAAAATGGTTTTGAATTAGTTATTCAAATCCAAACACTTTTTATGTTTAAAGTTTTTCTAAATTCCAAATTAATATTCAAAAAAATAAGTTAATTCATTTTTAATTTTAAATGGTTCATATTTTAAATGGTTACATTAATTATTTTTTAAAAATATAAAATGGTTTTGAATTTGTTATTCAAATCCAAACACTTTTTATGTTTAAAGTTTTTCTAAATTCCAAATTAATATTCAAAAAAATAAGTTAATTCATTTTTAATTTTAAATGGTTCATATTTTAAATGGTTACATTAATTATTTTTTAAAAATATAAAATGGTTTTGAATTTTTTATTCAAATCCAAACACTTTTTATGTTTAAAGTTTTTCTAAATTCCAAATTAATATTCAAAAAAATAAGTTAATTCATTTTTTTGAAAACAGGGTCACACGTCCCGGTTGGATCCACCAACCGGGACTAAAGACCCCTGCGCGCGCCCCTTGGGCTGATGGAAAAAAGGTGGAGTATACGTCCCGGTTGGTGGCTCCAACCGGGACGTATGACCCTTTAGTCCCGGTTGTTGGCATCAATCGGGACGTATTCGCCCTTCCCTTTATACACGACGCCCCTTCTTCTTCTCCTTCTTCCCCGTTCCTCTTCACTCACCCACAACAGATCGCCGCCGCCGCGAGGACAAGCGCTCGGACGCCGTCAGGCTGCCCAACCACTGCCCCGCTGTCGGCCTCCACGCGCTGCCCCGCTGTCGGCCTCCATGCGCTGCCCCGCTGTCGGACTCCACGCGCTGCCCCGCTGTCGCGCCTCCACGTGCTCCTCGCCGGCGCTCCGAGCCTCGCCGACTCCGGCCACCGCTGATTCCGGCCACCCCGAACCCCGCCGTCAAGTTTTTCGAGCTCCTGGTGGGTTTTTGAAGCTCAATGCGAGCTCCGTTTGCCTGCTTGCTTGTTGTAGCCGCCGCGCGTCGTGTCCCAGCAAGCTCCGCCGCTCGCTGCCATCGTGACCACTGTTCCGATGACCACAAGTGGGCGGCACTGCCACCACCGTGTCCGCCTCAATCTCCTCTTTCCAACTAGCCTACCCACTAGCCAGCGCGTGCAGTGAATCGACGGATTTGAGCCCAACCCGAGGATCCGCATTGCTGATGTCATGCTGACATCAGCATGAGGCAATATATCCTCTTTTCTTTTTATTCAAATCTTTCCTGTAATTCTTTTCTGGAAATAATAATAATAACCCATGGGGCCTAGACATCAGTGACTGTGAGTAGCCCCAGATCGAGTGAGAAATGTTTCCCAGCCTGTGGTGACGTCAGCCTGAGGTCATAAATGTTTTAAAATTGATAAAATAAATTATAGAAAATGATTTAATATTGTAAAATCAATAACTTATTATTTATAAGTCAGAAAAATATGTATAATATACCAAAATGTTCAGAAAAATGAAACCTACCTCTTTAATCCATAATCATGCATTGTTAAGCAACTTAAATGACAAGTTTGATTAGAAGAACATAGTAACCCCTCACAGGTGATTCTAGAGTTTCCTCGAGTTAGGGTTTGCGCCCCTCGGAACCCCGTTTAATTTGTCGAGCATGCTTTAGGGTTACTTTTCAATAAAAATTAACTTGCCATATCATCATCCTTGTTTGATCATTGCATCGATGCCATGTGTTGATTGTTCCCCTCTTTTTTGGCGTTCGGTTCTTCGCGGTAGAATACGAGATCGAGATCAAAGACCGAGGTCAACACCATCGAAGATCGATGATTTATTGATAGCCATCGTATTGTAGATGCTTAGCCATGATATTAGTTGTCATAGACCCCAGTTGAATCGATGTTGCACCTAGGGTTAGCCGGTGTGTCCTCGCTAGGGCATCCCGAACCCGAGGGTTGATTGATTGCCGCCTTTCTTTCCGGTATTGGTTCTTCGCGATAGGATCCGAGCCCGATGGTTACTCTGAATTAGGGTTTCTGATATTGTAAATTCATTTTTATTATTGTGTATGTATATATTAGGGTTTCTCCGAATTAGGGTTTATATCTCTCAACACCGTACCTAACATTCTCCCTTAGCCGCTTTGACTTATCCGTTTTTCCACCTATGCAGAAAATATGGACCCACATGACAGAGACGAAGAAAAGGAAGAGTTGATCCATGGTGTGATCCGCGGGGAAGAAAATTTAGATGTATCGACGTTTCTGAACAACTCCGGTGAGGGTGATCCTCTTTTTGCCGGAAGAGACGACTTGTTTGAGGTTGAAGGTGATGCCTTCCGCGAGGGAGAAGGCGATGCCTTGTGTGATCGAGAAGATGACCGCTCTGGCGAGGTGCATGTAATATAATTAATTCATTAATTAATCATCTGCTATCCATATAGAAATAGTAACAACGATCTTTCTTCTTTTAGCCCTCCGGATCAAAGAAATCTACTGAAAAGAGCGGACGAGGCCCAACCAAAAAGTTGGAAGACCATGAGAGGTTCAGGATCGAAGATATCGGTGAAGATGACAAACCGATTGCTCCCGAAGTTGCCGCAACCAAATTTGTGGCACAATGCGGAGTAATCGTTAGGGACTTCATCCTGATCACCATTCGAAATTGGAATAGGCCTGCTGATGCAGAAGAAGAGGGAACGTCTTTATTTCTCCCTACCGCGGCCAAAGATTTACTGTGGAAGAGGCACATGGTTAATTTCAAACTACCGAAGATACAGCTGGATCCAGATGCGGAGGATCCAGTTGAGGACGCCTTAGAACATGCGCGAGCCATGGAGGCTAAGGTCAGGGAGTGGGCTATGAAGAAGATGGCCCAGTGTTTCACCAACTGGAAGAAAAGATTGAACCTTGACTATGTCATGAAAGAGAAGACTCCGGATTTCAAGAAGATTCAGTTTCAGAAGATAGAACCATTCTGGGTTGAGTTTGTGAATTACAAGACATCAGAAAAAGCTAAGAAAATGTCTGCAACGAATAAGCTGAATGCTGCTAACAAGAAGTATCACCATACTATGGGGCAAGGTGGCTACAAGGCTGGCATTCCTAAGTGGGAGAAACTTGAGAATGAACTGCGTGCTAAAAAGATCATCCTAGAGACAGACGATTGGATCGAACGTGCAAGGAATTGGTTTTACGGGCATGGGGGCACGTTGGACTCGGAAGGGATGTGTATATATAACATACGACATAAAGAAGACCCCTTGCCAATCGAGAAGATGAGAAAAGCAGTAAAGGCTGTTAAAGATGGGGACTTCATTCCCAATAGAGAGAATGATGACCTCACACTCGCCCTTAGAAATAAGGAACATGATGGACGAACACGAGGCACAAGAGGCTCCAAACCATGGAGGACTGGGTTTCCCAAAGAGAGGAAGAAATATCCTGATAGAAGCCGTCAGAGGAGAAAGGACAAGGCGGAAGTTGAAGCAGATATTCAGAAAGAGTGAATGAGTATAATTGAAGAACGAATAAAGAAACAACAAGATGAAATTAACGCACTTAAATAGCAAAGTACAACCGGCCCATATCAGCAGCACATGGTGGTAGAACCTGCATTCGATGCTACCGGCCTATCGAATAATCGAAAAAGCAGTGTGGCTTCCACCGAGGTCCCGGGTGATGATAATGACGATGACGATGGTGCACCGACGATGGATCCTGTTGGCTACCCAGTGGATGATATCACACAGATGACACACTGCGAGCTACATGTCAAAGTTGTGAACATATCAATGAAGGTGGCGGTCGGCTATGCCTTACCAATTGGACCCACACCAACTTACCACTGTCGTCCGGTTCCACAGGGCTACGCTATTGTCGGGGTGGATGAAATCATGCCCACCTTTGAAGTTTTGGATCTTGACTACCCAGCCGGTGAAGGGGATGTGACTGTACTGGGAGACGCAAAAAACGTCACCATTATATGGCCAAAGGAATGTATCGTGCTTCGAAATCACACGCCAAGGCCATCTTCGCCGCCACCTCACCCGTCTCTAGCAAGGTCATCGCCACCGTGGCAGCCGTCTTCGTCGCCTCACCCGGCTCCGTCGCCTCACCCGGGTCCGTCGCCTCACCCATCTCCGTCGCCTCACCAATCTCCGGTGCAGCCATCGCCGCGACAGCCATCGGCGGCTCCTCAACATAAAAGCGTAAGCGTACCACCGCTACTCTGCGTCATGGTAAGCGATCGCCAAAACATAAAAAAGAGCCTCTTCCAAAAGTACCAAAGGTTCCTCCCAAGAGAGCTTATGACTGTACTGAAGAGGAGACTACGGCTATCGTTGATGCGGAAACGACAGCTTTTTCGCTAAGCTGAGGCGGCCAAAAGAGCCAGAGTTCCCCAGCACCAAAGAAGAAAAAGTCAGAGTGTTCAAAATGCTAAAACTCTTCATCAACCCGAGCCAAAGTTGTCATCAGACTATGAGCGTTCTATTCTCAAGTCACATGCGGCACAACAAGCCTCGAAGAGCAGTACTGATGCAAGCGATAAATCTGTTGCCTAGCTCGTAGAACAAGCAAAACAGTCTTGCGCCCCTCTCAAGGTGATTTCCCATACTAATGTGGGGTCGAGCAAATATCCGGCCAAAGAGCAGTATGATCCAGAGGTAGTTGCACAATACGGAGAAGCTGCCGCTGCTCAAGGTATGAGTATTGCCCAGTACTTATTCCAGTTAGAGTACTTCCCCGTGAGTGAAGTAGCATACAAATACTAGTACGGAAAACCTCTCGTCAAACCTGAGGAGGTAAATAATCTTCCAACAAAAATGCGAAGATTGCATAACTAGTACATGCATGCCACAAAGGACGGGGCTAACTGGATAGTGCTGAGGGTTACAAAAAAGCATTATGGGAAAGAAATAGATGACATGATATCCATTGAATTTGATGAATTATTATTCAATCAAGACGCCTTAGACAAATCGATCATCAGTGCCTATTGTCTGTAAGTACTAATTCTGTAATTAATTTAGTCTCTAGCTATCTCACCTTGTTTATTGCATGTATATAATCATACTATAATATGCAGAATAAAGATTCTCGAATGCAGTAGAGGACAAATCTATGTCATTGGGTTCATTGACCGATATTGAGTTCATCAAGCTAATCTGAAAACAAACCCCCAGGATACGGAGGATAATATCGTACACGCTTTAAGGTTTCAAGAAACCAGAAGGGAAATACTATTTCCTTACAACTTCGAGTGAGTGTTATTGTCTTGTATACACTTTCTATTTCGCTTACTCGATGTTAAGTATATAATTGATTAGTTATGCATGCGCAGCTTCCATTATATTCTGTTACTCATTCAACTTGACAAAGGGCGTGTACTAGTCATGGACTCGAAACATAAACCCCTTGAGCAGTGGAAGGACATGCAGATGCTTCTCCATCGATAACTCTAATCATTACGATACTATATTGGCAACGTTCGTGAATTTTATGATATCAAGTAATTAATAACTTCTTTTATTCGTTTTCTTCGCCGGGCAGCGCTTGGAAACGGTTCACCAACAAGGCTAGAGGTGTTTGGAAAGAGGAGCTTACATTTCAAACACTAGATGTAAGCACCACTAGCTATATCCACGCATCTCTTTGATTCTAGTTTTAATACCATTATTATCATGCTTGATTATTTTTTTGATTGAACTCTGTTCTCGTAAAGTGCCTGACGCAGGGACCAGGGAAAAATTTATGTGGATACTATGTTTGTGAGTTCATCCGTCAGACGTGCTGTGAAAAGGGCAGCAATTTAGAGCAACTCCACGTATGTAAACAATTTCTATAGTTTTTAATTACCATCAAATTGTGTTTAGTTTCATTCATATAGGCTAACTCCTTTTTTAAATCAGATCGAACGTCTACGGGACGGTCTTCTGCCAAAGGATCGCGTATGAGCAATTCAAGAGGAATTGGAGGGATTCTTGGATGGAGAAGTCCTAAACCTAAAAGGGGAATACTATTCGGGTGTGTATAAACAATAGGGATTGTACAAAGAGCTTATATTGTATGTAGTGCATGAACTCGATCCGTGTATCGAATGTAATATTTCGACACTTGGATCTATATTGTCATGATGATCTTGTGTAATATAATGGTTCCTTCATTGATGAGTGCAAAACACTAAATAAATAATAAAACAACATAAATGAATTCTCTGCCGCGGAACAAAAAGTGGCCAAAATGCTGCCGCGACAACAAAAGTCGCCAAAATGAATTCTCTGCCGCGGCAGAGAAATGTGTCAAATCTCTGCCGCGGCAGATGGTTATTTGTCCCGGTTCGTGTTACGAACCGGGACGGTTGCTCCCCCCTCGCCCTCTGCCGCGGCCACGTGTACTCCCTTTTGTCACGGTTGGTGGGGCAACCGGGACTAAAGGTTGGGGCTTTAGTCCCGATTGCCCCGTCCCGGTTAGGGAACCGGGACTAAATCCTCTTACCAACCGGGACACATGGGGCTGTTTCCACTAGTGTATGTTGTTCTTGTAGGTGTGAACTTTAGTTTAATAAAGTTCCCCTTTGTAAGAAAAAAAGGTTACTACATTGTGGTACAATTATACACGGCTTTTGCTTATATATATAATACTCTCTTAGTTTAGAAATAAGTGACTTGGATTTGTCGCGTTTTAGTGTACACAAGTAGATAGGTACATGCGAATCTAAACAAACCTAAGTCACTTATTTCTGGATCAATAGAGTAGTAACAGAAAAAGATCAACTGAGGGGTCAGTCACAAGGCATAGTGTCAGAATTAATTCTAAAATAAAATCTTAAAGGATCTTTTTGGAACAGCGATGGCTTTAGACACCCGGCAAAACACTCAATAGTTCACGGAACAGGAAGATATAACTTTTCAGTACCTTTTTTTAAGAAATCTTTCGGGTGGCCTTGATGTTGTTTGGCACTGCTTTCCCCCGCCCCCATTGGAAGATCCGGTGGTATTTTAGTAGGCCTGGCTTCATAAACCTTGTCAGTTAGAAATATCGTGTCTGGAGAACGGTATGTCAAGTTTCACTTATCTTCTAGATCTGATAATTTTGAATAGGCACTAGGTGCTATTTACAGAGCTGCTGAAGATACCCAGAAAGGAGAGTTCTTGGCAGAGCTGGTCCGTTTTTGTGAGAACGATGAGTTACCTATGTTAGTTGGAGGCGATTTTAACATTATTAGAAGACAAGAGGAAAAAATAACAAAAATTTTAATGCTAGATATCCATTCATCTTTAATGCAATCATCGAGAGCCTCGACCTCAGAGAATTAGCTCTGTCAGGTAGGAAATTCACTTGGGCTAATAGAAAAGAAAACCCAACGTTTGAAAAGATAGATAGAGTGCCAGCTAGCGTTTCATGGAAGCACAAGTTTCCACTAGTTAGTGTGAGAGCTCTAACGAGGTCGGGCTCTGATCACACTCCTCTACTTATTGACTCGGCGAACAAGCTCACCGTGGCAATAAATCTAAATTTTATTTTGAACTAGCATGGTTGCGCCAAGAGGTATTATATGAGATGATAGCGAGAGAGTGGGCTATCATTTTTGAAGGCAAAAACCCAATGGAGCTCTTGCAGAATAAGGTTCGCCACCTTTGGAATTTTCTTAGGGGTTGGGCAAGAAATTTAAGTAGCATGTATAAGATTGAACAAGAAAGGCTTTTAAATATCATTGACTCACTTGACATTAAAGCAGAAACCACGCCTCTCAGTACCTCCGAGAGAGTGGAACTTAGGGAGGCTAATGATAAAATCGCCAAACTTCGACGTGATGAAGAAACCAAATGGGCAGAGCGTGCGAAAGTAAAGCATATTCAAGAAGGAGGAAATAACACTAAGTAATTTCATCTGATTTCAAACGACAAGCATCGAAGAAAAAAAATCAAATCGAACAATATGAAGGGACAATTATAGGTCAAGAAAACATCAAAAACTACATTACGGAGTTTTATAAAAAGTTGTTTGGGGCATCGGCCAGAATACTTTTCTTTAATGGAATCGGAAATTGGAGACATTCCTCAACTTTCTGAAGAGGAAAATATTATTCTTACAACCGACTCTGCAGAAAAAGATATTTATGGTGCAGTTATACAAATGGAAAAGAATAAAGCTCCAGGACCAGTTGGGTTTCCTGCTGAATTTTACCAGACGTTTTGGTAGATAATTAAATACGATTTGATGAATCTTTTCAGAAGTTTCATAAAGGTGAACTGCCTTTGTTTTAGTTATGGTATTGTGATCCTATTACCTATAAAGGAGAATGCGGTGCAGATTCAGCAATATAGGACGATCTATTTCCTTAATGTGAACTTCAATTTTTTTCGAAGATAGGAAAAAATAGGATCTCCGAAGTGTCTCAAAAAGTTATTAAACCAACCCAAACGGCATTCATGCCAGGGCGCCATATTCTATAAGGGGTGCTAGTTCTGCATGAGACAATCCGTGAACTTCATAGGAAGAAAATGGATGGGGTCTTATTGAAAATAGATTTTGAAAAGGCATATGATAAAGTGAAATGGCCATTCTTACAACAAGTAAGGCGTATGAAAGGTTTCGATTCTAAATGGTTTCGTTGGACAGATGATTTTGTTAGCCATGGAAGTGTTATAATTAAAGTAAACAATGACCTAGGTCATTATTTCCAAACTTTCAACGGTTTAAGACAAATAAATGCGTGTTGGGGATATACTTTCTGGGTATACCCATAGGACTCGCTGACTAGGGTGGCCCACCAACGGGTTAGAGCTTTGCTTCACGGGCTGCCTAGTGAGAGAAAGAGGAGGATTCATTTCTGGCTACGACAAGGCCTAGAAGAGTTACCGAATAAGCCTGTAGTATTACTTGTAGTCCAAGCTGTATCTAGTTACCGACTCTGTAACATAGCCGGATGTGACTCTCATGTAACCCTAGGCTCCGGTGACTATATAAACCGGCCCGAATAAGCCCTATCTTCGCCAATAATCCGTCTCCAGAATAGGTCCGGCAGTGCGTAGTGTTGCTTGGCAAGGGATTGAAATAGCAGAAGATGACCGCGTCATTTACTGGCAAGATGGCCTCAAAGTCAGAATTTTGCCACACATGCGCTGATGAAAGACCCCACAGGGATACGGATCAACGTCACCGTCCCCGGGAAGAAGAAAATTCAAGTACCGGATCAAATGGTCATCATCGCAGAGCCGCGCGGGAATGATCGAGAGTTACTCCAGTTGCGTCTGAAGATGCCATCAGGGCCTTGCTGCCTCACCAGGGCCATCATCGGCAGAATAATCACCACCACAGAGAAGACCCGGAGGTGCACCGCCAGCAAGAACAAGATCGGCTAAGAATGCCACCCCAATCCGCCGGGCTAGTAACGCTGGACGAAGAGATGACCCGGGCCGTCTTGAATCAAGTAGGGACGGGGACCGAAGAAATCAACCTTGGAGTCAGCATAATGAGGCTCCACCACCGCGTCGCTCAGCCAAAAATAACCCGCCAGGACCACCATCATCGTCCGACAGCGACCATGAAGGATCTCATCGCAGCCATGGAAGCCATAGGGGCGGAGGTGGTGATGGTGGAAGGAGAAGCAGGAAACCGACTTTGCCGCGCAGAAGCCGCGAGCCTCAAAGGCGTAGATCTCTCTCACCAAACAACACTCTCCATCACGTTGAGTCAAACATAGTAGTGCAGCAGTACGAGGAAGAGGACGTATATGTGGGACCTAAATGCTTTGGTCCACGTGTCCGTCGAACCAAATTTCCGGTTTAATTTGGCATTGCCAAGCACATTCAACCCTACAATGGTGCAGCTCGGCCAGATACTTGGCTTCAAGATTTTTTCTAGGATTGCTAGATCGCCAAAGGAGGAAACAACATGGTTGCATTCTGATATCTCCCACTTATGTTGCCGAAGACGGCTCGATGATGGCTCGATGATCTACCAGAGAGTTCAATTCACAACTGGTATGATATGCAAAGTGCGTTCTTTTCAAACTTCGAGGGAACATACAGGAGGCCCTGCATGGTCGGAGACTTGCAGTGTTGCACTCAGAGACCCAGAGAAACCTGCCGGGAGTACCTCAGATGCTGAATCGACACGAAAAACTCATGCAAGGGAGTAAACGAGCAAAATGCGATTGAAGCTTTCATTGCAGGACTCCCAATCAGACTTTTGCGTCATAGACTGAAGCGTGACCATGTCATAGATCTGGGAGAGGTTATAGAAACGGCGAGCAAGTATGCCGACACCGATGAAGATTCAGAAGGACTGCTAAATATTCTGGCCAACCCAAATGCGGCCATGCAGCAGAAGCAACAAACTCAGAAGCACAAGAATACCTCGGAAGATAAAACGGCTCCGGACAATGCAATAGTTAACACAACAATCGGATCCGGAGGACGAGGAGCATGCATAGGCGACCGGGGACGAGGTTGCGGAACTTCTCGGGTCCAAGGTAGAGGAGATCAATAGCCCAAAAAATCATATTCCTGGGCCAACATCGCCAACAACCCTTGTGTACATCACCTGGACGTGAGTGGAGGTTCTACCCACACAAATGCCGAGTGTCATTTCAATGAAGACATCAAGAAAGATGAATCCGCTGGCTACAAAGCCAAGTAACAAAAAGGAAAGAAAAAATCCGAGAAAGCCAAGGAGCCCAAGAAGATTCTGACATGGAAGAACCGGATGCCGCACAACCCAAGTCAGATGGAAAGAAGGATTATCCCACAAAGAAAGACGCATATGTCTTCTTCCTTGGGACTCAGCCGGCTAAAGTCAAAAGGTGGTTCTCCGTGAGCTTAATGCCATGGTTCCAGCTGTTCCCAAATTCCTGGATTGGTCGGATGTTACAATCACCTTTGACCGCATAGATCACCCGAGGAAAACACATCATCGGGGAAAGTACCCTCTGGTCGTCAATACTCTTATTGATGTCTATGAGTTTTCTAAAACTCTCATGGATGATGGTAGCAGCATCAACATCCTCTACATCGAAACGCTTCACCGCATGAAGATCCACGAGAGACAGTTGAGTTACAGCAGTGTAACTTTTCATGACATTGTACTAGGGAGATAGGCGGATTCTCTGGATGAGATCACATTGGACGTGACATTCGGAACCCAAGATAATTATCATACCGAGCCACTCTCCTTCGAGGTGGTACCGTTCAAAAGTGCTTACCTCGCCATCTTCGGACATCTGGCTTACTGGGCGTTCATGACTCGTCCTGTTACATTTATAACATGATAAAACTTCCAGGTCCGAAGGGTGTCATCACCATCCGAGGAAATCCGAAGAAAGCGTGAGACCGCGAGGAAGGATCTGCCGCCTTTGCTGAAGACATGATGCACACCTAGGAGTACCAGGAGATCAAGAAGACCATCGACCCATCCGAGATGCCCACCACGAAGAACGAGGTGCTGAAGCCAATCATGCAGTTCAAGGCATCGGAAGAGACGAATAAGACGTCACTGAAGGAGGACGATCCCTCAAAGACGACAAACATAGGGGTAGGCTTCGACCGTGCATAGGAAAGCGCGCTCGTCGAGTTCCTCAAAGCTAATAGTGATATCTTCGCATGACATCCTTCTAACATGACTGGAGTACCTAGGGAACTTGCCGAGCACTCTCTTAATGTGTATCCTGACGCTAAACCCATCAAACAGTCTTCACGACGGTTTGGTTATGAGAAGCGCAGAGCTATAGCTAAGGAATTAGTCCGACTAGAATTAGCCGGATTTATCGCAGAGGCCATCCACGCTGATTGGGTGGAAAATCATGTACTCGTCCCTAAAAAGGACACTATTGATTTAAGGATATGCATTGATTATTCTGCCTTGAACACGACTTGCCCTAAAGATCCGTTCCCTTTGCCTAGAATTGATCAAGTTATCGACTCAAGGGAAGGAATAATTATACGATGCAAGAAAAGTATAATTGTTTTTTGGTTTTTGGTTGAGTGAAACAGTAAAGTAAAGTGAAGTAAAACTTAATGTAGAAAGTAGTAATCACGTGTATAAGAAAGATTGAAACTGCAATAGGGGAAAGGCATTCTTAGGGAGTGGTGGATACACCTCTAGCAATTTAGAATAAGTGATCAAGATGATTATATAGAATATTCCCATGATATGCATGTATGTGGGAGGAGCTCCATATATGGATGATGAGGCAGCAACCACTGCCCACACCATCCTTCATAACCACAACTGACAGATATACGACATCAATTGTATTATCCCCCTATTAAGAGATTTATCCCGTGGCATGTACATGGTTTAATAAGTTCTCCTTGATTCCCCAACTTAGTACGTAAAGGATGACAACGAATTAATAGTCACAGTAAGTGCTACCATCCCTCCGTGTACCAACAAGTAATCCACTTCGTCGAGTCCCTGTGAGAGGCAAATATTAAGGACGTTCACAACTCCCAACATCAAGATGAAGACAATTAACACATACATATAATGATGTATAACATAATAATTTATATTTCATCTCAATCATATACTAGGTTTTCTCCATCTCCCCAAGAACTAATGATCTACTCAGACATGGAGGCAAATAGCATCATGACAATGGTAATGGAAACGATTATTGATGAATAGTATTTGTATAAATCCACAACTAGTGCAAGAATTACAACAAGATCTAGATGGGATGGATGGCGATGATGGTGGTGATGAGGATGCAGCGGTTGATGAAGATGGAGATCGATGCCTTGGCCTCCCATATGTGCTTAGCGCGAAGATGGATCTCTAGGGCAAGTTCCTCCTCCAGATCCCTTCTGGAGTTGAGGTTTTCGGAGATTTATAGGTGTTCTGTATGTCGACTCTCCGAACTAGTTGCACGGGGTGAAACTATTTGAGGAGGCGGAGCCAACTATACGGCGGAAACTATACGTCGGCGACCCATATAGTTGTTCGTCAACTCTTCTGTGTCCTTTGCTCGCTCCGAGTTTTCTTCTCGTATTACTAATATTCCCCAAATAAGCGATTTACGTAGTTTTTGGCTCCTTTTCACTCCAGTATTACTACTCTAAGAATTGTGTCCATTGGATCCATCATCTGATCTGATCCTAGTGAAAATAAACATAAAAAGTACATGCGAACACTATAAAATACCAAGATCCTACATCTATAATGCAAAATAATAACCTAAAACATGATGCAAATATGCACTCATCAACTTCCCCAAGCTTAGACTCTTGCTCGTCCCGAGCATGTTTAGATTAATGGATGTGATCCTCATATTCATGAAGCCGAGTCGATAAAATAAGTGAGGAAGTTGTAGCATGTGTTTATCATAAAGGATACATATAAATAAGTTCATGAATAGTATCTTACTCGATCCATCCGAATAATATTAGCAGGCTTCCACACCTTTAGTAATTAACAGTTCATAAAATATTATTCTCAACATGATGTAAAAGTATTCGGTTCAACCGAATGAGTTAGTGAGGTAGTCCCAAGTGTTTTTAGGATTAACATATTCACCTGGGATTCAAAATCTCAAACGTATCTTTCCCTTACTATAGTATAGTGGTATATGCTTATTTGCTCTTTGCACATTCACTCTTTTTCTTCAGCTTTCTTTTTCTATATATATTTTTGCTCACACTTTTATTTAAGTGTTATGCAAAGGAGCTAGCCATATATTCCACTTCATGTAGGAATTTCGAAGTTTAAGATCTCAATTATCAAATGCCAAATATATATGAAGCATCTTTATAACTTGAATGTTCTACCTTAAACTTGTTCTCACTCTATTTGATCGCACTTATAATTTCTCCTTTATTCAGGATTTTTCTTTTTCATCTTAATTAGACAATCTCTCCTTATGGTAAATCAAATAATTGACCTACAACATATTGATCAAATTATCTTTATATGTTCCATTAATTCCAATGGTGTGGAAGACTCCTATTGCTATCATCAAGTGCAAGTAAAATTATATTCAAGTCATTCATATATCCAATAGGACAAACTCAAACTCAAATTCTCCATATATTATAATAAACTCAGAATTTCATAAGAGGGATCGACTATTCCTGAAGGTAAATCTAATGATGCAATATTTATTTCTAAACTCAAACTAATGCGAAACTAAGAGTAATAAACTTATAAGATTGGTTACAAGGTTTTAGAGATCTACACAAGCTTGGAATCAAGCTAGGCAGGATCAAATAACTCCTTGCTGGTACCTATTCCTCCTCCTGGGTAGGAAGAGCACTGTCTTCCTCTCCTTTAGCCACACTTGCTAGGTGGATGCTGAGCTTACCATGTAGTATTGAATCTTCAAAATTTTCCTATTAAGGAATTTCTTCTCATCTGTCAACTCAAAAACAGTTTTAATCAAGAAACCAACTCTATCATCGATGTCATTGACCTTTTTTCAAGGTCTTTGCTCATCATCCAGTAGGAGTCAATCCCTTCTCCAATAGTTTCAACACATGCATTTTATGCTTTTTCCAATTGATTGATCTTATCATGAATCTCATCTTGCTACACCTTCTTGGGTTGAAGAGGTTGTGGACTAAGAGGAAGTTCATACTAAGATCCTATGTTGTGACGGTAAGGATTAGGGAGATACTTATCCTTGCTCCTTCCCTGATCTGATTGACTCATCATCTTCATCCTTTGCGGGAACATGCCCTTCCAATTTGGGAGAGGCTTGATCTCCGAGCTGGATGACAATGATGCTTCTTTTGGTTCCACCTCATCAATCCTCTTCATGAGCTTCTCTTCCTTCTCCTTCCAAATCTTATTGACATGGAAAGGCTGCATGGCTTCACTGCATGAATGCTATTAGAAGGGGTGTATGGAGATAGTGATGGTTTTTCGAGGCTGGAGGCTATATCTCTACGAAAACTTAATGAAAAAGGTTAGATGCAATCGTCTTTAAAAGGGCAGGTCGAAAACCCTAGCCACCAGGCTTGACGAGCAACTATACGGGTGCGGGTCCTATAGATCCCGTCATATAGTTGCAAACCGACTATAGGTTTTTTATTATCTAAGGCGATACCAATTATACGGCCGCAACTATATGAACAGAATATTTCTTCCCGCCATATAGTTAGTCGTTAAACTCTTTGTATCCTTGCATAAAAATTTGGCGATGCGATGAATAACTATACAGCCTCAACTATAAGGCTGGAAAATTATTCTCGTTGTATAGTTGGTCGTTAAGGATACAGTATACATCGAAATTTATCCATTTTTTGGAATTCTTTATAAGTCTGAAACTTAATGAAATACCAAGTTTTGATAGAAAAATGATAACTTAAATTTTTTACCAACATTTCATTCATTAAACGAGATTTTTATCATGACCAAATTTCTTTTATTTAACAAGAGCTTCAATTGTTCCTTTATTCAATCTCAAACTTAGCTAAAACTAACTGGAAAATTTAAAAACTTACTCGTCCCTTTATTTCACATGGGTTGCCTCCCATGAAACGCGCTTTTATGGTCTATAGCTTGACCATAGTGTTGCTCATTTCATCTCGAGCTTGTCTTTCTTCTAGTTACAATTCCTTCCATATTTGCTCAATCAACTCTTCTGGGGTAATTGGTCGTATGGTGATTGCACTTATATCTTCTTTTGCACGACAATGCTTCAAGCATTGTCCATTCACTACTCATGAAAGATAGGGTGTTTCCCCTGGAGCTTCATTGCTCCCGATGCATAAGGTTCTTCAACTATATAGGGGCCTTCCTACTTTGATCTGAGCTTCACTGGAAACAACTTAAGGCGAGAGTTATAGAGCAAAACTTTATCTCCATTTTTAAAGACTTTATCCTCTATTTTTATATCATGCCATATTTTTACCTTTTCCTTAAACAATCTAGCATTTTCGTAAGCCTCACTCCTAAACTCATCTAAAGCATGTATGTCTAGTAGATGTTTTTCTCCTGCTGATTTAAGATCATAGTTTAAGCTCTTGATTGCTGATGATACACAAATCACCGTAGAGCTTCGTTGGAAAACACCAAGACGAAGTTATAATGATCACAGCAGCAAGTTTTCCTTTAGTAAGAAACCAGGGTCATCGAACCAGTAGGAGGAAGGAAACGACTCAAAGGTGTTGCTAGCAACTTGGGAACATGCACAAAACAAACTCAAGACTTTGCCCCAACAAACAGTGAGGTTGTCAATCTCACCGTTTTGCTGAAAACAAAGGATTAACTGTATGGTGTGGAAGGTAATGGTGGCTTGCAGAAAGTAAACAGTAAGAGTGGAAGATGTATCAATGGTAAAGATTAGATCAGGGTCCATAGTTCACTAGAGGTGTTCTCCTCAAGATAAATGACATAACATGCTGGTAAACAAAGTACAGCGGGGCAATTGACAGGACAGAGCAAGGCATAACAATGCAATACTAGACATTCATGATCCTATGATATTTGATTGGGCCTTACAACAAGATACATAGACCGCCATCCAACTGCATCTATGACTAGTAATCCACCTTCAGGTTATCATCCAAACCTCCTCCAGTATTAAGTTGCAAGCAACGGATAACTGCTTTAAGAAAGGTGTGTAAAGTAAACAATTCACTTGTTCCATGAACAAGAGATCGTTGTTTTATCCCTAGTACCAACAACACATATACAACCTTAGAGATTTCTGTCACTTCCCTAGATTAAATAAGAGGCATGAACCCACTATCGAGCATAAATACTACCTTTTGGAGTCACTAGCATCTACTTGGCCAAGATAGCTACTAGAAACAAAGAGCATGCAAGATCTCAAACAACACAGACATGATAGAATCATTAACCAATCTGACATAGTAATCTCAATATCCATTGGATCCCCACAAACACAACGTTCATGATTGCAAATATATGATCTTGATCATGAATGGAGCTCACAAGATATAAACATGGTAGCACAAAGGAGGAGAAACAACCATATAGTTACTACATGGACCCGTAGTCCAAGGTGGAACTACTCACGCTTCATACCGGAGGCTGGCATGGTGATGAAGAAGGCCTCCGGGATGATCTCTTCCCTCCGGTAGGGTGCCGGGAAGAGCTTCAGATCCCCCCGATCTAGGGACGATGGTGGCGGCGGCTATGGACTTTTTCGTGGAAGATTGATCGGGTACTTAGGGTTTCGGTATTGGGGGATTCTTATATGCAAAGAGGGAGGACGAGGGGGTGCCCGAGGCGGCTGCACCCCCCCAGGCATGGGCCAGGCTTGGCCGCACGGCCAGGGGGTGTGGCCCCTTCGAGGCCCTTCTTTGTCTCGTCTTCTGGCTCCGTGTTCCCCGCGATAAAATATTGAGTTTGGCTTTTGTCCTGTCCAATTTCGAGAATATTCATTTTCTAGCTTTTCTGGAACCAAAAACAACAGAAAACGGGAAACTAGCACTATGGCATCTTATTAATAGGTTAGTCCCAGAAAACATATAAAAATACCTCAAAGAGAAGACAAAGCAAAGCAAAGTAGATACTAAACAAGCATGTAACATAAAAAATTATAGATACATTTACGACGTATCAATTGGCCAGAAGCATATGTTCCAATTATAAAGGTAGGTGGCATGCCTTACCGTATACCATTTTATATGGTGTCATACTCATCGGATTTTTAAATGCAGTTCGGTATGCCCAAAGATTGTCATTTAGCTTATATGACCAATATTTTCTTGACTTATCCACCATCATCTCGAGTATGGTCTTCAATTCTCTATTAGAGAGTTCCACTTGACCACTTGTTTGAGGATATGGTGAAGCAACACGGTGAGTTACTCCATATTTGCCAAGGATTTTCCTGAAAGATCATTTCATAAAATGTGAATGACTGTCTGTAATTAAAAATCTAGGAACTCCAAACCTGGGAAATATGACAACCTTGATCATTTTCACGGAGGTAGCTGCATTAGCATGATTAGTTGGGATAGCTTCAACCCATTTAGTAACATAATCGACAACAACAAGAATATGAGTGTACCCATTTGATTCTATAAAGGGTCCCATGTAATCCATTCCCCATACATCAAATGGTTCAATTATAAGACTATAATTCATTGACATCTCTTGTCTTCTGCTTATATTACCTCCTCCCTGGCAAGCATCACAATATTCCAAAGACCTTTGTGCATCCTTGAACAAGGTGGGCCAATAGAATCCGGATTGATGTACCTTTTCTGCAGTTTGCCTGCCTACATGATGTCCTCCATATGGGCTGCCATGACAAGCTTGCAAAATTGCATTCATTTCATGGTTAGGAACACACTCTCGAATCATTCCATCAGGTCCATGACGATAAAGAAATGGATCATCCCAAAAGTAGTGTCTGAGATCATTAAAAATTAAATTCTTTTGTTTCTTGTCATACCAGGAGGTATAAATTTTACTGCTAGATAATAAGCATAATCTGCATACCACGGATAAACTACATCAATTTTTGCTAAGTATTCTCCCGGAAATGACTCATTTATAGGTACGGTGTCGGTAATTATTCCCTCCATCATAGATAGATGATATACTACTGGATCATCCTTACCCCTCCTATCTACTATTTGTAAATCATATTCTTATAGTAATAATACCTACCTAATCAACCTGGGTTTTACATAATTTTTCACAAGAAGGTGACGAAAAGCTTGGTGATTTGTATGAATTATTACTCTATAATTAATAATATACGATCTAAAATTTTCACAGGCAAAAATTATAGCGAGGAACTCTTTCTCAGTAGTAGCATAATTTTTCTGAATTTTATTAAGAGTCCTACTAGCATAATGATTAACATTTATCTTCCCGTCTCGCTATCCTAATACAGCTACTAGAGCATAGTCACTATAATCACACATTATTTCAAAAGGTTCATCCATTCTAGAGGCTGCATGATAGGTGCTGAGACTAATTTGTTTTTAAGATTTTCAAAAGGTGCAATGCAGTCATGGTCTAGATAGAACGGAGTTTCTTTATCAAGAAGGTTAGTGAGAGGCATAGCTATTTTAGCAAAATCCTTTATAAAACGCTTGTAAAAACCTGCATGTCCCAGAAACATCTTTAAGTTTTTAATGTCTTGAGGTATGGGAAGGTTTTATATATCACTTATATTGGTCTTATATATTTCTAAACATTTTCTAGAACCTTATGTCCAAAAACATTACCTTCTCTTTCCATGAATCGGCATTTCTCCCAATTCAAAACAAAATTTGATTGCATGCATCTCTGCAAAATCTTAGTGAAATTATAGAGATAGTTATCAAAAGTTGTTCCAGAAACAACGAAATCATTTGTTAGAACTTCCATAGTCTTCTCAACAAGATCATCAAAGATTTTTAGCACACATTCTTGAAAGGTTGCAACTGCATTGCATAAGCCAAACGAGACTAATCTATAAGCATAAGTACCATAAGGACATGTGAAAGTTCTTTTCTCTTGATCTTCGGGTTGTATAACAATTTGAGAATAACCGGAATAACCATCAAGAAAACAAAAATAAGAATTATTGCTTAGTCTTTCTAAAATTCTATGAACGGTATAGGTTTGTGATTTTTTGTGTCTCACGGTTTAGTTTTCTAAAATCGATGCACATGTGATACCCAACAATAGGTCTTATAGGTACTAGCTCACCATCCTCATTCATAGCAGCATCAAGACCCCCATGTCTTGGTATGCAATGAGCTGGGCTAACCTACTTACTATCAGAAATAGGATATATTATGCCGACATCTAATAAGTGTATAACTTCTTTTCTCACTACCTCTTTCATTTTAGGATTAAGCCTTCTTTGTGTGTCAACTACAGGTACAACATCTTCAAGCATGGTAATCTTATGTGTCACAATGGATGGATCTATTCCTTTAATATCACTTAGAGTATACCCAAATGCTTCACGATGTTTGATCAAAACTGAAATAAGTTTATATGTTTCATTTTCTGATAAATTTTTACTAATAATAACATGACATTTTTATTTTCATTATCTAAAAATTCATACCTCATATTGTCTGGAAGTCATTTCAATTCAATTGGCGGAGGTTCTTTGTCACCTTTTCTTACTAGTTCTTCATAATCATGTGGGTTTTATGCTTCCGGGATGGAGTCAGGGTAATCATGTATGTCTTCTCTTTCCTCATCATTTAGTGCATCTTCCCAATTAATTAAGCTCCTTTCTAATTCATTTTGGGGAGTGGTGAAATGAATTGCGGCTAACTCGGAAATTGTTTTCTCTTCCTTGATATCTTCTCTTTCATATGGCCTATTTTAAGTTGGGCGAAGTGGAACGTCATTTCCTCCTCTCCAAACATCATGGAAATAGTCTCCTTCTTATTATCAATTCGAGCTTTGGTTATAGAAACAAAAGGCCCGCCTAAAAGAATAGGACAAAAAGTATCACGAGGCATATCAACAATATGAAAATCGAGAGGGTACATGAGTGGTCCAACAAAAACATAGATATTTCGAATAACACCTTACGGTTTAATATTAGTTCTATTAAATAATTTAATTATGGTGTCTACCAATTCCACATCTGGATTATTGAAATTATAGAAAATTTCCTCATAAAGCGATGAAGGCATAATATTTATAGTGGAAACCGGCTCACAAATTCCGTATAAGGAAGTTTCTCCACAATATATAGGAGTCATTACCTTGTATCCTACCTGTAATGAAGTCTGAAGTTTCAGAGTCTAGCATAACTACTTCATTTTCCATGATTCTTGGCTCCATAAGATCCTTAAATATAACAATATTTGCATTGGTAGCTTCGGGGTTCTTCTCCGGTTTCTTCAATCTTCTCCTTATACGTTCTTCCTCCCTGCACTTATTCTTAATATTCTCTTGAATAGGTTCAGAGTAAATTCTACCAATGACACATCCTCTCTTGATCGCTTCTTTTCATCGAGTGGTTTGTGAGGATCCCATCCTACAGGTACCTGTAAATGCCATGCATAATTCTTAATAATTTTCTATACTGAATAGGAATCAATGCCAAGGGTTTTAATCATCGTACAAGTCCTTTCATCTGCAAGAAAGTCGTTAACACAAGCATATTCAGAAGAACCTTTCATATTGCTCTCCTCATTTTTAAGACTTTCCATTGTTTCTTTCATTTTCATTATTAATTTCCAAGCTTCATCATAAGTATAAGATAGGAAACTACCATTAGAAGTGGTATCTAGGATTTCTCTATTTTTATTGTTAAGCCCTCCATAGAAAGTATGGGTAATTAACCAATCAGGCAAACGGTGATGGGGGCAATTGTCTAGATAGATTTTATACCTTAGATAGCTTTCATATAAACTCTCATCAGGATTATTTTTGAAACTAATAATAATACCTCTCATCCTGTGAGTTTTGCTTTCTGAGTAATATTTTGACAAGAATTTGGTTGTCAAATCCGTCCACGTCCTTGGTGATTTTGCGCAAAAGGATCTATACTACTTGTAAACATTATTAGAGAGAGTTTGTATAAACAACTGGATTTTAACCTTATCGATGTCACAATCATCAAATATAAAGGAACCAAAAACATCTTCAAAGAATTATAAGTGTCCATATGGACTCTCTTCATTGGTTCCTAAAAACTTTTTAGAGTTAAGTAACTCAAACAATAAGGGATGGATCTCAATACCATCAAGTTTTATGCTTCTATTTACACTTATAAAAGCGTCCATGGGCGAACCCATATTCCTTACTGCCTGAAGCTGCATTAAATGATGAGTATTGTCCATTGTTATGGTCCCGCAACTCAAATTTAAAATTAGTACAATGAAAGTAAATAACTAAAAGTAAAGTGACTTATAGCGCTAAGTTCCCCGGAAACGGCGCCAAAAAATAGCTTGATGACTGCAAGTGCACAGATTGTTTATAGCTAGTTTCGAAATAAAGATACCGATCCCACAAGGAGCAATAGGCGAAAGACTAAAATGCTTTTAACTCAAACTAAACGAAGTACTTAAGGAATAATTATGAGATGCAAGAAAAGTATAATTGTTTTTGGGTTTTTGGTTCAGTGAAATAGTAAAGTAAATCAAAGAAAAACTTAATGCAAAAAGTAGTAATCGCGTGTGTAAAAAAGATTGAAACTGCAATAGGGGAAAGGCGTTATCAGGGAGTGGTGGATACACCGCTAGCAATTTAGAATAAGTGATCAAGATTATTATAGCGAATATTACCATGATATGCATGTATGTGGGAGGAGCTCCATATATGGATGATTTGACATCACCCACTGCTCACACCATCCTTCATGACCATAGCTAACAGATAAATGACATCAATTATCCCGCTATTATGGGATTTCTCCCGCGACATGGAAATGGATTAATGAGTTCTCCTTGATTCTCCAAGTTAGTACGTAAAGGATGACAACGACTTTATAGTCACAATAAGTGATACCATCCCTCCGTCTACCAACAAGTAATCCCCTTCATCGATTCCTCGTGAGAGGCAAATATTAGGGAGGTGCACAACTCCCAACATCAAGATGAAGACAATTAACACATACATATAATGATGTATAACATAATAATCTCTATTTCATCTCAATCATATACTAGGGTTTCTCCATCTCCCAAAGAACTAATGATCTACTCAGACATGGAGGCAAACAACAACATGAAAATGGTAATGGAAACGTTTATTGATGAATAGTACTTGTATAAATCACTAACTAGTGCAAGAATTACAACAAGATCTAGATGGGATGGATGGAGATGATGTGGTGATGAGGATGCAGCGGTTGATGAAGATGGAGATCAATGCCTTGGCCTCCCAGATCTGCTTAGGGAGAAGATGGATCCCTAGGGAAAGTTCCTTCTCTAGATCCCTTCCAGAGGTGAGGTTTTCGGTGATTTATCGGTGTTCTGTATGTCGTCTCTCGTAACCAGTTGCACGGGGTGAAACTATTTGAGGAGGCGGAGGCGGAACCAACTATATGGCAGTAAATATATGGAGGCGGCCCGTATAGTTGGTCATAAACTCTTCTCTGTCCTTTTCTCGCTTTGGGTTTTCTTCTGGTATTATTAATATTCCCCAAATAAGTGATTTACGTAGTTTTTGGATCCTTCTCACTCCAATATAACTGCTCCAAGAATTGTGTCCATTGGATTCATCATATGATCTGATCCTGGTGAAAATAAACATAAAAAGTGCGTGTGAACGCCATAAAATACCAAGATCCTAGATCTACAATGCAAAATAATAACCTAAAAAATGATGCAAATATGCACTCATCACATATCAACGCACAATGAAGCGTTGCCTTAACGATCAAATCCGACGCAACGTCCATGTATACGTAGATGATATAACACTTATTTCCTACTTGAAGGAAACATTTGCTAGCCTACGAAAATTCAATATAATGCTAAATCCGAAGAAGTGTTTCTTTGGAATTCTAGACGGGAAATTGTTAGGTTTCATCGTGTCTAAAAGAGGCATAGAGGTGAACCAGGACAAGATTAAGGCTATACTCAACATTACCAGGCCAGCTCGCCTGAAGGAAGTGCAACGTCTCACTGATTGCATTGCAGCAGTGAGTTCGTTCGTCAGCCGGGTCGGAGAAAGAGCCGCGCCTTTATACAAACTGTTGAAGAAAACCGACAATTTTTTCTAGACCTAGGAAGCCGATGCCGCTCTATAAAGTTTGAAAGATCTACTTTCGAATCCACCAATTCTCCCGGCACCAGAGCCACACGAGCCTATGTTACTTTACATCACTGCGACTAACATAGTCATAAGTGTGGTAACATCAGTAGAGAGTGAGGAAGAAGGTTATGAGCATAAGGTGCAACTTCCAACATACTACCTGAGTGAGGTCCTGGTCAAAGCAACGATATCCACGTCACCAAAAGCTAGCCTATGGAGTGTTTCTCGCCTCTAGAAAGCTACAACATTACTTTCAAGAGCACAAAATCACAGTGCTGAGTACTGCACCCCTGCGAGATATAATCAACAACCACAACGCCACAAGACGTATCCCAAAGTGGGGAATAGATCTTGCATCTTTAGACATCAAGTACAAGACACAGACAGCAATCAAATCCCAAATACTTGCCAATTTCGTTGCTGATTGGAGAGAGACGGCAGAAAATACAAGTCCTCCAAACTCGTAATTTTGGACCCTACATTTTGAAAGGTCAAAAGCACGAGGGGGCTCGGGGGATGGCATGGTGCTCAAGTCACCTCAAGGAGACAAGCTGTTCTATGTGTTATAGACACTTCATGGTAACCAATAATATTGCCGACTATGAAGCACTGTTACATGGAATACGCATGGCCAAAAATATTGGCGTTACTAGACTCATGTGTTATGGAGACTCGGATTTAGTTGCTCAACAAGTATCCGATATATTCAATGCAAACAAGCACATGGCAGCCTACAAAGCTGTTGTGGATGAATTATCTAAATCGTTCGAGGGTTTTGAGGTTCAACACATTCCTCGAGCAGAAAATGAGGAAGCATATGCTTTATCAAGGATGAGGCTTGATTCCATAGCCCCCCTCGCTCTGGAAAGCTGCAAAGTTCGTAAGGATAGAATTGTCCCCGTGCATTTTCAGAGCAGGGCGCGCGAGGGTAGCCCCTAAAGCCCAAGTCCAGGCCCGTATTCCTACGTATCCGCATACGTACTATTGACTGCCATGATGTCAACCATTGCCACGTTGTCAACCATTGCCACATCACCACGACATTATTAGGTCTCTAGGTTTGATCACAAAAAGTATCGCGTCTGCCATTTCCCCAGACACCGCTCTAACCCTAAATTTTCGATCATCCTGCCTAGCTCCGGCGGCGGCGTGCGCCGGCGAAGGATCCAGATTGGCGACGTGAATCCGGCGGCCAGCCTTCTAATCCTCCAACCACACGAGCCTTCCTAGCTCTGGCCGTCGACCGAGATCTAATCCTCCACCTGCGAATCTGCCCGGCTCTTGTGGCGACGTGTCCGTCCACGCCGACAATAACCGTTCTAATCCTACATCTCCAGATTAAAGGCCAACCAGATCTTCTCATGCTCAGGCCGCATCAACCAGTCCCGTGTCCCATCTCACCACCGGTGCCCAGAAGATGTAAGTAGCTGCCTCTCTAACCCACATTATTTCCATCACCTTTAGCATAGCGGCTTATGGTTCATCTTTGCATCTACGAGTCCTCCACATATACATCACTCATTAGATTAGCATTTTTGGTTTTCTTTGCTTGAACAGATGGAGGACTCTATGCCAACTGGGAGTGATAATGAGAGCATCCCTACGCACAACGGTGATTCAAATTCGGATGATGGAGATATGTTTTTCTTTGAAGATGAGCTTACTGAGAACGACCTCTTTGAAGAAAACGAATCCGAGGATGATAAGGTCAAGTGAAATTTCTTTTTTATTTTTTAATTTGCACACCTACAACATGCAAATTTGTACACATACTTTTTAAATTATGCAGATGGACATCGTTTGTGGAAACAAGGATCGCCATCGGAAAGAATCGATCTCGGAAAGCATTAGTGATGTATGTCTAGTGCTACATTATTTTTATAAGAATTGAATAGCCATGTTATATGTTTGTGCAACAATGCTGCAGGTTGTAATATTATCACATAGTGACCATGATTATTTTGGGGATTCGGACTTAGAATCCTGGGATGAAGAGACGGCGGAAGAATAACAAGAACCTGAAGGATCAAAATCTGAATCCAAGAGTGATGTAAGTTGCTTATTGTTGTATGACAAGGCATATATAGGATCAACCATATGACCACCACTTACATTTCTTTGCTTCTAATTGTGTAGGTTATAGACAGTTCACAACATGAGCACAGACAGCATCCAGTGATGCTAGAGAAGGATTTTCAGCATGCTCATGATAAGCGTGTCAGCCATCGGATTGTAAAGGAGATCACCTTCACTAACGAAGTGGCAGCATTCGCTTACTACAACGCATACGCCAGAGAACGTGGTTTGAGCATAAGGAAATAGAGGGTGAAGCGAAATCCGGAAGGAGTTATTATATACAGGCGGTTTCTCTGTTCCAGGGTAGGGGAATGTGAGGAAAAGTATGTGCACATGGAGAAACGAAGAAGAGGCCACGAGCTCTGTCTCGATGCGACTGTCGAGCCTATCTCAGCGTGTCGTATAACAAATCCATGGGGAATTGGAAAGTTCTGCAATTTAAGGATGAGCACAACCATGTGCTACCTAGACCCGATGAAGTCCCGTTTCTTCGGTCCCATCGGAAGATTAAGTCTTATCAGAAAGCTGAAATCATGTCACTGCAGCAACTGGGATGCGAAAGTTCGAGATTATGAAAACCTTTATCAGCAAAAGTGGAAGGTGGAGCAAGGTTGGGTTCATCTCGAAGGATATTTACAACATGTGTTCCCGGGAGAAGAGGAAACTCATTGCATCAGGTGACGCTAACACAGCCATCTGAATTATGCAGAACAGGCAGGACCGTGATCCTGAATTATTTTTCGATTACCAGCTAGATGATGAAGGAAACTTGAAAAGCATATTTTGGTGTGACTCTCAGTCACGTCGGGACTATGAGGATTTCGATGATGTGCTGGTGTTCGACAGTACATACAAAATGAATCGGTCCGTTCATTCCTTTCGTGGGGTTGAACCATCACCGCAGAACTACTGTTTTCGCATGCGCAATCGTCTCCAACGAGAAAATAGAAACATATGTATGGCTGATTCAAACATTTTTAAAATTTATGTGTCAAAAGAAGCCAAAAGGGGTAATCACTAGTGCAGACGGTTCAATGATGAAAGCTATTGGCATTGTCTTCAAGGATGTGTGGCATTGTGTATGTACGTGGCACATTGAAAAGAATATGAAAAAACACCTCAATCACGATTCTCTGAATGAATTCAGGTCATTGATATACTACAGCACCTCAGAAGAGGTCTTTGAGCAGAGATGGAGCGCCTATATTAAGAAATGGCAGACGAAGGGAACCAAAGAGTGGCTCAAGGTTGCTGAATGTGCGCAAGGTGATTCCAGCGATAATAAGTACACTCTGATATGGGCAGATAAAGCTACTAGGCAGTTTGACGTGACCTACACGCCTGACAGTGAGGAAATTATAAAGTGCTCCTGCAGAAGAATGGCTAGGAAGGGGCTACCTTGAAGCACATCCTCTACATATTGGATCACCTGCGACTAGAAAAAATACCAACTTGTTGTGTCCTTCGGTGCTTCTCAAAAAATGCAAGATTTGGATTGTATGTGAAGCGCGAGAGCGATATTTTCGGATATGGATGGTCAAGTGCAACCGAGAGTACAATTTTTTCTGACTTGAATGTACGATCTCAAGAAGTTATCGCGGTGTTATGCCATGATGAACAGTCTCGTCATAAATACGAGGAACTCATGGATCAAATAATGCAAAGGACAAAGGGGCTCAAAAATATTCAAACAAGCTACTTCGATGCAGATGCACAGAGCAACAAGGGAAAAGCACCTCAAGTTGGTGATCCATTAAAAGTTAAATCCAAAGGCACGCCTAAGAAAAACAAACGAGTTGGAGTTGACGGTACTAATCCACGCATGAGTAAAAATGGCAGACCCACTATCATACGATGAACAAAAAAGAAGAAGAAGAAGAAGGGGAACCACCTGTGCAGCGCATGCAATACTGCTGGTCATAACAGACGAAACGCTAAATTATGCAAACAACATCCGCAGTAAGTCATTCCTTGAGTACAACTCAAAATCATTATCAAAACTTTCTTTGAAATTGTCAATAGCTAACTGCGCCTCACTGTTATGCATGCAGGTATGTGGAGGTAGCAGAAAACTAGACGTTTCCATTAATTCATAAACTTTGCTCATACCAAAGACTGAGTGCACCACACACACAACACAAAGAACTTTGTGCAGGCCAGGACAACCCTGTGAGCACGGCGTTCACGGTGGACTTCTACATGCACTCGACTCGACTTCACTGCGTACCGCTACACCTGAGGTGGCAGGCCAGGACTCGCCGACATCAGCTCTCCATCGACACCAGCTCTCGCAGAGCACACGTTGCCGGCAACGTCATCCTCGCGCACCAAGCTAGCCTCTCCGACAACCGAAGCCGAAGCCGCGCCACCATCACATCTTCCTTGCTGCGAGGCGCACCCGATGACCACGCGCACCATGGATGGCATCGTGCAGCCGAACACCCGCCTCGCCTCGTCGCCAAAAGAGGTATGTGAAGCAGCAGGGCATCGACGTCGCGGAGGCCTTTGCGCCTGTTCCACGGCTGGAGTCCGTGCGGCTCCTGCTGGCGCTTGCCGCGCACCACGGGTGGGCTGTGCACGATATGGACGTCAAGTCTGCTGGCCAGTGGTGCTAGGTGATGCGCCTGAACAAGCCACTCTACAGACTCCGTCAGGCACCTAGAGGATAGAGCTTGGAACGTGAAGTTGGACGCCACGCTCGACGCGCTCGGCTCAGTTTAGGTGTTAGTCTGTCAGAGTTTTAGTTTCGTCAGGTTAGCACTTAGCCGTTTTAGTTGGTTGATTTAGTTACTAGTCTAGCTCCGATTCTGTTATTACAAACTGGAGCGAGTCCCACGGATAATGATCCGTTCTTGGGATGGCACGGACACAAGGATCATGGCCACGTTTTCCCACTGTAAGAAATAATAAAAGGAGAGAAAGTTAGCCAGAAATATGGAATATGCATCAGGCCATGGTTCTAGAGCCCAATGCAATGTTTGGATATATGAGGCACAAGTGTGCATCATGCCATGGGCATACCACTTTTATACTTAGAATCAATGTCATGATTTGGCAGAGTAGTTGTATAGTTTGATGTAATAACTAGGTGGGATCATCTTGACCCAGTGTTGACTCATACAACCACAAAGATGATGAAGGTATTCATACAGAACTCCCATAGGTCAAGTGGGTGCGTATCCGGAATTTGTGTTTCTCACCGTGAACACATGTTTTGGTTTTGCATCTGGGTTTATCCAAAACCTTTCTTTATATTGGTGATCCTTCGGTGGATTCGTCTGCGCCATACACATCCTTTACGTTGTACGTACTAAAAGTTCTCCAAAGACAGGGGCAACACTCCCATCGTATGAAGTTGATATTGTGTAAATTTAATTAAAGTTCGTGTTATGCATATCAAATTTAGAAAAACCATAAATATGGTAAGACATTAAATAGTACAATAAGACATTTAAAAATACGTAAAGACGCATAAAAATAGGAAAAACAAGACATTAGAAAGTAATAACCCTATAGGCCCAACTAACTACCCACAATGAGGCCCAACGCCAGTAGTTAATCACGGAGGGCGTATCAGCACGTCGATCGTCCCACAACCCATGACTCAACCTAGTTAGGCCGTCAATCATCACTTCCTCCATTAGGAGCCGCCCTCGAGGTCCCACATTGCCGCCTCCCTTCTCCACCCCCTCTCGTGTGTCCTCCAGGGATCGACACCGCCTCTCACCACTTCATCCTCACAGGACTCCCTTTTGCCGTCTCTCATTGGTGCCGCCCTTCGTCGACTCTTCTCATGTGAACTCCAGGTACTGATTCCATGTCTCATTGATTGTTTGTCGTGCATACAAGATGCTCATATAGGTTTTTGGGGAACTCGTGTAGATTTAGATGGCGAAACATTAACACATTCTCTAAATGATTCGTGCAGCATGGACAATTTAGATGGGGAGATATTTTGTGGTGTCATGGAGATCAAAAAATACGAAAGTTATAATGTTTTATAGATTTCATTACTTATTTTATTGAGCAAACAAAATGGTTCAGTGTGGTAACTTGTGTGTTTTCATAAATGTTATGCAGCGATATTATTTGAACATCATGATATTGGGGAATGTTACATTGTGTTAACACCAGATGAAATAGAAGATGCTGTCAAATATGTTTCCATTTTGGCGAAGATCCCCAAAGAAGCTATAAAAAGGGCGTATAAAAACTCATATGAGGCCATCTTGTCTTCGAAAGATCTTAACGATGTTCTTATAAAATAAGGGCTTAGTACTGTTGTAAGTAATTCGCTAACCTATTATTGTTATTTTACAACAAATAAGTATGAACATGCAATCATTGTACGATTATTATGTTCAGATACTTGATGCCGACATTCTAGAGCTGGCTCCCCATCTTGACTATGATCGGCGCATATGTGGACCATTGAGGTCAAGCTATCTTATCAAAGAAGCCATTAAAATGTACAAACCAAAAATAAACTTGAAAACTTTTGACGTAGAAAAAGTGCCAAGACCAGGATCTATAAGAAGGGCTATGAATGAATATTTTGCGCGTTACAAGGTAAATAGTGTTTTTATAAAGTTGATGTTGTTGTTAACTATTTGGAATCCTACATAGTACATGCTAGTGATCTTATTTTATAGGCATATTTCCCTCTAAATATACGCGGAGAATATTATGTTACAGTTGTAATGCATAACGTCAAGCAGGAGTTTCAAGTCCTTGATCCTAATTACAATTTAACCTATTCGCATGCAGTTGTGGATGACTTGGTATTATCTATTTTTCTCATCAAAACCTTGTTATCTTTTGGCGTTTCAGTAACTCTAAATCTTTTGCAGAAAGGACAAATTGCACTAGACATATGCTGGACAAACAAAACTACGTGCAAACAATTTCCTGACGTCGAGACTTGGCCTATTAAAAAATATGAAATTGGAAAGCAAGATGATGGGTAAGTACTTGTGAATCATATCACTTTCTCACTACTGATGTCGTAAATGAATCTTGTTTCATCGTACGGCAGCAACTCATACGGATTATGGATATTGCAATGTCTAGAGCACTGGGACAGAGATCGTATGACTAAGAACATTGATCAGGTCTGTACACTATTCCTTTGTATAGTCGAAAAAATAAATATGATTATAATTCAATTTATAAACTCTTCTATATGGTTCTGCAGACAACAATTGAAGAGTCAAGAGGACCTACCATTGCAACGATTCTTATGTCTAGAAGAAACAAGCTAGAGGCTGTGAAAAGGAAAGTCAGATCAGTGATTAATAGCAGTGTACCTTGAGAATTTACTAGTGCCCCTGTAGGTTTCAATACCTGCTAAATCATATGAAAGTTGTAAAATTGCAATACTGTATTATCTTCTGTAACATCAAAACGAATAGAAGTGTAGAGAAAGTGCTCTATATCCATTATGCTAGCCAAACTTGTATACATAACGTCTGAGTTTATGTTTAAATATAGGGGAAAAAAGGTAAAGAAAGAAAAAAAGCCCGCCCACTAGCAGGATATTTCTCAAGATAACCACGGCCTGCATACGACTAGAAACAGAACGAATGGCAAGGATACAGGCTCGTGCGACTGTATTGGTAAAATATAGTCTATTCAAAAAATATTAGAGAATTGTTTGTAAAAATTAGTTGAATTTTGAATATAAAATAAAAAACTACTACGGAATTAATTAGTAAGTTTTTTCATGTAGATGTTCAGCAAACAAACAGGATTGTATATATAAGATGGTAAGTAATTAAATTCGTGCAGACTTATTTAAAATACAAAATATTATTGTATTTCAGAATGGGATGAAAAAATATGCCTACCTACACTAGAAGACCATTGTTGGCCCAGGAAAATAAATGACAGCAGTATGTGTGAGGTTGAATTGTTGAGAGAAGCTCATGCCAATGTCATGAATGCAGGGTATTAAGCTTGTAGAATCGTTTCTCGCTAGGCGATGTGGGACTAAACTCCCACCCGCGTCAGTCCTTCCCGCTACGGTTTTCTGTTGGGCCGGAAAGATCCCAATTACTGTTTGATGCCCGGGATTAAGATGGCCCGCCCCAATCTACTTGACACCTGGATGCAGCCGTGACACGGGCGCGGGAGTAGGACTTGGCCTGGCTTGTTGCCTGCACGCCGAGTCTTACTTTTTTCTTCTATCCTATTATTTTCTATTTAAAAATTTGAACAAAATAGCTATTTTACAATTTTGAATTTTTTCAAATGAATTACATATTCTTGATAGGAACCATTGGTATAGCATGTGCAAATTTTTTGGGTTCATTTGTTGAACATCAAAAAATTGAGAAATTTAAGAACAACCCTTTTGGTCTCACCAAGGCCTCTTTTCCTAGCAATGTGTTTTTTTCGACTTCGTGAAACAACCTAGATTTTTTTACACAGGTTAACATACACAAACTAAGACACATGTACAAGGTTTCACACGAATTTGAATGTATTTAAATTTTTTGTGTCCCGATCAAATTTAGGCCAAAAATCAAGCTGTCTAGTAAGGATGCCTAGGGGTTAGACCTTTGTGATGTGAGACATGCTCCATGCTAAAACATGGCATCCTCTACCTAGAAGTAATTTTAAATGTGTCAAAGGTTTCACACAATTTTGATTTTTTTTAATTTTTGGTGGCCCGGTCAAATTTTGAATTTTTGCATGGGCTTTAGACCTCTCTGGGGTGGCTAGAAACACCTTCACCAACTTGTGGTTGTGTGACTAAGAAGTTGGCCAACATGATCCTACCTACTTGATAGATCTAACTATAAATTTGCTATGCCAAGCCATGACACACACAACTGCGGTAGATGTGGGCCCATGCCAACATTGCATGGGATCTAGACCTCTCTGGGTTGGCTAGAAACACCATCATCAACATAGTGGCTGTGTGAGTCACTGCATCTGACCAAAATGATCCCACCCACTTGATAGATCTTGCTATAAGAGTGCTATGCCAAGCCATGACACACACTAGCTTGTGGAAAATGTGGGGCCATGCCAACATTGCATGCATGGGGACTAGACACCTCTCTGGGCTGGAGAGAAACACCTTCACCAACTTGTTGTTGTATGTGTCATCACACCTGGCCAACATGGTCCTACCTACTTGCTAGATCTAGCTATAGTTTTGAGTCTGCCAAGCCATGACACACACTAGCTTGTAGCAAATGTGGGCCCATGCCAACATTGCATGTGATCTAGACCTCTCTAGGTTGGCTAGAAACACCATCATCAACTTAGTGGCTGTGTGAGTCACTACACCTGACCAACATGATCCCACCCACTTGATAGATCTAGCTATAAGAGTGCTATGCCAAGCCATGACACACACTAGCTTGTGGAAGATGTGGGCCCTGCAAGGATATGGGTAGGCTACACTAGCGCAAATCAAAATTTTCTACCGCGTAAACCAGGATTTCTGTTGTCATAGATCACGCGATTACCACTAGACGCGCAGTTGCGGAACTTGATGAAGCGCGTCGAGGCAGTGCAGATGATCTACGACTCTTCCTTGTTCTCGTCCCACGAGCATCTCCCCTTGCGCGGCTCGTCCAAAACGCTACAGATGCAGCGCCTCCGAGGTATCCACACGTACAGGGTGGAAGCGTCAGATGCCGGACTGCTAGGTCTGCGCGCGTGACACAGGCGTGAGGAGTGGCGGTTGGCTGGAATGGTCTAACCCTAGTCAGCTTGCCCCACCCTCTCTTATATAGGCATCCCTAGTGGGCTTCTACATTAGCAGCCCATTAGTAGCCTAAGACTAGTCTAATTTGTATCCAATCCTCATTAGGCTTCCATCCCCTTAAGTGTGTGACCCTATAGGTTCGTATACGTATAGACATGACACTAATACACCTATTTTGTCAATAGTTGGTAGCGGCCTCTAGCAAGACGTGCCAACTCCTAAACGCATACAAAGATCATATCGGACGAACCATCACAAGGTTTAGTACATGTCTTTCCCTTTGCCTCATGATATTTGGTCTAGCTCCAAGCTGACCTCCCTTTCTCGATACCGTGATTCAGAATCCCTTTACTAGGTTAACTCTTAACCTTATGTAGCACGGCCATGCATTTCTGGATCCGATCAATCGAGGGGCCCAGAGATATCTCTCTCAAGTATAGAGGGGCAAATCCCATCTTGATTGACCATGGCTTGCAGCATGCTTCAGGACAAACCCGAAAGCTACCTTTATAACTACCCAGTTACGGAGTAGCGTCCGATAGCCCCAAAGTAGGTCGATCCACATCTCAAGTACATGCGACAACCTCAGGTCTAAGGACAAAACGTACACGATGTGTAGAGAGAGCTGCAAGTCTAATTGCCAGTCTCAAGTTGGGTCAGTCCAACCCCATGTTCATAACATGTGTCCACATCATTGGTTTGGCATCTCCATGTCTATGACTTGCGAAATATAGTCATCAACCAATCGATGTGCTAGTCTAATATTTACATGTATCCTCACATGAACTCCGACTAGGGACAACTATTAAATAACCATACAAGTAAAGAGTTTCACAAACAATTTACATAATTGCCAATCAATACAAGTTGCCTGATATGGATATTCAAGGAACATTACAATAAATCATGGATACATATGAAATATAATCATCTATATGATTGCCTCTAGGGCTGTAGTGACCTTGGATCAATAAAGATCCTAAGTCCCTGTGATTTACATGCTAGTCCCTGGATCAATAACTAGCACTCACAGCCGATGAATATCATGTAAAACACAAAGTCATTATTACACGAAGAATCTAGAGTACGAATTTATTACAAATTTGCTTAGCATTAAGCTAGCTCAAATAATAGCGTAAACATAAAATCAGCTCGAGTCCATCAACGCCCCAGGCTTGTCGAGTGTAGACTCGCGATCCCTACGCACCTTTCAATCTTCAGATTCTGCACATAAGACGTGCAGCCAACAAGTTGGGTCAATACTTTGAATGTATTGGCAAATTACACCAAGGAAAGATAAGACTATCTTTACATGCAAGGCTAGTTTAGGATATAGAGTTCATTTGCTCAAAGCTAGTTTTCTTAAGTATAGAGAAGAAGAGAAGATTTTCCCTACTTTGAAATTTTTTGTTTAAGTAATATATGGTCAAATGGCACACGAGGATATTACTCACCAAGTGTCCAACCAACCTAACACTTGGATATTACTCACCAAGTTCCCAACACCCTCCCAATAGCGATATGACTCACGCCTTGGGTTTTTTAGAAAACTTTAAGTTTTAAAAGAGAGAGAGTAAGATCCTTCAGAGGCTCCATCCTTCAGATGCTCAATGTTGTTCTGTTTCCGTGAACACAGCTGATCGATCAAATTGCAATACTCTCGAGAGCTTGTGCACTTTACCCACAATCCACGATCAAGTCCTTTTACAGACAAGTCCATGGCGAGGCTTTCCCTTAGTAGCCCCTCTACCTTCTGGATCCAACCATGCCAAGAACCTCCATATGTTGGTACCCAGGTGAGGTTTCCCACTAAGTACTAGGACAAGACAGAGCCCATATGTATTGTGGTTGCACTGGAAGCTTCTGAATTCTGAAACATGGCAGACTTCTTTGATTCCTAGGCGGCCGTCCTCCACCAAAATCTCACTCGTTGACCCGACAACCATTCCGCCCAGAGGAAAACTTAGTTTTATTTTGAAGTGGATTTAAGGAGAAAAGTGTTGTCAGAGAGCCTTTATACTTAGGAGAAAGTCATTGTCTTTCGAACCCCCAACAATACTTTACATATATGTAGCATAGCAAGCAATACTTAGCAAAACAGGGGGAACCTATTAGGAGGGAAATCCTATGTATAGAGCTACTCATGGCATACTACAAAAATCATCGCACTTGCAAAATAATACTAAGTAAAAATTCTACTAGAGCATCCTACACATGCATACTACAGAATTTTGAAGATCACATGCATAGAATCAAAACTGGGACAAAGATTATGAACAAGTGGTGTAACTTTCCTTGATCCGAGCAACACTCTACACAATAGCACTCCTCAGCGCACTCCGAACAATCTAACGAAACACAAACATAGATCTAATCACAACTTGCACAAAATATGCCACAGAGATAATATGCATGCATGCAACATGGTATTTATGCAAGATTTGTTTTCTAAATTGACCAAGATAGTATAATTGGATTGCAATTGTGTTAGGGATGTTATTAGTATTGATTTCCCACGGGTTTAAACAAATTTGGGTCTTATTCTAATTCTTGGGCTCACTATTAGATCCAAATTAGCCCCAAATTAGATCTAATGCTCTTAAGCAAGGTGCTATAATTTTGTTCAATAGGTGTTGTGAAAACAAAGTCATCACAACAAGAATCAACTAAATCAGAGTTTTAATTATTTTTTATAGATTAAACACTCTAATCTAGATATTAAATTCTACACCGAAAATCCTAGATCTGTGTTCTACATAATTTTGTGAATCCAACGGTATATTATATGCTAATTTTGGCCAATTATTTAATTTTCTATGAATTTCTCAAGAATTAACATCAATCTACCAATTAAAATTAACCCTAGCGAGATCGTGACATGTGGCAGATTCTCATTGGGCCAGCTAAGCAAGGCGGCGCTGACGCGGCGCGCTGTCGCGACTCGCCACGCGGCACCGCGGGATTCGCCGATACCCCTTCTTTTTAAGCTTCTAATCCACGCCATCCATCCTAGATCTAAGGGCTAAGAAACACAGACGAACTCACCTTCTTTGCTGGCGGCGGCGCCTGGCGGCGGGTAGCGCAGCGGTGGTCGGCGTCGGTGTTCCGGCGTACTTGGGTAGGATGAGGTAGGTACGGGTGGTCGCCTCCTCCTTGTGGTTTCGACCGTGGTCTCGGATAGAGGCCTCTCCTCATCGAGTGGTGGCAGCGACGTCGATCCTCCCGCGGCTCCGGTGAGCAATCGAGGGCGCCAGGCTGCAATAAAACCCGATTAGGAGGGGTGAGCCGATGCTGTCGAGTGTGAGCTACAATATAGGGGAAAGAAAATAGGGGGAGGGAGCTCATGTCGTCGGCTCACGAACTCACCGAGGTCGGCGGTGGCTCGAGTTTGAGAGATCGGGGATGGAGGGCTAGGGTTATAGTTTTTGCAGGTTTAGAAATAGGGTCACGGCGCTGAGCTTTTATATGCTGCCTGGGGGAGTCCTGGCTGGACACGGAGACGGGGGGGGGGGGGGGGAGGCATGGCCGGCGAGGATTCTGTTCAGGCTCTCATCGGGGGGGGGGGGGGGGGGGGGGAAGAGGGATGACAGGTGGGGGCCGGGTGTCGGCGGGAGCGGGCAGTGCTGGCGGGCTGGTAGCACTTAGGCGACGCGTTGCGTTAGTGGGCTGGCGCAGCCGGCCTAGTAGGTTAGGCAGTTGGTTCTCTTTTTTTATTCCCTATTTGTTTCCATTTTCTGTTTTAATAAAACCTCAATAACTTTTGCATAGTCAATCCAAACTTAGTGAAACTTGTTTCCAAATTTTTGTAAAAATGAGTTGGTCATCATAGAGTCACAGATTATTATTTTTACAAAGGTTTTAGAAGGGTCAATCGTGATTACATCATTACTGCTCATAGTATGAATTGATATTAGGGTTTTTGTCTGGGGTTTGGTGGTAGGGTTTTGATGCGACTTAATTTGTAGGATGCAATGATGCAAGGATGATGCATGCTTCTAGTAACATCATATAATAAAACCTGGGATGTTACAAGGGCATATTTCCTTCAGTCCCCCACTTGCACTAGAGTCAATCTAAAATGTATCTAATACCAATTGCTCTTGTGTGCACCTCATGCGCGGGCTACGGGAGAGGCTTAGTAAATGGATCAGCAACATTTGAGTCAGTATGTATTTTGCATATCATGACACTACCATCCTCAACGAACTCTCGAATCTGATGGTAACGCATGCGAATATGTTTGTTCTTATGGTGCTGTCTAGGTTCCTTGGCTTGTGCAATAGCACCATTGTTGTCACAATAAACGTCCAAGGGATTGGACGCGCCCTGAACCACACAGAGAGCGATCAGGAAATTCCTAATCCAAACAGCTTCCTTTATGGCCTCCGAGGCAGCAATATATTCAGCTTCCGTTGAAGAGGAAGTCACCGTATCTTGCTTGGAACTTTTCCAGCTCACAACACCACCATTCGAGACAAACACATAACCTAATTGCGATTTCGAATCATCTGAGTCGTTAAGGTAACTCGCATCTGTGTAACCCTTTACACTGAGTTTATCCTCACCTCCATAAACTAGGAACATATCCTTAGTCCTTTTCAAGTACTTAAGGATGTTCTTTACCGCTGTCTAGTGACCTTTACCTGGATCAGCCTGGTATCTGCTTGTAACACTTAGAACATAGGAAACATCTGGGCGAGTACATATCATTGCATACATGATGGATCCAATAGCCGAAGCATATGGAATCCTGCTCATGCGCTCACGCTCATCAGTAGTCGAAGGACACTGAGTCTTGCTGAGTTTTATGCCATGAGACATGGGCAAGAACCCCTTCTTAGCCTCTTCCATGCTAAACCGTTTAAACACTTTGTCAATGTATGTACTCTGGCTTAATCCAATTAGCCTCCTTGATCTATCTCTATAGATCTTGATTCCCAGAATATATGCTGCTTCTCCCAAGTCCTTCATCGAAAAACTATTTTTCAATGAGGTCTTGACAGACTCGAGCATAGGAATGTCATTTCCAATCAACAATATGTCATCTACATATAAGATTAGAAATACCAGCGCTCTCCCACTTTCCTTCTTATAAACAGAAGGTTCTTGTTCGCTTTTTATGAAGCCAAACTCCTTTACAACTTCATCAAATCGAATGTTCTAACTCCGAGATTCTTGCTTCAGCCCATAAATGGACTTTAGAAGTTTGCATACCTTTCCAGCATTGTTTGGATTGACAAAACCTTCGGGTTGCATCATATACACGTCCTCAATTAGGATTCCATTTAGGAAAGCCGTCTTGACATCCATCTGCCATATTTTCATAGTCGAAATGTGCAGCAATGGCTAGAATTATCCGTATAGATTTAAGCATCGCTACGGACGAGAAAGTCTCGTTGTAGTCAACTCCTTGAACTTGTCGAAAACCTTTTGCAACAAGTCGATCTTTATTGATGTGAACATTTCCATCCATATCAATCTTCTTCTTATAGATCCATTTGCACTCGATGGTTTTAAAACCATCAGGCAGGTCAACCAAGTTCCAAACTTGATTGTCACCCATGGACTCTATCTCGGATCTCATGGCGATCAGCCATTTCTCAGAGTCTGGGTCCACCATCGCTTCTGCATAGGTCGCAGGCTCATCATTGTCTAACAATAATAATTCCCGCGCTTCGCGGAGCCTCGACGACCTTCGTGGTTGTGGTGCTTCTGTTGCCACGGGTTCCTCAACTTGTTCTGCTACAATAGCATCACTCGTAGAATCATCCCCAACTCGCTCATCTTGAACTTCTTCACGTTGCACCGACCTTCCACTTGTTCCCTTTGTGAGAAACTCTTTCTCTACGAAAACACCGCTACGAGCGACAAACACTTTGCCCTCTTCTCGGTTGTAGAAGTAATACCCTAAGGTTTCCCTTGGATATCCCACGAAAATGCACTTATCCGATTTGGGTGTTATCTTGTCCGACTGAAGCCGCTTGACAAATGCATCACAACCCCAAATCTTCAGAAAAGACAATCTAGGATTCTTTCCAGTCCACATCTCATATGGTGTCTTAACTAAGGATTTAGATGGTACCCTATTAAGTGTGAAAGCTACTGTTTCTAGAGCGTAACCCCAAAATGACAATGGCAAATCCAACTAGCTCATCATCGACCAAACCATGTCCAACAAAGTTTGATTACGCCGTTTGGAGACCCCGTTTCTTTGAGGCGTTCCAGGTGGCGTAAGTTGTGGAACAATTCCGCAACTCTTAAGATGATCGCTAAATTCGTGACTCAAATATTCACCTCCACGATCAGATCGCAAGGCCTTTATTTTCTTGCCACGTTGATTCTCTACTTCACTCTGAAACTCCTTGAACTTTTCAAAAGTTTCAGACTTATGCCTCATCAAGTAGACATAACCATATCTACTGAAATCATCAGTGAGAGTAATGAAGTAGTGATATCCTCCTCTGGATCGTGCTCATTAGTCCACATACATCAGTATGTATGAGTTCCAACAAGTCTGTCGCTCTCTCGGGTAAACCTGAAAAAGGCGACTTGGTCATCTTTCCAAGTAGACAAGCCTGACATGTCTCGTATGATTCAAAATAAAACGAAGTTAGAAGACCATCACCATGGAGCTTCTTCATGCGTTTTCACTTATATGCCCCAAACGACAATGCCATAAATAGGTAGGACTCAAATCATTAGGCCGAAGCCTTTTAGCACTAACATTGTAAACATATGCATCATCAATATTTAGGATAAATAACCCATTCACAATGGGAGCATCAGCCATAAACATAGCATTCTTAGAGATTACACAACCATTGTTTGCACTCGTGAATGAATAACCATACCTCATCAAACATGAAGGTGGTAAAATGTTTCGACCCATACTAGGAATGTAATAACAATTATTTAACTCCATAATAAATCCTGACGGAAGGTGAAGTTGCATGACGCCGACGAACAATGCAACAAACCTTGCTTTATTTCCGACGCGAAAATCCACTTCGCCTTTCTGCACTTCTCTAGTCCTTATTAGCCCCTGCATCAAATTGCAAATATGAGCAACCGATCTGGTATCAAATACCCAAGAGTTAACATAGGAATCAGCGAGAAGAATGTCCACAACATTTACAACAAGCGTACCTGAGTGGGAAGTACTCTTACTTCCACTCTTCTTCAAAGAAGCCTGGTACTTGCTGCAGTTTTTCTTCTAGTGGCCATGTTCATGACAAAAGAAGCACTCAGTGTCTTCTACAGGTCCAGCCTTTTTCTTGGGTGCAGGCTTAGGGATCATATCCTTAGCCTTGCCCTTCTTCTTCCAAGAATTACCCTTTTCCTTGAAGCGAGGCTTGTTCTGCACAGCCATCACATGGCTATGCCCTGCACACATCTTCATGTCACTTTCTGCTGTTTTAAGCATCCTGCATAACTCATTAAGGCCCTTCTCCACCCCATGCATATGGTAGTTCGAAATGAACTACCCATAGCTGGATGGAAGAGACGCCAAAATAAAGTCAGTGGCCAACTCTTGGCCTAGTGGAAAACCAAGATTTTCCAAAGTCTGACTGTAACCAACCATTTTGATCACATGGGGGCCTACAGCTGCTCCCTCCGCTAGCTTGCATTCGACAAAGGACTTGGCAACATTGTACCTCTCAGTCCTTGCCTCATCTTGGAATATGTCCTTAAGCGCCACGATCATATCGTACGCATGCTGATCCTCAAACTTATTTTGGAGTTCAGGTTCCATGCATGCAAGCATAAGGCAGCTGACCTCAAGAGAATCATCACATGCTCTCTTGTAGGCATTCTTTAGGGCAGCAGATGCATTATCAGCAGGTTCATCGGGGATTGGGGTATCCAGAACCTTTTCCTTTTTATCAGACCTGAGAACAATTCTCAGGTTACAGACCCAGTCCATATAGTTTGTTCCATTAAGTTTATCTTTGTCACGAATCGAACGCAAAGAAAAAGGTGATGCAGTGTTTGGTGCCATTGATCTACAACAGAAAACATGCAAAATACTAAGCCATGTAACCATGAAAGAGTAAAACATATTAAACAATTTAATAGAATATACTCCCACTTAAATCAATATCCCTCTGTTGATACTAAGTGATTCAAGATCCACAATTAACAAGTCGACTAGTGAGCTTTAGCATCACTGCTAGAAGACAAGGTAAATCGGTAAGCAACACTTGCTAATCATATCACATATGACTCTTTTTGTTGGGTGACATCTCTATGTCAAAACTAGGCGCCCAACCTTTATGCCCCATGGTCCTTAACTGTTAAGATGACCTTGTCAAGCTCACCAACCCTTATGCGTGTAGGTATTCGATACAAACCCATCCAGCCACGGAAAACCGCAGCACCCTAATTTCATAGGCCCACCAACGATTGTACAGGGCATAGGATGGTGCAAGGTTTTGGTGGGAGGGCATGGTTAAACTTAAACTTTCTGAGGGATTGTTCTACTTCTATCATCTAAGCATGCATAGTAGTAAAACACATAAGAATAGCATTCACATAGATGTGACATAGTATGGCCCATTTTCTCATGGTGATCTCCATCGCGAAAGAACCTGTCCACCATGTTGATCTCCATCTTCATGTTCCATGTGAGCCATCTTCCAGGTGATGATTCCTCCAAGAACTAATACAAGCTATTACTCCTAACAGCTTGTAATCAAAATTACATAGTATTGGGATCATCACAAGTTGGCACGCATGTCATTACAATAAATGACAACACATATGGCTCCAGCCGTGTTGCCCTACTCAAGACACGCAGGTCATGCAAAATTTCATACATGCATCACATACATATATGGGCCATACTCATCACATACATCCTGCAAAAACAAGTTACGCATAGAATCGCATTCTACCGGATCATGTGACATTGCAGCACCTAGTTACCTTAACGAGATACAAAAGGGGCTACGATTACGGGGGGTCTAGGGGGTCTCCCCGTGAAAAATGAGAGATCGAATCTTCACAATTTTATTTAAGGATTTTGATCGGCAAATCAAATTTACCATAAACCGACTCCTGTCTTGATTCAATCAAACTCCTTTGATCACGGTACATCGATTTTAGATCTAGGTTCCGATTCGATCAATCATATTGATCTTCGCGTGATTCAACAGGATTTATGTGTCACTGTCTACCCCGATGGCGGAAACCGACCGGTAGGGGTAAGTCGTTCGACGACCTCAGAATCACGATCACGGAAATCAAGATCACAGATCAATCCTAAACCACCGCAATACAAACGATAACATCATTCATATCAATCTGCATATCACCACATGCAAACATCTCGAACCTATAACTGAACATCATCGGCTCTGATACGACTGCAAGGATACGGGTAGGCTACACTAGCGCAGATCAAAATTTTCTACCGCATAAACCAGGATTACTGTTGTAATAGATCACGGGATTACCACTAGGCGCGTAGTTGCGAAACTTGATGAAGCGCGTCGAGGCAGTGCAGACGATCTATGACTCCTCCTCGTTCTCGTCCGACGAGCAGCTCCCCTTGCGCGGCTCGTCCAAAACGCTACAGATGCAGTGCCTCCGAGGTATCCACACGTACAGGGTGGAAGCGTCAGACGCCGGACTGCTAGGTCCGCGCGCGCGACACAGGCGTGAGGAGTGGCGGCTGGCTAGAATGGTCTAACCGTGGTCATCTTGCCCCACCCTCTCTTATATAGGCATCCCTAGTGGGCTTCTACATTATCAGCCCATTAGTAGCCTAAGCCTGGTCTAATTCGGATCCAATCCTCATTAGGCTTACAGCCCCTTAAGTGTGTAACCCTATAGGTTCGTATACGTATTGACATGACATGAATGAACCTATTCTGTTAATAGTTGGTAGCAGCCTCTAGCAAGACGTGCCAACTCCTAAACGCATACAAAGATCATATCGAACGAACCATCACAAGGTTTAGTACATGTCTTTCCCTTTTCCTCACGATATTTGGTCTAGCTCCAAGCTGACCTCCCTTTCTCAATACCGTGATTCGGAATCCCTTTTCTAGGTTAACTCTTAACCTTATGTAGCACGGCCATGCATTTCTGGATCCGATCACTCGAGGGGCCCAGAGATATCTCTCTCAAGTAGAGAGGGGAAAATCCCATCTTGATTGACCATGCCTTGCAGCATGCTTTAGGACAAACCCGAAAGCTACCTTTATAACTACCCAGTTACGGAGTAGCATCTGATATCCCCAAAGTAGGTCGATCCACATCTCAAGTACATGCGACAACCTCAGGTCTAAGGACAAGTACACGATGTGTAGAGAGAGCTGCAAGTCTAATTGCCAGTCTCAAGTTGGGTCAGTCCAACCCCATGTTCATAACATGTGTCCACATCAATGGTTTGGCATCTCCATGTCTATGACTTGCGAAACATAGTCATCAACCAATCGATGTGCTAGTCTAATATTCACGTGTGTCCTCACATGAACTCCGACTAGGGATAACTATTAAATAACCATAAAAGTAAAAAGTTTCACAAAAAATTCACATAATTTCCAATCAATACAAGTTGCCTAATATGGATATTCAAGGAACATTATAATAACTCATGGATACAGATGAAATATAATCATCTCTATGATTGCCTCTAGGACATATTTCCTTCAGGCCCATGCCAACATTGCATGGTATCTAGACCTCTTTGGGTTGGCTAGAAACACCATCCTCAACTTAGTGGCTGTGTGAGTCACTACACCTGGCCAACATGATCCTACCTACTTGCTAGATCTAGCTATAATTTTTCTATGCCAAGCCATCACACACACTAGCTTTTGGAAAATGTGGGGCATTGCCAACATTGCATGGGGTCTAGACCTCTCTGGGCTGGCTAGAACCACCATCATCAACTTAGTGGTTGTGTGAGTCACTATACCTAGCAACATGATCCCACCCACTTGATAGATCTAGCTATAAGAGTGTTATGCCAAGGCATGACACACACTAGCTTTTGGAAAATGTGGGGCCATGCCAACATTGCATGCATGGGGTCTAGACACCTCTGTGGGCTGGATAGAAACACCTTCACCAACTTGTTGTTGTATGTGTCATCACACATGGCCAACATGATCCTACCTACTTGCTAGATCTAGCTATAATTTTGAGTCTGCCAAGCCATGACACACACTAGGTTGTGGCAAATGTGGGCCCATGCCAACATTGCATGGGATCTATACCTCTCTGGGTTGGCTAGAAACACCATCATCAACTTAGTGGCTGTGTGAGTCACTACACCTGACCAACATGATCCCACCCACTTGATAGATCTAGCTATTAGAGTGATATGCCAAGCCATGACACACACTAGCTTGTGGAACATGTGGGCCTGTGCCAACATTGCATGGTATCTAGACCTCTTTGGGTTGGCTAGAAATATCATCATCAACTTAGTGGCTGTGTGAGTCACTACATCTGGCCAACATGATCCTACCTACTTGCTAGATCTAGCTATAATTTTTTTATGCAAAGCCATGACACACACTAGCTTGTGGCAAATGTGGGGCCATGCCAACACTGCATGGGGTATAGACCTCTCTGGTCTGGCTAGAACCACCATCATCAACTTAGTGGTTGTGTGAGTCACTACACCTGGAAACATGATGCCACCCACTTGATAGATCTAGCTATAAGAGTGTTATGCCAAGGCATGACACACACTAGCTTGTGGAAAATGTGGGGCCATGCCATCATTGCATGCATGGGGTCTAGACACCTCTCTGGGCTGGATAGAAACACCTTCACCAACTTGTTGTTGTATGTGTCATCACACCTGGCCAACATGATCCTACCTACTTGCTAGATCTAGCTATAATTTTGATTATGACAAGCCATGACAAACACTAGCTTGTGGCAAATGTGGGGCCATGCCAACATTGCATGGGGTCTAGACCTCTCTGGGCTGGCTAGAACCACCATCATCAACTTAGTGGTTGTGTGAGTCACTACACCTGGCCAACATGATCCCACCCACTTGATAGATCTAGCTATAAGAGTGCAATGATATAGTTACATCTAACAACTAGTTGGGATCACACGTTGACCAATCGTTGACTCATTCAACCAGAAGGTGATCAAGGTGATTCTAACTAAATCAGATATATATAGGTCTATAATGTCACCCTAGACGAGGAAGTTTGAGCAGCACAGAATACTTATCTCTGTTTGTTCGCTCACAATCACACTTGCTCTAAATTTGCCAGTGAAGCCTTTCTCTGCAACGAGGAGCGTGTGCCGTGGCGAAGCCTGCGCTTGATGTTGATCACCAGGGCCTCTCCCTGGTGATTTGAACTCCGTTCTGTTCACCATCGATGGGGGTGCGCACCGCACCTTCACGTCGGCCACCGAGGACCAAGCTACAGCGGCGACGGAGAGCGGGCGCAAGCTCCGAGTACTGCACACGGACCGCGTCGGCGAGTTCACGTATCGGCCATGTTCGCTATGTTCACGTACCAGCGTCAAGCGCCACCTCACGGCGCCGTAATCACCCCAGCAGAACGGGGTGATCGCGCGGCACAACCAGACGGTCGTAGCGGCGGCCAGAAGCATGCTGAAGACAAAGTGTGACACCCCCGGGATCAGGGCTAAACAAATCCCAGACCTCCGTCTGAAATAGGCTTAACCTTGAGCTCGAGAGTATCCAGTGAAGAATCGGTAACACGGCAGTGACCCTACGACACAAAAATTTATTACAGCAAGCTCATAACTGAGCAGAGAACCAAATTATTACAAGCAGAGGTCACTGACCACAAACATCAACCAACGGAAGACAAATTATGCTATTAAGTATAGCAAACTTAACAAATTGCCTAAGAGGCCTGAAGCATAATAATGACGTCCCAGCCCATAGATTCCAGGCTGCCGGCCGGGAACCCCAAGCTACTCGTCGATGTAGATGCAGTACGGAACTCGTCTTCAGGTGAACACTTACTCTGGCAAAAGTATCAACAAAGCAATGGTGAGTACAGGGTGTACTCCGCAAGACATATGACTGGTGGAGTTGTTTTGCATAAAGCCATCTTTTATTTATAAAACAAGAGGGAGAAGAAGCTCGTCTATTCAGAGTATTTTAAAATGGGATAAGAGAGCGACGTCTCAGAAATATTGATCATCATCTTTTGATCTCCACCAAATCATCATCTGAACCCTATCTAGGATCACCCCCACGTACCCTTGAGGAAGCATCCTTAAGCACACGTTGATCTACCAAGTTTTACGAGTAAGTTCAAGTTTTCTATTATCATCACGTCCGTTCCCAAGTCGTCCATAAGCGTGGACACGGCTTTTCGAAAGATTATTACCCTGCAGGGGTGTACAACTTTACACACACGTACTAACCTTCTCTTAATGCCACTTAAGATTATCCCTCTTCCTTGGAAGGCCGGAAGAGGGTAGTTAGACACGACCTTTACCTTGCTTTCGCCGAGACCATGAGTCATGCAATAAGTATGGTTCCGCTGTAACGGGTCAAATCCCGAAGCCGGTACTTAAATATGTGAGGCGAGGTTGGTTAACAGGGGCTCCATCGACCCCAAGCAACCCGGTCCATGCTTATGTACCTGTTATGAATGCACCTGCACCCGACAAATCTTTCAAACGGTTTTCTATGCATATGTCGAATGGAATGCCCGAACTATGTGACTCATGGAATCTACTAGGCAAGTTAGTCACTCGTGGGGTTTTCTAGGCCCCGTGTGGTTGTACGCTTGTCTTGGTTCAAGAGGCAAGAACATCGGGTCCTAGTGGTGGCGAGCATGGGACTAGAAAAACCACATCCCACCGTGGCCTCCCATACAAGCCTTAGCATGTTCAATCTCATATCACATCTGATCTCATATTATCTTGTCCTCCTGTCATACTAGATTATCTGCATCTAATACATCATCTAGATGAACCAGACTCAACAGCTATGCATGGCTAAGCAGACACATATAATAGCTCTAGCAGTGCACACAAGCCAAACCTATGTTAGGAGCAGTGGATCAGGTAATATAAGCTCAAAGGGAGTAATGCAATAGATAGGATACTCTATCTATCAATAAAAGACCACAGTAGAATCGTATGCATTATGGCAGAATTGAAATGCTTTCGAAATCGTAGGATTATATCATGGTGGGGCTATGCTTGCCTTTGCCTGTTGATAACTACAAAGTAGGGATTCGACCATCTAGTACTTGACTTGATTACAACTGGTCAAGTAATGTTCGTTGATCTTCGATCTTTAACGGTCCTGATCTCGGTCTTCGATCTCGATCTTGATCTCGATCTCGATCTCGTATTCTACCGGGAAGAACCAAACATTGGAAAGAGAGGGAAAACAATCAACACATGGCATCAATGCAATGCTCAAGCAAGTATGATGATATGACAAGTTAATTTGCTTTGAAACGTAGCCCTAAGGCATGATCGACAACTTAATCGAGGTTCCGAGAGGCGCAAACCCTAACTCGGGGAAACTCCGGAAACACATGAGAGGGTTTGATTTGTTATTCTAATTAAACTTGTCATTTAAGTTGTTGACCAATGCATGATTATAGCTTAAAGAGATAGCTCTCATTTTTCTTAACATTTTCATATATTATTTGTATTTTTCTGAATTACAGATTAAAAGATATTGAAATTACAGTATTCAGACAAATTCTGAAATTCTAAAACTTTTTCTTAATTTCAATAAATCTGGAAACCTTTTTTACACTCAGGCCTGGGCTAGCCACAGACACAGACAGGTGGGCCTCTGGCCACCTCAGCCTCCACACAGGCAAAGTGGGACAGGGGGGCGGTTGGTATGTTTCTCACCAAGGCAGGGGCTACCCACTGCAACTGACGGGTGGGGCCGATGCCAAGTCGTCACGCCACGCAGACTTCACAGAGGCGGAAGCGCTTAGACGACCACGGCCACAGCGGAGGAGGCGATGCGGGGTTGTGCGGTGGTTACGGCTCGAAGCGGAACGACGCAAGGAGCCTAGATATGGTGGCCCCGCCTAGAATTGGTTGTCGGAGCATCCTCCCCGACGAGAAACTACGGTGTCCGTCGGCGGCGCTCGGCGACAGAGCAACCTAGAGAGAGAGGGGAAACACGAGATGGCGTTGGAGCACCGCGTGCTTACCCTGATGCTGTTGGAGAGGTCGAGGAGGGATGGTGAGGTTAGTCACATCGTCAATGACAACGGTGGTGCTCGGGAAGAACCGGAGAAGACGGGGTCCTGGGGCTCAGCTCGGGGCACCTCGGCTCGATTCAAATAGCAAGCAGATAAAGAGAAACGGGGCGGAGCTCGTGGTGTCATTGGCAGTACTCGGTGGGGCTCGGAACGACGGCGATTCGTCGTCTCTGGTGGCTAGGGTTTCGGCCGAAAGAGGGAAATCTGCGAGAGAGAGCGAGAGGGAACATGACTGGTATGGGGAGAGAGCTAAGGAGATGGCCATTCTTATCCTCGTCTCGGTGGTCAGCGGCGTGCATCATGGCGCAGAGGATATCGACGACGGCGCGTCGGACACGCAGCAGCTTCACTGCGTCCTTCTGGCGGAGGAAGAAGAAAGAAGAAATGAGCGAAGGGGTACGGGCCGGTGGCGGGCTGGTGTGGGCCGGCTGCTGGGCCACTAGCTGCTGCTCGCGTGCAGAGAAAAGGGAAAGGAAGACATGGGCTCTGCCCAGGGAGTGCTGGCTGCTATTTTTTTTGAAAAACATTTCTCTTTTCCTGATTTGTGTTTTTCTCTGTGTATTTGAATTTCCAAAATGTTTTTGAATCATTCAAAAATTACCAGAGGGTTTGTAAAACATTTAAAATACTGTGGAACCCTATTAGTCCATTTGGGCTACAATAAATTTTGTAGTTTTCAAAATCAAAACCATCTGAATTGATCTCAAATAGAGAGGAAAGGATTAAGGTTTAGGGTTTTGCCTTAATTCTTAATGCATGCATTTTTAAGGTATGATGCTTATGATGCAAAACAAACCCTAATATAAGTTTAACTAAAAGTGGGGTGTTACAGCTCTATCCCCCTTATGAGAATCTCGACCCGAGATTCCAAAGGTAGGAAGAGAAACGGAGAGAGAAAGAAACAAGGTCACTCTAAAGATAAGAGGGAAGCACACTAAACAACACACAGAGTATCTCGTGGTCAACTCATGGATGGAGTGTTCAGAAACAACTCTGAGATGACGAACATGAAACACATCAAGGTAACAGAGGAAACAAGAGGAGAAGGTTTCAAGTTGTTAGACAGATGGTCTTCATAAGGATTGAGACCATGGAGCTCACAAAAGATATAAGCTTCTGAGAAGGAAGGTTTCAACAGAAAGAACATGACATAGAATTCGATGAGTAACCTCTACTAAATAGCTTAAGTAGAGATTTCAGGTTGCAGAGATATGGATCAACAAAACTAAGCTGTTGAACTACTTTTGACACAGAAGAGTCACTCTTTCATTTAACAGAAGGCCAAGACAAAAAAGTGTTTTGTGGAAATGAATCATAAGAGCCACAAGAAAACATGTAACAAGAGAAACTTTTGATTACCAAAATCATATTAACTCTTGAAACATGGCTGAGAAAACAAAGGAAACGTTTTATTCATCCAGGTCTACCAAAATCTTTGCCAAGATCATGATATCACTTTGCACTACTAGATGAGTAGGTAAGAAGATTCCTGATAACACTAGAAAAAGAAACTTCATTCTCAGACTTCAATTACTTGGCATAACAAAATTATTGCCAACTTAAAAGGTCTGGAGGATCGACCGAGAGACATTTAGCAACACTACTTTAGATGTTCTCCTCGATGTTCAAGACACGAGGCATCAAGTAAAGTTCGGACTTCGGATACACAGGAAACCATAAGCACAACTCCTATAATGAATTATAGAAGAAGCCTCATAAAGAGTGGTTGTTATTGCTGACTTCAAGAGAATATGACAAGAGATATTTACGGCTAAATGTGTCAACCATTACATCAATCTTGCCAGATTTACTAAGAGATCTATGTCAAAACCTTGAGGAACATCAACCATCATTGCTGCTTGAGATTCAGATTTGGTTAGGTGGTATGATACTTCAGACTCAGCATGTCCGAATAGAAAGTTTGCAACATTTACCACAAAGATAAAGTCACTAGATTCTCAAGACACGGAGTACGGTGTAAAGCTCCAAAAGAGTGAGCTAAATTGTTAGACCCATGTATTTACAACTTGTCGAGAGACAACTGCTCACACATAAGGTACTAACAATGAAACACACATGTCTCTTTAGGGAACGGAGATAACTCTACTCGAATCCATGGTGACATCTTTCAACATTTGCACTTGAACCAGAGAAGACCACTTCTAACATCCAGAACACATACTTCGAGATGACTCGAAGATGGTTCTCGAAAGTTTCCAACATTAATGCCAAATGTTCCATATGATTCTAAATTACATGGAGGAGATGAGGATGTCATTGATGGGCTCAATAAAAAACTTATCAAAACACTTCGGTACGATGGACTCATATGTTGCACAAACAAGGCAAAAATACTGGTCAGACCAAAGAACATGAAGATGTACACAAGTGAAACATCACGAGAAGAAACACCATCAAGATAGTCCTCAGAACTGAATTTGATTTGACGATAACCCAAATCAAATCAAATGTGGGAAAAGATAACATATCCACAAAGGAGATGTTATCTAACTTCATCACGAACAAAACTAGACATCCCTTTAAGAAGGAACAAAGTCGGATAAAACTTTTGTCTTACAACTCTCCAAGTTGTTGTTTAAGCTCAACCAACTAGTTCAGGGGTATCCAGTACGGATTCTTGGAGAAAGGTGCAGTTCGGAGAACTTGCTTGCTCAAGAACTTGACATCACGGTCATGTGGCAACATGGCGATACTTCTAGTAGGCATCTAGAATATCACGAACCACCGATATGCCACTTAGTTTGAGAGGGAGCTTGATTGGTAAGGCAAGAAGACATAGTCTCAGAGTTTTGGCGCAAGCCTAAATCTTTGACTGTGGAGAGTCCACCAGAATAATAGACTTGCTAGCACAATTAAGCTTCGCTTAATGATAGGGTTAACCGATCATGCTAAGAATGACACAAATGGCCTTGTAGTTCAAAGTAATAATAATTGCTAAGAATTTTCAGATGATCACACTATTACACACATGCATCATTCACGAGCACAAAATCTCGAGTAAGGGTGGGTAAATATGTGTAAGAGCATCACTTCATTAAGGGGTCATGACTCTCGGCACGACCTCTTAGTATAAAAGAGTGTGATACTTTAAGATAGAACAGATGGGAGACAATCAATGCCTCTTGATCTACGGATTACAACACTTTGACCTGGTCCTAGATATGACGAGGTACTGGAGTTTGTTTCTCCTAGACATTCTGAAATGTTTTGTCTTGACAGACCACAAGAGTATCTTGCATCGGAAGACACCAATGCAGATAACTACTTGGCTACCAACTGGTAGACAAAGGTCGGAAAACAACATGGGGACACGAACATGCTCAGGATAGAATCCCGAGATGTGGATGCATAAGTTAACAATATTCCGAAAACCAATGCATAGAAGAGGTAAGGTGTGGCAGAGTCACGAGTATAGATGCGATACTCTCGAGGAGTACTCTTGTCGTGATCTATTTGGTTCCATTAAAGAACATCTGCCATGGCTAGTGGTACGGGAAGTCCTTAATTGTCACAATTAAATCGCGACAATAACCACAACCTTGGAGGCTAGAATTGTAATACCAGCCATCCTGAGGTAATGTGTGAACATTAACAACAGGGGTCAAAGGGATTGATCTTGGGTTAAAGGTCAGCTTCATGTATAAGATTCACAACACCAGAATCCAGCACAATCAGGGATCTTAGGTTCAAGTCCAAGGGTTAAAACCCAAAGAAAGGAGTAACTACTACATGAGTGACATAGTGTACAATGCAAGATAGTATTCACGAGGTAGCTTCCAAGAGAAGAAATGACTTCTGAAGTACCCAAACAAACAAAAGGAGGCACATGAGGCGAAAGGAAACCTCGAAGCCTGGAATAAAACACTGTGGATCAACAATATAATATTATGAGTCAAAAAGACAGAGAGATCATGATGGAAAGGAATCTCTCAACGAACAAGAGAAAATGAAACAAGGAATTCACAACACAAACAACTCTAGAGAACTCAACACTGCGTCAGCTGGCTGAGAAACGACATGCCAAGAAGGCACCTAAGTTTTGAAAGAATAGAAGAGATATCAAAACTTTTCACAGTCAACACAAGATAAGTTAACCTAGCGTTAGAGCGAAACTAGATAAGAAGAAAAAGAAGCATACTAGAGTTTTCGCAAATACTTCTCATCTTTGAAATAGTTTTCACAAGCACTAGACTCAACATCGACCAATAGCAAGGTTTTCCTACGGTCAGTACTGCTCTGATACCAAGAAACTATGACACCCCCAGGATCAGGGCTAAACAAATCCCAGACCTCCGTCTGAAATAAGCTTAACCTTGAGCTCTAGATTATACAGTGAAGAATCGGTAACACGTCAATGACCCTACGAAACAAAAATTTATTACAACAAGCTTATAACTGAGCAGAGAACCAAATTATTACAAGCAGTGGTCACTAACCATAAACATCAAACAACAGAAGGAAAATTATGCTATTAAGTATAGCAAACTTAACAAATACCCTAAGAGGCCTGAAGCATAATGATGAAGTCCTAGCCCATAGATTCCAGGCTGCCGGCCGGGAACCCCAAGCTACTCTTCAATGTAGATGCAGTATGGAACTCGTCTTCAGGTGAACACTTACTCTGCCAAAAGTATCAACAAAGCAAGGGTGAGTACAGGGTGTACTCCGCAAGACTTATGGCTGGTGGAGTTGTTTTGCATAAAGCCATCTTTTGTTTATAAAACAAGAGGGAGAAGAAGCTCGTCTATTCAGAGTATTTTAAAAGGGGATAAGAGAGTGATGTCTCAGAAATATTGATCATCATCTTTTGATCTTCACCAAATCATCATCTAAACCCTATCTAGGATCACCCCCTCGTACCCATGAGGAAGCATCCTTAAGCACACGTTGATCTACCAAGTTTTACGAGTAAGTTCAAGTTCTCTATGATCATCGCGTCCGTTCCCAAGTCGTCCATAACCGTGGACACGGCTTTCTGAAATATTATTACCCTGCAGGGGTGTACAACTTTACCCACACGTACTAACCTTCTCTTAATGCCACTTAAGATTAGCCCTCTTCGTTGGAAGGCCGGCAGAGGGTGGTTAGACACGACCTTTACCTTGCTTTCACCGAGACCATGAATCACACAATAAGTATGGTTCTGCCGTAACGGTCAAATCAAGAAGCCGGTACTTAAAGATGTGAGACGAGGTTGGTTAACAGGGGCTCCATCGACCCCAAGCAACCCGGTCCACGCTTACCTACCTGTTATGAATGCACCTGCACCCGACAAATCTTTCAAACAGTTTTATATGCATATGTTGAATGGAAGGCCCGAACTATGTGACTCATGGAATCTACTAGGAAAGTTATTCACTCGTGGGGTTTTCCAGGCCCCGTGTGGTTGTACGCTCGTCTTGGTTCAAGAGGCAAGAACATCGGGTCCTAGTGGTGGCGAGCATGGGACTAGAAAAACACATTCCACTGTGGCCTCCCATACAAGCCTTAGCATGTTTACTCTCATATCACATCTGATCTCATCTTATCGCGTCCTCCTGTCATACTAGATTATCTGCATCTGATACATCATCTGGATGAACCAGACTCAACAGCTATGCATGGCTAAGCAGACACATATAATAGCTCTAGCAGTGCACACAAGCCAAACCTAGTTATGCTAGGAGCAGTGGATCAGGTAATATAAGCTCAAAGGGAGTAATGCAATAGATAGGATACTCTATCTATCGATAAAAGACCATAGTAGAATTGTATGCATTATGGCAGAATTGAAATGCTTTCGAAATCGTAGGATTATATCATGGTGGGGCTATGCTTGCATTTGCCTGTTGATAACTAGAAAGCAGGTCTTCGACCATCTGGTACTTGACTTTATTACCACTGGTCAAGTAATGTTCGTTGATCTTCGATCTTCAACGGTCTTGATCTCGGTCTTCGATCTCGATCTCGATCTCGTGTTCTACCGGGAAGAACCAAACACTGTAAAAGAGAGGGAAAACAATCAACACATGGCATCAATGCAATGATCAAGCAAGTATGATGATATTACAAGTTAATTTGCTTTGAAATGTAAACCTAAGGCATGCTCGACAACTTAATCGGGGTTCCAAGGGGTGCAAACCCTAACTCGGGGAAACTCCAGAAACACATGAGAGGGGTTGATTTGTTCTTCTAATTAAACTTGTCATTTAAGTTGTTGACCAATGCATGATTATAGCTTAAAGAGATAGCTCTCATTTTTCTGAACATTTTCATATATTATTTGTATTTTTCTGAATTACAGATTAAAAGTTATTGAAATTACAATATTCAAGCAATTTCTGAAATTCTTAAACTTTTTCTTAATTTAAATAAATCTAGAAACCTTTTTACACTGAGGCCTCGGCTAGCCACAGACACACAGACATGTGGGCCTCTGGCCACCTCAGCCTCCACGCAGGCAAAGTGGGACAGGGGGGCGGTTGGTGTGTTTCTCACCAAGGCAGGGGCTACCCACTGCAACTGACGGCTGGGGTCGGTGCGAAGTCGTCACGCCACGTAGTCGCCACGGAGGCTCAACGGCGGCAGCGCTCAAACGACCACGGCCACGGCGGAGGAGGCGATGTGGGGCCATGCGGTGGTTACGGCTCGAAGTGGAATGACGTAAGGAGCCTAGATACGGTCGCGCCGCCCAGAATTGGTTGCTGGAGCATCCTCCCAGACGAGAAACTACGGTGACCGACGGCGGCGCTCGGCGACAGAGAAACCTAGAGAGAGAGGGGAAACACGAGATGGCCCTGGAGCACCGCAATGTTACCCTGATGATGTTGGAGAGGTCGAGAAGGGCTGGTGAGGTCAGTCGCATCGTCAATGGCGACGGTGGTGCTCGGGAAGAACCAGAGAAGACAGGGTCCTGGGGCTCCGCTCGGGGCACCTCGACTCGATTCTAATAGCCAGCAGATAAAGAGCAACGGGGTGGAGCTCGTGGCGTCATCGGCAGTACTCAGCGGGGCTCGAAACAACGGTGATTTGTCGTCTCTGGTGGCTAGGGTTTCGGCCAAAAGAGGGAAATCCGCGAGAGAGAGCGAGAGGGAACATGACTGGTATGGGGAGAGAGCTAAGGATATGGTCGTTCTTATCCTCGGCTCGACGGTGGGCAGCGTGCATCGTGGCGCAGAGGAGATCGACGACGGCGCATCGGACACGCAACAGCTTCGCTGCGTCCTTCTAGCGGAGGAAGAAGAAAGAAGAAATGAGCGAAGGGGTACGGGCCGGTGGCGGGCTGGCGTGGGCCGGCTGCTAGGCAACTTGCTGCCGCTCGCGTGTAGAGAAAAGGGAAAGGAAGACATGGGCTCGGCCCAGGGAGTGCTGGCTGCTACTTTTTTTGAAAAACATTTCTCTTTTCCTGATTTGTGTTTTTCTCTTTGTATTTGAATTTCCAAAATGTTTTTGAATCATTCAAAAATTACCAGAGAGTTTGTAAAACATTTAAAATACTATGGAGCCCTATTAGTCCATTTGGGCTACAATAAATTTGGTAGTTTTCAAAATCAAAACCATCTGAATTGATCTCAAATAGAGAGGAAAGGATTAGGGTTTAGGGTTTTGCCTTAATTCTTAATGCATGCATTTTTAAGGTATGATGCTTATGATGCAAAACAAACCCTAATATAAGTTTAACTAAAAGTAGGGTGTTACATGAAGGGCATGCCAAATTACTTCTGGTGCGAGACCATGCTGACAAGTCTACGTGCTGAACCTAAATCGGGCGTTCACGCGCAGCGTCACCGGCATGACGCCATATGAGGCTTGGTATCTGCGGACCTCGGCTACGTCGCGCACGTACATGAAGAGCGCGCGTCCTCACCTGAAGAAGCTGGACGACCGGAGCACGCCAATGGTCTTCATCGGCTACGAGAGCGGCACCAAGGGCTACCATGTCTACGATCCCATCGCCAAGCGTGTGCACGCACATGGAACATAGTATTTGACGAGGACGCGAGCTGAGACTGGAGCACGCACGAGGACAAACCTGTGAGCACGGCATTCATGATGGACTACTACGTGCACTCAACTCGACTCCACTGTGTACCGCTACACCTGAGGTGGCAGGACAGGACTCACCGACATCAGCTCTCCATCGACACTAGCTCCCGCAGAGCACACGTCGCCGACAGTGTCATCCTCGCGCACCGAGATAGCCTCTCCGACACCCGAAGCTGAAGCCACGCCGCCATCACATCTGCCTTGCCAAGAGGTGCACCCGATGACCACACGCACCATGGACGATATCGTGCAGCCGAACACCTGCCTCGCCTCGTTGCCAAAAGGGATATGTGAAGCAGCGGGGCATCGACGTCGCCGAGGCCTTTGTGCCTGTTGCATGGCTGGAGTCCGTGCGGCTCCTGTTGGCGCTCGCCGCGCACCGCGGGTGGGCTGTGCACCATATGGACGTCAAGTCTGCTGGCCAGGGGCGCTAGGTGATGCGCCTGAACAAGACACTCTATGGACTCCGTCAGACACCTAGAGGCTAGAGCCTGGAACGCGAAGTTGAACGCCACGCTCGACGCGCTCGGCTTCAGTTTAGGTGTTAGTCTATTAGAGTTTTAGTTTCGTCAGGTTAGCACTTAGCCATTTTAGTTGATTGATTTAGTCACTTAGCAGTCCTACACTTACTTAGTGCATCCACATCCATAATAATTACATCCACTCGGCATTAGCTTGATGCTAAGAAGAAAAATTCGGATGGAAGCTCTGCTACCGTGGGACTTTATAAATGGAGGGAAACAGAAGGGACTTGGTTCAGTTCTTCCACCGACCCCCCCACCCCCCTCTCCCACTGTGCACATCCAGAGCAGTTCCCGAGAACAGTCCCTTAGAGCAGAGCAGTTCCTCAGAGTAGTTCGTCCCCTCTGATTGAGATTTATCCTCTAATCCACTCTGCCTTCCCTTTTATTTCTTGTTTTCAATTCTAATCCTTCTTTGTTTCTTCATTTGAAGAAGATCTGTTCTTTGTTTTGCATCTCCCTTCCATTCTCTTTCTATAACACGACGGTGAGTTTTGCATCTCCCTTCCATTCTCTTTCTTGGTTTCCCTGTAATCCTTCCTTTGTTATTCCTATCACCTTCTCCCCTTAAGATTTATTGTGATTATGGATCGATTCGATTAGAGTTCCATCGATTTACTAGTTATGGATTAGGGTTTTGTACTACTCAGATTAGAGTTGTTTATTATCGTGTAAATGAATTGTTTACAGAACATTATGATTTTAGAACACACGACTAGACATTATATATGATTTACTGGTTATGGATTAGGGTTTTTTAATTTTTCAAATTGTGCATGCTTGATAACTGAATGCATAGTGTGCTGTAGTTTATACCTGATAATTGATCTATTTTTCACTTTCTAGATTAGGGTTCTACACTGTTAAATGCATATACTGCCCTCTAGTTTTAATGCATAGTTCATTCCTTTAGTGCAGTGTTACTTTTTTCAGGTGTTTCTTGTAATGGACTATGCCGTGTGTGGGCAGCCTGCCCACAATTGTGGTAGGACACACAGGAGAGCAGCCAGCTTCCAAGTTAACATTGTTAATGGTTTTCCCAACAATGGTGTGGTAAGTTTTTACATCTTTTCATTTTATGCACTGTTTCTTTTACTGTGTTGTTTTCCCATGAACTGAACTGTGTTGTTTTTTACCTTCAGGTAGTGCCATGCTCATTTAGGGAAAGACTAAATGATTTCACTTCAAATAATTGGATGGTTGCGAACAGTGAAGCATTAAGGCCACTTCAAATAATTTGGTTTTTTCCTGAATAAGTCTAATGTTAGGACAATCATCTGTGGTCCATACTGGAAGTCCTTGATCAGGGTTTATGATATATGACTTGGAGATGTAGTGCGTTTTGAATATGATGACGACCACCCCCTTGATCATGTTGGTTTCAACTTGACCAACTTATTTCATGTCACTGTTTACTCTAATGGTGAAGAGAAACAGGTTCATGAAGAAACTGGTATTTCCCTTATTTACTGTAAATAATTTGCACTTATAGTTTCTCCTTGTCCTACTACTAAATCATCATAATAACATTTTTTTAATAATTAACATGTTTTTCCCCTGATTGATCAGAGGTTGGAGATGTGCCTAGTTGCATCAGAAGCATTCTGCATAGGACCATCTTCTCAGACATAAATGCAGTCACTAAGTAGGAAATGGCTTTCATCTTATTTGCCATTTACAAAGATGTTTATGTCACTGAACATGAGTTTTTTGAAAGTAAAGAAGAAAAGCATTTCTGGGTACACAAGATGGATATGGAAAACTATGAACATAATTCTCTGGTTAGTTTGCACATGATTCATTATATGTTATTTTTAGTTTCCACATAGAACTGAATGCATTTGTTAGTTTAGAATGCTTGTTCGAATACTAAGTTTAAACTTAATTGCAGTTCATGCCAATTGAGGCTGTAGATGGCTTCAGGTACCCAACTCAGGGCATATCACATCTGTACAGGCATGGACATGATCTTGAAGGAGAAGAAGATAATTTCATTGCATGTTCTTATACTGTACAGAGGGACCATGGACATGTCAGCTTCACCACAGGGTGGAATGACTTCACATTTTCATCTGATGTTGGTTGGGCGTCTCTACTTCTAATGAAAGTATAGCATATGCAGGAGCACCTTGGTCTCAACTTTGTTGTGATTACCATGTAGTGTTTCACCTTGGAAGAAGCTTGTTCAGATAGTCATCTTTTCTTGTTTCATCTAGTGCTGAAGTCTAATGTAGTCGTGATGTTTAGTGAGTTGAACATATTGTATCTAGTGTAATGTGTTACTGAATTTATTCACTATGTTTAGGATGTTGTTTCTACTGTAATGTGTTACTGAATGTAAGTCAAACATGTTGATCATCATGTATGTATTGCATATGTGTATCTTGAATGTTGAATGTATTGCATCTTGGATCATCTTACTGTGATGTACTCACAATTATACCGGAAGATTAAAAAATGCAGGAATCTGTTATAGAAGGAAGTCAAGCGACAACACAAAAGAAGAAGAGGAAACTTGATGAAATAGTTCAAGATGTAGTTGCATGAGTCATCACTTGATAGCATGATCCTACCGAGTTAATAGATCATATTTTGCGTACGGAATAGATCAAACAAAACATGGAAAATTAACTGAAAATACGAAATATATTACCAACTTCGACCCTACAACCACTTATTTCAAAACAACCCTAAACTACTCGGAATGCCATTCGAAATCCGACGAGCTCAGAGTCATCGACGACACCGGAGTGGATGTCCACTCGAAGGAGGAGGAGGGGAGGACGATCGTCGACGCGCCGATGCCATTTTTCTTCTCCTTCGCCTTCCTCGTGGCCATCTCCTTCCTCTCCTTCTTCCTCGCCGCCGACTTCGCCCTCCGCTCCTCGCGATCTGCCTTCTTCGCCGCCTTTTCCGCCACCTTCTTCTCGTAGAATGCCTCCATCACGACGACGTCCTCCAGGAACTGCCCCGCCCACTCGAGGCGGAAGCGCTCGTCGAGCTCCGCCTTGATGAGCCGCTGCTTGAGCTCGCGCTGGCGCTGCTGCTGCTCGCGCATGACGACCGGAGGTGGCGGCGCGAGCAATTCCGCCTGTTCCCGCGTCCACACGTCGTGGAAGTTCATCATCCGGCGGGAGTGGCCGAGGTGCCAGGCAACCGCGTCGTAGGCACGCGCCGCCTCGTGCGCTGTCTCGAATGTGCCGAGCCCGATGCGCTCGGCGTAGAACGTGCTGCTTGGGCGCGCGCGTACGCCTCGGTAGCCAGAGGTCGAGCGGCGGCGGGGCGGCATCTCGTCGGGAGGCGAAGCGAGGTGGGAGGCGGAGTGAGGAAGGGGCAGCGAAGCGACAAGCAGGGGATGTGAAACTTTGAGACATTTGGGTGCACGTGCGGCAGTCGACGCGGCAAGTTTGGCGCGCAGGATGGCGCAAAAGCGCGCGCGCGGCAAAAAGTTTTCACGCGTCCTCTGGAGGTTCACGCGGGCTCCCGGGCGCGCCAAATCGGTGGTTGCTGTGTGCATGCGGTCGTTTTGTTTTCAGACGCTTCCCTTGGCATTCCAAGGCCTTCTTCAATAAATAATCGTCGGTCTGTCTTTGGAACCGCTACCTCTGCCATTGACGGGACCGAGACCACATGAACACCATCATCCATGGCCGGCAACAAGATGCAGGATTCGCCGTGGGCTGATCTCCCTGAGGGATTCGTGCAGAAGATATGTGACATCTTCCTGTCGACGGACGACTTCAACTACTATGCCGCCTTCCGGGCAGTCTGCAGCGCCTAGCACGGCTTCACGGAGGAGCGCTTTATACCAACCAACTGGATTGTTCTAGAGCACCAGTTGTCGCCGGAGTATGGGGTAGACGACGCCACCATCACGTTGCTGAACGTGAGAACCGGCCGCTACCTTGAAAAGAAGATTAGTCGGGTTATTCGCAGGTGCTTTCTTGATATTCATCTGTATCTGTGCGATCCTTTTTTTTGCGTTCACCTCCTATACGATATGTTTTTCAAGTTTTGTTTCTCCATCTACTTTTTTTACCTTGATTGAATCTCTGTCTGTTTATCTTGACTGAATCTCTGCTTCTCATCTCTCTATGTCTTTGGAAGGTACTTTTACGTCAGTAGCACAACCGACGGCCTCCTTGTGCTTGGCCAGAGGGTGCAGTCGTACAAGACATGGTTGTAAAACCCCTTCTTGGGCGCTATCAAGCGCCTGAGGGTGGAGATACCGATCGAGCAGGTGGCTTCTGTCGATGTGACGATGTTCCCGTCGTTGATGGTCTTTACATCAATCCTTGGGAACACCATCATTTAGTGGGCAGATGAGGGCACGGAGGAAGGCAGTCGCCCAAACTTTGGTGAAGGATGGTACACGCCGAATGACTTCGCGGAACTCCGGAGCATGACTTCTTACGCTGGTGATGTTTTCGTCGTAGATAGATACGGGTCTGTCTTCTCGACTATGCCTAATGTTGCCCATGGAGATGTCCAGATGAAGCGCTCCGCACGGACCCTGAAGATGCATGCCATCGTCGAAGGCCCTATTCCGGGCTGCCGATACCCGGAGAATCGTTTTTACCTCGTCAATACTGACAGCGAGCTATTGTTCGTTGTGAGTGGACCTGTCTACGGCGGCAGGCCCGTTGTTTACCGGGTTGATACACAGAACCGTGTCCTTCAGCCGGTCAGAGGCATCGGCAGTCGTGCTCTCTTCGTTGCTGAAAATCGGTGTATCTGCGTCGACAGCGCCAGGGTACCCATGGTGCAGGCCGACAGCATCTACTATCCGGACCTATCCCAGATTAGATCTTACAACTTTGAGGCTCTTGCGTGGTAAGAGGAGCCAAGGGTTGACCATAGGTATGGAGTAGGAGGATTATGGATCAATTACCGTACTTTTGAACTCGATCGATTGCTTGCGGAGTATTGCAGAATCGTCGAGCATTCTGAGTTACGGATGGTGCCGCCTTATGGCGAATATGGTAGCACCCACTATGATTACTATGACGGCTACCCGTCAGATTAGATTGATGGATCATGTTGGTCTGGTCCTATTGTATTCTCTGTCCTCTGTGAATTATATGCAAGTGCAAGTTGTATGGTGTGTATGTAATACAATGGATGGTTTATGTTTCAAAAAGATCATGTGTTGTACCTATTTCAATTTCACTGTTTTCTATGTACATGTAGTAATTCTGATACGTACTCGCTTTGTAAAAATTCATGCCAATAGTGCGTGCGATCTAGACCTATCTTAGATGTCTAGAAAAATCTTGATCATCTTGTTGCTGTATATATGATCCTACGATCTTGATAGATCTAACTATAATTTTGTTATGCCAAACCATGACACACAAGCAAGTTTTTTTATGTAAAACATATTCGAAAAGATGTTCAGCAAAAAAACAACAAGCTTGTATATATGAGATGGTATGTAATTAAATTCGTTCAGACTTATTCAAAATGTCAAATATTATTATAGTACAGAAGGGAATAAAAAAACATACCTACCTACACATTTCGTGCTCAACGGCCAGCATAAGACTAGAAGACCATTTTTGGCCCAGGATGCAGTCCTGCGTAGCTCACATTTTTCATGTGTATCATGTGTAGTCCAAAAGGTAGAAAACTGACAGCAGTACGTGTCATCGTTGGTTTGTTGAGAGAAGCTCATGTCACATATGAATACAGGGTATATAAGCTGGTCTAATCGTTTCTTGCTCGGCAATGTGGGACTAAACTCCAACCCGCGTCAGTCCTTCCTGCTATGGTTTTCCGTTGGGCCCGAAAGAGCCCATTACTGTTTGATGCCCGGGATTAAGATGGGCCACCCCAAACTACTTCACGCCCGGACGCAGCCGTGACCCGGGCGCGGGAGTAGGAGTTGGGCTGGCGTGTTGCCTGCACGCCGAGTCTTACTTTTTTCTTCTATCCTATATTCCTTCTTATTTTATATTTAAATATTTGAACAAAATAGCTATTTTAAAATTTTGAATTTTTAAAAATAAATTACAAATTCTTGATAGGCACCGTTGGTATAGCATGTGCAAAATTTTTGGGATCATTTGATAAACATCAAAAAATTGAGAAATGTACGAACAACCTTTTTGGTCTCACATAGGCCTCTTTTCCTAGCAATGTATTTTTTCGGATTTCGTGAAACAACCTGGATTTTTTTACACATGCTAACATACACAAACTAAGACACATGTACTAGTTTTCACACCAATTTAAATGTTTTTGAATTTTTGGTGGCCCGGTTAAAATTAGGCCAAAAATCAAGGTGTCTAGGAAGTATGCCTAGGGGTTAGGCCTTTGTGATGTGAGACATGATCCATGCTGAAACATCGCATCCTCTACCTAGAAGAAATTTCAAATGTGTCCAAGCTTTCACACAATTTTGATATATTTTTTTAGTTTTAGGTGGCCCGGTCAAATTTTGAATTTTTTCATGGGCTTCAGACCTCTCTAGGGTGGCTAGAAACACCTTCACCAACTTGTGGTTGTGTGACTCAGCAGTTGTCCAACATGATCCTACCTACTTGATAGATCTAACTATAATTTTGCTATGCCAAGCCATGATACAAACAACTGTGGTAGATGTGGGCCCATGCCAACATTGCATGAGATCTACACCTCTCCGGGTTGGCTAGAAACACCATCATCAACTTAGTGGCTCTATGAGTCACTACACCTGACCAACATGATCCCACCCACTTGATAGATCTACATGTAAGAGTGCTATGCCAAGACATGAGACACACTTGTGGCAAATGTGGGGCCATGCCAACATTGCATGGGATCTAGACCTCTCTGGGCTAGATAGAAACACCTTCACCAACTTCTTTTTGTATGAGTCATCACATGGACAACATGATCCTACCCTCTTGATAGATCTAACTATACTTTTGCCATGCCAAGCCATGACACACACAACTGTGGTAGATGTTGGACCATGCCAACATTGCATGGGATTTAGACTTCTCTGGGTTGGCTAGAAACACCATCATCAACTTAGTAGCTGTGTGAGTCACTACACCTGACCAACATGATCCCACCCACTTAATAGATCTAGCTATAAGAGTGCTATGCCAAGCCATGCCACACACTAGCTTGTGGAAGATGTGGGCCCATGCCAACATTGCATGTTATCTAGACCTCTCTGGGCTCGATAGAAACACCATCATCAACTTAGTGGTTGTTTGAGTCACTACACTTGACCAACATGATCCCTCCCACTTGATAGATCTAGCTATAAGAGTGCTATGTCAAGCCACGACAAACTTGATGATGGTGTTTCTAGTCAACTCATATGGGTCTAGAGCCTAATGCAATGTTGGGATAACTTAATCCCACCTACTTGATAGATCTAAGTATAACACTACTATGCCAAGAGATGATGAATTTGAATTGTTTCTAAAAATTAGTTGAATTTTCAATCTAAAACAAAAAACTACTACAAAATTAATTGGTACTCTCAGACATCTATTTTGGGACGGAGGGAGTAATTTTTTTCATGTAAAACATATTGGAAAGCTTGTAAAGGGAATGAAAAAATGCCTACTACACATTTCGAGCACAACGGCCTGCATACGACTAGAAGACCATTTGGCCCAGGATGCAGGCCCGCGTAGCGCAAATTTTTCATGTGTAGTACAACCGGCAGATAAGCGTCAGCAGTATGTGTCATAGTTGATTTGTTGAGATAAGCTCATGCCAGGTATGAATGCAGGGTATATAAGCTGGCCGAATCGTTTCTCGCTCGGCGATGTGGGACTAAACTCCAACCCGTGTCAGTCCTTCCCGCAATGGTTTTCCGTTCGGCCCGAAAGAGCCCATTACTGTTTGATGCGCGGGATTAAGATGGGCCGCCCCAAACTACTTCACGCCCAGACGGAGCCATGAAGCGAGCGCGGGAGTAGGAGTTGGGCTGGCTTGTTGCCTGCACGCCGAGTCTTACTTTTTTCTTCTATCCTATATTCCTTTTTATTTTCTATTTACAAATTTGAACAAAATAGCAATTTTACAATTTTGAATTTTTAAAAATAAATTACATATTCTTGACAGGAACCGTTGGTATATCATGTGCAAAAATTTGGGGATCATTTGATGAACATCGAAAAATTGAGAAATTTACGAATAACCCTTTTGGTCTCATCTAGGCCTATTTTCCTAGCAATGTGTTTTTTCGACTTTCGTGAAACAACCTGGATTGTTTTACACATGGTAACATACACAAACTAAGACACATGTACAAGGTTTCACACAAATTTGAATGTTTTTGAATTTTTGGTGGCCCGGTCAAATTTAAGCCAAAAATCAAGGTGTCTAGTAAGGATGCCTAGGGTTTAGGCCTATTTGATGTGAGACATGCTCCATGCTAAAACATAGCATCCTCTACCTAGAATCAATTTTAAATGTGTCCAAGATTTCACACAATTTTGATATTTTTTTTGAATTTTAGGTGGCCCCGTCAAATTTTGAATTTTTGCATGGGCTTCATACCTCTCTGGGTGGCTAAAATCACCTTCACCAAGTTATGGTTGTGTGACTCAGCAGTTGGCCAACATGATCCTACCTACTTGATATATCTAACTATAATTTTGCTATGCCAAGCCATGACACACACAATTGTGGTAGATGTGGGCCCATGCCAACATTGCATGGGATCTAGAGCTCTCTAGGTTGGCTAGAAACACCGTCATCAACTTAGTGGATGTGTGAGTCACTACACCTGACCAACATGATCCCACCCACTTGATAGATCTAGTTATAAGAGTGGTATGCCAAGTCATGACACAGACTTGTGGTAGATGTGGGATTATGCTAACATTGCCTCGGGTCTAGACCTCTCTAGGCTGGCTAGAAACACCATCATCAACTTAGTGGTTGTTTGAGTCACTACACTTGACCAACATGATCCTACCTACTTGCTAGATCTAGCTACAATTGAGAAATTTACGAACAACCCGGTCAAATTTTGAATTTTTGCATGGGCTTTAAACCTTTCTGGGGTGGCTAGAAACACCTTCACCAACTTGTTGTTGTGTGACTCAGCAGTTGGCCAACATGATCCTACCTAATTGATATAATTTTTCTATGCCAAGCCATGACATACACAATTGTGGTAGATGTGGGGCCATTCCAACATTGCATGGGTTCTAGACCTCTCTAGGTTGGCTAGAAACACCATCATCAACTTAGTGGCTGTGTGAGTCATTTCACCTGACCAACATGATCCCACCCACTTGATAATTTTGGCAGGTGATGAGTCACACAACCACAAGTGGATGAGGGATATTCTACCCAACCTAAAGAGGTCTAGATCCCATGCAATGTTGGCATCGGCCCACATTTGCAGGGCACAAGTTTCTTCTTGGCAGCCAACATGATCCTACCTACTTGCTAGATCTAGCTATAATTTTGAGTCTTCCAAGCCATGACACACACTAGCCTGTGGCAAATGTGGGGCCTTGCCAACATTGCATGGGGTCTAGACCTCTCTGGGCTGGCAAGAACCATCGTAATCAACTTAGTACTTGTGTGAGTCACTATACCTGGCCAACATGATCCCACCCACTTGATAGATCTAGCTATAAGAGTGCTATGCCAAGGCATGACACACAGTAGCTTGTGGAAGATGTGGGGACATGCCAAAATTGCATGCATGGGGTCTAGACACCTCTCTGGCTGGATAGAAACACCTTCACCAACTTGTTGTTGTATGTGTCATCACACGTGGCCAACATGATCCTACCAACTTGCTATATCTAGCTATAATTTTGACTTTGCGAAGCCATGACACACACTAGCTTGTGTCAAATTAATGTGGGGCCATGCCAACATTGCATGGGATCTAGACCTCTCTGGGATGGCTAGAAACACCATCATCAACTTAGTGGATGTGTGAGTCACTTCACCTGACCAACATGATCCCACCCACTTGATAGATCTAGCTATAAGAGTGTTATGCCAAGCCATGACACACACTAGCTTGTGGCAAATGTGGGGCCATTCCAACATTGCATTCATGGGGTCTAGACCTCTCTGGCTGGATAGAAACACCTTCACCAACTTGTTGTTTTATGTGTCATCACTTGGCCAACATGATCCTACCTACTTGATAGATCTAAGTATAACTAGGTGGGATCATGTTTGAGTAAGTGTTGGCTCATACTACTACAAGTTGGTCAGTTGTTTCTAGACAACTCAGATTGGTTAATTTTAGATCCCATGCAATGTTGTTGTGGGTCCATAATTGCCACAAGCATCATGGCTAGTTCAAATTTAGGCCAAAAATAAAGGTGTCTAGTAAGCATGACTAGGGTTAGACCTTTGTGATGAGAGAGTTTCTCCATGCTGAAACATGGCATCCTCTACCTAGAAGTAATTTTTAAATGTGTCCAAGGTTTCACACAACTTTGATTTTTTTTTTGATTTTTTGGTGGCCCGGTCAAATTTAGGCCAAAACTCTAGGTGCCGGGTAAGGATGTGAAACTAGGTTCATGTTGTAACATGGCATCCTCTACCTATAAGTGAATTTTTATTATGTGAAACTAGGTCGATGTTGTAACATGGCATACAACCACAAGTTGGTTAAAGTGTTTCTAGCCAGCTAAGAGAGGTCTATATATCATGCAATGTTGTCATGGGTCCACTGCTACCACAAGTGTGTGTCATGGCCTGGCATAACACTGTTATGCGTAGATGTATCAACTAGGTGGGATCATGTTAGATCTTGGTGGGACAAGGTACAATCAATAGTTACGCGCATACACGCGTTGGTGGGGACCACGGTGAAGACGTGTCGGGCTCCCCATGGACGCCATAGTTACGCGCAGAACACGACGCAAGGGAGGGCCTAGACCTTGGGGACGTGGCGTGAGGGGACTGGCGCGGATCGATAGGCCCAGGTGACGGCGCGTCAGAGTCTCGGGGGCGGATCCGAGGAAGATTTTGCCCCCGTATCATGCTCAGAGTACGTGTTTTCTTGGCTTGTAGCGGTGTTTTCTTTAGCCTCATTATCTGATGTGTTGTCATCAGTATTTTCGGCAGAATTTTGCGTGACTAGGTCGGTACATCTTGTGGGCTGGGTGTCACTTGTGGCCTGCATAGGATCAATGGCAGGAACAATCGGCACATATATATTGGACATTAGTATGCACACCCCTAGTTGTTTCTACCGAGGAGGGATTGTCTGAAGGAAGCAAAATAATTTTATCATGGAGATGACGACCCGCAATTTTGATGAAGTGTAGCAAAGGGAAAACATTTTCATAAAAAACTACATCCATTGAAACGTAGACACGACAATTTACTCCTTTGTGACAAGGACTATACCAAAGAAATACACACCATTTTGAGCAAGAGGAGAAACGCTGGTGAAGATGTTTCTAGCTAGCCTAGAGAGGTCTAGATCCCATGCAATGTTGGCATGGGCCCACATCTGCCACACAGTTTGTGTCATGGCTTACTCAGATGTATCAACTGGGTTTGATCATTTTGGCAAGGTGATGATTCACACAACCACAAGTTGATGAGGGAGATTCTAGCCAACCTAAAGAGGTATAGATCACAAAGCTAAAACTCTTATATTTTGAAACTATATAATATAATTCCCATTCATTTATATGTCTGGTCCCTTACTATTTTGGCGAACGTTGTATTTTAAGCATACACACTACAACTACGCCTATGAACATTGCTCATAAAATCCACAAATTGGCGAACATAAATAACCCAAACCTTAGATTACAATCATAAATTAATAAAAACAACAAAACCATAGTCATGAAACATTCTTCTGACAAAAACACAGCGCCATGCGCAAACTGTTTAGCAATCAAACAACCCAACCTTGTGTAAATTGGCGAATGGTATACCAACATTCGCCAGAGAATCGGTAGTAGGAATTTTTGTTTCTTGAGTTTTCAAGAATCTGCCAGCAGCTCCGCGATCTCAAGAACTCTGATTTTTACCTTTTCGAGTTTGTTTGTCTTCGACAGAATAATTTCTGCAATAGTATGTTTCCTAAAATCATTTATTCTTTCATGTAACAAAATATTAGCAGGGTTAATAAGGTCACATGCTAGTGTATATAAATATGCAAATGCCAAATATAAATTTTGAATACCTGCAAGAATACATCTGTGAATTTATCTTTGTCAAAGTGCTCCATACAGCGTAGCACGAACATTCCACACGAGTTTCTGATCATAACGAATCTAAATTTTAATAATAGTACTAAAAAATCAAAAGAAATGACATTAATTCAACCAGAAACTCACACGATGGTGTTTCGAAGCTTTCGATCTCGCAATTGGAAACATCATCAAACTTATACTTGGTATATTTGTTAGCCACTTGTATGTCTTTCGAAATTTGCTCTCTCTATGAAACAAAGAGGTTTAGTGTAATGCTTGGAGTAAGCATATCGTCGCTCAATGTATAGAGAGGAAACATACTAGAGCTTCGACATTTTTCTGGACCCTTTTAAATTCAAACAGCGATTCGAGCACTTTAAATATCTTCTTTGGACTATTCAGGACGACACAATACCAGTGACAATCGTTTATATTCAACGCGAAATATACCTACCAAAAAGATACAAGTGTTATCACATTACATAATCTGGTTCATACCCTGCATTTTCTTGTTCAAACAGTACTTACCTTATCAGCACGAAAGTATTCTTCCATTCATCTTTCACAGCACACAATTTCTGAATTTTTGTCCAAGGCTTCTTTCTTATGCTGGGATCTAGTTTTTATTCTTGGTGGAGTACGTATTAGATTGTTTGCCCTCCATGCAGGGCACAAGTTTCGGTCATCCCCTAGTCAAAGAGACAATTCTGCCATGTAAGCACATATAACCTACAAAAAATTTTAATAACGTGTGACAAACGATCCTTCTTGTTTGCATAAAAAACAAAACCGTGGTACTTGGACTTACATTGCTACCCAGCCATAATTTATCAAAGATTACACTAATATGGTTGGCAGTGACCTCAGTGTCGCCCTTGTTATCATAGACACTTTCATTCCAAAAATCTCTATTTTTTTTGCTGTTTCAATGTACAACACTGTAGCATCAATTTATTGCGGTGTCAAACCATCCAAGACTTCTGTGTCTTTGAAAAGAACTACATACACAGAAACAAATATTTAATACGTGCATGTAACTGTTTTAATTTAATACATGCACAACCATGCAATTCAATGATGTTGCACTACCTTTTCTAACATTGTTTTTTGGTTTTTTACCCTTTTTGTCCGCCGACCTGAGCTTGCGCTTCTCGCCAATGGCTTCTCTCTTCTCACCATTAATAGCTTTTCGGCAAATGGTATGTAAGCTATTAAATGAGTCAGATGATCCATTCGATAGAGTGTCTCCTACCTCACCATTTTTTCTTCCCCGCTCCTTTTTCAATGCAGCTGTGAATGCTTCTAATGGAATCGGCTCTGGGTCCGGTCGCGTTGGTGAAGGACACCAACCATCAATTAGTATTGGTGACGCTTGGGTATTGCCGAGTTTCGATGGTGCGGTGTGGCAAGCATCAGTAGCATTCATTTCCTTCTTGTCTGTGGGTAACATGAATCTGTCACCTTCAACCTCTTTCTTCTTACTATTTGAATCCTTCTTTAAATTAGAGTCCTGTGCAAAGTCAAAGGAGTTACTTTTTGAGGTGTCTGAAAGCTCCATGAAATCTTTTGGCGTATATTTGGTGTTAGTAGAGGAGATTCCTTCACCATTCTCTACCTCCTTCTCTACCTCCTTATCTACCTCCTCCTCTTTATTGTCATTATTAGACAATTTTTCTTTAGAAGGTCTGTACGCGACTCCTGCCGAGTTCATCATAATAAGAATTTTTGCACGATTGAAAATAAATGAATCATCATGTCATGTTTGAAAAAACATTTGTTTAACTCAGAGAAGATGACACATAGGGTGTATCACCTTAGCACAAACTTCTGAGAAGACCTCCATCTTTCTATGAAAGGTTTCTTCAATTGTTCTATCAATATGCTCTGTTAGATTGTTCGTCATCTGTTCCAACACGACTTCTGTCCTTCCTTTAGTCCTGCTTGATATAGAACCTCCATCCTTCTTCTTGTAGGGTCCTCTACTACATTTCTTACCACATGCAATTTCGGGTGTATGGAGAACCTCTTCTCGATGCTTTTGAGTTATGTCATCGTCAATCTTTTAGATATGTGTATATAAACCAATTAATATTGACAACCTAGAACCGTTAGCAAAACAAAAAATAAGCCACGATATCACTCGTATTTACGTACCTTCCCCAAAGCACGGCCCTCTAATTTTAAGGTGTCTCTCGCCGAAGCCACATCTTCCGTCCAATTCCTCATCAATGGCCTTCTGGACGTATACTCGGCGCCATCTGGAAGTGTCTTCTCATAGTACAGATACTTCAAATATCACAACAAAATTAGATTAAAACAAAGAAAAATATATTGTTGATAATTATATACACCCTCCGATTCAAATTATTTAACTCAGAATTTTCTATATTTGGATGTATCTAGACATGTTTTAGTGCTAGATATATCAAAATCTAGACAAAATCAAGTCAATTAGTTTGAATAGGAGGAAGTATGTGAGTTGAGAATGGAATTTACCTTTAACAAGGTGGTGCTGCCTGTCGGCCATTGCTTCACTCATATGCATTGCCTACTTGTTTTTAGGCTAGTAATGAGGTATGTCCGTACATACTCATTGAAATTCAGCTTTTTAACGCGTCCCACATCTTCTACTAGTGCATAGTATTGTTTTGGGACGATCTTCTGGTTCTGTGGGGCAAGGACTGTCCTAATCAGAACTAGAACCACCTTACAGATAAAGTCGTCATCCACGAATTTATCCTTGATTATGTCGGAGATTAGGTCATCAATTACAAGATTACCTGTCTTTTTGCTTATAAAGCTATTAGGTATAAGGTTCTTTGGGTCATCATCTTCCTCATAAAGAACGTTCGATATATTAAATCCATGAATTTTTAAACCATAGATGCACACAACCGTCCACTCCCGTAAGGGATATTTCACCATCATTCTTCCATACATTAAATTTTTCTGTCTTTGAATCAAATTTTTCTGTCATAAATTTGATCACCAGACATCTTGACTTTAATGGGGGAATCTCAAGCATGCACTGCAAGTCGGTTTCTCTAATTTTGGCACGTTGTGCCGGTGTCATATTTTTCATGAAATGACACCACTTCTCAATAGCACAACACATTTCTCCGATTTCGTCCATTCTATTGAAAAATAACTATATTTATTTAGGTGTTTTATTGACATCCGAACAAATAATACTATTCATAACACACATAGACTAAGATGGATAACACTAAGAGTACGTTATACTACACCATGTCAGGTAAATCTTTGGACGCGCCTAACTACTGATAAATCGAGAGCTGGATTTTGAACTTGTTTACACATATATACAATTACAAATATACTTACACATACAAATATAATTACAAATCTCTTCATGTGCAATTGCGTATAAAAAATGTTTACACATATACTTCTTTTTAAAAATGTTTACACGTATATACAATTACAAATAAAGAGTTTACACACATAATTTTTCTGTAGTGCATGTGTTTACAGACCTTTTATTGCAAACATATATGAACAATATTACACATAACTAGCTAAATTGAATAACAACAGGAGAATCAAACGTCTTGTTTTTTTTTATCAAAAGGGACTTCTACAACATTCATTTTTAAACACCAAACCAGCTAAATTGCATCTCAACACTGCATGTAGGCCTCAGATGCGATATGTCTAACACAGAACCAATTAACACAAGAAAATTACAGCAAAATTAACTGGCAACATCCTGCCAAACGATTTCCTACCCTCAAACAGAGGACAACAACTGGAATTCCTAACGAAGATCCACTAAAAATTCTTCGACATAATGGCGACTACCCTTGGGAGGGAAATCTAACGAATAAACAAATGGATCCATATGGATCGAGCTCTAATCGATGCTCTATTGAACTTAGAACTAGTAATACTGTATGATAAATCCAAATTGCGTATAAAAATACCTGCAACGGTAGTGCGTGTGCTGCGATTATGCAACTCCTCAAAAATAAACGGCGTGTCCTTGATGTAGCTCTCATGTAGGGCAGGATGAAAAGATTTCAAATCTCGTCGTTGGCGGCGATGGGCGGAGTCGAGGCGATCGAACAAGAAAATCCCGAGATACGATTTACGTCCCCTCTGATAATATGGTTGCCTCTTTGGGCGCACGTACAACGTGGGGTGTGTGCGTGGAGGGTGGGTGGGGGCTGTGGGGTTTAGGGTTTAAATCCATGGGATTTGGCCAGCCCGTATGCCTGTCGGCCTGTCTCGGGCCAATTGTGCCCGGTCAAATGTGTCCAAGGTTTCACACAATTTTGATGTTTTTTTTGAATTTGAGGTGGCTCGGTCAAATTTTGAATTTTTGCATGGGCTTTCGACCTCTCTGGGGTGGCTAGAAACACCTTCACCAACTTATGGTTGTATGACTCAGCAGTTGGCCAACATGATCCTACCTAATTGATAGATCTAACTATAATTTTGCTATGCCAAGCCATGACACACACAACTGTGGTAGATATGGACCCATGCCAACATTGCATGGGATCTAGACCTCTCTAGGTTGACTAGAAACACCATCATCAACATAGTGGCTATGCGAGTCACTGCACCTGGCCAACATGATCCCACCCACTTGATAGATCTAGCTATAAGAGTGCTATGCCAAGCCGTGACATACACTTATGATAGAAGTGGGGCCATGCTAACAATGCATAGGGTCTATACCTCTCTGGACTGGCTAGAAACACAATCATCAACTTAGTGGTTGTGCGAGTCACTGCACCTGACCAACATGATCCCATCCACTTGATAGATCTAGCTATAAGAGTGTTATGTCAAGCCACGACAAACTTGATGATGGTGTTTCTAGTCAACTCATATGGGTCTAGAGCCTAATGCAATGTTGGGATAACATGATCCCACCCACTTGATAGATCTAAGTATAACACTACTATGACAAGAGATGATGAATTTTTAATTGTTTCTAAAAATTAGTTGAATTTTGAATCTAAAACAAAAACTACTACAGAATTAATTAGTATGTTTTTTCATGTAAAACATATTGGAAAATATGTTCAGTAAACAAACAACAAGCTTGTAAAGCGAATGAAAATTTTTGCCTACTACACATTTCGAGCTCAACGGCCTGCATACGACTAGAGAGACCATTGATGGCCCAGGATGTAGGCCCGCGTAGCCCAAATTTTTCATGTTTAGTACAACAGGCAGATAAGTGTTAGCAGTATGTGTCATAGTTGATTTGTTGAGAGAAGCTCATGCAAGATAAGAATGCAGGGTTTATAAGCTGGTCTAATCGTTTCTCGCTCAGCGATATGAGACTAAACTCCAACCCGCGTCAGTCCTTCCCGCTACGGTTTTCCGTCGGGCCCAAAAGAGCCCATTGCTGTTTTATGCCCGGGATTAAGATTGGCCGCCCCAAACTACTTCATGCCCGGTCGCAGCCGTGACGCGGGCGCGGGAGTAGGAGTTGGGCTGGCTTGTTGCCTGCACGCCGAGTCTTACTTTTTTCTTCTTTACTATATTCATTTGTATTTTCTATTTAAATATTTGAAAAAATAGCTATTTTACAATTTTGAATTTTTTAAAATAAATTATATATTCTTGACAGGCACCGTTGGTATAGCATGTGCAAATTTTTTGGGATCATTTGATGAATATCAAAAAATTGAAAAATTTACGAACAGCCCTTTTGATCTCACCTAGGACTCTTTTTCCTAGCAATGTGTTTTTTTCGACTTTCGTGAAAGAACCTGGATTTTTTACACATACTAACATACACAAACTAAGACACATGTACAAGGTTTCACACAAATTTGAATGTTTTTGAATTTTTGCTGGCCTGGTCAAATTTAGGACAAAAATCAAGGTGTCTAGTAAGGATGCCTAGGGGTTAGGCCTTTGTGATGTGAGACATGCTCCATGCTGAAACATGGCATCCTCTACCTAGAAGCAATTTTAAAATGTGTCCAAGGTTTCACACAACTTTGAATTTTTTTGTAAGTTTTTGGTGGCCCGGTCAAAATTTAAATTTTTGCATGGGGTTTGGACCTCTCTGGGGTGGCTAGAAACACCTTCACCAACTTGTGCTTGTGTGACTCAGCGGTTGGCCAACATGATCCTACCTACTTGATAGATCTAACTATAAATTTTCTATGTCAAGCCATGGCACACACAACTATGGTAGATGTGGAGCCATGCCAACATTGCATGGGATCTAGACCTCTCTGGGATGGCTAGAAACTCCATCATCAACTTAGTGGCTGTGTGAGTCACTACACCTGACCAACATGATCCCACCCACTTGATAGATCTAGCTATAAGATTGTTATGCCAAACCATGAGACACACTATCTTGTGGAAAATGTGGGGCCATGCCAACATTGCATGCATGGGGTCTAGACCTCTCTGGGCTGGATAGAAACACCTTCACCAACTTGTTGTTGTATGTGTCATCACTTGTCCAACATGATCATACCTACTTGATAAATCTAAGTATAACTAGGTGGGATCATGTTTGAGCAAGTGTTGGCTCATACAACTACAAGTTGGTCAGTTGTTTCTAGACAACTCAGATTGGTTAATTTTAGATCCCATGCAATGTTGTTGTGGGTCCATAATTGCCACAAGAATCATGGCTAGGTCAAATTTAGGCCAAAAATCAAGGTGTCTTGTAAGGATGCCTAGGGGTTAGACCTTTGTGATGAGAGAGTTGCTCCATGCTGAAACATGGCATCCTCTACCTAGAAGTAATTTTTAAATGTGTCCAAGGTTTCACACAACTTTGAATTTTTTTTTTGAATTTTTCGTGGCCCGGTCAAATTTAGGCCAAAACTCTAGGTGCCTGGTAAGGATGTGAAACTAGGTCCATGTTGTAACAAGGCATCCTCTACCTATAAGTGAATTTTTATTATGTGAAACTAGGTCGTTGTTGTAACATGGCATACAACCACAAGTTGGTTACAGTGTTTCTAGCCAGCTAAGAGAGGTCTAGATCTCATGCAATATTGGCATGGGTCCACATCTGCCACAAGTGTGTGTCATGGCTTGGCATAACACTCCTATGCTTAGATGTATCAACTGGGTGGGATCATGTTAGAGCTTGGTGGGACAAGGTGCAATCAATAACATTTCTGTTAGTGCTTGGTGGGATCTTGCATAGCACACTTCAGTTTGTATCCGTTTTAGCTTCATGCAAGTTTTATGGTTCTCCTGTAGATGTTAACAGTGCCAACCGAATTGTGCCCTCAGTACGAATTTTTGGGTCCTTTATACTTCCTTCCGTTCACAATATAAACCTTTTTAGCAAGCTGTTTTAGTTTGCTAAAAAGCCTTACATTTGGTAATGGAGGTAGTAGTACCTTTTTTGTAGTCGAGTGCGGGGTTCAGCAGCAGTATATATGTCAACAACAGGTGCTGCAGAATATCCTGGCGCTGAAGATTGTACAGGTGCAGAATATTCCTGGGCACTAGAACTCGACGACCTGCCGATTATATCTCCTTGCGAGGCGTCACTCCCGAAGCCGTCAGAAGAACCACAGGGAAGAGCTGGGCGGGAGATCCGCGCATACACGCGTTGGTGGGGACCACGGGGAAGACGTGTCGGGCTCCCCATGGATGCCATAGTTACGCGTAGAACGCGATGCAAGGGAGGGCCCAGACCTTGGGGACCTGGCATGAGGGGACTGGCGCGAATCAATACGCCCAGGTGACGGCGCGTCCGAGTCTTGGGGGCAAATCCGAGGAAGATTTTGCCCCCGTATCATGCTCAAAGTACGTGTTTTCTTGGCTTGTAGCGGTGTTTTCTTCATCCTCATTATCTGATGTGTTGTCATCAGTATTTTCGGCAGAATTTTGCGTGACTAGTACGGTATAGCTTGTGGGAAGGGTCTCAGCTGTGGCCTGCATAGGATCAACGATAGGAACAATTGGCACATATATATTAGTCATTAGTATGCACACCCCTAGTTGTTTCTACCGAGGAGGGATTGTCTGAAGGAAGCAAAAGAATTTCATCATGGAGACGACGACCCGCAATTTTGATGAAGTGTAGCAAAGGGAAAAACATTTTCATCAAAAACTACATCCCTTGACACGTAGACACGACATTTTACTCCTTTGTGACGAGGACGATACCAAAGAAATACACACCGTTTTTAGCGAGAGGAGAAACGCTGGTGAAGATGTTTCTAGCCAGCCTAGAGAGGTCTAGATCCCATGCAATGTTGGCATGGGTCCATATCTGCCACGAGTGTGTGTTATGGCTTACTCAGATGTATCAACTCGGTTTGATCATTTTGGCCAGGTAATGAGTCACACAACCACAAGTTGATGAGGGAGATTCTAGCCAACCTAAAGAGGTCTAGATCCCATGCAATGTTGGCATTGGCCCACATTTGCCATAAAGTGTCTCAACTTGTCTCAACATATCGGCCCACATTCTAGCCAACCTAAAGAGGTTCGATCGATTAGTTTATATAGTAGGTCATGATGACATGTCAATTTTTTCTGACAAAACCTTGATCTTACTAGTGGCAAAACTACGGTTATTAGATAGTCATATTAGCCGCAACTAATTACAAGTTTTTGAAAAAAACTAGTGGCATCTTGACATGTAGTCTTGTATGTATCCTACCACCAAGGAAAAATAAGAAACACGCGCAGGTAATGTAGTTTTTCCCGAAACCACTTCTCAACATAAGCTAGTAGCTATGAAAATGCGTGGCTATCGACTCAATCCCCTTCCCAAAACCCTATTTTGTCTGAATGAGGCCATATTTGGCTCAGAAGACTGATGGGTTTGTTTGTACAAAACACGCATTTTCCATTTTTTAAGTGGAAAAATGTGAATTCCCTCTTTCTACTTAATTCTAAAATCTTTCTACACATGCATGGATGGACCAACGGGTGGCGTGTAGGGTTCCACTATTTCTTGATTTTTTTTTAATTTCTGGTGCTTCTTTCAAACTAAGGCAAAAACCACGACATGTGAGACTCTGGATCAGTAATCACAACTTGAGTTCTATGAGTAAAGCTGGAAGATAGTACTTACCCATAATTATGAAAGCCGCCACACAGAATTCTGAAAGTACTAAAAATAAATACACTGCAATTTTTTACTTTGAAAAGATCTGAACACGCTAGCGATCGAGCAAATAACCTAGGCTATTCAGCCCTATATATTTCATCGGCGTCCGCTCCCGTGTGCTGCTGGACGAATTCATTAAACTCCCCCCGTATGCAATGTGCTGCCAGTATCTGGTCGAGACGGTAAGGCCTCGGTGAACGTTCCAGATCATGTTGACCAAAGCCATGTACAGGTGTTGGTACCCCATCCTAGGACTTAAGATCATGATTGTACGCTCTGATATAAGAAAAATCCGCATAGTAGATGCAACCGGCTTGGACTGTACTAGGGTGCACTCTAGTGTCGACGGAGATCGACCGGTTAAAATAAACGAAGAAGGCACGGCTGCCAATGTCACCTGCAGCCTCGAGACAGCATTTCTTCGTGTCCACCCGGTAAAGCACCGGTTGACCTTCGGCGAAAACCCCGCCCAACACAAGAAGCAGATCACCTTCTGACTCCACATGGTAGAACTTGTAGACTCCGCGTATCTCTTCAAAGACTGGACCTAAAATTATTCTGGCCATCTTGACAGTGCTCGCGCGCTGCTCCACCTGGATGTTGGTCGACACGATGTCTCCACCATCATGTACTGCATACACTTCACCATAGAACGGGGTCATGCATCGCATGTGCACATCAGACGATGGATAAATTCCTTCTCCAAATACTCCATTGAAATCCCCTGTCAGGGTGGCCTCATCGGTCCAAGCAATAGAATACTCATAATGTGCGGAAACAAACACCATCATGGGGGACTTCGTGATGGCTACAGATGCCATAATATCTGATGGTATCTGCGCCTGAAACTCAGTGTTGGACTTACGGGTGAGTGGGTTCAGAAGGCGAATCTTGGGCGGCTCTTCCCTCTGAGCAATAACGATGACGCCACAATAAACACCGATGAAGTAGAACCTTTTGATGTAGAGAACAATTAGCCCTAAGATATATGTACAATGGAAAATACTCTCTTTGTTCACTAATATAATACAGAGCTTCTAGATACTTCAAAATGTACTAGATATATATATCCTAAAATGAGTGAACCTATACAATTAAACTTTTCTTAAGAATGTTCAAGAACATGCATGTTTAAGAACCTACACAATTAAACATACATGTTTAAGAATAACTTTGTATCCAAATAACAAATGAATGTTAGATCAGATGAATTGTGAACCTGCGTTGAACTTCCATTAGATTCGTTGTGAAGCAATGAACTCTTGCGAGGTTGAGGAACGTGAAGTCGCCGATGCCTGGAAGTGTGTGATATACCAGAATCCAGTTGTTGAGATGGAACTCGGGTTCTTTTAATGCGTGGCACCAATCGCCACAGACTCTCCGACAAGCAGCGTAGGCATCGACGTACTCCTCGTTCTCTAGGAAGGATTCACTGATCTTGGCAAGTGGTCCGTCGGCCGGGAGATTGGACCAGTTCACCTTCAGTCGGCTGCTCGCCATGCCTTCCTATAGAGGAATAAAGAAGACCAGGAGATGACGAGGAGAAGAACAAGGATAGGAGGAGTCGAAGAGGGAAGCACTGCGCCGAAACAGGGAGGCGAGGAGACGACAGGAACTGCCACTAGGCCACTATGTGGTCGAGGAACTGGCAATTTTCTTTTCTTGTAATGTATACGGACATCGGCTAACCACGCTGACAGGTGGGGCCAGTTCATCACGTAGATTCACTCCAATGCTATCGGCTTCTTTGGGTTGGCTAGAGACTCCTTCATCAACTTGTGGTTGTGTGACTCAACACTTGGCCAACATAATCCTAAAAAGTTGATATCTAAGTATAAGAGTGCTATGAAACACACTTGTAGCATATGAGTCAACACTTGGCCAACATGATCCTACCTAGTTAATAGATCTTAGTATAACACTATATGCCAAGAAATTATGATGAGACACTTTGTGGCAAATGTAGGCCCATGCATCATTGCATGGGCTATATACTTCATCAACTTGTGGTTGTATATGAGTCAACACTTGGCCAACATGATCCTACCTACTTGATAGATCTAAGTATAAGACCGCTATGCCAAGAGATGATGAGACACTTTGTGGCAAATGTGGGCCCATGCCAACATTGCATGGGCTATAGACGTCTCTCGGTTGGCTAGAAACAACATAATCAATTTGTGGTTTTGTGACTCGACACTTGGCCAACATGATCCACCCAGTTGGTACATCTAAGTATAAGAGTGATATTGCCAAGCCATGTATGAAAAGCAAGAAGCAGAGTACAAAATGTTTTTATCTACTCCCTCTGTCTCAAAATAGATGTCTCAAATATGTCAAAAATTGAATAAATCTAGACACTATTTAGTATATAGATTCATCCAAATTTTGAAAAACCTAAGACATCTATTTTGTGACAGAGGGAGTATTTTGTTACATGAACATGTGCATAAAGAGAGGCAAACGGAGAAAACTTGGGCAAATTCGTGATGCTTTTTATTCAGGGCTTGCAAAGCATGATGAAGCTAACTGATACACTTATTACAATGTCTACTGCTTAATGATCACCAGATAGACCAACCCAAGAGCAACTGCACAAAAGTAAAATACAACATTCATCATGTTCGCCTGCTTGTTCAGATCGATAATCTGCCTTAACTGCTTGTTGAGTTTCTTCAGTTCTCCCTTAAGTTCTGCATCACCCGTCATTGCAACGATTTCAGAGCCCAAGTTGTCGACCGTATGAGGGTAATTGAGCTCAATAGATGCGCCCCCCTTCCGATCAACTGCGCCCTCTAGTTTAATCCTCTCAATGTACTCATCCATCCACTCAAAATGCCTACAATTCTTCAGATCCTGAAATCGGATGGGAAAGATGAACCCTGATTCAAATCCCAAATCCGGGGAAGAACCAAAAATTGGCAAACAAAATCAACAAATTGACTTGAAGAACTCAGATCTAACCTTCCCCTCCTCTGGCTTGCTCTCGCATTTCACAAATTCGCACCCACAGTTGCCATTTTCCTCGTTCTTAGTGACCAATCGTTTTAGTGGTGTGATGCGTGGGCAATCAGGGCACCTCGTCATCTGCACTGCCCCATACCGTGGCCATGAGGGGCCGGAGATTGTACTGGAGTTCGGCATCTATCGCTGGCGTTGCGGGATTGAAGAAAGACACCCGAAGAAGAAAGAGAAAGAAATGGAAGGCAATGGCGGCTCGGGTTCCTGTTCCCCCCTTTTCTAAAGGTAATGATGAGGTGAATATGTGGTGGGTCCCGTGCTTTTTAGGGCCGGTGGCTTCATCAGGATGGGATGCCAGATGAGCGCGGCATACACATCAAACACTGTACATGCTAACAAAGTTTGGTATGCACTTACACTACAAAATATAAGATGTTTCAGATTTCTAAAGAAAATGAATCTAGATTTCTTTTTGTGTTTAGATTCACCCCAGAGTTGAGTGCACCTACATCCTAAAACAAGTCTAGATACATTTGCTTCACAAAGCTCAAAAATCTTATATTCTGAAACTGTATAATGTAATTCCCATTCATTTATATGTCTGGTCCGTTACAATTTTGGCGAGCATTGTATTTTAAGCATACGCACTACAACTAGGCTTATGAACATTGCTCATCAAATCCACAAATTGGCGAACATAAACAACCCAAAATTTAGATTACAATCGTAAATTAAGAAAAAATACAAAACCACAGTCATGAAACATTCTTCTGACAAAAACACAGCACCATGCGCAAACTGTTTAGCAATTAAACAACCCAACTTTGCGTAAATTATTTAATGGTATACCAACATTCTCTAGGGAATCGGTAGTAGGAATTTTTGTTTCTTGAGTTTTCAAGAATCTTCCAGCAGCTCCGCGATCTCAAGAACTCTGCTTTTTACCTTTCCGAGTTTGTTTGTCTTCGACATAATAATTTCTGCAACAGTACGTCTCCTAGAATCATTTATCCTTTCTTGTAACAAAATATTAGCAGGGTTAATAAGGTCACATGCTACTGTATATATATATGCAAATACCAAATAGAAATTTTGAATACCTACGAGACTACATTTGTGAATTTATCTCCGTCAAAGTGCTCCATACAGCGTAGCACGAACATTCCACACGAGTTTCTGATCATAACGAATCTAAATTTGAATAACAATACTAACACATCAAAAGAAATGACATTAGTTCAACCAGAAACTCACGCCGTGGTGTTTCTCAGCTTACGATCTCTCAATTGGAAACAACATCAAACTTATAATCCATATATTTGTTAGCCACTTGTGTGTCTTTCGAAATTTGCTCTCTCTATGAAACATAGAGGTTTAGTGTAATGATTGGAGTAACCATATCATCGCTAATTGTATAGAGAGAAAACATGCCAGAGCTTCGACATTTTTTTGGACCCTTTTAAATTCAAACAGCGACTCGAGGACTTGAAATATCTTCTTTGGACTATTCAGGAAGACACAACACCAGTGGCAATCGTTTATATTCAACGCGAAATATGCCTACCAAAAAGATACAAGTGTTATCACATTACATAATCTGGTTTATACCCTGCATTTTCTATATAAACAGTACTTACCTTATCAGCACGAAAGTATTCTTCCATGCATCTTTCAAAGCATCCTGATATATCATAAACCATTTCTGAATTTTTGTCCAAGGCATCTTTCTTATGCTGGGATCTAGTTTTTCTTCTTGGTGGAGTACATATTAGATCATTTGCCCTACATGCAGGACACAATTTTTGGTCATCCCCCAGTAGAAGAGACAATTCTGCCATGTAAACACCTATAACCTACAGAAAAATTTAATAACATGTGACAAACGATCCTTCTTGGTTGCATAAAATAACAAAACCGTGGTACTTGGACTTACATTGCCACCCAGACATACTTTATCAAGGATCTCACCAATGTGGTTGGCAGTGACCTGAGTGTCGCCCTTGTTATCATAGACATGTTGATTCCTAAAATCTTTATTTTTTTGTTGTTTCAACGTACAACACTGCAACATCTATTTGTTGCGGTGTCAAACCATCTAGAATTTCTGGGTCTTTGAAAAGACCTGCATACACAGAAACAAATAATATTTAATACGTGTATATAACTTTTTAAATTTAATACATGCACGATCATGCATTCAATGATGTTGCACTACCTTTTCTAACATCATTTTTTGGTTGTTTACCCTTTTGTCCGTCGACCTGAGCTTGCGCTTCTCGCCAACGGCTTCTCTCTTCTCACCATTAATAGCTTTCTAGGAAATGGTATGTAGGCTATTAAACGAGTTAGATGATCCATTCAATAGACTGTCTCCTACCTCACCTTTTTCCCTTCCCGCTCCTTTTTCAATGCAGCTGTGAATGCTTCTAATGGAATCGGCTCTGGGTCCGGTCGCGTCGGTGAAGGACCCCTACCATCAATTAGTATTGGTGACTCCTGGGTACTGCCGAGTTTCGATGGTGCGGTGTGGCAAGCATTAGTAGCATTCCTTTCCTTCTTGTCTGTGGGTAACATGAATATGTCAGCTTCAACCTCTTTCTCCTTGCTATTTGAATCCTTCTTTAAATTAGAGTCCCGTGCAAAGTCAGAGGAGTTACTTTCTGAGGTGTCTGATCGGTCCATGAAATATTTTGGCGTATATTTGGTGTTAGTAGAGGTGATTCCTTCACCATTCTCTACCTCCTTCTCTACCTACTTATCTACATCCTCCTCTTTATTGTCATTATCAGACATTTTTTCTTTAGAAGGTCTGTACGCGACTCCTGCCAATTTCATCATAATAAGAAGTTTCTGCAAGATTGAAAATAAATGAATCAGCATGTCATGTTAAAAAAACATTTTTTCTCATTCCTTTAGCCCTGCTAGATGTAGAACCTCCATCCTTCTTCTTGTAGGACCCTCTACTAAGTTTTTTACTAGATGCAATTTTGGTTGTATCGAGAACCTCTTCTCGATGCTTTTGAGTTATTTGATCGTCAATCTTGAAGATATGTGTATATAAACCAATTAATATTGACAACCTAAAACTGTTATCAAAACAAAAAATAAGCCACGATATCACTTGTATTTACTTACCTTCTCCAAAGCACGGCCCTTTAATTCGAAGGAGTCTCTCGCTGAAGCTGCATCTTCCGTCCAGTTCCTCATCAATGGCCTTCTGGACGTATACTCGACGCCATCTGGGAGTATCTCCTCATAGTACAGATACTTCAAATATCACAACAAAATTAGATTAAAACAAAGAAAAATGTATTGTAGATACTTTTATACTCTCTCGATTCAAATTATTTAACTCAGATTTTTCTAGATTTGGTTGTATCTAGACATGTTTTAGTGCTAGATATATCCGAATCTAGACAAAACCAAGTCAATTAGTTTGAATCGGAGGAAGTATGTAAGTTGAGAATGGAATTTACCTGTAACAAGATGGTGCTGCCTGTCGGCCATTGCTTCGCTTCATATGCGTTGCCTACTTGTTTTAAGCTAGCAATAAGGTATGTCCGTACATACTCATTGAAATTCAGCTTTTTAATGTGTCCCACATCTTCTACTAGTACATAGTATTGTTTTGGGACGATCTTCTGGTTCTGTGGGACAAGGGCTGTCCCAATCAGAACCAGAACCAGAACCACCTTGCAGATAAAGTCGTCATCCGCGACTTTATCCTTGATGAGGTCGGCGATTAGGTCATCAATTACAAGATTACCTATCTTTTTGCTTACAAACCTATCAGGTATATGGTTCTTTATGGTATCAGCTTTCTCATAAAGAATATCCGATATATTCAATCCATAATTTTTTAAACGATAGATGCACTCAACGTCTACTCCCGTAAGGGATATTTCACCATCATTCTTGCGTAAATTAAATTTTTCTGTCATAAATTTGATCACCAGACATCTTGACTTCAATGGGGAATCTCAAACATGCACTTCAAGTCGGTTTCTCCAATTTTGGCACATTGTGCCGGTGTCATATTTTTCACGAAATGACACCACTTCTCAATAGCACAACACATTTCTCCGATTTCGTCCATTCTGTTGAAAAATAACTATATTTATTTAGTTGTTTTGTTGGCATCCAAAGAAATAATACTATTCATAACACATATAGACTAAGATGGATAACACTAAGAGTACGTTATACTACACCATGTCAGGTAAATCTCTAAACGCGCCTAACTACTGATAAATCGAGAGCGGGATTTTGAACTTGTTTACACATATATACAATTACAAATATACTTACACATACAAATATAATTACAAATCTCTGCATGTGCAATTGCGTATAAAAATGTTTACACATATACTTGTTTTAAAAAATGTTTACACATATATACAATTACAAATAAAGATTTTACACACATAGTTTTTTTGTAGTGCATGTGTTTATAGATCTTTTATTGCAAACATATATGAACAATATTACACATAACTATCTAAATTGAATAACAACAGGAGAATCAAACGTCTTGTTTTTTTTATCAAAAGGGGCTTCTACATCATTCATTTTTAAACACCAAACCAGCTAAATTGCATCTCAACACCGCATGTAGGCCTGAGATGCGATATGTCTAACATAGAACCAATTCACACAAGAAAATTACAGCAGAATTAATAGGCAACATCCTGCCAAACGATTTTCCGCCCTCAAACAGAGCCCAACAACTATAATTCCTAACAAAGATTCACTAACAATTCTTTGACATAATGGTGAATACCCTTGGGCGGAAAATCTAACGATTAAACAAACGGATCCATATGGATCAAGCTCTAATTGAAGTTCTGCTGAACTTAGAACTAGTAATACTGTATGATAAATCCACAATGCGTACAAAAATACCTGCAACGGTAGTGCGTGTGCTGCGATTATGCAGCTCCTCAAAAATAAACGGCGTGTCCTTGATTTAGCTCTCACGTAGGGCAGGATGAAAATAATTCAAATCTCGTCATTGGCGGCGATGGGCGGAGTCGAGGCGATCGAACAAGAAAATCCTGAGATACGATTTACGCCCCCTCTGATAAGAAGGTTGCCTGTTTGTGTGCACATACAACGTGGGGTGTGTGCGTGGTGGGTGGGTGGGGGCTATGTTGTTTAGGGTTTAGGCCAGCCCGTATGCCGGTCGGCCTGTCTCGGGCCAATTGTGCAATCAGGCAATCGTTTTTATGTATGATTTAAAGAGTAGGCCTTGTTTGGATACGTCGTTTTGAGAGAACTCGTTTCCCTTATCCTCGAGTAAGTGTGTAACAGACTAAAACTCTGTTTGGCTTCGGCCCCCAAAACAGGAATAAGAATAAATCGGTTTCCACAAAGCCAGGAAACTGCGTTCTGGCCAAAACGACTATTACCTGTTTTTCTTACAACGCGATTACACAAAACTGGGCAACGCGGTGCAGTGTATCATTTTTTCGGTGGCTACGTGAAGGAACAAAACTGGGCAGCAGAGACTACACCGAAGTTTATCTCTAGGTTTGCCGGACGACCCCAGTGCCTACGGTCGACACGCCAACTGGGTTTCGCTCATGACCTTCCGGTGACAGGATTGACCGGGGCGACCTTGGCTGGAGATTTCATAGGCAGACGTACATGGCGAGCTGTCCAGGCAAGGCCGACGCGAAGACATCGCTAGACGAAGAGCCCATGCTGACGTGGAACATGGGGAGGAAGACGAGTTATGCACCAGCGCCACCGTCATCGAACGTGATGCCGCCGGACACAGAGCTCACGCTGACACCGGGAACATGGCGTTGCTTGAGGAGGTCGATGAATTTTGAGAGACCATCTCCCCGGACGCGCTGCCACAAACCAGGAAAGCTGCATCGTGATTTTCTCCGGGGTCGCCATCACATCCAGGCTTGCCGGTGCTCCGGGATGCAATCGTAGGTGTGTCAATGACATAAGCATTAGCGTTGCTGCCGGCGCACCGGTGTTCACGGCGGTGGCCGTCTTGAGAGTCTTTGCACTGCTATGTGAAGCTTTGTCGCTGTTAATTGTCTCTTGTCTATGTGCATCGTTGTCGCCATTAATTGTCATGTCAGTCTCGTGTCTCTGCCTCTATCCAAAAACCAGTTTTACAATTTCCTAAACCAAATATGGATTTGGGTGTGCCTATTCTTAACTGAAATTTTGGCAAAACTGGTTTTCCTAAAAATCAACTTAAAAATCGTTTTACAAAAACTAGGAGCTAATCTTCTGTATCCAAACAACCACTATTAGTGGCTAACCAGTGCATGAGTGGGTCTACACGTGGCTTCGTGCATCGAAAGTAGTCATTATTAGTGCATCGGAAGTTACTTACGTAATCACGACAAGGTTTGTGTTGTCAATAAATTTGGAATTACAACGTTTCATAGTAATAAATTAGGAATATTTGAAGATAATATTAAAAATGTATACATTGCTAGTTTCGAAGGGAGAATATTAAAGATGTATACATCGCTAGGCCAATAATGTTAACTCATCGGAATAATAATGTTCTTATATATGGCGGCGAAATAGATGAATAATTGTTCTAGGACAGCTACAAACGAATAAACATCGATCTTAAGAAACAAGTAGCTAGATGATGTCGATGATAAACATAATGTTCGGACCAACTTGTTTTGTGGTCCTAGGAGTAATGAGAAAGGCTTGTCCAACTTGTAGATCATCTTCTTTCGTATGGAAATCCCTCTATGCCTTTTTGTTGAATATCAGCCGGCCATCATTGTCAATCGTGTACGCAATGTTGCTGACTTTGAAATCTCCAACCCGCAGCCCAACCAAGGCTTCCTCAGGAATGTTAAGGCGGGCAACAAATTTTTTAGGTAGTTTTTGTGATGCCGTCGTGGATGATGAAATAGAAAGAGTAACGATGTGAGACAATTGCCACAAGTTATGCACATATAAGGAGGAACAACATAATTATAATTACCCCCTCCTTCTCAAAATAGATGTCTTAGGTTTAAATTTGGATGAATCTATATACTAAATTGTGTCTAGATTCGTCCAAATTTTGACAATTTTTGACAAAATTGAGACATCTATTTTGAGACGGAGGTAGTACAAGGATAACATACCATGTTGTGTTTCGCGAGATTGGTGTGTGTTAAACGGGTTACTAATGGGACACCAACAAGAGTACTTCCTGCATGTATAATATTTAAGAGGTGCCCATGCTCATCTTCGCTCAGTTCGCATACTTGGGAGATGATGGTAGAGTCACACGGGTCTTTCTCGCCACCGCTGAAATAGACAATACTGATACTCGGTGTTTTCCTCCCAATGAAAACACAATCATTTGATCTCCCATAAACACATGGTTCTGTCTAATGAATTATTTTCATCCATCACCACCCATGCAGGTCAAAGCCTTCTCTTTCACCACATCAACGTCATATGCACGCCCAAGTGCTAGAAATTGCACAGTAGTCTTCTCTTCTACATATTCATTGAACATGAACCTTGCATTGCACGGAATAATCTACGCACAATTAACCAAATATACACACGTTTTAAAAAAGGTACAGCGCCGCCAACGAAGGTTACAAGATAGCAATAGTGTAAGGTAAAATAGTGTATTTCATACCAATGAATCTTCAAACTCTTCATGCATAAAGACACTAAATAATAACCCCGAGGTCAAGGAGTCGCACACACTCTTGCATTTTCCACACAACGCCATGTCTCCTAAAATAATAACATAATCGTATAAATTTATTACACACGTCATACACTAGTACACACGTCAAAAACATCAGCCATGCACATGTTCAACAAATACAAATAATGTACAGTGAAAGATTTACATAAATCAACTACACAATTAATATATTGTATACTACGTAGTTCATCTATACAATGCAATCAGAGCTAGCCTACAAATTTAATGTAAACATACGAGCAATAGAGAGTCTAGGGCTCACGGACGGTGGCAGATCGACATCACGAACGGGAGCAGAGACGTCGAGAGAAGATGGACGTGGGGCGGCGGCGAGAGGAGAGGATAGGCGCGGCGATGGGACGAGTAAACCTATTTATGCATTTTATAGGAAACTAATGTTGATCCGAAAAGGCCGTCGCGTGAAGCTTCCATCGTCAGACTCATGGGCCGCCATGTAGGCAGCTGACGAGTTGGCCCATCTCCTCCCTACTCCGCTCATCCGTTAGCGCTGTACATCGGGCCCAGATACGATTTTATTATTTTTCTTTTCTTTTTCTTCTATTTGTCCCTATTTTCTTACTTCCATACTTCATAGTCCGTCCGATTCAGTTTACATTCATTTCATAAAAATAGAACATCTTAAATTTTGGAACGGAGTATGTTGGCATGAAAAATTATTTGTATACATGGCATTTTGAACGTAATAATCGAGCATTCACGTAGATGTATGGACACATGTCGTGTAGCCTTAAAAATTGAAACCGGTACGAAAATAGGATAACATAATTCAGAGCAAGTGCAACATTCGATAAAAAAAATAACTACAGGGCATCATCAGGAAAACAGGTAATAAACAAGTAAGCTCCTTTATAGACTTGGTACAGCAAGAACAACATCTTGACACCCAATCCAAGTGTAGGCTCCTTGTCCATGAAATTCTTCCAGCTACTCAAACAGAGACAGCCATCCTTGTTTGAAATGCTGTATGACCCCTTCACCATTGTGTGAGGATAACACACAATGGTCATGCCACATTCTTTTTCCATCGTATTTGGGACAAGTCGTTTTGGGATTTTCTGATTTAAAAATAAAGTATCACGACACCAAAAAAATTGTCAATTAAACTTGGAATGGAACAGAAATGATACTCCCTACATTCACTAAATATAAACCTTTTCGTTTACTAATACTCCCTCCGTTTAGAAATATAAGATGTGTTAGAGCGAACTTTATGAAACAAATTTGTCTAGACAACTTTTGTACTCCCTCCGTCCAAGAATAGATGTATTAGGTATTTCAAATCTTGAATGAATCCATATACTAAATAGTTTCTAGATTCATCTACATTTTGACAAATTTAAGACATCTATTTTATGACAGAGGGAGTATATAGATTCAAAGTGAACCTATACACTAAAATACATCTAGATACATTCTTTTCACAAAGCTAAAAAGTTTTATATTTCTGAACGGTGGAGTATCTTATATTAGTGAACGTAGGGAGTACCAAATAAGACCAGTTTGACATTCACAATAAACTTAAAAACAAAGAAACAAGTTGCTAATGATTACCAGGTGTTTGGTTTGGCTACGACAGTTAGTCCAGTTTAAGGTCTGGACCATTGCTACAGTTGATCCTGGTACATAATCTCCAACATAATAACGTGATAGCCTGTAGTGCAAAGTCTCTACAGTTTCTATGATTGTCTTCATCATCCTCCAGTTTATCTTGGTTCCGTTGGTGGCCATGATAGAGTCAACAATACCACGTTTTTCAGGCGAGAGTCGGAAATATGCTGCAATTTATGTTTTGAGAAAATTAAATGTAAAAATGATTACACTAAAATATGATATTATTGGTACAAGATGAATTATGTTGGAACACTACTTGGATGGGTGACTGGGAGGTTCCTAGTTATGACACGATTTCAAGGATCTTTGGTGTTCACAGTGAAGTACATTGTCTGGCCAACTTGAATATTGTAGATTATTGCAACTTCCTTCCATGCTCCGCCACTAATGTAGGTTAAACCCGATTGGTTTGTGACATCAACATCAAATTCGAAGTCCTCCTTGGTCCTTAGAACAGCAGTGAAACTCTTTGTCTCGTCCTTGCGCATAAAATATGGCATAAGGAAACATGCTCTCACGTAGCACGGGATGACCTAACAACAAATATGTGATTAAAATTAGATTACCACGTCAAAGAAGGTCTAAGAGTCATGAAACTATATATATATACCTTATCTTGATGTTTTTTAGCAGTAAGAGCTAAGAGCCATGTAGTACAAACCATAATCATACAGTTTATTATCTTCGAACTTTTCATAATACTAGACTTCATCTAATTTATATTGAGGTCCAAGACACTAACACGACTAAAAAGAGCAATTACTCTTAATATCAAACATGCACATAAAACTTCAAAAATTACATGCAGGTCCAAGACACTAACACGCATTAATTACTCAAATAAATAACAAAATATGCCAAACACATAATAAGAAAGAAATAAACAACATGATATACTCGTTGGTAGTTGAATACCGTGGTGTCCACAAATCCCTCCTGAAACATCAAATCAAAGTTGGTCATGTAGATATCCCCACGGCCGCACAAACCATTTGTGTCAAAACAAGTGGTACACTATGATAGAATATAGATCTGATCAGTAATACTAATCGGGAGAAATTTAGTGGTAGGAAGAGACCAAACATGTATGGCACCTCTTTGGTGCCAGCCATCCTTGCTGACGACGAGTGTGGCGGGTAAATCTACCGCGAGAGAGCAGTTATCTTTCTATGGAGGCACGGACAGCGTCTGCGACAGTAGAGCGATGACGGCGCTGCACGGTGTCGTGTCACAAAGATGGGATCGTTTTTTCGGGGAGGAACGGAGACTAGGTATTTGGCAAAAATCTACACGCATGGCTGGGCCACTGTTGGTCCGGCCTGTTAAACGGCTGACGCGCATCCGCCCTAAATGGCAGGCCCAGTTGCGTTTCATGTGCTTTTGTTTTACTATAATTAGTTGTGCGCTTGAGATATTGACAAACTACTGAGTGTGACATATCATCATTATGTTGTATTAAAATTGGTTAAGCACAAAAAAGTAATTAAATCCAAGAAGCATTGAGTCTATATTTAGTTAAGCAAATGATATTAGCTAGTTAAAACTCGAATACATCATAGAAGATTCTAGAATTAAGCAAACAAAGGGAATTCAAATTTTTCCAATATTTTTTTATTTTAGATTAACAATTCAACTAATTTTTAGAAACAATTCTATAATAGTTTTGAATAGACTATATTTTACCAATATTTTTGCTTAACTTTTCTAGCCAAATTGTGTACATTTTGGACACTCCACATTGTCTCAATAAATCAACACAACAAGATCGCTAGGAGAAAATTGGAACTCAAAAAAAGATTAATGAACTACCTAATTTGCACATATGATCAGCTATGTAGAATAATTAGAAAGGATGACAATATCAACTAGAGATTCATATTTAATTGAAGGGTGAAGGTGTTTCTATCCAACCCAGAGAGGTCTACATCCCATGCAATGTTGGCTTGGCCACACATCTGCCATAGGTGTGTGTCATGTCTTGGTATAACACTCTTATACTTAGACCTATCAAGTGGGTGGGATCATGTTGGTCAAGTGTAGCGATTCACACAACCACTAGATTGATGATGGTGTTTCTAGCCAACCCAGAGAGGTCTATAGCCCATGCAATGTTGGCATGGCCCCACATCTACCACAGTTGTGTGTGTCATGGCTTGGCATAGTAGTGTTATAATAATATCTATCAATAGTGTGGCATCATGGCGGCTGAGGCACACAAACACTAGGTTGATGATGGTGTTTCTAGCCAACCCAGGGAGCTCTTTAGCCCATACAATGTTGGCATGTGACTACATCTGCCACAAGTGTGTGTCATGGCTTGGCATAGCAAATTTATATTTAGATCTATCAAGTCGGTAGAATCATGTTGGCCAAGTGATGACTCATTAAACAAGTGGGTGAAGGTGTTTCTATCCAGCCCAGACATGTCTAGATCCCATGCAATGTTGGCATGGCGCCATATCTGCCAAAAGTGTTGTCATGGCTTGGCAGAGCACTCTTAGATCTATCAAGTGGGGGGATCATGATGATCAGGTGTAGTGACACACAACTAGTAAGTTGATAAAAACACATTGCTAGGAAAAGAGGCCTAGGTGAGACCAAAAGGGTAGTTCGTAAATTTTTCAATTTTTCGATGTTCATCAAATGATCCCAAATTTTTTGCACATGCTATACCAATGGTGCCTATCAAGAATATGTAATTTATTTGAAAAAATTCAAAATTGTATAATAGCTATTTTGTTTGAAATTTTAAATATAAAAAATAATAAAATATAGGATAGAAGAAAAAAGTAAGACTCGGCGTGCAGGCGCCCAACTCCTACTCCCGCACCCGCGTCACGGCTGCATTAATAGGTGGGTAGAATTACAAGCAGGGCCTTAGAGATAAACAAAAATACATCCATGCCTTGGACTTTTACAAAAAAGACCTTGCATAAAAAGAAGAAAAAGCAATCGGATCCACCAGGTCCTCCACTGGAAACAATGGCGAGCTCGACGCCGTCGCTGACAGCACTTGCATCGGGGATGAAACCACTTGACATAGGCGCGTCGAATATTGCCATGGCCGAGACGCAGGAGGGCCTCCAATGGAGGTTGAAGAAGAAGCGGCAAACAAGCCTTATTGAGAGGGATGCAAGGGCCTCTCCAGCTCGTCACCCACACCGCCTGAAACCCACGGAGGTTAGCGTAGCAGAAGAAGCACATGACGCGGCGGATCTGGCTGCCGGAGATCGCCGTCCTACCCTCAGACACCATAGTGGCAAACTCCACAAGGGGAAAACCGGAAAAGCCTTCTCTATTGCTGTACAGGGGAGGGACCCTCACCCGACTCGATGCCGGCCATTGCTAGAGAGGAGCGGGGAGCGGCCTGATGGCCCAAGACTTGGAGGTGGATGAGGGGAACAGGAGGGTTCAGAGAGGAACAAGAGAAAGTCTCCCGACCACCCAACGGCTGTTTCAACATCAATAATAACATTAGTAATCCAAAAGAAACATCACCATACATATACTGATGATGCAATCCTTCACAAGATCACCATAGCCTTAGTCAAAGTACTCCATGACCTTGACAAGGGAAGAATGGTTGGACAATGCCTACATTGATACACCATACATGGCGCGCGCACAGCCTAGCCTACTAATCGGAGTCGGAGGAGGAGTCAGAGTGGTAGCAGCGATGGAACATGGTGTGGTCAAAGACGCTGACGCCGGACTTTCCTTTGCCGTCGTACCTGAAGACGAGGATGTTTCCCACTTCGATCTGGTGGGAGCGGGTGAAGCGCTCCCAGCACTTGCCGAGGTACATCTGGCCGAGGTGGTCGGACTGCAGGTCGACTGGGTACCTGCCTGTCCTTAAGCCGTTTGCCTGCAAAATGGCGAGCGGGGGCGGCTCGTCTCTGATTAGCGACACGAACCCGATGGGCAGGAGCAGCCTGTTAGGCAGCATGCCGCGGTGGATGGCCACGGCGAACTGGGCGCCTTGGTCGAAATCTTTGGGCGACGACGGCAGTGAGGGAGAGCATGGTGGCACGGTGATTTGGCCGCGTCCTCCATGCCTCCCTCAACGTTCACGACCGCCGCGCCCTCCCCTCGATCTAGCGCCACCGACCATGGCTAGCTACAAGTAGTGGAGAACGAAAACGAGAAGGATGAGAGGATGTGGTTCTATGGGGAGAAAATGGCCGCGGACGGCGAGTTAAAAAGGGCCGGCATCGGATGCCGGCACGGAGGCCGAGGATACAACATTGAAGTGTCTAGGCAGTCAGTGTGCAGTCTCGTCGCCATTGATGGCGCAGGCTGCTGCCGGTCAGTGGTTGCGTCTGAATCGGTGCCTGTGTGCGCATATGAATCAACACCGCCGGTGTCTCACGGGTGGGCGAGCGGCACCAACGGGCAGGACAAGCTGTCCAGTGGGAGATGCGTCGGCCCGGTGGAGATGCATGGACGGGATGCGTCGGCCCGGTGGACGAGTTCGCTGGGACGGGATGCGTCGGCCCAGTGGAGATGCCCTAGGGCGCACGGCTGGCCTAGCCCAGCGCTCACGTTCGTCGAGATAAAACCCTAATTCCTCAGGTTGCAGGACTGAACACCACGATACCACCCTCCTCCCTTCGTACGCCATGAAGAGAGTCCGTGGTGATGAGCCGGGGTTGCAGCCAAGTGGAGGATCAGAGGATGCCCCTACGGCGGTCGTGGCTATAGGGGTCGACGCTACTGCTCCGGGCAGTCCGGACTCTCCTGGCCCCGCCATAAATGCTCCGGCTTCCGCGCAGCGGTCGTCGGTGACCACGAGGATCAGGTGAAGGACGATGTCGTGGCTCCCTCTGCAGATCGGGACGAGAAGCAGGCGAAGCGCATGGAAATCTTCAATTTCAAGGAGGAGGACTACGAACCGGATGCAAACGCCGAGGAGGACTAGAAGGTGTACTCGGATGCAACGGTCGAGGAGGACTACGAGGTGAACCCAGATGCAAACATCGCCCACCTTCGAGGTCCCAGAGAATGCTACGAGTTCTTGGTTAAGGTCACTGACGAGTACAAGTTGTTCCTCTGTTAGAGTGTTATTAGTTGATTACTGTTCATATGTTTTGCTCTAGCTGTAGATTGATTTGATCTTCCACCAAGTTGATTTAGCCATATTTTATTTTCGGTTTTGATAGTTCTCAGGCGCCTGAGAACTTCTTAGGTCTCAGTCGCCTCTTTCACCGTTCGATTTACCTCGTGATTCGTGCAAAGTGAAAGTTACACATGAGTTTCAACTAGGGTGTAACTGAGAATTTAATGAGTTGCAACTAGGTTTCAACTAATAATTAGTACAAATATTATAAGTTGCAACTAGGTTTCAACTGAGATTTTAGCATAAATATTAGGATGACATCAGGCACCTAAGATCTAGGCATAGGGTTGGTGGTTTCATTGTATTGTATATTGATTCGATCTGCGAGTTAGTAATTTTATTCATATCTAATCAGATTACTTAATTATTAATAATGATAGAATAGTAATTTTATAATCAACGTGATTAAGTACCAACTGATTTTTGTAGGTCGTAACCATGAATTTGTAATCAAAGTTATTGCACTTGTTTTCATGAAGGCATGTCTTTATTGTGTACTACCTAAGTAATGCACTAGGTAGTAACCATATCAGATGCATGCAAGTTGATTAGATGCACACTTTTCTTAATGTAGATTAGTACCAATACAATGGTTCCATATTTGATGCATACCCTTTATCTTATATTTTCAAAATTCTCGGATGCATGTTACATACCAATCGATTTATTACCAAGATAAGATGCATGCCTGTTTTATCTTATAATTCAAATTATTACATATGATTTTATTCATGACGATAATAATTTTTGAAAGCTTGAATTTATATTTCAAGTAAATTATTTTTCTCACTTCTTCGTATTTAATAAATCCAGGAGTATGACAACATGGGAGATGACAAGGAGGCCAGGGACAAGAAAAGCATGAACATACATAAGAAGATCAAGTATGTCAACACTAATACGGTTCCCCTCGACTCCGATCCTAAGGCCAAGATTTGATTGTGCTACTAATTCTTTGGTCCCCTATAAATTTTAGTTGTTCTCGTTGAAACTATTTGTTGCAGAAACTAATGTTATTTTGTCGTTTGTGATGGAACCTCGCTTAATCCATATATATGCCTTACGAGTGTCTGCTACTTTGTCAGATGTAGTTTTGGTTCGTGTTCATGCACACTAAATTGTTTAGATGGTTGTTTATTCACTCACACCAAAATTCTTGGAGTATTAGATAGATTGGTCTGATCCAACTATTTTCTACAAATCGCAATGAAGAGAAAAACTATGGTATACCTTATTATTTTAATATTCCAAATGTTACATTTTATGGCAAATAGGACACCTATTACAAAGGCAAAATGCGAAAGGGTTTCTAGCCAACTTAGATTAGTCTAGAGCCCATGCAATGTTGGGATCGGGCTATGTGAGGTATAAGTGTGAATCATAGCAGTTATTTAGTTAATTAGAATTAATAACTAGGTGGGATCATGTTTGAGCAAGTGTTGGCTCATACTACTACAAGTTGGTCAGTTGTTTCTAGACAACTCAGATCGGTTAATTTTAGATCCCATGCAATGTTGTTGTGCATAATTATTTTCCTATAAACACCTTCATGAACTTGTGGTTGCATGAGTCATCACTTGGATAACATGATCCTTCCTGGTTGATATATCTTATTATAACACCTATAGAAACACCTTCACCAACTTGTTGTTGTATGAGTCATCACACCTGATAGATCTAACAATAATTTTGCTATGCCAAGCCATGACACACACAACTATGGTAGTTGTGGGCCCATGCCAACATTGCATGGGATCTAGACCTCTCTGGATTGGCTAGAAACCGTTGTCATCAACTTAGTGGCTGCGTGAGTCACTACACCTAACCAACATGATCCCACCCACTTGATAGCTCTAGCTATAAGAGTGCTATGCCAAGCCATGACACACTAGCTTGTGGCAGATGTGGGGCCATGCCAACATTGCATGGCGTCTTTTGACCTCTGTGGGCTGGATAGAAACACCTTCCCCAACTTGTTGTTGTATGAGTCATCACACCTGACCAACATGATCCTACCTACTTTCTAGATCTAGCTATAACTTTTCTATGCCAAGCCATGACACACACAACTGTGGTAGATGTGGGGCCATGCCAACATTGCATGGGATCTAGACCTCTCTGGGTTGGCTAGAAACACCATCATCAACTTAGTGACTGTGTGAGTCACTACACCTGACCAACATGGTCCCACCCACTTGATAGATCTAGCTATAAGAGTGCTATGACAGGCCATGACACACACTTGTGGAAAATGTGTGGCCATGCCAACATTACATGGGGTCTAGACCTCTCTGGGCTGGATAGAAACACCTTCACCAACTCGTTGTTGTATGAGTCATCACACCTGACCAACATGATCCTACCTAGTTGATAGATCTAACTATACTTTTGCTATGCCAAGCCATGACACACACAACTGTGGTAGATGTGGGCCCATGCCAAAGTTGCATGGGGCATAGACACCTCTCTGGGCTGGATAGATCCTACTTAGTTGATAGATCTAAGTATAGCACTGCTATGCCAAAACATGATGAGACACTTTGTGGAAAATGTGGTTTGCATGGGCTATAGACATCTCTTGGTTGGCTAGAAACTCCTTCATCAACTTGTGGTTGTGTGGCTCGGCACTTGGCCAACATGATCCCACCCAGTTGATACATCTAAGAATGAGAATGCTATGCCAAGACATGACACACACTTGTGGCAGATGTGGGCCCATGCCAACATTGCATGGGATGTAGACATATCTAAGCTATCTAGAAACACATTCACTAATTTGTGGTTGTGTGACTCAGCAGTTGGCCAACATGATCCTACCTAGTTGATAGATCTTACTATAACACTTATATGCCAATAAATGATGAGACACTTTGTGGCAACTGTGGGCCCATGCCAACATTGCATTGGCTATAGACCTCTCTGGGTTAACTAGAAACAATACCATAAACTTGTGGTTGTGTGGCTCAGCAGTTGGCCAACATGATCCCACCCAATTGATACATCTAAGTATGAGAGTGCTATGCCAAGACATGACACACACTTGTGGCAGATGTAGGCCCATGCCAATATTGCATGGGATCTATACCTATCTGGGCTGTCTAGAAACACCTTCATCAACTTGTGGTTATATGAGTCATCAATTGGCTAACATTATCCCACCTAGTTGATAGATCTATGTATAACAGTGCTATGCCAAGACATGATGAGACACTTTGTGGCAAATGTGGTTTGCATGGGCTATAGACCTCTCTTGGTTGGCTAGAAACTCCTTCATCAACTTGTGGTTGTGTGGCTCAGCACTTGGCCAACATGATCCTACCTACTTGATAGATCTAAGAATGAGAATGTTATGCCAAGACATGACAAACACTTGTGGCGGATGTGGGCTCATGCCAACATTGCATGGGATGTAGACCTATCTAAGCTTTCTAGAAACACCTTCATTAACTTGTGGTTGCACGTGTCATCTCTTGGATAACATGATCTTTCCCAGTTGATATATCTTAGTATATAACATTTCTATGCCAAGACATGATGAGACACTTTGCGGCAAATGTGGGCCCATGCCAACATTGCATGTGCTATAGACCTAGCTGGGTTGGTACAAATTCCTTCATCAACTTGTGGTTGTGTGCCTCGGTACTTGGCCAACATGATCCCACCCAGTTGATACAGCTAAGTATGAGAGTGCTATGTCAAGCCATGACAAACACATGTGGCAGGTGTGGGACCTAGCTAATATTGCATGGGCTATAGACCTCTCTAGGTTGGCTAGAAACTCCTTTATCAACTTGTGGTTGTATTAGACATCACTTGGATAGCATGATCCTACCTAGTTGATAGATCTAAGTATAACACTGCTATGCCAAGACATGATGAGACACTTTGTGGCAAATGTGGTCCCATGTCAACATTGCATGGGCTATAGATCTCTCTGGTTGGATAGAAACTCCTTCATCAACCTTTGGTTGTGTGACTCATCACTTGGCCAACACGATCCTACCTAGGTGATACATCTAATTATGAGAGTGCTATGCCAAGACATGATGAGACACTTGTGGCAGATGTGGGCCCATGCAAACATTTCATGGGCTATAGACCTCTCTTGGTTGGCTAGAAATTAATACAACCACATGTTGATGGTGTTTCTAGCCAACTCAGATAGGTCTAGAGCCCACACATTGTTCGCATTCTTTGCATAAATCTGAAAGCTACCATACATCATTCTAAAAGTGCTATGAGTAAAGGTGGAAGGTGTGAAATGGATTCATTAAAAAATTGCACTTCGAATAAACCTGAGCATGGTGTGGAAAGCTTTTAGGGAATTAAAACCGTACCTTACCCATGTTTATTACTTATTATACTATTATATAATGATGATGTTTGAGTAAGTACACCGACGCTAGCACATCATAGTGGTACGAGCGATGATAGCCTGTGGTTTTATGCCCGAGATTGCGCATCTGTGATATACCCCATGTGAACGATTTTATATGCATAAATTACTATGTAGGTCAGGTTTTGGGCCACTATTGGGTCGGCCTTCGCGTTATATACTCCGTGGCCCCTGATTCCCTGGTTCCTTCTCTGGCGACGGCAAAGACGGTGTGCGGTTCATCGTGGAGGCTGCGATGATCGACACGACGCGACGACTCGAGGTAAACGAAGGTTACATTCTTGACCCCCTCCTCTTCTACACAACGTAGTTGCGCAAGTACCGATAGGGTTTGCCGCTACTATTGTTGGGAGTGGTTTTGGTAACAGAAAGGGGTGGATTTTTTCTGATTTTGCTGATTTTTGTGTTGAATTTAACTATGATCTCCTAAATTATCGCATTGTACTTTTATTTCAGCTAATTCATAGACCCTAGGGAAATTTTGTTGGTGAGATTTCATTTCGGAGGGGAGTTCATCAAAGTTGGGCCAAATCTGGACTATGTTGGAGGAGATGATGCGCTTTTAGAGATAGAGAGGAAAAAACTTTCGCTGCAGGAAGTCAAAGGATTTGTTAAATATCACATGGCATCGAAGGAAACGATAAAAATATATTTTCTTATTCTAGGGAAAGGTCTTGTGGGGTTGGTGTTTCTCTATGATGAAAGTGGCTGTGTCGAGATGGCTCATTATGTTCACCCTAGGAGAGTGGCTGATGTGTACGTTGAGTACCACGGTGAGGAAGACAGTAAGCATAGTAGCATCAGGTGTGCTTTCAAAGATGAAGTGTGTGAATTGAGTGATGGAGAGGAAGAACCATATGTTGTTGTCATAACTGCAGTTAAACCTGCTGAGTATGAACCCAGATGTTGCCCACTGATGCAGAAGAAATCATTCAATAAAAGACCAGTGCAAATAGAAGGTGATGAAGATGATGTGATAATGACAGAACCAGTATTATCTCAAGTGGTGAATCGTACACAAGGTGCAACTTTTTCATCTTTAGTTCAAGATCATCATCCCATGCCACCAGCTTCGGGCCATGACCAGCAACCAAATCCAGCAGCTCCAGGACAAGATGGTGAAGTGAAATATATTATACTGTCAGATTCAGAGAGTGACGTGGAATACGTTGCACATAATAATAACAAAGGGGAAGATTCAGAGGTTGTGGAGATAAGAAGGCAAGGTAGAAAGTTTAATAAATGTATGACACACTCCAAGAGCTGGATTGGTATAGATGCAACTACCACTACCCCTCCATCTGCCCCTGCGTCACGTGGAACTGCAGCTTCCCCCTCAACTGCAAGGTCTCAACCAGCTGTAAGAACTGCAGCTCCTGCAGGTGCAAGATCTCTAGCTACTCATAGGGGAGCATCTGGTAGCAGAGGAAGACGAGCAGGAAGAGCCAAAAGGGGAAAAAGAGTGCCAACATCTCGCGTTCCCATATACTCTTATTTCACTTGCAGTGGCAACTACTGAATGTCATTTTATTATGTTAATGTAATGTTGCATACAGTGCGGAAACCTTCTAAGGGACATGTTATGAACTTACCTGAATCTCTATGATTTTTTCTGAATTTAGATGATTTTTGCGGAATTTATATGATTTTTGTTAAATTTATTCTGGTAATTTGACCAAAATATACACTATTTCTATTGTCTTGGGACTAAAAGATAGAAGAGGGAGACATCATCCTCTTCGACTTTAATCCATATAGTGATGGTGGACTGCATCTGATCATGGTGGGGCTGACAACAACTGAAGACCCTGCTGAAAGTACTTATTAGTACAACCTGCTGGAACCTGTTATGTTAACTTGCTGTGGGTGTGTGCAAACTAGTGACAGTGCTGGAACATAGAGAAAATACCATCGGGTTCCAATCGCATCAGTTCTACCATTAGCATGTACTATGCAACCAGAAACCAGAGATGCATCTAATTCCATCTAAGAACAACATGTTGTAGCCTCATATGTGATGCCCACACGAAAACCAGGGATAAGAATTTGTACAACCAAGAACAGTGAATTCTTTCGTGCAACCAATTGTGATCTTGGACACAGAATGCGAATTAATCATCAGCTGGGTAGAGCACCTCCCATCATCACCTTGTAGGACTGACGGAAAACATACTCCCTCTTGTTTATATTAATGGCCTCAACTTTTCCTTGATACGATTGCATCTAGTCTAAATACTTAACTAGATACATACAAATTTAGATAAAGTTGAGTCCATTAATATGGACCAGAGGGAGTAAACCATTTCAGAACATCACATTCTCCTAAGCACATATTGCCTCACATATGCAAAAGTTATTCTCCCAGGACCAACATAAATGAACACACAAATATTTTGTAGAGCTAGTGAGACCCAAAATTATATTGTACAGATCTAGGGTGCTCGAACATAATGATAGAGGTTTGAAATCTTCCGCGGCCATAAACAAACATAATAGATAAGTTCTTAAACTAAAACATCTTGATAACATGAAAATGATCCTTGTTCTTTAGTTCGAGGTATGGATGGGTTCGAAAGAGTCATCGGGATGATTCCTGTAATGCACCTTGTTTGTCTTTGCCTTGTCAAAGTACTTGCTACACTTCGTAACACCGTTGACAAGATAAAAATTGATCATGAATCTATCAACAAAGTAATTCCTCCGTGCCATTTCTTCAGCGTTGACAGGGTCGACAAATTTCATATACAGGCTCCAATCTTGATCAACAGCATGTTTGAACCTAAAGTCTAATGGAACAATCCTGAGTGGATAGCAAATAGTATCAGTACGGAACATGTACTTCACAACAACTCTAGTTAGGCCTGCTGGAGTACCCTCAGACACACCAAGAATGTTCATGGTTGTTTCTGACAGATGAGGGTTCTTCCATTTCTCAATTGGGTCTCCCTGACATGAAAATCCAGTAAGGTAACTTAGTTAACGCATGCGATCAACTGACAGGTGGTCATATTCCTGTGGATATGTGCACAATGGCATGTTCAATAGCTTGTCCTCCTTCCTTGGCACAAGATTGAGCTCAACAATCTTGTAAATCTGGACAACCGCATGAGCTAAACTAAATGCTTTCTCCTTTGCAGACGCACTCTCAAGAACATCATTATCAGTAGTGGAACTGGCCCTCACAAACACTTGTGCTTCATAGGCATCGTTTAGCACAAACTCAAACTCTCTTCTAAGAAGAGTGTTTGCTATATGAAGAACTGTGAAAATTCCTTCTGTGCCCATACTGCCCAATAACCTGAAAAGGAATAAGCCATTGACTAGACCTGTCCTTGCTCCTAGACGGGCCAGAACATGCTGAGTGACCTGTGGCTTCCTGTGCTGGGAGATGTACCCCGTTTCCTTCACCCCTGGTGGATAATACATTAACAAAATCAACCCAGATGCATTGAACATAGGAGAACAAATTCATCAATAAAAAACCACCAAGTGTACTACATATTAGTAAAAAAATATGGATGGCAATGCAGTTATATAATAATGAAAACAATTTCAATTATCCCTTTATGCTTATCAAGTTTCAATCTACACAATCATATAATTAAAATAAAATTCAGTTCTTCTAATATTAACACATCAGAAAGAATAAAAACGGTTGTAAAACACTTTCGAGAAGATAATGAACCCCAAAGAGGGGAGCAATCATCACAGATATTACATACTACTGTCACATCTATATACTAATGATAAGGTATCTTTGATTTGCATATTCTCTATTACAAAAAAGGCAAAACAAAGGGACCTATCCTCTTGCAATTGCAACACCAACTTTCCGTATAAATGAGACCCACTTAGGTGGTACATTCACATTCAATTAATATTTGATCAATTCCAGTGCCTTATTCACAAAAAATACCAATGTTTGAATAAATTACAAATAAAAGCTGGGAAATAAATGGAAAATAAAAGGTTGACATGTATAATTGCTGGCAATATTCTACTTAGATTAGGGCCTCTTTCATTCTATACATCTGTCAGAAAACTTACCGACTCGTCTCTGTCAGAGGAGTACCCAAGGTGCACCTTCCTCTTCTACCCACCTTCTGCTGGCTCCCCTTCCTGTTTGAATAAATAAACAACACTTCAGCTGACATGATCAAGTTTGAAAAGAGGTAATTATGGAAAAAAAATTGGCAGGTTATAATAGAAATATTAATGGGAAGTAAAGCTTCTAAGTTCAAATACTTTCTGAAATTATGGATTAAGGCAGTGGAAGGAAATGAAATCCTTTATGATGGATATCTAAACACTACTCGTCTCTGAATGCATTGCAGGTTCCACTAGTCCAGCAACAATTCAATTTAAATCCCTGATCTGAAAGTATTTCACAGATTTCATACCACATGACAATATGTTCTGATGTTATGATTAAGATTCTATCGGATAATAGGGTATTGTAAAAAAATAAGTTTCTTAATTGTCTCTGTATGCTTATCTAGTTTAAACCTACACAACCTTGTAATTCAAATAGAACTCAGTTTTGTAATTTTAACACATCAGACAGATTACCAAAGGTTGTAAAATACTTTCAAGAACATAAAGAACCCTAAAAGAGGGGAGCAATCTTCACAGATTATATACTACTGTCACATCTATGTATTGATGAAAAGGTGTATTTGATTTGCATATTGTCTATTGCAAAAACAAGCAAAACAAAGGGCCCTATCCTCCTACAAATGGAACACCAACTTTCCATCTAAATGAGACACCCTTAGATGGTACATAACCATTCAATTTAATATTTGATAAATTGCAGTGTGTTCTTCAGAACAGATTCTAGTGTTTGAATATATGACAAATAAAAGCTGGGCAATAAATCAAAAATAAAAGCTTGACATGTATAATTGCTGGCAAGATTCTACTTATATCAGGGCCTCTTTCAGTCTATACATCTGTCAGAAAACTTACCGACTCGTCTCCATCCAGAAATAACTGATTATGGATTAAGGCAATTTAAGGAAATGAAATAATCTATGATGGAAATGAACTGTCAATTTATAAATGTCATGTATATCTAAGCACTACACATATTTGTATGCTTATCAATTTTCGACCTACACAATATTGTAATTCAAATAAAACTCAGTTTTGTAATGTTAACACATCAGACAGATTATAAAAGGATGTAAAACACTTTCAAAAACATAAAGAACCGCAAAAGAGGGGAGCAATCTTCACATATTATTACTGTCACATCTATGTTCTGAAGACAAGGTGTCTTTTATTTGCATATTGTCTATTGCAGAAACAAGCAAAACAAAGGGCCTATCCTATTGCAAATGAAACACCAGCTTTCCATCTAAATGAGGCACACCTAGTAGATAACCATTCAATTAATTTGATAAAATCCAGTGCGTTCTTCAAAAAAGATACCAGTATTTGAATAAATGACTATGTAAAGATGGGCAATAAATGAAAAATAAAAACTTGGCATATATAATTGCTGGCAAGATTATACTTAGATCAAGGCTTCTTTTAGTCTATACATATTTCATAAAACTCACCGACTCGTCTTTGCCGGAGGAGTACCCAAGGTGCAACTTCCTCTTATGCGCATCTTCTGCTGCCCCCCCTTCCTGTTTGAATAAATAAACAACACTTCAGCTCACATGATCAAATTTGAAAAGAGGTAATTATGGAAAGAAAAATAATTGGCAGGTTATAATATAAATAATAATGGGAAAAAAACTTCTAAGTTCAAATACTATCTGAAATTATGGATTAAGCCAATGGAAAGAAATGAAATCCTCATCTCTCAATGCATTGTCAGGTTCCCCTAGACCAGCAACAATTCAATTTAAAGCCTTGATCTGAAAGTATTGGAATTTGACTTTAGATTCCATAGCACATGACAATAGGTTCTGATGTTATGATTAGGATTCTACCGGATAATATGGTATTGTAAAACAAAATTAAGTTTTATAATTGTCTCCATATGATTATCAAGTTTAAACCTACATAACCTTGTAATTCAAAGAAAACACAATATTATAATTTTAACACATCAGACAGATTACAAAAGGTTGTAAAACACGTTCAAGAACATAAAGAACCCCAAAAGAGGGGAGCAATCTTCAAAGATTACATACTATTGTCACGTCTATGTACTGATTACAAGGTGTCTTAGATTTGCATATGTCTATTGCAAAAACAAGCAAAAAAGGGCCCTATCCTTCTACAAATGTAACACCAACTTTCCATCTAAACGAGGCACACTTAGATGGTACATAACCATTCAATTATTATTCATGCACAATTTAAGGTACACAAAAACTTAAAAAGAACTCACTATGGTCCACTTGGCAAATGACCAAGAGAGAAAAATATATATGACAACATATAAGGTGCAACTGCCAACCTATTCCATGATTCCAAAGTTCAAACTCAATACTATAAATAATGGTAGCAATTTGATAAATTCCAGTGCATAGTTCACAACAGATACCAGTGTTTCAATAAATGACAAATAAAAGCTTGGCACGTATAATTGTTGGCAAGAATCATTATATAGTTGATCAGCCACAAGATTATAAAAAATAAGTCTATTTGTTTGTGGTCAGGGTCTCTTACAGTCTATTTGTTGGTGATCACAACTAATAATTATATAGTAGATCAGCAACTAGAATATAAACAATGCATGAACAAAAATACACCCTGAAGCACATGCTCCCTCGGCAAATAGTACAAGACTGAAAATAATAATTCTATACATATAAAAGTTGTTAAAGAACACACATACTTAATTTCAGACACATAAATTTGCAGTATCATTTCATGCAAAATCAAACGTTTAAGCTCTCGGTAAAAGGAAAAAATTTAAAGCTCCTAGCATATATAATTTTGTGTGGTGCACTTAGACTATGTAAACATTATGCATTTATATACATCTTTAGTAATGTCCGAATATGAATAATTTATTAACATGTGTACACTTTTTATGAATGATTAGATATCATAAATTATATTTTTTATACCGCACATAAATATTATAACTTATCAATATGTATATTGTCATTATGCACTAATGAATTCCAGCATTCAATCTAGAGAAATTTTATCATACACATAATTCTTAAAACTATAAACATTCAATATCTATGATCCTCTCTGCAAAGTCCTATCAACGATGCACAGAGTCTGTCCATCTATTCTTCAATGCCCCCAAAAGGTTCTGACCACTGAACGAAGTACTACACCAACCTCGTACTAACATTCCAATCCTAAGAATCAACCCTAAAAATCTAACCCTAGTTATAAGTACAAAAAATGAGAAGTGGAGGTTAAAGAAAACACATAGATGCACCACCGCAAGCTGCTGGGACTTCACCCCCAGATTCTCGTTAGAGCCATGCTTCGCGCCTAGATCTAGCACGTCCGCCTCAACGATCGCCACATTCTCCTTCTCGCCCTGATCCAGCGCCGCCGCGATGAAACCGGCCGGGCCGCACCACCAACCGCACTTCCGTGGGAACCGCCAACCTCCTTCAACGCATCTATGCCGGTGACAGCGCGCTTCTTGTCCACAGTAGCAACAACCACGTCGGCTGTGCTGCTCCCCGCCTTCATCGCTGGCGGAGTCGACGAATGTGCAGGGAGAGGGAGAAGAACTGAGTGGGAGGGGCTGGAGTAGATGGATTGAGACGAGGGTTTTCTTATTCCTGATTTGGGGGTAAATGGGTAGGGAAAAGGAGACGAATCAGCCGACGAACTGCGGTGACCCAGCATACCACTGCATGATGTAGTACACTATAGTCGTTGGCATAACACCAATGAAACACCGTTCACTAGTATTACATCCCTCAGAGTGGTACAACAGAAACACAGCGGGTCCCAATACATGGCTAAAGGTTACAACTCACTCTATACACAAGATCTAGAGAACACTCTTCGTTAAAGAGAGAGAAAGAAACTTCTTACACAGAAGAATAAAAAATAAACAACTCAAAAACTAATATGCTACTAAGAATAGTATCTTAAATAAAGGGTTGATATTGCTGCTATTGCAATTCACTACAGAAATAGGTTCTTTGGTTAGAGAGTATATTCCTATCTAATCAGTAACTTCGTCTTCACTTGAGTTGAGGTATTTGTTGACTTCCTTGTCTTTATTGAAGAGCTTTAGCTTTGGATGATGATTCCTGGAGCATAACTTGGTGTAGACGTCGTCTTAATGGCTTCAGAATCTAGCAAGGGTTAAGAAGATACTTTGAGTACGAGTGTACTCAGCAAGTTCACTAGAAAAGGAGTGTCTGATGCACTATAACTACAGCCATAGACCGTAGGTCGTAGGCAATGAAAGTTTTCGTAAACATTTCTTCAAAGGTTGCTTTTATTCTGAAAAGCTATGTTCGTCAGCCTTCACAGGTTTACTAGAACTTTCATGGAGTTCCTTTCCCGCCGCGTTCGCAGCTCCTTCCCGGAACAGGGAGTAACAAGTTACAGTTCTTACACTCTTCAGAGGTGCGTTACTTTTCCCATGAGAGATCAACTCCTTGTTGCACAACCGGGTATCTAACCCGTCCACAATTCCATGTTGTGGGGCCCAGTAGTTGTTCCAAGCAAATCACTGCCCTCCCTGCGACCTCATATGTCTGCACGATCCTTCGGGCTGGCCCACCTTCGTTAAGCCCCTTTCGGGCAGGCTAAAATCCTGACGAGTTCACGAAGACTCTATGACCTAGTGATGCCCGAAATAGTACCATTTACGTGGACTATATCCCTAAACACCATTCATGGATAATCTAGACACCAAAAGTGTGGGGCGTAAGGGTGCCCACCCATATGTTGGATCCGCACAAGGAATCACAATGTCATGTTAAGGTCGTCTTGCCTCCATACAAGAGGAAAAGGATACAGCTGACTTCTCCGTCCCATTCCAAATCTCATGGTTAACGCGTAATATACAGCGCTAGAATCACTAGCGACAATGGTTGTTAAATCCTAGATGTTATGTTCCTTTACCACCAGAACTTTCATAGTAGGTTATTACCTCATGGTAAATAACCTATAATCATATTATTATGAAAATAGTGTTTTCTGAACTTTTTCAAATGTAGGTGATGACAACACTAGATTTGCAAAATACTTTACAGAAAATAATCAAAGGACATGAGCAAGTGTGAACTTGCCTTTTGTGATTGCAAGATTATGCACTCACGGTCTTCGAGACAATATAAAGATCCAATATCTGAAATCAGCATCATTGGTCCGATAAGAAATAATGTTTAAAGAAGCAAGATGCTTTTATGCATAAGTAATGTAATGCACTTTATAAACGCTAATCCCTGGGATAACATTGTTCTAGGGTTTGGATTCCGGAAATGGTTACTTTAGAATGTGTTTTCTCCTTTAGATAAGTTTCATATTTGTTCTTCTTATTAAGTCTTGTGAATGTGTGTGATACAACATATAATCACAATATAATAAAATAATGAGACACACACAAATGTGAAATGCTACTCAAGATTGCTTATATAAGAGTTGTTGTTTGAAGTGGCAAAAATAATAACATTTGAAGAAAAGATTTCTTTTCTAGGTTTAAACAATCTTTATTGTTAATAGGATGTGTTCAATGACTTTTGGTGTGTGATTAATTAGTTTGGACTTGAGATGCTTTATGTCTTAATTGGAATAGACCAAAGTTAACTATAAAAACATATGTAGTTTATTAGATGTAATGTTTATAAGCCTTGAGACTAAAGTTAACTTTAAAAACATAGATGGTTTGGAAGTGTAATGCTTATGATATTTGTACCTTGTGTACCTGGTAATGTTTCCTTAAGGTTACTTAAGAATGGTTATCCTTTTACTTGGTGTAGTGGTTTCTTGATTTTATAATGGAATAGTATCATTTACCTTTTTATAAATGAGTGGTTATAGTTTATAAACAAAGAAGTAATATTACTTAACTACTTATGGACTTACTATAGTGTTGTGATAGTTTTGTAAACTGGTGGTTGAAGTATATGGAAAAGATTGGATTTAGTCACAATTATTCTTGGGGATTTTATATTGGATAAGGATCCTTTTTGGAAAATAATCTACTCTTTTGGTTGAAGGATAATTCAATAAAATTGTATTTATAATGTTTTGAACCATTATGACTTCATAATCTTAATATTTAAGACTAATACTATTTATGAGACTTAATTGACTAATTTTTAGAAATATTAACAAATTTTATTTACTATTATATGAATTAACAATTCAGGAAATAGGTTTAAATTTAAATTACTAGAGTATTATGTTTTTATTTACTTTAAAAGTGGAATATTATATTTTTAACAAGTAGACATCATTTTTTGTGATCATTTTGGTATATTACTTTTATTTTTATGATTCATAAATAATAGGATATGATTTTTATAAGATTTATTACTTTATAAAAAATTAATAAATAATAAATAATTATTTATGTGAAATAATAAATAATTATTTATGTGAAATAATAATGCATGATTATAGTTTTAAAGAATTGTTTTTATTTTCCAAGATTTTTGGGTATTTTATTTAAATTTTTTATTTTTACCATTATTAAAATAGGATTTATCAAAGTTTCTTATTTTTAAATTCTTTATTAAATAATAATTATTTAAACTGTTAACATAATAATGTTTGATAATGGTTTTAAGTTATAGATTTTATTTTTCTAAACAATTCCATATATAATACATATTTTCTGAATTATAAAACAAAAGTTATGGATTTAATAAGATTTAATGATTTTATTTTATTTCTGGATTATTTATAATTGAGCTTATAACATTTTATTTATTTCTTAACCAGAAAATAACTTTCTGTACCGAGGCTAACTCTACCCAAATTCACTGACTAGTGGGCCAGTGGCCACATCATTTCTCAGGTTATTAAATGCCTTTGTTACCGGCCCTATTTCTACTCCCAGACAATGACAGATGGGCCCTAAGCCATGTCACCTGCCACGCGAGACAAAGACCATGTCAAATAGGCTGGCTAGGCAGAGGGTAATGTTGGCATGACGTCGCTATGGCGTCAGCACAACCACCGCCGTCAGTGGGTGGTCGCCTGCGACGATCCACAACACCCCAGCAAGCGAAACTAACCTAGTTCGAATCAGCGCAATGTGCTGAACCCTAAAGTGGCGGCGCCGCTCGGAAATGGTCATCAGAGCCTCGGCTCCGACGGTGGCCGACGGTGGCATAAGGTGTGACGGCATTTTAAAACATGAGGAGGCGATTTAGGGATTCTGGAAGGTTCAGGAACTCACCCTGATCACAGTGGTGGTGTCGACGAGGACTGGTGCGGTCGGAGGCGAGCTCTCCGACGAGGATTCCGATGATCTACCGCAAAGAGGAACGGCAAAATTCGCCGTCTCTAGTGCTCCCCTTGATGCAATATTCCACCCAAAGGATCTACGGAGCATGGGGCTTCTTCATGGCTACTTGGAAGAGAGTGGGGAGGTGCGGCTTCACAGCAAGGCAAGCTCCGATGAGCTAGGGTTTGGGCCCCATTCGAAACAGAGAGGATAAGGATGGAACGTGGATAGGGATTGAGGCAGGGTGTCGCGGTGGCCTTCTAATCCCCCTCTAGAACGACGGCGAGCATCTCGACGCACGGCTGACGACGATGACGACATCGGGCGGCGGCGGACTCTTCCAGCGAGCTGCTTATGTGCGTGAGGATGACGACGGCGTCACTTTTGCGGAAAACCCCCTAGAAAATCTTTTAGCTCAACCCGCAGTCCTCCATCTGGTCCCACTCGTCAGTCACCGTGTGGATGAGCTAGGCTTGCTGTTGGGCCGAAAAGCACTGCACGTGAGTGGTAGATAGTGGAGAGAAGAAATGGGCCACGGCCAGAAATTGTTTCCTCTATTTTTTTCTTCCTATTTGTTTTCCATTTTCTATTTTATTTTTAGATTAGTATTTTAACAATTGTTTTGGACTTTTCTAACAAAGTTTATTTGTTGAATATTTGTAACAACAATTTATTTTGATTGAGATTTATTTTGTAAATCTTAATGATAAATATTTCATTTTTCTTTATTTTCTTTATATGAGTCCCTTTTAATATTTTGTAGAAGCCTTTATTATTAATTTTCTTTCTATCTTAAACGTATGGCTTTATTATGTGATATTTCCTTATTTGTTTATAAAACTTAACTCGAGTTAGCTCATAGTTTGAAAGGAAACTTTTATATATAATTATCCTATATCATTATTTGATGCATGAAATAAAAAGGAAATTAATATGGTTAATATTACTCCCATTAATTTAGAAAATGGCAATGTGTATATTCTATGATAATTAACATAGAATTGAGGGTTTGAATTTGTAAATGCTTACCCTGGAGTTTAGGGTTATCTTTAATTTGATCATACTATCTTACATTTACTTTAATCTAATAACTCATACTCCAACCTCATATTATATTAATGTGACTTGCAATGACTACTCTAGTATAACTTATCTATACTAGGGTTTCAATCATTTTCTTCCCACCAATATCACTTATACTTGATATAAGTATTCAATCTTGGTGAGCAAGGCATGATCATTATAATCCTTTAATCATTTCTAACTTAGATTTCCAATTGGCTAATCAAGGCTTTATCAATACAACCTTACAATTGTATTGGAATTATGTTCTTAATACCTTTAATTGAATTAAGGCTATTATTCATGGACTATGCCCAATTGATCCAATAGAATTACTACTGGTAACTATCTTCAAGATTCATCCTTATAATCTCTACCTCAGATACTCTTCTATTATTTTAGGAGTGAGTTTAACTCCATCAATTATCACATTGATTTTATTCTTCTCCAATCACTCCCATCCTATAAATGATATCTAAAACTAGCATTACCATTTACCTCTTCTTAGTTGTTTCTTTATAGGCACTTAAGTGTAAGCTATGTTATGGTCAAGAGTTGATAGATTGAGAACGGGTTAATCAATAGTTGATTTCTCAACATTGATGAACAACAGATATTGGAATATAGCTCAATAGAGATGATAAGGATTGATATGGAAAGAAAGATATATGGTGAATGATCTAGACTTAGTTTCTTCCCTTCCCAATCTCACTAAAGAGTTAAAGTTAGGTATGACCATGATACTCATAGTAAGAATAGATAAGAATGAGATTGGTCAGGATTAGATATTACATTCTTATTACTTAAGTTGTAATCTTAACTTGGCATTCATGAGTTGTTGTGCTGAATATTATGATATGATCCCTTAAGGATCAGATATCAATCATTTAAGCAATGCATTAAGTTTTAAAGTTTATTCTATTTGATCTACCTTTAGATCAAATCATGTTTACCCTCATAAGGTTTTAACAAAGGTCATATTGAAACTTAGCCCATCAACTTGATGATCTACCTCAATTCCATCAAGTTGAGAGAAGCTTCAATCATTTTAACAGGTTTTTATTTAAAAGTGCAAAAATTATTCAGATTTTCTATGCATGAATGCAATGCACACATCTGGGTTCAGCTTATTTCTAGGCTCTAATGCTAGAATGTTACACGAACCTTTTATACGTGGTGCCGTTTCGGTTTTGCCCATGTCACTCCTCCACCACCACGTACACCGTAAACGTCGCATACGCGTACGGTGCGTGAAACAGCATGACCAGAGCAGCAGGGTTACTAGGCCGGCCCGTCATCTAGCGCCCGCTTCCAGTTTCTGTCATACAATTTTTCATGTATGGGATTGAACATACTTCAAATATAAATTACCTGAAATCTTCAGCAGAAGTATATTAGTTTACTACAATAAGTTGACCATCTAGGTCTCGTTTGCTTTAATTCAAACTCAAACAATAGGAGTGTCATATGGAATATGCATCACGGGTTTTTCATACTTCCAATTATCGATGCATCTTCATTGTAAATTAATGAAATTAAAATTGAGCACTGAAAACACATGAACAACTATGCATAGGCATACATATACATATATATATATATAAGTGTAGCATCAAGTGTGCATCATACCATGGTATAACAAGTTTTTACTCATACTACAACAAGTTGATGATGGTGTTTCTAGTCAACTCACATGGGTCTAGAGCCCAATGCAATGTTGAGATATATGAGCATATATGAGGCACAAGTGTGCATCATGCCATGGGCATACCACTTTTATACTTAGAATCAATGTCATGATTTGGCATATTAGTTGTATAGTTTGATGTAACAACTAGGTGGGATCATGTTGACCAAGTGTTGACTCATACAACCAAAAATATGATGAAGGTGTTCATAGACAACTCCCATAGGTCAAGAACCCATGCAATGTTGGCATGGTGCTATACGTGCTACAAGTGTGCATCATCCAAAGGCATAGCACACTTGTGGCAGATCTAGACCTATCTCAGCTGTCTAGAAATACCTTCATCAACTTGTGGTTGTATGAGTCATCACTTTGGACAACATGATACTACCTAGTTGATAGATATAAATATAACACTGCTATTGAAAGACCATTTTTCTATCCCTCTGATTTTGATGTTTGATAACAACACACTTATCGGTTTAATCGTGTGCTAAGTGCATCACAGGTTTGATAAGGGTGTGGCACAAATATTGGCCTAACAATTCCCTTTGCGAAAAACCAATGTGTCAACCGGTAGTTCCGGAAATATCTCTGGTACTACTGCTTGGCACCGGTACTACCGGTTCTAGTACCGGTTGGATCCATGCAAGGCTGATAAGGATGGGTTTTAGTCAGTACCACCCGGTACCACGGAGCGGCACTACCGGTCCAACCGGTAGTACCGCTTGAGACAAGCGGTACTACCGCTTGGACATGGTCGTACCGCTCGGCAGTACCGGGCCGTTCTGAAGAAGAACCACCCCTCTCAGTCTTGCTCAGTACCAAGCGGTACTTGGGACCGATACTACTGCCCAGACCGGTAGTACGGCGTCATACGACCGGTACTACCGCTTGGGGGTAGTACCGCAAGGGAATACCGGGCAATACTGGTACTGGCTCGACCATTTAAGACATCTCCGATACCTGGTCCGGTACTTGACCGGTAGTACCGCTTGCCAGCGGTACTATCGCTTGAGTACCGGTACTACCAATGCATTAAAGGCTCCAATGGCCAGATTTCCTGGAGGGGTATAAATACCCCTCCACCTACCTTGGGACAAGCTGCTCATTCACATTAAAGTCAAGACCACCATTGGAGCCACCAAATCTCAAGATCTCCTCATTACACCACCCAAAGTCTTTGATCTTTGGGGAATCGAAGGAGGAGGCCCCGATCTACTACTTCACCAAAAGAGATCTTCATTTCCCCCTCATTTCATTGAGGGCCCCTTTGCTCTAGTGTTTTCTTGGAAACCCTAGTTCTTGTTTTGGTTCTTACAAGCTTGTCTTTGATTTCTTTGACAACTTGCTTGTATTTGGGAGCCTCCGATTAAGTTGTGGATGTGTGCCCCAAACTTGTAAAGGTGCCGTCTTCAACCTTGAAGGTTGCCAATATAGTGGAAGGTGAATCGATCCTGTTGGGGTGAGATTCATCGGAGAACAAGGGAGGCCTTTCGTGGCGTTGGTGGTTTGAAACTACCCCCTCTCCAAACGAAGATGTACTTCCCCTCAAAAGGAAGGAACTACGGGAAACAAATCCTTGTGTCTCAGCGTCCACCACTTTGGTTACTTCTATCCTTTACCGCACTTTACTTACTTGTTCTTACTTTGTGTTGTGGTAGCTCTTGCATAAGTGTCATATAGGTAAATTCACCTTAGTTGCATTATCTAGAGAATTTACCTTATTGTCAAACCTTAATTTGAAAAACAAGAAAATTTGAAGTAGCACCTATTCACCCCCCTCTAGGTTCCCATACGATCCTTTCAATTGGTATCAGAGCCTCGGCTCTTTATTTGGGATTTATAGCCTAAGAGAACTATGGAACATCATCGAGCATGGACTCTTTATTGGGGATCCAAACAACTTGACAAGAAGAGAGGTTGTCAATAGTCAACTCAATGCCACTGCTTTGCATATGATTCAACAAGGATTGGGGACAAAGGATTATCCACACATTGAGCACTTTAGCATTGCCAAGGAAGCTTGGGATGCCCTCACCGTATTGTTTGTTGGAAATGAGAGTATGAGGAGGAACCGATATGATGCTCTAAGCAATGAAGCCGAAGTCTTCTACATGAAAGAAGGTGAAGATCACGAAGACATGTACCGAAGGCTCAAGACCACCGCCACCGCTTTTAGAAATGTGGGTGCCTCACATGTGGATGATGCATGGATAAAAAGGAAATATGTGAGTGCACTCATGCCTTTTGAGCCCACCGACTTGAAGAGCTTACAAGGAAGACACAACTACCATCTCATGACCTCAAATGAAGTTATGAAAGAGATGGCTACATTCAAAGTAGCCGCTAAGAATGCCAAAGATGCTCGCGCTCGTGCCCTTGGGATGAGCAATGTTGTCAATGTTGCATTGACGGCCAGAGTTGTGGACCATGGGGATGAAGATGATAGTGATGAAGGCCTCTCGATGGACCATCCCGATGAAGTCAAGATTGCTCATGGTCAATATAAGGCCTTCTATGCAAAGAACTTTTGGAAGAACCCCGCTAAGGCCAAGATGGAAATGCAACGGAGAAGCAACCCAAATGGGAAGAGAGAGAATACCACTAGGTTGAGAACTTGCTTCAATTGTGGTGACCGCTATCACTTTGTGGCAAGTTGCCCCTATGAGAAGAGAGAAGATCATGGTGGTAAACTTGTGTTGAAAAATACTCTCAAGGCACCTTACAAGAAATCTTTCATCAAGAAGAATCCCATCAATAAGAAGTCGGGAGAAATTGTCTTGATCACTCATGAAGAATACTCCTCCGACAATGAATATGATGAAGATGATGAAGAGGAAACTTCTAATGGTGTGGCTGCTTTAGCCACCACCTCTACTCCGACATTCTCACTCTTCGGTTCTCCAAATGAGAACTCTCCCACCAAGAACGTCACTTGCCTTATGGCAAGAGGAACGGAGGTATCCTCATCATCCCGCTCTACTCCCTTAGATAATGATGAAATTGATGATGAGATGTCTCTTGATGTTAAAAAGGAATTAATTGCCTTTGATGAATTTATGACCAACCTAGAAGGAGATTCTAAGTTACATTTTGGAAAAATCTTAGATCAACTTTCACATACTCAAGAGCTTCTGGATGTAAGATGTAAACTTGGGCATGAACACTTGATTGAGCTAGAGGCTTTAAACAATGCTCTAGAAGAAGAACAAGAAACTAGGTTGTCACTTGAATTAAAACTTGAAGGCTTGATGAGGCCAATGACATTATTGTTAACAAACTCATCAAAGAGCGCGATCATGCTATTGCAAAATAAAAAAGGGCTAAAAAGGACAAAATTGAGTTTGGCATGGTTCATGAAAAACTTGCCGAGGACTTTAGTTTACTTAACAAGGCCCACAAGGCTTTGGAGAGTGAACTCTTGTCACTCACAAAGTCCCATGAAACGCTTCAAACTCAATTGGCCAATATTCCTTCACCTAGTAACTTCATTCCATCTAGTAGTACAACTATTCTTGAAGAGAATGCTAGGTTGAATGGGGAGCTTGCTAAGGCCACATTTCCACAAGGCAACAAGTCCATCGATGATCTCTTAAGCAATCAAAGGCGTAGTGGTGATAAAGGGGGCATTGGTTTTGTTTCCAAAACCAAGAAGAAGAACAATAAGAAGAAGAAGGCCAAGCCCGCACAAGGGACCAACAAGACCATTGTGGATAGTAAGACCACAAGTGGTAAAACTATGTCTCATGATGACTTTGCGGGAAGTGCTAACCCTCACTATGTTCTAATGCGTTATTATTTTGGTGATGTGTATGCACAATATGTTGGTACTTATGATGGTTATATTGCTTGGTCTATTTGGGTTCCCAAGACCCTTGTTGCTAACAAAAGAGGACCCATTGAAAAATGGGTACCTAAAAATTAGCTTGATATTTTGTAAACTTATGCTTCCGGAGGGTCAAAGTGGGTGCTTGATAGTGGTTGCATAAGTCATATGACCGGAAGCTCGTCTATTGTCAAGGAATTAAAGCCAAATGATGATCAAATCACCGTGACATATGCCGACAAATAAAAGTCTAAGGTAATGGGTTTCGGCAAGGTTGTGGTTGCTCACGACATTACACTCGTGAACGTCATGCTTGTTGAGACCCTTGGATACAATTAACTTTCAGTTCGTGCTCTTGGAAAGATGGGCTTTGGCGTCTTTATTGATGTTGATATTGTAGTCCTCTTGTGGAGCAAGTCTCTCAAGGTCAGTTTCGTTGGGTATGTCGAACATGACTTGTATGTGGTTGACTTTTTGGAGCAAACCACTACAGGTCCGATGTGCTTATTCGGAAAGGCCATGTGGGTTGGCTATGGCATCGCCGACTAGCCCATGTTAATATGAGAACTTTGCAAAGTCTTCATAAGGAGGGCCATATTGTTGTACTAAAAGAAAATGTTTCCTTTGCCAAAGATCGTGTTTGCAGGGCATGTGTTCTAGGGAAGATGCATGACTGTCCTCACAAGCCTAAGAACCAAATCAAGTCTACCAAGATCTTGGAACTCCTCCATGTGGATCTATTTGGTCCTCCATCCCATGCAAGTCTTGGTGGGAAGAAATATTGTTTGGTGATTGTTGACGACTTTTCAAGATACTCTTGGGTTTATTTCTTCAAGTTGAAGAGTGAGACTCAAAAGACCTTTATCGACTTCATCAACTTGGTTCAACGACAATAAAATGTTCCCGTGTTGATTATAAGAAGCGACAACAGCACCGAGTTCAAGAACTACACCTTGAATGATTTCCTTAGTGATGAGAGGATTAAACATCAATATTCCGCTTCTTACACCCCTCAACAAAATGGTGTGGCCGAGGAAGAACCGGACTCTTATTGAGATGGCTAGGACCATGTTGGCGGAGTTTAAATCTCCATACAACTTCTGGGCCGAAGCCATCTCCACCGCTTGCCATGCTTCAAACCGGCTTTACCTCCGCAAAGAAATCAACAAGACTCCATATGAAATTCTTACCGGTAACAAGCCCAACATATCTTACTTTCGGGTGTTCGGTTGTAAGTGTTTCTATATCATAAAAGGTGTTCGTTTGTCTAAATTCGAGTCTAAAGCATTAGAGGGTATTTTTGTTGGCTATGGTCTCGAATCTCACACTTATAGAATCTATGATAAGCTCTCCGGAGCCGTCATAGAATCTTGTAGTGTGACCTTCGAAGAATATGATGGTCCCCAAGGGGGGCGTGTTGATGCTTGTGATGCAGATGATGAAATGCCTCAGGATGCCATAGGAAGAATGGGTGTGGGATATATCCGCCCCGTTGAGGAACCCCTTCTGGCGGATCGAGAAGAACTATGCTCCACTCAAGTGGAGCCCTCATCTTCACAACCTCTACATGCTCCATCCACCGAAGAGGACATTGACTCAAGCCAAAGACAAGATGTGGACCCTCAACATGGTGATCAAAGTGACAACTCTAGTCAAGGGGAGCTTGATCCATTCGCCAGGTTGTCAAGTGGTGCCAAGTCAATTTCTCAAGGAAGATACGTACAAACTGCTTTGAGACAAGCTCAAATTGATGCTAGAAGAGCACTTGATCAAAACCAAGGTCAATCTTTGCCTCCCAATGTTGAGGATGATTCAAATGGTGATCAAGGTCAAGATGATGGTCAAGACGAGGACCAAAATGAAGAAGAGGGTCCCCCGAGTGACAACACAGAGATCCACGCTCGTCGTGAAACTAGGAAGGAAAGAATGTTGGAATTAAGAGACCACACTCTACAAAATGTTGTTGGTGACCTAAGGAAAGGCATTTCCACAAGAGCACAATTGAATAGGTTCAATGAACATCAAGCTCACATCTCCATGATTGAACCTGAGAAAGTGTGGGAGGCTCTTGAAGATTTGGATTGGTTGGAAGCTATGCACAAAGAGATCAACAACTTTGTCGGAAACAAGGTATGGAAGTTAGTTGAGAAGCCAAAGAATTGCCGCAATGTTATTAGAACAAAGTGGATATTCAAGAACAAGCAAGATGATCATGGAATTATAGTAAGGAACAAGGCTAGATTGGTTGCACAAGGGTATTCTCAAATTGAAGGCATTGATTATGGAGAGACTTATGCACCCGTGGCTCACCTTGAGTCCATCCGTATCCTTCTTTCTTATGCGGCTCATCATAACTTCAAGTTACAACAAATGGATATAGAAAGTGCATTTCTTTATGGCCAATTAAATGAATTAGTATATGTTAAGCAACCCACGGGTTTTGAGGACCCCAACCTCCCAAACCATGTATACAAACTTGATAAGGCGCTCTATGGGCTCAAGCAAGCCCCACGCACGTGGTATGAGCACCTTAGAGAATTATTGTTTGACCGTGGATTTGAGGTTGGGAAAATCGATCCCACTCTTTTTACTGATGAATTTAACAAAGCTTATCTTTGGCCAAAGTCAATGGGGAGCTTTTTGTATGCCAATGGGGAGCTTTTTGTATGCCAAATATATGGTCATGATATTATCTTTGGCTCATCTAACAAAGCTTTTAATGATGAATTCTCAAAGCTTATGACTAGTAGGTTCCGGATGTCTTTGATGGGAGAGTTGAGAGTATTTCTTGGCTTTGAGATCAAGCGAGTTAGAGGAGGGACATTCTTCAATCAAGCCAAGTATACTCAAGATATGCTCAAGAGATTCAAAATGCAAGATTTAAATGGAGCTCCTACTCCCATGGTTACAAAGACTCATCTAGAACAAAATCCAAATGGTAAAGATGTGGATCAAAAGGTATACCGATCCATGATTGGTTCTTTGCTTTACCTTTGTGCATCTAGACCCGATATTGTGTTGAGTGTAGGTGTGTGTGCAAGATATCAAGCGGCTCCTAAGGAAAGCCATTTAATGGCGGTCAGGAGAATCTTTCGATATTTAGTTCATACCCCATTTTATGGTCTTTGGTATCCTCGAGGCTCAACTTTTGCTCTTTGTGGATACACGGATTCGGATTGGGCGGGGGACAAGGATGATAGAAAATTAACATCCGGGGCTTGCCAATTCCTTGGTAGGTCCTTGGTATGTTGGTCTTCCAATAAGCAAAATTGTATATCTCTCTCCACCGCCAAAGCCGAGTATGTGGCAGCTGCTAGTGCTTGCACCCAATTGCTATGGATGAGGCAAACTTTAAAGGAATACGGTGTCCATTTTGACAAAGTGCCTCTTCTATGTGATAATGAAAGTGCCATCAAGATTGCTTACAACCCGGTGGATCACACAAGGACAAAGCATATTGAGATTCGACATCACTTCATTAGAGATCATGTTGCTCGAGGTGATATTGATCTATCATATGTATCAACCAAAGATCAACTTGCCGATATCTTCACGAAGCCACTTGATGAAGCAAGGTTTTGCTACTTGAGGAATGAACTAAATATCGTAGATTCAAGGAGCTTGACTTGATTATCTTGCACTCTCAGCTAATACTCGACCCATATTTGGTTTAGGTGTAGGCACGGACATAGGGGGAGTGCGGTCCTAATTGATTGGACCATCCCTCCCCCCATTATGCTCAAAGTAAAACAAAATCATTCCTCTTAATATCATTTTGTGATATGTGATCTTAATGATGAGTTTCGGTAATGGACCCAAGATATATCTTCGTGGTGCCAAGCCGAGTATACTCAAACATGGTGGCCTAGGCCACCGCCCCCTATCAATCGAGAGGTTGGTGTGCGTACTCGTGTTTGTCATTTTTCAATTAATTTTTACTCATGGTTGTCATCTTTTGAGTTGTCTTCACCGTTCTTAGTCTCATGCACTCTAGTCTGGTTTTTGACATCTTTTTCTCGATTTTTTAGAGTTCATGTGCTTCCCAGCACAATTGTCTCCACCCAAGCCTCTTTACTCCCTCACAAAAACCCTCTCTCTATCCGCATAAGAATCACCCTTTTCTCCTGGCCTTGGAATCAGATGGGACCGGTACTACCGATTGTCTGAGCGGTACTACCGCCCCTAAGAAGTTCCCAGGGCGCATCCTGGAAACTACTCCAGGAGCGGTACTACCGCCCACACGTCCGGTACTACCGGTTGACAGACCCGGTACTACCGCTCACGAGCGGTACTACCGCTTCAGGAACCGGTACTACTGGTTGACGGAGTCGGGTATATATTGGCTGAGCGTGGGGAGGCACCCTTCAGTGCCCTATTCTTCCCCACGCTCCCCACATGTACCCGCGCCGTCACCAGGTCCCTGGATGCCACCGGAGCCCTGCCGCGCCCTCCTCCCTCCGGATCCTCCTTGGATTCGGCCTCTTGGCAGGCTCCCACTCCTTTCCACTGCCATGCATCCCGGTACAACCGCCCTTTCTCTCCCCGTTTGATTTCCTCATCGGATCTAGGTTTTGGCATAGATTTGTGAAGAAATTGACATGTTGTAGGGTTGTACTGCCATATGCTTTCCTTGTTGCCTAGTAAATTCGTTTATTTACGATTTATTGCTGTCATTTTGGTCCGTTTCTACCAGATCTGACGAACCCGTGCCGTTCAACCGGTAGTACCAGAACTTTTTCCGGTACTACCGCTTGCAAGCAGTACTACCGGTCGTCAGTTCCGGTAGTACCGGCCCCAACTGACATCAATTTTCTGTTCAATATTCTTTCTCTCGTTTGCTCCTTGTGATTCTTGTGCCCTTACCCCCTTGCTATCCTCCCTCGTGCTTTCACAGATGTAGGTGGTTCTAGGGGTGCGCGCAAGCATTCTAAAGCTAGCCGTGAGATTGTTGAGGAAGAGACAGAGTCTAAGGAAGAGGTTATGCCACAGCCAAGACACCGTTCCAAGTTGCCTGCCACTCGAGGTGGCCGTGGGGGACGTGAGGGGGTCACCAAGCGCTCTGTTGGGCGTGGCAGCGCTCCTCCCTCTCGCCCCCTTCCTCAGGGCGTACCAAAAGTCTCAACTCAGGGCCATCAGGGCCAAGGAAACTGTTAGACATCTCTGAGTCGGAGTTTCGGGCTCTCAGGATTGATAATGCATACTCGCGCAACCGGGACGAGGCCAGAGAAGACAGTCTTTTCTTAAATGATTTCCAAGAGCGTGTTTATCATGAGGTTCTCTTCACCAATATCCAGATGGCGGTGCCTCAGCAGTGGATTGACATGGAGATATATCTTGACTACTTTGCTGAAGCTAAGGAAATCTGCTCTCACCTAGGATTGTTCCCCATTATGGAGTTTCAGTATGACTATGAGCCACTCCTTATTGCACAGTTTTATGCCACTGCACATTTCCACACTGGCCGTACTCGGAAGATCACCTGGATGACTCAAGGTGCAGTCAAGGAGGCTACACTTGCGGAGTTTGCTGCAATATTGGGGTATGAAGAACGCGGCCGGGACATTCCTTGTAGTTTTCGCTGTCCTTACACCTCTGTATATCCAGGGCCGCGGGATTGCTGGAAAGATCAACGATCTTCTCCCCACGTATGACATTCTCCATCGCATTTTCCGTGAGACTGTTGCTCCTCGTGCGGGCAACAAGGATGAGATACATGGGTTTTCTGTAGACTTGCTGTTCAACACCTTCCTCAACCGCGACTCAGGCACTCCTCTTGATGTGTCAGACTTCATATGGAATGAGATGGTTGCTGCTGCACACTCTCGGAGGGTTCCACCATTTGCTCCTTATATTATGGCCCTCATTGTGTCAAAGTGCCCTCCCATTGCTAGGACACTCTCCACTCGCCCTCTCATTGTGCACAGGCCCAAGGCACTCAAGATCAAGACACATTCTAAACACCGCGTTGTGGCGGGTGAGGAGGAAGGGGATGACTCTGAGGATGCTGACAGTGGTCATGACACTGACTATGTTGTCTCCCGTGGCAAGAATGCTAAGCCCTCTTGGGCCAAAAGGATGGAGGCCAAGCTCAAGAAGATCTTCTGCTTCCAGATTGACAACCAGAAGCGCATGTATGAGGCGCATGTGTATGCCAAGAAAGCCAGTGCTCGGCAGAAGGACATGATGGCTGCCCAGGGTTTGACCGTCTCCAAGGGGTCCGAGACCAACATCACTCCAGAATATCAGTGGATCTCTCAGCACAGCCGTTGGGATGATGATGTCTCTTCCTCGCACCGCGCCCACCCCCCTACGAGGAGGACTTTGAGGATGAGGAGGAGGAGGAGGAGGAGGAGGAGGATTGACTGTCGGGACCGTAGTCATGCACTTGTCCCTTTTTGGCGTCTTGATGCCAAAGGGGGAGAAGTTGGACTTTAGGAACGGGTGTTGCATGGGAAGTCACAAGCTCGTTCTTATTTTGATCCTTTTATTGCTTGTGAACTTCGATTTCCCTCTATTTATGTGTGAGACTATGTGGTTATGTCGTGGTTATGTCATGGATCCATCTTATGAGACTATGTGGTTTATTTCATTGGATCCATCTTGTGATGATATGCGTTATCTATTGTCTATATATTTCTCATCACATGATATTGTGCAAAGGTATGATTTCAGATGCTAGTATCAATATTTATGCACCCATGTTGGGTTTGTAAAATAGAGGGGGAGGTCTGTTTCTACACATCTAGGGGGAGCCCCGTCTCTATTTTACAAATCCCATGTGTTTCCTATTAAAATCATCTTGCAAAAGTGTATTGTCATCAAACACCAAAAAGGGGGAGATTGAAAGAGCATTTTTCTATCCCTCTGATTTTGATGTTTGATAACAACACACTTATCAGTTTAATCGTGTGCTAAGTGTATCACAGGTTTGATAATGGCGTGGCACAAATATTGGCCTAACAATTCTCTTTGCGAAAAACCAATGTGTCAACCGGTAGTACCGGAAATATGTCTGGTACTACCGCTTCGCACCGGTACTACCGGTTCTAGTACCGGTTGGATCCGTGCAAGGCTGATAAGGATGGGTTTTAGTCAGTACCACCCGGTACCACGGAGCGGCATTACCGGTCCAACCGGTACTACCATTTGGACACGGTCGTACCGCTCGGCAGTACCGGGCCGTTCTGAAGAAGAACCACCCCTCTCAGTCTTGCTCAGTACCAAGCGGTACTTGGGACCGGTACTACTGCCCAGACCGGTAGTACCGCGTCATACGACCGGTACTACCGCTTGGGGGTAGTACCGCAAGGGAATACCAGGCAATACTGGTGATGGCTCGACCATTTAAGACATCTCCGGTACCTGCTCCGGTACTGGACCGGTAGTACCGCTTGCTAGAGGTACTACCGCTTGAGTACCGGTACTACCGGTGCATTAAAGGCTCCAACGACCAGATTTCCTAGAGGGGTATAAATACCCCTCCACCTACCTTGGGACAAGCTGCTCATTCACATTAAAGTCAAGACCACCATTGGAGCCACCAAATCTCAAGATCTCCTCATTCCACCACCCAAAGTCTTTGATCTTTGGGGAATCGAAGGAGGAGGCCCCGATCTACTACTTCACCAAAAGAGATCTTCATTTCCCCCTCATTTCATTGAGGGCCCCTTTGCTCTAGTGTTTTCTTGGAAACCCTAGTTCTTGTTTTGGTTCTTACAAGCTTGTCTTTGATTGCTTTGACAGCTTGCTTGTATTTTGGAGCCTCCGATTAAGTTGTGGATGTGTGCCCCAAACTTGTAAAGGTGCCGGCTTCCACCTTGAAGGTTGCCAATATAGTGGAAGGTGAATCGATCCCGTTGGGGTGAGATTCATCGGAGAACAAGGGAGGCCTTTCGTGGCGTTGGTGTTTTGAAACCACCCCCTCTCCAAACTTAGACGTACTTCCCCTCAAAAGGAAGGAACTACGGGAAACAAATCCTTGTGTCTCTGCGTCCACCACTTTGGTTACTTCTATCCTTTACCGTACTTTACTTACATGTTCTTACTTTGTGTTGTGGTAGATCTTGCATAATTGTCATATAGGTAAATTCACCTTAGTTGCATTATCTTGAGAATTTACCTTATTGTCAAACCTTAATTTGAAAAAGAAGAAAATTTGAAGTAGCACCTATTCACCCCCCTCTAGGTGCCCATACGATCCTTTCAGCTATGCCAAGACATGATGAGCCACTTTGTGGCAGATGTGGGACCATGCCAACATTGCATTGGCTATAGACCTCTTTGGGTTGGCTAGAAACACCAGCATCAACTTGTGGTTGTGTGACTCAGCAGTTGGCCAACATGATCCCACCCAGTTGATACATCTAAGTATGAGAGTGCTATGCCAAGCCATGACACACACTTGTGGCAGATGTGGGACCATGCCAAAATTGCATGGGATATATACCTACCTAGGTTGTCTAGAAACGACTTCATCAACTTGTGGTTGTATAAGTCATCACTTGGATATCATGATCCTACCTATTTGATAGATCTAAGTACAAAACTGTTATGCCAAGACATGATGAGACACTTTGTGGCAAATATGGGCACATACAAAAATTGCATGGCTATAGACCCATCTGGTTGGCTAGACACTCCATCAACTTGTGGTTGTGTTACTCAGATCTTTGCCAACATGATCCCACCCAGTTGTTACATCTAAGTATGAGAGTGCTATGCCAAGCCATGACACACACTTGTGGCATATGTGTTCCCACGCCAACATTGCATGGGATCTAAACCTATGTGAGCTATCTAGAAACACCTTCATGAACATATGGTTGTATGAGACATCACTTGGATAGCATGATCCTTCCGAGTTGATATATCTTAGAAATGATGAGACACTTTGTGGCAAATGTGGACCCATGCAAAAGTTGCATGGGCTATAGACCTCTCTTCGTTGGCTCCTTCATCAACTTGTGGTTGTGGGGCTCAACACTTGGCCAACATGATCCCACCAAGTTGATACATCTAAGTATCTGAATGGTATTCCAAGACATGGCACACACTTGTGGCAAATATGGTCCCATGCCAACATTACATGGGATATAGACCTATCTGAGCTGTCTAGAAACACCTTCATCAACTTATGGTTGTTTGAGTAATCACTTGGACAACATGATCCTACCTAGTTGATATATCTAAGTAAAAGACTGTTATGCCAAGACATGATGAGACACTTTGCGGCAAATGTGGTCTCATGCCAATATTGCATGGGTTATAAACCTCTCTAGGTTGGGTTGAATGTACTTCATCAACTTGTGGTTGTGTGGCTCGACACTTGGCCACCTAGTTGATACATCTAGGTATGAGAGTGCTATTCCAAACCATGACACACACTTGTGGCAGATGTGGGCACATGTCAACATTGCATGGGACGTAGACCTATCTAAGCTGTCTAGAAACTCCTTCATCAACTTGTGGTTGCATGTGTCATCAATTGGATAACGTGATCCTTCCTAGTTAAAAAATCTTATTATAATACTTATATGCCAAGACATGATGAGACACTTTGTGGCAAAGGTGGACCCATGCAAACATTGCATGGGCTATAGAACTCTCTTGGTTGGATAGAAACTCCTTAATCAACTTGTGATTGTGTAGCTCAGCACTTGGCAAACATGATCCCACCCAGTTGATACATGTAAGTATGAGAGTGCTATGCCAAGCCCTAACAAAACCTTATGGCATATGTGGTCCCATGGAAACATTCCATGGGATGTAGAGCTATCTAATATGTCTAGAAACACCTTCATCAACTTGTGGCTGCATGACTCATCACTTGGACAGCATGATCCTACCCAGTTGATACATATAAGTATAAGAGTGCTATAGCAAGACATGATGAGACACTTTGTCACAAATGTGGTCCCATGGAAATATTGCATGGGATATAGACCTTCTAGGTTGGGTTGAATGTACTTCATCAACTTGTAGTTGTGTGGCTCAGCACATGGCCACCTAGTTGATACATCTAGGTATGAGAGTGCTATGCCAAACCATGACACACACTTGTGGTAGGTGTGGGCACATGCCAACATTGCATGGGATGTAGACCTATCTAAGCTGTCTAGAAACTCCATCAACTTGTGGTTGCATGAGTCATCACTTGGAGAACATGATCCTTCCTAGTTGAAAGATCTTATTATAACACTTATATGCCAAGACATGATGAGACACTTTGTGGAAAAGGTGGGCCCATTCAAACATTGCATGGGCTATAGTCTCTTGGTTGGCTAGAAACTCCTTAATCAACTTGTGATTGTGTAGCTCAGCACTTGCCAACAAGATCCCTCCTAGTTGATACATGTAAGTATGAGAGTGATGTGCCAAGCCCTGACAAAAACTTGTGGCATATGTGGGCCCATGGCAACAGTGCATGGGATGTAGACCTCTCTAATATGTCTAGAAACACCTTTATCAACTTGTGGTTGCATGACTCATCACTTGGCCTCCTAGTTGACACATGTAAGTATGAGAGTGCTATTCCAAGCCATGACACACACTTGTCGCAGATGTGGGCACATGACAACATTGCATGTGATGTAGTCCAATCTAATATGTCTAGAGACACCTTCATCAACTTGTGGTTGTATGAGTCGTCACTTGGATAACATGATCTTACCTAGTTGAAAGATCTAAGTACAACATTATTATGCTAATACATGATGATACACTTTGTGGAAAATGTGGGCCCATGCCAACATTTCATGGGCTATAGATCTCTCTTGGTTGGCTAGAAACTCCTTCATCAACTTGTGGTTGTGTGGATCAGCACTTAGCCAACATGATCCCACCCAGTTGATACATCTAAGTATGAGAGTGCTATGCCAAGCCATGACACACACTTGTCGAAGTTGTGGGCCCATTCCAACATTGCATGGGATCTAGACCTATGTGAGTTGTCTAGAAAAACCTTCATGAACTTGTGGTTGCATGAGTCATCACTTGGATAGCATGATCCTTCCCAGTTTATATATCTTAGTATAACACTACTATGCCAAGAAATGGTGAGACACTTTGTGGCAAATGTGGATCCATGCCAACATTGCATGGGCTATAGAGCTCTCTTGGTTGGCTAGAAACTCCTTCATCAACTTGTGGTTGTGTGGATCAGCACTTGGCCAGCATGATCCCACACAGTTGATACATCTAAGTATGAAAATGCTATGCCAAGCCATGACACACACTTGTGGCAGATGTGGGCCCATGCCAACATTGCATGGGATCTAGGCTTATCTTAGCTGTCTAGAAACACCTTCATCAACTTGTCGTTGCATGAGTAATCACTTGGATAACATGATCCTTCCTAGTTGAAAGATCTTATTATAACACTTATATGCCAAGACATGATGATGCACCTTGTGGCAAAGGTGGGCCCATGCAAACATTGCATAGGCTATAGACCTATATGGGTTGGCTAGAAACTCCTTGATCAACTTGTGGTTGTGTGGCTAAGCACTCTGCCAATATGATCCCACCCAGTTGATACATGTAAGTATGAGAGTGCTATGCCAAGCCATGACACATACTTGTCGCAGATGTGGGTTCATAACAACATTGCATGGGATATAGACCTATTTAAGCTGTCTAGAAACACCTTTATAAACTTGTGGTTGCATGAGGCATCAGTTGGATAGCATGATCCTTCCCAGTTTATATATCTTAGTATAACATTCTATGCCAAGAAATTATGAGACACTTTGTGGCAAATGTGGACCCATGCAAAAATTGCATGGGCTATAGACCTCTCTTGGTTGGCTAGAAACTCCTTCATCAACTTGTGGTTGAGTGGATCAGCACTTGGCCAACATGATCCTACCCAGTTCATACATCTAAGTATGAGAATGCTATGCCAAGCCATGACACACACTTGTGGTGAATGTGGGCCCATGCCAAAATATTATGCAATATAGACCTATTTGAGATGTCTTGAAACACCTTCATCAACTTTGATCTACTCCCTCCATCCCATATTATGTTGCGCATAATTTTGCGTGCAAGTCAAACTTTGCAAAGTTTGACCAAGAATATACAAAATAATATAAATATGTGTGATATAATATGTATATATTATGAAAATATAATTCAAGACAATTCTAATTATATTATTTTGGCATCGTATTAGTTTATAGTTGTATCAAACTATTTGGTCAAACATTATACAGTTTGACTTTGATAAAATATTATATGCAACCTAAATTGGGACTGAGAGAGTAACAACTAGGTGGGATCATGTTGACCAAGTGTTCACACATACAACCACAAGTTGATGAAAGTGAACACTTGGTCTAGAGTCCATGCAATGTTGGTAGTATGAGGTGGACGTCACGTGCGCTGGTGACGTCAGCGGAAACGAATCGACGGGACGTATAAGAGCCCTATCGGTCGCTCTGTGTTGCCAGATCCACACCATTTCCCCCCTCCTCCCTTTTGTCTCACCTGATACTGAAAGGAGTGAGGAGTGAGAAACCCTACCTCACGTCGTCATCTCCTCCACTTCCGTCCCGAGTGTCGTCCTCATCCGCGCGATTTTGACTCCGGCGATGGCGGGAGTGGGCTCTGGAGCCGATGCGGGCGGTTTTGCTAGGGTGGGGATGGGAACCGTGACCCGCCCAGATACAGTCAACGAGGTCGAGCGCCATGGCGGTGGCGGTGGTGGTACGACCTCTTTGGACTTTTTGGCCTATGCGGCTCTGGGAGAGGAGGAGATGCTGGATGTGGAGGTCGACGAGGCGGAGCGGCTAGATCTGAACGTGGTGCTCGGAACCGGGGAGGATCTGTCCCCGATGCAGCCTCAGGAGGTTGCTGCGATGTAGGTAAGAGGTTTTTTCTGCTAACTTCCATTTTCCCTCTTTAGATTGTTTGGATGGAATCTCGGTTCTGTAGATTTAGCTATATCAGTATTAGGGATTGACATCTGTTAGGGATTCTTTGGATGGAAGCTTGGTTCTGTAAATTCCTGGTGTAGATTTTTTTAGGGATTCATATAGTTCAACGAAAGTTATTCATTGCAGCATATATCTAGCCCTAGGAAATAGTTCAGTGCATCGGATTATTTGGGATGATTAACTATGAAATTACACAATGTTGCATGCATTTTTTTTGTAGTTTTTTTCCTGAACTTGTATGATCATATCTTAGACTAGTTCTGTTAAATGAATGCGTAGCTGCGAGGGATGTCACTAAGATATGATATTCAGTGTAGTTTAAGTAGTTAGTATAGTGCAATATCAATTTATTTTTTTTCCTTGATTTTTGCACGGTGATCAAATGGTAAATGGCTGCATGCTCTAAACTGTATTGGCCTACTCAGTAGACCTTGGCGACTGTTTTTGGACACTTGAACTGGAGAGTTGTTGTCGTGGTATTGCCGACGAGTATTCCATGGAGGGGTCCTCACAGTGCGTGTTTGGAGACGTGGGGTAAGGCGGACGGTTGACGGGTACGAGGTAACACAGCTTACCGAGGTTCAGATCCCACGACGGTGGCGGAATCCTACTCCTGCTATAAATCACTATAATGGCAATACGCCGAGTTACAGAGATAAGTTCGCTTTGCGAGGTGTGTGTAAAACGATGCCCTAAAGGATCCCATAGGCCCGACTTATATAGTCGCCAGGTCCTAGGGTTACAGGGAAAAATCCTAGCCGGACAGATTACAGAGTCCTACACCGTCTATCACTAGTCTTGTGTATCTTGTACTCCAAGGCTTCGGGGATGCTGGTGACTCCACCATAGCCTTCCTTTATCCGGCATGGGCCTCCCTTCTGGATCCACCTAACTAGGCCGCCCAGCAGGCTACAGGCCATGCTACCGACTATGGGCCACCCGGGTTAGTCGGATAAGAGACATGCTATGAGGATACCCATATAGCATATCCCCAACAGTAGCCCCCGGAGAACTCTGAGATCTTGCGCCGTCTTGCCTCTTCTCGTGGAATGCTCCGTCTAAATGGATGTCGGCAAATCGTCAAGCAATATCTTGTAGTCCTCCCGAAGAACCCTGCAAAGGTTTCTCCGTCTTCTATGAGTAAGTCGGAGAAATGCTAAATCTTCCACCGTACGCTTCCGTAGTCGGATTAAATCCGTCCATGCCGGAATCTTCGATGGGACGGCTCATCTACCATGTCAGTTATGACGACGTAGGCTATAGGTCAGCGACGCCTAACTCACACATGTAGAGAACGCAATCATATCCGATTTTCCCGCGCGAGCGATACGAACCGTTGGCGGCGGCGGTTGGAGACGTGGCGAAATTACCGCGCACATTCACGAACACGTCGTCTACGCGGCAACCATCCGATTAGCTGCACGAATCTTGACGCAGAGTAAGATAAATAGTAACCGTGGGACACTTGCCACTTTTTTGCCCCATTCTCTCGCGTCATCATCTTCTTCCTCCAGCCGCACGCCTCCTCGAGCTCTCCGCGGAAAACCTCGAAGAAACCCTAGCCCCTCTCTGCACCAGTTGCATCCTCCTAGTCCTCCATGTCCAGCAGAAGCTCATCCCCGTCGATGGCGGCGTCGAGCGAAGACACGGCGAAGCCGGAGAGCTCCGTCGTCGTGCCCCCAAAGGGCCTGGTTATCCCCGCGTCAGCGGTGATTGAAACCACCGGCGGCAACCACAATTTGGCGGCGCTAGAGCCTCTGGAAGAGGAGCCAGACTCGCACAAGGGCGACTGACGTGGCTCGGACATCACCGACCGCGACATCCAAGAGATGGTCGCCAAAGGCTACCTTCCCGCGACGGAGGGGCTCGCCTGGCGGGCGGCGCCGGCCGGCGAGGTGACACCTTCTCCCCAGCCGGAGAAAAGGTGTACCTCAAGGCTTAGCTGGTACGCGACATTTCTCTGCCCATCTCCCACTTCTTTCTGTCCGTCTTGAACCACTTCAAAGTCCAACCCCATAACCTCTCCCCCAATAGTATCTTAGTTCTTAGCAACTTCGCGGCACTTTGTGAGGGTTACCTAGGGATTAAGCCTAGGTTAGACTTGTTCTGTACTTCTTCACCGTCAAACGTGAAGCCGAACATAGTAGGGAGGAGCTTAGGAACTGCGGCACCATAAGCTTCAAGATCCTACCTGGCCGGCGGTTCCCCGACATCGTCGGCCACGAGTCGTGCAAAAACTGGCAGCGGACGTACTTCTATGGCCCCGACATTCCTTTGGCGGGCCAAGAAGTGACGTACCCGGACTTCGTGGATGGAGACGCCGCTGAAGTTTCCACATGGAGATCCCATGCCTCCCTTCCCTCCGACCTCAACGCTTCTCGCGCAATAAGGCAGATCGAGTGGTTCGTGGAGGCGGGTTTGACCGGCTTGGACCTAGCCATGTGCTGGTTCATCTGGCGAATCCAACCCCTGCAGCACCGCGTGAAGTTCATGCACGAGTACACGGGTGATCGAAAGGATTCCCTTCGGATCTCCGTGGATAACTTCTCGAGCGACTCCTTCAAGCTCCGTCTGAAGGACATCGTCAAGGTGAAGGATAAGAAGCGCGGCTTCACCATCACCTGCGACATGTACGTAGACGGCAAGTGCCCAAATGTAGGTATTTATTTTCCGTGTATGACATTGCTCCAGTTTCTCCGTCTTGCCCGTGCCATCTTATCTAACATGGTGATTTCTTACTTAACAGCTTAGCGATCTAGATGAGGATAACCTGGCTGCCCAAATCTACGATCCAAAGATGAAGGAAGTCACGGTCGTGTCCGATGACGATGCCCCGTTGGCGCGAAAGCGGAAGAGCTCCACCTATGTCGCTGCCGACGGAGGCAAGAAAAAGAAGACGGAGGGTGGAGCCTCCAAAAAGAGTACTGCCGCCCTGGAGGCGGAAAGAAGAAAGCCACCGGGATGTTTGCCAAAGCGCCCCCCTAGTGTAAGCCTCTCATTCTCCGACATTGTCTTATTTATCTGTCTTATTCCTGTACTTATGCATTTCGCACGTTTCAGGAAGAAAGCCACAACCAGCCTCAAGAAGTCCTCCAACACTCTTGGGGCTTCTAGAAATATCAAAGATATGCTGCATCGCGACTCCTCCCCCAACATCGCCCCTGCTACTCCTGCCGTCAAGCCCTCCTCCGCTCCGACAAGCTCCCAAGTCCAGGAGGCACCAGGCCCTTCCATCATGGAAGTGGATTCTGGCGCCTCTACCGAACTAGCTATTGTCGGCGAGCAGGCGACGCAGGAGAGCGCTGCTCTTTAAATGGATGAAGCTCCGGCTAAGGATGCCACCGGTAGCGACAAGGCGGCGGTGGGAGCTGGTACCTCTGCCGAAGGCGACGCCTCTGCTCCCCAGAAACCCTTCGAGTTCCCGAAGATAGTTTACCCGGTGCTCATGCCGAGTAACACAACTCTGGTTCCTGGAGGAGTGCCGTCATCTCTGACGTGCGGTCTTGAGGAGCTACTCCGACAAGCGGATATCTTGCGAGGAAATAGCATTTCCTTTGGCAAGCTGCTAGCCGAGAGCACTGCAAACCTCAAGATCATTGCGCTTGTAAGTTTTACTTTACCTTTTTCATTTCGTATGAGTATCCCACTGTAGCCCCCGAGGATGTAGACGGAAAACCATAGGTTTTGCATCTATATGCTCTAAGAGTGACTAAGTTAGAAAAAATTCTCACTGTAGCCCCCAAGCATTTAGTTGGAATAAATTATTCCGACTAGATGCTTTAAGAGTAGCATACACAGTGTTCATAATTTTAAGTGTTGTAGCCCCCAAGCCTCTAGTTGTAACTGGATTAGTTCCGACTAGATGCTTAAAGAAAAGCTAAGCATTTTCCGAGCTAAAACTTTATACTGTAGCCCCCAAGCTTCTAATCGAGAACTGAAGTAGCTCCGACTAGATGCTTTAAAGAAAAGCTAAGCATATTGCTAAGTTAAAAAACTTTCGCTGTAGCCCCCGAGCGCCTAGATGGAAAATCTCCGACTAGGGGCTCCAAGCAGACTAAACAACGACTTAACTTTGTATTTGTTTCCACATAATGAGAATGTTCGGCGAGGCATGGCCAACGACAAGTACCAGAAGATGCGCGCAGATCTTGAAGCCGAAAAGGGTAAAACTGCCATCTTGAAGGAACAGATCATCAAAAACAAGAGTCTGTTTTCTTTTTGCACATTTCTGTCTTACTTTTGTGCCTATAATCTCCGAGTACTCACTGTGTACTTTCTTTTCTCCGACTCGCAGAACATGTTGCCAAGGCCAAGGACATTGTCGAGCAGTCCAAGCATATCCAGCAGCTGGACAGCGAGAACAAGATCTTGAAGGAGGAGAGGAAGGAGATGTTGAAGATGCACGAGGACTCCATGAAAGCCCTGCAGGACTCCGCCTCCGCGGAGATCAATCGCTTGAAGGAGGAGCTTGCGATCCTAAAGGATCAGAAGCAAGCTGCTGATGAGCAAAACCTTCGCCATAGCGAGGCGTTTAAGCTCCTCCAACAAGATAAGGAATCCTTGGCGGACACCGTCTGGCAGGCTAAGGCCAGCATCTTCAGTGAGTGTCCTCCGCCTTATAGCCCTGTAGTCTGGATACTTAGAGTTTATTGAACTCATGCAGTTCTTGTCGGAATTTTCAGCTCCCATGGGTTTAACCCGCTCGCCTCCTTCGGACAAGGAATGCATGGTTCTTGCTAGCAAATTCATCAATACCGCCATCGCCCAAGCCAAGGAGATTTCCAAGCCCCTCCAGATTTATATCAAGGCCTCGGACTCCATGACGAAGTACTCGGAGATTCTGCGCCGAGCCCCCGAGCGTGTCGCGAGCTGGAATGCTTCATGCGCACGAGCTGGCGCAAGGATGGAGTTGTCTATGGTGAAGGCACACTATGAAGATGCCGACATCGACACGGTGACCTCTGGTATCCCCGACGTGGATGATGACGGCAAGGAGATCGATCATGAAGCCATCCTGTCATCACTCGTGGGTTATGACACCAGGGTTGCCAAGTTGGTGGACGTTGACGTCTTCGTGCCCAGGAACTTCATCGACAATGTCAACCAAGATTCCTCCGAGTCTCATCGTAGCGCTGACGTCGAGGGTGATTCTCCGGCTGGCGATGATGCGGCCTCCAAGTCTCCTGCGCCCAAAGAATGAAAAACACTTTGTAATTTTTGTTTTACCTTTGGCGTGTGCATGGAAGAAACTTGGTGATTTAATCTTAAGGCGAAAAACAATGGTGGTCGTATCCTGCTACTTAAGAATTAATTCCCAGTATGCATATATTTTTTAAGCAAGTGTTGGCTTATCCATTACTTTGGTTCTTATGCTTGACTTTTCATGAGTCGGAAGACTCGTTGTCGGAACCATGCGATTAGGTGATGATGCCCAATGGCACCGTCAATAACCTGAACACAAAATCGCCGACAATAAGTGCCGAAAGTCACTACTCCAGAATCCACATAAAAAAACAAAGAACGTGTATACCAGAAAACTTAAGCGAACGCCCGTAGGCGGAATTTTCACTAGTGCAATCGCAAGACTTGTGCATAAAGGTTTTATATGATCCAAAAATGAACACTAAAGGAGGTAAAAGACTCACCAATATGAGTGAACCAAAGAGCTTTATTTCATTGATCATATAAGAAGTACACAATTAGATAAAAAAATGCTAAGTGTAGAAAGGACGTAGTTGTGCTATGTTCCATGGCCGATCAAGCTCCGGGTAGTCATCATCCGGGTCACGTCGCTTACGCTTATGATCCTCGTTGGGTCTATCCTTGAGTTCACGATTGTCGACAAGGTAGTAAGACCCATTGAGAAGCGCCTTGCTTATGATGAACGGTCCTTCCCATGGCGGGGATAATTTGTGTGACTTCTTCTGCTTAAGTCGGAGCACTAAATCCCCCTCTTTAAACGAGCGATGCCGAGCGCGGTGAGTATGGTAGCTGCGTAGCTTCTGCTTGTAGATGGCGGATCTTTGGCATGCCAAAACACGCTCCTCCTCGAGAAGGTCCACATCTAGGAGTCTGGATTCTTCAGCGTCATCTTCATTGTAGGCGGCTACTCTTGGTGCATCGTGGAGGATGTCGGAAGGTAGGATAGCTTCTGCTCCATATACCATGAAATAAGGGGTGTAGCTAGTGGATCTGTTGGGTGTAGTTTGTAAACTCCACAACACAAATGGCAATTCTTACGCCCAGGCTCCAGCTGCTCTATGTAGCGGTTCCTCAAGACGTGGCTTGATTCCCTGCAGAATTAATCCATTGGCTCGCTCAACCTGACCATTGGATTGTGGGTGTGCCACAGATGCAAGGTCTAGTCGGATGCCTTTTTCCCAGCAATAGGCCTCCACTTCTCCGAGTGACAAGTTGCTTCCGTTGTCGGTGATGATGCTATGTGGGAGACCGAATCTCACCACTAGATCTCGGACAAACCTGAGGGCAGTTGCCCCATCAAGCTTTCTAATGGGTTTAGATTCTATCCATTTGGTGAATTTGTGAACTGCTACAAGCAAATGCGTAAATCCACACGGTGCCGTCTGTAACGGTCCCACCATGTCTAGCCCCCAGACTGCAAACGGCCAAGTTATTGGCATTGTTCGCAATTCTTCAGCAGGAACATGTGGTTGTCGGGCATAATACTGGCATCCTGTGCATGTCTCAACCAGCCTTCGCGGTGAGCCAGTAGAATCCTTGCCGAAAGGCTTTCGCGACCAACGATCGAGGAGAGGCGTGATGCCCGCAATCTCCAAGATGGATCTCGCGCAGGATTTCCATACCTTCTAGCTAGGAAACGCACTTTAAGTATACACCAGTAGTGCTCCTATTATAGAGTTTCCCATTGATTATGGTATAACCCTTTGCTCGTCGTACTATTTTTCATCTTTCGATTTCTTTGTCGGGCAAAGTTCCGTGTTCGAGATACTCCATGAACGGTTTTGTCCAAGCCGGAGGGATCTTTGTCACCGTGTTGACGAAAGAGTCAGCTCTATCCGGGTTGTCGATGTCGGCGCCCTTCACAGATGGTGTGTGTAGATGCTCTAGGAAAACTCCTGGCGGAACTTGCTTGCGCCCTGATCCAAGTTTAGACAGTAGATCAGCCGCCTCGTTTTTCTCCCTAGGCACATACTTGACTTCGTAGCCCAAGAAGCTCTTGGCTATCTCGTCCACTTCGTCACGATATGCCGCCATCATAGGGTTCCGCGCATTCCAGGTGCCAGCCACCTGCTGGGCAACCAAGTCGGAATCTCCACAGCAAACTATGCGCTTGATGCCAATATCCTTGGCTACACGTAGTCTGTGAATGAGTGCTTCATACTCCGCCATGTTGTTTGTAGCCTCGAAGTGGATCTGCAGAATGTAGTGCAACTTATCTCCTTTTGGTGACTGTAGTAGTACACCAGCCCCCGAGCCATTGAGCAACTTTGATCCGTCAAAGTGCATCACCCAGTACTCTGGTTCTGGAAATGGAGTAGCATCTGGCATCTCCGTCCAATCCGCAATAAAATCCACCAAAGCTTGTGACTTGATAGCGTCGCGTCTCTTGTATGTGATCTCGAAGGCGGCAAGTTCAATGCCCCACTTCGGGACCCTTCCTGTGGCGTCGCTGTTATTGATAATGTCGTATAGTGGAGTGTATCTCACTACTGTGATTGGGTGCTCCTGAAAGTAATGCCTCGGCTTCCGAGAAGCGAGGAATACTCCATAAGCTATCTTTTGGTAGTGCGGGTAACGATTCTTGGACTCTGTCAAGACCTTACATAGTAAACTGGTCGTTGAACTCCGTGCTCATAGCATGGTTCCTTCCACTCTACCACGACGACGATGCTAATAACCCGGTTGGTTGCCGCCATGTAAATTAACAGGGGCTCTCCAGGCTCGGGTGCTGCAAGGATGGGCGCTGAGGAAAGAATCTCCTTGAGCTGCTTCAATGCTGCATCTGCTTCGTCTGTCCACGTAAATTTGTCCGCCTTCTTCAGCAACTTGTACAACGGCAGAGCCTTCTCTCCAAGTCGGCTGACGAACAGACTAACTGCTTCAACACAACCTGTTAGTCGTTGGATGTCCTTTAGGCATGTCGGACGGTTTATGTTTAAGATGGCCTTGATTTTCTCCGGGTTGACCTCGATTCCGCGCTCGGAAACGATGAAGCCCAACAATTTGCCGGCTGGAACCCCGAAGACGCACTTCTTAGGGTTGAGCATCATCTGTATTTCCAGAGATTATCAAAGGTTTCTTTTAAGTCGGAGATTAAGTCGTTTGACTTTTTATACATCACCGCGATATCGTCCACGTAGGGGTGAACATTCCGACCAATTTGGTCATGAAGGCAACATTGCCAATTGGTCCGACTTCCTCATCTTGATCTGGTGGTATCCTTAGTATGCATCGAGAAAACACAAAAGTTCCGAGCCAGCCGTCGAGTCAATGACTTGGTCAATGCGAGGCAAAGCAAACGGATCTTTGGGACATGGTTTGTTCAAGCTGGTGTAATCAACGCACATTCTTAATTCATTGGTTCCCTTTTTCGGGACAAGTACAGGATTGGCCACCCATCGGGTGTGAAGGACTTTTCGGATAAACCCAACCTTAAGTAACCTAGCTATCTCTTTGCCAATGGCGCGTCTCTTCTCATCTCCGAAGAGTCGTAGAGGTTGTTTCACTGGTTTACATTTTGGATCTATGTTTAAGCTGTGCTCGACAAGTTCCCTGGGTACACCTTTCATGTCGGCAGGTTGCCAGGCAAAGATGTACCTATTCTCACGGAGGAACTCGACGAGTGCGCTTTCCTATTTGGGATCCAGGTTCGTCCCAATGGCGACGGTCTTGGAGGCATCGCCTACCACAAGTTCCACCGGCTTGGTCTCGATGGCGGCCTTGAACGCAGGAGCGGAGTCGGAGATCTGCTTCTTCGACGCGGGCATCTCTGAGTCATTGACCTTGCTCTGGATCTCCTTGAATTCTTCGCTGTAGAGGACAACTTCTGCAACGGCTGCTTCGTTGATCTCGCAGTCCCTTGCCTCGGTAAAGCTTCCGGATACGGTGATGACACCGTTTGGTCCGGGTATCTTGAGTTTGTTGTAGACGAAGCATGGCTTGGCCATGAACGTGTGGAATATGTCGCGGCCGAATATGATGTGGTACACGCTCTTGAAGGGGACCACCTCAAAGGTCATGTGATCTTGGCGGTAATTATTGACGTCGCCAAAGGCTACCTAAAGTGTGATGCACCCAACGGACCAAGCTTCCCGACCAGGAACTACGCCATGGAATACGGTGTTGGTCCGCCTTAGGTTTGCCTCCGTCAAGTTCATCTTCTGTAGTGTATCCAGGTACATGATGTTGATGCTGCTTCAACTGTCCACCATGAACTTGGTGAACTCCACGCCGTCAATCAATGGGTTGATGACCATGGCGTACTGGTTCTCCGTGGGCACAAGGTCTGGGTGGTCCGTCCTGTCCCAAGTTATTGGAACCTCCGACCAGCGCAGGTATTGGGGAACTGGGGGGAGAGTGGCCATCAGGATCCTTAGAGAGGTCTTCTGTTGTCGGACGGTGGGGGTTCCAAGGAAAGTGTGGTAGACTGGGGTCTTCTTTGCGAAGGGGTTCTTGCCCTTGTCGTCGCTCTTGGCGGCGTGCTTGGGGTCAACGTCCTCGTCCATGTCACTTGAATCCTTGGACTCCTCCTCCTTCTTCTTCCCCTTGCCCTTGCCTCGCGGTCTATTCTTCCGACTTCGCTTGTAGCCGGACTCCGGGTCTTCCTTGAGGTCGTTGATGAACTTGCAGTGTCGATTGGTATGGGTGGCCTTACCGTTGACATCGAGGTGTACGAGGCACGTCATATCGCGGTACTCCTCGTACGTTTGGGGAACGCGGAGCGGCGCCGAGTTGGTTTCACTTCCTCGTTGTTGCCCGCGGCCTGCTCCCCTTCCTCGGCCACGTTATCCGCCTTCTCCTCGTCCTACAAAAGTCATAGAGACCATGTCGGTAGATTTCTTTTCTTCTAGAGTGGTTTTCCGCTTTGTACTGCTGTTCCTCCAAGCTTTGGTTGGAACGGCCGTTGCCGGCAAAGATCCACGAGCATCATCGTCGGCAGCTGCGAACTCACTAGCTAACTAAATCATCTGATTCAAGTCAAGCTGATGATTGTCCTATAAGCGCTTTAGCTTATGTCGGAGTAACGTGGCCCTTTCCAACCCATGAATGAAGGCGGCCATAGCGGTCTGAGCGTGCACTCCTGCGCAGGAATTCTTCATGTCCAGCCAGTGGGAGAGGTAGGCGCGAGATGTCTTGTATTTCTCTTGCACACAACACTGTAGATCGCCCGCAGTGCAGGGACGCTTGTATGTACCCTCAAAGTTCTTGGTGAATGCTTCTTGCATATCCAACCAGTTGTAGATAGATTTCTCCGGCAAGTCATCGATCCATTGACGGGCCATACCTGCCAACATTAACGGGAGCTACTTAACGGCGACGTTGGGGTTGCCTCCGGCAATCTCCACCGTGTTGTCGTAGTCCTGCAACCATGTGGCGGGCTTGGCGGTGCTGTCATAGGGCTTGATGGTCTTGTAAATCCGGAAACCTTTGGGGTAAGTTGCGGACCGTATTGCAGGTCCAAAGCAACGTGGTCCCAGGTATGGTCCTTCCCGGGCCTCGTGGATCTTATCGATCCGCGAACATGCATCGTACGGCTCCGGGTTCTTCCTCTTGTTGTCAACAGGGGATGGGCTGCGTGAACGACGCGGGCCTCTTCCGCCATGGTGACTGCTTGGCGGTGACGGAGGCGGAGGTGGCGGTGGGTTAGCCTTCTTGCGGTTACCCTCCTGCGACACCTCACGCCTGTCACGGTTTCTTGTCGGACGCGGAGGGTCGTGGTGTGACCTGCTCTTGTGTACTTGGTGGCGCTCTTCATCATGATGGGCCTGTGTCGCGTTGTCGTGGATGACGATGCCACACTGCTTTGGAGGGGGCATATCCGTACGATGATGAGTCTTTGTAATCTTCCTGACGTGGGGGGGATCGGGGCGGTGGCGATGGGCGGCGAGGTCGGTCTTTTTCTCCGTGGTCAGAGGATATGGGGATAGCATCCTTCCTATTGCGCGCATCCCTCCGTCTTCGTTATGATGAACCTGTCTGTGATCCGACATCCTTAGGAGATCTGTCCCTTGGCAGTTTGTACTGGCTAGATCGGCAGAGCGTTGGGTCAGACTCAAGCCTCTGGGAGGTGGCCTTTTCCTGCTGCTTTACCGCCTTGGCCACTAGGTCATAGACCTGTTCTACTGCCTCCGGCGATCTATCCTGCTCCAGAAGGGTCTTGGCGACGGCGAGGTTAAGGAGTGGGGTGGGCATCACCTGCTTGCCTTCACTATCAATGTATGGCTTGGCCAATGCCGGCTTCGAGGGAGCCCATCCTAGGTTGCGCCATACACCAGGATCGTTGATGACGCGAGCCGGAGCCTTCTTAGCCTTCTGCTGCTGCAGTAGAGTCTTGTACTCGGCCTCCATTGCTCTAGCTTTCTCTATGGATTTCTGCGCGTTGACCAGATCTCGATCTAGTTTAGCGCATTGCTCCGCGATGGCTTGCGCCTCCTCCAGCAGCTGCTGGTGGTTCTCGTCAAGATGAGTCACGTTCCGGATATGATCAACGGTTAGTGGCTCAACGAGGAGATTGTCGTACATCACTCTATCAGCTGGAGTAACATGGGCTGCTGCCGACGTGGATGCTGGAGACGGCAAGTTTGTGGTGTTGTTGCTCGGACCGGTGCCGAGTTCCTGTGGCTGCTGCACTGGATTAGGCGGAGGAGGCATGACCTTTGCGCGATCATTGTCAGCAGCAATTAGTGGCCCCTTCCCCTTTTCCAGCGCCGTAGGCAGAGCTTGCCCGGGTTGATCTTCATCCATCGCTGTCCCAATGGTGACGAACACCCCTCGAGACATGACGATGTTATTAGCTTGCTCGTCGCGCGAGTACTCCTGCTCCATCTCCTGCATAGCGGAGTCTAGCTCTTCTGGACTGAAGTCTATTTCCTCTGAATCTGCACTGAAATCAGCATAAAGCGCGTCAATGACAGAGTCGGAGGGTGCCAGGACTTCCTCGATAACGGGCGGTGGAGGTGCAACGGCCTCGACGATGACTGGAGGTGGTGGTGCTGCTACTACGATGGCGGCCGAAGGCGGTGGTGTTGGTGGTGGCTGAATCGGAGGGGCTCCGTCAAGGAGCGCAAGCGCTGTCTGAGCTGCCGCTTCAGCCTCCGCGTAGTTGTTGACGGTGTTCACCATGCCTTTGAAGGTAAGGCATCCCGATTCCTGTTGCCGTCTTAGAGAGTGTCGGAGAAGTGTGCCATGGTACAGCCCTTCCACAAAGTGATAGATAGCATCATCATTGGGGTAGTGGGCCAGATCGGCTCGTATACGGAGCCACCTAGCCAGGTAATCGCGGGGGTTTTCGCCCTCTCTCTGAACGCAGCGCGCCAGATCGAAGATGGAAACCATGCCGAGGAACTTGGTTCTCTGCTGTCCAGACGCGCGGATAAAGCCGGCGGACTTGCAGTGATCTTCCACCTTTATATCCTGCACAGGGGCGGTTTGGGTGGGTCTTGAATTTTTCCGATCTTTGCCGGCAAACTCCGAGGAGAGATCCGGCATCGATCCTTCCACGAACGTATCCTGCCCGTAGGTGGTCCGTGCGGGTCTTGATGCTCCTCCGAATCCTAGGGAACTAGTGCCCGAGTCGGTTTCGCCGATGAAGAGGTGGATGTCTCCGATAGGAACGATCGAACACCGCGTAGGGTTCGCCTTCGCCGGGATCCAGAACTCGTCAGGGGGGGACGATCGGAACGTTGCAGGAGAAGAGAACGCGACCGATGGCTACGGTTTTGCCGATTCCCGCGAAGATCTTGGTCCTCGCCCGCTGAAGAGCCTGAAGCGCCTCTTGCCCCATGGTGGGCGCCAACTGTCGTGGTATTGCCGACGAGTACGCCTTGGAGGGGTCCTCACAGTGCGTGTTTAGAGACGTGGGGTAAGGCGGACGGTTGACGGGTACGAGGTAACACAGCTTACCCAGGTTCAGATCCCACGACGGTGGCGGAATCCTACTCCTGCTATAAATCACTATAATGGCAATACGCCGAGTTAGAGAGATAAGTTCGCTGTGCGAGGTGTGTGTAAAACGATGCCCTAAAGGCTCCCATAGGCCCGACTTATATATTCGCCAGGTCCTAGGGTTACAGGGAAACATCCTAGCCGGACAGATTACAGAGTCCTACACTGTCTATCACTAGTCTTGTGTATCTTGTACTCCAAGGCTCCGGGTACGCTGGTGACTCCACCGTAGCCTTCCTTTATCCGGCATGGGCCTCCCTTCTAGATCCACCTAACTGGGCCGCCCAGCAGGCCACAGGCCATGCTACCGACTATGGGCCACCCGGGTTAGTCGGATAAGAGACATGCTATGAGGATACCCATATGGCATATCCCCAACAGTTGTCCTGAAAGTTCAGTCAGATCGTCTTCATGATCTGTTATTGAACACTCTGGTGTTTTGTGTTGTTTATACCTCTACTCTATGACAATTAATAGAATAATCTTAGCCTTTTAGGTTACCTTGTATCTATGGCTGCAATACTTGTAGACTTATGTCAGCTGCCTCTTCAATTTTGCAAGTTTTAAACATTGGTTCCTGACTATCTAAGGAAATAACATGTATGGGCATCATATTTAGTTGATGCAGGCCATGCTATATCCTGAAAAGGTCTGTAGAGTTTTAAATGTTCTAATACTTGAACATGTTGCAGCAGTTAAATGTTTCTTTATTAAATGATGTCTCATGTTTTGGAATATTTCTTTCATGGATCATGTAGTAGTGACTTTTCCATGGTGTGATGTTGGGATTGTTGATGTGTTGTTGCCATGTTTAAGTAATAGAAGATTGGGTCATATATTTGATAGAAGAAAGTTTGCATTTGTTGTATTTTATTTTCATGTAACATAAGTGCATAATCCTTGTTATTTATTGTCATCTAGCATAAATATATTTGATATATTAGTTAATCATATTGAATGATGTTGTCCTTTGTGAAATCTTTCTTTTATGGATCATCTAGTAGTGATGTTGCCATAGTGAGATGGTGGAATTGCAGTAGTTATGTTGGCAAGTTGTAGTAATAGGAAAATTTGATTATATGTATGATAGAACAAAGGTTTCATAGTTATGGTGCAATTATGTGCATGTAACATAATTGCATAATCCTTGTAATTTAATGGCATGCAGCATAAATAGAATTGATGTAGTACTTAACCACTGTTAGTATAATGATCCGATTTGTGAACTTTAATTGTTATGCTATAAATTTTTGCTAGTGTTGTTCATTTACTTATATTGAATGCTTTTAATAATTACTGTTTTAAATACTTCTGGCAGGCACCAAACCCAGGTGTTGTCTATGATATACTGTCCCCGTGGCCCGATGAGAAGGTTTTTTCTTCGAAGACGTTCTAGTGCATTTAGACATGTAGAAAAGTAGTAGCTGTTGTATTAGGCTTCTGATTCAATAGACCCCCAAAGGAATGAAAATAAGGAGACAAATTAGATTGTTGGCTTGGATCGACCGGTACCTCTTCGTGCGTGGGGGTAGGATCGAGATTCCTAAAATTTAGATCATGTATGTAATGCCCACCAAGCCTGTATGGGACCGAAGAATGTCAGTTATCAGGTATTTTGTGCATGCGACGTGGAAACATAAGTGTCCAACTCGAATACAACACTTGCATGTGTGTGCTGACATTGCAACGCATACGTGATTTAGGGTGAGTTCTTTTGGAGCCATCGATGGGATACCCTCACGCGCCCTCCTCTAATACGCACAAGGGAAATACTCTACTTTGGGATATTTACAACTTTTCAGAGTAGGGGGTCTATGGAATCACACCTCGTTGTATTAACTAGGAAGTACTAACTGTTTTGTTGTTTTCTTGATTGTGTAGTACTTTTCTGGTTTAGATGTTGATGTGGAGAAATGGACCTACAAGTTCTTTGTGAATAAAGAAGATAAGAAGCTGAGGCGTCAGGGAATTTCTGCCTACCTTCCATTCACCACAGAGTACTACAGGTGCCCATTCCATCACTTCAAGCCGCATAGGGGCCTAAGGGTGGGGCTTGTCTAGCATGTCCGTGAGATGGCCACTCGAGGACGTCTGGGTGAAGACTTTCAGGGTGACCTGCGTGATCGTGGCAGGCATGAAACTCTCCTGAGGGTCCTCGAGCCAGATGAGTTTGATTTCAGCGAGTCGGAGGATGAAGAGGAGTGAATGAAAGTTGGTAGTTTTTATGGTACATCATCATTATAGTGATGATGTTTATGTAGGGTTAATATGTTGAACTGCTTAAGTAAGTCTCCGGATCGAGAACTTGGTTCTTTTGGTTGTGTGATGTACACCGGTAACCTTCTGTTGGTGATGTTCCCGTAGGACTACTATGTTATCATTCTACTAGTAATTTATATATGGTTATGGTAATATGCTGTCATTTGCTTCTTTATTATTTCCCTATATGTGATGTGGCATCATAGCAGTTTTTGTCACTTAGTAATCTATTTTTCATTGTTTCATTTCTAAATTGGATGGTTTTGATAGTTGCCGCACATTCTAGTATTGTTTGAAAATTTGAAATGGTTTGAGTAATTAGAATTATCTAGATTTTGCAATGTTGTATTATCTTCTGTAACATCAAAACGAATAGAAGTGTAGCGAAAGTTCTGTATATCCATTATGCCATCCAAACTTGTATACATAACGTCTGATTTTATGTTTAAATATAGGGGAAAAAAGGTAAAGAAAAAGAAAAAAAATCCCGCCCTCCAGCAGGATATTTCTCAAGCTAACCACGGCCTGCATACCACTAGAAACAGAACGAACGGCAAGGATACAGGCCCGTGCGACGGGATTGGTAAAATATAGTCTATTCAAAAAAATATTAGAGAATTGTTTGTAAAAATTAGTTGAATTTTGAATATAAAATAAAAAACTACTACAGAATTAATTAGTAAGTTTTTTCATGTAGATGTTCAGCAAACAAACAGGCTTGTATATATAAGATGGTAAGTAATGAAATTCATGCAGACTTATTCGAAATGCAAAATATTATTGTATTTCAAACGGGGATGAAAAAAATATGCCTACCTACACTAGAAGACCATTGTTGGCCCAGGAAAATAAATGACAGAAGTATGTGTGAGGTTGAATTGTTGAGAGAAGCTCCTTCCAATGTCATGAATGCAGGGTATATAAGATGGTAGAATTGTTTCTCGCTGGGCGATGTGGGACTAAACTCCCACCCGCGTCAGTCCTTCCCGCTATGGTTTTCCGTTGGGCCCGAAAGAGCCCAATTACTGTTTGATGCCCGGGATTAAGATAGCCCGCCCCAATCTACTTGACGCTCGGACGTAGCCGTGACGCGGTCGCGGGAGTAGGAGTTGGGCTGGCTTGTTGCCTGCACGCCGAGTCTTACTTTTTTCTTCTATCCTATTATTTTCTATTTAAAAATTTGAACAAAATAGCTATTTTTCAATTTTGAATTTTTTCAAATAAATTACATATTCTAGACAGGCACCATTGGTATAGCATGTGCAAATTTTTTGGTTTCATGTTGTTGAACATCGAAAAATTGAGAAATTTACGAACATCCCTTCTGGTCTCACCTAGGACTCTTTTCCTAGCAATGTGTTTTTTCGACTTTCGTGAAACAACCTGGATTTTTTTACACATGCTAACGTACACAAACTAAGACACATGTACAAGGTTTCACACAAATTTGAATGTATTTGAATTTTTTGTGGCCCGGTCAAATTTAGGCCAAAAATCAAGGTGTCTAGTAAGGATGCCTTGGGGTTAGACCTTTGTGATGTGAAACATGCTCCATCCTGAAACATGGCATCCTCTACCTAGAAGCAATTTGAAATGTATCTAAGGTTTCACACAATTTTGATTTTTTTAATGTTTGGTGGCCCGGTCAAATTTTGAATTTTTGCATGGGCTTTAGACCTCTCTGGGTGGCTAGAAACACCTTCACCAACTTGTGGTTGTGTGACTAAGCAGTTGGCCAACATTGTCGTGGTATTGCCGACGAGTACGCCATGGAGGGGTCCTCACAGTACGTGTTTACAGACGTGGGGGAAGGCGGACGGTTGACGGGTACGAGGGAACACAGCTTACTCAGGTTCAGATCCCACGACGGTGGCGGAATCCTACTCCTTCTATAAATCACTATAAGGGCAATACGCCGAGTTACAGAGATTGGTTCGCTGTGCGAAGTTATATGAAGTTGTGCCCTAAAGGCTCCCATAGGACCGACTTATATAGTCGCCAGGTCCTAGGGTTACAGGGAAAAGTCCTAGCCAGACAGGTTACAGAGTCCTACCGCTTCTATTACTAGTCTTCTGTATCTTGCACTCCAAGGCTCCGGGTACGTCGGTGACTCCAACCGTAGCCTTCCTTTATCCGGCATGGGCCTCCCTTCTGGATCCATCTAACTGGGCCGCCCAGCAGGCCATAGGACATGCTACCAACTGTGGGCCACCCGGGTTATCCGGATAAGTGACATGCTAAGAGGATACTCATATAGCATATCCCCAACAGTAGCCCCCGGAGAACTCCGAGATCTTGCTCCGACTTTCCTCTCCGTGTGGAATGCTCTGTCTAGATGGATGTTGGCAAATCATCAAGCAATATCTTGTAGTCCTCCCAAAGAACCCTGCAAGGCTTCCTCCGTCTTCAATATGTAAGTCAGAGAAATGCTGAATCTTCCATCATACTCTTCCGTAGCCGGACTAGATCCTTCCATCATGCTCATCTGCCTATGCCAGCCAGGACGACGTAGGCTTAGGTCAGCAACGCCTCGTAACTCACACATGCAGAGAATGCAATCATGTCCGATTTTCTCAAGCGAGTGATACGAACCGTTGGCGGCGACGGTTGGAGACGTGGCAAAATTTCCGTGCACGTTCGCTAACACGTCGTCTATGCGGCAACCGTCCGATCAAGCTGCACGAATCTTGATGCTGGAGATGATAAATAGTAACCATGGTGGAATTTCCACTTTTTTCCTCATGCTCCTCGCATTGTCTTCTTCCCCCAGCGCGCGCCCCCTCGAGCTCTCCACGCCTATATCGCGAAAAAACCCTAGCCTCCAATCTGCACCACTCACCCAACCTCACTCCATGGCAGCAGCAGCACTTCTCCCTCCATGGCGGCGCCAAACTATGTCGCGGCAAAGCCGGCGAGCTCCATCATCATGCCTCCAGCGGGCCTAGTCATCCCCGCATCGTCGGTGATCGAGTCCACCGGCGGAGACCTTAATCTGGCGGCGCTAGAGCCGTTGGAGGAGGAGCCAGACTCGCACAACGGCGACTGGCGCGGCTCAGATATCACGGACCGTGATATCCAAGAGATGATCGCCGAAGGCTACCTTCCTGCGATGGAGGGGCTCGTCTGGCGGGCGGCGCTGGCCGGCGAGGTTACACCTTCTCCCCAAGCCGGAGAAAATGTGTACCTCAAGGCCCAACTGGTACACGGCGTCTCCCTACCCATCTCCAACTTCTTCCTCTCCGTCTTGAATCACTATAGAGTCTAGCCCCAATATCTTTCCCCCAATAGTATCTTAGTGCTTAGCAACTACGCGGCGCTCTGCGAGGGATACTTAGGGATAAGGCCTAGGTTAGACCTCTTTGTGTACTTCTTCATCGTCAAACGTGAAGCCGGACATAGCAAGGAAGAACTCAGGAACTGCGGCACCATAAGCTTCAAGATTCCACCTGGCCGGCGGTTCCCCGACATTTTCGGCCACGAGTCCTGCAAAAATTGGCAACGGACGTACTTCTACGGCCCAGACATCCCTCTGGCTGGCCGACAAGTAACGTACCCGGACTTCGTTGACGGAGCCGCCGCTGAAGCCTCTTCATGGAGATCCCAGGCCTCCCTTCCCTCCGACCTTGATGCTTCCCGCACCATAAGGCGGATAGAATGGTTCGTAGAGACGGGTTTGACCCGTTTGGACCTAGCCATGTGCTGGTTCATCAGGCGAATCCAACCTCTGCAGCACCACGCGAAGCTCATGCACGAGTATACCAGCGACAAAAGGGATAGCCTCCGCATCTCTGTGGACAACTTCTCGAGCGAATCCGTCAAGCTCCGCCTTAAGGACATTGTCAAGGTGAAGGATAAGAAGCGTGGCTTCACCATCACCTACGACATGTTCGTAGACGGCAAGTGTCCAAAGGTAGGTATTTATTTTCCGTGTACGACATGTACTCCAGTTCTTCCGTCTTGCAAGTGTCATCTTATCTAACACGGTGACTTCTCACTTAACAACTTAGCGATCTAGAGGATGGAAACCTGGCTGACCAAATCTATGATCCAAAGATGAAGGAAGTCACGGTCGTGTCCGACGACGAGGCTCTGTTGGCGCGAACGCGGAAGAGCTCCACCTCTGACGCTGCCGACGGAGGCAAGAAGAAGAAGACGCAGGGTGGAGCCTACAAGAAGACTACAGCTGCCCTGGAGGCGGAAAAGAGAAAAGTTACTGGGATCCCCTTGACAAAGCACCCCCACTTGTGTAAGCTTCTCTTCCTCCGACATTTTCTATTTATCTGTATTGCTCCTGTACTTATGCATTTCGCACGTTTCAGGAAGAAAGCCACGACCAGCCTCAAGAAGACCTCCAAATTGCGGGCTTCTAGAACTATCAAGGACATGCTGCATCGCGACGCATCTCCCGCCATCGCCCCTACCACTCCCTCCGTCAAGCCTTCATCTGCCCCGATAAGCTCACAAGCTAAGGAGGCATCTGGCCCTTCCGCCATGGAAGTGGACTCAGGTGCTTCTACCAAGGTTGCAGTCGTCGGCGAGCAGGCGACGCTAGAGAGTGCTGCCCACCAAATGGCTGAAGCTCCGGCTAAGGATGCCATCGGTGGTGATAAGGCGGTGGTGTAAGCAGGTACCTTTGCCGTTGGCGGCGCCCCCGCACCCAAGAAAACCATAGCCTATCCAAAGATAGTCTATCTGGTACTTACACCGGGTAGCACTGCTTTGGTCCCTGGTGCGGCACCGACATCTCCGACGTGCGGTCTAGAGGAGCTCCGCCGGCAAGCAGAAATCTTGCAAGGAAATAGCGAATCCTTTGCCAAGCTGCTGGCCGAGAGTGCTACGAACCTCAAGATCATCGCACTTGTAAGTTTTCTTTGCCTTTTGCATTTCATAAAAGTATCCCACTATAGCCCCCGAGGATGTAGACGGAAAAACCATAGGTTTTTGCATCTAAATGCTCTAAGAGTGACTAAGTTAGAAAAAGCTCTCACTGTAGCCCCCAAGCATGTATATGGAATGAAATGTTCTGAGTATATGCTTTAAGAGTAGCATATGCAGTGTTTATAAATTTCCATACTATAGCCCCCAAGCTTCTAGTTGTAACTGAATTAGTTCCAACTAGATGCTTAAAGAAAATCTAAGCATATATCCGAGTTAAAAAACTTTATACTGTAGCCCCCAAGCCTCTAATCGAGAACTGAATTAGTTCCGACTAGATGCTTAAAGAAAAGCTAAGAATATTACTAAGTCAAAAATTCTCGCTGTAGCCCCCGAGCGTCTAGGTGGAAAATTTCCTTCTAGATGCTCCAAGCAGATAACTTTGAACTTTTCTCGATAGAAAGCGACTGCTCGGAGGGGCATGGCCAATGACAAGTACCAGAAGATGCGCGCAGACCTGGAAGCTGAAAAGGGTAAAACTGCCTTCTTGAAGGAATAGATCACCAAGAGCAAGCATCTGTTTCTTTTTCGCATTCTGACTTGGTATTGTGCCCATATTCTCCGAGTACTCACTGTGTACTTTCCTTTCTCCGACTTGCAGAAACCATCGCCAAGGCCAAGAATATTGTCGAGCAATCCAAGCACATTCAATAGCTGGATAGCGAGAACAAAATTCTTAAGCAGGAGAGGAAGGACATGCTGAAAATGCATGAGGAGTCGATGAAGGTCCTGCAGGACTCCGCCACCGAGGAAATCAATCGCTTGAAGGAGGAGATTGCGATCTTAAAATATCAGAAGCAAACTGCCGATGAGCAAAATCAACGCCATAGTGAGGCGTATAAGCTCCTCCAACAAGAGAAAGAATCCTTGGCGGACACCCTCTGGCAAGATGAGGCCAGCATCTTGAGTAAGTTTTCTCCATCTTGGATTTCTGTAGTCTGGATACTTTGAATTGTTGAACTCACGCGCTCCTTGTCGAAATTTGCAGCTCCTGTGGGTTTAACCCGATCACCTCCTCCAGCCAAGGAATGCATGGTTATTGCCGGCAACTTCATCAACACCGCCATCACGCAAGCCAAGGAGATCGCCAAGCCCCTCCAGATAAACATCAAGGCATCGGACTTCGTGGTGAAGTACTCGGAGATTCTGCGCCGAGCCCCCAAGAGTATCACAAGCTAGAAAGCTTCATTTGCACGGGCTGGCGCAAGGATAGCACTGTCAATGGTGAAGGAACACTATCAAGATGCCGACATCGACACGGTGACCTCTGGCATTCTCGACATTGACGATGATGGCAAAGAGATTAACCATGAAGTCATCTTGTCGTCACTCGCGGGCTATGACACCAGAGTTGCCGAGTTGGTGGACGTCGACGTCTTCGTGCCCCTGAACATCATCGACAGCGGCAACCAAGGTTCCTCTGAGTCTCACCACAGCGCCGACTTCGAGGGTGGTTCTCCGGCTGGTGATGATGCTGCTTCCAAGTCACCTGCGCCAAAGGAGTGAAGAATAACTTTGTAATATTTGTTTCACCTTTGGTACATATGCGGGAAAAAACATGTTGATGTAACTTAAGGCGGAAAACAATGGTTGTTATTTCCTGCTGCTCAAGAACTAGTTTCCAGCATGTATATATTGTTTTAAGAAAATGCTGGCTTATCCATTACTTTGGTTCTTATGCTTGACTTTTCTTGAGTCGGAAGACTCGTTGTCGGAACCATGCGCTTAGGTGATGATTCCCAATGGCACCATCAATAAACTGAGCACAAAATCGCCGACAATAAGTGCCGAAAGTCACTACTCCAGAATCCACATAAAAACGACAAAGAACGTGTAGACTAGAAAACTTAAGCTAACGCCCGTAGGCAGAATTTTCACAAGTGCAATCGCAAAGATTGTGCATAAAGGTTTTACATGATCCAAAAATGAACACTAAAGGAGGTAAAAGACTCCAAAATATGAGTGAACCAGAGACCTTTATTTCATTGATCATATAAGAGGTACACAATTAGATAAAAGATGCTAAGTGTAAAAAGGATGTAGCTGTGCTATGTTCCATGGCAGATCAAGCTCCGGGTAGTCATCATCCGGGTCACGTCGCTTACGCTTATGATCCTCGTAGGGTCTATCCTTCAGTTCACGATTGTCAGCAAGGTAGTAAGACCCGTTGAGTAGCGCCTTGATTATGATGAACGGTCCTTCCCATGGCGGGGATAATTTGTGGGACTTCTTCTGCTTAAGTCGGAGCACCAAATCCCCCTCTTTAAACGAGTGATGTCGAACACGACGACTATGGTAGTTGTGTAGCTTCTGCTAGTAGATGGTGGATCTTTGGCATGCCAAAACGCACTCCTCCTCGAGAAGGTCCACATCTAGGCATCTGGATTCTTCAGCGTCATCTTCGTCATAGGCGGCAACTCTTGGTGCATCGTGAAGGATGTCGGAAGGCAGGATAGATTCTGCTCCATATATCATGAAGTAAGGGGTGTAGCCGTTTGTAGCATCCCAATTGTCTAACAATTGTAATGCTACTTGGTCTAGTAATATAATGGCCACTTCATATATATAATTGTTGCATCATAATTATATCATGCTCATGTCATCATGCCACCTTGCATTTGAGCATCATATAAAACCCTTTTATTTTGGTTCTTCTCTCATATGCATTGTAAATTGTATTTGCCTCTTGATATTGTATTCAGTTATTGATATATTGTTTAATGCCCAAGTTGAGTTGGGGGCATATCTTTTATTCCACTCCACCACCTTTCTTTGGCTTCATCTAAATTCCACCACCCTAGTCAGATATGAGCCATTGCTTTTCTTTTGCTATTTTGATTCTATCTCATATGTGTTGGTGTGGATCCATTCTATGTCTACATGTTCCATATATGAAGTATGTTGTTTTCACAATATCAATTATGTGGAGCCTCATGGCCACCTTTGAATGCCATGTGAGTAGAATCTTCCTTTCACCTTTCATATGGTTGTTTTGGCTATTTGAGCTTGTTTAAATATAATTGTGGTCAAATAATCTTTTAGTGGGATATATACACTAGCATGGCCTATTATATTCAATCATGCTTGAATCTACCATTCCCATATATTCATCAAGCTTGTATCTAGTGGGTTGGAATTTATTCCAAATAGTGATGTGCATGCATGTAATAAGTTCCCTTATGTACTATAGTTGTTTTTTACAACTAATAGAAGTGGCTATTCACATTCATGCATGCCCCATGCAACATCACCGTCCCCTTCTCCCTTACCCATTCATGTGAGTTTGTTTGAGGTTTTTGTTCATTTATTTTGTGTGGTTTTTAATCACTTGGACATCTCTTTGCTAACAAGTGGTTTTCCCTCCCTCTCTTTAAACCCTACCTTGATCTACCCTCCAAACCCTAAGCCCTCATCTCTCCTCTCTCTAACCCGAGCCACCACCCCATGATCTACCCCTCTCTCCTAACCCCAACCCGATGCCCTCTCTAGCAAACCCTAGTCCCCACCCTCTCTCTCGGTCTCTCTCCTCTCTCACCTAGCTGGCCCCACCTGGTCACCCTGGCCCCACCTAGCTACCCCAACCCGAGGCTCCCCCCAACCTAGCCCGAGCCTCCCCTCTCCTCTCTCCTTCTCTTCTCTCTGCCTGGCATGCCCCCACCCGAGCCTACCTCTTTGGACGCTCTCTGGCCCCACCTGGAAGCCCCTGCACGTGCCTGCTCCTGCCCTAGACGAGCCCAGCTCGAGCACGTGAAGAGGAGAAGGAAAAGTGGCACCCGAGCCACCTTTTCCCTAACCACTCCTGCACGGCACCTCCCCCTCCCCCTCGCTTTACCCTCCGCCCCACAACCTCTCGGCCTCTCCCAGATCTCTCCAGACCGTCCCCTTCCTCTCCGTCTACCCCTACCACCGTCTACCCCATCACCGGCCACCGTCTGTGTCCACCGTCGTTTCCTCGAACCAGCAGGCGGGCGTGGCGTGGAGGCTGTCGAGGAAGTCGAGGACGCTCCTCTGCATCGCCCTGTACACGCCATCGCGGAGGAGAAGCACCAGAGCGTCGGTACCAGCGCCGCTCGAAGCCAAACCCTAGCTCCGCCCGGCCTCTGCCTCGTCGTTGATCCGCTACTCCTCTGCCCGATCAGACCGCATCAACAGCCTCCCGGTGAGCCCACGATCCTCCCTGACACCTCCTTCCTCACCGTTGCTTCCTGTTCTTGTCGGACCACTTGTCGAGCGCGCTCTGTGCGTCGGTGGCCGCTGCTTCGGCTCGTCGCCGCGCCACAGCACGCTACTCCTAGCCGCGTTTCCGAACCCAGCAACAACACCCAGCCTAGCCTAGTGGTCTCCGCCGCCTGCGCGCGCGCCCAGGTGACGTGTTCGATCCTCCACGCCGCGTGCTCGTTCGCGAGCACCGGTCGGTCCTCTGTACGCGGAGAAGATCCACAGTGCCGCCGCACTTTTTGCAGAAATCCCCCTAGCTTTTTATTTCGTAAACCCGCGGACCAGCCTGCCCCACCGTCAGCCTCAATGCTCGTTTTGCAGATAGACCCCCTAGTTCTTCCAGCCTCAACCCGCACTCCTCCGGATCCACCACGTGTCGCGTCCCAGCTGGCTGCGCGCGCCGTGGACCCTTACACCCTGCCGACCCCACCTGTCATTCGCTGAGGCTAGATTAGCTCGCGGTGAGGAAACCCTTCTCTGTGCGCGTTTGGTCCCAGTCAGCCAGTGGCCCACCTGTCATTGTCTGTGGCTAACTTAACCTAAGTAGAAAAAGTATTTCTGTATTTCTGTTTCAATTCAAACTTTTCCAAATTAATTTAAATTCAAATTTCAAATCTGTTTTCAAATAACTTTTAAAATATAAATTCAAATTAAACATGTAATATATGTTTTGAAATCAGAAAAATGTGAGGAATTCAAATCTTCCATCCAAAATATATTTTGAACACTTAAAAGTTCAAGTTGATTAAAATTACAATAAAATGCCCTTTTGCCTTAATTAATTAATAACTTTTGTTTTATAACTCCAAATTTGACAAATAATATGTCTAAAATGATTAGCTCGACGAGACCTTTTTGTTTATGCATTCCATGTTCTGTTTTGCAGCATGCATAATATAATTATAAAGTATACAGCAACTTATTCGAGAATAAAATGTGACCAAAACTTAATAAAATGTTTATTTCTTGTATTCTACACCTCACCCATGCCATGCTACTTTATTGCCATGCAAATTGTGCATCATTCATCATGGAATGATTGTTTGCTTGTTGCATTTTATTCTTATGCGTGTGCACTTTATTTATGTTGGCCCTTGTTTGTTTGGTTCTTCTTCGAATAGACGCTGAGCAGGGGATATATCAAGAAACCCAGGAGCACTACCCAGATCCTTCTCTCGCTTCAACTGAGCTGCCAGGCAAGCACTACCACATGCTTGCATACATATAGTACCTATTGCCTCTATCTTATTCTTGCATCATTGAGTCACGATCGCATTAAACTGAATCCCTAGTACTGCATAACCTTTACTTTTAAACCCCACCGAAGCTTGTTCCTCCATCCCATGAGCCATTACTACAGGAGTTGTTTGAGCCATGCGGGTCGTAGAACAGCATGTGTAGGGTATGTGAGTGTCTGATGGATAACGAGGTACCTATACAACTTAACCTGAGTAGTAATGGGATAACTAATGAAAGTGGCACCGATGAGCAATATCTGCTATTTGGTTTTTCATGCTCACTTGTGTCCCGTAGGACCCCGAGTACTTGATTCCTGTTCCTTGAATATTCGCGCTATCCACATCCGGGAGGCTTATGGACCCCCCTGAGCCAGAGCTTGATTCATTCTTATTTCTTGGGGCCACAAAGTAGTTTGGGGCTTTATTACTATCCTGTACTTATGCCATGCTTTACTGCTTTATTTACGATTGTGCGAGGAGCACCTGTACTGTTTAGGATCGTGACACGTTTTCGCTGTATCGACAAGCCCAGTCACACTTTCGGGTTCCCAGTCGTTTACAGCCGTCCACACAAACCTTGAGTCCGTCTCGGAGCCGGCCAACTTCGTTGCGGGTAGCTTAATGGGGTGGCCCCCTGAAATATTTCTGAATCATGTGATCGCTTTGTCGTGAATGCCTCGTTGGGTTTTGATTTGGTTTTTCCGAGGTTGATCGAGTGTGTGTTGCTATTTGTGCACCCCTGCAGGGTAAAACTTTCTGAAAGCCGTGTCCGCGGTTATGGACGACTTGGAGCACAGTTTCTCGATCATAGACAAGTATAACTAAAGTACCACTTTTAATTTGACTAAGTAACTGACTAGTAAATAGTGCAACACTCATGGAATGGATAATAAAACTGCCAACGGATGGGGGGTGTTCGTCCGCTTCCTCGTTGGTAAGTGAGGAGGAGGATGGATCTGTTAATATTACTGTTATAACTGTTGTTATTAATTCACGGACATCCGTCTATCTTTGGTTAGGCGGATGGTTAGCGAGTATCTATAGAATTGTTAGGTATTATCTTTTGCTGCAATTGCGTCACCCAGGTTGTGTCCCCTTTAGAGGCATAAAGACTTGCTGAGTACCCCTAGGGTCTCACACGATAAATTATTTGATTCAGATGAACAGGTACACTCACAAGATGGATACTGGGTGGAGGAGACGGACGATGTGGGCAACGATCATTCGGTGTAGAGATTCCGGGAACGGGGATCCGTGAGATCTGTGGGCGGGACGTGTTTATTATGGGGCATCTTATGCCGATTTGCTTCTTATCCGTAATCGGATCTTGTTTGCCGCTTCCGCCTGATACTCTGATGTTTGATGTATGAGGAGATATCCTAAACTATTATATCTATCTAGGACATTTGGATCTTGCCGTATGGCGTTGCAATATTTCTATTTCTTTTAGATGGAATGGCTCTGAGGACTTTTGTATGGTGGCTTGCATACATACTCATTTGTGTATGTAGTTGATCCCTTCGCCTTCCGATTACGCCGCCCGTTCTTGTCCCGATGTTTGGAAATGGTTAGGACGGCCGAAAGGTCTACCTGTGAGTGGCATTTGGGCCCCACCGTACTATTTTAACCATTTCCGCTCATCCCGGCTTGTAACTAGGAGCGTAATTCACCGAGGTAGTTACAATTGGTATCAGAGCCATCCCGCCCTTCAGGGTCTCAGCCAAATGGTCGTTGTCAGTCTAGCAAATATTTTTGGTAGCTATGTATACTAGGGAAAAACAAAACGCGAGAGTAGGACTGCTTCCACTTTTCTTCTTACCCACCCACCCACCCTTTTCTGGTAAGGAAGTGTAACGTTTTCAATCCTCTTCTTAAAATTCAAACTAGGATTCACGTGTTCTGGGTTTCCGTAGTACCATAGAATGTGTGTGTGTGTAATTCCTTGTCTATCTGTTGCATCCAACATGTTATCTTTATCTGCCTTTTGGTTATCAACTGTTGGTACATTCCATACCGACATGCTTTTGCAAACCGACGCGATCTATCTGATTCGTTGTATACCGCCGCGATCTGTCTTACTCTTTGTTATCCGACGTTATCTTGTTTGGGGTGTTCGTTTCCGTAGTTACTAATCTTTAGGTTCATCTTAAGAAGAAGGTGTTGGGATACGTGTTCTACTTATTCATGTGCGGAGTAATGATTTGAGTGCGGGATGGAGTCGCGACCATACCACTACTTTTATCATTCGCTCTTGTATATTGAATTGGTAGAGTCACTAATCTCGATTCGTTAAGTGATTTTGCGCATCTATTGGTATTTTAATGCCGAAATTTGCGGAAAATTTTTCTTTGATAGTTGTGTACCACACTCCTTTTCAGTCGTGTGCGATATGCTTAATATCTTCTAGGTGCTTTGAACTTTGCTGATATTTTAATATCATCTTAGTAAATTGTATCCTTTAATCTTGGTTAATTCCATCTTGGTACTATTTTGGATTATTATTATTCTCCATTATAGTACTGACTTGTGTTTTATATCAATCACAGGATGGCACCACCACGCCGTTCTGAGGAGGACATACAACCTGAACTGGGGGCCGCGTTGTCAAGCATCGCCAATGCCTTGGCAGCAATGCAGCAGAACCAGCAGCGTTTTGAAGAAAGTGTCAGGAGGAATGAGTTTGCTCCGCTACCTCCACCTCCCAAGCGAGGAGACATCAAAAGCTTCCTGAAGTTCAACCCACGCCAATTTGATGTGTCCGATCAACCACTTGATGCTGATGATTGGTTGCGTGAGATGTCAAGGCTACTGATGACTGCTGATGTTCCTGAGCAAGAATGGGTAAAGTGTGCCACTCACCTTCTGAAGGGAGATGCAGCTCTCTGGTGGGAGAATTACCTGAAGGCAAACTGCATTGGTTTTCAGCCTACTTGGGGACAGTTCACTGGAGCTTTCAACGAGCAGTACCTGTCAGAAATTGTGATGGAGAGGATGAAGGAAGTGTTTCTCAACCTCAAGCAGGGCAATGATAATGTCAATACCTACATCAGGAACTTCATGAACCTTTCTCGTTATGGTGGCGATGAGATCTCTGATGACAAGAAGAAGCAAAAGAGGTTCCGGCAAGGGCTCAATGCATCGATTAAATATGCAATCACACATGCAAGGCCGGCGTCTTTTCTGGAACTTCAGCATACAGCTCTGCAGGAAGAAGCAAGTAGGCAAGTGTTTGAGGAGTCAAAGAAACACAACCACGATGCAGCAAGCTCTTCAGCTATGTCAACTCCTTCTAAGCGTCGTGTCTGGGTTCCTAACACCCCACCGTCGCTCCCGGCTCCACCAAGACCTTCAAGCTACGCGGCAAGGCCACCAAACTTCCTCACTGCTGCTCCCAGGGGCTACAACCACCACTACCCTGGAGCGCCTGGCGGAGTCCCTGGCTACGTTGCTCCACGTCCACCTGGTGCTTGTTACACTTGTGGAGACAATGGGCATCAAAACTGGAACTGTCCGATGAAAAACAAAGCTCTTCCTCCACCACCTCCAAGATCTGCGGCAAGCTCTCCTATGGTTCGTGCACCACCACCTCGGGCTCTCAACATCAACACCAAGCCCGGGTCTACTATAGCTCGTGCCAACTGTGTCAACGCCGCTCAAGCTGAGCATGCACCTGGAGTTGTGATGGGTATGCTTCCCGTTAACTCAGTCCTGCACGAGTTTTGTTTGATTCTGGTGCTTCGCATTCTTTTGTTTCGCATAAGTTTGCGCATGAGCATGATCTGGATATGGTTCCCTTATCACATCGTCTGGTGGTACAATCTCCTGGTTCAAACATGAGGGCTGCTCATATCAGCCATGGCAATCAAATTGAGATTGGTGGCTCTTCGTTCTCGGCGTTCTTAATTGTTCTGGGCAATTCTGACATTGATGTCATATTGGGCATGGATTGGTTGACAGCAAATGCAGCTGTGATTGATTGTGCTGAACGCTCGGTTTCTCTGAAGATTCCTGAAGGCCATATAGTCTATTCTCCAAGTCTGACTCGTGCTATCTAGCTTTTCTCTTTGGCGGCTCTTAATGATGATGCTATGGAAGCTATTCAGAGTGTTCCGGTGATCTGTGAGTTCCCAGATGTCTTTCCTGAAGAGTTGCCAGGTATGCCTCCGGATCATGAGGTTGAGTTTGTAATTGAGCTTGAACCTGGAACGGCTCCTATCTCCAAGCGGCCTTATAAAATGGGTCCTGCTGAGTTGGCTGAACTCAAACGTCAGCTTGATGAACAAGAGAAGTTGGGTTTCATTCAACACAGTACCTCTTCTTGGGGTAGCCCAACCCTCTTTGTGAAGAAGCGAGACAGGACTGATAGACTTTGTGTTGACTATCGGGCTCTCAATGCTAAAACCATCAAGAATAAATATCCCCTTCCGCGGATTAATGATCTCTTCGATCAGCTAGCTGGAGCTGTGGTATTCTCTAAGCTTGACTTGAGAAGTGGTTATCATCAAATCAAGATTTGCAAGGAAGATGTTCCTAAAACAGCTTTCACCACCCGCTATGGCCTGTATGAGTACACGGTCATGTCCTTCGGTCTCACCAACGCACATGCCACCTTCTCGAGGCTTATGAACATGGTTTTCATGGAGTATCTTGATAAGTTCGTTGTGGTCTATCTGGATGACATCCTAGTCTATTCTAAGTCAAAGGAAGAACATGAAGAACACCTTCGGTGTGTCCTAAACAAGCTTCGTGAGAACCGCCTGTATGCAAAGTTCTCCAAGTGTGAGTTTTGGCTGCCTCAAGTAACCTATCTTGGTCACGTCATCTCTGCCAAGGGCATTGCAGTCAACCCGGAAACTGTAAAGACAATTGTTGAATGGCTTCCTCCTGTTAATGTCAAAGAAGTGCGGAGTTTCCTTGGTTTGGCTAGTTATTGCCGTCGCTTCGTTCAGAACTTTTCGAAGATAGCGAAGCCTCTTACCGATCTCCTCAAGAAAGGCAAGAAATACCTTTGGACTCCTGCATGTCAAGCAAGCTTTGAGACACTCAAAGAGAAGCTCACTTCCACACCAGTCTTGGTTCCTCCGGATACATCTAAGCCTTTCCAGATATTCTGTGACGCCTCTTTGCAAGGATTGGGTGCGGTCCTTATGCAAGAAAAACAAGTTGTTGCTTATGCCTCTCGACAGTTGAAGACGCATGAGATCAACTATCCTACACATGACCTCGAACTCGCAGCAGTTGTTTTTGCTTTGAAAGTATGGAGGCATTACTTGCTGGGCAACCGTTGTGAAATCTTTTCTGATCACAAGAGTCTGAAGTATATCTTCACTCAGCCTGATCTCAACCTTCGGCAGAGGAGGTGGATTGAAGCAATCAATGACTTCGATTTGACCATCAACTACACTCCAGGCAAAGCTAATGTCATGGCCGATGCTCTCAGCCGCAAAGCTTATGTCAGCAACCTCATGATGGAAGAACAACAACCTCTCTTGTGCGAGGAATTCCATCAGCTCAACCTTGAAATTGTGGATCAAGGGTACCTTCTGAACCTTCTGGCAACCCCTCTCTTGGAAGAAAAGGTTCGCTCCATTCAACTTGGCGATCCGTACACCAAAAAGATCATCTCCAACATGCAGCTTCTGAAGTATGAGTCCTTCCACGTCGATGACCAAGGCACGCTTTTCTTTGAACACCGGATGTTTGTTCCGAACTACCCGGGTTTGAGAGAGCAAGTTCTCAAGGAGGCGCATGATTCTGTTCTTTCTATCCACCCCGGCAGCACAAAGATGTACATGGACTTGAAAACACAATATTGGTGGCTGGGATTGAAACGATATTGTGCCAAGTATGTCTCGGAGTGTGATGTCTGCCGTAGAGTTAAAGCTGTCCATCAGAAACCTTCCGGTCTTCTACAGCCATTGAAACCCCCGGAATGGAAATGGGAGAAAGTAGAGATGGACTTCATCACTGGTTTTCCAAGGTCGCAGAAGGGCACCAATGCAATCTTTGTTGTCATTGACAGGCTTTCTAAAGTGGCTCACTTCTTCCCCGTCAAGGAAACAATTTCTGCAATTCAGTTGGCTGAGCTCTATATCAACAGAATTGTCTCTCTGTATGGGGTTCCGCTTGAGATCAGTTCAGACCGTGGGAGCATCTTCACTTCCAAGTTCTGGGAAAGTTTCCAAAATGCTTTGGGAACAAAATTGAACTTCAGCACAGCTTACCACCCTCAGTCGCAAGGACAAGTTGAAAGGATCAATCAGATTCTGGAGGATATGCTTCGTGCTTGCGTCATCTCTTTTGGCATGAAGTGGGAAGAATGTCTTCCTTATGCTGAATTCTCTTACAACAACAGCTTCCAGAAAAGCCTAAAGATGGCACCATTTGAGGCTCTCTATGGCCGCAAATGCAGAACTCCGATTGGTTGGTCGGGTGCAGGAGAAAGAATATTGTTTGGCCCTGACATTGTAACTCAAGCGGAGGAGAAGGTGCACATCATTCTTGAAAATCTGAAGATTGCTCAAAGTCGCCAGAAGAGCAATTATGACAGAAAGCACACGAACATGGAGTATGTCCCTGGTGATCTCGTTTACCTTCGTGTCACTCCCATGAGAGGCACGCACCGTTTTGGTATCAAAGGAAAGCTAGCTCCTAGATACATCAGTCCATTCAAAATTCGTGGAAGAAGAGGAGAAGTTGCTTATGCTCTTGAGCTCCCGAAAAAACTCAAGGTCCATGATGTTTTCCACATCTCTCAACTCAAGAAGTGCTTCAAGGATCCCGACAGGACCGTGGATCATGAGCTTATCAATCTCCAAGAAGACCTGTCTTATCAAGAACACCCCACAAAAATCCTTGAGATCGCAGAAAGAAGGACTCGCAACAAGTCCATCAAGTTCTGCAAGGTGCAGTGGTCGCACCATTCTGTTGATGAAGCCACTTGGGGACGTGAATATGAGCTCCGTGCCAAGTATCCTACCCTCTTTGTGTCTTCTTCTTCTTCCTAGAATCTCGGGGCGAGATTCCTGTTTAGTGGGGGAGAGTTGTAGCATCCCAATTGTCTAACAATTGTAATGCTACTTGGTTTAGTAATATAATGGCCACTTCATATATATAATTGTTGCATCATAATTATATCATGCTCATGTCATCATGCCACCTTGCATTTGAGCATCATATAAAACCCTTTTGTTTTGGTTCTTCTCTCATATGCATTGTAAATTGTATTTGCCTCTTGATATTGTATTCGGTTATTGATATATTGTTTAATGCCCAAGTTGAGTTGGGGGCATATCTTTTATTCCACTCCACCACCTTTCTTTGGCTTCATCTAAATTCCACCACCCTAGTCAGATATGAGCCATTGCTTTCTTTTGCTATTTTGATTCTAGCTCATATGTGTTGGTGTGGATCCATTCTATGTCTACATGTTCCATATATGAAGTATGTTTTTTTCACAATATCAATTATGTGGAGCCTCATGGCCACCTTTGAATGCCATGTGAGTAGAATCTTCCTTTCACCTTCCATATGGTTGTTTTGGCTATTTGAGCTTGTTTAAATATAATTGTGGTCAAATAATCTTTTAGTGGGATATATACACTAGCATGGCCTATTATATTCAATCATGCTTGAATCTACCATTCCCATATATTCATGAAGCTTGTATCTAGTGGGTTGGAATTTATTCCAAATAGTGATGTGCATGCATGTAATAAGTTCCCTTATGTACTATAGTTGTTTTTTACAACTAATATAAGTGGCTATTCACATTCATGCATGCCCCATGCAACATCACCATCCCCTTCTCCCTTACCCATTCATGTGAGTTTGTTTGAGGTTTTTCTTCATTTATTTTGTGTGGTTTTTAATCACTTGGACATCTCTTTGCTAACAAGTGGTTTTCCCTCCCTCTCGTTAAACCCTACCTTGATCTACCCTCCAAACCCTAAGCCCTCATCTCTCCTCTCTCTAACCCGAGCCACCACCCCATGATCTACCCCTCTCTCCTAACCCCAACCCGATGCCCTCTCTAGCAAACCCTAGTCCCCACCCTCTCTCTCGGTCTCTCTCCTCTCTCACCTAGCTGGCCCCACCTGGTCACCCTGGCCCCACCTAGCTACCCCAACCCTAGGCTCCCCCCAACCTAGCCCGAGCCTCCCCTCTCCTCTCTCCTTCTCTTCTCTCTGCCTGGCATGCCCCCACCCGAGCCTACCTCTTTGGACGCTCTCTGGCCCCACCTGGAAGACCCTGCACGTGCCTGCTCCTGCCCTAGACGAGCCCAGCTCGAGCACGTGAAGAGGAGAAGGAAAAGTGGCACCCGAGCCACCTTTTCCCTACCCACTCCCGCACGACACCTCCCCCTCCCCCTCGCTTTACCCTCCGCCCCACAACCTCTCGGCCTCTCCCAGATCTCTCCAGACCGTCCCCTTCCTCTCCGTCTACCCCTACCACCGTCTACCCCATCACCGGCCACCGTCAGTGTCCACCGTCGTTTCCTCGAACCAGGAGGCGGGCGTGGCGTGGAGGCTGTCGAGGAAGTCGAGGACGCTCCTCTGCATCGCCCTGTACACGCCGTCGCGGAGGAGAAGCACCAGAGCGTCGGTACCAGCGCCGCCCGAAGCCAAACCCTAGCTCCGCCCGGCCTCTGCCTCGTCGTTGATCTGCTACTCCTCTGCCCGATCAGACCGCATCAACAGCCTCCCGGTGAGCCCACGATCCTCCCTGACACCTCCTTCCTCACCGTTGCTTCCTGTTCTCGTCGGACCACTTGTCGAGCGCGCTCTGTGCGTCGGTGGCCGCTGCTTCGGCTCGTCGCCGCGCCACAGCACGCTACTCCTAGCCGCGTTTCCGTACCCAGCAACAACACCCAGCCTAGCCCAGTGGTCACCGCCGCCTGCGCGCGCGCCCAGGTCGCGTGTTCGATCCTCCGCGTCGCGCGCTCGTTCGCGAGCACCGATCGGTCCTCTGTACGCGGAGAAGATCCACAGTGCCGCCGCACTTTTTGCAGAAATCCCCCTAGCTTTTTATTTCCTAAACCCGCGGACCAGCCTGCCCCACTGTCAGCCTCAGCGCTCGTTTTGCAGATAGACCCCCTAGTTCTTCCAGCCTCAACCCGCATTCCTCCGGATCCACCACGTGTCGCGTCCCAGCTGGCTGCGCGCGCCGTGGACCCTTACACCCTGCCGGCCCCACCTGTCATTCGCTGAGGCTAGATTAGCTCGCGGTGAGGAAACCCTTCTCTGTGCGCGTTTGGTCCCAGTCAGCCAGTGGCCCACCTGTCATTGTCAGTGGCTAACTTAACCTGAGTAGAAAAAGTATTTCTGTATTTCTGTTTCAATTCAAACTTTTCCAAATTAATTTAAATTCAAATTTCAAATCTGTTTTCAAATAACTTTTAAAATATAAATTCAAATTAAACATGTAATATATGTTTTGAAATCAGAAAAATGTGAGGAATTCAAATCTTCCATCCAAAATATATTTTGAACACTTAAAAGTTCAAGTTGATTAAAATTACAATAAAATGCCCTTTTGCCTTAATTAATTAATAACTTTTGTTTTATAACTCCAAATTTGACAAATAATATGTCTAAAATGATTAGCTCGACGAGACCTTTCTGTTTATGCATTCCATGTTCTGTTTTTCAGCATGCATAATATAAATATAAAGTATACAGCAACTTATTCGAGAATAAAATGTGACCAAAACTCAATAAAATGTTTATTTCTTGTATTCTACACCTCACCCATGCCATGCTACTTTATTGCCATGCAAATTGTGCATCATTCATCATGGCATGATTGTTTGCTTGTCGCATTTTATTCTTATGCTTGTGCACTTTATTTATGTTGGCCCTTGTTTGTTTTGTTCTTCTTCGAATAGACGCTGAGCAGGGGATATATCAAGAAACCCAGGAGCACTACCCAGATCCTTCTCTCGCTTCAACTGAGCTGCCAGGCAAGCACTACCACATGCTTGCATACATATAGTACCTATTGCCTCTATCTTATTCTTGCATCATTGAGTCGCGATCGCATTAAACTGAATCCCAAGTACTGCATAGCCTTTACTTTTAAACCCCACCGAAGCTTGTTCCTCCATCCCATGAGCCATTACTATAGGAGTTGTTTGAGCCATGCGGGTCGTAGAACAGCATGTGTAGGGTATGTGAGTGTCTGATGGATAACGAGGTACCTATACAACTTAACCTGAGTAGTAATGGGATAACTAATGAAAGTGGCACCGGTGAGCAATATCTGCTATTTGGTTTTTCATGCTCACTTGTGTCCCGTAGGACCCCGAGTACTTGATTCCTGTTCCTTGAATATTCGTGCTATCCACATCCGGGAGGCTTATGGACCCCCTGAGCCAGAGCTTGATTCATTATTATTTCTTGGGGCCACAAAGTAGTTTGGGGCTTTATTACTATCCTGTACTTATGTCATGCTTTACTGCTTTATTTACGATTGTGCGAGGAGCACCTGTACTGTTTAGGATCGTGACACGTTTTCGCTGTATCGACAAGCCCAGTCACACTTTCGGGTTCCCAGTAGTTTACAGCCGTCCACACAAACCTTGAGTCCGTCTCGGAGCCGGCCAACTTCGTTGCGGGTAGCTTAATGGGGTGGCCCCCTGAAATATTTCTAAATCCTGTGATCGCTTTGTCGTGAATGCCTCGTTGGGTTTTGATTTGGTTTTTCCGAGGTTGATCGAGTGTGTGTTGCTATTTGTGCACCCCTGCAGGGTAAAACTTTCTGAAAGCCGTGTCCGCGGTTATGGACGACTTGGATCACAGTTTCTCGATCATAGACAAGTATAACTAAAGTACCGCTTTTAATTTGACTAAGTAACTGACTAGTAAATAGTGCAACACTCATGGAATGGATAATAAAACTGCCAACGGATGGGGGGTGTTCGTCCGCTTCCTCGTTGGTAAGCGAGGAGGAGGATGGATCTGTTAATATTACTGTTATAACTGTTGTTATTAATTCACGGACATCCGTCTATCTTTGGTTAGGCGGATGGTTAGCGAGTATCTATAGAATTGTTAGGTATTATCTTTTGCTGCAATTGTGTCACCCAGGTTGTGTCCCCTTTAGAGGCATAAAGACTTGCTGAGTACCCCTAGGGTCTCACACGATAAATTATTTGATTCAGATGAACAGGTACACTCACAAGATGGATACTGGGTGGAGGAGACGGACGATGTGGGCAATGATCATTCGGTGTAGAGATTCCGGGAACGGGGATCCGTGAGATCTGTGGGCGGGATGTGTTTATTATGGGGCATCTTATGCCGATTTGCTTCTTATCCGTACTCGGATCTTGTTTGCCGCTTCCGCCTGATACTCTGATGTTTGATGTATGAGGAGATATCCTAAACTATTATATCTATCTAGGACATTTGGATCTTGCCGTATGGCGTTGCAATATTTCTATCTCTTTTAGATGGAATGGCTCTGAGGACTGTTGTATGGTGGCTTGCATACATACTCATTTGTGTATGTAGTTGATCCCTTCGCCTGCCGATTACGCCGCCCGTTCTTGTCACGATGTTTGGAAATGGTTAGGACGGCCGAAAGGTCTACCTGTGTGTGGCATTTGGGCCCCACCGTACTATTTTAACCATTTCCGCTCATCCAGGCTTGTAACTAGGAGCGTAATTCACCGAGGTAGTTACACCGGTGGATCTGTTGGGTGTAGTTCGTAAACTCCACAGCACAGATGGAAATTCTTCTGCCCAGGCTCCAGTTGCTCTATGTAGCGGTACCTCAAGACGTGGCTTGATTCCCTGCATAATTAATCCATTGGCTCGCTCAACCGTTGGAATGTGGGTGTGCCATAGATGCAAGGTCAAGTCGGATGCCTTTCTCCCAACAATAAGCGTCCACTTCTCCGAGTGGCAAATTGCTGCCATTGTCGGTGATAATGCTGTGTGGGAGACCAAATCTCACCACTAGATCCCGGACAAACCTGAGGGCAGTTGCCCCATCAAGATTTCTAATGGGTTTAGCTTCTATCCATTTAGTGAATTTATCAATTGCTACAAGCAGATGCGTAAACCCACAAGGTGCCATCTGTAACGGTCCCACCATGTCTAGCCCCCATACTGCAAACGGCCAAGTTATTGGTATTGTTCACAATTCTTCAGCAGGAACATGTGGTTGTCGGGCATAATACTAGCATCCCATGCATGTCTCAACCATATTGTCAGCGTCCGCCTTCACGGTCAGCCAGTAGAATCCTTGCCGGAAGGCTTTCGCGACCAACGATCGAGGAGCGGCATGATGCCCACAGTCTCCGAGATGGATTTTGCGTAGGATTTCCATACCGTCTAGCTGGGAAAAACACTTTAAGTATACACCAGTAGTGCTCCTTTTGTAGAGTTGCCCATTGATGATGGTGTAACCCTTTGCTCATCGTACTATTTGCCGCCTTTCGACTTCGTCGTCGGGCAAAGTTCCGTGTTCGAGATATTCCATGAACGGTTTTTTCCAAGCCGGAGGGACCTTAGTCACCATGTTGACGAAAGAGTCAGCTCTATCCGGGTTGTCGATGTCGGCTCCCTTCACAGATGGTGTGCGCAGATGCTCTAGGAAAAATCCTGGCGGAATTTGCTTGCGCCCTGATCCAAGTTTAGACAGCAGATCAGCCGCCTCGTTTTGCTCCCTAGGTATATACTTGACTTCATAGCCCAAGAAGCTCTTGGCTATCTCGTCCACTTCGTCTCGATATGCCGCCATAATAGGGTTCCGCGCATTCCAGGTGCCAGCCACCTGCTGGCCAACCAAGTTGAAATCTCCACAACAAACTATGCGCTTGATGCCAATATCCTTGGCTACACGAAGTCCGTGAATGAGTGCTTCATACTCCGCCATGTTGTTTGTAGCCTCGAAGTGGATCTGCAGAACGTAGTGTATCTTGTCCCCTGTTGGTGACTGTAGCAACACACCAGCCCCCGAGCCGTTGAGCAACTTTGATCCGTCAAAGTGCATCACCCAGTACTCTGGTTTCGGTAACGGAGTAGCATCTGGCATCTCCGTCCAATCTGCAACAAAATACGCCAAGGCTTGTGACTTAATAGCATCGCGTCTCTTGTAAGTGATCTTGAAGGCGGTAAGTTCAATGCCCCACTTCGCGACACTTCCTGTAGCGTCGCTTTTGTTGATTATGTCGGACAGTGGAGTCTTTCTCACCACTGTGATTGGGTGCTCCTGAAAGTAATGCCTCAGCTTTCAAGAATCAAGGAATACTCCATAAGCTATCTTCTGGTAGTGCGGGTAACGCTGCTTGGACTCCGTCAAGACCTCGCTCACATAGTAAACTGGTCGTTGAACTCTGTGCTCATAGCCTGGTTCCTTCCGCTCTACCACGACGACGATGCTGATTACCCGGTTGGTTGCCGCCATGTAGATTATAGGGGTTCTCCAGGCTCGGGAGCTGCAAGGATGGACGCTGAGGAAAGAATCTGCTTGAGCTGCTTCAATGCTGCATCTCCTTCGTCCATCCACGTGAATTTTTCCGCCTTCTTCAGCAACTTGTACAGCGGCAGGGCCTTCTCTCCAAGTCGGATGACGAACGGCATAACTGCTGCAACACAACCTTTTAGTCGTTGAATGTCCTTTAGGCATGTCGGACGATTTATGTTTAAGATGGCCTTGATTTTCTTCGGGTTGACCTCGATTCCCCGTTGGGAAATGATGTAACCCACCAATTTGCCGGCTGGAACCCCGAAGACGCACTTCTTAGGTTTAAGCATCATGTTGTATTTCCGGATATTATCAAAGCTTTCTTTTAAGTCAGAGATTAAGTCGTTTGACTTTTTATACATCACCGCGATATCGTCCACATAGGCATGAACGTTCCGACCAATTTGGTCGTGGAGGCAATGTTGCATTGTCCGCTGGTACGTAGCACCTGCGTTTTTCAGCCCAAAGGGCATCGTAACATAGCAAAACGTGTCGTATGGGGTAGTGAACGAAGTGGCCAATTGGTCCGACTTCCTCATCTTGATCTGGTGGTATCCTGATTATGCATCGAGAAAACACAAAAGCTCCGAGCCAGCCGTCGAGTCAATGACTTGGTCAATGCGAGGCAAAGCAAACGGATCTTTGGGACATGCTTTGTTCAAGCCGGTGTAATCAACGCACATTCTTAATTCATTGGTTCCCTTTTTGGGTACAAGTACAGGATTAGCCACCCATCGGGTGTGAAGGAATTCTCGAATAAATCTAGCCTTAAGTAATCTAGCTATCTCTTTGGAAATGGCGCGTCTCTTCTCATCTCCAAAGCGTCGTAGAGGTTGTTTCACTGGTTTGGATTTTGGATCAATGTTTAAGCTATGATCGGCAAGTTCCCTAGGTACACCTTTCATGTCGGCAGGCTGCCAGGCAAAGATATCCCTATTCTCACGGAGGAACTCGACGCGCGCGCTTTTCTATTTGGGATCTAGGTTCGTTCGAATGGCGGTGACCTTGGAGGCATCGCCTACCACAAGTTCCACCGGCTTGCTCTCGATGGCGGCCTTGAACGCAGGAGCGGAGTCGGAGATCTGCTTCTTCAACGCGGGCATCTCTGAGTCATCGACCTTGCTCTGGATCTCTTTGAATTCTTCGCTGTAGAGGACAACTTCTGCAATGGCTGCTTCATTGATCTCGCAGTCCCTTGCCTTGGTAAAGCTTCCGGATACGGTGATGACACCGTTTGGACCGGTTATCGTGAGTTTGTTGTAGACGAAGCATGGCTTGGCCATAAACGTGTGGAATATGTCGCGGCCGAATATGACATGGTACACGCTCTTGAAGGGGACCACCTCAAAGGTCATGCGCTCTTGGCGGTAATTGTTAATATCGCCAAAGGCAACCTGAAGTGTAATGCACCCAAGGGACCGAGCCTCCCGACCAGGAACTACGCCGTGGAAGATGGTGTTGGTCCGCCTTAGGTTTGCCTCCGTCAAGTTCATCTTCTGCAGTGTATCCAGGTACATGATGTTGATGCTGCTTCCACTATCCACCATACACTTGGTGAACTCCACGCCGTTAATCAAGGGGTTGATGACCATGGCGTACTGGTTCTCTGTAGGTATAAGGTCTGGGTGGACCGTCCTGTCCCAAGTGATTGGAACCTCCAACCAGCGCAAGTACTGGGGAAATGGGGGGAGAGTAGCCATCAGGATCCTCAGAGAAGTCTTCTGTTGTCGGACTGTGGGGGTGCCAAGGAAAGTGTGGTAAACTGGAGCCTTCTTCGCGAAGGGGTTCTTTCCCTTGTCGTCGCTCTTGGCGGCGTGCTTGGGGTCAACGTCTTCGTCCATGTAACTTGAATCCTTGGAATCCTCCTCCTTCTTCTTCCCCTTGCCCTTGCCTCGCGGCCTGTTTTTCTGACTTTGCTTGTAACCGGACTCCGGGTCTTCCTTGAGGTCGTTGACGAACTTGCAGTGTCGATTGGTATGGGTGGCTTTGCCGTTGATGTCGAGGTGTACGACGCACGGCATATCGCGGTACTCCTTGTAGGTTTGTGGAACACGGAGCGGCGCCGAGGTGGTTTCACTTCCTTGTTGCTGCCCACGACCAGCTCCCCTTCCTCGGCCACGCTGTCCGCCATCACCCCGTCCTACAAAAGTCATAGCGACCATGTCGGTAGATTCCTTTTATTCTGGAGTGGTTTTCCGCTTTGTACTGCTGTTCCTCCGAGCCTGAGTTGGAACGGCTGTTGCCGGCAAGGAGCCGCGAGCATCATCGTCGGTAGCTGCGAACTCACTGGCCAACTAGATCATCTAATTCAAGTCAAGCTGGTGATTGTCCTGCAAGCGCTTAAGCTTATGTCAGAGCAACGTGCCCCTTTCCAACCCGTCGATGAAGGCGGCCATGGCGGTCTGAGCGTGCACTCCTGCGTAGGAATTCTTCATGTCCAGCCAGCGGGAGAGGTAGGTGCGAGATGTCTCGTCTTTCTCTTGCACGCACCGCTGTAGATCGCCCACAGTGCAGGGACACTTGTATGTACCCTCAAAGTTCTTGGTGAACGCTTCTTGCATGTCCAACCAGTTGTAGATAGATTTCTCCGGCAAGTCATCGATCCATTGATGGGCCGTGTCCGCCAACATTAATGGGAGGTACTTGATGGCGACGTTGGGGTTGCCTCCGACAATCTCCACCGCGTTGTTGTAGTCCTGCAACCATGTGGCTGGCTTGGCGGTGCCGTCATAGGGCTTGATGGTCTTGTCAATCCGGAAACCTTTGGGGTAAGTTGCGGACCGCATTGCGGGTCCAAAGCAACGTGGTCCCAGGTATGGTCCTTTCGGGCCTCGTGGATCTTATCGATCCACGAACGTGCATCGTACGGCTCCGGGTTCTTCTTCTTCTTGTCAACAGGGGATGGGCTGCGTGAACAACACGGGCCTCCTCCACCATGGTGACTACTTGGTGGTGACGGAGGGGGGAGGTGGCGGTGGGTTAGCCTTCTTGCTGTTACCCTTCTGCGACGCCTCACGCCTGTCACGGTTGCTTGTCGGACACGGAGGGTCATGGCGTGACCCGCTCCTGTGTCCTTGGTTGCGCTCTCCGTCATGACGGGTCTGCTCCGTGTTGTCGCGGATGACGATGCCGTACTGCTTTGGTGGGGGCATATCCGTATGATGGTGAGCCGTGTAATCTTCGCGATGTCGGGGGGATCGGGGTGGTGGCGATGGGCCACGAGGTCGGGCCTTTTCTCTGTGGTCGGAGGATATGGGGGTGGCATCCTTCCTGTTGTGCGCATCCCTCCGTATTTGTTCTGAGAACCCGTCTGGGACCCGACATCAAGAGGAGATATGTCCCTTGGCGTCTTATACTGGCTAGACTGGCAAAGCGCTGGGTCGGACTCGAGCCTCTGAGAGGTGGCCTTTTCCTGCTGCTTCACCGCCTTGACCACTAGGTCATAGACCTGTTCCACTGCCTCAGGTGATCTATCCTGCTCCAGAAGGGTCTTGGCGATGGCGAGGTTAAGGAGTGGGGTGGGCATCACCTGCTTGCCTTCAATGTCAATATATGGCTTGGCTTGTGCTGGATTCGAGGGAGCCCATCCTAGGTTGCGCCGTACACCAGGATCGTTGATGACGCGAGCCGGAGCTTTCTTGGCCTTCTGCTGCTGTAGCAAAGTCTTGTACTCGGCCTCCGTTGCTCTAGCTTTCTCTATGGACTTCTGCGTGTTGACCAGATCTCGATCTAGCTTAGCACCTTGCTCCGTGATGGCCTGTTCTTCCTCCAGCAGTTGCTGGCGGTTCTCATCAAGCTGAGTCACGTTCCTGATATGAGCAACGGTCAGTGGTTCGATGAGAAGATTACCGTACATCACTCTATCAGCTGGAGTAACTTGGGCTGCTGCAGACGTAGATGCTGGAGGCGGCAAGTTTGCGGTGTTTTTGTTGCTCGGGCCGGTGCCGAGTTCCTGCGGCTGCTACACTGGGTTAGGCGGTGGAGGCATGGCCTTTGCGCGATCATCATCAGCAGCAATAAGTGTCTCCTTCCCCTTTTCTAGCGCTGTAGGCGGAGCTCGTCCGGGTTGATCTTCATCCATCGCCGTCCCAATGGTGACCAACACCCCTCAAGACGTGACGGCGTTGTTGGCTTGCTCGTCACGCGAGTACTCCTCCTCCATCTCCTACATAGCGGAGTCTAGCTCTTCTGGACTGAAATCTATCTCCTCAGAATCTGCACTGAAGTCAGCATAAAGCGCGTCAATGATAGAGTCAGAGGGTGCCAGGACTTCCTCGATGATGGGCCGTGGAGGTGCAACGACGACGACGATGACTGGAGGTGGTGGTGCAGCTGCGACGATGGCGGCCAGAGGCGGTGGTGGCGGTGGCTGAATCGGAGGTTCGCCGTTGACGAGCGCAAGTGCTTTCTAGGCTCGTGGCATGCTTTGTAGGAAGGGGAGCTGGTCGTGGGAAGCAACGAGGAAGTGAAACCACCTCGGCGCCGCTCCGCGTTCCCCAAACCTACGAGGAGTACCGCGATATGCCGTGCCTCGTACACCTCGACATCAACGGCAAAGCCACCCATACCAATCGACACTGCAAGTTCGTCAACGACCTCAAGGAAGACCCGGAGTCCGGCTACAAGCGAAGTCGGAAGAACAGGACGCGAGGCAAGGGCAAGGGGAAGAAGAAGGAGGAGGAGTCCAAGGATTCAAGTGACATGGACGAAGACGTTGACCCCAAGCACGCCGCCAAGAGCGACGACAAGGTCAAGAACCCCTTCGCGAAGAAGGCTCCAGTCTACCACACTTTCCTTGGCACCCCCACCGTCTGACAACAAAAGACCTCTCTGAGGATCCTGATGGCTACTCTCCCCCCAGTTCCCCAGTACCTGCGCTGGTCGGAGGTTCCAATCAATTGGAACAGGACGGGCCACCCAGACCTTATACCTACGGAGAACCAGTACGCCATGTTCATCAACCCCTTGATTGACGGCGTGGAGTTCACCAAGTGTATGGTGGATAGTGGAAGCAGCATGAACATCATGTACCTGGATACACTACAGAAGATGAACATGACGGAGGCAAACCTAAGGCAGACCAACACCATCTTCCACGGCGTAGTTCCTGGTCGGGAGGCTCGGTCCCTTGGGTGCATTACACTTCAGGTTTCCTTTGGCGATGTTAACAATTACCGCCAAGAGCGCATGACCTTTGAGGTGGTACCCTTCAAGAGCGTGTACCACGTCATATTCGGCCGCGACATATTCCACACGTTCATGGCCAAGCCATGCTTCGTCTATAACAAACTCAAGATACCCGGACCAAACGGTGGCATCATCGTATCCGGAAGATTTACCAAGCCAAGGGACTACGAGATCAATGAAGCAGCCGTTGCAGAAGCTGTCCTCTATAGCGAAGAATTCAAAGAGATCCAGAGAAAGGTCGATGACTCAGAGATGCCCGCGTCGAAGAAGCAAATCTCCGACTCCGCTCCTGCGTTCAAGTCCGCCATCGAGACCAAGCCAGTGGAACTTGTGGTAGGCGATGCCTCCAAGGTCACCGCCATTCCGATGAACCTGGATCCCAAATAGGAAAGCACGCTCGTCGAGTTGCTCCATGAGAATAGGGACATCTTTGCCTGGGAACCTGCCGACATGAAAGGTGTACCTAGGGAACTTTCCGAGCACAGCTTAAACATTGATCTAAAATCCAAACCAGTGAAACAACCTCTACAACGCTTTGGAGATGAAAAGAGACGTGCCATTGGCAAAGAGATAGATAGATTACTTAAGGCTAGATTTATTCGAGAATTCCTTCACACCCGATGGGTGGCCAATCCTGTACTTGTCACCAAAAAGGGAACCAATGAATTAAGAATGTGCGTTGATTACACCGGCTTGAACAAAGCATGTCCTAAAGATCTGTTTGCTTTGCCTCGCATTGACCAAGTCATTGACTCGACGGCTATCTCGGAGCTTTTGTGTTTTCTCGATGCATACTCAGGATACCACCAGATCAAGATGAGGAAGTCGGACCAATTGGCCACTTCGTTCATTACCCCATACGACACGTTTTGCTATGTTACGATGCCCTTTGGGCTAAAAAACGCAGGTGCTACGTACCAGCGGACAATGCAACGTTGCCTCCACGACCAAATTGGTCGGAACGTTCACGCCTATGTGGACGATATCGCGGTGATGTCTAAAAAGTCAAACGACTTAATCTCCGACTTAAAAGAAACCTTTGATAATCTCCGGAAATACAACATGATGCTTAACCCTAAGAAGTGCGTCTTCGGGCTTCCAGCCGGAAAATTGTTGGGTTACATCGTTTCCCAACGGGGAATCGAGGTCAACCCGGAGAAAATCAAGGCCATCTTAAACATAAATCATCCGACAAGCCTAAAGGACATTCAACGACTAAAAGGTTGTGTTTCAGCAGTTAGTCGGTTCGTCAGCCGACTTGGAGAGAAGGCCCTGCCGCTGTACAAGTTGCTGAAGAAGGCGGACAAATTCACGTGGACGGACGAAGCAGATGCAGCATTGAAGCATCTCAAGGAGATTCTTTTCTCAACGCCCATCCTTGCAGCGCCCGAGCCTGGAGAGCCCCTGTTAATCTACATGGCGGCAACCAACCGGGTAATCCGCATCGTCGTCGTGGTAGATCGGAAGGAACCAGGCTATGAGCACGGAGTTCAACGACCAGTTTACTATGTGAGCGAGGTGTTGACGGAGTCCAAGCAGCGTTACCCGCACTACCAGAAGATAGCTTATGGAGTATTCCTTGCTTCTCGAAAGCTAAGGCATTACTTTCAGGAGCACCCAATCACAGTAGTGAGCAAGACTCCACTGTCCGATATAATCAACAACAGCGACGCTACAGGAAGGGTCGCGAAGTGGGGGATTGAACTTGCCGCCTTCGAGATCACTTACAAGAGACGCGACGCTATCAAGTCACAAGCCTTGGCGGATTTTGTTGCAGATTGGACAGAGATGCCATATGCTACTCCGTTACCGGAACCAGAGTACTGGGTGATGCACTTTGACGGATCAAAGTTGCTCAACGGCTCGGGGGCTGGTGTGTTGCTACAGTCACCAACAGGGGACAAGATACACTACGTTCTACAGAACCATTTCGAGGCTACAAAACAACATGGCGGAGTATGAAGCACTCATTCACGGACTTCGTGTAGCCAAGGATATTGGCATCAAGCGCATAGTTTGCTGTGGAGATTCCGACTAGGTTGCCCAGTAGGTGGCTGGCACCTGGAATGCGCGGAACCCTATGATGGCGGCATATCGAGACGAAGTGGACGAGATAGCCAAGAGCTTCTTGGGCTACGAAGTCAAGTATGTACCTAGGGAGCAAAACGAGGCGGCTGATCTGCTGTCTAAACTTGGATCAGGGCGCAAGCAAATTCCGCCAGGAGTTTTCCTAGAGCATCTGCGCCACCATCTGTGAAGGGAGCCGACGTCGAAAACCCGGATAGAGCTGACTCTTTCGTCAACATGGTGTCTAAGGTCCCTCCAGCTTGGACAAAACCATTAATGGAATATCTCAAACACGGAACTTTTCCTGACGACGAAGTCGAAAGACGGCAAATAGTACGACGAGCAAAGGGTTACACCATCATCAATGGGCAACTCTACAAAAGGAGCACTACTGGTGTATACCTAAAGTGTGTTTCCCAGCTAGAAGGTATGGAAATCCTACGCGAAATCCATCTCGTAGACTGCGGGCATCACACCGCTCCTCGATCGTTGGTCGCGAAAGCCTTCCGGCAAGGATTCTACTAGCTGACCGCGAAGGCGGACGCCGACAAGCTGGTTGAGACGTGCATGCGATGCCAGTATTATACCCGACAACCACATGTTCCTGCTGAAGAATTGCGAACAATACCAATAACTTGGCCATTTGCAGTCTGGGGGCTAGACATGGTGGTACCGTTACAGACGGCACCTTGTGGGTTTACGCATCTTCTTGTAGCAGTTGATAAATTCACTAAATGGATAGAAGCTAAACCCATTAGAAAGCTTGATGGGGCAACTGCCCTCAGGTTTGTCCGGGATCTGGTCTCCCACACAGCATTATCACCAACAACGGTAGCAATTTGTCACTCGAATAAGTGGAGGCTTATTGTTGGGAGAAAGGTATCCGACTTGACCTTGCATCTGTGGCATACCCACATTCCAACGGTCAGGTTGAGCGAGCCAATGGATTAATTCTGCAGGGAATCAAGCCACGTCTTGAGGCACCGCTACATAGAGCAGCTGGAGCCTGGGCGGAAGAATTGCCATCTGTGCTGTGGAGTTTACGAACTACAACCAATAGATCCACCGGCTACACCCCTTACTTCATGATATATGGAGCAGAAGCCATCCTGCCTTCCGACATCCTTCACGATGCACCAAGAGTTGCCGCCTACGACGAAGATGACGCTGAAGAATCCAGACTCCTAGATGTGGACCTTATCGAGGAGGAGCGCGTTTTGGCATGCCAAAGATCCGCCATCTACCAGCAGAAGCTACGCAGCTACCATAGTCGCCGCGTTCGGCATCGCTTGTTTAAAGAGGGGGATTTGGTGCTCCGACTTAAGCAGAAGAAGTCACACAAATTATCCCCGCCATGGGAAGGACCGTTCATCATAAGCAAGGCGCTACTCAACGGGTCTTACTACCTTGTTGACAATCGTGAACTGAAGGATAGACCCAACGAGGATCATAAGCGTAAGCGACGTGACCCGGATGATGACTACCCGGAGCTTGATCAGCCATGGAACATAGCACAGCTACGTCCTTTTTACACTTAGCATCTTTTATCTAATTGTGTACCTCTTATATGATCAATGAAATAAAGCTCTCTCATTCACTCATATGTTGGAGTCTTTTACCTCCTTAGTGTTGATTTTTGGATCATGTAAAACCTTTATGCACAAGCTTTGCGATTGCACTTGTGAAAATTCCGCATACGGGTGTTAGCTTAAGTTTTTTGGTCTACATGTTCTTTGTCGTTTTTATGTGGATTCTAGAGTAGTGACTTTCGGCACTTATTGTCGGCGATTTTGTGCTCAGGTTGTTGATGGTGCCATTGGGCATCATCACCTAAGCGCATGGTTCCGACAACGAGTCTTCCGACTCACGAAAAGTCAAGCATAAGAACCAAAGTAATGGATAAGCCAGCACTTTCTTAAAACAATATATACATGCTGGAAACTAGGTCTTGAGCAGCAGGAAATAACAACCATTGTTTTCCGCCCTAAGTTACATCAACAAGTTTTTTCCCGCATATGTACCAAAGGTGAAACAAATATTACAAAGTTGTTCTTCACTCCTTTGGCGCGGGTGACTTGGAAGCAGCATCATCACCAGCCGGATAACCACCCTCGAAGTCGACGCTGTACTGGGACTCAGAGGAACCTTGGTTGCTGCTGTCGATGATGTTCAGGGGCACGAAGACGTCGACGTCCACCAACTCGGCAACTCTGGTGTCATAGCCCACGAGTGACGACAAGATGTCTTCATGGTTAATCTCTATGCCATCATCGTCAACGTCGGGAATGCCAGAGGTCACCGTGTTGATGTCGGTATCTTCATATTGTGCCTTCACCATTGACATCGCCATCCTTGCGCCAGCCCGTGCACATGAAGCTTTCCAGCTTGTGATACGCTTGGGGGTTCGGCGCAGAATCTCCGAGTACTTCACCATGGAGTCCGATGCCTTGATGTTTATCTGGAGGGGCTTGGCGATCTCCTTGGCTTGCGTGATGGCGGTGTTGATGAAGTTGTCGGCAAGAACCATGCATTCCTTGGCTGGAGGAGGTGATCGGGTTAAACCCATAGGAGTTGCAAATTCCGACAAGGAGCGCGTGAGTTCAACAATTCAATGTATCCAGACTACAGAAATCCAAGACCGAGAAAACTTACTGAAGATGCTGGCCTCAGCTTGCCAGAGGGTGTCCGCCAAGGATTATTTCTCTTGTTGGAGGAGCTTATACGCCTCGCTTTGGCGTTGATTTTGCTCATCGGCATCTTGCTTCTGATCTTTTAAGATCGCAATCTCCTCCTTCAAGCGATTGATTTCCTCGGTGGCGGAGTCATGCAGGACCTTCATTGACTCCTCATGCATTTTCATCATGTCCTTCCTCTCCTGCTTAAGAATTTTGTTCTTGCTCCAGCTCTTGAATGTGCTTGGATTGCTCGACAATATTCTTCGCCTTGGCGATGGTTTATGCAAGTCGGAGAAAGGGAAGTACACAGTGAGTACTCGGAGAATATGGGCACAATACCAAGTCGGAATGCGAAAAAGAAAACAGACGCTTGCTCTTGGTGATCTGTTCCTTCAAGAAGGCAGTTTTACCCTTTTCAGCTTCCAGGTCTGCGCGCATCTTCTGGTACTTGTCATCGGCCATGCCCCTCCGAGCACTCTCGTTCTATGGAGAAAAGTTCAAAGTTAAAACGTTGTTTGGTCTGCTTGGAGCATCTAGACGGAAATTTTCCACCTAGACGCTCGGGGGCTACAGCGAGAATTTTTGACTTAGTAATATGCTTAGCTTTTCTTTAAGCATCTAGTCGGAACTAATTCAGTTCTTGATTAGAGGCTTGGGGCTACAGTATAAAGTTTTTTTAACTCGGATATATGCTTAGCTTTTATTTAAGCATATAGTCGGAACTAATTCAGTTACAACTAGAAGCTTGGGGGCTACAGTATGGAAATTTATAAACACTATGTATGCTACTCTTAAAGCTTCTAGTCGGAACATTTCATTCCATCTACATGCTTGGGGGCTAGAGTGAGAGTTTTTTTGTCTACATCCTCGGGGAAATGCAAAAGGCAAAGAAAACTTACAAGTGCGATGATCTTGAGGTTCGTAGCACTCTCGGCCAGCAGCTTGGCAAAGGATTCACTATTTCCTTGCAAGATTTCTGCTTGCCGGCGGAGCTCCTCTAGACCCCACGTCGGAGATGTCGGCGCCGTACCAGGGACCAAAGCAGTGCTACCCAGTGTAAGTACTGGATAGACTATCTTTGGATAGGCTATGGTTTTCTTGGGTGCGGGGGCACCACCAACGGCAGAGGTACCTGCTTCCACCACCGCCTTATTGCCACCGATGGCATCCTTAGCCGGAGCTTCAGCCATTTGGTGGACAGCACTCTCTTGCGTCTCCTGCTCGCCGACGACTGCAACCTCGGTAGAAGCACCTGAGTCCACTTCCATGGCGGAAGGGCCAGATGCCTCCTTAGCTTGTGAGTTTGTCGGGGCATACAAAGGCTTGACAGAGGGAGTGGTAGGGGCGATGGCGGGAGATGCATCGTGATGCAGCATGTCCTTGATAGTTCTAGAAGCCCCCAATTTGGAGGTCTTCTTGAGGCTGGTCATGGGTTTCTTCCTGAAACGTGCAAAATGCATAAGTACAGGAGCAAGAAAGATAAATAGACAATGTCAGAGGAAGATAAGCTTACACAAGTGGGGGTTCTTTGGCAAAGGGGATCCCAGTAACTTTTCTCTTTTTCGCCTCCAGGGCGGCGGTAGTCTTCTTGGAGGCTCCACCCTTCGTCTTCTTCTTCTTGCCTCTGTCGGCAGCATCAGAGGTGGATCTCTTCCTCTTTTGCGCCGATGGAGCCTCGTTGTTGGACACGACCGGGACTTCCTTCATCTTTGGATCATAGATTTGGGCAGCCAGGTTGCCCTCCTCTAGATCACTAAGCTGTTAAGTGAAAAGTCACCATATTAGATAAGATGACACTTGCAAGACGGAAGAACTGGAGTATATGTCGTACACGGAAAATAAATACCTACCTTTGGGAACTTGTCGTCTACAAACATGTCGTAGGTGATGGTGAGGCCACACTTCTTATCCTTCACCTTGAAAATGTCCTTAAGGCGGAGCTTGACGGAGTCGCTCGAGAAGTTGTCCACGGAGATGCGGAGGCTATCCCTTCTGTCGCTGGTATACTCGTGCATGAGCTTCACGCGGTGCTGTAGAGGTGGGATTCGCCTGATGAACCAGCACATGGCTAGGTCCAAACCGGTCAAACCCGTCTCTACGAACCATTCTATCCGCCTTATGGCGCGGGAAGCATCGAGGTCGGAGGGAAGGGAGGCATGGGATCTCCATGACGAGGCTTCAGCGGCGGCTCCGTCAACAAAGTCCGGGTACGTTACTTGTCGGCCATCTAGAGGGATGTCTGGGTCGTAGAAGTACATCCGTTTCCAATTTTTGCAGGACTCGTGGCCAATGATGTCGGGGAACCGCCGGCCAGGTCAAATCTTGAAGCTTATGGTGCCGCAGTTCCTGAGTTCTTCCTTGCTATGTCCGGCTTCACGTTTGACGGTGAAGAAGTACAAAAAGAGGTCTAACCTAGGCCTTATCCCGAAGTATCCCTCGCAGAGCACCGCGTAGTTTCTAAGCACAAAGATACTATTGGAGGAAAGATTCTGGGGCTCGACTCTATAGTGATTCAAGACGGAGAGGAAGAAGTTGGAGATGGGCAGGGAGACGCCGCGTACCAGTTGGGCTTTGAGGTACAGCTTTTATCCGCCTTGGGGAGAAGGTGTAACCTCGCCGGCCGACGCCGGCCGCCAGACGAGCCTCTCCGTCGCAGGAAGGTAGCCTTCGGCGATCATCTCTTGGATATCATGGTCCGTGATATCTGAGTTGCACCAGTCGCCCTTGTGCGAGTCTGGATCCTCCTCCAACGGCTCCAGCGCCGCCAGATTAAGGTCGCCGCCGGTGGACTCGATCACCGCTGATGCGGGGATGACTAGGCCCTCTGGAGGCACGATGATGGAGCCCGCCGGCTTCGTCGCGGCTTCGTTTAGCGCCGCCATGGAGGGAGAAGTGCTGCTGCTGGCCATGGAGTGAGGTTGGGTGTGATTGGTGCAGATTGGAGGCTAGGGTTTTATCGCGAGATAGGCGCGGAGAGCTCGAGGGGGCACGCGCTGGAGGAAGAATACGATGTAAGTAGAATGAGGTAAAAAGTGGAAATTCCACCGCGGTTACTATTTATCATCTCTAGCGTCAAGATTCGTGCAGCTTGATCGGACGGTTGCCGCGTAGACGACATGTTCGCGAACATGCGTGGAATTTTTTCCACGTCTCCAACCGTCGCCGCCAACGGCTCGTATCGCTTGCGCGGGAAAATCGTACATGATTGCGTTCTCTGCATGTGTGAGTTACGAGGCATTGCTGACCTAAGCCTACGTCGTCCTGGCTGGCATAGGCAGATGAGCTGTCACATCGGAAGATTCCGGCATGGACGGATTCAGTCCGGCTATGGAAGAGTATGATGGAAGATTCAGCATTTCTCCGACTTACATATTGAAGACGGAGGAAGCCTTGCAGGGTTCTTTGGGAGGACTACAAGATATTGCTTGACGATTTGCCGACATCCATCTAGACGGAGCATTCCACATGGAGAGGCAAGACGGCGCAAGATGTCGGAGTTCTCCGGGGGCTACTGTTGGGGATAAGCTATATGGGTATCCTCATAGCATGTCACTTATCCGGATAACCCGGGTGGCCCGCAGTTGGTAGCATGGCCTATGGCCTACTGGGCGGCCCAGTTAGATGGATCCATAAGGGAGGCCCATGCCGGATAAAGGAAGGCTACGGTTGGATTCACCGACGTACCCGGAGCCTTGGAGTGCAAGATACATAGGACTAGTAATAGACGGTGTAGGACTCTGTAACCTGTCCGGCTAGGACTTTCCCTGTAACCCTAGGACCTGGAGACTATATAAGTCGGGCCTATGGGAGCCTTTATGAAGGAAATATGCCCTAGAGGCAATCATAGAGATGATTATATTTCATATGTATCCATGAGTTATTTTAATGTTCCTTGAATATCCATATCAGGCAACTTGTATTTATTGGCAATTATGTGAATTGTTTGTGAAACTCTTTACTTGTATGGTTATTTAATAGTTGTCCCTAGTCGGAGTTCATGTGAGGACACACGTGAATATTAGACTAGCACATCGATTGGTTGATGACTATGTTTCTCAAGTCATAGACATGGAGATGTCAAACCAATGATGTGGACACATGTTATGAACATGGGGTTGGACTGACCCAACTTGAGACTGGCAATTAGTTGCAGCTCTCTCTCTCTCTACACATCGTGTACGTTTTGTCCTTAGACCTGAGATTGTCGCATGTACTTGAGATGTGGATCGACCTACTTTGGGGCTATCAGACGCTACTTCGTAACTGGGTAGTTATAAAGGTAGCTTTCGGGTTTGTCCTGAAACATGCTGCAAGGCATGGTCAATCAAGATGGGATTTGCCCCTCTCTACTTGAGAGAGATATCTCTGGGCCCCTCGAGTGATCGGATCCAGAAATGCATGGCCGTGCTACATAAGGTTAAGAGTTAACCTAGCAAAGGGATTCCGAATCACGGTATCGAGAAAGAGAGGTCAGCTTGGAGCTAGACCAAATATCGTGAGGCAAAGGGAAAGACATGTACTAAACCTTGTGATGGTTCGTCCGATATGATCTTTGTATGCGTTTAGGAGTTGGCACGTCTTGCTAGAGGCCGCTACCAACTATTGGCAGAATAAGTGTATTCGTGTCATGTCTATACGTATATGAACCTATAGGGTCACACACTTAAGGGGCTGGAAACCTAATAAGTATTAGATCCGAATTAAACTAGGCTTAGGCTACTAATGGGCTGGTAATGTAGAAGCCCACTAGGGACGCCTATATAAGAGAGGGTGGGCGAGCTGACCAGGGTTAGACCTCAGACCATTCCACCCAGCCGCCGCACCTCTCGCATGTGTTGCACGCGCGGACCTAGCAGTCCGGTGTCTGACGCTTCCACCCTGTACGTGTGGATACCTCGGAGGCGCTGCATCTGTAGAGTTTGGACGAGCCACGCAAGGGGAGCTGCTCGTGGGACGAGTATAAGGAGGAGACGTGGAACGTCTGCACTGCCTCGACGCTCTTCATCAATTCCGCAACTGCGTGTCTAGTGGTAATCTCGTGATCTATGACATCAGTATTCCTAGTTTACACGGTAGAAAATTTTGATTTGCGCTAGTGTAGCCTACCCGTATCCCTTCAGTGGTATCAGAGCCGATGTTGTTCAGTTATAGGTTCGGGATGTTTGCATATGGTGATATGCAGATTGATATGAATGATGTGATCGTTTATATGGCGGTGGTTCGGGATTGATCTATGATGTTGCTTTCCGTGATCATGATTCTGAGGTTGTCGAACGACTTACCCCTACTGGTCGGTTTCTGCCATCGGGGTAGACAGTGACACATAAATCCTGTTGAATCATGCGAAGATCAATATGATTGAACGAATCGGAACCTAGATCTAAAATCGATGTACCGTGATCAAAGGAGTTTGATTGAATCGGGACAGGAGTCGGTTTATGGTAAATTTGATTTGCTGATCAAAATCCTTAAAGAAAATATTGAAGATACCGCGAGGGGCGCTGCCCCTTCGAACCCGATGGCTCACATGGAAGATGAAGATGGAGATCATCATGGTGGACAGGTTATATGGCGATGGAGATCACCATGAGAAAATGGGCCATACTGTTTCACAACTATGTGAATGCTATTCTTATGTGTTTTACTACTATGCATGTTTAGATGATAGAAGTAGAACGGTCCCTCACAAAGTTTAAGTTAAACCATGCCCTCCCAACCAAACCATGCACCATCCTATGCCATGTACAATCGTTGGTGGGACTATGAAATTAGGGTGCCGCGGTTTTTCTTGGCTAGATGGGTGTGTATCGAATACCTACACGCATAAGGGTTGGTGAGCTTGACAAGGTCATCTTAACAGTTAAGGACCTTGGGTCATAAAGGTTGGGCGCCTAGTTTTGACATAGAGATGTCACCCAACAACAAGAGTCATATGTGATATGATTAGCAAGTGTTGTTTACCGATTTACCTTGTCTTCTAGCAGTGATGCTAAATCTCACTAGTCGACTTGTTAATTGTGGATATTGAATCACTTAGTATCAATAGAGGGATATTGATTTAAGTGGGAGTATATGCTATTAAATTGTTTAATATGTTTTACTCTTTCATGGTTACATGGCTTAGTATTTTGCATGTTTTCTGTTGTAGATCAATGGCACCGAACACTACATCACCTTTCTCTGCGTTCGATTCTTCACAAAGATAAACTAAATGGAACAAACTATTTGGACTGGGTCCGTAACCTGAGAATTGTTCTTAGGTCCGATAAAAAGGAAACGGTTCTGGATACCCCAATCCCCGATGAACCTGCTGATAATGCATCTGCTTCCCTAAAGAATGCCTACAAGATCGCATGTGATGATTCACTTGAGGTAAGCTGTCTTATGCTTGCATGCATGGAACCTGAACTCCAAAAGATGTTTGAGGATCAGGAAGCATACGATATGATCGTTGCGCTTAAGGACATGTTCCAAGATCAGGCAAGGACTAAGAGGTACAATGTTGCCAAGTCCTTTGACGAATGCAAGCTGGCAGAGGGAGCGGTTGTAGGCCCCCATGTGATCAAAATGGTTGGTTATAGTCAGACTTTGGAAAAGCTTGGTTTTCCACTAGGCCAAGAGTTGGCCACTGACTTCATTTTGGCGTCTCTTCCATCCAGCTATGGGCAGTTCATTTCGAACTACCATATGCATGGGGTGGAGAAGGGCCTTAATGAATTATGTGGGATGCTTAAAACAGCAGAAAGTGACATCAAGAAGTGTGCAGGGCATAGCTATGTGATGCCTGTACAGAACAAGCCTAGCTTCAAGAAAAAGGGTACTTCTTGGAAGAAGAAGGGCAATGCTAAGGATACGATCCCTAAGTCTGCACCCAAGCAAAAGGCTGGACCTGCAGATGACAATGAGTGCTTCTTTTGTCATGAACATGGCCACTAGAAGATAAACTGCAACAAGTACCAGGCTTCTTTGAAGAAGAGTGGAAGTAAGAGTACTTCCCACTCAGGTACGCTTGTTGTAAACGTTGTGGACATTCTTCTCGCTGATTCCTATGTTAACTCTTGGGTATTTGATACCAGATCGGTTGCTCATATTTGCAATTCGATGCAGGGGCTAATAAGGACTAGAGAAGTGCAGAAAGGCAAAGTGGATTTTCGCGTCGGAAATAAAGCAAGGGTTGCTGCATTGTTCGTCGGCGTCATGCAACTTCACCTTCCGTCAAGATTTATTGTGGAGTTGAATAATTGTTATTACATTCCTAGTATGGGTCGAAACATTTTATCACCTTCATGTTTGATGAGGGATGGCTATACATTCGCGATTGCAAACAATGGTTGTGTAATCTCTAAGAATGCTATTTTTATGGCTGATGCTCCCATTGTGAATGGGTTATTTATTTTAAATCTTTATGATGCATATGTTTACAATGTTAGTGCTAAAAGGCTTCGGCCTAATGATTTGAGTCCTACCTATTTATGGCATTGTCGTTTGGGGCATATAAGTGAAAAGCGCATGAAGAAGCTACATGGTGATCGTCTTCTAACTTCGTTTGATTTTTAATCATACGAGACATTTCAAGCTTGTTTACTTGGAAAGATGACCAAATCGCCTTTTTCGGGTTTACCCGAGAGAGCGACAGACTTGTTGGAACTCATACATATTGATGTATGTGGACCAATGAGCACGACATCCAGAGGAGGATATCACTACTTCATTACTTTCACTGATGATTTCAGTAGATATGGTTATGTCTACTTGATGAGGGATAACTCTGAAACTTTTGAAAAGTTCAAGGAGTTTCAGAGTGAAGTAGAGAATCAACGTGGCAAGAAAATAAAGGCCTTGCGATCTGATCGTGGAGGTGAATATTTGAGTCACGAATTTAGCAATCATCTTAAGAGTTGCGGAATTGTTCCACAACTTACACCGCCCGGAACGCCTCAAAGAAATGGGGTCTCCGAACGGCGTAATCGAACTTTGTTGGACATGGTTCGATCGATGATGAGCCAGTCAGATTTGCCATTGTCATTTTGGGGTTACGCTCTAGAAACAACAGCTTTCACACTTAATAGGGTACCATCTAAATCCGTATTTAAGACACCATATGAGATGTGGACTGCAAAGAATCCTAGTTTGTCTTTTCTAAAGATTTGGGGTTGTGATGCATTTGTCAAGCGGCTTCAGTCAGACAAGCTAACACCCAAATCGGATAAGTGCATTTTCGTGGGATATCCGAGGGAAACCTTGGGGTATTACTTCGACAACCGAGAAGAGGGCAAAGTGTTTGTCGCTCGTAGCGGTGTTTTCCTAGAGAAAGAGTTTCTCACAAAGGGAAAAGTGGAAGGTCGGTGCGACTTGAAGAAGTTCAAGATGAGCCAGTTGGGGATGCTTCTACGAGTGATGCTATTGTAGCAGAACAAGTTGAGGAACCCGTGGCAACAGAAGCACCACAACCACGAAGGTCGGCGAGGCTCCACAAAGCGCGGGAATTGTTATTGTTAGACAATGATGAGCCTACGACCTATGCAGAAGCGATGGTGGACCTAGACTCTGAGAAATGGCTAATCGCCATGAGATCCGAGATAGAGTCCATGGGTGACAATCAAGTTTGGAACTTGGTTGACCTGCCCGATGGTTTTAAAGCCATCGAGTGCCCGATGGATCTACAAGAAGAAGATTGATATGGATGGAAATGTTCACATCTATAAAGCTCGACTTGTTGCAAAAGGTTTTCGACAAGTTCAAGGAGTTGACTACGACGAGACTTTCTGGCCCGTAGCGATGCTTAAATCTATACAGATAATTCTAGCCATTGCTGCACATTTCGACTATGAAATATGGCAGATGGATGTCAAGACGGCTTTCCTTAATGGTATCCTAACTAAGGACATGTGTATGATGCAGCCCGAAGGTTTTGTCGATCCAAACAATGCTGGAAAGGTATGCAAATTTCTGAAGTCCATTTATGGGCTGAAGCAAGCATCTCGGAGTTGGAACATTCAATTTGATCAAGTTGTAAAGGAGTTTGGCTTCATCAAAAATGAACAAGAACCTTGTGTTTACAAGAAGGAAAGTGGGAGAGTGCTGGTATTTCTAATCTTGTATGTAGATGACATATTGCTGATTGAAAATGACATTCTTATGCTCGAGTCTGTTAAGACCTCATTGAAAAATAGTTTTTCGATGAAGTACTTGGGAGAAGCAGCATATATTCTGGGTATCAAGATCTATAGAGATAGATCAAGGAGGCTAATTGGATTAAGCTAGAGTACATATGTTGACAAAGTGTTGAAATGGTTCAGCATGGAAGAGGCTAAGAAGGGGTTCTTGCCCATGTCTCACGGCATAAAACTCACCAAGACTCAGTGTTCTTCGACTACTGATGAGCGTGAGCGCATGAGTAGGGTTCCATATGCTTCGGCTATTGGATCCATCATGTATGCAATGATATGTACTCGCCCAGATGTTTCCTATGCTCTATTGTTATGAGCAGATACCAGGCTGATCCAGGTGAAGGTCACTGGACAGCGGTAAAGAACATCCTTAAGTACTTGAAAAGGACTAAGGATGTGTTCCTAGTTTATGGAGGTGAGGATGAACTCAGTGTAAAGGGTTACACAGATGCGAGTTACCTTAACGACTCAGATGATTCGAAATCGTAATCAGGTTATGTGTTTGTCTTGAATGGTGGTGTTGTGAGCTGGAAAAGTTCCAAGCAAGATACGGTGACCTCCTCTTCAACAGAAGCTGAATATATTGCTGCCTCGGAGGCCGTAAAGGAAGCTGTTTGGATTAGGAATTTCCTGATAGCTATCGGTGTGGTTCAGGGCGCGTCCAATCCCTTGGACGTTTATTGTGACAACAATGGTGCTATTGCACAAGCCAAGGAACCTAGACAGCACCAGAAGAACAAACATATTTGCATGCGTTACCATCAGATTCGTGAGTTCGTTGAGGATGGTAGTGTCATGATATGCAAAATACATATGGACTCAAATGTTGCTGATCCCTTGACTAAGCCTATCCCGCAGCCCGCGCATGAAGCGCACACAAGAGCAATTGGTATTAGAAACATTTTAGATTGACTCTAGTGCAAGTGGGAGACTGAAGGAAATATGCCCTAGAGGCAATCATACAGATGATTATATTTGATATGTATCCATGAGTTATTGTAATTTTCCTTGAATATCCATATCAGGCAACTTGTATTGATTGGAAATTATGTGAATTGTTTTTGAAACTCTTTACTTGTATGGTTATTTAATAGTTGTTCCTAGTCGGAGTTCATGTGAGGACACACATGAATATTAGACTAGCACATTGATTGGTTGATGACTATGTTTCTCAAGTCATAGACATGGAGATGTCAAACAAATGATGTGGACACATGTTATGAACATGGGGTTGGACTGACCCAACTTGAGACTGGCAATTAGTTGCAGCTCTCTCTCTACACATCGTGTACGTTTTGTCCTTAGACCTGAGATTGTCGCATGTACTTGAGATGTGGATCGGCCTACTTTGGGGCTATCAGACGCTACTCCATAACTGGGTAGTTATAAAGGTAGCTTTCGGGTTTGTCCTGAAACATGCTGCAAGGCATGGTCAATCAAGATGGGATTTGCCCCTCTCTACTTGAGAGAGATATATCTTGGCCCCTCGAGTGATCTGATCTAGAAATGCATGACCGTGCTACATAAGGTTAAGAGTTAACCTAGAAAAGGGATTCCGAATCACGGTATCGAGAAAGATAGGTAAGCTTGGAGTTATACCAAATATCATGAGGCAAAGGGAAAGACATGTAATAAACCTTGTGATGGTTCGTCCGATATGATCTTTGTATGCGTTTAGGAGTTGGCACGTCTTGCTAGAGGCCGCTACCAACTATTGGAAGAATAAGTGTATTCGTTTCATGTCTATACGTATATGAACCTATAAGGTCACACACTTAAGGGGCTGGAAGCCTAATAAGGATTAGATCCAAATTAAACCAGGTTTAGGCTACTAATGTGCTGCTAATGTAGAAGCCCACTAGGGACGCCTATATAAGAGAGGGTGGGCGAGCTGACCAGGGTTAGAGCTCAGACCATTCCACCCAGCCGCCACACCTCTCGCCTGTGTTTCACGCGCGGACCTAGCTGTCCGGCGTCTGACGCTTCCACCATGTACGTGTGGATACCTCGGAGGCGCTGCATCTGTAGCGTTTGGACGAGCCGCGCAATGGGAGCTGCTCGTGGGACGAGTACAAGGAGGAGACGTGGAACGTCTGCACTGCCTCGACGCGCTTCATCAATTCCGCAACTGCGCGTCTAGTGGTAATCCCGTGATCTATGACATCAGTATTCCTGGTTTACGCAGTAGAAAATTTTGATTTGCGCTAGTGTAGCCTACCCGTATCCCTTCACTTTAGGGAACAACTTCATACAACCTCGCACAGCGAACCAATCTCTGTAACTCGGCGTATTGCCCTTATAGTGATTTATAGTAGGAGTAGGATTCCGCCACCGTCGTGGGTTCTAAACATGGGTAAGTTGTGTTACCTCGTACCCATCAACCGTCCGCCTTCCCCCATGTCTCTAAACACGCACTATGAGGAACCCTCCATGGCGTACTCGTCGACAATACCACGACACCATAGGCCATGGTACCAACTATGGGCCACCCGGGTTATTCGGATAAGTGACATGCTATGAGGATACCCATATAGCATATCGCCAACAACATGATCCTACCTACTTGATAGATCTAACTATAAATTTGCTACGCCAAGCCATGACACACACAGCTGTGGTAGATGTGGGCCCATGCCAACATTGGATGGAATCTAGACCTCTCTGGGTTGGCTAGAAACCCCATCATTAACTTAGTGGCTGTGTGAGTCACTCCACCTGACCAACATGATCCCACCCACTTGATAGATCTAGCTATAAGAGTGCTATGCCAGGCCATGACACACACTTGTGGCAAATGTGTGGACATACCTACATTGCATGGGGTCTACACCTCTCTTGGTTGGATAGAAACACCTTCACCAACTTGTTGTTTTATGAGTCATCACACCTGACCAACATGACCTTACCTATTTGATAGATCTAACTATAATTTCGCTATGCCAAGCCAGGAAACACATAACTGTGGTAGATGTGGGCCCATTTCAACATTGCATGAGGTCTAGACACTTGTCTGGGCTAGATAGAAACACCTTCACCAACTTGTTGTTGTATGTGTCATCACACCTGGCCAACATGATCCTGCCTACTTGCTAGATCTAGCTATAATTTTTCTATGCCAAGCCATGACACACACTAGCCTGTGGGAAATGTGGGCCCATGCCAACATTGCATGGGATCTAGACCTCTCTGGGTTGGCTAGAAACACCATCATCAACTTAGTGGCTGTGTGAGTCACTGCATCTAACTAAAATGATCCCACCCACTTGATAGATCTAGCTATAAGAGTGCTACGCCAAGCCATGACACACACTTGTGGCAGATGTGTGGCCATGCCAATATTGCATAGGGTTTACACCTCTCTAGGGTGGATAAAACACCTTCACCAACTTGTTGCTGTATGAGTCATCACACCTGACCAACATGATCCAACCTACTTGCTAGATCTAGCTATAATTTTGCTATGACAAGCCATGACACACACAATTGTGGTATATGTGGGCCCATGCCAACATTACATGGGATCTAGACCTCTCTGGGTTGGCTAGAAACACCATCATTAACTTAGTGGCTGTGTGAGTCACTACACCTGACCAACATGATCCCACCCACTTGATAGATCTAGCTATAAGAGTGTTATGCCAGGCCATGACACACACTTGTGGCAAACGTGTGGACATACCTACATTGCATGGGGTCTAGACCTCTCTGGGTTGGATAGAAACACCTTCACCAACTTGTTGTTTTATGAGTCATCACACCTGACCAACATGACCCTACCTATTTGATAGATCTAACTATACTTTCGCTATGCCAGGCCATGACACACATAACTATGGTAGATGTGGGCCCATTTCAACATTGCATGGGCTCTAGACACTTGTCTGGGCTGGATAGAAACACCTTCACCAACTTGTTGTTGTATGTGTCATCACACCTGGCCAACATGATCATACCTACTTGCTAGATCTAGCTATAATTTTGAGTCTACCAATCCATGACACACACTAGCTTGTGGCAAATGTGGGCCCATGCCAACATTGAATGGGATCTAGACCTCTTTGGGTTGGCTAGAAACACCATCATCGACGTAGTGGCTATGTGAGTCACTACACCTGACCAACATGATCCCACCCACTTGATAGATCTAGCTATAAGAGTGTTATGCCAAGTCATGACACACACTTATGGAAGATGTGTGGACATGCCAACATTGCATGGGGTTTACACCTCTCTGGGCTAGATAGAAACACCTTCACCAACTTGTTGTTGTATGAGTCATCACACCTGACCAACATGATCCTACCTACTTGCTAGAGCTAGCTATAATTTTGCTATGCCAAGCCATGACAGACACAACTGTGGTAGATGTGGGCCCATGCCAACATTGCATGGGATCTAGACCTTTTTGGGTTGGCTAGAAACACCATCATTAACTTAGTGGTTCTACGAGTCACTACACCTGATCAACATGATCCCACCCACTTGATAGATCTTGCTATAAGAGTGCTATGCCAGGCCATGACACACACTTATGGCAAATGTGTGGACATACCAACATTGCATGGGCTATGGACCTCTCTGGGCTGGATAGAAACACCTTCACCAACTTGTTGTTGTATGAGTCATCACACCTGACCAACATGACCCTACCCACTTGATAGATCTAACTATAATTTCGTTATGCCAAGCCATGACACACATAACTCTAGTAGATGTGGGCCCATTTCAACATTGCATGGGGTCTAGACACCTCTCAGGGATGGATAGAAACACCTTCACCAACTTGTTGTTATATGTGTCATCACACCTGCCTACTTGATAGATCTAGCAATAATTTTTCTATGCCAAGCCATGACACACACTAGCTTGTGGCAAATAATGTGGGCCCATGCCAACATTAAATGGGGTCTAGACCTCTTTGGGTTCGCTATAAAAACCATCATCAACTTTGTGGCTATGTGAGTCACTACACCTGACCAACATGATCCCATCCACTTGATAGATCTAGCTATAAGAGTGCTATGCCAAGCCATGACACACATTAGCTTGTGGAAGATGTGGGCCCATGCCAACATTGCATGGGATCTAGACCTCTTTGGGTTGGCTAGAAACACCATCATCGACTTAGTGGCTGTGTGAGTTACTACACCTGGCTAACATGATCCTGCCTACTCGCTAGATCTAGCTATAATTTCTCTATGCCAAGCCATGACAAACACTACCTTGTGGCAAATGTGGGGCCATGCCAACATTGCATGGGGTCTAGACCTCTCTGGGCTGGCTAGAACCACCATCATCAACTTAGTGGTTGTGTGAGTCACTACACCTGGCAACATGATCCCACCCACTTGATAGATCTAGCTACAAGAGTGTTATGCCAAGGCGTGACACACACTAGCTTGTGGAAAATGTGGGGCCATGCCAACATTGCATGCATGGGGTCTAGACACCTCTCTGGGCTGGATAGAAACACCTTCACCAACTTGTTGTTGTATGTGTCATCACACCTGGCCAACATGATCATACCTACTTGCTAGATCTAGCTATAATTTTGAGTCTACCAATCCATGACACACACTAGCTTGTGGCAAATGTGGGCCCATGCCAACATTGAATGGGATCTAGACCTCTTTGGGTTGGCTAGAAACACCATCATCGACGTAGTGGCTATGTGAGTCACTACACCTGACCAACATGATCCCACCCACTTGATAGATCTAGCTATAAGAGTGCTATGCCAAGCCATGACACACACTACTTGTGGAAGATGTGGGCACATGCCAACATTGCATGGTATCTAGACCTATTTGGGTTGGCTAGAAACACCATCATCAACTTAGTGGCTATGTGAGTCACTACACCAGGCCTACATGATCCTACCTACTTGCTAGATCTAGCTATAATTTTTCTATTCCAAGCCATGACACACACTAGCTTGTGGCAAATGTGGGGCCATTCCAACACTGCATGGGGTCTAGACCTCTCTGGGCTGGCTAGAACCACCATCATCAACTTAGTGGTTGTGTGAGTCACTATAACTGGCAACATGATCCCACCCACTTGATAGATCTAGCTATAAGAGTGTTATGCCAAGGCATGACACACACTAGCTTGTGGAAAATGTGGGGCCATGCCAACATTGCATGCATGGGTCTAGACACCTCTCTGGGATGGATAGAAACACCTTCGCCAACTTGTTGTTGTAGGTGTCATCACACCTGGCCAACATGATCCTACCTACTTGCTAGATCTAGCTATAATTTTGAGTATGCAAGCCATGACACACACTAGCTTGTGGCAAATGTGGGGCCATGTCAACATTGCATGGAGTCTAGACCTCTCTGGGCTGGCTAGAACCACCGTCATCAACTTAGTGGTTGTGTGAGTCACTACACCAGGCCAACATGATCACACCCACTTGATAGATCTAGCTATAAGAGTGCAATGATATAGTTACATCTAACAACTAGTTGGGATCACACGTTGACCAATCGTTGACTCATTCAACCAGAAGGTGATCAAGGTGCTTCTAACTAACTCAGATATATATATAGGTCTATAATGTCACCCTATACTAGGAAGTTTGAGCAGCACAAAATACTTGTCTCTGTTCGTTCTCTCACAATCACACTCGCTCTGAATTTGCTAGTGAAGCCTTTCTCTGCAACGAGGAGCGTGTGCCGTGGCAAAGCCTGCGCTTGATGTCAATCACCAGGGCCTCTCCCTGGTGATCTGGACTCCGTTCTGTTCACCATCGACGGGGGTGCGCACCTCACCTTCACGTCGGCCACCGAGAACCAAGCTGCAGCGGCGACGGAGAGCGGGCGCAAGCTTCAAGTAGTGCGCACGGTCCGCGTCAGTGAGTTCACGTGTCGGCCACGTTCGCTGTGCACAGTGCGCCGACACCAGCGTCAAGCGCCACCTCATGGCGCCATAATCACCCCAGCAGAACGGGGTGATCGCGTGGTGCAACCAGATGGTTGTAGCGGCGGCCAGAAGCATGCTGAAGGCGAAGGGCATGCCAATTACTTCTGGGGCGAGACGTTGCTGACAGCGGTCTACGTGCTGAACCTGAACCGGGCGTTCATGCGCAGCGTCGCTGGCATGAAGCCATATGAGGCTTGGTATCTGCGGACCTCCGGCTACATCGCGCACGTACGTGAAGAGCGCGCTTCCTCGCCTGAAGAAGCTGGACGACGGGAGCACGCCAATGGTCTTCATCGGCTATGAGAGCGGCACCAAGGGCTACCGTGTCTACGATCCCATCGGCAAGCGTGTGCACGCACACGAAACATAGTCTTTGATGAGGACGCGAGCTGGGACTGGAGCACGCACGAGGACAACCCTGTGAGCATGGCATTCACGGTGGACTACTACATGCACTCGACTCGACTCCACCGCATACCACTACACCTAAGGTGGCAGGGCAGGACTCGCCGGCATCAGCTCTCCATCGACACCAGCTCCCGCAGAGCACACGTCGTCGGCAGCATCATCCTCGCGCATCGAGCTAGCCTCTCCGACACCCGAAGCTGAAGCCGTGCCGCCATCACATCTGCCTCGCCGCGAGGCCACCCGATGACCACGCACACCATGGATGGCATCGTGGAGCCGAACACCCGCCTCGCCTCGTCTCCAAAAGGGATATGTGAAGCAGCAGGGCATTGACGTCGCGGAGGCCTTTGCGCCTATTGCACGACTGGAGTCCGTGTGGCTCCTGCTGGCGCTCGCTGCGCACCGCGGGTGGGTTGTGCACCATATGGACGTCAAGTCTGCTGGCTAGGGGCACTAGGTGATGCGCCTGAACAAGCCACTCTACGGACTCTATCAGGAACCTAGAGGGTAGGGCCTAGAACACGAAGTTGGACACCACGCTCGACGCGCTCGGCTTCAGTTTAGGTGTTAGTCTCTCAGAGTTTCAGTTTCGTCAGGTTAGCACTTAGCCGTTTTAGTTGGTTGATTTAGTCACAGGTCTAGCTTCGAATCTATTGTTACAAACTGGAGCGAGTCGCGCGCATAACAATCCGTTCGTGGGATGGCATGAACACAAGGATCATGGCCACGTTTTCCCACTATAAGAAAGAATAAAATGAGAGGAAGTTAGCCAGAAATATGGAATATGCATCATTCCATGGGTCTAAAGCCCAATGCAATGTTTGGATATATGAGGCACAAGTGTGCATCATGCCATGGGCATACCACTTTTATGTCATGATTTGGCATAGTAGTTGTATAGTTTGATGTAACAACTAGGTGGGATCACGTTGACCAAGTGTTGACTCATACAACCACAAATATGATGAAGGTGTTCATAGATAACTCCCATAGGTCAAGAACCCATGCAATGTTGGCATGAGGCTATACGTGCTACAAGTGTGCATCGTCCATAGTCATAGTACACTTGTGGGAGTTCTAGACCTATCACACATGTGGCACACTTGTGGTACAATGCTTGCATCATTAGGCACCTGGTGATACACCCTTGTGCCAAATTTGAGTCCATTTAGCTAGCATCAATACATCAAAACATGGCTTATGAATTTGTAATTTAAACAATATGAATATTTCACTATTCTTAGTTATGATTTAGGGAGGGGTAATGTATGGATCATTCAGGTCTAACACTAGTACTTTTTAATGTAATATTAAGTCATAAAAATGAGATAAGACTTAACTTATAAATTACAGTACCATTCTATCATCACATAAGCACTAAGTTGATGAAGGACTTTCTAGCCAACCTATAGAGATCTATATCATTGGCTAGAAACTCCTTCGAAGGACTTTGAATTCATCCACTTAGTGATTGCTAAGTTGGATAGAAACACTTTGTGGCAATTGTGGACGCATGCCAACATTGCATGGTCTGCATGTTGATTTCACAGACGATTAATAAGGAGCTTGAGGCCAGCCGAGCTACCATGGAACCAAAACACAAAGATGTCACCAGCTCTCATATCAAACTTGTTCACAACCTCCATCCACTTTGATGTTATCATGGCACCAGATTTTAGTTTGCCTCTAGTGTTTGACTTGGTCATCACCATTTTAACTTTTGCATCTTCCATATTGTTCCAAAATACTTGAATGTTTGCTGGTAGTTCAATATATGGAACAATATGCTCCATTGTGAAGCTCCTCGAAAAGTAATGCATATAGATTACACCAATATATACATACAAATGTCAGTACCTAATAGTAGTAATGTAACGTTTTGAAAAAATCTTACTAGTTCAAAAGTTTTACCATTTTTGCTTTGCCTTTCAAGGTGTTTGATTTATTTATGGTGCATTCTTATCAACTCCATACTTCAGTACATTAATTTCGGCATCATCCATCGCTACACGATTGCCATAATGGTAGAAACATTCAAATTCTTTCTCGAACTTTATTCCGGGACCTGCATGTAACAAATACATACATAAGCAGCAATATTATAACTACATTGATTTTTTTTATTTTACATTACATACCTGTTATATGCAGAGGTTTATGCAACTTAAGAGCGGCACGAACATGACAAGTGCGAGCATACTCCTCGACCTAACCAGAAAGTGCCATGTACATAAATTTTTTAGATTAAAGAAATCTATATTCTACCACTCTTATTTTAGATACTTGAACACGGTTTGCATGTTCATAAACAAGCATGATATTCCAAAGCACCGAGTAGTGTCCATTAGATAATACTCCCTCTGTTTTAAAATATAAGATGTTTTAGTTTTGTAAAGCTCCAGTTCTATTGTTACAAACTGGAGCGAGTCACGCAGATAACATTCCATTCGTGGGATGGCACGAATAAAAGGATCATGGCCACGCTTTCCCACTGTAAGAAAGAATAAAAGGAGAGAAAGTTAGCCAGAAATATGGAATATGCATCATTCCATGGGTCGAGAGACCAATGCAATGATTGGATATATGAGGCACAAGTGTGCATCATGCCATGGGCATACCACTTTTATACTTAGAATCAATGTCATGATTTGGCAGAGTAGTTGTATAGTTTGATGTAACAACTAGGTGGGATCACGTTGACCAAGTGTTGAATCATACAACCACAAATATGATGAAGGTGTTCATAGACAACTCCCATAGGTCAAGAACCCATGCAATGTTGGCATGAGGCTATACGTGCTACAAGTGTGCATCATCCAAAGTCATAGCACACTTGTGGCAGATCTAGACCTATCACTCTTGTGGAACACTTGTGGTACAATGCTAGCATCATTAGGCACGTGGTGGTACACCCTTTTGCCAAATTTGAGTCCATTTAGCTAGCATCAATACATCAAAACATGGCTTATGAATTTGTAATTTAAACAATATCAATATTTCACTATTCTTAGTTATGATTTAGGGAGGGGTAATGTATGCATCATTCAGGTCTAACTCTAGTACTTTTTAATGTAATATTAAGTCATAAAAATGAGATAAGACTTAACTTATAAATTACAGTACCATTCTATCATCACAGAAGCACTAAGTTGATGAAGGACTTTCTAGCCAACCTATAGAGATCTATAGCCTTGGCTAGAAACTCCTTCGAAGGACTTTGAATTCATAAATTTAGTGATTACTAAGTTGTCTAGAAACACTTTGTGGCAATTGTGTACCCATGCCAACATTGCATGGTCTGCAAGTTGATTTCACATATGATTAATAAGGAGCTTGAGGCCAGCCGAGCTACGACGGAACCAAAACACAAAGATGTCACCAGCTCTCATATCAAACTTGTTCACAACCTCCATCCACTTTGATGTTATCATGGCACCACATTTTAGTTTGCCTCTAGTGTTTGACTTGGTCATCACCATTTTAACTTTTGCAACTTCCATATTGTTCCAAAATACTTGAATGTTTGCTGGTAGTTCAGTATATGGAACAATATGCTCCATGGTGAAGCTCCTCGAAAAGTACTGCATATAGATTACACCAATATATACATACGAATGTCAGTACCTAATAGTAGTAATGTAACATTTTGAAAAATTGTTACTAGTTCAAAAGTTTTACCATTTTTGCTTTGCCTTTCAAGGTGTTTGATTTATTTATGGTGCATACATAAATTGGTCTTTTTGGGAGGTTCTTATCAACTCCATACTTCGGTACATTAATTTCGGCATCATCCATCGCTACACGGTTGCCATAATGGCAGAAACATTCAAATTATTTCTCAAACTTTATTCCGGGACCTGCATGTAACAAATACATACATAAGCAGCAATATTATAACAACATTGATTTTTTTATTTTACATTGCATACATGTTATATGCAGAGGTTTATGCAACTTAAGAGCGGCACGAACATGACAAGTGCGAGCATACTCGTCGACCTAACTAGAAAGTGCCATGTATACAAAACTTTTTAGAATAAAGAAATCTATATTCTACCACTCTTATTTTAGATACTTGAACATGGTTTGCATGTTCATAAACACGCATGATATTCCAAAGCACCGAGTAGTGTCCATTAGATAATACTCCCTCCGTTTTAAAATATAAGATGTTTTAGTTTTGTAAAGTAAATATATCTAGACTTCTTTTAGTATGTAGGTTCACTCAAGTTTGAAGTGAATCTACACACTAAATTAAATCTAGATACATTTTGTTCACAAAACTAAAACATCTTATATTTTGAAACAGAGGAATTTCAATTTTCTTAATAGTACATATGGATCTGACACGACATGCTTTCAGTGCTAACATATAATAGAGTGTTATTGTACTAGTTCATATGTAGATCTGATCTACACAATTATGATCGTCATGCATTTTTAAAATTTGATTGTATTTCCTCTAGATCTGACGAAATTTCTGTACATCGCTCGTTCTAGATTTTCATATAGGAGTTGGCGAAAACATACCTAATTCTTGAATCTCTAATCCATGAACTTGTGTCGTCGCAGGCGTTGAATACTGGAGGCGGTCCTCGATGGAATTTTTGAGGTTGTTGTCGTGGAGGCGCTTGTGTGAGGAGGGATAGGAGGCTACTCGTGAGCGGAGGAGACCGTGGAGTGAATAAATAGTAAATACCTAACGCATCTACGCTGTCATACCCGCGCGCGTCTGTTGGGCTCTGTTGGGCTGGCCCAAATAAGAAAGCAGCCGCTGCAGCGATAACACGGGGACAGAAACACGAGCTGGGCTGGGCTAAGTCTGCGTATTTTAGAATGTGTAAAAAATATTGAGGTTATTTCGTGAATGAAAGAGGTTCAGGTGAGACAAAATAGGCTATTTATAGATTTGTCATTTTTTTGGAAAAAGAGGTTTCTCAGGTGAGACAAAACAGGCTTGTTTGTAAATCAAAAACTATATGAAAAAGTAAAGAAGAGCAAAATAAGGCTACAATAGGGCAACGAAACCAGCCAGCCCAATTTGGCAACAAATCAAAGAACCCTCCCTCTCCCTCTCTCTCTTCTCGAAATAAATCCATGCACCACTTTTTGTCTAGCTCTGCCAGGCTCACCTCATTCATTCCTTTTTGCCCAATTTGGTAGAAAATCTATACCAGCATGTATTTCTCAATTTCTTAACTATTTCCCTTGAACCTTTTCAAAATAGGAAATCCCACCACACACCAGCATGTACAAAAACAAATGTAGATAGTAAGCATCTAGAATGCAGAAATATAACAAGCAACTAATTAAGAAAGGTTCAACACAAACTAATTAAGCAACTAATTAAGCATCTAAAATGTATAAACATAACAAGCAATTAATTAAGCAAGGTTCAACACAAACGTGATAAGGCAGAGGTTCAACACAAACGCTGTTAAGCAGCCAACATAAACACAGTTCAAACAAAAGCATGCTGCTTAAACCAGCAGCAGCACACACAAACAGGCACATCGGTACATCACTGCCTCCTCGACGCCTCCTCCCGGTCCCGCTCCTCCCGATCCTGCTTCCTCTCCTTCCTGCTGACCATAGCTGGAACCTTCAGTGGCTTGGGCTTGGGAGCAGGGACACGACCTAGCTCGATAGCTCGATTCAGTTTTTTCCTGAGGAAGATGCCATAGGCCATGTGATTGGCCATGAAGCCGTGGACACTAACAGTTTCCCCAACTTTGACACGGACAGATCCACACCTTCAGCATGCTGCATGATGCTTTGGAAGTCCATCTTTATGCTCCTTTTGCAGAAGGGGCAGCTGTTCATGCCATCAGTCCAGGGTTCACTCCAGAACTGGTCGAACCTCCCCGCTTTAAGCTTGTTGAGAGTGGCCCTGGTCTTCCTTTGACACGAGTCGACATTGCTGTCAACATCATCAGTAGCCTGCTGAAATATGCGAAATACACATGTGAAGCAAATATGTAGAAACTGCAACTAAAATTGAATGCTTACCAAAGGAAGCAACAGATAACAGTCTTCAGCTAGCAAGAACAGAAAGTAATTGTAGCACCCCCCGGGATTAGTGTTAAACTAACCTCAGATCACCGTCTAAGATAAGTTCAACTCCACACACGGAAGATCACAATATGATTCGGTAACATTATAGAACATAGGGATTCAACAGCATAAGTTTAAACTCTTAACAGAGTGAGATATTAGAGTTATTACAAACCAGAGGTCATAGAACCAACATTACATCACACAGCGAAAGCAAAAATGTTGTTCTACACAACAACTTACCAAAAGGCCTAAGAGGCCATTATAAAAAGTGACATCCATCCCATAGTCCTCTGGCTGCTACCTGGGACCCCCAACTACTCGTCGATGTCAACGTAGAAGCCACCTTCAGTTGCAACCAGATGCTCTGTAGAAAAAATAGCAATGGCGCAAGGATGAGTACGAGAATGTACTCCGCAAGACTTAGATAACCTAGTATCTACATGCTCTGGATAGAAACGCTTTCTCTGGATTTACTTTTGCGGAAAGCAATCTTTATTTGTAAACAAGAGAGAGAAGAGGCTCGTCTACTCAGAATCTTTGAAAAGGGGATAAGACAGCGACTTCTTCATCTTGTTCACCACATCTTGATAACCACCAGCTTCGTCAAAACCTCCTATCTAGGATCACCCCCTCGACCCAGAGGAAGCATCCTTGAGCACACGTGGATCAACAAGTTTTATAGTGGTTAATGTTATCTATGATCTTAAGTCCGGTCGCCAAGTCGTTCATAAGAGTGAACACAACTTTTTGAAAAGATTTAACCCTGCGGGGGTGTACAACTTTACCCACACGTACCAACCGACTCTTAATGCCAAATTATTAGCCCTCTTCCTTGGAAGGCCGGCAGAGGGTGGTTGACCACGACCTTTACCTTGCTTTCGCCGAGACCATGAGTCACGCAATAAGTATGGTTCCGCCATAATGGGTCAAATCCCGAAGCCGATACTTAAAGATGTGAGGCGAGGTTGGTTCACCAGGGGCTCCATCGACCCCAAGCAACCCGGTCCACGCTTCCCTACCTGTTATGATGCACCTCCATCACCTCCCCTTTCGAAAATGTTTTCAATGCGTATGCCAAATGGAAAGCCCGAACTATGTGACTTCATCTTCGGGTTCGGATCCTATCGCGAAGAACCAACATCGAAAAGGAAAAAGACAATCAAGACATGGCATAATGCAATGCTCAATCAATATGGATGATATGACAAGTTAAATGGTGTTGAAATGAACCCTAGAACATGCTTGGTCATTTTAAACGGGGGTCCGAGAGGTCCTTACCCTAGAACAGGGGGATCCTCAGAATCACCTGTGGGGTTCAATTGGTTCTTCTAGTTAAACTTTTCATAGAAGTTGCTTAACAATGCATGATTATAGTGTAATTAGATAGCTCTCATTTTTCTGAACATTTTGATATATTATTTGTATTTTTATGATTTAAAATGAATTATTTATGAATTTATCAACTTTTAATTCATTTTAAATCATTTTTGGAATATTTAAATTATTTTACAACTTGGGCCCACAAGTCATAGTTTTATTCATTTCTAAAAACATTTATTGAAATTGTTAAAATGCTGACAGGGGTGGCCCACAAGTATTTATTTATATTCTAGAAAACATTTATTAATATGAAAAGCAAATATTGCATCATGCTGACGTCAGGGTCCTATCCCTAACTTTTCTCACCGAGGCAGACGCCAGACCCAGCCACTGACTGCTGGTCCCAAATCCACCTCAACAAGCCACGCAATCCAAACATAAAGGATTAATTGACTGTGCCAAGAAAGCCATCACCATGACCAGTATAGCCGGAATATCAGTCAAGCATATATCTGACACCTTACCTCGCCAATTCAAGTGCAACAAGAGTATATCCCAACCTACCATTGACCAACTCCGGATAGTCTGTGAATACCCCGACGTATTTCCAGATGTTTTTCCCGGTATGCCCCCAGATCGGGATATCGAGTTTATCATCGAACTAATCCCCGGAACAGGACCCATAGCCCAGAGACCCTATAGTATGAACCCTTCGGAACTGGCAGAACTAAAGAAGCAACTGGATTCCATGTTGGAAATTGGATTGATTCAACCAAGTGTGTCACCTTGGAGATCACATGTTTTGTTCGTGGATAAGAAGGATGGAGGTAACTGTTTGTGTACGGATTATCGGATGTTGAATGATGTCACCATCAAGAACAAATACCCCTTTCCCAAGATAAAAGATTTGTTTGATCAGTTGACCGGTGCCAAAGTGTTTTCTAAGATTGATCTTAGAACTGGCTATCATCAACTCAACATTCGCGCAGAAGATATTCCAAAGACTGCCTTTACCACCAGATATGGATTGTACGAGTATACAGTCATGTATTTTGGATTAACCAATGCCCCCTCTTATTTCATGAATCTCATGAATAAAATTTTTATGGACTTCCTGGATAAGTTTGTCGTTGTTTTCATCGATGTCATTCTGATTTATTCCAATCGGAAGAAGAACATGAGCTACACCTAAGGACCATTCTTGGAACCCTTAGAGAGCACCAACTATATGCAAAGTTTAGAAAATGTGAATTCTGGTTACAGGAGGTAGGATTCCTCGGTCACATTGTACCAGCCGGAGGAATTGCTGTTGACCCTGCCAAAGTGAAAGATGTAGAGGATTGGCAAGCCCCAACCACTCAAACCCAAGTTCGTGCATTTCTCGGATTGGCGGGATGTTACCGCAAGTTCGTAGAAGGATTCTCGAGTATCGCCAGACCCATGACCCAATTGCTGAAGAAGGACAAGAAGTTTGAATGGACCGACAAATGTGAAGCGAGTTTTCAAGAACTCAAGAGGAGATTGATTTCAGCCCCAATCTTGATCATGCCGGATATCACGAAGCCCTTCGATGTGTATTGTGATGCATCCAAGATCGGTCTCGGATGTGTGCTAATGCAAGAAGGCAAAGTTATATCTTATCTATCTCGACAATTGAAACAACATAAGCAAAACTACCCAACCCATGACCTCGAACTCGCAGCCGTAGTTCTAGCCCTGAAGACATGGAGGCATTACCTGATGGGAAATCGTTGTGATATTTATTCGGATCATAAGAGCCTGAAGTATATATTCACTCAGAAGGAGCTGAATATGAGACAGAGAAGATGGATTGAGCTAATCAAGGATTACGACCTGGACATTCACTATCACCCTGGTAAAGCCAACGTGGTAGCCGATGCCTTTAGCAGATTGCCGTGCCGCTTGAACTCCATGATTTTGAAGGAGCAACCAAGCTTGCACAAAGAGATGGAAGATTTTCGAATGGAATTAGTGAGTGAACGATTTTTAGCTAGCATAGAACTTCAACCCACTTTGATCAGTCAGATCAAAGAGGCGCAGAAGGGAAATGTTAGTATCGACGGAATCAAGCGTCGTATTGGTACATGCAAAGTACCCGGATTTCACCGAAGACGAAGAAGGAGTTATGTGGTACAAAGGACGCCTTTGTGTACCATCAGATTCTGAGTTGAAAGAAGTGATTCTGAACGAGGCTCATTATACTCTTTATTCTATCCATCCCGGACGAAATAAGATGTATCAAGATTTAAAAGAGCAATTTTGGTGGCATAAGATGAAGAGAGAAATCGGAAGCTATATCGCCAAGTGTGATATATGTCAGTGAGTCAAGGCAGGACATCAAAGACCCGCTGGATTGTTGCAACCATTGCAGATTCCGGAATGGAAATGGGATTCCATTGGAATGGACTTTATCACCGGATTGCCTACTTCTAGTAGGGGAAATGAATCTATCTGGGTCATAGTGGACCGATTGTCCAAAGTCGCCCATTTCTTACCCGTCAAGACCACATATCAGAGTTCGAAGCTAGCGGAGTTGTACATCGCTAGAATAGTTAGTTTGCATGGAGTCCCCAAGAACATCGTATCGGATCGAGGAACTCAGTTTACCTCGAGATTCTGGAAGAAAGTCCAAGAAGGTTTAGGAACCCGCCTAGATTTCAGCACCACGTATCACCCTCAGACCGATGGACAAACAGAGCAAGTAAATCAAATACTCGAAGATATGTTGAGAGCATTTGTGTTACAATATGGATCCAAGTGGGAAGACTGTCTGCCGTTTGCAGAATTATCATACAATAACAGTTATCAAGCCAGTTTGCAAATGGCCCCATTTGAATTCATGTACGGATGGAAGTGTCGCACCCCTTTGAACTGGTCGGAAGTAGGAGAAAGTCAGATTTTCGGACCCGGCATCATACGAGAAGCAGAAGAGAAGGTTCACAAGATTCGTGAGCACCTCAAGACTGCCCAGTCCAGATAGAAGAGTTACGCCGACAAGAGACGTCGAGACCTCGCCTTCAACATAGGAGATTTTGTATATATGAAAGGTGTTGCCATTGAAGGGAATGCAGCGTTTCCAACTCAAGGGAAAGTTAGCCCCCAGATATATCGGACCCTTCAAGATTCTGAACCGTCGAGGAGAAGTGTCGTATCAATTGGAACTACCTGAAGAGATGTCATCCGTGCACAATGTGTTCCATGTCTCATTACTTCGCAAGTGCCTCGAAGTTCCGGAGAAGACCGAAGTGTTCAAGAATATCGATCACCGGACCATAGAGATCAATGATGACCTGACCTATCCCGAAGAACCCATCCGTATTTTGGAAGAAGCTTTCCAAACTACCAGAACCCGAAGCATCAAGTTTCTCAAGATTCAGTGGAGCAACCAGACAGAAGAAGAACCTACCTGGGAACATGAAGATCACATCAGGACGGAGTTTCCCGATCTCTTCAAATCCTAGGTAATCTTTTTCGTCCTTTTTCAAATCTCGGGACGAGATTTTGTTTAAGGGGGGAAGGTTTGTAACATCCCAAAAATACTAAACTTGGATCATCAAACTCTAATCATCAAATTTAGGGTTAACAAAAACTTTGCTAAATAAAAATATGAAAGCATGCATGTGAGTATGCATTTCATTTTGAATTCTTTTGAACCAACTTGTTTGTGTGTTACTTTGCTTGTAAATGGATGCTTAGGTGAAATAAACATCATCTAAACAATTCCCAAACTTTTCTCAAAGACAAGTAAATCAAAATAAAATAAAATAAGGGAATGGTCATTTTGACCAATTTAAATCCCATGCCTACTTTGGCTGTCCCAAACTTTCAGAACTTAAGAGAAACTTTTCTGGATCTTTGCACCCCTTGAGTGTACTCATAACAAAGTATCAAGGCCCACTTTGTGATCATCCAGAAACCTTCAAAGGCATAGTTTAAATGACAGTTCAAAATTGAATCTTTATCATATGAGAAGATCCCACTTTTTCAAAAAACCACTCAAACAAGCTCAACTTTCAAAACCCAACCATCTGCAGACTCACCAGCACCAACCTAGCACACCCACCAAAAATCTTTTCAAAATTGAAAACTTGAATTCTTGCGGCCATTTCATCAAACACTTTGCAGACACAAATCATAAAAATCTTAAACACTATTGTGAGCAGTGATTGAAGCCTAGCTTGTCCCCTCTATAGCTCACAACCATATCAGTAGATCATCTAGCAAGTTAGACCAAGCACTAGCCTCACTGTAAGCTGGGCAATGACATCAATGGTGAACAGCCTAAGATCCCCATGCCACCCGAGTGGAGACAGCAAGCTAGAAGGAGATTTAGCCGTGCCAACCTTGTCTAGGAGGTAGCCCACCGTCCACCGCCACTCCATGTCCCAGCCGCGAGCGTTGCCAAACCCTGGACCACACGCACGAACCGCGCCCAGCTCGCCAGCAACCATGCCGAGCATGCGCCAGAGCGCCACCCTCGACCGACGCCCAGAGACAGCGCGCCGCCCTCACCGCGTGCATACATGATCGCCACCGACCCAGGAGACCGCCAGACATCACCGTTCGCCACCCCATGACGCACAGCCATCGCTCACCGTCGAAGACGCCGCCTCTGCCGTGCAGAGCATCGCGTGTTCCAGACCAAACCGCACCGCCCCTACGCGCGCATTAAAGCCATAGAGCATCGCCAGGAGACCACCAAGCGATCGCCATCGCCGGCCATGCCTCTAGCCGCCCGTAGCCATGTCGCCACCGTCATCCTCTATCCCGTTCGGTCTCATCGTCGCGACTATAAATAGAGGCGTCCCCCGCTCAAACTCTTCACACCATCTCACTCCCCTCTCCTCACTGATCGTGCCACCCTGTTCCCGGAGCAAGGCGAGCAGCACTTCGCCGGACTTACTTTCACCGGAGTCTGCCGCTGCTGGAGAAGAAGGGGGCCAGCGATTGGAGCCGCCCCAGGAGAAGCTGTCGGTACCAGGAGGTTCGTCGTCGTCGACTTCGTCGTTCGCCCGCCTCGCCGACCCTCGCCTGAACCCCGGTGAGCCCCCAACGACCCCCACTGGCCGCGCTAGGTTTCTGTCTCGCCGGCGTTGCCCAACATCGACGATGACCCTCAGCCGTTGGATTAGAACCAGATCGAACGCACCACATCGCCCCATACCGCTTTGCACCCCCTCTTCTCACTGACGCGTGGGTACATCCACTTAACCAGCCCGCGTAAGCGCTGTGCTTACCAGGCCGGCCCAGTATCACTTCCCGCGCAGCCCAGTTATTTGAATTTAACCTTTTCCATTTTATTTCAAACACACTTCTGCACCTAGTTTCAAAAATCAACCCAGCTCGATTCAGTGAACCAAATTGAATGAAACCCATTTTGTTAGAAAGGTTTGGAAGTGCTGAATCCAAGCCCATTGGATTTAAATCATTGGGATCTGTAGATCATCCTTGGTAAAAATAACAAGGCAGAAGCTTTTCTACATTCAAACATTTTTCAAATTTAAACCATAATAGCTTTTGAGTTGATTCCAACTCTCAAAAATCGCATTTGATCATACCTTTCAGAATATATAAAAACATATAGGTTTACTTACAGAAATAATGACCAATTAATAAAAGAATGCCACATAAGCATTTCTAGTCACTTTATTTAATTAAAAATAAAAGATTAAACCTTATTAAATTGTGACACCACTTTAAATCACATTCCCATGGACTAAAATATGTGGTGATGACATGTGTCAACATGATCCCATGTTTGGTTTGGAGAATATTAAATCTTAAGTAGTTTTTCAATGAGTAGAAATTACTTTTCTAAAAATAAAAGGAATTAAACCAAGCTTTAATCTTGTAATGTTAGTGATGATGCTAGATCATCTATAGGACCCTTTTGTGTGATGATTGCAAGTAGTTAAGTATTGTTTGGTGATTGTGTACATCGTATTTATTTATAGACGCTAGTACCGACCAAGGATACGAGGAGGAAGGAGGATTCTACGAAGAAGCCGAGGATAACATCAACCACTGCTCTGCACATGGCAAGCCTAATGCTACTAGTTGAATGTGCAAGATAACACTTGCAATTTAGCAAGCTTATACTAATACTGTGCAAGCCAATACTTGATTGTCACCATGCCAACTATATGCCTTAAACATAGATGATCCTACCCACTTGAAAAACCTATCCTAGTTTTTACTTACAACATTATCACTTTATTTCTTTATCAGAGCTATTACTTAGAAGTTTACTTCAGTGAATTGTAGATACTAGAAAGATATTTGAAGGTTGCATAAAGAGCATAAAATTTGGCCTCAGCTAGATAATCTTGATGTCATCCTAAGGCATGAGATTGAACTTAGTTGAAACTCCACTTGTTTACCACCCCTCATTAGTACTAGTGCTAAGCATAAAACATGAGCAACTTTATATGGGAATACTTGGTGGAAAAATGGTTATGAAAACCTTGGAATGATGGATCATTCTATTGAAATGTTTTGGACATGTGTTTCCGAACACCAGATAATTTATGGTGATGAAAATGTTGAGGCATGAGCCTTAGCCCTTTATAAAACTGATGGTTGTCTGGATGCGATACCATTCCAAATTTTATCGTACAACCACAATACCTGAAGATTGGGTAGGGCTTGACTAGAAACTTATATACCTTAGTATTAGTTCCCTCACGGCCAAGGTCTGAGCTGAGGCTACCTTGTGAAGATTGTCCACCTGTGCAGTACCCAAGATGACAGTTCGTCATGGTTGGGAGGCCAAACTCAGAGGAGAGGTGCTTATACTAGGGCGTGTAATTGAAAGGTTAGGATTGATTATCCGCATACTGAGTATGGTGAATTCAGGATTTGTTCCTGACGGATGTATCGAATGTCGTGGTGAAAGTGTACAATCTCTGCAGAGTGTCAAACTATTCGAATAGCCGCGTCCGCAGTTATGGACAGTTGGAGTGGCCATATTGTTCCCCCGTCAGACTTTTAAAAATGATTTGTGAAAAGAAGTGAGAATTTGACTTGACCACAACAGAGTTGTGACATGAGTTACAAGATCCTATTTAGGTGTTATAATAATGTGACTAGCTGCTCTTATTTCTGAACTTAGTAAATCTGGCTTCTTGCAAAACAACCCTAGAGCCTAGTGTCCTATTATCAAAAACCCCTTTCACTTGTTAGTATTAGTTTGCGAGTACTTAAAGAGTACTCATGGCTTTGTCCCTGGCTATTCCCGTGGCCAGACTATGAAGAGGAGTACCTGGAGGATGGACCCCAGGAACGTTATGACAACTAGGATCATCTCCCATTGTCAGCATTCTCTGACCCCGAAGATGGAGCTTCGCCTACGCTACCATTATTATTACGTATTCCGCTGCTTGAAGTTGTATTAAGAACTGGATCATGAGATCCCTATTTGTGTAAGACCTTATTTATGATTTGTAATGGATGATGTACTGTGGTATCCAATTCTTTTATGTCTCGCAAAACTGGTAATCCTGGGATTGCGATGTATGGCATAACAGGCATCTGGGATTAAAAATCCGGGTGTTGACAGAACAATTCCGGTGCTTCTGCGTTTCATGATTCTTGTTGGGAGGTGGCACCGTCGACGAAGGTCGGAAGAACTTCCGCCTTGTCTGGAGATGGAATATCCTTGTGATAGATGAAGGTTCCGTCCCATCTTTTTACCGATTCTCTAGAATTAATCCTAGGATAAACTCGTTTTCTCCTAATGACTAAGCTAAGGGTGCTAGTGGTGTAAGGAACACCGGGACTGATTGAGTTCTTCCGGGTACCATAATAGTACCAGAAAAGGGTGAGACTTGGCTTAATGCCAAGAAACCCCTCACTAAGATCTGCGTGAGCACTAAGCTCAAGCAAGGAGTTGGGGGGAAGGTTATGAAGTTTCACAATATAGTATTGGAGAACTTCGATGAAGAACTCCGACGGTGACAGACTGAGGCCACGGTTGATGTGCGTGCCGAAGAGAACTCGTTCGCCATCGCGCGATGCGGGGACGGCATCTCCAGCGCCACTACGCCACACGACGGTGACGATGTAGCCTTCGTCCTCCATGTCTTGGAGCTCGGTGTTATCCATGGCACTGGGAACCCAATGCCCCGTAGCTTCCTCTCGTCCACCACCATGCCCATCGTCGTTGCCGCTTCGGAGCTAGATGGTACCTCCAGCTCGACGGGGAGGGTCAAAGATTGGCGGCGCTAAGGGTTTTTTCGTGGCAGATGGGAAAGGATGCGAAGCAATCGAGGAGTATGAGGAGGCAATGAAGAGCGGCGAGGAATGAATCTGGGAGAAGGAGAAAATATCTGCTTTTATTAACCTCCGCGCCAAGATTCGTGCTAATCCACGCGATTTGTGCCACACGTATAGGAGATAGAGAGGAGGCTTCCTCGCGACGTCTCCACTCCCTCGATTCTCGCGCGGGCATTGAAACAGTGTTCTGTTCCGTAAAGAACGGACTCACCAACTGTCATGCTGACGGGACGTTTGTGAGTGACAAGACCTAGTCTGAAAAAGTTGTCAGACAGCACGACACTATTTAAATCCGCCTCATGTTTTGAAACAAGCAGGAAAATGACTGAAGTCAAGAAGAAATATCCGACTCAGATGACACTCGGAGTCCTACATAACTGGAAGAAGTTTTCGGGAACTGTTCAAGATTCTCAAGACGAAGAAACCATCAAGCTAGATGATTTATCCGACTTTGGATCTTGGAGACTTCCGGGGGCTACTGTTGGGGATATACTTTCTGGGTATATCCACATGACTCGCTGGCCAAGGTGGCCCACCAATGGGATAGAGCTTTGCTTCATGGGCGTCCTAGTCAGAGAAAGAGGAGGAGTCATTTCCCGCTACGACAAGGCCCAGAAGAGTTACCAACTTAGGCATGTAGTATTACTTGTAGTCCAAGATGTATCTAGTTACCGACTCTGTAATGTAGCCGGATATGACTCTCATGTAACCCTAGGCCCCGATGAGTATATAAACTGGCCCTATGGGAGCCTTTAGGGCAATCAGTCATACAACGTCACAATCTAGTCGCATAGGAGAACCTCTCTTGTAATCTGCCGTAACATCCGGCTCTCGCTGATATATTACTAGGTTGCTAGCAAGAGTAGGATCCGATCACCGCAGTCGGATCTAAACCTGGGCAAACTTGTGCTCACCGCTTCCGGAACACCGTACGTCTCACACCACATATTCTCAACGCCTTTAGGACCCCTTGTGGCGTACTTGTCGACAATCCGACGATAATCCGCTATCTCCTATGCTTTTTAACCTAGTGGCGATATGTTAGCAATTTTTGTTGCTCGAGTGAAATAGGATGATCAGGTAGAGGGACTTATTACTCATTTAATTCAAGGAGGGATATCCATACTGCAATACACCGACGATACCATAATTTTTATGGAACACAATTTGGAAAAAGCTCTTAACATGAAGCTCATCCTATGCATTTTCGAACAACTGTCAGGACTTAAGATAAACTTCCCCAACAATGAAGTATTTTGTTTTGGTAAATCTAAAGAAGATCATTAGCAATATATAAACTTGTTTGGGTGTGAGGCTGGGTCATTCCCATTCAGATATTTGGGAATCCCTATCCACTTTGGCAAGCTCAAAAATGGTGAATGGAAACTCGTTGAAGGTCGTTTCGAACATAAACTTCCGAGTTGGGTTGGCAAGATTTTGTTTTATGGGGATCAAGTTGTTCTAATTAATTCAGTATTAACTAGCCTTCCGATGTTCGTGTTATCCTTCTTTGAAATACCTAAAGGATTAAAGAAAAAATTGGATTATTAACGCTCAAGTTTTTTTTGGCAAAGTGATGGACATAAGAGAATGTATAGACTGACTCTGTGGAACATCATATGCCAACCTAAAGACCAAGTGGGACTCAGGGTGGAGGTAATCGACATTAAAAACAAATGTCTGATAAGTAAATGGTTGTCTAAGATATTAAATGAACAGGGGTATGGCAAGAGCTCATACACAATAAATACATCCACTATAGTTCGTTGCCTCTACTCAAAACCCTCAGACTTTCCTTTTTTGGGAAGGTCTTATATGAAAGTTAAATATGAATTTTTGACCGGGGAGCTTTCGAAATTGGGAACAGTGAGCAAACTCGGTTCTGGGAAGATACATGGCTGGGCAATACACCATTATCTTATCAATATCATATCTTATATAATATTGTGCAGCGGAAACATGTCACTGTAGCAAATGTCTTATAACACACGCCATAAAATATTAGTTTCAGACAAGTGCTAACGGGCAATAGACACTGGTGAAAAACGGGCATGTAGTCCCGGGCCGTAACGGGCTCTAGTCCCGGTTTTGGACCCGGGACTGCCAAATCGGGACTAGAGGCCCCCATCTCTAGTCCCGGCCCGCTACTGCCCGGGACTAGAGAAGATCACGTGGAAGTTTCCACGAGGCGGGGGGGGATCCCTCTAGTCCTGGGTCATAACACCACCCGGGACTATAAGCCTTCCTGCCACGGCAGAAAATTCGTGTGTTTTTGTGTCGCGGCAGAGATTGTCTGTTTCCTTTTTTTGCCATTTCATTCCTTTTTTGTTTTGTTTTTCACTATAATTTCAAACATATATTTCAGTACACTTATTCTATGCTACTACATACACAGTATACGTTGATGCATCTATATAATTAATATTTGATCCCTTGCAATCATACATATATTCAATCATATCAAAAGGAAGAAATGTTTTGAAATTACATGGTCATTGATGATATATCATATCAACTACATGGAGATCACTAAAGCATATCGAGTTCCGTGTTGTCCACATAATGTTCTCCATGTACATCAAGGACCTCCTTCATCAAAAATCTCGCTAGTTCCTCTTGAATTGCTCGTACGCAATGTTCTGGATGTAGATTCTCCCACAAACCGTGAATATAATGTGAATCTACTTTCCGCTCACTTGTCAACTCGCGAATGTACTCGCAAACAAAGAATCCACATAAATGAGTTCCCAGTGGCTGCTGTAAACTCTTCACTATTTTATAAGTTAGTTCCTGTTTGAATGGACCTGGTATTTTCTGTCTGAACTGTGTCCAACACCTACTCGACAAACAAAATAAACAAAGGAATTATTAGTTATTTGATATCAGGAAATGAACAAAAGAGGCCGATATAATGCGATAATGATTGAAATTACTTATGGAGAATTGCTTTCATGTCGCTCCACTGCTCTTGGTCCCAACTTAATGAGTTGTGGACTTCAACTAGGGACTTGTCAACTTGAATGTTTAGCAAGATCCAGTGGAATCTGCGGACGTTTACATAAGCATACATGCATAGCTCATCAATTACACTTAACATCTAGTAAGCATAAATATAATGTGTACAAGATAGAAACACTCACTTGAAGTTGTAAGGAAATAGTATTTCCTTAACAAAATTATTCTCGGTTAAGAACATGCACAGGTCTTCCTCCATGTCCTTGGGGTGATTCTTTAACATATATTCATTAACGATATATGGGTCAATGAACCCAACGTCATTTCTTCTAGCTCTTTTGCATTCAAGCATCTTCATTCTGCAGAATATAATATCATACAAAAGGATATATAGTTAGAATAATATATTAAATGCAATGAAAGAGCTGAGCTATAGACTTAATTACAGAAATAAATCACTTACAGATAGTAGCAACCAATGATGGATTTGTCGAGGGTGCGCTGATTGTATAACTGAAACAGTTTGGTCATTTGTACCTGTATCGAGTATGGTTTGAAGTGATGCTCCTTTCTTACGTCCACCGAAAACCAATCTTTGTGGTGTTTTTTTCTGTTTGCACCATGTATCAGGTGTGTAGATTTCGCATAAATGTGGACAGACGCGTGAGATCCTCATGACTGACTAGAGGCTCCTCTTGGACATACTATCGTACTATATGGCCCACTGGCGTATCTTCATAGCCTAACAATTGACCAAGAGACATATTTGCATTGGCAACACATGCTTTGGCCTCCGATACAGTGATGCCCAATAGTGCAGTAGCAGTACTAGCTCTAGGGTCCATTATTTGCATGTCATTATCCATTTAGGCTCTGAAATCCTTGTCGATATCTGAAATCACTTTGAGCAGGGGGCGGGGGCGACTGAATCTTCTGTTGTTTGAGATGGGAAACTTGTTTCCCGCATTTTGCACTTGTTATTTTTTTCTGTTTTGCTTGCTTAAGAATTTCTCGGTCATAGTCTGATTCCAGATTCATCGATATCTAGGATGGTTGCTCAAGAAAGGACCTAGCCCACTTTTTGGTTTTTTCATCAAATACCGGCTTTGGCTCAGGCTTTTTGGGTGCAAAAAGGCCTTAAATTGGGCATCCACATAAGCGTCATTTTCCTCATCGGTCTTATCATAAGGTCTCTTTGGAAGAGCCGGCGGGAAGTCGACTATCTTCGCCATTTTATCTTTCTTCGATGTGGGGCACAGGGGAGCGACGACCTTCCGTTTCTTTGACGAGGTAGTACTGCATGGGGGCAGAGGCAGAGATTGAGTATTGCACGGAGGCGGAGATCGTGTTGATGTACTGATACATCCAAAACGTATCTACTTTCCTGAACACTTTTGCTATTATTTATCCTCTAAACTTGTGTGATATGGGTACAACTAACACGGACTGACGCTGTTTTTAGCAGAATTACCTTGGTGTCTAGTTTTTATGCAGAAAATCAACTATCAGGAAAAATCCCGGAAAATATGCCAAAAAATCCTATTTCACCAAAAGACTCACGAAGCCAGAGTATGAGACGGAGCGGAGGCCTGAGGGGCCCACACCCCCCTGCCGCGCGGGTGGGCCCTGGCCACGCCTGGAGGAGGTGTGGCTGCCCCAGGCACCCCTTAGCCTCCCTCTTCGCCTATAAGATGCCTCTTTACCTAAAAACCGAGGGGGGTTCCACGTTTTTCCAGAAAGAATTCCACTACGCTGCCACCACCAGAAACCGTGATTCAGAACGAGAAACTCCGTTCTGGCACCCTGCCGGGACGGGGAATTTGGAGAGGATCATCGCCATCGTCATCACCAATGCCTCTCAATCAACCATATAAGTTTCCCCCATCCATGAGTGAGTAATCCCTTGCTGTAGGCTATGGGGATGGTAGGGATCGGATGAGTTCTATCATGAAAATGAATAAGGTTGTTAGGGCATGGTGCCTAGTATCTCTATTAGTGCTATTTCACTTCATTGCAACTTGGTGTGCTTAATGCTTGTCACTAGGGCCCGAGTGCCATGATCTCAGATCTGAACTCATTATTGAATCATTATGATAGTATTTTTTGTGATCTTATCCGCAAGTTGTGTACACATATCATTGGGATAACTTGAGGGGATGGCTATGATGTGAGGATCACATGTGTTCATGAAGTGTTAATGCTTTGATCCGGTGCTCTATTAAAAGGAGCACCTTAATTGCCAGTAGTTCCCATGAGGCCCCGCTGCAATGGGCTGGCAGGACAAAATATGTTGTGCAAGTTCTCATTGCGAGCATGTATGACTATATATGGAGCACATGCCTATGATTGTTTAGTACTTGGATTCTTATTCTTATTTATCTGCAATTGCCCTAGATCTTGAAGTTACATGTTTAGACTCGTCCATGCAACGCCCGTCCATCCATCCCTATGCCTACCACGCTCATATCCTACTGTTTGCTACTACTGTTACTATTGCTCTTGTTTTGCCGCTGCTGGTTTGCTATTGCTACTACACAATTGTTGCTACTGATAAACTTCTGCGAGCAAGAACTATTTCCAGGTGCAGCTAAATTGACAACTCAATTGTTAAGGCTTGTAAGTATTTTTTAGATCCCCTTGTGTCGAATCAACAAATTGGGTAATGCTACCCTCGAAGACTGTTGGGATGCCCTATACTTGTGGGTCATCAAGATTATTTTATGTCGCTGTTGACGGGGAGCATAGCTTTATTTGTAAGTTCACTTGGATCTATTATTATTCACTTATTTTCCTTTCTTCATGGGGAAGTCTCTTGATGGAAAGTTTCCCATTTTACCATCCACTACAAGAAGAGGTACAGTCCTAAACACCTCTACTGCTCTTGATTCACCGTCTGTTATAAGTAAGCTTGTTACACCACCACCACATACTCATGCTACACACACTGCTACTACTGCTAAATCTGAAACTTCTTCTGATACTCATGATGTTACTTCTACTATGCTTGATGTGAGTGGTTCATTAGGTCCTTTCCTAGATGCTACTATGGCTAGTCTAGGAGATACTGAAACTCCTAATGAAGACACTGTTACACCTGTTAGCTCACCTGAGTCTAGAGAGAGATATGATATTAATGATGGTTACATTGAGTTTACTGATGGATTTATTGAGGAGTGCCAAAACACACATGGTGCTAGTGCTATTAAGAGTCTCCTTGAGAGACATACCATTATTCCTAAACTGTCCTCTGATCCTAAGTTTGCAACCTCTCAAATAGATATTAAAGACGGAGATTATGATTTCTCTCTTGATTTATCATATTTAGACATTGTTGAGAAAGAACCTTTTTGTGGGACTGAAAATGAGAGTGCTTTAGCTCATATGAATGAGCTTTCCACTATGAGTGCTTTAGCTCATATGAATGAGCTTTCCACTATGAGTGCTTTAATCTCTGATGATTTTAAGATGCGCAAGTACTTTGTTACTAAGATCTTCCCCTTTTCACTAAAAGGAGAAGCTAAAGCTTAGTTTAATAGATTACCTCATGGTTCCATTGATAGCCCATATTGTTTGATTGCTTCTATCTTCGAGGAATATTTTCCTCCCAGTGCTAGCTTTGCTGCTTTACAGAAACTTTGCATCAAGATTGGAGAAATATATTGTCCCATTCCATAAGAATGTTTTGAAACTATTATGATTGGGACCATTGCTATCAAGTTTGAGGTAACATAATCACTTTGTGGAATGCAAAGTTTTGTTTCATATAAGATTTTTTTGGTAAAAATACCTGATCAACCTTGTCAACAAAAGGATTTTAATGAACAAAATAATGTTTTCATTATGGTTTTACTTGCTCACTTTTACTTTTCTCCTTCCTAGTATTTGCGTTTTCTCTTGCTAGTTTTGGTTTTGCTAGTTGTTTGCTTGTTAGAGTGTCTTAGAACTTCTGTAGTTTTGGTTTTGGTTTTCTTTTGCTTCTTCAAAAAAATCTTTTCTGCGAGAAAATCAATTTTCATACCCTGAAAATTGGCCAAAAATAAAGTTTCCCGAAAAATCCCAGAAAATTCATATTAAATTTTTCCTCAAAAAAAAGGTAGAGGGACACCTGGAGTGGCCTAGCCCCCCCTCCCCAGGCCAGCACACCCCCTGGTGGCGCGGCCAGTCCTAGGGGCGTGCCTGGTATGGGTGGGACCCACCTGAGGCCCTCTAAGTTGTCTCCTCCCAGCCACCTTCTTTCTCTCTCCCGAAAAACACCGAAAAACTTTCTCAAGCTCGAGTTCTTGCTGTTTTTGCTCCAGATTTTCGATATCCTTGATCATCCCATCTCTGTTGCTGATTTTTGGAGGGATTGCTCCTTGGTATGTGCCTCCTCCGCTTGTCCAATTAGATTTGTTATTGGTAGATTGTATGTTGAGTATTTGTCTACCATAGGTGTTAGGTTGTGTGAGCTTACATGCTTGTTCATTTTGATGCATGTGTAACCCTCTAGCAAGTTCCTATAGTAGTTTCTCATCATTTATCAACTTGGAAATCACTTGGTTTGATGTTTGTCTAAAAATTCCAGAAAGGAAGATGAGTGCATACCCGCTGAATCAATATGATTTGATGGTACTTGAGCCAATGAAAGTCCATCGTGAGGAAGGAGTCTTCCCTTCCATATATCCATGCCCTGAATTTATGAGAGCCATGGGAATCTTCCAGGATTTCCAAACTATGATTACCAATGCAGGTTTGGAACACTTTTTTGAAGGGGGGCCATTTCAATATGTCAAGCTAACCATGGCTGTGGTGCAGGACTTCCGATTTACTTGGTCACCGTCTAATCCCATGGTCCATTATAAAATCTATAATATAGATGTCGACTTACCTTTTGCCGATTTTTGTGCAGCTATTAGAGTGATGCATTGGGGATCTTGTGAGAAGATCAAGGAGAGGCCTAAGTCACTTATGGATTTATATGCTTAAATTTGCCAAGGTTTTGACTTCTCGAAGGAAAGTGGTAAAATTCGGAACATTCAATTCCCATCCATTAGGTATTTTGCCTATTTCATTACCAAGTGTGTTCTTGCTAGAAAAATTTCTAGAAAGTTATCTTCTTTTGATCTAGATTTTATCTCAGCGGCTTTGAATAGGGATAGAAATTATAACCTGGGTGCTTTGATATCTTACCGTCTTACTACTAACCGCGAGAAGGGTGGAATTTGTGGAGGTCTCATTGCCTCTAGGTTGCTAGATTTCCATGGTCACCATTCAGATTATCGGTTCCCCATAGAGAAGCTTGATCTTGATTCCATGGTTCAGCATATTTTGTTTCTTCAGGGGCTACTATGAGACGTTTACCGTATGAATTATCTTTTGTCAAGCATGGCTGGAGAGGGGTTAGGACTGAGAAAGTAGTCTATTTGCCTATTGTTTAATTTTGATAACAGGCAAGGATGGTCGCTCACGGAGGAGGAGTTTGACACTTACATGGCGGAGGTCTCCCAGCAATAGGAGAATGTTGGAGAGGATGCCAAATATGATTCGGTTCAGCCCTCCAACATGGGGGAGTCTTCATACCAGCAGTCCTCATATGATTGGGGCATGTCTTCTTCTTCATTGAAAGCGCTTGACTATGATCATTCCTATGATGACCCACCAGCTTTTGGGTTACTACCCGCTCTATTGAGCCCCACTTAGGCCAAAAGCCTAATCTTGGGGGGAGGTATACCGACATCACACTCATCTATATATCATGTTTCGTCTGTTCTTTGTATATCCATTGTTTCCCTTTCTTTTTGGTCTTTGTTTCTGCTTTCTAAAAACACAAAAATACCAAAAATATTTTCGTTGTTTCTCTTGGTTTGTTTCTTTGCTTTTTAGCTTTGGCTTGCCTTAAAGAAAAATCCAAAAAGTTTTTTCTTTGTTTATTTTTGTTTTGTTTGCTTCCTTTAAAAAAAATCGAAAACACCAAAAATATGTGTTCTTATTCTTTGGTTTTGTGAGTTCTTTGCAGGGTTCAGTCGTCCTCAGTGGAGTTTGGTTTCATGTTATTCAAGTCACACAAGTGAAGGGCAATAATGAAGATTAAGACAACTTGAGGTGTGGTAAGAGGCTGGTAACGAACTCTATGTGTTTTCATTTTTGTACATATACTCGTCATTGTGAGAATGATTAGTCTGTTCATGTAAGGTGTATGCTATTTATGGATGCTTAGTAGTTCTTGCTTTCTTTTGATCAGCCCTAGCTTGCTAATAGTTTGTATCATGTCATATGAATGTTTGCTTGCGTTGTTTTATTCATAACTTGGTATGATATTGTGGTATCCTCCTCTGAATGTTTCTTGTGAATCGACTTGGCACATTATCACGCATGCATATGACTAAACGATAGTCAGTAAGCCTGAGGATTTATTTTGCCTCAGAGTTCTTGTATCATTTTCATGACATAATTAGTCATGTTTTGTTGCAAGCATGATTATGATAGTTATTTCTCTCTCGTTTGTCGCTCCCTCTCTATTGCTAGCCTTCACTTGCACTGAGTATGAGCTCTACTTGTGCATCCAACTCCCCAAAACCAATATTGCCAACAGTGTCTACTATACCTACCATTAGCATCATTTTCTATTCCGTGCATATTCATTGTGCCTCATTTTCTTCCAAATAAAATGTTTGCTTGTTTTGAGAAAGTTAGTTAGTAAAGCTCTCATGAACTTGATGGCACACTTTATTCCTTGCACTTAATAAACCTGAACCATTGTGACTTTCCATGAAAGTTATATGCTTGCAAATTATAGGCTGGGAGTTAGCAAAACCGTGATGTCACGGGGAACGCTTTCAACACTTATGGATACATATCTAGTTGATATCATGATCTTTTGTTTGCGGATGTCGTCTGTGTGAAATAAAAGGGGAGGTTGTGAGTTCATGGAGTTATATATATGTGTTAGAGAAACTCCTGGTCCGCTAGCCTAAGCCATACCTAATCATGCTGGAAACTTGTAGCATAACCATAATGAGAAATCTGTGAAGCATCCTCAATAAAAAGCTATGCAAATAGCAAAGAAAAAGATCGCTGAGATGCTCATTGTCTGCTTGCCTTGTCATTTTGATTATGGGATAGCTCCTGTATCATGTGTACGGGGTAACCCGTTGGTGGTTCTCTATGATATGCATGTATTTATGATGACAAGAACTTAGAGGTAACTAAAGTTGAGTAGCATGAGGAGCGGCCCTCGTACTCAAGGGACATGGGATTTCCAGTTTATGGCCTGTCAAGCATATAACTCATATTGGACCTCCTTTTCACCATTAACCATTTAAAGATGCTTGTGATAGGGCAATGAGAGCTCAAAGCTAATGAGTACCTTACTTTCAGCATTTGGAAGCCTTTCAAACCTTTCAAAACCTTTTCACCTCCTTGTTGAGTCACCACTTATTTTATGAGCACCTTCTTGAGAGCAAAGTTTGTCATTCTTGTGTTTGTCTCAAAACTTGGTTAATTAGGTCATGACTTTGATGTTTGTATCTCCGATATCCTTACTTCTAGTCTTCACTTGATCTTCAGAGGTGCCTTGGCATTTATATTGTGTTCTACAAACAAAGGCAAGCGAGATACCACTCTATCATAACTTTTTATGAGCATTGCAATGTTGCTTATGTTTATGTTTCATGCTACTTATTATTACTGAGGTGGTTTCTCTTCATAGCTTGCATTGACTATTGAGTAGACTTAGTTGCATACTTCTTATTATGAATGGTTTAAGTATCTACTCATGTGCTGAGAATGTATACATCATATGAAGCAAATGTGTTCGTGAAAGTTCTTTTATCGCACTCAGGTTTCAACTGAATTGCTTGAGGACAAGCAATAAGCTAAGCTTGGGGGGAGTTGATATGTCCAAAACGTATCTAATTTCCCGAACACTTTTGCTATTGTTTCTCCTATAAACTTGTGTGATTTGGATACAAATAATACGGATTGGCGCTGTTTTTAGCAGAATTACCTTGGGGTCTAGTTTTTGTGCAAAAAATCAACTATCAGGAAAAATCCCGGAAAATATGCCAAAAATCCTATTTCACCAGAAAAATCATGGAGCCAGAGTACGAGACGGAGGGGAGGCCTGAGGGGCCCACACCCCCTGCCACGTGGGTGGGCCCAGGCCACCCCTACAGTGGGTGTGGCTGCTCTAGGCACCCCCTCGGCCTCCCTCTTCGCCTATAAGATGCCTCTTTACCTAAAAACCAAGGGGGGTTTGACGTTTTTCCAGAAAGAGTTCTGATGCGCCGCCGCCACCAGAAACCATTATTTGGATCCAGAAACTCCGTTCTGGCACCCTGTTGGGACGAGGAATTTGGAGAGGATCATCGCCATCGTCATCACCAACGCATCTCCATCAACCACCGATGTTTCCCTCATCCATGAGTGAGTAATCCCCTGTTGTAGGCTATGGGGATGGTAGGGATTGGATGAGCTATATCATGTAATCGAATAAAATCTAGTAGGGCATAGTGCCTAGTATTTCTATTAGTGTTATTTGACTTTGTTTCAACTTGTTGTGCTTAATGCTTGTCACTAGGGCTCGAGTGCCATGATCTCAGATCTGAACTTATTATTGAATCATTATGATAGTATTGTTTGTGATCTTATCTACAAGTTGTGTACACATATCATTGTCCAGATCAAAGGCCCTGAAGTGATAGAAATTGGGATAACCTGAGGGGATGGCTGTGATGTGAGGATCACATGTGTTCACGGAGTGTTAATGCTTTGCTCCGGTGCTCTACTAAAAGGAGCACCTTAATTGCTAGTAGTTCCCTTGACGCCCCTCTACAATGGGCTGGCAGGACAAAAGATGTTGTGCAAGTTCTCATTGCGAGCACACATGACTATGTATGGAGCACATGCCTATGATTGCTTAGTACTTGGTTGCTTATTCTTATTTATCTGCAATTGCCCTAGATCTTGAAGTTAGATGTTTAGACTCATCCATGCAACACCCTTCCATCCATACCTATGCCTACCGCGGTCATATCCTACAGTTACTATTGCTCTTGTTTTGCTGTTGCTGTTTTGCTATTGCTACTACAAAACTGTTGCTACTGTTCAACTTCTGTGAGCAAGAACACTTTCTAGGTGCAGCTGAATTGACAACTAAGATGTTAAGGCTTGCATGTATTCTTTTGCTCCCCTTGTGTCAAATCAATAATTTGGGTAATACTACCCTCGAAGACTGTTGTGATCCCCTATACTTGTGGGTCATCATGTACTCCTGCTATGGCGATCGACATCGGGGTGGGGTGGACTTGGAGGTTGACGATAATCAAGGCGGGGTGGACTTGCGGGTTGACGATAATCAGGGCGGGGTGGACTTGGATGTTGACGATCATCGGGGCAGGGTGGACTTGGATTCCTCGGAGTCGGTATCCTTGGCGCCGAGACTGGAAACTTGATGTACTTCTTCTTCCATAAAATGATGTTGTGCTTGACATCTCCTAGTTTCATAAGGCCTTCAGGCGTAGTGATGTCAATCTCTAGGTGTCGTGGGAATGGCCACGACAGATGCTGCGATTGGCAGCGAGTAGTAGAACGAGGGGCAAGGGGGGCCAACCATCTGCGGTGCGAGATGAGGGCGGAGACAAGAGGTTTTACCCAGGTGGCAAGCTCGACGACTAGGCGGCGAGTCAATGGGGTATCTGATGGAACGTAAGTGTTATGCATACCCTAGGGAGGTTTATATAGGGGTACCTTGCTAGAGTTTACAGATCTACAACCGAGTTGGATAAGGACTCGGAGGGTTTTGACCTAATCCGACTGGGCCTAGCTACGTTTCTGGGCCTTCGGCTTCTAGTCGTCTGACTCCTTCTTGGGTCGTGATCCAGTCGCCGTCTTGCAGGCCCACTCGCAGGGAGTATGTTCTAGTAGGGAACATCCTGCTGGGTATACCCCACTCATCATATCCTCATCAGTAGTCCCCGAGGCCATCGTTGATTCGTCACAGGTGTTCTTTGGCAGTCAGAGTATACGGGTCCAATTTGGATGCCCAGTCGAATCGGCGGTGGACTCCCTCAATGAAGGAAGGAATCCTTGACATATATCTACAGTCGCGTTATCGGCGACCAGTAGAATCGCTAATTTGGCAAGTAGTCAAATCGCAGCTCTAGCGAATGGGTCGGCGAATCGAGTAGACAAAGTTGGGCCGTCATTTTGGTCAAACTAGTCGTTGGGTAATCCAGCGGTAATATCGGCGTAATCACCGCGTGGTAACGGCTCCTCCGAAACTGGCGGGAAGCAACCGCTATATAAGGAGACTGATGGGGGAGTTGCGAGTCTTCCTCACATTTCCTCTGATCCAGCGCACCCTTCAGACTCCCATTTCCTCCCGATCTGGAATTTCTAGGGCGAGTTAGCGAACCTAGATCTTCGATTCGATGGTGCCTCCGAAGGAACAGTGGGGCAAATCCAAGTGCACCAGGGCAATGATGAAATCCTTTCAAGACGCGGGGATCCTCTCTGAGGGAAGATGGCGAATTCCCTCGGCCGGAGGGATAGAGCCGGATCCGAGCGCCGACGAATTCATCTGCTTCACCAGCCACCTGGAGAGGGGGCTGGGATTCCCGACTTCAATCTTCTTTCAGCGGCTCTACGACTACTGCAGCATCAAGACCTTCGACCTGGGGCCTCACAGCATCGAGCAGCTCGCCATTTTCGTGGCGTTCTGCGAGTGCTACCTGGGGTGCCGCCCCTACTTCCCATTGTGGAAGGAGCTGTTCCACGGGTGCGTCGGTTGTGAAGGAGCCGGCGGCATGATGCTGGCAGCGGGCAGCCTCACATTCCAATTGAAGAACAAGTCCCCCTTCGTCGACCTCATGTTGCCGAAGAAGGCAACCAGCGAATGGAAGAAGCACTGGTTTTACGTCAGCGAGTCGATCCCGGACGGTGAGGTGGCGCTCTCGGCATACACCGCTGACAGGAGAGAGCCACGCCGGATGTAGGTGGCCAAACTCCCCCATGTCCAGAGGATGGTCGTGGACGATATACTGATGACGATTCGTCATCTCAAGAAAGATGGGCTCGAGACGATCAATTTCTACAATTGTTGGCTCAGGCGATGACTGGTGCCGCTGGCCAGTCGCTCCTATTGGATGTACAAATACACCGGCAAGGACAATGGGACCAAGGCCTGCACTGCCGACTGGAAGGCCGACGACTACACAGCCACGCTGAAGAAGATCACCAACACGGAGTACATCAATCCAAAGTCCGGGATCGCCCCGTACACCGCGAAGAGCCGAGCGCCGATGGTGAGGCTCTTTATCTTGTCTGTCTTTGTAGTCGCAGACGTGTAGTTGCAGTTTACTGACATGTGCTTGACTTTTCAGATGTTCCAAGTCATGGAGGGTTGGCTTCCTACCATCGATAACGAGAGCTCTGAGGAGGTTGAGGAGGATCTAAACGAGTCCTCCGATGACGATGATGAGGCAGTGGAGGTCGACGCGCCCATGGACGCGGCTCAGAAGACTCGCGGGCAGCGGCAGCACGAACTCGAGGCTAGCTGAAGCCTCGAGGGGCATGATGGGGGCGAGGGCGATGCCCAAGAACACGTGTCCACGCCGTCGAAGAACAAGTCAGCCGCGAAGAAGAAGGCGCCTAGAGTGGCGTCTCTGCCCCAGTCTGAGACCAGCTCGGAGTCGGGCAGTGAATCCGATGATGCAGAGGCCGAGGATTGGACAAAAGCTCCAGAGGCAACGGATCCAAGAGCCGAGGACGTGGTGGAGAACTAGGTACCTCTCGCAGCGATCCCACCACCATTCTCGGCGGTCTTGGGGCTTGGAGCTGCTCTGGCTGCGGCGGCCTCCCCGTCGAAGGAGGCACCGTTGACAACTATAAAAGAGCTTCCTGCTACCGCGGCCTCGTCATCGAAGAAGGCTGTGGTGTCGTGGGCCCTGCCCGTATTCGATACGGGCATTATTTGCAGACTGGGCCCAGAGTTGGAGAAGCTGGTACACATTCGCACCGGTCTGCATTTTATTCCAGTCGCCAGGTACTTTGTCGAGCCGATTCGGAGTAGTGTTTTATAGTTATTGTCTGAATTGCTAATCGTGCATTTTTGCAAGACTGGTGTGAAGAAGATTGGTCACCCTTCGGTGTCCAAGGTACCACCCGTCGCCATGGGAGGGGAGGTTGAATCCTCGAAGAAGAGTAAGGGCGATGAAGCCGAGCCGCCTGCTGAGGGAACAAAGAAGAAGAAAGGCGATGACTCCATCATACACGTGGATGAGCCAGCCGATGCACCAAGCGAGGCACCAATTGAGGTTGACGTGTCCGCGGATGCCGCGGCATCGCAGCTAGGCAAATCGGCGGCATTGGTCAAGGTGTCAGAGCCAATGACGAGTGCTTCAGGGGCGGTGGCGGTGACATTTCCTTGCTTCATGGCGAAGGCTTCCGCCGCGGGAGTTATGACGCATTTGCCTCAGGTGCACGAATTTTGGGCACGAACATCAAGCAGGGTCATGGGCGAACGCCCTTTGTGTTGTCGTTAGTAGACACAATCGAGCTGCACAGCATGCTGGGGCAGCTATCCAGGTATGTCCAGTCCCCGAGGATCTGCTCGCTGAATTTCAGCGGGTGTATTCTTACGATGTTTTAGTATCTAGTCCCCAAGTGGCTAGTCACTAAATTAGAGCGGATAGGCACTTAGGAAGTTTTGGTGTTCAGTCCCCGCATGGCTAGTCGCTGAATTTCAGTGGCCTAGGCACTTAGGAAGTTTTGGTATCCAGTCCCCGAGTGGCTAGTCGCTGAATTACAGCGGCTAGGCACTTAGCAAGTTTGGGTGTCCAGCCCCCGAGTGGCTAGTCGCTGACTTTTAGCGGCTAGGCACTTAGGAAGTCTTGGTGTCCCCTTACCCTTGTTGCCTCTTTGCAAGGTCTTCAGCGCGATTCGGCTGAGTGACTAGCCGCGAAGGAGCACTTGGAACGCGATCTCCGATCTGTGCAGGAGGTGAACCAGCAGCTTCGGGCGACTACGGGTGGGTGTTTCAAGTATCTTGTCAATTTTGCTGCTTTCAATCCCTGGTGTCTCAGTCTTTTTTTTCTTTGCGAAGGAGCACTCCGCCACTGTTGCCAAGGCCCACAAGGCTCTTGTCCCAGCCATCGAGTTGGAGACTGCCAAATCATCATTGACTGCCGTGGAGAAGCGGATTTCCGAGCTTGAGAAAGAGCTCAACGCTGCAAAGGTGGAAGCGAGGTCGTCAGAGGAGAGGGCCAAGGCTATTGTCGCTGCAGCAGCGGAAGAGCGGAAGGTCTCTGACGCTCTTGTTACCGGGTTGCATGATGAGCTGACAGGTCTTCGGGACTTCACCACGAGGCTTTGCCGTCCACTTCTAGGTGAATTTTTTTAACCTGTCGCTATGTAAGCGAGTCCCCGAGCGGGCGAGCTGCTATGTCGGCGAGTCCCCAAGCGGGTGAGGCTGAAGTTGTGCGTCCTTCTAATTCTGACTTGGCATTGTTTGTAGGGAAGATACATGATGAAGACCCTGAGGTGCAGTCGTATGACGCCAAGCAGTGCGTGACCATGCTGGTGGACTCTGCCGCCCTTTCAACGACATGCATTCGCGCCATTCTCCAGGAGATTTTGCCCACTGAGGTGATTCCCAGCGAGCCGATGTAGGTCTAGCGTTGCCTTGAGAGGGCGCCGACGATGGTCAACTACATGTCGCGGTCGGCGTTTCGCCGCGAGGCCGCGACTAGGCTGAGTCTCGGGCTCGCGCATTTCCCTGACGACTTCGATCTCGACGATGTCACCAGCGGGTACCCGTCCGTGACCGGCTCGGTGGAAATCTCCGAAGTTCTGAAGTTGACCGTGAAGGCGGCTACGTACTCCGAGCGAGTGCTGGCGATGGACGATCTATTGACGTACTAGGAGACGGAGGTGGCGCCGAACGACCCCGAGCCGATGCACTGTGATCTTAAAACGAAGCAGACATTCCAGTTGGTGATGGCGAATAGCCTGATGACGTATTCAGCAAATCCGTGGATACCCTTCATCCGGGTCTGCGGTGATGGCGGCGCGTCGACCTCAAAGCCTGCAGAGTAAAGACATGCCGAGTGGCTTTTGTATTAATGTAATTAGAACTATAACAGTCTTTTCCTGTGAACAATATATTTTGCTGCTTAAGGGAATGAAAGATATTTTATGTTAGTTTGTTTTGACTTTGATTTGTTTGTTGAGCGAATCCCCGAGCGTGTCTGCCCTTTGATGGGGTTTACCTCGCGTTTCTGTATGTTTGTTTGTTTTAGACTGTTAGTTACGGTCGACTCGCCATGGCTTGGGAAGCCAGTCGTTTGGCGACCCCAAGGGGTGCTCTATACTTAGCCGTTTTCCCGAACGCGAAAGGGGTCAGTTAGGCGAGTCCCCGAGCTTGGTACTTAGCAGTTCTAGTCACATGCCCAAGGTATGTGAGGACGAAGAGCGTTGTATGTGGCATGTTTCTCCACCTGGCTTAGAGAGCCGGTCGCGTGGCGAGTCCAGGGGACGCTCTCGTACTTGGTGTGTTCCCGAGCCGCTTGGGTTTAGACTGAAGCGAGTCCCCGAGTGTGGTACTTAATTGTTCGAGTCGCTGCGCTGAAGATGTGGAGGACCAGTTGTTGTATGAAGTGTGTGCGGTTGTCTTGGCCCGGCTGGATAGTCGAACGGGGCGACTCCGATGGGGGCTCCGGGTTGGTGTTTTCGTGGACGATGCAAGGCCCAAATTTTTTTGGTGCCCTTGCGTCGCACTACTTAGCCATGCCGGTCATGCAGCCAAGGGTTGAATTTCGTGTGTAGCGTTATGATGTAGTTACGAGTGCGATTGGCACAAGACTTGGAGAGTAAGCACAATTTCTGCGAGTCAAATGTATTTTATTGCATGGCAGGGGAATACAGGTCAGAGTTCTACGTGTAGAACTTCCTTAGGAGGTTTACATTCCACGGCCACTTGACATCGAGTTGTCCATCACCTCGGACGTCGATGAGGTAGTAGGCGTCGTTGCCGAGGACTCACCCTATGGCGAATGGTCCCTCCCATGGGGGAGAGAGCTTGTGCATGCCCTTCTTTTCCTGGATCAGTCGCAGGACTAGGTCGCCTTCCTGGAAGGAGCGAGTCCGGACTTGGAGGCTATGGTAGCGGCGGAGCCCATGCTGGTAGTTAGTGGTGTGGGAGCGAGCTAGGTCGCGTGCTTCGTCAAGCTGGCCGACCCCATCTTAGCGTGCGAGCTCGTTGTCGGCCTCCACGTAGTTGACGACCCGTGGCGAGTCGTGCTCCAGGTCAGTCAACATGACGTCTTCGGCGCCATATACCATGAAGAAGGGTGTGAACCCTGTCGACCGGTTGATGGAGGTGTGGATGCCCCGTATGACAGAGGGGAGCTATTCGACACAGCATCCCTGAGTTTGCTCGAGGGAACTTGCAGTCGTGGCTTGAGGCCATGGAGGATGATTTGGTTGGCGCATTCCGCCTGGCCAGTGGACTTCGGGTGGGCGACTGAGGTGAGGTCGAGCCGTATATTGTGATCCTCGCAGAATTCTGCCATGTCACCCTTCAAGAAGTTGGTGTCGTTGTCCGTGATGATGCTGCGCGGGAATCCGTAGCGGTAGATGACCTTAGGTGAGGTCGAGCCGTGGTCTTCCCGTCGCACTTCTGGACCGGCTTGGCCTCCACCCACTTGGTGAGTTTGTCGATTGCGACTAGGTGGTGGTTGTAGCCGGAGGGGGCCTTCTTGAAGGCGCCCACCATGTCCATGCCCATACGACGAATGGCCAGCTGATGGGGATCGTCTTTAGCACCGAGCTGGGTACGTGCGTCTAGTTGGTGTACTTTTGGCAACCGACGCAGCGTTGGACGATGCCGACTGCGTTGGTGTGCACGGTGAGTCAGTAGAAGCCATGTCGCATGGCCTTGGAGACCAGGGACTGGGCGCCGACGTGGTGGCCATAGTCGCCGGCGTGGATGTCTTGGAGGATCTTGCGTCCTTCCCTAGGTTGCACGCAGCGTTGGAACAAGCCAGTTATGCTGCGCTTGTGGAGTTCATCGTTGATGATGACAAAGGACTTGAAGTGGCGCACGATCATGCGGGCTTCCGCCTCGTCTGCTAGAAGGGTTCCGCCATTGAGGTAGGCGAGGTATGGCGCGGTCCAGTCGCTTGGTTCTGCGACCATGGCTACCAGGGTGGGATATGGTTGCAGCGGGATCCCAAGGTCGATCTCCTTTGGAGGAGAGAGGGATGACTTGTGGATGGTGTCGAGGAAGACACCTGCGGGTGCAGTTTGCCGAGCTGACCCGATGCGGGAGAGGGTGTCGGCCTCCTCGTTCTTGTGCTTGTCGATCCAATTGACGGAGTAGCCGGCAAAGTGGCCCCCAGTTGGTCCACTGCTTGGCGGTATGCTGCCATGGTGGGGGAGACGACGTCACAGGTACCGGCGACTTGCACGGTGATGAGGTCGGAGTCTCCGTAGCACCGCAGGCGATTGATGTTCATCTCCTTGGCGGCTTGCATGCGTGAAAGAGGGCCTCGCACTCAGCCATGTTGTTGGTGCAGGGGGTGAAGTCGAGGTACAGCATGTAGAGGAGATTGTGTCCTTTGGGAGAGGTGAGTATGATTCCTGCCCCTGTGTCGTCCGCATTATTTGATCCGTCGAAGTGGAGCAACCAGTAGTGGAGGTATGGCACCTTCTCTGGCTGTTGTTCCTCTTCCCCGTCGGCGAGGAAATCTGCTAGGGCCTGCGACTTGATCGCCTTGCGCGGCTCATACTTGATGTTGTGGATGCCGATTTCGACAACCCACTTGGCGAGACGCCCAGTCATCTCGCGGTTGTGGATAATGTCCTGCAGCGGCGCAAAGGAGATGACTGTGATTGAGTGCTCCTGGAAGTAGTGCGGTAGCCATCGCTGGGCTCGGAAGACCGCGTACAGCAGTTTCTGGTATTGCGGATAGCACTGTCGTGAGTCCGTGAGGACTTTGCTGATATAGTAGACCAGGTGCTGTACGAGGCGCTCGTTTCCCTCCTCTGGCCGCTCGATGACCATGACGGCGCTGATGACTCGCTCGGACGCCGCGACGTAGACGAGCATCGGCTCCCTGTCGACGGGGGTGGCGAGTAGCGGTGCAGCGAGTACCACTTCTTTGAGTGAGTTGAGCGCGTCGTCTGCCTCCTTGTCCCATTGGAACATGGGGTTCTTGCGCATCAGGCGATAGAGAGGCATTGCATTCTCGCCTAGCCGGGGGATGAAGTGACTGAGAGCCACGACTCGCCCGACCAGCTTCTAGACGTTGCAGAGGCACTAGGGTTTGCCGAGCCATGCGATTGTGTTGATCTTGGTGGGGTTTGCCTCGATGCCTCGCTTGGAGACTACGTACCCCAGTAGCTGTCCAGTGGGTACACCGAAGGTGCACTTCCCTGGGTTGAGCTTGATCTTGTATCTCCGCAAGTTTGCGAAGGTCTTGGCCAGGTCAACGAGTAGGTCACTCTGGCGATTGGACTTGACCACCACGTCATCGATGTAGACGTGGATGTTGCAGCCTATTTGGCTCGTGAGGCACTCTAGCATGCATCGCTGGCAGATGCGCCGGTGTTCTTGAGGCCAAACGTCATGGTGGTGTAGCAGTAGGCACTGAATGGCGTGATGAACGTCGTCTTCTTCTCGTCCTCGGCCGCCTTATTGATCTAGTTATACCCAGAGTACGCATCGAGGAAGCACATCAACTCCGAGCACGTAGTTGAGTCGATGATCTAATCGATATGCGGGAGGACGAACTACTCTTTTGGGCAGGCAATGTTGAGGTTGGTGTAGTCGATACACATCCTCCAGGTCTTGTTTTTCTTCATGAAGCCTACATCGAGTAGACACTGCACTTCTTCGGCGATTACTTGGCGGCGCTCTTCATTGAAGGGCCGCAGCGGCTACTTGACAGGTCGCGCTTTGGGGTCGGCGTTGAGGTTTTGCTCGTCGAGTTCCCTCGGGACACCTGGCATGTCGAATGGCTTCCATGTGAAGATGACGCGATTCTCAGAGGAAATCGACGAGCGCGCTTTCTTATGCTGGGCTCATGCCCGCCCCGATGGTGACCGTCTGGCTGGAGTTGCCTGGGACCAGCTCGATGATGCGGGTGTGCGTGGTGGGCTCGAAGGCCGTAGACCCGGTGTTCTCCACATTGGGCTTCTTAAAGATTGTGGGTTCGTCTTTGTCGTCCCCGCTCGTGTATCTGACAAGTTCTTCTGCGCGGTTGGTTTCCAAGGCGATGACGGCGTCCATGAGCTATGCGCCTTTTTCCTCGCACTGGATGGCCATGTCGGGGTCGCCGTGGATGGTGATGATGCTGCATGGCCCTGGGAGCTTTATCATGTTGTACACATAATGCGGTGCCGCCATGAACTTGGAAAATTCTTGTCACCCAAAGAAGCAATGGTAGGGGCTATTGAAGTTCACCAGCTCGAAGACGATCCTATAGGTGTGAAAGTTGGCTGGTGTGCCGAAGGTGACTGGCAGTGTCACCTTGCCAATCGGGTATACCTTCCGACCAGGGATGATGTCATGGAAGGTGGTGAGGGTCGACTCGATCATCGAATGCGGTAGACTCAATCGTTGAACATCTCCAAGTAGAGGATATTGATGGAGCTCCCGTTGTCCATCAACGTCTTGGGGAGCCAGTAGTCGCCCACTTTGGGCTTGACTACCAGGGCGACTTGCCCAGGGTACTCAATCAGTGGAGAGTGGTCCTCGTGGCTCCATGTGATGCACTGCTCAGACCAGTTGAGGAAGTGGGGGACATCGACCTGTGACACCGCGTTGACGGTGACGGCACGGGCGAGGACCTTCTTCTCGTGCTTGCTGCCAAGCCCGGTGAAGGTGTGGACCAAGCCGACGTTGTTGTCGAATGCCCCGCCATTTGGAGGGTTGTTGTTGGGGTCCTCAAATACGCGTTGTGCCTTCTCGATCTCCTTCAGAGGTCATGTGCGTGGTAGGTTTCCCCTTCCTACTCTGGAACTCACAGGGTAGAATTTCGGCCTTGCTCGGTAGTTTCCATTGTTGTGGTGCTGGCCTCCATCACGGCGGAAGCTTTTGGGATTGCGTGGGGCGTAGCCGGCATTGGCGACTAAGTCAACTCGCTCATCACCGCGGCGCTTGCCAATGAGGCAAGCGTTGCTGTAGGACAGCTTGTGCTGCCTACCGACGTGGCCTCTTGAGTGGCGGTTCCCACCCGACTCATCGTCGGTTTCCTGGTTTGGATCTTCCTCCACATATCATTTGGCGATATCGAGGAGGTCGGGGATGTTGTCAAGCATCTTGTACACCTGCTTGATCTTGGCGACCAATGGCTCATATCAGCTCGAGTTCTTGTAGCAGTGGATCGCCGTGTCCGGGTGGATGCCGGCGGCGTTGATCCACAGGTCGTGCCACCGATGGACCCAGTTGTGGGTCGACTCGCGGTGTCCCTAGACGCATCGCTCCAGGTCCTCAATGGCGGTGGAGCGGGTGTAGGATCCCTCGAAGTGCCTCATGACGGCCTCGCGCATGTCCTCCCAGGAGTCGATGCAATCTCCGGGGACGGTGTAGAACCACAGCCGAGTTGCTCCCTCCATCATTAGGAGGAGGTAGCGAGCGGAGAGAAGGTCGGTGTGGCCGGCGATTCCCATCGCAATGAGGTACGTGTCCAGCCACATGGATGGATCGTACGTGGGATCGTACTTTTCGATCTCCTTCAGCGCTTTGAAGTTCACCAGGTAATTCTCGCCTCGGATCATTGGTCCGAAGCACTGGGGACCGACTCGACTGAGCAGCCCCTTGGCTCACCGTTGTTGTGGTTGGTGAGAGTGTGCCTCAGGTCGTTGGGCTGGCGTGCGCGCCAGCTCTGGTTTCCCATTGGCCGCGACCGTGTTATTCAGCGGTCGAGGATCGTTGGTAGAGAGCACTGGGTGCGCGACCCGTGGTTGGTGCTGCAGGGGCTCGGGTCGCGGGAAGTTGAGGGTTTTCTCCATCGATGGGCGGCCGCTCGAGGATGCCCTGCTTCTTCAGGAGCGGGAGTACATTCGCCCCCGCGAGTCGGCTCCTGCGACTTGCTGCTCGATGGCCTCGGCGAGTAGGGCCTTGGCGTACTGGATTTGCAGCGCGCCTTCCCCTGTGACGTTGAGGTTGGCGACTGCTTCCTGGCCCGCGATGACGTTGTCCAACAGGGTGGAGTATAGTGGGAGGCCGTTCGCGTCTCGCTCTTGCGGAGAGATTAGAACTCTCGGCTGGTTGGGTGGGGGCGCAACCTGGTGGCGGTGGTGGGGCTCCGCTTGCTGGAGCTCCTGGTGGTGGGCGTGCGGTGAAGCCTAGTGGTGCATTGTCGCAGATCACACGCTTGGCCATGCAAGCGGGATCGTTGTCTTCATCGAAATTCAGGGCGCAACCCTGAATGGTGGGGTCCAGGCGCATCCTGATGCGGCGCTGATGGTAGAGAGATAGCTCCTGCTCTGTCGCCTGCTCAAGGTGAAATTTTTCGCGCTCAGCTTGCTCCTTGCGCACCGCCTCCTCCAGGCGCAAGCAGGCTTCCACGACCTCCCTCACTATCGCGGTCGGCGGGATCGGTGTGGAGAATGGTTTGGCGGCGCGCTCGTGCCGCTCGCCATGTAGGTCGCAATGAAGTGACCAGATCCGGCGTGGAGGTCGCGGGCATTCTCTGACCCGGAATCGGCGTCAAAGATCCCGAGGATGGATGGGTCCTCAAAATATCCCACGTTGGAGAATCGCGTGATGGAGCCTTCTGGCGATGTGGAGATGATGGATCTAGAGACCGAAGTTGGGGTCCGCGTTGTCATGGAGGGCCACGTCGTCTGCGGCCGCGTTGGTCTCGACCACGTCACTGTTGGCCGAACTGTACTCGGAGGAGAGGCGATGGATGGTGCGGACCTGGCTCTCAGAGATCCGATCGCGTGGCGGCAACTCACCGATGAGCGCCGAGTCCTCCAAGACGATGATGTCATGAAGTCGGCAAAGAGGTTAATGGTGCTGACTTGCATGATGACGCTGTGCGCGAACGGGCGCGACGCATGGATGTAGTTGTTGGGCAATATCTGGTGGATCTCGCCGCAAGCGATCATGCGGCCGGTGGCTATCAACCGGTTGATTGGCAAGTAGGGTATCGCCACAGAACTCAGGCCTGACCGGCCAGGCCCCACGGTGGTCGCCACTGTCACGGGAATGGCCACGGCAGATGCTGCGATTGGCAGCAAGTAGTAGAACGAGGGGCAAGGGCGGGCGGCCATCTGCGATGCGAGATGAGGGCGGAGACACAAGGTTTTACCCAGGTTCAGCCCCCTGGAGGGTAAACACCTACTCCTGCTATATTGTATTATCGAGAGATTACAGGTAGCGAGCTCGGCGACTAGGCAGCGAGTCGATGGGGTATATGATGGAATGTAAGTGCTATGCGTACCCTAGGGAGGTTTATATAGGGGTACCTCGCTAGGGTTTACAGATCTACAACCGAGTTTGATAAGGACTCAGAGGGTTTTGACCTAAGCCGACTGGGCCTAGCTACGCTTCTAGGCCTTCAGCTTCCAGTCGCCTGGCTCCTTCTTGGGTCATGATCCAGTCGCCGTCCTGCAGGGCCAATCGCTGGGAGTATGATCTAGTAGGGAACGTCCTGCTGGGTATACCCCACTTGGCATATCCCCATCACTAGGTCCGCAAAATCCTCCACTATGTCATCCACCATGACACGAGCATAGCCAGGTGGAATAGGAAGTGAATGGTGGAGTGCTCCAGGTAGACAAGTGGAACCATTGGATTATTGTTTATGTTCAGATTGTTATTCATCACCATATCATATTTGATCTTGATCCATATGAATTCAGGTTGTTACTAGTGGATTTGTGTTGAGATATTATTTAATGTTTTAGTATTTAAGTTGTGGTGCTATTCTTCTTGTGGTGTCATGTGAACATCGACGACATGATACTTCACCATTTATGGTCCTAGGGGAATGCATTGTGTATTTGTCTACTAATTGTGGGGTTGTCGGAGTGACAGAAACCTGAACCCCTGTTAGGACACCATTGCACAAGGGAGCGTAGGATCTCAGAGTTTAAGGCTGTGGTTAGGTTTCTATCTTAATTGCTTTCCTGTAGTTGCGGATGCTTGCAGGGGGTTTAATCACAAGTATGTATTAGTCCAAGTAAGGTCGGTACATTAGCATAGGTTCACCCACACAACACTTACAACACCAGAGAAGACTACTCAGCTATTTGAAGCGAAAGAACTTGATAGAATTCCCATGTGTCCTCGAGAACGTTTGGTCCTTATAAGTATTCCCACCGGCTTGTCCTTTGCTAAGAAAGGATTGCGCCACTTGATGCAGTTGTTCGTTGTCTTTATTACTTGCACTTTGTTTCTTTGCTTTATCATAAAACCCCTAAAAATCCGTTTGCTAAGTATTTACAGAGATTTCCTGCTCCATACCACTAGTCAACACCTTCTACTCCTCGTTGGGATCGACACTCCTATTTATCGAAAGTACTACGATACACCCCCTATACTTCTGGGTTATCAAACCTATTTTCGGGCGCCGTTACCGGGGATGTCGGGGGTATACCCCCGGGTACCCCAGAGTTGATGTATTGAGTGATTCCTAGATGGAAGTTTCTATAAAAGAATATGAAGATATGAAGAATAAATGTAACAATATAAGATATGAGGGGAGAAACCTAAAAGGAAAAGTCTGCTAGGCCGAGTAGGGGCAAAGTAGGCCCAGCTAATAAGCTCCATGGTCGAATTATCTATTAATGGAAATAAATACCACTCAATTCGGCCCTCTCGGCGAATCACCAACAAGAGCCTCCTCATAATGGGCCGAATTCATCTAATACGGCCCACCATGGGCCGAATCCACCAACTCCCTACCAATCAACCCTTGTCTCGCTACACCTCAACATCATCAACGACCCGGCGCACCTCCCGCTCCCTCTAGAGTCCCGCGTGCCTCAGCAGCTCTGCCTCGTCGCCAGGAATTCCACTACCAGCCCACCTACTGCTTTCGCCCGGGTGGGCTGGCGTCCACTCCAGCCAGACCTGCCCACCATGGGCTTCTTCCAAGGCCAAGCCAAGATAGGCTCTCTACCCCGGATGGGCCGGCGAGGGATATGTCGGCCCACAATGGGCTTCGACCACCAGATGACGGTGCACTTCGGCTGGGCTTTCCTTAGCCTAGGCCGAATGATGGTAACCTCGGCCAGGCCTCGTCAAGACCCCGGTTGGGCTGCAATTTAACTCGGTGGGCCCCATTTCTCATGTACCTCGACCTAGGCCGAGTCAGGGGAGCCTGAGTCGTCCTATTCATCCCCCTAGCCAAAATCCCAGGAAGCCTCTTATCATCCGGATAACTCAGGGAATCACCTCCAACCTCAACGAGAGCACGCCATCGAGCCAGGACAAGCTCCACAAGTATCGTGTCAGTCATGGGACACCCATGGCACATACTAACACATGCAACAGGGAATATGCCCATGGCATCCAAGAATATGCTAAGGGATATGCCTTGGCATCTCGAAAGATGCCAAGGCATATGCTGAGCATCTAAGAAGATGCCAGGAATATGGTGTCTAGATACCAATCATGGGGAACAAACCTTGTCCCCTGGGCTTCCCTTTATAAGTAGCACTAGGGGGATCGTTCCAAGAGAGAGCCCCAAAGGGCTCTGTAACATCCCAAAAATATTAAACTAGAATCATCAAACTCTAATCACCAAATTTAGGGTTAACAAAAACTTTTCCAATTAAAATATGAAAGCATTCATATGAGTGTGCATTAAAATTTGGATTCTTTTGAATTTCCATGTTTATGTGTTTCTTTGCTTGTAAAATGATTCTTAGGTGAAAGGAACATCATCTAAACAATCCCCAAGCTTTTCCCAAAGACAAACAAATCAAAACAATCAAATTAAGTGAATGGTCACTTTGGCCAAATTAACTCCCATGCCTACTTTGGCTATCTCTAACTTTCAGAACTTAACAGAAACATGTATGGATCTTTGCACCCCTTGATAGTACACATAACAAGGAACCAAGGCCCACTTTGTGATCATCCAAAAAAATTCAAATGCTTAGTTTAAAGGACAGTTTAAAATTGAATCTATTTCATATGGGCAGATCCCACTTTTTCAAAAACCACTCAAACAAGCTCAATTTTCAAAACCCAAGCATCCACAGAATCCTCAACACATGCCTAGCACACCCACCAAAAATCTTTTCAAAATTCAAAACTTGAGTTCATGCAGCCATTTCATCAAACAGGTTGTAGATACAAATCAAACAAAATCAAAACACTATGTTGAGCAGTGTTTTGGGCCTAACTTGTTCCCTCTCTCGACACCACTAGCCTTAGTAGATCATCTAACAACCTTAACTACTCACTAGCACTACTGTAAGCTGGCCATGGCATCAATGGTGAGCAGGCCGAGAGCACCATTGCCACCCCATAGTCGACAGCAAGCTACGAGCAACACTAGCCTCTCCAACCTTGTCTGGGAGCAAGCTAGCACCCCACCGCCACTCCCTATCCCAGCCGCGAGCAATGCCAGCCCCTGGACCACACGCCCAGGCCATGCCAACCTTCTCTGCAAGCATGCCGAGAGCGCGCCCCGTGCGCCACGCTCGACATACGCCCACAGACCGCGCGCCGCCCTCGCCGCGTGCACGCATGATCACCACCGTCCCATCAACCCCGCGTACACGCCCGTTCGCCGCCACGCGGACCACGCACGCTGTGCACCATTAAAACTTCTGTTGGGCACGCTCAGAGCACCGCTCTGTTCCGACCGATCAGAACCGCCCCACGCCTCGCCACCACGCAGTTGAGCTTCGCCAGGGAGCACAACATCGCCCCCTACCGTCGCCCACGCCGATAGCCCTCTGTACCGTCGACCACGACGAGCTCAGCTTGCGCCCGTCGGTCCCCTCTCGCCACTATAAATAGAGGCATCCCCCGCTCGAATTCTTCACACCATTCTACTCCCCCTCACCAGAACGACCCCACCTCATTCCGGAGCAAGGCGAGCAGCGCATCGCCGGAATTTCACTCGAGTCCGCCGCTGCTGGAGGAGAAGGAAGCCGTCGATATCGTCCACCCCAGGAGCTACCGCGACCACCCCTGAGTTTGCCGTCGTCGACTTCGTCGTTCGCCCGCATCGCCCACCTTCGCCTGAGCCCCGGTGAGCCTCCTACGACCCCCACTGAGCCGCTAGGGTTCGAGCTCGCCGGTGACTAGTTCATCGTCGACGACGACCCACAGCCATCGATCTTCATTCTAATCCAACGCACCACATCGCCCCGTACCGCTTTGCGTGTTAAGAGTCGCTGACCAGTAGACCCCCCTGTCAGTTATGCCCCGTGCTGCGGAGTGACACTGGGCCGGCCTGTTAACCTTTCCCGAGCAGCCCACTGGTTTGAATTTAGCCTTTTCATTTTAAGTTCAAACATAGTTCTGTACCTAGTTTCAAAAATCAACCCGGCTCGATCCAATGCACCAAATTGAATGAAACCAATTTTGTTAGAAAGATATCGAAATGCTTAATCCAAGCCCGTTGGATTCAAATCATTTGAATCTATAGATCAACCTTGGTAAAAATAACAAGGCAGAAGCTTTTCTGCATTCAAACATTTTTCAAAATTAAACCATAATAGCTTTTGAGTTGATTCCAACTCTCAAAAATCAAATTTGATCGTACCTTTCAGAATATATAAAAACATATGGGTTTACTCACAGAAATAATGTTCAAGTAATAAAAGAATGACACGTAGCCATTTCTAGTCACTTTAATTATTTAAAATAAAAAGTTTAAACCTTATTAAATTGTGAAACCACTTTAAATCACATTCCCATGTACTGAAATATGTGGTGATGACATGTGTCAACATTATCCCATGTTTGAGTTGGAGAATATTAAATCTTAAGTAGTTTTTCAATGAGTAGAAATTACTTTTCTAAAAATAAAATAAATAAGACAAATGCTTTAATCTTGTAATGTCAGTGATGATGCTAGATCATCTATAGAACACCTTTGTGTGATGATTGTGTACCTCGTATTTATTCATAGACGCTAGTACCGACCAAGGATACGAGGAGGAAGGAGGATACTACCGAGAAGAAGCCGAGGAGAACATCAACCACTGCTCTGCACAAGGCAAGCCTAATACTACTAGTTGATTCAGCAAGATAACACTTGCAAGATACTATACTTATACAAGCCTATACTGATACTGATGCAATAAAAAAACTTGCTTGTTACCATGTCAACCATATGCCTTAAGCATATGTGATCATACTCACTTGATAACCCAATCCTAGTTTTACTTGCAAGCTTTCTACTTTATTTCTTTATCAAAGCTATTACTTAGAGTGTACTTAAGTGAATTGTAGATTCTAGAAAGATAATTTAAGGTTGCATGAAGAGCATAAAATTTGGCCTAAGCTAGATAATCTTGATGTCATCCTAAGGCATGAGATTGAACTTAGCTAAACTCCACTAGTTTACCACCCCTCATTAGTACTTACCCCCACATGTAGATGCTAGTGCTAATCATAAAACTGGATCAACTTTAGATGGGAATACTTGGTGGAAAATGGTTATGAAAACCTTGGAATGATGGATCATTCTATTGAGATGTTTTGACATGTGTTTCCGAACACCAGATGATTTGGATGATGAAAATGTTAAGGCATGAGCCTTAGCCCTTTATAAAACTGATGGTAGTCTGGATGCGATACCATTCCAATTTTACCGTACAACCACAATACCCGAAGATTGGGTAGGGCTTGACTGGAAACTTATATACCTTAGTATTGGTTCCCTCACGGCCAAGGTTTGAGCTGAGGCTACCTTGTGAAGATTGTCCACATGTGCAGTACCCAAGATGACAGTTGGTCATGGTTGGGAGGCCAAACTCACAGGAGAGGTGCTTATACTAGGGCGTGTAATTGAAAGGTTAGGATTGATTATCCGCATACTGAGTATGGTGAATTCAGGATTTGTTCCTGACGGATATATCGAATGTTGTGGTGAAAGTGTACAATCTCTGCAGAGTGTCAAACTATTCGAATAGCCACGTCCGCAGTTATGGACAGTTGGAGTGGCCATACTGTTCCCCCGTCAGATGTTTTCAAAATGACTTGTGAAATGGATTGAGAATTTTGACTTGACCACAATAGAGTTGTGATATGAAATACAAGTTCCCACTTAGTTGTTATAAAACTTCAACTATTTGTTCTTGCTTCTAAACTTAGTAGAGGTAAATCTAGCTCTTTGCAAAACAACCCTAGAGCTTAGTGTCCTATTACAAAAAAAACCCTTCACTTGTTAGTATTAGTTTGCGAGTACTTAAAGAGTACTCATGGCTTTGTCCTTGGCTATTCCCGTGGCCAGAATATGAAGAGGAGTACAAGGAGGATGGACCCGAGGAAGGTTACGACAACTAGGATCATCTCCCATCGTCAGCATTGCCTATGACCCCGAAGATGGAGCTTTGCCTACGCTACCTTTATTATTACGTATTCCGCTGCTTGAGTTGTATTAAGACCTGGATCATGAGATCCTTATTTGTGTAAGAACTTATGTATGGTTTGTAATGGATGATGTACTGTGGTATCCAATTCTGTTATGTCTCGCAAAAATTGTAATCCTGGGATTGCGATGTATGGCATAACAGGCATCTGGGATTAAAAATCCGGGTGTTGACAGGCTCCTCTCCTCTCTGCTCGCTAGGAGCTCTCCTTTCTTCTTCCTGCATTCTCACAAAGAGTTGTTAGATAAAAGGAAAGGAGAAACAGCTCAAGGAGCACCATTGTAGCCACAAGTATGGCAAGATATATGAGATTAGATGTAGGGAAAGAGGTGTTATCTCAACAAGAGAGCCTCTAACCTAGATACATTGTATTTTTCTTTGTTCTTACGAGTTCGGTCTTCACTGCATCATCCCTCCCCGGATTGCTCCACGTCCATCGGCCCCAACTTTAGCTTACCCATGGCATATGTTGTGATACCACCATGACATTTTGCGCCCACCGTGGTGCAATTTAGTGGGGCTGGTTGGGTTCCCATCTAGACGGGAACGTCTTCGTCAACCTCTACTTCATCAGAACTTCTTCAACTTCTCCAAGCATGCAGAGAGCATAGAGGTGAGCACAGGAGTCTCCAAGTATGACTCAGCAAGTCAAGTGAGACTCATCGAGCATGGCTCGGACCCTTCTCCAAGAACACTGTGAATATCAGTTAGCTCAGTCATTAACACTCGATCATTTGCCCCGGGAAGTAAATAACTCAACCCGGGGACTAGCTAACGTATCCATAGAGTCATCCTTAGATGCAGAAAATACAAGCTTATTTATGATTCAGATTAGTATTTGACTCAGCTTGTTTATGATTCGGATAGGCCTTTGACTCATCCTACCAGCTTATTTATGATTTGGATTAGAATTTGACTCATCTTGTTTATGATTCAGATTAGCCTTTGACTCACCTTACCAGCTTATTTATGATTAGGATTAGTATTTGACTCATCTTATTTATGATTTGGATTAGCCTTTGACTCAGCTTACCAGCTTATTTATGATTCGGATTAGTATTTGACTCAGCTTGTTTATGATTCAGATTAGCCTTTGACTCAGCTTACCAGCTTATTTATGATTCGGATTAGTATTTGACTCAGCTTGTTTATGATTCATATTAGCCTTAGACTCATCTTACCAGCTTATTTATGATTCGGATTAGAATTTGGCTCATCTTATTTATGATTGGGATTAGTATTTGATTCAGCTTATCAGCTTATATTTTATTCAGACTAACATTTGATTCATCTTGCCAGGGTATATTATAACTTGGATTACAACTTAACTCAGTTTGCCAACTTATCTTTGATTCAGACTAACATTTGATTCAGCTTGCCAGGTTATGTAATGACTCGGATTGATATTTAATTCATCTTGCCAGGTTATCCTATATCTCGGATGGCTATATGCCAGCATATCATATCTCAAATTTATATCTCGGATCTACATCTCGGATCATATCTCTTGGAGATCGGCCCTATTATCATATCCCAAAATGTTATCTCGGATCCATATCAAAGGAAATTTACCATCATCTCATCAGATCAAGTTATATCTCAGCAATCAGATGACTCGGATTTGAGTCATATAACTCGGATTTTGAGCCAGATGACTTAGATTTGAGACATAAGTCAAATTTGAGTATTATAACTCGGATTTAGAATCATATGATTCGGATTTGGAATCAGAAGTCTCGGATTTGAGTCATATAACCTGGATTTTGAGTCAGATGACTCAGATTTGAGACATAAGTTAGATTTGAGTATTATAACTTAGATTCAGAATCAGATGATTCGGATTTGGAATCAGATGACTCGGATTTGAGTCATATAACTTGGATTTTGATTCAGATTTGAGACATAAGTCAAACTTGAGTATTATAACTTGGATTTAAAATCAGATGATTCGGATTTGGAATCAGATGACTCATATTTGAGTCATGTAACTCGGATTTTGAGTCATATGACTCAAATTTGAGACATAAGTTAGATTTGACTATTATAACTCAGATTTAGAATCAGATGATTCATATTTGGAATCAGAAGACTCGGATTTGAGTCATATAACTCGGATTTTGAGTCAGATGACTCAGATTTGAGACATAAGTCAAACTTGAGTATTATAGCTCGGATTTAAAATCAGATGATTCAGTTTTGGAATTAGATGACTCGGATTTGAGTCATATAACTCGGATTTGAGTCATATAACTCGGATTTTGAGTCAGATGACTTAGATTTGAGACATAAGTCAGATTAGAGTAATATAACTCAGATTTTAAGTCAGAGAACTCGGATTTGTACTCAGATGACTCGGATTTGAGTCATATAGCTCAGACTTTGAGTCAGATGATTTGGATTTGAGACATAAGTAATATAATTCGGATTTGAGTCATATAACTCGGATTTTGAGTCAGATGACTCGGTTTTGAGACATAAGTCAGATTTGAATAATATAACTCGGATTTTAAGTCAGATAACTCGGATTTGGAATCAAATGACTCGGATTTGAGTCATATAGCTCGGACTTTGAGTCAAATGACTCGGATTTGAGACATAAGTAATATAATTCGGATTTGGGTCATATAACTTGGATTTAGATTTAGATAACTCATATTTGAAACATAAGTAATGACAGGGTCATACAACTCAGATGAGATGACTCGGATACATAACTTACCTAAAGGGGTTAAAAGACCAGTGCCAAAAATGGCCAGAAGTCGTAAACTTACTCAAATGAGTTAGAAGACCAGTGCCAAAAATGGCCAGAAGTTGTAAACTTACCCAAAGGGGTTAAAAGACCAGTGCCAAAAATGGCCAGAATTCATAAACTTACCTAAAGGGGTTAAAAGACCAGTGCCAAAAATGGCCAGAAGTCGTAAACTTACCAAAATGAGTTAAAATACAAGTGCTTAAAATGGCCAGAAGTCGTAAACTTACCTAAAGGGGTTAAAAGACGAGTGCCAAAAATAGCTGGAATTCATAAACTTACCTAAAGGGGTTAAAAGACCAGTGCCAAAAATGGCCAGAAGTTGTAAACCTACCCAAATGAGTTAAAAGACCAGTGCAAAAACTGGCCAGAAGTCGCAAACTTACCTAAAGGGGTTAAAAGAACAGTGCCAAAAATGTCTAGAAGTCATAAACTTACCCAAAGGGGTTAAAAGACCAGTGCCAAAAATGGCCGGAAGTCCTAAACTTACCCAAAGGGGTTAAAAGAGCAATAACCATAAGGGCGAGGTATCACTAACTTACCAGAAAGGGTTATATTACTAAGAGAAACATGACGAGGAAAATATGAGTCAGAAAAGAACTCTGGGAATATTTAATACGAAGCCTATGCACGACTCTACTAGTCCCACATAGCCTCGGGGACTAATGTCGGGGGTATACTGTCAACACCCGGATTTTTAATCCTAGATGCCTGTTATGCCATACATCGCAATCCCAGGATTACCATTTTTGCGAGACATAACAGAATTGGATACCATAGAACATCATCCATTACAAACCGTACATAAGTTCTTACACAAATAGGGATCTCATGATCCAGTTGTTAATACAACTTCAAACAGCAGAATACGTAATAATAACGGTAGCGTAGGCGAAGCTCCATCTTCGGGGTCACAGGCAATGCTGACGATGGGAGATGATCCTAGTTGTCGTAACCTTCCTGGGGTCCATCTTCCAGGTACTCCTCTTCAGAGTCTGGCCATGGGAATAGCCAGGGACAAAGCCATGAGTACTCTTTAAGTACTCGCAAACTAATACTAACAAGTTAAAGGGGTTTTGGATAATAGGACACTAGGTTCTAGGGTTATTTTGCAAAATCCAGATTTATCTCTACTAAGTTTGGAAGCAACGAATGCTAGTTAAGGTTTTATAACAACTAAGTGGGAACTTGTATTTCATATCACAACTCTGTTGTGGTCAAGTCAAAATTCTCAATCCATTTCACAAGTCATTTTGAAAACATCTGACGGGGGAACAGTATGGCCACTCCAACTGTCCATAACCGCGGACGTGGCTATTCGAATAGTTTGACACTCTGCAGAGATTGTACACTTTCACCACAACATTCGATAAATCCGCCAGGAACAAATCCTGAATTCACCATACTCAGTATGCGGATAATCAATCCTAACCTTTCAATTACATGCCCTAGTATAAGCACCTCTCCTATGAGTTTGGCCTCCCAACCATGACCAACTATCATCTTGGATACTGCACAGGTGGACAATCTTCACAAGGTAGCCTCAGCTCAGACCTTGGCCGTGAGGGAACTAATACTAAGGTATATAAGTTTCCAGTCAAGCCCTACCCAATTATCGGGTATTGTGGTTGTACGGTAAAAATTGAAATGGTATCGCATCCAGACAACCATCAGTTTTATAAAAGGGCTAAGGCTCATGCCTCAAGATTTTCATCACCAAACTCATCAGCTGTTCGGAAACACATGTCAAAACATCTCAGTAGAATGATCCATCATTCTAAGGTTTTCATAACCATTTTCACCAAGTATTCCCATCCAAAGTTGATCAAGTTTTATGCTTAGCACTAGCATCTACAAGTGGGGGTGAGTACTAATGAGGGGTGGTAAACTATTGGAGTTTAACTGAGTTTAATCTCATGCCATAGGATGACATAAAGATTATCTAGCTTAGGCCAATTTTTATGCTCTTTATGCAACCTTCAATTATCCTTCTATTATCTACCATTCATTCCAGTACTCTCTAAGTAAGAGCTTTGATAAAGAAATGAAGTAATAAACTTGCAAATAAAACTAGGATTGGTTTATCAAGGGGTTATGATCATATATGCTTTAAGGCATATAGTGGCATGGTAGAAAGCAAGTAGTAGCTTGCATAGGTCAACTTGATTAGTAAGGCTTGCAAGTATTATCTTGCACCATATCAGTATAAGCTTGCCTTGTGCAGAGCAGTGGTTGAAGTTCTCCTCGGCTTCTTCTTCGTAGTATCCTCCTTCCTCCTCGTATCCTTGGTCGGTACTAGCGTCTATAAATAAATACGATGTACACAATCACCAAACAATACGTAACTACTTGCAATCATCACACAAAAGGGTCCTTGTCACATCCCAAGATTTTCCAAATCTTGTAATGTGAAAAATAAAATAAACAAAATAAATTATTGTTGAAAATTAGGGTGAAAAGAAACTTTTTGTTTCTAATTGGAAACTTAAAAACCCATCTTGAACAAACTTTGGTAAAGTTTGAATTCAACAAAATCCAAATCAAGAGAAATGCATTCCTCAATGAATGTATCTGGAAATTTAAACACTTGGAAAATAAATCCGAACCCTAAACCCTAATGGAATAAAAATCATTTCCAAGTTATCTCCAAGCCTATGGATTTGGTCCATATAAAAATTTGTCAACAAACATTCACAAATGATCAAGAAAGAGAAAAAGAAAAAATTATAAAGCCATAGAAATTGGTTTCACTTAATTTGGAGCCATAGATAAAATCTTATGAATTTAACAAGATAAGGAAATTGATTTTCCAAAGCTAATAAAGCACTTATCTAAAATCCAAACCAATTGATGAGCAAATGATCATAAAGGGATTTAAAAGGATAAACAAGAATTAAATAAGATTTCACAAATTAGAATCACCAAGTTTGGATCTCTAAATAAAAAGATATGGATTTTATAAGACAAAGATAGAAATATTAAATAAAGAATATTTGAAAGACCAAATAAATCTTGGCCTAATCCATTGAGCAAATGGAATGAATATAATCCAAATCAAAGAAAATAAAAGGATAAAGAATTTCCAAAAAAAAATAAAATGGCATTAACCATTCTATCCCTATTTTAATAAAGACAAATCTCTAATAAGGATAATTATATAATTCATGAGAAAATAATATTTTGGAATTTACCCAAGTGGATTAAAAGCTATTTAATTAACTTAAATAATAAGATCAAAGAAAACATCCAAATAAAATTTAGGGAATTAAAACTATATTTAAATTCCATTGGAATTAAAACAAATACCCAATTCAAATGATTTATGAATCATATTAAATACTTTCCAAATAATTCAAGATAAATTATTTGACACCCTATTAATCAAATAAAAACCTACTAAAAAGATTGGAAGGTTTTTAGAAATTTAAATGGTGTTTGAAATTATTATTAAATCTTATTTGTTTTAAAACAAGGGCTTATTTGAATAATTAAAAGACCCCAAAAAGAATAAAGTTTTATTCAAAAAATTGACTTCAGATTATACTACTAATCAGTATTTAAACCTACACAAATTTTGGTTGAGGTTTGAATTCAAATTGAGGTTTGAATTATTTAAACAAAACCAAAACAGAATATTAGAAACAGAAAAAGAAAAACAAAGCAATATAAAAAAAGAGAACAAGACAGCCCAGCCCACTAAGCCAGTCCAGCCCATCTTCCCTCTCACCCCGAGCGAAACGTTTCTCACCGCAGAACTCACCCACTCAGTCGCTGAACGCCCGGACCCACTCCCCCTCTCTCCCTTACGCTGACAACGGACCCCACTGCCACCTCACCTTCTTCCTCCCCGCTGTGACCACGCCCCTCTTCCCTCCTCGCCGTTTCTGGCCATTGAAGCCGGTGTCAATACACGTTAATGCCTGCGTTACTCCACCCCGCGACCATGCACTCTTATTCACCTGCATCCCCTCTCCCTTTCCCCTCCGTCGCCTCACCCTAGCGCGCCCCCAGGCTACCAAATTTCTCTCTGCACCGCCCTCTGCTCTGACGAGCTCCACCAGCGATTTAGGCAGCCCCGCGCCACCCCTTGCCTCCCCGAGCACACAAGCGTGATCCCCATATCTTGGCGAACCTCCTCGTAGCACCAGCTCGCCCCCGTGCGCCCCACAGCCTTGACAACGACCAAGACCACCGCCGCCACTGTTTGCTTTCTTCTCCGGCGACTCCTCTGGTAAGAACCTGACCGCCCCTCTCTTTCTCCTTCACGCACGCATCATCACCACGTCCTTGCGCGTCTGACTGTGTTCTCCACTCATCCTAGCACACTCTGTAGCCTCGCCCCTGTCGATGTCTGACCGCACCCGACGCCAGGAGCATCTCCGATGAGCAATTGTCGACTACCTCGTGCGCCCCTTGACTGTCGAAGGCCATGTTGAGCATTAGTGCATCAAGGCGATTCTGGTAAACCATCCCCCTTGTCCCCTTGCTTCCTATTTCACCGGTTGTGCCGCTAGCCGAGCATCGCCGCCGCTCACCGTCGCTCAGCACCGCCAGTTCCTGGTCGTTGTGTTGATAGCCGTTAGATTAAGATCGTAGGGATGCGATAGATCACTTAAACTGAACCGTTACGCTTGATCTTCACCGCTCGATCTGACTTAGATCCAACGCACCAAAGAGCGTGATCCAGACCAACCGGTATGGGCGAATAGGAATAAGACACGTGGCTTGAGATCTGTTTTAAAAACAGAAACATGTCTATTAGATGATCAATTTTGAAAAATCCATAACTTTCAAACCACACGTCCAAATTTTGCAAATTTTATATAAATGGATTCAGCAAGACAAGCCCTATCCAACCATGCACTTTTTTTTAGTAAAAAGCTTCTGTTAAATTGATTGTTTTTGCAGAAACTTGTGTATGCATGTTTAGGATATAAAATTTGTTCCAAAATGATTTTGAGGATAAAATCTTTGGAAAATGGTGTGTTTTGAACCTACTGACCATAGGAAACAAATTGTGGTTTCAAAAATGTATTTGGTGAAACAAAAGAATAAACTTTGGATTTAAACCATTTCTAGTCAAACAAAAGTACTGTTTATTTATTTAAAAATGCTTTTAGTAGAAAATCCTTGGGAAATGTTTTGGAAATAAACTCTCTGACCCTAAACACAAGATTTTATGGTTTGAAAACATATTTTGTTAAACCTATAGAATGTTGCCTTATTAAAACATTTCTTCACCACATAAAATAATGACTTGGTTTAAAAATGGTTTATGAAGTGAAATCTTTGCAAATGATTTTGCCACTTTATAAAATGACTAATAAGTGTTTTAGAATGTTTACAACCTATTATAAATCACTTTTTGTAAATAAAACAATCTTTAGCATGCTTGCATGCATTGTTTTGTTTCTATTATTTCATGTGATGAATTGCTTGAATGGTAGATTGAAATATTGTTTGCTTGATTGAATTGTAGTGACTTGAAGTGTGTGAACATTGCAAAGATCAAGGAGTGAACTTATACCCTCTACCAAAAAGGCAAGTGATGCTTCATACTTTTGTCCCATTATTTTCACTATGCATTAGTGATATTTCTAAGTAGGACATGCATGGAATTTTGCTAAGTGTAAACTATGCCATGGGAAACCCTAGTAGATGAAACCTTAGTAGAATTTCATAAGTTAAGATTCCTACTACTATCATGCTTAGCTTAGCTAGTAGAAAACAAGGGTGGAATATATATTCATGCTATGGAAAATTTCTAAGTCTGAGGACTTGTGTTTTGTTTAATAAAACAACTAAGTGAATGAATCACCTGGGTGGAATGGAATGAATGGTTTGTGCTGAGTGGTCATGCAAGTCCAGTATGCTGGGGAAAACTTGGGCATCACCAATTCCAGCATGCTGGGGAAAACTTGGTGTCTCACTTGTGGATGGCCACCCCGGAACAAAGAGATTTGAGATGTCAAATGTTGAGAAACTTCAAGTGCAGCCACTTGGCATTATGGGCTCTGCCTGGATCATATAGGTTGCTATAACTTAGCCAAATGGACAGTTGGTGGTAGGGGATGATAGGTTGGAACGCGTCCATTCTGGTCTAAGGTAAGGCTTCTGAAAGATCTTGTCTTGGTGAAACCAAGTCTTCTGGGGAAAGTGCACCACCTCTGCAGAGTGTAAAATCTAAGTACTTAGCCATGTCCCTGGCAAAGGACAATTTGAGCATCAAGACATGGAAGCTATCAAGAATCTCATCATCCAGATTTCTAAGTTAAAAATCTTGTGGGTGAACAAGGGATTGAAGGATCACCAATTTCTATTGGGAGATGCCTTCGAAATGTTTTTGTCAAGCAAAAACTTAGTGTTTTCAAATGATAAGGAAAATCTGTTTTGAGCAAATCAAGCCTAAGCTCCACTTAGACAAATGCATATAGATGATAGACTCCACTATACTACCATAGTATCACTTGCCAATACAATTCAAATGTATTGACCCTTGTGGCTCTGACTTGTTATGTTGCAGGTTTGTTTGATATTAGTGAAGTTTAATGATTAGGATTACATGTCTACAAACAACATGTCTGCCTGTGGCACTTTGAAGATGAAGGACCCCATGCTATTTTTATATTCTAGTGCACTGTAATGAGATAGCCAAATGATCTATGTAAGATGTAATAAATTATTTTATTCCTGGTTATAAAGTTGTATTATGACCTTTGTTTCTTGATATTACATCTTAACTATGGATGGTAGCTATTGATCCAGGGACTAGCATTGTAAACACAGGGATCTCTACCTTATTAAAGGTTGGGAACCTTACAGTCCTATAGATGATCTAGCATCATCACTAACATTACAAGATTAAAGTTTGGTTTAATTCCTTTGTATTTTTAGAAAAGTAATTTCTACTGATTGAAAAAACTACTTAAGATTTAATATTCTCCAAACCAAATATGGGATCATGTTGACACATGTCATCACAACACATTTTAGTCCAAGGGAATGTGATTTAAAGTGGTGTCACAATTTAATAAGGTTTTACCTTTTTATTTTAATTAATTAAAGTGGTTAGAAATGCCTATGGGGCATTCTTTTATTACTTGAACATTATTTCTGTAAGTAAACCTATATATTTTTATATATTCTGAAAGGTATGGTTAAATGTGATTTTTGAGAGTTGTAATCAACTCAAAAGCTATCATGGTTTAAATTTGAAAAATGTTTGAATGCAGAAAAGCTTCTGCCTTGTTATTTTTACCTAGGGTGATCTACAGATCCAAATGACTTGCATCCAACGGGCTTGGATTCAGCATTTCAAGACCTTTCTAACAAAATTAGTTTCATTCAATTTGGTGCACTGAATCGATCTGATTTGATTTTTGAAACTGGGTACAGAAGTGTGTTTGAAATAAAATGGAAAAGGTTTAATTCAAATAACTGGGCTTCGCGGGAAGGGTTAACGGGCCGGCCTGCTAAGCACAGCGCTTCCGCGGGCAGCATAAGTGGCTGTCCCCACGCGTCAGTCAGACAGGGGGTGCGAAGTGGTATGGGGCGATGTGGTGTGTTCGATCTGGTTCTAATCCAACGGCTGAGGGTCATCGTCAATGTTGGGCAACGCCGGCGAGACAGAAACCTAGCGCGGACAGTGGGGGTCGTTGGGGCCTCACCGGGGTTCAGGCGAGGGTCGGCGAGGTGGGCGAACGACGAAGTCGACGACGGTGAACCTCATGGTACCGGCAGCTTCTCCTGGGGCGGCTCCAATCGATGGCTCCCTTCTCTAGTAGCGGCGGGCTCCGGTGATATTCCGGCGATGCGCTGCTCGCTTTGCTCCGGGAACGGGTTGGCACGATCAGTGATGAGAGGGGAGTGAGATGGTGTGTTCAATTCGGCTGGGGGTGGCTTCTATTTATAGTGGAGCGAGGGGACCGACGGGGCACAAGGTGAGCTCGTCGTGGTCGACGGTACAGACGGCTATCGGCGTGGGCGACGGTAGTGGGCGGTGCGGTGCTCCCTGGCGATGCTCAACGACACGGTGGCGAGACTTGGGGCGGTGCCGCTTGGTCTGAATGCGACGGTGCTCTGCGCGTGCCCGACGGAGAATTTAATGGCGCACAGCACGCGTGGTCCACGCGGCGGCGAACGAGCATGTCTGTGGGGTTGCTGGGACGGTGGTGATCACTTATGCACGCGGCGAGGGCGGCGCGCGGTCTTTGGGCGTTGGTCGAGCGTGGCGCACGGGGCGTGCTCTCGACATGGTGGCTGGCAAGGTTCGAGCGGTGGACAGGGAGTGGCGGTGGAGTGTTGGCTTGCTCCCAGACATGCTGGTTAGGCTTGTTTCTCGTCCTAGCTTGTTGTCGACATGGGGGTGACAAGTGTGCATTCGGCCTGCTCACCATTGATGGCAATGCCAAGCTTACAGTGATGCTAAGGGTGTGCAATTGAGCTAGATGATCTACTAAAGCCTAGTTGCAACCAGAGAGGGAACAAGTTAGGCTTCAATCACTGCTCACAATAGTGTTTAGGATTTTGATGATTTGTGTCTGCAAGGTGTTTGATGAAATGGCCGCAAGAACTCAATTTTTGAATTTTGAAAAGATTTTTGGTGGGTGTGCTGGTTGGTTTTGGTGAGTCTGCAGATGCTTGGGTTTTGAAAGTTGAGCTTGTTTGAGTGGTTTTTGAAAAAGTGGGATCTTCCCATATGATAAATATTCAATTTTGAACTGTCATTTAAACTATGCATTTGAAAGTTTCTGGATGATCACAAAGTGGGCCTTGATACTTTGTTATGAGTACAATTAAGGGGTGCAAAGATCCAGCAAAGTTTCTTTTGAGTTCTGAAAGTTTGAGACAGCCAAAGTAGGCATGGGAGTTAAATTGGTCAAAATGACCATTCACTCATTTAGCTTTGTTTTGATTTATTTGTCTTTGAGAAAAGTTTGGGAATTGTTTAGATGATGTTTATTTCACCTAAGTATCCATTTACAAACAAAGGAACACACAAACAAGTTGGTTCAAAAGAATTCCAAATGAAGTGCATACACACATGCATGCTTTCATAATTTTATTTAGCAAAGTTTTTGTTAACCCTAAATTTGAGGATTAGAGTTTGATGATCCAAGTTTAGTATTTTTGGGATCATACAAACCTTCCCCCCTTAAACAAAATCTTGTCCCGAGATTTGAAAAAGGACGAAAAAGATTACCTAGGATTTGAAGAGATCGGAAACTCTGTCCTGATGTGATCTTCGCGCTCCCAGGTAGCTTCCTCTTCTGTGTGGTTGCTCCACTAAATCTTGAGAAACTTGATGCTTCAGGTTCGGGTAGTTCTGAAAGCTTCTTCCAAAATACGGATGGGTACTTCGGGATAGGTCAGGTCATCGTTGATCTCTATGGTCCGCTGATCTATATTCTTGAACACTTCGGTCTTCTCTGGAACTTCGAGGCACTTGCGGAGTAATGAGATATGGAACACATTGTGCACGTCTGACATCTCTTCGGGTAGTTCCAATTGATACGACACTTCTCCTCGATGGTTCAAAATCTTGAAAGGTCCGATATATCTGGGGGCTAACTTTCCTTTGAGTTGGAAACGCTGCATTCCCTTCAATGGCGACACTTTCAGATAAACAAAATCTCCTATGTTGAAGGCGAGGTCTCGACGTCTCTTGTCGGTGTAACTCTTCTGTCTGGACTGGGCGGTCTTGAGGTGCTAACGAATCTTGTGAACCTTCTCTTCTGCTTCTCGTAGGATGTTGGGTCCGAAAATCTGACTCTCTCCTACTTCCGACCAGTTCAAAGGGGCGCGGCACTTCCTTCCGTACATGAATTCAAATGGGGACATTTGCAGACTGGCTTGATAACTGTTATTGTAAGAAAATTCTGCAAACGGCAGACAGTCTTCCCACTTGGATCCATATTCTAACACACATGCTCTCAGCATATCTTCGAGTATTTGGTCTACTCGCTCCGTTTGTCCATCGGTCTGAGGGTGATACGCGGTGCTGAAATCTAGGCGGGTTCCTAAACCTTCTTGGACTTTCTTCCAGAATCTTGAGGTAAACTGAGCTCCTCGATCCGATACGATGTTCTTGGCGACTCCATGCAAACTAACTATCCCAGCGATGTACAACTCTGCTAGCTTCGAACTCTGATATGTGGTCTTGACGGGAAAGAAATGGGCGACTTTTGACAATCTGTCCACTATGACCTAGATAGAGTCATTTCCCCTACTAGACGTAGGCAGTCCAGTGATAAAGTCCATTCCAACGGGATCCCATTCCCATTCTGGAATCTGCAAGGGTTGCAACAATCTAGCGGGTCTTTGATGTCCTGCCTTGACTCGCTGACATATATCACATTTGGCGATATAGCTTTCGATTTCTCTCTTCATCTTATGCCACCAAAATTGCTCTTTTAAATCTTGATACATCTTAGTTCCTCCAGGATGGATAGAATTAATAGTATCATGAGCCTCCTTCAGAATCACTTCTTTCAACTTAGAATCTGCTGGTACACAAAGGCGTCCTTTGTACCACAGAACTCCTTCTTCGTCTTTGGTGAATCCGGGTACTTTGCCTGTACCGATACGACGCTTGATTCCATCAATACTAGCATTTCCTTTCTGCGCCTCTTTGATCTGACTGATCAAAGTGGGTTGAAGTTCTATGCTAGCCAAAAATCCTTCACTCACTAATTCTATTCAAAAATCTTCCATATCTTTGTGCAAGCTTGGTTGCTCCTTCAAGATCATGGAGTTCAAGCGGCACGGCAATCTGCTAAGGGCATCGGCTACCACATTGGCTTTAGCAGGGTGATAGTGATTGTCCAGGTCGTAATCCTTGATTAGCTCAATCCACCTCCTCTGTCTCATATTCAGCTCCTTCTGAGTGAATATATACTTCAGACTCCTTTGATCCGTATAGATCTCACAACGGTTTCCCATCAGGTAATGCCTCCATGTCTTCAGGGCTAGAACTACGGCTGCGAGTTCGAGGTCATGAGTTGGGTAATTTTGCTCATGTTGCTTCAATTGTCGAGATAGATAAGATATAACTTTTCCTTCTTGCATTAGCACACATCCGAGACCGATCTTGGATGCATCACAATACACATCGAAGGGCTTCGTGATATCTGGCATGATCAAGATTGGGGCTGAAATTAATCTCCTTTTGAGTTCTTGAAAACTCACTTCACATTTGTCGGTCCATTCAAACTTCTTGTCCTTCTTCAGCAATTGGGTCATAGGTCTGGCGATACTCGAGAATCCTTCTACGAATTTGCGGTAGTATCCCGCCAATCCGAGAAATGCACGAACTTGGGTTTGAGTGGTTGGGGCTTGCCAATCTTCTACATCTTTCACCTTTGCAGGGTCAACGGCAATTCCTCCGGCTGATACAATGTGACCGAGGAATCCTACCTCCTGTAACCAGAATTCACATTTGCTAAACTTGGCATACAACTGATGCTCTCTAAGGGTTCCAAGAATGGTCCTTAGGTGTAGCTCATGTTCTTCTTCGGATTTGGAATAAATCAGAATGTCATCGATGAAAACAATGACAAACTTCTCCAGGAAGTCCATAAAAATCTTATTCATGAGATTCATGAAATAAGAGGGGGCATTGGTTAATCCAAAAGACATGACTGTATACTCGTATAATCCATATCTGGTGGTAAAGGCAGTCTTTGGAATATCCTCTGCACGAATCTTGAGTTGATGATAGCCAGTCCTAAGATCAATCTTAGAAAACACTTTGGCACCGGTCAACTGATCAAACAAATCTTCTATCTTGGGCAAGGGGTACTTGTTCTTGATGATGACATCATTCAACTTCCGGTAATCCGTACACAAACAGTTACCTCCATCTTTCTTGTCCACAAACAAGACAGGTGATCTCCATGGTGACGCACTTGGTTGAATCAATCCAATTTCCAGCATGGCATCCAGTTGCTTCTTCAGTTCTGCTAGCTCCGACGGGTTCATACTATAGGGTCTCTGGGCTATGGGTCCTGTTCCGGGGATTAGTTCGATGATAAACTCGATATACCGATCTGGGGGCATACCGGGCAAAACATCTGGAAATACATCGGGGTATTCACAGACTATCCGGACTTGGTCAATGGTAGGTTGGGATATACTCTTGTTGCACTTGAATTGACGAGGTAAGGTTTCAGATATATGCTCGAATGATATTCCGGCTGTACTGGTCATGGTGATGGCTTTCTTGGCACAGTCAATCAATCCTTTATGTTTGGACATCCAATCCATTCCTAGTACTACTTCCAAACCTTTAGTTCCGAGTACTATCAGATTAGCATAAAAATCTATGCCATGGATTCGGATAGGGACGGCTTTGTAAATTTGCCTAGTCATGGTGGTTGATCCGGGAATTTGAACAATCATGACATGCTTCAGTTTGGTTGGTTGAATTTTACTAGTGCATGCAAATTATTCGGTGAAAAATGAATGCGATGCACCAGAATCAAACAACACTCATGCAAGTACTGAATTAACAAAAAACATACCCAGCACGACGTCTGGCGCTTCCTGAGCTTCTTCAGCATGCATGAGAAAACACGGCCGTTGCGGTTGAGCGAATTCCCTGGGGTAAATCTCCTTCCTGGATGAACACGATGCTGCTGCTGAGATGGGGCATTGGCATTGGGTGCTGGGGCATTCTTCTTGTTGGGGAACTCATTGGAATAGTGGCCTTTATTTCCACAGTCATAACAGGTCACTTGCGACTTGTCCTTTGATGCTACAGGCACCGCATTGCTTCCAGTCCTAGGGGCAGTGTTGGTGTTGGCGGTAGCATTGTTGTTGTTGAACCTGGGTGGGACACGGTTGAAATTGCTAGCGTTGTCGGGGTTGTTGTGATTTCCTCTTGGTCTAGGGTTTCCACGGTTGGGATAGGTCGGACGGTTCATCGGGGGTCTGTTGGTTCTTGGGGCAAATCCTAGAGATGGGTTAGGGCGATACTTTGGGGTCTGATGGGTTCCGGGCTGATGCATCATACAATGCTTGCGGTTCTCATTGGCTTGGTTGATCTTTCCTTCCATCTGGATGGAAGAGTCGACAAGGGCTTCAATATCAGCAAAGGGGATATTGACTAACACTGTATGCATCTCATCATGCAGACCATTCAAGAATCTCTCTTTCTTCTTGGCTTCAGTGTCAATCTCATCCGGGGGATACTTAGCTAATGACAAGAAATTGTCACGGTATTCCACTACAGTCATCCTTCCTTGCTTCATTTCCCTGAACTCGTCTCTCATCCTCTTGATCAAACCCGGCGGCACATGGGTTCTCCTAAACTTGACCTTGAATTCCTCCCAGGTCATCATCTGGCCTCCGGTCATTGCGCGAACACTGTTCCACCATGCCCTGGCATCTCCGGCTAGATAGTGGGTGTCGAACATAACTTTCTTGTTGGCTTCCACTCCGGCGACTTCTAGGTTATTTTCCATGGTTTGCAACCAATCATCAGCGTCTAGGGGCTCTTCTGACTTAGTGAAAACATGTGGGTTGGTATTCTGGAAATTCTTGAGCTTAGATACATGGTTGTCCTGATTTCCGTGGCCTTGGTTGTTGTGGGCAAGCTGAGCTATCTATTGCAGGGTGGCTAGGTTGGCTTGACGTTCCGCTCTTTCAGCTTCGCGGTCAGAAGTCAACATTTGCAGAATCTACAACATCGGGTTTGGGGATGAACCACTTCCTCCACATGGCATCTGAAGATTGAGATAGATCGTGAGAAAAGAGGGAAATTCCTAAGGTTTTGGGTCTTTGAAAAGTTTTTAAAGTTTGACTCAGATTTTTCTAGCAACTTGATTTTTCATTCATTCATTCATAGCACACGATACAACACACACCACAACAAAGAAAAGCAGATGGTTTTAAGAATCATTCTGAAAACTACGATACAGTGGGACCGAATACTACTCACTACGCTAGTGCTCAAGTGCTACTACTCCTCGGCGGTGGCTTCATCATCCTCGTCATCATCGATGAAGGCAAAATCATCCTCATCGGTGAAGAAATCCATAGCCTGATCCTCCAGAAAATCATCATCATCGCTGAGATAGGAGTAGGGGTCTCCACGAAGATCCTCTTCGGCATTCTCCCTTTCTTCCAAATGCATGTCTCTCTCGTGGATGGTCTCCTCCAAAGATGAGATGTGGTGGCGAAGACGGGCAATGATACGCTCCTTCTTGTCGAGCTGACGGCGGCGAGACTTGCGATCCTTTGCTATCATGGCGATGGTTTGATCCTTCATCTTGATGATGGAAGACTTGTGGTTGGAGTAGTCACGGTAGTTGTCCAACTCCTGCTGACGATCGTACATCATGAAGCTGAGGTGGTCCAACTGAGTCTTTAGTTCGTGGTGGTATGGGGCTTCAAGTGGTTGTCCATTAGCATCACGCCTTGGGCAAAACTCAAAGCGAGTTCCCTTGATCTGATTGATGCTCTGCCCACACAGACGAGAAAGAGCTTCAGCAATTCCCGCCAAACCCGCATAGAAACGATCCAAAGGTGCCCACCAGGCACTTTCGTGCGGGTGGAAAACGAAGTAATATCATTACACAATAGTCCACGATGGAACCCACAAAACAGATATATACAACAACGACTCCATTATTTAAGAATACAGATATACAGTACAAAGATCCAAATCACCTTGAAAATGATACAGCGTCCGACTACGAACAAGATGCAAATGGGGCTAAGAGCCCTGAAGAATAACCAATGGCGTCCATAACCCTGCCCAGGCCAAGCCGGAAGGGTAACCCTGCTAACGAAGTCGATCTCAAAACCTGCTTAACAAAAGGGGTGCCGACAAAGGGCGAAGGAAAAAAAAGAGCGGTCAGTACTGAGGCCATTACACGGCGAGACTAGAATTCGGCGGTCCTCGCCTACATAGGTATGGTGGACTAAAGCGGAAGCGCAGCATGCACTAAACAACCTATAGAGACTCAATACAGCTGGCGGCTATCAGATAGGGGTAAGAAATACCTATTCGGATCCAACCTGAAACTATCACCAAGCATACCCATCCTGGTATTTCCCCCTCGATACCAAACGAGGAAGTCAACCAAGGAACTCACACAGTTGGCAGTTTTATTTATTCAGTTATCGTTGCAACAATTACTAGTCCAGTATAGATAGTCATCCTGATATAATAAGCAGTGGGCACTTTTAATTAACCATTCCGTTGTAGTTGCGACACTTACTAGTCAGATACAATTAGCATGAGGTATCCCAAACCCAGCAGTTGTTGGTACTTTTATTTAGCCATTCCGTTGTAGTGAAGCTGATTACTAGTCATATCGGATAAAAGTCAAATTATAACAGTAAACTTTAGTTATAGTTGTTTATGATCGAGAACTGTGCTCCAAGTCGTCCATAACCGCGGATACGACTTCTCGAAAAGATTTAACCCTGCAGGGGTGCACCAATGTTTCCACACGCACCTACACCCTTGTTGTCAGATCAGGTAGGTACAAGATCACAAAACATACACCCAACGGTATGTCGACGGGGTTTCGGACACGACGTTTCCCAAACCCAAAGCAAGCACATGGGGCCACCCCACTAAGCTACCCGTAACGAAGTCGGCCGGTCTCCGAGACGGACCCAGAGATTTGTCACAATGGCTGTAAACGACTGGGAACCCGAAAATGTGACTGGGCTTGTCGATACCGCGAAAACATTCCACATTGGTTCCAAAACAGTACAAGCGCTCCACGTGCAATCGTAAATAAAGGAGTAATGCATGGCATAAGTACAGGATAGTAATAAAGCCCCAAACTACTTTGTGGCCCCCGGTACAGTACTTTGAAATCAGGTACTAATCGATGGGGGTGCCCACACACCCCACCTATGGTTAGCGCGCTCGATCTCGGACCAGGTGTCAAGAACTCAGGGTCCTACGGGACACCAGTGAGCGGTTAAAAACCAAATATTGTCCATTACCCAACGGTGCCTCTGCATTATTAACCTACTTTCAATTTTAGTTATTAAACAATAATTAAAGTCATGATCATCTCCAACATAAAGAATATGACAGTCTTCCAACAACTGTGGTACTTAGCGACACGCAATAGCACTTGAGAAAGCGACTACGACACGCAAGTCCAACTATCTACCAAACAACAGGTAATAGGATGTGTCCATGGCAATATAAGGGCTGCAGGGAAGTATAACGGGGTAAGGAATCTATAGCATCGCAACACAGATAGCAATATATCAACAGGAGGAAATAAAGACTATAAATGTAAAATAGGTAGAAAGGGGGAGAATGCTTGCCTGAAAAACATTGCCGAAGATTTATTCTAAGATCGGGTCAACACTCGCATCAACTCATCAGCCTAATCCGTGAAGAAGCTAAGTACTAGAACAAACACCGGATGCACTATTTAAGGGTGTGCAATTGAGCTAGATGATCTACTAAAGCCTAGTTGCAACCAGAGAGGGAACAAGTTAGGCTTCAATCACTGCTCACAATAGTGTTTAGGATTTTGATGATTTGTGTCTGCAAGGTGTTTGATGAAATGGCCGCAAGAACTCAATTTTTGAATTTTGAAAAGATTTTTGGTGGGTGTGCTGGTTGGTGTTGGTGAGTCTGCAGATGCTTGGGTTTTGAAAGTTGAGCTTGTTTGAGTGGTTTTTGAAAAGGTGGGATCTTCCCATATGATAAATATTCAATTTTGAACTGTCATTTAAACTATGCATTTGAAAGTTTCTGGATGATCACAAAGTGGGCCTTGATACTTTGTTATGAGTACAATTAAGGGGTGCAAAGATCCAGCAAAGTTTCTTTTGAGTTCTGAAAGTTTGAGACAGCCAAAGTAGGCATGGGAGTTAAATTGGTCAAAATGACCATTCACTCATTTAGCTTTGTTTTGATTTATTTGTCTTTGAGAAAAGTTTGGGAATTGTTTAGATGATGTTTATTTCACCTAAGTATCCATTTACAAACAAAGGAATACACAAACAAGTTGGTTCAAAAGAATTCCAAATGAAGTGCATACACACATGCATGCTTTCATAATTTTATTTAGCAAAGTTTTTGTTAACCCTAAATTTGAGGATTAGAGTTTGATGATCCCAGTTTAGTATTTTTGGGATGTTATATATACCCCCGGGTACCCCAGAGTTTATGTATTGATTGATTCCTAGATGGAAGTTTCTATAAAAGAATATGAAGAATAAATGTTACAAGTTATAAGATATGAAGGGAGAAACCTAAAAGGAAAAGTCTGCTGGGCCGAATAGGGGCAAAGTCACTCCCAGCTAATAAGATCCCTAGCCAAATTATCTACTAAAGGAAATAAATACCACTCAATTTGTCCCTCAGGCCGAATCACCAACAGCAGCTTCCTCGGAATGGGCCGAATTCATCTAATTCAGCCCACCAACTCCTTGCCGAATCAACCCTTGTCTCGCTACACCTCAACATTTCCAACGACCTAGCGCACCTCCCGCTCCCGCCAGAGTCCCACGCCCCTCGGCAGCTCCGCCTATTCGCCAGGAATCCCACCACCAGCCCGCCTACTGCTTTCACCTGGGTGGGCCGGTGTCCACTCTAGACAAATCGGCCCACCATGGGCTTCTTCCAAGGCCGAGCCAAGAGAGGATCTCTACCCTGGATGGGCCGACAAGGTATATATCGGCCCACAATGGGCTTCGACCACCAGATGACGGTGCACTTCGGCTGGGCTTTCCTTATCATGTGCCAAATGATGGTAAACCCGGCCAGGTTGCGTCAAGACCTCATGTGGTCTGCAATTTAACTCGGTGGGCCACATTTATCTTGTAGCTCGACCCAGGCCGAGTTAGGGAAGCCTGATTGAGCCTATTCATCCCCCTAGGCCGAATCAGATCATCCCGGGAAGCCTCTTATCATCCGGATAACTCAGGGAATCACCTCCAACCTCAACGAGAGCATTCCATCGAGCCAGGACAAGATCCCCAAGTATCGTGTCAGTCTTGGGACGCCCATGGCATAGACTAACACATGCAACAGGGAATATGCCCATGGCATCCAAGAATATGCTATGGGATATGCCTTGGCGTCTCCAAAGATGCTAAGGCATATGATGAGCATCTAAGAAGATGCCAGGAATATGCTGTCTAGATACCAATCGTGGGGAACAAGCCTTGTCCCCTGGGCTCCCCTTTATAAGGAGCACCAGGGGGATCGTTCCAAGAGAGAGGCCCGAAGGGATCCTATCCTCTCTGCTCGCTAGGAGCTCTCCTTTCTTCTTCCTCCATTCTCACAGAGAGTTGTTAGATAGAAGGATAGGAGAAACAGCTCAAGGATCACCATTGTAGCCACAAGAATGGCAAGATATGTGAGATTATATGTAGGGAAAGAGGTGTTATCTCAACAAGAGAGCCTCTAACCTAGATACATTGTATTTCTCTTTGTTCTTACGAGTGCCAGTCTTCACTGCATCATCCCTCCCCGGATTCCTCCATCTCCATCGGCCCCAACTTTAGCCTACCCATGGAATATGCCGTGATACCACCACAACAGGGGATTGAAGCACTATTGAAGAGTGGAACTGGTAAAGGAAACTTCTACTGTGAGTATTGCTTTTTATTTATGTTTGTTACTTTGTTTCCAATATGGATAACCCACTTGGTTTTTTTTTGGGAAAACTACTACCACTGTTAGGGTAGTAGATGAACCACCGCCTATTGAGATAGATCCTTTTAAGATACCTACAAGTATTGTTGATCATGTTATGGATAATTATTATTTAGGGGATGGAACTGTCCACCTTGGTGATCATTTGCTTTTTATCCATGAATTATGCGAGTTGTTTAAGTGTGCAGGTATCACAACTGAACAGGTGAAGAAGAAGTTACTATCTATATCCTTGAAAGCGAGAGCTGAAGAATGGTATAACATGCTGAAGAATGGGCAATCCATGGAATGGGAGGAAATAGTACCTTACTTTTATTCTAAATTCTATCCTCCCAGTGAAATTCATAAGGATATAAATCTGATATATAACTTTTGGCCTCGTGATGGAGAGAGTACAAATCAAGCTTGGGGTATATTGAAGTTATTAATGCTTAAATGTCCTATTCATGAACTCCCTAACAATATTATTATCAATAACTTTTATGCTAGGCTTTCTCTTCATGATAAAGTTTTACTAGATGCTTCTTGTGCTGGATCATTCACACGTATGAAGGAAGAAGCTAAATGGGATCTCCTATGCCGTATTCAAGAAAACACTGAAGCTTGGGAGAATGACAAAGGGAGAAAGTCAGGTATAAATTATGATTATGAATGCATAAAATCTTTTATGGGAACTGATGACTTCCGTGATATTAGTAATGAGTATGGTCTTGATTCTCAATTTCTTGCGAAATGTTTTAAGGCCTTTGCCTCTTATATTGAAATTCCCAAAAAGGAGTGGAAAAAGTACCATGCTCCTTATGAAGACATTCCTACCCATGTTCCTACTAGAATAGAAGTCTGTATTGTTGATCCTATTTTGCCTGAACCTTATGTTGAGAAAATCCCTTTTCCTACTAAGGTAAAGGAACATTCTATCATAGCTAATGTGGTTAGCAAAAGTACAAAGAAAATTGTGGAACCCGATGAGCAAATAAATATTGAACTTGTGATAGCTATTGTGAAAGATCTTGTCACTAAAAATATAAAGTATGAGCACATTGTCTTCTGTGAAGACGCTTCTAATATTGTCTCTCATCCTAGAAAGGCTAGAAAAGCTAGTGTCCCTGTGCTTTCTGTTAGAATTCGTGATCATTGCTATTATGGTTTATGAGCTTGAGGATTTCAGGGTTGAACAACTTTCTTCTATTTCTCTTGCTCCTAACAATGCCTTGCAGTAGTTTATGGAAGATCATGAAATCAATTTCTTCATGAAGGAAATAAATGAGATTGACGAGGTTTTCCTTCGTCAGCATGAGTTACTTAAGAATAATCTACCTATGGAAGATTTGGGTACCACACTACCACCTAAAGGGGACCCTGTTTTCGAATTAAAACCTTTACCTGATGATCTTAAATATGCTTATCTTGATGATAAGAAAGTATATCCTGTTATTATTAGTTCTAAACTTTCAGGAAAGGAAGAAGAGAGGTTATTGGAAATACTGAAGAAACACCGAGGAGCTATGGGCTATACTCTTGATGATCTAAAAGGGATTTCTCCTACTATATGTCAGCATGCCATTAATATAGAACCTGATGCAAAACCAGTTGTTGAGCACCAATGCCGTCTAAATCCTAAGATGAAGGATGTGGTAAGAAATGAGGTATTAAAACTCCTTGATGCTGGTATTATTTACCCTATTACTGATAGCCAATGGGTTACCCCTGTTCATTGTGTTCCAAAGAAAGGGGGAATCACTGTTGTGCCTAATGAAAATAATGAGCTTATACCCTAAAGAGTAGTGGTTGGGTATAGGATGTGCATTGATTTTAGGAAGGTTAATAAAGTTACTAAGAAAGATCATTATCCTTTGCCCTTTATTTATCAAATGCTTGAGAGGTTGTGTAAAAACACCCACTTTTGTTTGCTTGATGGTTATTCTGGGTTTTCTCTAATTGCTGTGAAAGCACAAGAACAAGAGAAAACCACTTTCACTTGCCCTTATGGCACTTATGCTTATAGGTGTATGCCTTTTGGTTTATGTAATGCTCCTGATACCTTTGAGAAATGTATGTCTGCTATCTTTCATGGTTTTTGTGAAGAAATTGTGGAGGATTTCATGGACGATTTCTCCATCTATGGAACTTCTTTTGATAACTGTTTGCACAACCTTGATAAAGTTTTGCAGAGATGTGAAGAAACCAATCTTGTTCTTAATTGGGAGATATGCCATTTCCTGGTTACTGAAGGGATTGCTCTTGGACACAAAATTTCTGAAAGAGGCATTGAAGTTGATAGAGCCAAAATTGAAGTAATTGAGAAGATTCCTTGCCCTATGGATATAAAAGGTATTTGTAGTATCCTTGGTCATGCTGGTTTCTATAGGAGGTTTATTAAGGATTTCTCCAAAATTTCAAAGCCCCTTACTAATCTTCTTCAAAAATATGTACCTTTCATTTTTGATGTTGATTGTAAGGAAGCTTTTGAAACTTTGAAGAAATCTTTGACTACTGCTCCTATTGTTCAACCACCTGATTGGAGTTTGCCTTTTGAAATTATGTGTGATGCTAGTGATTTTGCCGTGGGTGCTGTCCTTGGGCAACATGTTGATAAGAAGTTGAATGTTATTCATTATGCTAGCAAGACTCTAGATGCTACTCAAAAGATTTATGCTACTACTGAAAAAGAGTTATTAGCTCTAATCTTTGCGTGTGATAAGTTTAGACCCTATATTGTTGATTCAAAGGTCACTATTCATACTGCTCATGCTGCTATTAAGTAACTTATGAAAAAGAAGGACGCTAAGCCTAGGCTTATTAGATGGGTGCTTCTTTTACAAGAGTTTAATTTGCGTATTGTAGATAGGAAAGGTGCTGAAAATCCTGTTGCTGACAATTTATCTCGTTTGGAAAACATTTCTTTTGACCCTTTGCCTATTAATGATAGTTTTCCAAATGAGCAGTTGTCTGCAATAAGGGTAAGCCGGCATGAGAGTCCTTGGTATGCTGATTATGCTAACTTTATTGTTTCCAAGTATTTGCCTCCAACCTTTACATCCCAGCAAAGAAGAAAATTCTTTTATGATCTAAGGCATTACTTTTGGGATGACCCACATTTATATAAAGAAGGAGTAGATGGTATTATGCGAAGATGTGTTCCGGAATTTGAACAACAAGAGATATTGAGAAAATGTCATGGCAGTGCTTATGGAGGACATCATGCTGGTGATAGGACTGCACAAAAGGTTTTACAATCTGGCTATTATTGGCCTACTCTTTTCAAAGATGCAAGGAAGTTTTTCTTATCATGTGATGAATGTCAAAGAGTTGGTAACATTTATAGACGCGATGAAATGCCTATGAATTATTCTCTTGTTATTGAACATTTTGATTATTGGGATTTGACTTTATGGGTCCTTTTCCTCCTTCAAAAGGGTACACTCATATTCTTGTTGTTGTTGACTATGTTACAAAGTGGGTATAAGCCATACCTACAAACAGAGCTGATGGTAAGACCTCTTGAAAAATGCTTAAGGATGTTATTTTTCCTAGGTCTGGTGTGCCTAGATATCTCATGACTGATGGAGGCTCTCATTTTGTTCATGGTGGTTTTAGGAAAACTCTCGCTAAATATGATGTTAACCATAGAATTGCTTCAGCTTATCACCCCCAAACCAGTGGGCAAGTAGAACTTTCCAATAGGGAAATTAAATCTATCTTGAAGAAGACTGTTAATAGATCTAGGAAAAATTGGGCTAAAAAGTTGAATGACGCTTTATGGGCTTATAGAACTGCTTATAAAAATCCTATGGAGATGTCTGCTTTCAAAATGGTCTATGGGAAATCTTGTCACTTGCCTTTAGAATTAGAACACAAATCTTATTGGGCAGTGAAAGAATTGAATAGATATTTTAAACTTGTTGGTGAGAAAAGATGGCTTGATTTGAGTAATTTAGATGAGTGGAGAAGTGAAGCGTATGAAAATGCTAGACTCTTTAAGGAAAAAGTAAAAAAATGGCATGATAGGAGAATTCTTAAAAGGGAGTTCCATGTTGGTGAGAAAGTTCTTTTGTATAGGTCTCATCTCAAATTTTCTGCAGGGAAACTACTCTCAAAATGGGAAGAACCTTTTGTTATTGAGGAAGTATATCGTTCAGGTGCTATCAAAGTATCTTCTTTGAAGGATGACACAACGTAGGTGGTGAATGGTCAAAGACTAAAACATTATATTTCTAGAGAGTCTTATAACGAAGATGTTGATATTATTCAGATGGTGACCCTGGAAGAATTTATCAGAAACCAAACACCAGAATCTGTAGAATCCGTCTTTGAATAGGTAAAAGTGGTGAAAACAGAAGGTTCGCGAAAGCCTAATCCTTTTATATTTTTGATGTTTTTATTACGTATGGAAGGTTACGAAACAAAAAAGAGGAGGAAACAGAGGCCGGGGTGGCCACACCCACCCCAGGCGTGGGCCCCAGCTGGCCACGCCTGGAGGGGGTCTATGCTCCCTGAGCTCCATCTCCGCATCGTTTTCACACCAGTACCTTCCTTATGCATTTAAACTTCGTAATATATAAACCCCCGGATCCCCCCGAGGTTCTTGTATCGTGTTCTCGTCGTGTTGTTGTTTCGATCTATTTATGTCAGGCACATTATCAGTTTTGGAGTGACAATGTCTTCCTCTGGATCACCCATGGAGGATTCCTCTACGGATGTCATCAACCCCGTACATGTATGAGTTGAAGATTCATCCCAAGGAGTTGATTCTCAAGGAAGGGAAGGTGCAGATGAAGGAAGTTCAAGGCACTAAAGGAGACGGCAGTCTAGAAGACGGGATGGAAGCACTGGAGCAGGAAGTTTTCAGGTATAAAAAGATGGCGGAACGCGAAGTGGATGTCATGCATAAGATAAGTTCAGAACTCATCGCCAAGCACGAGGAGGAAGTTGCTGAGCTCCGAGACAAAATCTTCTCTCTCCGTCAGACCACCAACCAATTACAAGCACAGCTCTACGACATACAAAATAAAACTGTGAGTAGGAGGCTAGATTTAATCGCATAAGCTCTACTGCTAGTTTCAGGATTGTGGAAACCAACATGTCCTTTTTGGATGGGGAACCTTTTCCTTGGAAGTTTGATGATGATGACAGGAGAACACCACCACCACCAAAGGAGTAATTCATCATCAGGTTTGGCATCCCCTTAGCCTGTTCCAAACTTGGGGGAGTGTCGCGGTATCACATCATTATCTTTTATCATTTACCTTTTTAGTAGATTCATATATTTGGTAGAGAAGTTATTATATAGGTTGGTTTTCATTGTGGAAGTATCTCTCCTTTAGTTGATTATCTATGTATCCCTTGGTGTGAGTGACTTTATGGAATATTAATGAGAAGTTTCATCTTTTACTTTTTGCACTTCTTATTTTAGTTTGCAATCTCTATTATATGACTGATCTTGTTGATCAGTATTGGCATCACTTTGGGAGCATCAATTAGATCTAAATTGGTTTTGGAAAACTGAGAACTGGTCAGTAGCAACACTTTTTGACGTTTGAAAGGAAAAGAGAAAAGGCTTACTCGTATTATGTATCATTTATTTTCTTTCTTAATTGGCTCATAAGATTAGTATTCTTTATTTAAGATCTTTTGTGTCTTCAAGGAAGATTTCATGTTTGGCTTTATCACTTGTAGGTTTTCTTGTTTCCTTCAACTCTTTTTCTTGCTACCCAGCCTTGCTAGCGAAAAACCTATTTTGAGAAGGCATACTTCTCATGTTTCCAACACCTTTGAACCAAACCTGTGCCATTTGTGTCCACTATATCTACCTAATAGCATTATTGCTATTCCAAGCAAATTCTCAAGCTTCATCTATCTTTCAAATTAAAAATTATTTTGTTATGTGAAAACTAGTTAGTAAAGCTCTCACGAACTTGATGGCACACCTAATTTCCTTGCCCCTAATAAACTTGAACCATTGTGTCATCGAAGTTGTATATGCTTGCATCTATACGTTGGGATTAGCAGAACTGTGCTGCCACGGGGAACGCTTTCAACACTTATGGATACATATCTAGTTGATATCATGCTCTTTTGTTTACGGATGTCGTCGTTGTGAAATAAAAGGGGAGCTTGTAAGTCCATGGAGTTGTGTATGTGTGTTAGAGAAACGCCTGGGCCGCTAGCCTAAGCCATGCCTAATCATGGTGGAAACTTGCAGCATAACCATAGTGGGCAATCTGTGAAGCATCCTCAATAAAAACCTATGCAAATTGCAAATAAAAGATCGCTGAGATGCTCACTGTCTGCTTTCCTTATCATTTTGATTATGGGATAGCTCCTGTATCATGTGCAAGGGGTACCCTGTTGGCGGTTCTTTATGATACATATGTACTTACAATGACAAGAACTTACCAGTAACTAAGTTGAGTAGCATGAGGAGCGGCCCTCGTAATCAAGGGACATGATATTGCCAACTTATATTTCGTCAAGCATATACTCCATCCTTGTTCTCTTTAACCTTAATCACCTCAAGATGCTTATGATAGGGCAATGAGGGATCAAAGCTAGTAAGTACCATAATCTTTTGGAAGCTCTTTATTACTTAAAATACCTGCTTCCCTCTATGAAGTTGAGTCAGTAAACCTTTTTCCTCTCTATCTCCAACAAGCATTTGAGTTATTGTGTTTCAAGCATTCATATGATGATTTATTCAAACATGTTCTCTATTTTCCTTGTTTGCACAAGACTCTTATCTATTGAGTATTACTTTGAAAGCCATCATTGTGAAAAACCTTTTATGTTTGAGCAAAGAGTACTCTTGTTGTGAAAACTTTTACAAAAGTTTTTTGTGAAACTGTTTGCCAGTTGTTCTCTGACCAAGAACAAAGTTTGCTAATTCCAATTATGATTTATCTTTATGCATCTCTATTCTGACCCATGTACTTGTTGCAAGCTAAGTTATATAATCGTGACTTTCTTTCTTCTATGAGTTGTGTAATGTTAAGTGTGATGCGTCTTGTCCGTATTCTTTTATCGACACTTCACTCCATAAACCTGTGGACATGTTTACTGAGCTCAGTTTTTGCTTGGGAGAAGCGAAGGTCTAAGCTTGGGGGGAGTTGATACGTCCAATTTGCATCACCATTCTATATCATAATTTGCCTCTATTCATTGATATATTTCTTATTAAGAGGTGTTACTTATGTCTTTTCATCTGTTTTTGCATGTTGGATGATTCTTGGAGGATTGACTGCCGGAGTCAGGATTCTGATGGAAAAAAGAGGTGTTTTGATGCAATTTCGCAAAGATCAGAAAAATACCAAAAAATCACGGAAAAACATATTTTCCCAGAAGACGAAGGAAGCCAGAAGGGGAGGCGGAGATGGGCCACAGGGGGACCACACCCCGCCTCCCAGGCGCGGGCCACCCCTGGGCCGCGCCTAGAGGCGGTGTGGCCCAACTGGCCGGCCTATGACTCTGCCCTCTCGCCTATATATTCTCCTCGGAACCCTAAAACACAGGGAGCGACCACAGAAAGATTCCGCCGCCTCTGCGGTGAGGAAAACACCGAGAGAGAAAGATCTCTCCAGCAGACAGATTTCTGCCGGGGAAATTCCTTCTCGGGGAGGGGAGATCGTCACCATCAATACCATCATCAATCTAGGCTTCATCGGGATCATCATCCACACCATCATCTCCACCAGCACCATCGTCACCGCTCCATCCCGCTGTAACAATTGTGTTGAATACTTGCATAGTTCTTAGGGGAAACTTTCTCGGTGTTGATTACTATTGTAGTTGATGCTTGTGAGTGGAACCATTGGATTATTGTTTATGTTCAAATTGTTATTCATTACCATATCATATTTGATCTTGATCCATATGATGTCTCGTGAGTAGTTCAATTAGTTCTTGAGGACACGGGAGAAGTCATGTTGTGTTAGACCCCTCCTTTATAAAGGAATGGATCCCTGTGATTGCAATGCTAGTCCCTGGATCAATGCTAGCATCCACAGTTTGAGATGAAGTACACAGATACAAAGGTCGTTTATTACATTCATTCCAGAGATAAAACATAATCTTTTACAACTCAGGGCCATAGGACTAATATAAGAGTTTAAGGAATAAGTAAATAACATAAGTCTTCATCTTCATGTGCCACAGGCAAGCATGTTGAGTGTAGGATCATGACTCCTACTCATCATCGGAGTAACCTGCAACATCACAAGTTACAGCCACAGAGGGTCAATACTTTGGAATAGTATTGGCAAGTGATACCTTAGTATATTTTTAGTGGACTATATTACTATATGCATTTGGTTAAGTGTAGCTTAGCTTGCTTTGCTTGAACATAGGTTTTACCTATTAGTTGAAATCACTAAGTTTTTCTTTATCAAAAACTTCCCAAAAACCTCCAATAGACATTGGGGTCCTTCACCCTTGTTCACCCACAAGTTTTATTTTTAGAAGTTGGAGTGATGAGATTCTTGTAGCTTCCATGTCTTGATGCTCAAGTTGTCCATTGCCTTGGACTAGGCTAAGTACTTAGGTTTTTCCATCTGCAGAGGTTGTGTACTTTCCCCACCAGACTTGGTTTCCCAAGACAGGACCCTTCAGAAGCCTTTCCTTAGTCAAATGGACGCGCTCCAACCTATCATTCCCACTACCACCAACTGTCCAAGTGACTAAGTTCTAGCAACCTATATGATCATGGCAGAGCCCATATTGCCAAGTGGTTGCACTGTAAGCTTTCTCAACACTTGGCCTCCAAATCCCTTTGTGCCTGGGTGGCATACCACAAGTGAGATACACAACCCAAGTCCATGGCCTTGTGTAACCACTCAACATAACCCAATCCTTCCATTCCACCCAGGAGGTTCATTTGACTTAGTTGTTTTATTAGGAAAGTATAAGTCTCATGACTTAGAAATATTTTCCTCATAATAAGTATAGATTTTCACCAACCCTTGTTTGCTAAATAGCTAGGCTAAGCATGGTATGATAACTTAACTTAGGAAAATTCCCTAGCAATTCTACAATTCTACCCTACTTAGGATTTCCCCACTTAGCATTAGGCAAAAGTAGCATGCAAGACTTAGCAAAATATCTAATGCTAGTACAAAACATAGGATAGAAATATTCATGAAAATATCACTTGCCTTGGTAGTGGGGAGAGTAGCACTCTTCATAATCACAATCACTAGCAAAATCTACACAAAAATTATAGCATACAATTACACACAATTATATTCAATCAAAAATAATATGAATGCATGCATGCAAGAATTTACCAAGTGGTGATTTTGAAAACTCTACCAAGCATGCACATGTTTATAGAAACTTAACAAGTCACAAGTTTGCCAACTAAACTTATTTGGCACTAATACAATTTACCAAAATAAATCTATACTTAAAATAGCCTTAAACATGTTTCTACAAATAAAGTCATTTTAACTGTTACTATTTGTTAAACACATTGGATATTCAGAAAGGTCTTGTTTCACTGAATCCAACGGTATAAAGTTTGCAAAATTCCAACATGGCAATCAAAAGTTATAAGCATTTGAAATTTGGATCAAATTCTGGTTTTAAATCTGTTTTTAGTTCTAACACTTGCCACGTGTCGCGTCCCTATTGGCGCGTACCGCTTCGGTTGGATCTGGTCCTGCGGACCGCACGATCTAAGTGAGATCTGGCGGCTCAGATGCGCGCGTACCTCTTCGTCCTCTTTCTAATCTACGCCACAGGATCTAGATCCAACGTTCCTAATCAACCTAACCATACTCGGGCGGCGCTAGCGGCGTTAACTGGCGGCGGCGCGTCTGACTACGGCGGTGCCGGCGTTCTACATCGCCCCAGGAAGCAAGAAGGTGCTTACCAGATCCGCAAAGGCGTGCTGAAGCTCGACGTGGTACTGGTTTGCGGAGGGGCGCTCGGATGTGGCTGAGAGAGCTCGTCGGAGTCGTGCACGGCGTCGGGTGGTTGTTGTCTGCGTCGTTGCCGAGGTGCCGCGTCGCCCTAACACAAGCCAGGGGGTTTAGGGGATGCGCAAAAACGTGGCGAACAATCTCGTGTGAGTTAGAAGTGAAGGGGCGCACGGAACTTACGGAACTTGGTCGCCGGAGTCGACGTGGTTGTCAGATGCTTGCGGCGTCGAGCGGAAACGGCGACCTGGGGCAGTACAGGATGAACTGGTGGTGTCAGGAGGTGCGCACGGAGATTGCGAAATGGCTCGAACGAATCAGAGAGGGAGGGGCGCTCGGAACTTACCGGAATCGATCGCCGGAGTGAGCTCTGTCTGCGGCGGTGTTGTGTGAGTCGTGGGCAGCCTGGTGGCGTGAGGGCAGAATTGACTGGGGGGAAATGGTCGCTAGGAGGTGGGGATCTTATAGCCGAAGCCTCGACAGGAAACGCTCGCGGATTAATGCGCAATTATGCCGCGCCATTACCGGCCATGATTACAGCTGCGACGTGGTTGCGGGCGCGGTTTGGGGAAGACAAGGACAGCGTGGGCAGGGCCCGCTCGTCAGCGATGTGCGCGAGGTGAGGGTGGGGTCCGACCGTCAGTGACCGTCTGGGTGCGCTGGCGCGTGCGAGAGGAAAAGAAAACCCCTGGGTGGGCTTGTTGGGCTCGATTCTCTGCTGGGCTAGATATCTGGCGCTCGGCCCTTTTCCTTTGTTTAATTCTTTTTCTTTTCTATTTCGATTTTCTGAATGAGTTTTCAAATGGTTTCAAAATCAATTTGAATTCAACTCTTCCTGAGGTTTTGTAGTGGTGATTTGGTCTCAGAAATGGGTCAAAACTCAGGGGGCTACTTTGCAAGGGTTTGGTCAAACTTGGATTTCAAACAAATAGAGACTTTGCTTCTATTTTGCAAATGTTTAAAATAGGGGTTTTGTGATTATTTCTAAATTATAACTTTGGTTTAATTTTTTTTTACACACACTTTCCAACAATGGAGGCAAGCAACCAAGTTCCTAAAACTTCCAACTTTCCAATGGTGTTGGCTATTTAAAATAAGATTGACCACATAAAATCATGGTAACATATGTTTCTGTTTTCTGAAATGATTTGGGAAAACCCTAAATGATGATGGATGCAAGGATGATATGAATGAGCTTTGAAATATGAATTTTAGGGATGTTACAAATCTAACCCCCTTAAGATGAATCTCGCCCTCGAGATTCGGATTGGCTAGCAAATAGGTGAGGGTGGTCTTTCCAAAGATCATCTTCTCTTTCCCATGTTGCTTCCTCTTCGGAATGATGATTCCATTGCACCTTGCAAAACTTGATAGTTTTTGTCCTTGTGACTCTTTCTGCGGTCTCAAGAATCTTGACAGGCTTTTCCTCATAGGTGAGATCACTTTCTAGTTGGACTTCTTCCAAGGGTATGGTATCCTTCAAAGATGATTCTTCCATCTCTGGGTGACATTTCTTAAGCTGACTCACATGAAACACATTATGGACAGCTGACAGAGACTCTGGCAATTCAAATTCATATGCAACTTCTTCCTTGCGACTTAGAATCTTGAATGGCCCAACATATCTTGGTGCCAATTTTCCCTTGACTCCAAATCTTTTCACTCCACGAAGTGGTGATACTCTAAGATAAGCTCTATCCCCAACTTCGTAGGTGACTTCTCTACGCTTAGAATCCGCGTAGCTTTTCTGTCGGGACTGTGCTATCTTCAACCTGTCCTTGACCAATTTGACTTTCTCCTCGGCGTCTTTGATAAGATCAGGTCCAAATAAACTTCTTTCTCCCACACCATTCCATAGTAATGGGGTGGTACACTTCCTTCCGTAGAGAAACTCAAATGGTGCCATCCCAATGCTAGATTGGTAACTGTTATTGTAAGAGAACTCTGCGTAAGGCAAACTTTCATCCCAACTTGCTCCATAGTCTAAAGCACATGCCCTCAACATGTATTCAAGAATTTGGTTAGTCCTTTCTGTTTGTCCATCAGTTTGAGGATGAAAAGCAGTGCTGAATTCCAACCTCGTTCCTAAGGATTCATGAAGCTGTCTCCAAAAGTGAGAAGTGAACTGAGTTCCTCTATCTGACACAATACTCTTAGGCACACCGTGAAGGCATACAATTCTGCTCATGTAGATCTTTGCTAACTTGGCACTTGTATAAGTTGTCTTCACGGGTATAAAATGAGCCACTTTAGTTAGGCGATCCACTACTACCCATATGGAATCATACCCTGACCTGGTCCTTGGTAATCCGGTAATGAAATCCATACCGATATTTTCCCACTTCCATTCAGGAATAGGTAGTGGTTGAAGCAACACAAAGCAATATGTTCGGCAATGTCCCTTTTTAGATTGTTCCACCAAAATCTTTCTTTCATATCCATGTACATTTTGGTGTTTCCTGGGTGAATAGAATACGGAGAATTGTGGGCTTCCTGTAAAATCAGTTTCCGCAACTCCGGGTCTTGTGGAACACATATACGTTTCCCGTTCCATAAAGTACCTTGTTCGTCTATATGGAAACTCTTAGCTTTCCCTAGACTTATATTTTCCTTAATCTTTTCAATTTCCTTATCAGTCTTCTGAGTTTCTCGGATCTTATCCAATAAAGTGGGTTGAACATCTAAGGACATGAGATGTCCTTCAGGCACAATCTCCAATCTGAGTTCTTTGAATTGCTTACACAAGTCATCTCGCAATTCTCCTTTGGTAAGGCCATTTACAAACGTCTTACGACTCAGAGCATCTGCTACTACATTCGCTTTACCGGGGTGGTATTGCAAACTTAAGTCGTAATCTTTGATAAGTTCTAGCCATCTCCTTTGTCTCATGTTGATTTCCTTCTGGGTGAAGATATACTTCAAACTCTTATGATCGGTGATTACTTCACAACGCTTTCCCAAAAGGTAATGTCTCCATGTTTTGAGTGCATGGACAACAGAGGCTAACTCCAAATCATGAGTGGGATAGTTTACTTCATGAGTTTTGAGTTGTCTCGAGGCATAGGCCACAACTTTACCGTCTTGCATAAGTACGGCACCTAATCCTTGATGCGAAGCATCACAAAACACTTGGAAGTCCTTTTCCAAATCTGGCAGACATAGAACCGGTGCTGTCACAAGTCTCTTCTTTAATTCCTGAAAGCTGACTTCACAACCTTCAGACCAAGCAAATTTCTTGTCCTTCTTTAACAATTCTGTCATTGGCTTAGCAACCTTCGAGAAATTTTCAATGAACCTTCTGTAGTAACCTGCTAAGCCGAGGAAACTACGAACTTCTTTCACATTCTTGGGAGATTCCCATTCTGTCACAGCTGAAACTTTGGCAGGATCAACTGCCACACCATCCTTTGTCATAACATGACCAAGAAAACCAACTTCCTCTAACCAGAACTCACACTTGCTGAATTTGGCATAAAGTTTATGTTCCCTCAGTTTCTCAAGTATCAAGCGTAAGTGTCTTTCATGTTCTTCCTTGCTCTTGGAGTAGACCAAGATGTCATCGATAAAAACGACAACAAACTTGTCAAGGAATTCCATGAACACCTTGTTCATCATATTCATGAAGTATGCTGGAGCGTTGGTTAAACCAAAAGGCATCACAGTGTACTCATACAATCCATACCTTGTGGTGAATGCTGTCTTAGGTATGTCTTGCTCTCTTATTTTGAGTTGAAAATAGCCTGACCAAAGATCAATCTTCGAGAACACACATGCTCCTTCTAACTGATCAAACAAGTCGTTGATTCTTGGCAAGGGATATTTGTTTTTGATAGTTACCTCGTTGAGAGAACGGTAATCTATGCATAGCCTTTGTGTTCTATCCTTCTTTTCCACAAATAATACTGGGGCTCCCCAAGATGAAGAACTTGGTTGAATAAACCCTTTCTGCAACTGTTCCCCTAGTTGCTTCTTGAGTTCTTTCAGTTCATCAACTGACATTTTGTACGGTCTTTTTGCTATTGGTCCAGAACCTGGTACCAAATCTATCAGGAACTCCACATCTCTATCTGGTGGCATTCCTGGCAACTCTTCCGGAAACACATCCGGATACTCACACACAATTGGCACACTGTCCATGCTAACCCCCTTAAGAGAATTCAGCTTACTTCCTTTGGATTCAAAGTTTGACCTGAATTTTATTCTTTTTCCTTCTGGGGTTCTGAGTGCAACAGTACGATTAGCACAATCTAGTACTCCTTCATACTTAGCCATCCAATCCATTCCCAAAATTACGCCTAGTCCTTGGGAATCTAGGATTATCAGGCTCACTGGAAACTTATGCTTTCCAAACTCTATGACAAGATCCCGGCATCCAAGACTTACTATCATATCTCCACCCGGAGAACTAACTTTTATTGGACACCCAATGTTTTCAGATGCAAACCCATTTCTATCAACAAATGCTTTTGATATGAATGAATGAGATGCACCAGTGTCAAAGAGTACAAATGCTGGAATGGAATTGAGTCTGAACTTACCAGCAACGGCATCAGGCTCCTCATAGACCTCTTCCACATTGATGTGGTTAACCTGTCCTTTCTGGAAAGGATTGGGCTTGTTAGGCCCTTCAACTTTCTTCTCAGGGCACTCATTAGCATAATGCCCCAGCTTCTTGCATTTGAAGCACTCAACCTGACTGATGTCCTTTTTAGGAGGCTGGCTTCCACTTCCACTACCATTTCCACTATAGTGGCTCTTATGTCCACCCTTGTGGTTCTTGTATTTGTCATTGTCATGACTGCGGTGATGCTTGTTGTCATGACGGTTGTGGTTGTGGTGCTTGTTGAATTTCCCATGCTTATGGGATCCCGAGCTGCCACTGTCATCATAGTGAGATCGTTTGTGAGACGATCCCGAGCTGTGCTTGTCGGAGTGTTTCATCTTTCTACTCTCGACTTGTTTCATTTTACTCTCCAAAATAGCAGCCTTGTCACACAAAGACTGGTAAGTTGGAACATATGCCACAGACAACTGTAGGTTCAGCTCATCATTCAAGCCTTCCAGAAACTTTTCCTTTCTTTTGGCATCTGTGTCAACCTCATCCGGTGCATAGCGCGCCAGATTGTTGAACTCTTATATGTATTCAGCCACGCTGCGGTGGCGCTGCTTCAAGTTGTGAAACTCTTTCTTTTTCAGGCTCATCATTCCTGATGAGATATGAGCAGTGCGAAAGCCATCTTCAAAGATAGCCCAAGTCACCTCATCAATAGGAGTGGTGATTTGGAAGTTGTCCCACCATGTGGCTGCTGGTCCTTCCAACAGATGTGCTGCGAACCTGAATTTTTCAGCATCCGTGCAGCCCACGGTCACTAAGTCCTTGTTCACGGAACGTAGCCAATCATTGGCTACCATGGGATCAGTTGTCCCCGAAAACTTTGCTGGCCTCAAACGCAGAAACCTGGTGAGCATATCAAAACCCGGAGGGTTGTTGTTGTTATTGTTGTTGTTGTTGTTATTGGGGTTGTTGTTGTTGTTATTCTGGTTTTGGATGAATGTTGTCATCATCTGCATAAGCAGTGTTTGCGCATTCATCATTTGTTGCATTTCCGGGGTGATGTTGTTGGGGTTGGGGTTTGCGCGACGGGGAGGCATCTGTGGTTTGTTCAAATAGATAAGAATGAGATACCCATAGATGTTTTATGCATAATACATCTAAAGCAAACACATAGCATGCAATTCAAGAATAAAAGTTTAACAACTAGATAATAAGTTCATGAAATGAAACACACAAGAGGCAAGCCATCCACATGTCGGATGGTCCAATAACAAGTTCACAAATAACAAGTATGATAGTGAAAGATAAACGAGTAGTCATGTCTACTCATCAGCATCAATCTCCTCCTCGACGAAGGTAAGACCTGCGTTCTCCATCGCGATCTTGTTCTCCTCAATCGTAGTGGTCAAGGAATCGACCTTGGCCTTGAGAGCCCTCTTCTGGGAGCGAAGCCTCTCAATAACCATCTGTTGCTGCTCTAGCTCGAAATCCTTGGACTTCAGTTCCTCGGTCATGTCCCGGATCTTCTTGTTCCTATCCTGGATGCGTTTCTCCTGACTCTTGAACTTGCAGTCCTAGGCCTCGAACTTCATCTCCATTTCCTTGATCATCTCGTCCTGCTGTGCGAAAAGCTTGTCCTTCTCACGTAGCTGCACCTGAAGCTCATCATTGCTGAGCATGACGTTCGTCCTGTCCGTGTCCACGTGCCTGATAAGAGACTCTAAGTCCTGGAGATGGAGACGTATCGGCTCTGCTACGTCCCTCGAGTCGTCCTCAAAGTCGATGGACTCTCCATCAACATCACGTCTTCCGAAGACGTGGAAGTGAGTGCCCCTAACCTGTCGGGAGTGACGGCCTAACAGACGTCCTATCAGGTCCTGCATGACCACCTCCATGCCTCTCTCCCTGTCGTCGTGCATCATCTTGAAGACGATGGCCTCTGTAGTGGGCTCTGTCTGGCGTCCGGGCTGGTTCACCTTGAAGCCCCAGAGGTCCTTCCTCTCGAACTTGGTGAGTGGGTACATCGTGATGGTGGGAAGAGGGAGATCGAGCAAAGTGGTAAGCTCTATGATACGGGGACCAAAACGGGTAACCTGGAGCTCCTCAACAGTGCTGATGGTAATAGGCATCTATTTATTAAAATTGAAAAAGTTAGAACAACACAATTTAAAGTATAACAAGACAAACATACATATCCATGGAACACAAAATCAACCAAGTCATGCATACATAACTCCATTACATCAATCATGGTCCAAACTTATTTAAGGTATCCATTTTGGAAAATATGGTGATAGATGGTGGTCCAACTAACGAAGTGTACTCACAATCCTATCTCACTGGATATGGTGGCTATCACAATGTTCCTAGAGGCAATCCACCTATCTTGTTCACATGATTCCATCACTAAGTCTATTATATCTCCCCTTAACTCTTGGTTGGTGGCTTCCAACTCTTGGGTAAGTTCCTTCTCCTTCTCTAAGTCTTTTTGGAGGTTGAGCATCCTGCACTTGACTCTAGCACTTAGTTCTTTGATAGTCCTCCAAGCTGCATCTCTGGCTGACTCAAAGAATGTGGTGTGCATCACAGTGTTGGTGTACATGCAGAATCCCCTTTCTTTGTGGTTGTCTTCCTTGTTTTTGTACAAGTGAAGTTGCACCCACCAATACTCCACTCCTTCATCCATCACTGGAAAGCCTTTGTATAAAGCTGCACCATGTGCTTCCATTGCCACCATGAGGTCCTTGAGAATCTTGGGAAACTCAGTTTCACACTCCAAGGTCATGGTCATGAGTGGTCCTTTCTTCACGGCTTCGTTGATGGAGTTCATCTACAAATGGAGTTGAGAATGAAAAGATTAGAAAAGTTTTACGAGAAGAATAGACAAGTGTAGAAGTAGTTGAAAAAATTTCCTTAGTGGTTTTTCAATTCTAGGGTCATAATCCTACAGGCAACACAGTGCTCTGATACAATCTGTTAGACCCCTCCTTTATAAAGGAATGGATCCCTGTGATTGCAATGCTAGTCCCTGGATCAATGATAGCATCCATAGTTTGAGATGAAGTACACAGATACAAAGGTCGTTTATTACATTCATTCCAGAGATAAAACATGATCTTTTACAACTCAGGGCCATAGGCCTAATATAAGAGTTTAAGGAATAAGTAAATAACATAATTCTTCATCTTCATGTGCCACAGGCAAGCATGTTGAGTGTAGACTCATGACTCCTACTCATCATCGGAGTAACCTGCAACATCACAAGTTACAGCCACAGAGGGTCAATACTTTGGAATAGTATTGGCAAGTGATACCTTAGTATATTTTTAGTGGACTATATTACTATATGCATTTGGTTAAGTGTAGCTTGGCTTGCTTTGCTTGAACATAGGTTTTACCTATTAGTTGAAATCACTAAGTTTTTCTTTATCAAAAACTTCCCAAAAACCTCCAATAGACATTGGGGTCCTTCACCCTTGTTCACCCACAAGTTTTATTTTTAGAAGTTGGAGTGATGAGATTCTTGTAGTTTCCATGTCTTGATGCTCAAGTTGTCCATTGCCTTGGACTAGGCTAAGTACTTAGGTTTTTCCATCTGCAGAGGTTGTGCACTTTCCCCACCAGACTTGGTTTCCCAAGACAGGACCCTTCAGAAGCCTTTCCTTAGTCAAATGGACGCGCTCCAACCTATCATTCCCACTACCACCAACTGTCCAAGTGACTAAGTTCTAGCAACCTATATGATCATGGCAGAGCCCATATTGCCAAGTGGTTGCACTATAAGCTTTCTCAACACTTGGCCTCCAAATCCCTTTGTGCCTGGGTGGCATACCACAAGTGAGATACACAACCCAAGTCCATGGCCTTGTGTAACCACTCAACATAACCCAATCCTTCCATTCCACCCAGGAGGTTCATTTGACTTAGTTGTTTTATTAGGAAAGTATAAGTCTCATGACTTAGAAATATTTTCCTCATAATAAGTATAGATTTTTACCAACCCTTGTTTGCTAAATAGCTAGGCTAAGCATGGTATGATAACTTAACTTAGGAAAATTCCCTAGCAATTCTACAATTCTACCCTACTTAGGATTTCCCCACTTAGCATTAGGCAAAAGTAGCATGCAAGACTTAGCAAAATATCTAATGCTAGTACAAAACATAGGATAGAAATATTCATGAAAATATCACTTGCCTTGGTAGTGGGGAGAGTAGCACTCTTCACAATCACAATCACTAGCAAAATCTACACAAAAATTATAGCATACAATTACACACAATTATATTCAATCAAAAATAATATGAATGCATGCATGCAAGAATTTACCAAGTGGTGATTTTGAAAACTCTACCAAGCATGCACATGTTTATAGAAACTTAACAAGTCACAAGTTTGCCAACTAAACTTATTTGGCACTATTACAATTTACCAAAATAAATCTATACTTAAAATAGCCTTAAACATGTTTCTACAAATAAAGTCATTTTAACTGTTACTATTTGTTAAACACATTGGATATTCAGAAAGGCCTTGTTTCACTGAATCCAACGGTATAAAGTTTGCAAAATTCCAACGTGGCAATCAAAAGTTATAAGCATTTGAAATTTGGATCAAATTCTGGTTTTAAATCTGTTTTTAGTTCTAACACTTGCCACGCGTCGCGTCCCTATTGGCGCGTACCGCTTCGGTTGGATCGGGTCCTGCGGACCGCACGATCTAAGTGAGATCTGGCGGCTCAGACGCGCGCGTACCTCTTCGTCCTCTTTCTAATCTACGCCACAGGATCTAGATCCAACGTTCCTAATCAACCTAACCATACTCGGGCGGCGCTAGCGGCGTTAACTGGCGGCGGCGCGTCTGACTACGGCGGTGCCGGCGTTCTACATAGCCCCAGGAAGCAAGAAGGTGCTTACCAGATCCGCAAAGGCGTGCTGAAGCTCGACGTGGTACTGGTTTGCGGAGGGGCGCTCGGATGTGGCTGAGAGAGCTCGTCGGAGTCGTGCACGGCGTCGGGTGGTTGTTGTCTGTGTCGTTGCCGAGGTTCCGCGTCGACCTAACACAAGCCAGGGGGTTTAGGGGATGCGCAAAAACGTGTCGAACAATCTCGTGTGAGTTAGAAGTGAAGGGGCGCACGGAACTTACGGAATTTGGTCGCCGGAGTCGAGGTGGTTGTCAGATACTTGCGGCGTCGAGAGGAAACGGCGACCTGGGGCAGTACAGGATGAACTGGTGGGGTCAGGAGGTGCGCACGGAGATTGCGAAATGGCTCGAACGAATCAGAGAGGGAGGGGCGCTCAGAACTTACCGGAATCGATCGCCGGAGTGAGCTCTGTCTGCAGCGGTGTTGTGTGAGTCGTGGGCAGCCTGGTGGCGTGAGGGCAGAATTGACTGGGGGAAATGGTCGCTAGGAGGTGGGGATCTTATAGCCGAAGCCTCGACAGGAAACGCTCGCGGATTAATGCCCAATTATGCCGCGCCATTACCGTCCATGACTGCAGCTGCGACGTGGTCGCGGGCGTGGTTTGGGGAAGACGAGGACAGCGTGGGTAGGGCCCGCTCATCAGCGATGTGCGCGAGGTGAGGGTGGGGTCCGACCGTCAGTGACCGTCTGGGTGCGCTGGCGCGTGCGAGAGGAAAAGAAAACCCCCAGGTGGGCTTGTTGGGCTCGATTCTCTGCTGGGCTAGATATCTGGCGCTCGGCCCTTTTCCTTTGTTTAATTCTTTTTCTTTTCTATTTCGATTTTCTGAATGAGTTTTCAAATAGTTTCAAAATCAATTTGAATTCAACTCTTCCTGAGGTTTTGTAGTGGTGATTTGGTCTCAGAAATGGGTCAAAACTCATGGGGCTACTTTGCAAGGGTTTGGTCAAACTTGGATTTCAAACAAATAGAGACTTTGCTTCTATTTTGCAAATGTTTAAAATAGGGGTTTTGTGATTATTTCTAAATTATAACTTTGGTTTAATTTTTTTTACACACACTTTCCAACAATGGAGGCAAGCAACCAAGTTCCTAAAACTTCCAACTTTCCAATGGAGTTGGCTATTTAAAATAAGATTGACCACATAAAATCATGGTAACATATGTTTCTGTTTTCTAAAATGATTTGGGAAAACCCTAAATGATGATGGATGCAAGGATGATATGAATGAGCTTTGAAATATGAATTTTAGGGATGTTACATGTTGTTAGTACTAGATTTGTGTTGAGATATTATTCAATGGTTTAGTATTTAAGTTGTGGTGCTATTATTCTAGTGGTGTCATGTGAACGTCGACTACATGATACTTCACCATTTATGGGCCTAGGGGAATGCATTGTGTATTTGGCTACTAATTGTGGGGTTACCGGAGTGACAGAAACCTGAACCCCCTTTAGGACACCATTGAAAAAGGGAGTGTAGGATCTCAGAGTTTAAGGCTGTGGTTAGGTTTTTATCTTAATTGCTTTCATGTAGTTGCGGATGCTTGCAGGGGGTTTAATCACAAGTATGTATTAGTCCAAGTAAGCTAGGTACATTAGCACAGGTTCACCCACACAACACTTACAACACTAGAGAAGACTACTTAGCTATGTGAAGCGAAAGCACTTGACAGAATTCCCATGTGTCCTCGAGAATGTTTGGTCCTTATAGGTATTCCCACCAGCTTTTCCTTTGCTAAGAAAGGATTGGGCCACATGTTGTAGTTGTTCATTGTCTTTATTACTTGCACTTTGTTTCTTTGCTTTATCATAAAACCCCTAAAAATCCGTTTGCTAAGTATTTACAGAGATTTCCTGCTCCATACCACTAGTCAACACCTTCTGCTCCTCGTTGGGATCGACACTCCTATTTATCGGAAGTACTAAAATACACCCCCTATACTTGTGGGTCATCAGGCAGCGGTGCCGAGCGGCAGAACGGCACACGGAGGCTCGGCTAGGAGGCGTGTGGAGTCATGGCTATGCGGCGATGCGGCACGGCGAGGCGGCCATATATGAGGGCGGCGGCGCGGGAATTCGGAGAACCTCCCCTGCGTTGTCGTTTGTCTGTTTTTCTTCTTCGTCGATTCACCAAGTGCTGGGAGGGTGCGGCGTATTCACAAGAGGGTCTCTAGTCCCGGGCCATGGCTTAACCCGGGACTAAAGACCCACCCTCTAGTCCCTGGTCTAGCCCCGACCCGGGACTAGAGGTTATTTCGGCCACTTCGTTTTCGCGCGCGTAGCTACCCTCTAGTCTCGGGTCCAGCCACCACCCAAGACTAGTGGCTTTTTTGTAAATTTTCTTTTTTATTCAAATCAAATAGAAACCATTGGAAAATCATATCCCCTATTGTAAAAATCCAAATAAAACAAATAATATGTCTATTATTATCATAAAAATAGAAAGAATCTTAATATGAATCTTAATATAATATCCATACATCTGTTTGCATCATGTATAAATTGTGTCATTTGGTAATTTTCATTTTTTATTGAAATCAAATATAAAACTTTGGAAAATAATATCTACTATTGTAAAAATCCAAATAATACAAATAATATGGCTATTATTATAAGAAAAATATAAAGAATCTTAATATAACATCCATACATCTATTTGCATCTTGTATAAATTGTGTCATTTGTAAATTTTCATTTTTTTTATTCAAATCAAATATAAAACTTTGAAAAATCATATCTCCTATTGTAAAAATCCAAATAATATGTCTATTATTATCAGAAAAATATAAAGAATCTTAATGTAATATCCATACATCTGTTTGCATCATGTACAAATTGTGTCATTTGTAAATTTCATTTTTTATTCAAATCGAATATAAAACTTTGAAAAATCATATCTCCTATTGTAAAAATCCAAATAATACAAATAATATGTCTATTATTATCAGAAAAATATAAAGAATCTTAATATAATATTCATACATCTGTTTGCGTCATGTATAAATTGCGTCATTTGTAAATTTTCATTTTTCATTCAAATCAAATATAGAACTTTGAAAAATCATATCTACTATGGTAAAAATCCAAATAATACAAATAATATGTCTATTATTATAAGAAAAATATAAAGAATCTTAATATAATATGTAGTCACTGACCGGGACTAAAGATATTTCCCGCCATTTCCCGCCGCTTCCCACCAAGTTTTCCCGCTCTTTCCCTCTGACTAGAGCTTTTAGTCCCAGCTGTAGTCAGTAACCGGGACTAAAGATATTTTCCGCCATTTCCCGCCGCTTTCCGCCAAGATTTCCCTTCCTTTCCCTCTGACGAGAGCTTTTAGTCCTGGTTGTAGTAACTAACCGGGACTAAAGATATTTCCCGCCATTTCCCACTGCTTCCCGCCAAGTTTTCCTACCCTTTCCCTCTATATCTAGGCAGACCGCGCCATGGATATCCACACATTCACACCTTCGTCTCTCACAACAATGGACACCGCATACTAGGAAATTCTAACCCTCGAGGAGACCGAGGCGCTATTTGCCTCCAGCTACCCATGTCCGCTGGGCTACCGGCTGCCTGCCGAATGTATGCTAAGCGCTGGAGGAGTTCCTATCCCTCCTGTGCCTCAAGGTTCTGCACGCCAGGCGAATATCACGAGCCACTTCTACCTCGGTCTCACGGCAAAGCAGTGGATGGATACCCATTGGGATCCTAACAACTACGACACCTGGAAAGCCTTCTTTGCCAACCGACGGGGATGGCAGCTTGCCAGGTACGAGGGTGATGTTCCTCCCCCGGTGAACCAAAAAGAATCTGGCCGCCGCTTGTGGTGGGCGAACTGGAATATCATCGGCGTGATGCGCTACATCGTGTAGGGAGATCATCCTCACTTGAGGTGCCCGCAGCCTCCGCAGAGCCATAAGAAGGATGGTGGTGGTGAAGGCCACTGATACGTTGGAAACGTATCTATAAGTTTTGATGCTCCATGCTTGTTTAGTATCTACTTTGCTTTACTTGTCCACACTTTGAGGTGCTTTTTACATGTTTTTTGGTAGTAACCTATTAACAAGTTGCAACAGTGCCAGATGCTTGTTTTCTGCTATTTTTTGGTTTCAGAAAAGTTAGTAAAGAAATATTCTCGGAACTGGATCGGACAAAGGACAAAGTCAATTACTTTTCGTGGGGAACAAGAAGTCCATAGGAGAGCCCGGGAGGCCAGCCAGGGGGCCAGACCCACCCCAGGCGCAGGTGGGCCCCATCTTGCGCCTGGCTAGGGTTTGGTGGCCCTGGCCGCCTCCTCGATCTCCCCCTTCACCTATAATAGGTCCCTGATGCAGAAACCCTGAGTACCAGATCATAAATCCACGAAACCGTCTATAGCCGCCGCCACCATCATCCCTAGATCAGGTGGATATGAAGTTCTTCCCGGCACCCTGCCGGAGGGAAGATCATCCCGGAGGCCTTCTCTCCGGTATGATGCGTGAGTAGTTCCACCTTGGACTATGGGTCCATGTAGTAGCTAGATGGTTGTATCTCCTCCTTTGTGCTTTCATGTATAGATCTTGTGAGCTCCGCTCATGATCAAGATATAATCTATTTGTAATCATGCATGTTGTGTCTGCGGGATCCGATGGATATTGAGATTATTATGTTGGTTTGATTAATGGTTTTGGCTTTATGATTCTATCATGTCTGTGTTGTTTGTGATCTTGCATGCTCTCCGTTGTTAGTAGCTATCTTGGCCAAGTAGTTGCTAGTGACTACAAGAGGGGGTATTTATGCTAGATAGTGGGTTCATGCCTCTAGTTTCCAAGGGAAGTGACAGATATCTCTTCGGTTGTAGATGTGATGTTGCTACTAGGGATAAAACAACAGTCTCTTGTTCATGGAACATGTGGAGTGTTTCCCTTACGCACTTTGCTTAAAGCAGTTGTCTGTTTCTTGCAACTTAATACTGGATGGGGTTCGGATGATAACCTGAAGGTGGACTTCTAGTCATAGATGTAGTTGGATGACGGTCTATGTATATTGTTGTATTGCCCAATCAACCTCATAGGATCTTTCTGACTAGTAATTGCATTTTTATGCCTTTCTCAGTTCCTGTCAATTGCCCCGCTGTAATTTGTTTACCCTTCATGCCATGTTGTTTATCTAAGGAGAGCACCTCTACTGAACTATGGACCCCGATCCAATCTTTAACATTGATACATCTTCCATTGTTACTTGTTTACTTGCTGCAAACCATTACCTTCCACACCATACGTTTAATCCTTTGTTATAGCAAACCGGTGAGCTTGACAACCTCACTGATTTGTTGGGGCAAAGTCTTGAGTTTGTGTTGTGCAGGTCTCCACATTGCCTGCAACACCTGTGTGACGTTTCCTTCCTCCTACTGGTTCGATAACCTCGGTTTCTTACTGAGGGAAAACTTGTTGTTGTGCTACTTCACACCTTGCTCTTGGGGTTCCCAATAGTCTCCACGTCAAGCACCAAGTTCTCTAGCGCCATCAAGGAGTCACCAACAAGTTTTCTGACGCCGTTGCCAGGAAGGCCAAGGACGTCTTCACTAGGGGAGTCCTTCACTTCCTTTTTCTTTACTTTGTTTTTAGTTTCCTTTGTTTCTTCTGTTTATTTTCTTTGGTTTTGCTTGCCTCTTTTTAAAAAACACAAAAAAATTAGTCTAGTTTGGTTTGCTTTCTTTATTCAAAAACACAAAAAAATTAGTTCCTAACCCAGTTGCTACCATGTCTGGTTTTGGACCAATCCTTATTTCACCTATGGTAGAAATCTCCACTTTTAATAAAAAAAGTGAAGAAAGTTTTAAAGAAGCTTGGTCTAGAATCTCTGCTTTCCAGAGGGAAACTGAGCCTGAGGTGAGCCTCTGCCTGGTTATTGATAGTTTCTACCGCGGTATTGCTCTTCGTTATAGATATGCTTTGGATGTTGTGGCTGAGAAAGATTTTTTGCTTTGTACTGAGGATGAAGCTTATGATGCCATAAGGAAATTAATCATGATATATGGTACACCTGGCAAGTCTGATTCCTCTTTCACAAGTATTTTTGCTATGTTGAACCATCTTGAGACCAGTATTGCTGCTATGAATAGTTGTTATCACACTCTAGGGCTTACCATGATTATGTTCCCATAAATTTTGAGCCTTCAAAGTGGTTTCCCACAATCAAAGTCTCTATAAATACTACACTTTTTTATGCTCGTTGTGATATCATGTCTGAATTTTGTCTCATGTCTAAAGATATTTTTGATTCCTTGAGTCTTTGGGGGCTTATTGAAGGAGGAGAGGAAATATCTCTTACCAACAATGCCACTATATTTCCCATTGGAATAGCTGAAGGTGTGTTTACAAAAATCTCACGGAAAATGATGTCTACTAATTATCTTGTTATTGAATGTTGTAGGCAAAGGACAGATCACACTTGGAAGATCTCTACTAAAACACCTTGGGGCAGTAATAGATGTGGGAAAAGGCATCATGCACTTTGCTCCCTCGGTAAGCAATCATATCTTCCCCAAGGAGAAAAAGAAAGGTAAGAAAAGAAGGAACAAGAGGGGCAATTCTTCATTTGAAAATACTTGATTCTTCTTGCTTATTGTGCCTAACTTAAAGGCATTAAAGAAAAGTAGTTGTTGGGATATAACCCAAGAGTTTTCTTTAGTCTTGGAAGTTATTAATTCTATAATGACATCTCCTTATCTTTTTTTTGTTTGATTTTTGTGCCAAGAATGACCTCTAATGAGAGGGAAGATTTGGGGAGTTGCTGTCCCAAAACAGATTTCTGTCCTCCACCAAAAAGATTAGTGAGGAGGCTCTGTAACTCGGATTGAGCTCAAAATTTACAAATAAATCCCCAAGTATGTTAGATAACTTTCGTTAGTTCAACACGTTTTGGTTTGAGCAACATAAGATTTTCGAAAAAATCGGTTTCTACCTGATGATCCGTTTTGACAGATTTCTGTCATTAATTGCATTTGCTTCTTATTGATTCCTTTTTAAGTTCTCTTTAGGTAAATTGAGATTTTTGAAGGGGTTACTACAGTATCTTGTGTTTTTAGTGAAAAGCCTTGCTGTTCCAAAGCTTTGCCAGTGGTCTAATATCTTTTGAATAAGCTAATGTTGCTAATGAAGATTGTGTGAAGTTTTGTATGAAGGAAAAATTTCAGGTGTAGAGAGAGAATGATGCAATGAGATGAAGAATGGACAAAAGCTCAATCTTGGGGATGCCACCATGGTGTCACCCCAAGAAATATCCAAGAGTTACAAGCGTCAAAGCTTGGGGATGCCCAAGGCATCCCCTTCTTCGTCAATAAAAAGCTCAAGTCTGTCTAGACACTTCGTTTTTATTGTTTCATGCACAGTTGTGTTGTTCTTGGAGCGTCTTAGTTTTAGTTTGCTTTGCTTAGGTTGTTTAGTTTGCTTGAATAAAGTAGTTTGGACCCCCGTTCTTGTTGTGTTGTTTTGCAAATAAGTTTGCTTGGTGTTGGAAAGCAGTAGTAAGTTCTTGCTTGAAGTGCAAGAGGAGCTTGCATTGACTGTGACTTAGACTTTAGCATGACATGCTAGGTGTTGTTTTAGCATTATGCTTAGTGATTATTGCTATAGCATGTCTTATTCCAAACAATTGGGATTGCTTAGTGTGCCTTGAAGAAATTATGCGTTGTTTTAGCATGCAAAAGCATGGTATTGTGGTATTCTCCTTTAATGTTTTGCTTGGGTTAACTTGGCACATGCTCACACCATGTTATGACTATGACAAGTCGCCATTAGCCTCTATTATCATTTAGTCCTTGACTTGTAATACCACTCTTTGCTTTGATTAGTATGCTTTGTTGCATTGCATGATTTTGGTCATTATTGCTCTCTTAGTTGGTTGCTCCCAGTCTTTTGCTAGCCTCCACTTGTATGAGTAAGTTCTACTCATGCTTCCAACTCCCAAGAAACCAATTTATTCCAAAGTGTCCACTATAAACTCCTATGCATGGTGTCTTACACCATTCCAAGTATATTCTTGTTTTCATCTATCTTCCAATTAAGAACTATTTTGTTATGTGAAAACTTAGTGATTAAAGCCCTCACGAACTTGATGGCACACTTTATTCTTTGCCCCTAATAAACTTGAACCATTGTGACAAAGTTGTTGTATATACTTGCACTTATAAGTTGGAATTAGCAGAACCGTGCTGTCATAGGGAACGTTTTCAACATTGCACTTGTACCTTGTTGTACTTAGTGGATATCATGTTCTTTTGTGTATGGATGTCACCGGTGTGAAATAAAGAGGGAACTTTTAAGTCCATGAAGTTTGTATCCTGTGTTAGAGAAACGCCTGGGCCACTAGCCTAATCCATGCCTAATCATGGTGGAAACTTGCAGCATCACCATAGTGACATCTATGAAGCATTCTTCTTATAAAAAAAGAGACACATTGAGAAAAGAGGAAAGAGAGAAAAAGAACCATATTCCCATGGTAAATAAGAAGATTGCTGAGATGCTCATTGTCTGCTTGCCTTGTCATTTTGGTTATGGGAAAGCTCTTGTACCATGTGCAAGGGGTACCCCGTTGGCGGTTCTCAATGATATGCAAATACTTACAGTGATAAGAACTTACCTGGATCCAAAGTTGAGTATGCATGAGGTGTGGCCGTCGTATTCAAGGGGCATGAGATTGCCAACTTATACTTCGTCAAGAATATACTCCAGCTTTGCCACTTTAACCTTAACCACTTCAAGATGCTTATGATAGGGGCAATGTGGGCTGAAAGCTAACTTGTACCATAATTTTTGGAAGCTCTTTTTTAAACTTGTAATCACTGCTTCCTTTACAAAAAGGCCTTTCTTCCACCACTATTGAGTCTCCACCTTCTACCTTTAGGCACCATTAAGAGAGCATAGTTGTCATTCTGTGTGCAGTGTTCCAAAGCTTATTAGTTGATGTATATTGTGTTATTACTTTCTCTTGTGCAACTTGTTTCTAGTCACCCTTGTGAACTTTGAAGGTGTCCTATGCATCTATTTGCTACTCTATGAGGGACAAGCTGATTGCCACTATGCTATGTTTTCTGCATGTGAAACAAATAAACGTTTTTCAATGCATGTTGTTCATGATATTTTTTGTAGCCTTTCATGTTGCGTGCATAGTTACTATGTCCTATTGTTAGAAGTCCATCTTTTCATGCACATGTTTAGATTTCTTTGATCCCATCTTTCAATGCTTGCAAATGGTTGGATCTTTATTGTGAGGGTGCATGTCACCTCAAAAATTATGCTTTTTATCACTTACCTACTCGAGGACGAGCAGGACTTAAGCTTGGGGATGTTGATACGTTGGAAACTTATCTATAATTTTTTATGCTCCATGCTTGTTTATTATCTACTTTGATTTACTTGTCCACACTTTGAGGTGCTTTTTACATGTTTTCTGGTACTAACCTATTAACAAGTTGCAACAGTGCCAGATGCCTTTTTTCTGTTGTTTTTGGATTCAGAAAAGTTAGTACAGAAATATTCACGAAATTGGACGGGACAAAGGACAAAGTCAATTACTTTCCGTGGGGAACAAGAAGTCCAGAGGAGATCCCGGGAGGCCAGCCAGGGGGCCAGACCCACCCCAGGCGCGGGTGGGCCCCACCCCGCGCCTGGCTAGGGTTTGGTGGCCCTGGCCGCCTCCTCGGTTTCCCCCTTCGCCTATAAGAAGTCCTCGATGCAGAAACCCTGAGTACCCGATCAGAAATCCATGAAACCGTCTATAGCCGCCGCCACCATCATCCCTAGATCGAGGGGGATCTGAAGTTCTTCCCGGCACCCTGCCGGAGAGGAGATCATCTCGGATGCCTTCTCTCCGGTATGATGTGTGAGTAGTTCCACCTTGGACTATGGGTCCATGTAGTAGATAAATGGTTGTATCTCCTCCTTTGTGCTTTCATGTATAGATCTTGTGAGCTCCTTTCATGATCAAGATCTAATCTATTTGTAGTCATGCATGTTGTGTTTGCGGGGATCCGATGGATATTGAGATTATTATGTTGGTTTGATTAATGGTTTTGTCTTTATGATTCTATCATGTGTGTGTTGTTTGTGATCTTTCAAGCTCTCCGTTGTTAGTATCTATCTTAGCCAAGTAGTTGCTAGTGACTCCAAGAGGGGATATTTATGCTCGATAGTGGGTTCATGCCTCTAGTTTCCAAGGGAAGTGACAGAAATATCTTCGGTTGTAGATGTGTTGTTGCTACTATGGAGAAAACAATAGTCTCTTGTTCATGGAACATGTGGACTGTTTACCTTACACACTTTGCTAAAAGAAGTTATCTGTTTCATGCAACTTAATACTGGAGGGGATTCGGTTGATAACCTGAAGGTGGCATTCTAGTCATAGATGCAGTTGGATGACAGTCTATGTATATTGTTGTATTTCCCAATCAACCTCATAGGATCTTTCTGACTAGTAATTTCATTGTTATGCCTTGCTTAGTTCCTGTCAATTGCCCCGCTGTAATTTGTTTCCCCTTCATGCCAAGTTGTTTATCTAAGGAGAGCACCTCTAGTGAACTATGGATCCCGGTCCAATCTTTACCATTGATACATCTTCCACTGTTACTTGTTTACTTGCTGTAAACCATTACCTTCCACACCATACGTTTAATTCCTTGTTATAGCAAACCGGTGAGCTTGACAACCTCACTGATTCATTGGGGAAAAGTCTTGAGTTTGTGTTGTGCAGGTCTCCACATTGCCTGCAACACCTGTGTGACGTTTCCTTCCTCCTACTGGTTCGATAACCTCGGTTTCTTACTGAGGGAAAACTTGTTGTTGTGCTACTTCACACCTTGCTCTTGGGGTTCCCAATAGTCTCCACGTCAAGCACCAAGTTCTCTAGCGCCATCAAGGAGTCACCAACAAGTTTTCTGACGCCGTTGCTAGGAAGGCCAAGGACGTCTTCACTAGGGGAGTCCTTCACTTCCTTTTTCTTTACTTTGTTTTTAGTTTCCTTTGTTTCTTCTGTTTATTTTCTTTGGTTTTGCTTGCCTCTTTTTAAAAAACACAAAAAAATTAGTCTAGTTTGGTTTGCTTTCTTTATTCAAAAACACAAAAAAATTAGTTCCTAACCCAGTTGCTACCATGTCTGGTTTTGGACCAATCCTTATTTCACCTATGGTAGAAATCTCCACTTTTAATAAAAAAAGTGAAGAAAGTTTTAAAGAAGCTTGGTCTAGAATCTCTGCTTTCCAGAGGGAAACTGAGCCTGAGGTGAGCCTCTGCCTGGTTATTGATAGTTTCTACCGCGGTATTTCTCTTCGTTATAGATATGCTTTGGATGTTGTGGCTGAGAAAGATTTTTTGCTTTCTACTGAGGATGAAGCTTATGATGCCATAAGGAAATTAATCATGATATATGGTACACCTGGCAAGTCTGATTCCTCTTTCACAAGTATTTTTGCTATGTTGAACCATCTTGAGACCAGTATTGCTGCTATGAATAGTTGTTATCACACTCTAGGGCTTACCATGATTATGTTCCCATAAATTTTGAGCCTTCAAAGTGGTTTCCCACAATCAAAGTCTCTATAAATACTACACTTTTTTATGCTCGTTGTGATATCATGTCTGAATTTTGTCTCATGTCTAAAGATATTTTTGATTCCTTGAGTCTTTGGGGGCTTATTGAAGGAGGAGAGGAAATATCTCTTACCAACAATGCCACTATATTTCCCATTGGAATAGCTGAAGGTGTGTTTACAAAAATCTCACGGAAAATGATGTCTACTAATTATCTTGTTATTGAATGTTGTAGGCAAAGGACAGATCACACTTGGAAGATCTCTACTAAAACACCTTGGGGCAGTAATAGATGTGGGAAAAGGCATCATGCACTTTGCTCCCTCGGTAAGCAATCATATCTTCCCCAAGGAGAAAAAGAAAGGTAAGAAAAGAAGGAACAAGAGGGGCAATTCTTCATTTGAAAATACTTGATTCTTCTTGCTTATTGTGCCTAACTTAAAGGCATTAAAGAAAAGTACTTGTTGGGATATAACCCAAGAGTTTTCTTTAGTCTTGGAAGTTATTAATTCTATAATTACATCTCCTTATCTTTTTTTTGTTTGATTTTTGTGCCAAGAATGACCTCTAATGAGAGGGAAGATTTGGGGAGTTGCTGTCCCAAAACAGATTTCTGTCCTCCACCAAAAAGATTAGTGAGGAGGCTCTGTAACTCGGATTGATCTCAAAATTTACAAATAAATCCCCAAGTATGTTAGATAACTTTCGTTAGTTCAACACGTTTTGGTTTGAGCAACATAAGATTTTCGAAAAAATCGGTTTCTACCTGATGATCCGTTTTGACAGATTTCTGCCATTAATTGCATTTGCTTCTTATTGATTCCTTTTTAAGTTCTCTTTAGGTAAATTGAGATTTTTGAAGGGGTTACTACAGTATCTTGTGTTTTTAGTGAAAAGCCTTGCTGTTCCAAAGCTTTGCCAGTGGTCTAATATCTTTTGAATAAGCTAATGTTGCTAATGAAGATTGTGTGAAGTTTTGTATGAAGGAAAAATTTCAGGTGTAGAGAGAGAATGATGCAATGAGATGAAGAATGGACAAAAGCTCAAGATTGGGGATGCCACCATGGTGTCACCCCAAGAAATATCCAAGAGTTACAAGCGTCAAAGCTTGGGGATGCCCAAGGCATCCCCTTCTTCGTCAATAAAAAGCTCAAGTCTGTCTAGACACTTCGTTTTTATTGTTTCATGCACAGTTGTGTTGTTCTTGGAGCGTCTTAGTTTTAGTTTGCTTTGCTTAGGTTGTTTAGTTTGCTTGAATAAAGTAGTTTGGACCCCCGTTCTTGTTGTGTTGTTTTGCAAATAAGTTTGCTTGGTGCTGGAAAGCAGTAGTAAGTTCTTGCTTGAAGTGCAAGAGGAGCTTGCATTGACTGTGACTTAGACTTTAGCATGACATGCTAGGTGTTGTTTTAGCATTATGCTTAGTGATTATTGCTATAGCATGTCTTATTCCAAACAATTGGGATTGCTTAGTGTGCCTTGAAGAAATTATGCGTTGTTTTAGCATGCAAAAGCATGGTATTGTGGTATTCTCCTTTAATGTTTTGCTTGGGTTAACTTGGCACATGCTCACACCATGTTATGACTATGACAAGTCGCCATTAGCCTCTATTATCATTTAGTCCTTGACTTGTAATACCACTCTTTGCTTTGATTAGTATGCTTTGTTGCATTGCATGATTTTGGTCATTATTGCTCTCTTAGTTGGTTGCTCCCAGTCTTTTGCTAGCCTCCACTTGTATGAGTAAGTTCTACTCATGCTTCCAACTCCCAAGAAACCAATTTATTCCAAAGTGTCCACTATAAACTCCTATGCATGGTGTCTTACACCATTCCAAGTATATTCTTGTTTTCATCTATCTTCCAATTAAGAACTATTTTGTTATGTGAAAACTTAGTGATTAAAGCCCTCACGAACTTGATGGCACACTTTATTCTTTGCCCCTAATAAACTTGAACCATTGTGACAAAGTTGTTGTATATACTTGCACTTATAAGTTGGAATTAGCAGAACCGTGCTGTCATAGGGAACGTTTTCAACATTGCACTTGTACCTTGTTGTACTTAGTGGATATCATGTTCTTTTGTGTATGGATGTCACCGGTGTGAAATAAAGAGGGAACTTTTAAGTCCATGAAGTTTGTATCCTGTGTTAGAGAAACGCCTGGGCCACTAGCCTAATCCATGCCTAATCATGGTGGAAACTTGCAGCATCACCATAGTGACATCTATGAAGCATTCTTCTTATAAAAAAAGAGACACATTGAGAAAAGAGGAAAGAGAGAAAAAGAACCATATTCCCATGGTAAATAAGAAGATTGCTGAGATGCTCATTGTCTGCTTGCCTTGTCATTTTGGTTATGGGAAAGCTCTTGTACCATGTGCAAGGGGTACCCCGTTGGCGGTTCTCAATGATATGCAAATACTTACAGTGATAAGAACTTACCTGGATCCAAAGTTGAGTATGCATGAGGTGTGGCCGTCGTATTCAAGGGGCATGAGATTGCCAACTTATACTTCGTCAAGAATATACTCCAGCTTTGCCACTTTAACCTTAACCACTTCAAGATGCTTATGATAGGGGCAATGTGGGCTGAAAGCTAACTTGTACCATAATTTTTGGAAGCTCTTTTTTAAACTTGTAATCACTGCTTCCTTTACAAAAAGGCCTTTCTTCCACCACTATTGAGTCTCCACCTTCTACCTTTAGGCACCATTAAGAGAGCATAGTTGTCATTCTGTGTGCAGTGTTCCAAAGCTTATTAGTTGATGTATATTGTGTTATTACTTTCTCTTGTGCAACTTGTTTCTAGTCACCCTTGTGAACTTTGAAGGTGTCCTATGCATCTATTTGCTACTCTATGAGGGACAAGCTGATTGCCACTATGCTATGTTTTCTGCATGTGAAACAAACAAACGTTTTTCAATGCATGTTGTTCATGATATTTTTTGTAGCCTTTCATGTTGCGTGCATAGTTACTATGTCCTATTGTTAGAAGTCCATCTTTTCATGCACATGTTTAGATTTCTTTGATCCCATCTTTCAATGCTTGCAAATGGTTGGATCTTTATTGTGAGGGTGCATGTCACCTCAAAAATTATGCTTTTTATCACTTACCTACTCGAGGACGAGCAGGACTTAAGCTTGGGGATGTTGATACGTTGGAAACTTATCTATAATTTTTTATGCTCCATGCTTGTTTATTATCTACTTTGATTTACTTGTCCACACTTTGAGGTGCTTTTTACATGTTTTCTGGTACTAACCTATTAACAAGTTGCAACAGTGCCAGATGCCTTTTTTCTGTTGTTTTTGGATTCAGAAAAGTTAGTACAGAAATATTCACGAAATTGGACGGGACAAAGGACAAAGTCAATTACTTTCCGTGGGGAACAAGAAGTCCAGAGGAGATCCCGGGAGGCCAGCCAGGGGGCCAGACCCACCCCAGGCGCGGGTGGGCCCCACCCCGCGCCTGGCTAGGGTTTGGTGGCCCTGGCCGCCTCCTCGGTTTCCCCCTTCGCCTATAAGAAGTCCCCGATGCAGAAACCCTGAGTACCCGATCAGAAATCCATGAAACCGTCTGTAGCCGCCGCCACCATCATCCCTAGATCGAGGGGGATCTGAAGTTCTTCCCGGCACCCTGCCGGAGAGGAGATCATCTCGGATGCCTTCTCTCCGGTATGATGTGTGAGTAGTTCCACCTTGGACTATGGGTCCATGTAGTAGATAAATGGTTGTATCTCCTCCTTTGTGCTTTCATGTATAGATCTTGTGAGCTCCTTTCATGATCAAGATCTAATCTATTTGTAATCATGCATGTTGTGTTTGCGGGGATCCGATGGATATTGAGATTATTATGTTGGTTTGATTAATGGTTTTGTCTTTATGATTCTATCATGTGTGTGTTGTTTGTGATCTTTCAAGCTCTCCGTTGTTAGTATCTATCTTAGCCAAGTAGTTGCTAGTGACTCCAAGAGGGGATATTTATGCTCGATAGTGGGTTCATGCCTCTAGTTTCCAAGGGAAGTGACAGAAATATCTTCGGTTGTAGATGTGTTGTTGCTACTATGGAGAAAACAATAGTCTCTTGTTCATGGAACATGTGGACTGTTTACCTTACACACTTTGCTAAAAGAAGTTATCTGTTTCATGCAACTTAATACTGGAGGGGATTCGGATGATAACCTGAAGGTGGCATTCTAGTCATAGATGTAGTTGGATGACAGTCTATGTATATTGTTGTATTTCCCAATCAACCTCATAGGATCTTTCTGACTAGTAATTTCATTGTTATGCCTTGCTTAGTTCCTGTCAATTGCCCCGCTGTAATTTGTTTCCCCTTCATGCCAAGTTGTTTATCTAAGGAGAGCACCTCTAGTGAACTATGGATCCCGGTCCAATCTTTACCATTGATACATCTTCCACTGTTACTTGTTTACTTGCTGTAAACCATTACCTTCCACACCATACGTTTAATTCCTTGTTATAGCAAACCGGTGAGCTTGACAACCTCACTGATTCATTGGGGAAAAGTCTTGAGTTTGTGTTGTGCAGGTCTCCATGTTGCCTGCAACACCTGTGTGACGTTTCCTTCCTCCTAATGGTTCGATAACCTCGGTTTATTACTGAGGGAAAACTTGCTGCTATGCTACTTCACACCTTGCTCTTGGGGTTCCCAACAGTCTCCATGTCAAGCACCAAGTTCTCTGGTGCCATAAAGGAGTCACCATCCGCGTGTGTAGCGGCATTGTCATCAGGGAGCCCCCTCCCCCACACGTCATGATTCTGAGGCTGGAGTGGCAGGTGCCCCTGGAATTTGGCATGGCTGGGCTGAGAATCCATCCGCGTGCGCCTAGCAACGACGACAATGACGAAGACGAAGACGACCCTGAAGTTGTGTACTATAGGGCTAGATATCAGCATGACTAAAGAGGGGCCTTTAGTCTCGGATTTTTAATATTAATAAATGTCTTGAGTGTTAGTCCCGGTTTGTGGCTAGACCGGGACTAAAGGGGGCATTTAATCCTGAGTTTGTAGTCTCGGTTTTTAATATTAATAAATGTCTTGAGTGTTAGTCCCGGTTTGTGGCTGGAACAGGACTAAAGGGGGCCTTTAGTCCCAATTATGTAGTCTCGGTTTTTATTATTAATAAATGTCTTGAGTGTTAGTCCCGATTTGTGGCTGGACCGAGACTAAAGGGTGCCTTTATTCCCGATTCATACTACGACTTTCCCAAACTATGAAGATGGTGTCCAGATTCGTACTGTAATATCCCAAAAATATTGATCAAGGATTATCAAATTCCAATCACCAAAATTAGGGTTAACAAAAACTTTTGTTAATCAAAATCAATATGAATGCATGTGTGTATGTGATGATTGTATGAATGCATGAATGGACTTGTGTGATTGTTGTGAATAGAAAGGAATGGTTTAAAGATGAAAACAACATCATCTAAATCAAATCCAAGTAGAAACAAATCAAGAGAAATTCAAAAACAAACAAATTGAGCTAATGGTCATTTTTGCCAATCTTGCTCACTAGGCCACTTTGAGTGTTTCTAGTCCAAGATTTCAAACAGAAACAATTCCATTTCTTTTCACCCCTTGCTAGACCAAGTAAAAATGAACCCAAGCACACCTCTCAAACTCACAGAAACATTTGGCAACTTGATTCAAAGGACAATTTAAAATTGAATCTATATCATATGGGAAGATCACCATTTCTCAAAAACCAACCAAAGCAGTGCACCTTGACAAAACCAACTAACCAGATACTACCTAGTATGTTACTAGTACACCCACCAAGTTTCACTAAAAAATTCAAATTCAAATCTCTTGCGGCCATATCATCAAACACCTTGTAAACACAAATCAGATAAAACATCAAACACTATAGTGAGCAGTGTTGTGCATAACTTGTCTCCTCTCTAGCTCATAGCACACTCTCAGTAGATCATCTAGTTAATATAACAAGCCCTAGCTCACTGTAAGCTAGACATTGTCATCAATGGTGACCATGGCCGAGCCTAACTTGCCACCCCGATGTCAACAGCAAGCTAGGAGCCTCACCAAGCCTAGACACCTTGTCTGGGACACAAGTCACCATCCACCGCCACCTCATGTCCAGTTCCCAAGCCTTTCCAGCCCCTGGACCACTCAGAACGAGCACACCCAGCTTCTCTGCAAGCATGCCAAGAGCGCGCCAGAGCGCCGCGCTCGACACGCGAGCACAGACCACGCCCCGCCCTTCCCACTTGCGTGCCTGATCACCACCGCCCAGGAACCGCCTGGACATGCCCGTTCGTCGCCGCTTGACCAGGAGAGCCTGTGCGCCATTAAATTTCCCTTCAGACCCGCCCAGAGCACCGCAGCGTTCCGACCAATTTGCACCGCCCCATGCCTCACCACCATGCCGTTGAGCTTCGCCAGGAGGCAGCGCATCGTCCCCTACCGCCAGCCATGTCGTTAGCTCGCTGTGCAGACGACCACGACGAGCTCCACCTGCACCCTTTGGTCCCCTCTTTGCACTTTAAATAGAGGCCTCTTACATTTGATTTTAGCACACCATCTCACTCCCCACCTCTCACTGATCACACCCAATCATCCCCGGAGCAAGGATACGAGGAGGAAGGAGGATACTACGAGGAAGAAGCCGAGAAGAACTTCAACCACTTCTCTGCATAAGGCAAGCTATCTAAGCAAGCTAGAACTTTGCAAGTTAACCCTTGTATTGTAACTATGCCAACTAGATGCATTAAAAATGCATTAGTTCCACCACTTGATTATACCAAACCCAGTTTTACTTGCAAGCTTGATTCTTTTATTTCTTTATCAAAGCTTTTATTTGAGTTTACTTAGTGACTTGTAGATTCTAGAAAGATGTTTAAAGGTAGCATAAAGAGCATATAACTTGTCCTAAGATAGATAAATCTTGATGTCACCCTGAGGCATGATATTGAACTTGGATCATTCACACTTGATTACCACCCCTCATCAGTGTTTACCCCCACTTGTAGATGCTAGTGCTAAGCATAAAATTTGATCACTTTAGATGGGAATACTTGGTGAAAATGATTATGAAAACCTTAGAATGATGATTCATTCTACTAAATTTTTTTGACATGTGTTCTTGAACACCAGATGATTTTGATGATGAAAATGTTGAGGCATGAGCCTTTATCCCTTTATAAAACTGATGGTTGTCTATATCCGATACCATTCCAATTTTACCGTACAACCACAATACTCGAAATTTGGGTAGGGCTTGACTGGAAGTTTATATACCTTAGTATGGGTTCCTTTGCGGAGGTTTGAGATGAGGCTACCTTGTGAAGATTGTCCACCTGTGCAGTTCCCAAGATGACAATTGGTCATGGTTGGGAGTCAAACTCATAGGAGAGGTGACTATACTAGGGCGTGTAATTGAAAGGTTAGGATTGATTATCCGCATACTGAGTATAGTGAATTCAGGATTGTTCCTGATGGATGTATCGAATATTGTGGTGAAAGTGTACCACCTCTGTAGAGTGTCAAACTATTCAAATAGCCGCGTATACGGTTATGGACAGTTGGAGTGGCCATACTGTTCCGTCGTCAGATGTTTTCAAAATGACTTATGAAATGAATCATGACTTTGACTTTACCACAACAGGGTTGTGATATGAAAATTCAAGTTCCCACTTAGGTGTTATAAAACTTTCAACTAGCTTTCTTTGCTTCTGAACTCAGCTAAGGTAAATCTGGCTTTTTGCAAAACAACCTAGATCTTAGTATTTCCTACCCAAAACCACTTCACTTGTTAGTCTTAGTTTGCGAGTACTTAAAGAGTACTCATGGCTTTGTCCCTGACTATTCCCGTGGCTAGACTATGAAGAGGATTATCGGGAGGATGGACCGCAGGAAGGTTATGACAACTAGGATGATCTGCCATCGTCATCATTGCCTGTGACCATGAAGATGGAGTCTCGCCCACGCTACCGTTATTATTATGTTATTCCGCTTCTATGATTATATTAAGACCGGATCATGAGATCCTTTATTTTTTGTAAGACCTTATGTATGGTTTGTAATGGATGATGTACTGTGATATCCAATCTGTTATGTCTCGCAAAAATGGTAATCCTGGGATTGCGATGTATGGCATAACAGGCATCTGGGATTAAAAATCCGGGTGTTGACACGTACTGACCATGAAGATCTAATCTCCAAACGCACGTGGTCACATATTAGGGAGTGCCTCTATGACCAACTTTAGAAACATGACGGAGGACTGGGCTACGGTGGCATATCCCTAAAGTTTTCCATAGTGGTGTCCCTGCTCTCGCACACCATCTTGCAGCTTGTAACTTTTCTAACTAGATCAACATGCCTAGGAGCTAACTAATTTCACATATTAGGGAGTGCATCTATGGCCAGTTTGTCAAAGATGCTAGAGGACTAGGCTCCTCCGGCATCTCCCTCGAACTAGCCATAGTGGTGTCCCTGCTCTCGCCAACCATCTTGGAGATGCCTGAATACTCACAAGGATGCCTATTTATAGTACAAGCAACACGACATAGTGTAAACACTCACGACATAATGTCGACACTCACCCGGGACTCGTGTTTTGTTCCGGTTGGTGTCTACAACCGGGACTAAAGGTTCATCTTTAGTCCCGGTTGGTGACACCATCCGGGACAAGGTACAAGCAACACGACATAGTGTCGACACTAACGATATAATGTCGACACTCACCCCTATCATTAGTGATGTGTAACATCCCAGCATTTAGGAACTAACGAAGGGTAGATTTAGGAATTTGAAATGTTGCATGCATTCATTTGTGAAAATGTGGGTAAATTTTTCGCCAAATAAAAAAACCTAAAGTGATCAAGGTTTCTTTCATACTTTGAGATTAGGTATAGTCTTGAAGGATGATTGATATAGACTTTGATATGATCTTGGTGGACTTATGTGTTTTGGGAAATGAAATTTGAATTTAAAAACTTGAGTGTTTGAATTATAATTCAAAAGGATTTTTGAATGATGTTTGATTATTTGATTTAATTAAGAGTTAACCAATAATAACTCAAACTTTATATAAAGAAAGCAATTAAGAATAAGAATCTCCATTTCATAATTTTATTCAATAAATAAGTTACAAAAATGTAACTTATGAAAATCATCCACAATCTTTACAATAGTAAATAAATAAAGAATAATATTTTTTTATTGATGATAAGAACAATCTATATTACAAAATAATAAAATAAAGAGTACAAAATAATAAATTACAGATTACAATTGAATATGAGAGTTATTACAAGTGACTATTCTAAAAAAAACTAAACTAAAGTCTTGATCTTCAAATCTGCTACCTGCAAAATAAACATAAACAAAAGAAAGAAAGTTAAGGTTAAAAGAATATTACTCTCAGACTTGACAGTGAAATGCACTGATCAAGGTTCATCATTGAGTAATCTTTTAAAAAGGGGAAAATTTCACCAATATGAAAGAATATATCTTTCATAATTTTAAGCCTTAAGTCAAATAAACAACAAGGAGGGTAAAGTTTCACCAGCCAAGTAAATGGTAACATGGTGAAAGTAACTCTCAAATTCAGAACATATTCACATCTTGTGCAGCAGAGACAGAGGCAGCACACACACCAAACTGCATGGGTGTGCTGTTAGCACCACAGCAACAGCACAACCAAACAAAACCATCAGCACAGTCGTGGGAATACAACCCCACATCACTTTCTTGTTCATACACACCAAAAACAGCAGCCAGCAGCTAAAACCAGCCAAAGACAAGCTAAATCACACAATTAAAACCTTGGATCACACCACCAAAATGGTGACATAAGGAGGGGGTGGATTAGGTGGATAGCAAGACCTAGATCAAGCCATCAGGACCAGGAAGAGAAGGGCTAGATCAAGGACAAGCCAGGAGCTGGAAATACCAGGGGAGCATCAGATCAAGATCAACCACAGGAAACCCCACATCAAGTGACATTGGTGAGTAAATAGACCATCACATGATCTATCTGTCTAAGATTAGACAAGCATACATGATATGTCTCTTATTCAAACTCTCAGAAAGCACCCAAGTGGGGTGAATCCATCACTTAGGTTTTAAACTCTAAAAGCAATCAGAAAAGTATAAGGATCCAACTAAATCTCAGAACAACATCATTGATCTAGCTATCAAGCTATATTTCAATTCAAGAATGAACATAGCTAAGATTTAAACTTCTAGGCACATCTCTAAGACAAGAGTAGCACCTTAGAATTTAATCTTATCGATCTATACAAGTGATCAAGCCTACCATCATTTTTCCCAAACTTTGATTCAAGAAACAGTAGCTGGTATCACTACCAGAACCCATCCATGTGAATCAACAAGTTAAAGGATTAATCCCTAAACCTCACACTAACATCATGGTCTTAGGGATTTAAGAAAAGAAGTTTCTACTTATCTTTAATTCCAAACTCATTTTAAGCTTGAACCAAACCAAACCAAGAAATAAAATCTAATCTTGTGTGCCATACAAAGATGGTGTCACAAGAATAGTTCTACACTAATCAGATTAAGCATTCAATCTTCACAGATTCAACCAACCAACTATAAATCATTTTCCTGTCATCACATGAATCATAATTAAGAAAATCCCTATGCATATCTTCACTGTTTGAAATCATTTGATCTCAAACTACACATGAATTCTTAAATCCAACAAGTGCTAATACAGTGACTTCATCACATAACACTCATTGTCATTAACCAAGTAATGACAATGGTGTGTTATTAAACCACTAGAATTCCAAGTATTGCTTCTAGAGCAACTTTATCATTTGACCATATCAAAATTAATCCATAGAATCATCTGATAAACCACTAGCATCACCATAGCTAATCATCAGCAGTAAGCCATTGTAAGTCATCACTTAACAGGTTCAAGGATCATTAACACATGATCCAATTCACCAGTTACTTAATCAACAGCAGGGTATGAATCCTAAGCAGAACCAAGAAACCTAATTAGGACAGAAAAGTAACCAGGAAGGCCACTACCAACATCTAGCATGGTAGGGCCTAGCACAGAGAGCACAAGAGGAGATGAAGCACTCGCTGAAGGTCCTCCCTGTAGAATAGAAGAGGAAGCTGAGGGGCCAAGGACCATGGCGGCACGGGGAACACCCCAAAGGGGGCGCTGTGACCCATACAGCGCCACGGCGGCGACCATAGGCACGCTTGGGGGCAAGAAGCATCTCCATGGCACACGACAGTAGAGGTGGTATCAGATCAACGCTAACCCCAAACCCTAGGGTTTGGGACGACATCGATCTGGTCGCAGGAGGGCTCCAGGTCCAAATCCAATTGGATAGGAGGGTAGAGCGGGGCCGACAACCTCATCCTGCACCACGGCGGCGTCCAGGGCGGTCCACGGCGGCGCGAATCGCCGGCGGCATCACCGCTAACCACTGGGTCGGGGAAGGAGAAGGAGAGAGATAAGCTCGAGAGAGTGACAGAGAGTGATGGGTTGGGTTGGGCCAGGAACCCTTCGAGGTGGTAGTCTTGACTTTGCCAAATGGGCCACAAGGGCCCAATAAAACTAGCAGAAAGCCCAAATCATTTAGAGCCTGCTTTAATAATTGGAAAAAGACCAAAGTGCCCCTGAACCTAAATAAATTCTAAAAAATAAAATAAAAGTCCAAAAATTATAAATAAGATATTTTTGGATTCACAATAATCCAAACTATCCAAATAAATTAAGAGATAAAATTTTAGACATATAAATTTTATTAAGAATTTTGTAATTTTTATATTCCTTATGGAATTTTACAAAATTATTGAAAGTTGATAAAAATAAATAAAAATCACTTTCATTAGATATTAATATTGTAGTATTTTAGAAAAATATTAAACAAAGATTTAATGTCAATTTTTTGTAATTAATGATAAGTATTAAAGGAATTATTAATTAAATAAAAGGCAGATAAATTAAAGTAAAATAAAAAGGATACAATATTCAATAAATATTAAAAAAATATTTATAAATTCTTTCTCACTAAAAGAATTTTTATAATTTAAATAAATGGGGAAGAATACATATAAAGCTAAATGATGCATTACATTACATTGCATAATAATTTTGCCTCTTTAAATATTGTCCTTACCGGGCAATAATGATGTTTTTGTAGACATAGAAGCTCAAGGTCCAGTGCAAGCATCAGACTTCACTACCTTGCCATCACAAGGCAAGTTCATCACTTGCTCATATCCTTTGAAGAGTCTTTATCAAAGTATTTGCAAATTGTGTGTTATCATATATACTCCAAAGAAAGAAAATATTATTTTCACAATTACAGAAATCATAGATATCATCCTAAGTGATGATATATTGGAGCAATAGAACTTAGGGTTCTATTGGCAACAATGATGATCAATTAGGGACTTAATAACCCATGATATTAGTGATTCTAGCGCCGTATATTACGCGTTAGCCATGAGATTTGGAATGGGACAGAGAAGTCAGCTGTATCTTCTTCCTCTCGCATGAAGCCGGATGTGCAGGTCGTGGCTGTTATCCTCGTAGCATGCATATTAATTGGTAATTTATAGACGATATGCAGCATATGGTTGGGAACCCTCAACGTCCCGCAATAGTTCTGGCATCTAACGTTTCGTACAAACAATTGTCGTAATTCATTATGTGGGCATGGCGTACACCAAGGAGGCATGCGAGGTCGCGAAGGGGGCAGTGATTGGCTTGAACCAACTACAAGGCCCCACATCATGGAATTGTGGACTGGAAAGTACGCCCGGTTGTGCAACAAGGAGTTAATCTCTCATGGGTAAAGTAACGCACCTCTGCAGAGTGTAAGAATTGTAACTTGTTACTCCCTGTTCCGGGAAGAAGCTACGTACGCGGCAGGAAAGGAACTCCATGAAAGTTCTGGTCAATCTGTGAAGGCTGATGGTCATAGTTTTTTATAATAAAATCAATCTTTGAAGAAAGATTTACAAAAACTGCATATTGCCAAGGACTTATAGTCCGAGGTGGTAGTTAGAGCTTCAAACTTCCCACCTTGCATATAATGAACTTGTTGGGTAACGCTGTTACTCATCTTTTCTTTGATCCCTTGCTTAGACTCTGAGGATCCCGTAGATGTGCCAATGTATGCAGCTAAATGTCAAGAAGATGTGTTCTACGAGGAACCTGACCTGTCACGAGGTATTGAAGGAGTGGATTACGAAATCTGCTATGGTGTTGATGATAACGAGTCCAACTAAGAATCCTAGTTAGTAGGAACCAACGGAGCCGAGCAGCACGAACTCTATAGAATAAGCTGCTGAGCTCAACTCCTAGCTGGAGTTGCTACTTTTAAATTCCGCTAAAACACTTTATATTTTGGTTTGCAAGTTGAAACCTTTTGAAGTCTTGAACTTATGGTATTGTAATAATAATAATGTGTGAATGTTTGTAATATGGACCTGCAATGTTTCTGTTGTACCACTCTGAGGGATGTGATATACGGAACGTTGTTCTGTGGGTTTCATGTCAACGACTATAGTGTACTACACATGCAGTGGTATGCTGGGTCACCGCAGTTGGTATCAGAGCAAATTGCTTTGACCTTAGGTTGGAAACCTAGTAAGTGGTATTAACTGAAGGAGAGTGTAGCAACAATAAAGAATTCTCTAAAAGTAATATGATGGGTATTCAAATGAGAATATTCCGTTATATGTTTTAGTGCGATAATTCTTTGTTATGATGCAATCTATTATTGGTTACTAATAAAATATTTTTCTTATATACAGAGCTATGGCACCAAAGTTTCCAAAACAGACTTTGGTAAGGAAAGAGGAGACTCTTGATGATTATCAAGGATCATTCACATACCAACTTCGTCAACTTTTAAAGATTTTTAGTTGTCCAACTAGAATTCCAGTGAACACTATAACCTATTATGATGGCCGGATGTTATCGAAGTATCGTGTGAGTATCCAACTCCCTGAGGAGCTTCGATTATATCATGATCTACCCATAGGTGAAGGTAGGAGTAACTTAGCAGCATATCATGTTGCTGTTGTGGAGGCGATAGCTAATATTCGGGAGCATAAAGCCAAGGAGTTAGAAGGTAGCACATTCTCTGTGATACCTCATGATTCTATAGACTCGGAGCCTATGCCGGATCATCTTAATTTGGTTAAGAAGCATCCTAAGTTAGCTTCCAAGTTTATGGATAGATACCGAACAGTAGTTGCGTCTTTTTAGAAGACACATCAAGTGATTGTCGAAGATAAAAATGACATGTTAGAGGATCTAACTGATCCGGAAAGGAGGAAGCAGTTAGCATTCCAGTTAGAGAAGGAAGCAAGTAGTAGTGCAACACCTATCTTTAAGGATATACTTATAGATCCTGAATCTTTTACACCATATCCTTATTCACCAAGTCCCGGACCTATATATGATCCTACTATGGATATGAGGTATGCAGTACCACAGGGTTCAGAGGATGGTTCTGATTCAGAACTTCCTATTGAGAATTTTGATGGTTGGAGAAGGGGATCATATGAAGGATATCATGAACACCAGATGTCCACAGATGGTTCTGACAGAAATGTTGGACAATCTAGCTGGATGGGTGCAAGAATTAACCCTAGTAACAGTAGTAGAAATGCCATCTCGATAGATAATTAGGATGAAGAAGAATATCCTGAGGAGAGAGTGTTTGAATCATCAACATCTTCTCAAAACCCAGGGAATATACATTATCCAGTGTTTAACTATCTTGCCCAAAGGAGCACCTGGGAAGCAGCAGGATCTGTGTATCCTATTGACAACTCAAGGAATGAAGCTCAGGAGATGCAAGCAGGAGATAATGTTAAATATGTTCCTGAAGACTTTTCAGCTGAGCTGGAGGGAGTCAATGCGCTTAGATTGAGTAATAACTGAAGTCCTGACACTTTAGATACTGAGTATGTTCCTTCTGGAAGGCCATTTGTTTCACAAACTGTGCGACGAACGACATGTCATCATGATTGGACATCAGGCATGTATGATGAGCGTAGTTACTACTAGAAGTTGGCAACTAGTTAGAGGTATCAAGTACCGTGTATTGTACCCCAAGAAATAATATAGTTACATAAATAAGGTAGTGTTGTGATTATATCTATATGGTATATGTTGTAATGACTTTGTATTATTATGATATTATGTATAATATGTAAAATGCATATTTGGATTTTCTTTGGATCTTCATTGTGTGACTAGTTATGTGCATAAAGTCGAGCTCAGAACACATGTGCATGATGTAATTATGAGTATTCGATTTATGTTGCAGGACTAGAGGGTCATGGATACGGGTGCAGAAATCGAAACTGAGCAGTAGCGAATGGAACGAGAGGACAAGGAGAAGGCCGATGCAGATGCAGCAAATCAGGGAGCATTGCCACCACCACCACCAATGAGGCTGTTAATGGAGCAAAACTTTATGCAGTGTATGCAAATGATGCAAGAGACCCAGAACAAGTTCATGGAGGAGTTGCTGGGACGAGCAAATCAGAGGGCACCTGAAGGTGGAGGAGTGAGTCTATCTGACTTCCAGAATGCAAGGCCGTTACCTTTTGCATCAGCTCCTGAACCAATGGATGTAGAAGATTGGTTAGCATATACAGAAAGAAAACTGAAGACTGTAGGTTGCAATGACAAGGACAAATTGAGGTATGCAACTCATCTTTTGACTGGACCTGCAGCATCATGGTGGGAGAATTAGTTGGCCATGCAACAACCAGGAAGGGAGTTCACCTGGGAGGAGTTTAAGCAGAGATTCCATGAATATCATGTTCTAGAGAGTGTTATGGAGTTGAAGTGGAAAGAATTTGAGGAGCTTCAGCAGGGATATACTAGTGTTATGAAGTATATCCGTGAGTTTAGTCAAATATCTCGCTATGGTGAGGAGGATTTTAACACTGAAGAGAAGCGGAAGAAGCGTTTTCTGCGTGGGTTAAACCCATTTGTGAAAATGCAGCTAACGTTAGATAATAAGCAAAATTATCAGCAGTTGCTGGATGCAGCCATTACTTTCGAAGATGATTATAAGAATGTCCAAGAGGATAGGAGGAAGAGAGCCAAGAAGGAAACCAAGAGAATTCAGGCAAGTAAACCTAAACCCAATATGGAGTTCAAACCCCGGAACAAGAACTATGGTAACAATAACAAATAACAATAACAATAACAATAACAAGGGCAGTGGTGGAAATCAATCCAATCCTAGAAGGAATGTTATTTGTAACAACTGTGGAATTCCAGGGCATTTCCAAAGAGAATGCAAAAAGCATGTAGTGATGTGTTACGGTTGTGGTCAGAAGGGGCATATAAAGCCCGATTGTCCGAGCAAACCACCAGGAGGTTGGCCTATCAAGGGAGGAGGACAAACCAGTGGAGGAAATGGACAACCCAATAAAGGAGGAAATAATGGCAAGAACAATAATGGCAAGAGGAACAGACCTACCGGGAAACTGAACTGTGCAACCCTTGAGGAGGTGGATAATTCGGAGCATGCAGTGATAGGCACGCTCAATATCCTTACCAATCCCGGAAAAGTTCTATTTGATACTGGTGCAACTATTTCATTCATTTCTGAAGAATTCTGTGATAAATTCGGGATTAGAAGGGAAACGTTAGAAAACCCTATGACCGTAGTTACGGCAGGGGGAAATGTGATTGTACACCACATCAAACAAGATCAGGTTATATCGATCTGTGGTTGTACATAATTTGCAGACCTTTATGTGATTCCTTTGAAGGGAATTGCAGTAGTGCTGGGGATGGACTGGATGATGGAACATGGAGCTCAGATAAATTGTGAGGAGAAAACTGTCTCAATCAAAACTCCAAGTGGAGCAAGGATAGTTTACCAAGCAGATAAGCATAGTCATATCATGGTGGATCTGCAGTTGAACTCGATGAAAGAGGTCAAATTGGAAGATATTCCTATAGTAAATGAATTTCAAGATGTTTTTCCAGCAGAGCTACCGAGAATGCCACCAGATCGGGAGATAGATTTCACTATTGATCTAATTCCTGGTACGGCACCAATAGCTCAAGCACCATATAAGATGGGACCCAAAGAGTTAAAAGAACTCAAATAACAAATTGATGGGTTAGCCAGAAAAGGATTTATTCAGGAAAGTGTATCTCCGTGGGGAACACCAGTAATCTTTGTGGATAAGAGGGATGGTGGAAGAAGGATGTGTGGAGATTATAGAAATTTGAACAATGTTACTATCAAGAATAAGTATCCTTTACCAAGGATCCAAGATTTGTTTGATCAAGTGAAAGGAGCCGGAGTATTTTCAAAGATCGACTTAAGATCTGGATACCATCAAATAAAAATCAAACCAGAAGATGTTCCAAAGACAGCATTTGTCTCAAGATATGGACACCATGAATACCTGGTTGTACCATTTGGTTTGACCAATGCACCAGCAATTTTCATGAATCCGATGAACAAAATATTCATGCCATATTTGGACAAGTTCGTCATAGTCTTTATTGATGATATTCCGATTTATTCCAAGGATAAGGAAGAGCATGCTGATCATTTGATAATAGCATTACAGACTCTAAGGGAACATCAACTGTATGCTAAGTTTAGTAAGTGTGAATTTTGGCTAGATGAGGTAGAATTCCTCGGCCATGTGATTAGTAAAGATGGAATTGCTATAAATCCATCTAAAGTTCAGTCAGTATTAGAGTGGACTGCACCAACCAATGTGAAGCAAATTCGAGGTTTCTTAGGAATGGCTGGTTATTATCGGAGATTCATTGAAGGTTTCTCCAAAATAGCTGGACCAATTACCAAATTGTTAAGAAATAATACACCATTCAATTGGGATGAGAAGTGTGAAGAAAGTTTTCAGGAGTTAAAGACCAGGTTAACCACAGATCCAATTTTAGCAGTTCCAGAAACATGAAAAGACTTCACAGTATATTGTGATGCATCTAAAGAAGGTTTGGGTTGTGTGTTAATGCAAGATCGGAAAGTGATTGCTTATGGTTCAAGACAACTTAAACCACATGAAGTCAACTATACAACTCATTATTTAGAGTTAGCAATAGCGGTTTTTGCGCTAAAAGGATGGAGGCATTTTCTTTACGGAGCCAGATGTGAGTTATACACTGACCATAAAAGTCTCAAATATTTATTCACTCAAAAGGAATTGAATATGAGACAGAAGCGTTGGTTGGAACTAATCAAAGATTATGATTTAACAATCAACTATACTCGAGGGAAAGCAAATGTTGTAGCTGATGCTTTAAGCAGAAAGAGTGCAGATATTCAGCCTAGCAATCGGGAGCTACCAAAAGAGTTACAAATGGACTTGGAAAGATTAGATCTTCAATTCATTATAACAGAGGTTCTTGGAGGATTAGCTACTATGCAGGTAGTTGCAGAGCAGGACAGTGATCTTAAGCACGAAATTTTCAGACATCAAGCAGAAGATCCTTTTATTGTTTAGGAAATTTGGAGGATATCTCAAGGGCAAAAATCAGTTTTGTGCCTTGGAGATTATGAGTCCTTATGGTTTCAAGACCGTCTTTCTGTTCTAGATGTGTCTGATATTAGAGATGTCATACTCAGAGAAGCACATGAAACACCATATTCTATACATCTAGGAAGTACTAAGATGTATATGGATTTGAAAGAACTATTCTGGTGGAATAACATGAAAAGGGACATTGCTAAATATGTATCAGAATGCCATACTTGCCAAAGAGTTAAGGCTGTAAATCAAAGTCCAGCAGGACCATTAAAACCTTTGGAAATTCCCGAATGGAAGTGGGAAGAAATAGGTATGGACTTTATCACAGGATTGCCCATGACACCTAAATGGAAGGATATGGCATGGGTAATTGTGGACAGACTCACTAAGAGTGCACATTTTATTCCGGTAAATCAGAAAGATAATGCCGAGAAGTTAGTAGAAGTTTACATCAAAGAGGTAGTAACTAAGCATGGAGTGCCCAAAAAGATCGTAACTGATAGGGGATCATTGTTTACTTCAGCATTTTGGAAGCAATTGCATGAAGCACTTGGTTCCAAATTAGATTTTAGCACATCCTATCATATAGAGACAGGAGTACAAACAGAAAGAACAAATCAGATACTAGAATACATGTTGAGAGCTTGTGCATTAGATTTTGGAGGTACATGGGAAGATCATCTACCATTGGCAGAATTTTCCTACAATAATAGCTATCAGAGTAGTCTGAAGGCAGCTCCATATCAGGTTCTATATGGAAGGAAGTTTAGATAACCAATATGTTGGTATGAGCCTGTAAGTAGCAAGGAGTTTGCACCAGACTATATCAAGGAAAGACAAGATATCATTGATAAGATCAGGGATAGACTGAAAATAGCTCAAGGTAGGCAGAAAAGTTATGCTGATCAAAGTCAACGATCTTGGCATCCAGAAGTAGGAGACATGGTATATTTGAAAGTAAGTCCAATGAAAGGGGTGAAAAGGTTCGGAGTTAAAGGAAAACTGAGTCCAAGATATATTGGACCATTCAAGATATTGAGTCAGAACAGAACTATAGCTTATGCTTTAGAGTTACCATCAAGATTGGCTCAAGTGCATAATGTTTTCCATGAGTCACAACTTCGTAAATGTTTGAAAGTTCCGGATGATGCAATCACACATCAGGAGATAGAACTACAAGCAGACTTGACCTATGTTGAAAAGCCCTGTAAAATTTTGGAATAAAACTGGAAAAGGTTGAGGAATAGGGCAATCAAATATTGCAAAGTACAGTGGGAACATCACCCTAAAAGGGAAGCCACTTGGGAGAAAGAAGAGGATCTAAAAAAAGCCTATCCAGAACTATTTAGGTACATCTCAACAAACTTCGGGACGAAGTTTAATTTAAGGGGGGAAGTCTGTAACATCCCAGCATTTAGGAACTAACGAAGGGTGGATTTAGGAATTTGAAATGTTGCATGCATTCATTTGTGAAAATATAGGTAAATTTTTCGCCAAATAAAAAACCTAAAGTGATCAAGGTTTATTTCATACTTCGAGATTAGGTATAGTCTTGAAGGATGATTGTTATAGACTTTGATATGATCTTGGTGGACTTATGTGTTTTGGGAAATGAAATTTGAATTTAAAAACTTGAGTGTTTGAATTATAATTCAAAAGGATTTTTGAATGATGTTTGAGTATTTGATTTAAATAAGAGTTAACCAATAATAACTCCAACTTTATATAAAGAAAGCAATTAAGAATAAGAATCTCCATTTCATAATTTTATTCAATAAATAAGTTACAAAAATGTAACTTATGAAAATCATCCACAATCTTTACAATAGTAAATAAATAAAGAATAATATTTTTTTATTGATGATAAGTACAATCTTTATTACAAAATAATAAAATAAAGAGTACAGAAGAATAAATTAAAGATTACAATTGAATATGAGAGTTATTACAAGTGACTATTCTAAAAAAAACCTAAACTAAAGTCTTGATTTTCAAATCTGGTACCTGCAAAATAAACATAAACAAAAGAAAGAAAGTTAAGGTTAAAAGAATATTACTCTCAGACTTGACAGTGCAGTGCACTGATCAAGGTTCATCATTGAGTAATATTTTAAAAAGGGGAAAATTTCAGCAATATGAAAGAATATATCTTTCATAATTTTAAGCCATACGTCAAATAAACAGCAAGGAGGGGAAAGTTTCACCAGCCAAGTAAATGGTAACATGGTGAAAGTAACTCTCAAATTCAGAACATATCCACATCTTGTGCAGCAGGCACACAGGCAGCACACACACAACAAACTGCATGGGTGTGCTGTCAGCACCACAGCAACAGCACAACCAAACAAAGCCATCAGCACAGTCGTGGGAATACATCCCCACATCACTTTCTTGTTCATACACACCAAAAACAGCAGCCAGCAGCTAAAACCAGCCAAAGCCAAGCTAAATCACACCAATTAAAACCTTGGATCACACCACCAAAATGGTGACATAAGGAGGGGGTGGATCAGGTGGATAGCAAGACCTAGATCAAGCCATCAGGACCAGGAGGAGAAGGGCTAGATCAAGGACAATCCAGGAGCTAGAAATACCAGGGGAGCATCAGATCAAGATCAACCACATGAAACCCCACATCAAGTGACAGTGGTGAGTAAATAGACCATCACATGATCTATCTGTCTAAGATTAGACAAGCATACATGATATGTTTCTTATTCAAACTCTCAGAAAGCACCCAAGTGGGGTGAATCCATCACTAGGGTTTTAAACTCTAAAAGCAATCAGAAAAGTATAAGGATCCAACTAAATCTCATAACAACATTACTGATCTATCTATCAAGCTATATTTCAATTCAAGAATGAACATAGCTAAGATTTAAAATTCTAGGCACATCTCTAAGACAAGAGTAGCACCTTAGAATTTAATCTTATGGATCTATACAAGTGATCAAGCCTACCATCATTTTTCCCAAACTTTGATTCAAGAAATAGTAGCTGGTATCACTACCAGAACCCATCCATGTGAATCAACAAGTTAAAGGATTAATCCCTAAACCTCAGACCAACATCATGGGTCTTAGGGATTTAAGAAAAGAAGTTTCTACTTATCTTTAATGCCAAACTCATTTTAAGCTTGAACCAAACCAAACCAAGAAATAGAATCTAATCTTGTGTGCCATACAAAGATGGTGTCACAAGAATAGTTCTACACTAATCAGATTAAGCATTCATTCTTCACAGATTCAACCAACCAACTACAAATCATTTTCCTTTCATCACAGGAATCATAATTAAGAAAATCCCTATGTATATCTTCACTATTTGAAACCATTTGATCTCAAACTACATATGAATTCTTAAAGCCAACAAGTGCTAATATAGTGACTTCATCACATAACACTCACTATCATTGACCAAGTAATGAAAATGGTGTGTTATTAAACCACTAGAATTCCAAGTATTGCTTCTGGAGCAACTTTATCATCTGACCATATCAATATTAATCCATAGAATCATCTGATAAACCACTAGCATCACCACAGCTAATCATCAGTAGTAAGCTACAGCAAGTGACCACTTAACGGGTTCAAGGATCATTAACACCTTATCTAATTCATCAGTTACTTAATCAACAACAGGGTATGAACCCTAAGCAGAACCAAGAACCCTAATCAGGACAGAACAGTAACCAGGAAGGCCACTACCAACATCTAGCATGGTAGGGCCTAGCACAGAGAGCACGAGAGGAGAGGAAACACTCACCGAAGGTCCTCGCTGTAGAATAGAAGAGGAAGCAGAGGGGCCGACGACCATGGTGGCATGGGGAACACCCCAAAGGGGGTGTTGTGACCCATACATCACCATGACGGTGACCATAGCCACGCTTAGGGGCGAGAAGCATCTCCATGGCACACGACAGCAGCAGCGGCATCAGATCAACGCCAACCCCAAACCCTAGGGTTCGGGACGGCATCGATCTGGTCGCAAGAGGGCTCCAGGTCCAAATCCAATTGGACAGGAGGGTAGAGCGGGGCCGACAACCTCATCCTGCACCACGGCGGCGGCCAGGGCGGTCCACGGCGGCGCGAATCGCCGGCGATAGCACCGCTGACAATGGGATTAGGGAAGGAGAAGGAGAGAGATGAGCTCGAGAGAGATAGAGAGTGATGGGCTGGGTTGGGCCAGGAACCCTTTGGGGTGATAGTCTTGACCTTTCCTAATGGGCCACAAGGGCCCAATAAAACTAGCAGAAAGCCCAAATCATTTAGAGCCTGTTTTAATAATTGGAAAAGGGCCCCTAAACCTAAATAAATTCTTGAAAATAAAATAAAAGTCCAAAAATTATAAATAAGATATTTTTGGATCCACAATAATCCAAACTATCCAAATAAATTAAGAGATAAAATTTTAGACATATAAATTTTATTAAGAATTTTGTAATTTATATATTCCTTATGGAATTTTACAAAATTATTGAAAGTTGATAAAAATAAATAAAAATCACTTTCAGTATATATTAATATTGTAATATTTTATAAAAATATTAAACAAATATTTAATGTCAATTTTTTCTAATTAATGATAATACTTAAAGGAATTATTAATTAAATAAAAGGCACATAAATTAAAATAAAATAAAAAGAATACAGTATTCAATCAATATTAAAAAAATATTTATAAATTCTTTCTCATTAAAAGAATTTTTATAATCTAAATCAATGGGGAAGAATACATATAAAGCTAAATGATGCATTACATTACTTTGCATAATCATTTTGCTTCTTTAAATATTGTCCTTACCGGCCAATAATGAAGTTTTTGTAGACATAGAAGCTCAAGGTCCAGTGCAAGCATCATACTTCACTACCTTCCCATCACAAGGCAAGTTCATCACTTGCTCATATCCTTTGAAGATTCTTTATCAAAGTATTTGCAAATTGTGTGTTATCATATATACTCCAAAGAAAGAAAATATTATTTTCACAATTACAGAAATCATAGATATCATCCTAAGTGATGATATATTGGAGCAATAGAACTTAGGGTTCTATTGGCAACAATGATGATTAATTAGGTACTTAATAACCCATGATATCAGTGATTCTAGCGTCGTATATTACACGTTAGCCATGAGATTTGGAATGGGACAGAGAAGTCAGATGTATCTTCTTCCTCTCGCATGAAGCCGGATGTGCAGGCCGTGGCTGTTATCCTTATAGCATGCATATTAATTGGTAATTCATAGAGGATATGCAGCATATGGGTGGGAACCCTCAATGTCCCACGATAGTTCTGGCATCTAACGGTTTGTACAAACCATTGCCATAATTCATTATGTGGGCATGGTGTACACCAAGGAGGCATGCGAGGTCGCGAAGGGGGCAGTGATTGGCTTGGGACCAACTACTAGGCCTCACATCATGGAATTGTGGACTGCAAAGTACGCCCGGTTGTGCAACAAGGAGTTGATCTCTCATGGGTAAAGTAACGCACCTCTATAGAGTGTAAGAATTGTAATTTGTTACTCCCTGTTCCGGGAAGGAGCTACGAGCGCGGCAGGAAAGGAACTCCATGAAAGTTCTGGTCAACCTGTGAAGGCTGATGGTCATAGATTTTTATAATAAAATCAATCTTTGAAGAAAGATTTACAAAAACTGCATAGTGCCAAGGACTTATAGTCTGAGGTGTTAGTTAGAGCATCTAACTTCCCACCTTACATATAATGAACTTGTTGGGTAACGTTGTTACTCATCCTTTCCTTTGATGCCTTGCTTAGACTCTAAGGATCCCGAAGACGTGCCAATGTATGCAGCTGAATGTCAAGAAGATGTGTTCTACGAGAAACCTGACCTGTCAGGAGGTATTGAAGGAGTGGATTACGAAATCCGCTATGGTGTTGACGATAATGAGTCCAACTAAGAATCCTAGTTACTAGTAACCAATGGAGCCGAGCAGCACGAACTATATAGAATAAGCTGATGAGATCAACTCCTAGTTGGAGTTGCTACTTTTAAATTCCGCTGAAACACTTTATATTTTGGTTTGTAAGTTGAAACCTTTTGAAGTCTTGAACTTCTGGTATCGTAATAATAATGTGTGAATATTTGTAATATGGACCCACAATGTTTCTGTTGTACCACTCTGAGAGATGTGATATTTACGAAACGGTGTTCTGTGGGTGTCAGTTCAATGACTATAGTGTACAACACATGCAGTGGTATGATGGGTCACCGCATGATGCTTGACCCATCCTGTTGCAGTCCCTTCAGTCTCGGTTGCTTTCTCCAACCGGGACTAAAGATGAACCTTTTGAAGTGACCGATGTTTTATGCAGAATCGCCGCATAGTTTGTGATACTGTGAGCATATTGTGTATGTATGTGGATCTTGGGATGGCGAACAATGTTGTGGGTGAAAGTTTTCCTTTTTGTCGCACGGAAAAGCCATTTTCCATTTTCAAGTGCAAAAAAAGGGTCGTTTTGTGAAGCAGCCACCAAAATGCAGTTACAGAATGCTACCATCCAATTTTTATAAAACACTATACCACCTTACCTGAACGATCTCCCAACCCGGAGATCTCAAACCTTTTCGTCCTTCCTGGGTGAAAAAGACAAATGTTTGCCGAATCGGTAGGAAGTGGGTCCGGTTTGAACTATAGGTACATGATCTAATGCCCATGATTTTTTGAAAAAATAGTTTTTAGACTCGCACTATGTTGTTTCTTTATAAATCCAATGCAAGTTCTAACGAGGCTCGTCCCCTATCTGGTTGCACTCCCTTCTGACCTTAGTTTGAAACGGAAAAATTCAAAACAGGCATAAAAAATTCAAAAAAGGTTCGAACAATGTAAATCCTTCGCGTGGTGTCATATTATGTGATATAGTTGCAAGGAAAAATACCAAACTTAGTATATTGATTATTTCTTGAAAAAACCTTCACAAAATGACCTATTATGTTCGAGGTTTAATGGCTTTCGGTCCAAGTGACCGATGTTATCTGCAGAATCGCGACATAGTTTGTGATACTGTACCCATATTGTGCATGCATGTGGATCTTGGGATGGCGAACAATGTTGCAGGAGAAAGTTTTCCTTTCCGTCGCACGGAAAAGCCATTTTCCATTTTTTGAGCGCAAAAAACGGGTCACTATGTGAAGCAGCCACCAAAATGCACTTACAGAATGTTACCATACCATTTTTCTAAAATACTACACCACCTTACATGAACGATCTCCCAACCGGGAGATCTCAAACCTTTTCGTCCTTTCCGGGTGAAAAATACAAATGTTTGCTGAATCGGTAGGAAGTGGGTCCGGTTTGAACTACAGGTACATGATCTAATGCCTGTGATTTTTTGAAAACATTTTTAGACTTACAATATATTGTTTCTTTAGAGATCCAATGTAATTTCTAACAAGGCTCGTCTCCTATCTGATTCCACGCCGTTTTGACCTTAGTTCGAAACGGAAAAAATTCGAAACGGGCATAAAAATTAAAAAAGGTTGGATCAATATAAATCCTTCGCGTGGTGTCATATTATGTGACATAGTTGCAAGGAAAAATACCAAACTTGGTATATTGATTATGTCTCGAAAAAACCTTCACAAAATGACCTATCATGTTCCATGTTTCATGGCTTTCTGTCCAAGTGACCGATGTTATGTGCAGAATCGCAGCATAGTTTGTAATAATATGGCCATATTGTGTATGCATGTGGATCTTGGGATGGCGAACAATGTTGCAAGAGAAAGTTTTCCTTTTCATCGCACATAAAAGCCATTTTCCATTTTCCGAGCACAAAAAAGGGTCGTTTTGGGAAGAAGCCACCAAAATGCAGTTACAGAATGCTACTATCCCATTTTTTTAAATACTAGACCACCTTACATGAACGATCTACCAACCGGGAGATCTCAAACCTTTCTGTCCTTCCCGGGTGAAAAAGACAAACGTGTGCCAAAACGGTAGGAAGTTGGTCCGGTTTAAACTACAGGTACATGATCTAACGCCCATGATTTTTTGAAAAAAAATTTAGACTTATAATATGTTCTTTCTTTAGAGATCCAATGCAAGTTCTAAGGAGGCTCGTCTCCTATCTGATTCCACACCGTTTTGACCTTAGTTCGAAATGGGCATAAAAAATTAAAAAATGTCAGAACAATGTAAATCCTTCGTGTGGTGTCATATTATGTGACATAGTCGCAAGAAAAAAATACCAAACTTGGTATATTGATTATGTCTCAAAATAACCTTCACAAAATGACCTATCATGTTCCAGGTTTCATGGCTTTCGGTCCAATTGACCGATGTTATGTGCAGAATCGCGGTATAGTTTGTGATACTGTGGCCATATTGTGTATGCATGTGGATCCTGGGATGGCGAACAATATTGCAGGAGAAAGTTGTCCTTTTCATTGCACGTAAAAGCCATTTACCATTTTCCGAGCACAAAGAAATTGATCGTTTTATGAAGAAGCCACCAAAATGCAGTTACAGAATGCTATCATCCCATTTTTTTAAATACTAGACCACCTTACATGAACGATCTACCAACCAGGAAATCTCAAACCTTTCTATCCTTCCCAGATGAAAAAGACAAACGTGTGCCAAATCGGTAGGAAGTGGGTCCGGTTTGAACTAAAGGTACATGATCTAACGCCCGTGATTTTTTGAAAAAAATTATTTTTAGGATCATAATATGTTGTTTCTCCAGAGATCCAATGCAAGTTCTAACGAGGCTCGTCCCCTATCTGATTGCACGCCGTTTTGACCTTAGTTCGAAACAGGAATAAAAAATTCAAAAAAGGTCCGTACAATGAAAATCCTTTGCGTGGTGTCATATTATGTGACATAGTTGCAAGGAAAAATAGCAAACTTGGTATATTGATTATGTCTCGAAATTCCTTCACAAAATGACCTATCATGTTCGAGGTTTCATGGCTTTCGGTCCAAGTGACCGATGCTATGTGCAGAATTGCGGCATTGTTTTTGATACTGTGGCCATATTGTGCATGCATGTGGATCTTGGGATGGTGAACAATGTTGCAGGAGAAAGTTTTCCTTTTCATCGGAAAAGCCATTTTCCATTTTCCAATCGCAAAAAAACGGGTCGTTTTGTGAAGAAGCCACCAAAATGCAGTTACAAAATGCTACCATCCCATTTTTCTAAAATACTAGACCACCTTACATGAACGATATCCCAACCGGGAAATCTTAAACCTTTGTGTCCTTCTCGGGTTAAAAAGACAAACGTGTGCCGAATCGGTAGGAAGTGGTCCGGTTTGAACTACTTGTACATGATCTAACGCCTGTGATTTTTTGGAAAAAATCATTTTTAGACTCACAATATGTTGTTTCTTCAGAGATCCAATGCAAGTTCTAACGAGGCTCGTCCCCTATCTAATTGCACGCAGTTTTGACCTTAGTTCGAAACGGGCATAAAAAAATCAAAAAAGATTCGAACAATGAAAATCCTTTGTGTGGTGTCATATTATGTGACATAGTTGCAAGGAAAAATACCAAACTTGGTATATTGATTATGTTTCGAAAAAACCTTCACAAAATGACCTATCATGTTTGATGTTTCATGGCTTTCGGTCCGAGTGATTGATGTTATATGTAGAATCACGGCATAGTTTGTGATACTTTGCCCATATTGTGCATGCATGTGGATCTTGGGATGGCGAACAATGTTGCAGGAGAAAGTTTTCCTTTTCGTCGCACGAAAAATCCATTTTTTATTTTCCGAGCATAAAAAATCGATCGTTTTGTGAAGCAGCCACCAAAATGCGGTTACAGAATGCTACCATCCCATTTTCTAAAATACTAGACCACCTTACATCAAGGATCTCCCAACTGGGAGATCTCAAACCTTTATGTCCTTCCCGGATGAAAAAGACAAATGTCTACCGAATGCAACTTGTTTCTTCAGAGATCCAATGCAAGTTCTAACGAGGCTCTTCCCCTATCTGATTGCATAAAATGTTTAATATATAAAATGGGCACATGGAGCATCTTCATTCATAAAATGTTACATTATTACACATTATTTCTTCGCGTGTGTCCCTTTCTGATTGCGCCGTAAACATGAAGCATCTTCATTCATTAACATGATGCTTGGGTCATCCTTCACTTCGAACGGAGGAATTTCATGAAACTTATCATAATCTTCTGACATGTCTGTCTTGTCCTCCACTCCCATGATGTTTCTTTTCCCTGAAAGAACTATGTGGCGCTTTGGCTCATCGTCTCATGTATTCGTTTGCTTATTTTTTCTTTTTCTAGGTTTGGTAGACATGTGCTTCACATAGAAAACCTAAGCCACATCATCGGCTAGGACGAATGGTTTGACTAAGTACCCAAGATTGTTGAGATCCACTGATGTCATTTCGTACTTCTTGTCTACCTCAACCCTACCTCCTTTTAGGTTGACCCAGTTGCACCAAAACAAAGGGACCTTAAAAGTAGGTCCATAGTCAAGTTTCCATATCTCTATTATGTAACCATAATATGTGGTCATTGACCCATTGTTGTTTGTTGCATCAAAGATGACATCACTGTTTTGGTTGGTGCTCTTTTATCTTGGGCGATCGTGTAAAATGTATACCCATTTATCTCGTACCCTTGGAAAGTCGATATAGTCGAAGATGGTGACCTGGACAACAAGTATAGTTGATCTCCAAGAATGTTTTTTTATGAGATGTTGCAACCAACAGCCGAAAGTCTTCATGTGTTCATCTCTAATCCAAGAGTCATGCTTTCTAGGGTTGTTGGAGCATAAAATTTTCTTGTGTTCCTCGATATACGGGGCTGCCAAGATGGAATTCTATAGAACTGTGTAATGTGCTTCAGTGTAAGAATGTCCATCCCTACATATTACTGATTTCCTTTCTAGAGTACCGTTTCCACCCAGTCTCCCCTCATGCTGTGATTGAGGAAGACCAATCGGCCCAAGGTTAGGAACAAAGTCAACACAAAACTTAATGACCTCCTCTGTTCCATAGCCCTTGGAGATGCTTCCTTCTAGCCTAGAAAGGTTACGAACATATTTCTTTAAGATTCCCATGAATCTCTCAAAGGGGAACATATTGTATAGAAATACAGGACCTAGAATGGAAATCTCTTCGACTAGGTGAACCAGTAGGTGCGTCATAATATTGAAGAAGTATGGTGGTAACACCAACTCGAAACAGAAAATACATTGTACCACATCATTCTGTAACCGTGGTAGATCTTCAGGATTGATTATCTTCTGAGAGATTGCATTGAGGAATGCACGTAGCTTCACAATGGGTACTCGAACATTATCTGGTAGAAGCCCCCTCAATGCAGTCGGAAGCATTTGCGTCATAATCACGTGACAGTCATGAGACTTTAGGTTTTAGAAAAAATTTCTACCATATTTATTATTCCCTTTATATTCGACGAGAATCCAGACGGGACCTTAATACTTATCAGGGCATTCAAAAAATAGTTCCTTCTCTTGTTTGGTAAGAGCATAGCTGGCATGACCTTGAAACCATTCTGGATGTAGGACATTTGGGTCTTTCATACGTTGATGGTCCTTCTGTGCTTCCACTCTATCTTCTGTCTTCCCAAATACGCCCAAGAAGCCTAGAAGGTTCATGCAAAGATTCTTCGTCACATGCATCACATGGATTGCAGGGCGGACCTCTAGGAATTTCCAATATGGTAGCTCCAAAAATATAGATTTCTTTTTCCACATGGGTGCGTGTCTGTCAGCGTCCTTCAGAACAGATTTTCCGCCAGGACCCTTTCCAAAGGTTACTATTGGATCCAAATCTTTGACCATTTCAAATATATCAGCACCAGTATGTTCCTTAGGCTTCGTCTGGTGACATGCCTGGCCGTTGAGATGTTTGCCTTTCTTTCTTATGGGATGCTTGGCCAAAAGAAATCGACGATGCCCATTGTACATATTCTTCTTACAATTTTCCAAATATATACTTTCAGTCTCATCTAAAAAGTGTGTGCATGCATTGTATCCCTTGTTTGATTGTCCTGAAAGGTTACTAAGAGCAGGCCAATCATTGATTGTTACGAAAAGCAACGCTCGGAGGTCAAATTATTCCTACTTGTGCTCATCCCATACACGTATGCTGGGTTCGTGCCACAACTGTAAAAGTTCTTCAACTAATAGCCTTAGGTACACATCAATGTCGTTGCCGGGTTGCTTCGGACCTTGGATCAACACTGGCATCATAATAAACTTTTGCTTCATGCACAACCAAGGAGGAAGGTTATAGATACATATATGTTGTTTCTTTGAAAAAAATCATTTTTAGACTCACAATATGTTATTTCTTCAGAGATCCAATGCAAGTTCTAACGAGGCTCGTCCCCTATCTAATTACACGCAGTTTTGACCTTAGTTCGAAACGGGCATAAAAAATCAAAAAAGATTCGAACAATGAAAATCCTTCGTGTGGTGTCATATTATGTGACATAGTTGCAAGGAAAAATACCAAACTTGGTATATTGATTATGTCTCGAAAAAACCTTCACAAAATGACCTATCATGTTCGATGTTTCATGGCTTTCGGTCCGAGTGATTGATGTTATATGTAGAATCACGGCATAGTTTGTGATACTTTGCCCATATTATGCATGCATGTGGATCTTGGGATGGCGAACAATATTGCAGGAGAAAGTTTTCCTTTTCGTCGCACGGAAAATCCATTTTTCATTTTCCGAGCGTAAAAAATCGATCATTTTGTGAAGCAGCCACTAAAATGCGGTTACAGAATGCTACCATCCCATTTTTCTAAAATACTATACCACCTTAAATCAACGATCTCCCAACTGGGAGATCTCAAACCTTTCCGTCCTTCTCGGATGAAAAAGACAAATGTCTACCGAATGCAAGTTGTTTCTTCAGAGATCCAATGCAAGTTGTAACGAGGCTCTTCCCCTGTCTGATTGCGTAAAATATCTACCTTGAAACCATTCTGGATGTAGGCCATTTGGGTCTTTCATACGTTGATGGTCCTTCTTTGCTTCCACTGTATCTTCTGTCTTCCCAAATACGCCCAAGAAGCCTAGCAGGTTCACGCAAAGATTCTTCGTCACATGCATCACGTGGATTGCAGAGCGGACCTCTAGGAATTTCCAATATGGTAGCTCTCAAAATATAGATTTCTTCTTCCACATGGGTGCGTGTCTGTCAGCGTCCTTCAGAACAGATTTTCCGCCAGGACCCTTTGCAAAGTTTACTATTGGATCCAAATCTTTGACCATTTCAAATATATTAGCACCAGTATGTTCCTTAGGGTTCGTCTGGTGACATTCCTGGCCGTTGAGATGTTTGCCTTTCTTTCTTAAGGGATGCTTGGCCAAAAGAAATCGACGATTCCCATTGTACACATTCTTCTTACAATTTTCCAAATATATACTTTCAGTCTCATCTAAAAAGTGTGTGCATGCATTGTATCCCTTGTTTGATTGTCCTGAAAGGTTACTAAGAGCAGGACAATCATTGATTTTTACGAAAAGCAACGCTCGGAGGTCAAATTCTTCCTACTTGTGCTCATCCCATACACGGATGCTGGGTTCATGCCACAACTGTAAAAGTTCTTCAACTAATGGCCTTAGGTACACATCAATGTCGTTGTCGGGTTGCTTCGGACCTTGGATAAATACTGGCATCATAATAAACTTTCGCTTCATGCACAACCAAGGAGGAAGGTTATAGATACATATAGGCATGGGCCAGGTGCTGTAACTAGATTTCTGCTCCCCAAAAGGATTCATGCCATCTGTACTTAGACCAAATCTTAAACTCCTTACGTCATCTGCAAAGTCCAGGTACTTTCTATCGATTTTTCTCCATTGCGACCCATCAGAGGGATGTCTCAACATCCTGTCTGACTTACGTTTCTCTTTATTCCATCGCAATAACTTGGCGTGCTATTTGTTTCTGAATAAACGTTTTAACCGTGATATTATAGGAGCATACCACATCACCTTGGCAGGAACCCTCTTCCGGGGGGGGGGGGGCTCGCCCTCAACGTTACCAGGGTCATCTCGTCTGATCTTATACCGAAGTGCAGTGCATACCGGTCATGCATCCAAATTCTCCTACTCCTCACTGCGGTAGAGGATGCAATCATTAGGGCATACATGTATCTTCTGAACATCTAAACCTAGAGGGCAGACAACCTTATTTGCTTCGTACGTACATGTGGGAAATACATTATCTTTTGGACGCATAGTATTCATCATTTTCAGCAACTTTTCAGATGAGGAGTCAGGTATAGCACACTCTGCCTTCCATCGCAGCAATTCCAGTGTGCTGTCCAGCTTTTTCAGACCATTTTCGCAATTTGGGTATAACAACTTTTTGTGATCCTCTAACATGTGATTGATCTTCTGCCTCTCCTTTTCATTTTCACAGTCTCGTCGTGCATACGCAATGGTCTGGCCAAGATCATAAGTGGGGTCATCATATGTCTCTTCTTCAGCTTTCCCGATGAAAGTATCTCCATACACAGGGAAACCATGATAGTTGTCATCATCCTTCTCTTTTTTATTGTCTTCCATTATAACCTCTCTCTCTTCATGCTTGGTCCAAAAATTATAACTGGGCATGAACCCGGACTTTAGCAGGTGGATGTGAAGTGTGTTTAAGTCAGAGTAATCCTTCTGATATCTATATCCACTACATGTACAGAATACAAAACCATTCCGCTTGTTTGCATCAGCAACACGGATGAATTCATGCACGTCATTAATGAACTCTTCAGAACGTCGGTCAGTACCATACATCCATTTCCGAACCATCTGCATTATAGTAAAAGTATATCAAAAACCATTACACATCATAAAAAATAGAGATCAGTGACCAATTTCATACAAGTTATAATGAGAGTTTCTAGAGCATTAATTTTGAATTTTGAAAAATTTACATGCACCAATTTGTGAATTGGAGAAAACAATTAACATAATAAATGTGGAGTTTTTTATTATTGTTCTATCAGTGAAAACCTCATTCCATTCTAAGCTATGAAACTCTAAAATTACACATTTCAATTTTCAGTAACTCTGTGCCTAATCAAAATTTGTTACACATTTCAAAATCCACTATTTCTAGAGCATGCATGCAAATTCATATCTCTACTTCTAGAGAATTGAGCTAAAGTATCAATAAGAGATGAAAGGATGAAGTTCTAAACTTTTAAAACTTTGGATTTAGGGGTTACAAACTAAATCTTGAAAAAATGGCATGAACTCGGCTTTCTTCTTTTAGTAAAATGGCCACCATGGCTTAGTCCGTGAACACGAAGTTGCATTTATATGGAGAAACAACTGGTCCCGGGCCGTGATACGATCCGGGACTAATAGTCCCTGAAAAGAGCAGCTGGCCGGCTCGAGGTTTCTAGTCCCGGGCCGTATTTCGAACCGGGACTAGAGGTCAAGTCCGGCCCAGGACTAGCGTCTATCTAGAATACTAGCCATTCAAGGCCGGTCCACAAATTTCCAGGGCCCTAGAGCAAGACGACGAGGAAAGACCCTTGTTGATATTTTTTTATAGAATGTATTGTATTTCCAAAGAAATCATTTATTTCTCGCAAAGACAAAAGAAGCACCCGAGTAAGTATCATAGATTGGTAATCTTTGAATACTACCTCTGACCCTAGTTGACTCAATTTTGTCTAGATGCATCCGTATCTAGACAAAATTGAGTTAACTAATATGGGTCAGAGGGTGTATGTAAAACTCACACCACAAACTATTATTTATAATGATCAAGTGAACTACATAATACTAGTAAGATAGCAACATAGATCTACAAAAGATCGCTTTTCTAAGTGTGATAAGGAATTCATCATTTACAATAGCATGGGGTATGACGTAAATGGTCAAATATGCATGAACTTACATTAGTTTCCATCCTCCTAATCTGCTATATTCTTCACTCGCATCTCCATTTTCACCGAAATAAAACTTCAAAGCTAGGAGAGCAGATTTTTTTAAAGTGAATCAAATTGAGGAAGAGGATCAGGGGGAGGAGGAAGGATGAGAGGGAGAGCTGGTGATTGCTAACACGTAGAACATTGAGGGAGGATGAGAGGGAGAGCTGCTGATTGAGGGAGGATGAGAGGGAGAGCTGCTGATTGGGAATGAAATTTCGCCCATTGGTCTTCATTAATGGTTGCCGTGTCCTCGGAATCGGAAAATCACTGGAGGGCGGTGTCTTTTCCTAGGATTGGTAATTTCAGAATTTGGGGAGAGGAGGCAGGAGAAAAGGAGAATTTTTTTTGAGTGAAGGAGCTGAGGAGATGAGGTGTGAATGAGGTGCAAGGGCTGACAATAGGTTAGCCCGTTAATTGGGTCCGTGAATGCTACTCCCATTAAGCTGGGCCGTTTTCTCTCGTTTCCATGTAAGTAAGGCAGAAAAAATCGTGGTACTACTATTGAACTCTATCTGAGCCAGGGCCCTGCCTGCCGGGGGCCCAGGGCGGGCGCCCCGCTGCCCCGCCCTATCGGCCGGCCATGTAGCCATTGGAGACGTTATGGTCCGGGACTAGTGCTAGACCTAGTCCTGATTCGTAACAAACCGGGACTAGTGACAGGATTGATTTCGAACCGATGGGGTGTTTTCCAGTAGTGAGAGGGGCAATATGGCTTTATCTAGTGTGTCATTTGATGTCCATCAACTTGACCGAACAAACAGATGTATTTGTTTGGAAGCTAATAACCTCTGGTTCTTTCACAGTAAAATCACTATACCTTGACCACTTGAATGATCATACTAGATACTTGCGAAAATACATTTGGAAAATAAAATTATCACTTAAAATAAGAATTTTGATGTGGTTCTTACAACGAAAAGTAATTCTCACGAAGGACAACTTGATAAAAAGAAATTGGCAAGGATGTAAGAAATGTTGTTTTTGTTCTTAGGAAGAATCAATACATCACTTGTTTTTATCTTGTCCCTTTGCAAAAGTAGTATGGCGTATTGTACATATGGCTTTTAATTTATGGCCCCCTACCACTAGCATTAATAATTTGTTTGGTAATTGGTTAACGGGGGTGACTAAGAAAGATAAAGTACAAATTCGAATTGGAGTATGTGCTCTTCTATGGCCATACGATTGATTATATCTTTAACAAAGCAAAAAATACTTTTTCCATGAAGGTTATCCGCAACCTACTCATTGGATTCGTTCATGATCCTTCCTGCAACCTATGGAGCAGCGCGAGACTACAAATGCTAGATGCAGCCGACTAGAGTCAGTGGCAGGAGATTTATACAGCCGGTGCAATTGGTATTTTGTTTATAGGTTATCATATTGATGCAGAGCCACTTTATGTCTTTATTCTATTTAGATTGTTGATACATATATTAACTCTGTGCGATCCATGATGTAATTTTTTTAATACTTTGATTATAATAAATTTAATAAAAATATTGTACTAATACAGAGCCCGGGCTAAGTCTCCATTTAAAATAATTGAAAATCTTTGATGGCTACCAAACTCGACATGTTCGCCGAGTGCTGGCACAATCGACAACGACCAATATAAACTCCGTAAAACCTTTGTTGAGTACGGCACTTGGCAAACAACACTCGGCAAAGTATTACTCGGCAAATACATGTTTGGGGAGTATTTTTTTTTTTGCGACACTCGTCAAAGATGTCTTATTGAGTGTACATCTCGATACTCCGAAAAATATCAGCCATTGAGAAATGTTTTGTCACGGACATGGTATCTCTAGCGACTCTGCTGGCTGTTTTCTACTTGGTACACATCAAGAAAATTAATTATTAGCTCAGTCCCTACTCGCTCTTGCTACAGTAGTCTCCTCCCTTGAGAGTCGCCCGTGTTCTCCTGGCGCCTTCCTCCTCCTCTCCCGCCGGCGATGCTGGTAGGAGAGGAGACGGGGATGGTTGCCGGGATTTTCCGTGTAGAGTAGGTGTAGGGCATCTCGCAGTAGGTTTAGGATTAGGGTTAGTCGTTGTTGCCTTCGTGGCGTATGGCGAGATGCCGATGGGCTTGTCCCCTCTGTCGTTGCCGCTCGGCGACAGACGGCTGTCCTCCTCGTGCTCCGGCGAGTCCCTAAGGTGGGGGAACGCTGGTGGTGCATCTGAGGACGGAAGCCTCTATAATAACGGCGGCGGCTGCTTCTGCGAGATCTGGAGGCCGGCGCTCGTGCTTCTCCCCCTGACCGGCCGTGGTGGCGAGGGGGGGGGAGATGGTTGGCGCGGTGCAGACCAGATCTTCCAAAGAGCCAGGATGTGATCCGCTGGATCTTTCTGGCCAGATCCAGCGCCTGTTGGGAGGAATCCTCGGTGTGGAGCTTCCATGGAGGAAGCCAGATGCAGCAGCGACGACTCCCATCGGTGGCTCCGCTCATCAGGTCAGTGGTCTCAGTACACCCTGTCTTCGTATGAGGCCCCTTCAACCTTCTCTGGCCGGCCATGGTGGCGAGGGGGGAAGTAGAGAAGTTGCTGCTTTCGTTGTTCAGGATGTGTTGAGGAAGCCGCGAACTGGCATCGGTGGCTCGTTTTCTTCTTCTTCTGCTGTGACGACCTCTGCTGCTGCTGGACCTCTTAAGATCTCAAGGAATCCCCTCCAGTTCGCAGCCAGGGTGGCTCGGGTGGTTCACCGGCATCAGTGGTTTCGCTGACCAGTTTCCGAAGCCCCCTCCTTCAACCTCCGGCGGGAGGCCCCTCTTCCTTCTTGTCTTCGGCAAGGTTGCGGCTGGCGATGGTGGCAATTGCATCGCCGGCGAGGTCGGGATTTACTCGAGGACTCGATGGCTTTTGGAAACATTTTTCTAGGGTCCTCTGTGTAAATTGGAAGGACATGGTTATAATTTACTATCTTTCAGGTCCTTTCTGCAGCATTGTAACAATTTTGATATATTAATGCCAGTTCTGGGACCTTCGGGTCCCTTCCCCTGTTCAAAAAAAAAAGAAAATTAATTATTATTGTACACCAATAAGTGTACAAATTGTGATTTTTTTCTCCATGTCTCAAATGATCTGCATTTTGTTTTGCGAAATTTCACTGATTTATTAATAATTAACAGCAGTATGAAGAGGCCTAAAAGTAATATAAATTACAAATAGGTTACTGAACCATCTAGCGACGACTACAAACACTAAAGCGAGCCGAAGACGCGCGGCCATCCTCGCCCCTCCATCACCAGAGCCGGGAAAATCTTGTCATAGTAGAGTTTGTTATAATAGACATACCGGAAGTCGTTGTTGTTGAAGTGTATAAGTGGATTGCACTGGCCCTTTCCATCAGTTCAGACTTTTGGTTACGTTGGCTAGTGCATGAAGATTGACATGGTATCAGAGCCTAAGGTCTCGAGTTCGAGTCCTGACTTTCGCAATTTATCCTAAAATTGCTGTAGACCTCTCTGTGTTCACGTATAGGCCTCTTGAGTCATACGTGAGTTTCGCGCGCCGTCGCTCTCTTCCGGTTGCACGTGCTGACTTCTCTCCGTCACACGTGAGAGGGGGTGTTGAAATAATCAGCGTACTAGAGCAGCAACCATCGCCAATAATGACAACCGTAAATCGAAAAAGACTAACCTAAACACAAACAAACAAAGACGAAAACGGACAAAATCCTGGAAGATCTTCCGGATAAATGACTCCACCCGCCCTTTGTAGACGCTATATGCATCACCGGAACAAGTATAAAGCGAGAGAATCTTATTCTGACTTTAGGATGTAACTGTCGTCTCAATATCCCGAAGAAAACACTAAAAAAAGACTTAATAAAAAATAAAAAACCTTCCTCTAAGAAAAGACCGTGGTTCGCTACACCTTCAAAGCACTAGCATCACCGGAGACGGAGCGAACTGACCACGTCGCCAGCAAGAGGTGCGAAACACTAGGTGGCTTCAAGCGGCTGGGACTACATTTGTACCTGTATATGGCTTGAACAGTTAGAAGAAAAGGTTTTACAGGATTCAATTCTACGAATCAAACAACAAACACATAAAAATCCTTAGGTTTCCAACCTTCCAATATTTCTATGCAAATCCTTTTAAATCGAAGAAACTCTACATTTGCCAGATTACACTTCCAACTATGTACTCAAGCCGTTATTAATTAACTGCTGAGTGAAACAAAGCATAAGAAGAAATGTACTATGTAGTACTTTAAGATATTTTAGTTTTTTTCTGAGAGCGTATGAACATATTTTAAATGTAGATACACTCATTTTATCCAAACCTACACACTTGAAATCGTCTAGATTTCAGTAAAAAAGAGTTAAAACATCCTATACTTTAAAATGAAGGGAGTAACAACTCTTTTCTCAGTATCTAATATTTAGTCCTAGCAAAACCACAACCCTAGCTACATAGACTGGCTGGCAGGTAGGAACTGTTGACAAACAGTACTCCATATATAATATTTTAGGTAAAATATATCGCTTTGGCAGATAGTAGTATCTCAAGGTACAAAATAGACCTGGGAGTATCCGTACGCTATTGTTTGGGCGGTCAAGCACGCCAATTTGCGGTGCCAAGAAATCTCCTAGATATCTCTACTGCAGCGCAGTTTGTGGCCGGGCACGTTATCCTATCACGGGACCTTGTACAGTACATTAGAAACTTACCTCTATCTGGTTAAGGGAGTATACTACTAGTACTATGCCTCCGTTTCAAGGCTTAAGATACACGTTTTCCAAAACAAAGTTTAATTAAAAAAATTAAGCAACAAAATCTTGATTATATTGTACATAATTAGTACCGTTGGATTCATATTGAAAAATAATTTCTAGTGATACTAGTTTTATACAAAACTCTTTACGTATTTAAAATAATTATTGGTTAAAGAAAAAACACGTAAAACGAAGACGCCTTAAACCCTAAAACGAAGGGAGTAGTACTAGTACGTACACGCGTATACTGGTGGAGCGAACCATGCCTATTCCGGCGGCCCGAAGGCTCTCATTCATGGCGACGTGCATCGGAAGGGACAAGGCTGCGTAATGTTCCCGTGCGGCCAGATCGGTCCCCGATCTAGGGATGCAACAAGATAATCCAACATAAGAGCTGCGGACCGAAGATGGTGGCCACCCCATGTGCGCAGTGGTGCCAGAGAGATCGACATGGCGACGTGCGACGCCGGTAGGGGGCCGCCGTGTTGTTGTGGTGGCGGTGTGCCGCGCATGCATGTAGACCTGCTCACGCGTTATTTAATTCACCCGATATTTATTATTTTTTCGGGAAAATACACGAGTAGTGAGAAACGCGTCGGCTGGATGGCTAGAAGAGACAAATATTAGAGTGGTGGTGGCGGGGGAGTTAATCATAGGCTAGGGTAGGTTCCTGCTACTAGTACTTCCCTTTTCTTTTCAATGGATAATGGATTCCCAAAACGACGGTTGGAATTGTCGGCGTGCATGTGTACGGCACGAAATGCACGGACCTTGTCGGGGCAAAGGGGCGAGTTGGCCTGTTTCCTTTGCTTCCCACGTGCTGCATGCCACATTTTCATGCTAAAAGCCTAAATTTTTTTTTAAACCCAGGAGTGCCCCGAAGGGTGTGGAAGCTTATATTAAAACCAGACGGTGGGTGTACAGTTTATCACAAAGGACCCCATAAAAATTAAAAAATGCACATAGGTCCCTGGTAAAAGCAGAAAGGACCCTCCTGAGAGATAAACCAACGCCATCGAGTCCTTCTCTCTCCCCTCCGTTGAGCGCGAGGCCGGTGACGCCGCCACCGGGCACCGAAGCGGGGACGAACCACTTGCTTCGGAGGCGGCGATGAATGCGGCGGCCGTCCTCAGAAAGGGCCTCCGATTGGAGGTTGCTGATTTGCCGGAAATCCTTGCCGGCTCGGATGACGAACGGCGCAATCGCCGTCGATGTGTTGCTCTTGCTCGGTGAAGAAGCTCCTCTACTCCTGCGCCGTCGAGCCTCGAATCTCCGCCTCCCCGTCCCCTTCATCATTGTTGATTCTGACAAGGATGAGGACGGCGACGAAGCAATGCAAAACGCCATTGAAGCCTCCTTGGCAAAGGGCAAGCCACCGACGGGAGTGGATGTCACTGGGAAGGGCGTGGAGGGGTCACCAATCGAGGTGGATTTTGACGATAGTGGCGTGATCTGGGTCTAGATGTTGTTTAGGTTGGTTGCAATTTCGGTTCTGTTTAATGCGAGTACAATTATTGTAATGGGTTTGGCGGGCTGCAATGGGAATTATGGATAGCTGTGTTCAGCGCAATAACAGGTTCTCGTGCTTCCACAATAGAAATTGTGGATGTGCCCTTTGCATGCGGCAGAATCCACGTAGATTCCGCTTAAATAAACCAGCAAAGTCAGATTACCACTATCAGACAAAATGAACAAAGAAAGGCATAAGATAGACGAATAGATGCCCAATTTGTTCTAAGCAGATACTACTAGTTTAGACTTCAGACCACTTGGTCGATAAATACTATTACATTTTTTTCCGAGCATTCCCACACACAACTGAAAATCCACGGACATGCTTAAGCTTGGGCTCCTACTAGTTCAGACTTCAGAACACTTGGTCGACAAATACTATTACAATTAATAGTTGGGAGCTCAATCTAAACAAACCTAGTTTTCACACACATCCATTATCTTCCTAACCTTAGCACGATGCCCTTCATTCTACCACTCCAGGGTTTGAATCGTCAGTGCCATCTTTTTGGCATCCTTCTTGCACTTTCTTAGTTCTTTCTCTGCCTTCATCCTGAGGAACCAGTGCATATTGGTAGTTGTGACATCGTAGACTTTCTTCTCGTTGCAGTTCAATCCTTGATGCAGTCAGGTCTTTTTCTGCTTTAGCCTTCAGGGCCATCGCCACGTCCCTCTCCTTCCCAACTTTGCTAACCTTGGATTCCAACCTACAAATTGCACGATGAAGGGTTGGTGCATCATCAAGGGCCATTAACTTCATCTCAGCACTCTCAAGAAGTGCGTTGACTAAGGCTTCTTTCATCTCAGCATTCTTCTCCCATTGTTTATCTAGCGATTTTAGCATAGATAGTGGCCACTCCGGATCTACCCATTTGAAAACGTCGCAACTTTTGGTTGGTCACGCTTCACCCTTCCCACACCCTAAAACCCTCATGCATGTGTTGCGTCCCTCGAATGCTACAAACTTAGCGGCCACAAGCTCATGTTTTTTTACAACTAGGAGGACTCTCTCCCTCCGCTAAACCGTGATAATCGGAGTCGTACAAAGTCGCGACGGCCTAGAACACCAAACGACCATGAGTAATCAGAGTAGATCTAGCTCAAAATAAATAAATCCCCATAAAATGTAAGGTATGAGATAACTCACGTCGCTTTCACTATCTCTGTGATCTTAACGTGTTTCCTGGCCGTGTCCCCGCGAAGCCATGACAATAAGGAGGTGGAGGAGCGGGGTGGCGGTGGGACATGTTGCTGGTGGGGTGGAACGCCGCCTGCTAGAGGCTAAGGGATGGAGTGAGGACTAGGGCTTCGAGGGGGAGGGGGAGAATTGAAGAACACCAACCCTACCAACAAAATCCAACGGATGTTATAACACGAACACATCTAACGTCTTTTGTGCGCGACACACGGAACCATGTTGACATTGGCAGGTGGAACACACATGATTATTAAGGAATACTTCCTCCATCCACAAATAAGTGTACTTCTAGCTTTTTCTTAAGTCAGACTTTATCAAATTTGACCAAATTTATAGATAAATATAACAACATGTATTACAACAAGGAGTATTACAGAACTGCGAATAACATACATTCGTCTGACAAGTATGCTCTCCACACCGGACTAGTATTGATTACGGCTTACATTTAAGCACAACATAAGTTCTACAACTCCATGTAGGTCTTCTCGATGCGAATGCAGAAATGGATCTGCTTTGCCGGTCCAGCATCGACAAGGTACTTGGATGGCTAACAAAGGACCGACCTCAGGTCAGTAAACCTGACCTCGCCTGGTGTCGAGCAGCTCAGCGACACGGCCCTCACATGCACTGCATCGGAAGACGATGGCTAGGCGTGCAACCACATACTCACAGTGTATATCGGCCATGCGCACGAGACCGACCTGACGCATACCGCAGACATGAAGATGGGACCAGGGACGGTTCCTGGAACGGTTCCCGGAATGCGAGCGGTGATGGTCAAGACAAAAGCCGAGCCGTCGCCCCGCTACAAAACGAGCCGATGGCGTGCCGGCTTAGGGAACGACACCTTCTCTTGGAGAAGAATGGAGTAGCCATGGGAGATCCAAATCACTTCGATCGGGTGATCCCTTGCAAGTTGGACCACGATCTTTGCTAGCAGGCCGGTGTAGTTGCAGTCGGGCTCCGTGCAGCCGCACGCGTTGTGTCGGCACGCGAGCTCGTGCCTTGGGAGCACGTAGTAGGGGTAACGGCGAGAGCATGCATGGCGCGAGCACTCGATCCCGTACATCACCAGGATGTTGTGCGTGAGGATCCCCTCTAGATTCAAGGGTTAGAGATCTGAGTACTCCTTGCTACGCGGCTCCCACATCTAAAGATCATCGAGAAATTAGAGAATAGATGTACAGTTAGTTTAGCCGATAGCAGGAATGTGTAAATTCAAACGCTAGTCAAATGATTTCCTACCTTATGGTTTAAGTCAGTTGCTATCGTCAGGGAACGACGCGCGAAAGCCGGTGGCGTCATCTGGCACGGCGAGATGCGGTGGAGAAGGGGAGTGAAAGATACGTGCTCAGTCATGAGCTCCTATTGATATAGGACAGAGGGAGGTGCATATAGTAATATATTTGAATATTAAAAGAGCAGCGAATCATGTCGCATAACAGCCTACTCGAGGATCGGCCTTACAAAGAAGCATCCTAGAGTCCACGCGGCCCGATTGAACGGTCTGTAAACATCGGCACGCAGAACTAGTGCCCCGGGAAGGGGGAAGGGGGCCGGGTCTTCTGGAAGAGATGATCTAACGGTCTCCTTTGGACACTAGGGTTACGATCAGACGTCTCCTATTAGTCGTTAGAGTTACGATACGGGAAACTCTGGATTTCTCCATGGAACTCTAGAATCTCTAGTTGGAGAAGTTGCTTAGAATGCCAAGAAGAAGCTAGGTGACGGGTTTGGGCTCAATCCGCACAGTGGATCCAAGTTTTGGGCAGTGAGGGGGAGGTCTAGGGTTGAAAGCCATGTTAACTCCTACTCGATAGCCATCCGGGGGGTGCACCGTCTGCCAAAAGTCCTAGTTTGTCTTGTTTATGATTTTATGTTGGTAGTGGGTGACAAAGAAGGGCTACTCGAGATGGTTTCATATTTTTTTGATTTTTGATGAATTTCTCATTGCCGGGGTTCAGTGGGTGGTCAAAATCGGCAAACCCGCCGGCGTGCGCAGGCATGTGAGATCCATTACAACCTTGAACCTAGGTACTTGCCCAACCTAGGTACCCCATGGGGCACCCCAAAACACTTTTTCCAGAAAATCCAGGGCCATTTCTAGGGTACATATAGTTAGAGACCGCAATTGCCGTGGCGTAACTCGGGAAAATCAAGTATATGCTTGCACCACGAGATGAGTACCAACCTCCCGGCGATGGCGGTCCGCCACGATGTAGCATGCGTTTATATTGCCTCGGGGCATAGGGCATGCTCAATGCTTGCACCTACATTGCATAATCGCCGGTTTTTAGGAGTTGGTAAAAGGAAACTCTGGATTTCTCCATGGAACCCTGGAATCTCTAGTTGGAGAAGTTGCTTAGAATGCCGAGAGGGAGTTAGGTGACTGGTTTGGGCTCAATCCGCGAAGTGGATCCACGTTCTGGGCAGTGAGGGGGAGGTCTAGGGTTGAAAGCGATGTTATATCCTACTCGATAGCCATCCGGGGGTGTGCCGTGTGCCAAAAGTCCCGGTTTGTCTTGCTTTTGATATTATGTTGGTAGTGGGTGACACACAGGGGATAGTAGAGATGGTTTCGTATTTTTTTATTTTTGATGAATTTCCCATTGTCGGGGTTCGGGGGGTGGGTAAAATCGGCAAACCCGCCAGTGCATGCAGGCACGCGAGGTCCATTGCAACCTTGAACCTAGGCACTTTCCCAGCCTAGGTACGCCATGGGGCACCCCAAAACATTTTTTCCAGAAAATCCAGGGCCATTTCTAGGATACCTACAGTTAGAAACCGCAATTGTCGGGGCGTAACTTGGGAAAATACAGTATGATGAGCACCAACCACCTGGGGATGGCGGTCTGCCACGACGTACCATGCGTGTAAATTGACTCGGGCGCGCTCAATTCTCGCACCTCCTTTACAGAATCGCCGTTTTTTTGGAGTCGGTAAAAGGAAACTCTGGATTTCTAGATGGAACCCTGGAATCTCTAGTTGTATAAGTTGCTTAGAATGCCGAGAGGGAGCTAGGTGCCGAGTTTGGGCTCAATCCGCATAGTGGATCCATGTTCTGGGCAGTGAGGGGGAGGTTTAGGGTTGAAACCCATGTTAACTCCTACTTGATAGCCATCCGCAGGGGTGCACCGTGTGCCAAAACTCCCGATTTGCATTGTTTATGATTTTATGTTGGTAGTGGGTGACACACAAGGGCTACTCGATCTGGTTTCATATTTTTTTGATTTTTGGTGAATTTACCATTGCCGGGGTTCGGGGGGTGGGCAAAATCGGCAAACCCGACGGCGCACGCAGACGCGCGAGGTCCATTGCAACCTTGAACCTAGGCACTTTCCTAGCCTAGGTACCCCATGGGGCACCCCAAAACATTTTTTCCAGAAAATCCAGGGCAATTTCTAGGGTACCTATAGTTAGAAGCCGCAATTACTGGGGCGTAACTCGGGAAAAATACAGTATATTCTTGCACCACGAGATATGCACCAACCACCTGGGGATGGCGGTCCGCCACGACATATCATGCATGTAAATTTCCTCGGGCCCTAGGGCGCGCTCAATTCTCGCACCTCCTTTGCAGAATCGCCGGTTTTCCGGACTCGGTAAATGGAAACTCTGGATTTCTCCATGGAACACTGGAATCTCTAGTTGGAGAAGTTGCCTAGAATGCCAAGAGGGAGCTAGGTGCCGGGTTTGGGCTCAATCCGCATAGTGGATCCTTGTTCTGGGCAGTGAGGGGGAGGTATAGGGTTGAAAGCCATGTTAATTCCTACTCGATAGCCATACGGGGGTTGCGCCATGTGACAAATGTCCCGGTTTGTCTTGCTTACAATTTTATGTTGGTAGTGGGTGACACATAGGGGATACTCGAGCTAGTTTCATATTTTTTATATTTTTGATGAATTTCCCATTGCCGAGGTTCGGGGGGTGGGCAAAATCGGCAAATCCGCTGGGGCGTGCAGGCGAGCGAGGTCCATTGCAACCTTCAACCTAGGGATTTGCCTAGCCTAGGTACCCCATGGGGCATGCCAAAACATTTTTTCTAGAAAATCCAGGGCAATTTCTAGGGTACCTACAGTTAGAAACCGCAATTACCGGGACGTAAGTCGGCAAAATACATTATATGCTTGCACCACGACATGAGCACCAACCTCCCGGGGATGGCGGTCCGCCACGATGTATCATGCCTTTAAATTGCCTCGTGCCCTAGGGCGCGCTCAATTCTCACACCACCTTGGCAGAATCGCTAGTTTTTCGGAGTCGGTAAATGGAAACTCTAGATTTCTCCATGGAACCCTAGAATCTCTAGTTGGAGAAGTTGCTTAGAATGCTTAGAGGGAGCTAGATGCCAGGCTGGGCTCAATCCGCATAATGGATCCACGTTATGGGCAGTGAGGGGGAGGTCTAGGGTTGAAAGCCATGTTAACTCCTACTCGATAGCCATTTGGGCGTGCGCCATGTGCCAAAAGTACCAGTTTGTCTTGCTTATGATTTTATGTTGGTAGTGGGTGACACACAGGGGCTACTCGAGATGGATTCATATTTTTTTGTTTTTTGATGAATTTCCCATTGCTGGGGTTTGGGGGTAGGAAAAATTGGCAAAACTGCCGGCGCGCGCAGGCACGCGAGGTCAATTGCAACCTTGAACCTAGGCACTTTCCCATCCTAGGTACCCCATGGGGAACCCCAAAACATTTTTTCCAGAAAATCCAGGGCCATTTCTAGGGTACCTGTTGTTAGAAACCGCAATTGTCGGGGCGTAACTTGGGAAAAATACAGTATATCCTTGAACCACGAGATGAGCACCAACCTCATGGGGATGGCGGTCCGCCACGACATAGCATGCGTTTAAATTGCCTCGGGGCCTAGGGCGCTCAATTCTCGCACCTCGATTGCAGAATCGCCGGTTTTTCGGAGTTGGTAAAAGTAAACTCTAGATTTCTCCATGAAACCATAGAATCTCTAGTTGGATAAGTTTCTTAGAATGTCGAGAGGGAGCTAGGTGCCGGGTTTGGGATAAATCCGTGCAGTGGATCCACGTTCTGGGAAGTGAGGGGGAGGTCTAGGGTTGAAAGCCATGTTAACTCCTACTCGATAGCCATCCGGGGGGGGTGCGCCGTGTGCCAAAAGTCCTGGCTTGTCTTGTTTATGATTTTTTGTTAGTAGTGGGTGACACACAAGGGCTACTCAGGCTGGTTTCGTATTTTTTTGATTTTTGATGAATTTCCCATTGGCGGGGTTCGGGGGGGGGGGGGGGGGGGGGGGTGGGCAAAATCGGCAAACCCGTTGGCGCGTGCAGGCACGTGAAGTCCATTGCAACCTTGAACCTAGGCACTTTCCCAGCCTAGGTACCCATGGGCACCCAAAAACATTTTTTCTAGAAAATCTAGGGCAATTTCTAGGGTACCTAAAGTTAGAAACCGCAATTACCGGTGCGTAACTTGGAAAAAATACACTATATGCTTGCACCATGAGATGAGCACCAACCTCCCGGGGATGGCGGTCTGCCACGACATAAAATGCATGTAAATTACCCCGGGCCCTAGGGCACGTTCAATTCTCGCACCTCCTTTGCAGAATCGCCAGTTTTCTAGAGTTGGTAAATGGAAACTCTGGATTTCTCCATGTAACCCTAGAATATCTAGTTGGAGAAGGTGCTTACAATACCGAGAGGAAGCTAGGTGCCGGGTTTGGGCTCAATCCGCGCAGTGGATCCATGTTTTGGGCAGTGAGGGGGAGGTCTAGGGTTGAAAGCCATGTTAACTCCTACTCGATAGCCATCCGGAGGGTGCGCTGTGTGCCAAAAAGTCCCGGTTTGTCTTGTTTATGATTTTTTGTTGGTAGTCGGTGATACACAAGGGCTACTCAAGATGGTTTCATATTTTTTTTCATTTTTTATGAATTTCCCATTGCCGGGGTTCGGGGGGTGGGCAAAATCGGCAAAACCGCCGGCGCGCGCAGGCACGCGAGGTACATTGCAACCTCGAACCTAGGCACTTTCCTAGCCGAGGTACCCCATGGGGCACCCCAAAACAATTTTTCTAGAAAATCCAAGGCAATTTCTAGGGTGCCTATAGTTATGAACCGCAATTACCGGGGCGTAACTTAGGAAAAATACAGTATATGCTTGCACCACGAGATGTGCACCAGCCTCCCGGGGATGGCGGTCTGCCACGACGTAGCATGCATGTAAATTTCCTTGGGCCCTAGGGCGCGCTCAATTGTCGCACCTCCTTTGCAGAATCGTCGGTTTTCCGGAGTCGGTAAGTGGAAACTCTGGATTTCTCCATGGAACCCTGGAATCTCTACTTGGAGAAGTTGACTAGAATGCCAAGAGGGAGCTAGGTGCCAGGTTTTAGCTCAATCCGCGCAGTGGATGCACGTTCTGGGCAGTGAGGGGAGGTCTAGGGTTGAAACCCATGTTAACTCCTACTCGATAGCCATCCGGGGGTGCGCCGTGTGCCAAAAGTCCCGGTTTGTCTTGATTATGATTTTATGTTGGTAGTGGGTGACACATAGGAGCTACTCGAGCTGGTTTCATATTTTTTTGATTTTTGATGAATTTCCTATTGTCGAGGTTCGGGGGATGGGAAAAATCGGCAAACCAGCCAGCGCGCAGGCATGCGAGGTCCATTGCAACCTTGAACCTAGGCACTTGCCCAGCCTAGGTACCCATGGGGCACCCTAAAACATTTTTTCCAGAAAATCCAGGGAAATTTCTAGGGTACCTACAGTTAGAAACCGCAATTACCGGGGCGTAACTCAGGAAAAATACAGTATATGCTTGCACCACGAGATGAGCACCAACCTCCTGTCGTGGTATTGTGAACGATTATGCCATGGAGGGTTCCTCACAGTGTGTGTTTAGAGACGTGGGGTAAGGCGGATGTTTGACGGGTACGAGGTAACACAGCTTGCCCAGGTTCAGATCCCACAACGGTGGCGGAATCCTACTCCTGCTATAAATCACTATAAGGGCAATACGCCGAGTTACAGGGATTGGTTCGCTGTGCGAGGTGTATGTTAATCGATACTAGGTTGTGCCCTAAAGGCTCCCATAGGCCCGACTTAAATAGTCGCTAGGTCCTAGGGTTACATGGAAAAGTCCTAGCCGGACAGGTTACAGATTCCTACACTGCTTACAACTAGTCTAGCGTGTCTTGCACTCCAAGGCTCCGGGTACGTCGGTGACTCCTCCGTAGCCTTCCTTTACCCGGAATGGGCATCCCTTCTGGATCCATCTAACTGGGCCGCCTAGCAGTCCATGGGCCATGCTACCAACTGTGGGTCACCCGGGTTATCCGGATAGGAGACATGCTATGAGGATACCCATATAGCATATCCCCAACAGTAGCCCCCGGAGAACTCCGAGATCTTGCGCCGCCTTGCCTCTTCAGGGTGAATGCTCTATCTAGATGGAAGTCGGCAAATCGTCAAGCAATATGTTGTAGTCCTCCCAAGAACCCTGCAAGGTTTTTTCCGTCTTCAACTTGTAAGTCGGAGAATTGCTGAATCTTCTATCGTACACTTTCGTAGCCGGACTGGATCCACCCATGCCGGAATATTCCGATGTGATGGTTCACCTGCCAGTGACAGCTAGGATGTCGTAGACATAGGTCAACAACGCCTCGTAAGTCACACATGTAGAGAACATAATCATGTCTGTTTTTCCCGCGCGAGCGATATGAATCGTTGGCGGCGATGTTTGGAAACGTGGAGAAATTTCCACGCACACGCCCGCAAACGTCGTCCACGCGTCAACCATTCGATCGTCTTGCACGAATCTTGACTCCAGGGGTTATAAATTGTAACTGCGGTGAATTTTCACTTTTCACCTCATTCTCCTCCTGTGTCATCTTCTTCCTCCATCAAGCGCCTCCTCGAGCTCTCCACGCGCTTTGCGAAAAACCCTAGTCCTTCAATCCTTCCAATCACCACCTCCCCCTTCCAATGGCAAGCAGTGGCTCTGCTCTCTCCATGGCGGCGTCAGGCGATGCTGCGGTGAAGCCGACGAGCACCATGCTCATGCCTCTAGAGGGTCTGGTGATCCCCAAGTCCGTGGTGGTCGAATCCACCGGCGGCGACCACAATCCAGCGGCACTGGATCTCCTAGAAGAGGAAAGCGATTCCCACAAAGGGTACTGGCGTGACTCGGACATCAAGGAGCTGCTCGTCGAGGGCTACCTCCCTATGATGGAGGGGCTCGCCTGGCGGGCGGCACCGGCTGGCGAGGTCACCCCTTCTCCCCAAGCCGGAGAGGAAGTGTACCTCAAAGGTCAACTGGTACGTGGCGTCTCCCAGCCCATCTCCAATTTGTTCCTAGCTGTCCTTAGCCATTATCGAGTAGAGCCTCAGAACCTCTCCCCCAATAGCATCCTTGTGCTTAGGAACTACGCGGCGCTCTGTGAGGGTTACTTAGGGATTAGGTCTAGGCTAGATCTCTTCATTTACTTCTTCACCGCCAAGCGGGAAGCCGAAGCCGGCAAGGACGAGCTTAGGAACTGCGGGATAATTAGCTTTAAGATCTGGCCTGGCCGGCAGTTCCCCGACATCGTCGGTCATGAATCCTGCAGGAATTGGCAACAGACGTACTTCTACGGCCCATATATCCCTCTGGCTGGCCGAGAAGAAACGTATTCGGACTTTGTCGCTGGAGTCGCCGCTGAAGCCCTGACATGGAGGTCCCAAGCCACCCTTCTCTTTGACGACGAAGCCTCCCGCGCCATAAGGCGGATAGAGTGGTTCGTAGACACTGGTTTGCCGGGTTGTACCTAGCCATGTGCTGGTTCATCAGGAGGATCCATCCTCTGCAACACCGCTCGAAGCTGATGCATGAGTACACCAAGGATAGGAAGGATAGCCTCCGCATCTCCGAGGACAATTTCTCGAGTGACTCCGTCAAGCTGCGCCTCAAGGACATCGTCAAGGTGAAGGATAGGAGCCGTGGCTTCACCATCACCTACGATATTTTCGTTGACGACCCGTGCCCAGAGGTATGACATATACTCCAGTTCTTCCGTCTAACCATCATCGTCTTCATCTAACACTTGTGGGATTTCACTTAACGGCTTAGCAGTCTAGATGAGGATAGCATGGCTATCCAAATATATGACCCAAAGATGAAGGAAGTCACCGTCGTGTCCGACGACGATGTCCCGCTGGCGCGAAAGCGAAAGATCTCCACCTCTGACGCTGCCGACGGAGGCAAGAAGAATAACACGAAGGGTGGAGCCTCCAAGAAGACTACCACCTCCCTGGAGGCGGAGAAAAGAAAGGTTACCGGGATCCCCTTTGCCAAAGCACCCCCTGTTGTGTAAGCTTCTTTATCTCCGACGTTGTCCCATTGCTTGTCTTATTCCTGTACTTATAATTTTTGCACGTTTCAGGAAGAAGGCCACTACTACTTTGAAGAAGACCGCCAATACTTTGGGGGCTTCTAGAAATATTTAGGATATGTTGCATCGTGACGTGTCTCCCCACGCATCTCCAGCCATCGCCCCTATTACTCCCAGCGTATAGCCTATGTCTGCTCCGACAACCTCACATGCCAAAGATGCATATGGCCCTTCCGTCATGGAAGTGTACTCTGGCACCTCCGTGGAGCTTTCCGTTGTCGGTGAACAGGCAACACAAGAGAGTACCGCAACTCAAATGGCCGAAGCTCCGGCTAAGGATGCCATCGATAGCGGAAAGGCGGTGGTGGTGGGTGGAACGTCTGCCGAAGGCGGTGCCTCCGCACCCAGGACAACTGTAGAATTCCCGAAGATAGTCTATCCGGCACTTACGCCGAGTAGCTCCGTTTTGGTTCCTGGTGCAGCGCCAACATCTCCAACATGCGGTCTTGAGGAGCTTCCCCGACAAGCAGATATCTTGCAAGGAAATAGCCTTTCCTTCCTTAAGTTGCTTGCTGAGAGCGCTACCAACCTCAAGACCATTGCACTTGTAAGTTTCATTTGCCTTTTACATTTTGTATGAGTATCCGACTGTATCCCCCAAGGATTTAGACGGAAAACCATAGGTCTTTGCATCTGAATGCTCTAAGAGTGACTAAGCTAGAAAATCTCTCACTATAGCCCCCAAGCATATACTTTGAATGAAATATTCCGACTAGATACTTTCAGAGTAGCATACGCAGTGTTTGTAAATTTCGCTACTGTAGCTCCAAAGCTTATAGTCGAAAACTGAATTAGTTCCGACTAGATGCTTAAAGAAAGATTAAGCATATGACTGAGTTAAAAAACTTTATACTGTAGCCCCCAATCTTCTAGTTGAAAACTGAATTAGTTCCGACTAGATGCTTAAAGAAAGACTAAGCATATTTGCAAGTTAAAAAAAAACTCTCACTGTAGCCCCCAAGCCTCTAGGTGGATATTTATCCGGCTAGATGATCCAAGTAGACTAAACAGCGTTAAATTTTCTTTCCACAGAATGAGAATGCTCGGAGAGGCGTGCCCAACAAGATGTTCCAGAAGATGCGTGCGGACTTGGAAGCCAAAAAGGGTAAAACTGCCTTCTTGAAGGAACAAATCATCAAGAGCAAGAGTCTGTTTTTCCTTTCGTTTTCGTATTCCGACTTGGTCTTGTGCCAACATTCTCTGAGTACTCATTGTGTAATGTTCTTTCTCCGACTTGCAGAAGCCATTGACAAGGCCAAGGACATTGTGGAGCAATCCAAGCATATTCAGCAGCTGGATAGCAAAAACAAGATCCTTAAACATGAGAGGAAGAATATGCTGAAGATGCATGAAGAATCCATGAAGGTCCTGTAGGAATCCGCCGACACAGAGATGAACCGCTTGAAGGAGAAGATCAGGATGCTGAAAGAGTAGACGAAAGCTCCCGATGAGCAAAATTAGAGCAATATCGAAGCATACAAGATCCTCCAACAAGAGCGGGATTCCATGGCGGAAACTCTCCAGCCGGTTGAGATTAGCATCTTCAGTAAGCGATTCTCCGCCTTGTACTTCTGTAAGCTAGATACTCTGAACTTTTTGCGTTATTGAACTCATGCATTCCTTTGTCAGAAATTTGCAGCTCCTATTGGGTTGACCCAGTCACCTCCTCTACCAAAAGAATGCATGGTCCTTGCCGGCAACTTTATCAACACCGCCATCAAGCAGACCAAGGAGATAGCCAAGCCCCTCCAGATTAACATCAAAGCGGTGGATTATGTGATGAAGTTCTCACAGATCTTGCACCGAGCCCCCGAGCGTATTGTAAGCTGGAAAGCTTCATGTACCCGGGCCGGCGCGAGGATGGCACTGTCAATGGTCAAGGCGCACTATGAAAACACCGACATCAACATAGTGACCTCCAGTATCCCCGACGTGGACGACGATGGCCAGAATATAGATCACAAGGCTATCTTGGCGTCGCTCGCGGGTTTTGATACCAGATTCACCGAGTTGGTCGACCCTAACATATTCGTGCCCATGGAAACCATTGACGGCGACAACCATAGCTCCTCCGGGCCCCTCAACACCGCCGACTTGGAGGAGGATGACTCTCCTGCTGCTGACGATGCCACTGAAGGAAATATGCCCTAGAGGCAATCATAGAGATGATTATATTTCTTATGTATCCATGAGTTATTATATTGTTCCTTGAATATCCATATCAGGCAACTTGTATTGATTGGAAATTATGTGAATTGTTTGTGAAACTCTTTACTTGTATGGTTACTTAATAATTATCCCTAGTCGGAGTTCATGTGAGGACACATGTGAATATTAGACTAGCAAATCGATTGGTTGATGACTATGTTTCGCAAGTCATGGACATGGAGATGTCAAACCAATGATGTGGATACATGTTATAAACATGGGGTTGGACTGACCCAACTTGAGACTGGTAATTAGTTGCAACTCTCTCTCTATATACATCGTGTACGTTTTGTCCTTAGACCTGAGATTGTCGCATGTAATTGAGATGTGGATCGACATACTTTGGGGCTATCAGACACTACTCCCTAACTGGGTAGTTATAAAGGTAGCTTTCGGGTTTGTCCTGAAGCATGCTGCAAGGCATGGTCATTCAAGATGGAATTTGCCCCTCTCTACTTGAGAGAGATATCTCTGGGCCCCTCGAGTGATCGGATTCAGAAATGCACGGACGTGCTACATATGGTTAAGAGTTAACCTAGTAAAGGGATTCTGAATCACAGTATCAAGAAAGCAAGGTCAGCCTGGAGCTAGACCAAATATCGTGAGGCAAAGGGAAAGACATGTACTAAACCTTGTGATCGTTCGTCCGATATGATCTTTGTATGCGTTTAGGAGTTGGCACGTCTTGCTAGAGGCCGCTACCAACTATTGATAGAATAAGTGTATTCATGTCATGTCTATACGTATATGAACCTATAGGGTCACACACTTAAGGGGTTTTAAGTCTAATGAGGATTGGATCCGAATTGACCAGGCTTAGACTACTAATGGGCTACTAATGTAGAAGCCCACTAGGGACGTCTATATAAGAGAGGGTGGGGCGAGCTGATCAGGGTTAGACCATTCCACCCAGCCGCCACTCCTCATGCCTGTGTTGCACGCGTGGACCTAGAAGTACGGCGTCTAACGCTTCCACCCTGTACGTGTGGATACCTCGGAGGCGCTGCATCTGTAGCGCTTGGACGAGCAGCACAAGGGGAGCTGCTCGCGGGACGAGAACGAGGAGGAGACATAGATCGTCTGCACTGCCTCGACGTGCTTCATCAAGTTCCGCAATTGCGTGTCTAGTGGTAATCCCGTGATCTATGACAACAGTAATCCTGGTTTACGCAGTACAAAATTTTGATTTGCGCTAGTGTAGCCTACCTGTATCCCTTTAGCCACATCCAAGTCGCCTGCACCAGAGGAATGAAAAACAATATGTAATATTTGTTTCCTCTGGAATTTTTATGCGGAAAAACTACTTGTTAACTTAAGGCGGAAAACAATGGTTGTTATTTCCTGCTACTCAAGAACTGGTTCCAGCATGTATATATTTTTTAAGCAAGTGCTGGCTTATCCGTTACTCTGGTTTTTATGCTTGACTTTTCGTGAGTTAGAAGACTCATTGTAGGAGCTATGCGCTCAGGCGATGATGCCCAATGGCACAGTCAATAGCCTTAGCACAAAATCGTCGACAATAAGTGCCAAAAGTCACTACTCCAGAATCCACATAAAAACAACAAAGAACGTGTAGACCAGAAAACTTAAGCTAATGCCCGTAGGCGGAATTTTCACAAGTGTAATTGCAAAGCTTGTGCATAAAGGTATTATATGATCCAAAAATGAACACTAAAGGAGGTAAAAGACTCAGAAATATGAGTGAACTAGAGAGATTTATTTCATTGATCATATAAGAGGTACACAATCGATAAAAAATGCTAAGTGTAGAAAGGACATAGTTGTGCTATGTTCCATGGCCGATCAAGCTCCGGTTAGTCATCATCCGGGTCATGTCTCTTACGCTTATGACCCTTGCTGGGTCTATCCTTCAGTTCACGATTGTCATCGAGGTAGTAAGACCCATCGAGCAGTGCCTTGCTAATGATGAACGGTCCTTCCCATGGCGGGGATAATTTGTGTGACTTCTTCTGCTTAAGTCGGAGCACCAGGTCCCCCTCTTTAAATGAGCGATGTCGAACGCGGCGACTATGGTAGCTGCGTAGCTTCTGCTGGTAGATGGCGGATCTTTGGAATGCCAAAGCGCTCTCCTCCTCGAGAAGGTCCACATCTAGGCGTCTGGATTCTTCAACGCCATCTTCGTCGTAGGCGGCTACTCTTGGTGAATCGTGAAGAATGTCGGAAGGCAGGATGGCTTCTGCTACATATACCATGAAGTAAGGGGTGTAGCTGGTGGATCTGTTGGGTGTAGTTCGTAAACTCCACAGAACAGATGGTAATTCCTCCGCCCAGGCTCCAGCTGCTCTATGTAGCGGTTCCTCAAGACGTGGCTTGATTCCCTGCAGAATTAATCCATTGGCTCTCTCAACCTGACCATTGGACTGTGGTTGTGCCATAGATGCAAGGTCAAGTCGGATGCCCTTATCCCAACAATAAGCTTCCAATTCCACGAGTGAAAAGTTGCTGCTGTTATCAGTGATAATGCTATGTGGGAGACCAAATCTCACCACTAGATCCCGGACAAACCTAAGGGCAGTTGCCCCATCGAGCTTTCTAATGGGTTTAGCTTCTATCCATTTGGTGAATTTGTCAACTACTACTAGCAGATGCGTAAACCCACATGGTGCCGTCTGCAACGGACCAACCATGTCCAGCCCCAGACTGCAAACGGCTAAGTTATTGGTATTGTTCGCACTTCTTCAGCAGGAACATGTGGTTGTCATCCCATGCATGTCTCAACCAGCTTGTCAGCATCCTCCTTCGCGGTCAGCCAGTAGAATCCCTACCGAAAGGCTTTAGCTACCAACGATCGAGGAGCGGCATGATGCCCGCAATCTCCGAGATGGATTTCGCTGAGGATTTCAATACCTTCTTGCTGGGAAACACACTTAAGGTATACACCAGTAGTGCTTCTTTTGTAGAGCTATACATTAATTATGGTATAGCCCATTGATCGATGTACTATTTTCCGTCTTTCGACTTTGTCGTCGGGCAAAGTTCTGTGTCCGAGATATTCCATGAACGGTTTTGTCCAAGCCGGAGGGACCTTTGTCACCATGTGAACGAAAGAGTCAACTCTGTCCGGGTTGTCTGCATCCGCTCCGTTCACGGATGGTGTCTGTAGATGCTCCAGGAAAACTCCAGGAGGAATTCGTTTGTGCCCTGATCCAAGCTTAGACAGCAGATCGGCCTCCTTGTTTTTCTCCCTAGGTACATACTTGACTTCGTAGACCAAAAATCTCTTGGCTATCTCGTCCACTTCGTCTCGATATGCCGCCATCATAGGGTTCCGCGCGTTCCAGGTGCCAGCCACCTGCTGGGCAACCAAGTCGGAATCTCCACAACAAACTATGTGCTTGATGCCAATATCCTTGGCTACGCGTAGTCCGTGAATGAGTGCTTCATACTCCGCCATGTTATTCGTAGCCTCGAAGTGGATCTGCATAATGTAGTGCAGCTTTCCCCGGTTGGTGACTGCAGTAGCACACCAGCCCCCGAGCCGTTGAGTAGCTTTGATCCTTAAAAGTGCATCACCCAGTACTCTGGCTCCGACATTGGGGTAATATCTGGCATCTCCGTCCAATCTGCGATAAAATCCGCCAAGGCTTGTGATTTGATAGCGTCGCGTCTATTGTAGGTGATCTCGAAGGCGGCAAGTTCAATGCCCCACTTCGCGACCCTTCCTGTAGCGTCGCTGTTTTTGATGATGTCGGACAGTGGAGCTTTGCTCACAACTATGATAGGGTGTTCCTCGAAGTAGTGCCTCAGCTTCCGAGAAGCAAGGAAAACTCCGTAGGATCTCTTCTGGTAGTGCGGGTAACGCTGCTTGGACTCCGTCAAGACCTCGCTTACATAGTAAACTGGTCGTTGGACTCCGTGCTCATAGCCTGGTTCTTTCCGCTCTACCACGACAACGATGATGATTACCCGGTTGGTGGCCCCATGTAAATTAACATGGGCTCCCCAGGCTCGTGTGCTGCAAGGATAGGCGCTGAGGAAAGTATCTTCTTGAGCTGCTTTAATGCTGCATCTGCCTCGTCCGTCCACGTGAATTTGTCCGCCTTCTTCAGCAACTTGTATAGCGGCAGAGCCTTCACTCCAAGTCGGCTGACGAACCGACTAACTGCTGCAACGCAACCTGTTAGCCATTGTATGTCCTTTAGGCATGTCGAACGGTTTATGTTGAAGATGGCCTTGATTTTCTCTAGGTTGACCTCGATTCCATGCTGGAAAACGATAAAGCCCAACAATTTGCCGGCTGGAACCCTGAAGACGCACTTCTTGGGGTTAAGCATCATGTTTCTTTTAATTCGTTTGATTTTTAGAGATCACCGCTATATCGTCCACATAGGAGTGAACGTTTCGACCAATTTGATCATGTAGGCAACATTGCATTGTCCGCTGGTACGTAGCACCTGCGTTTTTCAGCCCAAAGGGCATCGTGACATAGAAAAACGTGTCGTATGGTGTAGTGAACGAAGTGGCAAATTGGTCCGACTTCCTCATCTTGATCTCGTGGTATCCCGAGTATGCATCGAGAAAACACAAAAGCTCCAAGCCAGCCATCGAGTCAATGACTTGGTCAATGCGAGGCAAAGCATACAAATCTTTGGAACATGCTTTGTTCAAGCCGGTGTAATCAACGCACATTCTTAATTCTTTGGTTCCCTTTTTGGGGACAAGTACAGGATTGTCCACCCATCTGGTGTGAAGGACTTCTCGGATAAAACTAGCCTTAAGTAACCTAGCTATATCTTTTCCTATGGCGCGTCTCTTCTTGTCTCCGAAGTGTCGTAGAGGTTGTTTCACTGGTTTACATTTTGGATCAATATTCAAGCTGTGCTCGGAAAGTTCCCTAGGTACACCTTTCATGTCGGCAGGTTGCCAGGCAAAGATGTCCCTATTCTTATGGAGGAACTCAACGAGCGCGCTTTCCTATTTAGGGTCTAGGTTCATCCCAATGGTGGTGGTCTTGGAGGCATCGACTACCACAAGTTCCACCGGCTTGGTCTCGATGGCGGCCTTGAATGCTGGGTCGGAGTCAGAAATATGTTTCTTCAATGTGGGCATCTCTGAGGCATCGACCTTTCTCTTGATCTCCTTGAATTCTTCGCTGTAGAGGATAGCTTCTACATAGGCTGCTTCTCCAATCTCGCAGTCCCTTGCCTTGGTAAAGTTTCCGGATATGGTGATGGCACCGTTTGGTCCGGGTATCTTGAGCTTGTTGTAAACAAAGCATGGCTTGGACATGAAGGTGTGGAATATGTCGTGGCCGAATCTAACGTGGTACACGCTCTTGAAGGGGACCACCTCAAAGGTCATGCGTTCTTGGCGGTAATTATTGAACGCACCAAAAGCGACCTGATGTGTGATGCACCCAAGGGACCGTGCCTCTCGACCAGGAACTACGCCATGGAAGATGGTGTTGGTCTGCCTTAGGTTTGCCTCCGTCAAGTTCATCTTCTGCAGTGTATCCATGTACATGACGTTGATGTTGCTTCAACTATCCACCATAGATTTGGTGAACTCGTTGCCGTCAATCAGGGGGTTGATGACCATGGCGTATTGGTTCTCCGTAGGGATGAGGTCTGGTGATCCTTCCTGTCCCAAGTAATTGGAATCTCCGACCAGCGCAGGAACTGGGGAACTGGGGGTAGAGTAGCCATCAGTATCCTCGTGGAGGTCTTTTGTTGTCAGACGGTGGGGGTGCCAAGGAAAGTGGAAAACTGTCGCCTTCTTATCGAAGGGTTTTTTGCCCTTGCCATCTCTCTTGGTGGCGTGCTTGGGTCAACGTCCTCGTCCATGTCACTTGAATCCTTGGACTCCTCCTCCTTCTTCTTCCCCTTGCCCTTGCCTCGCGGTCTGTTCTTCTGACTTTGTTTGCAGCCAGACTCCGGGTCCTCTTTGAGGTCGTTGACGAACTTGCAGTGGCGATTGGTATGGGTGGCCTAGCCATTGGCGTCGAGGTGTACGAGGCAAGGCATATCATGGTACTCTTTGTAGGTTTGGGGAACGCGGAGTGCTGCCGAGGTAGTTTCACTGCCTCGCTGCTGCCCACGACCAGCTCCCTGTCCTCGGCCACGCTGTCCGCCATCACCTCGTCCTACAAAAGTTATAGCGACCATGTCGGAGGTTTGCTTTTCTTCTAGCGCGGTCTTCCGCTTGGTGCTGCTGTTCCTCCGAGCTTGAGTTGGAACGGACATTGCCGGCAGGGAGCCACGAGCATCATCGTCGGTAGCTACGAACTCACTGGCCAACTGAATCATCTGGTTCAGATCTAGCTGGTGATTGTCCTGTAAGCACTTAAGGTTATGTCGGAGCAACGTGTCCCTTTCCAACCCATCGATGAAGGCGTCCATGGCGGTCTAAGTGTGCAGTCCTGCGCAGGAATTCTTCATATCTAGCCAGCGAGAGAGGTAGGCGCGGGATGTCTCGTCTTTATCTTGCACGCATCGCTGCAGATCGCCAACAGTGTAGGGACGTTTGTACGCACCCTCGAAGTTCTTGGTGAACACTTCTTGCATGTCCAACCAATTGCAGATGGATCTTTCCAGCAAATCATCAATCCATTGGCGGGTCGTGCCCACCAACATCAACGGGAGGTACTTGACGGTGATGTTGGGGTTACCCCCGGCGATCTCCACCGCGTTGCCTTAGTCCTACAACCATGTAGCTGGCTTGGCGGTGTCGTCATAGGGCTTGATGGTCTTGTCAATCCGGAAACCTTTGGGGTAAGTTGCGGACCGTATCACAGGTCCAAAGCAACATGGTCCCAGGTATGGTCCTTCCCGGGCCTCGTGGATCTTGTTCAGACGCGAACATGCATCCTATGGCTCCGGGCTTATTTTCTTGTTCTTGCCATCAGGGGATGGACTGCGTGAACGACGCGGGCCTCCTCTTCCATGGTGGCTGCTAGGTGGAGACGGAGGTGGAGGTGGCAGTGGGTTACCCTTCTTGCTGTTACCCTCCTGCAACGCCTCACGCTTGTCGCGGTTGCTTGTCGGACGCGGAGGATCATGGAGAGACCTGCTCTTGTGTCCTTGGTTGCGCTCTCCGTCATGACGGATCTGCTCCGTGTTGTCACGGATGACGATGCCGCTCTGCCTTGGCGGAGGCATATCCGTACGACGGTGAGGCTTGGTATCTTCGCGATGTCAGGGGGAACGAGGTGGTGGCGATGGGCGAAAAGGTTGGGCCTTGCCTCCATTGTCGGAGGATATGGGGATAGCATCCTTCGCGTTGCACACATCCCTCCGTCTTTGTTCTGATGAACCCGTCTGAGACACGACATCAAGAGGGGATCTGTCCCTTGGCGGCTTATGCTGGCTATATTGGCAAAACGCTGGGTCAGACTCAAGCCTCTGAGAGGTGGCCTTTTCCTGCTATTTCACCACCTTGGACACTAGGTCATAGACCTGGTTCACTGCTTTGGGTGATCTATCCTGCTCCAGAAGGGTCTTGGCGACGACGAGGTTGAGGAGAGGAGTGGGCATCACCTTCCTGCCTTCACTGTCAATGTATGGCTTGGCCTGTGCCGGCTTCGAGGGATCCCACCCTAGGTTTCGCCATACACCAGGATCGTTGATGACGTGAGCTGGAGCTTTCTTAGCCTTCTACTATTGCAGCAGAGTCTTGTACTCAGCCTCCATTGCTCTAGCTTTCTCTATTAACTTCTGCGTGTTGACCAGATCTTGATCTAGCTTTGCGCCTTGCTCCGCGATGGCCTGCGCTTCCTCCAGCAACTGCTGGCGCTTCTCGTCGAGCTGGACTACATTGCGAATATGAGCCACGGTCATAGGCTTGATGAGGAGATTGCCATACATCACTCTATCAGCTGGAGTGACTTGGGCAGCAGCAGACGTAGATGCCGGAGGTGGCGGGTTTGCGGTGTTGTTATTGCTCGAACCGGTGCCGAGTTTCTCCGACTACTACACTGGGTTAGGCAGAGGGGGCATGTCCTTTGCGTGATCTTCCGGGTTGATCTTCATCCATCACCGTCCCAATGGCGACGAACACCTCTCGGGACGTGACGGCGTTGTTGGTCTGCTCGTCGCGCTTGTAATCCTCCTCCATCTCCTGCATGGCGGAGTCTAGCTCCTCTGGGCTGAATTCTATCTCCTTTGAATCTGCGCTAAAGTCGGCGTAGAGCACGTCAATCACGGAGTCGGAGGGTGTCGGGGCTTCCTTGATGACGGGGGTGGAGGTGCAACATCAGCGAAGATGACGAGGGGCGGTGGCGCAGCTGCGACAACGACAGACGGAGGCAGCGGCGGTGGCGGCTGAGGCGGAGGGGCTCCGTCAATGAGCACAAGGGCTGTCTAAGCTCCCTCCCCAGCCTCCGCATAGTTGTTGACGGTGTTCACCATGCTTTCTAAGGTGAGGCGTCCTGAAGCCTGCTGCCGCCTTAGCGAATGCCGGAGAAGCGTACCTTGGTCCAGTCCTTCCACAAATTGATACATGGCATCATCATTGGGGTAATGCGCCAGATCGGCCCATATACGGAGCCACCTGGCAAGGTAATCGCGGGGGTTTTCGCCCTCTCTCTGAACGCAGTGTGCCAGATCGAAGATGGTCACCACTCCGATGAACTTGGGTCTCTGTTGTCCAGACGCGCGGACGAAGCCGATAAACTTGCAGCGATCTTCCACCGTTATATCCTGCACAAGGCGGTTTGGGTGGGCCTTGAATTTTTCCGATCTTTGCCGGCAAACTCGAGTAGAGATCCAACATCGTTCCTTCCGCGAACGTATCCTGCCCGTAGGCGGTCCGTGCGGGTCTTGATGCTCCTCCGACTCCTATGGGAACTAGTGCCCGAGTCGGTTTCGCCGATGAAGAGGTGGATATCTCCGATGGGGACGATCGAGCATCACGTAGGGTTCGTCTTCGCCGGGATCTAGAACTCGTCAGGAGGGACGATCGAAACACTGCCGGAGAAGAGAACGCGACCGATGGCTACGGTTTCGCTGATTCCCGCGAAGATCTTGGTCCTCGCTAGCTGAAGAGCCTGAAGCGCCTCTTGCCCCACGGTGGGCGCCAAATGTCGTGGTATTGCCGACGAGTATGGCATGGAGGGGTCCTCACAGTGCGTGTTTAGAGACGTGGGGTAAGGCGGACGATTGATGGGTACGAGGTAACATAGCTTACCCAGGTTCAGATCTCACAACGGTGGCGGAATCCTACTCCTGCTATAAATCACTATAAGGGCAATACGCCGAGTTACAGGGATTGGTTCGCTGTGCGAGGTGTATGTTAATCGATACTAGGTTGTGCCCTAAAGGCTCCCATAGGCCCGACTTATATAGTCGCCAGGTCCTAGGGTTATAGGGAAAAGTCCTAGCCGGACAGGTTACAGAGTCCTACACTGCTTACAACTAGTCTAGCGTGTCTTGCACTCCAAGGCTCCGGGTACTTCGGTGACTCTTCCATAGCCTTACTTTATCTGGCATGGGCCTCCCTTCTGGAGCCATCTAACTGGGCCGCCCAGCAGGCCATGGGCCATGCTACCAACTGTGGGCCACCCGGGTTATCCGAATAGGAGACATGCTATGAGGATACCCATATAGCATATCCCCAACACCTCCCGGGGATGGCGGTCCGCCACGATGTAGCATGCGTCTAAATTGCCTCGGGCCCTAGTGCGTGCTCAATTCTCGCACAACCTTTGCAGAATCACTGTTTTTCTGGAGACGGTAAATGGAAACTCTAGATTTCTCCATGGAACCCTGGAATCTCTAGTTGGAGAAGTTGCTTAGAATGCTGGGAGGGAGCTAGGTGCCGGGTTTGAGCTCAATCCGCGTAGTAGATTCACGTTCTGGGCAGTTAGGGGGAGTTATAGGTTTGAAAGCCATGTTAACTCCTACTCGATAGCCATTCGGGGGCTGTGCTGTGTGTCAAAAGTCTCAGTTTGTCTTGCTTATGATTTTATGTTGGTAGTGGGTGACACACAGGGGCTACTCGAGCTAGTTTCAATTTTTTTTGATTTTTGATGAATTTCCCATTATTTGTGTGTGTGTGTGTGTGTCTGTTGTGTCTAGGGTTGATATGAAAATGGTAGTACTCGGTTTTCCCCCTCTCATGGTAACTTGTCCTCACATTGGTTGGTACGTCCTGATTGGTCGAGACGGTTGTCACGCGGATCATGCCCACCCAGCGTTCATCCTCTGTGATCTAATGGTCAAGATAGCCCTCTCTCTCTCTCTCTCTATGGACCTATCTATCCACAAGAAATAACGAGTTTTCCACCGATACTTTACTTCCATAATCTAGAAGGAAAGTGTTCAAAGGTGTATAATTTTCGTATATGCGTGTCCATGCATTTCCTTTTATTCTCTGAAAATTATAAACTATTTGGATTTATATACATGAGGGTAGATAAAAATATAAAATATGTGTGTATTTTCTAGTGCGGCAAGGGGGAAATGCGGCGGCACGCTCGTCTAACCGGGTGCAATGCATCCACCATGGCACAAGTACGGTGCACTATAATGCCGTGTCAGCGGGGGTCGAACGATGCATCATCTCCACGCGTCGTGCCCTTCACATTAGAGCATGACAACAAACGGGTCTAGCTAGCCATGCTTTAACCAAGTGCGATGACCAATTGTGTGAATCAACGGTTCCTCTCGTAATAGGTGTTCCGGAGTCGGTAAATGGAAACTCTAAATTTCTCCATGGAACTCTGGAATCTCTAGTTGGAGAAGTTGCTTAGAATGCCGGGAGGTAGCTAGGTGTCGGGTTTGAGCTCAACCCGCACAGTGGATTCATGTTCTGGGAAGTGACTGGAGGTCTCGGGTTGAAAGCCATGTTAACTCCTACTCGATAGCCATTTGGGTGGTGCGCAAAAAAAAAGTCCCGGTTTTTCTTGCTTATGTTTTTATGTTGGTAGTGGGTGACACGCAGGGGCTACTCGAGCTAGTTTCATATTTTTTTGATTTTTGATGAATTTCCCATTGCCTGGGTTCGGGGTGTGTGCAAAATAGGAAAACCCACCGGCGCGTGCACGCACGCGAGGTCTATTGCAACCTTGAACCTAGGCACTTGCCCATCCTAGGTACCCCATGGGGCACCCCAAAATATTTTTTCCAGAAAATCGAGGGCAATTTCTAGGGTACCTACAGTTAGAAACCGCAATTACCGGGGCGTAAGTCGGGAACCTCCTGGGGATTGCGGTCCGCCACGATGTAGCATGCGTGTAAATTTCCTCGGGCCCTACGGCGCGCTCAATTCTCGCACCTCCTTTGCAGAATCGCTGGTTTTACAGAGTCGGTAAATGGAAACTCTGAATATCTCCATGGAACCCTGGAATCTCTAGTTAGAGAAGTTTCTTAGAATGCCGAGAGGGATCTAGGTGCCGGGTTTGGGCTCAATACGCGCAGTGGATCCACGTTCTGGGCAGTGAGGGGAGGTCTACGGTTGAAACCCATGTTAACTCCTACTTGATAGCCATCCGTGGGGTGCGTCGTGTGCCAAAATTCCCAGTTTGTATTGTTTATGATTTTATGTTGGTAGTGGGTGATGCACAAGGGCTACTCAAGCTGGTTTCGTTTTTTATTTTTGATGAATTTCCCATTGTCGGGGTTCAGGGGTGGGCAAAATCGGCAAACCCGCCGACGCGCGCAGGCACGCCGGGTCCATTGCAACCTTGAACCTAGGTACTTGCCTAGCCTAGGTACCCCATGGGGCACCCCAAAACATATTTTCTAAAAAATCCAGTGCAATTTATAGGGTACCTATAGTTTGAAACCGCAATTATCGGGGCATAACTTGGGAAAAATACAGTATATGCTTGCACCACGAGATGAGATCCAGCCTCACGGGGATGGCGGCCCGCCAGGACGTAGCAGGCATGTAAATTGCCTGCGGCCCTAGGGTGCGCTCAATTCTCGCACCTCCTTTGCAGAATCGCCGGTTTCCGGAGTCGGTAAATGGAAACTCTGGATTTCTCCATGGAACCCTGGAATATCTAGTTGGAGAAGTTTCTTAGGATGCCAAGGGGGAGCTAGGTGCCGGGTTTGTGGTCAATCCGCGCAGTGGATCCACGTTCTGGGAAGTGAGGGGGGAAGTCTAGGGTTGAAAGGCATGTTAACTTCTACTAGATAGCCATTTGGGGGGTGCGCCGTCTGCCAAAAGTACCGGTTTGTATTTCTTATGATTTTATGTTGGTAGTGGGTGACACGCAGGGGCTACTCGAGCTGGTTTCATATTTTTTTTTGATTTTTGATGAATTTCCCATTGCCGCGGTTTGGGGGGTGGGCAAAATCGGCAAACCCGCCGGCGCGTGCAGGCACGAGAGGTCCATTGCCACCTTAAACCTAGACACTTGCCCAGCCTAGGTACCCCATGGGGCACCCCAAAACTTTTTTTTTTCCAGAAAATCCAGGGCAATTTCTAGGGTACCTACAGTTAGAAACCGCAATTACTAGGGCGTAAGTCGGAAAAAAATACATTATATGATTTCACCACGAGATGAGCACCAACCTCCAAGGGATGGTTGTCCGCCACGACGTAGCATGCGTGTAAATTTCCTCGGTCCCTAGGGCGCTCTCAATTCTCGCACCTCCTTTGTAGAATAACTCGTTTTCCGCAGTCGGTAAATGGAAACTCTAGATTTCTCCATGGAACCCTTGAATCTCTAGTTAGAGAAGTTGCTTAGAATGCCGAGAGGGAGCTAGGTGCCGGGTTTGGGCTCAATCTGCGCAGTGGATCCATGTTATGGGAAGTGAGGGGGAGGTCTAGGATTGAAAGACATGTTAACTCCTACTCGATAGCTATCCAGGGGGTGCGCTGTGGCACCCCGGATTTACGGTCCGAGAATACCCGTTATGCATACAATTCACATTCCCATGATCAGTGAGCCGTGAGCATAACCGACTATTATCATTATATCATCCATACAATATCGAGTACAAACTTACAAGGTGGCCATTATGGAGATTACAACACAAGTAGCGGAAGTCTCCAGCGCAGAGCCTGTGCCTTAACCTACAGGCAACTGACTGGGAAGACGGCCTAGCTCGCATAGACGTCAGCACCTTCGTCACTTCTTAATATCTGCAATCTGGCCAAGTAAATAGCCAGGGATAATGCCGGTGAGTACTTTGAATGTACTCGCAAACCACCAAGACATGGGTAAATAAGATAATGCATATTTGGATGTGGCGAGGTAGCTCTATACTAAGATGTTTTCCGAAGAAAGTCTATAATGGCACCTCTATATCTTTGTTGAAAAAGATTTTTTAGAAAACATGCCTCCTTTTTGGAAAACTAGACAACTCCACATCCTTGTTAAAAAGATTTAGAAATTTTTTTGTTTTAAAAACCTTTGTAAAACTTTATCAACCATCTCTGACCAACTCCTCCTAGCACTTGCCGTTCCAACCGTCCTTGTCCGTGGACACGACAAATCGAATAGATTAGACTCTGTAGAGTTTCTACACTTTACCCACAAGAGTCAAAACATCTGCCGGGATTTAACCACGGCCCGCTACTCACCATAGACGGGGGTTCGGATAATCAAACTTACACTTTTGATTTGTCCATCCCTAGCAATGGTGGCTTTTCCTTTTGGGTTTGTTCTCCCCGGCACGAGTATGTGGCGCGGTGGCCATAGTCCTTCCTTCTGCACTTCCTTCTCCACTCCTGAAGCATACCGTCCGCGGGGGACCCAATTTTTGCACTAGCCTCCTGCCGAGACAGGATCACTCTTTCCAAAACAAGCAATAGACCCCAAATCCGAAGATTTCTTGTAGAGTCCACCTGGGATTCCAGGGATTTCTCCCCTTAAGCAAGGACAAGCAGCCCCGGCTAAGGATCACAAACTACGAGCTAAGCCCCAGCGCCTGGGGTAATTTGGTTGCACGGATAAATTATTCCGGACATTGGCTTGGAACATCCCTTCCTTTATCTTACTTAACTTTCCTTTACCTATCTTCCTCTTCATTATCTTTATCTTCATCCACCTGATATTTTTCTTTAGTAAAACCTCCACTCGGAAATGATGCCTCTTTCCAAGGGTTTTATTTTGAAAACCTTGCAGTAGGGTAAAACCCAAAATAGTTTTATCATTGAAAATCCGTGGATTCCAAAGGGAAGATGCTAATCATCTTAGCCTCATTCTAAGGGGTAAAAGTAGGTGTAAATAGGTAGGTGTCCAATGGACACTCATTCATAACTTGGAGCAGCCAAGTTACTCACGTCTGTTTATTTGAATCAAACCATGCCTTTGATCATGCAATTCATAAACCGGATATAAAACAGTTGATAAACAAAAGAAGGTTAATATAGGAGTTTAGGAAGGTGGCTTGCCTGTGACCAGCGAGAAGTCCCTTGACAGCGTTAGATAACCAGATAACCAATAGTAGCAATAATAACCCGGTGCTTCCTTCTTCTTGGCGTCACACAACCGCAACTATCGCCGTTATCGAGCATACATGCAAGCAAGCAATACACCAATCAATACAAGGCATACAAGCATAAAACCATACAACAAGTAAAGGATAGATTCATGATATGAGGCAGTGGGATGTGGGATGATGGTTTGATTAGATTAGCAAAGGATTTGGAGACATTAGGGAAAAAGGATCCCTTTTGATTTATAGTCTAAGGATTACCTAAGGGAGGGTTTTTGATTAAGGACTTGATATGCATGATACCATTGTGTAAAAATGATACCATTAGATAGGTATTGACAAAATGAAACCAACAAAAGTGGTTTCACTATTTTATCAATTTCCCTTGATGTATGATGGATTTTATAGTGGTTAAAACTCTAGTTTTAGGAAATAATTCACCAGAACTTCTCTGGAGTTACAAAAATTATTTCCTTAGGTGATTAGGTAGTATTTGGTGGACTGAATCATGAGTAGTTGGATTCACCTCAAAACAATTACCAGAATGCCCTTGATAAATTCCCAAAGACAGTACTATATGGGATTTGTCTTTTTCATCAGATTTATTTTACATAAGCTTTTTAGGTCATTCCAAGTACACATGCTAGGTACTGATAATACCTTTCTGTAGAAATTGGAATCGACCTGTTTGGATTTGCAGAGCTACTGTAATGTTTTTATTAGTAAATAAACCATGCACAGAAGAGTTTAATTCACTAAAAATCAACAGAGGCTCATCAAATTATGGGCTCCTGGATTTTGGAAAATATAGTTATGTGTGTTTTTGAGAGTTGGAATTAGGTCAGAACCTCACTTGGTTTGACCTAGATAATTTTCTAAAGGAATAAAGTCTCTTATTTTATATTTTCGTCAGGGGCAAGGTAGGGAGCAAACTATGGTGGGGCCAGTGGGGTAAGAAAGGTAGGGTGATACGTTTCTGTAAAAATTGGATTTGCTCCATTTGGATTTGAAAAACTATCTGGATAGATTATTTAGTGTTCTGGACAGATCTTAGGGTAGGATTTATCATTTTTATTTTTGACAACCTTTTGGTCCAGATTTGGGTCTACATGTTAGGGAAAACATGCAGGTGCCTGGGAAAAATTAGATATGAATATTTTGAGGCATTTTACAATTTGTTTTGGATTTAAAACAAACTGTCAGAAATAGATCTTGATTGGTTTTTTCTAAAGAAGAAGAGAGAGGCCAGGAGGAAATGGGCCAGATCTATACTCCTGTGGGCCGCGGGGAGCAGCTGCAGCCCAGCTTGGCCACCCGCGTGCGAAGGGGTAAGGGCCAGCACTGGCCGTCGAATTAGGGGCAGATCCGACGGTCGTGGGCCATCCTCTACCTCTGTCTAGGGAGAAGGGAGAGGAAACCCTAGCTAGGGCACGGGAGGCGCGGGATGCTCACCAGGGGAATAGAGGAGAGGCGGGGATGGTCCAGGGTGACGTGTTGCCCATGGCGAGTCCAGTGATGGGCGGCGCAGGGTGCTTCGGCGTCGGGAGGGATCTCTCGTGACGGTGGCCGAATCAAGCTCACCGGAGTTCATCGGGGAGGCCCCCTGTCGTCGTTCCTGCATTGGAGAAGGGGTGGGTTAGCTTCAGAATCGAGAGGGGAGTTCGAGAGTGGGACATGCAGGGGGAGAGGTCGAGGGAGGAGGGAGTTGTGCTTGCGGGAAGGAAATGTCCGAAACTCCTTTCTTCCTCTTCCTTGAGCAAGGTAGAGCAAGGGGGAGAGAGTGGGAGCTCTGGGGAGTGACTGAGTGTGGAGAGGGGAAAATGAGCTGAAGAGAGGGTGCTGGGTGGCCCTTGGGCATTATATACCAAGAGGGGAGGTCCATGGTGGTCATAGCTCATGGAGGAGCTAGGGATTTGTTTATGGGCATCCCATTTGTGTCGAGGGACGGTGGGGAGAGTGTGGGGTGTTCTTATGGTCGTGCATAGAGCAGGGAGGGAGTGGGGTGCTGGAATGAGTAAAGAAAAGGGTTGGGGAAGACATTGCCTTTGTCTCTCTCTTAAACAATCATGTGAGACAAGGGGTGTGGGCCATGCAATAGTGTTGGTCAACCATGGGAGAGTGCTGGTGTTAGGGAGGAGTGCTGAAGAAGATTTGAGCTGGTGTGGTTTTGATTTGAATCAAGGTTTGTTGGTTTTGGCAAAATTGATTAATTGGAGTATTATGAAGGAAGTTGCAAAATTTGCATTGAACAAAGTGTGGAAATGGTACCGGTAGGTGTGGTAGGTCAAATGATCTCTCCTAGATTTAAATGGGATTTTTCCAATGATTATAATCCCATTTAAATGCACTTCTTCAAAAAGTGCAGAAATAGATTATGGAAACAACAATGATATATTTACATTGAACAAGCTTGGTTTTTATGTGATATGGTCCTAAATGCCATAACAGACATTGTAGAATTTTATTGGGTTGTATTGAGGTGGAACTGTATTTTTAGGGAATTATTTCTTGTTTCTGCCATTTAATAAAAAGGGCAAAAATAAATAATAAAGAATCTCAAAAATATTTATTTTTGAGTTGGGATGATGGGATATGATATATAGGTATTAAATGTGCCTTGATTTGGCAAGGTGATTTGGATAAACACAAGCTTGACTTTGAGGACAAGGTTGTTGGGAAATTGGTAAGTAAAGGAGATTAAATAGTTTAATAATCCAAATAATTGTGGGAATGATTTGGGGATACTTATATCGAAGGTAGATGATGTAAACTTGGTGTGGGAATCAAGGTCAACCTTGGTTTTGAAGAGAAGTTATCAAAAGGGTGGAAACTAGATTCTTGGAGGATCTAGGGTTTGGTTATTCTGATGCCACCTAAATAGGGTGGGATTAGGGAGCTCAGAGCTCACCTTGGGACAAGGGTTATATGGATGGATAGACCATGTCATGTAGATGATCATGAAAGAAAGAGTTGGGCTGGGTTGCCTTTGAGGTTGTTTTGGAGTGATGGCAAACTTTGTTGAAAATAAGGCTGCCATAACAGATACATCAGGTAGCCTCCTAAACCATGTGGGCTTAAGAAGCACAAGGCTCCAATGGAAAAAAGTGAAGTGGGAGTTGATAGTCCATGATTAGTATATCATATACAAGCAAAGAGTTGTTCAAGGGGAGATGTCATATAGAAGTGAGATTCTGCCAAAGTAGGCAAGATGATAAGATTTGCAGAAAAGATTATTATCTTGACTACAAAACCATCATGGATGAGTGGTACATAAAATGGCTTAGCCAAGGGAAAGAGTGGGCTTTGGTAGTAATAAGGATGTACTACAATATGGTGCAAGTACATTCTCAAGAATGCACACAGGTTGGAAAAGGTAGAGATCCAAAGATTGAATCTAGATAAGAAATCCAGACTTAAGCCATTTTGGCAGTTTTGGAGATTTTGACTAGAGTGCAAGTGTAGATGATTTTGAGAGGATGCTAGGTTCCAAACTGCTGATCATATGGATGATGTTGATGTGAGGGATAAGTAGATTTTATCCCTTCTTAGATTGGGTCTTTACTGCGTTAGAAACCATCCAGAAGGGTTATCCTTGGATTGAGGTAAGCAGGAGATGAGATGATCACTTGACTGGCTTAGGATAGATCCATACTTGGATGCTTGCTTTGAGATTGATGAACACAAGCCTATATTGGTTCATAAGAGATGAGCTACTAGATTAGCTCACTCTAGTTCCTAAGCAAACAAGGCAATCATCAGATCAAGGCAATTCATCAGATAGCAGATCAAGGCAATTCATCAAACTACTACTAGGGTTACCATCAAGCCTAAATTGAGGTAAGGATGGGTATGTTGAAAAGGGTTTTTGTTTTGAAGTAAGATAAGTACCATCTTGGTATCTCTACCAAGATTGAGATGAAAAGGTTTTAATAAGGTTTTGGAAAAACTTAGGGATAAGAGTAATTAGAGGTTCTTTCTTGAAAACATTGTAGGGGTTCGTAGCATGGAAAACAAAAATTTTCTATCGCATACAAACAAACAAGCCAAGATCTATCTACTAGATTGTAGCAACGAGTCGATGGAATAACTTACCCTCGAAGATTCCAAAGTGGTTAACGAGAGCAGATTCTCGTGGGTGATGTAGTCGTACTCTTTTCGATCTCAAGATCGCGTAGACGATCCTTCTGGCGCCATGTTCCGGCAGCGCTCCCGCAGTCGGTCACACGTTCGGTACTCGACGAAGACCTTCCTCTCCCTTGTTCCAGCAGGCAGCGGAGGTTGTAGCACTCTCCTCGCGATTCCGGCAGCACAACGGCGTGGTACCGGAAGTAGAGGGGAAATCCCGCAGGGCTTCGCCTTAAGCCGGAGCGAGTATGGTGGATTATGAGAGAGGGCTATTAGTGGTCTAGATATTAGACACACCAATTAGAAGGCTCTAAACCGCAGGCTAGAGCAATTAGAAGCTCTAAACCAAACGGCTCTAAACCGGAGATTAGAGGTAGAAACTTGTGTGTCTCAAGGAGGAGGCCCTGCCCCTCCTTTTATAGGTGGAGGGGCTAGGCGCGCCAGGGAGGGAGGGGAGTCCCTCCCCAACTCGGCCTAGGGCTGGCCGCCGGCTTGGAGGAGAGGAACTCCTCCTCCAAGTTGGTTTCAACCTCCTCTTGCTTGTTTCCCACAGTTTCCTGTTTTAGTCGTTTGACTTTCAAACTGGCAGTTTGACTTTTCTGTTTTAGGATTCAATTTAATCCTTTATTTGGAACAGCAAGAACACTTAGTACATGATGCAATCATTCAATATGTAATGACACATTCATGTACCCTCCCCCCCCCCCCCGGAGTGCCGGACAATCCGGAACCTTCTAGAACATTCCCGATGAAAACACCGGAATCATTCCCGAACTCCGAAACGGGACTTTCCTTATATGAATCTTATTCTCCGGACCATTCCGGATCACCTCGTGATATCCCGGATCCCATCCGAGACTCCGAACAACATTCGGTCTCTTTCTCATAATACCATAACTACTCAAACAACGTCGAATCCTTAAGTGTGTCTCCCTACGGTTCGTGAATTATGCGGACATGATCGAGACACTTCTCCGAACAATAACCAATAGAGGAATCTGGAAATTCATATGTCTCCCACATATTTCTACGATTACTTTGTGATCGAATGAACCACTTACATACGATACCAATTTCCCTTTGTCTCACGATAGTTTACTTATCCGAGGTTATGATCGTCGGTATCTCTACATACCTAGTTCAACCTCGTTACTGATAAGTACTCTTTTTTCTCGTTCCCGTGATATGTGATCCCTTGTGAGCCAGTCACATGCTTGCAAGCTAATTGGATGACATTTCACCGAGAGGGCCCAGAGTATATCTATCCGTCATATGGATGGACAAATCCCACTCTTGATCCATGTGTTTCAACCAATACTTTCTGAACACTCAATGCCACCTTTATAGCCACCCTGTTACGGTGTGGTGTTTGATGACATCAAAGCATCCATCCGGTAAAGGTGATATGCATGATCTCATGGTCGAAGGAATTAGGTTACTATGTATCAAAAAGCATATAGCAATTGAACTAATGAAATGACTTGATCTTTATGCTACGCTTATCTATAGGAGTATGTCCATCACATCATTCTCCTAATGATATGACCTTGTTGTTAATAACATCTCTATGTTCATGATCAGGAAACCATGATCATATATTAACCAACAAGCTAGTTTAACAAGAGGCTTTACTAGGGACTCTTATTTTAGTTTACAAATCACACAAGTATTAATGTTTCCGGTTAATACAATTATAGCATGGTATGTAAACATTTATCATAAGTGTGAAGATATGATAATAACCACTTTATTATTGCCTCTTGGGCATATCTCCAACAAACATAACGAGAGTATATATATGTCTCCATAGTTTTGGAAGTATAAACTAGTAAAGTATTGTGTTGGGTCAAAGTCATCTTGGCTCAGGTTTTTGAAATACCAGAACATTTGAGAATATGAAAGATGAGCCAATACATCTTATTTGGAAAATAGTTTTTGTAAACTAGTGTTGAGATGAGGAGTACACAACTAATACAAAAACAGTTGCTTGAGCACAAGAAAACAAGTAAACCCATAATGCAAGAAAAAGTTTTTGTTCCCCCTGATTTTTGCCTATTTGGACATTTAATCAGGGTTCCTGAAATTGGGATGTTACAGACCTTTACCCCTTAGAACAATGAACTAACCATCTATTTGTCACTTCTACAAATAATATACTCTTAGTTCTTCCAAAACATCATAAGAATATCCTTACTATTGTCCAATGATCATCTTATGAATCATTCTGGTATATGCTCACAACATTTAGAGCATAGGACATATCTGGATTTGTACATATCACAATATGATTGATATAAATACTCTTTGTGATTTCATACATCAAGTATCAATCTATACTTGGTTATTTGTTTCACTTTACCAAATGTCAATACACTTGAATATATCATCAACATTGAACTCATTCAATCCTTTCTGTGCGACAAGAACCTCTCTTGTAGTTTCTATATTGAACTCATTCAATATCTTGTCTATGTACTTCTGGCACAACCATATTAGCGTCTATTGATGCCAAATATTTGGGTTTTGCCTAAGTCTTTCATCGGGATGAAATTCTTAATATGTGTTAATAAAAGATACATTATTTCCAATCAACAATATGTCTTCCACATAATGTATTAGAAACATGTCTTAGCGCTCCCACTTAATTTCTTGCAAATGCAAGCATCTTCATTGTCTCTAATGAACTTTTAAACTCCTTTAACAGTTTCATCATAGTGAAGATTCCAACTCCGCGATGCTTACTTCAAGCATTGAAGTTTGCATATGCATTTAGCATCCTTTGAATTAACAAAGCCCTATGGACCGTGTCATGCATACGTCCTAGGTAACAATTCAATTAGAAGAATTTGTTTTGTTTATTCAACTACCACATAACAAAATTATATGTAGTGGCTGCTACATTAATCCGTCTAGACTAAATATCGCTATGAAAGATCAAATCTTGTCATAGTCAACCTTTGAACATTGTTGTGAACTCTTTCCCAATATGTCGACTACTTCATAGATGTAAAACATCCATGTCTATTTCTTTATAGATCCAGACACAACTGTAAGGTCTTACACCTTTCTCGAGGGTCCTTTAAGTTCAAAACTTGATTTCTCATGAATGGAACTATCACGGATTTTATGGCTTCAAGCCATTTGACGGAGTCAGGGCCCATCATCGCTTCTTTGCACGTAGTCGGATCATTATTGTCAAATAATGATTTAACTCTCAAATCTTGGTATTTGATTGTTCACCCGACCTACTTGTTTCAATAGGAACTTAGATCTCCGCGACCATAACCTTTGAGGTACGCGAGCCATGAGCATTGTTGCTAACTCCGGAACACTTTTCGGCGCTGCGCAACTTTGCACATATAGCTAAGGTTCTTTTAACCTTATCAAAGTTCTATTGTCCTCCCAGTTAACTTTTCACGAAAAATTCCTTCCAAAAGAAATTTGACATTCTAAGCGACAAACATTTTTTTCTCTGGTGTTATGGAGGAATACTTAACAGTTATTCGAAATAACATACAAAGACAGGTTCATCCGACTTTGGTTGCAAACATCTTTCTTATGCAAAGCATACGAATGTTTAAGAAAGGACAACTTGGGTTTTATCCCAAACCATAACTTTATATGGTGTCATTTCAACGGATTATGATGGATCTCTTTTCAGTGGAAAAACGGTAATCGCTAAAGCTTTTAATCTTTAAAATATAATGGCAGTTTTATGAATTATACCTTTGATCTTACCATGTCAAACAAGGTTTAATTACATATCTTGAACGCTCCATACTCTTATGGTGTTTCGGGAAATGCAAATCCACGGAACGATTCCTTAAATCTTAGGTATTATGCTAAAATTGTAACTTAAATATCTTCCTTTATGATCTTATCATAAACTATTTATATTCTTGTTACAATGATTTTGCACTTCATCTTGAAAGTCTTTGAACTTTTCAAGTGTTTCATACTTTATCCTTATTAAGTAAATATTCATATATTCACTTAAATTCTCGGAGAAAACATATGAAGTTGAAATCCATCGCTTTTGACTACACATAATGGATTTCGTACAACAATATGTACAAGTTCCAATAAGCTAGTCATTCGTTCCCTTTTGGCCTATGAACGAAGTTTCAATTATCTCTAGGAAAGTTTTCACAAGCGTCATTTGACCAAAAATCAGAAGACTCCAAAATTCCATCCACATGGAGTTTCTTCATGTTTTCTTTCCAATATAATTTAAACGGCGATGTCACTTCCTAAGTGATCTTTTAATCAATTTGTCTTTCGACATTTTAGCACTAGTTTTATGGATGTGATTTCTCCAACGAGATTTGTGAATCATCCATCTTTTATGGATTACAGCAATTATTTGAACAACCCTTTTGTTCTCATAATACCTGATAAAACAAATCTTGAAGGCAAGCTTTGATGTTTAACGAGCAACACAATAACCCTTTATTTGTTCTCGATGAACATCATCACATATTTTTTTGCTAGTTACTTAGGCCATTGTAGTTCATGAATTGTGTTGTTTCGTATGACGATTCACACCAACAAATTCAGTATCAAATACTTGAGAACCACATTGTTTAATAAGCAAAGAATATAGCCATAACATGTATAACATCTATATACTTAAACTGAACAATTCTAGTCTTTTCTTTTCTGCCATATATTTATGAGATTCTCTTTCAGTATTTCCTTTTCTGTTTGAAAGAATCTATCAACATCAATAGTGGAGTCATACATATGACACATAATCCAAAGCGTGTATAATTAAATACCAATGTCTTTGGACTTGCACTTTGAAGTAGATCACCATCATCAAATGTTTGGTGTTCTTCCAAATTCCTTTCTTTAGTAATCTCTTGGTGTAGTAAACATTTTACCTACATCAAATATTCACCCTTATCATGGAATCGTCCATGATCAAGCTACTTTTAGCTTATAACGATGAATTATGAGTATAATGTTGCTATCCAAAACCTTTTGGAGGATTAGGACAACAAGTGTCTCCAACTTTTTGCAAATTCTCATCAAAATATGAGAACATGAACTTTGCCATATTATACTCTATCATGTTGTAACCAAAACTTCGTTTCAGATATCACAATATCTTCCACACATCATGGTTTCTGAAACAACTCTTTCAGATCCTAGATAACCTTGATATTAAGAGAATCCTTTGAATATCAAGAATCATGGAGACAAACATGATACTTATATACTAACACTTGGAATTGTTACTCTTGATTTAATACTATTTATTAAACTTCATGGAGTAACCGGAACTTACTGAAAGTTTGCAATAGGACTTTAAACTTTAGATTAACACTTCAAAACAATACGATACCAGTTCGTAAAGTAACTAACCAGAATTCTATAGTTCTATCATCTCAATTATAACTAAGCGCAAGGTGGTAAACGGATGCCAATGACTACACCAACTATGCAAATTCACTTTGATTTAGTTTATGATAAATTGAGTTCTAATTAATAATTAAATTAATCTAGGTGAACTCCCACTCAAAACAACATCCCTCACATTGTTTTAGTGATCACACGAACCAAATCCACCACATCAAAACCGATCATCACGAGAGTTGATATAGCTTCAATGGCGAACAATCAACATGTTCATCATATCTACTATATGACTCATGCTCTACCTTTCGGTAATCCGTGTTCCTGAGGCCATGTCTGTACATGCTAGGCTCGTCAAGATCAAACCTTAGTTTCCGCATGAGCAAATCTGGCTTGCTCACGTTGTATACACTTGTAGAATCTAACACACCCGATCATCACGTGGTGCTTCGAAACAACAAGCTTTAGCAACGGTGCTAACTAAGGGTGAACACTCTATGACTTGAAATTCATGTGCATGAGGGATCATCTTATAATGCTACCGTCGTCTACTAAGCAATACAAGATGCATAAAGGATTAACATCACATGCAATTCAATAATATGTGATATGATATGGCCTTTCTTCTTTGTGCTTCCGATCTCCATCTTCTAGCACGAACATGATCTCCATCATCACCGACATTGCATCAAGGTCAATGATGCTTCTCCATGGTTGTCGTCCACCGGCTTCAACTATTACAACTACTTTGAATAGACACGCGGGTCTTAACAGAAATTAAAGACAACCATATGGCTCCCGCCGGTTGCCGACTTTCAATAAGGAACATTGCATACATCATATATAATCACAATCATGGCCATATCACATCACTGCACACCCCTGCAAAACAAAGTTAGACGCCTCTACTTTCTTTGCATATTTTACGTGGTTTGGGGCTTTCAATAAGTGTCGTTCTAACTTACGAACAAGAACCACAACATTGATACTAGTATTGTTAATCACCCATTGTAAATTGGATCTTAACTATGCTAGGAGAAACAGGCACCCGCAAAGCCACTTATGCAATACAAGTTGCATGTCAAGCATGGAGCAAGTCTCATGAACGATGTCATGTAAGGTTAGCCCGGGCCGCTTCATCCCAACATACCGCAAGATACAAAGTACACAAGAAGCAATCAACAATAAAAGCATCAACGCCCACAATGACCATTGTGTTCTACTCGTGCAACAGATCTACATATAGACACGGCTCTGATACCACTGTAGGGGTTCGTAGCATGGAAAACAAAATTTTTCTATCGCATACAAACAAACAAGCCAAGATCTATCTACTAGATTGTAGCAACGAGTCGATGGAATAACTTACCCTCGAAGATTCCAAAGTGGTTAACGAGAGCAGATTCTCGTGGGTGATGTAGTCGTACTCTTTCCGATCTCAAGATCGCGTAGACGATCCTTCTGGCGCCACGTTCCGGCAGCGCTCCCGCAGTCGGTCACACATTCGGTACTCGACGAAGACCTTCCTCTCCCTTGTTCCAGCAGGCAGCGGAGGTTGTAGCACTCTCCTCGCGATTCCGGCAGCACAACGGCGTGGTACCGGAAGTAGAGGGGAAATCCCGCAGGGCTTCGCCTTAAGCCGGAGCGAGTATGGTGGATTATGAGAGAGGGCTATTAGTGGTCTAGATATTAGACACACCAATTAGAAGGCTCTAAACCGCAGGCTAGAGCAATTAGAAGCGCTAAACCAAACGGCTCTAAACCGGAGATTAGAGGTAGAAACTTGTGTGTCTCAAGGAGGAGGCCCTGCCCCTCCTTTTATAGGTGGAGGGGCTAGGCGCGCCAGGGAGGGAGGGGAGTCCCTCCCCAACTTAGTACATGATGCAATCCTTTATTTGGAACAGCAAGAACACTTAGTACATGATGCAATCATTCAATATGTAATGACGCATTCATGTACCCTCCCCCCCCCGGAGTGCCGGACAATCCGGAACCTTCTAGAACATTCCCGATGAAAACACCGGAATCATTCCCGAACTCCGAAACGGGACTTTCCTTATATGAATCTTATTCTCCGGACCATTCCGGATCACCTCGTGATATCCCGGATCCCATCCGAGACTCCGAACAACATTCGGTCTCTTTCTCATAATACCATAACTACTCAAACAACGTCGAATCCTTAAGTGTGTCTCCCTACGGTTCGTGAATTATGCGGACATGATCGAGACACTTCTCCGAACAATAACCAATAGAGGAATCTGGAAATTCATATGGCTCCCACATATTTCTACGATTACTTTGCGATCGAATGAACCACTTACATACGATACCAATTTCCCTTTGTCTCACGATAGTTTACTTATCCGAGGTTATGATCGTCGGTATCTCTGCATACCTAGTTCAACCTCGTTACTGATAAGTACTCTTTTTTCTCGTTCCCGTGATATGTGATCCCTTGTGAGCCAGTCACATGCTTGCAAGCTAATTGGATGACATTTCACCGAGAGGGCCCAGAGTATATCTATCCGTCATATGGATGGACAAATCCCACTCTTGATCCATGTGTTTCAACCAATACTTTCTGAACACTCAATGCCACCTTTATAGCCACCCTGTTACGGTGTGGTGTTTGATGACATCAAAGCATCCATCCGGTAAAGGTGATATGCATGATCTCATGGTCGAAGGAATTAGGTTACTATGTATCAGAAAGCATATAGCAATTGAACTAATGAAATGACTTGATCTTTATGCTACGCTTATCTATAGGAGTATGTCCATCACATCATTCTCCTAATGATATGACCTTGTTGTTAATAACATCTCTATGTTCATGATCAGGAAACCATGATCATATATTAACCAACAAGCTAGTTTAACAAGAGGCTTTACTAGGGACTCTTATTTTAGTTTACAAATCACACAAGTATTAATGTTTCCGGTTAATAAAATTATAGCATGGTATGTAAACATTTATCATAAGTGTGAAGATATGATAATAACCACTTTATTATTGCCTCTTGGGCATATCTCCAACAAACATAACGAGAGTATATATATGTCTCCATAGTTTTGGAAGTATAAACTAGTAAAGTATTGTGTTGGGTCAAAGTCATCTTGGCTCAGGTTTTTGAAATACCAGAACATTTGAGAATATGAAAGATGAGCCAATACATCTTATTTGGAAAATAGTTTTTGTAAACTAGTGTTGAGATGAGGAGTACACAACTAATACAAAAACAGTTGCTTGAGCACAAGAAAACAAGTAAACCCACAATGCAAGAAAAAGTTTTTGTTCCCCCTGATTTTTGCCTATTTGGACATTTAATCAGGGTTCCTAAAATTGGGATGTTACAGACCTTTAGCCCTTAAAATAATCTCGTCCCGAGATTAAGGAGGAGTAGGGTTCGGGTGATAACATCCGCTTAACAATTTCAGCGGTGGAAATTATTAGGTGCTAATAAGTTTTGCAAGGAGTCAACATGGTTAGTCATGGGTTGGAGCTGAGTGGCTTCGGATTGAGTGGTTTAGCTTTAAACCAATGGAAAAGACGTAGTCTTTTCCCCTTAGGACAAGTCTAGGTAGGTTTAGCGTCGATGAGGTACTTCCTTCTTGAGGCGGGACGACGATTTGAATCTTCTTCATTCCTTCGCCTCGGGGTCGACTTTTCTCTTTTCTAGGTCTTGGTACACCGGGGTGTTGGCTAGACAGTCAAACTTGGACTGGAGTACCTTCAGATAGTGGAGAAGTGCCAAACGTTGTTCTTCTTGCAGGGTCGATAATTCGGGATTGGAGAGGCGGTCATCATGTAGCGCTAACTAGGGTTCGACTCCAGGAGTCTATTTTGTTTTGGGTGGGAAAGATGCAGTCTTTCCCCCTTAGAGCAAAACTAGGGGTCTTGGTAAAGTTGCCGACTTTTTGGTTCGGGAGTCGTATACTGATATCGGGGTAAGACGTTACACCTATCCTTCGGGGTATTTATCTTATGTCAACGTCATCAGAACTGCTTCATGAGAGGGAAGGTCTATCGGAAAGGTCATCTACTATCTTCCGGGTAGTTAGTTATGAGCGGGGTACGGGTCCGACGGGTTGGAGGATGCCATGGGAGTTTTTGGCGGTCTCATAAATGAGGTCCTTTGGGATGGGGTCATTCCGGTTTGGTCTGATGCAACGTCGTGGGTAAAACATGCAAAGAAGGATATCATACTTGCACAATATCCATAGATTTAGTAGGGTTCAAACCGGTAGGTGGCGAGGTACTTAAGGGGTTACAAAACAGGTCTGTGTCGTAGGGTGACAAGGCACTTAGAGTTTTACAAAATAGGTCTTGGGACGATACATAGATACTACGCTAAGCTAGTTGCCGCTTGCGGACGATCCGGGAGAAACTTCCTTGGCTTTATCTTCGTCTTCAGGGAGGTGGGTGGAGGATCCTTGTATATCTTGGGGTGTCTTGAACCTCTTGATATATTGTAGACCGGAGACACACTTCTTTCTTCCCTTTAGGACGCGGCTTCCAGGGGCTTCTTCCAGGTCCTTAATTATGGCTTGATTTCTTTGCTGGACTTCAAGAGCTTCTTTGTCATCCAGGATAGCTTGCACGCGATAAAGTTCCATCTGGGTGCGGCAGTATTCATCGACAATTGCGGTGAGGAGCTCATTTCCAGCATAGCTATAACGGGCTTGAAGCTGCAAGGCGGGGTAGGTCAAGCGAGGATCTTGGGATTGACCGGACGAATCCACCCTTCCTTTGATAGGCAGGAAGAAGGTCGTGGGTTGACTCATCTCGTGAAGGACATCCCGAATGCGGAAAAGTGCTTCTCTTGCCGCCATTTGTAGAGCCAGCACTGGGGTTGGTATGCGGAATCCTGTGGCACGAATGGGTTTCCTGGTACTCCATACTTTGGCTGAATGGTAACTTGTCCCAGATATAGTCCGGTTTCCAGTCCCTTGTGGAGTCGGTAGGTGGGATGTTGGGTGTATCCGCAAAGTTGCAGGGCGTCCCATAGGAGCACTGGGAATCCTGAACTTAGCCATGCTTCGTCAATGGGTTCCATCTACATAGATTAGGGTTTATGGTTTAGGGGTGAGATAAAATAGATGGGTGCAGATTTATCAGGGTACACAGTTGGTACTAAGCGGCGTCATGGCTTGGTTTTCCTCGGACGACTCTAGAAGTAGAGGGTGGGTGGTTCATTGGAGTAGGAGTTTGAGTGGAAAGACGCAGTCTTTCTACCTTAGGGCCTTACTTGAGGGTGTCGAGGTTTTTCTTGGGTGGCCATCCTGCTGAGGAGAGGTTTCCGGTTAAGAGGTTTTCGAGCGTTCGTATTGGGATCTACCAGCTTGGTGGTCAAGACTAGAGTATCGGATGATTCTTGGTAGACAATCAATACATACCAAGCATAAAAAACGCACGTAACAAGCAAGCAAGGCACACCATAAGTACTAAGGAGGTGACTACATGCCATAGAGGGGAATCCTAATTTAGGGATGCTAATCCTAGGTACAGACGTTACGGGGGTCTTAGCTTCGGTCTTGCCATCTTTTGTCGTCGGTACCGTACTTGATTGGTGTGGGGGTGATGAAGGACTCCATTGTTAGGGCGATCTTGTAGTGTCCGACGTTGTTGGTAGCTCCTTTACTTTGCTCGTCTCGATATCTCTTTGTTCCGGGATCATCGGCTTCATAGTCTCCGATTTGAACTTGGTTTTTGGAAACGGATTAGTTGAAGTAGACGAGATATAGAGTAATCCATTTTCAAATTGTTTAAGTCAGATAAGATGAGGTAAGAAATCTTTCTAAAAGCTTTTGAGAAAATAGTTTGCAAAAACCGGCGTTTTCAAAAATAGGGGTTGTCCTGTCTAACGTCCATGCTAACTAAGGTCTGCTACAGTCAGGATGGCTCTGATACCATGTCTGTGGCACCTCGGATTTACGGTCCGAGAATACCTGTTATGCATACAATTCGCGTTCCCATGATCAGTGAGCCGTGAGAATAACCGACTAGTATCATTAGATCATCCATACAATATCGAGTACAAACATACAAGGTGGCCATTATGGCGATTACAACACAAGTAGCAGAAGTCTCCAGCGCAGAGCCCATGCCTTAACCTACAGACAACTGACTGGGAAGACGGCCTGGCTCACACAGACGTCAGCACCTTCATCACTTCTTAATATCTGCAATCTGGCCAAGTAAATAGTCAGGGATAATGCCGGTGAGTACTTTGAATGTACTCGCAAACCACCGAGAAAAGGGTAAATAAGATAATGCATATTTGGTTGTGGCGAGGTAGCTCTATACTAAGCTGTTTTCTGAAGAAAGTCTATAATGGCACCTCTATATCTTTGTTGAAAAAGAGTTTTTAGAAAACATGCCTCCTTTTTGGAAAACTGGACAACTCCACATACTTGTTAAAAAGATTTAGAAAATGTTTTGTTTTAAAACCCTTTGTATAACTTTATCGACCACCTCTGGCCAAACCCATATTATTCATATCTTTTCCTCGTGACCAAGTCACATCCTTTGTATTCATCACAACTTAACCGAAGGGTCCTCCTAGCACTTTCCATTCCAACCGTCCTTGTCCGTGGACACGGCTATTCGAATAGATGAGACTCTGCAGAGTTTGTGCACTTTACCCACAAGAATCAATACATCCGCCGGGATTTAACCACGGCCCGCTACACACCATAGACGGGGGTTCGGATAATCAAATTTACAATTTTCATTTGTCCATCCCTAGCAATAGAGGCTTTTCCTTTTGGGTTTGTTCTCCCCAGCACGAGTATGTGGCGCGACGTACATAGTCCTTCCTTCTGCCCTTCCGTATATCCAAAACCATGGCTTGGCAATATACAATAACCTCGGTGATTCCACTTCCTTCTCCACTCCTAAAGCATACCGTCCGTAGGAGACCCAATTGTTGCACCAGCCTCCTGCCGAGACAGGCTCACTCTTTCCAAGGGTTTTATTTTGAAAACCTTGCAGTAGGGTAAAACCCAAAATAGTTTTATCATTGAAAATCTGTGGGTTCTAAGAGGGAAGATGCTAATCATCATAGCCTCGTTCTAAGGGGTAAAAGTAGGTGTAAATAGGGTAGGTGTCCAATGGACACTCATTCATAACTTGGAGGAGCCAAGTTACTCACGTCTGTTTATTTGAATCAAACCATGCCTTTGATCATGCAATTCATAAACGGGATACAAAACTGTTGATAAAAAGAAGTAGGTTAATATAGGAGTTTAGGAAGGTGGCTTGCCTGTGACCAGCAAGAAGTCCCTTGACGGTGTTAGATAACCAGATAACCAATAGTAGCAATAATAAAGATAACCCGATGCTTCCTTCTTCTTGGCGTGACACGATCGCAATTATCGCCGTTATCGAGCGTAAATGCAAGCAAGCAATACACCAATCAATACAAGGCATACAAGCATCAAACCTAAAATAAGTAAAGGATAGATTCATGATATGAGGCAGTGGGATGTGGGATGATGGTTTTATGAGATTAGCAAAGGATTTGGAGACATTAGGGAAAAAGGATCCCTTTTGATTTATAGTCTAAGAACTACCCAAGGGAGGGTTTTTGATCAAGGACTTGATCTGCATGATACCATTGTGTAAAAATGATACCATCAGATAGGTATTGATAAAATGAAACCAACAAAAGTGGTTTCACTATTTTATCAATTTCCCTTGATGTATGATGGATTTTATAATGGTTAAAACTCTATTTTTATGAAATAATTCACCAGAACTTATCTGGAGTTAAAAAAATTATTTCCTTAGGTTATTAGGTATTATTTGGTGGATTGAATCATGAGGAGTTGGATTCAGCTCAATAAAATTACCAGAATGCCCTTGAGAAATTCCCAAATACAGTACTAGATGGGATTTGTCTTTTTCATCAGATTTATTTTACACAAGATTTTAGGTGATTCCAAGGACACATGCTAGGTACTGATAATACCTTTCTGTAGAAATTGGAATCAACCTGTTTGGATTTGCAGAGGTACTGTAATGTTTTTATTAGTGAATAAACCAGGCATAGAACAGTTTAATTCACTAAAAATCAACAGTGGCTCATAAAATTATGGGCTGCTTGATTTTGGAAGATATGGTTATGTGTGTTTGCTGAGAGTTGGAATTAGTTCAGAAACTCACTTGGTTTAACCTAGAGAATTTTCTAAAGGCAGAAAGTCTCCGTTTTTGATATTTTCATCAGGGGCAAACTAGGAAGCAAACTATGGTAGAGCCAGTGGGGTAAAAAAGGAAGGGGTGACGCCTTTCTATACAAATTGGATTTTCTCCATTTGGATTTGAAAAACTATCTGGATACATTATTTAGTGTTCTGGACAGATCTTAGGGTAGGATTTATCATTTTCATTTTTGACAACCTTTTGGTCCAGATTTGGGTCTGCATGTTAGGGAAAACTTATAGGTGCTCGAGAAAAATTAGATCTGAGTATTTTGAGGCATTTTACAATTTTTTTGGGTTTAAAACAAACTATCAAAAACAGATCTAGATTGGTTTTTTTTAAAGAAAAAGAGAGAGGCCAGGAGGAAATGGGCCGGATCTGTACCCCCGTGGGCCGCGGGGAGCAGCTACGGCCCAGCTTGGCCACCCGCGTGCGAAGGGTAAGGGCCAGCGCTGGCCGTCGAATTAGGGGCAGATCCGACGGTCGCGGATAATCCTCTACCTCTGGCTAGGGAGCATCGAAAGGAAACCTAGCTAGGGCGCGTGAGGCGCGGGATGATCACCAGGGGAACGAAGGAGAGGCGGGGATTGTCTAGGGCAACGCGGTTGCCGCCGGCGAGTACGGGATGGGAGGCGCGGGGTGGTTCGGAGTCGGGAGGGAGATCTCGCGACGGTGGGCGAATCGAGCTCGCCGGAGTTTGTCGAGGAGGTCCCCTGCCATTGTTCTTCCACCGGAGAAGGGGTGGGTTAGCTTCAGAATCGAGAGGGGAGTTCGAGAGTGGGACATGTAGGGGGAGAGGTGGAGGGAGGAGGGAGCTGTGCTTGCGGGAAGGAAATGCCCGAAACTCCTTTCTTCATCTTCCTTGAGAAAGCCAGAGCGAGGGGAAGAGAGTGGGTTCTCTGGGGAGTGACTGAGGCTGGAGAGGGAAAAAATGAGCTGAAGAGAGGGTGTTGGGTGGCCCTTGGGCATTATATACCGAGATTGGAGGTCCATGGTGGTCATAGCTCATGGAGGAGCTAGGGCTTGATCTATGGGCTTCCCAATAGTGGCCAAGGGAAGTGGGGAGAGTGTGTGGTGTTCTTATGGTCGTGCATAGAGCAGAGAGGGAGTGGGGTGCTGCAATGATTAAAGAAAAGGGTTGGACAAGATATTGCCTTTGTCTCTCTTAAACAATCATGTGAGACAAGGGGTGTGGGGCCATGCTACAGTGTTGGTCGACCAGGGGAGAGTGCTGGTGTTAGGGAGGAGCGTTGAAGAAGATTTGAGCTAGTGTGGTTTTGATTTTAATCAAGGTTTGTTGGTTTTGGCAAAATTGATTAATTGGAGGCTTGTGAAGGAAGTTGCAAAAGTTTCATTGAACAAAGTGTGGAAATGGTATTGGTAGGTGTGGTAGGTCAAATGATCTCTCCTAGATTTAAATGGGATTTTTCTAATGATTATAATCCCATTTAACTGCACTTCTTCAAAAAGTGCTGAAATAGATTATGGAAACAAGAATCATATTTTTACATTGGACAAGATTGGTTTTTGATGTGATATGGTCCTAAATACCATAACATACATTGTAGAATTTTATTGGGTTGTATTGAGGTGGAAAAGTATTTTTAGGGAATTATTTCTTGTTTCTGCCATGTAAGAAAAAGGGAAAAAAGAAATAATAATAAAGAATCTTAAAAATATTTATTTTTGAGTTGGGAAGATGGGATATGATATATAGGTATCAAATGTGCCTTGAGTTGGCAAGGTGATTTGGAGAAAAACAATCTTGCCTTTGAGGACAAGGTTGTTGGGAAATTGGTAAGTAAAGGAGATTAAATAGTTTAATAATCCAAATAATTGTGGGAATTATTTGGGGATAGTTATATCCAAGGTAGATGATGTAAACTTGGTGTGGGCATCAAGGTCAACCTTGGTTTTGAAGAGAAGTGATGAAAAGGGTGGAAACTAGATTCTTCGAGGATCTAGGGTTTGGTTATTCTGATGCTGCCTAAATAGGGTGGGATTAGGGAGCTCAGAGCTCACCTTGGGACAAGGGTTATATGGATGGATAGACCATGTCATGTAGATGAGCATGGAAGAAAGATTTGGGATGGGTTACATTTGAGGTGGTTTTGGAGTGATGGCAAACTTTGTTGAAAAGAAGGCTGCCATAACAGATACATCAGGTAGCCTCCTAAACCATGTGGGTTTAAGAAGCACAAGGCTCCTATGGAAAAAAGTGAAGTGGGAGTTGATAGTCCATGATTAGTATATCATATCCAAGCAAAAAGTTGTTCAAGGGGAGATGTCATATAGAAGTGAGATTCTGCCGAAGTAGGCAAGATGATAAGATTTGCAGAAAAGATTATTATCTTGAGTGGGCTTTGGTAGTACTAAGTATGTACTACAATGTGGTTCAAGTACATTCTCAAGAATGCACATATTTTGGAAAAGGTAGAGCTCCAAAGATTCAATCTAGATAAGAAATCCAGACTTAGCCATTTTGGCAGTTTGGAGATTTTGAGAGGATGCCAGGTTCCAAACTCCAGATCATATGGAGGATGTTGATGTGAGGGATAAGTAGATTTTATCCCTGCTTAGATTGGGTATTTACTGAGTTAGAAACCATCCATAAGGGTTATCCTTGGATTGAGGCAAGCAGGAGATGAGATGATCACTTGAGTGGCTTAGGATAGATCCATACTTGGATGCTTGCTTTGAGATTGATGAACACAAGCCTAGATTGGGTCCTAAGAGATGAGCTACTATATTAGCTCACTCTAGTTCCTAAGGAAACAAGGCAATCAGTAGATCAAGGCAATTCATCAGACAGCAGATCAAGGCAATTCATCAAACTACTACTAGGGTTACCATCAAGTCTAGCTTGAGGTAAGGATGGGTATGTTGAAAATGGGTTTTGTTTTGAAGTAAGATAAGTACCATCTTGGTATCTCTACCAAGGTTGAGATGAAAAGGTTTTAATAAGGTTTTGGAAAAACTTAGGGATAAGAGTAATTGGAGGTTCTGTCATGAAAACTTAAGGAGAATATATCTATGTCTCCATAGTTTTGCAAGTAGAAACTAGTAAAGTATTGTGTTGGGTCAAAGTCATCTTGGCTCAGGTTTTTGAAATACCAAAACATTTAAGAATATGAAAGATGAGCCAATACATCTCTTTTGCTAAATAGTTTTTGTAAACTAGTGTTGAGATGAGGAGTACACAACTAATACATAAACAGTTGCTTGAGCACAAGGAAACAAGTAAACCCACAATGCAAGGAAAAGTTTTTGTTCCCCCTGATTTTTGCCTTTTTGGACATTTAATCAGGGTTGCTGAAATTGGGATGTTACGTGTGACGTCTGCCAAAAGTCCCGGTTTGTATTGCTTATGATTTTATGTTGGTAGTGGGTGACACGCAGGGGCTACTCGAGCTGGTTTCATATTTTTTTTTGATTTTTGATGAATTTCCCATTGTCGGGGTTTGGGGGTGGGCAAAATCAGAAATCCAGCCGGCACACGCAGGCACGCGAGATCCATTGCAACCTTTAACCTAGGCACTTGCCTAGCCTAGGTACCCCATGGGGACCCCAAAACATTTTTTTTAGAACATCCAGGGCAATTTGTAGGGTACCTACAGTTAGAAACCGCAATTACCGGGAAGTAAGTCGGGAAAAATACAGTATATGATTTCACCACGAGATTAGCACCAACCTCCTATGGATGGCGGTCCGCCACGATGTAGCATGCATTTAAATTTACTTGGCTTCTAGGGTGCGCTCAATGCTCGCACCTCCTTTGCAGAATCGCCGGTTTTCCGGAGTCTGTATATGGAAACTTTGGATTTCTCCATGGAACCCTGGAATCTGTAGTTGGAGAAGTTGCTTAGAATACCGAGAGGGAGCTAGGTGCCGAGTTTGGGCTAAATCCAGGCAGTCAATCCATGTTCTGGGCAGTGAGGGGGAGGTCTAGGGTTAAAAGCCATGTTAACTCCTACTCGATAGCCATCCGGGGGGTGCGCTGTGTGCCAAAAGTCCCGGTTTGTATTGCTTATGATTTTATGTTGGTAGTGGGTGACACGTAGGGGCTACTTGATCTGGTTTCATTTTTTTTTATTTTTGATGAATTTCCCATTGCTGGGGTTTGGGCGGTGGGCAAAATCGGCAAACCCGCTGGCGCGCGCAGGCACGTGAATTCCATTGCATCCTTGAATCTAGGCACTTGCTCAACCTAGGTACCCCAAAAAAAAAATTTCCAGAAAATCCAGGGCAATTTCTAGGGTACCTACAGTTAGGAACCGCAATTATCGGGGAGTAAGTCGGGAAAAATACAGAATATGCTTGCACCACGAGATAAGCTCCAATCTCATGGGGATGGCAGTCCACCACGACGTAGCATGCATGTAAATTTCCTCGGGCCCTAGGGCGCGCTCCATGCTCGCACCTCCTTTGCAGACTCGCCGGTTTTCCGGAGTCGTTAAATGGAAACTCTTGACTTCTCCATGGAACCCTAGAATCTAGAGTTGGAGAACTTGCTTAGAATGCCTAGAGGGAGCTAGGTGCGGGGTTTGGGCTCAATCCGTACATTGGATCCATGTTCTGGGAAATGAGGGGTAGGTCTAGGGTTGAAAGCCATGTTAACTCCTACTCGATAGCCATCCGGGGGTGCGCCGTGCGCCAAAAGTCCCGGTTTGTCTTGCTTATGATCCGATGCTGGTAGTGTGTGACACGCAGGGGCTACTCGAGCTGGTTTCATATGTTTTTGATGAATTTCCCATTGCCGGGGTTCGGGGGGTGGGAGAAATCGGCAAACCCGCCGGCGCCCGCAGGCACGCGAGGTCCATTGCAACCTTGAACCTAGGCACTTTCCCAGCCTAGGTACCCCATGTGGCACCCCAAAACATTTTTTCCAGAAAATCCAGGGCAATTTGTAGTGTACCTATAGTTAGAAATCGCAATTACCAGGGCGTAGCTCGAGAAAAATACAATATATGCTTGCACCACGAGATGAGCACCAACCTCCCGGGGATGGCAGTCCGCCACGATGTAGCATGAGTGTAAATTTCCTAGGGCCCTAGGGCGCGCTCAATTCTCGCACCTCCTTTGAAGAATCGCCGCTTTTGTGGATTCGGTAAATGGAAACCCTGGATTTCTCCCTGGAACCCCGGAATATCTAGTTGGTGAAGTTGCTTAGAATGACGATAGGGAGCTAGGTATGGGATTTGGGATCAATGCGCACAGTGGATCCATGTTCTAGGCAGTGTGGGGGAGGTCTAGGGTTGAAAGCCATGTTAACTCCTACTCAATAGCCATCCGAGGGGTGCGCCGTGTGACAAAAGTCCCGGTTTTTTTTCTTATGATTTTATGTTGGTAGTGGGTGAAATGTAGGGGCTAATCGAGCTAGTTTCATTTTTTTTTTATTTTTGATGAATTTCCCATTGCTGGGGTTCGGGGGGTGGGCAAAATCGGCAAACCCTCCGGTGCGTGCAAGCACGCGAGGTCCATTGCAACCTTGATCCTAGGCACTTTCCCAGCTTAGGTACCCCATGGGGCACCCCAAAACATTTTTTCCAGAAAATACAGGGCAATTTCTAGGGTAACTACCATCAGAAACTGCAATTACCGGGGTGTAAATCAAGGAAAATACAGTATATGCTTGCACCACGAGATGAGCACCAACCTCCTGGGGATGGCGGTCCGCCATGACGTAGCATGCATATAAATTTCCTCCAGTCCTAGGGCACGCTCAATTCTCGCACCTCCTTTGCAAAATGATTGGTTTTCCGGAGTCGGTAAATGGACTCTCGATTTCTCCATGGAACCCTTGAATCTCTAGTTGGAGAAGTTGCTTAGAACGCCGAGGGGGAGCTAGGTGCCGGGTTTGTGCTCAATCCGCGTAATGGATCCATGTTCTAGGAAGTGAGGGGGAGGTCTAGGGTTGAAAGGCATATTAACTTCTACTCGATAGCCATCTGGGGGTGCGCCGTCTGCCAAGAGGTCCGGTTTGTATTGCTTATGATTTTATGTTGGTTGTGGGTGACATGCAGGGGCTACTCGAGCTGGTTTCATATTTTTTTTATTTTTGATGAATTTCCGATTACCGGGGTGTGGGGGTGGGCAAAATCGGCAAACCCGCCGGCGCGCGCAGGCACGCGAGGTCCATTGCAACCTTGAACCTAGGCACTTTCCTAGCCAAGGTACCCCATGGGGCACCCCAAATCATTTTTTTCTAGAAAACCAGGGCAATTTCTAGGGTAGGTACAGTTAGAAACCGTAATTACCAGGGCGTAAGTCGGAAAAAATACAGTATATGATTTCACCACGAAATGAGCACCAACCTCCTAGGGATGGTGCTCCACCACGACGTAGCATGCATGCGTGCGAGAATTAAGTCATTCTTAATTCTCGCACCTCTTTTGCAGAATAGCTAGTTTTCCGGAGTCCGTAAATGGAAAATCTGGATTTCTGCATGGAACCCAAGAATCTCTAGTTGGAGAAGTTGCTTAGAATGCCGAGAGGGAGCTAGGTTCCGGGTTTGGACTCAATCCGCGTAGTGGATCCATGTTCTGGGAAGTGAGTGGGAGGTCTAGGATTGAAAAGGCATGTTAACTCCTACTCGATAGCCATCCGAGGGGTGCCCCGTGTGCCAAAAGTTCCGGTTTGTATTGCTTATGATTTTATGTTGGTAGTGGGTGACATGCAGGGGCTACTCTAGCTGGTTTCATTTTTTTTTGATTTTTGATGAATTTCCCATTGCCGTGGTTTGGGGGGTGGGCAAAATCATCAAACCTGCCGGAGCGCAGGCACACGAGGTCGATTGCAACCTTTCCCAGCCAAGGTACCCCATGGGGCACCCCAAAACATTTTTTTTCCAAAAAATCCAGGGCAATTTGTAGGGTACCTACAGTTAGAAACCGCAATTATCGGGGCGCAAGTCGGGAAAAATATAGTATATGCTTGCACCACGAGATGAGCACCAACCTCCTGGGGATGGCAGTCCGCCACGACGTAGCATGCGTGTAAATTTCCTCGGGCCCTAGGGCACGCTCAATTATCGCACCTCCTTTGCAGAATCGCTGGTTTTCAGGAGTCGGTAAATGGAAACTCTGGATTTCTCCATGGAACCCTGGAATCTCTAGTTTGAGAACTTGCTTAGAATTCCGAGACGGAGCTAGGTGTCGGGTTTGGTCTCAATCCACGAATTGGATACACGTTCTGGGCAATGAGGGGGAGGTCTAGGGTTGAAAGCCATGTTAACTCCCACTCGATAGCCATCCGGGGGGTGCGTCGTGTGCCAAAAGTCCCGGTTTGTATTGCTTATGATTTGATGCTGGTAGTGGGAGACACGCAAGGGCTACTCGAGCTGGTTTCATATTTTTTTTTGAGTTTTGATGAATTTCCCATTCCCGGGGTTCGGGGGGTGGGAAAAATCGGCAAACCCGCCGGCACCCGCAGGCACGCAAGGTCCATTGCAACCTTGAACCTAGGCACTTGCCTAGCCTAGGTACCCATGTGGCACCCCAAAACATTTTTTCTAGAAAATCCATGGCAATTTCTAGTGTACATATAGTTAGAAACCGCAATTACCGGGGCGTAACTTGTCGTGAACCGGGATCAGGGCTAGACAAGTACCAGATATTCATCTGACATAAGCCTAACCTAAATTATAAAGCCCCCAGGGAAAGATCGGTAACATTACAGAACATACAAACCATATAATAATAAGGTAAACTCTTAAGAGAGTTACAAACCAGTCATACAAGCCAGGGGTCACATACATCATTACAACAAACCAACGGAAGCAAACAAGTTGTTCTAAAACAACAAACTTAGCAAAGGGCCTAAGAGTCCTGAAGCAGAAGTATCGACCCTTCCATAGATCCTAGGCTGCTGCCCGGGAACCCCGACTACTCATCGACTTTGATGTAGAAACCACCTTTAGTTGGAGTAGCTTCATCTGTAGAAAAACATCAACGAAGCAAGGCTGAGTACAGGTTGTACTCCGCAAGACTTATGGCTAGTGGAGTTATTTTGCATAAATCCATCTTTTGTTTTCAAACAAGAGGGAGAAGAAACTCGTCTAGTCAGATCATTTTCAAAGGGGATAAGAACACCACAACTCTAGCTCTTAGTATCGTCTTTGATGTCCACCAAGAACCATCATCAACTGAACCTCTCTTCCCAGACTACCCCCTCAAATAACCTCGAGGAAGTATTCCAGATCTCACATTAGTTGGCCAAGTTTTTTCGTTCGGTTATAGTTCTCTATGATCTTCACGTCCATTCCCATGTTGTCCATAACCATGGACACGGCTTTTCGAAAAGATTAATAACCCTGCAGGGGTGCACAACTTTACCCACACGTACCCACTGTTTCTTAATGCCAAATTATTAGCCCTCTTCCTTGGAAGGCCGGCAGAGAGTAGTGGACCACGACCTTTACCTTGCTTTTGCCGAGACCATGATTCACGCACTAAGGAGATGCTTCCATAAGGGTCGAGTCCCGAAGTCGGTCCCTAGCGATGTGAACAGGAATTGATAATACGGATGCCGGGCATCTCCCATTCCCTGCCACGCTTACCTACATGTATCAATGAACCTCCTTCACCTCCATCCAAGAACAACCAAGATGCGTATGTCGAATGGAAAGCCCGACCTATCTGACTCATGGAATCTACTAGGCAAGTTAGTAAGTCGAGGGGGTTTCTAGGCCCCCATGTGGTTGTACGCTCGTCTTGGTTCAAGAGGCAAGAACATCGGGTCCTAAGGGTGGCAAGTATGGGACTGAAAAAACCACAACCCACGTGGCCTCCCATAAAAGCCTTAGAATGTTTATTATCCATCTCTGATCACATCACAACATCCTACCATACTAGATTCATTTGCATCTCTAGTGCATCATCTAAATAATCAGCATCAGACCACTAAGCATGGCTAAGCTTGACTGAACTGTGGCACTAGCAATTCTCATAAGCCAAACCCTAGTTATGCTAGGAGCGATCAGGTAATATAGTTCATAAAGGGAAACATGCATCAGATAGGATTACTCTACCTACTGATAAAAGTCTATTGAACCGAATGCATATGGCGAGAATGAAATACTTTGTAAACATAGGATTCATATGTATGAGTGGGGCTTGGCTTGCCTTGTCTGTTGTTGGAATGGTACTGCTCTTGGATGGCGTTGACTTCAGCCTTGGGTTCGGTTCCTATTCGCAAGAACTAATCACCGGAAAAGAGAAAGCAACATTCAACACATGGCATGTGCAATGCTCATACAATATGGATGATATGACAAATTAAATAGTGTTGAAATGAACCCTAGAACATTCTTGGTCATTTTACACAGGGTTCGAGAGGTCCAAACCCTAGAACAGGAGATCCTCAGAATCACCTATGGGTTTCAATTGATTCTTCTAATTAAACTTGTCATGAAAGTTGGTTAACAATTTATGATTATAGCTTAGTTATATAGAGCTCATTTTTCTGAATATTTTGATATTATTTGTATTTTTTTTGATTTCAAATGAATTAGTTATGAATTTCTCCAATTTTAATTCATTTGGAATATTTAAAATAATTTCCAAGTTGGGCCCACATGTCATAGATTGAATCATTTTAGAAAACATTTACAGAAAATAATAAATGTCTTACAGGTATGGCCCACCTGTCAGGGATTTCTTATTTTACAGAAAATAATTACAGGAATTAAGAAAAGAAAAATAAAAGGGGAAATATGACACCAGCATGACATCATGCTGATGTCATCAGGAGCTTGATCCTCAGATCGAGGCTCGATCCATCGATCCCTTGCGCGCGGGGCAGCGAAAGCAGGGGCGTTTGAGAGATGACGTCAAGGTGAACTGAAAGATGGCCGCGCTGCCCTTTTTGGGTCACCGGAGCTATGTCGACAATGACGGACAGCAGCAGCGGTGGCAGGCGATCGTCGATAGCACGAAACAGAGCACGAGGGAGAGATTGGGGAGGTCTGGGAGTACCAATGGCTCACCCTGAGCACGATGGTGGTGTCGAGGAGGCGAGGCGAGCTCGGACGGCGACGAATCAACAGCGTGACTGACAATGGTGCTTCGGGGTCGATTCCGGCGAGGAGGGGTCTTCCCAGCACGCGTGCTTCGAGGGGGAGGACGAGGAAGACACGATGCGTCCAACGGTGGCGTCGGCTTGAGCTAGGGTAGCCAGAGACGGCGGGGACGACGGTGACTAGATCTAGGGTTCGTCGGCCATGGCGAGATGGTAAGGAAGAGAGGGGAAACTGGCGGGCTAGGGTTCTCCGGCAGCGACGATGATGCTCATATAGACGTTGGCGGGTGGTGGCACGCATCTTGGCACACGCCGGCAGCGACGGACGGCGGCGGTGTTGATAGCGAGCTGCTTGCTCGTTGTTGACGAAGACGATGCGGAACAGACGAGCTGAAGCGGTACGGGGACGGGGTGGGCTGCTCCTGGGCCATGCGTGGGCTAGGATCTGTCGCGTGTGAGCGGTAGAAGGGAGAGGGGGAAGTTGGGATACGACCCAGTAGGGGTTAGGATTAGATTTTTTTCCAGAAAACTGTTTTCTTTTACTGTTTTTTTCAATTTCTGTTTGTATTTTCAAATTCCAAACTGTTTTGAACAATTTCAAGATTACCAGAGACTTTTTATATAAAATAGTGTGGGACCCTTTTATTCATTTTGGGTTCCTCTTATTTGGAGTAATTTTAAAATATAAAAACCATTTGAATGGTTTTGAGATGGAGAAGAATTAGGGTTTTGTTTGTTCTTATGTGCTTAAATCAAGGTGCAAGTATATTGCATGCATGCAATGCTCATACATGTCTTTATTTATATTACACAGAAGGTGGTATGTTACAGTTCTACCCCACTTGCAAGAATCTCGACCCGAGATTCCTAGGTTTTAGAAAAGAAGGCAGGATACTCAGATCGAAGAAAATCTTCGCGTTCCCAGGTTGCTTCTGACTCAGAGTGATGAGACCATTGAACTTTCAGGAACTTTATGGTTTGACGACGAGTCTTGCACTCGGTTTCATAAAAAAGATGAACAGGGTATTCTCGGTAGGTTAGATCAACTTGGAGATCCAAATTTTCATGGTCCACACCACGAATGGGATCTTTGAAGCAACGCTTAAGTTGAGACACATGGAAGACATCATGTACCTCTGGAAAGGTTGAAGGTAGATCCAATTGGTAGGAAAGCTCACCCCGCTTGGAGAGAATGCGAAAGGGACCAACGTAGCGAGGATCCAATTTGCCTTTGATACCGAATCGATGGATACCCTTCGGAGGAGTGACGCGGAGGTAAACTTAATCACCAAATTCACAATGAACATCAAGATGATGACGATCGTAGTTGGTCTTCTGACGAGATTGAGCGGCCTTCGGATGCTCCCGAATTATGCGAACTTGATCTTCTTCTTCTTGGATCATGTCCGGACCAAAGAATTGTATTTCGTCGATTTCTGTCCGGTTCAGAGGTGTTCGACATGTTCTCCCATACAGGAATTGGAAAGGTGACATTCCCAAACTGGATTGAAAACTGTTTTTATAGGAGAACTCCGCAAAAGGAAGACATTTCTCCAAGTTCTTTCCAAAGGATATGACACACGCTCTGAGCATGTCTTCAAGAATTTGATTCACTCTTTCGGTCTGACCACCGGTTTTAGGATGATAGGCTGTACTAAAAGAGACATGAGTTCCCATTGATTATTAGAAACTTTGCCAGAATTTGGAAGTAAACAAACTTCCATGATCAGAGATGATCTTCTTTGGAACACCATGGAGAACAACGATCCAAGAGATGTATAGGTCAGCCATTTCGCTAGAACGGATAGTTTCTCGAACCGGAAGGAAATGAGGAACTTTGGATAACCGATTAACTATTACCCATATGGCATCATTTCCTGCTTGTGTCCTTGGGAGTCCAGTGATAAAATCCATACCAATTTATCCCATTTCCACTCAGGAATTTTCAACAGGTGAAGAAGTCCAGCAGGCCTTTGGTGTTCAGCCTTCACACGACGGCAAACGTCGCACTCTGCAACAAAACGAGCGATTTCTGGTTTCATTCCACTCCACCAGAATCTTTGACGGAGATCTCGGTACATCTTGGTACCACCAGGATGGATAGACAGAGGGGATTCATGAGCTTCTAGTAGGATTAGATCTTTAATTTTCTGACTGTTTGGAACCACTAGTCGGTTACTGAAATAGAGGGTACCTTGATCATTAACGGAGAAACATTTATCTTCACCACTTGCAACACGTTCTTTGATCTTGGTAACCTCATCATCTTGCTTTTGAGTGTCCTTGATTTGGTCCTCTAGAGAAGATTTTATTTCAAGGTTAGCAAGGAATCCACAAGGAACCACTTCAAGGTTAAGACGCTTGATTTCCTCATAGAGAGCAGGTTGGGCTTGTGAAATCATCAAATTATTGCAATAAGACTTCCGACTTAGCGCATCAGCAATGACATTGGATTTGCCGGGTTGATAGTTGAGACCCAAATCATAATCCTTGATGTGTTCCAACCATCGTCTTTGCCTGAGATTCAAATTTGGCTGGGTAAAGAGGTACTTCACTCTTTGATGATCCGAGTAAAGTTTGCAATGGTTACCGATGAGGTAATGTCGCCATTGATTAAGAGCATGAACAACAGCAGCGAGTTCGAGATCATGGGTTGGGTAATTGTTCTCATGTGGCATCAACTGTCGAAAATCATAGGCCACTACATGACCATCTTGCATCAACACACAACCGAGCCCTTGAAGAGAAGCATCACAATAGATGACGAAATCCTTGCTTGTATCCAGAAGGACAAGCACATGAGTGGTGGTTAGCTTAGTTTTCAAGGCTTGGAAGCTTTCTTCTGCCTTTTCTGACCATTCAAACTTCTTATCTTTCTTAAGAAGATCAGTCATAGGCTTGGCTATCTTGGAGAAGTCCTTGATGAATCGGTGGTAATATCCAGCCATTCCAAGAAAACTTCGGACTTCCTTGACTAAAGTAGGTGACTTCCATTCCAGGATGGTCTGAACCTTATCTCGTATGACAGCAACACCACTTGCCAAGGAATATGAGCTCTTGTAACCAGAACTCACATTTAGAAAACTTGGCACAGAGACGATGTTCACGAAGTTTAGTAAACACCAAACGTAAATGTTTGGCATGCTCTTCTTCGGTCTTGGAGTAGATAAGAATATCATCAATGTATACCACGACGAACTTGTCGAGATATTCCATGAAGACGGAGTTCACGAGCCTCATAAATGTGGCAGGGGCATTGGTTAACCCGAAGTACATCACTGTATACTCGTAAGGACCATAACGAGTTGTGAATGCTGTCTTTGGGATATCCTCCTTTCTGATCTTGATTTGATGATACCCTGTTCTTAAGTCCATTTTGGAGAAGACAGTGGTACCACTTAATTGATCAAAGAGGTCATTTATCCGGGGAAGTGGGTACTTATTCTTGATGGTCACCGTGTTGAGTGGACGGTAATCAACAACCAGTCTCGGAATATTTGCATCCTGCTTCTTGACAAAAATGGTAGGGAAACGCCAAGAGGATGTGCTAGGTTTGATGTATCCTAGGCCTTCTAGCTCTTCCAGTTGCTTCTTCAACTCAATCAACTCATGAGGAGGCATGCGGTAAGGTATTTTGGAGATAGGAGCAGTTCCAGGAACTAGCTCTATGACAAACTCCACACTTCGATCAGGTGGCATGCCAGGAAACTCTTCAGGAAAGACACTGGGAAATCACAGACTACATGGACATCTTGGACCTCGAGAGTTGGTAGGACATCCATGGCATAAAACTCCGAGAACGGTTTAAGGACTGTTGATAGGGACTTTGAACCATCAGTCTAATACTTGACAATTGTGCCAGCAGGAGTGGTCACAGTAACTGTTCTAAGTGCATAGTCAATGACGGCTTGATACTTGGTTAACCAGTCCATTCCCAAAATGACATCAATGTCACTTGACTTGAGTGCAATGAAATAAGTGGGAAACTTCTGATAGGCTATGTCAATCTCATTTCCGTGACTAACCATAGTGGTGAACCAGCTAGAACCCGGGGAATGGATGGTCAAAGGGGTGGACAGGGGTTCAAAATTTATCCCATGCTCTTGAGCAAACAAATTTGACATGAATGTATGCGATGCTCCAGAATCAAACAAGACTGTTGCTAGAATTGAATTGACACAGAGTGTAGACAGAATGACGCGTGGATCTTCCTGAGCTTCCTCAACAGTGACATGGGTCAGGCGACCACGTCCAGCACCTTGAGCTTTATCATTCTTATTAGCCAGTTGATCATTGCGACCGACAACCCTTTGGGAACAATCCCTTGAGTAGTGACCAGGCTGACCATAGGAGTAGCAGGTAACTCCAGTGTAAGAACCAGTAGGAGAACGATAATTTTCTCCACCAGTATTTGATTGTGGATGACGAGAAGTATTGCCAGAATACTTGGGTGCATAAGTATTACTGGGCACAGCACTATATGGAACAAAGACACGGCGCTTCTTGTTACCAGAGGAAGAAGCACGAGAATTTCCTTCTTCACGCTTTTGAGAGACCTCCATATCCTTCCTTCCTTCCATGCTCCAGAGTAAGAGCCTGATTGTGCAGTTCCTGGAAAGATTGGAACTTGAAGGGCAGCAACTCATAGCGAAGTGTAGGGTTAAGTACCTTACGGAATAGCTCTTGCTTATCTTCATGATTGGTCACATCCCTGGTTGCATAACAAGCCAAGCGGGTAAACTCACGCCCATATGTTTCAATATCCCTACGCCCTTGAGTCAGATCCAGAAACTCCCTCCTTTTAAGATCCATGATGGGCTTAGGGATATAAGAGGAACGGAATGCGGCGACAAAATCTTCCCAAGTAACAACATGTCCCTGAGCTTGCAGATTCAGAAAACCTTCCCACCAAACACTAGCCTCACCTTCCAGTTGATAGGTGGCGAAGTTGACGCGGTCATTGGGACGGACACGAAGAGCATTGAACTTGCGCTCTATGGTGCGAAGCCAATCATCAGCTTCAAGGGGCTCCTTGGAATGGGTGGATATTGGAGGAAAATAGCGGATGAAATATCCAAGTGTGACACATTCGTCAGGACGATGTTTAGTGTTCTGCGCCACACGCTCCATAAGGCGCTCATTCCTCAGACAATTGGTCTCAATGTTGTTGAGAACCTCGGCCATTGTGGGAGGTGGCGGAAGTTCATGTTCAGCATTGTTGTTTCCTCGACGGCCAACAGAACCACGAGTACCAGACGACATCCTGAGGAGAAAACAGAAACCATGAGAATGGATTCACCAAAAAGGGTACATCAAAGGATGATGAAAACCATATCGAAAGATCATGGTAAAGGTGCACATGTGGATTATGATTATATCAATGCATTAAGTATGTCAGTAGAAAAAGCATACGAAACGTATACGCTACCAACTTAGATACAAACCATAACAATGGAATGCAAGCATGATATGATACCAACATGTCACAAAAGAATAGAGAGTAGGATTATAGGCATCCTTATCAAGGTTGAAAAACAATGCTCAGGTGCACAGATATATCTTGGAAACTCTAAGCCTTGCAACCGAGTACGGAGTACTAGGAAAAACAACATAAACCCGTATATCCTAAAAGTTTGAAATGATAGACGAGAGGTGAAAACCTTGCAAAGCAAACGAGATAAGATAACTCAGCAATAGAACAACCTTAGATAAGGAGTAAAAAGAGTCCTATTCAGATTTTTGCAAATAATTTTAGCTTTCAAATAGTTTTCTCAATCTCTAGACTCAACATCGACTAGCTAGTAGGGTTTCCTACAGGCAGTCCTGCTCTGATACCAAAATCTGTCACGACCCGGGATCAGGGCTAGACAAATACCATATCTTCATCTGACATAAGCCTAACCTAAATTCTGAAGCGCGCAGGGAAAGATCGGTAACATTACAGAACATACAAACCATACAATAATAAGGTAAACTCTTAAGAGAGTTACAAACCAGTCATACAAGACAAGGGTCACAGACCCATCATTACAACAAACCAACGGAAGCAAACAAGTTGTTCTAAAACAACAAACTTAGCAAAGGGCCTAAGAGGCCTGAAGCAGAAGTATCGACCCTTCCATAGATCCTAGGATGCTGCCCGAGAACCCTGACTACTCGTCGACTTTGATGTAGAAACCACCTTCAGTTGGAGTAGCTTCATCTGTAGAAAAACATCAACGAAGCAAGGCTGAGTACAGGTTGTACTCCGCAAGACTTATGGCTAGTGGAGTTATTTTGCATAAAGCCATATTTTGTTTTCAAACAAGAGGGGGAAGAAACTCGTCTAGTCAGATCATTTTAAAAGGTGATAAGAAGACCACAACTCTAGCTCTTAGTATCGTCTTTGATGTCCACCAAGAACCATCATCAACTGAACCTCTCTTCCCGGACTACCCCCTCAAACAACCTCGAGGAAGTATTCCGGATCTCACATTAGTTGGCCAAGTTTTATCATTCGGTTATAGTTCTCTATGATATTCATGTCCATTCCCAAGTTGTCCATCACCGCGGACACGACTTTTCGAAAAGATTAATAACCCTGTAGGGGTGCACAACTTTACCCACATGTACCAACTGATTCTTAATGCCAAATTATTAGCCCTCTTCCTTGGAAGGCCGGCAGAGAGTGGTTAACCATGAACTTTACCTTGCTTTCGCCGAGACCATGAGTCACGCACTAAGGAGATGCCGCTGTAACGGGTCGAGTCCCGAAGTTGGTCCTTAGCGATGTGAACATGGTTTGAGATTACGGATGCCGGGCATCTCCCATTCCCTGCCATGCTTACCTACATGTATGAATGCACCTCCTTCTCCTTCATCCAAGAACAACCAAGATGCGTATGTCGAATGGAAATCCTAAACTATGTGACTCATGGAATCTACTAGGCCAGTTAGTAAGTCAAGGGGGTTTCCAGGCCCCCGTGTTGTTGTACGCTCGTCTTGGTTCAAGAGGCAAGAACATCGGGTCCTAAGGCTGGCAAGTATGGGACTGAAAAAACCACAACCCACGTGGCCTCCCATAAAAGCCTTAGAATGTTTATTATCCATCTTTGATCACATCACAACATACTACCATACTATATTCATTCGCATCTCTAGTGCATCATCTGAACGATCAGCATCGGACCACTAAGAATGGCTAAGCTTGACTGAACTGTGGCACTAGCGATGCTCATAAGCCAAAACCTAGTTATGGTAGGAGCGGTGGATCAGGTAATATAGTTCACAAAGGTAAACATGCATCAGATGGGATTACTCTACCTACTGATAAAAGTCTATTGAACCAAATGCATATGGTGAGAATGAAATACTTTATAAACATAGGATCCATATGTATGAGTGGGGCTTGGCTTGCCTTGTCCGTTTTTGGAATGGTACTCCTCTTCGGTGGCGTTGACTTCAGCCTCGGGTTCGGTTCCTATTCGCAAGAACCAATCACCAGAAAAGAGAAAGCAACATTCAACACATGTCATGTGCAATGCTCATACAATATGGATTATATGACAAATTAAATAGTGTTGAAATGAACCCTAGAACATTCTTGGTCATTTTAAACGGGGCCCGAGAGGTCCAAACCCTAGAACAGGGGGATCCTCGGAATCACCTATGGGGTCAATTGATTCTTCTAATTAAACTTGTCATGAAAGTTGGTTAACAACGTAGGATTATTATTTGTAGTTAGATAGAGCTCATTTTTCTAAATTTTTTGATATATTATTTGTATTTTTCTGATGTAAAATTAATTAGTTATGAATTTCTCCAATTTTAATTCATTTTAAATCATTTTTGGAATATTTAAAATAATGTACAAGTTGGGCCCACATGTCATAGATTTAATCATTTTAGAAAACATTTACAGAAAATAATAAATGTCTTACAGGTATGGCCCACCTATCAGGGATTTCTTATTTTACTAAAAATAATTACAGGAATTAATAAAAGAAAAATAAAAGAGGAAATATGACACCAGCATCACATCATGCTGATGTCATCAGGAGCTTGATCCTCAGATCGAGGCTCGATCCATCGATCCCTTGCGCGAGGGGGGTAGCGAGAGCAGGGGCGTTTGAGAGAGGACGTCAAGGCGAACTGAAAGATGGCTGCGCCGCCCTTTTTGGGTCACCGAGCTATGCCCCCGCCGACGACGGACAGCAGCAGCGGCAGCAGGCGATCATCGATAGCACGAACCAGAGCACGAGGGAGAGATTGGGGAGGTATGGGAGGACTAGTGGCTCACCCTGAGCACGACGGTCGTGTCGGGTTGGCGAGGCGAGCTCGGATGGCGACGAATCGACGGCGTGACTGACGACGACCGACGGTGCTTCGGTCTCGATTCCGGCGAGGAGGGGGCTTCCTAGCACGCGTACTTCAAGGGGGAGGACGAGGAAGACACGACGCGTCCAAGAATGGCGTCGGCTTGAGCTAGGGTGCAGGAGACGGCGGGGACGACGGTGACTGGATCTAGGGTTCGTCGGCCATGGCGAGAAGGTAAGGAAGAGAGGGGGAACTGGCGGGCTAGGGTTCTCCGGCAGCGACGATGATGCGCATATAGACGACGGCGAGCGGCGTCACACATCTTGGTGCAAGCCGGTGGCGTCGGACGGCGGCGGTGTTGACAGCGAGCTGCTTGCTCGTCGTCGACGAAGACGACGCGGAACAGACGGGCTGAAGCAGTACGGGGCCAGGGTGGGCTGCTCCTAGGCCGCGCGTGCGCTAGTATCTGTTGCACGCGAGCGGTAGAAGGGAGAGGGTGAAGTTGGTATATGGCCCAGTAGGGGTTAGGAGTAGATTTTGTTTCTAGAAAACTGATTTCTTTTTGTGTTTTTTCAATTTATGTTTGTATTTTCAAATTCCAAACTGTTTTGAATAATTTCAAGATTACCTGAGACTTTTTTATAAAGTGTATAAAATAGTGTTGGACCCTTTTATTCATTTTGGGTTCCTCTTATTTGGAGTAATTTTAAAATATAAAAACCATTTGAATGATTTTGAGATGGAGAAGAATTAGGGTTTTGTTTGTTCTTATGTGTTTAAATCAAGGTGCAAGTATAATGCATGCATGCAATGCTCAAACACGTCTTTATTTATATTCCATAGAAGGTGGTATGTTACATAACTCGAGAAAAATACAGTATATACTTGCACCACGAGATGAGCTACAACCTACCAGCAATAGCGGTCTGCCACAACGTAGCATGAGTTTAAATTTCCTAGGGCCCTAGGGCGTGTTCAATTCTCGCACCTCCTTTGAAGAATCGCCGCTTTTCTCCGTGGAACGCTGGAATATCTAGTTGGTGAAGTTGCTTAGAATGACGATAGGGACCTAGGTACGGGGTTTGGGCTCAATCCACACAGTGGATCCATGTTCTAGGCAATGTGGGGGAGGTATAGGGTTGAAAGCCATGTTAACTCCTACTCGATAGACATCCGGGGGGTGCGCCGTGTGACAAAAGTCCTGGTTTTTATTTCTTATGATTTTATGTTGGTAGTGGGTGACACGTAGGGGCCACTCGAGCTGGTTTCATTTTTTTTATTTTTGATGAATTTCCCATTGCCGGGGTTTGGGAGGGGGCAAAATCGGCAAACCCGCCAGCACACGCAAGCATGCGAGCTCCATTTCAACCTTGAACCTAGGCCCTTGTCTAGCCTAGGTACCCCATGGGTCACGCCAAAACATTTCTTCCCGAAAATCCAGGGCAATTTCAAGGGTACCTACAGTTAGAATCCTCAATTACCGAGCCGTAACTCGGCAAAATACAGTATATGCTTGCACCACGAGATGAGAACCAACCTCCCGGGGATGGCGGTCCGCCACGACGTAGCATGCGTGTAAATTGCCTCAGGCCCTAGGGCGCGCTCAATTATCGCACCTCCTTTGTAGAATAACCGCTTTTCTGGAGTCGATAAATGGAAACTCTGGATTTCTCCATTGAACCCTGGAATCTCTAGTTGGAGAAGTTGCTTAGAATGCCGAGAGGGAGCTAGGTGCCGTGTTGTGGCTCAATCCGCGCAGTGGATCCATGTTCTGGGCAGTGAGAGGGGGTCTAGGATTGAAAGCCATGTTAACTCCTACTCGATAGCCATCCGAGGGGTGCATTGTGTGCCAAAAGTCCTGGTTTGTCTTGCTTATGATTTTATGTTGGTAGTGGGTAACACGCAGGGGCTACTCGAGCTGGTTTCATTTTATTTTTTATTTTTGATGAATTTCCCATCGCTGGGGTTCGGGTGGTGGCAAAATCGGCAAACCCACTAGCGCGTGCAGGCACGCGAGGTCCATTGAAACCTTGAACCTAGGCACTTACCCAGCCTAGGTACCCCATGGGGAACCCCAAAACATTTTTTCCAGAAAATGAAGGGCAATTTCTAGGGTACCTACAGTTGGAAACCGCAATTACCTTGGCGTAACTTGGGAAAAATATAGTATATGCTTCCACCACGAGATGAGCACCAACCTCCCGGGGATGGAGGTCAGCCATGATGTAGCATGTGTGTAAATTGCCTCGGGCCCTAGGGCGCGCTCAATTCTCGCACCTCCTTTGAAGAATCGCCGCTTTTCCGGAGTTGGTAATGGAAACTCTAGATTTCTCCATGGCACCCTAGAATCTCTAGTTGGAGAAGTTGCTTAGAATGCCGAGAGGGAGCTAGGTGTCGGGTGTGGGATCAATCCGCATAGTGGATCCACGTTTTGGGCAGTGATGGGGAGGTATAGGGTTGAAAGCCATGTTAACTCGTACTCGATAGCCATCTTGGGGGTGCGCCTTGTGCCAAAACTCCCGGTTTGTATTGCTTATGAATTTATGTTGGTAGCGGGTGACACGCAGGGGCTATTCGAGATGGTTTCATATTTTTATGATTTCTTATGAATTTCCCATTGCCGGGGTTCGGGGGGTGGGAAAAATCGGCAAACCCACCGGCGCCTGCAGGCACGCGAGGTCCATTGTAAACTTGAACCTAGGCACTTGCCCAGGCTAGGTACCCCATGGGGGACCCATTTTTTCCAAAAAATCCAAAGCAATTTCTAGGGTACCTATAGTTAAAAACCGCAATTACTGATGACCCACAAGTATAGGGGGTGTATCGTAGTACTTTCGATAAATAGGAGTGTCGATCCCAAGGAGGAGCAGAAGGTGATGAACAGTGGTATGGATCAGGAAATCCCTGTGAATACTTAGCAAACGAATTTTTAGTGGTTTTTTGACAAGGTAGCAAAATAAGGAGCAAGTAGTAAAGACAACGAACAAATAGAGCAAGTGGCCCAATCTTTTCTTAGCAAAGGACAAGCCGGTGGAAATACTTATAAGGACCAAACGTTCTCAAGACACATGAGAATTCTATCAAGTGATTTCGCTTTAAATAGCTGAGTACTCTTCTTTGGTGTTGTATGTGTTGTGTGGGTGAACCTGTGCTAATGTACCAACCGTACTTCGACTAATACATACTTGTGATTAAACCCCCTGCAAACATCCGTAACTACCGGAAAGTAATTAAGATATAAATCTAGCCACAGCCTTAAACTCTGAGATCCCATGCTCCCTTGTGCAAAGGTGTCCTAATGGGGGTTCAGTTTCTATCACTCCGGCAACCCCACAATTAGTAGCCAAATACACAATGCATTCCCCTAGGCCCATAAATTATGAAGTACCATGTAGTCGACGTTCACATGATACCACTAGAAGAATACCACCATAACTTAAATACTAAACCATTGAATAATAACTCATCACAGATTCACTACTAACAACATGACTTCTCCCATGTCCTCAAGAACTAAATGAACTACTCACAAGACATCATATGGATCAAGATAAAAGGTGATATGGTAATGGATAACAATCTGAACATAAACAATAATCCAATGGTTCCACTGACAAGCATCAACTACAATAGTAATCAACACCAGGAAAGTTTCCCCTAAGAACTAAAGCAATATCCAATACAATTGTTACAGCAGGACGGAGTGGTGGTGATGGTGCTGGTGGAGATGATGGTGTGGATGATGATGATGATGATCCCGATGAAGCCTAGCTTAATGACGGTGTTGATGGCGATGATCTTACCTCTCTGGAAAGGAATTCCCCCAGCAGAAATCTGTCTGCCGGAGAGATCTTTCTCTCTCGGTGTTTTCCGCCCCCTAGAGGCAGCAAAATCTATCTGTGGTCGCTCCCCGAGGCTTAGGGTTCCATAGGGAAGATATAGGTGAAGGGGCGGAGTCGGAGGCCGGGCAGGTGGACCACACCTGCCCTAGGCGCGGGGTCAGGTGGGCCCAAGCCTAGGAGGGTTGGGGCCCCCTGAGGCCCCTCTTTGGTCCTCCTTCTGGCTTCCTTCGTCTTCTGGTAAAATAATATGTTTCCATATTTTTCTGGTATTTTTCTGATCTTTGTGAAATTGCACTGAAACGCCTTCTTTTACATCAAAATCCGGACTCTAGCAGTCCATCCTCCAAGAATCATCCAGATTTTTTGTATTAGTTTCAAAACAGGAGCACTCTTTGCTCAAAAAGGTTTTTCACAAGTGAAGGCCTTCAAAGTAATACTCAATAGATAAGGGTTTTGTGCAAACAAGGAAGATAAAAACATGATTGAATAAATCACCATATGAATGCTTGAAACACAACAACTCAAATGCTTGCTGGAGAAAGAGAGGAAGTAGGTTTACTGACTCAACTTGGAAGTGGGAGAAAGGTCCCTTTATAGAGGGAAGAAGGGATTACAAGTCATAAAGAGCTTCCAAAATATTATGGTACTTACTAGCTTTGAGCCCTCATTGCCCCTATCATAAGCATCTTGAGATGATTAAGGTTAAAGTGAAAAAAGATGGAGTATATGCTTGACGAAATATAAGTTGGCAATCTCATGTCACTTGAATATGAGGGCCACTCCTCATGCTACTCAACTTTGGTCACAAGTAACTTCTTGTCATTGTAAGTATTTGCATATCATTGAGAACCGCCAACGGGGTACCCCTTGCACATGGTCACAAGTAACTTCTTGTCATTGTAAGTATTTGCATATCATTGAGAACCGCCAATGGGGTACCCCTTTCCATAACCAAAATGACAAGGCAAGCAAACAATGAGCATCTCAGCGATATTTTTATTTACTATGTGCATAGCTTTTTATTGAGGATGCTTCATGGATGACTCACTATGGTGATGCTTTAAGTTTCCACCATGATTAAGCATGGCTTAGGCTAGCGGCCCAGGCGTTTCTCTAACACAGGATACAAACTCCATGGAATTACAAGTTCCCTCTGTATTTCACACCGTTTACATCCATAGACAAAAGATCACGATATCAACTGTGTACAGAGTACAAGTATCATTCGCCGTGACAGCACGGTTCTGCTAATTCCAACGTATAGATGCAAGCATATACAACTTCGATGTTCACAATGGTTCAAGTCTATTAGGGGCAAGTAAATAAGGCGTGCCATCAAGTTCGTGATAGCTTTACTAACTAGCTTTCACATAAAAAAATACTTTTAGTTTAAAAGGTAGATGAAGCTTGAGAATTTGCTTGGAATAGCAAAAGCTACTAGGTAGATATGGTGGAAACAAGTGGCAAAAGTTTTGGTTCAAAGGATTTTGAAAACATGAGAAGTATGCCTTCTCAAAACAGGTTTTTGGCTAGCAAGGTCGGGTCGCAAGCAAGAGAGTTGAAAGAAACAAGCAAACATACAAGTAATAATGCCAAACATGCAATCTTCCTTCAAGACACAAAAGAATCTTAAATAAAGAATACTAATCTTATGAGCCAACAAGAAAGAAAACAAATGGTACAAAATACCTGTAAGCTTTTCTTCTTTCTCTTTCAAACCTCAAAAAGTATTGCTACTGAACAGAACTCGGTTTGACAAAACCAATTTAGATCCACTTGATGATCCCAAATTGGTGCCAATAGTGATCAACAAGATCCATCATATAATAGAGATTCCAAACTAAAATAAGAAGTGCAAAAAGTAAAAGATGAGACTTCTCATTAATATTCCAATAAAGGCACTCACACCAAGGGATGCAAAGATAATCAACTAAATGAGAGATAATTCCAGATGCAAACCAAACTATAAGATAACCTCTCTACCACATATATGAATCCACTAAAAAGGTAAAAGATAAAAGATAATGGTGGTGCTGTCGCGGCACTCCCCCAAGCTTGGAACAAGCCAAGGGGATGCCAAACATGATGATGAATTACTCCTTCGGTGGTGGTGATGTTCTCTTGTCATGGGTCAGAAAATCTTCCAGCATCTTACGAAGCCTGTTATTCTCCTCTTGAAGTATATCCACCTTCACCCTCAAAGCACGGTACTTATCACAAAACTCGTTGGTGGTTCGAAGGGCTTCCGCTGCCTCAAGGAAGTATCTGAGTTTTAGACCGAAGGCTATGATTCCCTGCATGTGACGATAAAAAGCATACGCAATGTTAATTGCTCCTACAAAAGTAGGTTTCCTTCCCCTTGTTCCTGTGGTGGTTTGTTCTTCCAACTCTATCTCCACGGGCTTCTTGCCTTTGTCGTTGGCGGAGGCCATGGTGCTCTAATCTTGAGAAGTTTTCCTGACAGAAATAGATCGAAACAAAAACACGACGAGAAACGATGCACGAACCTTGGGGAATCGGGGGGGTTATATATTATGAAGTTTCAAGGCAAAAGGAAAGCACTGACACAAAAACAAAGCAGAGACGGAGTTCGAAGGGGGACACCCCCTTCAGGCGCGGCTAGGCTGGGCCCGCGCCTGGGGTGGGTTTGTCCACCCCGGGCTCCGTTTCCTCTTCAGTTTCGTCTCGTAACTTCTCTTATGTATTAAAACATCAAAAATATAAAAAGATTGGAGTTTTACTAACCTTCTGTCTTCACCACTTTTACCTATTCAAAGATGAACTCTGCAGATTCCTTTTCTATTTCTCCTGAAAATTTACTTCTAACAAAACCCTTGCACAAACTCAATGACAACATTAGTGTTAGCAAAAACAATAAACATTTGGTACACACTTCAACTGAAAACCCATCAAAACAAAAGCTTCTGTAAGAGGCAAATGCAAATGATGGCAGAAATCTGTCAAAACAGACCAGCAGGTAAAGATTGATTTTTCCTAAGTCCTTCTGTTGCTCAAATCAAAAAGTGCAGAAATGATGAAAGTTGGGTAACAACTTGGAGAACATGCTCAGAAAAATTCAGCTCCATCCGAAGTACTGAGCTTCCTCAGGAATTTTTACAATGCAGCAAAAAAATATGTCCCAGGACAACCACTTTTCACAACTCCTCTACTTCACAAAAGTAGTTGAACTTGACACAGAAACCAAAAAAAAAGGATAAGGAGCGGTTATTACAGAGGTAATAACTTCCAGGACCGGAAAAACTCTTGGGTTATCTCCCAACAAGTACTTTTCGTTAATGCCTTTAAGTTAGGCTTGAAACTTCCAAAGAGGCTCACAAAGGATATATTTATCTGAAGTGAAAGAGAGCATCAAGAAGCAAATAACCAACACACTTGAGTCTAACTCACTTCCTATGCATGGGGGTATCATGAGAAAACAAATTGTTGAAACAAAAAGCGACTAGAATAGGAAGACAAAAGAGATGCAATTTTAAAGCTTTCAACATAAAATGGGGAAACTTAACATCATTGAGATGCATAAAACCATGTTTCCCTCTCTCAAAATAACTTTCAGTAGCACTTTGAATAAAGTTGTCAATATAACTATCACTGGAAAGAACTTTTTCATCAGAATAAGCATACTTACAGTCATCAAAGAGAGGTCCAAGGTCATAGACTGGATCAATAGAAGAAAGTTGTTCCATCCTGAAATCTTTATTAGGCAAGCTATTTTCATAAGGAGCTTTAGCAAATTTGGAAAAGTTAAACTCATAAGAATCTCCATCAAACTTAGTTAAAACTTTTTCCTTCTTACAATCAACAATAGATCCGCAAGTGTTCAAGAAAGGTCTACCAAAAATGATAGGACAAGTTTTGCTAGCTGCTGAATTAAGCACTAGAAAATCAGTAGGATACTTAATCTTACCGCAAAGAACCTCCACATCTCTTACAATGCCAATGGGACAAATGGTCTCCTTATTAGTAAGGTGGATAACCACGTCAATGTCCTCAAGCTAACAAGGACCAATATCATGCATAATTTCCCTGTAAAGCTCATGTTTAATAGCACTAGAACTAGCACCAATATCACGTGAACTATAGTAGAAATGATCATCAATTTTAACAGAGAGCATAGGAACACTAGCTTTTCTAGCCTTACTAGGATGAGAGATAATATTAGAAGCATCTTCACAAAAGACAATATGCTCATCCCCTATATTTCTAGTGATAGTGTCTTTCATAATAGCTACCACAGGTTCAACATTCAAATGCTTACCAGGCTCCACAGTTTTCATTGTACCTTTGTTATTTGCACTAATAATCATAGAATACTCCTTTACCTTAGCTAGGAAAGGCATTTTCTCAACATGAGGTTCAGGCACAATATGATTAGTATTACAAACTTGAGTACTTCTAACTGGAACATGGCTATCAACATCTTTATAAGGAGCATGGAACTTATTCCACTTCTTCTTGGGAATTTCAATGTAAGAGGCAAAGGCCTTAAAACAGTTTGCAATACTTTGGAAATCAAGACCAAACTCATTACTAATATCACGGAAGTCATCAGTTCCCATAAAACATTTAATGCATTCATAATCATAGTTTATACCTAACTTTACCTTTGTCATTCTCCCAAGCTTCAGTGTTCTCTTGAATACGGTCTAGAAGATCCCATTTAGCTTCTTCCTTCATACGCGTGAATGATCCAGCACAAGAAGCATCTAGTAAATCTTTATCATGAAGAGAAAGCCTAGCATAAAAGTTATTGAGAATAATATTGTCAGGGAGTTCATGAATAGGACATTTAAGAATTAGTAACTTCAATCTCCCCCAAGCTTGAGCTGTACTCTCTCCATCAAGAGGCCAAAAGTTATATATAAGATTTCTATCCTTATGAATCTCATTGGGAGGATAAAATTTTGAGTAAAAGAGAGATGACATCTCCTCCCATTCCATGAATTGTCCATTCTTCAGCAGCTTATACCATTCTTCTGCTCTCCCTTTCAGGGATATGGAGAGTAACTTCTTCTTCACCTGTTCACTTGTGATACCTGCACACTTAAACAACCCACATAATTCATGGATAAAAAGCAAGTGATCACCAGGATGGATAGTTCCATGCCCAAAATAATAATTATCCATAACACGATTAACAATACTTGTATGTCCCTTAAAAGGATCTATCTCAACAGGAGGTGGCTCATCTACTACCCTAGTAGTGGTAGTAGTTTTCCCAAACAGAAAACCAAGTGGGTTATCCATATTGGAAACAAAGTAACAAGCAGTAACAAGAGCAATACTCACAGTGAAAGTTTCCCTTACCAGTTCCACTCTTCAATAGCGCTTCACTCCCCGGCAACGACGCTAGAAAATAGTCTTCATGACCCACAAGTGTAGGGGGTGTATCGTACTACTTTCGATAAATAGGAGTGTCGATCCCAACGAGGAGCAGAAGGTGCTGAACAGTGGTATGGAGCAGGAAATCCATGTCAATACTTAGAAAACGGATTATTAGTGGTTTTCTGACAAGGCAACAAAACAAGGAGCAAGTAACAGAAGTAACGAACAAACGGAGCAAGTGGCCCAATCCTTTCTTAGCAAAGGACAAGCCGGTGGAAATACTTATAAGGACCAAACGTTCTCGAGGACACATGGGAATTCTGTCAAGTGCTTTTGCTTCAAATAGCTAAGTAATCTTCTCTATTGTTTGTAAGTGTTGTGTGGGTGAACCTGTGCTAACATACCGCCCTTCCTAGTACTAATACATACTTGTTATTAAACCCCCTTAAAACATCCGTAACAACAGGAAAGTAATTAAGATATAAATCTAAACACAGCCTTAAACTCTGAGATCCTATGCTCCCTTGTGCAAAGGTGTCCTAACGGGGGTTCAGGTTTCTGTCACTCCGGCAACCCCACGATTAGTAGCCAATTACACAATGCTTTCCCCTAGGACCATAAATGGTGAAGTATCACGTAGTCGACGTTCACATGACACCACTAGAAGAATAGAACCACAACTTAAATACTAAACCATTGAATAATAACTCATCACAGATTCACTACTAACAACATGACTTCTCCCATGTCCTCAAGAACTAAACGAACTAATAACATGACATCATATGGATCAAGATCAAAGATGATATGATAATGGATAGCAATATGAACATAAACAATAATCCAATGGTTCCACTCACAAGCATCAACTATAGTAGTAATAAACACCGGGAAAGTTTCCCCTAAGAACTAAATCAATATCCAACACAATTGTTACAGCAGAACGGAGTGGTGATGATGGTGCTGGTGGAGATGATGGTGTGGATGATGATGATGATCTTGATGAAGCCTAGCTTGATGACGGTGTTGATGGCGATGATCTCCCCTCTCCGGGAAGGAATTCCCCTGGTAGAAATCTGTTTGCCGGAGAGATCTTTCTGTCTCGGTGTTTTCCGCCCCTCACAGGCGGCGGAAATCTATCTATGGTCTCTCCCCTGACATTAGGGTTCCGAAGGTAAGATATAGGAGAAGGGGCGGAGTCGGAGGCCGGGCAGGTGGGCCACACCTACCCTAGGCGCGGGGTCAGGTGGGCTTGCGCCTAGGGGGTGTGGGCCCCCTGAGGCCCATCTCCGTCCCTCCTTCTGGCTTCCTTCGTCTTCTGGTAAAATAATATGTTTCCATATTTTTCTGATCTTCGCGAAATTGCACCGAAATGACTTATTTTCCATCAGAATCCAGACTCCGGCAGTCCATCCTCCAAGAAACATCCAACATGCCCTAGGGCGCGCTCAATTCTCGCACCTCCTTTGCAGAATCGCCGCTTTTCCGGAGTCGATAAATGGAAACTCTGGATTTCTCCATGGAACCCTGGAATCTCTAGTTGGAGAAGTTTCTTAGAACACCGAGATGCAGCTAGGTACCGGTTTTTGTCTCAATCTACACAGTGGATCCACGTTCTGGGCAGTGAGGGGGAGGTCTAAGGTTGAAAGGCATGTTAAATCCTACTCGATAGCCATCCGGGGGGTGCGCCGTGTGCCAAAAGTCCCGATTTGTCTTGCTTATGATTTTATGTTGGTAGTGGGTGACACACAGGGATTACTCGAGCTGGTTTCATATTTTTTGATTTTTGATGAATTTCCCATTGCCGGGTTAGAGGGTGGGAAAAATCGGCAATCCAGTCGGCACCCGCAGGCATGCGAGGTCCATTGGAACCTTGAACCTAGGCACTTGCCCAGCCTAGGTACCCCATGGGGCACCCAAAACATTTTTTCCAGAAAATCCAGGGCAATTTCTAGGGTACCTACAGTTAGAAACTGCAAATACCAGGGCGTAACTCGAGAAAAATACAGTACATGCTTGCACCACGAGATGAGCACCAACCTCCCGGGTATGGCCGCCCGCCACGACATAGCATGCGTGTAAATTGCCTAGGGCCCTAGGGCACGCTCAATTGTCACACCTCAATTGTCACTCTGGATTTCTCCATGGAACTCTATAATATCTAGTTGGAGAAGTTGCTTAGAATATCTAGGTACCGGGTTTTGGCTCAATCCGCATAGTGGATTCACATTCTGGGAAGTGAGGGGGAGGTCTAGGGTTGAAAGTCATGTTAACTCCTAGTCGATAGCCATCCGGGGGGTGCGCCGTGTGACAAAAGTCCCCGTTGTCTTGCTTATGATTCTATGTTGGTAGTGGGTGACATGCAGGGGCTACTCGAGCTGGTTTCATATTTTTTATATTTGATGAATTTCCCATTGGGCAAAATCAGAACACCCGCTGGCACGCGCAGGTACGCGAGGTCCATTGCCACCTTGAACCTAGGCACTTGCCTAGCCTAGGTACCCATGGGGCACCCCAAACATTTTTCCAGAAAATCCAGGGCAATTTCTAAGGTACCTACAGTTAGAAACCGCAATTAACGGGGCGTAACTCGGGAAAAATAAAGTATATTCTTGCCCCACGAGAGGAGCACCAACCTCTCAGGGATGGCAGTCCGCCATGACGTAGCATGTTTGTAAATTGCCTCGGGACCTAGGGCGCGCTCAATTCTCGCACCTCCTTTGCAGAATCACCGCTTTTCCGGAGTCAGTAAATGGAAACTCTGGATTTCTCCATCGAACCCTGGAATCTCTTGTTGGAGAATTTGCTTATAATGTCGAGAGGGAGCTAAGTGCCGGGTTTGGGCTCAACCCATGCGGTGGATCCATGTTCTGGGCAGTTAGGGGGAGGTCTAGGGTTAAAAGCCATGTTAACTCATACTCGATAGCCATCCGGGGGGTGCGCCGTGTGCTCAGAGTCCCGGTTTGTCTTGCTTATGATTTTATGTTGGTAGTGGGTGACATGCATGGGCTACTCGAGCTGGTTTCATATTTTTTTGATTTCTGATGAATTTCCCATTGTCGGGGTTGGGGGTGGGCAAAATCGGCAAACCCACTGGCGCCCGCAGGCACGCGAGGTCCATTGCAACCTTGAACCTACCCACTTGAACAGCCTAGGTACCCCATGGGGCACCCCAAGACTTTTTTTCCAAAAATTCCAAGGCAATTTCTAGGGTACCTACAGTTAGAAACCGCAATTACCGGGGTGTGAGTGGGAGGTCTAGGATTGAAAAGGCATGTTAACTCCTAATCGATAGCCATCCGGGGGTGCGCCGTGTGACAAAAGTCCAAGTTTGTCTTGCTTATGATTTTATGTTGGTAGTAGGTGACATGCAGGGGATACTCAATCTGGTTTCATATTTTTATTTGATTTTTGTTGAATTTCCCATTGCCGGGGTTTGGGGGTGGGCAAACTCGGCAAACCCGCTGGCGCGCGCAGGCACGCGAGGTCCATTGCAACCTTGAACCTAGGCACTTGCCAGCCTAGGTACCCCATGGGGCACCCCAAAAAAAAATTCCAGAAAATCCAGGGCAATTTCTTGGGTACCTACAGTTAGAAACCGCAATTATCGGGGCGTAACTCGGGAAAAATATAGTATATGCTTGCACCACGAGATGAGAACCAACCTCCCGGGGATGGCGGACCACCACGACGTAGAATGCATGTAAATTTCCTCAGGCCCTAGTGCGTGCTCAATTATCGCACCTCCTTTGTAGAATCGCAGGTTTTTCGGAGTCGGTAAATGGAAACTCTGGATTTCTCCATGGAACCCTGGAATATCTAGTTGGAGAAGTTGCTTAGAATGCCGAGAGGGAGCTAGGTGCCGGTTTTGGGCTCATTCCGTGTAGTGGATCCATGTTTTGGGCAGTGAGGGGGAGGTCTAGGGTTGAAAGCCATGTTAACTCCTACTTGATAGCCATCCGAGGGGTGCGTCGTATGTAAAAAGTCCCGGTTTGTCTTGCTTATGATTTTATGTTGGTAGTGGGTGACACACAGGGGCTACTCGAGCTGGTTTCATTTTTTTTTGATTTTTGATGAATTTCATATTGTGTGTTTGTGTGTGTGTTCTGTCTAGGGTTGATATGAAAATGGTAGTACTAGTTTTCTCCCTCTCATGATAACTCGTCCTCACTTTGGTTGGTACGCCCTGATTGGTCGAGACGGTTGTCATGCGGATCATGCCCACCCAACGTTGATCCTCTGTGATCTAACGGACAAGATAGCCCCATCCTCTCTCTCTCTCTATATATAGATATAGAGCTCTCTATCCACGCGAAATAACGAGTTTGCCACCGATACTTTACTTCCATAATCTAGAAGTAAAGTGTACAAAGGCGTATAATTTTCGTATATACGTGTCTATGCCTTTCATTTTATTCTCTAAAAATTATAAACTATTTCGATTTATATACACGGGGGTATATAAAAATACAAAAAATGTGTGTATTTTCTAGTGCAGCGAGGGGGAAACGTGACGGCATGCTCGTCTAACTGGTTGCAACGCGTCCACCATGGCACAAGTACGGTGCACTGTAATGTTGTGTCAGCGAGGGTCGAATGATGTATCCTTTGCACGCGTTGTACCCTTCACATTAGAGCGTGACAACACACGGGTCTGGCTAGCCATGCTTTACGCATTTTTCCATTTTGAGTTCGAGTTTATTCGGTTAAAGTTTCTTCACATAAACATCACATCCCCAAACTTTAAGAAATGACAGCTTAGGTTTGTTTCCAAACCACAATTCATATGGTGTCTTTTCAATGGATTTAGATGTTGCCCGATTTAAAGTGAATGCAGTAGTTTCTAGTGCATAACCCCAAAACGACAGTGGCAAGTCCGTCAGAGACATCATAGATCGAACCATATCTAGTAAAGTACGATTACAACGTTCCGACACACCATTTCGCGGTGGTGTTCCGGTAGGTGTGAGTTGTGAAACTATTCCACACTCTTTAATATGTGTAATAAACTCGTAACTTAGAAACTCACCTCCACGGTCGGACCGTAGAAATTTGATCTTTCTATAACGATGATTTTCCACTTCATTCTGAAATTCCTTTAATTTATCATAGGTTTTAGACTTATGTTTCATTAAGTAGATATAATTGTATCTACTCAAATCATCTATGAAAGTAACAAAATAACGATATCCACCTCGTGCCAACACACTCATTGGACCACACACATCAGAGTGTATGATTTCCAATAAATCTGTCGCCCGTTCCATTGAACCGGAAAACGGCGTTCTAGTCATCTTGCCCATAAGGCATGAGTCACATGTATCAAATGATTCGAAATCAAGTGATTCCAAAAGTCCATATGAATGGAGCTTCTTCAAGCGTTTAACGCCAATATGACCTAGACGGCAGTGCCACATATATGCAGATATATCATCATTAAGTTTAATCCTTTTAGCATCAACATTATGAATATGTGTAATACTAGTATCGAGATCCAACAGAAATAAACCATTCATCATCGGTACATGACCATAAAATATATCATTCGTATAAATCGAACAACCATTGTTTTCGGATTTAAATGAATAACAGCATCACATTAAACATGATCCGGATACAATGTTCATGCTCAGTGCTGGCACAAAATAACAATTATTCAAGTTTATAACTAATCCCGATGGTAGGTGGAGAGGTACCGTTCTGACGGCGATCACATCAATGCTTGATCCATTGTCTACACGAATCTTGACCTCACCCCTTCCTAGAGGTCGCTTGTTCCGCCGCCCCTGATTTGAGTTACAAATATTAGAAACCGATCCGGTATCAAATACCTAGGTGCTACTGCGAGTACTAGTCAAGTACACATCAATAACATGTATATCGTATATAACTTTATTGCCTTGCCGGCCTTCTTATCTGCCAAATACTTAGGGCAATTCCGTTTCCAGTGACCAAACTCATAGCAATAAAAACATTCAGTATTAGGCTTAGGACCTCCATTGACCGTTCTCTTAGGTACAACAAAAGTGTTGCCCATCTTGAGTTTTGCTTTGGCCACGGCCTTTTCTCTAGAGGTTGTGGTCTTATCGACAATCAACCCTAGATGCCTATCCTTTATGTCTACTTCGATTGCCACCAAGATGGCAGCAAGTTCGGTGAGCGATCCAATAGCACCACTTTTCTTGTAATTCAGCACACAAACTCTTTGTAGCTGGGTGGGAGCAACTGCAGAACTCTATCCATCGCAAGGTCAACTGGGATATCATATCCTAGTGCCTTAAGATGTTGAACATATCCCATCATCATGACATGATCGTTCATAGAGTTGTGTTCATTCATCTTCACACTAAAGAACTCGCTGGAGATCGTGTATCTCGCAGCATGGATTCGGCTCTCAAACATAGCTTTGAGTTCCTTCACCATAGCATTAGCATTGCTAAGTTCCAAGCGTCCTTGGAGTTCAAGCTCCAATGACAGAAGGATCGCATATTTTACAAGAGTGTAGTCATTAAGCTTTGTGTCGTACACATTGCGCTCATACTAGGATGCATTCCTTGCAGGAGCGTCCCCTATCAGACCTTCTAGCACATATTGTTTTTGTGCAGCATTGAGTAACATCCTCAAATTCATGAACCATTTGGTAAAGTTGCTACCGTTCGTTGGAAGTTTCTCTTTCTCCATGAACACATTGAAATTAAAAGTAGGTGGTGCCATCTACAACAGAATTTGTAAAGTTTAGACTAAGTTTATGATATATCGAGTTCAACTAATCCAAATTAAGAATGAACTCCCACTCAAAAACGACATACCTCGTGCCTTTTTGGTGATTACATGAACCAAATCTAGTACACAAAGTCCGATCATCACGTGAGTAGGTGTAGCTTCAAAGGCGAGCATCCATATGGGCATCATATCTTTCATATGAATCTTGCTTAATCTTTCAGTACGTATTCCGAGGCCATGTCTGCATATGAGATGCTTTCCAAGTAAGAACCTTAGTATTCGCGTGTGTAAACTGTCGTACACCCAAAATATGATCGTGGATCCAAGAACACCTGATCATCATGTGATGTCTTGGAGCGGCGAAACATAATTGGTGCATACTTAAGGGAGAACGCATTTTTATATTGATATCTAAATGAGGGATCGTCTTATTATGATAATAAAATGTCAAACAAGCAATATAAGATGCAACAAACATCACATGTGAAAAAGTGAAATGATATTGTTCTTGCACTTGATCTCCATCATGTGCATCGTGGTATGATCTTCATCATTCCTTTGTGTGTAAGGCCAAGGTCTATGGAACTTACACGTTATGTGTGTTGTAAGAGTATCAACTTAAATTTTACTTACAACATCACCATATCATGACACTAGCCCAGCAACACTCTAAACTAGACGTTTCTAATTTATCCATTGCAAGTTTTACGTGGCTTAGGGCTTTCGAAGATAGAACCGTTCTTACCTATGAACATGAACCACAACGAGGATAACCAAATTATTGAAAACTCGTTGCAAATTAGATATTTACTATAGTAGGAGAGACAGACACCCGCTAGCCATTTATGCAAAACTAGTTGCATGTCAAGTGTGGAATAGGTCTCATGTGAGAGGACATGAAAAGTTTGCCCGGCCCGCTTCATCCCACTATGTCACCAATATCCAAAGTACAACTAAGAAGTAATAACATGATCATTATCGCCCACATATACATATGTGTACTACCCGTGCAAAGAATCTACGCATAGATCCAGATCTGATACCACTATAGGGTTCGCGACATAGAAAACAAAAAATTTCCTACGATGGGAACAACTATGTACCAAGATCTATCTACTAGATACAAGCAACAGGTGGATATACATCCGTAAAGAACATACCCTTGAAGACCTACAAAGCTTAACAAGGTTATACTCGTGGATGATGTAGACGAATGCTTGTCGATCTACAGATTGAGAGGAAGTCCTAGCACCGCAAATCAGCGGCGGAATCCGTGCTCGCACACACGTCCGAGCCACCGAGCAACCTCCGCCTCCTCACTCCAGCGATCCAGCGGAAGCAACAACTCTTTCTGGACAAAAGTCCATCGGGAACATGTATCTCGCTAGTCCGAGACCATGGTGGATAAAAACTAGAGGGGGAGAGAGATCCTTCACGAGGAATTGTGAGTGTGAGAGATGGAGAGGGGGGATTTAAATAGGAGGGAGGGGCACCCAAGGGGGTGGCCGGAGCATGGGGCTGCCCCCTCCCCTCCTCCATTCATGTGGGTGGAGCTCCCACTCACAAAATAGCCCCTTCATTTCTCCACTCAAAATTCCCATTAAATTTCCACCAAATTTAATGAAATATCTCTTTAAATAAAACTACTTTTATTCATTCAGAATTGTTTCAATTACCTTAATGGACAAACATTCACATATAACCCCTTGCTAGTATTTCATTTCACATGTAGAAACACTTTCAGCAATTTCACCCGAAACGATTTCGGTGTCTAGTGAAATAAATTCATGCGCTTTGTTAATCTATTCAGCATGAAACTACTTGTTCCAAATGGTGTCGGTGTCTCTTAAGTGTGTCACCCTACGGTTCGCGAATAATGCAGACATGATCGAGACCCCTCTCAGATCAATAATCAGAAGCGGGACCTGGAGATCCATACTGACTCCCACATGTTCAACGATGACTTTCTTGTGATCATGAGAACCTTTTACGCTAGAATCTTAATCCCTTTGTCTCGCGATATATTACATGTCCAAGTTTTGATCAACAGTATCTTCATACCTAGTTTGATATTGTTACTGACATGTACTCTTTTCTTGTTCAGGTGATATAATATTCTAGTGATAAAATCACTTGCTTGCAAGCTAACCAATGTGATATCACCGAGAGGTCCCAGAGTATATCTATCTGTCATCGGGATGAACAAATTCAACTCTAGATCCATGGGCGTCAACATAACACTTTAGTAGCACTGAACCCATCTATATAATCACCTTGTTATGGTGTGATGTTTGATGTTATCAAGATACTCTTCCAGTGTTAGTGATTGACATGATCTCATGGTCTAAGGATTAGGATTACTTCGTATGATGTTATAGCAATATAAACTCAATGACTTTGATCTTAATACTATACTTCGGATGAATTTTCATCACACCATTCCAATAATGTTGTGACCTCGTTATTAACAACATCCAATGTCCATGATCAGGAAACCTAGATCATCTTGTTAAACAACAGGCTAGATTATAAGAAAGGCATAACTAGGAACTTTCTGTTTGTTTATTAAACACACATGTATTAACGTTTCCGTATTAATACAATTCTAGCATGCAAAATAAACATCTATCATATACTTGGAATATACATAATAACCACTTTATTATTGCCTCTCAGGGCATATTCCCTTCAGTCTGTACATGCTAGGCTCACCAATTCTAACTTTGTGTGTATTGAAGTGCAACATGGCTTACACCCACCATATGAAAACAGAGATATGTATGAAACCTGATCTTCACGACGTTCCTCATATCGGAGATATGTAACACTACCATTGGAATTATTAGGGATCATGATATGGGATACCTTGTAGGAATGACCGTAGGATGGCCAGATTTTCATGGATTTGAGGCGGGGAGTGAGGGAAAACATGATGAACATGATGAACATAAAAAATGCAAGGTAAACATACAAAATCACGCAAACACACCCGATTCGGTTTGCTCCCTTTGGTTCGAACAACCAATCCAACAGAATCCTCGGCGAGTGACCGTGAGGTAGAATCACCAAAGGAGAGATCTGCAAGCGGATGCTGGAATACCAATCAAAGAGAGAGTAGCAAGCAAGTAGAATCCCAAAGACACATACCTAGCACTACTGGAATCCTTGATAGGGAGAGGAACACCAAACTCCAATGTCTTGTACAACTCATAGATTAACTATAGAGAGGGGTTCCCATCTAGGGTTAGGCATAGGCATTCTTTCATCATCAACTCTAAGTCAGATCTAAGCCACAAGGGGATATTTATAGTACTAGGGCCAAGGGGGTGGGTAGGAGGGAATATTCTGGCCACGGGAATAGCCAGGGACAAATCCATGAGTACTCTTTAAGTACTCACAAACTAATAGTAACAAGTTAAGGGGGTTTTTGTAGTAGGATACTAAGCTCTAGGGTTGTTTTGCAAAAAGCCAGATTTACATCTACTAAGTTCAGAAGCAAAGAAAACTAGTTGAAAGTTTTATAACACCTAAGTGGGAACTTGAATTTCATATCACAACTCTGTTATGGTCAAGTCAAAGTCATAATTCATTTCACAAGTCATTTTGAAAACATCTGACGGGGGAACAGTATGGCCACTCCAACTATCCATAACCGCGGACGCGGCTATTCAAATAGTTTGACACTCTGCAGAGATTGCACACTTTCACCACAACATTCGATACATCCGTCAGGAACAATCCTGAATTCACCAAACTCAGTATGCGGATAATCAATCATAACCTTTCAATTACACGCCCTAGTATAGGCACCTCTCCTGTGAGTTTGGCCTCCCAACCATGACCAACTGTCATCTTGGGTTCTGCACAGGTGGACAATCTTCACAAGGTAGCCTCAGCTTAGACCTTGGCCGCGAGGGAACCCATACTAACGTATATAAATTTCCAGTCAAGCCCTACCCAAATTTCGGGTATTGTGGTTGTACGGTAAAATTTGGAATGGTATTGGATCCAGACAACCATCAGTTTTCTAAAGGGCTAAGGCTCATGCCTTAACATTTTCACCATCAAAATCATCTTGTGTTCGGAAAGACATGTCAAAAAATTTCAGTAGAATGACTCATCATTCTAAGGTTTTCATAACCATTTTCACCAAGTATTCCCATCTAAAGTTGATCAAGTTTTATACTTAGCACTAGCATCTACAAGTGGTGGTAAATACTAATGAGGGGTGGTAAACAAGTGGGGATTTGCTAAGTTCAATCTCATGCCTTAGGATGACATCAAGATTATCTAACTTAGGCCAAATTGTATGCTCTTTATGCTACCTTTAGTTATCTTTCTAGAATCTACAAGTCACCATGTAAACTCTAAGAGAAAGCATTGATAAAGAAAATAAAGTATTAAGTTTGCAAGTAAAACTAGGATTGCGTTATCAAGTGGGTATGATCAAATATGCTTAAGGCATATATTTGGCATAGTAACAAGCAAGTATTAGCTTGCATAATTTGCAAGGGTTAGCTTGCAAGGTTGCAAGTATAGGCTTGCTAGGATATTAGTATAAGCTTGCCTTGTGCAGAGTAATGGTTGAAGTTCTCCTCGGCTTCTTCCTCGTAGTATCCTCCTTCCTCATCATATCCTTGGTCGGTACTAGCGCCTATAAATAAGTACGAGGTACATAATCACTAAACAATACTTAACTATTTTTAATCATCACACAAAAAGTCACACTAGATGATCTAGCATCATCACTATTATCACAAGGATTAAAGCACTTGTCTTATTTGTTTTATTTGAGAAAAGTAATTTCTACTCATTGAAAAACTATTTAAGATTTAATATCCTCCAACTCAAACATGGGATCATGTTGACACATGTCATCACCACATATTTCAGTACATGAGAATGTGATTTAAAGTGGTGTCACAATTTAATAAGGTTTAACCTTTTTATTTTAATTAAATAAAGTGACTAGAAATGCCTACGTGGCTTTCTTTTATTACTTGAACATTATTTCTATAATTAAACCTATATATCTTTATATATTCTGAAAGGTATAGTTACATGTGATTTTTGAGAGTTGGAATCAACTCAAAAGCTTTTGTGGTTGAATTTTGAAAAATGTTTGAATGCAGAAAAGCTTCTGCCTTGTTATTTTTACCATGGTTGATCTATAACTCCAAATGATTTGAATCCAATGGGCTTGGATTAAGCATTTTAGTACCTTTCTAGAAAAATTGGTTTCATGCATTTTGGTTCAGTTAATCGAGCTGGGTTGCTTTTTGAATCTAGGTGCATAACTATGTTTGAAATTAAATGAATAAAGCTTAATTTGAATTGTTGGGTCGCACGGGATGTTTTACTGGTCTGGCCCACTATACACAGCGCGTACGCGGGATGGTTAAGTGGATGTCCCCACGCGTCAGTGAGACGAGGAGGGGCGAAGCGGTACGGGGCAATGTGAACTGCACGATCTAACTCTAATCGAACGACTACAGTTCATCGTCCACGTCGCGCAGCGCCGGCGAGACAGAACACTAACGCGGAAGGTGTGGGTCGCGGGAGGCTCACCGGGGTTCAGGCGAGGGTCGGCGACGGGGGCGAACGACGAAGTCGACGATGACGGTTCTCCTGGTACCGGCAACTTCTCGTGGGGCGGCTCCAATCGACGGCTCCCTTCTTTTCCAGCAGCGGCGGGCTCCGGCCAAATTCCGGCGATGCGCTGCTCGCCCTGCTCCGGGCGTGCGGTGGGGTGGTTCTAGGTGAGAGGGGAGTGAACTGGTGTGGCGAATTCGTGATGGGGAGGGCTCCTTTTATAGGCGAGCGAGAGGGGAAGCTCGGCGTGGGCTGAGGTCGTCGGAGGCGATGGTACAGGTAGCTACTGGCATGGGCGACGGTAGGGGGCGGTGTGGTGTTCCCTGGCAAAGCTCAACGGCGTGGTCTTGTGGCGTGGAGCGGTGCTGATCGGTCGGAACGTCACAGTGCTCTAAGCGGGTCCGACGGCGATTTTAATATCGCACAGCGCGCGTGGTCCGCGCGGCGGTGAACGGGCATGTCCGCGGGGTTGCTGGGGTGATGGTGATCATCCCTGCAAGCGGCGAGGGCGGCGCGCGGTCTATGTGTGCTGGTCGAGCATGGCGCACTGGCGCGCTCTCGGCTTGCGCGCAGAGAGGATTGGCATGGACATGTCGTGTGGTCTAGGGGCTGGCATTGCTCGGGGCTAGGACAGAGAGTGGCGGTGAACGGTGTTGCTAGACATGCTGGCTAGGCTTAGTTTTGCTCGTAGCTTGCTGTCGACAATGGGGTGGAAAGGTGAGGCTCGGCCTGCTTGCCATTAATGGCATGGTCTTTCTTATAGTGAGCTAGAGGGGTTAAACTAGTTAGATGATCTACTGAGGGTGTAGTGTGAGATAGATAGGGAACAAGTTATGCCAAATTTACTGCACACTATAGTGTTTGATGTTTGTTTGATTTGTATCTGCAAGGTGTTTGATAAAATGGCCGCAAGAGATTCAAATTTGAATTTTGGATTCAAACTTGGTGGGTTTGCTAGGCACATACTAGGGGGTGTCTGGTTAGTTGGATTAGTCAAGGGGCATTGGTTTGGTTGGGTTTTGAAAATGGGTGATCTTCACATATGATAAAGATTCAATTTTGAATTGTGATTTGAATGAGGTTGCCAAATGTTTCTGCAAGTTTGAAAGGTGGGCTTTGATTCACTTTTACTTGTTCTAGCAAGGGGTGAAAAGAGTTGTAAAAATTTCTGTTTGAAATCTTCAACTAGAAACACTCAAAGTGACCTAGTGAGCAAGATTGGCAAAAATGACCATTTGCTTTATTTTATTTGTTTTTGATTTTCTCTTGTTTTGTTTCTGCATGGAAATGTTTTATATGATGTTATTTTCATCTTTAAACCATTTCTTTCTATTTAGGTTAATCACACAACTTCATTATTGCATTTATCAAATCATCTTATTCACACATGCATTCATATGATTTTAAATTAATCAAAGTTTTCGTTAACCCTAATTTTAGTGATTAGGGTTTGATGATCTTTGTGTTATATTTTTGGGATGTTACAACCTTCCCCCCTTAAACAAAATCTCGTCCCGAGATTTGAAAATGGAATAAAAAAGATTACCTAGGATTTAAGGAGATCGGGAAACTCCGTCCTGATGTGATCTTCGCGCTCCCAGGTAGCTTCTTCTTCAGTGTGGTTGCTCCACTGCATCTTGAGAAACTTGATGCTTTGGGTCCTGGAGGTCATGAAATCTTCTTCCAAAATACGGATGGGTACTTCGGGATAGGTCAGGTCATCGTTGATCTCTATGGTCCGGTGATCAATGTTCTTGAAAACTTCAGTCTTCTCCGGAACTTCAAGGCATTTGCGAAGTAACGATATATGGAACACATTGTGCAATGTGGACATTTCCTCTGGTAGTTCCAATTGATATGATACTTCTCCTCGATGGTTCAGAATCTTGAAAGGTCCGATATATCTGGGGGCTAACTTTCCTTTGAGATGGAAATGTTGCATTCCTTTCAAAGGCGACACTTTGAGATACATGAAATATCCGATATTAAAAGTGAGGTCTCAACATATCTTGTCGGCGTAACTCTTCTGTCTTGACTGGGCGGTCTTGAGGTGCTCACGAATCTTGTGAACTTTCTCTTCTGCTTCTCGTAGGATGTCGGGTCCGAAAATCTGACTATGTCTTACTTCCGACCAATTCCAAAGGGTGCGACACTTCATTCCATACATAAACTCAAATGGGGCCATTTGCAGACTAGCTTGATAACTATTATTGTAAGAAAATTCTGCGAAAGGTAGATAGTCTTCCCATTTAGATCCATACTCTAGCACACATGCTCTCAACATATCTTCGAGTATTTGATTTACTCGTTCTGTTTTTCCATCGGTCTGAGGGTGATAAGCTATGCTGAAATCTAGTCAGGTTCCTAAACCTTCTTGGACTTTCTTCCAGAATCTCGAGGTAAACTGTGTTCCTCAATCCGATACGATGTTCTTGGGGACTCCGTGCAAACTGACGATTCTAGCGATGTATCACTCCGCTAGCTTCGAACATTGATATGTGGTCTTGATTGGTAAGAAATGGGCGACTTTGGACAATCTGTCCACTATGACCCAGATAGAGTCATTTCCCCTACTAGAAGTAGGCAATCCGGTGATAAAGTCCATTCCAATGGAATCCCATTTCCATTCTGGAATCTGTAGAGGTTGCAACAGTCTTTCGGGTCTTTGATGTCCCGCCTTGACTCTCTGACATATATCACACTTGGCGATATAGCTTCCGATTTCTCTCTTCATCTCATGCCACCAGAATTGTTCCTTCAAATCCTGATACATCTTTGTTCCACCAGGGTGGATAGAATAAAGAGTATCATGGGCCTCTTTCAAAATCACTTCTTTTAATTCCGAATTTGCTGGTACACAAAGGCGTCCTTTGTACCACAGAACTCCTTCTTCATCTTCTGTTAATCCGGGTACTTTGCCTGTACTGATACGACGCTTGATTCCATCGATACTAGCATTTCCTTTCTGCTCCTCTTTTATCTGACTGATCAGAGTGGTTTGAAGTTCTATGCTAGCCAAAAATCCTTCACTTACCAATTCCACTCTAAAATCTTCCATCTCTTTGTGCAAACTTGGTTGCTCCTTTAGAATCATGGAGTTCAAGAGGCACGGCAATCTGCTAAGGGCATCTGCTACCACATTGGCTTTACCGGGGTGATAGTGAATGTCCAGATCATAATCCTTGATTAGCTCAATCCATATTCTCTGTCTCATATTCATATCCTTTTGAGTGAATATATACTTCAAGCTCTTGTGATCCAAATAAATCTCACAACAGTTTCCCATCAGGTAGTGCCTCCATGTCTTCAGGGCTAGAACTACAGCTGTGAGTTCGAGGTCATGGGTTGGGTAGTTCTATTCATGTTGCTTCAGTTTTCGGGATAGATAAGATATAACTTTGCCTTCTTGCATTAGCACACATCCGAGGCCGATCTTGGAAGCATCACAATACACGTCAAAGGGTTTGGTGATATCCGGCATGATCAAGATTGGGGCTGAAATCAATCTTCTCTTGAGTTCTTGAAAACTCGCTTCACATTTGTCTGTCCATTCAAACTTCTTGTCCTTCTTCAGCAATTGGGTCATGGGTCTGGCGATACTCGAGAATCCTTCTACGAACTTGCGGTAGTATCCCGCTAATCCAAGAAACGCACGAACTTGGGTTTGAGTGGTTTGTGGCTTGCCAATCTTCAACATCCTTCACCTTCGCAGGGTCAACGGCAATCCCTCCGGCTTATACGATATGTCCGAGGAATCCTACCTCCTGTAACCAGAATTCACATTTGCTAAACTTGGCATACAACTGATGCTCTCTAAGGGTTCCAAGAATGGTCCTTAGGTGTAGCTCATGTTCTTCTTCTTATTTGGAATAAATTAGAATGTCATTAATGAAAACAACGACAAACTTATCCAGGAAGTCCATAAAATTTTTATTCATGAGATTCATGAAATAAGCGGGGGCATTGGTCAATCCAAAAGACATTACGGTATACTCGTATAATCCATATCTGGTGGTAAAGGCAGTCTTTGGAATATCCTCTGCACGAATCTTGAGTTGATGATAGCCAGTTCTAAGATCAATCTTAGAAAACACTTTGGCACCAGTCAACTGGTCAAACATGTCTTCTATCTTCGGCAACGGGTAATTGTTTTTGATAGTGACATCATTCAACTTACGATAATCCGTACACAAACGGTTACCTCCATCTTTCTTGTCCACAAACAAGACAGGTGATCTCCATGGTGATGCACTTGGTTGAATCAGTCCAATTTCCAGCATGGCATCCAGTTGCTTGTTCAGTTCTGCTAGTTCAGACGGGTTCATACTATATGGTCTCTGGGCAATGGGTCCGGTTCCAGGGATTAGTTCAATGATAAACTCTATATCTCGATTTGGGGGCATACCGGGCAAAACATCTGGAAATACATCGGGGTATTCACAGACTATCAGGACTTGGTCAATGGTAGGCTGGGATATACTCTTGTTGCACTTGAACTGACGAGGCAAGGTTTCAGATACATGCTCGACTGATATTTCGGCTGTACTGGTCATGGTTATGGATTTCTTGGCACAGTCAATTAATCCTTTGTGTTTGGACATCCAATCCATTCCTAGTACTACTTCCAAACCTTTAGTTCCGAGTACTATTGGATTAGCATAAAAATCTATGCCATGGATTCGAATAGGGATGGCTTTGCAAATTTGCCTAGCTTTGGTGGTTGAACCGGGTATTTGAACAATCATAACATGCTTCAATTTGGTTGGTTGAATCTTACTAGTGCATGCAAATTCTTCAGTGACAAATGAGTGCGATGCTCCAGAATCAAACAACACTCTTGAAAGTACTGAGTTAACAGAAAACATACCCAACACGACATCTGGCGCTTCCTAGGCTCCTTCAGCATGCATGAGAAAAAGACGCCTATTGCGGTTGAGCGAGTTCCCTGGGGCAAACCTTCTTCCGGGCTGAACACGACGCTGTTGCTGAGCTAGGGCATTTGCTTTGGGGGCTGCGGCATTCTTCTTGGGGCAATCATTGGAGTAGTGACCCTTGGTTCCACATTCATAACAACTCACTTGCGACTTGTCCTTCACTACAACAGGCAAAACATTGCTTTCGGTCCTTGGGGCAGTGTTGGTGTTGGTGGCGGCATTGTTGTTGTTGAACTTTGGTGGTGCACAGTTGAAATTGCTAGAGTTGTCGGGGTTGTTGTGGTTTCCACCGGGCCTTGGGTTTCCACGGTTGGGATAGGTTGGACGGTTCATCGAGGGTCTGTTGGTTCTCGGGGCAAATCCTGGAGATGGGTTGGGGCGATACTTTGGTGTCTGGTGGGTTCCTAGTTGATGCATCATGCGACGCTTGCGGTTCTCATTGTCTTGGTTGATCTTTCCTTCCATCTGAATGGAATAGTTGACTAGGGATTCAATATCAGCAAATGGGATATTTACTAACACCGTCTGCATCTCATCGTGCAGACCATCCAGGAATATCTCTTTCTTCTTGGCTTCAGTGTCTATCTCATCCGGGGCATACCTAGCTAATGACATGAATTTTTCACGGTATTCCACCACTGCCATCCTTCCTTTCTTCAATTCTCTGAATTCATCTCTCATCCTCTTGATCAAACCAGGTGGCACATGGGTTCTGCTGAACTTGACCTTGAATTCCTCCCAAGTCATCATCTGATATCCGGTCATTGCATGAACGTTGTTCCACCATGCTCTTGCATCTCCGGCTAGATAGTGGGTGGCAAATAGAACTTTCTCGTTAGCTTCCACTCCCGCGACTTCCAGATTGTTCTCCATTGTTTGCAGCCAATAATCTGCATCTAGGGGTTCTTCTGACTTAGTGAAAACCGGTGGATTGGTGTTCTGGAAATTCTTGAGCTTAGATCCATGGTTGTCCTGATTTCCATGGCCTTGATTGTTGTTTGCCATCTGGGCTATCTGTTGAAGGGTGGCTAAGTTGGCTTGACGTTCGACTCTTTCGGCTTCGCGGTCCGAAACCATCATTTGCAAGAGTTGCAATATTGGGTCCGGGGCTGAGTTGCTTCCTCCGCGAGGCATCTAAAGATTGAGATAGATCATGAGAAAAGAGGGAAATTTCTAAGGTTCAGGGTTGTTTTGTAACGTTGTTAAAGTTTGATTCAGATTTTTTTTCTAGAAACTTGCTTTTCATTCATTCATTCATTCATTCATTCATTCATTCATTCATTCATAGCACACAATACAACACACACCACAACAAAGAAAAACAGATGGTTTTAAGAACCATTCTGTGAAGCTACGATACAGTGGGACCGAATACAATTCACTAAAGCTATTGCTCAAGTGCTACTACTCCTTGGAGTCAGTGTACTCATCATCCTCATCATCATCATCGATGAAGGCGAAATCATCCTCATCGGTGAAGAAGTCCATGGCCTGATCCTCCAGAAAGTCATCATCATCGCTGACATAGGAGTAGGGGTCTCCGCGAAGGTCTTCTCCGGCATTCTCCCTCTCCTCCAGCTGCATGTCTCTCTCGTGGATGGTCTCCTCCAAATCCGTGATCCGGTGGCGAAGACGGGCAATGATGCGCTCCTTCTTGTCGAGCTAATGGCGACGAGACTTGCGATCCTTCACTAGCATGGCGAGGGTCTGATGGCGTACTTGTGGTTAGCGTAGGCACGGGCATTGTCCAACTCCTTCTGATGGTCGTACATAATGAAGCTAAGGTGGTCCAATTGACTCTTCAGCTCGGGGTGATATGGGGCCTCCAGTGGCTGTCCCATAACATCACGCCTTGGGTAGAACTCAAAACGGGTACCCTTGATCTGATTGATACTCTTCCCACATAGACGGGCAAGTGCTTCCTGCATGGCCCTGGCCAGTCCATCGAGCTAGTTGTTCTCTCTTAAGGTGAACTGAATTCCCTCTGCAGTGGGAGGTTCAATCTTTCCTCGGAGACTTGCAACAACTAGCCACTGCAGATCTTCTCCTTCCAGATCATTGAGCTGAGCTCCGAAAACTCGGGGTGCGGACGCTCCAGAAGTTCCGAAAGCTGGTCCAAGTCACGCTCAAAGATGAGGTCTCCTCCATTCCCCAACTGATAGAACTTGTTGTACTTCACGTCCATCTATAAGAATATAGGATGAGTAAGTTAGTAGAGTGATCAAGTGTGTCAAATTTTATGTATTTTTCAAGAATTTTTGAGGAACATGAAATTTTGATGAAAGAATCCAAGTGATAAGAATGGGAATAAGTTTTTTTAAATACTCACTTCCTTTGTTTTTGAAACTAAGTTTTTGATTCAAACGTCCATTCTAACTAGGGTCTCCTATTGTCAGGATGGCTCTGATACCAACTTGTCAACACCCGGACTTTTAATCCCAGATGCCTGTTATGCCATACATCGCAATCCCAGGATTACCATTTTTGCGAGACATAACAGATTTGGATATCATAGTACATCATCCATTACAAACCATACATAAGGTCTTACACAAATAAGGATCTCATGATCCAGTTCTTAATACAACTCAAGCAGCGGAATAACGTAATAGTAATGAAAGCGTAGGCGAAGCTCCATCTTTAGGGTCAGAGGCAATGCTGACGATGCGAGATGATCCTAGTTGTCTTAACCTTCCTACGGTCCATCATCATGATACTCCTCTTCATAGTCTGGCCACAGGAATAGCCAGGGACAAAGCCATGAGTACTCTTTAAGTACTCGCAAACTAGTACTAACAAGTTAAGGGGGGGAAGGGATTGTAGTAGGACACTAGGCTCTAAGGTTGTTTTACAAAAATCCAGATTTACCTCTACTCAGTTCAGAAGCAAATAAAAACTAGTTGAAAGTTTTATAACACCTAAGTGGGAATTTGAATTTCATATGACAACTCTGTTGTGGTCAAGTCAAAGTCATAATTCATTTCACAAGTCATTTTGAAAACATCTGACGGGGGAACAGTATGGCCACTCCAAATGTCCATAACCGCAGACGCGGCTATTCGAATAGTTTGACACTCTGCAAAGATTGTACACTTTCACCACAACATTCTATACATCCCTCAGGAACAATCCTAAATTCACAATACTCAGTATGCGGATAATCAATCCTAACCTTTTAATTACACGCCCTAATATATGCACCTCTCCTGTGAGTTTGGCCTCCCAACAATGACCAGCTGTCATCTTGGGTACTACATAGGTGGACAATCTTCACAAGGTATCCTCAGCTCAGACCTTGGCCACGAGGGAACCCATACTAAGGTATATAAATTTCCAGTCAAGCCCTGCCCAAATTTCAGATATTGTCGTGGTGGTGGCACGGCAAATGTCATGGGTAGGCTTAAGTTGGGGGCCGAATGGGTGCTTGTGGTCACCGGGGAGGGAGTGCACGGTCGAGCCATGCACGAAGAAAAAGAAGAACTCTCCACACTTGACAATTTGATTGATACCCCAATGATTACAAGTGCTCCTTGAGCTGTATTGGCTTGAGTACGCAGCACCTATTCTCTACTTGGTCCAACCTCCTTCTACTACTTCTGTGCCCTCCCTTATATAGGCAGTGCTTGCTAGTTAATACCCCTTTGGGTTCTAGGGTTTACTGTTTGGATCTTGGTCCCTACAATATGGGCCGGGTTATGGGCTTGCCCTAAGCCCATAGGCCCGGTCCATAAAGCTTGACAGCTAACGGTCTTCTGGTATGCTACTTCTTGTTCTTTTTGGAGTCATGCTGTTACTTTGTACGTCAGCACTTGCTTTGGGCGTCACATGGCTCCTTTTGCCTCACCCGGCGTCGCCCTTCTCTTTTGACCATGCTTTACCATGGTCCTTCCCGAACCTTATTCAGAAAGGTGCCACGTGTCCTTATTGACTCGGCCCTTCCTCGGTTGACTCGGCTCGTTGGTACCTGCAAGGGTTACAACTTTGTCCTATACGGGCCAAGATAGTTTGTATCTCGGCTCTCATGCTTATCTTTCCCAGCCGTTCTTACCCGACCTGGTTCATTGTTTACTCGGAGCCTACCCAGCTGCGCTATGTTTCCCCTCTCATGACCCTACCGGGGGTTATCCCCCCGACATTATTCCCCGAAGCTGGTGAGGTCTAGCAGTTCAAGTTGTTAGGCGTCTCCAGGTTCCTTTTATGTGAATGTAACTTAGTTTTTGTCTTTTATCTATCTCAGTTTCGCACCTTGTCGGGTTAGTCTGACAATTTTGGGTCAATTCTTTGACTTCTTGGCTCATTCTTGCCTCGAGCCGAGTTATTTTGGCCAATTCCGGGTCATTTTCGGCGCGCTTCAGTCACTGACAACTAGTAATCATGATTACTTGCCTCAATTTTTTTTCCAAGTTCTGGTGGCACAGTGACGACTGCGCAGTTATTCCCCGTCACTATGGCGGTCCCATCGGCCTGCGCCTCTTGTCCTTCCAGCCGTGACATGCCACTAGATTTTTCATGTATCTTTGGCTACGTGGCGCTCACTGACTGGCTCACCCGGCCTGGTACACGACCACACGCTGGCCGCACGGCACAGTTAGATCCCACTACGGGGGATTTTACTGCCCTTAAGTAGGAGTTGGGGGTTTCCACTTCCCCCACGCCCGTTCAGTTTCCTTAGCCTTTCTTCCTCCTCGCGCCTGCAAGATCGAACTGCCCCCTTTGCGGTTCCTTCTCCCTCTTGCTCCTGTGCTGCGATTGCCCCTGTCCTCTGTCGATTCCAGCACGGGTCCTCGCTGTTCCAAGCCTCTCTTTACCGAGGAGGATACAGACTCCGACGACCTTATGGACGCTCGCGACGGTGCTGATGGTGCCGAGGAGCAGGAGGTCCCCGCCGGCGAGCGCGGTGGCTGGGAAGGCTCGGAGGTCTCCACCGAAGAAGTGGAGTGGCTGTGGTCCGCCAGACGCATTCCACTGCAAGTGGATTGCCGCGTCCCCGGCGGTGAGATCTCCCCTAAACCTCAAGCTGGCGAGCGGGTGGTTTTTCTTTCCCACTTTGAACGTGGTTTTGCTCTTCCTGTGAGCACTTTCTTTTCCTCATTTCTTTCTACTTTCCGTCTACAGACCCACCATCTTCCTGCCAACGCAATTGGCTCTCTCTCTTGTTTCCTCTCTGCATGCGAGGCCTATCTTGGAATTTGGCCTATAGTTCTTCTATGGGACAAGTATTTTCGCTTCAAAGTTCAGGTTGACCCCCAGCCTGAAGTTCCCCGTGCCGAGAAGAAGCCTACTCGGTGTGGTGCTGCCAGCATCACGCCCAGGAGGGATTCCATCTTTCCTCGGGTTGCTGGTATTGGATCTTGCAAGAAGTGGCATAGAACCTTTTTCTATGTCAAAAACAACGGGTCCACCGATAACATCCGGCTTCCTCCTTTCTCGGACGAGGTCCCCCACAAGAAGCACTGGCAGCTTGACCCGCGCGACCAAGACGCTGTAGTGAACGAAGCCAACGCAATTCTGGAAAGGTTACTGTCGCCGGATGAGAACTTTCATCTCACCGACTTCGACCTCATGTGCACCTTCATCACACGCCGGGTAAGCCCCATCCAAGCCAGGAGCCACAAGATGTGCTTCATGAGCGGGTCCCATGAGCCCACTCGGCATTCCACCAAGGAGCTCACCCATGACTCCATCGCCCGCCGAGTAAGCTCAATATTTAAACTGAATTTGGCGGATGATTGGGCCTAGAGTTGCCCTCCGTTTAGCCGGGTCAGGCCAGTCCCCTGGGTAAGTTTCCAGATTACTTTATTGCCTAGTAGGCTTTAGCTCTTTTGCCACTCTTAGCTTAGTTTTTAGTCTCTCATTCTGTTTGTCTTTCGCCGAATCTCCTTCATCAGGTTGATGACAGTACTGTCCCTCCCGCTGGTTATCATGGGGACCGCTCTGACTCGGATGAGGTCGAGTATGACCTGGAGTGCTTCATGCCGATCCCGCACACTGCAGCCGCTTCTGCTTCGGGTAAGAGTCAATCTCGCAATCCCTTACAAGACTGGTCTGACGATGATGAGGATGATGATTGTACACTTTTGAAGGTATATGCCTTGTGATATTAATCTCTTTGCTTATCCGAGTAAGCCCGTTATTTACTTTTGCAGCTGGCCAGGTACATGACATTCCTCCTCTCTCCATGGGCGGAGTCGGAAAGATTCCCGTTGCTAAGCCGAAGCGACGCGGAACCTCCTCCAGCACTCAGCCGGCTAAGAAGAACAAGCCCAGCCCGGCAGCTCCTGCTGCCTCTGCTGCTGCCATCCTGGGTGAAACTCGTCAAGATGTTGGGCGCTGAGTCACACGCCGAGTAGCCCGCGACCCGGTCGTTACCGTGTAAGTTTCGCACTTTGCCTTCTCTATTCTTTCCTTTCTCATCACTGATGTTCTCTTATATATGTCTTGTTATTTTCAGTGTTGCACCTTTGATGGCAAGTCAGGCTGCTTCTAGCATTGCCTCGCCGCTAAGGCCTGCACCTCCTCCAGCTGACTCGGCGGCACCGAGTCCCATCCGGGTTGAGGCTAGCACTGTTGAGGCTCACGCTTCTCAGTGTCAGTCAGACCCGGTGGGTCATTCGGCTAGCGCTCCTGGCGTTGGCCAGGAAAAACTTCCTGATCTTGGTGCCCACAAGTCTGGTGTCGAAAAACCCTCTGCCACTAGTTCCTCTAGCATCAGCCCTCAAGATGATGTGAATGAACAACTTCCTGATCTTGGAGCCAGCAAAACTGTTGAACCCAGTCAGGGGGCTCCAAGATCTTTTCAAAATCCTCCTGCTCGCTCTCAAATTCTGTCAAAGGGCCAGACCCAGCCCAAGGCTTCTGGTTCCACTCGCCCCTCTTCTGGCAAATCCACCTCTTGCAAGCAAACAACTCTAGTTTGTGCTCCGGGTTCTGCTCCTCATATCCGGCCTCTAACGTCGGCGACAAAGCTCGCTTCAACGGGTAAGGGAGACGAATCTGCGGCTGCCGGGTCAAGTGATGACTCCAGGGCTGTTACCCTCCATACTTCTGCCACTGCAACCCGTGTCACTATGGGAACTGCCCTAAAAACGGGTCGAGTTCTCACTCGGACGCTCAGTGGCAAGAGCCTTGGTTCGGCCGAACCTTACGCTGTGGCATGGAATGTAGTAGGCGAGCAGGAGGTCAGCACTCGTGCCGGGAAGAAGATGAAGCTGGGCCCCAAGGCTGTCTCCGACATGACCCAGCAGGCCATTGCTCTGATGGCCCACGCCGACGAAGTGAACGAGGTAAATTAACCTCTTACTCTTTTTTATCATTGATTATTTCCTTTATACATATCACCTAGTCCCTGAGGTTACAGTCGAGTAAGAAACTTACTCGGCTGTAAGCTCTTCAATAGTCACTTAGCTTTCAAATCCTTTACCCCAAGCCTGTATGTTAGAAATTCGATCCCTAGCCCCTGAGGTTACTGCCGAGTAAGGAACTTACTCGACTATAAGCTCTTAAGCCCTTTTTATTCGGCAGGTTGTCTGACTTGACTCTTTCTTATTTGTATGTCTTCTTTGATTAGCTTACGCATAACGAGCGCACCAAGGTGCATCAGGCTCTCGTCCTGGTGCATCGCAAGCTCGAACTTGCATATGAGAAGCTACAGACTGACACCTATGGCCAAGGTAAAATCTTTGCTCTTCCTATTTCATTTGGTGTAATTTTTCTTAGTCCATCTTCTCATTTTTCCTCTCACTCTTGTTTCACAGCCACTGCTCAGTCCACCATCAATGAAATTCACTTGCAAATCAGCGAGGCCGAGAGTAAATTTCTTACCTCCCTAAGCCAATTGCTAAAAAATTTCTGTTGGTACTGACAAATATTTGTTCTGAATAAGCAGAGAAGCACCAAGATGAACTCCAGAAGGAGCGAGATGAGGTGACTCGGCTGAAGGAATTAATGGCCGAGACGGAGCAGAAGCACTTGGCCGAGGTGAAAGGGCTGAAGGAGGAGCTTGCCGAGAAGAACGAGCAGCAGGCTGCCAGCACCGAGAAGACTGAGAAACTGCTCGACGTGGCCGAGTCATTGGTCGAGTCAGCAAATATGAACCTCGACGCCCTTCAAGCCAAGACCAAGACTTGGCATAGCAAGCTCGCTGCCATCAACTTCTTTCTCGGTAGTGAGTTCTTACTCTTTACGCATTGTCCAAGTCCTGCCGGATTTCTTCCATCTGCCCTTGCTATTTGCTAACTTTCTCTTTTTGCTTGCAGAGAACTTTCCTGAGGCCAACATGTTTGCCATCCGAGCCATGAAGAAAGTGAGAGCCAAAGCTGGTGCTGCTGCTGACGGCGAGGTGTCCATGGAGGAGCTCCTTGCAGCAGTGTCTGAACGGGTCAAGACCCTCAGATCATGCGGTGTGGACTTGCTCAAAGCGGCTATCCATGCGGTTCGCATGCTCTGGCCGGATGAATATCCACCCGAACTCATCGAGCCACTCGCTGACAGATTGCTCCTTACTGAAGACCTGCTGGATCAATGGCGTGAGTCGGCCGGCCGGGCTGCAGCGGACAAGGCTCTCTCCTTCGTGCTTTCATGGTACGAGGACATCAACCTTGATGTTCTTGCTCGCATAAGGGGAGATGGCAAATGGTTGAACGACCCAGAGCTGATCAAGAGACGCCAGGAGAGAGCTTATGCCATGATCGAGTACACCATGGTGCATGCTTGGTGTGAAGGGCCCAGCTTCCTCGACCTTGGCAACCCGCTCGTCGAAGTTCCTGCTGAAGAAGGTGGCGACAGCGAGGCGACCGAGTCAGATGATCCAGATGACCCGGCCGCAGATGCCCCTCACCCGGCCGATGCTCCAAGCACTCCTGGCTCCGAGAATGCTCCTCCGAGTTCTCCTTCTCCTTAGGCCAACAAATACTCGAACTTTTTTTAGATCCCTGGTATGCCGGGTACAAATGTAACGTACATTGCACTTGAAGTTTGACTATGTGCCTTGTGATAGGATTTATATATTTTGCGTTATGCTTTGAGTGCGAATTACTCAACGACAAGTCCCCGAGTTTCATTTTGTCGTGTCACCTTTCCTTGCCTTTGGCCCTTATCTACCATTTTTCGGTGTTCGACATTAGGATCTCAAAGTACGAAGGATTTAGTTAGCGGGTATGAAACTTGGATAACTTGGCCGAGATTAATCGACACATAGAATAACACAACCTACAGAGAGTTAGGCAAAAACTAAAGCCGACTCGCGTTTCTCCCTTGTATTTATCTGGCGTTCGTGTTTACCCATCTTAGATCTTTTTCTCTTGCTTGCCATGAAGCCGTGTTTTCGGACAACAGCATAGTCGAAGAGTTGATTTCTTCAAAGTAAACACTACTTGTTTCGAGATAAATTTCGGGTATCACGCCAGCCGACGTAAAATAATTGGAATAGAAAGCCTAAGGGGTAGTCCCCGAGTCAGTTTTTCGAATCATACCATTTTATTATTAGCACATAGCCGGCAAAGACATCCGACATATGAGAGTTCGAGTGATACATGCACTGCTTCTCCTAAGTATAGAAGGGACGAAGCAGTGCCACATTCCATGGCCTTTTGGTTTCATCTCCTAACCTGTCCGCCTTGTTCTTTTGCACTTCACGAGCGTCTATGAGATAGTAGGAATCATTGTGCAATGCTTTGCTTACAATGAATGGACCTTCCCAAGGAGGCTATAATTTATGCATTCCGGCTATGCGCTGCACCAGCCTTAGAACCATATCTCCTTCTCGGAAAACACGAGGTTGCACTTTCCGGCTATGGTAGCGTCGGAGATTTTGTTGATATATAGCAGATCTGGAGAATGCCAGTTCCCTTGCTTCTTCGTGTAAATCTACTCCATCTTCTCAGGCCTTTTTTACCTCGGCTTTCGAGTATTTCCTTATCCTTGGTGAGTCATATTCTATGCCGGCAGGCAAAACTGCTTCAGCCCCATATACGAGGAAAAATGGCTTATAACCATTCGATCGATTCGGAGTCGTTCTTAAGCTCCACAGTACTGAGGGTAGTTCCTCTATCCAATAACCAGGTGATCTCTGGAGTGGTTCCATTAAGCGGGGTTTTATCCCGGAAATAACTAAGCTATTAGCCCGTTCAACTTGTCCATTTGATTCTGGATGGGCGACTGATGCTACGTCGAGTCTATTCGGTGTTTCCCATAGAAGCGAGCAAAAGCTCCTTCAGCAAAGTTTGTGCCATTGTCCGTGATCACACTGTGCGGGTAACCGTATCTGAGGATTATATCCCTTAGGAATGTGACAGCTTTTTTACCGTCCAATTTCTTGATTGGCTTCACTTCTATCCACTTGGTGAACTTATCGATCATGACCAAGATATGAGTCATGCCTCCCCTTGCTGGTTTGAATGGTCCTACCATATCCAGGAACCATGCTGCAAAAGGCCAAGTGATTGGTATAGTCTTCAATTTAGACGCTGGTAAATGTGACTTGGACGCATAGTGTTGACAACCACTGCATTTCCCGACTAACTCTTGCGCTTGTGCCAATGCTCCTGGCCAGTAGAATCCATGTTGGAATGCCTTGGCTACCAACGCTCTTGATGACGCATGGTTCCCGCACTCTCCCTGATGGATATCCAATAAGATCTCCTGGCCTTGCTCTGAGTTGATGCAACGCTGCAGTACACTTGTCACACTTCGCTTGTAGAGTTCCTTGTTGATTATGGTGTATGCTTTTGCCCTTCGTGCCGTTTGACTTGCCAGTGTTTCATCACTCGGCAAGGTTCCATCTTTCAAATAACTAAATATTGGTTGTGCCCACGTTGGTATTAGTGGTTCCGGGCTGCTTCAACATCAATGTCCATTGGTTCCGCTGAGATATGTTATGCCGATATAACCTGAGCAGTGCCCGAGTGTGATTCGGCGACCCCTGAATTGAACGGAACAGTCCCCGAGTGACTCGAACCTACCCCTGAGTCGATGTCCATTGGCACTACCTCTGATTCCTGACTCGCCGGGATGATCCTGATTGATTCAGACTCTGGTGACGGCTTGATCGATGGCTTCCTGAGATGCTCCAATGCTACCCCTGGTGGTATTGCTTGCCTAGATGACCCTAGTTTGGATAATACATCTGCTGCCTCATTTTCTGCTCTAGTAATGTGATGAAATTCACAACCGTCAAAATATCCCGAAATTTGTTGTACGTGGAAGCGATATAATGCCATGTTTGCGTCCAGTGCATTCCAATGTCCAGACACTTTCTGAATCACCAAATCCGAATCGCCAAAACACATGATCCTTTTGCTACCAATTTCCTTGGCTACTTTAATGCCATGGACAAGTGCTTCATACTCGGAAACGTTGTTAGAAGCAGAAAAATGAATTTGCAACACATACCTCAGTTGATCTCTCTTTGGAGATGTGAGCACTATCCCGGCGCCCAGACCCATTCTCATCTTGGACCCGTCAAAATGCATTTTCCAGTAATTTGGATCTAGCAGTGGTGGTTCGTACTGCATCTCCATCCATTCTACAAAGAAATCTGCAACGGCTTGAGATTTTATTGCATCCCGCCTATCATATTGTAGAGTGTATGGTGCCAGTTCAATGGCTCATTTGGCTACTCGGCGACTAGCATCTTTGCTGCCCAATATATCCGAGATAGGTGCCTCGCATATTACCCGGATTGGGTGTTTTTGAAAATAATGTTTCAGCTTCTTTGCTGCCATATATACCACATATGTCATCTTCTGATAATGCGGGTAATTATGTTTCGAGACAGAGAGAACTTCGCTCAAGTAATATACTGGTCTTTGGACTAATTTGCCCCCTTCTTCACGTTCAACCACTATTACTGCACTTACAACTCTGTTGGATGCGGCGACATAGAGCAGCATTGGCTCCTTGGATAGTGGTGATGCTAATATTGGTGCTGTTGCCAACATTTTCTTTAATTCATGGAAAGCGCTATCAGCTTGCTGTGTCCATGTGAATTTGTCTGATTTTTTCATCAGCTGATATAGTGGTAGGGATTTTTCGTAGCCGAGTAACAAACCTGCTCAATGAAGCCAGGCATCCAGTAAACTTCTGGACATCATTGAAGGTTTTTGGCAATTCCATTCTTTCGATGGCCCTGATCTTTGTCGGGTTAGCTTCAATTCCTCGGCTGGATACAAGGAATCCGAGTAACTTGCCAGCCGGGACACCAAATGTACATTTTTCCGGGTTAAGCTTCATCCGGAATCTTCTCAAGTTTGCGAATGTTTGACGCAAGTCGTCAATTAGAGTATGACTTTGTTTGGTTTTTATTACCACATCTTCGACGTATACTTGAACATTTTTGTCCAATTGATCTTGTAAGCATTTTTGCATGCATCTTTGGTATGTTGCTCCTGCATTTCTCAATCCGAATGGCATGGTGTGATAGCAATAAGCCCTGTACGGGGTGATGAAAGCTGTCTTTATTTGATCATTTGGATTCAGCGGAAACTGATGGAATCCTGAATATGCATCCACAAATGACAACAACTCACACCCAGCAGTAGAATCTATGACTTGATCGATCCGAGGCAGAGGAAACGGATCTTTCGGACATGCCTTATTGAGGTTCGTGTAATCAATACACATGCGCCATACCACTGCCACATTCGGGTCATCTTTATTCTTCTCGACCAGGACTGGATTTGACAACCAGTCCGGGTGCAGTACTTCCATGATGAATCCAGCAGCTAAAAGTCTTGCAATCTCGGCCGCTATTACTTTCCTCCTATCTTCGGCGAAGCGGCGGAGGGGTTTCTTCACCGGCCTTGCATCTGGTCTTACATGAAGAGAGTGCTCAGCCATCTCCCTCGGGACTCCTTGCAGATCTTGAGTGGACCATGCAAATATGTAACCTTTGCCACAGCACACTCCCATGTCTAAATCCTTGTGCAAACCATGCGATTGGTTGTGACTCGATTACCCCTTCACAAGAGTTACGCATCGTACACCACCTTGTGAGGAACTCCCTGTCTGTCTCATTCGGTCTTTGCTTGCTCATTGCTAGTTGCTGTGGGCGATTCGGCCTCTTGTAAGTGCTCGTGAAATTTCTCACGAAAGCGTCATGAAAATCAATCTAATTGTTGATGCTTCCGGGTGGAAAATTTTTCAACAATACCCGAGCTGGTCCTTCCAGCATCTGCGGTACGTAACGTACTGCCCATCTCTAGTTTCCCTGTGCGATCTTCACAGCGGTTCCATAATCTATGAGCCAATCCTCCGGCTTTGTGCTTCCATCATATGTCTTTGTCCCTCTGGCCAGCTGGAAATTTGGCACCGGTGGCTCCTTCATGATCCTTGGGCCAAAGCACAGTGGACCCTGCGGACCTTGTAATTCAATTATCTCTGCCATTTTTATGCTGTCAAGCTTCAGTCTGGCATCATCCGGTTGAAGGTTCCTACCTCCGTATCTCGCTCGCATTGCTTGATATGCGTGATCTGGTAGCTCATACCAGTCATTTACCATGGCCGAGTAACCATCATTATACTTATTCGTGTTCGTGTCAGCTGGCTGTTGAACTGCTTTTCCCGCGCTCTGATGTCTTCTTTCCGGCTGAGCTGGTGCTTTATTTGGAGCTGGATTTCCTCCTCCTGCCGAGTGAGTTGCGCGCCGAGTATGAGGCGCAAAATTTTGCCCTCCGTTGTCATTTCTCTGTCCAATTCTTTCCTGGTTTTCATTTTCTCGGGGATTATTTCTTTTTGCCCCTTGCGCATGCGTCGGGTTTCCTTGAACTACTACCGGATCATAGTCGACCATCCGCTTGTTTCTTCCAGAATCCACACTTCTTTATTTTCTCGGCCTAGGTGCCGCTCCGGGTGAGGATGCCGTGTGCCCAGCCGATCTTGCCGGGACAGGATTCGCCGAGTGAACCAGTTGTGATCTCCCTGCTATACCCGGATTTGCTCTGTAATACGCCTCATTAAGCATGTTGGCTGCTTTTACTAACTCATTGACTCGTTCTTGCTGCCTTTTCTTTGCTTCCCCCTCCAAGTGGGGTAATTCTACAATTGCTGCTTCTGCCGCTCGCAGATTAGCTGCTGCTGTGTTGTACGTTGGACGCATGGCCGTCTCATTGCTGTTCTCTGGTGTTATCTTTGATGTCGCATCTGCCAGTTCTTCGTTGAGGTTCCGTCCTCTCAATCTCGTTGCATCAAGCCGGGTCTTTGCGCCCTTGACTCGATTTGCCGAGTTAAGCTCTCGGATAGTGATATCCACATCCTGCTGTAACTGTGCTAGCTCCTTTGCTATCTCTAGGACTTTTATCCTGGTTTCTTCCAACTCGGCTTGCACACGCGCCGGGTCAGTTGCTTGTGCCACTGGCTCTGCCAACTTGTCTATCGCTTCCTGCAGCTCCTTAGCTCTTTTTCTCCTAGCTATGTTCTCTGCTTTTTCCAGCGGCGCCTTTGCTGTTCTTGCAGCCCTTGGAGTTTCCTCGTGATTTCCTTCCTCTACGTTCTCATTCTCTACTGGAACTACTGGGGGAGCTGTGGGGTTTGGGGCTGTCATCATTAACTCCATGGAGACGAGTTGGAGAGGTTTCCGAGCGACTGGAGCCATTGGAGGATCCGGCGCCAGGACGACGTGCTCAGGATATGCGCGCTCCATGCGCACCGCGACGTAGACCTGGTGCTCGCCGAACTTGATGAAGCGACCGCCCCTAGGGAACGGCTTGGTCCCGAAGCAGCCCGCGTTGTTGCTGACGAAGTTGAGCGCTCCAAACCTCTGGATGAGGCCGGAGTAGACGCGCTCGCCGGTCTTGGCGATGATTTTGCCCGTCCGGATGAAGACTCCATCAAGCACCTGCTTCTTCCCCACGGTGGGCGCCAACTGTCATGGTGGTGGCACGGCAGATGCCATGGGTAGGCTTAAGTTGGGGGCCGAATGGGTGCTTGTGGTCGCCGTGGAGGGAGTGCATGGTCGAGCCATGCACGAAGAACAAGAAGAACTCTCCACACTTGACAATTTGATTGATACCCCAAAGATTACAAGTGCTCCTTGAGCTATATTGGCTTGAGTACGCAGCACCTGTTCTCTACTTGGTCCAACCTCCTTCTACTACTACTATGCACTCCCTTATATAGGCAGTTCTAGCTAGCTAATACCCCTTTGGGTTCTAGGGTTTACTATTTTGATATTGGTCCCTACAATATGGCCGGGTTATGGGCTTGCCCTAAGCCCATAGGCCCGGTCCATAAATCTTGACAGCTAACTTGTTCTTTTCGGCGTCACGCTGTTACTTTGTACGTCAGCGCTTGCTTTGGGCGTCACCCGGCTCCTTTTGCGTCACCTGGTGTCACCCTTCTCTTTTGACCATGCTTTACCATGGTCCTTCCCCAACCTTACTCGGAAAGGTGCCACGTGTCCTTCTTGACTCGGCCCTTCCTCGGTTGACTCGGCTCGTTGGTACCTGCTAGGGTTACAACTTTGTCCTATACGGGCCGAGATAGTTTGTATCTCGGCTCTCATGCTTATCTTTCCCAGCCGTTCTTACCCGGCCTGGTTCAATTTTTACTCGGAGCCAACCCAGCTGCATTATGTTTCCCCTCTCATGACCCTACCGGGGGTTATCCCCCCGACAGGTATTATGGTTGTATGGTAAAATTTGGAATGGTATCACATCGAGACAACCATCAGTTTTATAAAGGGCAAAGGTCATGCCTCAACATTTTCATCATCAAAATCATCTGGTGTTCGGAAACACATGTCAAAACATTTCAGTAGAATGACTCATCATTCTAAGGTTTTCATAACCATTTTCACCAAGTATTCCCATCTAAATTGATCAAGTTTTATACTTAGCACTAGCATCTACAAGTGGTGGTAAATACTAATGAGGGGTGGTAAACAAGTGGGGATTTGATAAGTTCAATCTCATGCCTTAGGATGACATCAAGATTATCTAACTTAGGCCAATTTTTATGCTCTTTATGCTACCTTTAGTTATCTTTTTAGAATCTACAAGTCACCATGTAAACTCTAAGAGAAAGCTTTGATAAAGAAAATAAAGTATTAAGCTTGCAAGTAAAACTAGGATTGGGTTATCAAGTGGGTATGATCAAATATGCTTAAGGCATATAGTTGGAATAGTAACAAGTAAGATTAGCTTGCATAATTTGCAAGGGTTAGCTTGCAAGGTTCCAAGTATAGGCTTGCTAGGATATTAGTATAAGCTTGCCTTGTGAAGAGCAGTGGTTGAAGTTCTCCTCGCCTTCTTCCTCGTAGTATCCTCCTTCCTCCTCGTATCCTTGGTCGGTACTAGCGTCTATAAATAAGTACGATGTACACAATCACCAAACAATACTTAACTATTTTTAATCATCGCACAAGAAGTCACACAAGATGATCTAGCATCATCACTATTATCACAAGGATTAAAGCACTTGTCTTATTTCTCTTATTTGAGAAAAGTAATTTCTACTCATTGAAAAACTATTTAAGATTTAATATCCTCCAACTCAAACATGGTATCATGTTGACACATGTCATCACCACATATTTCAATACATGAGAATGTGATTTAAAGTGGTATCACAATTTAATAAGGTTTAACCTTTTTATTTTAATTAAATAAAGTGACTAGAAATGCCTATGTGGCATTCTTTTATTACTTGAACATTATTTCTGTAAGTAAACCTTTATATTTTTATATATTTTGAAAGGTATAGTTAAATGTGATTTTTGAGAGTTGGAATCAACTCAAAAGCTTTTGTGGTTGAATTTCGAAAAATGTTTGAATGCAGAAAATCTTCTTCCTTGTTATTTTTACCATGGTTTATCTATAACTCCAAATTATTTGAATCTAATGGGCTTGGATTAAGCATTTCAGTACTTTCTAGAAAAATTGGTTTCATGCATTTTGGTTTAGTGAATCGAGCTGGGTTGATTTTTGAATCTAGGTACAGAAATATGTTTGAAATTAAATGAATAAAGCTTAATTTGAATTGTTGGGTCGCGCGAGATGTTTTACTGGGCCGACCCACTACACATAGCACATACGCGGGTTGGTTAAGTGGATGTCCCCACGTGTTAGTGAGACGGGGAGGGGCGAAGTGGTACGGGGCAATGTGAACCGCACGATCTAACTCTAATCGAACGGCTACGGTTCATCGTCCACGTCCGGCAGCGCCGGCGAGAAAGAAGCCTAACGCGGCAGGTGTGGGTCGTGGGAGGCTCACCAGGGTTCAGGCGAGGGTCGGCGACGGGGGCGAACGACGAAGTCAACGACGATGGTTCTCCTGGTACCAGCAGCTTCTCTTGGGGCGGCTCCAATCGACGGCTCCCTTCTTCTCCAGCAGCGGTGGGCTCCGGCCAAATTCTGGCGATGCGCTGCTCGCCTTGCTCCGGGAGTGCGGTGGGGTGGTTCTGGGTGAGAGGGGAGTGAACTGGTGTGGCGAATTCGTGATGGGGAGGGATCCTTTTATAGGAGATCGAGAGGGGCAGCACGGCGTGGGATTAGGTCGTCGGAGGCGATGTTACAGCAACTACTGGCATGGGCGACGGTAGGGGGCGGTGCGGTTTTCCCTGGCGAAGCTCAACGGCATGGTCTTGCGGCGTGGGGCGGTGCTGATCGGTCGGAATGTCGTGGTGCTCTGAGAGGGTCCGACGGTGATTTTAATGTCGCACAACACGCGTGGTCCGCGCGGCGGCGAACGGGCATGTCTGCGGGGTTGCTGGGGTGCTGGTGATCATCCCTGCAAACGGCGAGGGCGGCGCGCGGTCTGTGGGTGCTGGTCGAGCATGGCGCACTGGCGCGCTCTCGGCTCGCACACCGGGAGGTTTAGCATGGGTGTGTCGTGTGGTCCAGGGGCTGGCATTGCTCGGGGCTAGAACAGAGAGTGGCGGTGAACGGTGGGGTGCTTGCTAGACATGCTGGCTAGGCTTAGTGTTTCTCGTAGCTTGCTATCTACAATGGGGTGGCAAGGTGAGGCTCGTCCTGCTTGCCATTAATGGCATGGTCTTTCTTACAGTGAGCTAGAGGGGTTAAACTAGTTAGATGATCTACTGAGGGTGTAGTGTGAGATAGATAGGGAACAAGTTATGCCAAATTTACTGCACACTATAGTGTTTGATGTTTGTTTGATTTGTATCTGCAAGGTGTTTGATAAAATGGCCGCAAGAGATTCAAATTTGAATTTTGGATTCAAACTTGGTGGGTTTGCTAGGCACATACTAGGGGGTGTCTGGTTAGTTGGATTAGTCAATGGGCACTGGTTTGGTTGGGTTTTGAAAATGGGCGATCTTCACATATGATAAAGATTCAATTTTGAATTTTGATTTGAATGAGGTTGCCAGATGTTTCTGCAAGTTTGAAAGGTGGGCTTTGATTCACTTTTACTTGTTCTAGCAAGGGGTGGAAAGAGTTGGAAAAGTTTCTGTTTGAAATCTTGAACTATAAACACTCAAAGTGACCTAGTGAGCAAGATTGGCAAAAATGGCCATTTGCTTTATTTTATTTGTTTTTGATTTTCTCTTGTTTTGTTTCTGCATGGAAATGTTTTATATGATGTTATTTTCATCTTTAAACCATTTCTTGCTATTTAGGTTAATCACACAAGTTCATTCATGCATTTATCAAATCATCTCATTCACACATGCATTCATATGATTTTAAATTAATCAAAGTTCTTGTTAACCCTAATTTTAGTGATTAAAGTTTGATGATCTTTGTGTTATATTTTTGGGATGTTACAGATGATGGATAGGTGTAGTAGGGAACCTTTCGGCGGAGCGCCAGTTTGGCCGGCAAGGCACCGGTTTTGTTCGGCGGTGGGGCTGGCGGCGCCAGAGGTAGCGCCGGACTACTTCTTCTTCTTCCTTTTCCATGCTTCGTGCTTGAGTGTCTTGTCTTCTATGGTATCCTTGACTTCTCCTCTTGGTGTCCTGGTCATCGGCCTAGTCATATCATTGGCACTTGTCTCAAGTAGAATCCCATTCACATGATGACCAAAGGAGGGCGAGATATGGAACGAATCCACCTTTGTGGGAATGGTTGGTGTATCATGATGTGGACCAATGGTGAATGCCATATGTTGGGCTGCATCATCTCCCCCCGTTTGAAAATGAGTCGTCCTTGACAAAGTTCCATCATCATGTAAGGAGAGAAATGTACCCATGTTCTTGAGCTCGTATGCGGTTGGATCTCCGGTGTCATGGCCTTGTTGAAAGTTGTTGGAGATCTAGAAGTTGAGCTTGTCATCAAGGTGTTGTTGGAGATCTTTTAGTGTGTTACTTGTTGGTGGTGGTCGATCTTGGGTACCTTGAAAAACCGATAATGAAGAGAGAGAATTGTATGATGTATTATTAGTATGGGTCACACTCAAATCACTCTTCTCACTTTTGGTGGCATTCGATGTGGCACTCATGATTTTTCCACTCATTTGAGGCTTGTGGCACTCACTCACGTGATTGTGGGTCACTCTCTCACCACTCATCTCACAAGGATCCTTAGCTAATTTTATCTTGGGCAACAACGTCATGTTGGAAGCAATAACTTGGCTTGTCGTCATGGGTTTTAGCACAAATGTATTGTCATTCCACTTGAAGGAGTATTTGTTGGAGGTACCATCATGTATTGCTCCCTTGTCGTATTGACATGGTCTTCCAAGAAGCATGTGACACATGATCATTGGCACGACATCACACTCGACGGTGTATTATAGGGTCCAATCTTGAAGGTGACATTGACCTTGTGTTTGATTTTGAAGGTGCCATTATCATCAAGCCATTTGACATGGTATGGATGAGGGTGCTGCATGTATGCCAACTTGAGTTTCTCACAAATTTCGGTACTCGCAAGTTTTTGACAACTTCGTCCATCGATGATCACTTTTATGGACTTTCCATCAATTCTGGCTTGAGTTTGGAAAATGTTGAGGTGTTGGTCCTCGCATGGAATGGAGTGGGTTTTCAAAACTTGCACGATGATGAGGGACGGACTTGGATCATGCTCGCATAGAATTCTGTCCTCATCATGCAGCGCGGTATCCTTTGTGATAGCGGATTGAGTCAAAGCTTCATATTCTTCTTCACTCACGGAGTAGGTTGCACCATTCTCATCCGTTAGCATAACTCTTGTGTTGATGCGCTCATAAAACTCATGGCCCTTTCCTCTAGACTTGTAGAAAATTAGTTGAATATCCATTTTTGTGTTTGAGGAGGATGCCATAGGAGTCTTAGATTGCTTGGAGGAGCTTGGTGCTTGGTCTATTGTCTTGGATGCGGCATTGGCATTGTTTGAAGCGTAGTATGCCCTTTGCTTGTCATAAGTATTTTACTTTTGCAAATGGCGCTCGGCCTTGGTGTAGGAGGTGCACTATAGTCTTATAAGGTTGGAAATCGACTATTTTACGTATTTGGCGGCTTAATCCATTGAGGAACTGTGCTATTCTTTGCTCCTCGAGCTCCTTCACATCAGCTCTCATCATAGTCATCTCCATTTCCTTATAGAACTCTTCAATTGTCTTTGTGTCTTGCTTCAAGTTTTGTAGCTTGTCAAAGAGGTCTTGGCGATAGTGCTCGGGGACAAATCTTGCATACATCACATGCTTCGTCTTAGTCCAAGTGGTAACTGGTGGTTCCTCTAGCTTCTCACGATTTCTTGATAGTCTTCCCACCAAACATTGGCGTATTCTTCAAACTCAAGAGATACCATTGCAACTTTCTTCACTTCGGAATAGTTGTAGCTAGACTCGGAAGATTTTGTCAACTTTGACACTACTAGGAAAACGCTTATAGGTAATCCACACATCTGTGGCTCATGTGCTAGTGGTGCCCCACGGATAAAATAGGCGTGGCGCACTTCTCACAGGTTCCCTATGGATAACTGCCGTAAGCATGGCGCACATGGAGGTGGTGCGCCACGGCTATGTGTGGGCCAGTGCACAGGTGGCCGCAGACCACATACCCATAGAGCACTAGGTCAGGGTGCGCTACGGGTGTGAAACTTAGTAGTAGCACACACTGACCTAGTGCTCTACGGGTGTGTGGCTTGCGGTCTGCTGGGTAAACATAGTTGTAGGGCACCCTGCCCTAGTGCCCTACGGCTAAGTACCATGACCAACTCCACCCCCACCCCACCTGTGGATCGCCTTTTTAGGCATTGCAAATAATAAAATAAAATGATAAACACTTCAAAAAATAAAATCCTAGGTAGGTAATGTGGTCTAGTTTGTAGGAAAATTAACAAACAAGAATTTCGACTTTTTTTGCAAAAAAGGTCATGTCACGATAAAACAGGCATAACTTTTGCATACGATGTTTAAAAAAACTTTTAGTATACCAAAATGACGAGAATGAGATTTCGCATCCGCTCGCAACCACCTTTGGTCGTTTAGAGATTTTTTAGATTTTCAAAATCCGAAAAGAGTAAAAAGTTATGGTCAAAAGACCGTTTTTCCTGCAGAAAAAAAATAGAGGGCGACATACCCGTAGCGCACCACCACGTAGTGCGCCACGAGTAAGTGGGCGGGATTCGAAATTCGAATCACCACCCCGCCCACCTACCCCTCTACTTTTCCTTCTCCTTTTCCTTTTCCTTCTCCATTCTACCTTATCCCTTTTCCTTTTCATTTTCCTTCTCCTTCTCCTTTTCCTCCTTCCACTTCTCTCTCCAGCAACCTTGCTCCGGCGTCCTTGCTCCGGCCTCCTCATCTCCTTGCAGTGACGGCAGCGCGATGGCGGCCTTCCCCTCCTCCTCGCAGTGACAACGGGTGATGGCAGCCTCCTTCTCCTCACCTATCTCCCTTCCTCCCTCTCTTCTTCTCTTCCTCCCTCTCTTCTACCTCCCTTTCTCCAGCCATACCTCCTCCTACCACCTCGATGTCGGTGAGGACTAGAGCGGCCATGGCCTCCCGCACCTCCCTTAGTGGTAGGTCGTGGCCACGGCCATGCTCCGATGAGACGACACGACGGCGGCGATGCACAGACCCGATTGCTTTTGCAATTCAAAACAAGAGTATTTTTTGCATTTTTTTTGTTTTTCAAAAACCATAGCCATAGCGCACCTGGACCTCTTCCTATGGCGCACTAGGTGGTGCGCCACGGGTAACTTTTTTACCCGTAACGCACCAGCTAGAGCGCTACAGATGTACTTTTTAGGTGTGCCACGGACGTGATGTTTCCTAGTAGTGTGAGCTCCCATTCAATATATGCATTGGCATTTTATTCTCCTTTGATCTTGGGCATAACAAACTTGAGCTTCCCAAATTTTCCACCATCATGCTCATAGTAGTTGTTTAGATGTTCATGGTGCATACTTGCGTCACTTGGTGGGCGTGGAGGAGTCGGAGGAGGATCTTGATTGCCTAGAGGTGGTGGTGGGAGAGGAGCTTGGTGATGCTCTAAGTCCCTTATTCGCCTTTGCTCGGCATCATTGGCATTCATAGCTTGTCGGTGTCGGTGGTGTTGTTGTGCATGCCGGTTGTTGCGTCTAGCTTGTTGGTGTCGGCGGTGGTGTTGTGCATGTCGGTTGTTGCACCTAGGTTGGCGCGCATCCGCATCAGCATCGCCTGTATCCCATGCCAGTGCTTGATTTTGTGGAAGAGGTATATGGTGTTCATGAGGAGTATGGTGACGCCTATCATTGTGGTTGTCTTCATCATGATGTTCTCGTTAGCGTTGCACTTCAATGATTGCTTGTTGTTGTTGAGGTTGAGGAGCATTTGGGTCCACCACTTGATCATGGTGGTGGGGTTCTCCCTAGTGGGGGTTGGACCTTGAAGATTCGCCATGTCGACTGGAGGAATGCATGCGGGATGAACTTGACGATCTTGAGTGGTGACCATGTCGGTTACCAAGATTGGCAATAGCTTGGTGAAGAGCTTGGAATTGCGTGTGATGCTCCGCTTGACATTGCCGCTCATGGTACTCAAATTCTCAGAAAGTATCATCGAAACGGTGCTCAAGTTTCTCAAATTGAGTATTGAATTATTGGCGTTGCGCCCATAAGTTGTGGCACGTGGCAAAACCTTCTTGGTTGTTGAAGTTGCTATCTCCGCTTCCCCTAGACATTGTGTACAAACACACGTGATAGAGATGGTGATATTGGTGGAATGGTAATTGCTACCTTGCCTCACCGCAGTCAAAAATTTGAAAGATTGTTCTTGCTAAGAGCAAAGCGAATAGCGGATACACAACACACACTCACAAAGGCCTATGGTTGTACGTTAAGAAGGTGGATAGAAAATGGAACAACCAAATAAAAAGGTTATTGTAAAAAGTGGAAAAGATCTAAATGCGAAAGGAAATGATCAAAAGAGCAAAGAAACTTATGATATACACACCTGGTGAATATAAATGGGGTTAGCACGACTATGCAAAATGAGAAACGAACAAAATGGTCCAAACGACGACTAAAGCTCAGTGTCATGCCAACACAAGGCACTACAAGGAATTTGGCTATATATGACCCTCTATTTTCGTCACAGAATCGTCACAATATGACGATTCTATGACGATTTTGAGATCATCGAAATCTGAGCGTCGCAAATGAACTATAACGACTTTCTTTGTGAAATCGTCATAATCGTTTATGACGATATTGAATCGTCATAACTATTATGACGATCCAATATCGTCATGGGCAAACTAGTCTCGCCGGGTCAGATCCTACGTGGCCAATCCGACGTGGCATAAAATCAGCCCGGTCCATATCAATAGTTCACATGGGCCAAGCCCAACAATTCAGCCCACTAATATATTTCTGCCAATCTCTTTTCTACTTGAGAAAATCCTAATATTTTGGCCTTTTTGTTTTCAGGCCCACGTCATTTTCGTTGTACAGTTTCTTTCTATTATCAACAATTTTTTGGAATACTTTAGGCTGCTCCAATCCAATATATTTTGGGCCATGGCCATTTTATAGCCCAACCAGCATTTGGTTCAATTCTAATGTACATGCATTACATAGGAAATATATTGGTAAGCACAACCCAAATAACATTCACGGTAACCAAAATTATAACATACTATATATTACAATCAGACATTTTACATAACCTAGGAATATAAAATTGTACAAAAATACTGTGTAGTATGTTACAACCATTTCATTGGCCAAATTACTCATGAACATACAACTATCTATAGAAAATTTACCTTTTCAACTCTTTGCTGGGTATGAAGCCAACTCTTTTGAACTCTTTGCTGAGTATGAAGCCTTTCGCTTCTTCCACTTTCAGCCTAGAGCTCCTGTAAAAGAGAAGAAAGCAACATTGCTTGTTAAACTGGTGGTATACTCTGTGATTAACAAGATTTCATACGTGATCGTCAGCATAAATCTGAATCAAAATATCTGAATTGAAATATGTGACTATGAATACTCTTGTTGGCCAAATATAAAAAATAATTTTTCAATCGAACTGCATATACAAGTCTTCTCAACAAACAGATCATACCCCAGTCTCCATATCTTGAAACAGAACAAATTATCATTGTAATTACTATATGATGCAGTGTTTCTATTTCTAACAAACATCACAAGTCACTATGCATAGTTCAGAAAGTAAATACCAGCAAGATCCAAGAAGTCAAATACTTGCTTGATAACAAATACAATGTTAATTCAAACTTGGGATCTAGGAACATATCACACATCAGCAAGAATGACCTTAATGCATCTAGCGAGAATTCTGATGTACCCAACTCCAAGTCAACAAATTACAGCGACATCGTTTATAAATGGCACTTAAATATGAACATATCCTATTTCAGGAGATGCATGGCTTGGACAAGATACGCACAACTAATGTACTAGCACAAAAATTATCATACATGCAACCGCAATTTACAATCTCTATTAATGGTAGAAAGATGGTACCTATACAAGAACATGAAGGGTCAATTTCACCTCATCATCAACATAAATTTCTATTACCTATAGGGGAACAAGTGATATATGAATGAAATTATAATTCCAGGCAATCTTCTGGTATATTCAGTTACCACAAGTAAAGGGACATAACAGTGCAAGGTAGATGCATGTTTAAATAACCAAACATGGAAGCTCTGCATGTGACAGTATTAGGCAATTAAACAAAACTGCACCTAATCTGGTTTCACAGCCCATTGACACCCATAAAAGCTAAAGTTTTGTAGGTATAAATGCATGGAGCAAACAAGTTAGAATATTCTGCACAAGTATATTCTTATTCCATGGGTACATATATAGAATTGAAGCATCAGTCTCAGCAAACAGTATGTATTGTACAAAGATAATAAAAGACTATTGAGATGTAAGCATCGTGACAATATTTCTAGAAAGGAACATATATTAACTATTGATGAAGAAAGATCTGAATTACAATAGGATAATCAAGTATAATGCATATTTATCTTTACCTGATTTAGTAGCTGGTGCTGCACCATCCTGTCAAGGTCCTCATGGCTCTCTTCATAAGATATACATCAATCAAAATTGTCCAAGCATCATTGTTTTCCTTGCTCTGACCATAGTAAAGACCAACGACATGCCAATATACCCACGGTCCTGCCCATGAAAATTTCCAAGAAATTAGCGCATGTTCAAAGCGATGTAAAGAGAAATCCCAGGATCGACAGGGAACTGAGCGTAACGGACAGGAAAAAAATCCTACTTCTCGAGCTAAGCATCTGCATTGTAAATTCCCTAACATAGGCACACAAAAAAATATTTATAGTTGCCCACCTGAATCGAACACAAACCATACAAGATCAAACATGAATCAAGCAAGGATCATACTGGAGTGGGCACCGTCGCAGTTATAGGTGGCCGTCGTCAAGGCGGGAGGCACGGTTGCTGCTTGTGTAGTTAGAGGCGACAGCGACTCAGCGAGTACCTTGAGGAAGCGGGCGAGGCGGGGGAGGACGCAGGCGCCAGGAATGAGATGGATCCACGCATTGAAGATGCCGGGGGAGGAGTAGCCCTCCATGGCAACCGTGCCAGTGTGGGTTGCAGACCTTGAGGACAAGGGCGGCCTCTGGATGCCCTCCATGGCCACCAAGCCAGTGGGGTCACCGACTTTTGAGGACGAGGGATCTGCAGCAAGCGCCAAGATGCGGGAGCCCGCGGTGGAGTAGACGAAGAGGGAGCCCGTCGACTATTCAACGATGCTGTTGGTATGGAGCGGCTGGCCAGGCAGGAGGTGGTGGCGGCGACAGACATGGAGGAGGGCGCAAGGGTTTGGATGCAGGGTGTCGCGTGTGGGATGAAGTCGAGGCTCTATGTCGGAGATCGGCGGCCATGGCAAGGGAGGGTATAGGAGGTGGAAGGTTGGGGCGGCGGCTCATCAAGAGAAACTGGCGGCCCTTCTCCCAGATCGAGAGAGAGGACAGGGGTGTTGAGTGCTTGGGTTTCGCGGCGCGGTGAAGAGAGGTTGGTCACGATGTGGAGCGAGGGGATTAGGGTTTGGGTCACGGCGAGGAGAGTGAGAGAGAGGGGAAGAAGTGGCGGAGGGGTCTGGGTAGAGGACCGAGGGGATTAGGGTTTTGGGGGCAGTCCCTCTCGACCGCGTTCTGTCTGTGAGGGCGGTGTGCACCATATCCCGAAAGTACCCCTGAACACTTATGTGGTGAAGTATATGGGAACTATAGGGTGTTTTGGTTATTTCAAGTACAATGTCAGGGTACAGGAGGCGTGGGATGAAATTCCGTGCATTGGATGGAGGGCATGTAAACGGATGAGATCAACTTCGGTGGGGTAATCCATGGGTACTCAGAATCTCTATTCCAATCGGCTACCGCTATTTTTCCATTTTAGAGTGCAAAAAACGGGGTTTTTTTAAGCACCCACCAAATAATATTTTAAAATGCTATCATCCTATTTTTCAAAAATACTATACCAACTTATATTGACAATGTCATGGTCACGAGATCTCAGCCTTTTCCATCCACCCCCGAGAAAAAGGACAAATTCTTGTCGAATTAGTAGGAAGTGGGTCCGATTTGAACTACAGGTACATGATCTGATGCCCATAATTTTTTCAAAAATGATTTTTAGACTCACAGTATGTTGTTTCTTCAAAGATCCAATGCAAGTTTAGCGAGGCTCATCCCCTAGCTAAGAACCTTAATGCCCGCCGTTTTGACCATTGTTTGAAACGGGCATAAAAAATCCAAAAATGGTCTGATCAATGTAAATCCTTCGCGTGGTGTCTTATTATGTGACATATTTGCAAGTAAAAATACCAAACTTGGTATATTGCAAGTGTATCAAAAACTCCTTCTCAGAAATGACCTATCATGTTCGAGGTTTCATGGCTTTCGGGCCAAACGCCCAATGTTGGCTAGAATCGCGGCATAGTTTGTAATAAGGTTACCATATTGTGCACACATATGTATCATGGGATGGAGAACAATGTTGCAGGAGGAATTTTTCCTTTTCATCGCACGGAAAAACCATTTTCTATTTTCCGAGCGCAAAAATCAGACCGTTTTGTGAAGCAACCACCAAATGAAAGTTTCAAAATGCTACCATCCCATTTTTAAAAAATAACACGCCACCTTACATGTGCAAATGTCCCAACCGAGATATCTCAAACATTTCCATCCACCCCTGGCGAAAAAGACAATTTCCTGCCGAATCGGTAGGAAGTGGGTCCGTTTTGAACTACAGGTACATGATCTGATACCCTTAATTTTTTGCAACAATGATTTTTAGACTCATAATATGTTGTTTCTTTAGAGATCTAATGCAAGTTTAGCGAGGCTCATCCCCTAGCTAAGAACCTTAATGCCCGCCGTTTTGACCATTGTTTGAAACAGGCATAAAAAATCCAAAATGGTCCGATCAATGCAAATCCTTCGGGTGGTGTCTTATTATGTGACATATTTGCAAGTAAAAATACCAAACTTGGTATATTGCAAGTGTCTCAAAAAATCCTTCTCAGAAATGACCTATCATGTTCGAGGTTTCATGGCTTTCGGGCCAAACGCCCAATGTTATGGCTAGAATCGCGGCATAGTTTGTAATAAGGTTACCATATTGTGCACACATATGTATCATGGGATGGAGAACAATGTTGCAGGAGAAAGTTTTCCTTTTCGTCGCACGGAAAAACCATTTTCCATTTTCTGAGCGCAAAAATCGGACCGTTTTGTGAAGCAACCACCAAATGGAAGTTTCAAAATTCTACCATCGCATTTTTAAAAAATAACACGCCACCTTACATGGACAAATGTCCCAACCGAGATATCTCAAACATTTCCGTTCACCCCTGGCGAAAAAGACAATTTCCTGCCGAATCGGTAGGAAGTGGGTCCGACTTGAACTACAGGTACATGATCTGATACCCTTAATTTTTTGCAAAAATGATTTTTAGACTCATAATATGTTGTTTCTTTAGAGATCTAATGCAAGTTTAGCGAGGCTCATCCCCTAGCTAAGAACCTTAATGCCCGCTGTTTTGACCATTGTTTGAAACAGGCATAAAAAATCCAAAAATGGTCTGATCAATGCAAAGCCTTCGCGTGGTGTCTTATTATGTGACATATTTGCAAGTAAAAATACCAAACTTGGTATATTGCAAGTGTCTCAAAAAATCCTTCTCAGAAATGACCTATCATGTTCGAGGTTTCATGGCTTTCGGGCCAAACACCCAATGTTATGGCTAGAATCGCGGCATAGTTTGTAATAAGGTTACCATATTGTGCACACATATGTATCATGGAATGGAGAACAATGTTGCAGGAGGAAGTTTTCCTTTTCGTCGTACGAAAAAACTATTTTCCATTTCCCGAGCGCAAAAATCGGACCATTTTGTGAAGCAGCCACCAAATGGAAGTTTCAAAATGCTACCATCCCATTTTTAAAAAATAACATGCCACCTTACATGGACAAATGTCCCAACCAAGATATCTCAAACATTTCCGTCCACCCCTGGCGAAAAAGACAATTTCCTGCCGAATCGGTAAAAAGTGGGTCCGATTTGAACTACAGGTACATGATCCGATGCCCATAATTTTTTGCAAAAATGATTTTTAGACTGATAATATACTTTTTTTTAGAGATCCAATGCAAGTTTAGCGAGACTTAATGCCAAAAAATTTGAAGATCTAATGAAATTTGTAAGTATTTAGAGATAAAAATAAATTATTGTGGACTTCTTATGAAAAAGATACAAAAGAAATATGAAAACATAAAAAGAAAAACGAAAAAACTAACCGGATGTTATCTAACCGAACCTTCCCAGCAAGGCCATTAGGGCAAATTTGGCCCGCCAGGCCTAGTTGCAATCGAAGGCAATACTCAAATAGACGGAGCGCGTATATATTACAACTAAGTTACGTTGTCTTGGTGGTAAGGTTCACTCTTTCTTCTAGGAGGTCTCTGGTTCGAATGCTGCTGTGCGCTCCTTTTTTTCTTATTAAATTCGCAATATAACAGGCAGCCCATCTCCCTCCCCACTGAAGCCCATTCACTCGCCCAGGATCGTACATTGAAGCTTTATAAGTTGTCGCCGTAGTAATGTGCCACAAAGAAGCTGTGGTTTGGTGGTAAGGAGCGGCCGTGAATGGAGGAAGGTCGGGAGTTCGAATCTCCAGCCAGCTTAATTTTTATAAATAATCCACAACGCAAGCTGTCAAGTCTATTTTGTCGCGGTAGTGTCACCTAGGCAGATATTAATACATGGATATGACACGTAGTAAAAAAGTAAGACGCGGACGTGACATGTAGGCATAATTATTTACGTGGTTAACCTCTCATTTTCTAATTTAGAAGATATGACGATTTAAAAATCGTCATATTGAGCTACAAATAACTCCCTTAGATGCATGTATTAAGTTATGACGATTTGAGCTAATAAAACCATGACGTTTTAAGCAATATCGTCGTAATTTTCTAAGGTTTTGAACCTCCTGAATAGCTTACGACCATTTAGTGCAAAATCGTCATAACTCTATAACCATTTTTTCCACGGTCACTATTAGAAGGTCATAGAATAACACATTCCTTGTAGTGAGGAGAGAACATAGCTCATATGCAACAAGATTGAGAACCAATGCATTTGTATGCTTGCGTTTCTCTAACTCGCACTCTTTCTTAGAAGATTTGGACTCTCTTTTGTATTGGTATCTTTTTTTTCATTTGATTTTTGCTATTTTTTTAACGGTAAGAAAATCGGTAATTGTTAACTGCTCGGTTGGCTTGGGAGTAGCGACTAATCAGAATTCGAACGATTAACTGATTTAATTGGTCAGATATTAATCGGTACAGCCTATAAAAATTAGCACCAAAAACACGTGTGAATCCTCTTGCATCTCAACCATCTATCCTATTAAAGGCATCCTCGAGCTCCCGGATGAGATCCTGAAGGCGCTCAAGCTCTTGTATCTGAGGTCTGGTTGACAACTACGAGGAACTGGTCAACACCGATAAGGAACTGGTTGGTGATGGCGGAAATCGAGCTTCTGGAGGCAGGGATCGAGCGGGAGATTCGCAAAACCTACTTCATTGGGGCGGGCTAGCGGACGGATGGGTGATATGTGTTGATAATTTTGTAACTTTTTTGACCAAGTGTAGTGGTTAATCAGGAGCATACCTAGTAATCGGAGTGTCAGAGCTATTAATCGGGCTAAACTATTAACACAAATGATTAGTGGTAGTCGACACGGTCATGTCCCTAGTAGCGATTAATCGGCCTATTAATCGTTAATTCGGCCTATTTTTTGAACAGTGCTTTTTTTATATATCTCTTTACTTACTATGCTATGAAGTCCACTTTTGCTATTGCCTATGCTGTATCACTTTGCAAGAGCAGGCGCACAATGCTTCGGCAAACACAAAAGGAGCTACTCTCGATAGGTTAGGTATCACACAAAGGAAGAAGGGGCTATACAAGCATGGTGCAAGTTATACGTTTTGTTGATGACGAACATGCAACCGTTGGTGTAGGGGATGGTGTGAGGCCTATGGTGTTGTAACACCCTCAGAATCGGACCTATGCAAGTTTTAGAGACAACCCGCCAAACCCGCATAGAAACGATTCAAAGGTGCCCACCAGGCACTTTCGTGTGGGTGGAAAACGAAGTAATAACATTACACAACAGTCCTCGATGGGACCCACAGAACAGATATATATAACAGCGACTCCAATGAGTCAAGAATACAGATATAATATACAAAGATCCAAATCACCTTGAAAATGATAGAGAGTCCGACTACGGACAAGATGCAAATGGGGCTAAGAGCCCTGAAGAATAACCAATGGCGTCCATAACCCTGCCCAGGCCAAGCCGGAAGGGTAACCTCCTAACGACGTCGATCTCAAAACCTGCTTAAACAAAAGGGGTGCCGACAAAGGGCAAAGGAAAAAGAGGAGCGTCAGTACTGAGGCCAGTACACGGCAAGACTAGAATTCGGCGGTCCTCGCCTACATAGGTATGGTGGACTGAGCGGCAGCGGCAGCATACACTAAACAACCTATAGAGACTCGACACAACTGGCGGTTACCAGAGAGGGATAAGAGTGACCTATCCGGATCCATCCTGAAGCTAACACCAAACAAACCCATCCTGGTGTTTCCCCCTCGAGACCAAACGAGGAAGTCAACCGAGGAACTCACACTGTTGGCAGTTTTATTTATTCCGTTATCGTTGCAGCAATTACTAGTCAGGTGTAGATAATCGTCCTGATAAAATAAACAGTGGGCACTTTTAGTTAACCATTCCGTTATAGTGGCAACACTTACTAGTCAGATACAGATAGCATGAGATAAACCCAAAACCCAGCAGTTGTTGGTACTTTCATTTAGCCATTCCGTTGTAGTTGCAATACTTACTAGTCAGGTGCAATGGTCGCAAGCGACACTCCAAACAAGCAATTGTGGGCAGTATTATTTAGCCATTCCATTATAGTGAAGCTGATTACTAGTCATTATAAAGTCAATTTTATAGCAATAAACTTTAGTTATGCTTGTCTATGGTCGAGATACTGTGCTCCAAGTCGTCCATAACCGCGGACACGGCTTTCAGAAAGTTTTAACCCGGCCGGGGTGCACAAATAGCAACACACACACGATCGACCTCGGAAAAACCAAATCAAAACCCAACGAGGCTTTCACGACAAAGCAATCACAGGATTCAGAAATATTTCAGGGGGCCACCCCATTGAGTAGAACCGCAACGAAGTAAGCTAGCTCCGAGACGGACTCAAGGTTTGCGTCAATGGCTGTAAACGACTGGGAACCCCAAACGGGGATTGTCGATACCGCGAAAACATTCCGCTTACCTAAACAGTACAGTGTGCTATCCATCGCACAATCGTAAATAAAGCAGTAAAACATGGCATAAGTACAGGATCGTAAATAAAACCTCAAACTAGTTTGTGGCCCCAAGAAATAAGACTGAATCAAGCTCTGGCTAAGGGGGGCCCATACTCCCCGTATGTGGATAGCGCGATAAATCAAGGAACAGGTATCAAGTACTCGGGGTCCTACGGGACACAAGTGGGCGTTCGGAAACCAAATGTTATCTATCACCCACCGATGCCTCTGCTTACTTACTTCAATTTTAGTTTTTAAACAGGAATTAAAGTGAACGAAAAGTAAAGCCGAGATCATCTCCAACATCCAACATGTGGCAACACTCCAACAACTGTGGTACATGGCGGCACGCAACAACACTTGAGCAAGCGACTACGACGCGCAAGTTCAACTATCTACCAAACAACAGGTAATAGGATGTGTCCAAGGCAATATAGGGCTGCAAGGGATATCACGGGTACGAAACTAGAGCATCGCAACACAGATAGCAATAGATCAACAGGAGGGAAATAAATACTATAAAAGTAAGATAGGTAGAAAGGGGGAGATGCTCGCCTGAAAACATTGTCGAAGGTTCACCCGAAGATCGGGTCGACACTCGCATCAACTCAACGGCCTTATCCGCGAAGAAGCAAAACACTAGAAGAAACACCGGATGCAATATTTAAGATTACGGCCAGAAGATCGGCATGATGCAGGTATGATGCATGACATGGCAAGATGCGATGCACTTAGGTCATATTAAGCGGAACCGGGGTCCCGACAATTAATTAGGTGGTTCAAATTGTTTAGGACCCCCGCAATTTAAATGTTGTTTTAACATGGAAAAATAAGTTACCGGTTCGCTACACAAATTTAAATGAGGCCGATATGAGACTAGATTTGCCCGCATATGGGCCCCATATTTAATTAGAGGTGAATCGTCATAAGGCCCCCAAACCACACGACAAATATGCATGCATGAACAATTAATATGCAACAAGTTGGATTGTATTATAAAATAGGGTTTCGGGAAGGGGTTCACACATTAGGGGTCTCGACGATCTTGGGGTTCCGGGGTTCGGGGTCGGTCTCAGGGTCCAGGGTTCGACGGAAACGTTCTCGGACTCCGGGATCGTTCTCGGATGGCAGAGTAGATCTTGGCGTTCGGGGAAGTTCATGTCGTATCCGTGTAGACGACCTTGGCGTTTGGTTTCTCGGCGATCTTGTCGGCCGGAAAAAGGGTACTTGTCGCACCGGGGTTTGGCCTTCGGGGTTCAGGGGTGAAGTACTCGGCGTCCTCGAGGGAGTACTTGTCGCACATGTGGTCTTCAAGCTCCATGACGATGATCTTGTCGTTTCGATGTCGAGGTCTTGGAATCCGTGAAGAGGGCCTTGTCGCCCTGGGGTGAAGAACTTGTCATCCCGAGGGTCCGTGGCTTCGGCGGGACGTTCTAAGGATCCGAGGTCGAAGAACTTGGTGTACGAGAAGGGCACTCGGCGTTTCCGTGTCGGCGGCTTTGGCGGTATCGGGTTCGGTCTTCGGCGGTCTTGGGGTTCCGCGTCAACGATGGACTTGACTCAGCCCACGTGTCCTCGGGAGGTGCTTCCTTCGCGGGCAGAGTGGCGTCCGAGACGAGGATGCACGGTGCGGCGCGGCCGACGCGGACTCCCAGGCGGCGGGACTTGCGGACGCGGCAGCGACGAGCTCGGAACCGGGGGCGCGGAGGCTGCCGATGAAGGGCCCGCAGAGGAGCGGCTCGGGGACTCGGAGGCGCGGCCGGAGCAGGGCCAGGAAAGGGCGGCGCGAACGTCCTTGGCGCGGGGCTCGGCCGGAGCGGACGCGGCCGTCGGCGAGGAGGAGGTTCCCAGGGGCGCGGCTGCAGGGGCGGGGCCGGTCAGGCGAGCGGCGGTGGAGCCTGGGGTCGGGGAGGCGGTCGCAGGCGTGGAGGACGGGGAAGGTCCGGCGGGCGGAGCGGCTCCGGCGGGGATGGAGGCGGCGCATGGCGGCGGCGTCCGGTGGCGAGGCGGCGGAGGCGGTGGGGAAAAGCGGCCGCGGCTTGGAGGCGGGCGGACGCCGGCGTGCAGACGCGGGGAGGGGGAGGCCCGACGGTGCGTGGCCGGAGAAGGAGGAGCAGAGGGCGGCGGGGAAGCGGTCGCCGGCGAGGCAGCGTCGCGCGGCTGCCGGGCGGAGCTCGGGGAGGCCAGGGGAGGGGAGCAGGAGGAGGGCGCGTGGCCGGTGGCGGGCGGCGCTGAGGGGGAGCACGCGGGGAAGAAGGGGCTCTCGGCGGAGGCGCTAAGCGGGGGAGAACAGGGGGCAGGGATCGCGTCAGGGGAGGGGCCACGCGGGCAGGGCGTGGTCGTGGTGGGGCCAGGTGCGGGCCCGCAGGCGGGTGGTTGGGGAGATGGGTGAGGCAGTGAGGCTGAGTGGCGGGTGCGGTGTGCGTGAGTGCTGTGAGTGTGTGTGTTGTGTGAGGGAGAGGAGAGAGAGAGGGGTGAGGTGGCAGATTTTTAGTGGTGGGGGGTGTGGGGAGAGGTGAGGTGGCGAGAGGGGGTTGGTTGGGGTGATGTGGAGGGGGTGTGTGGGTAGATAGGTGGGTAGCTGTAGGATTTTGGGGATGGACCGATTTGAAAAATGGGGGTGGTCGTTCGGGTCATTCGGCCCGTTCGACTGCCCCCGCTAAAAAAATAATTGTAACTTTTATTTGTTGTAAACATGGCTCTTGCAATTCGATAGCCGACAAACAAAATATTCCGGAGACCCGGTCTTGATGTTTAAATAAAGATGGGGCGTTTTAGAAACAAAACGGGCTTTGCGAAAATAGTTTTATGCAAACAATGCATGATGATGACGATGCAATGCACAAATTCAACGCGATTTTCTAGTAGTGGTTTTGCGGGATGCCACAATTCGACACCACTAACAATGGATCTCGCCCTCGAGATCCGCCTCATGGTACCGGAAGGAAGGTCGGCGAACTACGTCTTCTCGCTTCGTGTAGATCTTCGCGACACCACTAACAATGGTGCTTTCTTCGTCTTGAAAATGGCGACACCACCAACAAGACGTCGTTGATCCCGTTCGTCAAGAGAACACTCCGGATAAACAACGGACGAAGTTAAAGGTAAGGCCACCTCTAACTTCTATGGAAAGGAGTAAGAGTTGCATCGATCCACCATTCAATATACAGAGCAAATGATAAGAGTAGTGTTATGGTCGCGACTCCACCCCGCACTCAAAGCATTACTATGTACACGAATAGACCGATTATGCAACCAACCCTCAGGATTCAGACTGAAGATCTCGACAAACGAGGTTCGGAAACAAAGGAGTGATGCAGACTCTGCATTGGATCTGGCGTAGAGGATGTCGTCGCGTCGGAAAACACCGGAAGGCACGAGAAGGAACAAAGAGAAGTCCACCAGATGAAGGATTCCTCGGATAGCATGAAGACCAGATGGTAGAACACCGTAACCAAAGGAGGAAGCGAAACCCTGAAGGTACGACGGAAACCCAACCGCGAGAAATCCTGGACTCGAAGAGAGAGAAGAGAGCGGATTCAAAACACGCGGAGGTAAGAGGAGAATAGTAGAGGGGTACGGAATAAAAGCAGACCTAACCAGAACTATCCAACCGATTTTGCAAAAATAGTTTTGACACTCTACTTCGGCCGTTAGCTAGGTTATCCTACAGGCTGGACTTGTGGGGTATCGCAACTGCTGAGCTCTGATACCACTCTGTAACACCCTCAGAATCGGACCTATGCAAGTTTTAGCGACAACCCGCCAAACCCGCATAGAAACGATTCAAAGGTGCCCACCAGGCACTTTCGTGCGGGTGGAAAACGAAGTAATAACATTACACAACAGTCCTCGATGGGACCCACAGAACAGATATATATAACAGCGACTCCAATGAGTCAAGAATACAGATATAATATACAAAGATCCAAATCACCTTGAAAATGATAGAGAGTCCGACTACGGACAAGATGCAAATGGGGCTAAGAGCCCTAAAGAATAACCAATGGCGTCCATAACCCTGCCCAGGCCAAGCCGGAAGGGTAACTTGCTAACGACGTCGATCTCAAAACCTGCTTAAACAAAAGGGGTGCCGACAAAGGGCAAAGGAAAAAGAGGAGCGTCAGTACTGAGGCCAGTACACGGCGAGACTAGAATTCGGCGGTCCTCGCCTACATAGGTATGGTGGACTGAGTGGCAGCGGCAGCATACACTAAACAACCTATAGAGACTCGACACAACTGGCGGTTACCAGAGAGGGATAAGAGTGACCTATCCGGATCCATCCTGAAGCTAACACCAAACAAACCCATCCTGGTGTTTCCCCCTCGAGACCAAACGAGGAAGTCAACCGAGGAACTCACACCGTTGGCAGTTTTATTTATTCCGTTATCGTTGCAGCAATTACTAGTCAGGTGTAGATAATCGTCCTGATAAAATAAACAGTGGGCACTTTTAGTTAACCATTCCGTTATAGTGGCAACACTTACTAGTCAGATACAGATAGCATGAGATAAACCCAAAACCCAGCAGTTGTTGGTACTTTCATTTAGCCATTCCGTTGTAGTTGCAATACTTACTAGTCAGATGCAATGGTCGCAAGCGACACTCCAAACAAGCAATTGTGGGAAGTATTATTTAGCCATTCCATTATAGTGAAGCTGATTACTAGTCATTATAAAGTCAATTTTATAGCAATAAACTTTAGTTATGCTTGTCTATGGTCGAGATACTGTGCTCCAAGTCGTCCATAACCACGGACACGGCTTTCAGAAAGTTTTAACCCGGCCGGGGTGCACAAATAGCAACACACACACGATCGACCTCGGAAAAACCAAATCAAAACCCAACGAGGCTTTCACGACAAAGCAATCACAGGATTCAGAAATATTTCAGGGGGCCACCCCATTGAGTAGAACCGCAATGAAGTAAGCTAGCTCCAAGACGGACTCAAGGTTTGCGTCAATGGCTGTAAACGACTGGGAACCCCAAACGGGGATTGTCGATACCGCGAAAACATTCCTCTTACCTAAACAGTACAGTGTGCTATCCATCGCACAATCGTAAATAAAGCAGTAAAACATGGCATAAGTACAGGATCGTAAATAAAACCTCAAACTAGTTTGTGGCCCCAAGAAATAAGACTGAATCAAGCTCTGGCTAAGGGGGGCCCATACTCCCCGTATGTGGATAGCGCGATAAATCAAGGAACAGGTATCAAGTACTCGGGGTCCTACGGGACACAAGTGGGCGTTCGGAAACCAAATGTTATCTATCACCCACCGATGCCTCTGCTTACTTACTTCAATTTTAGTTTTTAAACAGGAATTAAAGTGAACGAAAAGTAAAGCCGAGATCATCTCCAACATCCAACATGTGGCAACACTCCAACAACTGTGGTACATGGCGGCACGCAACAACACTTGAGCAAGCGACTACGACGCGCAAGTTCAACTATCTACCAAACAACAGGTAATAGGATGTGTCCAAGGCAATATAGGGCTGCAAGGGATATCACGGGTACGAAACTAGAGCATCGCAACACAGATAGCAATAGATCAACAGGAGGGAAATAAATACTATAAAAGTAAGATAGGTAGAAAGGGGGAGATGCTCGCCTGAAAACATTGTCGAAGGTTCACCCGAAGATCGGGTCGACACTCGCATCAACTCAACGGCCTTATCCGCGAAGAAGCAAAACACTAGAAGAAACACCGGATGCAATATTTAAGATTACGGCCAGAAGATCGGCATGATGCAGGTATGATGCATGACATGGCAAGATGCGATGCACTTAGGTCATATTAAGCGGAACCGGGGTCCCAACAATTAATTAGGTGGTTCAAATTGTTTAGGACCCCCGCAATTTAAATGTTGTTTTAACATGGAAAAATAAGTTACCGGTTCGCTACACAAATTTAAATGAGGCCGATATGAGACTAGATTTGCCCGCATATGGGCCCCATATTTAATTAGAGGTGAATCGTCATAAGGCCCCCAAACCACACGACAAATATGCATGCATGAACAATTAATATGCAACAAGTTGGATTGTATTATAAAATAGGGTTTCGGGAAGGGGTTCACACATTAGGGGTCTCGACGATCTTGGGGTTCCGGGGTTCGGGGTCGGTCTCAGGGTCCAGGGTTCGACGGAAACGTTCTCGGACTCCGGGATCGTTCTCGGATGGCAGAGTAGATCTTGGCGTTCGGGGAAGTTCATGTCGTATCCGTGTAGACGACCTTGGCGTTTGGTTTCTCGGCGATCTTGTCGGCCGGAAAAAGGGTACTTGTCGCACCGGGGTTTGGCCTTCGGGGTTCAGGGGTGAAGTACTCGGCGTCCTCGAGGGAGTACTTGTCGCACATGTGGTCTTCGAGCTCCATGACGATGATCTTGTCGTTTCGATGTCGAGGTCTTGGAATCCGTGAAGAGGGCCTTGTCGCCCTGGGGTGAAGAACTTGTCATCCCGAGGGTCCGTGGCTTCGGCGGGACGTTCTAAGGATCCGAGGTCGAAGAACTTGGTGTACGAGAAGGGCACTCGACGTTTCCGTGTCGGCGGCCTTGGCGGTATCGGGTTCGGTCTTCGGCGGTCTTGGGGTTCCGCGTCAACGATGGACTTGACTCAGCCCACGTGTCCTCGGGAGGTGCTTCCTTCGCGGGCAGAGTGGCGTCCGAGACGAGGATGCACGGTGCGGCGCGGCCGACGCGGACTCCTAGGCGGCGGGACTTGCGGACGCGGCAGCGACGAGCTCGGAACCGGGGGCGCGGAGGCTGCCGATGAAGGGCCCGCAGAGGAGCGGCTCGGGGACTCGGAGGCGCGGCCGGAGCAGGGCCAGGAAAGGGCGGCGCGAACGTCCTTGGCGCGGGGCTCGGCCGGAGCGGACGCGGCCGTCGGCGAGGAGGAGGTTCCCAGGGGCGCGGCTGCAGGGGCGGGGCCGGTCAGGCGAGCGGCGGTGGAGCCTGGGGTCGGGGAGGTGGTCGCAGGCGCGGAGGACGGGGAAGGTCCGGCGGGCGGAGCGGCTCCGGCAGGGATGGAGGCGGCGCATGGCGGAGGCGTCCGGTGGCGAGGCGGCGGAGGCGGTGGGGAAAAGCGGCCGCGGCTTGGAGGCGGGCGGACGCCGGCGTGCAGACGCGGGGAGGGGGAGGCCCGACGGCGCGTGGCCGGAGAAGGAGGAGCAGAGGGCGGCGGGGAAGCGGTCGCCGGCGAGGCGGCGTCGTGCGGCTGCCGGGCGGAGCTCGGGGAGGCCAGGGGAGGGGAGCAGGAGGAGGGCGCGTGGCCGGTGGCGGGCGGCGCTGGAGGCCAGAGGGGGAGCAGGAGGAGGGCGCGTGGCCGGTGGCGGGCGGCGCTGAGGGGGAGCACGCGGGGAAGAAGGGGCTCTCGGGGGAGGCGCTAAGCGGGGGAGAACAGGGGGCAGGGATCGCGTCAGGGGAGGGGCCACGCGGGCAGGGCGCGGTCGTGGTGGGGCCAGGTGCGGGCCCGCAGGCGGGTGGTTGGGGAGATGGGTGAGGCAGTGAGGCTGAGTGGCGGGTGCGGTGTGCGTGAGTGTTGTGAGTGTGTGTGTTGTTTGAGGGATAGGAGAGAGAGAGGGGTGAGGTGGCAGATTTTTAGTGGTGGGGGGTGTGGGGAGAGGTGAGGTGGCGAGAGGGGGTTGGTTGGGGTGATGTGGAGGGGGTGTGTGGGTAGATAGGTGGGTAGCTGTAGGATTTTGGGGATGGACCGATTTGAAAAATGGGGGTGGTCGTTCGGGTCATTCGGCCCGTTCGACTGCCCCCGCTAAAAAAATAATTGTAACTTTTATTTGTTGTAAACATGGCTCTTGCAATTCCATAGCCGACAAACAAAATATTCCGGAGACCCGGTTTTGATGTTTAAATAAAGATGGGGCGTTTTAGAAACAAAACGGGCTTTGCGAAAATAGTTTTATGCAAACAATGCATGATGATGACGATGCAATGCACAAATTCAACGCGATTTTCTAGTAGTGGTTTTGCGGGATGCCACAGGTGTTGAAGAGTTCTAAAAGTTGTTGCGGAAGCTTATTGTTAGTTTGCGACACACGCACGAAACACAACACACAAAAGGAAACAAAACTATCAAAATTGGGGGGAAAAGGCAAAATGGCGGCCAAACCGCCGGCGGCGGCCCTGGCGCCAAAGCGTCCGGTGGTAAATTCGGCAGCATTGAGTCCCATGACGGACGGTTCAGAGATAGATCATGTTTGTCGGTTTGACTGAAGGTTTGAGTTCGTGATGAACTCAAAAATTTTGATCCTCGATTCAAAGGGAAATTGGTCAAATTGGGGTTAGGGATAACAGAAAAACACAGATCATCACCAAAAAAACCATATCTATGGACCAAATCCACTAAAAACTCACCAAAATGATAGATCGATCCTAAAGCAATTTGGGCAATATTTTTTGGTATTTTAGAATTTATGATGGAAATCGCTGGACGAAATCAAATCTGTGGCAATCAAAAGCTGCTGATACCACTTGATATGGGATCCCTTGTAGGATTGACCCAAGGGTGGCCCGATTTTCACGGATTTGAGGCAGGGAGTGAGGGAAAACACGATAAATGTGATGAACACAAAAGAAATACAAGGTAAAGATACAAGCACACGCAAACACACCCGATTCGATTTACTCCCGTTGGTTTAAACAACCAATCCAATAGAATCCTCAGCGAGAGACCGCTAAGTAGAATCCCAATCAACGAGAGAGTACCAACTAAGTAGAATCCCAAAGGGAGAGATCTAGCACTACTAGAATCCTTGATAGGGAGTGACCAAAAACTGACGGAGGGTCTTGGCAACTTGATGATGAACACAAAACTCCAAGGTCTTGTACAACTCATAGATTAACTATAGAGAGGGGTTACCATCTAGGGTTAGGCACAAGCTTTCATTCATCATTAAATCCAAGCTAGATCTGAGCCACGAGGGGGCTATTTATAGTACTAGGTGTGAAGGGGGTAGGTAGGAGGGAATATTCTGGGCATCAAACCCAAAATAGTGCACAGACTGGCATTTCAGCAGTCATTCCAATGGCGCCGGTTCATCTAGTGGCTAAGTCGGCGAGCCAGATCTGGCGCCGGTTGCTTCGGTGGTGTGCCAGTTCGTCCGTGGGATTCGAGATAGGTGTAGTGGGGAGCCTTTCGGCAGAGCGCCAGTTTGGTTCAGCGGTGGGGCCGGCGGTGCCGAAGTTGGCGCCGGACTGCTTCTTGTTTCTCGTTTTCCATGCTTCATGCTTGAGTGTCTTTTCTTCTGTGGTATCGTTGCCTTCTCCTCTTGGTGTCCTGGTCATGGGCCTGGTCATAGCATTGACACTTGTCTCAAGTAGAATCCCATTCACATGATGACCAAGGAAGGGTGAGATATGGAATGAATTCACCTTTGTGGGAATGGCTGGTGTAGAACGATGTGGACCAATGGTCAATGCCATGTGTTGGGCTGCATCAGATCATCTTATCTAATATGCTACCATTAAGAATCTAATCCTAGCACACAATAAGATGTAAACAAGTATCAACATAACATGTATATTGTGATATGATATGGTCCTTGTTGCGCCTTGATCTCCATCGAGAGCTACGACATGATCTCCATCTTTCCACCGGTTTGACGCCAAGTCCACGATGTCACCAGAAGTCGTCTATCGGAATGATGACTATTACTATACTACTTAGTAATAAAAAGGTAAACTACTTTACATTCGTAACGGCCAATACCATATCATAACACAAGCCCTTCTACAACATAAAGTTAGATGCCTCTACTTTATCTTTTGAAAGTTTTACGTGGTTATTAGGGATTTCGTAGTAGAACTATTTCTAATCTACGAACTTTCAAACCACAACATGGATCCAAACAGTTGTTTCTACTACACCCATTTCAAGGCCCTCTATTGTAAATGCTATATCAACTATTGAATGAGAGACAAACACTCACTAGCCACTTATATGGAACAAGACGTATGTCGAGCATGGAACCAGTCTCGCGTACGGATACACATAAGGTCGGTATGGGCCTCTTTATTAAAAAATATCGCGATATAAACAAGTACATGTTAGAGGGTAACAACTAGAGGATCAATGCCCGCACAATCCATGCGCGTACTAGTTGTGCAACATCACTACGCGTAGATCTTCTCTAATGCCAATGTATGGTTTTAGGGGCAGAAAACAAAAAAAATCCTATGTTCGAATGCCCTAATTCCCAAGATTTATCTACTAGTAATGGAGTAAATACCGAGGTTTTGGATACATACCCTTGTAGTCTAAAAGAGGTTAACGTTCTGAGGGGAACATGGTTGATGTAGTCGTTCTCATAGCTGACCTCAAGGTCGCGAAGCTCCTCGCAAGTCACCTCTTGCTCCATCATGCAGCAGTTCGGCTCACGACATCCAAGATGCCCCAAATGTGGCTCCTCGTGGTTCCGTACACATACAGTGTATGATGACGACCTCCAGCTCCCCGATCCCTCCTGGGAATGCAGAAGTAGATCTCCGGCTTGGAATCCTGGCAGAGCAACAGCGTGCTGCAGGTCCTATGTCTCTTGCGAGTATAGTCCTTAATAGGTGGAGGGAGGTGAGCTCTACCCTTTGGGTGTCCTATGTGGGACTAAAGGTAAAAAGAAATAATAGGAAATAGGGAAAACAACTGGGTGGGCCAAGCCACTCCAGCCTAGCAAGCAGCACGTGGTCAGCCGGGTGGGACGGCGTATCCACCATGGCCTAGCGCAGCTACAACGCGTGCGGCACACACGTCCTAGGAGGCGAGGCTAGGTGGGCCAGCCACCTATTGGGAATATGCCCTAGAGGCAATCATGTATGATGATATTTCCCATTATATTCATAAAGATATTAAGTTGTCCTTGTATGAACATCTGATGTGTATCATTGGATATGTGATTCAGTTGTGGAACAATACATTCATGTTGTTTGTACTAAATATCCTTGGTCATTTAGGATGTGATGGACACACAACTTAGAGCAATATGAAAGTCGGTAGATGACTCGTTTTCATTTGTCAAGGGCATGGTGATGCTATTCCGACATACACGAATTTGGCTAAAGAGTTTAGCGAGTCGTATTGACCCATATTGAGGTACAACGAACAAGTTGTCATTTATACATCTCAATTACCTGAGGTTGTTGCACATTCTGAGTTGAGGATTACCGACTTAGGTTTTGTCAAATACTAATTCATAATTGGGCAGTTATAAAGGCAGAGTTCAGGCCGACTGAGAATCAAGATCCATGATGTGAATAACCAAAATGGGATTTTGCCCCTCTAGTTGGAGAGATATTCTATAGGACTTCTCGGATGATATGATTCATAAAGCATGGCCATGCACGACCCGGTTAAGTGTTAATCAAGACGATCGACTAAACGTTAGTCGGATGAATCACTTATCTCGGATCGAGAAAAGAGTCGGACTATTTAAGGGATGAAAATTATTTGCCTATAGTCTGACATGGTATATCGTGAGGAAAAAGGGAATCGGACGCAAGTCACATTGCAAAGGAAAGTCGTCATGACTCTTTAGTACTTGGGAGTCAGCACGTTCTGCTAGGAGCCGCTACCGACTGATCGATTGAGAGTCGGACTCCAATCATATCCAAGTTGCCAAGAGCCTGCGGGGTCACACACTTAAGAGCAGGAGCAAGATTCATATTGGATCTGAATCGCAAATCTGGTTGGGTTGGACCTTAGCCGGATTTGGACTGAGTCAGTGAGTCGGACTCACGGTGACTAATATTATATGGGCTTTAGTGAATGGGCCAGAAGTGAGTGGAGCCCACTTTCACTTCCTATATATTGTGGGGGGCAGAAACCTAGGAGTGTTAACGCTTAGGTCATTCCATGCATTGGAAACCCTAGCTTCACATCAGTCCTACCACCGTAATGAACCTAGCAGTTCACTGTCGGCGCTCCTCCTTATACGTGTGGATACCAGCAGGGGTGTTTTATGATCATCACCAGGACGATCGAATCGGATCGTGAGGACTACACTACATTCAACAGACATGCTTCATCAATTCCATAATTGCACGTCTAGTGGTAATCCTCGTGGCCTACTACCTCAGCTAGATCTTGGGATCACTGCGTTGGGCAAAGAGCTTTGTTTTTCTCCTCGCGTCCCAGCACCACCCACCCATGCGGCCCATCCCGTGCGCTTCGGCCTGGAGCTGCGAGGCCAAGTGGAGACGGCTGCCCCCCTTGGGTGGGCCGGCCTAGTGAAGTAGCCCAGCAAGGCGCACCGCTTCTCATGCTTGGCGTCCTGTAGTGCCTAAGGATTGGCACGGTAATTAGTACCCACTGCCCGCTCGTCCGCCTGCCCACGCATGGGCCACCCAAAGGTGGCCCCATAATGGCTGCAGTGTTGTTTCCTTTTTCCCTTTTCAGGTAGCTTTCTCCTGGGACAATTCCTTCTAGAGTTTTTGCCTAATGAGAAAGTTTCCCTATAAATTTAAATTTAAATTTTATTATATTAATTCACAATTAACATATAATAAATATATATTATAATTTACATTTATCCGAAACACCTTTTGATCCTTTCATTTCTTTCTTTCTTCGAATAACTTTGGATCTCTCCTCTTCGGAACAATTCCGGCTTTCTCTTTCTCTACTGTGATTCCAACTTACAGATGATCTCCAGCTCATCGTACCCTTAAGTGGCACAGACATGATCTCCATCAATGATCAAGAGTGGGACGAGATGCCCGTAATGACCCCTATACATTCCACGATGACAATGTTGTTTGAACGTAAATGCCGAGTCCAATTCCCTTTATTTCTTCGATACGACTTGTCCGAGATCCGACCACTTGGTATCACAAACCTAATGTCATCTCGTTATCGAAAAGCACTGTTTCACTTATTACCGCGATATCACATCCCCGGGACCTAGTCACATGTTGCAACATTATGGATGCAATCTCACCAAGTCGGCCTTATGTATCTTACCCGTCACGAAGGTGAACAAATACTGGTCTTGATTCATAGGCCTCAACCTTTACCTCTGGAATACCCAACTTACACCTTTATAATACACAGTCAAGGAAATGACGTTTTGATGCAGTTTAGGAAGCCTCGAGAGATAGTGATTAATATGATCTCATGGCCTAAGGAGAAGGAGACTATGTTTCTTAACTATTGCAACGATGAACTTCGTGACTTGATCATGTCAAAATCTTTGGGTAATGTTCATCACATCATTCACTAATGATATGACCTCGTTGTCAACTGGCATAGAAGCCACGTGATCAGGAAACCTTGATCATCGGTTGCCCAATGAACTAGTATGAATAGAGGCTACTAGGTACTTTCTGTTTCATATCACACATGTATCAATGTTTCCACTTGATACAGTTATAGCACAATATAAACTATTAAAAACTAAGTGAGATATGAAAATAATAAGTCTTTATTATTTGCCTCTAGGGCATATTCCCTTCAGTCACGGTGCCCCATCAAGGCCGCAAGGATCGCATCATTAAGGATATATCCATGGCCGGCCGACAGAACCGTGCCAACCTCGCAAACGACAAGGAGGTATAGAGAAAAGGCTTCCTTGCATTCATCAAAGACCTGCACTGTGTGGTGTGGTTGCACAAGTTCCCGTCGGAGATGCCACCATGCTACAAAGGGACCGCCAACCCCAGCGAGTTCCTACAGCTCTACACCAAGGGCATCGAGGTCGCGGGAGGCGACGACCGCGTCATGTACAACTGGTTTCCTATGGGCCTGAAGGACGTGGCTCGCACCTGGTGATGGGAATATGCTCTATAGGCAATAATAAATCATATTATTCTATATTTATTTTTCACGATTAAGTTTATTATTCTGTGCTATAATTGTATTAGTTTTGAATAATGAGTACTTGGAGGAAATCCATAATACATTTGTGGAATCATAAAAACCATTTATATATCCCTAGTCTCGCCTCTAAGACTAGTTCATGTATCATTGATAGTCCTAGTTTCCTGACGATGGGAACAACTATGTACCAAGATCTATCTACTAGATATAAACAACGGGCGGATGTATATCCGTAGAGAACATACCCTTCAAGACCGACAAATCTTAATGAGTTAAACTCGTGGTTGATGTAGACGATCTCTTGCCGATCTCAAGATCGAGAGGAAGTCCTAGCGCCGCAAATCAGCAGCGCATCTGTGCTCGCACACACGTCCGAGGCACCGAGCAACCTCCACCTCCTCGCTCCAGCACTGCAGCGGAAGCACAACTCTTTCTTGCCGAATAGCCACTGGGAACATGTATCTCGCTAGTCCGAGACCATGGGGATAAATTCTAGAGGGGGAGAGAGATCCTTCACGAGGAGGTGTGAGTGAGAGAGAGAGGAGAGGGGGTGCCTTTTATAGGAGGAGGGGGCACCCAAGGGGGTGGCCGCCGGCCATGGGGGCTTCCCCCTCCCCTCCTTCATTCATGTGGGTGGACACTCCACTCACAAAAATCTATTCAATTCCCTCCACTCAAAATTGCAATTAAATTTCCACCAATTTTAATGCAAACTCTCATTAAATAAAACTCTTTTTATTTATTTAGAATTTTGTCAATTACTTTAATGACAAACATTCACATATAACCCCTTGCTAGTATTTCATTTCACATGGAAAAACACTTTCTGCAATTTCACCTAAAAACCTGTTTCGGTATCTAGTGAAATAAATTCATGCGCTTGTTATTCTTTTTGGCATGGAACTTTTGCTCCAATTGGATGTCGGTGTCTCTGAAGTGTGTCACCCTATGGTTCGTGAATAATGCGGACATGATCGAGACCCCTCTCAGATCAATAATCAGAAGCGGGATCTGGAGACCCATACTGACTCCCACACATTCAACGATGAATTTCTTGTGATCGTCGGAACCTTTTACGCTAGTATATTAATCCCTTTGTTTCGCGATATATTACATGTCCGAGATTCGATCATCGGTATATCCATACCTAGTTTGATCTCGTTACTGACATGCACTCTTTTCTCGTTCCCGTGATATAACATTCTAGTGATCAAATAACTTGCTTGCAAGCTAACCAATGTGATATCACCGAGAGGGCCCAGAGTATATCTATCCGTCATCGGGATGAACAAATCCCACTCTCTATCCATGGGCCTCAACATAACACTTTATTAGTTCTGAACCCATCTTTATAATCATCCTATTACGGTGTGATGTTTGATGTTATCAAGAAACTCTTCCATTGTTAGTGATTGACATGATCTCATGGTATAAGGATTAGGATCACTTCGTAAGTTGTTATAGCAATATAAACTCAATGACTTTGATCGTAGTGCTATACTTCAGATGAATGTTCATCACACCATTACACTAATGTTGTGATCTCGTTATTAACAACATCCAATGTCCATGATCAGGAAACCTTCATCATCTTGTTAATCAACGAGCTAGTTTATGAGAGAGGCATAACTAGGAACTTTCTGTTTGTTTATTAAACATACATGTATTAACGTTTCCGTATACAATTATAGCATGCAAAATAAACATCTATCACATATTTGGAATACACATAATAAAAACTTTATTATTGCCTCCCAGGGCATATTCCCTTCATTCTCCCACTAGCACTAGAGACAATAATATAGTTACATAGTGATGAATCTAACATCCATGGAGTTCTGGTTTTTATCATGTTTTGCTCTAGGGAGAGTTTTAGTCAACGGATCTGCTACATTGAGATGCGTGTGTACTTTAGAAATCTTTATATCTCCATCCTTCACATGCTCGCGGATGGAATGAAACTGGGGCTTAATATGCTTGGAATTCTTGTGAGACCTTGGTTCTTTGGCATTGGCAATGGAACCCTTGTTGTCACAATAGATCACCATTGGGTCCAACACGCTCGCAACCACACCTAGTTCGGATATGAACTCCTTCATCCAAACCGTTTCCTGAGCCGCTTCTGAAGTAGCAACATATTCGGCCTCCGTTGTTGATCCCGCCACCACAGGTTGTTTGGAACTCCTCCAACTAATCGCTCCGCCATTCATGAGAAATACGTATCCGGATTAAGACTTAGAGTCATCCGGATCGGTGTCAAAGCTTGCTTCAACATAACACTTAGCGACGAGCTCCTCTTCACCTTCTTACACAAGAAACATATTCTTAGTTCTTCACAAGTACTTAAGGATATTCTTGACCGCTATCTAGTGTTTCGAACCTGCATCTGATTGGTACCTACTAGTCAAACTAATAACATGTGCCACACCCGGTCTTGTACATAGCATCGCATACATTATAGAGCCTATGGCTAAAGCATAGGGGACTTTGTCCATTATCTCTCTTTCTTCCGCCGTAGTCGGACTTTGAGTCTTACTCAATGTCTTGCCTTGCAACATAGGTAAGAAACCCTTCTTACTTCCGTCCATTTTAAACTTCTTTAAAATCTTATCAAGGTATGTACTTTGCGATAGCCCTATTAGGCGCCTAGATCTATCTCTATAGATCTTTATGCCTAATATATATGACGCTTCACCTATATCCTTCATTGAAAATTTGTTGTTTAGATAACTTTTAACATTGTTTAAAAGATCTATATCATTTCTGATCAATAATATGTCATACACATATAATATCAGAAATGCCACATTGCTCCCACTCACTTTCTTGTAAATACAAGCTTCTCCATAAGTTTGGACAAATCCAAACTCTTTGATCACCTCATCAAAGCGGAGATTCCAACTTCGTGATGCTTGCTTCAGTCCATAGATGGATCGTTGAAGCTTTCGCACCTTGTTAGCATCCTTAGGATCGACAAAACCCTTTGGTTGTATCATATACAACTCTTCTTCAATATTGCCATTGAGGAACGCGGTTTTGACTTCTGTCTCCCATATCTCATAATCAAAATATGCAACAATTGCTAACATAATCCTAACTCACTTTAGCATCACTACGGGAGAGAATGTCTCATCGTAGTCAACTCCTTGAATTTGTCGAAACCCCTTTGCGACAAGTCGAGCCTTATAGACGATCACATTACGATCAGCATCAGTTTTCCTTTTGAAAATCCATTTATTCTCCACGGCCTTTTGGTCGTGAGGTAAGTCCACCAAGTTCCAAACTTGATTTTCATACATGGATTCCATCTTGGATTTCATGGCTTCTAACCATTTTTTGGAATCCGGGCTCATCCTTCCTTCTTCATATGTCGCAGGTCATCAATTTCATCAACCATGAAATTTATAACAGGGTTTCCGTACAGCTCGGGAGCTGCACGCGTCATGCGAGACCTGCGAGGTTCGGTAGTACTCTCTTTCGGAGTTTCATGATCATTATCATTAATTCCTTCTTCAACTGGCGAAGCCAACTCCGGAACGACTTCCGGCGCTGCGCTACTCGCCATACTTTGAAGAGAAGGTTCAATAACCTCATCGAGTTCTACCTTTCGACTACTCACGCCTTTCGCGAGAAGCTCTTTCTCTAAAAGGATCCATTCTTGGCAACAAAAACCTTGCCCTCGGATCTATGATAAAAGGAATACCCAATAGTTTACTTAGGGTATCCTATGAAGACGCATTTTTCCACTTTGGGTTCGATTTTTATGCGGTTGAAGTTTCTTCACATAAACATCGCATCCCCAAACTTTAAGAAATGACAACTTACGTTTGTTTCCAAACCTCAATTCATATGGTGTCTTTTCAACGGATTTAGATGGTGCCCGATTTAAAGTGAATGCAGCAGTTTCTAGTGCATAACCCCAAAATGACAATGGCAAGTCCGTCAGAGACATCATAGATCGAACCATATCCAATAAAGTACGATTACAATGTTCCGACACACCATTTCGCTGTGGTGTTCTGGAAGGTGTGAGTTTTGAAACAATTCCACACTCTTTCATGTGAGTGCTAAACTCTTAACTTAGATACTCACCTCCACGGTCGGACCGTCGAAATTTGATCTTTCTATTACGATGATTTTCCACTTCATTCTGAAATTCCTTGAAATTTTCAAAGGTTTCAGACTTGTGTTTCATCAAGTAGATATAACCGTATCTACTCAAATCATCCGTGAAAGTAACAAAATAACGATATCCACCTCGCGTCGACACACTCATTGGACCACATACATCAGAATGTATGATTTCTAATAAATCTGTCGCCCATTCCATTGTACCGGAAAACGGTGTTCTAGTCATCTTTCCTATAAGGCATGGCTCACATGTATCAAATGATTCAAAATCAAGTGATTCCAAAAGTCCATCCGAATGGAGCCTCTTCATGCATTTAACGCCAATATGACCTAGACGGCAGTGCCACATATATGCAGATATATCATCATTAAGTTTAATCCTTTTAGCATCAACATTGTGAATATGTGTAACACTATTATCGAGATCCAATAGAAGTGAACCATTCATCATTGGTGCGTGACCATAAAAGATTTCATTCATATAAATGGAACAACCATTGTTCTCGGATTTAATTGAATAACCACTTCGCATCAAACACGATCTAGTTACAATGTTCATGCTCAGTGCTGGCACCAGATAACAATTATTCAAGTTTATTACTAATCCCGACGTCAAGTGGAGAGGTAGTGTTCCGACGGCGATCACATCAACACTTGATCCATTGCTGACACGCATCTTGACCTCACCCCTTGCTAGCGGTCGCTTGTTCCGTAGCCCCTGATTCGAGTTACAAATATTAGCAACTGAACCGGTATTAAATACCTAGGTGCTACTTTGAGCACTAGTCAAGTACACATCAATAACATGTATATCATATATACCTTTGTTTGCCTTGCCGTCCTTATTTTCTTCCAAATACTTGGGGCAGTTGCGCTTCCAGTGGTCAGTCCCCTTACAATAGTAGCACTCGGTATCAGACTTAAGGCCAACTCGGGGTTTCTTTTCAGGCACAACAACCGGCTTGCCGCCCTTACTTCCCTTCCGTTTACCCTTCTTGTCTTTCTTGAAACCAGTGTTCTTATTGATCATCAGCACTTGATGTTCCTTATTGATCTCCACTTCTGTAGTTTTAAGCATTGACAGAAGTTCAGGGAGAGACTTCTTCATGCCTTGCATATTATAGTTCATCACAAAGCTCTTATAGCTAGGTGGCAGAGACTACAGAACACGATGGATTCCTAAGTCAATAGGAATCGTTATTCCCAAGGACACGAGCTTATCGGCGTAACCCGACATATTGAGTACATGCTCACTTACGGAGCTGTGCTCTTCCATCATGAAGCTAAAGAACTTTTCTGAAGCATTGTAGCTCTCTACAGCAGCATGTGTGTCGAAAATAATTTTCAACTCACCCATTGTATCAAATGCATTGCCGTTTTCGAAACGCTTTCGAAGTTCTGGATCTAGCCCATACAATATGCCGCAATGAACTAAGTTGTTGTCCTCCTAACGAGTCTGATAGACATTCTTCTCCTCGTCCGGGGCATCATCAAAAGGTGGGGGGGGCTAGCGATGCTTCTAGAACATATTTCTTTTGTGCAGCAGAGAGGAGAATCCTCAAATTCATGGCCCATTCGGTAAAGTTGCTACCGTTAGTTGCAAGTTTCTCTTTCTCCATGAACACATTGAAATTAAAAGAAGGTGGTGCCATCTACAACATAATTTGTAAATCTTAGACTAAGTTTATGATAGATTGAGTTCAACTAATCCACATTACGAATGAACTCCCACTCAAAAACGACACCCCTCGTGCCTTTTTGGTGATTACATGAACCAAATCCACTACACCAAGTCCGATCATCACGTGAGTCGGTGTAGCTTCAAAGGCGAGCATCAAATGGGAATCATATCTACTATATGACTCATGCTTAACCTTTCGGTCCGTGTTCCGAGGCCATGTCTGTACATGCTAGGCTCGCCAAGTAAGAACCTTAGTATTCGTGTGTGTAACTATCTTACACCCAAAATATGGTCGTGGATCCAAGAACACCCGATCATCACGTGATGTCTTGGAGCGACAAAAACATAATCGGTGCATACTAAAGGAAGAACACATTCTTATCTTGATATTTAAATGAGGGATCATCTTATTATGCTAATAAAATGCCAAACAAGCAATATAAGATGCTATCAAACATCATATGTTTATAAGTGAAATGATATGGTTACCGCATATGATCTTTATCATGTGCATCGTCGTATGATCCCTATCATACCTTTATGTGTAAGGCCAAGGTCTATGGAACTTACACGTTATGTGTGTTGTAAGAGTATCATCTCATACTTATACTTACAACATCACCATATCATAACACTAGCCCATCAACAATCTAAACTAGACGCCTCTAATTTATCCATTGCAAGTTTTACGTGGCTTAGGGCTTTCGAAGATAGAACCGTTCTTACCTCCGAACATGAACCATAACGAGGATAACCAAATTGTTGACAACTTGTTGCAAAATAGATATTGACTATAGTAGGAGAGACAGACACCCGCTAGCCACTTATGCAAACTAGTTGCATGTCAAGCGTGGAACAGGTCTCATGTGCGAGGACATGTAAAGTTTGTTCGGGCCGCTTCATCCCACTATGCCACCAATATCCAAAATTACAACTAAGAAGCAACAGCATGATCATCATCGCCCACATAGTCATATGTGTACTACCCGTGTAAAGCATCTACGCATAGATCTGGCTCTGATACCATTGTAGGGTTCGCAACATAGAAAACAAAAAAATTCATACGATGGGAACAACTATGTACCAAGATCTATCTACTAGATATAAACAACGGGCGGATGTATATCCGTAGAGAACATACCCTTCAAGACCGACAAATCTTAATGAGTTAAACTCGTGGTTGATGTAGACGATCTCTTGCCGATCTCAAGATCGAGAGGAAGTCCTAGCGCCGCAAATCAGCAGCGCATCTGTGCTCGCACACACGTCCGAGGCACCGAGCAACCTCCACCTCCTCGCTCCAGCACTGCAGCGGAAGCACAACTCTTTCTTGCCGAATAGCCACTGGGAACATGTATCTCGCTAGTCCGAGACCATGGGGATAAATTCTAGAGGGGGAGAGAGATCCTTCACGAGGAGGTGTGAGTGAGAGAGAGAGGAGAGGGGGTGCCTTTTATAGGAGGAGGGGGCACCCAAGGGGGTGGCCGCCGGCCATGGGGGCTTCCCCCTCCCCTCCTTCATTCATGTGGGTGGACACTCCACTCAGAAAAATCGATTCAATTCCCTCCACTCAAAATCCCACTCAAAATTGCTATTAAATTTCCACCAAATTTAATGCAAACTCTCATTAAATAAAACTCCTTTTATTTATTCAGAATTTTGTCAATTACTTTAATGACAAACATTCACATATAACCCCTTGCTAGTATTTCATTTCAAATGCAAAAACACTTTCTGCAGTTTCACCTGAAAACCTATTTCGGTGTATACTGAAATAAATTCCTACGCTTGTTATTCTTTCCGGCATGAAACTTTTGCTCCAATTGGATGTTGGTGTCTATTAAGTGTGTCACCCTACGGTTCGTGAATAATGCGGACATGATCGAGACCCCTCTCAGATCAATAATCAGAAGCGGGATCTGGACACCCATACTGACTCCCACACATTCAGCGATGAATTTCTTATGATCGTCGGAACCTTTTACGCTAGTATCTTAATCCTTTTGTTTTTCGATATATTACATGTCCAAGATTCGATCATCGGTATCTCCATACCTAGTTTGATCTCGTTACTGACATGCACTCTTTTCTCGTTTCGTGATATAACATTCTAGTGATCAAATCACTTGCTTGCAATCTAACCAATGTGATATCAACGAGAGGGCCCAGAGTATATCTATCCGTCATCGGGATGAACAAATCCCACTCTCGATCCATGGGCCTCAACATACCACTTTATTAGTTCTGAACCCATCTTTATAATCACCCTTTTACGGTGTGACGTTTGATGTTATCAAGAAACTCTTCCGGTGTTAGTGATTGACATGATCTCATGGTCTAGGGATTAGGATCACTTCGTAAGTTGTTATAGCAATATAAACTCAATGACTTTGATCGTAATGCTATAATTCGGATGAATGTTCATCACACAATTACACTAATGTTGTGATCTCATTATTAACAACATCCAATGTCCATGATTAGGAAACCTTGATCATCTTGTTAATCAACGAGCTAGTTTATGAGAGAGGCATAACTAGGAACTTTCTGTTTGTTTATTAAACACACATGTATTAACGTTTCCGTATTAATACAATTGTAGCATGCAAAATAAACATCTACCATATACTTGGAATACACATAATAAACACTTTATTATTGCCTCTCAGGGCATATTCCCTTCAACATGTTTATGGGAGCCGTCTGTGGGATAATACATCTCCTTGCGACTCATGAAGGCTTTTTGGTGGGATCGATGCACGACCAACCTTATCATCGACAAAGTTCCGCTAGTTTTATCTTAGAAGGTATGATCTGTTGCCTCTCCCCTGGCATATGTGTAACACCCTCGCCTGATAAGGCTGAGTTCATGTGTATAGTGCCAATCCCTGGATCGGTTCACTGGCACACACAGTACAAAATGATACCAAATATAACTGTGCATCATAAATACAACGAATATGATCCAGAATTTACATTATTTATCCAAGTACACAGCGGAAAACGAATATAAGGTAGATCTCCATCCTTCAAATGTGCCACAGGCGAACAATTGTTGAGTGGAGTCTCGCGACCTATGAACGATCCCTCGGATACGATATAACCTGCAACATGAAACGTTGCAGCCACGAATGGTCAATACATTGAATGTATGGCAAGTAGGCTAAAGTGGTTAACAACAGATCTATCAACTACATGCTTATTTGGCCAAGTGGAGTTCAAGCTCATTTGCATAAAGCAACAATTTTATCCTAACATTTGTAACAAAGTAGTTTTCCAATACGATAAATAGGACACTCTGGTTCACTCCCAGGTGCTCCTACCCAATTATGTTCACCCAACAAGTTTTATGTAATTAAGAAATAAGGAGGAGTGAGAAATATCATAGCATCAGTATCAGGTCGCTCAAATTGTCCATAATCGGGGACACGGCTAAGTACTTAGTTTATACACCCTGCAGGTGTTAGTACACTTTACCCATGTGACTTGGCCAGCCCAGCTCGTACCACCACTCTCATATTGGGTGATGATAGGGAGAAGTCCAAGAAGGAACCGTTCGGGAAGTAGCTCCCCAATCCCGACGCGCACCGGTCCAACCTACACTATCTACATCTCTGGATACGCGGGTTCGAGTTACCACAACCTACTGAGTTCAACCAACCGCCCATTTCATTATTGGCACATGGTTGCACACGAAAGCTTCCAAACAAAGAAACCAATCATTTCTCAGTGTCCTGGGCGGCATTCCCCACCAAAATCCACACTCGATGACCCAATCAATGCCATTCCGCCCAGGTGGTTCATTAAAACATGTTGGTTTGTCATTTAGCAAAACATAAGCCTTTCAAAACATATAACTTTCCATGATGTGATTCCCTTCCTCGTCTAAATAGCATAGCTAAGCAATCTACCAATACGATGGCTCATAAACAAGGAATACTAGGGAATAATATGGGATATAGCATAGCATATACACATCAATTCCTACAGATGCAATTCTACAAAAACATCTATAATGCATAGGAAAACAATAGGACATTTATGACCAAGATAGCACCACTTGCCTTTGTTGTAGATGTAGTCGATTAGATAATCCTCACAATTCTCATAGATATAATGGTTGCACTCGTCATAACCACAATACTTGCAATCATAGTAGTTGCAATCGCACACGTTGCACTCCTCGCAATCTATCGAGCAACAATTGCATACAATCATAAACAATAGCACATAGAGATCGAACAAATGCAACAAATGCATGCATGACAATTTAATAAGTCACAATGGTTGTTACTTTAGTTCTCTAAACAATATTGAAGTATATGGTGCATGCAAGAGGCCAATTAATGCAATGGAGTACTTGTTACTAATAATTACTTGCCAATATAGGGTTTTTAATAGTTCTGTTGTAACGCCTGTTCTAACTGTAGAATTAAATTTTTTTCTTAGGTTTACTGGATAGAGGACGTTAATACGAACCAGTAGGCGTTGGATTCACCCTAATCGGAGTTATAGATCTTTTTGTATGATTTAAATAGTGTTTAATGGTTTTAAATGATTCATATAGTTTCTTTTGTCTAAAAATCAAACTAAAATTATATCTCTAATCTCCGCGGAATTGTGATTTCAGGGACATATTATTTGTAATTTTCTGAATAATATTTATTTTCTTATGAATTTATTACTCTAAATAAGCCATTAAACCATTTAAATCTTCACGGCAAAACCTTACAGTAAAAGGCTGAACTAATTGCATATTGATGATCTACATGGAACCAGCTTTCCAACGGTATATCATTTATATATTTGTGGCAAGCAATTAATTTTTAATGAATTTAATGATTTATAAAGCCATTAAAACTAATTAAAATGCTACGGGTTAAATAATCTGCAAAGGCTAGATCCAATCAGATATTATTAAAGTACATTACAGTAACTTCAATTTGATATATTGTTCATATTTTTTGGAGTTACAGATAATTGTCTATGAATTTATTAACCTAAAAGACCATTAATACTAATTAAATTACTGCAGTAACTACGTACAGTAAAAGTTGGATCTAATCTAATAAGATGATTCTACGTAAAATTATCTTCAATTTTAAATATTATACGCAATTTTTGGACGTGGTATGAATTTCTAATGAATTTTACAAGTTAGATCTATAATATGCAATTTTAAATTCGAACGGAATATTCCAGGGAATATTCCGCTGACTGGACAGGTTGACTTTGCATGCTAACTGGGACTAGATGTTGACCTTACGTTGACGTGTCGTTGATGAGGAAGATGACCGGGATGACGACATGGCACGCACCGGTTTGATTGCATCTCGACCGTCTGGATAGGATCCGGTGGCTAAAGAAGAGATTGACCCGATTTTGGCTCAAAATAGACAAGAAATAGATATGTGTTAGAGAGACAAATCCGTAGGTCAAATCGAAAAACTCAGAACATGAAAGTTGTGGGGAATCATTATTCCCACCTTCTCACCAAAGGAATTTGTATTTAAAAAAACGAGCGCGAGTAGATCTTGGATTTACACCGTAAGATCTGAAATATTGCGATACGAAATTCTACGGCTGTGGTGGATAAAAAGAGGTGAGGTTTGTCGGGATTGAAAGATTTCGACGCGATCTTCAACTTTCGTTTTTTGACCGAAAGCAAACGACGAAGTCTAGATGGGTTAAAAAGCGAAACAAGATTCGGGCATATGTAGATTCGGGATTTCGAGAGGAAAAACTCATACAGCTATGGCTCCACGAGTTTATATGGAGGTTTAGGATGGTTTAGAGATAGGCCTTGGAGTAGGGAACAAGTAGAAACAAACGGAAGTTAATTCGGAGTTGTAGATAAAAAGTTATAGCAGTTTGAGTAGAGATAGGTTTTAGAAAACAGGTTTCGCACGCTTTTCAAAGCGCTCGGATCGATCCTCACGTACGTGCTGGCTGCCTGGTGCTCCCGTCGGTCCGGGTGGGCCGGCCCATTAGTTTTTTTTTGTTTTTTTCTTTTTCTTTTTCTATTTACTTGTTTCACTCGTATCTTTTACATACGAACTCCAAATGACACGATTCTTGTTTCTAAAATTTTCTAAAATCAAATAGATCATTGTAGGATCATATTTATAATCTGTTTACTAGTTTGTAAGTTGTGGGTCCTTGTATATTTCATTTTATTTATATCTTTATGTGTTTGTATTTATTCCATAACTTTTTCATAACAGCTTCAAATGAGCTCAATTTTGTTTCTAAAAATTTGTAGTATTAATTGGATCTTTTTAGGCTATAATTATCAATAATTTATGCCTTATCAACAGTGGGTTTTAATAAGTCAATTTAATTACTCTTAAGAACATTTGGGCGAATCAACTATAGGATTTAGATACCAGGATTTTGATTTAGTTTGTGAGAACTTTGCATGGATGTAATGAAATGCTTATGAATGATTCATGATTTTCATTTTGAAATCTTGCACACCAATTCTACAATCCATAATCAATCCATGCCCTTTTGCCTATATGGCTATTTAGGTCATAACAAAAGAATATAAGATTTTGAATTCATGGTTGAGAGGATTTTCTATTCAAAAAGTTTTTTCTCTTTGAGAATTTTCAACATAGTCAAACAATCAATCAAACTTATTCATTTATTTCACATTCCAAAATTAGGAGAATTTTGGGATGTGACAATATGATCCTGGTTATGCGCTAGGAATTGTTTTTTTTGCATAGCGCGTTCCCCAACACCTGGCTAGTGAACCTCCTAGAGGACTTCATTGGCTCGTGGCCCGGCCTCTGCGCACTATTCATCGCAAACTTCAAGGGAACATATGAGCGCCCTCTTGCCTACTACAACCTCTGCCAAATCCTCCAGCAGCCTAGTAAAACCCTCTTCAAGTTCTTATAGAAGTTCAGCGAGGTCTTTAACAAGATACACAATATCTCGATACAAACATCATCACTGCATTCTCGGAAGGTGTCAAGGATGTTAGGATGCAAGAGAAATTCGGCATCCCTGTGGGAAACCTCACCACGGCGGCAGAACTCTTCGTCATGGCAGAAAGTGCACAAGGCGGAGGCCAGACGCATGTTTGGCCTCGTCAAAGATGAGACCATGTAAAAATCCTCAACCGCCTCTAAGAGCAAGACAAGGACGCCAAACAGATGTCACCATCTATCCTTGCGGCACGGCCTAAGCGAAAGATCCCTTGCGAGGGCGACAAAAAAGGGGAGCATGATGATCTCCCATACTACATCTTCCACAAGAAGCATGGACATGGAACTGATGATTTTACGAGCTCAAGAAGTTGCGCGACCATCGTAGTAGCCATATGAAGGGGAGGCAATGTGGTGAGAAAATCAACGGTCACTGAGGCCACCATGGTGGAGGGCGCTGGAACAACAACCACAGTGGAAGTGGTAGCCATCAGCAAGGCCACCAGGGCAACATCGTGCGGCAGCATCACCACACTGCGGAGAAGGGCCTTGCCGAAGAAAACACTGGGAGCTACCAGGAGCTGAGGGGCGCCATCGCCTGCATCCATGATGGCTCTCTGGCGCTAGAGTCCAACCGACACTTCAAGAAGCTCACTCGCAAGGTCGATGCTGCCCGACCCAGGACCCCCTCTCTGAATCTCAAGTGGTCCTAGTACACCATCACCTTCGATGCTAGCTACCATGCCACTTCCATCAGAGCAGTGGGAAACCTACCCATGATTTGCACCCCCACCATCAACAACATCACAGTCGCAAAGATGCTCATCGATGACTGCGTCAGCCTAAACGTGATCTCCACCAAGACATTCGCCAAGATGAAGGTGTCATACGATAGGTTGATGCCTACCATGTCGTTCTCCAGGGTCACCAACAGAACAACCATACCCATCAGGCAGGTATGCCTCACTGTCATGTTCGGTTCTCGCAACAACTACAGGACTGACCTCATCGACTTCGATGTGGCACACATCGGACTCCCCTACAACGTCATCCTGGGCTAACCCACGATGGCCAAGTTCATGGCAGCCACCCATCACACCTACAATGTCGTCAAGATACCATTGGGCAATGGCGAAATAATCACCATCCGCTGCGATGAGAAAGAGGCTTTGCGCTCTCGTGATCATGCCTACAAAGCCACACCCACTACCTACCTAGAGGATGTGGACTCCCTTGACTCTGTTGGGGGTACAACAAGGAAGAAGCAGATGATGGCTCAGGTGAATGCCGAGGCGAAAAGAGCGGCTGCCGCCAATTACCCCTTCACTGAGGATCACTGCACACCAGGTGCCCATGGCCACGAGAGGAGGCTGGGACCATCCCCTCAGACTCTCGCCTATGCTGAAGGAGCTCGCCAGGGTGATGGAGACTTGGGGGGCTCCCAACTTCCCTTTGGACTACCCCTAGTGTGTGAGCCAAAATTTTATGTAAGACCTATGGTTTCCTCCTCGAGGATCCAACATGATATGCATTTGCCCAACGGTATCCTCCTCGAGGTACTTACGGGATGGCTCAAGAAACGAACTTCCTCCCTTTGTGGCCTAATTTATGTAATAACTATGGCTCCCCCCTCAAGGACCCTATAGGAAACACACTTGTCCCATGATTGCCTCCATAGGGGACTTATGGGGTGGCCCCAAGGATGCTTACTCTCAAGAGGCCCTAACCAAGGTCATCAGCGCTTGGTATCGATGAGCGACACACTCACAAAAGCCAAAAAAACGGCATCGCCGCTCTTCAAGGAAGTGCCCCTTAAAAAGGCCACGGGAGAGCATCCTTTGCAGGGTTGATTGCACAAGGCTAAGACTCAGCACTTTCACTACGACACCCTTTGTACACTATTTCCATTCCATAAGGGTTTCGTTGTATTCCATAAGCTCGCTTGACACGCTAACAGGGGTCCTTGAGAAACAAACTCGCGAGCCATACCAACCACCTTGTATAGATCATGGCGCTCGTCGATCCTGAGCGGGATAGAGCGTAGTGCCACCTTGCCCAGGGGCTGGTCCCTAACAAGCACGTGATGACCGAACACACAAAAGAAAGCAAGCCCACGAGGAACCTAGAAACAGAACAACGGAGCGATTCTCTAAAATATATACATTACAAGCACACCCACCGGGCAAAGTCTAGAACATTACTACATACTAGTCATGATTCACTAAAGCAGCGCCGCCTAGAACAAAAGGGGGTCGAATCACTAAGCTTTGGGTGAGTCAAGAAGACAAGGAGCAGCCACACGCTGGTACATCACGCAGACCACCTACCTACCTTTGAGGTATCATGGGTAGTCGACGCGTCACAAGAACGAATCGAACACGGAGAAAGAGAAATTCCCCCACCGTGGTAGCGGAACCGCAGCATGGACCCGCGTCCCATGTTGTGATCAACGATGAAGTGCTCTCAGCCGACGGTGAGGAACGTGGCCCCCGGTTCCAGGGCCTCGACGTTCATTTTCCAGCCCTCGCGACCGCTAGAGGGCCACAGCCAAGCGCCCCCCACCCGACATAGTGCTCGCCGCCCCAAGCGCAAAATGCTTGGGGAACTCCACCCTCATGGACCAGTCCATCTCATGGACGAGGAGCATGAAGTCAATAAGCACCTCGGGTTCATTCTCAACCTTCACCACGACCGGTGGTAGAGTCGTGGGAGGCAATGATGCTGATTTAGGGTCACCGCCTCCGCCACCGTTTTGGCCCCCACGACACCCTCGCCTGCTCCCGTGGGGGTGACCACGATCGCGTCTCACAGGTTCTTCCCAATCCACCGCCAAGGCTCGTGGATTATGCCGCACCACCATGACCGGAACGGCTTCCGCCTCATTGGATCTTGCACGGTCATCCCTGACTACGCTTTCGCCACCGTACCCTCCTCTTATCCATAGTGACGGATTTTGTTGGAGATATGCCCAAGAGGAAATAATAAAAGTAGTTTTATTATATGTTTGTGTTTATGATAGATGTTTACATTCATGCTATAATTCTATTAACCGTAAACCTTAATACTTGTGTGATTTGTAAACTTGTTGTTTAAATAAAAGTAGTTTTATTATATCTTTGTCCCTAGTAAAGCCTCTTTGTAATACTAGCTTTTTGGTTAATAGATGATCATGGTTTCCTGATCATGAACATTGAGATATTATTGACAACGCGAACATATCATTAGGAGAATGGTGTGATGGACATACTCCTATAGATAAGCGTAGCATAAATATCAAGTCATTTCATTAGTTCGTTTGCTATAAGCTTTCTAATACATAGTAACCTGATTCCTTCGACCATAAGATCATGTTAATCACCATCACCGGATGGATGCTTTGATGACATCAAACACCACTTCATAACTGGGTGGATATAAAGGTGGCATTGAGTGTTCGGAAAGTATGTGTTGAGGCACATAGATCAAGAGTGGGATTTGTCCATCCATATGGAGGATAGATATACTCTAGGCCCTCTCGGTGGAATTTCATCCAATTAGCTTGCGAGCATGTGACTGGCTCACAAGGGACACATATCCCAGGAACGAGTAAAGAGTACATATCGGTAACAAGGTTGAACTAGGTATGCAGAGATACCGATGATTAAACCTCGGATAAGTAAAGTGTAACATCCCAGCATTAGAGCTTAGAAATAAGCTGAACCAAGATGTGTGCATTGTATTCATGCATAGAAAATCCGAATAATTTTCGCGCTTTTAAATAAGAACTTGTCAAATTGATTGAAGCTTCTCTCAACTTGATGGAATTGAAGAAGATCATCAAGTTGACCGTGATAAGTTTCAATATGACCTTTGCTAAAACCTTATTTGGGTAAACATAATTTGATCTAAGGGTAGATCAAATATAATAAAATGTTACTCATAATGCATTGCTTAAATGATTAATATTTGATCCTTAACGGATCAAATCATAATATTCATCACAACAACTCATGAATGCCAAGTTAAGATTACAACTTAAGTAATAAGAATGTAATGAATAATCATGAACTATCTTATTCTTATCTATCCTTACGATGAGTATCATGGTAATACCTAACCTTAACTCTTTAGTGAGTTTGAGTAGGAAAGAAACCAAGTCAAGATCATTCACCATATATCTTTCTTTCCATATCAATCCTTATGGAACCCTATCTTAATATCTGTTGTTCATCAATGTTGAGTAATCAACTATTGATTCACAAATTCTTAATATATCAATTCTTGACCATATCATAGCATAGCATACATTGTAAGTGCCTATAAAGAAACAACTAAGAAGAGGTGAATACTATTGCTAGTTTTAGATATCATCTATAGGATGGGAGTGATTGAAGAGAATCAAATCAATCTGATAATTGATGGAGTTAAACTCACTCCTGGAATAACATAAGAGTTAATGGAATATATGATTATATGGTAGTAAAGAAGATTACAAGGATGAATCCTGAAGATAGTTACCAGTAGTAATTATATTGGATCAAGTGGGCATAGTCCATGAATAACAGCCTTAATCCAATTAGAGATACTGAGAAGATAATTTTAATACTATTGTAAGTTTGTATTGATGAAGCCTTGATTAGCCCATTTGGAAACCTAAGCTATAAATGATTAAAGGATTATAATGATCATGCCTTGCTCACCAGGATTGTCTACTTATATCTAATATAAGTGACATTGGTGGGTAGAACATGATTGAAACCCTAGTATGGATAAGTTATACGAGAGTAGTCATTGCAAGTCACATTAATATAATGTGAGGTTGGAGTATGAGTTATTAGAGTAAAGTAAATGTAAGATAGTATGATTAAATTAAAGCTAGTATAGCATGGAGTTTTGGAAGTAGTGTTATTCCTCTTAAAGGATAGCAAGCTTTAGAGAAAGGTAGTTTGATGTATACATCTACTAAAGTAATATTAGTGGTGAATGATTATGGAAGAATAGGAATGGAGTTAGAAATAGCTACTTGTTGGATTGAAGGTTATCAGCAGAAGAGCAGTTGTCATAACCAAGTCTGGATAGGTGAAGATCATGAAATGCTTAAGTGTCAAACTCATTGGATTCATCAATGAGTTCAGAAGAATAAAAGGTGGATAAGAATATTCTTGTGAAGTAAAGCTAATCATGTTAACCATGATGATGGATAGGAAAAAGTAGTATATCTAGGAAAGGAATTCCTTAATTAGAAATCTAGGATTGTGAATTATGGAAAATAGGAATTCTGGGTAAACACCAACTCTAAATCTCAAACCAAACATCATATACATTTCATGTTATTGATCCATTATATTATCTACATATCACTTTATAGGAATATTTTCCTATAGCCAATCACATAACCACATCTTTATCCTTTCCAAATTGTCTTCACCATATGTGTTTAGGAGATATTATTATCCATTCTTTTCCATAAGGAGTTTTAGTTAATAAATTCCTATTCTAAAAGGTGATACCATTAAAGATCACAAACATGAGGCAATAGGTTTAGCTATTAAATCCTTACTCACATCAATAAAAGAAAATAAATATTTTAAGAACCCTAAATTCTTGGGTAAGCATTTACCAATTCAAACCATAAATTCTATGTTAATTATCATAGAATATACACATTGCTATTTACTAATTTATGAAGAGTAATATTAACCATATTAATTCTTTTGTATCTTATACAATAAATAATCATATAGGACCATAATATAAGAATTTTTCTCCAAACCAATAGTTAATTAGAATTAATTTTTATAAACAAAAAAGTAAATATCAATTAATAAAACCATGGATGATTCTTAGGAAGATAAGCAATAACAAAGTCTTCTACAAAATATTAAACAAGGAATTTATATCAAGAAAATAAAGAAGGATATAAAAGGAAAAATATTTATCATCAAGATTTACAAAATAAATCTCAATCAATATAAATTGTTGCTGCAAATATTCAGCAAGTAAACTTTGTTAGAAAAGTTCAAATTATAGATTAAATACAAATCTGAAAAGCAAAATAGAAAATAGTAAACGAAAACAAATAAAAAAAATTTCCTGGCAGTGGCCCAACTTCCCTCTTCTTATCTGTTGCCCATGTGCAGCCCACAAAAGCCTAGCAGCCAACCTAGCTTGTCCTTTGCTGTGACTGACGGGTGGGACCAAAGAAGGATCGTGGGTTGAGAGGAAAGAAGTGCCTGGGAGTTTTCTGAAAAATTGTCGTCGTCGTCATCCTCACGCACACAGGCAGCTCGCTGGAGGAGTCCGCCGCCGCCCGATGCCGTCGTCGTCAGCCGTGCATCGAGATGCTCACCGTCGTTCTAGAGGGGGATAAGAAGGCCACCGTGATGCCCTGTCTCAATCCCTATCCACATTCCCTCCTTATGCTCTTTGATTCGAATGGGGCCGAAACCCTAGCTCACCGGAGCCACGCCTCGCCATCGAGCCACACCTCCCCACTCTCTTCCAAGTAGCCATGGAGAAGCCCCGTGCTCCGTAGATCCTCTGGGTGAAATCTTGCATCAAAGGGAGCACTAGAGAGGACGAATTTTGTCGTTCCTCTTTACGGAAGTTCGTCGGAATCCTCGTCGGAGATCTCGTATCCGACTGCACCAGTCCTCGTCAACACCACCACTGCAATCAGGGTGAGTTCCTGAACCTTCCAGAATCCGTAAATTGCCTCCTCTCGTTGTAAAACGCTGTCATACCTTATGCCACCGTCGGAGCTCGTCGGAGCCGAGGCTCCGATGACCATTTCCGAGCGGCGTCGCCACTTTAGGGTTCAGTGCGTTGCGCTGATTCGAACTAGGTTAGTTTCATTTACTGGGGCGACGTGGGTCGTCGTCGGCGACCACCCACTGACGGCGGTGGTTGTGCTGACGCCATAGAGACGTCATGCCAACGACACCCTCTGCCTAGCCAGCCTATTTGACCTGGTCTTTGTCTCGCGTGGCAGTGACATGGCTTAGGGCCCATCTGTCATTGTCTGGGAGTAGCAATCAGGCCGGTAACAAATCCATTTATTAACTTGAGATATGATGTGGCCACTGGCCCACTGGTCAGTGACCTTGGGTAGGTTAGCCTCGGTACAAAAAGTTATTTTATGTTTAAGAAATAAGTAATGTTATAAGCCCAAATTTAAATATCCCAGAAATAAAATAAAATCATTAAATCTTATTAAATCCATAACTTTTGATTTATAATTTAGAAAAATATGTATAATGTTGTGGTATTGCACGGCAGATGCTACTCGGGGTAGCTTACGTAGAGGGAGCAAGGCGACGTAGGAGAATCCGAGAGCGAGATTGGCACACGATGTACCCAGGTTCACGTCCCCTCGGTGGAGGATTGCTACGACCTGCTATCAATCCAGTATATGATCATAGATTGGTTTACATGGGAGCCGCCATAGGCGGAGGGAGGCTAGATCTAATCTAATGTGGGAGAGCCTCCCCGTGGGGGTGCCCCTGGTGGCTTTATATATGCAGCCAACTAGGGTTTACAAGTATTTGGTGGGCTTTGTATTGAAGTCGCCGTCTTGGGCCTCCAGTCGGCGCCACTTGTCTGGGTCCACCATGCGCCAGTCGAGTATTGGGCGAGTCGACCCACTCAGGGCTAGGTTTCAGTCGGATCGATCCAGCTGGCGACTCTGCTTCGTGGGTATACCCCGATTGGTATTCCCCCATCATATTATATATGAAAATTTATAGAAAAATAAAATCTATAACTTCAAACTATTATCAAACATTATTATTTAACAATTTAAATAATTATTGTTTAATAAAGATTCTAAAGGTAAAAACTTTGATAATTCATATTATAATAATGGTAAATGTTAAAAATATAAATAAAATACCAAAAATCTTAGAAAAATAAAAACTATAGTTTAAAACTATAATCATGCATTATTATTTCACTTAATTAAATATTTATTGTCTATTAAGTATTTATAAAAAAATAAATATTGTCAAAATCATATCTTATTATTTATAAATCACAAAAATAAATTTAATATATCAAAATGATCACAAAAATAATGTCTACTTGTTAAAAATATAATATTCCACTTTTAAAGTAAATAAAAAAACTTAATACTTTAGCAACTTGAACTTAAACCAATTTCCTTAGTCATTAATTTATGTAAGGGTAAATAAAAATTTGTTAATATTTCTAAAATTAGCCAATTAAGTCTAATAAATAGTATTAGTCTTAAAAAAATTAATATTATGAAGTCATCAAGGTTCAAAACTTTATAAATTCTATTTTATTCAATTATCTTTCAACCATAAGTGTAGATTATTTTCCAAAAGGATCCTTATCCAATATCAAATCCCTAAGAATAATTGTGACTAAATCCAATCTTTTCCATATACTTCAACCACCAGATTACAAAACCATCACAACACTATAGTAAGTCCATATGTAGTTAAGTAATATTATTTCTTTGTTTATAAACTATAACCACTCATTTATATAAAAGTAAATGATACTATTCCATTATAAAATCAAGAAACCACTACACCAAGTAAAAGGATAACTATTCTTAAGTAACCTTAAGAAAACATTATCAGGTACACAAGGTACAAATCTCATAAGCGTTACACTTCCAAACCATCTATGTTTTTAAAGTTAACATTAGTCTCAAGGTTTATAAACATTATGTCTAATGAACTACATATGTTTATATAGTTAACTTTGGTCTATTCCAATTAAAACATAAAGCATCTCAAGTCCAAACTAATTAATCACACACCAAAAGACATTGAACACATCCTTTTAACAATAAAGATTGTTTAGACCATAGAAAAGGAATCTTTTCTTTAAATATTATTCTTTTTCCCACTTCAGAACAATAACTCTTATATAAGAAATCTTAAGTAGCATTTCACATTTATGTGTGTCTCATTGTTTTATGATATTGTAATTACATGTTGTTTCACACACACTCACAAGCCTTAATAAGAAGCACAAGTATGAAATTTATCTAAAAGGGATAAAACATTCTAAAATAACCATTTCCGGTATCCAAACCCTAGAACAACGTTATCCCCGGGATTCGTGTTTAGAAAGTGCATCACATTACTTATGCATAAAAGCATCTTGCTTCTTTAAACATTAGTCCTTACCGGCTAATGATGCTGATTTCAGATATTGGATCTTATATTATCTTGAAGACCGTGAGTGCATAATCTTGCAATCACAAAAGGAAAGTTCACACTTTCTCATGTCCTTTGATTATTTTCTGTAAAGTATTTTAGAAATCTAGTGTGTCATCACCTACATTTGAAAAAGGTCCGAAAACACTATTTTCATAATAATGTGATTATAGGTTATTTACCATGAGGTAATAACCTACTATAAAAGTTCCGGTGGTAAAGGAACATATTATCTAGGACTTAACAACCAATGTCGCCAGTGATTCTTGCTCCGTATATCACGCGTTAACCATGAGATTTGGAATGGGACAGAGAAGTCAGCTATATCTTCTTCATCTCGCATGAAGCCGGATGTGCAGGTCGTGGCTGTTATCCTCATAGCATGCATATTAATCGGTAATTCGTAGAGGATATGCAGCATATGGATGGGAACCCTCAACGTCCCACGATAGTTCTGGCATCTAACCGTCTGTACAAACCATTGCCGTAATCCAATATGTGGGCATGGTGTACACCAAGGAGGCATGCGAGGTCGCGAAGGGGGTAGTGATTGGCTTGGATCATCTTCTGGGCCCACATCATGGTATTGTGGACGGGAATAAGCTGCCCGGTTGTGCAACAAAGAATTCATCTATCATGGGTAAAGTAGCGCACCTCTGCAGAGTGTAAGAACTGTAACTTGTTAGTACCTGTTCCGGGAAGGAGCTGTGAACGTGGCGGGACAGGAACTCCATGAAAGTTCTGGTAAACCCGTGAAGGCTGACGGACATACCTTTGAAGAAATGTTTACAAAAACTTGCATTGCCTATGACGTACGGTCTATGGTTGTAGTTATAGTGCATCAAACACTCCTTTTCTAGTGACCTTGCTGAGTACGCTCGTACTGAAAGTATCCTCTTAACCCTTGCTAGATTCTGAAGCCATTAAGACTACGTCTACACCAAGTTATGCTCCAGGAATCATCATTCGAAGCTAAAGCTCTTCAACAAAGAGAAGGAAGTCAACAAATACCTCAACTCAAGTGAAGACGAAGTTACTGGTTAGATAGGAATATACTCTCTAGCCAAAGAACCTATTTCTGTAGTGCGTTGCAATAGCAGCAATGCCAACCCATTAGTTAAAATACTAGTCTTAAAAGTAAAATAGTTGGTGCGTTATTTATCTTTGATCCTTCTTTATAATAAGTCTTTCTCTCTCTTTAACCTAGAAGGTTCTCTGGATCTTGTGTATAGAGTGAGTTGTAACCTTTAGCCATGTATTGGACCTGTTGTGTTTCTGTTGTAACACTCTGAGGGATGTTATACTAGTGAATGGTGTTTCATTAGTGTTATGTCAAGGACTATAGTGTACTACATCATGCACTGGTATGCTGGGTCACCGCAGTTGGTATCAGAGCATATGCTTTGACCTTAGTTTGGAAACCTAGTAAATGGGTAGAACATGTAGGACTTATACTTGCAAGGATAAAGAGTTCTCTAGTGATATGAGGGATATTCACTTGAGAATAATCTTGTCATGTTGCTAGTGCGATAATTCTTTAGTATGATTGCAAATTCGATCATTACCCAAGAGGTTTAACCCTATGTGACCGATGATAATTTCTTATCTACAGTTCCACATGGCACCTCGATATCCACCCCGGAATGTTCAAGTGATGAACAGGACACTGAATGACTATGGCGGGGATTGGACAGATAATCTCCGACAACTTCTATGGAGTTTGGATTGTGAATCAAGACTTTTGGTCAAGATTTACAATTACTATGATGGGCAGGTATTAGCTAAATACCGTGTAATGATCATGTTACCCAAGAAGCTAGAACTTAAGGGAGAAATTCCATCAGGAGAGGCAAGGTGCATGGCATCTGCATATCAGATTGCCGTAGCAGCAGCCATAACCATGATCCGAGAACAGAAATCCCAAGCTCTAGAAGGTAGTACTCACACCATTATACCCCATGAAACCTCAAACCCATAGCATGAGTTGGATCACACTACTTTAGTCCAAACTGAACCTACTCTAGCTGTAGAGTATATGGATCGTTATCGGTCATTGCTAAATACTTATCATAACACTCACCAAGTTTTAGTTCAGGAACTAGATATGGTCATTGAGGATTTTACTGATCCTGATAAAGAAATGGCACGTAGGAAGAAGCTAGATAAAGAAGATAGGCATCCCAAATACATACCTTCAGGAGATGTGTATGAGGAAACTGATTTTGATGATCCACACTCAGAAAACTATGTCTATTACAAAAATGAATTCAAGCCACCTAAAGATCTTTGGACCAAGTATAACTCCGAACAACAAGAATGGGCTGGAGTTATTCCAACTAAACCTGAGCCAAACAAGTATGGATGGGGAGAAGAATCTCTAGGTGGAACCGTAGGAAATCCTATACCTTGTGATACAGGTATCGGAGAAGAGACCAACTATAACCATAGAGAGCCTTATGGACCATATGGGGGTGATACCAATCCAATCGATTTAGAAGAGTATTCTGATAGCTACTATACCAATATGTACGAATGGATCCAAGAAAAGGCCAAGGATCCAACTTACTTTGAGGAAGCATTGCTGAAAAACCAGGAATATCCTGTAGAAGATTACGCCAACTCTAGTCATTTTTCAATGACTAATCTCAGTCTCGGTACTTCTAATCAAGAATACGCACCTCCTGGATGCTCTTACGCTCTAGAAGGCAGTCATAGGACTTCACGTCATCATGGACGGAACTCCAGGAAGCACTAGAGGAAGATGAAAGTAAGAAAGGAACGACATCCCAATGGATGAGTGCTTGAATAATGTACATAGAAGGTAATGCATACTGTAGTTTGAAGGGTTTGCCGAAATAAGTGAGGAAGTACTCACAAGAACAGGAAGTTCTTGTAAGATAGTTGTGTAATATATATGAGGAGCAAACCGTTGGGACATCTAGTAAATTTGTAAATTATTTAAAACCTATGTATAATATATGGTATATGTTTTGTTGTTTATCGACTTTTGGATTTTCTTGAATCTTCTTGATTGACTAGATCTGTACATAAAGTTTAATTAGGCGTGCAAATGCATGATGTAACACCCAGTTATTACTTGATGTTATAGACCTAGATAGAAACGGGAATTCGTGTAAAGGAGTGATGAGTTCCAAAGACCAAGAGGAGGGTTTATTTGATGGATGAAGCAAAATATAGGTAGTATTAACACAATTTGGAGGATAGATAAAGCATAGATCATTCTTAGCTAACTCTGAGAAGGAAGATTAATGTAGTAAGTATAAGGAACAATAAGAAGGGATGAACTTAAGGTCCAATCAAAGTAGGTGATATTACTAAGGAATTAATGAATAGTAATATCTAGTTCATGGAAGCATCATGAATTAGTACAAAGAAGAAGCTTTGGAGCAAAATGGTATTCAAGCTCTGACAATTCAGAGAGAATACATAGCCGGTACTATGATCCGCAGTTGGTATTTTGTCCGCAACTGGTATTTGGTTTACTTTGTTAACCAGATCTTCTTAATGGTTGCATAAAGAGCATAAAACTTGGCCTAAGTTAATTAAGACAAAAATGAGTATAAAATTTAAGCGATCATCTTTTCAAAGCGTTTCGCGAAGTCTGCTTACCAAAGCGAAAATGTCCAATAGTAAGTAAGACAAATAATGCTGAAATATTTGTTTCGGAGATCCACCATTGTGCGGATACACCATACAATCTTTGATAATACCTGAATTAGGTAAATTATAAGCTGAACAGATACCAACATTCTATTTATAAAACCAATGGTTACTATATATGTAGTTTAGAGACTATTACTAAACCCTAAGGGGGAGAGTAGACATTATAAATGAAAGTTGAAAAGTACTATAGGTGATAATGAAAGATTTTCTAAAGCTTGATAAGGTAAAATCTTGAAGGTGATAAAAGATTAATCCTAACCGACTAATTCTAGAATAAACAACTCTTAAGTGATCCTTAAGAGGTAATAAAGCACATCCAATTGGACAGATGAAGTGGAACAAAAAATTCCAATAGGTATGAACTAAATGAATTCATATCCAATATTTGGAAGGAATACCATTATCAACTATACTATGACAAGAATAAAAAAATATAGTCTTTTGACCACAAACACGGGCATATAGAAACTTAAAACTTGTTTTAGTGAGACTCCCTAAGACTATATTTAACATAGTACTAAAGTTTGATGATTAAATAAAAAGAGTTGGATTAGGATACCTAATCTAGATATAGAATACTAGAATTATTTCCACTTAAGGTCACCATGGAGTGGAGAAATGTAGCAACCACTACAAGTCAATTCCTTACTCCGAAACATGAGAGTGTGTGAACTTCGAGGACGAAGTTTATTTTAAGGGGGAGAGTCTGTAACATCCCAGCATTAGAGCTTAGAAATAAGCTGAAACAGATGTGTGCATTGCATTCATGCATAGAAAATCCGAATAATTTTCGCGCTTTTAAATAAGAACTTGTCAAAGTGATTGAAGCTTCTCTCAACTTGATGGAATTGAAGTAGATGATGAAGTTGACCATGATAAGTTTCAATATGACCTTTGCTAAAACCTTATTTGGGTAAACATGATTTGATCTAAGAGTAGATCAAATATAATAAAATGATACTCATAATGCATTGCTTAAATGATTAATATCTGATCCTTAAGGGATCAAATCATAATATTCATCACAACAACTCATGAATGCCAAGTTAAGATTACAACTTAAGTAATAAGAATGTAATGACTAATCCTGACATATCTTACTTTTATCTATTCTTACTATGATTGTCATGGTAATACCTAAACTTAACTCTTTAGTGAGTTTGAGTAGGAAAGAAACCAAGTCAAGATCATTCACCATATATCTTTCTTTCCATATCAATCCTTATGGAACCCTATCTTAATATCTGTAGTTCATCAATGTTGAGTAATCAACTATTGATTCAAAAATTCTTAATCTATCAACTCTTGACCATATCATAGCATACATTTAAGTGCATATAAAGAAACAACTAAGAAGAGGTGAATACTAATGCTAGTTTTAGATATTATCTATAGGATGGGAGTGATTGAAGAGAATCAAATAAATCTGATAATGGATGGAGTTAAACTCACTCCTGGAATAACAGAAGAGTTAACGGAATATATGATTATAAGGTAGTAAAGAAGATTACAAGGATGAATCTTGAAGATAGTTACCATTAGTAATTCTATTTGATCAAGTGGGCATAGTCCATGAAAAACAGCCATAATCCAATTAGAGATACTGAGAAGATAATTTCAATACCATTGTAAGGTTGTATTGATGAATACTTGATTAGCCCATTTGGAAACCTAAGCTATAAATGATTAAAGGATTATAATGATCATGCCTTGCTCACCAGAATTGTCTACTTATATCTAATATAAGTGACATTGGTGGGTAGAACATGATTGAAACCCTAGTATAGATAAGTTATACTAGAGTAGTCATTGCAAGTCACGTTAATATAATGTGAGGTTGGAATGTGATTTGTTAGAGTAAAGTAAATGTAAGATAGCATGATTAAATTAAAGCTAGTATAGCATGGAGTTTTGGAAGTAGTGTTATACCTCTTAAAGGATAGTAAGCTTTAGAGAAAGGTAGTTTGATGTATGCATCTACTGAAGTAATATTAGTGGTGAATGATTATAGAAGAATATGAATGGAGTTAGAAATAGCTACTTGTTGGATTGAAGGTTATCAGCAGAATAGTAGTTGTTATAACCAAGTCTGAATAGGTGAAGATCGTGAAATGCTTAAGTGTCAAACTCATTGGATTCATCAATGAGTTCAGAAGAATAAAAGGTGGATAAGAATAGTCTTGTGAAGTAAAGCTCATCATGTTAACCATGATGATGGATAGGAAAAAGTAGTATATCTAGGAAAGGAATTCCTTAATTAGAAATCTAGGATTGTGAATTATGGAAGATAGGAATTCTAGGTAAACACCAATCCTAAATCTCAAACCAAACATCATATCCATTTCATGTTATTGATCCATTATCTTATCTCCATATCACTTTATAGGAATATTTTCCTATAGCCAATCACATAAGCACATCTTTATCATTTCCAAATTGTCTTAACCATATGTGTTTAGGAGATATTATTATCCATTCTTTTCCATAAGGAATTTTAGTTAATAACTTCCTATTTTAAAAGGTGATACCATTAAAGATCACAAACATGAGGCAATAGGTTTAGCTATTAAATCCTTACTCACATCAATAAAAGAAAATAAATATTTTAAGAACCCTAAATTCTAGGGTAAGCATTTACCAATTCAAACCCTAAATTCTATGTTAATTATCATAGAATATACACATTGCTATTTCCTAAATTTATAAAGTGTAATATTAACCATATTAATTCTTTTATATCGTATACAATAAATAATCATATATGACCATAATATAAGAATTTTTCTCCAAACCAATAGTTAACTAGAATTAAATTTTATAAACAAATAAGTAAATATCAATTAATAAAACCATGGTTGATTCTTAGGAATATAAGTAATAAAAAAGTCTTTTACAAAATATTAAACAAGGAATTTATATCAAGAAAATAAAGAAGGATATAAAAGGAAAAATATTTATCATCAGGATTTACAAGATAAATATCAATCAATATAAATTGTTGCTGCAAATATTCAGCAAGTAAACTTTTTAGAAAAGTTCAAATTATAGATTAAATACAAATCTGAAAAGAAAAACAGAAAATAGAAAAGGAAAACAAATAAAAAAACAGTTCTTGGCAGTGGCCCAACTTCCCTCTTCTTATCTGTTGCCCATGTGCAGCCCACAAAAGCCGAGCAGCCAGCCCAGCTCGTCCTTTTTTGTGAGTGACGAGTGAGACTAAAGAAGGATCGCGGGTTGAGAGGAAAGAAGTGCCAAGGGGTTTTCTGAAAAATTGTCATCGTCGTCGTCATCCTCACTCACACATGCAGCTCGTTGGAGGAGTCCGCCGCCTCCCGATTCCATCGTCGTCAGCCGTGCTTCGAGATGCTCTTCGTCGTTCTAGAGGGGGATAAGAAGGCCACCGCGACACCCTGTCTCAATCCCTATCCACATTCCCTCCTTATCCTCTCTGATTCGAATGGGGCCGAAACCCTAGCTCACCGGAGCCACGCCTCGCCGTTGACCCGCACCTCCCCACTCTCTTCCAAGTATCCATGGATAAGCTCCATGCTCCGTAGATCCTCTGGGTGAAATCTTGGATCAAAGGGAGCACTGGAGAGGACGAATTTTGCTGTTCCTCTTTACGGCAGTTCGTCGGAATCCTCGTCAGAGAGCTCGTCTTCGACCGCACCAGTCCTCGTCGACACCACCACTTCAACAGGGTGAGTTCCTGAACTTTCCAGAATCCCTAAATCGCCTCCTCTCATTGTAAAACGCCGTCACACCTTATGCCACCATCGGAGCCGAGGCTACGATGACCATTTCCGAGCGGCGTCGCCACTTTAGGGTTCATCGTGTTGCACTGATTCGAACTAGGTTAGTTTCGTTTGCTGGGGCGTCGTGGATCGTCGCCGACGACCACCCACTGACGGCGGTGGTTGTGCTGACGCCATAGCAACGTCATGCCAATGTCACCCTCTGCCTAGCCAGCCTATTTGACCTGGTCTTTGTCTCGCGTGGAAGTGACATGGCTTAGGGCCCATCTGTCATTATCTGGAAGTAGCAATCAGGTCGGTAACAAATGCATTTATTAACTTGAGAGATGATGTGGCCATTGGCCCACTGGTCAGTGACCTTGGGTAGGTTAGCCTCGATACAAAAAGTTATTTTTTGTTTAAGAAATAAGTCATATGTTATAAGCCCAAATTTAAATATTCCAAAAATAAAATAAAATCATTAAATCTTATTAAATCCATAACTTTTGATTTATAATTCAGAAAAATATGTATAATATATGAAAATTTGTAGAAAAATAAAATCTGTAACTTAAAACTATTATCAAACATTATTATTTAACAATTTAAATAATTATTGTTTAATAAAGATTTTAAAGGTAATAAAACTTTGATAATTCATATTCTAATAATGATAAATGTTAAAAATATAAATAAAATACCAAAAATCTTAGAAAAATAAAAACTATAATCATGCATTATTATTTCACTTAATTAAATATTTATTGTCAATTAAGTATTTATAAACAAATAAATATTGTCAAAATCATATCTTATTATTTATAAATCACAAAAATAAATGTAATATATCAAAATGATCACAAAAATAATGTCTACTTGTTAAAAATATAATATTCCACTTTTAAAGTAAATAAAAAACTTAATACTTTAGCAACTTGAATTTAAACCAATTTCCTTAGTCATTAATTTATGTAAGGGTAAATAAAAATTTGTTAATATTTCTAAAATTAGCCAATTAAGTCTAATAAATAGTATTAGTCTTAAAAAAATTAATATTATGAAGTCATCAAGGTTCAAAACTTTATAAATTCTATTTTATTGAATTATCTTTCAACCATAAGTGTAGATTATTTTCCAAAAGGATCCTTATCCAATATAAAATCCCCAAGAATAATTGTGACTAAATCCAATCTTTTCCATATACTTCAACCACCAGATTACAAAACCATCACAACACTATAGTAAGTCCGTATGTAGTTAAGTAATATTATTTCTTTGTTTATAAACTATAACCACTCATTTATATAAAAGTAAATGATACTATCCAATTATAAAATCAAGAAAGCACTACACCAAGTAAAAGGATAACTATTCTTAAGTAACCTTAAGAAAACATTATCAGGTACACAAGGTACAAATCTCATAAGCGTTACTCTTCCAAACCATCTATGTTTTTAAAGTTAACTTTAGTCTCAAGGTTTATAAACATTATGTCTAATAAACTACATATGTTTTTATAGTTAACTTTGGTCTATTCCAATTAAAACATAAAGCATCTCAAGTCCAAACTAATCAATCACAAACCAAAAGACATTGAACACATCCTTTTAACAACAAAGATTGTTTAGACCTTAGAAAAGTAATATTTTCTTCAAATGTTATTCTTTTTGCCACTTCAAAACAACAACTCTTATATAAGCAATCTTAAGTAGCATTTCACACTTATGTGTGTCTCATTGTTTTATGATATTGTAATTACATGTTGTTTCACATACACTCACAAGCCTTAATAAGAAGCATACGTATGAAACTTATCTAAAAGGAACAACACATTCTAAAATAACCATTTCCGGTATCCAAACCCTAGAACAACGTTATCCCTGGGATTCGCGTTTATAAAGTGCATCACATTACTTATGCATAAAAGCATCTTGCTTCTTTAAACATTATTCCTTACAGGACCAATGATTCTGATTTCAGATATTGGATCTTATATTGTCTTGAAGACCGTGAGTGCATAATCTTGCAATCACAAAAGGCAAGTTTACACTTGCTCATGTCCTTTGATTATTTTCTGTAAAGTATTTTACAAATCCAGTGTGTCATCACCTACATTTTAAAAAGGTCTGAAAACACTATATTCATAATAATGTGATTATAGGTTATTTACCATGAGGTAATAACCTACTATAAAAGTTCTGGTGGTAAAGGAACATATTATCTAGGACTTAAGAACCAATGTCGCCAGTGATTCTTGCGCCGTATATCACGCGTTAACCATGATATTTGGAATGGGACAGAGAAGTCATCTATATCTTCTTCCTCTCGCATGAAGCCGGATGTGCAGGTCATGGTTGTTATCCTTGTCGCGTGCATATTAATTGGTAATTCGTAGAGGATATGCAGCATATCAGTGGGAACCCTCAACATCCCACAATAATTCTGGAATCTAACGGTTTGTATAAACCATTCCCGTAATCCAATATGTGGGAATGGTGTACACCAAGGAGGCATGCGAGGTCGCGAAGGGGGCAGTGATTGGCTTGAATCATCTTCTGGGCCCCACATCATGGAATTGTGGATGGAAATAAGCTGCCCGGTTGTGCAACAAAGAGTTGATCTCTCATGGGTAAAGTAGCGCACCTCTACAGAGTGTAAGAACTGTAACTTGTTACTCCCTGTTCTGGGAAGGACCTGTGAACGCGGAAGGAAAGGAACTCCATGAAAGTTCTGGTAAACCCGTGAAGGCTGACGGATATAGCTTTTCATAATAAAAGTAACCTTTGAAGAAATGTTTACAAAAACTGGCATTGCCTACGACCTACGGTCTGTGGCTGTAGTTATAGTGCATCAAACAATCCTTATTCTAGTGAACATGCTGAGTACGCTCGTACTCAAAGTATCTTCTTAACCCTTTCTAGATTCTGATGCCATTAAGACGGCGTCTACACCAAGTTATGCTCCAGGAATCATCATTCAAAGCTAAAGCTCTTCAACAAAGACAAGGAAGTCAACAAATACCTCAACTCAAGTGAAGACGAAGTTACTTCTTAGATAGCAATATACTCTCTAGCCAAAGAACATATTTCTGTAGTGCATTGCAATAGCAGCAATGCCAACCCATTAGTTAAAATACTAGTCTTAAAAGTAAAATAGTTGGTGCGTTATTTATCTTTGATCCTTCTTTATAAGAAGTCTTTCTCTCTCTTTAACCTAGAAGATTCTCTAGATCTTGTGTATAAACTGAGTTGTAACCTTTAGCCATCTATTGGATCCGTTGTGTTTCTGTTGTACCACTCTGAGGGATGTAGTACTAGTGAACGGTGTGTCATTAGTGTTATGTCAACGACAATAGTGTACTACAGCATGCAGTGGTATGCTGGGTCACCGCATAAAGTATGGTGAGACAAAGGGAAATTGGTATCGTATGTAAATGGTTCGTTCAATCATCAAGTAATCTTAAAAATATGTGGGATCCATATGAATTTCCATATTCATCTATTGGTTATTGATCGGAGAAGAGTCTCGGTCATGTCCGCATAATTCACGAACCGTAGGGAGACACACCTAAGGATTCAATGTTGTTTAGTAGATATGGAAAGTGAGTAAAGAGACCAAATGTATTGTGGAGCCTCGAATGGGATCCGGGATATCATGAGGAGATCCAGAATAGTCCGGAGAATAAGATTTATATAAAGAAAGTCCAAATCCGGAGTTCGGGAATGGTTTGAGTGTTTTCACTAGAATGTTCTAGACGGGTCTAGAAGGTCCACCGATCGGAGGGTTAAGGGTACATGGATGTGTCATAACAAAGTGTAATGGTTGCATCATGTCCTAGGTAACTTGGCTGGACACTTGGAAGAGAGAAATCAAACTCTAGTTTGAAAGAAAAAAAGCCAGTTTGAAAAAAGTCAAACTGGGACAATGGTTTCCAAGTGGAGGGAGGGAAGGATTCCTACCTAAGGGAGTAATCCTCCCTCTCCTTTACGTCGGCCACATGAAGTGGAGTTGGGGGAGGATTCCCTCCCCCTTGGCGCATCCCCATCTATAAAAGGAGGGGTAGGGCGCCCCTACCCCTCACAACAAACCCTAGCCTAGCCGCCAGCCACCCCAAGTCACCGCCGCCTATGGTTCCTCCCAAGTTGACGCCGCCTAGCTCTCTCTAGCCACCAGACACCTCCGCTCCTCGGTCCTCTAAACCCTAGATCACCGAGTGTCAACACCTAGATTTTATCCCAGATGCCTGTTATGCCATACATCGCAATCCCAGGATTACCATTTTTGCGAGACAAAACAGATTGGATATCATAGTACATCATCCATTACAAACCATAGATAAGGTCTTACAACAAATAAAGGATCACATGATCCAGTCTTAATACAGTCATAGCAGCGGAATAACATAATAATAACGGTAGCGTGGGCGAGACTCCATCTTCATGGTCACAAGCAATGCTGTATATGGGAGGTGATCCTAGTTGTCATAACCTTCCAGCGATCCGTCCTCCTGATAGTCCTCTTCATAGTCTGGCCACGGGAATAGCCAGGGACAAAGCCATGAGTACTCTTTAAGTACTCGCAAACTAAGACTAACAAGTGAAGGGTTTTTGAGTAGGAAATACTAGACTCTAGGTTATTTTGCAAAAAGCTAGATTTACCTCTACTGAGTTCAGAAGCAAACAAAGCTAGTTGAAAGTTTTATAAACACCTAAGTGGGAACTTAAATTTCATAAAACAACCCTGTTGTGTTCAAGTCAAAGTCATGATTCATTTCACAAGTGATTTTGACAACATCTGACGACGGAACAGTATGGCCACTCCAACTGTCCATAACCGCGGACGCGGCTATTCGAATAGTTTGACACTCTTTAGAGGCGGTATACTTTCACCACAATATTCGATACATCCATCAGGAACAATCCTGAATTCACCATACTCAGTATGCGGATAATCAATCCTAACCTTTCAATTACACGCCCTAGTATAGGCACCTCTCAAATGAATTTGGCCTCCCAACCATGACCATATGTCAGCTTGGGAACTGCATAGGTGGAAAATCTTCACAAGGTAGCCTCAGCTCAAACCTTGGCCACAAGGGAACCCATACTAAGGTATATAAACTTCTATCAAGCCCTAGCCAAATTTTGGGTATTGTGGTTGTACAGTAGAATTGGAATGGTATCGCATCCAGACAACCATCAATTTTAAAAAGGGCTAAGGCTCATGCCTCAACATTTTGATCGTAAAAAATCATCTAGTGTTTAAGAACACATGTCAAAACATTTCAGTAGAATGACTCATAATTCTAAGGTTTTCATAACCATTTTCACCAAGTAATCCCATATAAAGTGATCAAGTTTTATGCTTAGCACTAGGAACTACAAGTGGGGGATAAACACTAATGAGGGGTGGTAATCAAGTGTGACTTATCTAATTTAAATCGCATGCCTCAGGATGACATCAAGATTTATCTAACTTAGGCCAAGTTTTATGATATTTATGCTACCTTTGAATATCTTTCTAGAATCTACTATTCACTAAATAAACTCCAATAGAAAGCTTTGATTAAGAAATAAAATAACTAAGCTTGCAAATAAAACTAGGATTGGGTATCATCAACTGGTATAATCAAGGCATACCTAATGCATTGCATAGATTATATAGTTTTCACAGTTGCAAGTGTTAACTTGCATAGGTAACATGCAAGTGGTAGCTTGCCTTGTGCAGAGCAGTGGTTGATGTTCTCCTCGGCTTCTTCCTCGTAGTATCCTCCTTCCTCCTTGTATCCTTGGTCGGTACTAGCGTCTATAAATAAATACGAGGTACACAATCACCAAACAATACTTAACTAATTTTAATTATCACACCAAGGTTTTCACTAGATGATCTAGTAACATCACAAACATCACAAAGATTAAGGCAATAGTTTTATTTCTTTTATTTTAGAAAAGTAATATCTACGCATTTAAAAACTACTTAAGATTTTATATTCTCCAACAAAAACATGGGATCATGTTGAGACATGTCATCACCACATATTTCAGTACTTGGGAATGTGATTTAAAGTGGTGTCACAATTTAACAAGGTTTAACCTTTTTATTTTAATTAAATAAAGTGACTAGAATTGCCTATGAGGCATTCTTTTATTACTTTTCCATTAAATCTGCAAGTAAACCTAGATATTTTTATATATTCGGATAGGTCTTGTAATATGTGATTTTTGGGAGTTGGAATCAACTCAAAAGCTTTTGTGGTTGAATTTTGAAAAATGTTTGAATCCATAAAAGCTTATGCCTTGTTATTTTTAATATAGGTGATATACAAATCCAAATGATTTGAATCCAACGGGATTGGATTAAGAATTTCAGTACCTTTCTAGCAAAACTAATTTCTTGCAATTTGGCTGAGTGAATCGATCTGGGTTTATTTTTGAATCTAGAGACAGAACTATGTTTGAAACTAAATGGAAAAACCTAAATTCAAACTACTGGGTCATGCGGGAAGTTAACTGGGCCGGCCCATGGCGTACAACGTGCGTGGGGTGGGTTTAAGTGAATGTCCCCACCAGTCAGCGAGATAGGGGTGCAAAGGTGTATGGGCAATCTAGACCATACGATCAACATCTAATCGAATGGCTGGGGCTTGTCATCTCCGTCGGGCAATGCCGGCAAGACTGAACATTAGCGCGGCCAGTGGGGGTCATGTGAGGCTCACCGGGGCTCAGTCGATGGTCGGCGATGGGGGCGAACGAAGAAGTCGACGACAACGATCATCCTGGTACCGATGGCTTCTCCTGGGGAGGCTCCAATCGCTGGTTCCTCTTCTCCTCCTTCGCGGAAGACTCTGGCGAAACTCTGGCGACCTGCTGCTCTCCTTGCTCTGGGATGAGGTGGGGTGGTTCTGAGAGAGAGGGAAGTGTGTTGGTGTGTCGAAATCGAGCAGGAGTGGCCTCTATTTATAGTGTAGCGAGGGGACCGAAGGGCGCGGGTAGATCTCGTCATCACAGTGAGCTAATGGCATGGGCGATGATAGGGGGAGGTGTTGTGCTCCTTGGCGAAGCTCAAAGGCATGGTCCCGAGTCGTCGGGCGGTGAGAATTTTTTAGAACGCTGTGGTGCTCTGGGCGGGTCCGACGGACATTTTAATGGCGCACGGGCTCTCCTGGTCGCGCGGTGACGAACGGGCAGTTCCTGGCGGTTCCTGGGGCGGTGGTGATCACGCACGCAAGCGGCAAGGGCGGCGCGTGGTTTGTGCTCGCGTGTCAAGTGTGGCTCTCTTGCGTGTTCTCGGCATGCTTGTAGAGAAGCTGGTCACGCTCGGGCTAAGTGGTCCAGGGGTTGGCTCTGCTTTGGTGTTGGACAGGGGGTGGCGGTGGACGTTGGTCAGTGTCTCAGACAAGGTTGGCAAGGCTAGGGAACTTCCTAGCTGGCTGTCGACAATGGGATGGCAAATTGAGGCTCGGCATGTTCACCGTTGATGGTAATTGCAAGCTCACAGTGAGCTAAAGCTTGTTAACTGAGCTAGATGATCTACTAAGAGTGTGTTGTGAGCTAGAGAGGGAACAAGTTAGGCACAACACTGCTCACTATAGTGTTTTGTGTTTTGTTTGATTTGTGTTGTGTTTGCAAGGTGTTTGATGAAATGGCTGAAAGATATTTGAACTTGAATTTTTGGATGAAAATTGGTGGGTGTACTAGTCACATACTAGGTAGTCTCTGGTTAGTTGGAAAGGTCAAGGTGCACTGGTTTGGTTGGTTTTTGAGAATTTATCTTCACATATGATATAGATTCAATTTTGAATTGACATATGAATCAAGTTGCCAAATGTTTCTGTGAGTTTGAAAGGTGGGCTTGGGTTCACTTTTACTAGGTATAGCAAGGGGTGAAAATAAATGGAATTGTTTCTGTTCGAAATCTTGGACTAGAAACACTCAAAGTGGTCTAGTGGACAAGATTGGCAAAAATGACCATTAGCTCCTTTTGCTTGTTTTTGAGTTTCTATTGATTTGTTTCTTTTTGGATTTTATTTAGATGATGTTGTTTTCATCTTTAAGCCACTCCTTTCTATTTAAATTAATCACACAAGTCCATTCATGCATTCATACAATCATCACATAGACACATGCATTCATAATGATTTTCATTAACAAAGTTTTTGTTAACCCTAATTTTGGTGATTTGAATTTGATAACCTTGATCAATACTTTTGGGATGATACAGACCTTCCCTTCTTAAACAAAATCTCATCCCAAGATTTGAGAAAGAAGAAAAAGAAAAGTAGGATTTAAAGAGATCAGAAACTCCGTCTTGATGTAATCTTCTCGTTCCCAGGTAGCTACTTCTTCAGTGTGGTTGCTCCACTGGATCTTGAGAAACTTGATGCTTCAGGTCCTGGTGGTTCTGAAAGCTTTCTCCAAAATACAGATGGATACGTCGGGATACGTCAGGTCATTGTTGATCTCTATGGTTTGGTGATCAATGTTCTTGAAAACTTCAGTCTTCTCCGCGACTTCTAGGAATTTGCAAAATAACAATATATGGAACACATTATGCACTACTAACATATCTTCTGGCAGTTTCAGTTGATATGATACTTCTCCTCGACGATTTAGAATCTTGAAAGGTCCGATATATCTGGGGGATAACTTTCCCTTGAGCTGGAAACGTTGCATTACTTTCAAAGGCGACACTTTGAGATACACAAAATCTCCGATATTGAAAGCGAGGTCTCGACGTCTCTTGTCTGCATAACTCTTATGTCTGGATTGGGCGGTCTTGAGGTGCTCACGGATCTTGTGAAATTTCTCTTCTGCTTCACGTAATATGTCGGCTCCAAAAATCTGACTCGCTCCTACTTCCGACCAATTCAAAGGGGTACGACACTTCCTTCCATATATTAATTCAAATGGGGCCATTTGCAAAATAGCTTGATAACTATTGTTGTACGAAAATTCTGCGAAAGGAAGACAATCTTCCCATTTAGATCCATACTCTAGCACACAGGTTCTCAACATATCTTCGAGTATTTGATTTACTCCCTTCGTTTCTCCATCAGTCTGAGGGTGATACGCTGTGCTGAAATCTAGTCGGGTTCCTAATCCCACTTGGACTTTCTTCCAAAATCTCGAGGTAAACTGAGTTTGTTGATCTGATACAATGTTCTTGGGGACTCCATGCAAACTGACGATTCTAGAAATGTACAACTCTGCTAGATTCGAGCTCTGGTAACTGATCTTGACAGGTAATAAATGGGCGAGTTTGGACAGTGTATCAACTATGACCCAAATAGAGTCATTTCCCCTACTAGAAGTAGGCAATCCGGTGATAAAGTCCATTCCAAAAGAATCCCATTTCCATTCTAGAATCGGCAGTGGTTGCAACATTCCTGCGGGTCTCTGATGTCCCGCCTTAACTCTCTGACAAATATCACACTTGGCTATGTAGCTTCCGATTTCTCTCTTCATCTTATGCCACCAAAATTGCTCCTTCAGATCCTCATACATCTTCGTCCCTCCGGGCTAGATAGAATAAAGAGTATAATGGGCCTCTTTCCAAATAGCTTTCTTTAACTTGGAATATGCTGGTACACAGAGACGTCCTTTATACCACAAAACTCCTTCATCTTCCGTGAATCCGGGTACTTTGCTTATACTGATACGACGTTTGATTCCGTTGATACTAGCATTTCCTTTCTGCGCCTCTTTGATCTGGCTGATCAAAGTGGGTTGAAGTTCTATGCTAGCCAAAAATCCTTCACTTACTAATTCCATTCTAAAATCTTCCATATCTTTGTGCAAACTTGGTTGCTCCTTCAGAATCATGGAGTTCAAGCGACACGGAAATATGCTACCAAATTGGCTTTACCGGGGTGATAGTGAATGTCCAGATCATAGTCCTTGATTATCTCTATCCATCTTCTCTGACTCATATTCAGCTCCTTCTGAGTGAAAATGTACCTTAGTCTCTTGTTATCCAAATAAATCTCAGAACGGTTTCCCATAAGGTAATGCATCCATGTCTTCAGGGCTAGAACTATGGCTGCTAGTTCAAGGTCATGGGTAGGATAATTCTGCTCATGTTGCTTCAGTTGTTGGGATAGGTAAGATATATCTTTGTCGTCTTTCATCAATACACATCCGAGACCGATATTTCATGTGTCACAATATACATCAAAAGGCTTTGTGATATCCGGCATGATCAATATTGGGGCTAATATCAATCTCCTCTTGAGTTCTTGAAAACTCGCTTCACATTTGTCCGTCCATTCAAACTTCTTATCCTTGTTCAACAATTGGGTCATGGGTCTTGCGATACTCGAGAATCCTTCTACCAACTTGCGGTAATGTCCTGCTAATCCGAGAAATGCACGAACTTGGGTTTGAGTGGTTGGGGTTGCCAATCTTCAACATCTTTCACTTTTGCAGGATCAACGGCAAATCCTCCAGCTGATATGATATGTCTGAGGAATCCTACCTCCTGTAACCAGAATTCACATTTGTTAAACTTAGCATACAGCTGATGCTCCCTAAGGGTTCCAAGGATGGTCCTCAGGTGTAGCTCATGTTCTTCTTCTGATTTGGAATATATCAGAATGTCATCGATGAAAACAATGACAAACTTATCCAGGAACTCCATAAAAATCTTATTCATGAGGTTCATGAAATAAGATGGGGCATTGGTTAATCCAAATGACATGACAGTGTACTCGTACAATCCATATCTGGTGGTAAAGACAGTCTTTGGAATATCCTCTGCGTGCATATTGAGTTGATGATAACCAGTTCTAAGATCAATCTTAGAAAACACTTTGGCACCGGTCAACTGGTCAAACAGGTCTTCTATATTTGGTAGTGGGTACTTGTTCTTGATGGTGACATCGTTCAACTTCCGATAATCCGTACACAAATGGTTACCTCCATCTTTCTTGTCCACAAACAAAAAAGGTGATCTCCATGGCGACGCACTTGGATGGATCAGTCCTATCTCCAGCATAGCATCCAGTTGCTTCTTGAGCTCCACTAGTTCAGATGGGTTCATACTATATGGTCGATGGGCTATGGGTCCAGTTCCAAGAATTAGTTCAATGATAAACTTGATATCCCGATCTGGGGGCATATCGGGTAAAACACCTAGAAATACATCGGGGTATTCATAGACTACTCTGACTTGGTCAATGGTTGGTTGGGCTAGACTCTTGTTGCACTTGAATTGATGGGGCAAGGTTTTAGATACATGCTCTACTGATATTCCAGTTGTACTGGTCATGGTTATGGATTTCTTGGCACAGTCAATTAATCCTTTATGTTTTGACATCCAATCCATTCCTAGTACTACTTCCAAACCTTTAGTTCTGAGTACTATTATATTAGCATAAAAATCTATGCCATGGATTCAAATAGGTACGGCCTTGCAAATTTGTCTAGCTTTGGTGGTTGAACCAGGTATTTGAACTATCATAACATTCTTCAATTTTGTTGGTTGAATCTTACTAGTGCATGCAAATTATTTGGTAACAAAGGAGTGCGATGCTCCAGAATCAAACAACACTCTTGCAAGTACTGAGTTAACAGAAAACATACCCAGCACAACATCTGGCGCTTCCTAGGCTTCTTCAGCATTCATGAGAAACAGACGTCCATTGCGGTTGAGCGAATTCCATGGGGAAAACCTTCTTCCAGGCTGAACACGATGCTACTGCTGAGCTGGGGCATTTGCATTGGGGGCTTCTGTAGTCTTATTGGGGCACTCATTGTAATAGTGACCCTTGGTTCCACAACATAACAAGTCACCTGAGACTTGTCCTTTGCTGCAACATGCACAACATTGCTTCCAGTTCTTGGGGAAGTGTGGGTGTTGATGGCAACATTGTTGTTGTTGAAATTGGGCGGTGCACGATTGAAATTGTGGGAGTTGCCGGGGTTGTTGTGGTTTCCTCTGGGCCTTGGGTTTCCTCCTCCACGGTTGGGATAGGTCGGACGGTTCATCGGGGGTCTATTGGTTCTTGGGGAAAATCCTGGAGATGGGTTGGGGCAATACTTTGGGGTATGATGGGTTCCTGGTTGGTGCATCATCATGTGCTTGCGGTTCTCATTGGCTTGGTTGATCTTGCCTTCCATCTGAATGGCATAATCCAATAAGGCTTCAATGTCCGCAAATGGGATATTGACTAACACTGTCTGCATCTCATCATGCAGACCATTCAGGAATCTCTCCTTCTTCTTAGATTCAGTGTCAATCTCATCTGATGCATACCTATCCAATGACAAAAATTTGTCACGGTACTCAACCACGGTCATTCTCCCTTGATTTAGTTCCATGAATTCATATCTCATCCTATTGATAAAACCCGTTGGCACATGGGTTCTGCTGAACTTGATTTTGAATTCTTCCCAAGTCATCATTTGTCCTCCGGTCATGGCGTGAACGCTGTTCCACATGCTCTTGCATCTCCTGCCAGATAGTGGGTGGCAAATAGTACCTTCTCCTTGGATTCCACTCCTGCAACTTCTAAGTTGTTCTCCATGGTTTGCAGCCAATCATATGAATCTAGGGGCTCTTCAGACTTAGTGAAGATAGGTTGATTGGTGTTCTGAAAGTTCTTGAGCTTGGATCCATGGTTGTCCTAGTTTCCATGGCCTTGATTGTTGTTGGCCATCTGAGCTATGTGTTGAAGGGTGGCTAAGTTGGCTTGACGTTCAGCTCTTTCAGCTTCGCGGTGAGAAACCAACATTTGCAAGATCAGCAACATCGGGTCCGGGGATGAAGTGCGTCCTCCGTGAGGCATCTGAAGATTGAGATAGATCATGAGAAAAGAGGGAAATTTATAAGGTTTCGGGGGTTGTTTTTGAAAAGTTTTTGAAGTTTGACTCGGATTTTTCTAGCAACTTGCTTTTCATTCATTCATAGCACATAATACAAACACACACCACAACAAGAAAACAGATGGTTTTAAGAACCATTCTGGGAAACTGCGATATAGTGGGACCGGATACAACTCATTAACGCTAGTGCTCAAGTATTACTACTCCTCGGAGTCGGTGTCCTCATCATCCTCATCATCATCAATGAAGGCGAAGTCATCCTCATCGGTGAAGAAGTCCATGGCCTGATCCTCTAGAAAGTCATCATCGTCACTGAGATAGGAGTAGGGGTATCCACGGATGTCCTCCCCTACATTCTCCGCTCCTCGAGCTGCATGTCCCTCTCGTGGACGGTATCCTCCAACTCTGTGATCCTGTGGAAAAGGAGGGCAATGATGCGCTCCTTCTTGTCGATCTTACGGCGAAGAAACTGGCGATCCTTCACTAGCATGGCAATGGTCTGATCCTTCTGGGCAGCGATGGAATAGTTGTGGTTGGCACAGGAACGGGCGTTGTCCAACTCCTTTTGTCGGTCATACATCATGAAGCTGAGGTGGTCCACCTGATTCTTTAGCTCAGGGTGATATGGTGCCTCCAGTGGCTGTCCCGTAACATCACGCCTTGGGCAGAACTCAAAGAGGGTACCCTTGATCTGATTGATACTCTGCCCACACAGACGGGCAAGAGCTTCCTACATGGCCCTGGCAAGTCCATCGAGCTAGTTGTTCTCTCTGATGGTGAATTGAATTCCCTCTGAGGTGGGGGATTCAATTTTTCCTCGAAGACTTGCAACAATCAGCCATTGCAGTTCCTCTCCTTCCTGATCGTTGAGTTGATCTCCAAAGAACTCGGGTGCGGACGCTCTAGAAGTTCCGAAAGCTGGTCCAAGTCACGCTCAAAGATGAGATCTCCTCCATTCCCCAACTGATAGAACTTGCTATACTTCATGTCCATCTAGGATGAGTAAGTTAGTAGAGTGATCAAGTGTGTCAAGTTTTATGTAAGTTTGCAAGAATTTTTAGGAACATGAATTTTCATGAAAGAATCTAAGTGATAAGAATGAGTATAAGTTTTCATAAACACTCACTTCCTTTGTTTTGAAACTAAGTTTTTGATTCAAACGTCCATTCTAAACTAGGGTCTCCTATGGTCAGGATGGCTCTGATACCAACTTGTCAACACCCAGATTTTTTATCCCAGATGCATGTTATGCCATACATCGCAATCCCAGGATTACCATTTTTGCCAGACATAACAGATTGGATATCACAGTACATCATCCATTACAAACCATACATAAGGTCTTACAACAAATAAAGGATCACATGATCCAGTCTTAATACAATCATAGCAGCGGAATAACGTAATAATAACGGTAGCGTGGGCGAGTCTCCATCTTCATGGTCACAGGCAATGTGACGATGGGAGATGATCCTAGTTGTCGTAACCTTCCTGCGGTTCGTCCTCCTGATAGTCGTCTTCATAGTCTGGCCACGGGAATAGCCAGGGACAAAGCCATGAGTACTCTTTAAGTACTCGCAAACTAAGACTAACAAGTTAAGGGTTTTGAGTAGCAAATACCTGGCTCTAGGTTGTTTTGCAAAAATCCATAATTATCTCTACTGAGTTCAAAAGCAAAGAAAGCTAGTTGAAAGTTTTATAAACACCTAAGTGGGAACTTAAATTTCATAACACAAGCCTGTTGTGGTCAAGTCAAAGTCGTGATTCATTTCACAAGTCATCTTGAAAACATCTGACAACGGAACAGTATGGCCACTCCAACTGTCCATAACTGTAACATCCCAAAAATACTAAACTTGGAACATCAAACTCTAATCATCAAGATTGGGGTTAACAAAAACTTTTCTAATCAAAATTATGAATGCATGCATATGTGTATGCATTGATTTTGAAATTCATTTAAACCACCTTGTTTGATTGTGTCATTGCTTGTAAAATGTTTTTTAGGTGAAATAAACATCATCTAAAACATTTCCCACACTTTTCCTAAAGACAAGTAAATCAAAACACATATATTAAATGAATGGTCACTTTGACCAATTTAACTCTCATGCCTACTTTGGCTGTCTCAAACTTTCAGAACCTAATGGAAACTTTTCTAGATCTTTGCACCCCTTGAATGTACTCATAACAAGGTATCAAGGCCCACTTTGTGATCATCCAGAAACTTTCAAATGCATAGTTTAAATGACAATTCAAAATTGAATCTTTATCATATGGGAAGATCCCACTTTTTCAAAAACCACTCAAACAAGCTCAACTTTCAAAACCCAAGCATCTGCAGACTCACCAGCACGAATCTAGCAAACCCACCAAAAATCTTTTCAAAATTCAAAACTTGATTTCATGCGGCCATTTCATCAAACAGGTTGCAGACACAAATCAAACAAACATTAAACACTATTGTGAGCAGTGATTCTTGCCTAACTGGTTCCCCATCTAGCTCACAACCAGCTCAGTAGATCATCTAGCAAGATTAACCAAGCACTAGCACCACTGTGAGCCTGCCATTACCATCAATGGTGAACAGCCGAGCACACCCTTGCCACCCCATAGTCGACAGCAAGCTAGGAGTAGCAGCAAGCCTAGCCAGCATGTCTGGGAGGCAGCCCACCGTCCATCGCCACTCCCTGTCCACTGCTCGAGCCTTGCCAAGCCCTGGACCACGCGCACGAACCGCGCCCAGACCGCCAGAGACCATGCTGAGCGTGCGCCAGAGCACCACCCTCGACCGAAGCCCACAGACCGCACGCCGCCCTCGCCGCGTGCATACACAGTCCCCACCGACCCAAGAGACCGCCAGACATCCCCGTTCGCCGCCCCGTGACGCATAGCCACGACTCGCCATCGAAGACGCCGCCTCTGCCACGCAGAGCATCGCCCGTTCCAGACCAAGCCGCACCGCCCCATGCCTCAAAACCATGTCATGGAGCATCGCCAGGAGACAGCACACCGACCCCTACCCTTGCCCATGCCAATAGCCGCCTGTAACATCGCCCCCGACGAGCTCACCGTGCACCCCGACGGTCCCCTCGCTCGACTATAAATAGAGGCCACCCCCGCTCGATTTCTTCACACCATCTCACTCCCCTCTCCTCACTGATCGTGCCACACCGTTCTCAGAGCAAGGCGAGCACCACCCCGCCGGAATTTCACCGGAGCCCGCCGCCTCTAGAGAAGAAGGGAGCCATCGATTTCGTCCACCCCAGGAGCTGCCGCGACCACCCCTGAGTTCGCCGTCGTTGACTTCGTCGTTCGCCTGCCTCGCAGACCCTCGCCAGTACCCCGGTGAGCCCCCAGCAACCCTCACTGGCCGCACTAGGTTTCGTTCTTGCCGGCGTTGTCTCGCATCGACGATGACTCCTAGCCGTTGGATTAGAATTAGATCGAACGACCCACGTTGACCCATACCGCTTCGCCCAGCCCCGTGTCACTGACGAGTGGGGACACCCACTTAAGCAGCCCGCGGGAGCACTGCGCTTAGCAGGCCGGCCCGTTAATTTTTCTCGCGCAGCCCAGTTATTCAAATTAATCTTTTCCATTTCAATTCAAACACACTTCTATACCCAACTTCAAAAATCAACCCAGATCGATTCAGTACACCAATTTGAATGAAACCAATTTTGTTGGAAAGGTCTGTGAATGCTGAATCCAAGTCATTTGGATATGTAGATCATCCTTAGTAAAAAAACAAGGCAGAAGCTTTTCTGCATTCAAACATTTTTCAAATTTAAACCATAATAGCTTTTGAGTTGATTCCAACTCTCAAAAATCACATTAACCATACCTTTCAGAATATATAAAAATATATAGGTTTACTTGCAGAAATAATGTTTAAGTAATAAAAAAATGCTATGTAGACATTTCTAGCCACTTTAATTAATTAGGATAAAAGGGTAAAACCTTATTAAATTGTGACACCACTTTAAATCACATTCCCATGGACTACAATATGTGGTGATGACATGTGTCAACATGATCCCATGTTTGGTTTGGAGAATATTAAATCTTAAGTAGTTTTTCAATGAGTAGAAATTACTTTTCTAAAAATAAAAGGAATTAAATCAAGCCTTAACCTTGTAATGTTAGAGATGATGCTAGATCATCTATAGGACCCTTGTGTGTGATGATTGCAAGTAGTTAAGTATTTTTTGGTGATTGTGTACCTCGTATTTATTCATAGACGCTAGTACCGACCAAGGATACGAGGAGGAAGAAGGATACTACGAAGAAGAAGCTGAGGAGAACTTCAACCACTACTCTGCCCAAGGCAAGCCTAATACTACTAGTGAATGTGCAAGCCTTACTAATCAAGTTGACCTATGCAAGCTAACACTTGCAATTTAGCAAGCTTATACTGATTTTGTGCAAGCAAATACTTGATTGTTACTATGCCTACTATATGCCTTAAGCATATGTGATCATACCCACTTGATAAACCAATCCTAGTTTTATTTGCAAGCTTCTTACTTTATTTCTTTATCAAAGCTTTAACTTTGAGTTAACTTAAGTGACTTGTAGATACAAGAAAGATTCTGAAGGTTGCATAAAGAGCATAAAATTTGGCCTAAGTTAGAAACCTTGATATCATCCTAAGATATAAGGTTGTACTTAGTTGAAACTCCACTAGTTCACCACCCCTCATTAGTACTACCCCCACCTTTAGATGCTAGTGCTAAGCATAAAACTTGATCAACTTTAGATGGGTTTACTTGGTGGAAAAATGGTTATGAAAAACTTGGAATGATGGATCATTCTATTGAAATGTTTTGGACATGTGTTTCCGAACACTTGATGATTTTGGTGATGAAAACGTTGAGGCAGGAGCCTTAGCCCTTTATAAAACTGATGGTTGTCTGGATGCGATACCATTCCAATTTTATCGTACAACCACAATACCCGAATATTGGGTAGGGCTTGACTGGAAACTTATATACCTTAGTATTAGTTCCCTCACGGCCAAGGTCTGAGCTAAGGCTACCTTGTGAAGATTGTCCACCTGTGAAGTACCCACGATGACAGTTGGTCATGGTTGGGAGGCCAAACGCATAGGAGAGGTGCTTATACTAGGGCGTGTAATTGAAAGGTTAGGATTGATTATCCGCATACTGAGTATGGTGAATTCAGGATTTGTTCCTGACGGATGTATCGAATGTTGTGGTGAAAGTGTACAATCTCTGTAGATTGTCAAACTATTTGAATAGCCGCGTCCGCGGTGATGGACAGTTGGAGTGTCCATACTGTTCCCCCGTCAGACTTTTCAAAATGACTTGTGAAATGAATTGATACTTTGACTTGACCACAACAGAGTTGTGACCTGAGTTACAAGATCCCACCTAGGAGTTATAAAATTGTGACTAGCTTCGGAACTTAGTAGAGATAAATCTGGCTTTTGCAAAACAACCCTAGAGCCTAGTGTCCTATTATCCAAAAACCCCTTTTACCCGTTAGTATGAGTTTGCGAGTACTTAAAGAGTATTCATGGCTTTGTCCCTGGCTATTCCCATGGCCAGACTATGAAGAGGAGTACCTGGAGGATGGACCCCAGGAAGGTTACGACAACTAGGATCATCTCCCATCGTCAGCATTGCCTGTGACCCCGAAGATGGAGCTTCGCCTACGCTACCGTTATTATTACGTATTCCGCTGCTTGAAGTTGTATTAAGAACTGGATCATGAGATCCCTATTTGTGTAAGAACTTATGTTTCGTTTGTAATGGATGATGTACTATGGTATCCAATTCTGTTATGTCTCGCAAAAATGGTAATCCTAGGATTGCGATGTATGGCATAACAGGCATCTAGGATTGAAAAATCCGGGTGTTGACAAGTTGGTATCAGAGCCATCCTGACCATAGGAGACCCTAGTTAGACTGGACGTTTGAACCAAAAACTTAGTTTCAAAACCAAAGAAAACAAATATTTACAAAAACTTATTCTAATTCTTATCCCTTTTATTCTTTCATAAAAATTCATGTTCCTCAAAAACTCTTGCAAATACATAAAATTTTGACACACTTGATCACCCTGCTAATCTACTCATCCTCTATTCTTATAGATGGACGTGAAGTAGAGCAAGTTTTACCAACTAGGGAATAGAGGAGACCTTATCTTTGAGAGGGATTTGGACCAGCTTTCGGAACTTCTGGAGCGTCCGCACCCCGAGTTCTTCGGAGCTCAGCTCAATGATCAAGGATGAGAAGATCTATAGTGGCTAATTGTTGCAATTCTCCGAGGAAATATTGAACCTCCCACTGCGGAGGGAATTCAGTTTACCTTGAGGGAAACAACTGGCTCGATGGACTTGCCAGAGCAATGCAGGAAGCTCTTTCCTGTCTGTGTGGGCAGAGCATCAATCAGATCAAGGGTACTCGTTTTGAGTTTTGCCCAAGGCGTGATGCGAATGGACAACCACTGGAAGCCCCATACCTCCCCGATCTAAAGACTCAATTGGACCACCTTAGCTTCATGATGTACGATCGTCAGCAGGAGTTGGATAACTGCTGTGACTACTACAACCACAAGTCTGCCATCATCAAGACAAAGGATCAGAACATCGCCATGCTAGCAAAGGATCGCAAGTCTCGTCGCCGTCAGCTCGACAAGAAGGAGCGCATTATTGCCCGTCTTCGCCACCGCATATCATCTTTGAGGAGACCATCCACGAGAGAGACATGCAGTTGGAGGAAAGGGAGAATTCCGGATAGGATCTTCGTGGAGACCCTTACTCCTATCTCAGCGATGACGATGATTTTCTGGAGGATCAGGCCATGGACTTCTTCACCTATGAGGATGATTTCGCCTTCATCGATGATGATGAAGATGATGAAGCCACAGATTCCGAGGAGTAGTAGCACTTGAGCACTAGCGTAGTGAGTAGTATTCGGTCCCACTGTATCGTAGTTCTCAGAACGGTTCTTAAAACCATCTGTTTTTCTTTGTTGTGGTGTGTGTTGTACTGTGTGTTATGAATGAATGAATGAAAAAGCAAGTTGCTAGAAAAATCTGAGTCAAACCTTTAAAACTTTTCAAAGTCCCCGAAACCTTAGAAATTTCCCTCTTTTCTCATGATCTACATAAATCTTCAGATGCCACGTGGAGGAAGTGGTTCAGCCCCGGACCCGATGTTGCAGATCCTGCAAATGTTGACTTCTGACCGCAAAGCTGAAAGAGCGAAACGTCAAGCCAACCGAGCCACTCTGCAACAGATAGCCCAGTTAGCCCACAACAACCAAGGCCACGGAAATCAGGACAACCATGGATCTAAGCTCAAGAATTTCCAGAATACCAACCCACCTGTTTTCACTAAGTCAGAAGAACCCCTAGACGCCGATGATTGGCTGCAAACCATGGAAAATAACCTAGAAGTCGCCGGAGTGGAAGCCAACGAGAAAGTTCTGTTTGCCACCCATTATCTAGCCGGAGATGCCAGGGCATGGTGGAACAGCGTTCGCGCAATGACCAGAGGCCAGATGATGACCTGGGAGGAATTCAAGGTCAAGTTCAGCAGAACCCATGTGCCACCGGGTTTGATCAAGAGAATGATAGACGAGTTCAGAGAGCTGAAGCAAGGAAGTATGACTGTAGTGGAATACCGTGACAATTTTTTGTCATTAGCTAGGTATGCCCCGGAAGCCAAGAAGAAGGAGAGGTTCCTGAATGGTCTGCATGATGAGATGCAGACGGTGTTAGTCAATATTCCCTTTGCAGATATTGAAGCCCTTGTCGACTCTGCCATCCAGATGGAAGGAAAGATCAACCAAGCCAATGAGAACCGCAAGCGTCATATGATGCATCAGCCAGGAACCCATCAGACCCCAAAGTATTGCCCCAACCCATCTCCAGGATTTGCCCCAAGAACCAACAGACCCCCGATGAACCGTCCGACCTACCCCAACCATGGAAACCCTAGACCCGGAGGAAATCACAACAACCCCGGCAACTCTAGAAATTCCACCCGTGCCCCACCCAAATTCAACAACAACAATACAACCGCCAACACCAACCCTTCCCCTAGGACTGGAAGCAATGTTGTGCCTGTCGCAGCCAAGGACAAGTCGCAAGTGACTTGTTATGACTGTGGAAATAAAGGCCACTATTCCAACGAGTGCCCCAACAAGAAGAATGCTACAGCCCCCAATGCCAATGTCCCAGCTCAGCAGCAGCATCGTGTTCAGCCAGGGAGAAGATTTGCCCCAGGGAATTCACTCAATCGCAATGGCCGTCTTTTTCTCATGCATGCTGAAGAAGCTCAGGAAGCGCCAGACGTCGTGCTGGGTATGTTTTTTGTTAATTCAGTACTTGCAAGAGTGTTGTTTGATTCTGGTGCATCACATTCATTTGTCACCGAAGAATTTGCAGGCACTAGTAAAATTCAACCAACCAAACTGAAGCATGTTATGATTGTTCAAATTCCCGGAAAACAACCACCAAGGCTAGGCAAATTTGCAAAGTCATCCCTATCCGAATCCATGGCATAGACTTTTATGCTAATCTGATAGTACTCGGAACTAAAGGTTTGGAAGTAGTACTAGGAATGGATTAGATGTCCAAACATAAAGGATTGATTGACTGTGCCAAGAAAGCCATCACCATGACCAGTACAGCCGGAATATCAGTCGAATATATATCTGAAACCTTACCTCGCCAATTCAAATGCAACAAGAGTATAGCCCAACCTACCATTGACCAAGTCCGGATAGTCTGTGAATACCCCGATGTATTTCCAGATGTTTTGCCCGGTATGCCCCCAGATCGGGATATCGAGTTTATCATTGAACTAATCCCCGGAACCGGACCCATAGCCCAGAGACCCTATAGTATGAACCCATCAGAGCTCGCAAAACTGAAGAAGCAACTGGATTCCATGCTAGAAATTGGATTGATTCAACCAAGTGCGTCCCCATGGAGATCACATGTCTTGTTCGTGGACAAGAAGGATGGAGGTAACCGTTTGTGTACGGATTGTCGGAAGTTGAATGATGTCACCATCAAGAACAAGTACCCCTTGCCCAAAATAGAAGATTTGTTTGATCAGTTGACCGGTGCCAAAGTGTTTTCTAAGATTGATCTTAGATCTGGCTATCATCAACTCAAGATTCGTGCAGAGGATATTCCAAAGACTGCCTTTACCACCAGATATGGATTGTTTGAGTATACAGTCATGTATTTCGGATTAACCAATGCCGTCGCTTATTTCATGAACCTCATGAATAAGATTTCTATGGATTTCCTGGATAAGTTTGTTGTTGTTTTCATCGATGACATTCTGATTAATTCCAAATCAGAAGAAAGAACATGAGCTACACCTAAGGACCATTCTTGGAACCCTTAGAGAGCATCAGCTGTATGCAAAGTTTAGCAAATGTGAATTCTGGTTACAGGAAGTAGGATTCCTTGGTCACATTGTATCAGCCGGAGGAATTGCCGTTGACCCTGCCAAAGTGAAAGATGTAGAAGATTGGCAAGCCCCAACCACTCAAACCCAAGTTCGTGCATTTCTCAGATTGGCGGGATATTACCGCAAATTCGTAGAAGGATTCTCTAGTATCGCCAGACCTATGACCCAATTGCTGAAGAAGGACAAGAAGTTTGAATGGACCGACAAATGTGAAGTGAGTTTTCAAGAACTCAAGAGGAGATTGATTTCAGCCCCAATCTTGATCATGCGGGATATCACGAAGCCCTTCGATGTGTATTGTGACGCATCCAAGATTGGTCTCGGATGTGTGCTAATGCAAGAAGGCAAAGTTATATCTTACCTATCTCGACAATTGAAGCAACATGAGCAAAAGTACCCAACCCATGACCTCGAACTCGCAGCCGTAGTTCTAGCCCTAAAGACATGGAGACATTACCTGATGGGAAACCGTTGTGATATTTATTCGGATCACAAGAGCCTAAAGTATATATTATCTCAGAAGGAGCTGAATATGAGGCAGAGAAGATGGATTGAGCTAATCAAGGATTACGACCTGGACATTCACTATCACCCTGTTAAAGCCAACGTAGTAGCCGATGCCCTTAGCAGATTGCCGTGCCGCTTGAAGTCCATGATTTTGAAGGAGCAACCAAGTTTGCACCAGGAGATGGAAGATTTTCGAATGGAATTAGTAAGTGAAGGATTTTTGGCTAGCATAGAACTCCAGCCCACTTTGATCAGTCAGATTAAGGAGGCGCAGAAGGAAAATGCTAGTATCGACGGAATCAAGCGTCATATCGGTACAGGCAAAGTACCCGGATTCACCGAGGACGAAGAAGGAGTGTTGTGGTACAAAGGACGCCTTTGTGTACCAGCAGATTCTGAATTGAAAGAAGTTATTTTGAAGGGGGCTCATGATACTCTTTATTCTATCCATCCCGGAGGAACTAAGATGTATCAAGATTTAAAAGAGCAATTTTGGTGGCATAAGATGAAGAGAGAAATCGGAAGCTATATCGCCAAGTGTGATATATGTCAGCGAGTCAAGGCAGGACATCAAAGACCCGCTAGATTGTTGCAACCATTGCAGATTCCGGAATGGAAATGGGATTCTGTAGGAATGGACTTTATCACTAGACTACCTACTTCTAGTAGGGGAAATGACTCTATCTGGGTCATAGTGGACAGATTGTCCTAAGTCGCCCATTTCTTGCTCGTCAAAACCACATATCAGAGTTCGAAACTAGCGGAGTTGTACATCGCTAGAATCGTCAGTTTGCACGGAGTCCCTAAGAACATAGTATCGGATCGAGGAACTCAGTTTACCTCGAGATTCTGGAAGAAAGTCCAAGAAGGTTTAGGAACCCGTCTAGATTTCAGCACGACGTATCACCCTCAGACCGATGGACAAACGGAGCGAGTAAACCAAATACTCGAAGATATGCTGAGAGCATGTGTGTTAGAATATGGATCCAAGTGGGAACACTGTCTGCCGTTTGCAGAATTTTCATACAACAACAGTTATCAAGCCAGTTTGCAAATGGCCCCCTTTGAATTCATGTACGGAAGAAAGTGTCGCACCCCTTTGAACTGGTCGGAAGTAGGAGAGAGTCAGATTTTTGGACCCAACATCCTACGAGAAGCAGAAGAGAAGGTTCACAAGATTCGTGAGCACCTCAAGACCCCCCAATCCCGACAGAAGAGTTACGCCGACAAGAGACGTAGAGACCTTGCCTTCAACATAGGAGATTTTGTTTATCTGAAAGTGTCGCCATTGAAGGGAATGCAGCGTTTCCAACTCAAACGAAAGTTAGCCCCCAGATATATCGGACCTTTCCAGATTTTGAACCGTCGAGGAGAAGTATCGTACCAATTGGAGATACCTGAAGAGATGTCAGTCGTGCACAATGTGTTCCATATCTCGTTACTTCGCAAGTGTCTCGAAGTCCCCGAGAAGACCGAAGTATTCAAGAATATCGACCACCGGACTATAGAGATCAACGATGACCTGACCTATCCCGAAGTACCCATCCACATTTTGGAAGAAGCTTTTCGAACTACCCAAACCCGAAGCATCAAGTTTCTCAAGATTCAGTGGAGCAACCACACAGAAGAGGAAGCTACCTGGGAGCGCGAAGATCACATCAGGACAGAGTTTCCCGATCTCTTCAAATCCTAGGTAATCTTTTCGTCCTTTTTCAAATCTCGGGACGAGATTTTGTTTAAGGGGGTAAGGTTTGTAACATCCAAAAATACTAAACTTGGAACATCAAACTCTAATCATCAAGATTGGGGTTAACAAAAACTTTTCTAATCAAAATTATGAATGCATGCATATGTGTATGCATTGATTTTGAAATTCTTTTAAACCACCTTGTTTGATTGTGTCATTGCTTGTAAAATGTTTCTTAGGTGAAATAAACATTATCTAAAACATTTCCCACACTTTTCCTAAAGACAAGTAAATCAAAACACCTATATTAAATGAATGGTCACTTTGACCAATTTAACTCTCATGCCTACTTTGGCTGTCTCAAACTTTCAGAACCTAATGGAAACTTTTCTGGATCTTTGCACCCCTTGAATGTACTCATAACAAGGTATCAAGGCCCACTATGTGATCATCCAGAAACTTTCAAATGCATAGTTTAAATGACAATTCAAAATTGAATCTTTATCATATGGGAAGATCCCACTTTTTCAAAAACCACTCAAACAAGCTCAACTTTCAAAACCCAAGCATCTGCAGACTCACCAGCACGAATCTAGCGAACCCACCAAAAATCTTTTCAAAATTCAAAACTTGATTTCATGCAGCCATTTCATCAAACAGGTGGCAGACACAAATCAAACAAACATCAAACGCTATTGTGAGCAGTGATTCTTGCCTAACTGGTTCCCCATCTAGCTCACAACCAGCTCAGTAGATCATCTAGCAAGATTAATCAAGCACTAGCACCACTGTGAGCCTGCCATTGCCATCAATGGTGAACAGCCGAGCACACCCTTGCCACCCCATAGTCGACAGCAAGCTAGGAGCAGCAGCAAGCCTAGCCAGCATGTCTGGGAGGCAGCCCACCGTCCACCGCCACTCCCTGTCCACTGCTCGAGCCTTGCCAAGCCCTGGACCACGCGCACGAACCACGCCCAGACCGCCAGAGACCATGCCGAGCGTGCGCCAGAGCACCACCCTTGACCAAAGCCCACAGACCGCACGCCGCCCTTGCCGCGTGCATACACAATCCCCACCGACCCAGGAGACCGCCAGACATCCCCGTTCGCCGCCCCGTGACGCATAGCCACCGCTCGCCGTCGAAGACGCCGCCTCTGCAGCGCAGAGCATCGCCCGTTCCAGACCAAGCCGCACCGCCCCATGCCTCAAAACCATGTCATGGAGCATCGCCAGGAGACACCACACCGTCCCCTACCCTTGCCCATGCCAATAGCCGCCTGTAACATCGCCCCCGACGAGCTCACCGTGCGCCCCGACGGTCCCCTCGCTCGACTATAAATAGAGGCCACCCCGCTCGATTTCTTCACACCATCTCACTCCCCTCTCCTCACTGATCGTGCCACACCGTTCTCAGAGCAAGGTGAGCACCACCCCGCTGGAATTTCACCGGAGCTCGCCGCCTCTGGAGAAGAAGGGAGCCATCGATTTTTTCCACCCAAGAGCTGCCGCGACCACCCCTGAGTTCGTCGTCATCGACTTCGTCGTTCGCCCGCCTCGCCGACCCTCGCCAGTACCCCGGTGAGCCCCCAGCAACCCTCACTGGCCGCGCTAGGTTTCGTTCTCGCCGGCGTTGTCTCGCGTCGACGATGACTCCCTGCCGTTGGATTAGAATCAGATCGAACGACCCACGTTGACCCATACCGCTTCGCCCAGCCCCGTGTCACTGACGAGTGGGGACACCCACTTAAGAAGCCCGCGGGAGCACTGCGCTTAGCAGGCTGGCCCGTTAATTTTTCCCGCGCAGCCCAGTTATTCAAATTAAACTTTTCCATTTCAATTCAAACACACTTCTGTACCCAACTTCAAAAATCAACCCAGATCGATTCAGTACACCAATTTGAATGAAACCAATTTTGTTGGAAAGGTCTGTGAATGCTGAATCCAAGCCCGTTGGATTCAAGTCATTTGGATATGTAGATCATCCTTAGTAAACATAACAAGGCAGAAGCTTTTCGGCATTCAAACATTTTTCAAATTTAAACCATAATAGCTTTTGAGTTGATTCCAACTCTCAAAAATCACATTTAACCATACCTTTCAGAATATATAAAAATATACAGGTTTACTTGCAGATATAATGTTCAAGTAATAAAAAATGCTACATAGGCATTTCTAGCCACTTTAATTAATTAGAATAAAAGGGTAAAACCTTATTAAATTGTGACACCACTTTAAATCACATTCCCATGGACTACAATATGTGGTGATGACATGTGTCAACATGATCCCATGTTTGGTTTGGAGAATATTAAATCTTAAGTTGTTTTTCAATGAGTAGAAATTACTTTTCTAAAAATAAAAGGAATTAAATCAAGCCTTAACCTTGTAATGTTAGAGATGATGCTAGATCATCTATAGGACCCTTGTGTGATGATTGCAAGTAGTTAAGTATTGTTTGGTGATTGTGTACCTCGTATTTATTGATAGACGCTAGTACCGACCAAGGATATGAGGAGGAAGAAGGATATTATGAAGAAGAAGCTGAGGAGAACTTCAACCACTGCTCTGCCCAAGGCAAGCCTAATACTACTAGTGAATGTGCAAGCCTTACTAATCAAGTTGACCTATGCAAGCTAACACTTGCAATTTAGCAAGCTTATACTGATTTTGTGCAAGCAAATACTTGATTGTTACTATGCCTACTATATGTCTTAAGCATATGTGATCATACCCACTTGATAAACCAATCCTAGTTTTATTTGCAAGCTTCTTACTTTATTTCTTTATCAAAGCTTTAACTTTGAGTTGACTTAAGTGACTTGTAGATACTAGAAAGATTCTGAAGGTTGCATAAAGAGCATAAAATTTGTCCTAAGTTAGAAACCTTGATATCATCCTAAGATATAAGGTTGTACTTAGTTGAAACTCCACTAGTTCACCACCCCTCATTAGTACTACCCCCACCTGTAGATGCTAGTGCTAAGCATAAAACTTGATCAACTTTAGATGGGTTTACTTGGTGTAAAAATGGTTATAAAAACCTTGGAATGATGGATCATTCTATTGAAATGTTTTGGACATGTGTTTCCAAACACTTGATGATTTTGGTGATGAAAACGTTGAGGCATGAGCCTGAGCCCTTTATAAAACTGATGGTTGTCTAGATGCGATACCATTCCAATTTTATCGTACAACCACGATACCCGAATATTGGGTAGGGCTTGACTGGAAACTTATATACCTTAGTATTAGGTCCCTCACGGCCAAGGTCTGAGCTGAGGCTACCTTGTGAAGATTGTCCACCTGTGCAGTACCCAAGATGACAGTTGGTCATGGTTGGGAGGCCAAACTCACAGGAGAGGTGCTTATACTAGGGCGTGTAATTGAAAGGTTAGGATTGATTATCCGCATACTGAGTATGGTGAATTCAGGATTTGTCACTACTAGAGAAAAGCTTATGCGAGGCGCACCTAAAAGCTTATGCGAGGCGCATATCGTATGCGCCTCTAGCTTCAAGCCTCGGCTATTTTTTATGCGAGGCACATATGATATGCGTCTCCTATACTTCACATATGCGATCCGCATATCGATATGCGCCTCCTATATATTATAGGAGGCGCATATCGATATGCGCCTCGCATATGTGAATTATAGGAGGCGCATATCGATATGTGCCTCGCATATGTGAAGTATAGGAGGCGCATATAATATGCGCCTCGCATATGTTTCACAATGCGCCTCGTATATTTATAGTATATGCGCCTCCTATATTGTCCTATATGCGCCTCCGGTAATATTTTCGAAATTCAAGTTTTACAGACCACTATAAATAATAATATACAGATATTCAAATATATAATATAGTCCAGAATACAGTATAAAGAGCACAGAATTTTTTAGAAACTTGCAATTTGCCAAAGCATAATAGAACCAACATGAATACAATACATTACACATCAATCATGACATACAAGTTCATACATCAAGTGTTTGTGCCACAAGTTCACACCTCCGAGTACAAGTTCACAATCACATTACACCTCCGAGTACAAGTTCACAATCACATTAAAACTCCAACGAGGTAGCTCTACCTAGATGAAGTAGAACACATAACCTACCATGAAGAGCAACAAGGTGGTGATCACGAGGAAGTTCCTCCATTTCTTCCTTCCATGCCTCCTCCACTTCTCTTCTGCCACCTCTCTACTCTCATAGCCTTGGTAGTTGTTGCCCGAGAAGTTGTTCACTTGCTTCTGGCAGTCTTTCCACTCCTATTACACACCTGGAACCCGACCGATGTACACGACATAACACTTCCTCGCCATCTCCTACACATAATAAAGATGATATTACTTATGTCAGTGGAAAGCAATAGCTAGCAGTTCACAAGATAGAATCATAGTCACCTCTGATGTAGGAGTTGCATGTGGGTTGTAACTAAAAAATGTACATCTATCACAAAATGTACATGATTGGATTTCATGAATAGCATACTAGTGATCCAGCAGAGGCTATAAAAAGATCTACACATCGGTTGGTCCCCGTCCCATTTCCCTTTAATGCATTTTGCTAGTGTCATACAGAACTGACACTGTTTCCATGTAGCTACATTTGGCATTTCACATTTGTAACTTCCAAGGTACCAGATGAAAAATATGCAAGATCGTTCCAAGCAAAACAATGTCATGCATATAGCCTAGCAATTCCTGGGTGTTCTTTGCACAACATTAATTGTCAACTAATAAATCAGCAACTGAAGTAAGGGGTTGATGAGAATATTGGTGAATAATCCAAAAGGCACTGCATCGTAGACCAGCTGTCTAATCACACTCACTAGCCCCATAGCGATATTAGGATTAAGAGCCGCTACACTAGTCAAGACTACCCGTGAGATTAGTCTATGAGTTGGTAATTGTGTTCCAATAAAAACCTCGACTAGTCCATGAGTCGGTACACTGGAGACTGAGCTGAGTGTTCACTTGTAATCCTGAGAAAAATATCACCTCAATGTATTGAATGCCCATTTTATGGTTTGGCATACTTCACACGTGATCAGATTATCAACTATGAGAGAAATGCTAATCAATAAACCATTTATAGGAGCCACATTGCTGATTCACAAGCTAAGCAAAATGCACTGTCTGGAAAAGCCACTCACCAGCCTGAGAGCGGTGAGCGCCTGACTGACAAAGGATGATGGTGAGCTTCTCCTGCAAGGCGACGAGGTTGCCCCTGGTCGCATTGAGCTCCTGCACCTGCTGGGCGTCCCTGACAAGGTCACCCGTGAGCACCCCCACCACCTCCCTGAGCTCCCGGATCCTCCCGACGGCCGAGACAATCTCCCCGTCGAGGCCACGCAGCCGTCCCTGTGCCTCGTAGAATGACGCAGAGCGCCGCGCGATCTCCTGCACGAGGTGCGCCTCGACGACGTCCACGTGCTGACCGAGACGCTCCTGCAGGGCGCCGTCATCGGAGGCGGCGAGCTCGGCGTTTGCGTGGAGGCGGATGTCGGCGAAGCGCGCGAAGGGATCGGCGACGACGGCGAGGTAGGGCGTGAAGTCGGCGCGGGAGACCTCGCAGGGGTGGGAGCGAACGGGGGGCGCGTCGGGGAGCGAGGTCAGCGGGGGCCACGGGAGCCAGTAGGAGCCGGAGGAGGCGGAGGGGAGCGGGTTGTTGAGGAGCGCGGTGATGGACTGCGAGACGCCGCCGGGGGGCGCCGCGGCGGCGGTGGGGGAGTCGGCGGAATGGGAAGAGGAGGCAGTGGAGACGGTGCGGAGGGGAGGGCGCGTGGCCATGGCGGCGCAGAGGGTGGTAGGGGTTAGGGGAGAGGAGGTGGTGGTCTGGTGGAGGGCGACGGAGGGGAGAGGATTGGGGAGCGGCGAGGAGAGAGAGGCAGGGAGAATCTGTGGGAAGAGAGAAGTGGAGAAAACTGGAGTTTTGGGAGGAGGCGAGGTGGGGCTGGGAGAAGGAAGGAGGGCCGGTGCGCGTGTGGACTTTTCACTTCGCCCATGTGGAGTGAGGTGTGGGGTGGGCTGTCGCTGCTGGAAAAAAGTGGTGCCAGGTTATGCGAGGCGCATATTGAACAATATGCGCCTCCTATAATTCAAACTATAGGAGACGCATATAGCAATATGCGCCTCGCATATGCGGCCACCTACCTCCGCCCGAGCCCGCAGGAGTTACTTGAGGCGCATATGGCCATATGCGCCTCGCATATTATCAAATATAGGAGGCGCATATAACCATATGCGCCTCGCATATTCGTGCACCTACCAACACGCGGGCCCACACAGATTATGCGAGGCACATTCTGCCCATATGCGCCTCGCCTATATAATATATAGGAGGCGCATATGACTGGAATGCGCCTCGCATAATATGGGGCTGCTAGATTTAGTCCGTACAAGGATTATAGGAGGCGCATTCTTATCATATGCGCCTCGCCTATTTTTATACTAGAGGAGCATGGAGAAGGAGTGTGCCTCGCCTATTTTATAGGAGGCGCATATGGTCTAAATGTGCCTTGCATAAGCATGTCTCCTATAGCCTTTTCTCTAGTAGTGTGTTCCTAACGGATGTATCGAATGTTGTGGTGAAAGTGTACAATCTCTGCAGAGTGTCAAACTATTCGAATAGCCGCGTCCGCGGTTATGGACAGTTGGAGTGGCCATACTGTTCCCCCCTCAGACTTTTCAAAATGACTTGTGAAACGAATTGAGACTTTGACTTGACCACAACAGAGTTGTGACCTGAGTTACAAGATCCCACCTAGGAGTTATAAAATTGTGACTAGCTTCAGAACTTAGTAGAGATAAATCTGGCTTTTGCAAAACAACCCTAGAGCCTAGTGTCCTATTATCTAAAAACCCCTTTTACCTGTTAGTATTAGTTTGCGAGTACTTAAAGAGTACTCATGGCTTTGTCCCTGGCTATTCCCATGCCCATACTATGAAGAGGAGTACCTGGAGGATGGACCCCAGGAAGGTTACGACAACTAGGATCATCTCCCATCGTCAGCATTGCCTGTGACCCCGAAGATGGAGCTTCGCCTACGCTACCGTTATTATTACGTATTCCGCTGCTTGAAGTTGTATTAAGAACTGGATCATGAGATCCCTATTTGTGTAAGAACTTATGTATAGTTTGTAATGGATGATGTACTATGGTATCCAATTCTGTTATGTCTCGCAAAAATGGTAATCCTGGGATTGCGATGTATGGCATAACAGGCATCTAGGATTGAAAAATCCGGGTGTTGACAATAACCGTGGATGCGGCTATTCGAATAGTTTGACACTCTGCATAGGTGGTACATTCTCACCATAATATTCGATACATCCGTCAGGAACAATCCTAAATTCCCCATACTCAGTATGCGGATAATCAATCCTAACCTTTCAATTACACGCCCTAGTATAGGCACCTCTCCTATGAGTTTGGCCTCCCAACCATGACCATATGTAATCTTGGGAACTACATAGGTGGAAAATCTTCACAAGGTAGCCTTAGGTCAAACCTTGGCTCCAAAGGAACCCATACTAAGGTATATAAACTTCCAGTCAAGCCCTACCCAAATTTCGGGTATTGTGGTTGTATGGTAGAATTGGAATGGTATCGCATCCAGACAACCATCAGTTTTAAAAAGGGCTAAGGCTCATGCCACAACATTTTCATCATAAAAAATCATCTAGTGTTCAAGAACACATGTCAAAACATTTCAGTAGAATGACTCATCATTCTAAGGTTTTCATAACCATTTTCACCAAGTAATACCATCTGAAGTGATCAAGTTTTATACTTAGCGCTAGCAACTACAAGTGGGGGATAAACACTGATGAGGGGCGGTAATCAAGTGTGACTTATCTATGTTCAATCTCATGCCTAAGGATGACATCAAGATTTATCTAACTTAGGCCAAGTTTTATGCTCTTTATGCTACCTTTAAATATCTTTCTAGAACTTATTATTCACTAAATAAACTCCAATAGACTGCTTTGATAAAGAAATAAAATAACTAAGCTTGCAAATAAAACTAGGATTGGGTATCATCAATTGGTATAATCAAGGAATGCCTAATGCATTGTATAGATTATATAGTTTTCACAGTTGCAAGTGTTAACTTGCATAGGTAACATGCAAGTGGTAGCTTGCCTTGTGCAGAGCAGTGGTTGAAGTTCTCCTTGGCTTCTTCCTCGTAGTATCCTCCTTCCTCCTCGTATCCTTGGTCGGTACTAGCGTTTATAAATAAATACGAGGTACACAATCACCAAACAATACTTAACTAATTTTATTTATCACACCAAGGTTTTCACTAGATGATCGAGTATCATCACAAAGATTAAGGCAATAGTTTTATTTCTTTTATTTTAGAAAAGTAATTTCTACTCATTAAAAAACTACTTAAGATTTAATATTCTCCAACTAAAACATGGGATCATGTTGACACATGTCATCACCACATATTTCAGTACATGGGAATGTGATTTAAAGTGGTGTCACAATTTAACAAGGTATAACCTTTTTATTTTAATTAAATAAAGTGACTAGAATTTCCTATGAGGCATTCTTTTATTACTTGTCCGTTATTTCTGCAAGTAAACCTGGATATTTTTATATATTCAGAAAGGTCTTGTCAAATTTGATTTTTGGGAGTCGGAATCAACTCAAAAGCTTTTGTGGTTGAATTTTGAAAAATGTTTGAATGCAGAAAGCTTCTACCTTGTTATTTTTACTATAGGTGATCTACAAATCCAAATGATTTGAATCCAACGGGCTTGGATTAAGAATTTTAGTACCTTTCTCGCAAAATTAATTTCATGCAATTTAGTTCAGTGAATCGATCTGGGTTGATTTTTGAATCTAGAGACAGAACTATGTTTAAAACTAAATGGAAAAACCTAAATTCAAACTACTGGGTCACACGGGAAGTTAACTGAGCCGGCCCATGGCGTACAGCACGCACGCGGGTGGGTATAAGTGAATGTCCCCACCAGTCAGCGAGACAGGGGGTGCGAAGGGGTATTGGGGAATCTAGACCATACGATCAACATCTAATCGAATGGTTGGGCTTGTCGTCTCCGTCGGGCAACGCCGGCGAGACTGAACCCTAGCGCGGCCAGTGGGGGTCGTGTGAGGCTCACCGGGGCTCAGGCGAGGGTCGGCGATGGGGGCGAACGACGAAGTCGACGACGGTGATCCTCCTGGTACAGGTGGAGTCTCCTAGGGGGCCTCCAATCGCTGTTTCCTCTTCTCCTCCTCCGCGGCAGGCTCCGGCGAAATTCCAGTGACCTGCTGCTCCCCTTGCTCCTGGGATGAGGTGGGGTGGTTCTGAGAGAGAGGGGAGTGTGTTGGTGTGTTGAAATCGAACGGGGTGGCCTCAATTTATAGTGTAACGGGGGGCCGAAGGGCGCGGGTGGAGCTTGTCGTGGTCGTCGTCACAGTGAGCTAATGGAATGGGTGACGGTAGGGGCGGTTCTATGTTCCTCGGCGAAACTCAACGGCATGGTCGCGAGGCGTGGGATGGTGATAATTGGTCGGAACGGTATGGTGCTCTAGGCGGGTCCGACGGACATTTTAATGGCGCACGGGCTCTCCTGGTCGCGCGGCGACGAACGGGCATGTCCTGGCGGTTCATGGGGCGGTGGTGATCACGCACGCAAGAGGCAAGGGCGGCGCGCGGTCTGTTCTCGCGTGTTGAGTGCGGCACTCTAGCGCGTTCTCGGAATGCTTGCAGAGAAGCTGGGTACGCTCGGGCTAAGTGGTCCAGGAGCTGGCTGTGCTTTGGCGTTGGACAGGGGGTGGCGGTGGACGGTGGTCAGTTTCCCAGACAAGGAAGCTCCTAGCTGGCTGTCGACAATGGGGTGGCAAGTTGAGGCTCGGCATGCTCACCATTGATGGAAACTGCAAGCTCACAGTGAGCTAAATCTTGTTAACTGAGCTAGATTATCTACTAAGAGTGTGCTGTGAGCTAGAGAGGGAACAAGTTAGGCACAACACTGCTCACTATAGTGTTTTGTGTTTTGTTTGATTTGTGTATGCAAGGTGTTTGATGAAATGGCCGAAAGAGATTTGAATTTGAATTTTTGGATGAAAATTGGTGGGTGTACTAGTCACATAATAGGTAGTCTCTGGTTAGTTGGAAAGGTCAAGGTGCACTGGTTTGGTTGGTTTTTGAGAATTGGTGATCTTCACATATGATATAGATTCAATTTTGAATTGTCATTTGAATCAAGTTGCCAAATGTTTCTATGAGTTTGAAAGGTGGGATTGGGTTCACTTTTACTAGGTCTAGCAAGGGGTGAAAAGAAATGGAATTGTTTCTGTTTGAAATCTTGGACTAGAAACACTCTAAGTGGTCTAGTGAACAAGATTGGCAAAAATGACCATTAGCTCCTTTTGTTTGTTTTTGAATTTCTCTTGATTTGTTTCTGCTTGGATTTGATTTAGATGATGTAGTTTTCATCTTTAAACCATTCCTTGATATTTACATTAATCACACAAGTCCATTCATGCATTCATACAATCATCACATACACACATGCATTCATAATGATTTTCATTAACAAAGTTTTTGTTAACCCTTATTTTGGTGATTGGAATTTGATAACCTTGATCAATATTTTTGGTATGTTACACCGAGGCCCTCTTCTACTCCACCATACCTGCTACGTCTTAGGCAAAGCCCTGTCAGATTTCCCCTCTAAACTCCAACACCACGCCGTTGTGCTGCCGGAATCGCGAGGAGAGATCTTCAACCTCTGATGTCTGTTGGAACAAGGGAGAGGAAGGTGTTAATCGAGTACCTAATGTGTGACCGACTGCGGGAGCGCTGCCGGAACACGGCGCCGGAGGGATCGTCTACGCGATCTTGAGATCGGTAAGTGAACGACTACATCACCCACGAGAATCTGCTCTTGTTAACCACTTTGCAATCTTCAAGGGTGAGTACTCTATCGACTCATTGCTACAATCTAGTAGATAGATATTGGCTTGTGTGTGTTCATGCGGTAGAAATCTTTTGTTTTCCATGCTACGAACCCCTACAGATTTCCCCTTTTCCATGGATGAGGCTCGCTTTGGCGAAATGAGGGGAACTTGAGCATTTGGTTGGAAGATTGGGGAAGAATGAGCGGAGTGGCCTGCGACATCTAGCCTTCAATCTTAGGATTTGCGGAAGAAGGACACGTTAGCACCTCATTTACCACGCGTTAACCGTTGGTCCCTGTCCCGCACCAACAATTATAGTGGCTCAAATCCCGAGATGAGATAGGCTCTATAGTGGTTCCGAATCTGACATCGGGCGATACACAACCGTTTGGTGTGAAAGGACAGGATGCTCATGGATGGGATCATGCTTTGACTCACGTAGCGCCAGCAGCCCCACCATCCATTTTCGCCCTTGCCCCTTTGCATCGATAGAAGGACACGTGTAGAGGAAGCGCCTGGGGCTACTGTCGGTCCACTAACAAAGGGGGTAACTCGACCCACCGGATGTCGGTCCCACTGACAGGACAACGAAAGTCTCTCGAGGATGCACCCCACCCAGTGTCCCTGATAAGGTACGTGAGGAGGAGGGAGTGACCCTTCACGAGGCTTGTTTCATCGAGGACGTGTGCCCTAGTTACCTCTAGAACAAAATCCTCTTCAAAAGATGGCCATCCCCCGCGAGAGCATAGGATCCCCTCCTGACAGTGTAAGATTGGATAGGGTTGAAAAGAAGCACCAGTGTAAGATTGGATAAATGCATTTTAGCTATGCGTTGGTGAAAATGACTGCATGGAGAAGAAGCAAATCACCTGGCGACCGGGACAGTTCGCAGCCCAGTGCCAGCACAATTTTGCTCGACAGGCTCCGACACGAGCAATTGGGACACATTAGCAGGGCTAGGCTGAGGAAGGACCTTGGTCAGGGTTGGAACCCTCTACGAGCTCTCATCTCCAATAATATCCAAGTTGCCATTGGATTCCTCCATACTGCGACTCGCCTCTACTTCGTGACGCAGTTGGCCATGCGTATTTGATGACCCACAAGTATAGGGGATCGCAATAGTCTTCGAGGGTACTGGGATGACCCACAAGTATAGGGGATCACAACAGTCTTCGTGGGTACTATTACCCAATTTATTGATTCGACACAAGGGCAGCCAAAGAATACTTGCAAGCCTTAACAACTGAGTTGTCAGTTCAGCTACACCTGGAAATAGTTCTTGCTCACAGAAGTTTATCAGTACCAACAGTTTGTAGTAGCAACAGCAAAGCAACAACAATAGCAACAGTGAAACATGAGCAATAGTAACAGTACTGATAATAGTGGGATTCGAGTGCGGTAGGCATAGGGATGGATGGACGGGCGTTGCATGGACGATTCTAAACATGTAACTTCAAGATCTAGGGCATTGCAAATAAATAATAACAAACATCCAAGTACTAAACAATCCTAGGCATGTGCTCCAAATATAGTCATACATGCTCGCAATGAGAACTTGCACAACATCTTCTGTCCAGCCAGCCCGTGGCAGCGGGGCCTCTAGGGAACTACTGGAAATTAAGGTGCTCCCTTTAATAGAGCACCGGAGCAAAGCATTAACACTCCGTGAACACATGCGATCCTCACACCACAGCCATCCCCTTCGGTTGTCCCAATTATTGTCACTTTGGGGCCTTTGGATCCGGACAATGATATGTGTACACAACTTGCAGATAAGATCACAAACAATACGATCATAATGATTCAATAATAACTTCAGATCTGAGATCATGGTACTCGGGCCCTAGTGACAAGCATTATGCACAACAAGTTGCAACAAAGTCAAATAGCACTAATAGAGATACTAGGCACTATGCCCTAACAGATCTTATTTGATTACATGATAGAACTCATCCAATCCCTACCATCTCCAAGCCTACAGCGTTGGATTACTCACTCATTGGTGAGGGAAACATTGATGGTTGATGGAGATGCGTTGGTGATGATGATGGCGATGATCCTCTCCAAATTCCCCATCCCGGCAGGGTGCCAGAACGGAGTTTTTGGATCTGAATCTTGGTTTCTGGTGGCGGCGGCGGAGCGGAACTCTTTCTGGAAAACTATTGAACCCCCTCGGTTTTTAGGTCGAAAGGCAACTTATAGGCGCGGAGGGAGGCCGAGGGTGTGCCTGGGGTGGCTGCACCCCCTCCAAGCGCGGCCAGTGGTGGGCCCGCGACTGGGGTGGGTGTGGGCCCCCCAGGCCTCCTCTCCGTCTCGTCTTCTGGCTCCGTGGATCTTCTGGTGAAATATAATTTTTGGCATATTTTCTGGGATTTTTCCTAATAGTTCATTTTCTGCACAAAAACAAGACACCAAGGTAATTCTGCTAAAAACAGCGTCAGTCCGTGTTAGTTATATCCAAATCACACAAGTTTAGAGAAGAAAAAATAGCAAAGTGTTCGAGAAAGTAGATACGTTTTGGACGTATCAACTCCCCCCAAGCTTAGCTTATTGCTTGTCCTCAAGCCATTCAGTTGAAAACTGAGTGCGATAAAATAACTTTCACGAACACTTTGCTTCATATGATGTAAATAATCTCAGCACAGGAGTAGATGCTTAGACAATTCATAATAAAGAGTATGCAACTAAGTCTACTCAATAGTTATTGCAAGCTATGAAGAGAAACCAACTCAATAATAATAAGTAGCATGAAACATAAACATAAGCAACATTGCAATGCTCATACTAAGGTATGACAGAGCGGTATCTTGCTTGCCTTTGTTTGAAGAGCACAATATAAATGCCAAGGCACCCCTGAAGTTCACATGAAGACTAGAAGTAAAGATATCAGAGATACAAGCATCAAAGTCATGACATAATTAACCAAGTTTTGGAACAAACACAATAATGACAACTATGCTCTCAAGAAGGTGCTCATAGAATAAGTGGTGACTCAACAAAACTGTGAAAATGGTTTTGAAAGGTTTGAAAGACTTCCCAATGATAAAAGTAAGGTACTCATTAGTTTTGAGATCTCATTGCCCCTATTATAGGCATATTCATGTGGTTAAGGTGAAAGTAAAGTCCACTCTGAATCATATGCTTGACAGACCATAGACTGGAAATCCCAAGTCCCTTGAGTACGAGGGTCGCTCCGCATGGTACTCAACTTTGGTCACCTGAAAGTTCTTGTCATTGTAAATACATGCATATCATGGAGAACCGCCAACGAGGTACCCCTTGCACATGGTACATGAGATTTCCCATAACCAAAATGACTAGGAAAGCAGACAATGAGCATCTCAGCAATCTTTTTATTTACCATATGCATAGCTTTTTATTGATAATGCTTCATAGATGCTCATTATGGTGATGCTGCAAGTTTCCACCATGATTAGGCATGGCTTAGGCTAGCGGACCAGGTGTTTCTCTAACACAATGTATAAACTCCATGAACTCACAAGCTCCCCTTTTATTTCACATCGTCGACATCCGCAAACAAAAGAGCAAGGAATCAACTGGATGGGATATCCAAAAAAGGTGTTGAAAGCGTTCCCCGTGACAGCACGGTTCTGCTGACTCCCAGCACATAATAAGCAAGCATATAACTTTCGTGAGAGCTTTACTAACTAACTTTCTCAAAACAGACAAACATTTTATTTTGGAAGAAAACACGACATATATAATATGCGCTGAAGTAGCAAATGATGCTAATAGGTAGGTATGGTGGACATAGATGGCAATATTGGTTTTGGGAAGTTGGAAGCACAGGTAGAGCACATACTCAGTGCAAGTGAAGGCTAGCAATAGAGAGGCAGCGACAAACGAGAGATCAATAGCTGCCAAAATCATGCTTGCAACAAAACAGGACTAATTATGGCATGAAAGTGATACAAGAACTCTGAGGCAAAAAAAATCATCGAGGCTTACTGACTATTGATTAGTCATATGCATGCATGAGCATGTGCCAAGTCGATTTATATGAATAGTCAGAGGAGGATACCATAATGTAATACCAAAGTATGAATAAAACAATGCAAGCAAACATTCATATGACATGCTACAAACTATTAACAAGCTGGAGCTAATCATAGACAAGCAAGAACTACTAATCATCCATAATGACATACACCTTACACAAATAGGCTAAGAATGCTCACAATGATGAGTATATGTACAAAAATGAAACAAATAGAGTTTGTTACCAGCCTTTTACCACACCTCGAGTTGTCTTAATATTCATTATTGCCCTTCACTTGTGTGACTTGAATATTAACATGAAACCAAAATCCACTGAGGACGGCTGAACCCTGCAAAGAACTCACAAAACCAAAAAAGAACAACAAATATTTTGTTGTTTTCGATTTTTTAAAGAAAGCAAACAAAGAAAAAGGCAAACCAAACAAGAAGCAAACAAAGCAAAGCAAACAAAGAAAAATCTTTTTGGATTTTTTCTTTAAAGGGAAACTAAAGAAAGAGAAACAACAAAAATATTTTTGGTATTTTTGGGTTTTTGAGAAAGTAGCAACAAGAACCAGAAAGAAAGCGAAACAATGGATATACAAAGAACTGACAGAACATGATATATATATGAGTGTGATGTCCGTATACCTCCCCCCAAGCTTAGGCTTTTGGCCTAAGTGGGGCTCAATAGCGCGGGTAGTAACCCAATGCTTATGGGTCATCATAGGAATGAGCATATTCAGGCGCCTGTGATGAAGAAGAAGACGCGCCCCAATCAAATGAGGGCTGCTGGTATGAAGACTCTCCCAAGTTGGAGGGCTGAACCGAATTGTCTTCAGCATCCTCTTCAACATTCTCCTCTTGGTGGGAGAGTTCGCCCACATATTTGTCAACCTCCTCCTCCGTAAGCGACCATCCGTGCCTGTTATCAAAGTTAAACAAGGTAGGTGCATGCAAATAAACTATTTTCTTAGTCCTACCCTTTCTCCGACCTTGCTGGGCGAAAGATAATTCATACGATAAACTTCCTACATTAGCCCCCAAGGAAACAAAACCATGCTGAATCATGGATTCAATATCAAGCCTCTCTATGGGGAACTGAAAATCTGAATAATGAGGCTCTAAACCATGGAAAGCTAGCAACCTAGAAGCAATGAGACCTCCACAAATTCCACCCTTCTCACGGTTGGTGGTGAGACGGTGATCTATCAGCGCACCCAGGCTATAAGATCTATTCCTATTCAGAGCAGCTGTGATAAAAGCTAGATAAAAAGAAGATAACATTCTAGCAAGAACACACTTGGTAATGAAATAGGCAAAGTATCTAATAGCTGGGAGCTGAATGTTCTGAATTTTCCCACTTTCCTTTGAGAAGTCAAAACTTCAGCAAATCTCATCATGTAAATCCATAAGTGACTTGGGCCTCTCCTTGATCTTCTCACAAGATCCCCACTGAGGTACTCTAATTGCTGCACAGAAATCCGCGAAAGGCAGGTCGACAGGTATATTATATATTTTGTAATGGACCATGGGATTAGAAGTAGACCAAGTGAACTGGAAGTCCTGCACAAAAGCCATGGTTAGCTTAACATATTGGAATGGTTCACCTTCAACAAAGTGTTCCAACCCTGCATTTGTAACCATAGTTTGGAAATCTTGGAGGATCCCCGCAGTTCTCATAAATTCATGGCATGGATATATGGAAGGAAAAACTGCCTCCTCACGATGAACCTTCATTGGCTCATGCACCATCAAGTCATATTGATTCAGTGGATAAGAACTCATCTTCCTTACTGAAATTTTTAGACAACCATCAAACCAAGTGATTTGTAAGTTGATAAATGATGAGCAACTACTATAGGAACTTGCTAGATGACTACACATGCATCAAAACAAAGTTTCTAAGCATAGAACAAGCATGCAAGCTCAAACAACCTATCACCTATAGCAGCAAAATACTCAAGATACAATCTACCAATCACAAATCTAATTGGACAAGTGGAGGAGGAACATACCAAGGAACAATCCCTCCAAAAACAGCACTTGATATGGGCTGAACAAGGATATCAAAAATCGAGAGCAAGAACTGCAAGAACTCGAGCTTGAGCAAGTTTTCCGGTGTTTTTCAGGAGAGAGAAAGAAGGTGGCTTTGAGGAGGCACCCTGGAGGGGCCCAGGTGGGCCAGACCCCCCCCCCCCCCCCCAAGCGCCACCCCCTGGTAGGCCGTGCCTACCATGGGTGTGGTGGCCTGGGGTGGCCCCTGGGTCACTTCTGGTGCCTCTCAGCCCCTTTTTTCAAGGAAAATTTATTTTGAATTTTCTAGGATTTTTCGGGAAACTTTATTTTTGGCCAATTTTCAGGGTATGAAAATTGATTTTCTCACAGAAACAGTTTTTTCAGAAAAAGCAAAAGAAAACCAAAAGCCAAACTACAGGATCTCTAAGAAAATCTAACAAGCAAACAACTAGCAAAACTAAAGCTAAAGCAAATACTATGAAGGATAAATGTAAAAGAAAGCAAGTATAACCAAAGTGGAAACATTATTTTGTTCATTAAAATCCTTTTGTTAACAAGGTTGATCAAGTCTTGTTACCAAAACAATCTTATATGAAGCAAAACTTTGCATTCCACAAGGTGATTATGTTACCTCATACTTGATAGCAATCGTCGCAATGATAATAGTTTCAAAATTTTCTTGTGGAATGGGACAATATATTTCTCCAACCTTGATGCTCTCAATATTTTCAATGGAATTCAGGCAATAGCTCTTAACAACCTTATTGGGGAAATAGAAAGTGTGCTCTTTTTCATTAATATTGAATGTTACCTTTCCTTGATTGCAATTGATGACAGCACCTGCAGTATTAAGAAAAGGTCTCCCAAGAATAATATACATATTATCATCTTCAGGCATTTCAAGCACAACAAAATCAGTTAAAACCATGCAATTATGAGCAACTTGAACAGGAACATCCTCACAAATACCAACAGGAATAGTAGTTGACTTATCAGCCATTTGCAAAGATATATCAGATGGTATCAACTTTTCTAGCTAGAGTCTCTTATAGAGAGAAAAAGGCATAACACTAACTCCAGCTCCCAAATCACATAAAGCAGTACTAACATAATTATTCTTAATGGAGCAAGGAATAGTTGGTATACATGGATCACCAAGTTTCTTTGAAACCTTACCATCGAAGGAGTAATTAGCAAGCAAAGTAGAAATCTCCTCATTAGGAATCTTCCTTTTATTAGAGACAATATCCTTCATATACTTTGAATAAGGAGGCAACTTAATAGCATCAATCAAAGGAATTTGCAAAAATAAAGGCTTCATCCACTCACAAAACTTGTTGTAGTGTTCTTCCTCCTTTGACTTGTGTTTCTTACCTGGAAAAGGCATAGGTTTCTGCACCCAAGGTTCTCTCTATTTACCATGTTTATTAGCAATAAAATCTTCCTTTGTGTACCTAGTGTTCTTAGTGTGCTTCTTAGGTTCTTCCCCAACTTCCTCCTTATCAGGAGCATCATTATTATTACCACTCTCAGTTTCAGCATCAGAGACAGATATATTATTAGGATCTTTAGCAGGTTCAAGTGGTTCCTCAACTATCTTATGTTTCTTTTTCTTTCTCTTACGAGGACTGCCACTATCTTCACCTTGTTGAGAATCCTGCTCAATTCTTTTAGGGTGTCCTTCAGGATATAAAGGATCTTGAGTAGCTATACCACTCCTAGTTCTAATTCCATAAGCATGTTTATCTCCTGCAACATTAACTAGCATATCCTTTTGTACCTTAGCAAGTTGATCAAGTTGGGTTTGAACCATTTGAAAGTGTTTAAAAACATTTTAATATCAATAGAAGTTCTTTCCACAATATCTTTCAACTCATGGATAGCTCTAGAGTTCTCACACAAATGATTTTGAACTTGTTTATTAAAATACCCTTGCTTAACAATAAATGTGTCAAGTTCCTCTAAACATTGATCAAGAGGCTTACCATAAGGAATATCACCTTCATCAAAGTGTTGGAGAGAGTGTACCTCAATAGTAGATGAGTGGGGAATTGGCTTACATAATTCTTCTATAGGAGGTAGATTCTTCACATCTTCAGCTCAAATACCTTTCTCCTTTAGACACTTCTTAGCTTCCTTCATCACTTCATCATTTAATGCAATAACTCCCCTCTTCTTTGTTGTTGGTGTTGGAACTGGTTCAGGCATAACTGGTTCAGGAGTAATAGGCTCAGGTGTATTTAGCTCAGTTCAAGTCCAATCATCATAATTCTTGCTTATCTTAGCCATTAATTCTTCAGCATCTGTAGGATTCTTTTTCATGAACACACAATTAGCAAAGCTATCTAGGTATGTCCTAGAATCATCATTTAGTCCATTATAATAAATATCAAGAAGTTCATTCTTAGATAATTGACATCCAGGATTTGCATGAATCAAGGCACAGAACCTTGTCCATGACTCAGGCAATTTCTCTTCTTCTCCCTGTTTAAAATCAAAAAGTCTCTGCAAAGTAGCATTTATAGCACTAGGAGGAAAATATTTCTGGAAGAAAGAAGCAATCAGGGCTATCAATGGAACCAGGAGGTAATCTATTAAACCAAGACCTAGCTTCTCCTTTTAATGAAAAAGGGAAGATCTTAGTAACAAAGTACTTTCACATCTTAAAATCATCAGAGAATAACGCACTCATAGTAGAAAGCTCATTCATATGAGCCACAACACACCCATTTTAAGTCCCACAAAAAGGTTCTTTCTCAACAATATCTAAATAAGACAAATCAAGAGAGAAATCATAATCTTTATCTTTAATATATATGAGAGAGGTGGCAACCTTAGGATCAGAGGACAACTTAGGCATAATAGTACGTCTAGCAAGGAGACTCTTAATATCACTAGTACCATGTGTGTTTCGGCACTCTTCAACAAAATCATCAGTGAACTCAATGTAACCATCATTAATATCATAACTCTCACTAGCCTCAGGTGAGCTAACAGGTGTAACAGTGGCTTCACTAGGAGTTTTGGTATTTCCTAGACTAGCCATAGTAGCATCTAGAAAAGGACCTAATGAACCACTCGCATCAAGTACAGTAGAAGTAACATCATGAGCATCAAAAGAAGTTTCATACTCAGCAGTAGTAGAAGTGTGTGTAGCATGAGTATGCGGTGGTGGTGTGACAAGCTTACTTATAACAGACGGTGAATCAAGAGCAGCAGAGGTGTTTAGGACTATACCTCTTCCTGTAGTGGATGGTAAAATAGGTAACTTTCCATCACGAGACTTCCCTATGATAAAGGAGTAGAAGTGAACAATAATAGATCCAAGTGAACTTACAAATAAAGCTATGCTCCCCGGCAACGGCTCTAGAAAATAGTCTTGATGACCCACAAGTATAGGGGATCGCAATAGTCTTCGCGGGTAGTCTTACCCAATTTATTGATTCGACACAAGGGGAGACAAAGAATACTTGCAAGCCTTAACAAATGAAGTTTATCAGTAGCAACAGTTTGTAGTAGCAACAGCAAAGCAACAACAATAGTGAAACAGGAGCAATAGTAACAGTAACGGTAACAGTGGGATTCGAGTGCGGTAGGCATAGGGATTGATGGACGGGCATTGCATGGACGATGCTAAACATTTAAATTCAAGATCTAGGGCATTGCACATAAATAATAAGAATCATCCAAGTACTAAACAATCCTAGACATGTGCTCCAAATATAGTCATACGTGCTCGCAATGAGAACTTGCACAACATCTTCTGTCCAGCCAGCCCGTGGCAGCGGGGCCTCTAGGAAACTACTGGCAATTAAGGTGCTCCTTTTAATAGAGCACCGGAGCAAAGCATTAACGCTCTGTGAACACATGTGATCCTCACACCACAGCCATCCCCTCCGGTTGTCCCAATTATTGTCACTTTGGGTCCTTTGGATCCGGACAATGATATGTCTACACAACATGCAGATAAGATCACAAACAATACTACCATATGATTCAATAATAAGTTCAAATCTGAGATCATGGCACTCGGGCCCTAGTGGCAAGCATTAAGCACAACAAGTTTCAACAAAGTCAAATAGCACTAATAGAGATACTAGGCACTATGCCCTAATAGATCTTATTCGATTACATGATAGAACTCATCCAATCCCTACCATCCCCAAGCCTATAGTGGGGGATTACTCACTCATGGATGAGGGAAACATCGGTGGTTGATGGAGATGCATTGGTGATGATGATGGCGATGATCCTCTCCAAATTCCCCATCCCGGCAGGGTGCCAGAACGGAGTTTTTGGATCCGAATCTTGGTTTCTGGTGGCGGCGGCGGAGCAGAACTCTTTCTGGAAAACTATCGAACCCCCCTCGGTTTTTAGGTCGAAAGGCAACTTAAAGGAGCAGAGGGAGGCCAAGGGGGTTCCTGGGTTGGCCGCAACCCCTCCAGGCGCGACCAGTGGTGGGCCCACGCCTGGGGTGGGTGTGGGACCCCCAGGCCTCCTCTCTGTATTATCTTCTGGCTCCGTGGATCTTCTGGTGAAATATAATTTTTGGCATATTTTCCGGGATTTTTTCCTGATAGTTCATTTTCTGCACAAAAACAAGACACCAAGGTAATTTTTCTGAAAATAGCGTCAGTCCATGTTAGTTGTATCCAAATCACACAAGTTTAGAGAAGAAACAATAGCAAAGTGTTCGAGGAAGTAGATACGTTTTGGACGTATCAGGTACTATTACCCAATTTATTTATTCGACACAAGGGGAGCCAAAGAATACTTGCAAGCCTTAGCAACTGAGTTGTCAATTCAGATGCACCTGGAAATAGTTCTTGCTCACAGAAGTTTATCGGTAGCAACAGTTTGTAGTAGAAACAGCAAAGCAATAGCAGCAGCAAAACATGAGCAATAGTAACAGTAGTAGCAAATAGTAGGATATGAGCGCGGTAGGCATAGGGATGGATGGACGGGCGTTGCATGGACGAGTCTAAACATGTAACTTCAAGATTTAGGGCAATTGCAGATAAATAAGAATAAGCATTCAAGTACTAAACAAGCATAGGCATGTGCTCCATATATAGTCATGCGTGCTCGCAATGAGAACTTGCACAACATCTTTTGTCCTGCCAGCCCGTTGCAGCGGGGCCTCTAGGAACTACTGGTAATTAAGGTGCCCCTTTTAATAGAGCATCGGAGCAAAGAATTAACACTCCGTGAACACATGTGATCCTCACATCACAGCCATCCCCTCCGGTTGTCCCAATTTCTGTCACTTCTGGGCCTTTGGATCCGGATAATGATATGTGTACACAACTTGCAGATAAGATCACAAACAATACTATCATAATGATTCAATAAAAAGTTCAGATATGAGATCATGGCACTCGAGTCCTAGTGACAAGCATTAAGCGCAACAAGTTGCAACAAAGTCAAAAAGCACTAATAGAGATACTAGGCACCATGCCCTAACAATCTTATTCGATTACACGATAGAACTCATCCAATCCATATCATCCCCATAGCCTACAGCGGTGGATTACTCACTCATGGACGAGGGAAACATTGATGGTTGATGGAGAGGCGTTGGTGATGACGATGGCGCTGATCCTCCCCAAATTCTCCAACCCAGCAGGGTGCCAGAACGGAGTTTCTGGTTCCGAATCGCGGCTTCTAGTGGTGGCGGCGCAGTAGAACTCTTTCTGGAAAAATGTCGAACCCCCTCGGTTTTTAGGTCAAGAGGCTTCTTATAGGAGAAGTGTGAGGCCGAGGGGGTGCCTGGGGTGGATGCACCCCCCTAGGCGAGGCCAGGCCTGGCCTGCGCCTGGCAGGGGTGTGCCCCCCCCAGGCCTCCACTCCGTCTCGTACTCTGGCTTCGTGGATCTTTTGGTGAAATAGGATTTTTGGCATATTTTCCGGGATTTTTCCGGATAGTTGATTTTCTGCACAAAAACTAGACACCAAGGTAATTCTGCTAAAAATAGCGTCATTCTGTGTTAGCTGTATCCAAATCACACAAGTTTAGAGGAGAAACAATAGCAAAAGTGTTCCGAAAAGTAGATACGTTTTGGATGTATCAGTCTTCCTACTTGCCGATGCCTACTCAGGCCTTTCCTTAGCTTCTTCGGCTTCCACCTCCTTTTCATAGGATTTGTTTCCTCCATCATCAAGGAGTTCTTATAGTACCTCCTTATCGAGCGGAGGCAGCCAGTATTCTAGCGACTAGAATGTCTGTAGAGGCAAAATAATTTGTTAATTCTATTATAGAAGGATGAAGTTAAAACCAAGGTTCAAAGATTACCTTGGGGCTGGTGTTTTTTTTTAAGTTTTGGGGGCTGGTGTTTTGTTCGGCCTATACTGAGTAAGCCCTTCATGGAGGTCGGTAAATGGCATGTCCATGATCTTCTTCAGAGCCGTGGCATAATCCTTCGCGACCCATTGGTCTTGTCTTGTCCGAGTAGAGCCGGACAGACTGGTATACTCGTACATCTAGTGGGCTCGGGTCGCCGCCCAAGCTAGCAGTTGAACAGATTGATTGTTTTTAGGCCCGCTTCTTCAAGCTCAGACATTTGAGCGCACATATATACCATGGTTTCCCTTTGTGCACGAGGGATATTCTTCACCGAAGTACGGTGTGGGACGCTCCATTCTGAGGAATAATCGGAAATCGCCACTTCTCTGGCTGGGGTAAGCTCCGTGGCATAACCAAAACCTCTTCCACTCGCTCGCCACCTTCTTCAGCATCATCTTGAAGAATTTGGCGCCGGACTTCACTTGAAAGGTGAGGCCGCCCGCTGCAAGCAAAGGGCCTCCTTTACCTTCGCGACTGGCCCCGCCATGAAAAATCTCAAGCCATAGTGGTAAGTATGGACGACACCAAAGGTAGCATTCGCAGAAGGCGATAAAAAACTGCCAGCTGCTTCATGTTGTGTGGCCCTAGATTAGAGAGTTTGATTCAATAGAAATGAAGAAATCGCCTAAAGAAAATGGAGGTGGGGAACCCTAAGCCGCGCTATAGGTGGCTAATGAAGGAGATGAACTCTCCGGGCAAGGCCGCGGTTCGCTCTCGCTAGCCAATGGGGCGCGCCAACATCCTTTGATCAAGATACCTACGTCCTGAAAGGCCTGTAGTAGCGCGGTATTGCACTTGGATTTGGCCCATGCGGGAGCCATGGATGCAAGCTCGCAAGAAGTGGAGATATAAGTCGAGGGAAGGCGCAGGTGGAGGAGACTGAGGAACGGGTAAATTTTGCCCGCTTCTATGCATCACGCTTTATACGAAGACGTCTCCCACCTACGGCGGAGCTAGCCATTAACTGACGGTAATTTCGCGGAGGTTACTGTTAAGGACTAACTAATGGCTAGTTTGACCACACAGGCTGTCCAACTTTGGTTAAATTGACCACTCGCCTATACCACTCGCTTACTCCAATCGACTAAGCGAGATAATTGAAGAAAAATGATTCGCCAAAGCAGCGACTAAAGAATATAAGCTTATCCCTTCATTGGAGGAGTTCGTCACCGATTCGACTGGGCGTCCACCCGGATTCGCCTACTCCGACTTCTAGGTTGACTCCTACGCCGAACCCCTGACGCACTTGGGGACTACTGATCGGGATATACCAATCGGGGTATCCATGGAGGCAGGAAGCGATTGGCCCAAGACAATGTAGAGTAGGCCAGTAACGTTGGCGACTAGAAAGAAGCCTTCGAAGAAGACCGGCAACTAGACGCAAAGTCCCAATACCGTAGCTAGGCCTAGTCGGATTAGGTCAAACGCCCAAAACCCTTACTGATTCGGTTGAGATCCTGTAAAACCCTAGCGAGGCACCCCTATATAAGCCTCCCTAGGGTTCCCAATGTACTCATGAGCCATTAGCTGCCCCATACAAGCCACTCGGCGCCTAGACGCCGAGTTCTCCCACCTTGTAATATCATTCTCCATCAATACAAATAAGCAGAAAGTAGGTCTTTACCCTACGAGGGGCCAAACCTGGGTAAACCTTGTGTTTTTCCCAATCTCGATCCATGGATGGCGACTCGCTCTTGTCCTTCTTCGACTCAATCGCTACCCCTAGTAGCCACTGTCGTGGACATTCCTACGACAACTCCCGAGGTATGCTTGTAATATTACTCAAAGACAAAGGCGACAAGCCCAACGGGAAGTCCCACGACCGCACAGACTGCATGGGTTGCCTCGGTAAAGAAGAGGAACGGTCTGGCCCCTTCAGTGTCAAAGCAGGGCAATGTCGGCAGAGCCTCCTCTTTGCCCCTTCGGTGCAAGAGGGCAGAGGGTAGCATTGTGCAATGGGGAGACGTCACTGACAACTCCGGCTTTGCGTTTATCTTTTCTTGTAAAATCTTGCTCTTTTCATCCTCTTAGTGTATGTCTTCTGCTGCTGAATCTTCTTTCTATTCGTACTCGCCTGTGATGGTGGAAGCGTGTACGTTGCCATGTTACGCGGAATATGACGTTGATGACGAGGAGTACAACCGCAAATACCTAGACTTCTTCGATAATACTACAAGAAGTGTGTTAATCTATGACCTTTTGGTAGTGACCGTGGATCAAATCGTCATAAATTTATGATGATTCTGGACCAGATGGCCATGGGTTGTTCGGGAGGGTCGAAACCTAGCAAAATTATGACGATTTTGCATAGAAACGTCAAAATTACATAATATAAAATATTCATAGTCTAAATGATAGAGCATACATGTTGAGTCAATTATGACTAATTTAGACCGTCATACCATCCCAACTATAATATATTAAAATAATAAGTTGCCACATGACAATTTTTCATACATGTCCTCCATGTGTCAATTATATAGCACTTATAGGTGGGACCATGCACATACAAATAAACTAACAAGCGGGTCACACAGGTCACACAGGCGACCTAACAACCTGCCAAGTTAGCCCCACCGAACTGACTCACGGGCCTACCACCAAGACAAACGCAGAGTAATAAGCCAAAAAATAGGACCAAACTGGGGTTCAAACCAACTGACCATGTGTGCGTTTGTATCTAGTAAACTCAATACATCTTTATAAAGCTTTGCTGCCGCAGTTTTTTTCCAGGAATTACCAAGTTGGTCTTTCCTATTTGGCTGGCGTGTCCTCCACGGACTGGGATCTTGGCCCACACATGGTGCGAGCGGTAATGAGGATCTTATATAAGCTGTCGAATAGTTCTAGTTCAGTTTTTTCTATTTTTTTTATTCTTTTATATCTTTTTTATAAAAAGTCTAAAAGAATTAATTTTTGTCTCCAATTTTTTTAAACTTCATTAGATCATCTTGCCATGTTAATTACCAATATTTTGATTACTTAAAAATGGTGGGTTTACTAATTTCACATTAGCCCATACTAGCACAGTATTCCACATTAGTCAAACGGCAGGGGTGACTGTTCTCTTCTTGGGTAGAAATTGCTAAAACATTATTGTATCTCTGATAAAATAGCATATTGTGAATCTAAAAATGATTTTTGCAAATAAATTATGAACATTAAATTATGTACATGTAGTTTAAATAGGACACATTTCCTACCAATCCGGACATTTTCCTTTTTATGAGGGCTGAACGAAAAGGTTTGAGATACCCAGTTCGAGACATTGTCCATGTAATTTGGTCTAGTATTTTTAAAAAATGGGTTAATTCCATTTTGAAACTTTCATTTGGTGATTTCTTAACCAAATGCCTTTTCCATGTGATGAAAAGGAAAATTCCCTCGAGCAACATTGTTAGCTACCAAAATATACACATGGGTGCATAATATGGGCATATTATCAAAAACTATGCAGCGATTCTAGCCATAACATTGGTCGTTTGTCCTTAAAACCATGAAACCTCGAATATGATAAGTCATTTCTGAGAAGGTTTTTTTATATGAAATCAATATACCAAGATTTATATTTTTACTTGCGACTATGTCATGTCACGCAAAGATATTACATTGTTTGGACTATTTTTAAATTTTTTATACGCGTTTCAAACTATGGTCAACATGGCGGCCATGAAGGTTCTTAGATAGGGGATGAGCCTTGCTAAACTTGCATCAGATGTCTAATGAAATAGCATATTATGAACCTAAAACTAATTTTTTCAAAAAATCATGAGCGTTAGATAATATACCTATAGTTCAAATCGGACCCATTTCCTACCGATTCGGCAAACATTTGTCTTTTCATGAGGGGTGGAAGAAAAGGTTTGAGATATCCTATTCGGGACATTGTTTATGTAATTTGGTCTAATATTTTTGAAAAATGGGTTGGTTCCATTTTTGAACTTCCATTTTGTTGTTGCTTCACAAAACGCCCCGTTTTTTGCGCTTGGAAAATAGAAAATGGTTTTTCCGTGCTATGAAAAGGAAAAGTTTCTCCTACAACATTGTTCTCCATCCCAAGATACACATGGGTGCACAATATGGGTACATTATCACAAACTACACAGCTATTCTAGCCATAACATTGGCCATTTGGCCTGAAAGCCATCAAACCTCGAACATGATAGGTCATTTCTGATAAGGTTTTTTTGATATGTAATTAATGTACCAAGTTTGATATTTTTTCTTGGAAATATGTCACATAATGACGCCACACGAAGGTTTTATATTGTTCGAACAGTTTTTAAATTTTTTATGCCCGTTTGAAATTATGGTCAAAACGGCGGCCATGAAGGTTCTTAGATAGGGGATTAGACTTCCTAAACTTGGATCGGATCTATGATAAAATAGCATATTATCAGTCTAAAAATGATTTTTTTCAAAAAATCATGAGCATCAGATAATGTACCTTTAGTTCAAATCGGACCCACTTCCTACCGATTCGGTAGGAATTTGTCTTTTTCACGAGGGGTGGACGGAAAGGTTTGAGAAACCCCATTTGGGACATTGTTCATGTAAGGTGGCCTAGTATTTTTGAAAAATGGGTTGGTTCCATTTTGAAACTTCTATTTGGTGGTTGCTTTACAAAACGCCCCATTTTTTGCGCTCGGAAAATGGAAAATGGCTTTTTCGTGCAACAAAAAGTAAAACTGCATCCTACAACATTGTTCGCCATCCCAAGGAGGTTTTTAATATGCGGCCCGAAAGTTCATAAGCCAAGTCATCGCGGGGTCCGAGGTGCGTGTAATCTCACGGAGGGGCTATAGTATCTTCGTCAATTGTCGAGAGGGACCAAATGGAGGTAAATACAAATCTAACGGCCAAACGATCGTTTGAACTAGTCAAAACGGTTGAACTCAAATCCTGCCATTAAGTCAACTCTTCTTGCCCGGCCCTATCAGTATTTCCCATTATCCTTTGCAGTTGTGGACTGGTTTACCCCTGCGAGGACTAGATCTTCTTCTCTGCTCTGCTCTTATCCCCTATTATTCCCCTCTCCATTACCTTGCTTATCTCTGGCTACTGGTCTCCAGACCGGAGCTCGTTGTTGCTCTACATGCGTCCCCGCCATGGAAGGTCAACCTCCCACACCCTTAATCGAAGCTCGGCGTCGTCGCCCTCGCCTCGTTTTTCCTAGTCGGCGTGTCGGAGCTTCGCGTCCCCAACCTAGCCTCTCGCCGCTACCTAGACCTTCTCGCACAGCGGAGCGTGTCCGGCCGGGATATCCGAACCAGCGAACGGCCTCAGGCGGTTGTGTGTTGTCGCGCACCCTAAGCATGGTAGCCCTGGCAGAGGAGTTTGACGACAACGCTCTCATGGCCACCGTGTTGGGCACGTGTCCCGCCGTGTCACCGGCAGACTTGCTGTCGGCTCTCAGGTATCGTTTTGGGATCAGACGAAAAGTGGTCAATATTGAGGTATGCACGCCGTAATTCGATTTCTTCGTCTGGTTCGCCCGCAACTCATACAGCAAGCGCATTCTGCATTCCCATTCTTTCGAGTGCTGTGGGAAGAAAATAAGCTGCATGTGTTGGCATTGCATCTATGGGTGGGACGATCGCTTGGGGCAGCTTTGTTTCTTCTCTAAACTCGACTTTGATGGCCTCCCTTTGCATGCTTGGGAATCGGAGGCCCTCAAGAAGGTCGTCACTAGCCCTGGCAGCCAGCTGGTGGATATTGTGCCACCGAGCGGCAGATGGATCATCGAGGTAAAGGCGTGGCTAAAAGATCCAGACACCATTCCTAAGATGTACGAGGTGGAGATCCCAAGCAGGGCAAGACGACAGCTTTGCTGGAAGCACCCGGTGATCATCCACTTGCAGGAGGTTCTGGATCCGGTACATGGCATTCAGGACCCTGACGAGGCATCCAGAAAGTGTCGTCATCGCTTACAGTGTTGGCCTGGCAGGATCGATGGCACGGGACCGCCACCATTCCGCGACGGAGCACACGGTTTCGGTGGGGGGACCCGGCGTGGACAAGCTGGAGGTTCTGATCCCTCTAGTGAAGACAGAGGTTTAGTGAATCTGAAAGATTGCTGACTTGAGAGTCGAGCACGTAGTACGCCTTATATAATAGTTTGAATTGATTTAATATGTGTGGCTACTAAATTTTTAATGCATGGCTACTGAATTCGTAGTATGTGTGGCTAATGATTTGTAGTTTGTGTGGCTATAGAATTCGTAGTATATGTGGCTAATGATTTGTAGTTTGTGGCTAATGAATTTGTAGTATGTGTGGCTAATAAAATTGTGTGAATAACCAAGGTTAGCCTCCTGAAAAGAGGGTGGGCTAGCAATCATCAATATCACCATTGTCGGGAAAATGCTGCTGGTGAGCTATCTAAAAGACATGAAATGCTGCTGGTTTGTATGTCTCGAACAATTTTTACCTAGATTTGTTCGAGATGGTGCGTGATTATGTATGTAACTTGCATGAATAAACCACCCTAGATTAGTTCATAAAATATTGTTCTAATCTTGTCTGCCTCAGATAAGTATGATAGTAATTGAATTCAACGGCCGGTAGTAATTGAATAAATAGATACATCTTGATAGTATTTGGTTACTTCCGAACTAATTCCGTACTACAGTATGGGATAGCTGCACAAAAGGGGGATATTGCCTCTACAAAAGGCATTCTAGAGAGTTAGTCTGAACTTTAACTATTCTACGCTGAAGAAACTTCAGATCTCCACCATAAAACTTGTCTAGCCAATTTCCTAGAGGACATAAGTTCAGGGATCGTTCAACCGCAACTGATATTTTTCCTTCTCTCCAAACTTCAAGAGATCTGCAATGTTTATGAACTAGTTGATGCACTTGAACCAGTCCTGGTTCAGTTCGAATAGCCATGTCGCTGCAAAGATTTCTTCGAACATGAACTTCGGCTTCTCGTGGCAGGGATCATAGGTCGCTATGAATCTGAACCTAAATTCCGGCGCTGAGCTATGTAACACCCTCAGAATCGGCCCTATGCAAGTTTCAGCGATTCCCGCCAAACCCGCATAGAAACGATTCGAAGGTGCCCACTAGGCACTTTCGTGCGGGTGAAAAACGAAGTAATACCATTACACAATAGTCCATGATGGAACCCACAGAACAGATATATACAACAATGACTCAAAGAGTCAAGAATACAGAAATACAATAAAAAGATCCAAATCACCTTTAAAACGATATAACATCCGAGTACGGACAAGATGCAAATTGAGATAAGAGCCCTGAAGAATAACCAATGGCGTCCATAACCCTGCCCAGGCCAAGCCGGAAGGGTAACCCTGCTAACGACATTGATCTCAAAACCTGCTTAAACAAAAGGGGTGCCAACAAAGGGCAAAGGGAAAAAAGAGCGGTCAGTACTGAGGCCAGTACACGGCGAGACTAGAATTCGGCGGTCCTCGCCTACATAGGTATGGTGGACTGAAGCGGCAGCACAGCATGCACTAAACAACCTATAGAGACTCAAAACAACTGGCGGCTATCAGATAGGGATAAGAAAGACCTATTCGGATCCAGCCTGAATCTATCATCAATCATACCCATCCTGGTATTTCCCCCTCGAGAACAAATGAGGAAGTCAACCGAGGAACTCACATAGTTGGCAGTTTTATTCATTTCGTTATAGTTGCGGCAATTACTAGTCAGATATAGATAACATGAGTCATCCTGATATAATAAGCAGTGGGAAGTTTTAGTTAACCATTCCATTGTAGTTATAGTACTTACTAGTCAGATAGATATAGCACGTGGCATCCCAAAACCCAGCAGTTGTTGGTACTTTTATTTAGCCATTCCGTTATAGTGAAGCTGATTACTAGTCATTATAAATTCAAATTTATAGCACTACTTTAGTTATAGTTGTCTATGATCGAGATACTGTGCTACAAGTCGTCCATAACCGCGGACACGGCTTTCAGAAAGTTTTACCCTGTAGGGGGCACAAATAGCAACACACGCACGATCAACCTCGGGAAAAACCAAATGAAAACCCAACGAGGCATCACGACAGAGCAATTGCAAGATTCATATAATATTTCAGGGGGCCACCCCACTAAGCTACCCGCGACGAAGTTGGCCGGCTCCGAGACGGACCTAGAGGTTTGTGTCGACGGCTGTAAACGACTAGGAACCCGAAAGTGTGACTGGGCTTGTCGATACCGCATAAACGTATCACAATTCCTAAACAGTACAGGTGCTCCACGCGCAATCGTAAATAAAGCAGTAAAGCATGGCATAAGTACAGGATAGTAATAAATCCCCAAACTAGTTTGTGGCCCCAAGAAATAATGTATGACTCAAGCTCTGGCTAAGGGGATTCATGGTCCCACATGCGGATAGTGGGAATATTCAAAGAACAGGTATCAAGTACCCGGGGTCCTATGGGACACAAGTGGACGGTTAAAAACCAAATAACATCTATTGCCCACATGTGCCTCTGCATTATTTACCTACTTCAATTTTAGTTATTAAACGGTAATTAAAGTTATAATCATCTCCAACATTAAACATAAGGCATTAGTCCAACAACTGTGGAACATCGACGGTGCGACGCAACACCTGCACAAGCAACTACGACTCGCAAGGCTGACTATCTACCAAACAACATCTAATAGGATGTGTCCAAGGCAATTTAATGGCTGCAAGGGATATCACGGGTACGAAAACTAGAGCATCGCATCACAGATAGCAATAGATCAACAGGAGGAAATAAAGACTATAAAAGTAAGATAGGTAGAAAGGGGGAGAATGCTCGCCTGATAACATTGCTGGAGGTTCATCCGAAGATCGGGTCAATACTCGCATCAACTCATCGGCCTAATCCGTGAAGAAGCAAAGCACTAGAAGAAACATCGGATGCACTATTTAATACTACGGCAGAAGATCGGGCATGATGCATATATGATGTATGGCATGGCGAGGATGCGATGCATTTAGGCAATATTAAGCGGAACCGGGGTCCCGACAATTAGTTAGATGGTTCATATTGTTTAGATACCCCGCAATTTAAGCGTTGTCTTAACAAGGCAAAAACATGGCATCGATTCGCTACACAAATTTAAATGGAGCCATTATTAGACTAGATTTGTCCGCATATGGCCTCCATATTTAATTATAAGGTGAATCGACATAAGCCCCCCAAACACCCACAAATATGTATGCAAGCATGTACAATGATATGCAATAGGTATATATGGAATTTATAAAATAGGGCTCTCAGATAGGGGTCACACATTGAGGGGTCTCGGCGATCTTGGTTCGATGGGTGCGGGTTCGGTCTTCGGGGTCTTCGGATCCGTGAAGGAGAGCTTGGCGTTTGCTTTCCAAGTAACCGATCGAGGAGCCTCTCGGTTACACAATACTGTACCAAGAAGATGTGCACCAACACATTACACTTCGTCCAGGTGTTCTTGAGTTGAAGGGTGAGCCTTGGTCATCGGGTAGCAGCAGCAACAACATAGAACCAAAGGGTCAGCACACCAAACATTCGCGACGACCTGCAGGAGGCCACGCGGACAAGAGCTCGCGGCCAAGACAAAGCATCGACCAGAATGGTGGCCATAGACTGCGACATGCGTGCGGATGGGAGTTCCAGAAAGCTTGAGGTGTTGGCGAGGCCGAGCGGCGCGGGTCCGGTAACACAGGCGGCCGGCGCAAGGGCGGGTCGGGGACGGCTCGCGGCGCCAGAAGCGAGGAAGGCGCGGTAGCAGAGGGGTTGCACGCCCTTGGCGGCGAGAGGAACTCCGGGAGGGTTGCAGGGTGCCGGAGAGACGGCTCCAGGGAGGCGGCGCGGCGCTCTGCTGCAGACGGAGGGGCGGTCCTAGCAGCGGGGTTGGACCTGGGCAGCGCCATCGACTCTGGTGGCGATGCGGGGTACGCTCGGGCGGAAGGACGAGGCCGATGCATCGAGGGGCGGCTTGCCATTGCCAAGGAGGAGGAGGCGGCGATGGATAACGGTTACCGGTGGGAGAGAGCCCGTGGGCCGGGTACAACGGCGCTGGAGGCGAGGAGGCCAGACGGCGGTGGCGCTTTTGGCGGAGGGCAACCGACAGGTCTCTGGGAGGATGCGCGCGTCGACGGGATCAGGATCCTGGTAGCAAGGTCGCGATGGGGAGGAAGGTGGGCGAGGCAGAGAGGCGACAGGGATTGCGGCAGAGGTGGGGTGCGGGTCGCGTGGGGATCGTGTCGGTCGGGAGAGGGAGGCGCGTCTGCAGATGTGGGACCAGGGTGGGATCTCACTGCGGGGTGTTGTGTGCGTGGTGTTCGGCGGGGTGGTAAGCGGGGTGATGTGTGGCGGCAGATGAGGGAAAGAAAGGGAGGGCAGATGGGTAGAGATGCTAGGGTTTGGGGTAGGTTGGATTAGAATTTGCTAAGGTAGGATTTTATTAGTCTGGTTTGGTTGGGCCTCTGGCCTGACCGGTCGGACTGCCTCCCTGGACAAAACATTTTATTATTTTATTTTATTTTGAAACAAGCTATTTTACAAATAGGTTTCATACAAATAGAAGATCCGGGCGAACTTAGGGTTTGACATTTAAAATAGAGCGTTGGCTATTTGTAGAAAACAAAATAGGGTTTTTGAAATAGTTTTAGACAGATAGATGCATGATGATGTCATGATGATGCACAAAGATAAAGACACGCGATTTCTAGTAGTGGTTTTATACGGGGTGCTACAAGTTGTTTCCCGTTTTCAGCTCCAGATGTCGAACAGTCCAACAAGCTAAGTGTTGATGGATGCACACTGCCGCGGGGTGGCTGCCGATGGTGCGTAGGATGGATCGTCTTTGCCGCTGACGGCGTGCACCCAGATTGCCCCATTGTGGTAAGGTCGTCGCGCCGAGGCATGGAGGCGAGAGTTTGTTGACCTTGGCGCTGCCCTGCTCGGGGGTTTGCTTCCTCGGTGACAAGCTCGCATGAATGCTTTGGAACATACCTTCTTTCTCGTGAGAAGAGCACACGAAAATGTCGCTGCGCGCTTTCTTCATGACACTCGGTAGGCCCTTATTGCGGTGGTGGCGGTGGCAACGACAAAGGCCACGGCAGCCAAGCTTCGGCGTAGAATAGTTAAGTTCGAGGATTAGTGCTCCCCATTATTGTGTGATTTTCCATATTCTATCCCTCGTAGCTCCGCTCCAATCCACTTCTCTGGTCTTGCACGTCGCCACTCTGTCCCGTCGTGCAACACTCTCGTCCACCCCCCTGGACTATCGTCCTCCCGTCATCCCCTACCCAACCTGCCTTGCCCCCTTTCCCTGTCTCCTTGCCTCTGTCCCTGCCCAGGCGCATCTAGGAACGAAAATTGTTAGGTGGGCTCTAGGTTTTCGCGCAATGACGGTGGATTTGATCTGGACCCCGCACGGAAATGGATCCTGCGTGCCCAGAGAACACGGAGATGGGTCCTTCCCAAACGGAGAGCGAGGATATGGACCCTTCAAGGTTGGAGAACATGGAGCAGCGCGAAACAGGGGAAGAGGACGCGGGGTGCAATGCTTTGGTCCTCTGGATCCCATTGAATGTGTCGTACATCCTCCATGAAGGGTAAGAACTGAAACTCCATCTCTGCATCTCCCAATTAGCGTTTCTAGTTCGGTGTTGATGGAGAGGATCTGTGTTGGTGACCGTAGGATGTCTCCTGCATCTAGATTTCTTTTGAAAATTCAGAATGGGTGTCGGACTGAAACCTTGTCCAATGGTAGAATCGCAGTTACTAGTGGATTTGATTATCGGCTGACAGTAGACGCGGAGGACATAACTCTAAGTGACTTGCACATGCAATTTGGCAAGTTTCCGATTGTCCAGCATGATGAATTCGTAAGCAAGTACTGCGACACAAATTCGTAGACTTTCTACAATGTTAGAACTGAGGAGGCTCTGGCCATGATGTGGGGTAAACACCTCGGCACGAGGACTATGCTGATGTTTGTGCACATCGTTAACAAAGATACTAGGGGAGAGACTAATGAAATGGATCGTATGGACACCTAGAGGGGTGAATAGGTGCTACTCAATTTTTAGTTCTTTTTCAATTTTAGGCTTGACACAAAGTAAATTCTCTAGATATGCAACTACGAGAATTTCCCTATATGCAACCCTAGCTACTAAGAACGTAAAGTGAGGAGCGAGGAAACTGTAGTGGAGCATGTGGAGACACAGGGATTTGTTTTACCGCAGTTCCTTCCTTGTTAAGGGAAGTACATCTGTGTTGGAGGGGTGGGCGGTTCTAAGACCACCACGCCACAATAGTCCTCACCCTATTCTCCGATGGATCTCGCCACGAAAGGCCTGATCCACCTTCTCCACTATTGGTACCCTTCGAGGCGGGAACCAGTGCCTTTACAACTATAGCAGGGCACACATCCACAACCGAAATGGAGGCTCCCGTAATGACAATAAGTTGTCACAAGAACAAGGATTATCAATATAATCAACACAAGGGTCTATATATTTGCAAGAAATACTAGATCGAAGATTCTCCAAATGAATGGAGAGGAGATGAAGCGCTTGATTATAGTTGGTGAAGATCGATCCCTCCTCCTTCGATTCCCCAAAGAACGGGGCCTTTGGGTGGATGAAGGTGGAGATCTCTTGGATGAAACTTGAGGGGCAGATCTTGTCTTTTTCGAATGAACCAAGAGTTCTGGCAGGAGGGAGATAGCTGGTTTAAATACCCCCATCACAGATCTGGCCATTAGTGAAGTTTGGGGGCGGATTATCTGCCCCCCACTAGGGGCGGACTATTCTCCCTAGGGGAAAAGTTTGCCCCCTGGATGGAAAGTCTGGGGGAAAATCCGCCCCCCACACAGTGGGTCACGCCGAGCTTAACTTGGTAAAATTCCTCGAGGGGGCGTATTATCTCCCCCCCCCCCCCCCGCAAGGGGCGGACTATCCGCCCCTAGGGAAAATCCTCCCCAGAGAAGGAAAGTCCGGGGGAAACTCCGCCCCCTCTCTGAGTGATGCGCCGTGGAAACCTTTGAGGCGGATCCTGGGGGGTGGACTATCCGCCCCCCTGGAGGGGCGGATTATCTGGCCTGGGCAGAAACTCCGGCCCTAGCCAGAAATCTGGGGGATATTCCACCCCCCATTCTGAGGGTTGCGCCCTTGCGCCCTTTTGAAATAGGGGAGGGGCGGATTATCCGGCCCCACCCAAAAGCACTTTAAAATCTCCTTTTCAAGTTAAGATCTGCAGCACTTCAACACACACATTAAAAGATCCTTGGTATTGTTATCTAACACACAAACATTAGGGATCATGAAATGTTCTTTTAACTGTCCGGAATGATTCTGGCCCATGCGGAACACGAATAGAGCAGTCTCTGCTTTCGATACCGAGCGTGACCAACTAGCCTGTCGTTGAGCATGAGCTTTCTCAAGCGAGGATGAAGACATCAAAATGTGTGGCGGTCCGGATGATTTTGTGCTCGAAGATGATGATGATAATGATGATGATGATGATGATGATAATGATGATAATGATGATGATGAGAAAGCATATCCAGATGTGGCTGCTGGCCCTGATAGGATGCAGAGTAGGGAATATTTGGTTGATTCGAACTATGATCCTGACTATGGGACTAATGAGGAAGAGGGATGTGAGGATGGGGAAAAGGGATGAGGATACGATGACGAAGATGAGGATAGGCCAGTTATACAGTTTGATAGGGACTACCCTACAATTGATGCGGGGACTGTCTTTGATGGTGTGGAGGAATGCAGATATACCGTTGCTACCTATGCAATAAGAGTTGGGTTCGAATTTATCGTTGAAAAGAGTGACCAAAAGAGATTTAGGGTGCATTGTATGGAAAGTAAGGTGTGTAAATAGAGATTGCATGCATCTCCAATGCGGGGAGGACACCCATTTCAGGTTGTAATTGTTACAGTTAGTTTCGGTCTTTCTCATATTTGTTCTGCTGATGAGTCCTCTGATTTATTTTTATTCCCATTAAATGCATATCAGGGTAAACATGAAGAAACACAACTATCCTAATACTTCTTTAAGTGATAAAATTAGACCAGCGACAGCCAAGTGGATTGATGCTAAGGTACTTGACTGGGTGAGGCATGATCGTAGCATTGGACCTTCTAAACTCGGAACTAAGTTTAGCAAAAAGTTTAACGTTCTGATTCCTTACCATAGAGTCTTTGATGGGAAGGAGATGGCTCTAGACTTCATTCGGGGAAAGTGGACTGATAGTTTTCACATGTTGTATAGTTTCAAAGGTGATGTAGAGAAGACATCACCTGTAAGTGTTGTTGACAATGATTACGAGGTTGTGAAAGGAAGAGAAAAGGTCTCAAGGGGGTCAAGTATAAGACGCAGATAAGAAATGCTATAGGAGATGTTTTGTCTGCCTGAAGGCATGCTGGAAGGGGTTCCTAGAGGGCCGCAGGCCATACTTGGCAATAGAGGCAACTTCTTTAATAGGGAAGTTCAAGGGATAGCTTGCTACCGCTTGTGCTATGAACGCGCATAATTGGCTTTTTTCCAGTAGCTTATGATGTTATTGATGGTGAAAGTTGGACATGGTTCATGTAGAGACTACGTGCAGTAATTGGTCACCCTGAAGGTTGGTGATACACACTGGTGCATGCAAGGGGCTTCAGAATGTTGTTGATGTTGTGTTTCCTAGGGTTGAGCATAGGGAATGCATGCGACACCTTGTTACTAGCTTCACGGAGATCTAAGGAAGGACCTTTGAAGACAACTTGTGGCGATCAGCATACATGTACACCCCAAGCACGCATGCTACTTACATGCAGAACTTGCATATAGTGCTGAAGCTGAAAGAATACCTCGAAGAACATCATAGAAAGTTATGGGCCAGAAGCAAGTTTAAAGAGTTAAGCAAAGTGGATTTTGTTTGCAATAATCTGACGGAAAGGTTCAATGCTAAGATTAGGAGCATGAGGTCACTTACAATTGTTATTTTGTTAGATGCAATAAGAAAGTGTATAATGGTGAAGATAGATTTTAGGCAGAGAATTTGTGCAAGAAAATTTGTAGGCCATAAAATAGTTCAAAAGGTGGTTTTGTTACTGAATGCAAGAACTAGGGCAATGAGAACAATAAATACGAGGATGGTCAGAAGTTCCAATACATTGGTTGAGGTTTATGCACAAGACAGGCATGGAACTGAATGGATGTATACTGTAGACATTGGAAACAAGACTTGTTCATGCAGGAAGTGGCAGGTTACTGGTCTGCCATGCCACCATGCACTGCACTTCATCTTAAATCTGAGAAGTAGAGGTGCTGAAATAGAGAACCATGTTCATAACTATTTCTCCGTGGACAAGTTTGCTACAACTTATGCAGAAAATGTACCACCTATGGCCGATGAAAATGATTTGGAGATAGTCGATCCAGGGTTCAAACTCTAACCACTAGTTCTTAGGAGGCCACCTGGGAGGCCTAGAAAGCAAAGGACCGAAGCCTTCACTTAAAAAGGTTCAAGACTAGGAGCAAGGAAGCGGAAGTGAAAACGGTGTGGAGGGTTGGGCCATATCAAGAGGCTATGCAAAAACCCAGTTCCACGTGATTTCGAAGATGCTGACCTTGTCCTCGTTCACATCACGGAGTCACAATATGAGGCTTCTCAGGCAAAACTAGAGGAAGTGCAGTGAGATGACATATAGGAAGTGCTGCAAAGGAAAACAGTGATGCGCATGTCGAGGGAAACGTCGGTAAGCAGCAATTGGTTGAGTACATGGAAGTGCCGACGAGGATAGGGGCAAAAAGAAACAAAAGGGTAAGCAAGACCGGAAGGGAAATGATAATAATGGAGTTGAATTTGAATATGAAGAAGTTGTTGGGGTGATTAAGGATGTTCTTGAGGTTCATTCGGCTAACTGAAGGAGAAACAATAAATCCCTATAAATTTTGTCTTTTACGATTCTCCGTACGAAAGGTAAGCTTGAAACTAGTTTTACTTGGCATTTTGATCATTTTTGTTTCAGTCCTCATCAACTATTGTTTAGTGCAGCGCGGGATTGAACAGTAATAAGAGGAGCAAAGAGAAGTTGGCGCAGTAACATTGTTTCTTGAATTTTCATTGAAATTTATTTAAAACTGGTGCTTGTAACGGGTATGTGATGTGTGGTGTGGACCAGATTCCAGGTCGCTAAATAGTACATTAATTTTTAAACTGATTATCCATAAACAATAATCATGGATTTTTAACCGTTCAACGAACCAAAATTATGGCCGTGCCATGGATTTGGTGAGGCTCGCCTCCATTGTATTCCCATCTCAAACAACAAGACACGCGCGTCTCCTTCTCCTCTGACGCACTCCAAAATTATGACTGCGCCATCAAGTGCTTGGAGCAGAGACAGCTTACCGTCCCATCATCCTCGCCTCGTCTTTGTTAGCGACGTCTGATGCTCGCATCGGCTACGTCAGGGGCATTGATGCTCTCCTCAGTCCCGCTCATCTGCCATGTTTCATCTCCAGCAATGGCAACTTCATCCACATGGTCCTACCAGAGATTTTGCGATGGCTGCGGTGGTGCCGCTGGATTATCTGGAGGTGGCCGTGACCGAGAAGTTGGCGGTGTCTTTGGTGCCGGTGTCTAACACGCTTACAACTTGGCCATTCTATCCGAAGAGGTCATTAAGCTACCGTACATATATTAAATTTAGGCTCAAGTGACCCTAATCGACTATGCCGCTCCCACTGTCTTTGTCGTGCAGGACATCCTCCGCGTCGTCGTCCGCCTCTTTCGAGTCTGGATCGATGAGGACATGCCCGGCGGTGTTCCTCTTCACGAGTTCTGCACGGCGTGCCGCATCGATAGTGGTGGAGGTTATATGCCCAGGCACTACCAGAAGCGCTGCCTCCCTTCAGGGTTGCGTAGATTCGGGTGGATCTCCTAATGGTGAGCTCTACAAAGTCAAAGCAATGCCTCCCACTCCTTCTTGAAGCGCCTTCTAGAGTACGTGCTAGTGCGCGCTTATTGGCCCATTGCCCTCTTCCACTCCGGTAGCTAGCGGCAGCACTCCTCGATCTGCCTCAACAGCACGATGCCACGTAAGAGTAGTGCCATTGGCACCCAGCTTAGCTGAGCTCGTACCCGGCCGGTAGCCTCGCTAGCGGCGGCGCGAGTATGTCATAGTGGGCGAACAACTCGGCCTCGTGCAAGATGAGACAAGGCCTCTCCATGGTGAGGTGTCATTTCTTCAGGTAGGATTCGACACTTGTGCGGATGCGAGTTGTAGGGAACGAATGGGGTTTGAGATTCGGCCACACGGTCGCGATTATAAAGTAAAGGAGGTAGGCCCACTGGTGGTTGCGAGGGCCAATAGGGACGCTAAAATGCCTACTCGCGGATTGCACTTGCAAAGGACAATCCTTATCGTCCATTTTGCCTAATCCAATGGTGCCTAACAATTGGGATGCAAAATCAACCTGGCCCCGCGAGGGCTTCTAGAAGACCCTAACAATAGGCATAGTTTCTCCAAGGTTAACGAGCTAGTTAACGTGGTGTATACTGGGTTTGAACAAATTTCAAAAAACCATAAGTCCTTCACAATCATGCATGGAAATTGCCTCGGGTCCCTGGGCGCGCCCTAATCTTGCACCTCCATTAGGAAAACACCAGTTTTTCGGGTTCAGAAAATGGAAAGTCAAGATTTCTCCAAATGACCACGAAATCTCTAGTTGGAGAAGTCGCTTGCAATGCCGAGAGGGAGCTAGGTGCTAGGTTTGGGCTCAATCCATGGAATGGTTCCATGTTCTGGGCAGCGAGGGGGGATCTAGGGTTGGAAGCCATGTTAACTCACACTCGATAGACATCCTGGTGGTGCCTTGGGTGCCAAAGGAGCTGGTATTCCTTGCTTACAATTTTATGATGGCAGTGGGTCACATGCAAGGGCTCCAGGAGCTGTTTTCACATTTTTTTTATTTTTTTAGATTTTGTTTGGTGCTGCCCAAAAAATGGCAAAACCCGCCGGCAGCCACGACAACACAACGGTCGGTGCAATCCTGGACCCAGGCATGCATCTAGCCTAGGTACCCGATGGGTCACCCCAAATGATTTTTCCCAGAAAATTGAGAGTGTCTTATAGGTTACATATAGTAAGAAACCGCATTTACCGGGCCGTAACTAAAAAAACAGTATATACTTGCACCACGAGATAAATACCCACCTCCTGGGAATGGCCATGCACCATGCTGTAGCATGCCTGGAAATTTCCTCTGTCCACTAAGCGCGCCCTAATCTTGCACCTCCTTTGGGAAAACACCGGTTTTTCGGGTTCAGAAAATGGAAAGTCAAGATTTATCCAAATGACCACAAAATCTCTAGTTCGAGAAATTGCTTGCGATGCCTAGAGGGAGCTAGGTGCCGGGTTTGGACTCAATCCATGTAATGCTTTCATGTTCTTGGCAGCAAGGGGGGAATCTAGGATTGGAAGTCATGTTAACTCACACTCGATATACATCCTGGTAGTTCCTTGGGTGCCAAAGGACCTGGTATGCCTTGCTTATGATTTTATGAGGGAAGTGGGTCACATGTAGCTGCAGGAGGTGTTTTCACATATATTTTTTAGATTTTGTTTGGTGCTGCCCAAAAAAATGGCGAAACCCACCGGCGGCCGCGGCAACGCAACAGTCGGTGCAATCTTGTACCTAGGCATGCATCCAGCCTAGGTACCCCATGGGGCACCCCAAACCATTTTCCCTGGAAATTGAGAGTGTCTTATAGGGTAAATTCAGTTAGAAACCGCATTTACCGGGTCGTAACTAAAAAAATACATTGTATGCTTGCACCACGAGATAAAACCCACCTCCTGGGAATGGGCATGCACCATGATGTATCATCCGTAGAAATTGCCTCTGGCCCCTAGGCGGGCCCTAATCTTGCACCTTCTTTGGGAAAACAACGGTTTTTAGGGTTCAAAAAATGGAAAGTCAAGATTTTTCCAAATGACCACGAAATCTCTAATTGGAGAAATAGCTTGCAATGCCGAGAGGGAGCTAGGTGCCGGGTTTGGGCTCAATCCATGGAGTGGTTCCATGTTCTGGGCAGCGAGGGGGGAATCTAGGGGTGGAAGCCATGTTAACTCACACTCGATAGACATCCTGGTGGTCCCTTTTGTTCCAAAGTACCTGGTATGCCTTGCTTATTATTTTATGAGGGCAATGGGTCACATGCAAGGGATCCAGGAGCTTTCTTCACATTTTTTATTTTTTTTAGATTTTGTTTCATGCTGCCCAAAAAACAACGAAACTCGCTGGCGGCCGTTACAACGCAACGGTCGGTGCAATCTTGGACCCACGCATGAATCTAGCCTAGGTACACATTAGGGCACCCCAAACCATTTTTCCCTGAAAATTGAGATTGTCTTATAGGGCACATATACAGTTAGAAACCATAATTACTGGGTCGTAACTAAAAAAATACAGTATATGCTTGCACCCCGAGATAAATAGCCACCTCCCGGGAATGGCCATGTACCATGGTGTAGCATGCGTGGAAATTTCCTCGGGCCCCTGTTCGCGGCCTAAACTTGCACCTCATTTGGGAAAACACCAATTTTTCGGGTTCAAAAAATAGAAAGTCAAGATTTCTCCAAATGACCACAAATCTCTAGTTGGACAAGTCGCTTGCGATGTCGAGAGGGAGCTCGGTGCCGGGTTTGGGCTTAATCCATGTAGTGGTTCCATGATCTGGTTAGCAAGGGGGGAATCTAGGGTTGGAAGCCATGTTAACTCACACTTGATAGACATCCTGGTGGTTCCTTGGGTGCCAAAGGACCTGGTATGCCTTGCTTATGATTTTATGAGGGCAGTGGGTCACATGTAAGGGCTCCAGGAGCGTTTTTCACATATTTTTTTTAGATTTTGTTTGGTGCCTCCGAAAAAATCATGAAACCCACCGGCGGCCGCGGCAACGCAATGGTCGGTGCAATCTTGGACCTAGGCATGCATCTAGCCTAGGTACCCCATGGGGCACCCCAAACCATTTTTCCCTGATAATTGAGAGTGTCTTATAGGGTACTTGCAGTTAGAACCCGCATTTACCATGTCGTAACTCAAAAAAAATACTGTATATGCTTGCACCACGAGATAAATACCCACCTCCTGGGTATGGGCATGCACCATGGTGCAGCATGCATGGAAATTGCCTCGGGCCCCAGGGCGGGCCCTAATCTTGCACCTCCTTTGGGAAAACACCGGTTTTTCATGTTCAGAAAATGGGAAGTCAAGATTTCTCCAAATGACCACGAAATCTCTAGTTGGAGAAGTAGCTTGCGATGCCGAGAGGGAGCTAGGTGCCGGTTTGGGCTCAATCCATGGAGTGGTTCCATGTTCTGGGCAGTGAGGGGGGAATCTAGGGGTGGAAACCATGTTAACTCACACTCGATAGACAACCTGGATGTGCCTTTGTGTACAGAGGACCTGGTATGCCTTGATTATTAATTTATGAGGGAAGTGGGTCATATAAAAGGGCTCTAGGAGCTGTTTTCACATTTTTTTTATTTTTTTAGATTTTGTTTGGTGCTGCCCAAAAAAACGGTGAAACCCGCCGGCGGCTGTTACAACGCAATGGTCGGTGCAAGCTTGACCCACGCATGAATCTAGCCTAGGTACCCCATGGGGCACCCCAAACCATTTTTCTCTGAAAACTGAGATTGTCTTATAGGGTACATATAAACTTAGAAACCATAATAACCGGGTCGTAACTAAAAAATACAGTATATGCTTGCACCACGAGATAAATAGCCACCTCCCGGGAATGGCCATGTACCATGGTGTAGCATGCGTGGAAATTGCCTCGGGCCCCTGGGCGCGGCCTAAACTTGCACGTCATTTGGGAAAACACTAGTTTTTCGGGTTCAGAAAATAGAAAGTCAAGATTTCCCCAAATGAGCACGAAATTTCTAGTTGGGAAGTCGCTTGCGATGCTGAGAGGGAGATCATTGTCGGGTTTGGGCTCAATCCATGCAGTGGTTCCATGATCTGGTTAGCAAGGGGGGAATTTAGGGTTGGAATCCATGTTAACTCACACTCGATAGACATCCTGGTGGTGCCTTGGGTGCCAAAGCACTTGGTATGCCTTCCTTATGATTTATGAGGGTAGTGGGTCGCATGCAAGGGCTCGAGGAGGTGTATTCACATTTTTTATTTTTTTAGATTTTGTTTGGTGCTGCCCAAAAAAGGTCAAAAACCGACCAAACGGTCGGTGCAATCTTGGAACCAGGCAATCATCCATCCTAGGTACCCCATGTGGCACCCCAAACCATTTTCCCTGAAAATTGAGAGTGTATTATAGGGTACATACAGGTAGAAACTGCATTTACCTGGTCGTAACTCAAAAACAAATACAGTATATGCTTGCACCACGAGAGAAATACCCACCTCCTGGGAATGGAAATGCACCATGGTATAGCTGTAGGGGTTCGTAGCATGGAAAACAAAAATTTTCTATCGCATACAAACAAACAAGCCAAGATCTATCTACTAGATTGTAGCAACGAGTCGATAGAGGAACTCACCCTCGAAGATTCCAAAGCGGTTAATGAGAGCAGATTCTCGTGGGTGATGTAGTCGTACACTTGCCGATCTCAAGATCGCGTAGACGATCCTTCCGGCGCTGCGTTCCGGCAGCGCTTCCGCAGTCGGTCACACGTTCGGTACTCGACGAAGACCTTCCTCTCCCTTGTTCCAGCAGGCAGCGGAGGTTGTAGCACTCTCCTCGCGATTCCGGCAGCACAACGGCGTGGTACCGGAAGTAGAGGGGAGATCCCGCAGGGCTTCTCCTTAAGCCGGAGCGAGTATGGTAGAGTATGAGAGAGAGCTATTAGTGGTCTAGAGATTAGACACACCAATTAGAAGGCTCTAAACCGAAGGCTAGGGCAATTAGAAGCTCTAAACCAAAACGGCTCTAAACCGGAGATTAGAGGATAGGAACTTGTGTGTCTAGAGGAGGAGGCCCTGCCCCTCCTTTTATAGGTGGGAGGGGCGGCCAAGGGGAGGGGAGTCCCTCCCCAAGTCGTCCTTGGTTGGCGCGCCGGCTTGGAGGGACTCCTCCCCCAAGTAGGTTCCAACCACCTCTTGCTTGTTTCCCACAGTTTCCTGTTTTAGCCGTTTGACTTTCAAACTGGCCGTTTGACTTTTCTTTTTGGGATTCAATTTAATCCTTTATTTGGAACAGCGAGAACACTTAGTACATGATGCAATCATTCCAATATGCAATGACACATTCATGTACCCTCCCCCCCCGGAGTGCCGGACAATCCGGAACCTTCTAGAACATTCCCGATGAAAACACCGGAATCATTCCCGAACTCCGAAACGGGACTTTCCTTATATGAATCTTATTCTCCGGACCATTCCGGATCACCTCGTGATATCCCGGATCCCATCCGAGACTCCAAACAACATTCGGTCTCTTTCTCATAATACCATAACTACTCAAACAACGTCGAATCCTTAAGTGTGTCTCCCTACGGTTCGTGAATTATGCGGACATGATCGAGACACTTCTCTGAACAATAACCAATAGAGGAATCTGGAAATTCATATGGCTCCCACATATTTCTACGATTACTTTGCGATCGAATGAACCACTTACATACGATACCAATTTCCCTTTGTCTCACGATAGTTTACTTATCCGAGGTTTTGATTGTCGGTATCTCTGCATACCTAGTTCAACCTCGTTACCAATAAGTACTCTTTTCTCATTCCCGTGATATGTGATACCTTGTGAGCCAGTCACATGCTTGCAAGCTAATTGGATGACATTCCACCGAGAGGGCCCAGAGTATATCTATCCGTCATATGGATGGACAAATCCCACTCTTGATCCATGTGTTTCAACCAATACTTTCTGAACACTCAATGCCACCTTTATAGCCACCCTGTTACAGTGTGGTGTTTGATGTCATCAAAGCATCCATCCGGTAAAGGTGATATGCATGATCTCATGGTCGAAGGAATTAGGTTACTATGTATCAGAAAGCATATAGCAATTGAACTATTTAAATGACTTGATCTTTATGATACGCTTATCTATAGGAGTATGTCCATCACATCATTCTCCTAATGATATGATCCTGTTGTTAATAACATCTCTATGTTCATGATCAGGAAACCATGATCATATATTAACCAACAAGCTAGTTTAACAAGAGGCTTTACTCGGGACTCTTATTTTAGTTTACAAATCACACAAGTATTAATGTTTCCGGTTAATACAATTATAGCATGGTATGTAAACATTTATCATAAGTGTGAAGATATGATAATAACCACTTTATTATTGCCTCTTGGGCATATCTCCAACAGTCTCCCACTTGCACTAGAGTCAATAATCTAGTTTCAAACCTTTGTGTATTCAACACATATGGCTTTCCGAAGTTGTATATACACAATTGCTAGTGGTCAACTGATCTCCGGATCTGACACTTCTAGGTCCGTGTGTAATTGCATGTCTTTGCGTCTCTACGCATCACTCATTCTCTAATGAGATGGCTTTGTATAAATTTGGTCTTTCGGTGTGACCTTTAGCTCTTTGGGGTTAAAACATGTTGATAATATTGTCGCACAATATATCTTCATAGTATTATCCCACTGTGAACTACACCTAGTTTGATAACAAACTACTTGACACAAATGCCCTCTTTTGCTGCTAAAATAGCAGTCATATACTTAGCCTTTTGTTGTAGTATCTGTCACAATGTCTTAACTTTGGAACTCATCCAAATCCATTATGGAACTCACTTTCCATTATATTGTGCCACCCTTAGTTTAGATTGAGATAAACTTAATTTGTACTTTGTGACAAAGCTAGTATCAATGTAGTACTTTTACAATGAACTAACCATCTATTTGTCACTTCTACAAATATTATACTCTTAGTTCTTCCAAAATATCATAAGAATATCCTTACTATTGTCCAATGATCATCTTACGAATCATTCTGGTATATGCTCACAACATTTAGAGTATAGGACATATCTGGATTTGTACATATCACAGTATGATTGATATAAATACTCTTTGTGATTTCATACATCAAGTATCAATCTATACTTGATTATTTGTTTCACTTTACCAAATGTCAATACACTTGAATATATCATCAACATTGAACTCATTCAATCCTTTCTGTGCGACAAGAACCTCTCTTGTAGTTTCTATATTTAACTCATTCAATATCTTGTCTATGTACTTCTGGCACAACCATATTAGCGTCTATTGATGCCAAATATTTGGGTTTTGCCTAAGTCTTTCATCGGGATGAAATTCTTAATATGTGTTAATAAAAGATACATTATTTCCAATCAACAATATGTCTTCCACATAATGTATTAGAAACATGTCTTAGCGCTCCCACTTAATTTATTGCAAATGCAAGCATCTTCATCGTCTCTAATGAACTTTTAAACTCCTTTAACAGTTTCATCACAGTGAAGATTCCAACTCCGCGATGCTCACTTTAACCATTGAAGTTTGCATATGCTTTTAGCATCCTGTGAATTAACAAAACCCTATGGACCGTGTTATGCACATGTCCTAGGTAATGATTCTATTAGAAGAACTTGTTTTGTTTATTCAACTACCATATAACAAAATTATATGTAGTGGTTGCTACATTAATCCGTCTAGACTAAATATCACTATGAAAGATCAAATCTTGTCATAGTAACCTTTGAACATTGTTGTGAACTCTTTCCCAATATGTCGATTATAGATGTGAAACATCCATGTCTATTTCTTTATAGATCCAGACACAACTGTAAGGTCTTACACCTTTCTCGAGGGTCCTTCAAGTTCAAAACTTGATTTCTCGTGTATGGAACTATCACGGATTTTATGGCTTCAAGCCATTTGACGGAGTCAGGGCTCATCATCGCTTCTTTGCATGTAGTCGGTTCATTATTCTCAAATAATGATTTAACTCTCAAATCTTGGTATTTGATTGTTTACCCGACCTACTTGTTTCAATAGAAACTTTGACCTTCGTAACCACAACCTTTGAGGCACGTGAGCCATGAGCATTGTTGCTGCCTCCGGAACACTTTTCGGCGCTGCGCAACTCTGCACATATAGCTAAGGTTCTTTTAACCTTATCAAAGTTCTATTGTCCTCCCACTTAACTTTTCACGAAAAATTCCTTCTCAAAGAAACTTGACGTTCTAAGCAACAAACACTTTTGTCTCCGGTGTTTATGGAGGAATACTTAACAGTTATACAAAGACAGGTTCATCCGACTTTGGTTGCACACATCTTTCTTATGCATAGCATACCAATGTTTTAAGAAAGGACTACTTGGGTTTTATCCCAAACCATAACTTTATATGGTGTCATTTCAACGGATTATGATGAAGCTCTTTTCAGTGGAAAAACGGTAATCTCTAAAGCTTTTAATCTTTAAAATACAATGGCAGTTTTATGAATTATACCTTTGATCTTACCATGTCAAACAAGGTTTAATTACATACCTCGAACGCTCCATACCCTTATGGTGTTTCGGGAAATGCAAATCCACGGAACGATTCCTTAAATCTTAGGTATTATGCTAAACTCTGTAACTCAAATATCTTTCTTTATGATCTTTATCATAAACTGTTTATATTCTTGTTACAATGATTTTGCACTTCATCTTGAAAGTCTTTGAACTTTTCAAATATTTCACACTTCATCCTTATTAAGTAAATATTCATATATTCACTCAAATTTTCGGAGAAAGCATATGAAGTTGAAATCCATCGCTCTTGACTACACATAATGGATTTCGTACAACAATATGTACAAGTTCCAATAAGCTAGTCATTCGTTCCCTTTTGGCCTATGAACGAAGTTTTAATTATCTCTAGGAAAGTTTCACAAGCGTCATTTGATCAAAAACAAATAGACTCCAAGATTCCATCCATATGGAGTTTCTTCATGTTTTCTTTCCAATATAATTTAAACTGCGATGTCACTTCCTAAGTGATCTTTCAATCAATTTGTCTTTCGACATTTTTAGCACTAGTTTTATGGATGTGATTTCTCCAACGAGATTTGTGAATCATCCATCTTTTATGGATTACGGCAATTATTTGAACAACCCTTTTGTTCTCATAATACCTAATAAAACAAATCTTGAAGGCAAGCTTTGATGTTTTAACGAGCAACACAATAACCCTTTATTTGTTCTCGATGAACATCATCACATATTCTTTTGCTAGTTACTTAGGCCATTGTAGTTCATGAATTCTGTTGTTTCGTATGACGATTCACACCAACAAATTCAGTATCAAATACTTAATAACCACATTGTTTAATAAGCAAAGAATATAGCCATAACATGTATATCATCTATATACTTAAACTGAACAATTCTAGTCTTTTCTTTTCTGCCATATATTTATGAGATTCTCTTTCAATATTTCCTTTTCTGTTTGAAAGAATCTATCAACATCAATAGTGGAGTCATACATATGACATATAGTCCAAAGCGTGTATAGTTAAATACCAATGTCTTTGGACTTGCACTTTGAAGTAGATCGCCATCATCAAATGTTTGGTGTTCTTTCAAATTCCTTTCTTTAGTAATCTCTTGGTGTAGTAAACATTTTACCTACATCAAATATTCACCCTTATCATGGAATTATCCATGATCAAGCTACTTTTAGCTTATAACGGTGAAATATGAGTATAATGTTGCTATCCAAAACCTTTTGGAGGATTAGGACAACAAGTGTCTCCAACCTTTTGCAATTTCTCATCAAATATGAGAACATGACTTTTGCCATATTATACTCTACCATGTTGTAACCAATACTTTGTTTCAGATATCACAATATCTTCCACACATCATGGTTTCTGAAACAACTCTTTCAGATCCTAGATAACCTTGATATTAAGAGAATCCTTTGAATATCAAGAATCATGGAGACAAACATGATACTTATATACTAACACTTGGAATTGTTACTCTTGATTTAATACTAATCATTAAACTTCATGGAGTAACCGGAACTTACTGAAAGTTTGCAATAGGACTTTTAAACTTTAGATTAACACTTCAAAACAATACGATACCAGTTCGTAAAGTAACTAACCAGAATTCTATAGTTCTATCATCTCAATTATAACTAAGCGCAAGGTGGTAAACGGATGCCAATGACTACAACAACTATGCAAATTCACTTTGATTTAGTTTATGATAAATTGAGTTCTAATTAATAATTAAATTAATCTAGGTGAACTCCCCCTCAAAACAATATCCCTCACATTGTTTTAGTGATCACATGAACCAAATCCACCACATCAAAACCGATCATCACGAGAGTTGATATAGCTTCAATGGCGAACAATCAACATGTTCATCATATCTACTATATGACGCATGCTCTACCTTTCGGTAATCCGTGTTCCTGAGGCCATGTCTGTACATGCTAGGCTCGTCAAGGTCAAACCTTAGTTTCCGCATGAGCAAATCTGGCTTGCTCACGTTGTATACACTTGTAGAATCTAACACACCCGATTATCACGTGGTGCTTCGAAACAACAAGCTTTAGCAACAGTGCTAACTAAGGGTGAACACTTTATGACTTGAAATTCATGTGCATGAGGGATCATCTTATAATGCTACCGTCGTCTACTAAGCAATACAAGATGCATAAAGGATTAACATCACATGCAATTCATAATATGTGATATGATATGGCCTTTCTTCTTTGTGCTTCTGATCTCCATCTTCAAGCACGAACATGATCTTCATAATTACCGGCATTGCATCAAGGTCAATGACGCTGCTCCATGGTTGTCTTCCACCGGCTTCAACTATTACAACTACTTTGAATAGACACGCGGGTCTTAACATAAATTAAAGACAACCATATGGCTCCTGCCGGTTGCCGACTTACAATAAGGAACATTGCATACATCATATATAATCACAATCATGGCCATATCACATCACTGCACACCCCTGCAAAACAAAGTTAGACGCCTCTACTTTCTTTGCATGTTTTACGTGGTTTGGGGCTTTCAATAAGTGTCGTTCTAACTTACGAACAAGAACCACAACATTGATACTAGTATTGTCAATCACCCGTTGTAAATTGAATCTTAACTATGCTAGGAGAAACAGGCACCCGCAAAGCCACTTATGCAATACAAGTTGCATGTCGAGCGTGGAGCAAGTCTCATGAACGATGTCATGTAAGGTTAGCCCGGGCCGCTTCATCCCAACATACCGCAAGATTCAAAGTACACAAGAAGCAATTGACAATAAAAGCATCAACACCCACAATGACCATTGTGTTCTACTCGTGCAACAAATCTACATATAGACACGGCTCTGATACCACTGTAGGGGTTCGTAGCATGGAAAACAAAAAATTTCTATCACATACAAACAAACAAGCCAAGATCTATCTACTAGATTGTAGCAACGAGTCGATAGAGGAACTCACCCTCGAAGATTCCAAAGCGGTTAACGAGAGCAGATTCTCGTGGGTGATGTAGTCGTACACTTGCCGATCTCAAGATCGCGTAGACGATCCTTCCGGCGCTGCGTTCCGGCAGCGCTTCCGCAGTCGGTCACACGTTCGGTACTCGACGAAGACCTTCCTCTCCCTTGTTCCAGCAGGCAGCGGAGGTTGTAGCACTCTCCTCGTGATTCCGGCAGCACAACGGCGTGGTACCGGAAGTAGAGGGGAGATCCCGCAGGGCTTCGCCTTAAGCCGGAGCGAGTATGGTGGAGTATGAGAGAGGGCTATTAGTGGTCTAGGGATTAGACACACCAATTATAAGGCTCTAAACCGAAGGCTAGGGCAATTAGAAGCTCTAAACCAAAACGGCTCTAAACCGGAGATTAGAGGATAGGAACTTGTGTGTCTAGAGGAGGAGGCCCTGCCCCTCCTTTTATGGGTGGAGGGTCCGGCCAAGGGGAGGGGAGTCCCTCCCCAAGTCGGCCTTGGTTGGCGCGCCGGCTTGGGGAGGAGACTCCTCCCCCAAGTCGGTTCCCAACTCCTCTTGCTTGTTTCCCACAGTTTCTTGTTTTAGCCGTTTGACTTTCAAACTGGACATTTGACTTTTTTGTTTTAGGATTCAATTTAATCCTTTATTTGGAACAACAAGAACACTTAGTACATGATGCAATCATTCCAATATGTAATGACACATTCATGTACCCCTCCCCCTCCCGGAGTGCCGGACATTCCGGAACCTTCTAGAACATTCACCGGAATCATTTCCGAACTCCGAAACGGGACTTTCCTTATATGAATCTTATTCTCCGGACCATTCCGGATCACCTCGTGATATCCCGGATCCCATCCGAGACTCCGAACAACATTCGGTCTCTTTCTCATAATACCATAACTACTCAAACAACGTCGAATCCTTAAGTGTGTCTCCCTACGGTTCGTGAATTATGCGGACATGATCGAGACACTTCTCCGAACAATAACCAATAGAGGAATCTGGAAATTCATATGGCTCCCACATATTTCTACGATTACTTTGCGATCGAATGAACCACTTACATACGATACCAATTTCCCTTTGTCTCACGATAGTTTACTTATCCGAGGTTTTGATCGTCGGTATCTCTGCATACCTAGTTCAACCTTGTTACCGATAAGTACTCTTTTCTCGTTCCCGTGATATGTGATCCCTTGTGAGCCAGTCACATGCTTGCAAGCTAATTGGATGACATTCCACCGAGAGGGCCCAGAGTATATCTATCCGTCATATGGATGGACAAATCCCACTCTTGATCCATGTGTTTCAACCAATACTTTCTGAACACTCAATGCCACCTTTATAGACACCCTGTTACGGTGTGGTGTTTGATGTCATCAAAGCATCCATCCGGTAAAGGTGATATGCATGATCTCATGGTCGAAGGAATTAGGTTACTATGTATCAGAAAGCATATAGCAATTGAACTATTGAAATGACTTGATCTTTATGCTACGCTTATCTATAGGAGTATGTCCATCACATCATTCTCCTAATGATATGATCCTGTTGTTAATAACATCTCTATGTTCATGATCAGGAAACCATGATCATATATTAACCAACAAGCTAGTTCAACAAGAGGCTTTACTAGGGACTCTTATTTTAGTTTACAAATCACACAAGTATTAATGTTTCCGGTTAATACAATTATAGCATGGTATGTAAACATTTATCATAAGTGTGAAGATATGATAATAACCACTTTATTATTGCCTCTTGGGCATATCTCCAACAATAGCATGCATGGAAATTGCCTCGGGCCCCTAGGCGTGCCCTCATCTTGCACCTCCTTTGGGAAAACACCGGTTTTTCTAGTTCAGAAAATGGAAAGTCAAGATTTCTCCAAATGAACACGACATCTCTAGTTGGAGAAGTTGCTTGTGATGTCGAGAGGGACCTAGGTTCCAGGTTTGGGCTCAATCCATGGAGTGGTTCCATGTTCTAGGCAGCGAGGGGGGAATCTAGGGTTGGAGGCAATGTTAACTCACACTCGATAGACATCATGGTGGTGCCTTGGGTGCCAAAGCACTTGGTATGCATTGCTTATGATTTAATGAGGGTAGTGGGTCAAATGCAAGGGCTCCAGGAGATGTTTTCACATTTTTTATTTTTTTAGATTTTTTTTGGTTCTGCCCAAAAAAGGGCGAAACCCACCGCTGGCCGCGGCAACGCAATGGTTAGTGCAATCTTGGACCCAGGCATGCATCTAGCCTAGGTACCCCATGGGGCACCCCAAACGATTTTTCCCTGAAAATTGAGACTGTCTTATAGGGTACATACAGTGAAAAACCGCATTTACTGGGCGTAACTCAAAAAATGCAGTATATGCTTGCACCATGAGATAAATACCCACCTCCCGGGAATGGGCATGCACCATGGTGTAGCATGCGTGGAAATTGCCTCGGTCCCCTAAGCGTGTCCTAATCTTGCACCTCCTTTGGGAAAACACCGGTTTTTCAGGTTCAAAAATGGAAAGTCAAGATTTTCCAAATGACCACGAAATCTCTAGTTGGAGAAGTAGCTTGCGATGCCGAGAGGGAGCTAGGTGTCGGGTTTGGGCTTCAATCCATGGAGTGGTTCCATATTCTGGGCAGCGAGGCGGGGAATCTAGGGGTGGAAGCCATGTTAACTCACACTCGATAGATATCCTGGTGGTGCCTTTGGATCCAAATGACCTGATATGTCTTGCTTATGATTTTATGAGGGCAGTGGGTCACATGCAATGGCTCCAGGAGCTGTTTTCACTTTTTTAACTTTTTTATATTTTGTTTATTGCTGCCCAAAAAACGGCGAAACCCGACGGCGGCCGTGACAATGCAATAGTCGGTGCAATCTTGGACCCACGCATGAATTTAGCCTAGGTACCCCATGGGGCACCCCAAACAATTTTTCCTTGAAAATTGAGATTGTCTTATAGGATACATATATAGTTTGAAATCGTAATTATCGGTTCGTAACTAAAAAAATACAGTATATGCTTGCACCACGAGATAAATAGCCACCTCTCGAGAATGGTCATGTACCATGGTGTAGCATGCGTGGAAATTGCCTCGGGCCCCTAGGCGTGGCCTAAACTTGCACCTCATTTGGGAAAACACCAGTTTTTCGGCTTTAGAAAATAAAAAGTCGAGATTTCCCCAAATGACCATGAAATCTATAGTTGTAGAAGTCGCTTGCGACGCCGAGAGGGAGCTCGGTGCCGTGTTTGGGCTCAATCCATGCAGTGGTTCCATGATCTGGTTAGCGGGGGGAATCTAGGGTTGGAAGCCATGTTAACTCACACTCAATAGACATCCTGGTGGTGCCTTGGCTTCCAAAGGACTAGGTATGCCTTTCTTATGATTTTGTGAGGGAAGTGGGTCACATGCAAGGGCTCTAGAACCTGTTTTCACATTTTTTATTTTTTAGATTTTGTTTGGTGCTGCACAAAAAAAGGCGAAACCCAACGACGACCGCGGTAACACAGCGGTCGGTGCAATCTTGTACCTAGGCATGCATCCAGCTTAGGTACCCCATGGGGAACCCCAAACCATTTTTACCTAAAAATTGAGAGAGTATTATAGGGTACATACAGTTAGAAACCGGGCCGTAACTCAAAAAATCTACAGTATATGCTTGCACCACGAGATAAATACCCACCTCCTGGGAATGGACATGCACCATGGTGTAGCATGCGTGGAAATTGCCTCGGGCCACTGGGTGTGCCCTCATCTTGCACCTCCTTTGGGAACACCGGTTTTTCTAGTTTAGAAAATGGAAAGTCAAGATTTCTCCAAATGACCATGAAATCTCTAGGTGGAGAAGTTGCTTGCGATGCCGAGAGGGAGCTAGGTGCAGGTTTGGACTCAATCCAAGGAGTGGTTCCATGTTCTGGGCAGCGAGGGGGAATCTTGGGTTGGAAGCCATGTTAACTCACACTCGATAGACATCCTAGTGGTGCCTTGGGTGCCAAAGCACTTGGTATGCCATGCTTATGATTTTATAAGGGTAGTGGGTCACATGCAAGGGCTCTAGGAGGTGTTTTCGATTTTTTTTATTTTTTTAGATTTTGTTTGGTGCTGCCCAAAAAAGGGCGAAACCCACTGCCGACCGCGGCAACACAATGGTCGGTGCAATCTTGGACCCAGGCATGCATCCATCCTAGGTACCCCATGGGGCACCCCAAACCAATTTTGCCTGAAAATTGAGAGTGTCTTATAGGGTACATACAGTTAGAAATCTCATTTACCGGGCCGTAACTCAAAAAAATACTGTATATGCTTGCACCATGAGATAAATACCCACCTCCCAGGAATGGCCATGCACCATGGTGTAGCATGCATGGAAATTGCCTGGGCCCCTGGTCACGCCCTAATCTTGCACCTCCTTTGGGAAAACACCGAATTTTCAGGTTCAGAAAATGGAAAGTCAAGATTTCTCCAAATAACCATGAAATCTCTAGTTGGAGAAGTTGCTTGCGATGCCGAGAGGAAGCTAGGTGCCAGGTTTGGACTCAATCCAAGGAGTGGTTCCATGTTCTGGGCAGCGAGGGGGGAATCTACGGTTGGAAGCCATGTTAACTCACACTCGATAGACATCCTAGTGGTGCCTGGGGTGCCAAAGCACTTGGTATGCCATGCTTATGATTTTATTAGGGTAGTGGGTCACATGCAAGGGCTCCAGGAGGTGTTTTCGAATTTTTTTATTTTTTTAGATTTTGTTTGGTGCTGCCCAAAAAAAGGCGAAACCCACCGCCGACCGCGACAACACAATGGTCGGTGCAATCTTGGACCCAGGCATGCATCCATCCTAGGTACCCCATGGGGCACCCCAAACCATTTTTCCCTGAAAATTGAGAGTGTCTTATAGGGTACATACAGTTAGAAATCTCATTTACCGGGCCGTAACTCAAAAAAAAATACTGCATATGCTTGCACCACGAGATAAATACCCACCTCCCAGGAATGGCCATGCACCATGGTGTAGCATGCATGGAAATTGCCTCGGGACCCTTGTCACGCCCTAATCTTGCACCTCCTTTGCGAAAACACCAGATTTTCAGGTTCAGAAAATGGAAAGTCAAGATTTCTCCAAATGACCACGAAATCTCTAGTTGGATAAGTCGCTTGCGATGCCGAGAGGTAGATAGGTGCCAGGTTTGCGCTCAATCCATGAAGTGGTTCCATGTTCTGGGCAGCGAGGGGGAGTCTAGTGTTGGAAGCCATGTTAACTCAGACTCGACAGACATCCTGGTGGTGCCTTGGGTGCCAAAGTACCTGGTATTCCTTGCTTATGATTTTATGAGGAAGTGAGTCACATTCAAGGGCTCTAGGAGTTGTTTCCACATTTTTTTATTTCTTTTCGATTTTATTTGGTGCTGCCGAAAAAACCGTGAAACCCGTCGTCGACCGTGGCAACGCAATGGTCAGTACAATCTTGGACCTAGGCATGCATCCAGCCTAGGTACCCCATGGGGCACCCCAAACCATTTTTCCCTGAAAATTGAGAGGGTCTTATAGGGTACATATAGTTAGAAAGTGCATTTATCGGGTCATAACTCAAAAAAAATATAGTATATGCTTGCACCACGAGATAAATACCCACCTCTCGGGAATGGCCAAGCACCGTGGTGTAGCATGCATGGAAATTTCCTCAGGCCCCTCGGCGCGCCCTAATATTGCACCTCCTTTGGGAAAACACCGGTTTTTCGGTTTCATGAGATGGAAAGTCAAGATTTCTCCAAATCAGCACGAAATCTCTAGTTGGAGAAGTCCCTTGCGATGCCGAGATGGATCTAGGTGCCGGGTTTGGGCTCAATCCATTGAGTGCTTCTAAGTTCTGGGCAACGAGGGGGGAATCTAGTGTTGGAAGCCATGTTAAGTCACACTCTATAGACATCCTGGTGGTGCCTTGGGTGCCAAAGGACCTGGTATGCCTTGTTTATGATTTTATGAGGGAAGTGGGTCACATTCAAGGGCCATAGGAGCTATTTTCACATTTTTTTAATTTCTTTTAGATTTTATTTGATGCTGCCCAAAAAAACCATGAAACCGGCCAGCCGTCGCGGCAACACAACGGTCGTTACAATCTTGGACCCAGCCATGCATCCAGCCTAGGTACCCCATGGGGCACCCCAAACCATTTTCCCTGAAAATTGAGAGTGTCTTATAGGATACATATAGTTAGAAACCGCATTTACCGGGCCGTAACTAAAAAAAATAGTATATGCTTGCACCACAAAATAAATACCGACCTCCCGGCAATGGCCATGCACCATGGTGTAGCATGCGTGGAAATTGCCTCGGGCCCCTCGGCGCGCCGTAATCTTGCACCTCCTTTGGGAAAACACCAGTTTTTCGGGTTCATAAAATAGAAAGTCAAGATTTCTCCAAATGACCATAAAATCTCTAGTTGGAGAAGCCGCTTGCGATGCAAAGAGGTAGCTAGGTGCCTGGTTTGGGACCAATCCATGGAGTGGTTCCATGTTCTAGGCAGCGAGGGGGGAATCTAGGGTTGGAAGCCATGTTAACACACACTCGACAGACATCCTGGTGGTGCCTTGGCTGCCAAAGGACCTGGTATTCCTTGCTTATGATTTAAGGAGGGAAGTGGGTCACATGCAAGGGCTCCAGGAGCTGTTTTCACTTTTTTTTATTTCTTTTAGATTTTATTTGGTGCTGCCCAAAAAAAAGTGAAACCCGCCGGCGGCCGCGACAACGCAATGGTCAGTGCGATCTTGGATCCAGGCATGCATCCAGCATAGGTACCCCATAGGGCACCCCAAACCATTTTCCCTGAAAATTGAGAGTGTCTTATAGGGTACATATAGTTAGAAACCGCATTTACCAGGCCGTAACTCAAAAAAATATAGTATATGCTTGCACCATGAGATAAATACCCACCTCCCAGGAATGGCCATGCACCATGGTGTAGCATGCGTGGAAATTCCCTCGGGCCCCTAGGCGCGCCCTAATCTTGCAACTCCTTTGGGAAAACACTGGTTTTTCGGATTTAGAAAATAGAAATTCAAGATTTCTCCAAATGACCACGAAATCTCTAGTTGGAGAAGTCGCTTGCGATTGCGAGAGGTACCTAGGTGCCAGGTTTGGGCTAAATCCATGGAGTGATTCCATGTTTTGGGCAGCGAGGGGGGATCTATGGTTGGAAGCCATGTTAACTCACACTCGACAGACATCCTGGTGGTGCCTTGCGTGCCAAAGGACCTGGTATGCCTTGCATCTGCTTTTATGAGGGAAGTGTGTCATATCCAAGGGCTCCAGGAGCTATTTTCACATTTTTTTATTTTTTAGATTTTGTTTGGTCCTGCCCAAAAAACGGCGAAACCCGCAGGCGGCCGCGGCAATGCAACCGTCGGTGTAATCCTGGACCCAGGCATGCATCCATCCTAGGTACCCCATGGGGCACCCCAACCCATTTTTCCCTAAAAACTGAGAGAGTCTTATAAGGTACATACAATTAGAAATCTCATTTATCGGGCTGTAACTCAAAAAAAATAGTATATGCTTGCACCACGAGATTAATACCCACCTCCCAGGAATGGCCATGCACCTTGGTGTACCATGCGTGGAAATTGCCTAGGGCCCCTGGGCGTGCCCTAAACTTTCACCTCCTTTGGGAAAAAAACCTGTTATTCGGGTTCAGAAAATGGAAAGTCAAGATTTCTCTAAATGACCATGAAATCTCTAGTTGGAGAAGTCGCTTGCGATGCCGAGAGGGAGCTAGGTGTTGGGTTTGGGCTTAATCCATGGAGTGGTTCCATGTTCTGGGCAATGAGGGGGGAATCTAGGATTGGAAGCCATGTTAACTCACACCCGATAGTCATCCTGGTGGTGTCATGGGTTCCAAAGGACCTGGTATGCCTTGCTTATGATTTTATGAGAGCAGTGGGTCACGTGCAAGGGCTCCAGGAGCTGTTTTCACAATATTTTATTTTATTTAGATTTTGTGGTGCTGCCCAAAAAACGGTGAAACCCGTCGGCGGCCGCGGCAAAACAACGGTCGATGCAATCTTCGACCCAGGCATGTATCCAACCTAGGTACCCCATGGGGCACCCCAAACCATTTTCCCTGAAAATTGAGTGTCTTGTAGGGTACATATAGTTAGAAACCGCATTTATCAGGCTGTAAATAAAAAAATATACAGTATATGCTTGCACCACGAGATAAATACCCACCTCCCGGGAATGGCCATGCACCATGGTGTAGCATGCGTGGAATTTCCTCGGCCCCCCAGGCGCGCCCAAATCTGAGACCTGCTTTGGGAAAACACCGGTTTTTCGGGTTCAGAAAATGGAAAATCAAGATTTCTCCAAACAACCACAAAATCTCTAATTGGAGAAGTTTCTTGCGATGCCAAGAGGGATCTAGGGGCCAGGTTTGTGCTCAATCCGTGGAGTGGTTCCATGTTCTAAGCAGCGAGGGGGGAATCTAGGGTTGGAAGCTAGGTTAACTCACACTAGATTGACATACTGGTGGTGCCTTAGGTGCCGAAGGACCTGGTATGCCTTGCTTATGATTTTATGAGGGCAGTGGGTCACATGTGAGGGCTCCAGGAGCTGTTTTCACATTTTTTTATTTTTTTTAAGATTTTGTTTGGTGCTTATAAAAAACGGCTAAACCCGTCGGCGGCCGCGGCAACACAACGGTCAGTGCAATCTTGGACCTAGGCATGCATCCAGCCTAGGTACCCCATGGGGCACGCCTAACCATTTTTCCCTAAAAAATTAGAGTGTCTAATAGGGTACATATAGTTAGAAACCGCATTTACCGGGCCGTAACTCAAAAAAAATAGCGTATATGCTTGCACCACTAGATAAATACCCACCTCCCGGGAATGGCCATGCACCATGGTGTAGCAAGCGTGGAAATTTCCTCGGGCCCCTAGGTGCGCCCTAATCTTACACCTCCTTTGGGAAAACACCTTTTTTGGGGTTCAGAAAATGGAAAGTAAAGATTTCTCCAAATGACCACGAAATCTCTAGTTGGACAAGAAGCTTGCGATGCCGAGAGGGAGCTAGATGCCAGTTTTGGGCTCAATCCATGGAGTGTTTACATGTTCTGGGCAGGGAGGGGGGAATCTAGAGTTGGAAGCCATGTTAACTCACACTCGATAGACATCCAGGTGGTGCCTTGGGTGCCAAAGAACCTGGTATGCTTTGCTTATGATTTTATGAGGGAAGTGGGACATATGAAAGGACTCCAGGAGATGTTTTCACATTTTTTTAATTTTGTTTGGTGCTATCAAAAAAATGGCGAAACCCGCCATCGGCCGCGGCAACGCAACGATTGGTGCAATATTGGAGCCAGGCATGCATCCAGCCTAGGTCCCCCATGGGGAACCCCAAACCATTTTTCCCTGAAAATTGAGAGTGTCTTATAGGATACATACAATTAGAAACCGCATTTACTGGGTCGTTACTCTCAAAAATACAATATATTCTTGCACCATGAGATAATTACCGACCTCCTGGGAATGGCCATGCACAATGGTGTAGCATGCGTGGAAATTGCCTCGGGCCCCTGGACGCGCCCTAATCTTGCACCTCCTTTGGGAAAACACCGGTTTTTTGGGTTCAGAAAATGCAAAGTCAAGATTTTTCCAAATGACCAAGAAATCTCTAGTTGTAGAAGTCACTTGTGATGCTGAGAGGTAGCTAGGTGCCGGGTTTGGGCTCAATCCATGGAGTGGTTCCGTGTTATGTGCAGCGAGGGGGCATCTAGGATTGGAAGCCATGTTAACTCACAGTCCATAAACATCCTGGTGATTCCTTGGTTGCCAAAGGACTTGGTATGTATTTCTTATAATTTTATGAGGGCAGTGGGTCACATGCAAGGGCTCGAGGAGCTATTTTTTACATTTTTTTTTTGTTTTTCATAGATTTTGTTTGGTTCTGCCCCAAAAACGGCAAAACCCGCTGGCGGCCGCGGCAACGCAATTGTTAGTGCAATCTTGGACCTAGGCATGCATCCACCCTAGGTACCCCATGTGGCACCCCAGACAGTTTTTTCCTGAAAATTGAGAGTGTCTTATAGGGTACATACAGTTAGAAACCGTATTTACCGGGCCGTTACTCAAAAAATACAGTATATGCATGCACCACGAGATAAGTACCCACCTCCTGGGAATGGCCATGCACCATGGTGTAGCATGCGTGGAAATTGCCTCGGTCCCCTAGCCTTTGGGAAAACATCGCCTTTTTGGGTTCAGAAAGTGGAAATTCATGATTTTTCCTCTGACCATGAAATCTCTAGTTGTAGAAGTCTCTTGAGATGCGGAGAGGGAGGTAGGTGTTGGGTTTGGGCACAATCAATGGAGTGGTTCCATGTTCTAGGCAGCGAGGGGGGAATCTAGGGTTGGAAGCCATTTTAACTCACACTCGACAGACATCCTAGTGGTGCCTTGGGTGCCAAAGGACCTGGTATGCCTTGCTTATGATTTTAGGAGAGAAGTGGGTCACATGCATGGGGCTCCAGGTTCTGTTAATCACATTTTTTATTTCTTTTAGATTTTAGTTGGTGCTTCCAAAAAAACCATGAAATCCGCCGGCGGCTGCGCCAACGTAACGGTCGGTGCAATCTTGGACCTAGGCATGCATCCAGCCTAGGTACCCCATGGGGCACCCCAAACCATTTTTCCCTGCAAATTGAGAGTGTCTTATAGGGTACATATAGTTAGAAACCACATTTACCGGGTCGTAACTAAAAAATATATAGTATATTCTTGCACCACGAGATAAATACCCACCTCCCGGGAATAGCCATGCACCATGGTGTAGCATGCGTGGAAATTGCCTTGGGCCCCTGGGCGCGCCCTAATCTTGAACCTCCTTTGGGAAAACATCGGTTTTTCGGGTTCAGAAAATGAAAGTCAAGATTTCTCCAAATGACCACGAAATATCTAGTTGGAGAACTCGCTTGCGATGCCAAGAGGTAGCTAGGTGCCGGATTTGGGCTCAATCCATGGAGTGGTTCCATGTTCTGGGCAGCGAGAGGGGAATCTAGGGTTGGAAGCCATGTTAACTCACACTCGACAGACATCCTGGTGGTGCCTTGTGTGCCAAAGAATCTGGTATGCGTTGCTTTATGATTTTATGAGGGAAGTGGGTCACATGAAAGGGCTCTAGGAGCCGTTTTCACATTTTCTTATTATTTTTATTTTTTTTAAATTTTATTTGGTGCTGCCCAAAAAACCATGAAACCCGTCGGTGGCCTCGGCAATGCAACGGTCAGTGCAATCTTGGACCCAGGCATGCATCCAGCCTAGGTACCCCATGGGTCACCCTAAACAATTTTTCCCTGAAAATTGGCAGTGTCTTATTGGGTACATATAGTTAGAAACCACATTTACCGGGCTGTAACTCAAAAAAATATAGTATATGCTTGCACCACGAGATAAATACCCACCTCCCGGGAATGGCCATGCATCATGGTGTAGAATGCGTGGAAATAGCCTCGGGCCCTTGGGCGCGACCTAATCTTGCACCTCCTTTGGGAAAACACTGGTTTTTCGGGTTCAGAAAATGGAAAGTCAAGATTTCTCCAAATGACCACGAAATCTCTAGTTGGAGAATTCACTTGCGATGGCGAGAGGTAGCTAGATGCCGAGTTTGGGCTCAATCCATGGAGTGGTTCCATGTTGTTGGTAGCAAGGGGGAATCTAGAGTTGGAAGCCATGTTAACTCACACTCGATAGACATACTGGTGGTGCCTTGGGTGCCAACGAACCTGGTATGCTTTGCTTATGATTTTATGAGGGAAGTGGGACATATGAAAGGACTCCAGGAGATGTTTTCACATGGCTCTAGGAAGCCATGTTAACTCACACTCGATAGACATACTGGTGGTGCCTTGGGTGCCAAAGGACCTGGTATGCCTTGCTTATGATTTTATGAGGGAAGTGGGTCACATGCAAGGGCTCCAGGAGCTGTTCTCACTTTTTTTGTTTTTTAGATTTTGTTTGGTGCTGCCCAAAAAACCGGCAAAACCCGCCGGCAGCCGCAGCAACGCAACGGTCGGTGCAATATTGGACCCACACATGCATCCAGCATAGGAACCCCATGGGGCTCCCCAAACCATTTTTCCTTCAAAATTGAGTCTTATAGGGTACATAGAGTTAGAAACCACATTCACCGGGATGTAACTCACACTACTAGGAAAACGGCCTTTAGTGGCGCACCTGAAACCATCATCTGTGGCGCACCTGCAGTGCGCCATGGGCCTTGCGCTACGGCTATCTCTCAGCCGTGGCGCACTGCCTAGTGCGCCACGGTTGTGTAGAGATAGGCGTAGCGCACCTCTTAGTGCGCCACAGAAGTTTGGCATGGTGCGCTACCCCTTGGATCTTCTGTGGCGCACTACCTAGTGCGCCACTAAACTTCCATGGTGCGCTTTAGGTGTAGTGCGCCACAGAAGGTAGACCATGTGCGCCACAGATGTATTTTTTGTTTTTTTTTAATTTCCAAGCCAGATTATATGCAATACAGATTATATACAATATTACAGCAGATATACACACACAGATACAAGATATACAATTATATATATAAATACTCAATATGAAAAACAAGATTGAAACAAATACATATAGATAAGTCTCATACATGAATACATAGTCTAAGTTACATTGTTTTGATCATGTTACAAAGTAGTAGTTGGTGACATGCGAATACATGTGTCGATCGAACAAGTTAGAGCTCGGAAGCTCGCCTAGACATCTAAACTAGCTAGCTAGACACAAACGCGGGATAAATAACCAAAGAAGATAAGCATGATCACCGCCGCGACGAAGGTGTAGGTCTTCATCCGGTTCCTTGTCCTAACTACCGCTAGATAGCGCGTGTATCTAGCTTCTGCCTCCGCCATAGTGTTGTACCCTTTGTAGCTATTGCCGCTGAAACGGTGCACCTGTCTCCGGCAGTCTTCCCAATCATCGTAGACTCCGGGAACCCGTCCCTTGTACACGACGTACCACGTCATCTACAAGTTGACAATAATAACTAACCGGTGATTGAAAAAACATGTATAATTAAAGTCGCATATGAAGATACACTTATAGAAAGTACTCTTAAATCAAAAAGAGCAAACTCAAAAAGCATGCCTCATATATAACTAGGTTGTTGGACACAGGAATATGCTATGACGGGACTGTTAGCCAAGTAGGATGCACAATTCCTGGACTTGTGCATATCACAAGGCTAACAATCCCGTCATAGCACATTCACATATATATTGTGCCACGACATTTCAATCATCGGCATATTCTCGAAAAAGACAAAAATAACTCGAAAAGAATGCCTCATATATAACTAGCTAGGTCGTTGGACACAGGAATATGCTATGACGGGACTGTTAGCCAAGTAGGATGCACAATTCCTGGACTTGTGCATATCACAAGGCTAACAATCCCGTCATAGCACATTCACATATATATTGTGCCACGACATTTCAATCATCGGCATATTCTCGAAAAAGACAAAAATAACTCGAAAAGAATGCCTCATATATAACTAGCTAGGTCGTTTTGGACACAGGAATATGCTATGACGGGACTGTTAGCCAAGTAGGATGCACAATTCCTGGACTTGTGCATATCACAAGGCTAACAATCCCGTCATAGCACATTCACATATATATTGTGCCAAGACATTTCAATCATCGGCATATTCTCGAAAAAGACAAAAATAACTCGAAAAGAATGCCTCATATATAACTAGCTAGGTCGTTGGACACAGGAATATGCTATGACGGGACTGTTAGCCAAGTAGGATGCACAATTCCTGGACTTGTGCATATCACAAGGCTAACAATCCCGTCATAGCACATTCACATATATATTGTGCCACGACATTTCAATCATCGGCATATTCTCGAAAAAGACAAAAATAACTCGAAAAGAATGCCTCATATATAACTAGCTAGGTCGTTGGACACAGGAATATGCTACGACAGAACAGTCAGCCAAGTAGGATGCACAATTCCTGGACTTGTGCATATCACAAGGCTAACTATCCCGTCGTAGCACATTCACATATATAGTGTGCCACGACATTTCAATCATCGGCATTATTCTCGAAAAAAGAGTAAGGAAAAAAAGAAGGACCAAATTGAGCAAAGGACCAAAGAGTAAGCAAAAAAACCAAGCATTGATTGATATATAATAATAATAAGCAAAATAAGTAAGCGGTGATTCATAAACCTAATAAGATAAGTACACTTGTCGTCCACACACACACACAAAGGTCATCTATAGTTTGCAACTACAACTAGGCCAACATCAAGCCTTCTGGCTCGGCTTAGGGAACGGGAGGACGCCCTGTCTCGTCATGAACTTCCTATAGTCACCCTGCATCTCTAGGCGATCTTCTATGTCACGGTTATTCGGGATATTTCCTCCGTAGAAGATCCCCCCCGAAGTCATGACATCACGAAAGATGATTGCCCCAAACTGCTGCTGGATGCGATACATCTCTTGTCTAATATCTGAATCATTGATCTTGGCCTTTGCTTCGGCCCACTGTTTGAGATGATCTGGCAGCGTAGAATTCTGCTGGTCAAGTAGGAACGCCCTCATGTGATGGAGTGCGTAGTAGGCTTCCTTCTTACTGTTTTCCGGCTGCTTCACGCAGGGGAACTCTGTTACGTGGTTGAAGACGTGCCTGCCGAACTTGACCTTCTTACGCACGAAGCTGGTGCCTTCCGTCGAGGCAAAGCCAGTGAGAGCATCATCCAGAACTTCCTTGATCTTGTCGTAGTTTTTCTTCTTTTCTAGACTCCCCGAGTCGAAATACGTGGCGTGGGAATGCTTCGGCGATAAGGAGATGAGCGTGCAGTGTTCATCTCTGCGCAAAAAATTCAAATGGAATGTGTTGAAAAAAGAATGATGATGATCTAATAAAGCCAATCGACGGTGGCGACTGAATAACGACTTACTCGGGAAAGTAAGGCACGAGAATGTATTCCTTTGTCTTGTTCGCCACGAGGATTCTTTTTAGGTACGAGGCCACGATACGTCGTTCGGCGGGGGAACCCAAGCAGCCGTCACGCATGTAGTAGGGGTCCACTATAGCGATGCCCGGTGTGTTCTCTCTAATGATCTGCGTGGCCATGGTATAGTGCAGCGGGTATAGGTGGAACATATTGAAGATGTCCTCGAACCACAGGAAGAACAGATCCGCGGGGGCAGTGTCGATGAAGCCCAAGCCTGGTGGCACCTTAACCACGAATACCGGGTGCGAGGGATCTTTCTCCGATAGAAGGCGTCTCTCTATCGTCAGCACGCCGTCATGCACACTCTGCAGTTCCGAACTGGCGAGCTTCCGCAAATTCTTAGGTAGCATGGGCTCACCCGCCACATGAATCCTCCACATAATACCCTCGGGTCTTGGTGGCCCGTCCCGAAACCTGATCGGATTCACAGTTGTTGACGCCACCGGCTGGCTCGAGCTGCTAGATTTTCTTTTCCTGCCCTTTTTTCCTTTTGGAGAGCGGGCAGGCACCACAATCTGAGCACCGGCCGCCCTATGTAGTGTGTCAGGGATTAGAATAAAGGGCCGGTTGGTTGTATCAGCTGGCTCTGTAAAGGCGCAAGCTGGAGGCGTCTCCTGAGAACCAAACAGACGCTTGGTGATAGTGGCTTTCTCTGTGGGGCCACCAGCTAGGTCTTCTTCGTTGCCAAACTGAGTGCTGAAGAAGTGATCATTCCAGTCTTCGTCGTCCTCGGCCGGATCCTGCGCCATGTGCATATCATCAACATGATCATCCGACCCACCGCGTGGAGGTGACGGCGAGGGCGGTAAGGGGGCCTTGCCACCGCTTGTCGCTGGCACGACAGGCGGTGCTGTTGTCTGTGGCGTGATGGCCCCCGCCGTCCCCAAACGGATCATGCTCTTTGGCCATAGCAAGAACAAGCCGAAGCAACTTCTGAGGACAGACGACTCTTCTTCATCCGCTCCTGGGGGTTGAATGGGAGGTTCCAGGTCGTCGCAGCCCCTTAGCACCCGACTAATTTTAACCCTGTGCACGCTATCTGGCATCGGCTTTGAGTGGAATGTGCGCTGCAAGGGTTGAACGATGGTACCCTTGGCAACATCCCTCAGCTCGTTGTTCACGTAGCATAAGAGAGTGCAAGGAACATCCGTCTGCAGAAAACATGTACGGCATCGTCAGAGCGAGATGCCACAAGAGTAATATATAGATGGCATGAAAGGCGGTAATTAAAGCAATTTGTTTACCGTGATGGCGTCGAGATCGTCTAATGTCGACGCACCGCATACGGCGACGGGCGTGCAAGAGACGGAAGGGCTGCTTGATGGCGCGGTGCTGGCCGCCGGTGTATTCTCCCTACCGACGGGTGCTTGGAGCTCCGGTGCCGCCGCGACGATGGCAGGGGGGCACCAACATGTACTCCGGCGCCGCGGTGATGGCAGGGGGAGTCACCAACACTTGCGGCGCCGTGGTGCTAGCGGGCGGAGTCACGAACACGTAGTTCGCCTGATTCGTCGGCGCCGCGTTGTTCGAGTGGCTGCTGACCATGCTTGGAATCGGGCACGGCCCTACTCGACCACCCGCACTCCAGTTCGCTATTGACTCCACCAAGGTAGGCAGGAAGGACGTGAGGGTGATTGCCAGGTTGCCTTGGACGATCTGCGGGATCCGCGCCACTTGTGCCTTAAGTTCTTGAACCTCTCGGTTTTCCTCCTCGCTCCTTCCCGACGGTGCCACATGCGTCCTCGGCGGTGGACCAAAATGATCCACCCAATTCTTACCCCCGAGGCCGGCCAGACGGCCAGCCGACGACGGCTTCTTCGTAACCGGCTCTATTTTCTTGGCCCGGTTCATCGCCCTGTTAAAAGGGTTATCCCATCGGGTGGCCGCCGTCGACCCCTGGGATGAGGAACCCTGGGATCCATGACTAGCAACAATTTCCTCCTCCTGCAGAAGAAGTAACAGTGAATCATTTAGATCATCGATTATATTGCAATCGTGTTGATCCGCGGTAATTAGATTATACTTACCACAATTTCCTCGAATTCCTTCACCGCAGGATCCGCGGTGAGTTGTTTGGTTTTTGGGTCCACATGGTAACGGGCCCTGATGAAGTTTCGAACCTGCCCGGGTTCGAATTTAGCAAAGGGGTTTTCTATCCCCTTGGATCTATACTCTTCGTCCTCCTTATTCCATTTGGCCTCCGCGGTTCTGTATCCACCAGATCCGAGATGGTGATGACCTATATTCATCGCCTGCAGCACCTTTCCCCAATTACTATTGGCCAGGGCTCTTTCGGATTCACACCTCTCCTTGAACTCCCGGAACTGATCTTCGGTGATCTGCGGGTCAATCTTCTGGATCTCCTCGAGACTTTTGCCTTCTTTATAGATCTTCTTCTTTATCCGGGTTCTCCAGCTGGCCAGGGCGGTGCTCATCTTTGTGAGGGCGGATTTGTTTACTTCGTTCCCATGATAATTTGCGTTCTGATACTTAGCGGGGAACTTGTATCTGGCGTGCAGCTTCTCGAAGAGGAGTGTGCGCAAGTGGCCATTATCTTTATGCCGGAGATTCTCGGTGTTGATCGAGATGGTTGTCCGGGTGATCGCCGCCACTTGCCCACCATACCCTTTGACGACAAGGGTGGGCTCCAAAGGAACTCCTGATGGGCTCACTTCGGTAATTTCCTCCCTGGCCGTGTCGACCGTGTTCGGGCGCCGGTCCTTCGGCTTCTTCTTCTTCTTAGGAGGGTTGCTACCACTCCCTATGCCCTCGCCGCCATCAGTGGTTTCATCGTCCGCCGTTCCTTCGGCTTCTTCCTCCGCGTCTTCCATCTCATCATCCTCGCTCTCCGAAGGATGGTATTCTTCATCGTCTTCTAGACACTGGGCCGCCTCCCAGAATGTCAATTGTTTATTCGGAGGTCTGAGTTCTCCTTCAGCGCTGATGCGCTTAGAACATCCAGCCTCATCGTTGTCACACATCTTTGCACTAATAAAAAACAAATAATTGGTTAAATGCACGGAAAAATCCGGCATGACCTTTGCTAATTTTCTTAAACTAGGAGTGCCCGATTTCTGCCAAAACGGAAGTTAATCAACATTCCGGCAAAAATCGGGACTCATTTCATACAAGAACCTGCATATATATGGCCAGCATAGCTAGCACACAATAAATGGCCATCATAGCCAGCACAACCAGAAAACAATAAATGGCCAACACAGCCAGCACATAATCTGGTCACATAGGATAATTTGGCCAACAAAGCCAGCACATAAACATCTAGGTAGAAAACACATTGGTTAAGAATGCATCAACATGCCCAGCCACATCAAGCAATGGGCATTTACAGTTATCATCTGGATTCACTAGGCACCAAGCATATGATGGAAAGAAAATAACTAAAGCCTGCTAGGTCTCTTGAAAAAAGAAAATAACACATATGAGCATACACAGCAGCAACTAAAACCCAAGCATACATGTTCTACAACCCAACTGATGTTCTACCATTTTACTACAAATAAATAAAGTGCTTCATATACAAGCACAAGCACAATGACATCAAAGTTCCATTTTACTACAAATAAATAATTGATAGCAGCAAATAAAACCCAAGAAATGGACAGCAGCAACTAAAACCCAAGCATACATGTTTCTGTCAACTGACAGCAGCAATTGACAGCCAGGTTTTCTTTTACTACTTCATTTTGTCATGACAGCAGCAATTGACAGCAACTAAAAACCAAGCATAAATATTTTGCATTACCCAGAGGCGATTCCTCTCTGTTAGATGGGTATGTGTACAGCGAGGGATACACCGGTAACAAACAATAATGTAATGCCACACGCAAAGGATACGGTAGATTAAAATTCACCAATCTCTCCTTACATTGACATGTATCAGGATTAAGTCCTACTATTATTATTACCATGGCTTCACAGTCAGGCTTTTACTAGTCTACACTCACGGTTTACTGTTAGTAGTATAGACTTAGGGACCATTTTCTGATCTCACATTGTGTAACATTAATCAATAGATTTTGGATCAAGCTGAGAAGGATTAATGGCTGTGCTCTAACCAAGGATGAGGCTATGAGCACCCAGCAGCCATACAAATCCTATCCCTGCACACCCCCTCTTATTTCCCCCCTCTCTTCCTGAGCCAAACAATTCCCATTTCCCTATCCTCCCACCACTACTACCACTGAGCTACTATCCCCTTCAAGGAGAGGGCAAATAAGAACGCATATACACTTTGTTGCTTGGGTTGCAAGGTTGCAACAACTAATCCAGCTGCAATGGCTCTGAGGCTGTGGGCAAGCTCAGCTGCCAATGCCCTCAAGATTTCAAGCAATGGAGCTAGGGCTGCTGCCCCTGCCTACTCTATCTCCAGATACTTCTCCACTGGTACAGTCTTTCTATGCGTAGCTAAAGTAGAATTCTGCAGTATAGGTTGCTATATCACTTTTTGGGTAGAGAGCACATGCTGTGTGCAATGTTCTTGCTCTTTTACATTATTTGTAGACCAACTCTTTCCACTCAATACATTGTTGTGGCTTTCTATTTGTATTTTATTTCCTTCTGGATAGGATACCGGAAAAAGGAAAGGTATAGACAAAAAAATCTTCACTACGAATAGAAAGAGGAATTTTGTCAACAGCAAGCTTCTGTAAAAATCTTCTGGATAGCAAGCTTTTGTCAACAGCAAGCTACAGTCATGTTTAAACTGTTATGATGCGTGTTGCAGTTCTAAATTTTGTCAACAGCAAGGTTTTGTCAACAAGTCATGTTTGTCAACAGCAAGCTTTTGTAAATCAAGCTACAGTCATGTTTGACCATGCCCAGGTGAACCAACAACAAGCTTTTGTCAACAATATAAGAGCAAGCTTCACGATTGCTAGACTAATAGACACTTGGCTGCATAATACTAGAGCTGAGTATCGCATAGAGAGTTCTTTTTCAGACCATGAAGCAGAACCCTAACCATGGCCTGCAGAGAGAGGGGAGAGAGGGAGAGAGAGGGAGAGAGGGAGAGAGAGGGAGAGAGGGAGAGAGGGCGAGAGGGGAGAGGCGACGCTCACCTCTGACGGGCGGACGACGGGCGGATGACGACGGGCGGACGACGGCGGCCTCCACCTCCTGAGACGTGGCGACTGCTCCTCCTCGGACACGGGCCTCCTCCTGAGACGCGGGCGGACCTCCTCCTCGGACACGGGCGGACCTCCTCCTCCTCGGGCGCGGGCAGGCCTCCTCCTCCTCAGACGCAGCGGCGGCGGATCGAGAGCGGCGGCGGCGGCGGATCGTACTCGGGCTGAGAGATGGAGAGATGGGGATGAGAGAGGGGGTCGGGCGCCACGTGTGGATAAAGCCACTTAGGCGTAGCGCACTGAGACATAGTGTGCTACGGATATCTGTAGCGCACTATGGGCTAGTGCGCTATGCCTATCGGCTTCTAACTACTGCATAAGAGAACTACAGCCCCACTAGCTAACAACTATACTAGCCTATCCCACTGGTTCTGCCCACTACTCTATTCTAAACCTGAGAGCACCCAGGTTCAAATCCTGGTGCCCCAATTTTTTGTTTTGATTTTAAAAATAATTTTAAATATTCCAAAAAATGCCCAAAAGTTGTGATATATGCCATAGAAGTTTTATTTTGATTTTAAAATACTTTTAAATATTCCAAAAATGCCCAAAAGTAATAATATTCCAAAAATGCCCAAAAATATGATTCAAAGTATAACTAAATTTCATAATGCTTTGTCCATGAATATTACAATCTTTTTGACCACGCGTTTTACAATATTTTTTGAGCTACCGTTTTACAATCTTTTTTCCCTTCTTTGTCGCGGTTGAATAATTTAGCCCTGGCACTTTAATGTTTCTTCTTTCGAACGGGCTACCTTTTTTGGGTAGGGTTGTCCTTTTTCTTCTTGTGATGTATGTTGCTGCATCGTAGTCGTCGTCATCTTCAATCTTTGGATCGCCGTACTGGTCGAAGTCTTGCTCGTTGGCGACTCCATCCATTCCGATGATGTTTCTTTTTCCTCTCCTCACGACAACACGGCTAGGCTTTGTCGGGTCGGTAATGAAAAAACATTGGTCCACTTTGGTAGCCAGTACCCACGGTTCATTTTTCGCGGCCACGTTTGCACCGGCGGCCTTGGATTTGGCTGCTTCGGGTATAACCATGGTTGTGAAATACCGGTCTTCTCTTTCGACGCTCTTTGCCCATCTGACACGGAACATCGGCACCTTTTCTCCACAGTAGTCGAGCTCGCAGATCTCCTCGATTCTTCTGTAGAATCTTTCCTTCACGTTGTCATCGGTGTAGAATTCCGACGTTACGCCTGAGTTCTGATAATCACACTTGTTGTCCTTTTCCTCTGTGTAGAATGTGTAGCCGTTGATATCATACGCCTGATAGGTCACCAGGTTTTGCATCGGTCCCTGCGACAAGGTGAATATGATCTTTTCCGTGTCAGAAGAATGCGAGCGCGGGGGATTATCAAGGAGCGTCTGCCTAAACCAACGCGTGAAATCTGAGTTGTGCTCTTTGATTATTTCTCCCTGCGTCCTCTGTATGCCCCGGTCACTGTACTTCTTCTCGATTAACCTTTTGTGCTTCTGTACCCAAGGATCGACCAGTTCTAAATGCTGTAGCGCGACGAGGTTTGCTCGATCAAAGTCTGCGCGTCGAAAATCGAAGTCTACATGTAGTATGCGACGACCCTCTCGGTGACCAGATCCGTCGAGCTTGCCAAGGTGTCTGTTGACGGGAAGACCGACAGGGTTCTCGATATCTAGATAATTCGTGCAGAAAGAGATGCACTCTTCGGCCAGAAAGCCCTTGGCTATGCTTCCATCTGGACGGGACCTGTTGCGAACGTATCCTTTGATGTGTCCGTTCATCCTTTCGAACGCCATCATGCTGCGGAGGAACATCGGCCCGAGTTGTACGATGTCCTCCACGACATGGACCAGCAGATGCACCATAATGTCGAAGAATGCGGGTGGGAAGTAGACCTCAAGCTCACATAGTATCACCACGATCTCCTCCTGTAGCCTTCCGAGCTGATTCAAGCCAATCGACTTCCTAGAGATGACGTCGAAAAACTTGCATAGGCCAAATAACGTTTCACGGACGTGCTCGTCCATTATCCCTCTTAGTGCGACCGGAAGTACCTGCGTCATTAGCACGGCACAGTCGTGAGACTTCATGCCACTGATCCTCTGCTTCGCCTCGTCTAGGTATCTGCTTATCTTGCCCGCGTAGCCGTAAGGAAATTTGACTCCTAGAAGGCACTTGAAAAACTATTTGATCTCATCCTGGCTTAGAGTGAAGCAAGAAGGAGGGCAGTAATATTCGTTCTTCTTGAACTTTTTACCCTTCCGACGACCTTGTGTCGTCTCCGAGTCATGATCATCGTCATCTTCCTGATCATCAGGAGTAGTGCGTCCTCCGTGAAGCTCCTTCCGGATACCCAAGCATATCAGGTCGTGCCTTGCTTTCGGACCATCTTTCGTCCTATCTGGCATGTTGATTATGGTGGTGACCAGACTCTCGCACACGTTTTTCGTGATATGCATGATGTCGAGGCTATGAGGCGTGCGGAGAAACTTCCAGTATGGCAACTCCCAGAAAACAGACCTTGTTTTCCATACCTTCATCAGCGGCTTGTCTTGTTGCTGCCTCTTTCGCTTCTTTCCAGGCTTAGGACAATCTTTCCAGTTTTTCAGCAACTCTTCCACTTCTTCGCTGCTCCTACGCTCTGGGATTCCTCGGGTCTCTGATTTGCCATCGAACAGGTCTCCACGTTTTCTCCATGGATCATTCTTGCCGAGCCACCTCCGGTGCGCCATGAACACGGTTTTCGATGACCCTGGATCTTTCTCTAGTTGGAGATAGCTTGTGTTATCCATGCACCTAACGCATGCGCAGAATCCTTGGATAACCTGCCCCGAGATATACCCGCAACCTGGATAGTCTTGCACCGTAGTGACCAACGCGGCTCTCATAGTGAAATAATCTTGTGCGACGGCGTCGTAAGTATTGGCTCCAGATTCCCATAACGTGGCTAGCTCCTCTTTCAACAGCCCGAGATACAGATTGATGTCGGTACCAGGTTGTTTCGGCCCTTGAATTAGCATACTCATTTGTATGTACTTCTTCTTCATGCACAACCATGGAGGGAGGTTGTACATCCATACAAACACGGGCCAAGTGCTGTGCATGCTGCTCTGGCTACCGAACGGATTGAGTCCATCGGTGCTCGCACCAAGCCTGATGTTCCTCGAATCTCCACCGAATTCTGGGAATTTGAGGTCCAATGCTTTCCACTGGCTAGCATCTGAAGGGTGCGTCAGCAGCTCATCCTTTTCGGGGTCATCATCATCTCCTGGCTTCTTCCTTTCCGCATGCCATCGCATGAGCTTCGCTTCCTTAGGGTCCGCGAAATAGCGCTGCAGACGAGGAGTGATAGGAAAGTACCATACCACTTTTCGAGGTGCTTTGTTCCCTTTCTTGTATCGACTCACGCCGCACACCGGACATGTGGTTTTCTCCGCGTCCTCTCCCCGATAAATGATGCAATCGTTGATGCATACGTGATATCTAACGTGCGGTAGATCGAGAGGACAGACGATTTTCTTGGCATCCTCGATACTAGTTGGACATGTGTTCCCCTCCGGGAGACGATCGTGCCAGAATGCCATCATATCGTCGAAGCTTGCGTCGCTCAATTTGTGCTTTGCCTTCATCTCCATAGCCTTGAGCGTTACATTCAACCGGGTATCATCGGGCCTGCATCCTTCATACAATGGAGTAACCGCGTCTTTCTCAAGTTGCGCAAGCTTGGCTTTCTCTCTAGCGGTAGCCCTGGCGTTACTCGTCTGCTTGAGAAGCAGCTCTTGCACATAAGGGTCCCGCACCCAGCCTGACGTTGTTCCATCGTCGTCTGCTCCTCCGGCATCTAGATCATCATCATCCCGGTCTGCTTCCGCACCTTCACCATCTCCAGGAGACTCTTCATCATCTCGCCCGTTCTCGCCGTGATGATGATCATCGTCATGTTGGCCACCTTCTTCACCGTCTCCATCATCTACGCCATCGCTTATCCAACGAGTGTATCCATCCATGAAACCATGGCGGAGCAGGTGCGCCTGCAGATTCCCGGAATCTGGGTCGATCACCTAGTTGAGTTTGCATCTTCTGCACGGACATCTTATATATGTCTTGTTATTTCGTATCATGTCGGCCGTCGCACATTTCAAAAATCTAGCCACAATGCCTTCGCTCATTATGCGGACCATTTTTGCCTGCACGATGTACACGGTACAATTTTGAAGTCTATTAGAACCACATAATGAATGCATGCATGCAATGGTCAATAGAAAATTTCGGCATGACCTATCCTAAAATTAGGACCTTTGCGAAATGCCAAAGTCTTGCCAAAATGGAAATGAATCAACATTTTGGCAAAACAAATGGCAACTTGTTCACATACAAACACAAGAGTGAGAGAGAGACCGATCCATACACACATGAACATATCATTATCCTCTCCATACACACATGCATGAGCATCATCGATACTCTCCATATACACACACATATGACCATCGATCCTCTCCACACATACACACATCATGAGCATCGATCATCTGCATACATATGAGCACATCATCCATATAAACATGAACACATCCTTACATGGACAACTTACCGAGATGAGAGACCGATCGCGAGAAAGATGGAAAGGAGAGGTGCGCGCGTCGACCGGAGAAGGATAGATGAGAGACCGGAGACCTCCTCTATTACTTATGTAACATCCAAAGCAAGTTTTACATGCTAAAAATGGTGAATGTGTGGAGAAATTGAGGTGGGAAGGAGAAGATCCCGACTAGATCTAAGGAGGAAGAAGAAGGGGAAAGTGAAGTGTGGGGTGGTGGATGTGTGGGCACACATGTGCACATAAAGTGCTGTACTAAAAGAATCGACACATCCGTGGCGCACACGGCCCTAGTGCGCCACAGGGAGTACAAACTTCTGTGGCGCACTCGGTCGAGTGCGCCACAGATGTTTGTGGCCGTTTCACAGCAGAGGGGGGCGTGCGCTTAGGCGTAGCGCACCCGCCCCATGTGCGCCACAGATGACACAAACAACCGTGTCGCACATGACTGTAGTGCGCTACAGATGTTTGGCGTGCGTCCAACAGGGCCCTGGACCACACACATCTGTGGCGCACTATAGTCATGTGCGCCACGGTTGTTCTAGTTACTAGTAGGGCACTGCCCACAGGTGCGCCACGCCTGTTTTAGCCGTGGGGCACTTCAACCATGTGAGCCACGGATGTGCTGATTACCTATAGCCATTTTCCTAGTAGTGTCAAAAAAATAAAAGTATATGCTTGCACCACGAGATAACTACCCACCTCCCGGGAATGGCTATGCACCATCGTGTAGCATGTGTGGAAATTGCCTCGTGCCCCTCGGCGCGCCCTAATCTTGCACCTCCTTTGGGAAAACACTGGTTTTTTGGGTTCAAAAAATAGAAAGTCAAGATTTCTCCAAATGACCACGAAATCTCTAGTTGGAGAAGTCGCTTGAGATGCCGAGAGGGAGCTAGGTGCTGGGTTTGGGCTTAATCCATGGAGCAGTTTCTTGTTCGAGGCAGTGAGGGGGGAATCTAAGGTTCGAAGCCATGTTAACTCACACTCGATAAAGATCATGGTGGTGCCTTGGGTGCCAAAGGACATGGTATGCCTTCCTTATGATTTTAGGCGGGAAGTGGGTCACATGCAAGGGCTCCAAGAGCTGTTTTCAAATGTTTTTTATTTTTCTTAGATTTTCTTTGGTGCTGCCCAAAAAATAGCGAATCCCGCCAGCGGCCGCGGAAACGCAACGGTCGGTGCAATCTTCGACCCAGGAATCATCCATCTTAGGTACCCCATGGGGCACGCCAAACCATTTTTCCCTGAAAATTGAGAGTGTCTTATAGGGTACATAAAGTTAGAAACCGCATTTACCGGGCCGTAACTTAAAAAATACAGTATATGCTTGCACCACGAGATAAATACCCACCTCTCGGGAATGGCCATGCACCATGGTGTAGCATGCGTGGAAATTGCCTCAGGACCCTCAGCGCACCCTAATCTTGCACCTCCTTTGGAAAACACCGTTTTTTTGTGTTCAGAAAATGGAAAGTCAAGATTTTTCCAAATGACCACGAAATCTCTAGTTGGATAAGCCACTTGCGATGCCGAGAGGGATCTAGGTGACGGGTTTGGGCTTAATCCATGGAGTGGTTCCATGTTCTTGGTAGCAAGGGGGAATCTAGAGTTGGAAACGATGTTAACTCACACTCGATAGACATCCTAGTGGTTCCTTGGATGACAAAGGAACTGGTATGCCTTGCTTATGATTTTATGAGGGAAGTGGGTCACATGCAAGGGCTCCAGGAGTTATCACTTTTTTTTAGATTTTGTTGTTGCTGCCCAAAAAACCGGTGAAACCCGCCGGCAGCCGCAGCAACGCAACGGTCGGTGCAATTTCAGACCCAGGCATGCATCCAGCCTAGGAACCCCATGGGGAACCCCAAACCATTTTCCGTGAAAATTGAGAGTATCTTATAGGATACATATAGTTAGAAACCGCATTTACCGGGTCGTTACTCAAAAAAATACAATATATGCTTTCACCACGAGATAAATACCCACCTCCCAGAAATGGTCATGCATCATGGTGTAGCATGCGTGGAAATTGCCTCGGGCACGTGGGCGCGCCCTAATATTGCACCTCCTTTGGGAAAACACCAGTTTTTCGGGTTTAGAAAATGGAAAGTTAAGATTTTTCCAAATGACCATGAAATCTCTAGTTGGAGAAGTCACTTGTGATGCCGAGAGGTAGCTAGATGCCGGGTTTTGGCTCAATCCATGGAGTGGTTCCATGTTCTGGGCAGCGAGAAGGGATCTAGGGTTGGAAGCCATGTTAACTCACACTCGATAGACATCCTGGTGGTGCCTTGGGTGCCAAAGGACCTGGTATACCTTGCTTATGATTTTATGAGGGAAGTGGGTCAAATGCTAGGGCTCCAGGAGCTGTTTTACATTATTTTATTTTTCTTAGATTTTGTTTGGTGCTGCTCAAAAAACGGCGAATCCCACCGGCGTCCGCGGCAACGCAATGGACAATGCAATCTTTGACCCAGGCATGCATCCAGCCTAGGTACCCCATGGGGCACCCAAATCCATTTTTTCTTGAAAATTGAGAGTGTCTTATAGGGTACATACAGTTAGAAACCTCATTTACCAGGCCATAACTCAAAAAATACAGTATATTCTTTCACCACGAGATAAATACCCACCTCCCGGTAATGGCCATGCACCATGGTGTAGCATGCGTGGAAATCGCCTCGGGCACGTGGGCGCGCCCTAATCTTGCACGTCCTTTGGGAAAACACCGGTTTGGGTTCAAAAAATGGAAAGTCAATATGTCTACAAATGACCACAAAATCTCTAGTTGGAGAATTCACTTGCGATGCCGAGAGGGAGCTAGGTGCCGGGTTTGGGCTCAATCCATGGAGTGGTTCCATGTTCTAGGCAGCGAAAGGGGAATCTATGGTTCAAATCCATGTTAACTCACACTCGATAGACATCCTGGTGGTTCCTTGGGTGCCAAATGACCTGGTATGCCTTGCTTATGATTTTATGAGGGAAGTGGGTCACATGCAAGGACTCTAGGAGTTGTTTTGACATTTTTTATCTTTTTAGATTTTTTTGGGCTTCCCCAAAAAATAGCGAAACCCGTCGGCGGTCGCGGCAACGCAACGGTCGGTGCAATATTGGACCCAGGCATGTATCCAGCCTAGGTACCCCATGGGGCACCCCAAACTATTTACCCATGAAAATAGAGAGTGTATTATAGGGTACATACAGTTATAAACCGCATTTACCGGGTCGTTACTCAAAAAAAATACAGTATATCCTTTCACCACGAGATAAATACCCACCTCCTAGAAATGGTCATGCATCATGGTGTAGCATGCGTGGAAATTTCCTCGGGCACGTGGGCGCGCCCTACTCTTGCACCTCCTTTGGGAAAAAACCGGTTTTTCGGGTTTAGAAAATGGAAAGTTAAGATTTTTCCAAATGATCGTGAAATCTCTAGTTGGAGAAGTCACTTGTGATGCCGAGAGGTATCTAGATGCCGGGTTTTGGCTCAATCCATGGAGTGGTTCCATGTTCTGGGGAGCGAGGGGGGTCTAGGGTTGGAAGCCATATTAACTCACACTCGGTAGATATCCTGGTGGTGCCTTGGGTGCCAAAGGACCTGGTATACCTTGCTTATGATTTTGTGAGGGAAGTGGGTCAAACGCTAGGGCTCCAGGAGCTGTTTTACATTATTTTATTTTTCTTAGATTTTGTTTGGTGCTGCCCAAAAAATGATGAATCCCACCAGCGTCCGCGGCAATGCAACGATCAATGCAATATTTAATCCAGGCATGCATCCAGCCTAGGTACCCCATGGGGCACCCAAATCCATTTTTTTCCCGAAAATTGAGAGTGTCTTATAGGGTACATACAGTTAGAAACTGCATTTACCGGGCCATAACTCAAAAAATACAGTATATGCTTTCACCACGAGATAAATACCCACCTCCCGGTAATGGCCATGCACCATGGTGTAGCATGCGTGGAAATTGCCTCGGGCACGTGGGCGCGCCCTAATCTTGCACCTCCTTTGGGAAAACATCGGTTTTTTGGGTTCAAAAATGGGAAGTCAATATGTCTACAAATGACCACAAAATCTCTAGTTGGAGAATTCACTTGCGATGCCGAGAGGGAGCTAGGTGCCGGGTTTGGGCTCAATCCATGGAGTGGTTCCATGTTCTAGGCAGCGGGGGGAATCTATGGTTCAAAGCCATGTTAACTCACACTCGATAGACATCCTGGTGGTTCCTTGGGTGCCAAACGACCTGGTATGCCTTTCTTATGATTTTATGAGGGAAGTGGGTCACATGCAAGGGCTCTAGGAGTTGTTTTCACATTTTTTATCTTTTTATATTTTTTTGGGGCTTCCCCAAAAAATAGCGAAACCCGTCGGCGGCCGCGGCAACGCAACGGTCAGTGCAATCTTGGACCCAGGCATGTATCCAGCCTAGGTACCCCATGGGGAACCCCAAACTATTTACCCCTGAAAATTGAGAGTGTATTATAGGGTACATACAGTTAGAAACCGCATTTACTGGGCCGTAACTCAAAAAAATATAGTATATGGTTGCACCACGAGATAAATACCCACCTCCCGAGAATAGCCATGCACCATGGTGTAGCATGCGTGGAAATTGCCTCAGACCCCTGGGCGTGCCCTAATCTTGCACCTCCTTTGGGAAAACAACGGTTTTTCTGGTTCAGAAAATGGAAAGTCAAGATTTTTCCAAATGACCATGAAATCTCTAGTTGGAGAAGTCGCTTGCCATGGAGAGAGGGAGCTAGGTGCTGGTTCGGGCTCAATCCATGGAGTGGTTCCATGTTCTCGGTAGGAGGGGGAATCTAGGGTTGGGAGCCATCTTAACTCACACTCGATAGACATCCTGGTGGTGCCTTGGGTGCCAAAGGATCTGGTATGCCTTGCTTATGATTTTATGAGCGAAGTGGGTCACATGCAGGGGCTCAGGAGCCGTTTCACATTTATTTATTTATTTCGATTTTGTTTGGTATTGCACAAAAAATGGTGAAACCCGCCGGCGGCCGTGGCAAGGCAACGGTCGGTGCATTCTTGGACCCAGGCATGCATCTAGCCTAGGTACCCCATGGGGCACCGCAAACCTTTTTTCCTTGAAAATCGAGAGTGTCTTATAGGGTACATATAGTTGGAAACTGCATTTACTAGGGCATAACTCAAACAAATAAAGTATATGCTTGCACCACGAGATAAAGACCCACCTCCCAGGAATGGCCATGTACCATGGTGGACCATGCGTGGAAATTGCCTCAGGCCCCTGGGTGCGCCCGAATCTTGCACCTCCTTTGGAAAACACCATTTTTTCGGGTTCAGAAAATGGAAAGTCAAGATTTTTCCAAATGACCACGAAATCTCTAGTTGGAGAAGTCACTTGGGATGCCGAGAGGGATCTAGGTGACGAGTTTGGGCTTAATCCATGGAGTGGTTCCATGCTCTTGGTAGCAAGGGGGAATCTAGAGTAGGAAGCCATGTTAACTCACACTCGATAGACATCCTAGTGGTTCCTTGGATGCCAAAGGAACTGGTATGCCTTGCTTATGATTTTATGAGGGAAGTGGGTCACATGCAAGGGCTCCATGAGTTTTCACTTTTTTTTAGATTTTGTTTGGTGCTGCCCAAAAAAACCGATGAAACCCGCCGGTAGCCGCAACAACGACACAATCGGTGCAATCTTGGACCCTGGCATGCATCCAGCCTAGGAACCCCATGGGGCACCCCAAACCATTTTCCCTGAAAATTGAGAGTATCTTATAGGATACATATAGTCAGAAACCGCATTTACCGGGTCGTTACTCAAAAAAATACAGTATATGCTTTCACCACGAGATAAATACCCACCTACCAGAAATGGTCATGCACCATAGTGTAGCATGCGTGGAAATTGCCTCGGGCACGTGGGCGCGCCCTAATCTTGCACGTCCTTTGGGAAAACACCGGTTTTTTGGGTTTAGAAAATGGAAAGTAAAGATTTTTCCAAATGACCATGAAATCTCTAGTTGGAGAAGTCACTTGCGATGCCGAGAGGTAGCTAGATGCCGGGTTTTGGCTCAATCCATGGAGTGGTTCCATGTTCTGGGGAGCGAGAGGGGATCTAGGGTTGGAAGCCATGTTAACTCACACTCGATAGACATCCTGGTGGTGCCTTGGGTGCCAAAGGACCTGGTATACCTTGCTTATGATTTTATGAGGGAAGTGGGTCAAATGCTAGGGCTCCAGGTGCTGTTTTACATTATTTTATTTTTCTTAGATTTTGTTTGGTGCTGCTCAAAAAACGGCGAATCCCACCGGCGGCCGCGGCAACGCAATGGACAATGCAATCTTTGACCCAGGCCTGCATCCAGCCTAGGTACCCCATGGGGCACCCAAATCCATTTTTTCTTGAAAATTGAGAGTGTCTTATAGGGTACATACAGTTAGAAACCTCATTTACCGGGCCATAACTCAAAAAAATACAGTATATGCAATCACCACGAGATAAATACCCACCTCCCGGTAATGGCCATGCACCATGGTGTAGCATGAGTGGAAATTGCATCTGGCCCCTGGGCGCGCCCTAACCTTGCACCTCCTTTGGGAAAACTGTAGGGTTCGCAGCATAGAAAACAAAAAATTTCCTACGATGGGAACAACTATGTACCAAGATCTATCTACTAGATACAAACAACGGGCGGATGTATATCCGTAGAGAACATACCCCTTGAAGACCGACAAAGCTTAACGAGTCCAAACTCGTGGTTGATGTAGACGATCTCTTGCCGATCTCAAGATCGAGAGGAAGTCCTAGCGCCGCAAAACAGCAGCGCATCCGTGGTCGCACACACGTTCGAGGCACCGAGCAACCTCCGCCTCCTCACTCCAGCGATGCAGCGGAAGCACAACTCTTTCTTTCCGAAAAGCCACCGGGAACATGTATCTCGCTAGTCCGAGACCATGGGGGATAAATTCTAGAGGGGGAGAGAGATCCTTCACGAGGAGGTGTGAGTGAGAGAGAGGGAGGGGGGCTCCTTTTATAGGGAGAGGGGCACCCAAGGGGCCATGCGCCCAGCCATGGGTCCGCCCCCAACTCTTCCACATTCATGTGGGTGGACACTCCACTCACTCAAATGCCTTTCAATTCCCTCCACTCAAAAAAACCCACTCCAATTCCCATTAAATTTCCACCAAATTTAATGCAATCTCTCATTAAATAAAACTCGTTTTATTTATTCAGAATTTTGTCAATTACTTTAATGACAAACATTCACATATAACCCCTTTCTAGTATTTCATTTCACATGCAGAAACACTTTCTGCAATTTCACCCGAAAACCTGTTTCGGTATCTAGTGAAATAAATTCATGCGCTTGTTATTCTTTTCGGCATGAAACTTTTGCTCCAAATGGATGTCGGTGTCTCTTAAGTGTGTCACCCTACGGTTAGTGAATAATGCGGACATGATCGAGACCCCTCTCGGATCAATAATCAGAAGCGGGATCTGGAGACCCATACTGACTCCCACACATTCAACGATGACTTTCTTGTGATCGTCGGAACCTTTTACGCTAGTATCTTAATCCTTTTGTTTCACGATATATTACATGTTCGAGATTCGATCATCGGTATCTCCATACCTAGTTTGATCTCATTACTGACATGCACTCTTTTCTCGTTCCCGTGATATAACATTCTAGTGATCAAATCACTTGCTTGCAAGCTAACCAATGTGATATCACTGAGAGGGCCTAGAGTGTATCTATCCATCATCGGGATGAACAAATTCCACTCTCGATCCATGGGCCTCAACATAACACTTTATTAGTTATGAATGCCATCTTTATAATCACCCTGTTACAGTGTGACGTTTGATGTTATAAAGAAATTCTTCCGGTGTTAGTGATTGACATGATCTCATGGTCTAAGGATTAGGATCACTTCGTAAGTTGTTATAGCAATATAAACTCAATGACTTTGATCGTAATGCTATACTTCGGATGAATGTTCATCACACCATTACACTAATGTTGTGATCCCGTTATTAACAACATCTAATGTCCATGATCAGGAAACCTTGATCATCTTGTTAATCAACGAGCTAGTTTATGAGAGAGGCATAACTAGGAACTTTCTGTTTGTTTATTAAACACACATGTATTAACGTTTCCGTATTAATACAATTATAGCATGCAAAATAAACATTTATCATAAACAAGGAATATGATAATAACCACTTTATTATTGCCTCTCGGGCATATTCCCTTCAAAAACACCGGTTTTTTGGGTTCAAAAAATGGAAAGTCGATATTTCTACAAATGACCACAAAATCTCTAGTTGGAGAATTCGCTTGCTATGCCGAGAGGAAGCTAGGTGTCGGGTTTGGGTTCAATCCATGGAGTGGTTCCATGTTCTAGGCAGCGGGGGGGGGGGGGAATCTACGGTTCGAAGCCATGTTAACTCACACTCGATAGACATCCTGGTGGTTCCTTGGGTGCCAAACGACCTGGTATGGCTTGCTTATGATTTTATGAGGGAAGTGGGTCACATGCAAGGGCTCTAGGAGTTGTTTTCACAATTTTTTATATTTTTAGATTTTTTTCGGGGCTTCCCAAAAAAATAGCGAAACCCGTCAGCGGCCGCGGCAACGCAACGGTCAGTTCAATCTTGGACCCAGGCATGCATCCATCCTAGGTACCCCATGGGGCACCCCCAAACTATTTACCCCTGAAAATAGAGAGTGTATTATAGGGTACATACAGTTAGAAACCTCATTTATCGGGCCATAACTCAAAAAAATACAGTATATGCTTGCACCACGAGATAAATACCCACCTCCCGGGAATGGCCATGCACCATGGTGTAGCATGCGTGGAAATTGCCTCGGGGGCCTAGGAGCTCCCTAATCTTTCACTTCCTTTGGTAAAACACCGGTTTTTCGGGTTCAGAAAATGGAAAGTCAAGATTTCTCCAAATGACCATGAAATCTCTAGTTGGAGAAGTCGCTTGCGATGTTAGGAGGGATCTAGGTGTCGGGTCTGGGCTCAATCCATGGAATGGTTCCATGTCCTGGGCAACGAGGGGGTGAATCTAGGGTTGGAAGACATGTTAACTCATTTTTTCCCTCGATGTTAGTCACAAATAATCGGAAAATCCCTTACTATAGCTCACCCAGAAACCAGCACGTCCTGATTGGTTAGACAGTTGTCACGCGGATCGTGTCTGCCAACCGTTTGTCCTCTTTGATCTAACGACCACACGAAATTGTTATAGTAGCAACATCCCAATATTATAGCACGACATGGTAGTTACAACAATCACAATGCAGGACGTGGCAGTTATATATATAATAACAATACTACCAACAGAACATTACTCATTGTCGTACTCATCGTCATCGGTGGAGGCGGCGGTGTCCTCCGATGAATCGTCGGCAAATCCCTCCTCATAGATACGCTCCCTCTCCTCATCGGAGTCCTCCTCCTCCTCGTAGTCCCACAGGTTGACATCACTCTCATCCCCGTCTACCTCCAACTGATCCATGAACTCCTCCTCGTTGCCCGAGTCAGAGTCGACCTCATAGCTGGCTCCTCTATTCCTCCTGGCCTTCTTCATGGTGGTCTCACAGGCCTTCCTCTGGCGCTCCTCCATATTGGATGCTGCTTGGCGCTCCTCCGTATCTGCCGGTGTACCGCGCTTCTCGGGTGTGGCGGGTACGATAAGCTTTGATGTTGCTGTGTCCTTGAGTGCCAATGTCAATGGATCCAGGAGCGGTTGGACACGTCGTGGTGCCTCAGATGGCTAAAGGCGGGTACGAACGATGCCACGACAAGCAGGTGACGCAGGACGGTCAGCCACCGACAAGGATCTTCCACTGCCACGGCACGGTTCCATCCTGCATGAGGAAGTTGTTCGGAATAGAATGATGGCGGGTATGCAAAGTTGGGTGCCAATCCTATAAGGGGCGCCAGGAGCATATCATAGTATAGTCACGTAAAAATTGTGACAACACTGCAAAATATCTACATACTGGGAGTGTTGTGACATAAAAAATCACAAAAAGCGCCATGTGGAAGCATCAGAAAGTGTCCAGTGCGTGCCTGTCGACGTGGAGTTCAACGTTTTAGCATGTTGTGTCCGTGCAGCAGTTGCGCACGTCATGACAACCCCTTGAATACGCGAGTAGTATCTCGTAGTCTATAAGCACGCATGCACATTAGACGTGCAGCCCGTAATTACTTCCTCCCTTGTAGTCCCACCCTGGCCACTTTATCCATGGGATATTAGGCGGCGCGCACCGAAGCCCCCACTGAACTGTCCATCTCATTAAAGCCAGTCCAATCGAGTCCCATCGTGTGTGGACTGTGGGGTTTTATTCCCTGGTTTGCCAGTCATGCTTCTTTGATAAGGAAGCAACATAGGCCATCGATTAACAAATGAACGGTGGATGTAGGTTGAGATAGCACCGGAGTAAACGATTCTCACATCCCAAGATTTTCCAAATCTTGTAATGTGAAAATAAATTAATAAAATAAAACTTTGTTTGATTTTCAGGGCCAGAAGAAACTTTTTGAATTCAAATGGAACCTCAAACCAATTTGAATCAAATAAATCCTAAAGAGATTTAAAAAGATAAACTTTTATTAAAGGAAAATAAAAATATTTAAAATACTATTTTGGATCTCTTAATAAAAGATTTGGTATTCAAAAGAAAAGATGGATTTATAAATAAAGATTATTTTATAAAGCCAAATTAAACTTGGCCAAGGTTTTGAAACAAAAGAGTTTTCTTTGATTAAAATAATAATAGTTTATTTTAAATAAAGTAATAAAGATTTAGCATCCAACCTTATTTGAAGATAAAAGGTTTTACCAATTTAAATTGAAACATCAAAACTTATTAAATTATTTAAAATAAGTTTTCCCAATTATTTGAAATTCACAAATAAAATCTACTAAAATGTTTTGGCTTTATTTTAGATTTTAAAATAATTATTCTCAATAAAACAAACCCTAGTTGATTTAATAATGAAAGTCTATTTTATTTTAATTAATAGTGGACTCTAAAATAAAATGTTATTTTGTTTTTAAAACAAGTTTCCAAGTATTTAGTATTTTCAAATAAAACCTACTGATTTGATTTTGAAAATATTTGGTTTTCAAATGGGGATTTTATTAACATCAAACCCTATTTGATTAATAAACCATGGTTCATTTTATTAAATTATAAATGGAACCTTTAATAAAATTGTTATTTATTTTAAACAAGCTTTCTAGATATACCTTATTTCAAATACAACCCACTATCTTGGTTTTGGAAAATATATGGATTTAAATTGAGTTTGAAATAAATCAAATCCTAATTTGATTAATTAGCAATGGACAAACTATTTATTAATAATGGACTTTATTTAATTAAAAAAAATTATGGATTTTAGATTTAGGTTCAGGCTACTAAACAGAACTAATTTCAATATTACAAAGTTTGAGTATTGTTTGAATTGATGTGAACATTGTTGTTTGTTTGAAATTCAAAACAGAAAAGAATTAGAAAAGGAAAAAATAAAGCAGACAGAAAAAAATAGTGCAACAGACCCAGCCCATTAAGGCCCAGCGAGCCATCCCACTTCTCTTCCAGAAAGAAAAACGTTTCGCACCAATTAGTGAACCCACTCAGTCACAGACAACCGGGACCCATTCCCCTCTCTCTCTCCCTCACTGCCAGGTAGACCCCACGCAGCCAGCTCATCGTCTTCAACACTCGCACGACCCCTTCTTCCTCCTCTCTCCCGTTTCTGCCTGTGATTCCGCGGAGTAAATTATCGTTAATGCTGTGATTAAACGCCCCTGCGATCTTGCCTACTTAAGCGCCCACTCCTCCCCTCCGTTTCCCCTCTGCCCCCTCCCCAAAGCACGCCCCCAGGCTGCCGCATTTCGCCGGACACTCCCTCTGCCTCCGACGACCCTCCTCACCGATTCCGGCCAACACACGCCCCCTCCTGCCTCCCCGAGCACACGAGCACGCTCACCCCACCCTGGCGCATCTTTCTGTGCCGTTCATTCGTCCGCGGGTACCTTACAGCGTCGGCGACGACGACGACCTGCAGCACCGCCGTCTGCCCTCTTCTCCGACGACGACCCCCAGGTAAACCAGACCGCCCCGCGTCTTTCCGATCACACAAACGTCTTCGCCTTGGTCTTGCGTACCTAACTACGTCCTCTGTTTGCCTCCGCATGATCTGCAACGTCGACTTCGACCTCCGACAGAGCCGCCCGACGTTGTCTTCAACTCCGGCGAGAAAACAAGCCCGACCCAGTGCGCCCCTTCACCAACCAGTACCACGTTGAGCATCAACGAGCGTCAGCGAACCCGGCGAGCACACTCCCCCTCTGCTTCGCTTCCTGTATCGCCGGCGCCGCCGTGAAACAGAGTCGCTGCCGCCAGCAGCCGTCGCAGCGCCGCCCGACTATGGTCGAGCACCCAACAGCCGTTCGATTCAGATCGGACGAATAGGATAGGTTCACTTAAACGCGAAAGGGTACGCCTCCAGAGCCGCACGATTTATTTAGATCTAACGCCCAGCGGCACGCGATCCAGACGAACCGGTATCGGCCAATCACGACGTGACGCGTGGCCAGGTTTAAAATTAAAAACAGTTTTGAATCTGATTTAATTGCAAACTTCAAACCCTTATAACTTGAGATCTACACGTCCAAAAATTGCAAATTTTATATCAATGGATTTAGGAGAACAAGCCCTATCCAACTGTGGAGTTAGTTTAGCAAATAGTATATGTGATCTTGTTTGAATTTGCAGAAACTTTTGTGTGCTTGTTTAGATTAGAAAAATTGTTTAAAATGGAATTTAGGGTTAAAACCTTTGCTAATTGGATTGTTGTGACCTTACTAACCCTAGGAACCAACCCCTGTTTTGGAAAATGAATTTTGAAAAGTTTAGAATGGATTGATTGGTTTAGTCCATTTCTAGCTAATTAAAAACCATTGTTTTGTTTATGAAAATGCTTTCATAAAGAAAACTTTAAGGAAATAGTTTGGACCAAACCTACTAACCAAAACACCAAGTTTTGCAATAGCAACTCATTTGGTGAACCCTATAGGCTAATACCTTAGTAAAAATATTTCTACACCACATAAAATAACACTTTGTTTTGAAAATGGTTTTAAAGTGAAACCTTTTGCAAATGACTTGGCCACTTTAGGAAATGACCATTAGATGTACCCAAATGACTATGACCCACTAGGAACCACTTTTTCAAACAAAACAAATCTTGGCATGCTTGCATGCATTTCTTTGACTTTGTTATTTATGTGTGTTGTTTTGCTTGATTGGTAGATTGAGTTTGTGCCTTGCTTGATTGATTTGTAGTGACTTGAAGAGTGTGATTGTTGCAAAGATCAAGAAGTGAACCTATACTCTACCAAAAAGGCAAGTGATGCTTCATACTTTCTATCCTATTACTTTCACTATGCATTAGTGATTTTGCTAAGTAAAACTTGCATGGATTTTGCTAAGTATATACCTTGCTATAGGAAAACCTAGAAGATGAATCCTTATTAGGATTTTCCTAAGTTAGAGATTCCTACTACTACCAAGCTTAGCCTAGCTAATAGAAAACATGGGTGGAATATATATTCACACTATGGAAAAATATTCTAAGTCTGAGGACTTAGGTTTTGTTTAATAAAACAACTAAGTTAATGAATCACCTGGGTGGAAATGGAAGGATTGGGTTATGTTGAGTGGTTACACAAGACCATGGACCTGGCTTGTGTATTTCACTTGTGGATGGCCACCCAGGAAACAAAGGGATTTGAGATGTCAAATGTTGAGAAGCTTCAAGTGCAACCACTTGGCAATATGGGCTCTGCCATGATCATATAGGTTGCAAGAACTTAGCCATATGGACAGTGGGTGGTAGTGTTTGATAGGTTGGAGCGCGTCCATTTTGGTCTAAGGGAAAGCTTCTGAAAGATCTTGTCTTGGGAAACCAAGTCTTGTGGGGAAAGTGCACCACCTCTGCAGAGTGTAAAATCTAAGTACTTAGCCATGTCCCTGGTAAAGGACAATTTGAGCATCAAGACATGGAAGCAATCAAGAATCTCATCATTCAAATTTCTAAATTAAAATCTTGTGGTTTGAACAAGGGTTGTTTGAATTCTTCAATCATTGATGGAGAGATGGCTTGGTACAAGGATCTTGAAATCTTTGATTGAGAAAAATGATTTTGTCAAGCAAAACTTAGTATTTTCAAAAAGTTAAGAAAAATCTATTTTTGAGCCAAGCCTCAAATCCACTTAGCCAAATGCATATAGATGATAGACTCCACTATACTACCATAGTATCACTTGCCAATACAATTCAAAATGTATTGACCCTTTGTGGCTGTAACTTGTATGTTGCAGGTTTGATTGATTTTAGTGAAGATTGATTGTTTAGGATTACAAAGTCTACAACCAACATCTGCCTGTGGCACTTTGAAGATGATGGACCCATACTTATAGTTATTCCGCTGCAAATGTAATGTAATAGCCAAATGGGCTATGTTTGATGTAATAAACTTATGTTATTCCTGGTTATAAAGTTATATTATGACCTTTGTTTCTTGATATTACATCTTAACTGTGGATGCTAGCTATTGATCCAGGGACTAGCATTGTAAACACAGGAGGGATCAATCTTATTAAAGGTTGGGACCTCTACAGATGGTATCAGAGCATTGTGTTGCCTGTAGGATTTGTAAACCCTAGGATTGGACAAAAACCCTTAGAAAAATAGGAGTTGTATTTTGTTCCAAAAACTTATTTACAAAAACACTTGTAAACTCTTTCCTCAACCATTTTGGTTTCAACTCTACATCTCTTCTACTTCAACATGATGGAAAAAAACCAACCCCATGGACAAAGACTACACCATATGCCAAGGACTTCTTCAATTTCTTCAACTCTAATGACTTCAACATCTTCAACTCTAATGACTTCAACATCTTCAGCATGTTCACCAAGGTCTTCCAACTTGGATACCACTAAGGATTACAAGTGAAACAAGGAAATCCTACTCAAGATTTAGAGACTGAGGGAATGCAAAATAAGAAGGAACCATCAACAACTTTGAAGAATTGTGACCAAGAGTTTTCTCAAGGAAACCATGATCCCAAGTCAGAAGAAGAAACCAAGAAAGAAGGAAGATTACAAGTGAACCATATAGATGGAACACCATATTTTAGTTAAGTCAAACACACCAACTTATGTGGTGTAACAAAATATTTTGTTGCCTAAGTATGTGCTTGAACCTTGTTTGAGTGAAATGTTGTTTGTGATTGCATGCACCTTGTCTGTGTGAATTTTGATGTGTGTGAGTAGAAATAATTCCTTAGAAAAATCTTGCCTATTCTAACCTCCCTTCAACCCAAACAGATGACTACCCCAAAGGATTCCAAGGTTGATGACACCAACACCAACCAAGCTGACTGCATAAAAGAGCTCATAGCAACTCAACACCAGTTGAACCAACTGACAGCTCAGTTCATAGTCAACAATAGTGATAAAGATCCAGCATTGCAAAAGTTTTTGGAAGAGCAATCCCAACTGATGCTTAAGGTGACTAACCAAATGATCAGTATGGAAGAAAACTATCCCAAAAGAGTTTATGATAACAAAGATGACAAGAATGTTGTTCTAGATGGAGCCCCAGCTTGCATTATTTGTGGAGACAGGGATCATACTTCCAAGGAGCATGAAGGACAATGCCCCAATTGTGAAGAAGAACATCCTATTGGACAATGCCCTACCTCCCAAGTCACTTGCTACCTATGTGAAGGAAGTGATCATATTCCTAGTCAATGTCCTATCTACTCCATGGTGGAACAAAGGAAACAAGAAGGATCCAAATCTACCAAAGGAAAAGGACCACTTATACCTCCAAACAAGACAACTCAATTCAAAGGATCAAAGAAACTTAAGAAACAAAAGCAAGACATGAGCCTTGCACAATGTCGTAAATGTAAAGAAATGGGACACTACTCCAGTGGATGCCCAGAGAACAAGAAGAATAAAGAGATCGACCAAGTATGGTGCAACAACTGCAAAGAACCAGGCCACTATGTAGCAACTTGCCCACAAGAGCCACGTAAAGAACTCAAGGACATCCATTGCTTCAATTGCAAGAATCCAGGACATTATGCAAGCAACTGTCCAGAAAGGATGAAGAACAAGTTGAACAAGCCTATGGAGAAACTCAACCTTGGCCCATGAGTCAAGTATAGAAATAAAGCAAAAGTTTGCTTAGAGAAGTTTTCCAGGACCCAAGAAGGCCAATAATTTTGTTTGAAAATTTTTAAGGGTGGTAGTACCCTAGTTGTTTTCGAACTTGCTTGTAACCCTAGCCTCCCCAAATCTCGGGACGAGATTTATTTTAAGGGTGGTAGCCTGTCACATCCCAAGATTTTCCAAATCTTGTAATGTGAAAATAAATTAATAAAATAAAACTTTGTTTGATTTTCAGGGCCAGAAGAAACTTTTTGAATTCAAATGGAACCTCAAACCAATTTGAATCAAATAAATCCTAAAGAGATTTAAAAAGATAAACTTTTATTAAAGGAAAATAAAAATATTTAAAATACTATTTTGGATCTCTTAATAAAAGATTTGGTATTCAAAAGAAAAGATGGATTTATAAATAAAGATTATTTTATAAAGCCAAATTAAACTTGGCCAAGGTTTTGAAACAAAAGAGTTTTCTTTGATTAAAATAATAATAGTTTATTTTAAATAAAGTAATAAAGATTTAGCATCCAACCTTATTTGAAGATAAAAGGTTTTACCAATTTAAATTGAAACATCAAAACTTATTAAATTATTTAAAATAAGTTTTCCCAATTATTTGAAATTCACAAATAAAATCTACTAAAATGTTTTGGCTTTATTTTAGATTTTAAAATAATTATTCTCAATAAAACAAACCCTAGTTGATTTAATAATGAAAGTCTATTTTATTTTAATTAATAGTGGACTCTAAAATAAAATGTTATTTTGTTTTTAAAACAAGTTTCCAAGTATTTAGTATTTTCAAATAAAACCTACTGATTTGATTTTGAAAATATTTGGTTTTCAAATGGGGATTTTATTAACATCAAACCCTATTTGATTAATAAACCATGGTTCATTTTATTAAATTATAAATGGAACCTTTAATAAAATTGTTATTTATTTTAAACAAGCTTTCTAGATATACCTTATTTCAAATACAACCCACTATCTTGGTTTTGGAAAATATATGGATTTAAATTGAGTTTGAAATAAATCAAATCCTAATTTGATTAATTAGCAATGGACAAACTATTTATTAATAATGGACTTTATTTAATTAAAAAAAATTATGGATTTTAGATTTAGGTTCAGGCTACTAAACAGAACTAATTTCAATATTACAAAGTTTGAGTATTGTTTGAATTGATGTGAACATTGTTGTTTGTTTGAAATTCAAAACAGAAAAGAATTAGAAAAGGAAAAAATAAAGCAGACAGAAAAAAATAGTGCAACAGACCCAGCCCACTAAGGCCCAGCGAGCCATCCCACTTCTCTTCCAGAAATAAAAACGTTTCGCACCAATTAGTGAACCCACTCAGTCACAGACAACCGGGACCCATTCCCCTCTCTCTCTCCCTCACTGCCAGGTAGACCCCACGCAGCCAGCTCATCGTCTTCAACACTCGCACGACCCCTTCTTCCTCCTCTCTCCCGTTTCTGCCTGTGATTCCGCGGAGTAAATTCTCGTTAATGCTGTGATTAAACGCCCCTGCGATCTTGCCTACTTAAGCGCCCACTCCTCCCCTCCGTTTCCCCTCTGCCCCCTCCCCAAAGCACGCCCCCAGGCTGCCGCATTTCGCCGGACACTCCCTCTGCCTCCGACGACCCTCCTCACCGATTCCGGCCAACACACGCCCCCTCCTGCCTCCCCGAGCACACGAGCACGCTCACCCCACCCTGGCGCATCTTTTTGTGCCGTTCATTCGTCCGCGGGTACCCTACAGCGTCGGCGACGACGACGACCTGCAGCACCGCCGTCTGCCCTCTTCTCCGACGACGACCCCCAGGTAAACCAGACCGCCCCGCGTCTTTCCGATCACACAAACGTCTTCGCCTTGGTCTTGCGTACCTAACTACGTCCTCTGTTTGCCTCCGCATGATCTGCAACGTCGACTTCGACCTCCGACAGAGCCGCCCGACGTTGTCTTCAACTCCAGCGAGCAAACAAGCCCGACCCAGTGCACCCCTTCACCAACCAGTACCACGTTGAGCATCAACGAGCGTCAGCGAACCCGGTGAGCACACTCCCCCTCTGCTTCGCTTCCTGTATCGCCGGCGCCGCCGTGAAACAGAGTCGCCGCCGCCAGCAGCCGTCGCAGCGCCGCCCGACTATGGTCGAGCACCCAACAGCCGTTCGATTCAGATCGGACGAATAGGATAGGTTCACTTAAACGCGAAAGGGTACGCCTCCAGAGCCGCACGATTTATTTAGATCTAACGCCCAGCGGCACGCGATCCAGACGAACCGGTATCGGCCAATCACGACGTGACGCGTGGCCAGGTTTAAAATTAAAAACAGTTTTGAATCTGATTTAATTGCAAACTTCAAACCCTTATAACTTGAGATCTACACGTCCAAAAATTGCAAATTTTATATCAATGGATTTAGGAGAACAAGCCCTATCCAACTGTGGAGTTAGTTTAGCAAATAGTATCTGTGATCTTGTTTGAATTTGCAGAAACTTTTGTGTGCTTGTTTAGATTAGAAAAATTGTTTAAAATGGAATTTAGGGTTAAAACCTTTGCTAATTGGATTGTTGTGACCTTACTAACCCTAGGAACCAACCCCTGTTTTGGAAAATGAATTTTGAAAAGTTTAGAATGGATTGATTGGTTTAGTCCATTTCTAGCTAATTAAAAACCATTGTTTTGTTTATGAAAATGCTTTCATAAAGAAAACTTTAAGGAAATAGTTTGGACCAAACCTACTGACCAAAACACCAAGTTTTGCAATAGCAACTCATTTGGTGAACCCTATAGGCTAATACCTTAGTAAAAATATTTCTACACCACATAAAATAACACTTTGTTTTGAAAATGGTTTTAAAGTGAAACCTTTTGCAAATGACTTGGCCACTTTAGGAAATGACCATTAGATGTACCCAAATGACTATGACCCACTAGGAACCACTTTTTCAAACAAAACAAATCTTGGCATGCTTGCATGCATTTCTTTGACTTTGTTATTTATGTGTGTTGTTTTGCTTGATTGGTAGATTGAGTTTGTGCCTTGCTTGATTGATTTGTAGTGACTTGAAGAGTGTGATTGTTGCAAAGATCAAGAAGTGAACCTATACTCTACCAAAAAGGCAAGTGATGCTTCATACTTTCTATCCTATTACTTTCACTATGCATTAGTGATTTTGCTAAGTAAAACTTGCATGGATTTTGCTAAGTATATACCTTGCTATAGGAAAACCTAGAAGATGAATCCTTATTAGGATTTTCCTAAGTTAGAGATTCCTACTACTACCAAGCTTAGCCTAGCTAATAGAAAACATGGGTGGAATATATATTCACACTATGGAAAAATATTCTAAGTCTGAGGACTTAGGTTTTGTTTAATAAAACAACTAAGTTAATGAATCACCTGGGTGGAAATGGAAGGATTGGGTTATGTTGAGTGGTTACACAAGACCATGGACCTGGCTTGTGTATTTCACTTGTGGATGGCCACCCAGGAAACAAAGGGATTTGAGATGTCAAATGTTGAGAAGCTTCAAGTGCAACCACTTGGCAATATGGGCTCTGCCATGATCATATAGGTTGCAAGAACTTAGCCATATGGACAGTGGGTGGTAGTGTTTGATAGGTTGGAGCGCGTCCATTTTGGTCTAAGGGAAAGCTTCTGAAAGATCTTGTCTTGGGAAACCAAGTCTTGTGGGGAAAGTGCACCACCTCTGCAGAGTGTAAAATCTAAGTACTTAGCCATGTCCCTGGTAAAGGACAATTTGAGCATCAAGACATGGAAGCAATCAAGAATCTCATCATTCAAATTTCTAAATTAAAATCTTGTGGTTTGAACAAGGGTTGTTTGAATTCTTCAATCATTGATGGAGAGATGGCTTGGTACAAGGATCTTGAAATCTTTGATTGAGAAAAATGATTTTGTCAAGCAAAACTTAGTATTTTCAAAAAGTTAAGAAAAATCTATTTTTGAGCCAAGCCTCAAATCCACTTAGCCAAATGCATATAGATGATAGACTCCACTATACTACCATAGTATCACTTGCCAATACAATTCAAAATGTATTGACCCTTTGTGGCTGTAACTTGTATGTTGCAGGTTTGATTGATTTTAGTGAAGATTGATTGTTTAGGATTACAAAGTCTACAACCAACATCTGCCTGTGGCACTTTGAAGATGATGGACCCATACTTATAGTTATTCCGCTGCAAATGTAATGTAATAGCCAAATGGGCTATGTTTGATGTAATAAACTTATGTTATTCCTGGTTATAAAGTTATATTATGACCTTTGTTTCTTGATATTACATCTTAACTGTGGATGCTAGCTATTGATCCAGGGACTAGCATTGTAAACACAGGAGGGATCAATCTTATTAAAGGTTGGGACCTCTACAACGATGGTCTTGTATAAGACTGTACCACAAACTAGACTCTTTGACCATTCTCCCCCCGCCCATCACTTTCTTCTTCCTCCTGTCCCCACCTTCCTCCATCTGCATTAGCCATGGCTCCCCGGAAGAGAGGCACATCGACTGTGCCCATGGAGATAAATGAGAGAGCTCGTTGCCTTCTACTTCTTGCTCAACCAGTTGCTCATTATCCCCCTCACATAGAGGCCCAATCTCTCCTAGAAACAGCGCTGAATGTTCCAGCAGGCGGGGGCTCCTCCCGGTATAGTCTTCTTCCTCTCTGGTTTCTTCTTCTCTGGTTTCTTATTCTATGTCTACTTCTTATTCTTCTTCTTATTACTATGCTACATATTCCAGGGAGGCCATGGACCCTAAAACGAACACGATAGCGGAGGTGGCGCTGAATGTTCCAGCAGGCAAGTGATCCTCCCGGTACAGTCTTCTTCTTCTCTGTTTTGTTCTTCTTCTATGTCTACTTATTATTCTTCTTCTTGTGACTCTGCTACATATTCCAGGGCATGGACCCTGAAATTAGCATGATGGCAGTGGCGGCACTGAGTATTTTAGCAGGCGAGGGCTCCTACCGGTACAGTCATCTTCTTCTCTTATTTCTTCTTCTTCTTCTTATATGTCTACTTCTTATTCTTCTTCTTACTCTACTACATATTCCAGGGCGGTCGTGGACCCTGAAACCAGCACAATAGCGACGGCGGCGCAGGAACCATTCGACCATGTTCACCGGCTCAGCGAGGTAGGAAATCCCCACATATTTTACCACTCATAATGTCGCTGACATGCATTTGGTTTTATTTTTGATATTCTAAATGTGGAAATATTAGATCGTGTCTGCCCGCAAGTATCCTCCAAGTAGGGACCATGCTCAATCCTTTTATTCAATATTTTTCTTCATAGACACATTAGGGTTTTTGTGATTTGAGTATTGTGCTTCCCTGGAACATGCATTGCAATTATAGAGTACCTATTTTAAATAAGATGAACGATGCAGCAAATGAAGGACGATTGCCCTAACAAGGTGGCTGCGATCAATTCCAAGATAGAGAACCAACTGCAGGGTGCATGCTCCCTAACCCAGGATAATGATCGCCTTCGAAGGCATTTGTCTCTGCGGAAGGAGATCATGCTTGATTTTTTACTTCACATCAAGAGGCTAGAAGCAGAGCGCGACGAGCTGCAAAGGGTGATCGATGAGCTGCAGAAGTTAATCGCACATAGCTTGTACAAACAAGACCTGACCATCAAGTTAATTACAAAGCTCATGTGTGACAAGAAGAATCTCCAGAATAGATGCATCATCCTGCTGGACGAAGCCACCAAAACACACAGAGAACACATCAGCGAAGCAAAGGCTACCATGGAAGACTACAATGACAGGGACCGTTTCCTGGATGCAGTGAGATGGATGAAGGAGGTTATGGGCCGAGGTCTCACCGTTCTCAAGATTCCAAACAAGGAGAACGAGGAGCTAACGGCAATTCCCAAGTCAGATTCCAAGTAGAGATGGCAGAATCTCAGTTCATGCTCGACTGCTTTTGTAATTTATATATGTCGTGCAATTAAGAAATCTTGGACCAACTCCTTATTTCTATGTTTATCTTACTTGCCTGCCAAATGAATTATGGGCTCGTGTTCTCATGAATGGAAATCATCCTTTCTTTCCATTATGTATCTGAGCTTGGAATTAGATTATGACTATGTCACTACTATTTGGTTACATTGGAAAAACCCACAGCACCCTTAGTTGGAGATAGTCCTAGGTTGCTTTGAAATTTAAATTAGGACTGTGCCACTACTTTATCCTGTTGAATTGGGAAAATCCTAAATTGCTCTGACATTGAAATTAGGACTGCGCCACTAGTTTATCCTGTTAAATTGGGAAAAGCCTATATTGCTCTCATTGGAATTAGGATTGTGCCACTAGTTGATTCTGTTAAATTTTGAACAATTCTAGATCGCTATGTCCTTAAAATTGTAACTTTGACACTAGTTAATTGTTTCAATTATGGAAACTAACCACTCTTTTTGTTGTAATAGAAGAGGCGAAATATCAACCCAGAACTGTTGAACTGACAGAAGGACAAGATCGCCATCCAAATGAAGAAGCAGAATTTTCAGAAACTTTCCAATGATTTCCTGAGTGAAGAAGTGGCAGTCCTTTATGACAAGTGCCACAATATGAAGGTGGACATCGTCATCTAGAAGGAACTTCACAAGAAAGGTCTCGCCTCGGCGCATGTGAAGGAGGAGATCATCAAGGAGCTCATGGGGGATAATCCTAAGCTTACTGATAAGATTGTCGCTTCCCAGACAGAGCACTTGAACTAGCAGGAGGCGCACGTCCAAGTACTAAGGGAGAAGGTAAAAACCAAAGCGTACCTGATCGAACGAACCCTCCAACTGGAGGTTCTCAGGAAGTAAAATGAGCATCTTCGCACCAGGCTAAGTGCAAACTATAAGTTCTTCTAAAATTAGTTTGCAAACTATGTGTTCTGACGAACCAAATCGTGTTTTATCCATGTAGTGGTGATTTTGTAAACGTGGACCTCTCTCTATGCAAACTATGCTTTCTTCTAAAAGGTTATTTTTCTCAATGATTGAGTTTGAACTAGTTAACATATCATAATTGCAAGTCTTACAGTTAACTAGTTTCAGATATTTCCACGGCACAAATTATTCATCTAAAATTGTCTTGATCCTCTGTAGATTGTCCTTTTTCACCTCATGCTCCTTCTTTAGATCTTCATCAAATCCGCAGTGCAGTACTATAGCTTCTTATTCTCTTCCATGAGTTGATCCCTCTCCTTTTCTGCCTTCTGAAGATTTCGTGCAGTTCCCACCACCAAGCTCCCATTGATTGTGTCATTTAGTTCGAACCACAAATGCTTCATTTCCTATTCCAGCTCCTTATTTCCTACAAGAGCTTCTAATTTTTTGCAGCTGCATCACAGGCATTTGTGGATCTCCCTAACCTTTCAAGCTCATACACATCCCACAACTGGGCCAAACATCTCTTAAGTGCGTCTGGTCACTCAAGATCCACCCACTCTACTGCTTTACGCATAGGGTCAACCTAAAAAAACACGGGACCTAATTATCAACGTAACACTACATAATATTCTTCATGTCACCATTGTACAGAACGAAAGCAAACCTGATTTGTACAGCCCAAAAACCTTCTTCCAGTGTTACTGCCTTCAAATGCAACATATTTCCTTAGTTTTAGCCCATGGTCACATGGTACTTCCCAATCGAGATCTAGGCCCTCCCAATCGGGGTCGTAGATCTTGAGTGGTACCTATAAGGGAACGAAAAGCTAGAAATAAACATGATTGCATGCGCATTTCAAGTCTTGGGTCGAGGTAATTACCAATGCCTAACCATTGCTGAGAAAATAGAGGAACTCACATCGAGGAGGGAAGACTCGATGTCAGAGAGAAAGCTGTCGCTGCTCGACTGGTCGTCCTCGTCGTTCTAGGAGGCATGGCGAATGCGGCCGCAGCGACACGTCAACGAAGGTGAGGAGAGAGAGGAGGGTAGTGAGTGGAGAGAGGAGTGGGGAAAGTGAAGTGTGTCAATGTTCCAACATTGACTATATTGGCATGCTACAATGATTTAATTGATACAATGTCACGTGGCTGGATTACTACCTCATATCTAATAGTTTTTCTCTTCCTTCATTTTAATTTGTAATATTAATCATGTACTTCATCCTTCCCAATTTGTTTGAATTATATCAAACTCTTATGTACCGAACAATATAGGATTAGGGTTTATGGTTTAGGGTCTAATGAATTGTTTCTTGTACTAACCCCTTAACCCTTATTCCTAAATCCTAGAAATGTCCGTCTAATAGATCACTAAACCTTATGCTCGCTCATCCATGATAGTACTTCCTTCTAAGTAACAGGTAGTTATCCAGCGATTAGTCAAATTACTGATCTCATAGAGCATTATATTACATCATAATCATGTCAACTACAAGGCACTTATATATCACCTTGTTTAGTGATTCTTGCAATGAATGATATGTCTGAAAATCCCAATAGCTAACAGAACATTATATTACAATCTCTTAACAATCATAATTTCAGAAAGAAGTATATCACATCATCTTAGCAAACATAATCATGTCAACTATAATTTACTTATGTCTTATTACAACAATGATGCTTTCATCGAGTGATATGTACGAAAATCTCAACATCTCATAGAACATCGGATTCCATTCTCTGAACAAACACGATGACATCAACACAGTTTCAAAGCAACAACAATCTTTGTTACATATACAAGCAAGGGAACCCTGCGGTCTATCTGACAAGCCCTGGGTAGCATCTCTCATCAGATTTGATCAACGTCTATCGCCTCGTTCTATTCAGCCACAACAGGGGACTCTGCATCCACTACAACCTGTCCAACAACATCAGAAATGGCAGCTAGGAAGAACACCTTCTTGGTTTGCTTCTTTCGTTGCATAAGCTGCATCAGATCATCGGTATCCAAAACCTCTATGAATTCCAGCTTCTTATGATGCCACCACTGGAGTTGTGCCATCTCCTTAGGGCTAATAATGATTTCCTTACCAATCATCTCTCTTAGTTCAACAAGAGTTATGTTTTTGGAATCGATGGTTGTCTTCACAGTACATGACGAAATTGGCTTATTAAATCCTCCATCAAGTTTTGTTGTGTAGGAATTCACCTCTAGGTGTATATTGAACTTAGCTTTATCAGCATCTGGTGGTCCGTAAACTCAAGCAGCAGAAGCTCTGGCAGCAAGATCTGCAGTATCTGCATACATATCATTAATCATAGCTTCAACTTTCACCTGACGACCAGCTTCACAACACTCCCAAAGCATCTGAAGCTCATGGGAGTGCTCAATTTGCACATAGTTATCACTCATGTTACGTCACACCAATTTTGCCCTCTGTCTGGATCCCCAAGTAATTCTAGCATGAATCATATCTATCAACTGCAAAATAGACACAACCTCTTTCTAGTTGACAAGCAAACGCACATCCTGCCCGAACACAACCCTCTCGGAACCAAAATCTAGTTTTGCAGTGTACTGACGGACATGAACCGTGAACTCATATAGCTCCGCTGCATTGAAGATGTTCCTAATTTGATTAAAAAGGGGACCTTTCAGTTCATTCGACACTACTTCTCAGTAACTAATCTACTTGCAAGACAAGGCACAGAAAAGAAAAATTCACCTCTCTCTCTTCTCTCGGGTGGTTTTCTTCGAGATCAGGGTTGCACGACCCCGCTCTGCAGCCAAACACTCCGCCACCAGCCTATATTTTCTCTTCAACCCGCTCCTCGTAGGTACCCTATTAGCAGACTTCTAGTTGACCTCCTCGCTAACCTGGGATAGAAACGCCACCACTGCTTCGCTTGTCTGGCATTGTGCCTAAGACGCTAGCTCCGACGAAGTCCAATCAGTTGCCGACGTAGCTACCACCTTGGCCTCGCTTGACATGCTGGGCATGAATATGGAAGGACAGGGAGAACAGGGACCACCTCCGCCTGATTCAGTGTGTGTGTGGGTGGGGAGGGGTGGGGGTGTGTGGGAGGGGGAGGGCGGGGAGAAAAACGACCACCGCCGCCTCCTCCGAACCAGATTCAGTGTGGGGAGAGGGAGAAAAAGGACCATTGCCGCCGCCAGATTCAGTGTCAGGGGTTCGGGAAGTACAGAAATGGATTTTCCCCTTCAACACGTGCATGGTGACTAGAAGGGGGCACGACAGGTAGTAGTGTAACGGAATATCCTCACATAACAGTGAAGATTCGAAAATATTTGTTTCGACCACCATTCACTCAAAATGCCCCTCTTGGTAATTAGCCCCACCAACTTTTCGAATCACGGTGATTACATGCAACTCGGACCATGCGATGCCTTCGCCTATGAACTTTTGGGCCACAAAGTACCTAGCCCCATCCCAAGATGCAAATGGGTGCATAATATGGGCACATTATCACAAACTACGTAGCGATTCTATCCATAACATTGGTCGTTTGGCCTGAAATCCAAGAAACCTCGACCTTCATATGTCATTTCTAAGAATTTTTTTAAGATGCAATCAATATAACAAGTTTGATATTTTTCCTTGCAACAATGTCACATTATATGACGCCACACGAAGGTTTTACATTGTTCGGACCATTTTTGATTTTTTATGCATGTTTCAAACTATGGTCAAAATGGCGGCCGTGAAGGTTCTTAGATAGGGGATGGGCCTCGCTAAACTTGCATATGATATCTTATAAAATATCATATTGTGAATCTAAAATATACATGTAGTTCAAATCGGACCCACTTCCTACACGATTCAGCAGGAATTTGTCTTTTTCACCAGGGGTGGACAGAAAGGTTTGAGATAACCCATTTGCGACATTGTCCATGTAAGGTGGTCTACTATTTTTGAAAATTGGGTTGGTTCCATTTTGAAAGTTCCATTTGGAGGTTGTTTTACAAAACAGTGTATTTTTTAGCGCTCGGAAAATGGAAAATGGATTTTCCACGCGACGAAAAGGAAAACTTTCTCCTGCAACATTGTTCACCATCCCAAGATGCACATGGTGCACAATATGGCCATATTATCACAAACTATGCAGTGATTCTAGCCATAACATTGGTCATTTGGTCCGAAAGCCATGAAACCTCGAACATGATAGGTCATTTCTGAGAAAGTTTTTTTGATATGTAATCAATATACCAAGTTTGATATTTTTTCTTGCAAATATGTCACATAATATGACTCCACGCAAAGGTCTTACATAGTTCGGACCGTTTTTTAATTTTCATACCCATTTCAAACTATGGTCAAAACGGCGACCATGAAGGTTCTTAGATAGGGGATGAGTATCGCTAAACTTGCATCGAATCTCTGATAAAATAGAATATTGTGAGTCTAAAAATAATTTTTCAAAAAATCATGAGCATCATATAATGTACCAGTAGTTCAAATCGGACCCACTTCCTACCGATTCGGCCGGAATTTGTGTTTTTCACTAGGGGTGGACGGAAAGGTTTGAGATACCCCATTCGGGACATTATCCATGTAAGGTGGTCTAGTAGTTTTGAAAATGGGTTGGTTCCATTTGAAACTTCCATTTGGTGGTTGCTTCACAAAACACCCTTTTTTGGCGCTCGAAAAATGGAAAATGGCTTTTCCATGCAACGAAAAGGAAAACTTCCACCTATAACATTGTTTGCCATCCCAAGATGCACATAGGTGCACAATATGGGCATATTATCACAAACTATGCAGAGATTCTAGCCATAACATTTGTTGTTTGGCCTGAAAGTCATAAAACCTCGAACATGATAAGTCATTTCGGAGAAGGTTTTATTGATATGCAATCAATATACCAAGTTCGATATTTTTCCTTGAAACTATGTCCAATAATATGATGTCACACGAAGGTTTTACATTGTTCGGACCGTTTTTAAAATTTTTATGCCTGTTTCAAACTATGGTCAAAACGGCGGCCATAAAGGTTCTTAGATAGGGGATGAGCCTCGCTAAACTTGCACCGGATCTCTGATAAAATAGCATATTGCGAGTCTAAAAATTATTTTTGAAAAAACTCAGGAGCATCATATAATGTACATGTAGTTCAAATCGGACCCACTTCCTTCCGATTCGGCAGGAATTTGTCTTTTTCACCATGGGTGGACGGAAAGGTTTGATCTCTCCCAGTTGGGACATTTTCTATGTAAGATGGTCTAGTATTTTTGAAAAATTATATGATAGCATTTTGCAAAGTACATTTGGTGGTTGTCTCACAAAACGCCCCGTTTTTTGGACTCAAAAAATGGAAAATGTCTTTTTGGTGCGACGAAAAGGAAAAAAACTCCTAAAACATTGTTCGCCATGACAATATGCACATGCTTCACAATATGTCGCAAACTAATGCCGCGATTCTTGCCATAACACCAGTTCGTTTGGCTTAAAATGAGATGGCCCAAATTTTGAGTGGATTCTCTATAAGTTCTTCACTTAAACAATAATTTTGAGCACTTAAATATGTGACAAGATGCACATGCACGACTGAATATTACATATAAAGACATAGCTATGCAACAATTTGTGTTTGTTTAAGCTGCTCAGACCATAAATAAAGCAATCAAACCCTCAATTCTTAGACACTTTTGTCCAACCAATCAGAATGCAGGAAGATAGGACTATCCACGGATCACCCCACGGTAGGGGATCTTAACTGTCCACAGTAGGTCGATCTAACGCTCCAAAACTCACCGCACCGAAATTTTAGAGGAAACATATGCCAGTTGCGAAATTGCTTGGCGTCCAGAGCCCTTCGATTTTGGGCCGCGGGACAACGAAATTTGGCCCACAAATTCGGTCTAGGTCAGTCCGCACCCCCACCCATCGCTCAGACCTCTACCTTGTCTCGTCTCTATATCTCACCCACCCACGCACGCCGCCTACTAATGCTACAGCTACGGGCAAGTGCTTACGGAATTTCCTTACGGATAAACGTGGCAATCAGGCTGACTGCCGTGGGGATTTTCAGGAACTGTCAAACTCGTTTTCTCCAATCACATAAGTCCACGACGCGTCCGTAAGCAGTTTCCGTATGAATGTGTCCGTAGATGTAGGATTATTGTCCCCAACACGCAATATTCAGCCACCCCAGACCTCTAGTGCTCATCCTCTCCTCTGTTCCCTCAACCATTTTCTGCTCCATCTCTCCGACCTCCGCCATCTCCCGCTCCACCAGACCTTACAGTTTCGAGATTGTAAGCCCTTGCAGTCCCATCAATGGAAGCCTCGATGGTGAAGATTCGGCACCACAGAGGGAGAAGGAGATCGACACCCACACATCCCGTGCCCTGCCCTGTAGGGCCATAGGTTCTGCTGCAACATGCGTTCGCGGAGGAGGATCTCGCAGGGCTCATGGTGGGCAGGTCAGGCGCGGCGGGGATCTTCGGGAGCCAGCACTACGGCCGTGTGTGTGGCATGGACAGAGGTGTGTCGTTTACTCACGTCTAGCGTTTAAGATTGAAATTTGGGGGTGTGTTCTTGTTTTCGTCACCGCGTGCTCGATCTGGGGTTTCTCCCTTGTCCTCCTTAATTTTTTATTTATTTTGTTATATTTGTGCTGGGGTATGTGGTACGGGAGTTCGTGAAGCGGGGAGTGCAGGAAGGAAGCTAGCTATCGTCAACATGGAGGCCTTATGCTCCCTCCCCTTCCTCCCATACTATATTTGATTCTAGATTTTTCTGTGGCGCTCCCCTTTGTGAATAGACGTTCGTTATGACCTTTTTAGGAAGTTCAACCACTTTGAATTGTAAATCGCTGGTTGTTGACTTTTTAGTCAGGTGATGAACTGATATTGTTTTGCTCTTTGTTGTACAAGGTGATGATGGTTGAGATGGAGTGTTCAAACTTGTTTCATCTTGTGGCATTCTGCTCTTTGTTTATTAATGTACTTATGCTTTACTTAGTGTTCAAACTGATGATGGTTGAGATGGTATCAGTGTAGTTGAACTGCTATGAGTTGTTGATATCAAACCTGCATGTCAATCTTTTGTAGGAATACATGTTCACTCCTTCTTAGGATCATGGACTGTTTTTATTTTATTTGCTAGCTCTTGGACTAATCTTGTTGTCCATCTATGATGATCACTACAAGAAATTTGCCCACCTATGATAGTACCATTTACTTTTGTTTTTTGTGGCATCTTTTTGATTGCTACTGGATTTCAAACAGACTGGACGTATGTTCTATTTCACTACAAGAAGCTCTGTTTTAGCTTGACTGTTCTATATCACCATGAATTAGTTAAGAAAACATCAGGCAAACTAATTTGTCAAGATGTATCTGCAATTAAATACTTAATCCATATGTTTAATTGTAGTTGTTTGTTTGGTAGATATATTCAGGATTATGTTCTCTCATCTATGTATCAGAGTAACACTTAACATGATTTATCAAGTTGTACCCTCTAGAAGAATACTTATCCATGTGTTTCGTGGTACATGCACAAGTAAATTATGATTGTTCATATCCATGTGTAGCATCATGTTTCATATGGAAGGTTGAAACCTGAGTAGATTTGCATTCTTGTAGTTCACGGAGTATATCATCAAAAGCTTACAACTGAAAGCAGGTTACAACATTGTTGCTGCTAGTAAGATAGTTATATTGATGTTGCTGTTATAGGGAGGGGTTTAGGATGGACCAGAAGTAATAGGTGTATAATTGAGCAGCCACGACAACGAAGGGGAAGATGATCTATACATGAGGGAAACCACAATGACGACCTCATCGAGGTGGTGGTTCTGCAAGCTATCAAGAGCACGCGGATTCGATGGAAGAACAAGGAGATGTTCATGGACGTGCAGATCATGGAGGACGAAGTGAACATCTATTTTCCCAAGACCACCTCCGCCTTGACCTTGTTCACCTTTCTAGTGGCAAGATTGGTGACTGCCACATTGACATGCTCACTGGTAAGGTACTCCAGTCCCACGTTGGCTTAATCACGCGGTCCTAATCTTGTCCTCGAGCTGACACCAAACATAAGATTGGCAAAATCGTACTAGGAACTTTCTTCAAAGGGAACATCCTAAATTGCTGGTAGTAGTCCTAATATTTTCCTGGAGCTGACACCAAACATAAGATTGATTTACTTGGGTCCATATGTGCTAATCATCACCAGCTCGACAACTAGGATAACTGCAGGCACCAACTAGGCAGGGGCTAACTTTGGTGTATAAATATCATGATATATAAAGAATGCTAGAGCTAACCAAGAATGTGGTTCTATGCGTTCGGTTGTTTACTTGTTACCTATAGATTATACTCTTGTTAGCACGTGCCCCAAGTGTTGATGTAAAGATCTAAGAGATAATATCATAGTTCTATTTTAGATAATTAGGAGTATTAAGGTTTAGTATGAAATGTTATTCCTTTGCACAGTACTAGTTAACACATCATTGAAGGGGAGTGTCTTCATGAAAGTATCCTTCTTACTTTCGCTACAAAGATATCATGTTCTATTCTAACCTTACTATGTATGTTATTATGTGAATAGGCCACAAGGACTGGACAAAACTTCTGCATAAAACTTATGCCTATTTGACCATACGGGCTTGACAAGACAATGATGTCTCTAGTGTGCGATTCCTAATTTTTACTTTATAGTCTTTTTCTTATGAGGTGTGTATTGTTTGCGGCAACCAACTGGACAATGTATTTTACTTCTTTATGGTTGTATGTAGAGCTAGCTCATGTAAGCTACACAGTTTTGCTCCTATTGTAAATTCTTATACATTGACATGACCTTGTCTGTAACTTTTGTGTAGTAACCGGACGAGTCCAGCCACTGATGCCTTCTGTACCCTAGGCGGCTGTCATGTTGCTCGCTGTAACACCCTCAGAATCGGCCCTATGCAAGTTTTAGCGATTCCCGCCAAACCCGCATAGAAACGATTCAAAGGTGCCCACCAGGCACTTGCGTGCGGGTGGAAAACGAAGTAATAACATTACACAACAGTCCTCGATGGGACCCACAGAACAGATATATATACAACAGCGACTCAAAGAGTCAAGAATATAGATATAATATACGAAGATCCAAATCACCTTGAAAATGATAGAGCGTCCGACTACGGACAAGATGCAAATGGGGCTAAGAGCCCTGAAGAATAACCAATGGCGTCCATAACCCTGCCCAGGCCAAGCCGGAAGGGTAACCCCGCTAACGACGTCGATCTTAAAACCTGCTTAAACAAAAGGGGTGCCGACGAAGGGCAAAAGAAAAAGAGGAGCGTCAGTACTGAGGCCAGTACACGGCGAGGCTAGAATTCGGCGGTCCTCGCCTACATAGGTATGGTGGACTGAAGCGGCAGCGCAGCATGCACTAAACAACCTATAGAGACTCGATATAACTGTCGGCTATCAGAGAGAGGCAAGAAAGACCTATCCGGAACCAACCTGATACTACCACCAAACATACCCATCCTGGTGTTTCCCCCTCGAGACCAAACGAGGAAGTCAACCGAGGAACTCACACCGTTGGCAGTTTTATTTATTCAGTTATCGTTGCAGCAATTACTAGTCAGGTATAGATAGTCATCCTGATAGAATAAGCAGTGGGCACTTTTAGTGAACCATTCCGTTGTAGTTGCAACACTTACTAGTCAGATACAATTAGCATGAGATATCCCAAAACCCAGCAGTTGTTGGTACTTTTATTTAGCCATTCCGTTGTGGTGAAGCTGATTACTAGTCATATCGGAGGTGAGTCAAATTATAGCAGTAAACTTTAGTTATAGTTGTCTATGATCGAGACCTGTGCTCCAAGTCGTCCATAACCGCGGACACGGCTTCTCGAAGAGATTTAACCCTGCAGGGGTGCACCAAAGTATCTACACGCACTTCGACCCTTTTTGCCAGATCAATTAACATACACCCATCGGTATGTCGGCGGGGCCTAAGTCATGACGTTTCCCAGACCCAAAGCAAGCACGGGGGGCCACCCCACTAAGTCTACCCGCAACGAAGTCGGCCGGTCTCCGAGACGGACTTAGGGTTTGGGTGGACGGCTGTAAACGACTGGGAACCCGAAAAGATGACTGGGCTTGTCGATACAGCGAAAACGTGTCCTGATCCTAAACAGTACAGTGTGCTCCTCGCACAATCGTAAATAAAGCAGTAAAGCATGGCATAGGTACAGGATAGTAAATAAAACCTCAAACTAGTTGTGGCCCCCAGTACAGTACTTTGAAATCAGGTACTAAATCGATGGGGTGCCCATACATCCCACATGTGGTTAGCGCGCTCGATCTCGGAACAGGTGTCAAGAACTCGGGGTCCTATGGGACACCAGTGAGCGGTCGGAAACCAAATATTATCTATCACCCACCGGTGCCTCTGCATTTACCTACTTCAATTTTAGTTATTAAACGATAATTGAATTAAACGATAATTAAAGCCACAATCATCTCCAACGTTAAACATGCGGCAAGACTCCAACAACTGTGGTACTTGGCGACACACAAGAGCACTTGAGCAAGCGACTACGATGCGCAAGTCCAACTATCTACCAAACAACAGGTAATATGATGTGTCCAAGGCAATATATGGCTGCAAGGGATATCTCGGGTACGGAAACTAGAGCATCGCAACACAGATAGCAATAGATCAACAGGAGGGAATAAATACTATAAAAGTAAGATAGGTAGAAAGGGAGAGATGCTCGCCTGAAAACATTGTCGAAGATTCAACCGAAGATCGGGTCGACACTCGCATCAACTCAACGGCCTTATCCGCGAAGAAGCAAAACACTAGAAGAAACACCGGATGCACTATTTAATACTACGGCAAAAGATCGGGCATGATGCATGTATGATGTATGGCATGGCAAGAATGCGATGCAATTAGATCATATTAAGCGGAACCGGGGGTCCCGACAATTAATTAATAGGTTCATGTTATTTAGATACCCCGCATTTTAAATGTTGTCTTAACATGGCAAAAGATAGCACCGGTTCGCTACACCAATTTAAATGGAGTTCGGAATAAGACAAAGATATCCCGCATGAACACTCCATATTTAATTATGAGGTGAATCGGCATAATGCCCCCAAACCACATGATATGCATGCGAGATGAACAATTAATATGCAACAAGTATATGTCATATATTATAAAATAGGGGTCTTGGAAAGGGAATCACATTAGGGTTCGGCGAACTTGGGTTAGATGGGGTCCGGGGTTGGGTCTCAGGGTCCGGATCTGGGGCTCGGTCTCGGCGGGATCGTTCTTCGAAGGTCGGATACAAGATGAAGAGCTTGGCGTTCCGAGAAGAAGGACTTGGTGTGGCGTCGGGGGCGCATCGGACTCGCCCGGGTCGGTGTCGATCTTGTCAGGCCCGCGTATCAGGACGGTCTTGGCGTCTGGGATGAAGAACTTGGCATTCTGCGTCGGTGTCCTTACCGTCCGGGTTCTCGAGCATCGCATCCGGGAAGAAGTACTTGTCGCTCCGGGGGTCTCGGTGTCCTCGGATCCGAGAGGAAGAACTTGTCGTGCCGGGTTCAGTCTTCGGGGTCCGGTAGAATCAGCCTTCGAGTTCCGGGAAGGCGATCTTGGTGTGGTGTCCTTTAGTTCCATGTCGACGGTCGAACTTAGGTCCATGCCAAAGGTCTTCGGGTCCAGGTAGAAGTGCTTGATGATCCGTGAGGGAGATCTTGGATGCTAGCATGTCGGAGTTGGATCCGCATCGATGCGGTCTTGTTGACGAGAAGGTCTTGCCGTAAATCCCATCAAACATGTCCATCGTGTGGGTCTCAGAGATGTATTTGTGGGAGCACCAGAACGGGGCACGGTGAGGGTGCCGGTTTGGGGATGATCGGAAGCCCGCACAAGGACGATCTGCAGGGAGAGGTGACGAGCGGCGCGCCAAGGCAGGGTTCGGCCCGAGGGAAACAGGGGGCTCGCAGGGCGATGGAGAGGTGACGCGCGACCGACGGCCGTCGCGCTGGCGCAGAGGCAGAACACGGCGGCCCGGAGGTTCGGCGACGAGCTGCTGCAGGCCGGGACAGAGGCCAGCCCGAGGGAGGACGCCAGGGAGCGGCGGCGGAAGCTTGCAGAGGTGAGGGAGGAGGGGGGCCGGCGCGTCGGCGGCCAGAGGAGGCGGAGGCGCGCGCTCGCAGGAAGGAGGAGCGGTCGGCGGTGGGGCCCGTGGCGGCGGTGGAGCTTGGTGCAGGGCGGGTCCGCGCCGGGCCGGGCTTCGGGGCGGCGCGCTCGGCCAGCAAGGGGAGGGTCCGGCGACGGGTTGAAGAGCCCAGAGGAGGTGGGGAAACGGCGAGGCAGAGCAGGCCAGGCGGAGGAGCTTGGGGGCGGGGAGGCGGCGACCTGGGAGGAGACCCGCTGGCGGCGGCGCTAGGCTAGGAGGAGGAAAGCGCTAGGGAGACGAGAGGTGGGAGGTGAGGGAGAGGAGCGGTGGAGGCGGACAGAAGATGGGTGGGGCCGGAAGAAAGAGGGCGAGCAAGGCCGGCCGGAGCCGAGCACGGCGGCGGCGACGCGGCTCAGGCCTGCAGAGGCGCGGGCGGTGGAGGAGGTGCGGGCCGACGAGGGAGGCGGGGAGGAGGAGCAGAGGGCGGTGGCCGGAGGGGAGGAAGAAGGGGCGGGGCGAGCGGTCGCACGTGGGTCTGCGGGTGGGGCCGGCTGCGGGGTGGGACCGGCCCAGGGAGGTGGCGTGGTTGTGTTGTGGTGTGGGAGTGGTGGTGGGGTTGGTGGCTGTGTGGAGTGGGTGAGAGAGGTGGGGTAGGTGGCGCATGGTGATAGGGTGAGTGGGGGGGCTGGGTAGATTAGGTCTGGGTAGGGAAAGATTTAGGTGGCCCGATTTTGTACTGGGGGTGGCCGACTGGGTCGGGTCGGCCCGGTGCGGCTGCCCCCTAAAAATAATATAAACTTTTGTTTAATTTAAAATAACTTTGTAAATAGTTTTTAGACAAATAAAGGACCCGGAAAAGCCTGGCGCTTTAATTTGAAATCGAGACGGGGGATATTTAGGAAACCAAACTAGGCTTTTAGAAAATAGGTTTCGACAAACAAATGCATGATTAAGATGACGATGCTCAAATGCAATGTGGCATGATGACATGAGCATGCGGTCATGATGATGCAATGCACAAACAACGCGATTTTCTAGTAGTGGTTTTTGCGGGATGCCACACTCGCCCCCGTGGCTTCTGGTGTGGTGGTGGCGCACCACAAGTATCTCGTGACGGTTCAGCCTCGGCTGTGATAACCCTTTTGTGAGTTCTGATTTCCATCTCCTCTATACATTCTATCTCTCGAGCATCATGTGTATTTGTAACAAGTAAAATATATAGAAAAGCCAACCTAATTGCTTTAGAAATTATGCTAGAGGATATTGAGCTCGGGTTAAAGTTAATGCAATTTCTATGGGAGAACCATTGGTAAATTTGTTTCATGTTGCTGGAGGTTCATTGCATTAGTTTGATATGCAAACTGTTCCTTGGCTGGTATGTTTACTTTTCGTTGAACATACTTGGATCTCTATAGCTATGCTGTCTGCCACAATCCATGACTTATGTGCATTAGGTCGCTAAGGGCTTCTGTTTTGAGTTGATAGACTGAAGGATGGACTGGATTCTCGAATATGATATCTTTGGTCCCTCTTTTGTCCATTATCAATGTCAATTACTAAAGTATTTCCTAATATGTGTTTGTTTATCTGTAGGATGTTCGAGACAAATGCAACACCAGCATTGCAAGGAAGAATGTCCTTGGAGGAAGTTACATGGTGTTAGCTTGCCGGAGATACTTTTACTCGATACAAAGACTTGTTACCGGGAGATAATTTTATGTAATAATGTTGTTGTGTGTGAACCTATGAACCTGGCTCTAAGTCATGGTGTTGTAATTCAAATGGAGTCAGATCTATTCAGTTATTTAGATTCTATCAACTTGTGAACCTGTTTTATTGTATATTTATTGAAAAAATTAGTTGAATGCCCGTGTGTTGCCACGGATGACGCGAACAACGTTACTTGATAAATACCTATTTCTAGATTTATTACGACCACTTAACAAAAAATAAGTATTCATTATAGAATAACTAAGAATAACTACTTGGGAGTCATTGTCACAAAGAATTATACCATCCAACTTCTAGATTTTTGCAAGTGTAAAAGAAAATCACTATTGTTGTGATAACAATTAGCAGTTAACTGATAAATACATATTTCTAGATGAATTAGGACCACAATAAGCAAAAAATCGTGTAGAGAGAAAAGCCACATTGCCTTCAGAGCTGTATCGGGCTCCGCTCCATATTTTGCAATCCCTTGGCCTGTACCATACCTTCAAAAGATGGTTGGTGTGAGAATTAATTGCAACACCACAAGGGACTCCATGGTTGTTGTTGAGAACAACATATGTACACAACTCTGTATATTGAGTAAGCCAGATTGCCAAAACTGAAGTTTTGATTCTTCAGCAATAGTGCAGCACAAGAGGTGCCAGGCACAACCTTGCGGCTGCATCTCCAGCAGCAGCTGCTCGCGCTCGACGGTCAGAAACCAGATGCTAGCAACAGATCAGGGTTGACGGTCAACAATCAGGCACTGTTGTTTCCCTTCTCATTGGATTACGGTCGGAAGGAAGGGTTGGGGTGGCCGCGTCTTCACTGGCGGCGGAGCGATGACAACGGGAGACCGATGAGTGTCGGGCGTCTCCCTCGCCTAGGCGTGTTCGTGGCCAGGTCGGCTAGTAGGCGAGGGAGACGCGTTTCACCCAAAATTCATCTCGCGCATATCCTCGATTAAGCATTCATAAAAAGTCGATGGGATCGCGTATCACCCGCGTTGATTGTGCCAATTTCGTCGATGGAATCGCGAATCACCGGCGTTGATTGTGCCATTTTTTTAAAAGACCTTTTTTCTATTTCTTTCCTTGCAAAATCAAAATAAAAAGGAAAAAAGTTTACACAAAAAAATTTAAAAGAAAAGAAACCTCTAGCCTAGCTGGCCCCACGGCCCAAGGCCTAGTCTGGCTGGCACGGACCAGATGCCAACTCTACAGGCTACAGCCATACGCGCGTCTCTCTCATCGCGATGGCCTCCTCGTTCGATCCCCTCGCTCCGCATGAACGTGTCCCCCAACGCCCTCCTCTGTCGGCGCCTCCCTCTTCTCTGGCTTGCATGCTCCTTGCCTCGCCCAACGCCCGACGCTCCCCTCCAGGCTCCTCGTGGCCGCGACCTGCGTGTTCTCATCAGGCCTGCGTCCTGGAAACTCGGGCCACCTATCCATGGCGCCTCGTCCCCCACCCCATAGGAATAGAGTCCAAAATTATAGCGACCCGGTCAGGCTTTGGCTTGTCCTTCCACATGAACCGCCATCGCTGCCAGAGCCGCCGATTTGCTCGGCGTGGGGGTTTCTGTCGTTTGGGGACATAGAGGAGCTTCACAGCTTCCAATTTATCGCAGGAACGTGCCGTGATCACATGGGACTGTGTCCTGTGCCGGTTTCCTTTAGGATGGCATCCGGGATGAACTGTTTTTTTTAGCGATCAGGACGACGGACGAAAACTGCGGGCGACGAAAACCACAGCTAGACAAAGTATATAGTAAAGATTATCTTATTTAATATTAGTTGAATGCCCGTGCGTTGATATGGATTCGCTAGATCAATAATTTAATTTTCAAACATATGAAGTTTCAACATAATTTTGTCGAGACAAAGTTTTTTTGATAGATGACATATTTTTTCTTTTGCCCGTTTTTTCTAAAGCAATATGTATTCGTAACACCTGTGTTATTTTATAATATTATGTACAGCTGCGGATATTAATTTTTAAATAAATAATTAAGAAAGGAAATTATTCACAGTCTTGTTTTGTACATTTTCTAATTTTTTCTACACTATGTAGACAAATATAAGTCAACTAATATGGATGGAAGAAAGTAGTAGGTTTGTAAGGGCATGTTTACCATATTAGATTTTTGCCCACCTGAAGGAGAGAGAAACAAGAGAAAAAGTTGTCTTCCCTTGACTAAGGATGATCTCCTAAAAATAAGAGGAGATGTGAAAAGCTAAGAGAAGACATGTTTTTCTTAATATTGTACATGCTTAAAAAATAAACATAGACGTATTATATAGGAAAATTTAGCTAAACAAGGAAGAGCACTGGTCATCAAAATCAAGAATAACAAAAAAAGATGCCCGTTCGTTTACAAGTTCGGTCAAACTTGCTAGCTTAGCTACACAAGCAGGCATGGGCGTGCGCCGCTCGTTTCCTCCTATCTCGCACGCACGCTGCCGGCTCATCAGCCCGTCCGGTTGTGACGATGCCTGGCAGCCCAGCCCTCTTTACTCTCGCGTCCCCCCTCCCCGTCCTCAATTCAGCCGGTGGACCAACGTCCCCCACTCCCATCTCTTCTCCTTGTCGTGAAATCTTTCCGACACCGTCAGCTCCGATGGAGCAAGCCTCTATTTCTCTTTACTCAGCTCATGTGAGTCCTCAAATTCTGAAACGGCGGCCAAATCTAAGAAACAAAAAGGAGGAGCGACTCTTGAAGACCTCATCCATCCCGTCCCGGTCAGCGCATTGAGGGCGTTTGACAGAATAACGGCAAGAAAGCTATCGGTGAGAACTTCATTTGTACTGACTATGTTCATTCTTGTGATGTTGACCGGTGAGGGCATAGGATTGTTTTGGTGAATTCGTTTCAAGAAATTTGGAGATGATATTAATCATTGCCATGTAGTTGTGGATTCCTATTGCTTCGCTCTAGCTAGGCTGTGGTTTTTTTTTCTCCATTTTTATGTGTCCATCTAGATTCTAGGTTAGTCTGTTTTGTTCAATTTTTTAGCTTATCACCATGACACTTGAATATATTTCCTTTATTTGTTGTGCAAACATCATTTTTTTAATTTAAAATGACACTAATTGTATTCACAGAATTTCGTTAAACATTTAAAACAAATTTAAGCACTAAGTACTTCCTTATAGACTATGTTTGGTGTTGTTGTTACTAATGACTCTGTTCTTTTCCTATTCTTTGTATTCTTTGTCTTGTTATCCTTTATTGCGATGATCTTGATGCTGGTTTTTGCTGTGGCTCGGGACAACGCGATGTATAGCTGACCATGAGAGAATACCGGCTCTGGTAAGTACACACCGACAATTGGGATTGTCTGCCCTTGCGCCTTATTGATTGTCATGGCAAAGCTTAGTCTGATTGGGAATTGCTTCCTTTTGAATTTGAACGGGGATATGTCATCGTCGGATGGGCATAAAGGTATCCAAGGAAGAAAAACCCTCTCTCCTGCATGCTGTCCCACGACGACCTCCGCGTCGATGGCGTTCCTCTTGAACCGATGGATCACAAGTCTTGTTCCTTTACACAACCCGTTAGTTGGGTCAATATTTCTTAGTAGTATGACGGGGCAATTTTTCTTTAGTTTTAGCGCGTGTGGGGGCCTCCCATTAGGAGTCAGCGAGTTAAGAAACTCGGAAGGATAGTAGCGATGTGAATCGTCCTCCGCACTATCAAAGCTATAGTAGATCATTTCCTCGCCCTAAAAATGCTCAATCATGTGCATGTTTATTCCATCTATGTTGTCGTTCTTTGTGGATAGGATCGCTCTAGAAGTCATGTAATTTGGGTTCTCCATGTAGTGGTCTAGGTCAGGAAACACATGGTTGATCAGCTTCACTATGTCCGCCGCATCGTCTCCTGTAGAGGACACACAGATATCTTCAGGAAGCCGGATGTTTCCTTCCTCGTCAGTTTCCTCAGTTCCGTTACCTATCCTTAGTAGGTAATCCGCGAACCACCGGTCATTTTGTGCCCTCATGTTCTTGACGAGCCTTAGCTGGCGCATGCCCTTCCATAGGTTAGATCTCCGCAGACTTGCGTCGATTATCTGACCACGTGACCCTTTTCTCACTACTGGAAGAACCTGCCTAAAGTCCCCGTCAAACACGATAGTCTCTCCTCCAAAAGGTCGGTCCCGGCAGCCCATGATGTCACGCATGCTTCTGTCTAGCGCTTCAATTGCTCGTTTCGTCATGGTTGCCTCGTCCCATAGTATGAGCGAAGCCATCCTTAGGAGCTTGGCTGTCCCGCTCTGCTTAGTGAAGCTGCATGATGCCCCTTCTTCAAGGTTTAGTGGGATCTTGAACCTCGAGTGCGTTGTTCTTCCTCCTGACATGATGGAAGCGGTGACACCCGATGTCGCTGTGGCCACCGCGATCTTTTTCCCTCCCCGAACCCTAGCGAACAGTGCCCTGTAGAGGTATGTCTTCCCGGTTTCTCACGGACCATCGACGAAGAATACGCCCCCATTCCCGCCATCAACCGCCTTAAGTATCTCATCATAGGCAAGTCGTTGCTCGGGGTTAGAAATTCCGCCAGTGTTTCATCGTCCTTGTCTACCGTGATATTTATTTCCTCGATGACCTCCCTAACCTCGCCTCCTGTGTTGTCATACGTCTAGTCGATGTCTGGTAGAGGGAACGACTTTATGTCTTTACCCATCGATTGCAGCATTCCCCTGATATCAAGCAACACCTTCTTCTCCACAGCTTTTGGACATGTATATTCCCGTCGGTAGTCGTCAGACATCGCCTCAAGGTGCCTATCCCAAATACCTCGCACATCGCCAGGCTCACAGAATACCAAGATTGTTGCGAAGAGCCTCCTGAGTGAGGCTGGCATGGCAAATTGCTCTGACTCGGTAAGACACTCGTCGAGCATGTTGTCGGCCTCAATGAGACCTCTCCTCTCCGCGGCCTCACGAAATGTAGCACATAGCACACCATCCACGGTTTTTAGATCTTCGAAGGACTTTCAAGCCGAAGACGTGATTTAGAAGCACTCTTAGAAAGTACTGCTCGCCCTCGGCAGGATGGGCTGTCATGATTCGTCCTACTTGGTGTTCCCTGGTCCTTATCTTCTAGTATTTTCCTGTAATTTTCCACGTGAACCTCCCCGGGAAATCTCTGTAAAGAATATCTCGAGCCCACGCATAGTTCTCATTATCTTTGAAATACTCTATCAGCATGGATGTGCTCTCCCTGGCGGCAACGTTGTTTAGGTTGTCTCCTGCTTTGAACGTGACCCTTTGCATATCTGGGAGGTGAAGGGGAGCTGTAAGACCGCCGGGTGGTTCTCACAGAGATTGAAGCCGAATATCCTCCACATGGCCTCTGGTGGAGTAATCCACCTTGCGTCAACGTATCTCTTGATCTCATCCATGTTACCTTTGTCGCCAGGCGTGTCGATATTGAACGAAGTCTGGTCGTGGACCTTGTATATGTACTTATATAGGTACTTGACAGCCTTTATGCTAGAGCACACCTCCACGTTGATGTGGCAGTCGTGTTGGAGATATGCCCTAGAGGCAATAATAAATGTAGTTATTATTATATCTTTGTGTTTATGATAAATGTTTACATTCATGCTATAATAGTATTAACAAGGAAACATTAATACTTGTGTGATTTGTAAACTTAATTTGAAGTCCCTAGTATAGCCTCTATACTTCACTAGCTTGTTGGTTGATAAATGATTGTGGTTTCCCTATCATGAACATTGAGATGTTATCAACAACAAGATCATATCATTAGGAGAATGATATGGTGGACATACTCCTATAGATAAGCGTAGCATGAAGATCAAGTCATTTCAATAGTTCAATTGCTATATGCTTTCTGATACATAGTAACCTAATTCCTTCGACCATGAGATCATGCATATCACCTTTACCGGATGGATGCTTTGATGACATCAAACACCACACCGTAACTGGGTGGCTATAAAGGTGGCATTGAGTGTTCGGAAAGTATTGGTTGAGACACATGGATCAAGAGTGGGATTTGTCCATCCATATGACGGATAGATATTCTCTGGGCCCTCTCGGTGAAATGTCATCCAATTAGCTTGCAAGCATGTGACTGGCTCACAAGGGATCACATATCACGGGAACGAGAAAAGAGTACTTATCAGTAACGAGGTTGAACTAGGTATGCAGAGATACCGACGATCATAACCTCGGATAAGTAACATATCGTGAGACAAAGGGAAATTGGTATCGTATGTAAGTGGTTCATTCGATCGCAAAGTAATCGTAGAAGTATGTGGGAGCCATATGAATTTCCAGATTCCTCTATTGGTTATTGTTCGGAGAAGTGTCTCGATCATGTCCGCATAATTCACGAACCGTAGGGAGACACACTTAAGGATTCGACGTTGTTTTGAGTAGTTATGGTATTATGAGAAAGAGACCGAATGTTGTTCGGAGTCTCGGATGGGATCCGGGATATCACGAGGTGATCCGGAATGGTCCGGAGAATAAGATTCATATAAGGAAAGTCCCGTTTAGGAGTTCGGAAATGATTCCGGTGAATGTTCTAGAAGGTTCCGGAATGTCCGGCACTCCGGGAGGGGGGAGGGGTACATGAATGTGTCATTACATATTGGAATGATTGCATCATGTACTAAGTGTTCTTGTTGTTCCAAATAAAGGATTAAATTGAATCCTAAAACAGAAAAGTCAAATGTCCAGTTTGAAAGTCAAACGGCTAAAACAAGAAACTGTGGGAAACAAGCAAGAGGAGTTGGAAACCGACTTGGGGGAGGAGTCTCCTCCCCAAGCCGGCGCGCCAACCAAGGCCAACTTGGGGAGGGACCCCCCTCCCCTTGGCCGCACCCTCCACCCATAAAAGGAGGGGCAGGGCCTCCTCCTCTAGACACACAAGTTCCTATCCTCTAATCTCCGGTTTAGAGCCGTTTTGGTTTAGAGCTTCTAATTGCCCTAGCCTTCGGTTTAGAGCCTTCTAATTGGTGTGTCTAATCCCTAGACCACTAATAGCCCTCTCTCATACTCCACCATACTCGCTCCGGCTTAAGGCGAAGCCCTGCGGGATCTCCCCTCTACTTCCGGTACCACGCCGTTGTGCTGCCGGAATCACGAGGAGAGTGCTACAACCTCCGCTGCCTGCTGGAACAAGAGAGAGGAAGGTCTTCGTCGAGTACCGAACGTGTGACCGACTGCGGGAGCGCTGCCGGAACGCAGCGCCGGAAGGATCGTCTACACGATCTTGAGATCGGGAAGAGTACGACAACATCACCCACGAGAATCCGCTCTCGTTAAACACTTTGGAATCTTCGAGGGTAAGTTATTCCATCGACTCGTTGCTACAATCTAGTAGATAGATCTTGGCTTGTTTGTTTGTATGCGATAGAAAATTTTTGTTTTCCATGCTACGAACCCCTACAGTGGTATCAGAGCCGTGTCTATATGTAGATCTGTTGCACGAGTAGAACACAATGGTCATTGTGGGCGTTGATGCTTTTATTGTCGATTACTTCTTGTGTACTTTGCATCTTGCGGTATGTTGGGATGAAGCGGCCCGGGCTAACCTTACATGACATCGTTCATGAGACTTGCTCCACGCTTGACATGCAACTTGTATTGCATAAGTGGCTTTGCGGGTGCCTGTTTCTCCTAGCATAGTTAAGATCCAATTTACAACGGGTGATCAACAATGCTAGTATCAATGTTGTGGTTCTTGTTCGTAAGTTAGAACGACACTTATTGAAAGCCCCAAACCACGTAAAATATGCAAAGAAAGTAGAGGCGTCTAACTTTGTTTTGCAGGGGTGTGCAGTGATGTGATATGGCCATGATTGTGATTATATTTGATGTATGCAATGTTCCTTATTGTAAGTTGGCAACCGGCAGGAGCCATATGGTTGTTTTTAATTTATGTTAAGACCCGCGTGTCTATTCAAAGTAGTTGTAATAGTTGAAGCCGGTGGACGACAACCATGGAGAAGCGTCATTGACCTTGATGCAATGCCGGTGATGATGGAGATCATATTCGTGCTTGAAGATGGAGATCGGAAGCACAAAGAAGAAAGGCCATATCATATCACATATATATTGAATTGCATGTGATGTTAATCCTTTATGCATCTTGTATTGCTTAGTAGACGACGGTAGCATTATAAGATGATCCCTCATGCACATCAATTTCAAGTCATAAAGTGTTCACCCTTAGTTAGCACCGTTGCTAAAGCTTGTTGTTTCGAAGCAACCGTTTGATCTTGACGAGCCTAGCATGTACAGACATGGTCTCGGAACACGGATCACCGAAAGGTAAAGCATGAATCATATAAGTAAATATGATGAACATGTCGATTGTTCGCCATTGAAACTATGTCAACTCTCGTGATGATCGGTGTTGATATGGTGGATTTGGTTCGTGTGATCACTAAAACAATGTGTGGGATATTGTTTTAAGCGGGAGTTCACCTAGTTTAATTTCATTATTAATTTGAACTCAATTTGTCATAAACTTAGTCTAAACTATTGCAAATATGTTGTAGATCAATGGCAGCCCCTACCATCAATTTTAATGTGTTCCTAGAGAAAGAAAAGTTGAAAAACAATGGAAGCAACTTCGCGGATTGGTTCCGCAATTTGAGGATTGTCCTCACAGCTGGTAATTTGACCTATGTGATGGATGCACCGCTGGGTGACCCACCTGCAGATGATGCTCCCGATGAAGTAAAGAATGTTTACCTCGCTCGGAAGAATCAGTACTCCATAGTTCAGTGTGCTATCTTGTATGGTTTGGAATCGGAGCTTCAGAAAAGGTTTGAGGATTCAGACCCATATGATATTGTCGAGGATCTCAAATTGATTTTTGAGACTCATGCGGCAATTGAAAGCTATGAGGCTTCTGAAAAGTTCTTTAACTGCAAGATGGAAGAGGGCAGCTCCGTCAGTGAGCATGTGCTTAAGATGTCTGGGCACGCAAACAAACTTCAAAGCTTGGGTATAGTGATTCCTAATGCTTTGGGGATTTACCGTGTCCTCCAATCACTACCACCAAGTTACAAGAACTTTGTGATGAACTACAACATGCAGAACATGAACAAGACGTTGCCAGAACTCTTTGCCATGTTGAAATCTGCAGAAGTGGAGATAAAGAAAGAGCACCAAGTGTTGTTGGTCAATAAGACCACCAAATTCAAGAAAGGCAAGTCTAAGCAAAAGGGACACTTCAATAAGGGTGGTAAGAAAGTTACCACGCCGGCGAAGAAGACCAAGGCTGGACCTAAGCCTGATACTGAGTGCTTTTACTGCAAGGGAGAAGGTCACTGGAAGCGGAATTGCCCAAAGTACTTGGCGGATTTGAAGAACGGCAACATCAAGAAGAAAGGTATATCTGATATACATGTTATTGATGTGTATATCACTAGTACTCGTAGTAGTGCCTGGGTATTTGATACTGGTTCGGTTGCTCATATTTGTAACTCGAAACAGGTGCTGCAGAATAAACGGAAGCTAGCGAAGAACGAGGTGACGATGCGCGTGGGAAACAGATCAAAGGTTGATGTGATCGCGGTCGGCACGCTACCCCTTCATCTACCATCGGGATTAGTTTTATACTTAAATAATTGTTATTTGGTGCTTGTGTTGAGCATGAACATTATATCGGGATCTTGTTTATTGCGAGACGGTTACTTATTTAAGTCCGAGAATAATGGTTGTTCGATTTATATGAGTAATATGTTTTACGCACATGCACCTTTGATAGATGGTCTATTCTTATTGAATCTCGATAGTGGAAATACACATATCAACAACATTGAGGCTAAACGTTTGAAATCAAGCGATAATTCGACCTATATGTGGCACTGTCGTCTTGGTCACATTGGAGTGAAGCGTATGAAGAAACTCCATTCCGATGGACTTCTTGAATCACTTGATTTTGAATCACTTGAAAGATGCGAAGCATGTCTGATGGGAAAAATGACTAAGACTCCATTTTCTGGGATGATGGAGCGAGCTACGGACTTATTGGAAATCATACATACCGATGTGTGTGGTCCAATGAGTGTAGCATCGCGCGGTGGTTATCGTTATGTTCTTACCTTCACGGATGACTTGAGTAGATATGAGTATATCTATTTCATGAAACATAAGTCTGAAACTTTCGAGAAGTTTAAGGAGTTTCAAAGTGAGGTAGAGAATCAACGTAACAAGAAGATTAAATTTCTACGTTCTGATCGTGGAGGTGAATATCTAAGTTACGAGTTTGGCGAGCATTTGAAGAAATGCGGAATACTTTCACAATTGACACCGCCGGGAACACCACAGCGTAATGGTGTGTCCGAACGTCGTAATCGAACTCTCTTAGATATGGTTCGTTCTATGATGTCACTTACAGATTTAACGCTATCATTTTGGGGTTATGCATTAGAAACAGCCGCATTCACTTTAAATAGGTCACCGTCTAAATTCGTTGAAACGACACCGCATGAATTATGGTTTGGGAAGAAACCTAAATTGTCGTTCCTTAAAGTTTGGGGATGCGAAGCCTATGTAAAGAAGTTACAGCCGGACAAGCTTGAACCCAAAGCGGAAAAATGCGTCTTCATAGGATACCCGAAGGAAACTATTGGGTATACCTTCTATCATAGATCCGAAGGCAAAGTCTTCGTTGCCAAGAATGGATCCTTTCTAGAGAAGGAATTTCTCTCGAAAGAAGTGACTGGAAGAAAAGTAGAACTCGACGAGGTTGTCGAACCTTCTCTCGAAATTGCGAGTAGCGCAGCACCGGAAGAAGTTCCTGTGGTGCCTGCACCAATAAGAGAGGGAGCTAATGATGGTGATCATGAAACTTCGGTTGAAGTTGCTACAGAGCCTCGGAGGTCAACAAGAACTCGTACCACTCCAGATTGGTATGATCTCGTTATGAGTGTCATGTTGGTGGATAACACCGATGACCCCGAGACATATGAGGAAGCGATGATGAGCCCAGATTCCAATAAATGGCAAGAAGCCATGAAATCCGAGATTGGATCCATGTACGAAAACCAAGTATGGACTTTGGTGGACTTACCGGATGGCCGTAAGGCTGTCGAGAACAAATGGATTTTCAAGAAGAAAACAGATGCTGATGGTAATGTTACTGTCTATAAAGCTCGACTTGTCGCAAAAGGGTTTCGACAAATTCAAGGAGTTGACTACGATGAGACTTTCTCACCGGTAGCAAAGCTAAAGTCTGTGAGGATTATGTTAGCAATCGCTGCATATTATGATTATGAGATATGGCAGATGGATGTCAAAACAGCATTCCTCAATGGAGATATTGATGAAGAGTTGTATATGATGCAACCCAAAGGTTTTGTCGATCCTAAAGATGCTAACAAGGTATGCAAACTTCAACGGTCCATTTATGGATTGAAGCAAGCATCCCGAAGTTGGAATCAACGTTTTGATAAGGTAATCAAAAGTTTTGGTTTTATACAAACTTATGGAGAAGCTTGTATTTACAAGAAAGTGAGTGGGAGCTCTGTAGCATTCTTAATACTATATGTGGATGACATATTGTTGATTGGGAATGATGTAGACCTTCTTAATAGTGTCAAAGAATATTTGAATAATAGTTTTTCAATGAAGGATCTTGGCGAAGCAGCTTACATATTAGGCATAAAGATTTACAGAGATAGATCGAAACGCCAAATATCATTGTCACAGAGTACATATTTGGACAAAGTTCTAAAGAGGTTTGGAATGGAAGAAAGCAAGAAAGGGTTCTTGCCCATGTTGCCCAATACGATCTTGAGTAAAACTCAAAGTCCGACATCGACAGAAGATAGAGAAAGGATGAGTAAGACTCCCTATGCATCAGCCATAGGATCTCTAATGTATGCCATGCTATGTACTAGACCCGACATCGCATATGCTGTTAGTTTAACTAGCAGATATCAAAGTGATCCAGGAGTGGATCATTGGACAGCGGTCAAAAACATCCTTAAGTACTTGAGAAGAACTAAGGATATGGTTCTTTCTTATGGAGGTGATGAACAGCTCGTTGTTAATGGTTACACCGATGCTAGTTGGAACACCGATCCGGATGATTCTAAATCACAATCTGGATACGTATTTATTTTGAATGGTGCAGCAGTTAGCTGGAGGAGTGCAAAGCAAAGCATTGTGGCGAGATCTTCAACTGAATCGGAATACATGGCTGCTTCGGAGGCTTCACAAGAAGCGATATGGATGAAAGTGTTCATTACAGAGCTGGGTGTGGTTCCTAGTGCGCTGGACCAATGTCTATCTACTATGATAACATGGGCGCCATAGCCAATGCGCAAGAACCAAGGCCACACAAGAAGCTGAAGCATATCAAGCTACATTTTCACGCTATTCGAGAACATATCCAGGATGGGGATATAAATATTTGCAAAGTACACACAGATCTGAATGTGGCGGATCCGTTGACTAAACCTCTCCCGAGGGCAAAACATGACCAACACCAAACTGCCATGGGTGTTCGGTATATTACCATGTAATCTAGATTAGATGACTCTAGTGCAAGTGGGAGACTGTTGGAGATATGCCCTAGAGGCAATAATAAATGTAGTTATTATTATATCTTTGTGTTTATGATAAATGTTTACATTCATGCTATAATAGTATTAACAAGGAAACATTAATACTTGTGTGATTTGTAAACTTAATTTGAAGTCCCTAGTATAGCCTCTATACTTCACTAGCTTGTTGGTTGATAAATGATTGTGGTTTCCCTATCATGAACATTGAGATGTTATCAACAACAAGATCATATCATTAGGAGAATGATATGGTGGACATACTCCTATAGATAAGTGTAGCATGAAGATCAAGTCATTTCAATAGTTCAATTGCTATATGCTTTCTGATACATAGTAACCTAATTCCTTCGACCATGAGATCATGCATATCACCTTTACCGGATGGATGCTTTGATGACATCAAACACCACACCGTAACTGGGTGGCTCTAAAGGTGGCATTGAGTGTTCGGAAAGTATTGGTTGAGACACATGGATCAAGAGTGGGATTTGTCCATCCATATGACGGATAGATATTCTCTGGGCCCTCTCGGTGAAATGTCATCCAATTAGCTTGCAAGCATGTGACTGGCTCACAAGGGATCACATATCACGGGAACGAGAAAAGAGTACTTATCAGTAACGAGGTTGAACTAGGTATGCAGAGATACCGACGATCATAACCTCGGATAAGTAACATATCGTGAGACAAAGGGAAATTGGTATCGTATGTAAGTGGTTCATTCGATCGCAAAGTAATCGTAGAAGTATGTGGGAGCCATATGAATTTCCAGATTCCTCTATTGGTTATTGTTCGGAGAAGTGTCTCGATCATGTCCGCATAATTCACGAACCGTAGGGAGACACACTTAAGGATTCGACGTTGTTTTGAGTAGTTATGGTATTATGAGAAAGAGACCGAATTTTGTTCGGAGTCTCGGATGGGATCCGGGATATCACGAGGTGATCCGGAATGGTCCGGAGAATAAGATTCATATAAGGAAAGTCCCGTTTCAGAGTTCGGAAATGATTCCGGTGAATGTTTTAGAAGGTTCCGGAATGTCCGGCACTCCGGGAGGGGGGAGGGGTACATGAATGTGTCATTACATATTGGAATGATTGCATCATGTACTAAGTGTTCTTGCTGTTCCAAATAAAGGATTAAATTGAATCCTAAAACAGAAAAGTCAAATGTCCAGTTTGAAAGTCAAATGGCTAAAACAAGAAACTGTGGGAAACAAGCAAGAGGAGTTGGGAACCGACTTGGGGGAGGAGTCTCCTCCCCAAGCCGGCGCGCCAACCAAGGCCGACTTGGGGAGGGACTCCCCTCCCCTTGGCCGCACCCTCCACCCATAAAAGGAGGGGCAGGGCCTCCTCCTCTAGACACACAAGTTCCTATCCTCTAATCTCCGGTTTAGAGCCGTTTTGGTTTAGAGCTTCTAATTTCCCTAGCCTTCGGTTTAGAGCCTTCTAATTGGTGTGTCTAATCCCTAGAACACTAATAGCCCTCTCTCATACTCCACCATACTCGCTCCGGCTTAAGGCGAAGCCCTGCGGGATCTCCCCTCTACTTCCGGTACCACGCCGTTGTGCTGCCGGAATCACGAGGAGAGTGCTACAACCTCCGCTGCCTGCTGGAACAAGGGAGAGGAAGGTCTTCGTCGAGTACCGAACGTGTGACCGACTGCGGGAGCGCTGCCGGAACGCAGCGCCGGAAGGATCGTCTACACGATCTTGAGATCGGGAAGAGTACGACAACATCACCCACGAGAATCCGCTCTCGTTAAACACTTTGGAATCTTCGACGGTAAGTTATTCCATCGACTCGTTGCTACAATCTAGTAGATAGATCTTGGCTTGTTTGTTTGTATGCGATAGAAATTTTTTGTTTTCCATGCTACGAACCCCTACAAGTCGAACATACGCAAGAGGTATGGGTTGTAAGGCACAACCCATCTATTGTCCAGCATCTGACCGCGGACCTTCACGCAACAGCCGTCCTTCCGTCTCCGATAGAATGGATATGAGTCCTTCCCCTGTACGGTGGTCTCATTGAATGTCCGGGGGTACCTAAACTTGCACGACCCGTCTTTCATGCACACGTTGTTTGGCTTGAGGACACCGCATGGGCCGTGCATCATATGCTTCACGACCATTGTGTATAGGTCCGGGAGTTCGGCTGATATGACATGGTCGTATTGCTCTGGCACAGGGAGCTTATATCTTGAATCCATGATCAACAGGAAATGGGCATGTGGGAGACCCCTCTTTTGGAACTCAACCACGTAGACATACGCCTTGACAACTCCTAGGATATGCTTCTTTGTTAGCATCTCTTTCATCATCTCCAGCTTGGCCCTAAACACTCGGACCACAAGGTCTGGTCGGTCTTGTGCGGTTTGTCTTGGAAGCAACGCATCTTGTATCTCCTGCCAGTTTGGGTTGCAGGTCATTGTCAGGAAGATGTCAGGCTTGCCGTATGTTTGCACCAATGTCATGGCATCCATATGCCTCTTTTTCATGTCTCGGAAGGCCCCCTTGAACGTCGAGGGTAGAACAATCCTTGTGCCAACGACGCTTGCTTCAGTCTCTCCGGCTATGATGTTATCCACAATTCCTTTATATAGATCGGCACGTATCTCTGGCTGGTGACTCCTGGCCCAATTCAACCTGCAACCCTCGATCTTTATGTACATGTCGACCGCAAACTGTTGGAACAAATGGCATCCATGCGGTATGGGGTTGAATATAGCAGGGCGTGTCTGTAGTCGGTAACAGTAGTAGTCCCTGGCGGAGACACATAAACGGCCACCTCCCTCTGCGTGAATAAGGAAAAATAAGGTTAGACAACATCCGAGAAGGATATAGATAATAAATGCAGGAGTATCTTGAATAGGCAAACCTGGATCATTGGAACTTTCCGCTCTTGGCAGTTGGGAAAGGTACCAAGGCACATTATGTTTAGGGATATTTGGATGCCAACCGAGCTCCCCCTTTGGGAAGAATAGGGGGTACGAGAGTGGGTCATAGCATCCTTGTGTTGCCTGTATACTAAACCTCTCGTTGTTGTTACCGTAAAGGGTAATGCTGCGCTTGAACCTATTTGCGAGGGCGCTGCCCTCGACCCAGATCGCAGCCACCTCAGACGACACCGGTAAATTGTATGTCTGTTGGTCCTTCTTCTGGTTGGTGCTCAGTTTTATACGTCAATCCTCGAGGTTGTCCTTGTAGGCTCCCAAACACCTAAACTGCTCGGAGTAGGGGTTTCCTCTCAGTATGTCTGCAACCTTCCGGACAACCTCTTGGTCGAGGTCCTTCGTGGCTTCCTTGCAATGGACCATGTTTGGATCATCGTCGTAGAAGTATAGTTGTAGATGTTCTGGCTTAGAGTTTGGACCTAAAGAATGCACGTTGTGGTACAACGAGCCTTGCGCCCGGAATGTGTACACTCCGGACCTCATGTTCGTACAGTCGTTGTCGAGGCTGACACCAAGGGTCGTGAAGGAGAAGTGTCCGTTGAAGAATCTTATGCTCTCCCGAAAATGACGTGAGTCCGCGTCCTCGCTCCGGGATAGGCTCTGGTTGTTGGTCAGCTAGCTCGATCTTTCCATTTAGACAGCAAAAGCCGTCGGTCTCACGCTCAAACTTCTTGGCATGACAGTGTTGGCAGTCTGGTACTTGCTTCAGGATATGCGTGCTATCTGGTAGGTTCGAATACACAAAGTCGAAAGGATCTATATATTCCAGGCTTGATGACTCTATTGGTGTATCAGTTTCCATGTCATCATCATGGGTACCTACATGCACCGTGTGTCACATCAAAATGTTAGTATTAACTTGTAACATAGAGGGCTGATGGGAAGGCGTTCATAATTACCTTCATGCGCATACATGCAATACTCTTTGTCCCGGAGGTCGTCGTAGTTGGCATTGTCGTCCATGATACCGTTAATGAATGCCTCCATTTCGCCTACAAATTTTTTGATCCGGTAAGTATGAGCATGGAATAAATAAAGGGAGTAAATACTGATGTGTTACTGTTGGTCCTGATGGTATACGCAGGTGTGCTCCTTGAAGGGGATGCGGGAGGTGAAGCCTTTTCTTCTCCGGCGGGTGTTTCGTGTGTGCTCGATACCAGGTTTATCGTTGGCAAGGTTGTTGCAATTGGACAAGGCATCGCGATGGATTCAGGACATGGGGTGTTCCTCCTAGCCGCATAGTTTGCCTTGCGCTGAGCTAGCATTGCCGCCCTCTTCTCTTCATTTAGTCTTTGCACATAATTGCGTTGTCGTGTGTTGTTATCTAGCCTCCCTTTCATGGATAAATTTGTCCTAATATCCCTTTGTTGTGCATTCCTTTCATCTAATGTTTTGTTTTGCCGAACTGCTCTTCTACGTGCATTAATCTCCTCCTTTCACCGTGCGCTAGCGCCATGCCTCTCTTCCATTGATATATTTTGGCATTGATTGAGCACTTTCTTTTGTCGGGAAGCTCTTCTACGTGCACTAATATCGTTTTTTGCTCGTCCGTCAAACTATTTCAACGAGCTCTATCACGATTTCTATCTTCTGAAATATCTGTAGTTTGTTTTCTTTGCTCTGCCATTTTGTGCTAGCACAACCCAAAAAAATGAAAGTTAAACATCAATAAGTTAGAAATAAATACATGTATTGAACCGAGTACCAACAAAGTAGTACAGCTGAGCTTGTTAATTTAAATCGAACAGGGCATGCATGCATAGCTGTACTGGTTTATTACTTGGCGATGCTTATTGGAAACGTGATAGTAAATTGCTTTTATTGTTTGAAACTTGGTTATGCTTGATTGTTGAAGTTGATAACAATAACTATTTGGCAGAAAATAACATGTCAGGTTAGTCATTGGTGAAGAGAAGTGGGTAGTCTCTTGTCATGGAATGTTTCAAGACAAAAAAGCACAGGTTTATTTCTATATCTGTAATGTTGATTTTCCTATCTTCAATTTTCTTTGTACGTAGCTATATCATTTACATCTTGTTGTATGACGTTTCTTCATTTAATTGTTGGGCAGAATGTTGATATTCTTCTCATGCCTATATTGCTATCTTCTCTTCTGATGGCAATATGGTTAGACATTGGAAGCTGTACGTTCTATGTGATTTGCTTTATGTTGATTTTTGTAGGCATGCCTTAGCTAGGATCATGCCTTATACAGTAAAAAGTTGAATGTTGAAGAATACCTGATTGAGTTCGCTATGCTTCTTTATAATTTCCAATGCTGCCTCCTTCCGTGGGAAGCTGGCTTTCCAAAGTTTACTCAAACAAAAGCTAGCTATGGTTAGTAGCACAAGGCGCTTGGTAAGGATGTATATTTATTGTCGGATCTGTTTGAACTTTAGTCGGATTAGTACTTTGATCTATTCGGATCTGTTTGAAGCTCGGATTAGTACTACGATGCCCCCATCTATAGCACGTCATTATAATTCAGGAAAGGGAAAAAAGCCCACCAGGCTGCCCAATGCAACGGCCCACCGCCCCGCGGAAAAATCCTTGCGATTGAAGAGTTCTAGTCGGAACCTACAAGATCGGGTGGACGAAAAGATTTTTATCAAGGATAAAACAGTCTAATTAATAATGACTTACCGGACCATCAAGACCACAAACCTTTTAATAGTATATATATATATATATATATATATATATATATATATATATATATATATATATATATAAATACGTGTGGGCAACAGAACCTAAAGAGGCCAAGGCCCAAATAGTATTGCACTATTAAAAGGACACATATGTCTTTTACACTGGACCAAATAATAGTTTTATAATAAGGCCACGACCCATAAAAGATAAAAATGATGAAAATAGAAAATTCATAGACATGGAAAGGAGAAAGCCCCCCAATAATCTCTATCTCTATCTCTACTACCAAAAAAGACGGAGTGTTCCGTCTCCTTTTCATTTTTGTCCCTCCCATATCAACCCGCAAATCCTTACTCCCTACCCCGCGTCCGCCTCTGCAATTTCCGCTGCTGTCTTACTCCGACCTCCCGCGGCGTCAGCGCCGTTCCACCTCCGCCGCCACGGCCTTCGGCTTCCTCTTCCCGGTTCCCTCCCTCAAATCAAGCCTTGTGGTCGTCTACATGGAGCACGGGACGGGCTTGCCTCCAAGCCCTTGATGCCGCCCGCATCCCCACCGTCCTCCGCCTCTACGAAGCCTATGGGCAAAGAAGGCACATGACCTCCGCCCTGGTCATCGACATCGAGCATGGGCCAGGTGGTATCACGGAGGCCCTCACCTGCATTCACGCCCTCGACGTCACCCGCATATCTGCCATCCTCTGTCCTCCCAGATGTGCAGCCTCGAGTGCACAGCTTGTTGCCGTCCAAGCGCCGGCGCTGGATCTACCACTTCCAAAGGCATTTCCTTCTCCAATCTCACCCAAGGCTCGCTTCAGGGCATGTTGTCCAGGTCAGGTCGACACCACAGTAGTTGCGGATTGCACTGGGCCCTTTCTTTCTTCGTGCAACAATAATACCGACATATGGTTGCCTGGGCGATTGATTCACTGTGGATTGATTGCAAAGGTTTTTTATGTGAAGTTGTGTGATGAAAATTTTCAGCTATAGAAGCTTTGGTACTACAGTATCATCGAGTTCAAAGATCGGACACCTAGAGCTTTAGCTTCGTCATACTAGATTAATTGCAGTAGCCAAAATCGAAGAGTTTGTAGTCTGGATGCTAAGGTATTCCTGGATATTCTTGTATTACTGGCTAAGTTTGCATACATTCTTTAATCTATGAACAAATTTTCTCATCAAAGAATTGACAACGTACATGTTAGTACACGCTTGGTACTTTTGGACCAAATATAGGAATACTATGGTAACAATGTGGAAGAATGAGAAATATGCATCAATTTCTAAAGCTTTAGTATATTTTCCAAACTTTGTAAAGTGGGTACAATCAGATGATGACATGTTTGAGTATTTATGTTTTCTTGTCAATAAGGATTATCATGTTATTTTTATGCGTGCTTTGTGATGTCCCGAGGAAAAAATTAACATCTAATTTTTATAAGAATTCAGATCATCTGATGATGGGGTACTTCTGAGTTTATATATATATATGATTTTCTTATTTCAAGGGCTTTTCGGAACACTCAGATATCACTTTTAATATTTTCTTTTCTTATTTTCTCAATTATACTTATGTTTTTGTTTCTGCAATTGTAGAGTTTTAGTCCGAGATTTAGTTTAAATGTCATCATGGCGGAGATGGCAGATATAGGGTGGCCATGGTCTGGATGCAGGATTGGTGGTCTGTTTTGTGGCTTGTTTCCTTAAATAGGAGCCACAAAAATTAACATATACTTTTTATAAGAATTCAGATCATCTGATGATGGGTTTTTGTTTTGCCTGAATGGTGGAAAGACATATATTTGAATTGCTTATTTCACGGGCTTTTCGGAAAACTCAGAAATCACTTTCAATATTTTCTTTTCTTATTTTCACAATTATACTTACGGTTTTCTTTCTGCAATTGTAGAGTTTTAGTCCGAGATTTAGTTTAAATGCCATCGCGGCGGAGATGGCAGATATAGGGTGGCCACGGTCTGAATGCAGGATTTGTGGTCTGTTTTGTGGCTTGTTTCCTTCAATAGGAGCCACAGAAATTTATCCTCTTCTGGCATCAGTTATGAGGTTCTATTTGTGGAGTATTTGTTTTTCCAATGCAACTATATAGCTTTTTAATGTACAAACTATAGCGCTACTTACACTAGAAGCTATCCAAATGTTTATGTTTTGATTGGAATTTTGTTTGATGCTAATTTTTTTCTTATCATAATTTTGGATGTTCGCGATCACTTTATCCAAGAAAATACGATGCTAAACTATGGTTAAATTTTCCTACTATCATCTGTGGAAATATGGAGATATACAGCTGAACTATAAGACATCTTTTGAGCTTAGAAGATATCGTGCAAACTGAAGGCTCGTGAAATAATATTTGTACGTGAATATCTGTGAAAAATCTTCACTATATTAGAATACAAGGTGTGACCAGTTACTTTAAATATTTTGTTACCCTTCTGTAGATCCTTGCTAGGGGAAGATGATACTCTAATCTGTAAGTAGATGAAGAACTGACAGTACTCAGCTCGGACTTCTTATCATTCCTTATTTCTTGTTGAAGTTCATTAGTTATTTGTGTGCTAAATTGATGTTCTAGATAGACTGATTGTGTTTTGGAATTTCACATTCCCTTCCATCTCCCTGTTATGGTTTTGGTTTGTTGCCCTTGAAATAGTTGTCTGACCTTAGGTAATAAAATTAATCAATTCAGTACTACACATAGTTTTCAGTTCCAACTTCACACAAAGTGCTCATGTCGTTATAGGTATGCTGCCAAGAAGTCCATGCATGTATCCTCCTTTTTGAAAGCATCAGACGATAATTTCCTCATCGCCCCCCAGCAGGGAAGCAAGTCTTCTTTTTTACTTCAACACCTGCAATTCAGACATAGTATCTCCCAGCGTTACTTACCTGTCGACAAACACTTTCATGGATTATGCATTAGTAATACCGGACCTCACTACCACTACAGTTATGATCACCTCATTTGGTTGTTCACTTAAATTATGTGCCCCGTCATACTTTTCTGTGTCCCAAGTATGTAGGTTCTGCATTCCTTTCCCAGTCTAGAAAAAGTACCATGTTACTGTAATAACAGATTTCAGTACCAACTGATATCGTTTTGTTGAACTGGAGATCATGTTGGAGCTTGAATCCCAACAGTCACATCTGTTTGGTAGTTAGTGAACAGAGTGAGGCAATTACTAAGGAATTCAACATGGAGCATAGATTTTCTTAGAAATTCGTAAGCAGAAAGAAATTAAATCATATTTTGAAGGTTCATACAATTCAGGGAAAACATGCCCATGTTTATGAAGATGTTGTTGCATACCTGTGAAATTTAAATATATTTATACACCAAAAATATTGGAAGGTACAAGTCATTACGTATTTCATGCATTGCAAATTAAGCCCCATTGATAAAAATTAATCATTTTCTAGCTCTATAAATAATTATTTTCAACTCAAGAAACAATACTATATTAGATGATAGGAATAGCTAGGTGAAATCCTTCCTACAGTTTCTCTAAAAATCATAGGTAAATTCTAGAGGGCAAAATCAGGAGTTCTACATGTGGAAGTGACAGAGAAGAATGGATAAGGTATGATAGCTAGCTTAGATCAATTCATGTGTGCTTTACCACGGTTGCCTTGCTAGAGTCATTTCCCATCCCAAAGAGAGGTATGTTATCATTAACCGCACTGTAAACATACATTATTATAAAATATCTCCTAAGTTTGTGCTATTCTTTGACTACTCCGACGAAGAGATTGGAAGACGTAGGACACAATCAGGTTAAATGCTCTTATGTTTATTTGTTGGATTTTTTTGACACAATATCTTCCTCGGAGTCATTTTCTTGCTAGCTTAGATCAATTCATGTGTGCTTTACCACGGTTGCCTTGCTAGAGTCATTTCCCATCCCAAAGAGAGGTATGTTATCATTAACCGCACTGTAAACACACTTCATTACAAAATATCTCCTAAGTTTGTTCTATTCTTTGACTACTCCGAGAAAGAGATTAGAAGGCGTAGGACACAATCAGGTTAAATGCTCTTATGTTTATTTGTTGGATTTTGTTTGACACAATCTCTTCATTGCTTCTAACATTTTTTCCTTTCTTGGTCAACTTCAGGTAAGAATTGGCGATAACATTGAGGCTATTGGGAAAGGTTCAAAGTTTATGTACAATCCAGTTTGCTTGTTATTTAGTACTATGACTAAAAGGGCAAGGTTCAGAAGGTATATGACTGAAAGGGAAAGGTTCAGAAGGTATATGACTGAAAGGGAAAGGTTCAGAAGGTATATCCACTATTAGGCAAAAGGATATGACATACTTTTGAATAAAAAATTATTTTTCATAGCCTCACATAGTGATTAGAGACTTGTCATGATGTAAGATAGCCACATATTAGCTTTCAGACTACAAGTAAAATATTCAAAATTGTCTAGAATCCAACTTGCTTGTAGTTGAGTAATATACTTGAAAGACACAATTAAGACTCAAACCGGAAAATTACAGTGTTGCGTGCTATATGTTACTAAGTAGATCTACTTGCTCAGATATGTCTTCCCTCATATAAATTTAATAACTCTCGACATTTATTGTTTCTTGTAGACTTATTGTCAACACTCGGATTTTTAATCCCAGATGCCTGTTATGTCATACATCGCAATCTCAGGATTACCATTTTTGCCAGACATAACAGAATTGGATACCATAGTACATCATCCATTACAAACTGTACATAAGTTCTTACACAAATAGGGATCTCATGATCTAGTTCTTAATACAACTTCAAACAGTGAAATACGTAATAATAACGGTAGAGTACGCGAAGCTCCATCTTCGGGGTCACAGGCAATGCTGACGATGGGAGATGATCCATTTGTCGTAACCTTCCTGGGTCCATCTTCCAGGTACTCCTCTTCATAGTCTGACCATGGGAATAGCCAGGGACAAAGCCATGAGTACTCTTTAAATACTCGCAAACTAATACTAACAAGTGAAAGGGGTTTTTGATAATAGGACATTAGTCTCTAGGGTTGTTTTGCAAAAGCCAGATTTATCTCTACTAAGTTTGGAAGCAACGAATGCTAGTTAAGGTTTTATAACACCTAAGTGGGAACTTGTATCTCATGCCACAACCCTGTTGTGGTCAAGTCAAAGTCTCAATTCGTTTCACAAATCTTTTGAAAAATCTGACGGGGGAACAGTATGGCCACTCCAACTATCCATAACCGCGGACGTGGCTATTCGAATAGTTTGACACTCTGGAGAGATTGTACACTTTCACCACAACATTCGATACATCTGTCAGGAACAAATCCTGAATTCACCATACTCAGTATGCGGATAATCAATCCTAACCTTTCAATTACACGCCCTAGTATAAGCACCTCTCCTGTGAGTTTGGCCTCCCAACCATGACCAACTGTCATCTTGGGTACTGCACAGGTGGACAGTCTTCACAAGGTAGCCTCAGCTCAGACCCTGGCCGTGAGGGAACTAATACTAAGGTATATAAGTTTCAAGTCAAGCCCTATCCAATTCTCGGGTATTGTGGTTGTACGGTAAAAATTGGAATGGTATCGCATCCAGACAACCATCAGTTTTATAAAAGGGCTAAGGCTCATGCCTCAACATTTTCATCACCAAACTCATCAGGTGTTTGGAAACACATGTCAAAATATCTCAGTAGAATGATCGATCATTCTAAGGTTTTCATAAACATTTTCACCAAGTATTCCCATCTAAAGTTGATCAAGTTTTATGCTTAGCACTAGCATCTACAAGTGGGGGTGAGTACTAATGAGGGGTGGTAAACTATTGGAGTTTAACTGAGTTTAATCTCATGCCTTAGGATGACATCAAGATTATCTAGCTTAGGCCAATTTTTATGCTCTTTATGCAACCTTCAATTATCCTTCTAGTATCTACCATTCATTCCAGTACTCTCTAAGTAAGAGCTTTGATAAATAAATAAAGTAATAAACTTGCAAATAAAACTAGGATTGGTTTATCAAGGGGTTATGATCATATATGCTTTAAGACATATAGTGGCATGGTAGCAAGCAAGTAGTAGCTTGCATAGGTCAACTTGATTAGTAAGGCTTGCAAGTATTGGCTTGCACCATAACAGTATAAGCTTGCCTTGTGCAGAGCAGTGGTTGAAGTTCTCCTCGGCTTCTTCTTCGTAGTATCCTCCTTCCTCCTCGTATCCTTGGTCGGTACTAGCGTCTATAAATAAATACGATGTACACAATCACCAAACAATACTTAACTACTTCCAATCATCACACAAAAGGGTCCTATAGATGATCTAGCATCATCACTAACATTACAAGATTAAAGTTTGGTTTAATTCCTTTTTATTTTTAGAAAAGTAATTTCTACTTATTGAAAAACTACTTAAGATTTAATATTCTCCAAACCAAACATGTTATCATGTTGACACATGTCATCACCACATATTTTAGTTCATGGAAATGTGTTTTAAAGTGGTGTCACAATTTAATAAGGTTTTACCCTTTTATTTTAATTAATTAAAGTGGCTAGAAATGCCTATGGGGCATTCTTTTATTACATGAACATTATTTCTGTAAGTAAACCTATATATTTTTATATATTCTGAAAGGTATGGTTAAATGTGATTTTTGAGAGTTGGAATCAACTCAAAAGCTATTATGGTTTAAATTTGAAAAATGTTTGAATGAAAAAAAGCTTCTGCATTGTTATTTTTACCCAGGGTGATCTACAGATCCAAATGACTTGCATCCAACGGGCTTGGATTTAGCATTTCAAGACCTTTCTAACAAAATTAGTTTCATTCAATTTGGTGCACTGAATCGATCTGGGTTGATTTTTGAAACTGGGTACAGAAGTGTATTTGAAATAAAATGGAAAAGGTTTAATTCAAATAACTGGGATGCACGGGAAGGGTTAACGGGCCGGCCTGCTAAGCACAGCGCTTCCGCGGGCTGCATAAGTGGCTGTCCCCACGCGTCAATGAGACAGGGGGGTGCGAAGCGGTATGGGGCGATGTGGTGCGTTCGATCTGGTTCTAATCCAACGGCTGAGGGTCATCGTCGACGTTGGGCAACGCCGGCGAGACAGAAACCTAGCGCGGCCAGTGGGGGTCGTTGGGGCTCACCGGGGTTCAGGCGAGGGTCGACGAGGCGGGCGAACGACGAAGTTGACGACGGCGAACCTCCTGGTACCGACAGCTTCTCCTGGGGCGGCTCCAATCGCTGGCTCCCTTCTTCTCCAGTAGCGGCGGGCTCCGGTGAAATTCCGGCGATGCGCTGCTCGCCTTTCTCCGGGAACGGGGTGCCACGATCAGTGATGAGAGGGGAGTGAGATGGTCTGTTCAATTCGGCTGGGGGTGGCCTCTATTTATAGTGGAGTGAGGGGACCGGCGGGACGCAAGGTGAGCTCGTCGTGGTCGACGGTACAGACGGCTATCGGCGTGGGCGACTGTAGGGGGCGGTGCGGTGCTCCCTGGCGATGCTCAACGACACGGTGGCGAGACGTGGGGCGGTGCGGCTTGGTCGGAACGCGACGGTGCTCTACGCGTGCCCGACGGAGAATTTAATGGCGCACAGCGCGCGTGGTCCGCCCGGTGGCGAACGAGCGTGTCTGCGGGGTTGCTGGGACGGTGGTGATCACGTATGCACGCCGCGAGGGCGGCGCGCGGTCTGTGGGCGTTGGTCGAGCGTGGCGCACGGGGCGTGCTCTCGTCATGGTTGCTGGCGAGGTTGGCATGGTTCGTGGGTGTGGTCCAGTGGCTGGCAAGGTTCGAGCGGTGGACAGGGAGTGGCGGTGGAGTGTTGGCTTGCTCCGAGACATGCTGGCTAGGCTTGTTTCTCCTCCTAGCTTGCTGTCGACATGGGGGTGACAAGTGTGCATTCGGCTTGCTCACCATTGATGGCAATGCCAAGCTTACAGTTATGCTAAGGGTGTGCAATTGAGCTAGATGATCTACTAAAGCCTAGTTGCAACGAGAGAGGGAACAAGTTAGGCTTCAATCACTGCTCACAATAGTGTTTAAGATTTTGATGATTTGTGTCTACAAGGTGTTTGATGAAATGGCCGCAATAACTCAAGTTTTGAATTTTGAAAAGATTTTTGGTGGGTGTGCTAGGTTGGTGTTGGTGAGTCTGCAGATGCTTGGGTTTTGAAAGTTGAGCTTGTTTGAGTGGTTTTTGAAAAAGTGGGATCTTCCCATATGATAAAGATTCAATTTTGAATTGTCATTTAAACTATGCATTTGAAAGTTTCTGGATGATCACAAAGTGGGCCTTGATACTTTGTTATGAGTACAATCAAGGGGTGCAAAGATCCAGCAAAGTTCCTGTTGAGTTCTGAAAGTTTGAGACAGCCAAAGTAGGCATGGGAGTTAAATTGGTCAAAATGACCATTCACTCATTTAGCTTTGTTTTGATTTATTTGTCTTTGAGAAAAGTTTGGGAATTGTTTAGATGATGTTTATTTCACCTAAGCATCCATTTACAAGCAAAGAAACACACAAACAAGTTGGTTCAAAAGAATTCCAAATGAAGTGCATACACCATGCATGCTTTCATATTTTTATTTAGCAAAGTTTTTGTTAACCCTAAATTTGATGATTAGAGTTTGATGATCCAAGTTTAGTATTTTTGGGATGTTACAAACCTTCCCCCCTTAAAAAAAATATCGTCCCAAGATTTGAAAAAGGAAGAAAAAGATTACCTAGGATTTGAAGAGATCGGGAAACTCTGTCCTGATGTGATCTTCGCGTTCCCAGGTAGCTTCCTCTTCTGTGTGGTTGCTCCACTGAATCTTGAGAAACTTGATGCTTCGGGTTCGTGTAGTTCGAAAAGCTTCTTCCAAATACGGATGGGTACTTCGGGATAGGTCAGGTCATCGTTGATCTCTATGGTCCGGTGGTCGATATTTTTGAACACTTCGGTCTTCTCGGGGACTTCGAGGCACTTGCGGAGTAATGAGATATGGAACACATTGTGCACGGCTGACATCTCTTCGGGTAGTTCCAATTGATACGACACTTCTCCTCGACGGTTCAAAATCTTGAAAGGTCCGATATATCTGGGGGCTAACTTTCCTTTGAGTTGGAAACGCTGCATTCCCTTCAATGGCGACACTTTCAGATAAACAAAATCTCCTATGTTGAAGGCGAGGTCTCGACGTCTCTTGTCGGCGTAACTCTTCTGTCTGTACTGGGCGGTCTTGAGGTGCTCACGAATCTTGTGAACCTTCTCTTCTGCTTCTCGTAGGATGTCGGGTCCGAAAATCTGACTCTCTCCTACTTCCGACCAGTTCAAAGGGGTGCGACACTTCCTTCCGTACATGAATTCAAATGGGGCCATTTGCAGACTGGGTTGATAACTGTTATTGTAAGAAAATTCTGCAAACGGCAGACAGTCTTCCCACTTGAATCCATATTCTAACACGCATGCTCTCAGCATATCTTCGAGTATTTGATTGACTCGCTCCGTTTGTCCATCAGTCTGAGGGTGATACGCGGTGCTGAAATTTAGGCGGGTTCCTAAACCTTCTTGGACTTTCTTCCAGAATCTCGAGGTAAACTGAGTTCCTCGATCCGATACGATGTTCTTGGGGACTCCATGCAAACTAACTATCCTAGCGATGTACAACTCTGCTAGCTTCGAATTCTGATATGTGGTCTTGACGGGCAAGAAATGGGCGACTTTGGACAATCTGTCCACTATGACCCAGGTAGAGTCATTTCCCCTACTAGAGGTAGGCAGTCCAGTGATAAAGTCCATTCCAACGGAATCCCATTAACATTCCGGAATCTGTAAGGGTTGCAACAATCCAGTGGGTCTTTGATGTCCTGCCTTGACTCGCTGACAAATATCACACTTGGCGATATAGCTTCCGATTTCTCTCTTCATCTTATGCCACCAAAATTGCTCCTTCAAATCTTGATACATCTTAGTTCCTCCGGGATGGATAGAATAAAGAGTATCATGAGCCTCCTTCAGAATCACTTCTTTCAACTCAGAATCTGCTAGTACACAAAGGCGTCCTTTGTACCACAGAACTCCTTCGTCTTCGGTGAATCCAGGTACTTTGCCTGTACCGATACGACGCTTGATTCTGTCGATACTAGTATTTCCCTTCTGCGCCTTTTTAATCTGACTGATCAAAGTGGGCTAGAGTTCTATGCTAGCCACAAATCCTTCACTCACTAATTCCATTCGAAAATCTTCCATCTCTTTGTGCAGGCTTGGTTGCTCCTTCAAAATCATGGAGTTCAAGCGGCACGACAATCTGCTAAGGGCATCTTCTACCACGTTGGCTTTACCAGGGTGATAGTGAATGTCCAGATCGTAATCCTTGATTAGCTCAATCCATCTTCTCTGTCTCATATTCAGCTCCTTCTGAGTGAATATATACTTCAGACTCTTGTGATCCGTATAGATCTCACAACGGTTTCCCATCAGGTAATGCCTCCATGTTTTCAGGCTGCGAGTTCGAGTTCATGGGTTGGGTAATTTTGCTCATGTTGCTTCAATTGTCGAGATAGATAAGATATAACTTTGCCTTCTTGCATTAGCACACATCCGAGACCGATCTTGGACGCATCACAATACACATCGAAGGGCTTCGTGATATCTGGCATGATCAAGATTGGGGCCGAAATCAATCTCCTTTTGAGTTCTTGAAAACTCGCTTCACATTTGTCGGTCCATTCAAACTTCTTGTCCTTCTTCAGCAATTGGGTCATAGGTCTGGCGACACTCGAGAATCCTTCTATGAATTTGCGGTAATATCCCGCCAACCCGAGAAATGCACGAACTTGGGTTTGAGTGGTTGGGGCTTGCCAATCTTCGACATCCTTTACTTTGGCAGGGTCAACAGCAATTCCTCCGGCTAATACAATGTGACCGAGGAATCCTACCTCCTGTAACCAGAATTCACATTTGTTAAACTTTGCATACAGCTGATGCTCTCTAAGGGTTCCAAGAATGGTCCTTAGGTGTAGCTCATGTTCTTCTTCTGATTTGGAATAAATCAGAATGTCATCGATGAAAACAACGACAAACTTATCCAGGAAGTCCATAAAAATCTTATTCATGAGATTCATGAAATAAGCGGGGGCATTGGTCAATCCAAAAGACATAACTGTATACTCGTACAATCCATATCTGGTGATAACGGCAGTCTTTGGAATATCCTCTGCACGAATCTTGAGTTGATGATAGCCTGTTCTAAGATCAATCTTAGAAAACACTTTGGCTCCGGTCAACTGATCAAACAAATCTTCTATCTTGGGCAAGGGGTACTTGTTCTTGATGGTCACATCATTCAACTTCCGATAATCCGTACACAAACGGTTACCTCCATCCTTCTTGTCCACAAACAAGACAGGTGATCTCCATGGTGACGCACTTGGTTGAATCAATCCAATTTCCAGCATGGCATCCAGTTGCTTTTTCAGTTCTGCTAGCTCCGACAGGTTCATACTATAGGGTCTCTGGGCTATGGGTCCTGTTCCGGGGATTAGTTCGATGATAAACTCGATATCCCGATCTGGGGGCATACCGGGCAAAACATCTAGAAATACATTGGGGTATTCATAGACTATCCGGACTTGGTCAATGGTAGGTTGGGCTATACTCTTGTTACACTTGAATTGGCGAGGTAAGGTTTCAGATATATGCTCGACTGATATTCCGGCTGTACTGGTCATGGTTATGGATTTCTTGGCACAGTCAATCAATCATTTATGTTTGGACATCCAATCCATTTCTAGTACTACTTCCAAACCTTTAGTTCTTAGTACTATCAGATTAGCATAAAAATCTATGCCATGGATTCGGATAGGGACGACTTTGCAAATTTGCCTAGCCTTGGTGGTTGATCTGGGAATTTGAACAATCATGACATGCTTCAGTTTGGTTGGTTGAATTTTACTAGTGCATGCAAATTCTTCAGTGACAAATGAGTGCGATGCACCAGAATCAAACAACACTCGTGCAAGTACTGAATTAACAGAAAACATACCCAGCACGGCGTCTGGCGCTTCCTGAGCTTCTTCAGCATGCATGAGAAAAAGACGGACATTGCGGTTGAGCGAATTCCCCGGGGCAAATCTTCTTCCGGGCTGAACACGACGCTGTTGCTGAGCTGGGACATTGGCATTGGGTGCTGCGGCATTCTTCTTGTTGGGGCACTCGTTGGAATAGTGGCCTTTATTTCCACAGTCATAACATGTCACTTGCGACTTGTCCTTTTCTGCTACAGGAACCACATTGCTTCCAGTCCTAGGGGCAGTGTTGGTGTTGGCGGTAGCATTGTTGTTGTTGAACTTGGGTGGGGCATGGTTGAAATTGCTAGCGTTGTCGGGGTTGTTGTGATTTTCCTGGGTCTAGGGTTTCCACGGTTGGGATAGGTCGGACGGTTCATCGGGGGTCTGTTGGTTCTTGGGGCAAATCCTGGAGATGGGTTAGGGCGATACTTCGGGGTCTGATGGGTTTCGGGCTGATGCATCATACGACGCTTGCGGTTTTCATTGGCTTGGTTGTTCTTTCCTTCCATCTGGATGGCAGAGTCGACAAGGGCTTCAATATCAACAAAGGGGATATTGACTAACACTGTCTGCATCTCATCATGCAGACCATTCAAGAATCTCTCTTTCTTCTTGGCTTCGGTGTCAATCTCATCCGGGGCATACCTAGCTAATGACAAGAATTTGTCACGGTATTCCACTATGGTCATCCTTTCTTGCTTCAGCTCTCTGAACTCGTCTCCCATTCTCTTGATCAAACCGGGTGGCACATGGGTTCTGCTGAACTTGACCTTGAATTCCTCCCAGGTCATCATCTGGCCTCCGGTCATTGCGCGAACACTGTTCCACCATGCCCTGGAATCTTCGGCTATATAGTGGGTGGCGAACAGAACTTTCTCGTTGGTTCCACTCCGGCGACTTCTAGGTTATTTTCCATGGTTTGCAACCAATCATCGGAGTCTAGGGGCTCTTCTGACTTAGTGAAAACAGGTGGGTTGGTATTCTGAAAATTCTTGAGCTTAGATCCATGGTTGTCCTGATTTCCATGGCCTTGGTTGTTGTGGGAAAGCTGAGCTATATGTTGCAGGGTGGCTAGGTTGGATTGACGTTCCGCTCTTTCAGCTTCGCGGTCAGAAGTCAACATTTGCAGAATCTGCAACATCGGGTCCGGGGATGAACCACTTCCTCCACGTGGCATCTGAAGATTGAGATAGATCGTGAGAAAAGAGGGAAATTTCTAAGGTTTTGGGTCTTTGAAAAGTTTTTAAAGTTTGACTCAGATTTTTCTAGCAAATTGCTTTTTCATTCATTCATTCATTCATAGCACACGATACAACACACACCACAACAAAGAAAAGCAGATGGTTTTAAGAACCATTCTGAAAACTACGATACAGTGGGACCGAATACTACTCACTACGCTAGTGCTCAAGTGCTACTACTCCTCGGAATCGGTGGCTTCATAATCCTCGTCATCATCGATGAAGGCGAAATCATCCTCATCGGTGAATAAATCCATAGCCTGATCCTCCAAAAAATCATCATCATCGCTGAGATAGGAGTAGGGGTCTCCACGAAGATCCTCTCCGGCATTCTCCCTTTCTTCCAACTGCATGTCTCTCTCGTGGATGGTCTCCTCCAAAGATGAGATGCGGTGGCGAAGACGGGCAATGATACGCTCCTTCTTGTCGAGCTGACGGCGGCGAGACTTGCGATCCTTTGCTAGCATGGCGATGGTTTGATCCTTCGTCTTGATGATGTCAGACTTGTGGTTGGAGTAGTCACGGCAGTTGTCCAACTCCTGTTGACGATCGTACATCATGAAGCTGAGGTGGTCCAACTGAGTCTTTAGTTCGTGGTGGTATGGGGCTTCCAGTGGTTGTCCATTAGCATCACACCTTGGGCAAAACTCAAAGCGAGTTCCCTTGATCTGATTGATGCTCTGCCCACACAGACGAGAAAGAGCTTCCTGTATGGCCCTGGCAAGTCCGTCGAGCCAGCTGTTCTCTCTTAAGGTAAACTGAATTCCCTCAGCAGTGGGAGGTTCAATCTTTCCTCGAAGACTTGCAACAATTAGCCACTGCAGATCTTCTCCTCCTTGATCATTGAGCTGAGCTCCGAAGAACTCGGGGTGCGGACGCTCCAGAAGTTCCGAAAGCTGGTCCAAATCCCTCTCAAAGATAAGGTCTCCTCCATTCCCCAACTGATAGAACTTGCTGTACTTCACGTCCATCTATCAGAATATAGGATGAGTAAGTTAGTAGAGTGATCAAGTGTGTCAAATTTTATGTATTTTGCAAGGGTTTTTGAGGAACATGAATTTTCATGAAAGAATCAAAGGGATAAGAATGAGAATAAGTTTTTGTTAATATTTGCTTCCTTTGGTTTTGAAACTAAGTTTTTGATTCAAACGTCCAGTCTAACTAGGGTCTCCTATGGTCAGGATGGCTCTGATACCAACTTGTTAACACCCGGATTTTTAATCCCAGATGCCTGTTCTGCCATACATCGCAATCCCAGGATTACCATTTTTGCGAGACATAACAGAATTGGATACCATAGTACATCATCCATTAAAACCGTACATAAGTTCTTACACAAATAGGGATCTCATGATCCAGTTCTTAATACAACTTCAAACAGCGGAAATACGTAATAATAACGGTAGCATAGGCGATGCTCCATCTTCGGGGTCACAGGCAATGCTGACGATGGGAGATGATCCTAGTTGTCATAACCTTCCTGGGGTCCATCTTCCAGGTACTCCTCTTCATAGTCTGGCCATGGGAATAGCCAGGGACAAAGCCATGAGTACTCTTTAAGTACTCGTAAACTAATACTAACAAGTGAAAGGGGTTTTTGATAATAGGACACTAGGCTCTAGGGTTGTTTTGCAAAAGCCAGATTTATCTCTACTAAGTTTGGAAGCAACGAATGCTAGTTAAGGTTTTATAACACCTAAGTGGGAACTTGTATCTCATGCCACAACCATGTTGTGGTCAAGTCAAAGTCTCAATTCGTTTCACAAATCTTTTGAAAAATCTGACGGGGGAACAGTATGGCCACTCCAACTGTCCATAACCGCGGACGCGGCTATTCGAATAGTTTGACACTCTGCAGAGATTGTACACTTTCACCACAACATTCGATACATCCGTCAGGAACAAATCCTGAATTCACCATACTCAGTATGCGGATAATCAATCCTAACCTTTCAATTACACGCCCTAGTATAAGCACCTCTCCTGTGAGTTTGGCCTCCCAACCATGACCAACTGTCATCTTGGATACTGCACAGGTGGACAATCTTCACAAGGTAGCCTCAGCTCAGACCTTGGCCGTGAGGGAACTAATACTAAGGTATATAAGTTTCCAGTCAAGCCCTACCCAATTCTCGGGTATTGTGGTTGTACGGTAAAAATTGGAATAGTATCGCATCCAGACAACCATCAGTTTTATAAAAGGGCTAAGGCTCATGCCTCAACATTTTCATCACCAAACTCATCAGGTGTTCGGAAACACATGTCAAAACATCTCAGTAGAATGATCGATCATTCTAAGGTTTTCATAACCATTTTCACCAAGTATTTCTATCTAAAGTTGATCAAGTTTTATGCTTAGCACTAGCATCTACAAGTGGGGGTGAGTACTAATGAGGGGTGGTAAACTATTGGAGTTTAACTGAGTTTAATCTCATGCCTTAGGATGACATCAAGATTATCTAACTTAGGCCAATTTTTATGCTCTTTATGCAACCTTCAATTATCCTTCTAGTATCTACCATTCATTCCAGTACTCCAAGTAAGAGCTTTGATAAAGAAATAAAGTAATAAACTTGCAAATAAAACTAGGATTGGTTTATCAAGGGGTTATGATCATATATGCTTTAAGGCATATAGTGGCATGGTAGCAAGCAAGTAGTAGCTTGCATAGGTCAACTTAATTAGTAAGGCTTGCAAGTATTGGCTTGCACCATATCAGTATAAGCTTGCCTTGTGCAGAGCAGTGGTTGAAGTTCTCCTCGGCTTCTTCTTCGTAGTATCCTCCTTCCTCCTCGTATCCTTGGTCGGTACTAGCGTCTATAAATAAATACGATGTACACAATCACCAAACAATACTTAACTACTTGCAATCATCACACAAAAGGGTCCTATAGATGATCTAGAATCATCACTAACATTACAAGATTAAAGTTTGGTTTAATTCCTTTTTATTTTTAGAAAAGTAATTTCTACTCATTGAAAAACTACTTAAGATTTAATATTCTCCAAACCAAACATGGGATCATGTTGACACATGTCATCACCACATATTTTAGTTCATGGGAATGTGTTTTAAAGTGGTGTCACAATTTAATAAGGTTTTACCCTTTTATTTTAATTAATTAAAGTGGCTAGAAATGCCTATGGGGCATTCTTTTATTACTTGAACATTATTTCTGTAAGTAAACCTATATATTTTTATATATTCTAAAAGGTATGATTAAATGTGATTTTTGAGAGTTGGAATCAACTCAAAAGCTATTATGGTTCAAAATTTGAAAAATGTTTGAATGCAGAAAAGCTTCTGCCTTGTTATTTTTACCCAGGGTGATCTACAGATCCAAATGACTTGCATCCAACGGGCTTGGATTTAGCATTTCAAGACCTTTCTAATAAAATTAGTTTCATTCAATTTGGTGCACTGAATCGATCTGGGTTGATTTTTGAAACTGGGTACAGAAGTGTGTTTGAAATAAAATGGAAAAGGTTTAATTCAAATAACTGGGATGCGCGGGAAGGGTTAACGGGTCGGCCTGCTAAGCACAGCGCTTCCGCGGGCTGCATAAGTGGCTGTCCCCACGCGTCAATGAGACACGGGGGTGCGAAGCGGTATGGGGCGATGTGGTGCGTTCGATCTGGTTCTAATCCAACGGCTGAGGGTCATCGTCGACGTTGGGCAACGCCGGCGAGACAGAAACCTAGCGCGGCCAGTGGGGGTCGTGGGGGCTCACCGGGGTTCAGGCGAGGGTCGGCGAGGCGGGCGAACGACGAAGTCGACGACGCCGAACCTCCTGGTACCAGCAGCTTCTCCTGAGGCGGCTCCAATCGCTGGCTCCCTTCTTCTCCAGTAGCGGCGGGCTGCGATGCGCTGCTCGCCTTGATCCGGGAACGGGGTGGCACGATCAGTGATGAGAGGGGAGTGAGATGGTGTGTTCAATTCGGCTGGGGTGGCCTCTATTTATAGTGGAGCGAGGGGACCGACGGGGCGCAGGGTGAGCTCGTCGTGGTCGACAGTACAGACGGGTATCGGCGTGGGAGACGGTAGGGGGCAGTGCGGTGCTCCCTGGCGATGCTCAACAACACGGCGGCGAGACGTGGGGCGGTGCGGCTTGGTCGGAACACGACGGTGCTCTGCGCGTGCCCGACGGAGAATTTAATGGCGCACAACGCGCGTGGTCTGAGCGGCGGCGAACGACCGTGTCTGCCGGGTTGCTGGGACGGTGGTGATCACGTATGCATGCGGCAAGGGCGGCGTGCGGTTTGTGGGCGTTGGTCGAGCATGGCGCACGGGGTGTGCTCTCGGCATGGTTGCTGGCGAGGTTGGCATGGTTCGTGGGTGTGGTCCAGTGGCTGGCAAGGTTCGAGCGGTGGACAGGGAGTGGCGGTGGAGTGTTGGCTTGCTCCCAGACATGCTGGCTAGGCTTGTTTCTCCTCCTAGCTTGTTGTCGACATGGGGGTGACAAGTGTGCATTCGGCCTGCTCACCATTGATGGCAATGCCAAGCTTACAGTGATGCTAAGGGTGTGCAATTGAGCTAGATGATCTACTAAAGCCTATTTGCAACCAGAGAGGGAACAAGTTAGGCTTTAATCACTGCTCACAATAGTGTTTAGGATTTTGATGATTTGTGTCTGCAAGGTGTTTGATGAAATGGTCGCAAGAACTCAAGTTTTGAATTTTGAAAAGATTTTTGGTGGGTGTGCTAGGTTGGTGTTGGTGAGTCTGCAGATGCTTGGGTTTTGAATGTTGAGCTTGTTTGAGTGGTTTTTGAAAAAGTGGGATCTTCCCATATGATAAAGATTCAATTTTGAATTGTCATTTAAACTATGCATTTGAAAGTTTCTGGATGATCACAAAGTGGGCCTTGATACTTTGTTATGAGTACAATCAAGGGGTGCAAAGATCCAGCAAAGTTCCTGTTGAGTTCTGAAAGTTTGAGACAGCCAAAGTAGGCATGGGAGTTAAATTGGTCAAACTGACCATTCACTCATTTAGCTTTGTTTTGATTTATTTGTCTTTGAGAAAAGTTTGGGAATTGTTTAGATGATGTTTATTTCACCTAAGCATCCATTTACAAGCAAAGGAACACACAAACAAGTTGGTCACATGAAGTGCATACACCATGCATGCTTTCATATTTTTATTTAGCAAAGTTTTTGTTAACCCTAAATTTGATGATTAGAGTTTGATGATCCAAGTTTAGTATTTTTGGGATGTTACACTTATCCATTTCTTTCGTGAGTTCACCTTTATATGAGTAAATATAGAGAAATATAGTAAGTTCACCATTAAAGCTCTCATTTCTTTGGCGAGTCAAACTAAATCAGTCAGTTTGGTAGATTGGAAATCATTATGGACATGCACTTTTGGGGCTGATTGCAAGGAAACACAAGGGTGGTGCTCTTTTTAATGCATGGGATTTTGTTCTGACATGTTCAACATCCGAACAAGGAGAGTTATTGCTTGAATTACTGCACTTCAATTAACCGTGTCACAAATTCACACTCTTCGATTAACCGTCTCACAAATTCACACTCTAAGCAGCTTTGACTTCGATTGCGTACCTATAATTTGCGTTGCCCGTGCTTCGACTATTAAGTCCATACCTTAGCAGCACAATCAAAGAGGACAAACATGTCAAAATAGGGCCCTCCAGGTTGGACACGGTGTCACGTGATTGTAAAAATGTTACTATATGACATGCATATTAATCTCTTTCTGTTGAAGAAGATATATAACATCCAAATCTAGCATACTTAGTTACCTGAATACAAAAATAGGTCGGTGCAAAGTTAATCAAGTACACAGGAGATCAATAAACATGAAATCAATGCCATTTTTGTCTTTTCCTGCTTATGAGATAGACAGCGAGCGCCAACAATTTTCTGAATAATTGGCACATAGGTATGCTCCTTTTTTCAAGAATATGAATCTATCCGTCCAAATATTTTTCTAAGCGTGTAGAACATGTGTAGATAAGAAAACTGTAAGTGAGCTTGTTGATCACAGGTAAGATGGTGCTGATTGCAATGAACCATGGGCCAGAAAATTGCTAGAGGAACATAGCTTGATGGTGCACGCTACTTGTTACATAGGGGAGGGGTTTACCAGAGAAGGGTATGTGGTTGATCTTATGTATGCAACTGCTGGTGAGTATAGAGGATAACTGAAGGCATTCATGCTAGCTCCCTCCTATCATTAGTGATATTGTCCATCTCCGTTGTCACCCTCTACCACTCTGTCGTTATCCATAGTGATGCTTGACGACAGAGTCGTATAGAATGACAACAGAGTTCGAGAGCTAGCAGTAAGCAAAGATAGACATTGAAAATGGTTTCTTTGTTTAGCAGAGTATGGGTGGAGAAGTTGTATATAGGAAAAATGAGGGAGTCAGTTGTTTTAATTAAACTGTCATGATAAATTGTAGATTACCCTTCAACATTTTTCATATGAGAGTCCACATATCTTACTATATGTAATTGTAAAACTTGAGATCCCGTGGCAACGCACGACATTTTATAGTCGATCCTAAAAAGGCCATGGCCTAGAAGAATAAAGGAAAAATTAATGGGCTGGTCCATGTAAGTGTCAACACCGGGATTTCTAATCCCAGATGCCTGTTATGGCGTACGTCGCAATCCCAGGATTACCATTTTTGTGAGATATAACAGAATTGGTAGCACAGTACATTATTCATTACAAACCATTAGTCTTATAGATAGTTGATCTCATGATAAAGTCTGATACATATCAAAGAAGCGAAAATAGAAGTAGCATAGTAGCAGCTCCATCTTCTCGGTCACAAGAAATGCTGACGATGCGAGATGATCCTAGTTATCGCAGGGAAATGCTAACGATGCGAGATAACCAGGGACAAAGCCATGAGTACTTTTAAGTTCTCAAAAACTATCACTAAAGCAGTAAGACTAAACTAGTAGGAATCCTAAGATCTAGGTTTGTTTGCAACAAGACAAATTTATTTCGGAAGTACTTAGAAATGAAGACCTAACTTTAGTTGTCTAGATTACTCAAGTGGGAACCTAGTCTCATTGTCCACATCCTTGTGGGGTCAAGTCAAAGTCATACTTAAGTCACAAGTCATTTTGAAAACATCTAACAACAGAACAGTATGGCCATCCAACTTCCATAACTGCGGACGCGTCTATTCAAATAGTTTGACGCTCTATAGAGGTGATACACTTTCGCCACAACATTCGATACATCTGTCAGGAGTAACCCTGAATCATCATACTTGGTATGCGGATAATCAATCCTAACCTTTCAATTACACACCGTAGTATAGGCACCTCCCCTATGAGTTTGGCCTCCCAGCCATAACCATCTGTCATCCTGGGAACTGTATAGGTGGACATTCACATTCACAAGGTAGCCTTAGCTCACCTTGTTCCGCGAGGGAACCCATACTAAGACACATAAACTTCCAGTTAAGCCCTACCCAAAATCAGGTATTGTGGTTATAAGGTAAAATTGGAATGGTGTCGCATCCGAACCCAACCATCAGTTTTATCAAAGTCAGGGCACAAAATTCATTCACCATCATCTTCATATCATTGTGTCCATAACACATGTCAAAACATTTGAATAGAATGACTCATCATTCCAAGGTTTTCATAATCATTTGTTTCCATCTATAGTGATCAAGATTAGTTTAGCACTAGCATCTATCAATACGGGTATCACTATGGAGGGGTCTAATCAAGTGTAACTACCTACATCAAGTTTGAAAATCTTTATGGCATCTTTCCTAAATTTCCAATAGTCATCAATTAATTAACTACTTGAATAACTTTGATAAAAGAAAGAAAGGTAAAGATTGCAAGTAAAACATGGGATTGGTATACTCAAAGTGGTATCACAATTGCTTGAAAGTGAGGCTTGCAAGGTTTATATTAGCTTGCATAGAATAGCTTGCTTTGGTTGGTAAGGTGGTCGAAGTTCTCTTCATCTTATTCGTAGTATTCTTCCTCATCATAGCCCGGATTGATGCTAGCGTCTATAAATCAATACGAGGTACACAATCACCAAACAAAGCTTAAATACCTCTATTTAACACACAAGGATCCACACTAGATGATCTAACATCATCTCTATCATTACAAGAAAAGGGTGACAAGATTTAATTTATCTTATTTTAGAAAAGTAATTTCTACTCATTGAAAAGTTACTTAATATTCTCTAACTAAAATATGGGATCATATTGACCCATGTCATCACCACATATTCCAATACTTGAGAATATGATTTAAAATGATTGGCCTAAATTGCAAAGTTTAACAATGTCATTTAATAAAATTTGTGTGACTAGAAATGACTATAAATCCATTCTTTAATTTTGGTCCAAGACTACTGTATGCAAAATTTATATATTTTTACATAATCAGATAGATCATGGCCAATGTGATTTCTGAGAGTTGGAATCAACTCAAAATCAGTTATGGTTGATTTTACAAAAATGTTTGAAGTTTTAAAAGCTACTGTCTTGTTATTTTTACTGAGAATGATCTAATATTTTAAAATGTTTGAATCCAACGGGAGTGATTAGAGATTTTCATCTACTTCCAAACAAAATTGGATTCAATCAATTTGGTTCAGTGAATCTTCCTTGATTTGATTTTCAAAGTTACCTACAGTATTGGATTTCTAAATAAAAAAACCTAAATTTGAATCTATGGGCTACACGCTGGAATACTAACGGGCCGGTCCAACTACACAACGCGCACGCAGCGGGCTGCACTCGGATAGGTCCCACATGTAAGCGACTATTCTATCACGGAGCGGTATCTTGCAATCTAGGCCGCATGATTAGAGCGCGATTGACGGCTGGGCGTCGTCGTCTCCGTCGCACGAGGCGCGCGAGACAAAACCCTAGCGCTATGGCGGGGGTCGTCAGGGGCTTACCAGGGCTCCATCTAGGTTCGGCGAGGTCAGCGAACAAACGATTCGATGACGGCGGTTCGACTGGTGGTCGCGGCAGCTCCTGGGGCTGCTTCTAGCGTCGTCACCTTTCCTCCTCTGCAGCGGCGGGCTCCGGTGAAATTCCGGCGAGGTGGTGCTCCCTTGCTCTAGGGATGGGTCAGAGAGGTTGCTGGGTGAGAGTGGAGTGGTATGGTGTGCGTTTTGAGGCCAGGGAGGGCTCTATTTATACTGCAGCGAAGGGGGCACGACGGCATGGCTCGGGCTCATCGGCGACGTAGTTACAGTGTGCTATCGGCATGGCCAAGGTGTAGGGGTTTGTAGCATGGAAAACAAAAAATTTCTACCGCATGCACATAAACAAGCCAAGATCTATCTACTAGATTGTAGCAACGAGTCGATAGAAGCACTCACCCTCGAAGATTCCAAAGCGGTTAACGAGAGCAGATTCTCGTGGGTGATGTAGTCGTACACTTGCCGATCTCAGGATCACGTAGATGATCCTTCCGGTGCTGCATTCTGGCAGCGCTTCCGCAGTCGGTCACACGTTCGGTACTCGATAAAGACCTTTCTCTCCCTTGTTCCAGCAGGCAGCGGAGGTTGTAGTTCTCCCCTTGCGATTCCGACAGCACGATGGCGTGGTGTCGGAAGTAGAGGGAAGATCCCGCAGGGCTTCGCCTAAGCCGGTGCGTGTTATGGTGGATATAGGGTTTCCCGGCGATCTAGGGTTTAGAAGGCCTGGAGGAGGAGGAGGTGTCGGCGGCGTCTAGGGCGGCGACGATGAGGCGGCGAAGACGCGAGGCGGAGGCGGCGCGGCGGTGGCGTGGGGGCGGCGGCGCACGGGTGTGGGGAGGGCTAGGGCTTGGTTGTTTGGGGCAGCCCTCCCCTCTATTTATGAGAGGGGGGCAGCCTTCAGAGGGGAGGATTTGAATCCAAACCCAAACCCAAGTTGGATTGAAAGAAGGACACTTTCCTTTTTCCACTAGGAAACCATTGTTCCAGTTTGACTTTTCAAACCTTCCGTTTGACTTTCAATTTAGAGCTTTAATACTTTCTTGCAAATACCCAAACCAAGTGACCTAGGATATGATCCAATCATTCCACTTAACCATGACACTTTCATGGTCCATTCCCCTTCCGGTCCGGTGAACCTTCTAGACCCTTCTAGAACCTTTCCGATGAAAACATTGAAAACATTCCCGAACTCCGGAATCGGACTTTCCTTATATGAATCTTATTCTCCGGACCATTCCGGATCTCCTCGTGATATCCCGAATCCCATCCGAGACTCCGAACAACATTCAGTATCCCTACTAACATTCCATATCTACTAAACAACATCGAATCCTTAAGTATGTCTCCCTACGGTTCGTGAATTATGCGGACATGACCGAGACACCTCTCCGATCAATAACCAATAGAGGAATCTGGAAATTCATATGGCTCCCACATATTTCTACGATTACTTTGTGATCGAATGAACCACTTACATATGATACCAATTTCCCTTTGTCTCACGATAGTTTACTTATCCGAGGTTTTGATCGTCGGTATCTATGCATACCTTGTTCAACCTAGTTACCAATAAGTACTCTTTTCTCGTTTCCGTGATATGTGATCCCTTGTGATCCAGTCACATGCTTGCAAGCCAATTGGATGACATTCCACCGAGAGGGCCTAGAGTATATCTATCCGTCATATGGATGGAAAAATCCCACTCTTGATCCATGTGCCTCAACACATACTTTCCAAACACTCAATGCCACCTTTATAGCCACCCAGTTACGCTGTGGTGTTTGATGTCATCAATGCATCCTTCCTGTGATGGTGATTAGCATGATCTCATGGTCGAAGGAATTAGGTTACCATGTATCAGAAAGCTTATAGCAAACGAACTTTTGAAAATGACTTGATCTTAATGCTACGCTTATCTATAGGAGTATGTCCATCATACCATTCTCCTAATGATATGATCTTGTTGTTAACAACATCTCAAAGTTCATGATCGAGAAACCACGATCATCTATTAACCAATAAGCTAGTATTACAAAGAGGCTTTATTAGGGACTCTAATTTAGTTTACAATCACACAAGTATTAATGTTTCCGGTTAATACTGTTATAGCATGAATGTAAACATTTATCATAAACACAAAGATATAATAATAACCACTTTTATTATTGCCTCTAGGGCATATCTCCAACAGTCTCCCACTTGCACTAGAGTCAACTAATCTAGATTACATGGTAATATACCAAACACCCATGGAGGTTTGGTTCTGGTCATGTTTTGCCCTCGGGAGAGGTTTAGTCAACGGATCCGCCACATTCAGATCTGTGTGTACTTTGCAAATATTTATGTCACCATCTTGGACATGCTCCCGAATAGCGTGAAAACGTAGCTTGATGTGCTTCAACTTCTTGTGTGACCTTGGTTCTTGCGCATTGGCTACGGCGCCCATGTTATCACAGTAGATAGACATTGGGTCCAGCGCACTTGGAACCACACCGAGCTCTGTAATGAACTCCTTCATCCATATCGCCTCTTGTGAAGCCTTCGAAGCAGCTATTTATTCCGATTCAGTTGAAGATCTCGCCACAACGCTTTGCTTTGCACTCCTCCAGCTAACTGCTGCACCCTTCAAAGTAAATACGTATCCAGATTGAGATTTAGAATAATCCGGATCGGTGTTCCAACTAGCATCGGTGTAACCATTAACAACGAGCTGTTCGTCACCTCCATAAGAAAGAACCATATCTTTAGTTCTTCTCAAGTACTTAAGAATGTTTTTGACCGCTGTCCAATGATCCACTCCTGGATCACTTTGATATCTGCTAGTCAAACTAACAACATATGCAATGTCGGGTCTAGTACATAGCATGGCATACATAAGAGATCCTATGGCTGAGGCATAGGGAGTCTTACTCATCCTTTCTCTATCTTCTGCCGTTGCAGGACTTTGAGTTTTACTCAAGGTCGTATTGTGCAACATGGGAAAGAACCCTTTTTGCTATCTTCCATTCCAAACCTCTTTAGTACTTTGTCCAAATATGTACTCTGTGACAATGATATTAGGCGTCTCGATCTATCTCTATAAATCTTTATGCCAAATATGTTAGCTGCTTCGCCAAGATCTTTTATTGAAAAAATATTATTCAAGTAATCCTTGACACTATTAAGAAGGTCTACATCATTCCTAATCAACAATATGTCATCCACATATAGTATTAAGAATTCTACAGAGCTCCCACTCACTTTCTTGTAAATACAAGCTTCTCCATAAGTTTGTATAAAACCAAAGCTTTTGATTACTTTATCAAAACGTTGATTCCAACTTCTAGATGCTTGCTTCAATCCATAAATGGACCATTGAAGTTTGCATACCTTGTTAGCATCTTTAGGATCGACAAAACCTTTGGGTTGCATCATATACAACTCTTCATCAATGTCTCCATTGAGGAATACTGTTTTGACATCCATCTGCCATATCTCATAATCATAATATGCAGCGATTGCTAACAGAATCTTCACAGACTTTAGCTTCGCTACCGGTGAGAAAGTCTCATCGTACTCAACTCCTTGAATTTGTCGAAACCCTTTTGTGACAAGTCAAGCTTTATAGACAGTAACATTACCATCAGCATCTGTTTTCTTCTTGAAAATCCATTTGTTCTCGACAGCCTTCCGGCCATCTGGTAAGTCCACCAAAGTCTATACTTGGTTTTCATACATAGATCCAATCTCAGATTTCATGGCTTCTTGCGATTTATTGGAATCTGGGCTCATCATCGCTTCCTCATATGTCGCAGGGTCATCGGTGTTGTCCACCAACATGACACTCATAACGGGATCATACCAATCACGAGTGGTACGAGTTCTCGTTGACTTGTGAGGTTCCGTAGTTACTTCAACCGAAGTTTCATGATCAACATCATTATCTTCCTCTCTTATTGGTGTAGGCGCCACAGGAACTACTTCCGGTGCTGCGCTACTCGCAAGTTCGAGAGAAGGTTCAACAACCTTGTCAAGTTCTACCTTCCTTCCAGTCACTTCTTTCGAAAGAAACTCCTTCTCTAGAAAGAATCCATTCTTGGCAACGAAGATTTTGCCCTCGGATCTATGATAGAAGGTATACCAATAGTTTCCTTTGGGTATCCTATGAAGACGCATTTTTCCGCTTTGGGTTCAAGCTTGTCGGGCTGTAACTTCTTACATAAGCTTCGCAACCCCGAACTTTTAGGAACGACAATTTAGGTTTCTTCCCAAACCATAATTCATACGGTGTCGTTTCAACGGATTTAGATGGTGCCCTATTTAAAGTGAATGCGACTGTTTCTATGCATAACCCCAAAACGATAGCGGTAAATCTGTAAGTGACATCATAGATCGAACCATATCTAAGAGAGTTCGATTACGATGTTCGTACACACTATTACGCTGTGGTGTTTCCGACGGTGTCAATTGTGAAAGTATTCCGCATTTCTTCAAATGCTCGCCAAACTCATAACTTAGATATTCACCTCCACGATCATATCGTAGAAATTTAATCTTCTTGTTACGTTGATTCTCTACCTCACTTTGAAATTCCTTAAACTTCTCGAAAGTTTCAGACTTATGTTTCATGAAATAGATATACCCATATCTACTCAAATCATCCGTGAAGGTAAGAACATAACGATAACCACCGCGCGATGCTACACTCATTGGGCCACACACATCGGTATGTATGATTTCCAATAAGTCCGTAGCTCACTCCATCATACCAGAAAATGGAGTCTTAGTCATTTTACCCATTAGACATGCTTCGCATCTTTCTAGTGATTCGAAATCAAGTGATTTAAGAAGTCCATCGGAACGGAGTTTCTTCATACGCTTCACTCCAGTGTGACCAAGACGACAGTGCCACATATAGGTCGAGTTATCGTTTAATTTCAAACGTTTACCTTCAATGTTATTAATATGTGTATTTCTACAATCGAGATTCAATAAGAATAGACCATCTATCAAAGGTGCATGTGCATAAAACATATTACTCATATAAATCGAACAACCATTATTCTCGGACTTAAACAAGTAACCGTCTCGCAATAAACATGATCCGGATACAATTTTCATGCTCAACACAGGCACCAAATAACAATTATTTAAGTATAAAACTAATCCCAATGGTAGATGAAGAGGTAGTGTTCCGACCGCGATCACATCAATCTTTGATCCATTTCCAACGCGCATCGTCACTTTGTTCTTCGCTAGCTTCCGTCTATTCTGCTGCACCTGTTTCGAGTTACAAATATGAGCAACCGAACCAGTATCAAATACCCAGGCACTACTATGAGTGCTAGTGAGATACACATCAATAACATGTATATTGGATATACCTTTCTTCTTGATGTTGCCATTCTTCAAATCCGCCAAGTACTTAGGGCAATTCTGCTTCCAATAACCTTCTCCCTTGCAGTAAAAGCACTCATTATCAGGCTTAGCCCCAGCCTTGGTCTTCTTCGCCGGCATGGTAACTTTATTACCGCCCTTCTTGAAGTTTCCCTTTTTCTTAGACTTGCCTTGCTTCTTGAATTTGGTGGTCTTATTGACCAACAACACTTGGTGCTCTTTCTTGATCTCCACTTCTGCAGACTTTAACATGGAGAAGAGTTCGGGCAACGACCTGTCCATGTTTTGCATATTGTAGTTCATCACAAAGTTCTTGTAACTTGGTGGTAGTGATTGGAGAACACGGTGAATCCCCAAAGCATTAGGAATCACTATACCTAAGCTTTGAAGCTTGGTTGCGTGCCTAGACATCTTAAGAACGTGCTCACTGACGGAGCTACCCTCTTCCATCTTGTAGTTAATTTTTTTTCAGAAGCCTCATAACTCTCAACTGCCGCGTGAGCCTCAAATATCATTTTGAGTTCACGGACAATATCATGTGGGTCATGGTTCTCAAACCTTTTCTGAAGCTCCGATTCCAAACCATACAAGATAGCACACTGAAATGTGGAGTACTGATTCTTCCGAGCGAGGAAAACATTATTTACCTCATCGGTAGCATCAGCTGCAGGTGGGTCACCCAGTGGTGCATCCAGCACATAGGTTAAATTACCAGCATTGAGGACAATCCTCAAATTGCGAAACCAATCCGCGAAGTTGCTTCCATTATTTTTCAATTTTTCTTTCTCTAGGAACACATTAAAATTGATGGTAGGGGCCGCCATTGATCTACAACATATTTGCAATAGTTTAGACTAAATTTATGACAAATTGAGTTCTAATTAATAGTTAAATTAATATAGGTGAACTCCCACTCAAAACAATATCCCTCACATTGCTTTAGTGATCACACGAACCAAATCCACCACATCAAAACCGATCATCACGAGAGTTGATGTAGCTTCAATGGCGAACAATCAACATGTTCATCATATCTACTATATGACTTATGCTTTACCTTTCGGTGATCCGTGTTCCGAGACCATGTCTGTACATGCTAGGCTCGTCAAGATCAAACCTTAGCTTCCGCATGAGCAAATCTGGCTTGCCCACGTTTTATACACTCGCAGAATCTAACACACCCGATCATCACGTGGTTCTTTGAAACAACGAGCTTTAGCAACGGTGCTTACTAGGGATGAACACTTTATAACTTGAAATTTTTATGCTTGAGGGATCATCTTATAATTCTACCATCGTGAACTAAGTAATACAAGATGCATAAAAGGATTAACATCACATGCAATTCATAATATGTGATATGATATGGCCTTTCTTCTTGTGCTTCCGATCTCCATCTTCAAGCACGAACATGATATCCATCATCACCGGTATGGCGTCAAGGTCAATGGCGCCGCTTCATGGTTGTCGTCCACCAACATCAACTATTACAACTACTTTGAATAGACACGCAGGTCTTAACGGAATTAAAAGACAACCATATGGTTCCTGTCGGTTGCCGACTTACAATAAGGAACATTGCATACATCATATAAAATCACAATCATGGTCATATCACATCACAGCACACCCCTGCAAAACAAAGTTAGACGCCTCTAATTTTCTTTGCATGTTTTACGTGGTTTGGGGCTTTCAGTAAGTGTCGCTCTAACTTACGAACAAGAACCACAACGTTGATGCTTTAACTATCAAGTTCCGGTTGTAAATTGAATCTATACTATGATGGGAGAGACAGACACCCGCAAAGCCACTTATGCAATACAATTTGCATGTTAAGCGTGGAGCAAGTCTCATGAACGATGTGATGTAAGGTTAGCTCGGGCCGCTTCATCCCACCATACCGAAGATGCAAAGTACACAAAAAGCAATTGATAATAAAAGCACCACCTCCACAATGACCATTGTGTTCTACTCGTGCAACAGATCAACATATAGACACGTCTCTGATACCACTGTAGGGGTTCGTAGCATGGAAAATAAAAAATTTCTACCGCATGCACACAAACAAGACAAGATCTATCTACTAGATTGTAGCAATGAGTCGATAGAAGCACTCACCCTCGAAGATTCCAAAGCGGTTAACGAGAGCAGATTCTCGTGGGTGATGTAGTCGTACACTTGCCGATCTCAAGATAGCGTAGACGATCCTTCCGGTTATGTGTTCCGGCAGCACTTCCGCAGTCGGTCACATGTTCGGTACTCAATGAAGACCTTCCTCTCCCTTGTTCCAGCAGGCAGCGGAGGTTGTAGTTCTCCCCTCGCGATTCCGACAGCACGACGGCGTGGTGTCGTAAGTAGAGGGAAGATCCCGCAGGGCTTCGCCTAAGCCGGTGCGCGTTATGGTGGATCTAGGGTTTCCCGGCGATCTAGGGTTTAGAAGGCCGGCAGGAGGAGGAGGTGTCGGCAGCGGCTAGGGCGGCGGCGACGAGGCGGCGCATGGCGACGTCGGCGGCGCATGGGTGTGGGGAGGGCTAGGGCTTGGTTGTTTGGGGCAGCCCTCCCCCTCTATTTATGAGAGGCGGGCAGCCTTGGGAGGGGAGAGTTTGAATCCAAACCCAAACCCAAGTTGGATTGAAAGAAGGACTCTTTCCTTTTTCCACTAGGAAACCATTGTTCTAGTTTAACTTTTCAAACCTCCCGTTTGACTTTCAATTTAGAGCTTTAATTCTTTCTTGCAAATGCCCAAACCAAGTGACCTAGGATATGATCCAATCATTCCAATTACCCATGACACATTCATGGTCCATTCCCCTTCCGGTCCGGTGAACCTTCTAGACCCTTCTAGAACCTTTCTGATGAAAACATCGAAAACATTCCCGAACTCCGGAATCAGACTTTCCTTATATGAATCTTATTCTCCGGACCATTCCGGATCTCCTCGTGATATCCCGGATCCCATCCGAGACTCCGAACACCATTCGGTATCCCTACTAACATTCCATATCTACTAAACAACATCGAATCCTTAAGTGTGTCTCCCTATGGTTCGTGAATTATGCGGACATGACCGAGACACTTCACCGATCAATAACCAATAGAGGAATATGGAAATTCATATGGCTCCCACATATTTCTACGATTACTTTGCGATCGAATGAACCACTTACATACGATACCAATTTCCCTTTGTCTCACGATAGTTTACTTATCCGAGGTTTTGATCGTCGGTATCTCTGCATACCTAGTTCAACCTCGTTACCGATAAGTACTCTTTTCTCGTTCCCGTGATATGTGATCCCTTGTGAGCCAGTCACATTCTTGCAAGCCAATTGGATGACATTCCACCGAGAGGGCCCAGAGTATATCTATCTGTCATATGGATGGACAAATCCCACTCTTGATCCATGTGCCTCAACACATACTTTCTGAACACTCAATGCCACCTTTATAGCCACCCAGTTACGGTGTGGTGTTTGATGTCATCAAAGCATCCTTCCGGTGATGTTGATTAGCATGATCTCGTGGTCGAAGGAATTAGGTTACTATGTATTAGAAAGCTCATAGCAAACGAACTATTGAAATGACTTGATCTTAATGCTACGCTTATCTATAGGAGTATGTCCATCATACCATTCTTCTAATGATATGATCTTGTTGTTAACAACATCTCAATGTTCATGATCGGGAAACCACGATCATCTATTAACCAACAAGCTAGTATTACAAAGAGGCTTTACTAGGGACTCTAATTTAGTTTACAAATCACACAAGTATTAATGTTTCCGGTTAATACTGTTATAGCATGAATGTAAACATTTATCATAAACACAAAGATATAATAATAACCACTTTTATTATTCACTCTAGGGCATATCTCCAACAAAAGGTTGTAGGTCGACGCGGTGCTTCAGGGCGATCGTCATGTGCACAGTGGCACGACGAGGCGCGGTCTCCATCATTCTAGAACATCCGTGCTCTGCGGCGGTACCATCGGCATTCGTCACGATGTACGATGGTCACGGTGTGCTCGGGGTCAAACGATCATGTCTAGGTGTTCGCTGGATTCACGACGAACTTATTGGTGCAATGCGAGAGCGAGGCACGACGTGTGCGTGCATGATTGCTCGGTGCTCTGGCGCGGTATTCGACATGGTCGGATGTTAAATGGGCGCGGCTGTGCTGGCGTCTCCATGAGCGGTCGTTGGTCGAGGCATGCATAGGCATGGGTGGTGAGGTCAGGGCTACCTCCTAGACATCGTGGGCGAGGGCGGCGTGGTCTGTGGCAGCGTGTCCGTGTCGGGGTGGCAAGGTGAGCTAGGGTACCATTGTGCACTGGTCATTTGATCGCGTGAGATGAGCTCAAATGCACGGGCTGATACTGAGTGAGTTAAGGGCACATCGTTGGAGCTCGGTGAGGTCACAAAGATGATCACAGGATTGATCAAAACAGTAGATATTTGTTGAGGTTGTACTGTGATCACCAGGTGTTTGATTAAATGGCTGCAAGAACTAAACTTTCATATTTTCAAGTGATTTTTGGTGGGTGTGCTGGTAGTCATCTTGGTAGTCTCTGGGTGCAATGGTTTGCTAAGTGGTGAAGGTTTTAGTGGTTTTCCAAAAATGACTATCTTGATGCATAAGATAGATTCAATTTTGAATTGCATCTCAAATGGGTTTGAAAATATTTCTGCAAGGTTGGAAAGCTCCATTGTGTTTAGTGTCACTAGGTCTAGCAAGGTGAGAAAAGATATGGAGTTGTTTTTGTTTGAAATCACTTGCTAGAGATGCTCAAAGTGAGCTAGGTGTTAACTTTTGCAAGAATGACCATTAGGTCATATGCTTCATATTTTAATTGTCTTTTGGTTTGATCTGGTTTGGATTTGACCTAGATGATATGGTTTTGATCTTTAAACCATTTCTCATCATTTACAACAATCAAACATGGCATTGCAAACATTCACACAAATTCATAACACATATGCCTTAACATATGGTTTATTAATAAAATCTTTTGTTAACCCTAATTTTGGTTAATTAGAAATTGATCCTCATTAATATTTTTGAGATGTTACAAACCTTCCCTCCTTAAACAGAATCTCGTCCCGAGATTCAGGAAAAAACTAGGAACTAAAGAGATTGGGAAACTCTTTCCTCATGTAATCCTCTCGTTCCCATGTGGCTTCTTCTTCAGTATGGTTGCTCCACTGGATTTTGAGAAACTTGATATTCCTGGTCCGGGTAGTTCTGAAAGCTTCTTCCAAAATACGAATGGGTACTTCACGATAGGTTAAGTCTGGGTTGATTTCAATGGCTCTATGATCGATGTTCTTAAAAACTTTTGTTGTCTCTAGAACTTCTAAACATTTCCGAAGTAACGAGATATGAGACACATCGTTCACTGCTGACATCTCTTTCGGCAGTTCTATCTGATATGATACTTCTCCTCGGTGACTTAAAATCTTGAATGGTCCAATATATCTGGGTGCAAGCTTTCCTTTGAGTTGGAAACGATGCATTCCTTTCAAGGGTGATACTTTGAGATAAACAAAGTCTCCAACATTGAAGGAAAGTTCTCGACATCTCTTGTCCGCATAACTCTTCTATCTAGACTGAGCGGTCTTGAGGTGTTCACGGACCTTGTGAACCTTCTCTTCGGCTTCTTGTAGGATGTCTGGTATGAAGATCTGACTCTCTCCTGCTTGTGACCAATTCAGGGGGGGGGGGGGGTACGACACTTCCTTCCATACAAAAATTGAATGGGGCCATTGGCAAACTGGCTTGATAACTGTTGTTGTATGAGAATTCTGCGAAAGGTAGGCAGTCTTCCCATTTAGATCCATATTCCAATACACAAGATCTCAACATATCCTCGAGTATCTGGTTTACTCTTTCCGTTTGTCCATCCGTCTGCGGGTGATAAGCTGTGCTAAAGTTCAGTTTGGTTCCTAATCCTTCTTGTAATTTCTTCCAAAATCTTGAGGTAAACTGGGTTCCTCGATCCGACACTATGTTTTTGGGGGTTCCGTGCAGACTGACTATTCTAGCAATATACAACTCTGTCAGTTTCAAGATCTGATAAGTGGTCTTGATTGGTAGGAAATGAGCTACCTTGGAAAGTCTATCCACTGTGACCCAAATAGAATCATTTCCTCTACTAGATGTAGGCAAACCGATGATGAAATCCATTCCAACTGAATCCCATTTTCATTCTGGAATTTCCAAAGGTTGCAAAAGTCCCGCGGGTCGCTGATGTTTCGCTTTGACTATTTGAGAGATATCACACTTGGCTATGTAGCTCCCGACTTCTCTCTTCATTTTGTGCCACCAAAATTTCTCCTTCAAATCCTAATACATCTTGGTTCTTCTCAGATGAATAGAATAAAGAGTATCGTGGGCTTATTGCAGAATAACTTGTTTCAACTCAGAATCTTCTAGCATACAGATTCGTCCCGAATAACACATAACTCCTTCTTCATCTTCCGTGAATTCGGGTACCTTTCCTGTACCGATACGATGCTTAATTCCATCGATACTGGCATTTCCTTTCTGATCTTCCATTATCTGATCAAAGGTGGGTTGAAGTTCAATACTGTCTAGGAATCCTTCGCTAACTAGCTCCATTCTGAAATCCTCCAACTCATTATGCAAACTTGGCTTCTCTTTCATAATCATGGTATTTAATCTACATGGCAGTCTACTAAGAGCATCTGCTACCACATTGGCCTTGCCGGGATGGTAATGAATGTCAAGGTCGTAATTCTTGATCAACTCTGTCCATCTCCTTTTCCTCATATTCAACTCCTTCTGAGTGAAAATATACTTCAAACTCTTGTGATCTAAATAAGTATCACAGCAGTTACCCATGAGGTAATGACGCCATGTCTTCAAGGCTAAGGCGACTGCGTCTAACTCTAAGTCATGGGTGGGGTAATTCTTTTCATGTTGCTTTAGTTGTCTGGACAGATATGATATTACTTTGCCTTCCTGCATCAACACACATCCAAGACCAATATTGGATGCATCACAATATACGTCAAATGGATTCGTGATATCCGGCATGATCAAAATTGGGGCTAAAATCAATCTCTTCATGAGCTCTTGAAAACTCGCTTCACATTTGTCCGTCCATTCAAACTTCTGGTCTTTCTTCAATATCTGAGTCATCGGCCTAGCGATTCTTGAAAATCATTCAACAAACTTGTGGTAATATCCCTCTAATCCAAGAAATGTGCGAACTTCAGTTTGAGTGGTTGGGGCTCTCCATTCTTCAACATCCTTAATCTTGGCGGGGTCGACGGCAACTCCTCCGGCTGACAAAATATGTCCTAAGAATCCTACTTCCTTTAACTAGAATTCACATTTGCTAAACTTAGCATACAAATGATGCTCTCTAAGGGTTCGAAGGGTGGTTCTTAGGTGATGTTCATGCTCTTTCCGATTTGGAGTAGATCAGAATGTCATCGATGAAAACAACGACAAACTTATCCAAGAAGTTCATAAAAATCTTATTCATGAGATTCATGAAATAAGCGGGGGCATTGGTTAATCCAAAAGACATGACCTTGTACTCATACAATCCGTATCGGGTAGTGAAGGCAGTCTTTGGGATATCCGTTGCGGGGATACTACTTTGCGGCCCGAAAGTTCGCAGGCGAAGGCAACGCGGGGCCCAAGTTTCTTTTAATCACCGCGATTCGAAAAGTTTGAGGGGTAATTACTGAGAGGGGCATTTCGAGTGAATGGTGGAAAAACCAAATATTTTCAAATATTAGCCGTTATGTCAGGATATTCCGTTACATTAGTACCAGCCGTGCCCCTGCTGTGCCCCTTCTAAGTCACCGTCCACGTGCAACATGGGCAAATCCATTTCTATAGTTTTCTAACCCCCGACACTGAATCCGGCGGCGATGGCGGCGGTCCTTTTTCTCCTTCCCCATACACTGAATCCGGTTCGGCGGCGGCGACGATCGTTTTTCTCCCCGACCCCTCCCCCTCCCACCCACCCACACCAATAAACACTGAATCCGAAGGCGGCATGTCAAGCGAGGCCAAGGTGGTAGCTACATCGGTGACTAATTCGGTTTCGTCGGAGCCAGCGTCTCGGGCACAACGCCAGACAAGCGAAGCAGCGGTGGGTTCTATAGCCCAGGTTAGCGAGGAGGTCAGCCAGAAGTCTGCTAACAGGGTACCAATGAGTAGCGGGTTGAAGAGAAAATCTAGGCCGTTGGCGGAGTGTTCAACTGCATTGTGGGGTCGTGCAAACCATATCTCGAAGAAAACCACACGGGAGAAGAGCGAGAGGTGAATTTTTCTTATTTGTGACTTGTCTTGTAAATAGATTAGTTACTGCAAAGTAGTGTCGAATGAAATGAAAGGTCCCCTTTTTAATCAAATTAGGAACAACTTCGATGCAGCAGACCTATATGAGTTCACGGTTCATGTCCGCCAGTACACTGCAAAACTAGATTTTGGTTGCGAGAGGGTTATGTTCGGTCGGGATGTGCGTCTGCTTGTCAACTACAAAGAGGTTGTGTTTGTTTCGTAGCTGATAGATATGCTTCATTCTAGAATTCCTTGGAGGATCTAGACAGAGGGCAAAATTGGTGTGGCATAACATAAGTGATACCTATGTGCAAATTGAGCACTCCCATGAGCTTCAGATGCTTTGGGAGTGTTGTACAGCTGGTTGTCAAGTGAAAGTTGAAGCAATGATTGATGATATGTATGGAGGTACTAGAGATCTTGCTACAAGAGCTTCTGCTGCTTGAGTTTATGGACCACCAGATGCTGGTCAAGCTAAGTTCAATATACACCTGGAGGTGGATTCATACACATCAAAACTTGATGGCAGAGTTAGTAAGGAAATTCGTCATGTACTCTAGAGATAGCTGTAGATTCCAAAAACATAACTCTTGTTGAACTGAGAGAGATGATTGGTAAGGAAATCATTATTGGCCCTAAGAAGATGGTATGACTTTGGTGGTGGAATCATAAGAAGCAGGAGTTCATAGAGGTTTTGGGTACCGATGATCTGATACAGATTATGTGACGAAAGAAGGAATCCAGGAGGGTGTGCTTCCTGGCTGCCATTTCTAATGTTGTTAGATAGGTTGTAGTGGATGCAGAGGACCCTGCTATGGCTGAACAGAACAAGGCGATAGACGTTGATCAGATCTGATGACAACTGCTACCCAGGGCTTGTTAGATAGACCGCATGGCTCCCTTGCCTATATTTGTAACAAAGATTGTTGTTGCTTTGAAACTGTGTTCAGAGATTGTAATCTGATGTTCTGTGAGCTGTTGAGATTTTCGGACATATCACTCAATGAAAGCATCATTGTTGTAATAAGACACAATTATATTGTAGTTTACATGATTATGTTTTGTGAGATGATGTGATAAATTTATTTCCGAGATTATGATTTTTGAGAGATTGTAATATAATGTGCTATGAGCTGTTGGGATTTTGGGACATATAATTCATTGAAACCATCACTGAACAAGGTGATATATAAGTACCTTGTATTTGACATGATTATGATGTAATATAATGCTCTGTGGGATCATTAAAAAAACTTACTAAGTAGGAGACAATGATCTATTCGATGCACATGTCTAGGATTTAGGAATAAGGGTTAAGGGGTTACTACAATAAACAGTTCATTAGAATCTAAACCATAAACCATAATCCTATATTGTTTGGTACATAATATTATGTATATTGATATAAGTCAAACAAATTGGAAGGAGGAAGTACATGGTTAATATAACAAATTAAAATGAGGGAAGAGAAAAACTATTACATATGAGATAGTAATCCAGCCACGGGACATTGTATCAATTAAACCATTGTAGCATGCCAATTTAGTCAATGTTGCAACGTTGACGCACTTCACTTTCCCCAATCCTTCTCTCTCCACTCACTACCCTCCTCTCTCCTCACCGCTGCCGACGCGTCGTCACGGCCGCATTCGCCATGCCGCCCTAGAATAACGAGGACAACCAGTCAAGCAGCGACAACTTTCTCTCCTACATCGAGTCTTCCCTCCCCGATGTGAGTTCCTCTGTTTTCTCGGCAATGGTTAGGCATTGGTAATTACCTCGACCCAAGACTTGAAATGTTCATGCAATCATGTTTATTTTTAGCTTTTTGTTCCCTTATAGGTACAACTCACCATCTACAACCCCGATTGGGTGGGCCTATATCCCGATTGGGAAGTACCATGTGACCATGAGCTAAATCTGAGGAAATATGTTGCATTTGAATGCAGTAACACTGGAGAAGGTTTTTGGGATGTATAAATCAGGTTTGCTTTCGTTATGTACAATGGCGACATGAAGAAAATTGTGTAGTGTTATGTTGATAATTAGGTCCCGTGTTTTTGTAGGTTGGCCCGGTGTGTAAAGCACTAGAGTGGGTGGATCTTGAGTGTCCAGGCGCAATTAAGGAATGTTTGGCCCAGTTGTGGGATATGTCACTACAAGGAATGTGTCAAACTATGACGTTTTGGTAGTGACCCTGAATGAAATCGTCATAAATTTATGGCGATTCTACACTAGATGGTCGTAAGCTATTTGGGAGGGCCAAATCCTTATGAAACTATGACGATTTCGTGAAAAACGTCGTAATTTCTATGGACAAAATCGTCATAATTTCTAGACAGGTTGAGATATTAGAGAGGGTCAATATCAGCCGTAGGATGTAAACATAATAAACGGCTAGGGTGGTGAAGTGTGGAAACTTGTTGTGGATCGGTGACCTGGCATCCAGCACGGCAGATATTTGTGTGCATCGCGCGCGCACCACCAAATCCCCCGCCCCCAGGACCCCTCCATCCTCTAACCCTAATCTCTCCCCAGCCGCCACACCACTCCCATCTCCCCAGCCGCCACACCACGCCCATCTCCGGTCGCCCCTTCTCCTTCCTTGGCGGCTGCGATTTTCCCCTCCATCCCCTCCATCCTCACCGGATCTCCTCCACCCTCACGGTCGACGGCTGTGGTTCGATTTTCCTCTCCGTGCATGTGGGTCGACGGCTGCTCCCTCTCGGTCACCCCCATCCCCTGATGTTGATCTCGTGGCTGCCAGCGACCAAGATGCTGATGTCCATCTTCAACCGCAAGGGCGCCTCGGGCTTCTCCTGGGCCTCCACCGCCGACCAGGTCACCCAAGATCTCACCGCCATCATCACCGGTAACACCCCTCCCATCCCCTCCTGCCTCCTTAGTTTCCCCTTTTCGTTGCTGCCCACTTGTTGACGGACCCGATTCTAGAACCCAGGGGCGTCCAGCGGGATCGGCGCCAAGACGACGCGAGTCTTGGCACGTCGTCATGACCTCGAGGAACCTCGCCGCCAAGAACCAGGTCGCCATGAACCCGGTTAACACTGTTTTCGGTGAGCAACCCCACCACCTTTGTCATTACTGTTGTGTCCGCGCTGCAGATCTGTCGATTGGGGCTCTGTCATCACTGAAGTTGGTATTCTAGGCCGGTGTATGATGCTGTGGCCCTCAGGGCTGCTCCCTGTGCCGCCTTGGTGGTGAGATTGATGCTGGGCTAGGTGGTGGTGTATGGTGAAGCCTTCCCCGTGGTGTTCTGTGTTGCCGTTGCCGTCGATACTCCTTCTGCCTCCTCTCCGACGAGATAGAACTCGCCCCAGGTAGGTGCTCCTTCTATGCTTCCCTCCAGGCTTTATCTACCTTGCCATGTCAAGTGTGTTTTCTGTGATTCCCCACTGTCTAGATTTCATATCTGAACCTAGGGTTCACATCTGGTGAATAACTGTGTCTGGTGGAGATATCTTAGCTCTGGTTTGATGCTCAATTGACATGCTTGGTTTACTTGTGATGGTCTCAAGGCCCTGTTTTAATTCTGTACCCTGTGATTAAATGATGAGGTACTATGGTAAGGGTAGGTTTATGCTACGCTTAATCTGGGTAGATGATCTGAGAAACCCTTCTGGATGATTATAGTAGACATGAAAATTCAAACCATTGGTTTGGATTTTATCTGTTTGGGATACTTGCTGTTCTGAACATTTGCTAGTTCATGTTGATAGTTAAGAACTATTGACACTGATTCCTAGTTGAATTGGTTAGGAAAATGATCTGGAAATCATATTGGCTTGAAATTATTGTTGGATGCAAGTAGCTAGTGGATTCAGAACTTATATGACCATGGAATATTCACTAAAATGATTCCCAGAAACACTTTCTAGGAAAATGCTTTATTCTCTGTCAGATCTGACAGTGAAATAAGGTATAGCTTTGATTCTAGAATTACTGCTAGGAAAATGATAAAGATTATTTGGGTAATATTGGTAAGTGTAAATGGATGATCAATATGATTACTCTGTCCATATGACAACACTAATCTAAATGATTCCTAGCCAAATGGCTATGAAGATGATTTCATTTAAAGATCATGTTTTGTGATGTTACAAATCCCCTATGGCCTGTATTTTTGTTCAATTGCTGGAGCTATATTTGTTACCTTTGTTTTAAAATATAAAATGATTCTTAGATATTTTTGAATATCTAAGAAAAGGATTTATTATCAAACTTGTTGAAGGGCTGATGTTCTAGTTTTAGAGACTAGATTGAGAGTTTGGTGGGAGTGAGTTTGGGATTGTGCCTGAGGTGCAATTCCAATTCTTTTGGATTTGTGCCCAGCAATCCCTCATGCTTACTGGTTTGTGCAAAGATGATTTGTATGCTTTTATGGCCTTGGTATGATTAGTAGAAGTGTGCTATAGCCCCTGCCTAGGATGCAAAGGCTGAGGCCAACTCTAAATAAGAACAGAGATTATGGTGTATCTTTTTATTTCTCTATGAGGAACATACATAGCATCTCTATGTAAATTTGAGAGAACACCCTCATCCAATCCTCCTAGATGATCATCTTTTTATTTCTTATCTGGTTTCCTGGTCTGCTGTGGTGTTGACAGCAGCTACTTGCATGTTGATGCGCAAGCTGCTTGCAAGTGGGACCTGCTGGTGTGGATGAGATCAAGTGAAAACTTGATATTTGTGGAATCTTTATCTTATTACCTTAGCTGTCATGGTGAAACTTGCCCCTCTCCAGCCTATGATGTTGTACTGAGGCAAAATATACTGATATGAACAGATGCTACTTTTTTTTGGTGAAACTTGCCCCTTTCTAAAGTTTAGCTCAATGATGAACTTTTAACAGTGCAACACACTATTCATTTCTGAGAGCAAACTAACCAACTAACCATTCTTCCTTTGGTAATAGTTTCTTGTTTCTTAAAAAATCTGTGTACAGAACTACATTGGCTAAGTAATGGATAAGAATAGCTTATATGCTATGACTTAATTGACTTGGAGGTCCTCTATATTCTCTCTTGTAGGAAATTCATGACATACTTGTTTTAGTTTCTCATCCCTATGTATTTAACCAGTGTTTACTGTTTATGAGACTTTGGAGTCAGCATAAAGAAAACTGCTGCTGTTCTTTTTCTTATTTGGGATGACATTGGCTGTTCTTTTTTGGACACATGAAAACTACTGCCGTAGTTCCTAATTTTTTAGACTAGAGTTATTAGGAAGCAAACTATGCTATTTATGATAAGCAGCAGGGATTCATAAGCAGATGCTAGTATAGTTAGGGACTGATGTATATAGTAACATAGATAGAAAAGGTCCATTTTTCATGTTGTAAACATTTGAAACCCTGTTGCAACAGAAAATAAAGGGAAGTATTGGATAGTGCTTTATTTAATATCCAGAAACATGCACATTTGTTCTTTGCCTAACTTACTGTCCTATATGTGAAACCAGATGCCCACTTCAAGGATGATCTTGTCCTGGATAGTCTGAATGCAATGGAGGTTGTGATGGCCTTGGAAGAGGAATTTGGTTTCGAGATACCTGATGATGAAGCTGACAACGAGTAGCGAATCTGTCATGTTTACATCTGTTGTATTTGCTGTCTTTTTGGTTATTGTGTCTCAAATTTAGCTGCTGTATCTGCTATCATGTTTATATCCGTTGTATCAGATATCTATATCTATTATGATGATCTAGCCATCATGTCATGTAATAGTGTTACTTATTAGCCTCGTGGCTGTTATGTTTAAATTCTGGATTATATACTGTTGTTTTGTGTGAACTATATATTTGGAAATGTTGTTGGGATGGTTTGTACATTTGGGTCCGTACTAGATCTAAAAAGTCGAATACACCCTAAAAAAAAGGCCATGGCCCATAGACACGACATAAAATAAAATGCTCTACAAATGGCCTAGGCCCAAAACAGAAAAAGTCCAACATTATTGGGCCAGCCCATTTATATCACTAAAATGGACTAGGCGGATTTTGATTTAAGACGATTTCATTTCGTCACAATTTTTCCACGTAGGATCGGCCACGTAGGATCTGAGCTGGCTTGGCTAGATGGTCCATGACGATATTAGATCGTCATAGACATTATGACGATTTAATATCGTCATAGACGGTTATGACGATTTTACCAAAAACGTCGTTATAGTTCATTTGCGACGCCCAGCTTTCGACGATCTCAAAATCATCATAGAATCGTCATAAACGAACTACTATGATGATTTTGTGACGAAAATGGAGGGTCATATATAGCCAGATTCCTTGTAGTGTGTATGAGCTCGAAAGGTCGGGGAGATTTAAAGATGCCTGTGATGCAGATGTAGAAATTTACAAGCTCTTGGTAGGAAATAAGGAGCTGGAATAGGAAATCAAGCATTTGCGATCAGAACTAAATGACACAATCAATGGGATCTTGGTGGTGGGAACTGCACGGGAGATTCAGAAGGCGGAAAAGGATAGGGATAAGCTCATGGAAGAGAATAAGAAGCTAGAGTACTGCATTGTGGAGCTGTTGAAGGATCTGAAGAAGGAGCGCGAGGTGAACAAGGACAAGCTACAAACGACCAAGGAAATTTTAGATGAATAATTTGTGCCGTGGCAATATCTGAAACTAGTTAACTGCTAATCCAAACTCAATCCTTGAGCAAAATAACCTTTCAGAAGAAAGCATAGTTTGCATAGAGAGAGGTCCACATTTACAAAATCACTACTACACATGGATAAAACACGATTTGGTCCATCAAAACACATACTTTGCAAACTAACTTCAGAGGAACTTATAGTTTGCACTGAGCCTAGAGCGGAGATGGTCGTGTTCCTTTCTGAGAAGCTCCAGTTCGAGGGTTCATTCGATCAAGTCCGATTTCTTTACCTGCTCCCTCAGTACTTGGACGTGCGCCTCCTGTTGGTTCAAGCCCTCCGTTTGGGAAGCGACAAGCTTATCAATAAGCTTAAGATTATCCACCATGAGATCCTTGATGATGTCCTCCTTCGCATGCGCCGAGGCGATACTTTTCTCGTGAAGTTCCTTCCAGCCGGCGATGTCCACCTTCAGACTGTTGCACTTGTCATAAAGGATCGTGACTTCTTCTCACAGGCGGTCATGGGACACTTTCTAAAAATTCTGCTTCTCCAGTTGGATAGCCATCTTGTCCTTTAGCCAGGTCGGCAGTTCTGGGTTGAGCTTTCGCCTCTTCTGCTACAACAAAAATATGTGGTTAGTTTCCACAATTTAAACAATTAACTAGTGTCAAAGTCATAATTTCAAGGATAGAGCAATCAAGGATTGTACAAATTTAACAGAATCAACTAGTGGCACAGTCCTAATTCTAGAGATAATGTCAGAGCAATATAGGATTTTTCCCAATTCAACTAGATAAACTAATGGCATACTTCTAATTTATATGACTAAGCAATATACCCTTTTTTCAAATTCAACAGGATAAAGTAGTGGCATAGTCCTAATTTCTATTTCAGAGCAACATAGCCTTTTCCCAATTCAATATGATAAAGTAGTGGCACGGTCCTAATTTCCATTTCAGAGCAATATAGCCTTTTTTCCAATTCAAAAGGATAAAGTAGTGACACAGTCCTAATTACAATTTCAGAGCAATAAATCCTATTTTCCCCAATTCAACAGGATAAAGTAGTGGCATAGTCCTAATTTCAATTTCAGAGCAATAAAGCAAAATTTACCCAATTCAATAGGACAAATTAGTGGCATGGTCCTAATTTCAATTTCAAAGCAATGTGTTACTCTATCCAACTAAGGGTGCTGTGGGTTTTCCAATGTAACCAAATAATAGGCATAGTCATAATATAATTCCAAGATCAGATACATAATGGAAAGAAAGGATGATGACCATTCATGAGAACAGAAACCCATAATTAAGTTGACAGGCAAGTAAGATAAAAAGAGAAATAGGAGTTGCTCCAAGATTGCTTAATTGCACGACATGTATAAAATTACAAAACCAGCGGAGCATGAACTGAGATTCCTACCCCCTACTCTGAATATGAATAGGGTATTGCCATTGGCTCCCTGTTCTCCTTGTTTGGAATCTTGGGCACGGTGAGACCTCAGCCCATGTCCTCCTTCATCTGTCTCAATGCATCCAGGCAATAGTCCCTGTCATTGTAGGCTTTGATGGAAGCCTTTGCTTCGATGATGCGTTCTCTTCGTGTCTCGATGGCTTCGTCCAGCAGGAGGACGCATCTATCGTAGAGATTCTTCTTGTCATGCAAGAACTTCGTAATTAAGTTGATGGCCAGGTCTTGTTTGGACAAGCTGTGTGCAATAAACTTCTGCAGCTCGTCGATGACCCTATGCAGCTCGTCGCGCTCTTCTTCGAGCCTCCTGATGGTAAGTGAAAAATCAAGCGTGATCTCCTTCTGCATAGACAAACATCTTCAAAGGCTATCATTATCCTGGGTTAGGGAGCGTGCACCCTGCAGTTGGTTGTCTATCTTGGCATTGATCGCGACCACCTTGTCACGGCAATCAGCCTTCGCTTGCTGCATCTTTCATGTTATTTAAAATATGCACTCTATAATTGTACTGCATGTTCCAGGGAAGCACAATATTCAAGTCACAAAAACCCCAAATGTGTCTACGAAGATTGAGCGTTGTCCCTACTTGGAGGATGCTTGCGGGAAGACACAATAATATTTCCACATTTAGAATCTCAAAAATAAAACCAAATGCATGTCGGGATTTCCTACCTTGGTGAGCCGGGGAACAGTGCCGAATTGGTCCTGCGACGCCGGCGCCATCGTGCTGGTATCAGGATCCACGACCCTCCTGGAATATGTAGCAGAGTAAGAAGAAGAAGGATAAGAAGAATAAGAAGAAGACTATACCGGGAGGAGCCCTGGCCTGCCACAACATTCAGCGTCGTCGCCGGCATCGTGCTACTTTTAGGGTCCACGACCGCCCTGGAATATGTAGCATAGTACCAGGAGGAGCCCTGGCTTGCTGCAACATGCAGCGCCGCCGCCATCGTGCTGCTTTCAGGGTCCACGGCCGCCCTGAATATGTAGCATAGTAATAAGAAGAAGAATAAGAAGTAGACATAGAAGAAGAAGAAAAATAAGAAGAAGAAGACTGTATCGGGAGGAGCCCTGGCCTGCTGCAACATGCAGCGCCTCCGCCACCATCGTGCTTCTTTCAGGGTCCACGACCGCCCTGGAATATGTAGCATAGTAATAAGAAGAATAATAAGAAGTAGACATAGAAGAAGAAGAAGAAGAAGAAGAAGAAGAAGAAGAAGAAAAAGACTGTACCGGGAGGAGCCCTGGCGTGCTGCAACATGCAGCACCGCCGCCGCCATCGTGATGATTTCTGGGTCCACGGCCGCCCTGGATAATGTAGAATAGTAATAATAAGAAGAAGTAGACATAGAAGAAGAAGAAGACTGTACAGGGAGGACCCCTGGCCTACTGCAACATGCAGCGCCGCCGCCATCGTGCTGCTTTCAGGGTCCATGGACGCCCTGGAATATGTAGCATCGTAATAATAATAATAAGAAGTAGACAGAGAAGAAGAAGACAGAGAAGAAGAAGAAGAACAAGACTGTACCGGGAGCGGCAAGAGCCCCAGCCTGCTGGAACTTTCAGCGCCATTGCCAGGAGAGATTGGGTCTCTGTGCAAGGGAGGATTGAGTAGCTTGTTGAGCAGTAAGTCCAAGGCGGTAATTTTTCTCCATTCTCTATGCGTGCACGGTCGATCTGCCTCTGCCTCTCCTCCGGGGTGCCATGGCTAATGTAGATGGAGGAAGGTGGGGGCAGGAGCAAGAAGAAAGTGATGTGCGAGGCAGAATGGTCAAAGAGTCCAGTCCGTGGTACAGTATTATACAAGACCACAATTTACTCCGATGCTATCTCAACCTACATCCACCGTTCATTTGTTAATCGATGGCCTATGTCGCTTCCTTCTCAAAGAAGCTTGACTGGCAGAACCAGGGAATAACCCAAAAGTCCACACGATGGGACTCAATTGGACTGGCTTTAATGAGATGGACGGTTCAGTGGGGGCTTCGGAGCGCGCCGTCTAGTTTCCCGTTGATAGGGATGGGACTATGAGGGAGAAAGTAATCACGGGATACACGTCCAGCGTGCATGCATGCTCAAGGGGTTGTCACGACGCGTGCAACTGCTGCACGGACAGAACATGATAGAACGTTCAACTCCACGTTAATATTTTACGACGTAGCACAATTTTACGTGACTAGACTATGAGATGCTCCTGGGCCCTAGGATCGGCTCCCAACTCTGCGTACCTGCCATCGCGCATTTCCGATCAACTTCTTCGCGCAGCATGGAACCGTGTCGTGGCAGGGGCAGATCCTTGCCGGTGACTGACCATCCTGCGTCACCTGCTCGTCGCGGCATCGTTCGTGCATGCCGGCACCCATCTATGGCCCCACGACTGTCGTGGGAATGACCACGGCAGACGCTGCAATTGGCAGCGAGTAGTAGAACGAAGGGCAAGGGCGGCCAGCCATCTGCGGTGCGAGATGAGGGCGGAGACACAGGGTTTTACCCAGGTTCGCCCCCCCGGAGGGTAAAGACCTACTCCTGCTAGATTGTATTATGATGGAAGTACAAAGAGGCGAGCTCGACGGCTAGGCGGCGAGTCGCTTGGGTGGATGATGGAACGTATCCTCTACACGCCCTGTAGGGAGGTTTATATAGACTCACCCCCTAGGGTTTACATATCTCAACCGAATCAGTTAAGGCTTCGGCACTCGTTTAACCTAATCCGACTGGGCCTATCTATTCTCCTGGGCCTTCAGCTTCCAGTCGCTTGGATCCGCGCCAGGCCTTGATCCAGTCGCCGTCCTGCAGGCCCACTCGCCAGTTCCTGGGTCAGTCGGAAACGTCCTACTGGGTATACCCCGGTAGGCATATCCCCATCAGTAGTCCCCGAGGCCGTTGTCGATTGGGCGCAGGTGTTCGTTGGCAGTCGGAGTATACGGGTCCAATGCGGACACCCAGTCGAATCGGTGGCGGGCTCCTGAATAAAGGGAAACACTAATTACTCCGGTCGCAATGACAGTGGTTAATCGGGTCGCAGCTCGGCGAACGGGTCGGCGAAATATCTAGTCACTGTTGTAGTGACTGGGTCGGCGAGTCGAATGGACGAAGTTGGACCATCAGACGCAGTCAAAACTAGCCGTTGGGGTACTCCAACGATAACTTTGGCGTAATCACCGCATGGTAACGGCTCCCTGATTTGGCGGGTAACAACCGCTATATAAAGGAAATGGTAGGCGATCGGGGAACCATTCCTTCGTCATGTCCTTCGATTCCGCCTATCTCTGTTTTCCTCCGCATCGCGATCCAACCGATCCAAAATCCCCCGACCTCCACAAACCTTTCCGCCAATGGCCCCCTCCACCGAACCATGGGGCAGGTCCAAGTGCACAAGAGCGTACTGGCATCCTTCGAGGAGGCCGGGATCCTGCGCGCCGGCAGGTGGCGCATCCCCGCGGCCGGAGAGGTGACTCCGGATCCGCGCGAGGGAGAATTTGTTTGCTTCACCAGCCATCTGGAACGGGGGCTGGGGTTCCCCACGTCTCTCTTCTTCCGGCGCTTCTGCGCGTTCTACGGGATCCAGCCGTCGGGCCTGGGCCCACACAGCATCGAGCAGCTCGCCATTTTCGTGGCGTTCTTCGAGTGCTACCTGCGCTGCAGGCCCTACTTCCCCCTATGGAAAGATCTGTTCCACGGGAGGATCAGTCGCGAAGAAGCATGCGGCCTAATGCTTGCTGCGGGTGGCCTGACGTTTCAGTTGAAGTCGAAGGCCTCCTTATTTGACCTGATGCTACCTGCCAAGGTGGCGAGCGAGTGGAAGAAGTCCTGGTTTTACGTCACCGAGGCGACTCCAGACGGCGAGGTGGCGATCCCAAGGTACTCCGCCGACCGGCCCGAACCGCGCCGACTCCAAGTCGGCAAACTCCCAGTAGACCAGCGGATGGTCGTGGATGAGATGCTTCAAACCATCCGCGGCCTGAAGAAGAAGGGTCTTCAGACCATCAATTTGTACAACTGTTGGCTTGGGCGGCGACTCGTTCCCCTGGCCCACAGTGACCATTACATGTACGAGTACACGGGCCGGGAAGACTCGACGAAATCCTGCCTCGCCGAGTGGAAACTCGAGGACTACGTCCCGGCGTTGAAGAAGATCACCCAGGCAGCGTACCTGGACGCGAAGGCTGGGGTCGCCCCCTACACCGCGAAGCATCCAGCCCCAACGGTAAGTCACTGTCTACCATTCGCAGTCGCAGTTGATGCTGTCGCGGTTATACTGATATTGTCTCATGCCTACTGCAGTTATTTCAAGTGGTGGAAGGGTGGCTTCCGCCTGCGGACGATGAGAACTCGAGCTCTTCCGTCCAGGACAGGGGCGAATCGCCTCCTGCCAAGGGCGGCGTCGAGAGCGACAGGAGCGACGATGACGATGAGTCCGAGGAAGAGGCCGCCCCACTGGTTCGCAAAACTCGCGGGCAGCGTCAGCGCGAACTCGAGGCGAGTAGAAGCCTTGAACGCCATGAAGATGACGACGATGAGCTTCCCGAGCACACCTCGCGTCGCGAGGCCACTCCGTCGAAAAAGAAGAAGAAGAAGGAAGTGAAGGCCCCTCCGAAGAGGAAGACGAAGCCGACGAAACAGGCATCTCCGCCTCGTTCAGCGAGTAGTTCCGACACCACCAGCCTGGCCAGGGATGAAGCGCCGCAGACGACGGCAGCACCGGATGCCACTGCCGCCCTGAGTGAGGTACCTCTGGACTCGCTTACCCCCATTCGCCCCAGTCTCTGGGTTGGTGGCTGCTCCAGCCGTGGCAGCTTCGCCTCCCAGGAGAGCTCCTGACGAAATCGTTTCGGAGGCTCCTATCGCGGCCTCGTCAACGAAGAGGCCGTCCGTGTCTTGGGCGCATGATGTTCTAGAGATGGGCCTCAGTCGGAAACTGGGCCCCGAACTGGAGAAGCCGGCTAGCATCCGCACGGGGCTGCGGTTCATACCAGTCGCCAAGTGAGTTTTGTTCACCTGCCTTGCTTTTCGTTGTACTCGGACCACTTTGCTCATGTAATCAATTTGCAGGACTGGAGTTAAAAAGATAGGCCACCCGTCTGTGGCCAAAGTGCCACCAGTCGTCGCCGAGGAGGACCCCTCTCGAAAGAGGAAGGCTGATGAGGTCGCTGCCCCCACAGACAGTGCCAAGAAGGCCAAGGGCGACGATGTCGTCACGGTGTCTGACGACACGACGATTGCTCCGAGTGGTCCTGCGATCAAGGAGGGTGCTTCCTCGCCTGGGGTGGCCGAGCCAGCCTCTTTTGGTGCCGGCGCATCCATCGTGACCTTCCCCCGCTTCATGGCCAGAGCGGCTACGGCGAGTGGTACCACGCCATCGAGCCGCGTACCTGAGGTCACCGAAACGGAGATCGAGCAACGTCGCTGGCACACTCCGGCTCTTCTCGCATCCGTGGACGCGCTACAGCTCCATGGCATGCTTGGCGCAGCCATCCAGGTATGTCCAGTCCCCGAGGATCGGGCCACTAAATTGCAGTGGTCAGATTCTTTTGGTGTTTTGTTTTTATTTCTCGCGCCCAGTCCCCGAGTGTCCAGTCGCTGAATTTCAGTGGGTGGGCACTTAGGATTCTGTTGTTGTTAACTGTTTGACTTTTGCACAGGGTTTGCAGCGTGAATCAGCCGACCGGCTCGCTGCGAAGTGTCGCGCAGAGAAGGAACTTGTTGCCGTCCAATAGGCGAACAAGGCACTCCAGGCGACTGCTGTGAAGGCAGAGGAGGTCCGCCAGGGCCTTGTCCCGGCGAGTGAACTGACGGCGGTTCAATCTACGTTGAGTTCGGCTGAGAAGCGGATCTCCGACCTTGAGCGCGAGCTTAAGGAAGCGAAGGAGGAGGCGAGTTCGGTGGATGGGCGAGCCAAGGCTGCTGTTACGGCCGCCGCTGAAGAGCGTAAGGTCTCTGACACCCTCGTTGCTGGGCTACAAGACGACTACTCCTCTCTTCAAAGCTTCATCACGGGTCTCTGCCGTCCTTTGATTGGTAAGTGTGCCTGCCTCTGCCTGTAGTGGCTGCATTGCGTGATCTTTGTTATACTCACTGCCACCCTCTGTCCATAGGTCGGATTATCGACAGCTCGGAAGAGGCATAGTCGTACGACGCGCGGCAGTGTGTGGCCACTGGTCGACTCGGCCACGTTGTCCGCGGCTTGCATTCGGGCGTATCTTCAGGAGATGTCGCCCACAGAAGTGATTCCCAGCGACCTCGTCGAAGTGTGGCGGTATCTGGAGAAGGCGCCGTCAGTCGTCGAGTTCATGACGCGGTCGGCGTTCCGGCGCGGGGCGGTGACGGCGCTTAGCCTTGGGCTCGCCCACTTCCCGGAGGATTTCGATCTGGACGACGTGAAGAGTGGCTACCCATCGTCGACGGGCTCGGTGCAGATTGTCGAGGTGCTGAAGCTGACGGACCGTACCGCGGTATACTCCGATCGTGTCTGGGCGATGGGCGACCTCCTTCCTTATCAGGAGACGATTGTCGCGCCCAACGACCCCGAGCCGCCGCACCGGGACTTCAAGATCGAGCAGCCCTTCCGTGCAGCGATGGCGGGTGAGCTGACGACGTACCCATCGAACCCGTAAACTCCCTTCATTCGCAACCGCAAGGGTGGCGGCGAGTCGACATCGAAGCCTGCGGAATAAAACATTGTGCCCTGGGGCGTTAGTAGCAGTTCGGCCGTTGGGCGCAACTTGTATTTTGTAACAACTTTGGTCTGCAATAATGGGATTTCGCGTTATTTTGTGAATTGTCTTGCGATTGTGATTGATGATTGAACGAGTCCCCGAGCGCGTCCGCCCTTTTTATGGGGTTTACCTCGTTTGTTATGTGTTTGTGGTTTTGAGCGTTTTGTTATTGAGGTCGACTCGCCCGAGCTTGGAAAGCCAGTAGCAGGGCGACTCCCATGAGTTCTCTTTACTTCACCGTTTTCCCTTGCGCGAACGAGGTCGGGTAGCCGAGTCCCCGAGCGTGGTACTTGGTTGTTCTAGTCGCGGCTCTAGGGTGGGTGAGGACTGGGCGCGTCAGAGTGAGCGCATCACTCCTGCCTGGCCCGTCGGGTCAGTCGCATGGCGAGTCCTGGGCACGCTCTCATACTTGGCGTTTTCCCTAGCCGCTCGAGCTTAACTGGTCGTCAGTCCCCGAGCGTGGTATTTGGCCGTTCGAGTCACTGTGTCGAGGATGCGGAGGATCGTGGTCGCTGTGAGGAGCGAGGGCGGTTGTCTTGGCTCGTTAAGCCATTCGAGCTAGGCGACTCCAATGGGGCTCCGGGTAGGCGTTTTTCGTGGACGTGGCGAGTCCTGGGGTGACCCAGTGCCCTCGTAACGCACTACTTGGCCGTGCCGGTCGCTGTACCAGAGGTTGACTTCTGCAGTTAGCTTGACGCTATTATTACGAGTGCGAGTGGCACAAGACACGGAGAGTAGACGCGATTTGCGGTAACCGATATATTTTATTTCATAGCTAGTGGAGGGTACATGTATGGAGTTCTAGGAGTAGAACTTCCGTAGGAGGTTTACAATCCACGGTCGCTTGACGTCGAGTTTCCCGTCTCCGCGGACGTCGGTGAGGTAGTAGGCGTCGTTGCCGAGTACTCGCCCGATGGCGAATGGTCCCTCCCACGGGGGGTAGAGCTTGTGCATGCCCTTCTTGTCCTGGATGAGGCGTAGCACCAGGTCGCCTTCCTAGAAGGTGCGAGTTTTCACCCGCCGGCTATGGTAGCGGCGGAGTCCTTGCTGCTAGATGGCAGTGCGGGAGCGAGCTAGGTCGCGTGCCTCGTCGAGTTGATCGACTCCATCCTGACGTGCGAGTTCGTTCGCAGCCTCCGTTTAGTGGACGACCCTTGGCGAGTCGTGCTCTAGGTCGGTGGGCATGACTGCCTCGGCGCCATACACCATGAAGAAGGGGGTGAACCCTGTCGACCTGTTGACTGAGGTGCGGATATCCCAGATGACGGAGGGTAGCTCCTCTACCCAGCACCCGGCGGTGCGCTCGAGTGGTACTTGGAGCCGCGGCTTCAGGCTGTGGAGGATGCTCTGGTTGGCCCATTCCGCCTGGCCGTTGGACTCCGGGTGGGCGAATGACGCGAGGTCGAGTCGGACGTGATGTTCCTCGCAGAACTCGGCCATGGCTCCTTTGGCGAAGTTGGTGTCGTTGTCCGTGATGATGCTGTTTTGGAACCCGTAGCGATATATGAGCTCGCGTAGGAATTTGGTGGCGGTCTTCCCGTTGCATTTCCGGACTGGCTTGGCCTCCACCCACTTTGTGAATTTGTCGACCACGACCAGGAGGTGGGTGAAGCCAGAGGGGGCCTTTTTGAAAGGGCCTACCATGTCCATACCCCACACGGCGAATGGCCAGGTGATGGGGATTGTCTTGAGCGCTGAGCTCGACACGTGTGTCTGGTTGGCGTACTTCTGGCACCCGGCGCACCGCTGGACAATGTCGATGGCGTCTGCGTGTGCGGTGGGTCAGTAGAACCGTGCCGCATAGCCTTTGCGACAAGAGAGCGGGTGCCGGCGTGGTGGCCGCAGTCGCCGGAGTGGATGTCGTGAAGGATTTTGCGTCCTTCAGCGGGTTGGACGCAGCGTTGGAACACACCGGTCACGCTGCGCTTGTGGAGCTCGCCGTCGATGATGACGAAGGATTTGCAGCGTCGCGCTATCATCCGGGCATCTGTTTCATCTGCCGGCAAGGTGCCTCCCTCCAGGTAGGCGATGTACGGCCTAGTCCAGTCTTCTGGCTCGGCGATGAGTGCAACCAGGGCTACCTCTGGTTGCAGCGGGACTCCGATGTCGATCTCCCTTGGGGGAGAGACGGACGGCTTGGTGATCATGTCGAGGAAGACACCGGCGGGTGGTGCGAGTCGAGCCGACCCGATGCGAGAGAGTGCGTCGGCCTCCTCGTTCTTCCGCCTGTCAATCCACTCGACGGAGTAGCCTGCGAAGTGTCTGCCCAGCTTGTCCACTGCTTGGCGGTATGCCGCCATGGTGGTAGAGACGACGTCGCAGGTGCCAGCCACTTGCCCAGCGACGAGGTCAGAGTCTCCGTAGTAGCGTAGGCGGTTGACATTCATCTCCTTGGCAGCTCGCATGATGTGGAGTAGTGCCTTGTACTCGGCCATGTTGTTGGTGCAGGGGTGAAGTCGAGGCAGAGGACGTAGCGTAGCTTGTCGCCCTTCGGGGAAGTCAACACGGTCCCTGCTCCTGCGCCGTCTGCATTCTTGGAGCCATCAAAGTGCAGGCTCCAGTAGTGGAGGTACGGCAGCTTTTCCGGCTGCTGGGCTTCTTCCCAGTCGGCGATGAAGTCCGCGAGAGCCTGCGACTTGATCGCTTTGCGTGGTTCATACTTGATGTTGTGGACGCCGATTTCGACGACCCACTTGGCGACTCGCCCCGTCGCCTCACGGTTGCGGATGATGTCCTGCAACGGTTCTGAGGAGACGACCGTGATCGGGTGCTCCTGGAAGTAGTGCGGCAGTAGCCGCTGTGTTCTGAAGACCGCATATACCAGTTTCTAGTATTGCGGGTACCGCTGGCGCGACTCGGTGAGGACCTCGCTGATATAGTACACCGGTCGCTGTACCGGGCGCTCCTTTCCTTCCTCTGGCCGCTCGACGACCATGACGGCGCCGACGACGCGCTCGGAAGCCACGACGTAGACCAGCATGGGTTCTTTGTCGACGGGGGCGGCGAGTAGCAGTGCTGCGAGTAGCACCTTCTTGAGGTCGCGGCGCGCGTCGTCCTCCTCCTTGTCCCACTGGAAGGTGGGGTTCTTGCGCATCAGGCGGTACAGGGGCATCGCCTTTTCGCCCAATCGGGGGATGAACCGACTAAGAGCCGCGACTCGCCCGGCCAGCTTCTGGACGTCGCGCAAGCACTCGGGTTTTCCGAGTCGGGCGATCGTATCGATCTTGGTGGGGTTCGCCTCGATCCCGCGCTTGGAGACGACGTAGCCCAGTAGTTGCCCTGCTGGTACACGGAAGGTGCATTTTCCTGGGTTTAGCTTTATCTTGTATTTCCGCAGGTTGGCGAATGTTTCCGCCAGATCGGCGAGTAGGTCGCCCTGGCGAGCGGACTTTACTACCACGTCGTCGATGTAGACGTGGATATTGCGGCCAATTTGGCTCGCAAGGCATTCCTGCATGCACCGCTGGTAGGTCGCCCCGGCGTTCTTGAGGCCAAAGGTCATGGCGGTGTAGCAGAAGGCTTCGAATGGCGTGATGAACGCCGTCTTTTCCTCATCCTCGATAGCCATTTTGATCTGGTTGTACCCAGAGTAGGCGTCGAGGAAACACAGCGACTCCGAACCCGCGGTGGAATCGATTATTTGGTCGATCCGCGGGAGGACGAATTGCTCCTTCGGGCAGGCGCTGTTTAAGTTTGTGTAGTCGATACACATCCTCCAGGTCCCATTTTTCTTCTCGACCAGGACTGGGTTTGCCAGCCACTTGGAGTATTTTATTGGCCGGATGAAGCCTGCAGCGAGTAGACGGTGTACCTCCTCGGCGATGGCTCGGCGGCGCTCTTCATTGAAGGGCCGCAGCGACTGCTTGACAGGTCGCACTTTGGGGTCGGTGTTGAGTTTGTGCTCAGCGAGTTCCCTAGGGACACCAGGCATGTCAGAGGGCTTCCATGCGAAGATGTCCCTGTTCTCACGGAGGAACTCGATGAGCGCGCCTTCCTATGCTGGGCTCATGCCCGTCCCGATCGTCACCGTCTAGCTGGAGTCGCCTAGGACCAGCTCGACGGTGCGGGTGTGCGTCGTTGCCTCGAAGGCTGAGGTGTTGACGCCCTCCAAATTGGTCTTCTTGAGTATGGTGGGGTCATCGTTGTTGACCCCGCTCGCGTACTTGGCGAGCTCGTCGGCGTGGTTGTCCTCTGCCGCGATGACAGCGTCGGCGAGTTCGGCTCCTTTGGCCTCGCACTCGGCGGCCATGTCGGGGTCGCCGTTGATGGTGATGACGCCGTGCGGCCCGGGGAGCTTCATCACGTTGTACGTGTAGTGGGGCGCTGCCATGAACTTGGCGAACGCCTGGCACCCCAGGACGCAGTGGTAGGGGCTGTCGAAGGGTACCAGCTCGAAGACAATCCGCTCGGTGTGGAAGTTTGCTGGTGTGCCGAAGGTGACTGGCAGCGTGACCTTGCCGATCGGGTACGCCTTCCGACCGGGGACGATGCCGTGGAACGTGGTGTAGGTCGTCTCAACCATCGACTGCGGGAGCCGCAGTCGCCTGATGATGTCCAGGTACAGGATGTTGATGGAGCTGCCGCCGTCCATCAATGTCTTGGGGAGCCAGTAGTCTCCCACCTTGGGCTTGACCACCAGGGCGACTCGGCCTGGGTACTCGATGCGTGGCAAGTGGTCCTGGCGGCTCCAGGTGATGGTCTGCTCCGACCAGTTGAGGAACTGGGGAACATCCACCTGGGCCACCGCGTTGACGGCGACGGCGCGGGCGATGACCTTCTTCTCGCGCTTCGTGTTGAAGCCTGTGAAGGTGTGGAGCGAGCCGGCCACACTGCCGAATTTTCCGCCGTTTGGCGGGTTGTTGTCGGGGTCCTCCCGCGCTCGCCGTGCCTTCTCGATCTCCTTGAGAGAGTGGCAGTCGGCGGTCGTGTGTGTGGCGGGCTTCCCTTCCCTGCTGTGAAACGCACAAGGTTGGTTAAGGAGGGCCGCGGGGTCGAACCTTGGTTTTGCCTTGTAGTTTCCGCCGTCGCGGCGTTGCCCCCATCGCGGCGAAAGCTCTTGGGCTCGCGCTGCGCGTGCCCAGCGTTGGCGACGAAGTCGACTCGCCCGTCACTGCGACGCTTTCCGGTGAGGAGAGTGTTGTTGTAGCGTAGGTCGGACCGTCGTCCATTGTCGTTGCCGTTTGTGCGGCGTTGGCCACCCGACTCGTCGTCGGTTTCCTGATTTGGGTCTTCCTCCGCGTACCTTTTGGCGATCTGAAGGGGGTCCGGTATGTTGTCGAGTGTGCGGTATGATCGTTTGAGCTTGGCGACCAAGGGCTCTTAGCGGCACGAGGTCTTGAAGAAGTGGATCGCGGTGTCCGGGTGGATACCGGCCGCGTTGTACCATAGTTCTTGCCACCATTGGACCCAGCTTCGGGTCGACTCGCGGGGTCCCTGGACGCACCGCTCCAGGTCCTCGATGGTGGTGGCGCGGGTGTAGGAACCCTCGAAGTGCCTGACGAAGGCGTCGCGCATATCTTCCCAGGAATCGATGCTATCCAGGGGGAGAGTGTTGATCCACTGCCTGCACGCTCCCTCCATCATCAGGGGGAGGTAGCGGGCGGCTAGCAGGTCGGTGTGGCCAGCGATCCCCATCGCCATGAGGTAGGTGTCCAGCCACACGGAAGGGTCGTACTTCTCTATTTCCTTCGGCGCTTTGAAGTTCGCCGGGTATTTTTTGCCTCGGATCATCGGTCCGAAGCACCGGGGCCCAAGTCGGCTTAGCGACCCCATCGGCTCGCCGTCGCGGTGATTGGTTAGGGTGTGTCGCAGGTCGTCGGGCTGGCGTGCGCGCTAGCTTTGGTTGTTGATGATGTGGGTGCGGGCGTCGACGGGCTGACCGTTGGCGGCGACGAAGTTGGTCGCTGGCCTAGGGTCGTTGGTGGAGAGTGCCGCGTTCACGGGTCGGTGTTGGAGCTGCAGTGGTTCGGGTGGCGGGCAGTTGAGGGTGTTTGCCGCCAATGGACGGCCGCTTGAGGCCGCTCTGCTTCCCGACGAACGCGAGTACATCCGACCCTGTGAGTCGACGCCTGCGTTTTGTTGCTCGACCGCCTTTGCGAGAAGGGCTTTGACGTACTGGATCTATAGGGCGCCGTCACCGGTGGCCGTGATGTTGTCGACCGCTGCTCGGCCCGCCACGAGGTTGTCCATCGGGGTGGAGAACATGATCCGCGGCTGGTCCCGGGGGGGTGCACGGTTGGGTGGAGGTGGGGCGCCGTTCGCCGTCGACCCTGGCGGGGGCCGGGCGCTTCCTCTGGGTGGCGCGTTCTCGCAGATCGCGCGCTCGGCCACGCGGGATGGGTCGTTCTCGTTGTCGAAGTTCAGGGCGCGCCCCTGGACAGTGGGGTTCAAGCGCGACCTGATTCGTTGCTGGTGGTAACGTGAGAGCTCCTGCGCCGTCACCTGCTCGAGGCGAAATTTTTCGCGCTCAGCTTGCTCCTTACGGACTGCCTTCGCCAGCTTCAGGCGGAGTTCCTCGACCTCCGTTGCCATGGCGTTAGGAGGGATCGAGGTGGAGAAGGGATCCTCCGGCGGATCGTTGCCAGTCGCCATGTAGGTTGCGGCGTGGCGACCGGTCCCGTCGCGTAGATCGGCGGAGTTTTCCGACCTGGAGTCGAAGTCGAAGATCCCAAGGATGGAGGGATCCTCGAAGTCTCCGACGTTGGAGACTGGGTGATGGATCCCACGAGCGAATCCGCGGTGATGGATCCGGCGAGTGACGCCGGAGTCGCCGAGTCGGCGTCGTCGTTGAGGGCCGCGTTTTCCACGGCCGCGGTGTTTTCAGCCACATCGCTGTGGGCCGGGTTGTACTCGGAGGCGAGGCGATGGATCGTGCGGACTTGGATCTCGGAGAGACGGTCGCGTGGCGGCGACTCGCGGATGTGAACAGAGTCCTCCGAGACGATGACGTCGGTGAGGCCGACGAAGAGGCTGATCGTGCCGACTGGCAAGATCATGCTGTGGGTGACGGGTCGTGCCGCCGGGACGTAGCTGCTCGGCAAGATCTGGAGCATCTCGCCGATCGCTATCATGCGGCCAGTGGCGACCGACTCGTTGACGGGCAGATTGGATCTCGCCGCAGAACACCGGCCAGGCCCCACGGTGGGCGCCACTGTCGTGGGAATGACCACGGCAGACGCTGCAATCGGCAGCGAGTAGTAGAACGAAGGGCAAGGGCGGTCAGCCATCTGCGGTGCGAGATGAGGGCGGAGACACAGGGTTTTACCCAGGTTCGGCCCCCCGGAGGGTAAAGACCTACTCCTGCTAGATTGTATTATGATGGAAGTACAAAGAGGCGAGCTCGACGGCTAGGCGGCGAGTCGCTTGGGTGGATGATGGAACGTATCCTCTACACGCCCTGTAGGGAGGTTTATATAGACTCACCCCCCTAGGGTTTACATATCTCAACCGAATCAGTTAAGGCTTCTGCACTCGTTTAACCTAATCCGACTGGGCCTATCTATTCTCCTGGGCGTTCAGCTTCTAGTCGCTTGGATCCGCGCCAGGCCTTGATCCAGTCGCCGTCCTGCAGGCCCACTTGCCAGTTCCTGGGCCAGTCGGAGACTTCCTGCTGGGTATACCCCGGTAGGCATATCCCCATCAACGACGTGTCCATCCGCGCCTGGATCCATCGACATCGGTGCTCGAGGACACCGCGACGTCGAAGCTTGTCGTATCCGCCACACCCGAGAAGCGTGTTGCACCAGCAGAGACGGAGGAGCGCCTAGCAGCAACCAAGACAAGAGAGCGCCGGAGGATAGCATGCGAGACCACCATGAAGAAGGGCAGGAGGAATAGAGAAGCCAACGACGAGGACGACTCTGACTCGGGCAACAAGGAGGCGTTCATGGAGCAGTTGGAGGCAGAGGTGAAGGAGAGTGACATTGACCCGTGGGACTACGAGGAGGAGGAAGACTCCGACGAGGAGAGGGCACGTATATACGAGGATGGAGTTGCCGACGAGTCCTCGTAGGACACAACCGCCGCCACCAACGACGACGAGTAATGTTCTGTTGTTAGTCTTGTTATTATTACATATTTAACTGCCATGTCCTGTATTGTAATTGTTGTAACTACCATGTCATGTGTAATAATACTGGGGTGTTGCTACTAGAACAATTTCGTGTGGCCGTTAGATCAAAAAGGATCAACGGTTGGCTGGCACGATCCACGCGACAACTGTTTGACCAATCAGGACATGCTGGTTTCTGCGTGACCCATAGTAAGGCCATTTCTAAGTATTCGTGACTAGCATAGAGGGAAAATCTGAGTAAACATGGCTTCCAACCCAAGATCCCCCCTCGCTACCCAGAACATGGAACCACTACATGGAACGAGCCCAAACCCGGCACCTAGCTCCCTCTCGACATCGCAAGCGACTTATCCAACTAGAGAATTCGTGGTGTTTTGGAGAAATATCGACTTTCCATTTTCTAAACTCGAAAACCGGCATTTTCCCAAAGGAGGTGCAATATTAGGGCGCGCCCATGGGCCCGAGGCAATTTCCACGCATGCTACACCATGGTGCATGGCCATTCCCGGGAGGTGGGTATTTATCTCGTGGTGCAGGCACGTACTATATTTTTTCCAAGTTACGACCCGGGAAATGTGGTTTCTAACTATATGTACCCTATAAGACACTCTCAATTTCTGGGGAAAATGGTTTGGGGTGCCCCATGGGGTACATAGGCTGGATGCATGCCTGGGTCCAAGATTGCACCGACCGTCGCATTCCCGCGGCCGCCGGCGGGTTTCGCCATTTTCTTGGGCATCACCAAACAAAATCTAAAAAATAAAAAAAAATGTGAAAACGGCTCCTGGAGCCCTTGCATGTGACCCACTGCCCTCATAAAATCATAGGCAGGGCATGCCGGTCATCTGGCACCCAAGGCACCACCAGTATGTCTATCGAGTGTGAGTAAACATGGCTTCCAACCCTAGATCCCCCCTTGCTGCCCAAAACATGGAACCACTCCATGGATTGAGCCCAAACCCGGCACCTAGCTCCCTCTCGGCATCGCAAGAGACTTGTCCAACTAGAGATTTCGTGGTGCTTTGGAGAAATCTCGACTTTGCGTTTTCTGAACCCAAAAAACCGGCGTTTTCCCAAAGGAGGTGCAAGATTAGGGTGCGCCCATGGTCCCGAGGCAATTTCCATGCATGCTACACCATGGGGCATGGCCATTCCGGGAGGTGGGTATTTATCTCATCGTGCAGGCATGTACTATATTTTTTCCGAGTTACGTCCCGATAAATGCGGTTTCTAACTGTAAGTACCCTATCAGACACTCTCAATTTTTGGGGAAAAATGGTTTGGGGTTCCCCATGGGGTACCTAGGCTGGATGCATGCCTGGGTCCAAGATTGCACCGACCGTCGCATTACCGCGTTTGCCGGCGAGTTTTGCCATTTTCTTGGGCAGCACCAAACAAAATCTAAAAAAATAAAAAACGTGAGACCGGCTCCTACAGCCCTTGCATGTGACCCACTGCCCTCATAAAATCATAGGCAGGGCATACCAGGTCATTTGGCACCCAAGGCACCACCAGAATGTCTATCGAGTGTGAGTAAACATGGCTTCCAACCATAGATCCCCCCTCGCTGCCCAGAACATGGAACCACTGCATGGATTGCCCCCAAACCTAGCACCTATCTCCCTCTCGACATCGCAAGCGACTTCTCCAACTAGAGATTTCGTGGTGCTTTGGAGAAATCTCGACTTCCCATTTTCTGAACCCGAAAAACCGGCATTTTCCTAAAGGAGGTGCAAGATTAGGGCGCGCCCATGGGCCCGAGGAAATTTCCACGCATGCTACACCATGGTGCATGGACATTCCTGGGAGGTGGGTATTTATCTCGTCATGCAGGCATGCACTATATTTTTTCCGAGTTACGGCCCGGTAAATGCAGTTTCTAAATGTATGTACCCTATAAGACACTCTCAATTTTCAGGGAAAAATGGTTTGGGGTGCCCCATTGGGGTACCTAGGCTGGATGCATGCCTGGGTCCAAGATTTCACCGACCGCCGCGTTACCGTGTCCGCCGGCGGGTTTTGCCATTTTCTTGGGTAGCACCCAACAAAATCTAAAACAAATAAAAAATGTGAAACCGGCTTTTGGAGCCCTTGGATGTGACCCACTGCTCTCAAAAAATCATAGGCAGGGCATACCAGGTCATTTGGCACCCAAGGCACCACCAGGATGTTTATCGAGTGTGAGTAAACATGGCTTCCAACCATAGATCCCCCCTCGCTGCCCAGAACATGGAACCACTCCATGGATTGAGCCCAAACCCAGCACCTATCTCCCTCTCGGCATCGCAAGCGACTTCTCCAACTAGAGATTTCGTGGTGCTTTGGAGAAATCTCGACTTTGCAATTTCTGAGCCCGAAAAACTGGAATTTACTCAAAGGATGTGCAAGATTAGGGCGCGCCCATGGACCCGAGGCAATTTCCATGCATTCTACACCATGGTGCATTGCCATTCCTGGGAGGTGGGTATTTATCTCGTGGTGCAGGCATGTACTATATTTTTTCCGAGTTACAGCCCGGTAAATGCGGTTTCTAACTGTATGCACCCTATAAGACACTCTCAAGTTTTGGGGAAAATGGTTTGGGGTGCCCGATGGGGTACCTAGGCTGGATGCATGCTTGGGTCCAAGATTGCACCGACCGTCGCGGCCACCGGCGGGTTTCGCCATTTTCTTGGGTAGCACCAAATAAATCTAATAAAAATAAAAAAACATGAAAACGGCTCCTGGAGCCCTTGCATGTGACCCACTGCCCTCATAAAATCATAGGCAGAGCATACCAGGTCATTTGGCACCCAAGGCACCACCAAGATGTCTATCGAGTATGAGTAAACATGGCTTCCAACCCTAGATCCCCCCCTCGCTGCCCAGAATATGGAACCACTCCATGGATTGAGCCCAAACTCGACACCTAGCTCCCTCTCGGCATCGCAATCTACTTCTCCAACTAGAGAATTTGTGGTGCTTTGGAGAAATCTCGAATTTCCATTTTCTGAACCCGAAAAACCGGCGTTTCCCAAAGGAGGTGCAAGATTAGGGCGCGCCCATGGGCCCGAGGCAATTTCCACGCATGCTAAACCATGGTGCAAGGCCATTCCAGGGAGGTGGGTATTTATCTCGTGGTGCATGCATGTACTATTTTTTGCGAGTTATGGCCCAGTAAATGCGGTTTCTAACTGTATGTACCCTATAAGACACTCTCAAATTTCGAGGAAAAATGGTTTGGGGTGCCCCATGGGGTACCTAGGCTAGATGCATGCCTGGGTCCAAGATTTCACCAACCGTCACATTGCCGCGGCCGCCGGCGGGTTTCTCCGTTTTCTTGGGCAGCACCAAACAAAATCTAAAAAATAAAAAACATGGAAATGGCTCCTGGAGCCCTTGCATGTGACTCACTTCCCTCATAAAATCATAGGCAGGGCATACCAGATCATTTGTAACTCAAGGCACCACCAGGATGTCTATCGAGTATGAGTAAACATGGCTTCCAACCCTTGATCCCCCCTCGCCGCCCAGGACATGGAACCATTCCATGGATTGAGCCCAAACCCGGCACCTAGCTCCCTCTCGGCATTGCAAGCGACTTCTATAACTAGAGATTTCCTGGTGCTTTGGAGAAATCTCGACTTTCCATTTTCTGAACCCAAAAAACCGGCGTTTTCCCAAAGGAGGTGCAAGATTAGGGCCTTCTAGAAGCCCCCCACGGGGCCAGGTTGATTCTGCGTCCCAATTGTTAGGCACCGTTGGATTGGGGAGAATGGACGATAAGGATCGTCCTTTGCAATACCGGTCCGCGAGTAGGCATTTCTGCATCCCTATTGGCCCTGGCAACCACAAGTGGGATTACCTCCTTGACTTTATAAACGCGACCGTGTGGCCGAAGCTCAAACCCTGTTTGTTCCATGCAACTCACGTCAGCACAAGCGTCGAATACTACCTAAAGAAATGATGCCTCGCCATGGGGAGGCCCCATCTCAGCTTGCACAAGGCCGAGTTGTTCGCCTAGTACGACATACTCGCACCGCCGCTTGTGAGGCTACCGGTCGGCTACGAGCTCAGCTACGTTGGGGTGCCCGTGGCGCCGCTCGTGTGCAGCATCGTGCTGTCGAGGAAGATCGAGGAGCGTCACCACCAGCTGCCGGAGCGGAAGAGGGCAATGGACCGATATGCGCGCACCAGCGCTTACTGGCCAAGGTGCTTCAAGAAGGAGCGGATTTGGATTTGCAGAGATCGCCGTTCGGAGATCCACCCGGATCTGCGCAACCCCGAAGGGAGGCAGCGTTCTGGGCAGTGTCTAGGCGTATGCCCTCCACCGTTATCGATGTTGCGCGCCGTGCATCACTCGTGAAGAGGAACACCACCGGGCTCATCCTCATCGATTCAGACTCGGAAGAGGCGGACGGCGATGCGGAGGACGTCGTGCACGACGCAGACAACGAGAGTGGCATAGTCGATTAGGGTCACTTGGCCTAAATTTAATCTATGTACAGTAGCTTTAATGACCTGTTTGGATAGAATGGCCAAGTTCTAAGAGCGTGTACATCGTTGTTTCAGTCTAGCTTTTTTCCTCTTATAGAGCATCAATGCCCCTGACGTTGCCGATGCGACATCGCTGATAAAGACGAGGAGAGGTTGATGGGACAGTATGCTATCTCTGCTCCTAGCACTTGATGGCACATCATAATTTTGGTGTGTGTTAGAGGAGAAGGAGACGCGTGTATCTGCAAAATATCTGCACCCCGCTTGCTAGTCCAGTCGGCGTCCTCGATACTACTGCGCACTGCAGAAGACCGACGAGGCAACACATCAAACAACCCTTGATCAAAGAGCCTCCCATCTTCTCCATCTACTGCGCACTTCGTTCTCGCCCGCATAATCGGTTCTTGCAGGCCACCATCACTCTCCTCCAAGAAACCCCAACAATAATGAATCCTCTCTCGCCCCCAGTTCATCCGGACTCAATAGCAGATTCGATGCACAAGATTTGGTACGGTGGCTGGAGCAAGTTCGGGGATGACACCTTCGGAGAAATCGCTATGCGTATGGACACTACCAGCGCCGTAAGGCTGGCCGCATGCTCCAAGGATTTGCGCCACCAAGTCGCTGGCGGAAAAGGTAGCAAATGCTCCAACGACGGCTGCGGGACATTGGTCACCTTCCACGACTTCCTCAACCACAAGATGGCGTGCCCGCATGGTCTGTGCTACTGCCCTGAGCCTGGCTGCGAGTTCACCACCCCGCCCACAGCGCTCCTCGTCCACCTCGAAAAATCCCTCTCGATGGAAGTGCACAATTTCCACTACGGTGTGGAACACAGGTACATCTCTTAGCCTTTGCTAGCACCGGGATCGTGGAGAGTAGAGACCGTCGGATTCGGGGATGATGGTACAGTGTTCGCCATGCGATTTGACACGCTCCACTCTGGCCTCGCCATATCCGTCGAGTGCGTCAGGTCCGCGACATGCAAGTTTTCGTGGTACATGGTGGAGTTGCACTTATATAAACCTTCAATGCTGGGACGGGACCAAGAGGAGTTCGCCTAATATAGCCTATTTTTTGAGCCAAAGAGCAGCGCATCGTCGGCTGCCGCCAGGATGACTAAAGATTTATGGAATTTTATGATTAATAAACATGATAGGTTCATCCTGGATTACTCATTCTACATCCACAAGGTGGAAGATGGTATATATGTCAGTCTTGATTCTGATGACCTACCATTCAAATTTGGGATTACGTATTGATGTTGATTCTAGTCAACCAAGGTTTTAAGATATTAAACAAGAACTGGTTCTATGTGTACTGCTATTGCGTTTCAGTGTCTGTATTTCTGAATCGCTCACTTCGAAATCCATCATACACACGTTTCTTCTAATGAGAGGATGACATGTGGGTCCAGATGCGTGATTAAATGGTAGCGCCATCAAGTTCGGAACAGGGTAGCGGGTGCGAAGGAAAAAATTCCATCATGCTGGTCCTGTGCCATCGATTCTTCCTACTTGATAGATCTAGCTATAATTTTGCTATGCCAAGCCATGAAACACACAACTTTGGTAGATGTGGAGCCATGCCAACATTGCATGGGATCTAGACCTCTCTGGGTTGGCTAGAAAAACCATCATCAACTTAGTGGTTGTGTGAGTCACTACACCTGGACAACATGATCCCACCCACTTGATAGATCTAGCTATAAGAGTGCTATGCCAAGCCAGGACACACACTAGCTTGTGGCAAATGTGGGGCCATGATATCTCTGGGCTGGATAGAAACACCTTCACCAACTTGTTGTTGTATGTGTCATCACTTGGCCAACATGATCCTACCTACTTGCTAGATCTAAGTATAACTAGGTGGGATCATGTTTGAGCAAGTGTTGGCTCATACTAATACAAGTTGGTCAGTTGATTCTAGACAACTCAGATTGTTTAATTTTAGATCCCAATGAAATGTTGTTGTGGGTCCATATTTGCCACAAGCATCATGGCTAGGCGTAGCAATGATATAGTTACATCTAACAACTAGTTGGGATCACGTTGACCAATCGTTGAATCATTCAATCATAAGGTGATCAAGGTGTTTCTAACTAACACAGATATAGGTCTATAATGTCACCCTAGACTAGGAATTTTGAGCAGCACAAAATATTTGTCTCTGTTTGTTCTCTCACAATCACACTCGCTCTGAATTTTCTAGTGAAGCATTTCTCAGCAACGAGGAGCGTGTGCCGTGGCGAAGCCTGCGCTTGATGTCGATCACCAGGGCCTCTCCCTGGTTCCTGGACTCCGTTCTGTTCACCATCGATGGGGGTGTGCATCGCACCTTCACGTCGGCCACCAAACACCAAGATGCAGCGGAGACGGAGAGCGACTGCAAGCTCCGAGTACTACGCACGGACCACGTCGGCGAGTTCACGTGTCGGCCACGTTTGCTATGCACAGTGCGCTGACACCGGCATCAAGCACCACCTCACGGTGCCGTAATCACCCAGCAGAACAGGGTGCTCGCGCGGCGCAACCAGACAGTCGTAGCAGCATCGAGAAGAATGCTGAAGGCAAAGGGCATGCCAAATTACTTCTGGGGTGAGACCATGCTGACAGTGGTCTACGTGCTGAACATGAACCGGGCGTTCATGCGCAGCCTCACCGACATGATGCCATATGAGGCTTGGTATCTGCGGACCTTCAGCTGCGTCACACACGTACGTGAAGAGCGCACATCCTCACCTGAAGAAGCTGGACGACCGGAGCACGCCAATGGTCTTCATCGGCTACGAGAGCGACACCAAGGGCTACCGTGTCTATGATCCAATCGCCAAGCGTGTGCATGCACACAAAACGTAGTCTTTGACGAGGACGCGAGATGGGACTAGAGCACGCACAAGGAAAACCCTGTGAGCACGGCGTTCACGGTGGACTTCTACGTGCACTCGACTCCACTCCGTACCGCTACACCTGAGGTGGCAGGACAGGACTCGCCGACATCTCCATCGACACCAGCTCCCGCAGAGCACATGTCGCCGACAACGTCATCCTCGCGCACCGAGCTAGCCTCTCCAACACCCGAAGCTGAAGCCACGCCGCCATCACATCTGCCTTGCCGTGAGGCGCACCCGATGACCATGTGCACCATGGACGGCATCGTGCAGCCGAACACCCGCCTCGTCTCGTCACCAAAAGGGATATGTGCAGCAGCAGGGCATCAATGTTGCGGAGGCCGTTGCGCCTGTTGCACGACTGGAGTTCATGCGGCTCCTGCTAGCGCTTGCCGCGCACCGCGGGTGGGTTGTGCACCATATGGACGTCAAGTCTGCTGGCCAGGGTTCGTCGTGGCTGGCCAGCAGCGCAGGCTGATGCGCCTGCACAAGGCCCTCTACGGACTCCGTCAGGCACCTAGAGGCTAGAGCCTGGAACACGAAGTTGGATGCCACGCTCGACGCGCTTGGCTTCATTTTAGGTGTTAGTCTGTTAGAGTTTTAGTTTTGTCAGGTTAACACTTAGCCATTTTAGTTGGTTGATTTAGTCAGAGGTCTAGCTCCAATTCTATTGTTACAAACTAGAGCGAGTCGCACAGATAACGATCCGTTCGTGGGATGGCACGAACACAAGGATCATGGCCACGTTTTCCCTTTGTAAGAAAGAATAAGTGGAGAGAAAGTTAGACAGAAATATGGAATATGCATCTCGGGTTTTTCATACTTCCTATTATCGATGCATCTTACATTGTAAATTAACGAAATTAAAATTGAGCACAGAAAACACATGAACAACTATGCATAGGCATACACATATATGTAAGTGTAGCATCAAGTGTGCATCATACCATGGCATAGCAAGTTTTTACTCATACTACAACAAGTTTGACGACGGTGTTTCTAGTCAACTCACATGGGTCTAGATCCTAATGCAATGTTTGGATATATGAGGCACAGGTGTGCATCATGTCATGGGCATACCACTTTTATACTTAGAATCAATGTCATGATTTGGCATGGTAGTTGTATAGTTTGATGTAACAACTAGGTGGGATCATGTTGACCAAGTGTTGACTCATACAACAGCAAAGATGATGAAGGTGTTCATAGACAACTCCCATAGGTCAGGAACCCATGGAATGTTGGCATGACGCTATATGTGCTACAAGTGTGCATCATCCAAAGGCATAACACACTTGTGGCAGATCTAGACCTACCTCAGCTGTCTAGAAATACCTTCATCAACTTGTGGTTGCATGAGTCATCACTCTGGACAACATGATCCTACCTATAGTTGATTGATATAAATATAACACTGCTATGCCAAGGCATGATGAGACACTTTGTAGCAAATGTTGGCCCATGCCAACATTGCATTGGCCATAGACCTCCCTGGGTTGGCTAGAAACAATACCATCAACTTGTGGTTGTGTGGCTCAACAGTTGGCCAACATGATCCCACCCAGTTGATACATCTAAGTATGAGAGTGCTATGCCAAGACATGATACACACTTGTGGCAGATGTGGTACTATGCCAATATTGCATGGGATCTATACCTATCTGGGTTGTCTAGAAACACCTTCATCAACTTGTGGGTGTATGAGTCATCACTTAGATAGCATTATCCTACCTAGTTGATAGATCTAAGTATAACACTGCTATGCCAAGACATGATGAGACACTTTGTGGCAGATGTGGTTTGCATGGGCTATATTCCTCTCTTGGTTGGCTAGAAACTCCTTCATCAACTTTTGGTTGTGTGGCTCAACACTTGGCCAACATGATCCCACCCAGTTGATATATCTAAGAATGAGAATGTTATGCCAAGACATGACACACACTTATGGCAGATGTGGGCTCATGCCAACATTGCATGGGTTGTAGACCTATCTAAGCTTTCTATAAACACCTTCATCAAGTTGTGGTTGCATGTGTCATCACTTGGATAACATGATCTTTCCCAATTGATAGATCTCAGTATATAACATTTCTATGCCAAGACATGATGAGACACTTTGTGGCAAATGTGGGCCCAAGCCAACATTGCATGTGCTATAGACCTATCTGGGTTGGTACACACTCCTTCATAAACTTGTGGCTGTGTGCCTTGGCACTTGGCCAACATGATCCCACCTAGTTGATACAACTAAGTATGAGAGTGCTATGTCAAGCCATGACAAACACATGTGGCAGGTGTGATCCCCAGCTAATATTGCATGGGCTATAGACCTGTCTAGGTTGGCTAGAAACTCCTTCATCAACTTGTGGTTGTATGAGACATCACTTGGATAGCATGATCCTACCTAGTTGATAGATCTAAGTATAACACTACTATGCCAAGACATGATGAGACACTTTGTGGCAAATGTGGTCCCATGTCAACATTGCATGGGCTATAGATCTCTCTGGGTTGGCTAGAAACTCCTTGATCAACCTTTGGTTGTGTGACTCACCACTTGGCCAACATGATCCTACCTAGTTGATACATCTAATTATGAGAGTGCTATGCCAAGACATGATGAAACACTTGTGGAAGATGTGGGCCCATGCCAACATTGAATGGAATCTAAACCTATCTTAGGTGTCTAGAAACCCTTGATTAACTTGTTGTTGTATATAAGCCAATACATGTCCAACATGATCCTACCTAATCGATAGATTTAAGTATAAGACTGCTATGCCAACACATGATCAGACACTTTGTGGCAAATGTGGGCCCATGCAAACATTGCATGGGCTATAGACCTCTCTTGGTTAGCTATAAAATCATACAACCACATGTTGATGATGTTTCTAGCCAACTCAGATAGGTCTAGAGCCCATGCAATGTTCGCATTCTTTGCATAAATCTGAATGCTACCATACATCATTCTAAAAGTGTTATGAGTAAAGGTGGAAGGTGTGAAATGAATTCATTAAAAAATTGCACTTCGAATAAACCTGAGTATGGTGTGGAAACCTTTTAGGGCATGAAAACCGTATCTTACCCATGTTTATTACTTATTATACTATTATATAATGATGATGTTTGAGTAAGTACACCAACTCTAGCACATAATAGTGGTACGAGCGATGGTAGCCTGTGGTTTTATGCTGGAGATCGTGCATCTGCGATATACCCCATGTGAACGATTTTATATGCACAAATTACGGTGTAGGTAAGGTTATGTGCCACTATTGGGCCGGCCTTCACGTTATATACTCCGTGACCCCTGATTCCTTGGTTCCTTCTCTAGCGACGGTAAAGACGGTGGGCGGTTCATTGTGGAGGCTGCGACGATCAACACGACGTGACGACTCGAGGTAAATGAAGGTTACGTTCTTGACCCCCTCCTCTTCTACACAAAGTAGTTGTGCAAGTAGTGATAGGGTTTTCCGCTACTATTGTTGGGATGATTTTGGTGATGGAAAGGGGTGTATTTTTTCTGATTTTGCTGATTTTTGTTTTGAATTTAACTATGATATCCTAAATTCCATCGCATTGTACTTTTATTTCCGCTAATTCATGGAACCTAGGGAGATTTTGTTGGTGAGATTTCATTTCGGAGGGGAGTTCATCAAAGTTGGGCCAAATCTGGACTATGTTGGAGGAGATGATGCGCTTTCAGAGATAGAGAGGAAAAACTTTCACTGCAGGAAGTCAAACGATTTGTTAAAATCACATGGCATCGAAGGAAACGATAAAATTATATTTTCTTATTCTAGGGAAAGATCTTGTGGATGGGTTGGTGTTGCTCTATGATGACAGTGGCTGTGTCGAGATGGCTCATTATGTTCGCCCTCGGGGTGTGGCTGATGTGTACGTTGAGTACCACGGTGAGGAAGACAGTAAGCATAGTAGCATCAGGTGTGCTTTCAAGGACGAAGTGTGGGAATTGAGTGATGGAGAGAAAGAACTAGATGTTGTTGTTGTCATAACTGCAGTTAAACCTATAGAGTATGAAACCAAATGTTGCCCGCCGAGGCAGAAGAAATCATTCAATAAAAGACCAGTGCAAATAGAAATTGATGAAGATGATGTGATAATGACAGAACCAGTATTATCTCAAGTGGTGAATCGTACAAAAGATGCAGCTTTTTCATCTTTAGGTCAAGATCATCATCCATGCCGGCAGCTTTAGGCCATGACCAGCAACCAAATCCAGCAGCTCCAGGACAAGACGATGAAGTGAAGTATATCATTACTGTCAGATTCAGAGAGTGACGTGGAATACGTTGCACATAATAATAACAAATGGGAAGATTCAGAGGTTGTGGAGATAAGAAGGCAAGGTAGAAAGTTTAAGAAATGTATGAAAGACTCCAAGAGATGGATTGGTATAGATGCAACTGCCACTACCCCTCCATCTGCCCCTGCGTCACATGGAACTGCAGCTGCCCCCTCAACTGCAAGGTCTCAACCAGCTGTAAGAACTGCAGCTCCTGCAGGTGCAAGATCCCTAGCTACTCCTAGGGGAGCATCTGGTAGCAGAGGAAGACGAGCAGGAAGAGCCAAAAGGGGAAAAAGAGTGCCAGCATCTCGCGTTCCCATATACTCTTATTTCACTTGCAGTGGCAACTACTGAGTGTCATTTTCTTATGTTAATATTATGTTGCATACAGTGCGGAAACCTTCAAAGGGACATATTATGACCTTACTTGAATCTCTATGATTTTTGCTGAATTTATATGATTTTTGTGGAATTTATATGATTTTTTTTAAATTTATTCTGGTAATTTGACCAAAATATACACTATTTTCATCTCTCAGACAACACACAAATATTCCTTTCACAAAAATGTGTACATACTTCAATGCACATAATAACCAAAATGCATTCCCGCAATAGCTTACAAAATGACACACCATATTTGACCAAGATAAAGTGTTTTTGAAGCATTCAAGGGGGGATCCCCACCTGACTATATTGCATCAAAATGCACATATATGAAGTATGTTTACATTTTCTATGATCAAAATAATTATAGTTAGTACGTATCATGCATGACTTAGAATCCTAAATGAGCATATCCATGGACATTGATATAGGCTTGCAGGCACGCATGTATCCTTTGGTCAAAGAAGTTGAAACTTCTCAAGCCATGATACACACTTGTGGCAGATGCGGGCCCATGCCAACATGGGATCTAGACCTATCATAGTTGTCTAGAAACACCTTCATCAAATTGTTATTCTAATATCAGTCAACAGTTGGCAAACATGATCCTACCTAGTTGATAGATCTAAGTATAAGACTTCTATGCGAAGGCATGATGAGACACTTTGTGGGCCCATGTCAACATTGCATGGGATCTAGACATATCTTAGCTGTCTAGAAACACCTTCATCAACTTGTTGTATATGAGTCAACACTTCGCCAACATGATCCTACCTACTTGATAGATATAACTATAAGATTTCTATGGCAAGACATGATGAGACATTTTGTGGAAAATGTGGGCCCATGCCAGCTCTCTGCATGGGCTATAGACCTTTCTAGGTTGGCTAGAAACTCCTTCATCAACTTGTGGTTGTGTGAATCAACACTTGTCCAACATGACCCCACCCAGTTAATACATATAAGTATGAGAGTGCTATACCAAGCCATGATACACACTTGTGATAGATGTGGGCCTATGCCAACATTGCATGGGATCTAGACATATCTTAGATGTCTAGAAACACCTTCATGAACATGTGGTTGTATGAGTCATCACTTGGACAACATGATCCTACCTAGTTAACAGATCTAAGTATAAGACATCTATGCAAGACATGATGAGACACTTTGTCGCAAATGTGGGCCCATGGCAACATCGCATTGGCTATAAACCTTTGTAGCTTGGATAGATACACCTTCATCAACTTGTGATTGTGTGGCTCAACACTTGGTCAACATGATCCCACCCAGTTGATACATCTAAATATAAGCCAAGCCATGACACACACTTGTGCAGATGTGGGTTGGCTAGAAAAACTCCTTCATCTGGGTTGGCTAGAAAAACTCCTTCGTTAACTTGTGGTAGTGTGACTCAACACTTGGCTAACATGATCCTACCCAGTTGATACATATTAGTATAAGTGTGCTATGACAAGACATGTTGAGAGACTTTGTGGCAATTATGGGCACATGCCAACATTGCATGCGATATATAAACACCATCATTAAGTTGTGGTTGTGTGACTCAAAACTTTTAGGCGCCCAACATGTTGGTTTATCATGGATCTAGTCTTACAGAATGAAGACTCATCCCATAGGCACGCATGTTGTATGTCGCGATTTTGTTATAACCTTTGACTGTGCCACCGAAAATTCAAAACAAATCGAAAAATAGAAAAACCTAATTCTTGTGTCTAAGTTTGTGTATTTTAGTATGTTTAAAAAAATTTAGGTTATCTCATGAAGGTCGAAAAAGTCACATTGTTAGAAAAAGGGTTCCAGGTTGGACCAAACGGGTTGTTTGTAAATTTATCATTTTTAGACCTTCACTAAATTAACCCAAATTTTATGCATAGGCTAGCAGATAGGTACTTGTGAAGAATATGTAATTTTTCAAAAATTTCTAAGTTTTATAAAAGAAAATTTTATTTACTAAGTAAATAAAAACTAAAAGGAAAAGAAAAGAATAACAAAATCAGGCTTCAATTGGGAAGGTAGCAACACAGCCAGCCACCCCATCTTGGCCTCCCGCGCATGCCTCACCACAGCGTAGCAGCCCTCGCTCAAGACTCAAAGTCACATCCTCGTGGGCTGGACACAGAGGTGGAAGGATATATGTTCAGTAATTAAACTTCAGTTTTTTTAAACAAAATACACTACTATAAGGTAAGGTTACCGTGACCTCAACCTACGGTTTTTTGCCATTTCAGTTTTCCCCTTGCCCCTTTCTCCTTCCTCCAGTGCTGTCCGCCGGTGCCGCCTTCCTCTTTCTCTGTCCTCCATCTCCGGTAAGTGTACACAACTTCGACTTCATTAGTGGTTCCCTCCTCCAGCTCCAACTTTTTGTACTCGTAATTTCTAGTCTTACATCTCCATCGAGTCGATTTGCTTTGATTTATTGATTAGGGTTAACCTAGGGATTTAATTACTTTTAATCCATGACATTTTGTACTGTTAATCTAGTCTACCATCGGCTCAAGTTAGCCTAGAGATGTGCTTTGATTTCTTGATTTAATCCCTCCGAACCAAATTAATTGACTCACATTTCTCTAGATTCGGATGTATGTAGCACTAAAACATGTCTAGATACATCCGAATCTAGACAAATCTGAGTCAATTAATTTGGTCGGAGGGGTACTAGATTTGATTAATTTGCTATATTTTACTATTCCATAGCTTTTCTGTGATTATGCCTAGATAGGACCAGTGCTATGATTTACTAGATTTGTTATCTATTACAGCTAATTATCTGCATTAGTTGATCTTTTACTTAAGTGTTACAAATTAGTTTTTACAAATTTCTATATATGTTTAGGCCTAGATAGGACCAGTGCTGTGATTTACTAGACTTGTTATGTATTACAGCTAATTATCTGCCTTAGTTGTTCTTTTACTTAAGTGTTACAAATTATTTTTTACAAATTCCTATATCTGTTTACAGATGGAGACCAAAGGGAAAGAAGTTATTGTCTTCCTAGATGACTCTGATGATCCTGCTTCAGTAGTTAAAATTAAGTTGGCTACTAGTGGGACTGGTGCTGCTCCTTCAAAGAAGAAGCTGAACCTAGGGACCTGGAAAGATGCTGCTGCTTCAAAGAAGAAGCTAAACCTGACCTGCAAAGATGCTGCTGCTTCAAAGAAGAAGATGAAGCTGGGGACCTGCAAAGATGTTGTTGCTTCAAAGAAGAAGATGAAGCTGGGGACCTGCGAAGATGCTTTTGATTCATAGAGGAAGCTACAGCTGGCTTCTACTTCAAACAAGAAGCTGAAGCTGGGGACTCACAAAGATGCTTTTTCTAAAAAGAAGAAGTTGAATTTTATAGGTATAATCTACTTCTACTATTATGAACAATCTTTGATGTTTGAATATTATATATAATATTAGTATGAAATAATCCATTAAACTATGCTTCATCTGTATCCTATATTGTGCTTGTTTCATGTAGGACCTAGACATACTGGGAGAAGGTTGTTTGATGAACACTGCATGTTTGGCAATGACATGAACCTGAATGAGCAACAAGTGAATTTCCTCAATGATTTATGTGAAGGTTCTCGTTTAGGCAAGATTCCTTACTATGTGCATAGGATGACCAGTTCCAATGTCATTCCTAAAAGATGCAAAATGGTACCTTCAGTACTTGCTATATAAATGATTATTATACTTAAATGTCACATTCTCTTGCCTCTGAATTCAAATTTATCCAAATATGTCTTTTCTGATAGGAATTTGGAGCTCCATTCTCAAAAAAATATCTAAAAGGGTACCTGGAAGAACCCGTGAAAGTCTATGCTGAGTCCATTGGATTTGAGAAGAAGATTGACATGAGGATGAAGATGAGACAGTTCTCAAACAATGCAATGCTGGCAAGTGGGTGGTACTCTGCTGTCTTGGAGTACAAGATAGAAGAGGGAGACATCATCCTCATCGACTTTAATCCAGATAGTGATGGTGGACTGCATCTGATCATGGTGGACATGATTTCCATGAATGGATAAGTTTTCTCAGGTTTCTTGGCAGTTGTCCTATGAATGGACATGATTTCCATGAAATCACCCAGGTTTTCAACTTCAACCTTATTTGATCTCAAAAGTTTTTCAATAATTTCTTCGCTCCTTTGATAAGGCACACGCTCAAAATAATTTGGTAGATAGGTCCTACCAGAGCGTGTACACCCTTTGTCTCCTAGGTAGACCATTTGGTAGTAGTAACACCTGAAATGCCAAGAGAAAAAACTTAGCGCTTAGCTCCCCGACAAAGGCGCCAAAAAATACCTTGATGTCTGCAAGTGCACAGACCGGTTGTAGCTAATTTTGATGTTAAGATATCGATCCCACAGGGACACCAAAGTAAAGTGTTTAAATGAAGTCTCTATCAAACTCAAAGTTGTCATAGGTCTTCGAGTTAATTGACTGCAAGTGTTGAAATAAGAACAAAATTTGGATTAAAATGAATGTATTTAAATAAAACTAAATTGTAACTTTAGAAATAAAAATCATAAAAGTAAAGAATGATTCGATTGTTTGTTTTTTCCGCATATGACAAAGCAAGCGCGGGGAGATACAATTCATGGTGATAGTGACTATGCGAAGTGGATGAGTCACTAAAAGAAAATTTTCCTTTTACCACGGATGATTTTTGTGGTTGAAGGCCCATTTTTCGTGGCTGAAAAGCCTTCTACGACGGATGCCCTTTGTGGTAAAAGCCCCATCACAAATGATTCTACCATGGTTTTCTTACCATGGCGGATCGTACCCTTTAGCCAGGAAAAGTCGCTCCGTCATAGATGTGTTCGTTAGTCGCATTGACGGCTGATGTCATGCAAACTGCCACATGAAGGGCGAAATTAACGGCCAGTTAACACCGTTAACTATCAATAAAACCATTGTAGAAGTCAGGCCCAGCCAAGGCCTGGTAATTATTAAGTGGGCCGGCCCATTAAGGAAGCCCAACAGGATCGTGGCCCATTACTATTTCGCCATACACTATTACAAATGGTCCAACTGGTGTAGCCGTATGCGGCCCGTGAACTTTCAGGCCCGTTACTGTTATGTTATGCACTATTTGGATTGGGCCCATTTGTACTGCCGGTCGCGACCCATCGGGCCCTTCACTTTTTTGGCCTAGTGAAGGCCCGCTGGACTCGCTAATGTGCGGCCCATTAGCGGCCTGCGCAAAGTCGGCCCTGTACTGTTAAGGCCTGTGATCGGCCTCACATTTTTCTTACAGACCGTAATGGGCTACCAACTGACGGCCCATTTGTAGGAAGGCATGTTACTGTTATGGCCCATGACGCGACCTGCTCATTTTCTAGCCTGTTACTGTTCTAAACTAGGAAGGATTTTCGGCCTGTTACTATTCTGACCTGCTACTGTTATGGCCTGCTCGTGTTCTGCTCCGTACAGTTCAGGCCAGTTACTGTTAAGGAATGTTACTGTTCTGGCCTATTACTGTTCTGGCATGTTACTGTTTTGTCCAGGTACTGTTTTGGCATGTTTCTCTTTTGCTATTGGCCCGTTATTTTTTTGGCAGGTACAATTTAAGGCCTATGGTAGCTTATACAGCCTGCCGTAATTCAGACCTTTTACCGTATATTGAGCCCATCTGCTGGTCGGCATATCATATTCTACAATTATGGCGCAATTCTTCTTTAAAACAGTCTGTTAATATTTCGTATCAGTAATGCAGCACAAGAATCAGCATATTACATCAATAGAAAAATACTGAAATTTATTACAGACCAGAATTCAAAAGAAACAAAAAGATACATTATATAGACATCGCCAGTCATGGGTTGTAACCGGGTTTCTGCTAGAGCTTACATCACCATACAAGTAAAACAGGCTTACCATGACAGCTCCAGCAGAGATTATCAACTAGATGGTCAGTCCAATCTTGTCGATCTTTCAATTCCTGTATCTATTCACGTGTAATCGTGATTACTCCATCTGCTCCTCTATTTCTTGTTCAATTAAATAAATTGTTTCGAGTGCACATGTAACACCTCTTTGTGCTAGAATAACTGGAATAGTGGGCCGATGCAAGCAATAACTACTGTCACTGCTGCTTTGTGAAATTACCTCAGTACTTAACGTAGGAGTGTTCGCTTATGCCCCCACAGCTTCATGTGCATCCTGAAACAAAGAAAACAAGTTAGCACAGCATACCATCAAACTGGCAGCCAACTTATATTTAAAATAATTGTAATGCATCATTGGCCAAGAACAATCAATGAAGTGCCTTGTACATCTCTTTCTAGAATAACAGGAACAGTCGAAGTCCTGGACTAATGTGAGCATGTGTTTATATCACAACCGCTCTGTGGAATAAACAATACAGATTATTTACACGGTGAAACTAATACATATTAAGTTAGTGCAGCAAAGCAGGCAAAGAAACACTGTGTTTGTTGTCAAAGATTTTCAAAATTAGTATTGTCCTAATATAAAATATCAAGCAATCAACATGTGTCTCATACAATCTAACTAAACTTGTTTGAAAGTGAATATAGTGAACCAAGCAACTACTCTTTCCCTCATAAAAAAATCATATCACTGCCTTATGGAAATATAGAAAATATAACAAAAAGAGGTGTCTGAGATCCCTTGAGCTGCTTAGAATTGGTCAAGACAACAAGCATTAACCTATAATATAAAAATAGCGTTTAGAAATGGTATATTTTACGAATAGCCATATTAGTGTGCAGTTCGAGAAATTATGGTTGGACCTCCAACCATAGAAGGTGACATTATTTTAATCATTAGTGAACTATGATAGTACCTTGGAAAAACAAATAGTAGATCAAGTGTGTGTCTTAAATAGACTACCAACATATTTTCGGCGAAACAAAATATCAACCACTGCTTTTCAGTAGCCAGATCATTTAAATATTTTGATGTCAGACCAGTATATACAAATGAAGAGAAACAAAGAGATGAAGCATTTGCTGCCAAAACAATAGTTGGATGCAGCCAAAAAGTAGTAGAAACCTTCTTTGTAATGGATACAACTATTGTATTTCCAACTGTTGATAGTATCATTGTGCATATAACCAGGCAACTAACAAAATCGAGTAGACAAACAAGCAACTGATACATTGTGCACCTTGCAAGATCAATGGATTATTTGAACAGTGTATGGCTAGTATGAAGTGGAAGATCAAATTAAGCAAAATGTGGCATTCTTTCGATAGAAGCAGTTTGTTCACCATATAGACTTGGTAGCTAGGAAATGTAGCCACGTCGTATGCATCAAATAAACTGCTATTTGAAAAAAATCCAACATATATAATATCAAGTAAATGTGTACGAGCTCTGTTATCCACATTATATCCATAGAAACCACGACAAAATATCGCATTGTTGCAATCACAAGTCAACTAAACATGCAAACGACTCAATTGAACCATCTGGTTGCTAATATTAAACTAGCAAGATCATCTGATCATCTACAGATTAAATCGAGCACACATGAGTCAGAACATATGCATAATGTCTCATGTTTCTTAGTAATCAACAATTGTATTCTCAAAGAAATTTCCATCATTTAAGTTAAGAAAATCATGACACTGATTTAACCATGAGCAAACTAAAGAAGCAAATTGGCAATAGAATATATATGTTCTTATGTAGAGTAGCTACTGAGGTAATGAATTAAGCAATAAAACACCAGGTGCATGATAGACTTCCAGCTCATAGTAAGATGATTATAGTACATATATAGTAACTAAGTATCATACGAAGCTTAATGATGCTTTTTATATCCAGGGATAATATTGCGTTAATGTTCATCTTGTTCTAATCATTGGCCAACTCATGTGGTGCCAAAACTAGACAATGTGACTACCTCCAGGGTTCATACAAACTCTTAATAGCAGAAAAATACTTCAATAGACTATACATTATCATAAAAGTGGATATACTTAAATTACCACCACCTAATAATAGTCTAGTTAACGCATAGATAGATAGATTGATGGTGAGTCAAATATAAAAAATAATAGAGCATCACCATGATTGAGTGAGATAATTGAATTACAAATAGAGATATTTACATTTGGTCTTTGTTACATACCAGAAAATATAGGATAAAAGTGGATATACATAAATCACCAGCACCAAATCAAGGTCTAGTTAACGTATATATATAGATAGATAAATAGATATATAGATAGATGAACATAAGTCAAATATAGAAAGAATAGACTAGCGCCATGATTGAGTGAGCACGTTGAATTATAATCGAGGGATTCACGTTTGGTTTTTTCCCAGTCTTGTTTAATGTCAATCTTGTTCTAATCATTAGCCGACTCATGTGGTGCCTCATACAAGCAAGCATCTGACACTAAGCACATCTCGGTAGAAACAAGTGACTTACTATTTCTCTTTCTGCAGTCCCGTTGGAGGACATCCTGTTGCCAGTTCGTTCGTTGAAGACATCCACTGCATCCAACACTATGATAGTTTGCATAGAGAGAGGTCCATGTTTACAAAATCACTACTACACATGGATAAAACACGATTTGGTCTGTCAGAACACATAGTTTGGAAACTAACTTCAGAGGAACTTATAGTTTGCACTGAGCCTGACGTGGATATGGTCGTGTTCCTTTCTGAGAAGCTCCAATTCGAGGGTTCGTTCGATTAGGTCCGCTTTGGTTTTTACCTACTCCCTCAGTACTTGGACGTGCGCCTCCCGCTGGTTCAAGTGCTCCGTCTGGGAAGCGACAAGCTTATCAGTAAGCTTAAGATTATCCACCATGAGATCCTTGATGATGTCCTCCTTCGCACGCGCCGAGGCGATACTTTTCTCGTTCCTTCCAGCCGGCGATGTCCACTTTCAGACTGTGGCACTTGTCATAAAGGATGGTGACTTCTTCTCTCAGGCGGTCATGGGACACTTTCTGAAAATTCTGCTTCTCCAGTTGGATAGCCATCTTGTCCTTTAGCCAGGTCGGCAATTCTGGGTTGAGCTTTCGCCTCTTCTGCTGCAACAAAAATATGTAGTTAGTTTACACAATTTAAACTATTAACTAGTTGCAAAGTCATAATTTGAAGGACAGAGCAATCAAGGATTGTACAAATTTAACAGAATCAACTAGTGGCACAGTCCTAATTCCAGAGATCATGTCAGAGCAATATAGGAGTTTTCCCAATTCAACTAGATAAACTAGTGGCATACTTCTTATTTATATGACTGAGCAATATACCCTTTTTCCAATACAACATGATAAACTAGTGGCATAGTCCTAATTTCAATTTCAGAGCAATATAGCCTTTTTTTCCAATTCAACGGGATAAAGTAGTGGCACAGTCCTAATTTCCATTTCAGAGCAATATAGCCTTTTTACCAATTCAAAAGGATAAAGTAGTGGCACAGTCCTAATTTCAATTTCAGAGCAATAAAGCCTATTTTCCCCAATTCAACAGGATAAAGTAGTGGCACAGTCCTAATTTCAATTTCAGAACAATAAAGCTTAATTTTCCCAATTCAACAGGATAAAGTAGTGGCATGGTCCTAATTTCAATTTCAATGCAATGTGGGACTATATCCAACTAAGGGTGCTGTGGGTTTTTCCAATGTAACCAAATAGTAGTGGCGTAGTCATAATCTAATTCCAAGCTCAGATACATAATGGAAAGAAAGGATGATGACCATTCATGAGAACACAAACCCATAATTAAGTTGACAGGCAAGTAAGATAAACATAGAAATAAGGAGTTGCTCCAAGATTTCTTAATTGCACGACATGTATAAATTACAAAAGCAACGGAGCATGAACTGAGATTCCTGCCCCCTACTCTGAATCTGAATTTGGCATTGCCGTTCGCTCCCCGTTCTCCTTGTTTGGACTCTTGGGCATGGTGAGACCTCGTACCATGTCCTCCTTCATCTGTCTCAATGCATCCAGGCAACGGTCCCTATCATTGTAGGCTTTGATGGAAGCCTTTGCTTTGATGATGTGTTCTCTGCGTGTCTCGGTCGCTTCGTCCAGCAGGAGGACGCATCTATCCTTGAGATTATTCTTGTCATGCAAGAGCTTCGTAATTAAGTTGATGGCCAGGTCTTGTTTGGAAAAGCTGTGTGCGATCAACTTCTGCAGCTCGTCGATCACCCTATGAAGCTCGTCACTCTCTGATTCGAGCCTCCTGATGGTAAGTGAAAAATCAAGCGTGATCTTCTTATGCAGAGACAAACGCCTTCGAATGCGATCATTAGCTTGGGTTAGGGAGCATGCATACTGTAGTTGGTTGTCTATCTTGTCATTGATCGTGGCCACCTTGTCACGGCAATCGGCCTTCCCTTTCTACATCGTTCATGTTATTTAAAATAGGCACTCTATAATTCTACTGCATGTTCCAGGGAAGCACAATATTCAAGTCACAAAAACCCCAAATGTGTCTGCGAAGATTGAGCGTCCCTACTTGGAGGCTAGTTGCGGGCAGACACGATAATATTTCCACATTTATAATCTCAAGAATAAAAAAAATGCATGTCGGGATTTCCTACCTCGGTGAGCCGAGGAATAGTGCCGAGCGGGTCCTGCGACACCGCCCCCATCGTGCTGGTTTCAGGATCCATGACTGTCCTGGAATATGTAGCAGAGTAAGAAGAAGAAGAAGAAGAAGAAGAAGAAGAAGGAGAAGAAGAAGGAGAAGAAGAAGAAGAAGAAGACTGTACCAGGAGGAGCCCTGGCCTGCTGCAACCTTCAGCGCCGCCGCCACCATCGTGCTGCTTTCAGGGTCCACGGACGCCCTGGAATATGTAGCATAGTACCGGGAGGAGCCCTGGCCTACTGCAACATGCAGCGCCTCCGCCGCCATCGTCCTGCTTTCAGGGTCCACGGCCCTCCTGGAATATGTATCATAGCAATAAGAAGAAGAATAAGAATTTGACATAGAAAAAGAAGAAGAAAAAGAAGAAGAAGAAGAAGACAGTACCGGGAGCAGCCCTGGCCTGTTGCATCATGCAGCGCCACCGCCACCATCGTGCTGCTTTCAGGGTCCACGGACGCCCTGGAATATGTAGCATAGTAATAATAATAAGAATAAGAAGTAGACATAGAAGAAGAAGAATAAGAAGAAGAAGAAGAAGAAGAAGAAGAAGAAGAAGAAAAAGAAGAAGAAGAAGACTGTACTGGGAGGAACCCTATCCTGCTGCAACATGCAGCGCTGCCGCCACCATTGTGCTGCTTTCAGGGTCCACGTCCGCCCTGGATAATGTAGCATAGTAATAAGAAGAAGTAGACATAGAAGAAGAAGACTGTACCGAGAGGAGCCCTGGCCTGCTGCAACATGCAGCGCCGCCGCCGCCATCGTGCTGATTTCCGGGTCCACGGCCGCCCTGGAATATGTAGCATGGTAATAATAATAAGAAGAAGAAATAGACATAGAAGAAGAAGAAAACAGAAAAGAAGAAGAAGAACAAGACGGTACCGGGAGCGATAGGAGCCCCATCTTGCTGGAATATTCAGCTCCATTGCTAGGAGAGATTGGGTCTCTATGCAAGGGGGGACTGAGCAGCTGGTTAAGTAGTAAGTCCAAGGCAGCAATTTTTCTCCATTCTCTCAGCGTGCACGGTCGATCTACCTCTTTCTCTCCTTCGGGGAGCCATGGCTAATGCAGATGGAGGAAGGTGGGGACAGGAGGAAGAAGAAAGTGATGTGTGGGGGAGAATAGTCAAAGAGTCCAGTCCGTGGGACAGTCTTATACAAGACCACATTTTACTCTAATGCTATCTCAACCTACATCCACAGTTCATTTGTTAATCGATGGCCTATGTCGCTTCCTTCTCAAAGAAGCATGACTGACAGAACCAGGGAATAAAACCCCAAAGTCCACACGATGGGACTCGATTGGACTGGATTTAATGAGATGGACGATTCAACTGGGGATTCGGCGCGCGCCGCCTAGTTTCCCGTGGATAGGGGTGGGACTACGAGGGAGGAAGTAATTGCGGGATGCATGTCTAGCGTGCGTGCATGCTCAAGGGGTTGTCACGACGCGTGCAATTGCTGCATGGACAGAACATGATGGAACGTTCAACTCCACGTCGATAGGCATGCACTGGACACTTCTCGACGCTGACACACGACGCATTTTGTGGTTTGTTATATGACAACACTCCCAGTACGTATATATTTTATGATGTAGCACAATTTTTACGTGACTAGACTATGAGATGCTCCTGGCGCCCCAGGATCGGCACCCAACTTTGCGTACCCGTCATCGCGCATTTCAGAACAATTTCCTCGTGCAGCATGGAACCGTGCCATGGCACTGGTAGATCCTTGCGATGGCTTACCATCCCGCGTCACCTGCTCGTCGCGGCATCATTCGTGCACGCTGGCACCCATTTGAGGCACCATGACGTGTCCACCCGCGCCTGGATCCATCGACATCGGCACTCGAGGTCACCGCGATGTCGAAGCTTGTTGTACCCGCCACACCCGAGAAGCGCGTTGCATCGGCAGAGACAAAGGAGCGCCTAACAGCAGCCAAGACGGGGGAGCGCTGGAGGAAATCATGCGAGACCACCATGAAGAAGGGCAGGATGAATAGAGGAGCTAGCAACGAGGACGACTTCGACACGGGCAAGGAGGAGGTATTCATGGATCAGTTGGAGGCAGAAGCGGAGGAGAGTGACGCCGACCCGTGGGACTACGAGGAGGAAGAGGAGGACTCTGATGAGGAGAGGGCGCGTATATACGAGGAGGGAGTTGCAGACGAGTCATCGGAGGACACCGCCGCCGCCACCGATGAAGACGACGACGAGTAATGTTCTATTGTTAGTATTGTTATTATTAAATATTTAACTGCCATGCCCTGCATTGTAATTGTTGTAACTACCATTTCATGTGTAATAATACTGGGATGTTGCTACTATAACAATTTCGTGTGGACGTTGGATCAAAGAGGATCAATGGTTGGCTGGAACAATCCCCGTGACAACTGTCTGACCAATCAGGACATGCTGGTTTCTACGTGAGCTATAGTAAGGGCTTTTATGAGTATTCATGACTAGAAAAAAGGGAAAATCCAAGTAAACATGGCTTCCAAACCTAGATCCCCCCTCACTGCCCAGAACATGGAACCACTCCATGGATTGAGCCCAAACCCGGCACCTAGCTCCCTCTCGGCATCGCAAGCGACTTATCCAACTAGAGATTTCTTGGTGCTTTGGAGAAATCTCGACTTTCCATTTTCTGAACCCGAAAAACCGGCGTTTTCCCAAAGGAGGTGCAAGATTAGGGCGTGCCCATGGGCCTGAGGCAATTTCCACGCATGCTACACCATGGTGCATGGCCATTCCCGGGAGGTGGGAATTTATCTCGTGGTGCAGGCATGTACTGTATTTTTTATGATTTACGTCTCGGTAAATGCAGTTTCTAACTACATGTACCGTATAATACACTCTCAATTTTTGGGGAAAATGGTTTGGGGTGCCCCATGGGGTACCTAGGCTGGATGCATGCGTGGGTCCAAGATTGCACCGATTTTCATGTTGCCGCGACCGCTAGCGGGTTTCTCCGTTTTCTTGGTTTGCATCAAACAAAATCTAAAAAAATAAAAAAACATGAAAACGGCTCCTGGAGCCCTTGCATGTGACCCACTGCCCTCATAAAATCATAGGAAGGGCATACCAGGTCATTTGGCACCCAAGGCACCACCAGGATGTCTATCGAGTGTGAGTAAACATGGCTTCCAACCCTATATCCCCCCCTCGCTGCCCAGAACGTGGAACCACTCCATGGATTGAGCCCAAACCTGGCACCTAGCTCCCACTGCGCATCACAAGTGACTTCTCCAACTAGAGATTTCATGGTGCTTTGGAGAAATCTCGACTTTCCATTTTCTGAACCCGAAAAACCGGCGTTTTCCCAAAGGAGGTGCAAGATTAGGCCGTGCCCATGGGCCTGAGGCAATTTCCACGCATGCTACACCATGGTGGATGGACATTCCCAGGAGGTGGAAATTTATCTCGTGGTGCAGGCATGTACTGTATTTTTTTCCGAGTTACGGCCCGGTAAATGCGGTTTCTAACTGTATGTACCCTATAAGACACTCTCAATTTTCGGGGAAAATGGTTTGGGGTGCCCCATGGGGTACCTAGGCTGGATGCATGCGTGGGTCCAAGATTGCACCGATTTTCATGTTGCCGCGGCCGCCAGCGGGTTTCTCCGTTTTCTTGGGTTGCACCAAACAAAATCTAAAAAAATAAAAAAAACGTGAAAACCTGGAGCCCTTGCATGTAACCAACTGCCCTCATAAAATCATAGGCAGGGCATACCAGGTCATTTGGCACCCAAGACACCACCAGGATGTCTATCGAGTGTGAGTAAACATGGCTTGCAACCCTAGATCCCCCCTCGCTGCCCAGAACATGGAACCACTCCATGGATTGAGCCCAAACCCATTACCTAGCCCCCTCTCGGCATGGCAAGCGACTTCTCCAACTAGAGATTTCGTGGTGCTTTGGATAAATCTCGATTTTCCATTTTCCGAACCCGAAAAACCGACGTTTTCCCGAAGGAGGTGCAAGATTAGGGCGCGCCCATGTCCTAAGGCAATTTCCATGCATGCTACAACATGGTACATGGCCATTCCCGGGAGGTGGGTATTTATCTCGTGGTGCAGGCATGTAGTGTATTTTTTTCGAGTTATGGCTGGGTAAATGTGGTTTCTAACTCTATGTACCCTATAAGACACTCTCAATTTTGGGGAAAATGGTTTGGGGTGCCCCATGGGGTACCTAAGCTGGATGCATGTTTGGGTCCAAGATTGCACCGACCGTCGCATTGTCGCGTCCACCGGCGGGTTTCGCCATTTTCTTGGGCAGCACCAAACAAAATCTAAAAAAACAAAAAAAAACGTGAAAACGGATCCTGGAGCCCTTACATGTGACCCACTGTCCTCATAAAATCATAGGCAGGGCATACCAGGTCATTTGGCACCCAAGGTACCACCGGGATGTCTATCGAGTGTGAGTAAACATGGCTTCCAACCCTAGATCCCCCCTTGCTGCCCAGAACATGGAACCACTCCATGGATTGAGCCCAAACCCGGCACCTAGCTCCCTCTCGGCATTGCAAGTGACTTCTCCAACTAGAGATTTCGTGGTGCTTTGGAGAAATCTCGACTTTCCATTTTCTGAAACCCGAAAAACCGGCGTTTTCCCAAAGGAGGTGCAAGATTAGGGCGCGCCCATGGGCCCGAGGCAATTTCCACGCATGCTACACCATGGTGCATGGCCATTCCCGGGAGGTGGGTATTTATCTCGTGGTGCAGGCATGTACTGTATTTTTTCCGAGTTACGACCCGGTAAATGCGGTTTCTAACTATACGTACCCTATAAGACACTCTCAATTTTTGGGGAAAATGGTTTGGGGTGACCCATGATAGGCAATGCATTTTTGGGTCCAAGATTGTACCGACTGTATCGTTGTCGCGGCCGCTGGTGGGTTTTGCCGTTTTCTTGGGCAGCACCAAACAAAATCTAAAAAAATAAAAAAACATGAAAACGGCTCCTGGAGCCCTTACATGTGACCCATTGCCCTCATAAAATCATAGGCAGGGCATACCAGGTCATTTGGCACCCAAGGCACCACCAGGATGTCTATCGAGTGTGAGTAAACATGGCTTCCAACCCTAGATCCCCCCTCCCTGGCTGCCTAGAACATGGAACCACTCCATGGATTGAGCACAAAACCGACACCTAGCTCCCTCTCGGCATTGCAAGCGACTTCTCCACCTAGAGATTTCATGGTGCTTTGGAGAAATCTCGACTTTCCATTTTCTGAAACCCGAAAAACCGGCGTTTTCCCAAAGGAGGTGCAAGATTAGGGCGCGCCCATGGGCCCGAGGCAATTTCCACGCATGCTACACCATGGTGCATGGCCATTCCCGGGAGGTAGGAATTTATCTCGTGGTGCAGGCATGTACTATATTTTTTATGATTTACGTCTCGGTAAATGCGGTTTCTAACTACATGTACCGTATAATACACTCTCAATTTTTGGGGAAAATGGTTTGGGGTGCCCCATGGGGTACCTAGGCTGGATGCATGCGTGGGTCCAAGATTGCACCGATTTTCATGTTGCCGCGACCGCTAGCGGGTTTCTCCGTTTTCTTGGGTTGCATCAAACAAAATCTAAAAAAATAAAAAAACATGAAAACGGCTCCTGGAGCCCTTGCATGTGACCCACTGCCCTCATAAAATCATAGGAAGGGCATACCAGGTCATTTGGCACCCAAGGCACCACCAGGATGTCTATCGAGTGTGAGTAAACATGGCTTCCAACCCTATATCCCCCCCTCACTGCCCAGAACGTGGAACCACTCCATGGATTGAGCCCAAACCTGGCACCTAGCTCCCACTGCGCATCACAAGTGACTTCTCCAACTAGAGATTTCATGGTGCTTTGGAGAAATCTCGACTTTCCATTTTCTGAACCCGAAAAACCGGCGTTTTCCCAAAGGAGGTGCAAGATTAGGCCGTGCCCATGGGCCTGAGGCAATTTCCACGCATGCTACACCATGGTGGATGGACATTCCCAGGAGGTGGAAATTTATCTCGTGGTGCAGGCATGTACTGTATTTTTTTCCGAGTTACGGCCCGGTAAATGCGGTTTCTAACTGTATGTACCCTATAAGACACTCTCAATTTTCGGGGAAAATGGTTTGGGGTGCCCCATGGGGTACCTAGGCTGGATGCATGCGTGGGTCCAAGATTGCACTGATTTTCATGTTGCCGCGGCCGCCAGCGGGTTTCTCCGTTTTCTTGGGTTGCACCAAACAAAATCTAAAAAAATAAAAAAAACGTGAAAACCTGGAGCCCTTGCATGTAACCAACTGCCCTCATAAAATCATAGGCAGGGCATACCAGGTCATTTGGCACCCAAGACACCACCAGGATGTCTATCGAGTGTGAGTAAACATGGCTTGCAACCCTAGATCCCCCCTCGCTGCCCAGAACATGGAACCACTCCATGGATTGAGCCCAAACCCATTACCTAGCCCCCTCTCGGCATGGCAAGCGACTTCTCCAACTAGAGATTTCGTGGTGCTTTGGATAAATCTCGATTTTCCATTTTCCGAACCCGAAAAACCGACGTTTTCCCGAAGGAGGTGCAAGATTAGGGCGCGCCCATGGCCTAAGGCAATTTCCATGCATGCTACAACATGGTACATGGCCATTCCCGGGAGGTGGGTATTTATCTCGTGGTGCAGGCATGTAGTGTATTTTTTTCGAGTTATGGCTGGGTAAATGTGGTTTCTAACTCTATGTACCCTATAAGACACTCTCAATTTTGGGGAAAATGGTTTGGGGTGCCCCATGGGGTACCTAAGCTGGATGCATGTTTGGGTCCAAGATTGCACCGAACGTCGCATTGTCGCGTCCACCGGCTTGTTTCGCCATTTTCTTGGGCAGCACCAAACAAAATCTAAAAAAACAAAAAAAAACGTGAAAACGGATCCTGGAGCCCTTACATGTGACCCACTGTCCTCATAAAATCATAGGCAGGGCATACCAGGTCATTTGGCACCCAAGGTACCACCGGGATGTCTATCGAGTGTGAGTAAACATGGCTTCCAACCCTAGATCCCCCCTTGCTGCCCAGAACATGGAACCACTCCATGGATTGAGCCCAAACCCGGCACCTAGCTCCCTCTCGGCATTGCAAGTGACTTCTCCAACTAGAGATTTCGTGGTGCTTTGGAGAAATCTCGACTTTCCATTTTCTGAAACCCGAAAAACCGGCGTTTTCCCAAAGGAGGTGCAAGATTAGGGCGCGCCCATGGGCCCGAGGCAATTTCCACGCATGCTACACCATGGTGCATGGCCATTCCCGGGAGGTGGGTATTTATCTCGTGGTGCAGGCATGTACTGTATTTTTTCCGAGTTACGACCCGGTAAATGCGGTTTCTAACTATACGTACCCTATAAGACACTCTCAATTTTTGGGGAAAATGGTTTGGGGTGACCCATGATAGGCAATGCATTTTTGGGTCCAAGATTGTACCGACTGTATCGTTGTCGCGGCCGCTGGTGGGTTTTGCCGTTTTCTTGGGCAGCACCAAACAAAATCTAAAAAAATAAAAAAACATGAAAACGGCTCCTGGAGCCCTTACATGTGACCCATTGCCCTCATAAAATCATAGGCAGGGCATACCAGGTCATTTGGCACCCAAGGCACCACCAGGATGTCTATCGAGTGTGAGTAAACATGGCTTCCAACCCTAGATCCCCCCTCCCTGGCTGCCTAGAACATGGAACCACTCCATGGATTGAGCACAAAACCGACACCTAGCTCCCTCTCGGCATTGCAAGCGACTTCTCCACCTAGAGATTTCATGGTGCTTTGGAGAAATCTCGACTTTCCATTTTCTGAACCCGAAAAACCGGCGTTTTCCCAAAAGAGGTGCAAGATTAGGGCGCGCCCATGGGTCCGAGGAAATTTGCACGCATGCTACACCATGGTGCATGGCCATTCCCGGGAGGTGGGTATTTATCTCGTGGTGCAGGCACATACTATATTTTTTCCGACTTACGACCCGGTAATGCGATTTCTAACTATATGTACCCTATAAGACACTCTCAATTTTGGGGAAAAAATGGTTTGGGGTGCCCCATGGGCTACCTAGGCTGGATGCATGCCTGGGTCTAATATTTCACCGACCGTCACATTGCCACGGCCGCCGGCGGGTTTCTCCGTTTTCTTGGGCAGCACCAAACAAAATCTAAAAAAATAAAAAAACGTAAAAACATCTCCTGGAGCCCTTGCATGTGACCCACTGCCCTCATAAAATCATAGGAAGAGTATACCAGGTCATTTGGCACCCAAGGCACCACTAGGATGTCTATCGAGTGTGAGTAAACATGGCTTCCAACCCTAGATCCCCCCTCGCTGCCCAGAACATGGAACCACTCCATGGATTGAGCCCAAACCCGGCACCTCTCTCCCTCTCGGCATCGCAAGCGACTTCTCCAACTAGAGATTTCGTGGTGCTTTGGAGAAATCTCGACTTTCCATTTTATAAACCCGAAAAACCGGCATTTTCCCAAAGGAGGTGCAAGATTAGGGCCTTTTAGAAGCCCCACCACGGGGCCAGGTTGATTCTGCATCCCAATTGTTAGGCAGCATTGGATTGGGGAGAATGGACGATAAGGATCGTCCTTTGAATTAGCGATTTGCGAGTAGGCATTTCTGTGTCCCTATTGGCCCTAGCAACTGTAGGTGTTCGTAGCATGGAAAACAAAAAAATCTACCGCATGCACACAAACAAGCCAAGATCTATATACTAGATTGTAGCAACGAGTCGATTAGAGTACTCACCCTCGAAGATTCCAAAGCAGTTAACGAGAGCAGATTCTCATGGTTTATGTAGTGGTACACTTGGCGATCTCAAGATCGCGTAGACGATCCTTCTGGCACTGCGTTTCGGCAGCGCTTCCGCAGTCGGTCACATGTTCGGTACTCAATGAAGACCTTCCTCGCCCAAAGGAGGTTGTAGTTCTCCCTCGCGATTCCGGCAGCACGATGGCGTGGTGTCGGAAGGAGAGGGAAGATCTCGCAGGGCTTCGCCTAAGCCGGTGCGAGTTATGGTGGATCTAGGGTTTTCCGGCGATCTAGGTTTAGAAGGCCGGGAGGAGGAGGAGATGTCGGCGGTGGCTTGGGCGACGGCGACGAGGCGGCGGCGGCGCACGGGGTGGGGAGGGCTGGCTCTTGTGGTGTTTGGGGCAGCCGTACCCCTCTATTTATGAGAGGGGGTCAGCCTTGGGAGGGGAGAGTTTGAATCCAAACCCAAACCCCAGTTGGATTGAAGGAAGGACTCTTTCCTTCTTCCACTAGGAAACCATTGGTCCAGTTTGAATTTTCACACCTCCCGTTTGACTTTCAATTTAGTGCTTTAATTCTCTCTTACAAATGCTCAAACCAAGTGACCTAGGATATGATCCAATCATCCCACTTACCCATGACACATTCATGAACCATTCCCCTTCCGGTCCTGTGAACCTTCTAGAAACTTCTAGAACCTCTCCGATGAAAACATCGAAATCATTCCCAAACTCCGAAATCGAACTTTCCTTATATGAATCTTATTCTCCAGACCATTCTGGATCTCCTCGTGATATCCCGGATCCCATCCGAGACTCCGAACAACATTCGGTATCCCTACTTACATTCCATATCTATTAAACAACATTGAATCCTTAAGTGTGTCTCCCTACAGTTCGTGAATTATGCGGACATGACCGAGACACTTCTCCGATCAATAACCAATAGAGGAATCTGGAAATTCATATGGCTCCCACATATTTCAACGATTACTTTGCGATCGAATGAACCACTTACATACGATACCAATTTACCTTTGTCTCGCGATAGTTTACTTATCCGAGGTTTGATCGTCGATATCTCTGCATACCTAGTTCAACCTCGTTACCGATAAGTACTCTTTTCTCGTTCCCGTGATATGTGTTACCTTGTGAGCTAATTGGATGACATTCCACCGAGAGGGCCCAGAGTATATCTATCCGTCATATGGATGGACAAATCCCACTCTTGATCCATGTGCCTCAACACATACTTTCCGAACACTCAATGCCACCTTTATAGCCACCCAGTTACGGTGTGGTGTTTGATGTCATCAAAGCATCCTTCCGGTGATGGTGATTAGCATGACCTCATGGTCGAAGGGATTAGGTTACTATGTATCAGAAAGCTTATAGCAAATAAACTATTGAAATGACTTGATCTTAATGCTACACTTATCTATAGAAGTATGTCCATCATACCATTCTCCCAATGATATGATCTTGTTGTTAACAACATCTCAATGTTCATGATCGAGAAACCATGATCATATATTAACCAACAAGCTAGTATTATAAAGAGGCTTTACTAGGGACTCTAATTCAGTTTACAAAACACACAAGTATTAATGTTTCCGGTTAATACTATTATAGCATGAATGTAAACATTTATCATAAACACAAAGATATAGTAATAACCACTTTTATTATTGCCTCTAGGGTATATCTCCAATAGTCTCCCACTTGCACTAGAGTCAACTAATCTATATTACATGGTAATATACCGAACACCCATGGCTGTTTGGTGCTAGTCATGTTTTTACCTCGGGAGAGGTTTAGTCAACGGATCCGCAACATTCAGATTTGTGTGTACTTTGCAAATCTTTATGTCACCATCTTGGACATGCTCTCGAATAGCATGGAAACGTAGCTTGATGTGCTTCAGCTTCTTGTGTGACCTTGGTTCTTGCGCATTGGCTATGGCGCCCATGTTATCACATTAGATAGACATTGGGTCCAGCACAATTGAAACCACACCGAGCTTTGTAATGAACTCCTTCATCCATATCGCCTCTTGTGAAGCCTCCGAAGTAGCTATGTATTCCGATTCAATTGAAGATCTCGCCACAACGCTTTGCTTTGCACTCCTCCAGCTAACTGCTGCACCATTCAAAGTAAATACGTATCCAGATTGAGATTTAGAATCATCCGGATCGGTGTTCCAACTAGCATCGGTGTAACCATTAACAACGAGTTGTTCATCACCTCCATAAGAAAGAACCATATCCTCATTTCTTCTCAAGTACTTAAGGATGTTTTTGACCACTGTCCAATGATCCACTCCTAGATCACTTTGATATCTGCTAGTCAAACTAACAGCATATGCAATGTCGGGTCTAGTACATAGCATGGCATACATAAGAGATCCTATGGCTGAGGCATACGGAGTCTTACTCATCCTTTCTCTATCTTCTGCCGTTGCAGGACTTTGAGTTTTACTCAAGGTCGTATTGGGCAACATGGGCAAGAACCCTTTCTTGCTATCTTCCATTCCAAACCTCTTTAGAACTTTGTCCAAATATGTACTCTGTGACAATGATATTAGGTGTGTCGATCTATCTCCATAAATCTTTATGCCTAATATATAAGCTGCTTTGCCAAGATCTTTCATTGAAAAACTATTATTCAAATAATCCTTGACACTATTAAGAAGGTCTACATCATTCCCAATCAACAATATGTCATCTACATATAGCATTAAGAATGCTACAGAGCTCCTACTCACTTTCTTGTAAATACAAGCTTCTCCATAAGCTTGTATAAAACCAAAACTTTTGATCACCTTATCAAAATGTTAATTCCAACTTTGGGATGCTTGCTTCAATCCATAAATGGACCGTTGAAGTTTGCATACCTTGTTAGCATCTTTAGGATCGACAAAACCTTTGGGTTTTACCATATACAACTCTTGATCAATGTCTCCATTGAGGAATGTTGTTTTGACATCCATCTGCCATATCTCATAATCATAATATGCAGCGAATGCTACAAAATCCCTCACAGACTTTAGCTTCGCTACCGGTGAGAAAGTCTCATTGTAGTCAACTCCTTGAATTTGTCGAAACCCTTTTGCGACAAGTCGAGCTTTATAGACAGTAACATTACCAGCATCTGTTTTCTTCTTCAAAATCCATTTGTTCTCGACAGCCTTTCGGCCATCCGGTAAATCCACCAAAGTCCATACTTAGTTTTCGTACATGGATCCAATCTCGGATTTCATGGCTTCTTGCCATTTATTGGAATCAGACTCATCATCGCTTCCTCATATGTCGCAGGGTCATCTGTGTTGTCTACCAATATGACACTCATAACGGGATGATACCAATCAGTAGTGGTACGAGTTCTCGTTGACATGCGAGGTTCCATAGTAACTTCAACCGAAGTTTCATGATCAACATCATTAGCTTCCTCTCTTATTGGTGTATGCGCCACAGGAACTAATTTCGGTGCTGCGCTACTCTCAAGTTCGAGAAAAGGTTCAATAACCTCGTCGAGTTCTACTTTCCTTCTAGTCACTTCTTTCGAGAGAAACTCCTTCTCTAGAAAGGATCAATTCTTGGCAATAAATTTTTTTCCCTCGGATCTATGATAGAAGGTATACCCAATAGTTTCCTTCGGGTATCCTATGAAGACGCATTTTTAAGCTTTGGGTTCAAGATTGTCGGGCTGTAACTTCTTTACATAAGCTTCGCAACCCTAAACTTTAAGGAACGGCAGTTTAGGTTTCTTCCCAAACCATAATTCATACGGTGTCATTTCAACGGATTTAGATGGTGCCCTATTTAAAGTGAATGCGGCTGTTTCTAATGCATAACCCCAAAACGATAGCGGTAAATCTGTAAGTGACATCATAAAACGAACCATATCTAAGAGAGTTTGATTATGACGTTCGGACACACCATTACGTTGTGGTGTTCCCGGCGGTGTCAATTGTGGAAGTATTCCGCATTTATTCAAATGCTCGCCAAACTTGTAACTTAGATATTCACCTCCACGTCAGATCGTAGGAATTTAATCTTCTTGTTACGTTGATTCTCTACCTCACTTTGAAATTCCTTAAACTTCTCGAAAGTCTCGGACTTATGTTTCATGAAATAGATATACCCATATCTACTCAAATCATCCGTGAAGGTAATAACATAACGATAACCACCGCACGATGCGACACTCATTGGGCCACACACATCGGTATGTATGATTTCCAATAAGTCCGTAGCTCGCTCCATCATACTAGAAAATGGATTCTTAGTCATTTTACCCATCATACATGCTTCGCATCTTTCAAGTGATTCGAAATCAAGTGATTCAAGAAGTCCATCGGAATGGAGTTTCTTCATACGCTTCACTCCAATATGACCAAGATGATAGTGCCACATATAGGTCGAGTTTAGCTTCAATAAGAATAGACCATCTATCAAAGGTGCATGAAAACATCAAAATCATTCCCGAACTCCGGAATCGGACTTTCCTTATATGAATCTTATTCTCCAGACCATTCCGGATCTCCTCGTGATATCCCGGATCCCATCTGAGACTCCGAACAACATTCGGTATCCCTACTTACATTCCATATCTACTAAACAACATCGAATCCTTAAGTGTGTCTCCCTACGGTTCGTGAATTATGCAGACATGACCGAGACACTTCTCCGATCAATAACCAATAGAGGAATCTGGAAATTCATATGGCTCCCACATATTTCAACGATTACTTTGTGATCGAATGAAACACTTACATAAGATACCAATTTCCCTTTGTCTCGTGATAGTTTACTTATCCGAGGTTTGATCGTCGGTATCTCTGCATACCTAGTTCAACCTCGTTACCGATAAGTATTCTTTTCTTTTTCCCGTGATATGTGATCCCTTGTGAGCCAGTCACATGCTTGCAAGCCAATTGGATGACATTCCACCGCGAGGGCCCAGAGTATATCTATCCGTCATATGGATGGACAAATCCCACTCTTGATCCATGTGCCTCAACACATACTTTCCGAACACTCAATGCCACCTTTATAGCCACCTAGTTACGGTGTGGTGTTTGATGTCATCATAGCATCCTTCCGGTGATGGTGATTAGCATGACCTCATGGTCGAAGGAATTAGGTTACTATGTATCAGAAAGCTTATAGCAAATGAACTATTGAAATGACTTGATCATAATTCTACGCTTATCTATAGGAGTATGTCCATCATACCATTCTCCTAATGATATGATCTTGTTGTTAACAACATCTCAATGTTCATGATCGAGAAACCACGATCATCTATTAACCAACAAGCTAGTATTATAAAGAGGCTTTACTAGGGAATCTAATTTAGTTTACAAATCATACAAGTAGTAATGTTTCCGGTTAATACTATTATAGCATGAATGTAAACATTTATCATAAACACAAAGATATAATAATAACCAATTTTATTATTGCCTCGAGGGCATATCTCCAACAGCAACCACCAGTGGGCCTACCTCCTTGACTTCATAAACGCGACCGTGTGGCCGAAGCTCAAATCCCGTTCGTTCCCTGCAACTCACGTCAGCACAAGCGTCGAATCCTACCTGAAGAAATGGCGCCTCGCCATGGAGAGGCCCTGTATCAACTTGCACAAGGCTGAGTTGTTCGCCCAGTATGACATACTCGTGCCGCTGCTTGCGAGGCTACCGGCCGGCTACGAGCTCAGCTACGCCGAGGTGCTCGTGGTGCCGCTCCTACGCGGCATCGCGCTGTCGAGGCAGATCAAGGAGCGTCGTCACCAGCTGCCAGAGCAGAAGAGGGCAATGGACCGATAAGCGCGCACCAGCGCTTACTGGCCAAGGTTCTTCAAGAAGGAGCGGGAGGCATTGATTTTTATTTGCAGAGCTCACTGTTCGGAGATCCACCCGGATCTGCGCAACCCCGAAGGGAGGCAGCGCTTCTAGGTGGTGCCTGGGCGTACGCCCTCCATCGTTATCGATGTTGTGCATCGTGCACCACTCATGGAGAGGAATGCCGCCGGGCTCGTCCTCATCGATTCAGACTCGACAGAGGCGGACGACGAAGCGGAGGACGTCATGCACGACGAAGACAGTGGGAGCGTCATAGTCGATTAGGGCCACTTTAGCCTAAATTTAATCTATGTACAGTAGCTTTAATGATCTGTTCGGGTAGAATGGCCAAGTTGTAAGAGCGTGTACAACTTTGTTTAGTCTAGCTTTTTTCCTCTTATAGAGCATCAATGCCCCTGACGTTCTCGATGCAACATCGCTGACAAAGACAAGGCGAGGCTGATGGGACGGTACGATGTCTCTGCTCTTAGCACTTGATGGCACAGTCATAATTTTGTGTGCATCAGAGGAGAAGGAGATGCGCGTATCCGCAAAAGATCTGCTCCCCGCTTGCTAGTCCAGTCGGCGTCCTCGATACAGATGCGCACTGCAGAAGACCGACGAGGCAACATGCAAACAAACCTCGATCAAAGAGCCCCCCATCTTCTCCATCTACTGCGCACTTCATCCTCGCCCACAGAATCGGTTCTTGCAGGCCGCCATCACTCTCCTCCAAGAAACCCCATCAATAATGAATCCGCCCTCGCCCCCAGTTCATCCGGACTCAATAGCGGATTCGATGAACAAGATTCGGTACTGCGGCTGGAGCAAGTTCGGGGACGACGCATTTGGAGAAATCGCTATGCGTATGGACACTACCAGCGCCGTAAGGCTGGCCGCATGCTCCAAGGAGTTGTGCCGCCAAGTCGCCTGCGGAAAAGGTAGCAGATGCCCCAACGATGGTTGTGGGACATTGGTCACCTTCCACAACTTCCTCAACCACAAGATGGTATGCCTGCATGGTCCATGCTACTGCCCTGAGCCTGGCTGTGAGTTCGCCTCCCTGCCCATAGTGCTCCTCACCCACCTCGAAAAATCCCACTTGATGGAAGTGTATAGTTTCCACACATCTCTCAGCCTTTTCTGGCACCAGGCTCATGGAGAGTAGAGACCGTCGGATCCAGGGACGATGGTACGATGTTCGCCGTGCGATTTGACATGCTCCACTCTAGCCTCGCCATATCCATTGAGTGCGTCAGGTCGGCGGCATGCAAGTTTCCGTGGTACATGGTGGAGTTGCACTTATATAAACCTTCAATGCTAGGAGGGGACCAGGAGGAGTCCGCCGAATATAGCCTGTTTTTCGAGCCAAAGAGCAGCGCATCGCCGACTGCCGCCAGGATGACTAAAGATTTACGGAATTTTCTGATTAATAAACATGATAGGTTCATCCTGGATTACTCATTCTGCATCCACAAGGTGGTATATGACAGATATGATGGTCTTGATTCTGATGATCTACCGTTAAAATTTGGGATTAGGTATTGATGCTTATTCTAGTCGACCAAGGTTTTAAGAGATGAAACAAGAACTAGTTCTATCTGTACTAATATTGTGTTTTAGTGTCTGTATTTCTGAATCACTCACTTCGAAATCCATCATATACACGTTTCTTCTAATGAGAGGATGACATGTGGGTCCAGATGCGTTATTAAATTGCAGCGCAATCAAGTTCGGAACAGGGTAGCGGGAGCGAAGGAAAAAATTCCATCATGTTGGTCCTGTGCCATCGATCCTTCCAGGCCAACACTGTAGTCGACGAGGCAACTCCATGGCACGACCATAATTTTGGTCGTTGAATTGTTACAAATCCATGATTATTGTTTATGGGTAATCAGTTTAAAAATTAATGTACAATCTAACGACCTCGAATCAGGTCGACACCACACATCACATACCCATTACAAGTACTAGATATAAATAAATTTCAATGAAAATTCAAGAAACAACGTTATTGTGCCACCTCCTCTCTGCTCCTCTTATTACTGTTCAATCCCGCGCTACACTAAACAACAGTTGATGAGGACAGAAACAAAAATGATCAAAATTCCAAGTAAAAATAGGTTCAAACTTACCTTTCGTCTGGAGAATCGTACAGAGACAAAATTGACAGGGATTTATTGTTTCTCCTGCAGTTAGCCGAAAGATCCTCAAGAACATCTTCAATCACCCTAGCAAATTCTTCATATTCAAACTCAACTCCATTATTATCGTTTCCCTTTCGCTCCCGCTTACCCTTTTGTTTATTTTTTCCCCTATCCCCGCCGGCACGTCCACGTCCTTAGCCAATTTCTTCTTACCAATGTTTCCCTCCACATGCGCATCACTGTTTTCCTTCACATGCAGCACTTCCTCCACGTCATCTCACTGCGCTTCCTCCAGTTCTGCCTCAGAAGCCTCATCTTGTTCCTGCGTGATGTGAACGGGGACAAGGTCAGCATCTCCGAAATCACGTGGAACTTGGTTTTTGCATAGCCTCTTGATATGGCCCAACCCTCCACACTGTTTGCACTTCCCCTTCCTTGCTCCTAGTCTCGAACCTTTTGCGGTGAAGGCTTCGATCCTTTCCTTTATAGGCCTCCCAGGTGGCCTCCTAAGAACTGGTGGTTCGAGTTTGAACCCTGGATCGACTATCTCCCAATCATTTTCATCAGCAATAGGTGGTACGTTTTCTGCATAAGTTACAGCAAACTTGTCCACGGAAAAATAGTTATGAACATAGTTCTCTATTTCAGCACCTCTACCTCTCATCTTTAAGATGAAGTGCAATGCATGGTGGCATGGCAGACCAGTAACCTGCCACTTCCTCTATCAACAAGTCTTGTTACCAATGTCTACAGTAAACCTTCGTTCAGTTCCGTGCTTGTCTTGTGCATAAACCTTAGCCAATGTATTGGAACTTCTGACCATCCTCGTATTTATTGTTCTCATTGCCCTGGTTCTTGCATTCAATAATGAAACCACCATTGGAATTATTTTATGGCCTACAAATTTTCTCGCACAAATTCTCGTCCTAAAATATATCTTCACCATTATACACTATCTTATTTCATCTAACAAAATAACAATTGCAGGTGACTCAATGCTCCTAATCTTGGCATTGAACCTTTCTGTAAGATTATTGCAAACAAAATCCACTTTGCTTAACTCACCAAACTTGTTTTTGGCCCATAACTTGTTATGATGTTCTTCGAGGTATTCTTTTAGCTTCGACAAGGTATACAAATTCTGCATGTAAGTAGCATGCGTTCTTGGGGTGTACGTGTATGCTGATCACTACAAGTTGTCTTTAAAGGTCTTTCCTTTGAAATTCTTCGTGAAGCTAGTAGCGAGGTGTCGCATGCATTCTGAAACATAGCATAAACAGCATTCTGAAGCCACTTGCATGCACCAGTGTGTATCACCAAGCCTTCAAGGTGACCAATTACTACACGTAGTCTCTGCATGAACCATGTCCAGCTTTTAGTCGATTCACCCTCAAGAACAGCACAAGCTATGGGAAAAAGCCAATTATGCGAGTCCATAGCACAAGCGGTAGCAAGTTGTCCCCTGAACGTCCCTGTCAAAGAAGTTGCATCTGTTGCCAAGTATGGCCTGCAGCCGTCTAGGACCGCTTCCAGCATGCATTCAGGTAAACAAAACATCTTCTGAAGCATTTCTTATCCGCCTGCTTATACTTGACCCCCTTGAGACCTTTTCTCTTCCTTTCACAACCTCGTAATCAATGTCAACAACACTACCAAGTGATGTCTTCTCTACCTCAGCTTTGAAACTATGCAACATGTGAAAACTATCAGTCCACTTGCCCCGAATGAAGTCTAGAGCCATCTCCTTCCCATAGAAGACTCTATGGTAAGGAATCAGAACGTTAAACTTTTCGCTAAGCTTAGTTCTGAGTTCAGCAGGTCCAATGCTACGATCCTGCCTCACCTAGTCAAGTACCTTAGCATCAATCCACTTGGTTGTCGCCGATCTAACTTTATCACTTAAAGAAGTATTAGGGCAGTTGTGTTTCTTCGTGTTTACCTTGATCTGCATTCAATGGGAATAAAAATAAATCAGAGGACTCATCAGCAGAACAAATATAAAAAAGACCGAAACTAAATGTAGCTATTAAAACCTGAAATGGGTTTCCACCCCGCATTGGAGATGCATGAAATCTCCATTTACACACCTTATTTTCCCTAAAATGCACCCTAAATCTCTTTTGGTCTCTCTTTTCAATAATAAATTCGAACCTAACTCTTATTGCATAGGTAGCAACGGCATATCTGCATTCCTCCACAGTACCAAAGATAGTCCCCTCATCAATTGTAGGGTTGTCCCTGCCAAAGTGTATCACTGGAATGTCCTCGTCTTCGTCATCGTATCTGCATCCCATTTCCCCATCCTCACATTCCTCTTCCTCATTAGTCCCATAGTCAGGCTCATAGTTCGAATCAATCAAATATTCCCTTCTCTCCATCCTATCAGGGTTAGCAGCCAAATCTGGATATGCTTTCTCATCATCAGCATCATCATCTTCGAGCACAAAATCACCCTGACTACCACACATTTCGATGTCTTCATGCTAAATGAAAGGCTGGTCGGTCGCGCTCGGTATAAAAAACAGAGCCTGCTCTGTTCGCGTTCCACACGGCCCGGTATCATTCAGGATAGTCTCTTTCCCTGTATATTTGTTAACGATGTGTACAAACATCAACACAGTCCCCGTGCAGAGGTGTTTGCTCCACATCATGGCCAGAGCCTCCTCAATTCTAACATCGCATAAAGTCTGCGCATTTGTTTCATAGTACCTGATTACGAATTCATCATGCTGGCCAATGGGAAACTTGCTAAATTGCATGTGCAAGTCACTTAGAGTTATGTCCTCCGCGTCTACTGTCAACTGGTAATCAAATCCACTGGTAACTGCGATTCTACCATCGGACAACGTTTAAGTCCGACACCCATGATGAATCTTCAAAAGAAATCTGGATGAAGAAGATGTCCTACGGTCACCAACACAGATCATCTCCATCAACACAGGACTAGAAACGCTAATTGGGAGATGCAGAGATGGAATTGGAGTTCTTACCCTTCAGGGAGGACGTACGCCACGTTCAATGGGCTCCAGAGCACCAAAGCTTTGCACCCCACGTCCTCTTCCCATGTTTCGTCCTCCTCCATGTTCTCCAGCCTTGAAGGGTCCATCTGCTTGCTTTCCGTCCGGGAAGGACCCATCTCCATGTTCTCTGGCCACGCAGGATCCATTTCCGTGCAGGATCCAGATCAAAGCCACCGTCATTGCGCGAGAAACTAGCACCCACCAAACGATTTTCGTTCCCATACGCGTCTGGGCAGCGACGGAGGCAAGGAGACAGGGCAAGGGGGCAACGCAGGGCGGGTAGGGGATGACGAGAGGACGATAGTCTAGGGAGAGGACGAGAGTGTTGCCGGAAGGGACGGAGTGGCGGCGAGCAAGATCATAGTGCTGGAGTGGAGCGGAGCTACGAGCGAGCGATAGAATATGGAAAATCACAGAATAATGGGGAGCACTAATCCTTGAACCTGGGATGCGCGCCATCGACAATCGAGGTTGAGGGTCCCACCAGTCAGTAAAACGCCACGTCCTCTTCCCCTATTTCTGATGGTGTTGTTACAATTCTACGATCGTAGTGGGACAAGAAAAATTTCTGGACACAACTAAGGACACAGTCGTAAATATACTTAAAATGGAACCCTGACCTGGTACATTGCTCGATCCGATTGCTAGCCACGACCTGTATTTTTAATATCTTAGCACTCTTATGCTGAGAAAGGGAAATAAAGATTCAGCAATTAGTCAAACTAGTTTCGAATAAATAAGATACACTCTTAGGAAACTTAGCTATGGACCCGCCTAAGCAGAAGCCGCCGCCGCCCCGGCCGCCGCCGAAGATTGGCTATTTGGCCCCTCTGAGGCATGCCATGCGACTGTACTACAGGGCCAGTCTTCCATAGCCATCCGAGACGGTTGATTTCGCAGAATGTGCTGCATCTGCGGCGGCGGCGGTGGCAACGGCGAAGGCCGCCGCGACATCAAGAAGGGCCAACCGAGTGTCGTGGAGAATGCGCGCGACAGCATTTTTGTGTGCTCTGCGCACGAGAAAGAAGGTACGCTCCGAAGCGTTCCTGCGAGCTTGCCGGCGAGGAAACAAACCCCCAAAGAGGGCGACACCAAGGTCAACAAAATCTCGCCTCCATGCCTCAACGCGGGCGACCTTACCATGGGGCAATCTGGGCGCACGCCGTCAGCGGCAAAGACGATCCATCGTATGCACCATCGGCGGCCACACCGCGGCGGCATGCATCCATCTACACTCAACTTGTTAGAGTGTTCGATAGCTGGAGCGAACGACGGGCAACAGCTCAGCACCGGAATTCAGGTTCAGATTCACAAGGACCTACGATCCCTTCCACGAGAAGCCGGAGTTCACCTTCGAAGAAATCGTTGCGGTGGCGCGGATGTTCGTACTAAACCGGGACTGGTTCAAGCACGTCAACTAGTGCATGAACATTGCAGATCTCTTGAAGTTTGGCGGGAAGGAAAAAGATCACTTGTGGTTGAAGGATCGCTGAACTTACGTCCTCTTAAGGCAATTGGCTAGCCAACTTTTATGGTGGAGATCTGCAGTTTCTTCAGTGTAGAACAGATAAGTTCAGAGATTAACTCTGTAGAATGACTTTTGTAGAGGCAATACCCCCTTTTGCGCAGCTATCCCATACTGTAGTATGGAACTAGTTTAGAAGTAACCAAATACTATCAAGAGGTATATATTTATTTAATTACTACCGGCGGTTGAATTCAGTTTACTGTCATACTTATACGAGGCAGACGAGATTCAGACAACATTTTATGAACTGATTTTGGGTGGTTTATTCATGCAAGTTCCATGTAGAATCATGCACCAGCTTGAACAAATATATGTAAAAAATGTTCGAGGCATATAAACCAGCAGCATTTTGTGCCTTTCGGATCGCTCACCAGCAGCATTTTCCCAGCAATGGTGACATTGATCATTGCTAGACCACCCTCTTTTCAAGAGGCTAACCTCGGTTATGCACACAAATTCATTAGCCACACATACTAAAAATTCATTAGGCACACAAACTACAAATAATTAGCCACACATACTACGAAATCATTAGCCACACAAACTACAAATCATTAGCCACACATACTACGAATTCAGTAGCCACACGTTACAAATTCAGTAACCGCACATACTACAGCAGTTCAAACTATTACATAAGGTGTACTACGTGCTCGACTCTCAAGTCAGCAATATTTCAGATTCACTAAACTTCTGTCTTCACTCGAGGGAAATCAGAACCACCAACCTATCCACGCCCGGTCCCCCCACCGAAACTGTGCGCTCCGTCGCGGAACGGTGGTGGTCCTGTGCCATCGATCCTTCCAGGACAACACTACAGGCGATGAGGATGCTTTCTGGCCGCCTCGCCGGGGTCCTGAATGCCATGTGCTGGATCCAGAACCTCCTGCAGGTGGATGATCACCGGGTGCTTCCAGCAAAGCTTTCCTCTTTCCCTGCTTGGAATCTCCACATTGTACATCTTAGGAACGGTGTCTATATCTTTCAGCCACGCCTTTACCTCGATGATCCATCTATCTCTCGGTGGAAGAATCTCCACCAGCTCCCCGCCAAGGCTACTGACGACCTACTTGAGGGCCTATGGTTCCCAATCATGAAAAGGAAGGCCATCAAAGCCGAGTTTAGAGAAGAACCAAAGATGACCCAAGCGATCATCCCACCACAGGAGCGATGCCAACGCAGGAAGCTCATTTTCTCCCCACGGCACTTGAAAGAACGGGAAGAATGCAGAACGCGCTTCCTCTCTGAGTTGTGGGCAAACCGGACGAAGAAATCGAATGGCGGCACGTATACCTCAATATTGACCTCTTTTCGTCTGATCCCAAAATAAGACCCGAAATCCGACAACAAGTCTCCCGGTGACACGACGGGACGCATGCCCAGCACGGTGGCCATGAGAGCGTTGTTGTTGAACTCCTGTGCCAGGGCTACCATGCATGGGCTGCGCGACAGCATGCAACTGCTCGAGGCCGGTCGCCGGTCCTGTTTGCCCGGCCGGACGCGCTCCACCATGCGAGAAGGTCTAGGTAGTGGCGAGAGGCGAGGCTGGGGATGCGAAGCTCCGACACGCCGACTAGGAAAAATGAGGTGAGGGCGACGACGGCGAGCTTCGATTAAGGGTGTGGGAGGTTGACCGGCCATGGTGGGAACGCAAGGAGAGAAACGGAGAGCTCTGATCTGGATACCAGTAGCCGAAGCTAAGCAAGGTAATGGAGAGGGGAATAATAGGGGAGAAGAGCAGAGCAGAGAAGAAGATCTAGTCCTCGTAGGGGTAAACCAGTCCACGACCGCAAAGGATAACAGGAAATACTGACGGGTCAATGCAAGAAGAGTTGACCTAATGGTGGGATTTGAGTTCAACCGTTTTTTGACTGGATCAAATGATCGTTTGGTCGTTAGATTTGTATTTACCCCCATTTAGGCGAAGATACTACAACCCTTTCCCGATATTACACGCAACTTGGACCCCGCGTTGCCTTCGCGTCTGAACTTTCGGGCCGCATATTAAAATTCTCATCCTTTGAGCGAATCTTTAGTTGATGATAACCAGTTCTAAGATCAATCTTAGAAAAGACTCTAGCACCAGTCAACTGGTCAAAGAAATCTTCTATCTTTGGCAAAGGGTACTTGTTCTTGATGGTGACGTCATTCAACATCCGGTAATCCGTACATAAACGGGTGGCACCATCTTTCTTATCCACAAACAAAACATGTGATCTCTAGGGTGATGCACTTGGTTGAATCTAATCTTTGCGCAACATGTCATCAAGTTGCTTCTGGAGCTCCACTAATTCAAATGGGTTCATACTATAGGTTCTCTGAGCTATGGGTCCAGTTCTAGGGATTAGTTCAAAGATAAACTCGACATCCCAATCTGGGGGCATACCGGGTAATTCATCTGGGAACACATCAGGGTATTCACAGACTACCCTGACTTGGTATAAGGTCGGTTGGGCTAAACTCTTGTTGCACTTGAACTAACGAGGTAGTGTCTCGGACACATGCTCAACTGATATTTCGGTGCTACTGGTCATGGTTATATCTTTCTTGGCACAATCTATTAATCCTTGATGTTTCGACATCAAATCCATTCCTAGTACTACTTCCAAAACTTTTGTTCCAAGTACTATTAGATTGGCATAGAAATCTATTCCATGGATTCTGATGGGTATGGCCATGCAAATTTTTCTAGCCTTGGTAGTTGACCCAGGTATTTGAACTATCATAACATGATTCAAATTGGTTGGTTGAATCTTACTAGTGCATGCAAATTCTTTTGTAACAAACGAGTGCGATGCTCCAGAATAAAACAACACCCTTGCAAGTACTGAGTTAACAGAAAACATACCCAGCACGACATCTGACGCTTCCCGGGCTTCTTCCGAATTCATGTGGAACAGACGGCCAGTATAGTTGTGCGGGTTGCCTGGGGAAAATCTCTTTCCAGGTTGAACACGACGCTGCTGCTGGGCAGGTGTAATGACATTGGGTGCTACAGCAATATTCTTGGGGCACTCATTGGAGTAGTGACCCATCACTCCACATTCAAAGCAAGTGATCATTGACTTGTCCTTCCCTGCGACAGGCACCACATTACTTCCAGTCCTTGGGGAAGTATTGTTGTTGTTGGTGGGCCTTGGTGGTGAACGCTTGATGTTATTGGGGTTGCCAGTGTTGTAGTGGTTGTTGCCTCCGGCCTCGGGTTTCCTCCGCTACGATTGGGATAGTTCAGACGTGACATAGGTGGCCTATTGTTCCTTGGTGAAAATCCCGCAGACGAACTAGGCGATACTTTGGGCTATGGTGGGGTCTAGGCTGGTGCTTCATACGATGCTTACGGTTCTCGGCGGCTTGGTTGATCTTTGCTTCCATCTGGATGGATGAATCCACTAGAGCTTCTAAATCAGCAAACAGAATATTGACTATCACCGTTTGCATCTCATCGTGCAGATCATTCAGAAATCTCTCCTTCTTCTTGGCTTCAGTACCAATCTCATCAGGGGCATACCTAGACAAAGATAGAAATATGTGACGGTACTCTACTACGGTCATCCTTCCCTGCTTCAATTCTTTGAATTCGTCCTTCATTCTTAGAATCAAACCTGGTGGCACATGGGTGCGGCTGAACTTGAGTTTGAATTCATCTCAAGTCATCATATCTCCTCAGTTCATTGTACGAGTGCTATTCCACCATGATCTTGCAGAACCTGCCAAATAGTGGGTGCCAAACAGTACTTTCTCTCCTTCATCTACTCCTGTAACTTCTAAGTTGTTCTCCATGGTTTGAAGCCAATCATCAACATCTAGAGGCTCTTCATATTTGCTAAAGATAGGGGGATTGGTGTTCTGTATGTTCTTAAGTTTGGATCCCTGATGATCCTGATTTACATGGCCTTGATTGTCATGTGCCAGTTGAGCGATCTGTTAAAGGATGGCAAGATTGGCTTGATGCTCGGTTCTACCGCCTTCTCTATCTTCTACTAGCATTTGCAGAATTTGGACCATCAGGTCTTGAGATGAGCTGCTTCCACTGTGATTCATCTGAAGATTGAGATAGATTATAAGACAAGAGGGTAATTTTTCTAAGGTTTATGGGTTCGGCTTAAAAGCTTTTAAACTTTGAGTAAGGCTAGGGTTTGAAAGCCAACCACTCTTTTTCATTTATTCCAAGCACACATACAAACCACACATTCCAAACAACACATCATAACAACAATGCAGATCGTTTTAAGAACCATTCTGCCAAGATATGATACAGTGGGACCAGATACAACTCACACCTACAATAGTGCTGTAGCGTTACTACTCCTCATCAGAACCGGTGGCCTCTTCATCATCAATGAATTCACAGTCCTCATCATCAGTGTGGAACTCCTGGTCCATGTCCTCCAAGTAGTCATCATCATCACTGAGGTACGAGTAGGGATCTCAATGAATATCTTCCCTTCGTTCTCCCTGTCCTCAAGATGCATGTCCTGATCATGGATGGTCTCTTCCAGGGCTGACACTTTGTGACGAAGGCGAGAAATGATGCGATCCTTCTTGTCGCGCAGACGGCGAAATGACTTGCGCTCCTTCATGAGGGTTGCGAAGATCTGGTCCTTCTTGGCGACATTAAGTTGCTTCTTGTTGGCATTAGCACGAGCATTGTCCAGCTCTTTCTAATTTTCATGAAGCATGAAGGCGAGATGGTCCACATGGTGCCTCAACTCAGGCTGTCCGGGCATGTGCAAGGGCTATCCCTAGGAGTCACTCCTGGCATAATGAGCAAAGCGGGTGCCAGCTATCTAATTGACGTTCTGACCACATAGTCGGGCAAATGCCTCCTGCATTGCTCTTTCTAATCCGTCCAACCAATTGTTCTCTATTATGCTGAAATGGATCTTCTCATATGTAGGTGCCTCCATTTTTCCTCGTAGATCTGCAACTATCTGCCACTTCAGCTCCCCTCTGAGGTGATCATTGAGCTGAGCTCCATAGAATTCCGGGTGCGGGTGCTCTAGAAATTACGCAACCTGGCTTAGGTAACTCTCAAAGTTGAGGTTTCCGCTGTTGCCCAACTAATAAAACTTGCTGTAGGTGTTGTCCATCTATAAGCATTTAAGATGAGTAAGTTATAGATGTGATCAAGTGTGCCAAATTTTAGGTAAGATTGCAATTTTTTTGAGGAACATATATGAATCTCTTTTGGAAATAATTTCAAGGATAAGAGTGGAAATAAGTTTTCATACATATTTACTTCTTTTGTATTGGAAACTAAGTTTTTCTGACGTCCATTCTAACTAGGGTCTCCTATGGTCAGGATGGCTCTGATACCAACTTGCAAACACCCGGATTTTCAATCCTAGATGCCTGTTATGTCGTACATCGCAACCCCAGGATTACCATTTTTTCGAGACATAACAAAATTGGTAGCATAGTACATCATCCATTACAAACCATAATAGTCTTACACATAGTTGATCTCATGATCAAGTCTGATACATATCAAATCAGCAGAAATAAAAGTAGTGTAGTAGCGGCTCCATCTTCTAGGTCACAGGCAATGCTGACGATGAGAGATGATCCTAGTTATCGTAGGCGTCCTGCTGTCCATCCTCCTCGTAATCTCCTTTGTAGTCTGGCCATGGGAATAGCCAGGAACAAAGCCATGAGTACTTTTAAGTACTCGCAAACTATCACTAAAGCAGTAAGACTAACTAGCAGGAATCCTAAGCTCTAGGTTTGTTTGCAACAAGCCAATTTAATTTCGAAAGTACTTAGTAGTGAAGACCTAACTTTAGTTGTCTAGATTACTCAAGTGGGCACCTAGTTTCATTGTCCACATCCTTGTGGGGTCAAGTCAAAGTCATACTTCAACTAACAAATCATTTTGAAAACATCTAACAACGAAACAGTATGGCTATCCAACTATCCATAACCACAAACATGGCTATTCGAATAGTTTGACACTCTATAGATGTGGTACACTTTCACCACAACATTCGATACATCCGTCAGGGGTAACCCTGAATCATCATACTTGGTATGCGGATAATCAATCCTAACCTTTCAATTACACACCCTAGTAAATAGGCACCTCCCCTATGAGTTTGGCCTCCCAGCCATAACCATCTGTCATACTGGAAAATGCATAGGTGGACATTTACACTCACAAGGTAGCCTCAACTCACCTCGTTTCACGAGCGAACCCATACTAAGACACATATACTTCCCGGTTAAGCCCTATCCAAACTCGGGTATTATGGTTGTATGGTAAAATTGGAATGGTGTCGCATCCGAACCCAACCATTAGTTTTTATCAAAGTCAGGGCACAAACTTCATTCACCATCATATTTATCTCATTGTGTCCATAACACCTGTCAAAACATTTCCATAGAATGACTCATCATTCCAAGGTTTTCATAATCATTTGTTCCCATCTATAGTGATTAAGATTAGTTTAGCACTAGCATCTATCAATGCGGGTGTCACTATGGAGGGGTATAATCAAGTGTAACTACCTACATCAAGTTCCAAGCTCTTGATGGCATCTTTCCTAAATTTCCACTATTCATCAATTAATTAAATACTTGAACAACTTTGATAAAAGAAAGAAAGGTAAAGCTTGCAAGTAAAACATGGGATTGGTATACTCAAAGTGGTATCACAATTTCTTGCAAGTGAGGCTTGCAAGGTTTATCTTAGATTGCATAGAATAGCTTGACTTGGTTGGTAAGGTGGTCGAAGTTCTCTTCGTCTTCTTCATAGTATTCTTCCTCCTCGTAGCCTGGATTGGTACTAGCGTCTATAAATAAATACGAGGTACACAATTACCAAACAAAGCTTAACTACCTCTATTTAACACACAAAGAACCACACTAGATGATACAGCATCATCTCTATCATTGCAAGAAAAGGGTGACAAGATTTTATTGATCTTATTTTAGAAAAGTAATTTCTACTTATTGAAAAGTTACTTAAGATTTAATATTCTCTAATTAAAATATGGGATCATATTGACACCTGTCATCACCACATATTCCAATACTTGAGAATGTGATTTAAAATCATTGGCCTAAATTGTAAAGTTTAACAATGTAATTCAATAAAATCTGTGTGACTAGAAATGACTATAAAGCCATTCTTTAATTTTGGTCCAGGACTACTGTATGCAAAATTTATATATTTTTACATAATCAGATAGATCATGGACAAACTGATTTTTGAGAGTTGGAATCAACTCAAATCAGTTATGGTTGATTTTACAAAAAAAAATTGAAGTTGTAAAAGCTAATGTCTTGTTATTTTTACTGAGAATGATCTAATATTTTAAACTGTTTGAATCCAACAGGAGTGATTAGAGATTTTCATCTACTTCCAAAAAAAATTGGATTCAATCAATTTGGTTGATTTTCCTGAATTGATTTTCAAAGTTACCTACAATATGAGATTTTTAAATTAAAGAAAAACGTAAGTTTGAATATATGGGCTACGCGCGGGAGTACTAACAGGACGGCCCAACTACTCAACGCTCGCGCAGCGGGCTGCACTGGGATAGGTCCCACATGTCAGCGGCTATTCTAACGCGAAGCGGTATCTTACAATCTAGGCCACACGATTAGGGCGCGATCAATGGCTGGGCATCGTCGTCTCCGTCGCATGGGCCGCGCGAGACAGAACCCTAGCGCTACGGCGGGGGTCGTCGGGGGCTTACCAGGGATCCAGCTAGGTCCGGCGAGGTGGGCGAACGAACAAGTCGACGATGGCGGTTCAACTGGTTGTCGTGGCAGCTCCTGGGGCGGTTCCTAGCTTCGGCTCCTTTCCTCCTCTACAGCGGCGGGCTCCGGTGAAATCCCGGCGAGGTGGTGCTCACCTTGCTCCAGGGATGGGTCAGAGAGGTTGCTGGGTGAGAGAGGAGTGGAATGGTGTGCGTTTTGACGCCGAGGGAGGGCTATATTTATACTATGGAAAAGGGGGCACGGCGGCATGGCACGGGCTCGTCGACGATGTAGTTACAGTGTGCTATCGGCATGGCCAAGGGTGTAGGTCGATGCGGTGCTTCAGGGCGATCGTCATGCGCACAGTGGCACGAAGAGGCGTGGTCTCCGTCGTTCTAGAACATACGTGCTCTGCGGAGGTACCGTCGGCATTCGTCACGGTGTACGGTAGTCACGATGAGCGCGGGGTCAAACGATCATGTATGGGTGGTCGCTGGAGTCATGGCAAACTTATTGGCGCACGGAGAGAGCGAGGCACGACGTGTACGCGCAGGATTGCTCGGCGCTCTGGAGCGACGTTCGGCATGGTCGGGTGTTAAATGGGCGCGGCTATGCTGGCATCTCCGCGGGCAGTCGTTGGTCGAGTCGTGCATAGGAAGGGGCGGTGAGGTCAGGGCTACCTCCTATACATCATGGGCAAGGGCGGCGTGGTCTGTGGCAGCATGTCCGCGTCGGGCGGCAAGGTGAGCTTGGGTACCATTGTGCACTGGTCATTTGATCGAGTGAGATGAGCTCCAAGGCACGGGCTGGTACTGACTGAGTTAAGTTCACGTTTTTGGAGCTCGGTGATGTCACAAAGATGAGAAAAGGATTGATCAAAACAGTAGATAGTTGTTGAGGTTGTACTGAGGTGTTTTATCAAATGGCTGCAAGAACTAAACTTTCATATTTTCAAGTGATTTTTGGTGGGTGTGTTGGTAGTCATCTTGTTAGTCTCCGGGTGCAATGGTTTGCTAAGTGGTGAAGGTTTTAGTGGTTTTCCAAAAATGACTATCTTGATGCATAAGATAGATTAAATTTTGAATTGCCTCTCAAATGGGTTTGAAAATGTTTCTGCAAGGTTGTAAAGCTCCATTGTGTTTAGTGTCACTAGGTCTAGCAAGGTGAGAAAAGATATGGAATTGTTTCTATTTGAAATCACTTGCTAGAGATGCTCAAAGTGAGCTAGGTGTTAACTTTTGCAAAAATGACCATTAGGTCATATGCTTCATATTTTAATTACCTTTTGGTTTGATCTGGTTTGGATTTGACCTAGATGATATGATTTTGATCTTTAAACCATTTCTCATCATTTACAACAATCAAACATGCCATTGGAAACATTCACACACATTCATAACATATATGCCTTAACATATGGTTTATTAATAAAAGCTTTTATTAACCCTAATTTTGGTTAATTAGAAATTGATCCTCATTAGTATTTTTGAGATGTTACAGTAAGCAACCAGAATGGACCGGGATGAATTCACACTATGAAGATTTCATTTCGTCACAATTTTGCCATGTAGGATCGGCCACATAGGATCTAAGCTGGCCTGGCTAGATGGTCCGTGACGATATTGGATCGTCATAAACGTTATGACGGTCCAATATCATCATAGGCGGTTATGACGATTTTATCAAAAACAGCGATATAGTTTATTTGTGACACCCAGCATTTGACGATCTCAAAATCATCATAGAATCATCATAATGGAACTACTATGACGATTATATGACGAAAATGGAGTGTCATATATAGCCAGATTCCTAGTAGTGTACCCTTCTCAACAATCTCTAGGATTAGGATGTATAGGTGTTGACGTTCCTTCCTCCTCCTTAGTAGATAGCGGTAGTTAGATGTACGCGTCTATGTTTTCTATAGGACCGAAACATGAAAATTCGGTGGGTTCACCATGAATAAAAATACAATCATGTTATCGTATTTGTCTTTTACTCTATGTTATATGTGTTATCGAAACCTATAAATTTAGTCTTCTGATGAATCAAAACATCGTCACGTATCTTTGTGTTTATCTTTTGTTGTCAAATCTTGCCCTTTTCATACTGTTTGCGTTTTTCTTCTGCTATAAAATCATGCTACCTACGCCTTGCTTAGGGTGTATTCAAAAAAATTATATTTCTTTGCTCCCAGTTCTGCATGTTTAGTACACAACGCTTTTTCTTCAAGACATGTATGTATGCCCATACGTGCTTCTTTCATGTGTCCGCGCATATAGCTCGCGTGTAACAAGAAGACTGGTTGCACTCGGGGTCGGATATCGTAGCGTTCGGTTTGAGAGGCAGAGGTCACTTTGTAGGTCATGTCGTGGTTATCAAACGCGTACGAGACGAGCTCTTATATCTCTGGATGTGTTTTTTCGGACATACGGTCCTGTATGGAGCACGTGTGCGAGATTTCTTTTTATTTTTACGTATTTTTTTGGACATGTACCTATTGTATAACATTCTGATTTACGGTTTGAGAAGACTTGGTCATTAGCTATTTTTTCATTGACATGTTTACCCTGTTTTTTTTCTCATTTTCGTAGTTCTGTATTTTTTCTTGCACATAGATATAGCGCGCTCATACCATAAAGTGTTCTGTGGGACGGGCACAAAGAAGAGTCTAGTCAGACATAATAAAGAAACATAGTCTCCTAACGAAGCAGAAAAGAGCAAGTACAATAATTATTGTGACACACCTTTCAAACCCAAAGGAGGACAATAAAATAAAAAAATTCAATCAAGATATAAGAATATTTATAGGTATGAACGAAATTTATAACCAATCTAAAGCTAAAAATTAACCTATCTAAAAATAAAAAATAAAATTTAAAATCATTGTCGTCGTTGTCGTGGGTGAGCTCGACGAGCACCGGACTTGGCTATAACCGGTTCCATGGTTGTTCCTGGGTGGTAGACGCTGCTACCAGCGGTGGCAAAGAGAAGTGACCACCCAACACACATCTACTTCGAGCGCCGCATGCTCCTACGACTCGTGTAGCACTAGTGCGAGCGCCTCCTCCGGATTGAGTTCCGGCAGCATGATGTCCAAAAGAAATTCCTCCTGCGTCATGCCACACTGCTATCGTGTGGCTCCGGCAGCATCAAACTTCGCCGCTATGCGCTGTCGGCGGGGAACTCCTTGCCGGGATATCTTCATCGCGAAACCAGTCGTCTTTGTCCTTCACTAGAGCACACACTGGCTGTGTGCACGATGGCGGGGTTCACCATGGTGGATAAGGAGGCAGAGCCATCAAGCGTGGCCCAGCAAAGAAGGCATGATGGCAATGCTCGATGTGATGGTAGCTGCACCGAGCTAGGACCTCATCACCGCCGAGGTCGTCCCAGTAATCATGGCGGCCGTCCATGTTGAATGGGCCACCATATGGTATGGTCTCCCACTTCAACACATCCTCATGCTCATACTGGAGGTGCGACGTCCAGCACACTTCATCACTCCAGACTGGGCCTGGCTGCATGTTCACCGGCCGCAGGGACCATCCGTACTCCATGACCGCACACAAGTCATCGTCATCTGGAAGCGGCGGACGGCGTTTGTATCGTGGGCGAGGTCCCTGAAGGGAATATGCCCAAGAGACGAATCTTTAATGTCATATTTCATAAAGTTTATGATTAATTTTTATATCATGCTATAACTGTATTGATTAGGAAATGTCAATATATGTGTGATATATAAACAACCAGTAGTTCCAAGTGAAACTCTAATCAGTAGTTCATTGGTCAAAGTATGATCAAAGGTTTCCTGATCATGTTGGTGCCTTGGCCCCTAATTGACAATGGAGTCATTTCATTAGAGAATGAGATGGTGAACATACCCTATCTATAACATCGTATCATGATCATGTCACAGAGTTCAGGTTACGATGATTAGGAAACATAGTGACTCTTTCCTTAGACCGTGAGGCCATATCTGTTGGAGATATGCCCTAGAGGCAATAATAAAAGTAGTTATTATTATATCTTTGTGTTTATGATAAATGTTTACATTCATGCTATAATAGTATTAACCAGAAATATTAATACTTGTGTGATTTGTAAACTAATTAGAGTCCCCAGTAAAGCCTCTTTATAAATACTAGCTTGTTGGTTAATAGATGATCATGGTTTCTGGATCATGAATATTGAGATGTTGTTAACAACAAGATCATATTATTAGGAGAATGGTGTGATGGACATACTCCTATAGATAAGCGTACCATAAAGATCAAGTCATTTCATTAGTTCGTTTGCCATAAGCATTCTAATACATAGTAACCTAATTCCTTCGACCATGAGATCATGCTAATCACTATCACCGGATGGATACATTGATGACATCAAACACCGCACCGTAACTGGGTTGCTATAAAGGTGGCATTGAGTTTTCGGAAAGTGTGTGTTGAGGCACATGGATCTAGAGTGGGATTTGTCCATCCATATGATGGATAGATATACTCTAGGCCCTCTCGGTGGAATGTCATCCAATTAGCTTGCAAGCATGTGACTGGCTCACAAGGGATCACATATCATGGGAACGAGAAAAGAGTACTTATCGGTAACAAGGTTAAACTAGGTATGCAGAGATACCGACGATCAGACCTCGAATAAGTAAAATATCGCGAGACAAAGGGAAATTTGTATCGTATGTAAATGGTTCATTCGATCGAAAAGTAATCGTAGAAATATGTGGGAACCATATGAATTTCTAGATTCCTCTATTGGTTATTGATCGGAGAAGAGTCTCGGTCATGTCTGCATAATTCACGAACCGTAGGGAGACACACTTAAGGATTCGATGTTGTTTAGTAGATATGGAATGTAAGTAGGGAGACCGAATGTTGTTCGGAGTTTTGGATGGGATCCGGGATATCACGAGGAGATCCGGAATGGTCCGGAGAATAGGATTCATATAAGCAAAGTCCAATTCCGTAGTTCGGGAATGATTCCAGTGTTTTCACTGGAATGACCTAGAAGGGTCTAGAAGGTTCGCCGGACCGGAAGGGGAAGGGTGCATGAATGTGTCATGACTAAGTGGAATGGTTGCATCATGTCCTAGCTCAAAGGATTGTGCAAATAAATAGTTAATACGAACTCCAAAATTGAACGTCAAAAGTCAAGTTTGAAAAGTCAAACTAGGACAATGTTTCCTAGTGGAGGAAGAAGACAATATTTCTATCCCTCCACTACAAGCCTAGAAGGAGAGTGAATTGGGGATGGATTCAAATTACCCTCTCCCTAGTTGCCCCTCCCTCTCATAAATAGAGGGGAGGGGGCTGCCCCTCCACACAACACCACCACCACCCAATCCCGTGTCGCCGCTGCCTGCCGCCGTCACGCCGTCGCCCGCCGCTGCTGCACCGCCGTCGCCGCCGACTCCACCTCCTCTTCTCCAGATTCTAAACCCTAGATTGCCAGGGAAACCCTAATACTCCACCATAACCCGCTCCGGCTTAGGCGAAGCCCTGTGGGATCTTTCCTCTACTACCGACACCATGCCGTCGTGTTTCCGGAATCGCGAGGAGAGAACTACAACCACCGCTGCCTGCTGGAACAAGTGAGAGGAAGGTCTTCATCGAGTACCGAACGTGTGACCGACTGCGGAAGTGCTGCCGGAACGCATTGCCGGAAGGATCGTCTACGCGATCTTGAGATCAGCAAGTGTACAACTACATCACCCACGAGAATTTTCTCTCATTAACCCCTTTGGGATCTTTGAGGGTGAGTATTCTAATCTACTCATTGCTACAATCTAGTAGATAGATCTTGGCTTGTGTTTGTTCATGCGTTAGATTTTTTTTGTTTTCCATGCTACGAACCCCTACGGTGGTATTAGAGCCGTGTCTATATGTAGATATGTTGCACGAGTAGAACATAATGGTCATTATGGGCGATGGTGCTTTTATTATAAATTGCTTTTTGTGTACTTTGCATCTTGCGGTATGATGGGATGAAGTGGCCCGGGCTAACCTTACATGACATTGTTCATGAGACTTGCTCCACGCTCAACATGCAACTTGTATTGCATAAGTGGCTTTGCGGGTGTCTGTTTCTCCCATCATAGTAAAGATTCAATTTACAAAGGGAACTTGATAGTTCAAGCATCAACGTTGTGGTTCTTGTTTGTAAGTTAGGACGACACTTATTGAAATCTCCAAACCACGTAAAATATGCAAAGAAAATTAGAGGCGTCTAACTTTGTTTTGCAGGGGTGTGCTGTGATGTGATATGTCCATGATTGTGATTATATGTGATGTATGCAATGTTCCTTATTGTAATTCGGGAACCGGCAGGAGCCTTATGGTTGTCACCTGCATGTCTATTATTCAAAGTAGTTGTAATAGTTGATGCTGGTGGACGACAACCATGGAGCGCTACCATTGACCTTGACGCCACGCTCGTGATGATGGAGATCATGTTCGTGCTTGAAGATGGAGATCGAAGGCATAAGAAGAAAGGCCATATCATATCACATATTTTGAATTGTATGTGATATTAATCCTTTTATGCATATTGTATTGCTTAGTTTGCGACGGTAGTATTATAAGATGATCCCTCTAAAAAAATATCAGGTTATAAAGTGTTTGTCCTTAGTAGGCACCATTGCCAAAGCTCGTTGTTTCGAAGCACCACATGATGATCGGGTGTGTTAGATTCAGCGAGTGTATACAACAGGAGCAAACCAGATTTGCTCATGTGGAAGCTATGGTTTGATCTTGACGAGGCTAGCATGTACAGACATGGTCTCGGAACATGGATCACCGGAAGTTAAAGCATGAGTCATATAGTAGATATGATGAACATGTTGATTGTTCGCCTTTGAAGCTACATCATATCTTATGGTGATAGGTTTTGATGTTGTGGATTTGGTTCGTGTGATCACTAAAACAATTTGAGGGATGTTGTTTTGAGTGAGAGTTCACCTAGATTAATTTAGCTATTAATTATAACCCAATATGTTATAAACTTAGTCTAAACTATTGCAAATATGTTGTAGATCAATGGCGGCCCCTACCATCAATTTTAATGCGTTCAAGAAAATTTTAAAAACAATGGAAGAAACTTCGCGGATTGGTTCCGCAACTTGAGGATTGTCCTCAATGCTGGTAATTTGACCTATGTGCTGGATGCACCGCTGGTGACCCACTTGCAGCTGATGCTACCGATGAGGTGAAAAATGTTTTCCTCACTCGAAAGAATCAGTACTCCATAGTTCAGTGTGCTATATTTTATGGTTTGGAATCGGAGCTTCAGAAAAGTTTTGAGAACTTTGACCCACATGATATTGTCCGTGAACTCAAAATGATATTTGAGGCTCACGCGGCAGTTGAGAGTTATGAGGCTTCTGAAAAGTCCTTTAATTGCAAGATGGAAGAGGGAACTCCGTTAGTGAGCATGTGCTTAAGATGTTTGGGCATGAAAGTAAGCTCCAAAGCTTGGGTATAGTTATTCGTAATGCTTTGGGGATCCACCGTGTCCTCCAATCACTACCACTAAGTTACAAGAACTTTGTGATGAACTACAACATGCAAAACATGGACAAGTCGTTACCTAAACTCTTCTCCATGTTAAAGTCTACGGAAGTGGATATCAAGAAAGAGCAACAAGTGTTGATGGTAAATAATACCACCAAATTCAAAAGGCAAGGAAAGTCCAAGAAAAAGGGAAACTTCAAGAAGGGTGGTAAGAAAGTTACCGCGCCGGAAAAGAAGCCCAAGGCTGGGACTAATCCTGATACTAAGTGCTTTACTGCAAGGGAGAAGGTCACCGGAAGCGGAATTGCCCTAAGTACTTGGTGGATCTAAAGAACGGCAACATCAAGAAGAAAGGTATTTTAGATATACATGTTATTGATGTGTATCTCACTAGTAGTCATAGTAGTGCCTGGGTATTTGATACTGGTTCGGTTGCTCATATTTGTAACTCGAAACAGGTGTTGTAGAATAGACGGAAACTAGCGAAGAACAAGGTGACGACGCGTGTTGGAAATGGATCAAAGGTTGATGTGATCGCGGTCGGCACGCTACCTCTTCATCTACCATCAGGATTAGTTTTACACTTAAATAATTGTTATTTGGTGCCTATGTTGAGCATGAACATTATATCCGGATCATGTTGATTGCGATATGGTTACTTGTTTAAGTCCAAGAATAATGGTTATTCGATTTATATGAGTAATATGTTTTATCCACATGCACCTTTGATAGATGGTCTATATTTGTTGAATTTTGATCATAGTAATACACATGTTAATAACAATGAAGGTTTGAAATTAAGTGATAACTCAACCTATATGTGGCATTGTCGTCTTGGTCACATTGGAGCGAAGCGTATGAATAAACTCCATTCCGATGTACTTCTTGAATCACTTGAAAGATGCGAAGCATGTCTGATGGGTAAAATGACTAAGACTCCATTTTCTGGTATGATGAAGCGAGCTACAGACTTATTGGAAATGATACATACCGATGTGTGTGGCCTGATGAGTGTAGCATCGCGCGGTGGTTATCGTTATGTTCTTACTTTCACGGATGACTTGAGTAGATATGGGTATATCTATTTCATGAAACATAAGTACGAAACTTTCGAGAAGTTTAAGGATATTCAAAGTGAAGTAGAGAATCAACGTAACAAGAAGATTAAATTTCTACGATCTGATCGTGTAAGTGAATATATAAGTTATGAGTTTGGCGAGAATTTTAAGAAATGTGTAATACTTTCAAAATTTACACCAACGGGAACACCACAACGTATTGGTGTCTCCGAACATCATAATCGAACTCTCTTAGATATGGTTCGTTCTATGATGTCACTTATAGATTTACCGCTATTGTTTTGGGGTTAAGCATCAGAAACAGCCGCATTCACTTTAAATAGGGCACCATCTAAATCCGTTGAAACGACACCATATGAATTATGGTTTGGGAAGAAACCTAAATTGTCGTTCCTTAAAGTTTGGGGTTGCGAAGCTTATGTAAAGAAAAATGCGTCTTCATAGGATTCCCGACAGAAACTATTGGGTATACCTTCTATCACAGATCCAAGGGAAAAATATTCCTTGCCAAGAATGGATCCTTTCTAGAGAAGTAGTTTCTCTCGAAAGAAGTGACTAGAAGGAAAGTAGAACTCGATGAGGTTGTCGAACCTTCTCTCGGATTTGAGATTAGAGCGGCACCAGAAGAAGTTCCTATGGCGCCTACACCAATAAGAGAGGAAGATAATGATGTTGATCATGAAACTTCGGTCGAAGTTACTACGGAACCTCGCAGGTCAACGAGAACTCGTACCACTCCCGATTGGTATGATCCCGTTATGAGTGTCATGTTGGTGGATAGCACCGACGACCCTGCGACATATGAGGAAGCAATGATGAGCCCAGATTCCAATAAATGGCAAGAATCCATGAAATACGAGATTGGATCCATGTACGAAAACTAAGTATGGACTTTGGTGGACTTACCGGATGGCCGGAAGGCTATTGAGAACAAATGGATTTTCAAGAAGAAAACAAATGCTGATGGTAATGTTACTGTCTATAAAGCTCGACTTGTCGCAAAAGGGTTTCGACAAATTCAAGGAGTTGACTACGATGAGACTTTCTCACCGGTAGTGAAGCTAAAGTCTGTGAGGATTTTGTTAGCAATCACTGCATATTATGATTATGAGATATGGCAGATGGATGTCAAAACGGCGTTCCTCAATGGAGACATTGATGAAGAGTTGTATATGGTACAACCCAAAGGTTTTGTCGATCCTACAGATGCTAACGAGGTATGCAAACTTCATCGATCCATTTATGGATTGAAGCAAGCATCCCGAAGTTGGAATCAACATTTTGATAAGGTAATCAAAAGTTTTGGTTTTATACAAGCTTATGGAGAAGCTTGTATTTACAAGAAAGTGAGTAGGAGCTCTGTAGCATTCTTAATGCTATATGTAGATGACATATTGTTGATTGGGAATGATGTAGACCTTCTTAATAGTGTCAAGGATTATTTGAACAATAGTTTTTCAATGAAGGATCTTGGCAAAGTGATGGCGCTGCGCCAACGTGGAGCGCTTCGTCGGGAAAACCCAAGAGCAAGGTATGATACAGCATAACAGCAAGTCTTCCCTCAGTAAGAAACCGAGGTTATCAAACCAGTAGGAGGAAGGAAACATGGAAACCTGCACAACACAAACTCAAGACTTTGCCCCAACTAATGGTGAGGTTGTCAATCTCACTGGTTGCTGTAACAAAGGATTAACTGTATGGTATGGAAGGTGAAAGTGGTTTGCAGCAAGTAAATAGTAACAGTGGAAGACGTATCAATGGTAAAGATTGGATCGGGGTCCATAGTTCACTAGAGGTGTTCTCCTTAGATACACAAACATGGCATGCTGGGTAAACAAATTACAGTAGGGCAATTGATAGAACTGAGCAAGGCATAACAATGCAATACTAGCCATAAAGATCATATGAGATTTGATTGGGCAATACAACAAGATACAAAGACCGCCATCCAACTGCATCTATGACTAGAAGTCCACCTTTGGGTTATCATCCGAACCCCCTCCAGTATTAAATTGCAAGAAACAGACAACTTCTTTAAGCAAAGTGTGTAAGGTAAGCAATCCACTTGTTCCATGAATAAGAGACCATAGTTTCCCCCCTAGTGGCAACAACACATCTACAACCTTAGAGATTTCTGTCACTTACCTTGATTAAATAGAGGCATGAGCCCACTATCGAGCATAAATACCCCCTCTTGGAGTCACTATAAACTACTTGGCCAAGATATCTACTAACAACGGAAAGCATGCAAGATCACAAACAACAAAGACATGATAGAATCAATAAGACAAAACCATTAATCAATTTGACATAGTAATCTTAATATCCATCGGATCCCCACAAACACAACATGCATTATTACAAATACATGAGATCTTTATCATGAACGGAGCTCACAAGATCTAGACATGAAAACACAGAGGAGATACAACCATCTAGCTACTACATGGACCCGTAGTCGAAGGTGGAACAACTCGCGCTTCATACCGGAGGCTGGCATGATGAAGAAGAAGGCCTACGGGCTGATCTCCCCTCCGTCAGGGTGCCGGGAAGATCTTCGGATCCCCCCGATCTAGGGACGATGGTGGCGGCGGCTACATACGGTTTTGTCGAATATTGATCGGGTGCTTATGGTTTAGGCATCGAGGGCTTCTTATAGGCGAAGAGGCGAGGCTGGGAGGCGTCCATGGGGCCCACACCCTGCCCAGGCGTGGCCCAGGGTGGGCCCGCGCTTGGGGGGTGCGGCCGCCCTGTGGCGCCCCTCCGTCTCTCCTCTGGACTCCGTTTTCTCCTCAGTGAAATATTGACTTTGGATTTTGTCCCATCCAATTCCGATAATATTTCCTTACTAGCTTTTCTAGAACCAAAAACATCATAAAACAGGCAACTCGCACTGTGGCAACTTGTTAATAGGTTAGTACCAGAAAACATATAAAAAGCACCTCAAAGTGTGGACAAAGCAAAGCAAAGTAGATACTAAACAAGCATGGAACATCAAAAATTATAGATACATTTCTGACGTATCAAGCATCCCCAAGCTTAACTCCTGCTCGTCCTCGAGTACGTAAGTGATAAAAAATAATAATTTTTGAGGTGACATGCACCATCAAAACCAAGATCAAACCATTTGCAAGCATTGAAAGCTGGGATCAAAGAACTCTAAACATGAGCATGAAAGATGGAGTTCTAACAGTAAGACAAAGTAACTATGCATGCAACATGAAAGGCTACAAACAAAGATCATGAATAACATGCATTGAACATTTGTTTGTTTCACATACAGAAAACATGGCATAGTGGCATTCAGCTTATCCCTCATAGAATAGCAAATAGATACATAAGACACCTTCAAAGTTCATAAGAGTGACTAGATACAAATAGCACAAGAACAAGTAATATCAACAATATGCATCAATCAATAAGTTTTGGGACACTTCACATAGAACTAAGAATGGCAACTATGCTCTCTTAACTGGTGCCTAAAGGTAGAAGGTGGAGACTCAATATAATAGTGGAAGAAAGGCCCTTCATAAAGGGAAGCAGGTATTTCAAGTTTCAAAAAGAGCTTCCAAAAATTATGGTACTTGTTAGCTTTCAGCCCTCAATGCCCTTATCATAAGCATCTTGAAGTGATTAAGGTTAAAGTTAACAAACTATGGAGTATATGCTTGACAAATTATAAGTTGGCAATCTCATGTCCCTTGAATATGAGGGTCGCACCGCATGCTAATCAACTTTAGTCACCTATAAGTTCTTGTCATAGTAAGTACATGTGTATCATAGAGAACCGCCAACGGGGTACCCCTTGCACATGGTATAGGAGCTATCCCATAACCAAAATGACAAGGCAAGCAGACAATGAACATCTCAGCGATCTTTTTATTTGCTATTTACATAGGTTTTTATTGAGGATGCTTCACAGATTGCTCATTATGGTGATGCTGCAAGTCTCCACCATGATTAGGCATGGCTTAGTATAGCGGCCCAGGCGTTTCTCTAACACAAAATACATAACTCCATGGACTTACAAGATCCCTTTTATTTCACACCGGCGACATCCATAGTCAAAAGAGCATGATATAAACTGTGTACAAAGTACAAGTGCAATGTTGAAAACGTTCCCCATCAAAACATGGTTCTGCTAATTCCAATGTATAAGTGCAAGCATATATAACATACATGACATAATGGTTCAAGTTTATTAGGGTCAAGAAATATAAAGTGTGCCATCAAGTTCGTGAGACCTTTAATCACTAAGTTTTCACAAAACGAAATACTTTTTAATTGGAAGATAGATGAAAACAAGAATATACTTGGAATGGTGTAACACACCATGCATAGGAATTTATAGTGGACACTTTGGAATAACTTGGTTTCTTGGGAGTTGGAAGAATGAGTAGAGCATACTCATACAAGTGGAGGCTAGCAAAAGACTGGGAGCAACCAACTAAGAGAGGAATAATGGCCATAATCATGCAGAGCGACAAAACATTACAAATCAAAGCATAGAGTGGTACTACAAGTCAAGTACTAAATGATCATAGAGGCTATGGTGACTTGTTCATAGTCATAACATGGTGTGAGCATGTGCCAAGTCAACCCAAACAAAGCATCAAAGGAGAATACCACAATACTATGCTTTTGCATGCTAAAACAATGCATAATTATTTCAAGACACACTAAGCAATCCAAATTGTTTGGGACAAGTCATGCTACAGCAATAATCACTAAGCATAAGGTAAAAACAAGACCTAGTATGACATTCTAAAGTCTAAGTCACAGTCAAAGCAAGCTCCTCTTGCACTATTCATGCAAGAACTTTCTACTCCTTTCCAACACCAATCAACTTATTTGAAACAACACAGCAAGAACAGGGGTCCAAACTACTTTATTCAAGCAAACTAAACAAACTAAGAAAAGCAAACGAAAACTAAGACACTCCAAGAACAACACAACCGTGCATGAAACAATAAAAACAAAGTGTCTAGAAAGACCTGAGCTTTTTATTAATGAGGAAGGGGATGCCTTGGGCATACCCAAGCTTTGACACTTGTATCTCTTGGATATTTCTTGGGGTGACACTAGGGTGGCATCCCCAAGATTGAGCTTTTGTCCATTGTTCATCTCATTACATCATTCTCTCTCTACACCTAAAATTTTTCCTTCATACAAAACTTCACACAATCTTCATTAGCAACATTAGTGTATTCAAAAGATAATAGACCCTTGGGTTTAGCTTTAGAACAGCAAAACTTTCACTAAAAACACAAGATACTGTAGCAACTCATTCAAAAATCTCAATTTCCCAAAGAGAACCCAAAAACGAATCAATAAGAAGCAAATGCAAATAATGGCAGAAATCTGTCAAAACAGAACAACATGTAGAAACCGATTTTTTCAAAAACCTTCTGTTGCTCAAATAAAAAAGTGTTGAACTAACTAAAGTTAGCTAACATACTGGAGGATTTATTCGTAAATTTTCATATCAATCCTACTTACATAGACTCCTCACGAATTTTTATGGTGGAGCACAGAAATCTGTTTCGGGACAGCAACTCCCCAAATCTTACTTCCCTCTCATTAGATATCATTCTTGGCACAAAAAAGCAAAAAAAAAAGGATAAGGAGAGGTCATTACTGAAGTAATAACTTACAAGACTCAAGAAAACTCTTGGGTTATCTCCCAACAAGTACTTTTATTTAATGCCTTTAAGTTAGGCACAATAGTTTGAAAATATGCTCACATAAGAAACATGAATTGAAGTAAAAGAGAGCATCAAGAAGAAAATTAAAAACATATTTAAGTCTAACCCACTTCCTATGCATAGGAATCTTGTATGCAAATAAACTCACAAATAACAAAGTGACATGCATAGGAAGATAAAACAAGAATAACTTCAAAACTTTTAGCACATAGAGAGGTGTTTAAGTACCATAAAAACGTCTACAACCATATTTTCCTCTCTCATAATAATTTCTAGTAGCCTCATGAATAAACTCAACAATATAGCTATCACATAAATCATGCTTTTCATTATCTACAAACACATAATTTCGATCAAGCTCAAAAATAGTGGGATTAAAACCTTCACATGTTTTATCCAAAGTACATATTTCAAAAGGATCCACAGGAACATAACATTCATCCTCATTTGGTAAGCATGGGGGACAGTCAAATAATGTAAGGGATAAAGAGTTACTCTCATTAGAAGGTAGGCATGGGTAGATAATCCATTATTACTCCTTTTGTTCATCACTCTCCTCGTCTTCCTCATCTAATGAGCTTCCAGTTTCAACAATTTCTTCTTCCATAGGCTCCTGCAAGGCATTAGTCTCTTCCATTTGTGGAAAGCACCTATTAAAATATTCAAGAATATATCCATTTTATTCCTTGTAATTATCAAAGAAAAATTTAAGTATCTCATATACCTCATATTCATAAGCTGCATCATCAGTGTTTTCTAGCAAACTAGCAAGTTCAAATGCACCCTTAAAGGCAATAAATTCTTCAATTTTTTCCACATCATAAAATTCATAATTTCCTTTAACATAAGAACATATGGTAACATTATCATTATACTCACATTGAAAAGGTAGGTGTTTATACCTCCTACAGCAACAAGATTTATCTAAGCAATAAGCAACATTATAAGTAGAGCACACCTCTCTAGCAATAGTATTCAATTTATCAATTTATTCACATAGGTGTTTCCCTTTTTGTGACAAATGGTGTTCCTTATAATAATTTTTTTGTTCTTCCGTGAACACACCTTTCCAATAAGAACTAGTCACAAAGAAACCATCCCATGATAGAAAGCATGACCAAGCAAAACAATAATAGACCACCAACTAAAGTAGGAACTAATTTTTTTGTGTTTTTTATAAGAGAAAGCAAACCAAACTGAACTAATTTTTTTTGGAGTTTTCGATAAAAAGAGGAAAACAAAACCAATAAAATAAACTAAGAAAACTAAAATCAAAGTAAAGAGAAAGGTTGTGGAGGACTCCCCTCGTGAAGATGTTCTTAGCCTCCCCGGCAACGACGCTAGAAAATCTTGATGGCGCTGCGTCAACGTGGCGCGCTTTGTCAGGAAACCCCAAGAGCAAGGTATGATGTAGCACAGCACCAAATCTTCCCTCAGTAATAAACAGATGTTATCAAACCAGTAGGAGGAAGGAAACGTCTCGAAGGTGTTGCAAGAAACATGGAAACCTGCAAAAAACACAAACTCAAGACTTTGCCCCAACTAACAGTGAGGTTGTAAATCTCACCGGTTGTTGTAACAAAGGATTAAATGTATGGTGTGGAAGGTGAAATTGGTTTGCAGCAAGTAAATAGTAACAGTGGAAGATGTATCAATGGTAAAGATTGGACCGGGGTCCATAGTTCACTAGAGGAGTTCTCCTTAGATAAACAAACATGGAATGCTGGGTAAATAAATTACAGCAGGGCAATTGACAGGACTGAGCAAGGCATAATAATGCAATACTAGCCATAAAGATCCTATGAGATTCGATTGGCAATACAAAAAGATACATAGACCTCCATCCAACTGCATCTATGACTAGAAGTCCACCTTTGGGTTATCATCCGAACCCCCTCTAGTATTAAGTTGCAAGCAACAGGCAACTGCTTTAAGCAAAGTGTGTAAGGTAAACAATCCAGTTGTTCCATGAACAAGAGACCGTTATTTTCCCCTAGTGGCAATAACACATCTATAACCTTAGAGATTTCTGTCACTTCCCTTGATTAAACAGAGGCATGAACCCACTATCGAGCATAAATACCCCCTCTTGGAGTCACTAGCCACTACTCGCGAAGATAGCTACTAACAACAGAGAGCATGCAACATCACAAACAACACAGACATTATAGAATCAATAAGACAAAACCATTAATCAATCTGACATAGTAATCTCAATATCCATCGGATCCCCGCAAACACAACATGCATGATTACAAATAGATGAGATCTTGATCATGAACGGAGCTCACAAGATCTAGACATGAAAGCAAAAAGGAGGAGATACAACCATCTAGCTACTACATGGACCCGTAGTCCAAGGTGGAACTAGTCACGCTTCATACCAGAGGCTGACATGATGAAGAAGAAGGCCTCCAGGATGATCTCCCCTCCGGCAGGGTGCCGGGAAGAGCTTCGGATCCCCCCAATCTAGGGACGATGGTGGCGACGGATACAGACGGTTTCGTGGAATATTGATCGGGTGCTTAGGGTTTAGGCGTCGGGGGCTTCTTATAGGCGAAGAGGCGAGGCTGGGAGGCGGCCAGGGGGCCCACACTCTGCCCAGGCGCGGCCCAGGGTGGGCTCGTGCCTGGGGGGTGCGACCGCCCTGTGGCGCCCCTCCGTCTCTCCTCTGGACTCCATGTTCTCCACGGTGAAATATTGACTTTGGCTTTTGTCCCGTCCAATTCTGAGAATATTTCCTTACTAGCTTTTCTGGAACCAAAAACAGCAGAAAACAGTCAACTGGCACTATGGCAACTTGTTAATAGGTTAGTTCCAGAAAACATATAAAAATCACCACAAAGTGTGGATAAAGCAAAGCAATGTAGATACTACACAAGCATGGAACATCAAAAATTATAGATACGTTTCCTGTTTATGAAGCCTAAGTGCAAAGCAAAGCATGGAACATCAAAAAGGATATGGTTCTTTCTTATGGAGGTCATCAACAACTCGTTGTTAATGATTACATCTATGCTAGTTAGAACACCGATCCGAATGATTCTAAATCTCAATCTGGATGCGTATTTACTTTGACTGGTGAACCAATAAGCTGGAGGAGTTCAAAGCAAAGCGTTGTGGAGAGATTTTCAACTGAATCGGAATATATAGCTGCTTCAGAGGCTTCACAAGAGGCGATATGGATGAAGGAGTTCATTACAGAGCTCGGCGTGGTTCCTAGAGCGCTGGACCCAATGTATATCTACTATGATAACATGGGCGCCATAGCCAATGTGCAAGAAACAAGGTCACACAAGAAGCTAAAGCATATCAAGCATGTCCAAGATGGTGACATAAAGATTTGCAAAGTACACACAGATCTGAATGTGGCGGATCCGTTGACTAAACCTCTCCCGAGGAAAAAACATGACCAGCACCAAACCACCATGGGTGTTTGGTATATTACCATGTAATCTAGATTAGTTGACTCTATTGCAACTGGGAGACTGTTGGAGATATGCCCTAGAGGCAATAATAAAAGTAGTTATTATTATCTTTGTTTTTATGATAAATGTTTACATTCATGCTATAATAGTATTAACTGGAAACATTAATACTTGTGTGATTTGTAAAATAATTAGAGATCCTAGTAAAGCCTATTTATAATAATAGCTTGTTGGTTAATAGATGATCATGGTTTCCGGATCATCAACATTGATATGTTGTTAACAAAAATATCATATCATTAGGAGAATGGTGTGATGGACATACTCATATAGATAAGCGTAGCATAAATATTAAGTCATTTGATTAGTTTGTTTGCTATAAACTTTCTGATACATAGTAACCTATTTCCATCGACCATGAGATCATGCTAATCACTATCACTGGATGGATACTTTGATGCCATCAAACACCACACCATAAATGGGTGGCTATAAATGTGGCATTGAGTGTTTGGAAAGTGTGTGTTGAGGCACATGGATCAAGAGTGGGATTTGACCATCCATATGATGGATAGATATACTCTGGGCCCTCTCGGTGGAATGTCATCCAATTATCTTGCAAGCATGTGACTGGCTCACAAGGGATCACATATCACGGGAACGAGAAAAGAGTACTTATCAGAAACAAGGTTGAACTAGGTATGCAGAGATACCGACGATCAGACCTCGGATAAGTAAAATATCGGGAGACAAAGGGAAATTGGTATCGTATGTAAATGGTTCATTCGATCACAAAGTAATCGTACAAATATGTGAGGAAACATATGAATTTCCAGATTCCTCTATTGGTTATTGATCGTAGAAGAGTCTTGGTCATGTCTGCATAATTCACGAACCGTAGGGAGACACACTTAAGGATTCAATGTTGTTTAGTAGATATAGAATGTAAGTAGGGAGACCGAATGTTGTTTGGATTCTCGGATGGGATCCGGGATATCACGAGGAGATCTGAAATGGTCCAGAGAATAAGATTCATATAAGGAAAGTCCAATTCCGGAGTTCGGGAATGATTTCGGTGTTTTCACTAGAATGATCTAGAAGGGTCTAGAAGGTTCGCCAGACCGGATGGGGAAGGGTGCATGAATGTTTCATGACTAAGTGGAATGGTTGCACCATGTCCTAGGTCAAAGGGCAGTGCAAATAAATACGAACCTCCAAAATTGAAAGTCAAAAGGCAAGTTTGAAAAGTCAAACTAGGACAATGTTTCCTAGTGGAGGAAGAAGAGAATCCTTTTGTCCCTCCACTACAAGCCTATAAGGAGAGGAATTGGGGAAGTATTCAAACTCCCCACTCCCTAGCTGCCCATCCCTCTCATAAATAGTGGGGAGGGGCCTGCCCCTCCACAAAACACCACCACCACCCAAGCCCGCGCCACCTCTTGCCGTTGCCGCCGGCTCGCCGTCGCTGCTGACATGGTTATACCCCGCGGGTACACAACATTGGCATACCTAGTCCAGCCCAAGAAAGGCCCACGATAAAATACACGGCCTATGGAGATTTCTGGTGGCCCAAACCCATGACGTCTTCGGATCCTTGGAAAACAAGACTAGAGTAGATAGAATTTGAAAGGGGACAAACCCTAATCTATAACAGACTCGACCTGCGCCCGGGACCTACCTGTCTATACAAAGGCTAGGAGGGCATGGCGATGAGAACAATAGTCACCTCATACGCACCTCATGCCAAATCACATATGCGCACCCCTGTAACCTTCGGTTCTGCCGTAATGAAGAGAAGACAAGCAGGAGTAGGGTTTTCCCTCCGGGGGCCTGAACCTGGGTAAACCTCGTGTCCCCGTGTTTCTTGTCTGTTAACCGTTCCGCGATCTCCAGCATCCCCATCTTCTCCAAAACCCAAGTCCATAACAATGGGCATTGACGAGATCGAACCTCGTCAGCCGCCCTAGTCGCCGCCGGCTCCACCTCCTGCTCTCCGGCTTCTAAACCCTAGATTTTTGGGGAAACCCTAATACTCCACCATAACCTGCTCCGGCTTAGGCAAAGCCCTGCGGGATCTTCCCTCTACTTCCGACACCACGCCGTCGTGCTGCCGGAATCATGAGGAGAGAACTACAACCTTCGCTGTCTGTTGGAACAAGGGAGAGGAAGGTCTTCATCGAGTGCCGAACCTATGACTGACTGCGGAAGCACTGCCAGAACGCAGTGCCGGAAGGATCGTCTATGCGATCTTGAGATCGGCAAGTGTACGACTACATCACCCACGAGAATCTGCTCTCGTTAACCGCTTTGGAATCTTCGAGGGTGAGTACTCTAATCGACTCGTTGCTACAATCTAGTAGATATATCTTGGCTTGTGTGTGTCCATGCAGTATAATGTTTTTTGTGTTCCATGCTACAAACCCCTACAATATAAAATCACTTTCTCCCGAGGTTACTTTGATGGCATTTAATGTCACTCGGTGTAATGGTGATCATAAGAGTGTCATTGCGTGTCCGGAGGAGCAGGTTGAGGCGACTACGTCAAGAACGGGATTTGTCCATTCGCGTGACGAAAGATACTCTAGTCCCACTTGAATAAGTTATATCCATAAGTTGCACAGTATGTGACTAGGTCATGGGGATATCACTTATCAGATTGAGTAAAGAAGGTATTGCAGTAACGAGGTTATGTCATTTGATCAAGCCTAAGACAACAAAATGAATAATACATAGTGTTTATGGTTCAATGAAAAATTTTGTTGACTACACATGTGGTCATCATGGGCATCCAGGTCTTGTTGTTCATCATTGGTCAGAGAGGAGTCTTGACCATGTTTGTAGTATTCTCAAACTATTGGGTAGCATGCTTAAGGGCTTAACGAAGCTTAGAGATTGTTAATGGCTAGTTGGAATCACTAAAGAAGTGAGAAGAGAGAGATCAGGAATGATCTGAGAGATCCGAATGTGTTCGGAGAAAGGATAAGGAAAAGGACCAAAAAGGGTTTTCAGATAAATGGTGATTTAAATATATGTTTGTTATATGTTAATTGTGAATTAATATATTGTAAATAAATATTTAAAAGATATTTATAAAGGCATCTTATTTGTTAGGCAAAATCCCGGAGGGATTTTACCTAAAAAGAAATAGAAGAAAAAAGGGAAAGGGAAGACTATTTTTGAAAGAACCCACGTGGGTGGTGGATAGTCCGCGCCACACGGGGGCGGTGTCCATTGCACGAATCCTGGCTAGAGTGTTGCCACCGCGCTAGGTTGCTACGCACCTAGGGCCGCGTAGCGGGCTGCCACGCAAGTGGGCGAGCGCGCGTGGGCCGTAGATTGGCTCACCTAGGGCCTGTCACTGGGCGCCTGCCGCCTCACGGGATGCTGGATGCAGCCGGCCCACCCGAACCCTTTTCCCTCCACTGCCTTTGCCATGTTGGGCCGCGCGTGGGTGGGCAGGCGGCCCACCCGGCCGGTGACGTGGTTTCCCCCTTTTTTTGTTTATTTAGTCCCACATGGGAACCCTAAGGTGAAGGGACCCCCTCCCTCTTTCTATATAAAGGGGTGCCCATAGGAGGATTAATACACACCAATTTCCACCTAGAAATAAATAAAAGGCTTGTGTTGTGTCAACACCCGGATTTTTAATCCCAGATGCCTGTTATGCCATACATCGCAATCCCAGGATTACCATTTTTCAGAGACATAACAGATTTGGATACCACAGTACATCATCCATTACAAACCATACATAAGGTCTTACACAAATAAGGTTCTCATGATCCAGTTCTTAATACAATTCAAGCAGCGGAAATACATAATAATAAAGGTAGCGTCGGCGAAGCTCCATCTTCGGGGTCACAGGATATGCTGACGATGGGAGATGATCCTAGTTGTCGTAACCTTCCTGGGGTCCTTCGTCCTGGTACTCCTCTTCATAGTCTGGCCACGGGAATAGCCAGGGACAAATCCATGAGTACTCTTTAACTACTCGCAAACTAATACTATCAAGTGAAGGGGGATTTTGTAGTAGGACACTAAGCTCTAGGGTTGTTTTGCAAAAATCCAGATTTACCTCTACTAAGTTCAGAAGCAAAGAATGCAAGTTGAAGTTTTATAACACCTAAGTGGGAACTTGTATTTCATATCACAACTCTGTTATGGTCAAGTCAAAATCTCAATTCATTTCATAAGTCATTTTGAAAACATCTAACGGGGGAACAGTATGGCCACTCCACCTGTTCATAACCGCGGACGCAGCTATTCGAATAGTTTGACACTCTGCAGAGATTGTACACTTTCACCACAACATTCGATACATCCGTCAAGAACAAATCGTGAATTCACCATACTCAGTATGCGGATAATCAATCCTAACCTTTCAATTACACGCCCTAGTATAAGCACCTCTCCTATGAGTTTGGCCTCCCAACCATGACCAACAATCATCTTAGGTACTGCACAGGTGGACAATCTTCACAAGGTAGCCTCAGCTCAGACCTTGGCCGTGAGGGAACCCATACTAAGGTATATAAGTTTCCAGTCAAGCCCTACCCAATTTTCGGGTATTGTGGTTGTACGGTAAAATTGGAATGGTATCCAATCCAGGCAACCATCAGTTTTATAAAGGGCTAACGCTCATGCCTCAACATTTTCATCATCAAAATCATCTGGTGTTCGGAACACATGTCAAAACATTTCAGTAGAATGATCCATCATTCCAAGGTTTTCATAACCATTTTCCACCAAGTATTCCCATCTAAATTTGATCAAGTTTTATGCTTAGCACTAGCATCTACAATTGAGGGTGAGTACTAATGAGGGGTGGTAAATAAGTGGAGTTTAACTAAGTTCAATCTCATGCCTTAGGATGACATCAAGATTATCTAGCTTAGGCCAAATTTAATGCTCTTTATGCAACCTTCAGTTATCTTTCTAGTATCTACAATTTACTTAAGTAAACTCTAAGAGAAAGCTTTGATAAAGAAATAAAGTAGAAAACTTGCAAGTAACACTAGGAGGGGGTATCATGTGGGTATGATCACATATGCTTAAGGCATATAATTGGCATGGTAACAAGCAAGTATTAGCTTGCATAGGTCAACTTGATTAGTAAGGCTTGCTAAAGTAGAGTATCTTGCAAGTGTTAGCTTAATTGCCTTGTGCAGAGCAGTGGTTGAAGTTCTCCTCGGCTTCTTCTTCGTAGTATCCTCCTTCCTCCTCGTATCCTTGGTCGGTACTAGCGTCTATGAATAAATACGAGGTACACAATCACCAAACAATACTTAACTACTTTCAATCATCACACAAAGGGGTTCTATAGATGATCTAGCATCATCACTAACATTACAAGATTAAAGCATTTGTCTTATTTATTTTATTTTTAGAAAAGTAATTTCTACTCATTGAAAAACTACTTAAGATTTAATATTCTCCAACTCAAACATGGGATCATGTTGACACATGTCATCACCACACATTTCAGTACATGAGAATGTGATTTAAAGTGGTGTCACAATTTAATAAGGTCTAACCTTTTTATTTTAAATCATTAAAGTGGATAGAAGTGCCTATGTGGCATTCTTTTATTACTTGAACATTATTTCTGTAAGTAAACCCATATATTTTTATATATTCTGAAAGGTATGATAAAATATGATTTTTGAGAGTTGGAATCAACTCAAAAGCTATTATGGTTTAAATTTGAAAAATGTTTGAATGTAGAAAAGCTTCTGCCTTGTTATTTTTACCAAGGTTGATCTATAGATCCAAATGATTTGAATCCAACGGGCTTGGATTCAGCATTTCAATATCTTTCTAACAAAATTGGTTTCATGAAATTTGGTTCACTGAATCGAGTTGGGTTGATTTTTAAAACTAGGTACAGAACTGAGTTTGAATATAAATAGAAAAAGTTAAATTCAAATGAGTGGGATGCGCGGGAAGGGTTATTGGGCCGGCCCAGTGTCACTCCGCAGCGCGGGGCGCAACTGACACGGGGGGTCTACTGGTCTGTGGCTTATTAAACACGAAGCGGTACGGGGCAATGTGGTGCGTTGGATTAGAATGAAGATCGACTGCTGAGGGTCATCGTCGACGATGAACAAGTCACCGACGAGCTCGAACCCTAGCGGCTCAGTGGGGGTGCATAGGGGGCATACCGGGGCTCCAGTGACGACAGCGAGGCGGGCAAACGACATAGTCGACGACGGCAAACACTACAAGGAATCTGGCTATATATGACCCTCCATTTTCGTCACAAAATCGTCATAGTAGTTCGTTTATGACGATTCTATGACGATTTTGAGATCGTCGAAAGCTGGGCGTCGCAAATGAACTATAACGACGTTTTTGGTAAAATCGTCATAACCGTCTATGACGATATTAAATCGTCATAATGTCTATGACGATCTAATATCGTCATGGACCATCTAGCCAAGCCAGCTCAGATCCTACGTGGCCGATCCTACGTGGCAAAATTGTGACGAAATGAAATCGTCTTAAATCAAAATCAGCCCAGTCCATTTTAGTGATCTAAATGGGCTGGCCCAATAATGTTGGACTTTTTCTGTTTTGGGCCTAGGCCATTTGTAGAGCATTTTATTTTATGTCGTGTCTCTGGGCCATGGCCTTTTTTTAGGGTGTATTCGACTTTTTAGATCTAGTACGGACCCAAATGTACAAACCATCCCAACAACATTTCCAAATATATAGTTCACACAAAACAACAGTATATAATCCAGAATTTAAACATAACAGCCACGAGGCTAATAAGTAACACTATTACATGACATGATATCTAGATCATCATAATAGATATAGATATCTGATACAACGGATATAAACATGATAGCAGATACAGCAGCCAAATTTGAGACACAATAACCAAAAAGACAGCAAATACAACAGATGTAAACATGACAGATTCGCTACTCGTTGTCAGCTTCATCATCAGGTATCTCGAAACCAAATTCCTCTTCCAAGGCCATCACAACATCCATTGCATCCAAACTATCTAGGACAAGATCATCCTTGAAGTGGGCATCTGGTTTCACATATAGGACAGTAAGTTAGGCAAAGAACAAATGTGCATGTTTCTGGATATTAAATAAAGCACTATCCAATACTTCCCTTTATTTTCTGTTGCAACAGGGTTTCAAATGTTTACAACATAAAAAATGGACCTTTTCTATCTATGTTACTATATACATCAGTCCCTAACTATACTAGCATCTGCTTATGAATCCCTGCTACTTATCATAAATAGCATAGTTTGCTTCCTAATAACTCTAGTCTAAAAAATTAGGAACTACAGCAGTAGTTTTCATGTGTCCAAAAAAGAACAGCCAATGTCATCCCAAATAAGAAAAAGAACAGCAGTAGTTTTCTTTATGCTGACTCCAAAGTCTCATAAACAGTAAACACTGGTTAAATACATAGGGATGAGAAACTAAAACAAGTATGTCATGAATTTCCTACAAGAGAGAATATAGAGGACCTCCAAGTAAATTAAGTCATAGCATATAAGCTATTCTTATCCATTACTTAGCCAATGTAGTTCTATACACAGATTTTTTAAGAAACAAGAAACTATTACCAAAGGAAGAATGGTTAGTTGGTTAGTTTGCTCTCAGAAATGAATAGTGTGTTGCACTGTTAAAAGTTCATCATTGAGCTAAACTTTAGAAAGGGGCAAGTTTCACCAAAAAAAGTAGCATCTGTTCATATCAGTATATTTTGCCTCAGTACAACATCATAGGCTGGAGAGGGGCAAGTTTCACCATGACAGCTAAGGTAATAAGATAAAGATTCCACAAATATCAAGTTTTCACTTGATCTCATCCACACCAGCAGGTCCCACTTGCAAGCAGCTTGCGCATCAACATGCAAGTAGCTGCTGTCAACACCACAGCAGACCAGGAAACCAGATAAGAAGGAACAGCCGTAGCTAACAATTACCTGGCCACATTCCACAGCACATCCACACAAAGTTACCATCAGAGTGTTATACCTCACCCTCAACCAACTCTGGTTGCTCCTTGGAGCCATCCAGGAGCTAGAAGTAGAGGGATTCACATCAAAGGCAACATGGTTGCAAGGTAGGAGGCAAGAAGCACTAGTAGTCCAAAGAAGAACTAGCCATCATATCAAGTATCAGGATAGGATTCAAAATAGATCCATCAAGGAAGAAGGAGGAGAAGGATTTCCAGGACAGGATGCATGGAAGCTTATATTAGTAGCATAACAAGATCAACAATCATATCTTGTAGCAGGTAGAACTTTACAATATTTTCAGCATATGTATTCTCTTTTGCATCAGCATCTTGGGAAAATAAAGAGACTAATACCCATCAAATCCACCCCTATACCATTTCAACTAGTTGATCATCTAGGAGGATTGGATGAGGGTGTTCTCTCAAATTTACATAGAGATGCTATGTATGTTCCTCATAGAGAAATAAAAAGATACACCATAATCTCTGTTCTTATTTAGAGTTGGCCTCAGCCTTTGCATCCTAGGCAGGGGCTATAGCACACTTCTACTAATCATACCAAGGCCATAAAAGCATACAAATCATCTTTGCACAAACCAGCAAGCATGAGGGATTGCTGGGCACAAATCCAAAAGAATTGGAATTGCACCTCAGGCACAATCCTAAACTCACTCCCACCAAACTCTCAATCTAGTCTCTAAAACTAGAACATCAGCCCTTCAACAAGTTTGATAATAAATCCTTTTCTTAGATATTCAAAAATATCTAAGAATCATTTTATATTTTAAAACAAAGGTAACTGAATTACACACTGCTCATCTTCACAGTTCGATTCAAGGAAACTAGAACTCATATAGGTCCAGCAATTGAACAAAAATACAGGCCATAGGGGATTTGCAACATCACAAAACATGCTCTTTAAATGAAATCATCTTCATAGCCATTTGGCTAGGAATCATTCAGATTATTGTTGTCATATGGACAGAGTAATCATATTGATCATCCATTTACACTTACCAATATTACCCAAATAATCTTTATCATTTTCCTAGTAGTAATTCTAGAATCAAAGCTATACCTTATTTCACTGTCAGATCTGACAGAGAATAAAGCATTTTCCTAGAAAGTGTTTCTGGGAATCATTTTAGTGAATATTCAATGGTCATATAAGTTCTGAATCCAGAACATGTCAATTGAGCATCAAACCAGAGCTAGGATATCTCCACCAGACACAGTTATACATCAGTAATTAACCACCAGAAAAGATACAAAAGCTTAGAGAGCAAAGCACACAAAGGGTACACTATTTGACTAGTAGTCAGCACCACATATCGACCTATACTTTAACAGAAAAACAAACTGGACAGTCAAATATAAAAATGGCATATAGTATGATTTGTTACTCCAAGAATTAAAACTATGACAAACTAGCTACTAAAGTAACATGTAAACAGTTATCATGTAAGCAGTCAATTTCAAGAACTGAATACAAACTCTATGAAGTAAACTACTTCAGTGATCACAGTAGAACAGTCAAAAAGAAGAACAAGCAATACATGAATCACAGTAAGATAAGTGAGGAAACTATGAGTTTATAAGATAAAATGGACTCATTTTCACAATTCAGTGCAAAGTAGAGCTGCACAGGGACCATGTTTTCTATCAGGGAGGATGGACAAAAATTATCAGGAGCCCAGTGGCCTGCCCCACCATTTCACAATCCAACCCAATTGCATCTACTAACTAAAAATACCCCAGGAGAATCTCACCTTTCCTATCCTAGCCACAGCCCAACCCAAGCAGAGGAGAGCATCCGAGTCAGGCAAGCAACCACTATCCAGTACACCGAACAGCAGAGTCTCAGACGGTTGGCAGAGGATCAGGAGGAGGAGCAGTACCTACGACCGGACATGGATTCGGCCGGGCTGGAACCGAAAGGCGACATCCGCGCGAGCGCGCCATAGCCCCCTCCCTTGTACGCCGACGGGCTCGGCGATGCCAGAGGCTGGCGGTTCTCCGCGCACCCGTCCCGCTCCTCCACCTTCACCGCCGCCATCGCGCCCATCACCATCACTCACCGCCGAGCACGTCATCCACGCCGCCGCCGCCGCCTGAAACCACCACAGCAACATCCACATCAGAGAATCCCCCCACGGGAACGTGTCGAGAAAGCACAAAAACCGAAGGGTCGGCAAGGGCCGCCACCGCCGCTGACGGACCAGGTGTAACCCCCCAGATCGGGGACCTGCAAACACGGGCCAGATGCGTAAGCCGTTAGGACACAGAGGTGGGGAAAGAGCTTGACCGCCGCCAGACCGCGTCGCCGACCACCGACAGACTTGAAGAGAGGTTGTGGTGCTGGGGGAGTGAGGGGGGCGAGCGGAGATCAACCAGATGGGATCGGGAGTGATGGGGGTGGGGGTGGGGGTGGCGGCGGAGATAGGAGGGAGTGGCCTGTGCGGCTGTGTCAGGGAAGAGGATCCCGAACAGAGGGCGGCGGCGGCGCACGCGGATCTTGCTGGAGAAGGGAGAGGTGTTCGCTGGGAGAGGGCGGTGGCGGCGGGCGATAGGATTAGGGTTGGCGGAGGGGAGATGCGTTCACTAGGAGGGGCACGCGATGGTGAAATATCTGGTGTCTGCACGCGTGAATAGGATGGGTACCTTGCCACGTCATCTATCCGTGTCAAGTTCCCACGGATCAACATCCTGTCCGTCCATCCTATACACATCCAATGGCCCATCTTGCTATCCTCCGCATTTAGACCTTTCTAGCTTTTATGACGATTTCACCGAAAGAAATTACGACGTTTTGAGCAAAATCGTCACAGTTTATTGAGGTTTTGGCCCTCCCAAGCATCCAGTGTGGAATTTTAAGACGATTTTGTAGATGGTCACTACCAAAACGTCACAGGTTAACACATTTCTTGTAGTGAAACTCAGGGGTGGTCACGGCAGCTCCGGGGGTGGGTGAAATCTATGGCTCCCTTCTTCTCCAGAGGCGGCCTGCTCCGGCGCAATTCCGGCGAGCTGCTGCTCCTCGTTCTCCGGCAATGGGGTGGAAGGATCAATGAGGTGAGGGGAGTGAGATGGTGTGAAGAAATCGAGCGGGGGTCGTCTCCTTTTATAGGCTCAACGGCGAGACCGAGAGGGATGGGCAAACGACGGTGGCGACACGGCTACGGGCGGCTAGAGGCATGGCCGAGGTTGGCGATCGACGGGCGGTCTCCTGGCGATGCTCTAAGGTTTAAATGCGCGCGTAGGGGCGGTGGCAAACAGTCGGGAATGTGCGGTGCTCTGCGCGGCAGAGGCGGCGTCTTCGACGGCGAGCGATGGCTACAGGGTACGGGCGGTGAGGCATGGGCTGCATGCAAGACAAGGTTGGCACGACTAGTTCTTCTCCTAGCTTGCTGTCCACACTGGGGTGACATGGTGAGGCTCGGCCTGCTCACCATTGATGGCATTGGCAAGCTCACAGTGGTGCTAGAGCTTAGTTAAGGGTGCTAGATGATCTACTAAGGCTAGTTGTAACCAGAGAGGGAACAAGTTAGGCCCAAAACACTATTAAAAATAGTGAATTTGATTTGGTTTAAATTTGCCTGCCAAGTGTTTGATGAAATGGCCGCAAGAACTTGAGTTTTGAATTTTGAAAATATTTTTGGTGGGTGTGCTAGGCATGTGTTGAGGATTCTGTGGATGCTTGGGTTTTGAAAATTGAGCTTGTTTGAGTGGTTTTTGAAATAGTGGGATCTTCCCATATGAAATAGATTTAATTTTAAACTGTCATTTAAACTAAGCATTTAAATGTTTTTGGATGATCACAAAGTAGGCCCTGGTACCTTATTATGAGTACTATCAAGGGGTGCAAAGATCCATACATGTTTCTGTTAAGTTCTGAAAGTTAGAGATCGCCAAAGTAGGCATGGGAGTTAATTTGGCCAAAGTGACCATTCACTTAATTTGTTTGTTTTGACTTGTTTGTCTTTGGGAAAAGTTTGGGGATTGTTTAGATGATGTTTATTTCACCTAATAATCATTTTACAAGTAAAGAAACACAGAACCATGGCAATTCAAAAGAATCCAACTTTTAATACATACACATATGAATGCTTTCATATTTTTAATTGGGAAAGTTTTCGTTAACCCTAAATTTGATGATTAGATTTTAATGATCCAAGTTTAATATTTTTGGGATGTTACATGTTGCCTATCTCTTCTCTATCTCTTGCGATCGTGGCCCCCTTGTTAGGGTTGTGCGAGCAAGGAGTTCTTCACCGTGGAGCGCTGTCGCGCTGCGGAATTTGGAGCCGAGATTTATACTTCCATAATCTCAGATGGAAGGAGAGAAGCGGGGGTCTTCGTCAAGCACTCTATGTGTGTAACTCCCTCTAGCAGCACCATGCTTTTGGTGCTAGGAGTTATCAGAGCCACAGGACTTCGTGACCTCAAGGTTAGCGTCAGGGTGTCTTCTTCATCCATGTTCCTCGCGGTACATTAACCGCGCTCGTTCTTCAAAGGTGCGAATACCGTATACCCTCCCATTACTGCATTACTAGTAGATAGATCCTAGCATTAGGGTTTCGATCGTAGAAGTTTTTTTGTTTTCTGCCCTCAAACCCCAACAGTCCTAGCCGCCGTGCAGATGTTAGTAGGGTGGCATGAGAAGACTAGCCTCAAACGGCACCATAGCCTCCTAGAGTCTAAGGTTCCTCAGCTGGAGGCCGTTGCGCTTTCCCCTTCTCCCGCTACTCCTGCTCCTGCGAGCTTCCTAGTCATGGCGGCCCATCGTCGTCGCAGCCCACCGGAGATCTGCATGAAGGAAGCATGAGGTCGGTAACAGTGGGTGTACCGGTGGAGTAAGAAGCGTGAGGTGGGAACATTAGCTATACCGGTAAAGGACGGCGCGCGGACATTTATGGGAACAATGAGTAGGCAAAACAACCGCCACACGATTAACTCTGGCTTGTCAGGAGACGGACCGTCACGCTTTAGCTCCAGCGTGTTGGCATGTGCATCCAGTGAGACAGCCATTACAAGCTATCGCATCACTTAATTGTATTTGATGCCAAGATTACAGGCCATTACCAAGGTTGTGCAGCCTCGACGTCTTTTATGAACAAATGAGATGCCAAGATTGCATCAGAAGCGAGCTAAATGGTACACTGTCGTGAGAACTCGCAGATGCCTATGATCTACGTTGCCAGCTCGGCTTTGGACGGGACCCATAGTATGACCCGACCGCGATAAATTTAAACCACGTATGTATACCGGTCTACGCTACCAGCTCATCTCTACGGCCGCGATAACCCGCGCCGTGTAAGGTCTACACTGACAGAGCATACATGTAGGTCTACGATACCAACTCGTCTCTACACCCGTGATAACTCATGTTGTCTACGGTCTACACTAATAGACGACATGGGTTTACGTCATCACATCGTCTCTGGACGGACCCCATGTCCGTGAGAAACCTCAGACGACATGGCTTACGGTGCCACGTTGACTATGGGCGGGCTCCATGGCCATGATAATCCACAAAAATCATGGCCTGACAGTGCCACCACGGATCTTGGAGGGCCCTGCCACCCGATGGGTGCAGATTCATGTCATGGTAGAAACTCCTCTCATGTAACGAGACCTACCCTTGTACACTGATAGCGGGCCCATGGCACACGCGTTGTCCACCGTCTTGTGATCACGGGGTACGGCAGCGTGCGCGACACCGTCTATGGTAGCGAATCTTTCGACATGACCTGCAGCGAGGCCTACCTCCCAAAAGAGAAGGGCTCTGTAGCAATGGGGACGTGTGTACTTTTCGGCATCCATCCAACGACCGAATAGAATCAGGACTAGGTGGATAGCAGTTTGATCAAAAACAATCTAGTGCTATTATTTATTCTAATAATGGAGAAGAATGACAATATTATTGGTAAGCTATGTAATCAAGTCATTGCTATTAAGAATGATGTGCAAAATCTATATGAAAGAATCAAGGCCGTTGAGGCACAATTGGGAAAGATAGAAGAGAGTCAAACTATCATACTTGCAAGATTTGCTGGCAAGTCCAAGCCTAATATGGTTGAAGACCTCAAGATGATGAGAGTTGATAATGAAGAATCTGAAAAGCAAGAGTATATCAATCACCGATCCCTGGATTACACAATGGAATATCTAGTCAATACGATAACCTTGAAGAATCCTCGTATTGAGGGACGTAATGAAGCTATGCACCAACACTTTATCAATCAAGTTGCTGAAAAGGTACGATGATCTAGAGAATGAATATAAAATGTTATCTAAAAGATTACATGTCATGTTGGATGATACATTTGAACCTATAATTAAGATTCATATAGAAGTCAATGAGATTGATGCAGTTTGTGATCTTGGTGCAAGTATTTTTACCATTCCTAAAAGTCTATTTGATAGACTAAACCTTTGTTCAATTCAAATGACTGAAAATAAGCTATATCTAGCAGACTCAACTTATAAACAAGCTGAAGGGATCTAAGATAATATAGTTGTACAAATTAAAGGATGCCCACCAATTACTGATTTTGTCATAGTTGATAGGCCCGAAGATCCGGTAGCACCTGTAATACTTGGATGGTTATTTTTAAGAACTTTTAAGGCCTTGATTAATCTTCATGAAGGGGATGTGAGGTTTGAATTACCCTCGTGAAAACCTTTTGTTGTTCATTTACCAAAGAAAAAGTAGACCAAAAAACTTGAGGATGGGATCATCACATTGAAGGCAAATTATTTTGGAGTTGGAGTTCCACCTCCAAAGTTTAAATGATGATCATCACGATTGAGCTAAACGATTGAAACTAAAATCTCTTCATGGGAGAAAACCCATTTGAAATAAAGTCTCGTAATTTTTTGTTTAGTTTACTTTTTGTTCTTACTGAAAGGATAGATCCAAAGAGAAGAGGAGAAGACAAGGTAAACTTTTTCCAAAACCTTCATGGATATATGACCAACTTCAGCACTGATGCAACTTTGGATATAACTGTTATTTTGGAAGCTTTACTGAAATTATAGGTCAAAGGAAAACATTTCGTGGAAAAATAAGCCAAGAGGCGAAGACAGAGTGTTTGACGAGGACTCGTATGGCGTGGTACGCCCGTACTATGTTCCTATATAACAAAGAAATCAACCACGAAAACAGAGACAATAACGAGCATCAGTACAGCGAGGTGCGTCCGTACGGCACGCCCGTACCACAACCACTTATCAAAAATTCCAAGTTTTCATTCGAAGGTACTAACAATTTGATGAGAACTCATATAGGGAGATTTACCTATACGGTACGCCCGTACCTGGTGCACACAGCCAGGTCCAAAACCCTAGTATGCTGTACCGCGCTTCCATACGGGCGGGTCGCCGCCATACCACCTGCCCGTACTGATTATATAGCGAAGGTATGAAGCAAGGGAACAAGGTAAAAAAGATCAAACCACACTCTATCTCTATTTTTTCTTCCTACAACCTCACAAGCACCTCAAGGGATCTTCATATCTACTCATTTTTTATTCAATTCCTCGCACATCAACGATATGTGGTATTTTTTCCTTCGGTCCCACATTTACTTTTGGCAAAACCATACTCTGTCTCTTGTCATTATCAATCTTAGCATGAACCCTTTTTCTTGGTGAGCATGTTTTGTAGTATGTTTTACAGGAGTTTCCTATGTCAAAAGTATAGACGTATATTCATTTATTATTCCTATTGGATCAAAAGTTTGATTTTTTGCAAGTTTAATTTTTAGATGATGAACACAAGGATCTGAACATGTGTTCAGGCTATTGCAGGTACTTCTCACATTGCTCCACTTCCGAGTGATGCAACTTTGGCCATACGGTTCATCGAGGAGTCCCAAACCAACTGATTCAAGATCCTCGAGGAGCGTGAAGTCAAGACCACCAAATGGGCATGCCCCTTATGCTTAATCAACTAGGTATTACTAATGATTTCAATTTATTATGCAATAGAGTTCGTTTATCTCCCTTTGTCTCTCGGGGAACACTAACCTATCGCCAGTTGACACTCGAAATCTTGAGCACACTGAAGCTCACCGTGGGAGCATACCATTTCCCTAACGAGGATATGGAGGGAACCGTCATCATCACCTTCCGCCTCATGAACCGTGACTACACACTTACCCTCATGGAGTGGTGCAACTGCTTCGGGTTCATCAAAAACCACCAACGTATGCTGCACAAATTTCCTACTCAACCATACTCCCTCTAAATACTTTGATATGATAGTGTCTATCGACCTATCAATAAAGGTAGTAGTATCGAATGTCCTACAGTTCCCTATTTGTACTATGTTATTCCTAACACCCTCAGGCACGTGGTGAATTCAATAGAGTCAATAAGGAGGAGATGATTGTCCTCGTCAAACATGTTATTCCAGATTGTAACTTGACTCCAAATTTGGGCACCATCCTTTTTGTCTACTTATATCATCAAGCTCTTTCATCCTCTATACCAATCGTCTGCGAAGGATTCATAACCATTCTCACTAATGCCCTTCACATCGACTTAGGTAATCTACAACCGTTGGTAGGTGACACTTGTCTCGGTTTTCGTACTCATAATGCTTGTGTCATGGTTAAACGTGTTCATTCATGCTATTATGTTCACATACCTAGAGCTAAGCGTCTCTACCCCGCTCATGTACCACACTATCTATTCTCTATCTAGGATGGAATGTTTGCACTATGATGACCAAGTTGAACAAGAATAGTCGGAGGTAGAGATTACGGAAGAGGATGATGAAGTGGAGTGTGAAGAAGGAGAACCCGAACAAGGACAGCTGTAGCACGGCCCCTACCCCACGTATGACGACATGTACGCTCTCGGTGGCACCATCGACAATTTTAACAACCTCGCCATCGACCTCCGCAATAACACCAAGAATTTTTCGTCCCACTTCGTCCATTAGAGCAAACAATGGAACTATGAGAACTACCAACCGCTGCCACAATGAACATAAGAGGGCCTACAAAATGCTAAGCTTGGGGAGGTTTACTCAAGAATTAAGAGTGGTGGTTATTTTTGTAATAATGAGTTCGTAGTGCGCTCCTTGAGAGCCTGTGAAAGAGCATGTGGGCCCCATGTGTGGTTTTCGTAATTAATGATAATCTCTATGGACTTGTAACACACTTGTTTTATCTAATGTCTAATTAGGCTTGTTTGTGCATTCATGAGCATCATACCTTAAAAATGTGCATGCACAAAGAAATCAAAACCCTAAAACCCTAATATCCCTATCTCTTTGTAATGCATTCAAAAAGGTTTTGTATTTTGAAATCATAAAAATATTGGATCCCCAGATTGTTATAAGGGCCCCTGCAATATTTTCATATGTTTATAAAACCCCTCGTATTTTTGAATACCTAAAACATATTTGAATATGAAAATACAAAGAGAAAACAAAAACAGAAAAGGAAAAGTTTCGGGAAAAATAAAAATAACCAATAGAGCTAAACTAGGTCCAGCCCAGCTTGCCTCTCTTCCTCTCCCCTTCTCTCCCTGCCGCTCGTGCAACACCCCGCTGCCCAGGCATCCCGCCAGCAGCCCGCGTGCCCCTTCGTCCTCCTATCCCCTGTCTGTCGTCTTCCTCATCGCCTCCAAGCAGCTGCGTGGCCGCGCGGATGCCGCCTGACACCGTTGCGATGCTCGCCGCCGCCGTCCTATGTCTGCAAGAGGATAAGAAGGCCATTGAGTCCTCCCTCTCCCCTCTAATCTTATCCCTTCCTCGCGCTCTCTATCTCTCTCTACTGCAAGCTCCGAACCCTAGTCGATGTGCTCTGTCGTGCGCCTCCGTCTATACCTCCCAAAGCCTATCCGCAGATCCCAGGAGGCTTGCCGAGCTCTACTAGGTATCCTCGCCTAAGGACGCGCCTGCAGGATCTCCTGAATCAACCTAATCGATCCTTAGTTCCAAAGTCCGGTCGTCGCTCGCCATCGTCCTATTCGTCGCTCTAGAGATCCTCCGGGCGATTTGATCCCAGCATCGAGTTCCCGGTGAGCTTCTGGTCCTCCTGGACGCTCTCCTGCTCCCTCCCACACCTTGTGTTGCCGTGCCGACGAACGTCGCTACCGCTCGCCGTCATACATCGTCGTTGTCGAAGCTCCAGCTGCCAAATCCGGGCGGCGCCTCCACCTTTATGTTCGCCTTGCTTCCGCGGTTTAAACACACGAGCCCGCGATGCCTCACTCACTGTGCTCCGCCATCCCTTCCGTCCACCTAGGAGGCCATCGTCGGCCAACGTCATGCCGACGTCATAGTGACATCAGCGGTGCGGGTCAGCGTGGTCAACCAGGCAGTGAGCCTAGCCCGCCAACATGGCCCCTAGGCCCAATAGTCAGTGCCTGGGTCTATCCACTGCCTCGGTGAGAAAATATTTAGGGTTAGGTTGAGCTGACGTCAGCCTAATGCATTAATAGGTTTAATAATTGCAGAAAATGAATAAAACTTGTAAAATTCATAACTAATTATTTGTAAGTCAGAAAAATACGTATAATATATCAAAATGTTCAGAAAAATGATATCCATCTATTAGAGCTATAATAATGCATTGTTCAGCAACTTTCATGACAAGTTTAAATATAAGAACATAGTAACCCCTCACAAGTAATTTCGGAGTTTCACGAATTAGGGTTTATACCTCTCGGAAACCCGATTAAATTGCCGAGCAAGCCTTAGGGTTACATTTCAATACAATTTAACTTTTCATATCATCATCCTTGTTTGAGAATTGCATCGATGTCATGTGTTTATTGTTTCCCCTTTCTTTTTGGTGTTTGGTTCTTTCCGTTAGATTACGATATCAAGATCGAGATTGAGATCAAAGACCGAGATCAAGATCATCGAAGATCGACAAACAATACTTGACCAACTGTAACCAAGTAAAGTACAAGCTCCCAAAGATTTGCTTATCGATTATCAATTGGCAAAGGCAAGCATAGCCACATCATGATAAAATCCTATGCTTTCGAAAGTATTTCAGTTTTTGCCATGATGCATACGATTCTACTGTGATCTTTTATTGATAGATAGAGTATCATTATTGCATTGCTCACTTTGAGCTTATATTACCTGATCCACTACACCTAGCATAACTAGGTTTGGCTTGTGTGCACTACTAGAGCTTATATCTCTGTCCTGCTTAGCCATGCTTAGCTGTTGAGTCTGGTTCATCCAGATGATGTATCAGATGCAGATAATATAGTATGACAGGAGAACATGATGAGATGAGATCAAAGGTGATATGAGTTTAAACATGCTAAGTCTTGTATGGGAGGCCACAGTGGGATGTGGTTTTTATAGTCCCATGATCGCCACCCCTAGGACCCGAGAGTTCTTGCCTCTTGAGCCAAGACGAGTGTGCAACCACACGGGGTCTTGGGAACCCCCTTGACTCACTAACTTGCCTTGTCTGATCCATGAGTCCATAGTTAGCTATTTGGCATCTGTATATTTGGATGGGTTGAAAATGGTGCATCATATAGGGCGTGACCAAGGAGGAAGGAGGCTCCGGGAGTACTCCCGATCCTTGGACATAGAGATTGGGCCGATAGAACCCATTATTGGAGACTCATGGATTTAGGTGAAAGTAAGGTAAATGTCTTGTCTAACCACCCTCTTCCGGCCTTCCAAGGAAGAGGGCTAATCATTGTGGCATTAAGAGAAGGATGGTACGTGTGGGTAAAGTTGTACACCCCTGCAGGGTAATAATCTTTTAGAAAAGCCATGTCCACGGTTATGGACGACTTGGGAATGGATGTGAGATCATAGAGAAATATAACCTAATCATAAAACTTGGAAGATCAACGTGTTCTTAAGGATGCTTCCTCATGGGTACGAGGGGGTGATCCAAGTAGAGGTTCGATGATGATGACTTGGTGGATATCAAATATTATGATCAATACTTTGGAGATGCCGCTCTATTATCCCATTTTAAACATTCTGATTAGACGAGCTTCTTTACTCTCTTGTTTTACAAACAAAGATGGCTTTATGCAAAACAACTCCACCAGCCAGAAATCTTGCGGAGTCCACCATGTACTCACCCTTGCTTTGTTGATACTTTTGGCAAAGTAAGTATTCACCTGAAGAAAAGTTCCGTACTACATCAACACCGATGAGTAGCTTGGGGTTCTCGGCCGGCAGCCTGGAATCTATAGGCTGGGACGTCATCGTTATGCTTCAGGCCTCTTAGGCCATTTGTTAAGTTTTCTATACTTAATAGCATAATTTTCCTTCTATTGTTTGATATTTGTGGTTAGTGACCTCTTCTTGGAATACTTTGGCTCTTCGCTTAGTTATGAGCTTGTTGTAATAAATTTTGTGTCGTAGGGTCACTAATGTGTTACCGATTCTTCACTGGATATCCTCGAGCTCAAGGTTAAGCTTATTTCAGACGGAGGTCTAGGATTTGTTTAGCCATGATCTCGGGGGTGTCACAGGTTTTGGTATCAGAGCAGTACCGACCGTAGGAAAACCTTGCTGTTGGTCGATGTTGAGTCTAGTGTTTGTGAAAACTATTTTAAAAGTTGAAAAGTATTTGTAAAACTCTAATATGCTTCTTTTTCTTCTTATTTGGTATCTCTCTAAATCTGGGCCATCTTATCTTGACTTGACTTTGAAAAGTTTTGATATCTCTTCTAGTCTTTCAAATCTTAGGTGCTTTTTGGGCATGTCGTTTCTAAGCAAGTTAACCTACTGTTGAGTTCTCTAGAGTTGTGTGTTGTGAATTCCTTGTTTCCCTTGCTCTTAATCATATGGGAGATTCCTTTCCATCATGATCTCTCTACTCTAAAGGGCTCACAATATTAAATTGTTTGTTCCACAGTGTTGTACTCTAGGCTTCGAGGTTTCCTTTCGCCTCATATGCGTCCTTTTTATTTGTTTGGGTACTTCAGAAGTTGTTTCTTCTTTTGGAAGCTACCTTGTGATTATTACCTTGCAGTGTACACTATGTCACTCAAGTAATAGTTACTCATTTCTTTGGGTTTTAACCCTTGGATTTGAACCTAAGATCCTCGATTGTGCTGGATTTAGGTGTTGTGAATCTTGTACATGGAGCTGATCTTTAACCCAAGATCCATCCCCTTTGACCCTTGTTGATAATGTTTACACATTACCTCAGGATGGCTGGTATTACAATTCTAGCCTTCAAGCTTGTGGTTTTTGTCACGATTGAATTGTGACAATCAAGGACTTCCCCTACCACATTCTATGGCAGATGTTCTTTAATGGAACCAAATAGATCATGACAAGAGTACTCCTCGAGAGTCTTGCATCTATACTCGTGACTCTACCACACCTTACCCTTTCTCTGCATTGGTTTTCCGAAGATTGTTGACTTATGCATCCACATCTCAGGATTCCATCCCGAGCATGTTCTTTTACCCTTTGTTGTTTTCCGACCGTTGTCTACCAGTTGGTAGCCAAGTAGTAAATGTGCATTTGTGTCTTCCTATGTAATATACTCTTGTGGTCCGTCATGACAAACCATTTTGGGATGTCAGGAGAAACAAACTCCAGTACCTCGTCATATCTAGGACGAGTTCAAAGTGTTGTAGTCCGCAGATCAAGAGGCATTGATTAGCTTCTGTATGTTCTACCTTAAAGTATCACACTCTTTTATACTAAGAGGTCGGGATGATTTCCATGACCCCTTAATGAAGTGATACTCTTACACATATTTAGCCACGCTCCCTCGAGCTTTCGTGCTCGTGAGTGATGCGTGTGCGTAATAATGTGGCCATCTGAGATTCTTAGCAATTATTATTACTTAGAACTCAAAGGACATTTGTGTCAATTCTTAGCGTGATTGGTTAACCCTATCACTAAGCGAAGAATGATTGTGCTACCAAGTACATTATTCTCGTACATTCTCCTTGATCAAAGAGTGAGGCTTGTGCCAAAACTTTGAGACTATGTCTTGTTTCCTTACTAAGAAAGTTTTCTCTTGAACAAAGTGACATATCAATGGTTCGTGATATTCTAGATGTCTACTAGAAGTATCGCCATGTTGCCACATGACCGTCTTGTCAAGTTCTTGAGAAAGCAAGTTCTCTGAACTGCTCTTTTCTCCAAGGATACATACTGGATACCCCTGAACTAGTTAGTTGAGCTTAAACAACAACTTGGAGAGTTGTAAGGAAAAAGTTCTATCCTACTATGTTCCTTCTTAAAGAGATGCCTAGTTTTGTCCATGTTGAAGAAAGATAGTATTTCCTTCATGGATATGTTATGTTCCCCCACCTTTGATTTGATTTGAGTTATCGTCAAATCAAACCCAGTTCCAAGGACTATCATGATGATGTTTCTACTCGTGATGTTTCACTTGAGTACTTTTTCATGTCCTTTGGTCTGACCAATATTGTTGACTTTTTCACACAACATATGAGTCCATCTTCTTGGAGTGTCTCCATAAGTTCGTTGTTGAGCCCATCGACAATATCCTTATTTTTTCCATGTTAGACTCAATTCATATGGAATAGTTGGCATTAATGTTGGAAAATTTTGAGAACCATCTTCGAGTCATCTCGAAGTATGTGTTCTGGATGTTAGAAGTAACCTTCTCCGGTTCATGTGCACTTGTTGAAAGATGTCATCGTGAACTCGAGCCAAGCTATACTTCTTTACTTAAGGACACATGTGTGTTTTGTTAGTACTTTATGTGTATACAATTGTCTTTTGAAAAGTTTCTAATACATGAGTCTAGCAATCTAGCTCAGTCTTTTGAAGCTTAGCATTGTAATCCATATCTTGAGAACATAGTGACTATACCTTTGCGGTAAACGTTGCAAACTCTCTATTAGGACATGCTAAGTCTGAAGTATCATTCCACCTTATAAAAGCTGAATCTCAAGCAGCAATGATGGTTGGTGTTCCTCAAGGTTTTGACATAGGTCTCTTTGTAAATCTGGTAAGATTGATGTAATGGTTGACCCACTTAGCCGGGAAGACCCTTTGTCATATTCTCTTGCATCAGCAATAACCACCACTCTTCATGAGGCATTTCTATAATTTATTGTTTTCTTTGTATCCAAAGTCCCACATGTACTTGATATTTGCTTTCTCTAATATCAAGGATAAAATTTAAAGTAGTGTTGCTAAATTTCTATCGGTCGATCCTCCATACCCGTTATGTTGGCAAGCGTATGGTTGTGCCAAATAATTGAAGTCTGAGAATGAAGTTTCTTTCTTCTCGTGTCATCAGGAATATTCTTATCTATTCATCTTAGAGGTGTAATGTGATATCATGATCTTTGGCAAAGATTTTGATAAACTGGATGAATACAGAGTTTCGTTCGTTTTCTCAACCATGTTTTAAGAGTGACTATGATTTTGGTAATCAATAGTTTATTTTGCAACATGTTCCCTATGACTCATATGAGTCCTCGCCACAAAACACCTTCTGTCTTGGCCTTATGTTGAATGAAAGAGTGTCCCTTCTATTTCAAGAGTAGTTCAACAGCTTGGTTTTGTTAATCCATATCTCTAAACCTAAAAGATCTACTTAAGTCGTTTAGTAGAGGTTCCCTATCGAAGTCTACGGTCATGTTCTTTATGTTGGAACCTTCCTTTTTAGAAGCTTAAACTCTTCTGTAGCTCCATGGTATCAATCCTTATGAAGACCATCTATCTAACTAACATGGATATACCCTACGGGTGTCGTGGTATTGCCGACGAGTACGCCATGGAGGGGTCCTCACAGTGCGTGTTTAGAGACGTGGGGGAAGGCGGACGGTTGACGGGTACGAGGTAACACAGCTTACCCAGGTTCAGATCCCAAAACGATGGAGGAATCCTACTCCTGCTATAAATCACTATAAGGGCAATACGCCGAGTTACAGACATAGGTTCGTTGTGCGAGGTGTGTGGTAATCGCTACTTGATCGTCTGAGATTGTGCCCTAAAGGCTCCCATAGGCCCGACTTATGTAGTCGTCAGGTCCTAGGGTTACAGGGAAAAGTCCTAGCCGAACAGGTTACAGAGTCCTACACTGATTATGACTAGTCTAGCTTGTCTTGTACTCCAAGGCTCCAGGTACGTCGATGACTCCAACCGTAGCCTTCCTTTATCCGGCATGGGCCTCCCTGTTGGATCCATCTAACTGGGCCGCCCAGCAGGCCATGGGCCATGCTACCAACTGTGGGCCACCCGGGTTATCCGGATAAGAGACATGCTATGAGGATACCCGTATAGAATATCCCCAACAGTAGCCCCCGGAGAACTCCGAGATCTTGCGCCGTCTTGATTCTTCACGTGGAGTGCTCCGTCTAGATGGATGTCGGCAAATCGTCAAGCAATATCTTGTAGTCCTCCCAAAGAACCCTGCAAGGTTTTCTCCGCCTTCAACTTGTTAGTCGGAGAAACACTGAATCTTCCATCTACTCTTCCATAGCCGGACTGGATCCGTCCATGCAGGAATCTTCTGATGTGACGGCTCATCTGCCTATGTCATCTAGGGCGACGTAGACGTAGGTCAACGACGCCTCGTAACTCACACATGCAGAGAACGCAATCATGTACGATTTTCCCGCGCGAGCGATACGAACCGTTGGCGGCGACGGTTGGGGACGTGGCGAAATTTCCGCGCACGTTCGCGAACACGTCGTCTACGCGGCAACTGTCCAATCAAGCTGCACGAATCTTGATGCTGGAGATGATAAATAGTAACTACGGTGGAACTTTTTACTTTTCACCTCATTCTCTCCTCGCATCATCTTCTTCCTCCAGCCGTGCCTCTTCGAGCTCTCCGCGCAAACTTGCGAAAATCCCTAGCCCCAATCCGCACCAGTCACCTCCAAACTCACTCCATGGCTAGAAGCAGCACTTCCCCTTCCATGGCAGCATCGAGCGAAGTTGCGGCGAAGCCGATGAGCTCTGTCGTCGTGCCCCTAGAGGGCTTGGTCATCCCCGTCTCGGTGGTGGTTGAGTCCACCGGCGGCGACCATAATCCAGCGGCGCTGGAGCCATTGGAGGAGGAGCTCGATTCTCACAAGGGCGACTGGTGTGGTTTAGACATCACGAACCGCGACATCCAGGAGCTGATCGCCGAGGGCTACCTCCCTGCGACGGAGGGGCTCGCCTGGCGGGCGGTGCCGGCTGGCGAGGTGACACCTTCTCCCCAAGCCGGAGAAAAAGTGTACCTCAAAGCCCAACTGGTACGCCGCGTCTCCCTGCCCATATCCAACTTCTTCCTCTCCGTCTTGAACCACTACAGATTCCAGCCCCAAAACCTTTCTCCTTACAGTATCTTAGCGCTTAGCAACTACGCGGCGCTCTGTGAGGTTTACTTAGGGATAAAACCTAGGCCAGATCTTTTCGTGTACTTCTTCACCGTCAAACGTGAAGCCGAAGCCAGTAAAGAAGAACTTAGAAATTGCGGCACCATAAGCTTCAAGATCCGTCCTGGCCGGCGGTTCACCGACATCGTCGGTAACGAGTCTGCAAAAACTGGCAGCGTACTTACTTCTACGGCCCAGATATCCCCTGGCTGGCCGACAAGTAATGTACCCGGACTTCGTAGACGGAGCCGCCACTGAAGCCTCATAATGGAGATCCCAGGCCTCGCTTCCCTCCGACCTCGATGCTTCCCGCGCCATAAGGCGGATAGAATGGTTCGTAGAGACGGGTTTGACCGGCTTGGACCTAGCCATGTGCTGGTTCATCAGGCGAATCCAACCTTTGCAGCACCGCATCTCCGCATCTCCCTGGACAACTTCTCGAGTGACTCCGTCAAGCTCCACCTCAAGGACATCGTCAAGGTGAAGGACAAGAAGCGTGGCTTCACCATCACCTACGACATGTTCGTAGACGGCAAGTGCCCAAAGGTAGTTATTTATTTTGCGTGTATGACATATACTCCAGCTCTTCCATCTAGAAAATGCCATCTCATCTAACACGGTGGTTCTTCACCTTACAGCTTAGCGACATAGATGAGGACAGCATGGCTTCTCAAATCGATGATCCAAAGATGAAGGAAGTCACCGTCGTGTCCGACGACAATGCTCCATTGGCACAAAAGCGGAAGAGCTCCACCTCTAACGCTGCCGACGGAGGCAAGAAGAAGAAGACGGAGGGTGGAGCCTCCAAGAAGACTACCGCCGCCCTGGAGGCAGAGAAAAGAAAGATTACCGGGATCCCCTTTGCCAAAGCACCCCCACTTGTGTAAGCTTCTTTTCCTCTGACATTGTCTATTTATCTGTCTTGCTCCTGTACTTATGCATTTTGCACGTTTCAGGAAGAAAGCCACGACCACCCTAAAGAAGACCTCCAAATTGGGGGCTTCTAGAACCATTAAGGACATGCTGCATCGCGATGCATCTCCCGCCATCGCCCCTGCCACTCCCTCCGTCAAACCCTCGTCTTCCCCGACAAGCTCACAAGCTAAGGAGGCATCTGGCCCTTCCGCCATGTAAGTGGACTCAGGTGCCTCTACCGAGGTCGCTGTTGTCGTCGAGCAGGCGACGCAGAAGAGTGTCGCCCACCAAATGGCTGAAGCTCCGGCTAAGGATGCCATCGGTTGTGGTAAGGCGGTGGTGGAAGAAGGTACTTCTGTCGTTGGCGGCGCCCCCGCACCCAATAAATCCATAGCTTATCCAAAGATAGTCTATCTGGTACTTACACCGGGTAGCACTGCTCTGGTCCCTGGTACGGCACCGACATCTCCGATGTGCGGTCTAGAGGAGCTCCTCCGACAAGCAGAGATCTTGCAAGGAAACAACGAAACCTTTGGCAAGCTATTGGCCGAGAGCGCTACGAGGTCGGGCCTTTTCTCTGTGGTCGGAGGATATGGGAATGGCATCCTTCATGTTGCGCGCATCCCTCCATTTTTGTTATGATGAACCCGTCTAGGACCCGACATCAAGAGGAGATCGATCCCTTGGCGGTTTGCACTGGCTAGACTGGCAAAGTGCTGGGTCGGACTCAAGCCTCTGAGAGGTGGCCTTTTCCTGCTGTTTCACCGCCTTGGTCACTAGGTCATAGACCTGTTCCACTGCCTCGGGCGATCTATCCTGCTCCAGAAGGGTCTTGGCGACGGCGAGGTTAAGAATTGGGGTGGGCATCACCTGCTTGCCTTCACTTTCAATGTATGGCTTGGCCTGTGCCGGCTTTGAGGGAGCCCATCCTAGGTTTCGCCTTACACCAGGATCGTTGATGACGCGAGCTGGACCTTTCTTGGACTTCTGCTGCTGCAATAGGGTCTTGTACTCGGCCTCCATTGCTCTAGCTTTCTCTATGGACTTCTGCGCATTGACCAGATCTCGATATAGCTTAGCTCCTTGCTCCGCGATGGCCTGCGCTTCCTCCAGCAGCTGTTGGCACTTCTCGTCAAGCTGGGTCACGTTCCGGATATGAGCTACGGCCAATGGCTCGACGAGGAGGTTGCCGTACATCACTCTATCAGCTGGAGTAACTTGGGATGCTGCAGACATGGATGCCAGAGGTGGCAAGTTTGCGATGTTGTTGTTTCTCGGGCCGGTGCCGAGTTCCTGCGGCTCCTGCACTGGGTTGGGCGGAGGAGGCATGACCTTTGCGTGATCATCGTCAGCAGCAATAAGTGGCCCCTTCCCCTTTTCTAGCGCTGTAGGCGCAGCTCGTCCGGGTTGATCTTCATCCATCGTCGTCCCAATGGGTGATGAACACCTCTCGAGACGTGACGGCATTGTTGTCTTGCTCGTCGCGCGTGTACTCCTCCTCCATCTCCTGCATGGTGGAGTCTAGTTCCTCTGGACTGAAATCTATCTCCTCTGAATCTGCACTGAAGTCAGCATAAAGCGCGTCAATAACAGAGTCGGAGGGTGCTAGGACTTCCTCGATGACGGGCGGTGGAGGTGCAACAGCAGCTTCGATGACTGGAGGTGGTGGCGCAGCTGCGACGATGGCAATCAAAGGCGGTGGTAGCGGTGGCTGAATCGGAGGGCTCCGTCAATGAGCGCAAGCACTGTCTGAGCTGCCGCTTCGGCCTCCGCGTAGTTGTTGACGGTGTTCACCATGACTTCGAAGGTAAGGAGACCTGATGCCTGCTACCGTCTCAGAGAATGTCGGAGAAGCGTGCCATTGTCCAATCCGTCCAAAAAGTGATACATAGCATCATCATTGGGGCAGTGGGCCAGATCGGCTCGTATGCGGAGCCACCTGGCCAGGTAATCGCGGGGGTTTCCGCCCTCTCTCCGAATGCAGCGCGCCATATCAAAGATGGTAACCACGCCGACGAACTTGGATCTCTGCAGTCCAGACGCACGGGCGAAGCCGGTGGACTTGCAGCGATCTTCCACCTTTATATCCTGCACAGGGGTGGTTTGGGTGGGCCTTGAATTTTTCCGATCTTTACCGGCAAACTCTGAAGAGAGATCCGACATCGATCCTTCCGCGAATGTATCCTGCCCATAGGTGGTCCATGCGGGCCTTGATGCTCCTCCGACTCCTAGGGAACTAGTGCCCGAGTCAGTTTCGCCAATGAAGAGGTGGATGTCTCCGATAGGAACGATCGAACACCGCGTAGGGTTCGTCTTTGCCAGGATCCAGAACTCGTCGGGAGGTACGATCTGAACATTGCTGGAGAAGAGAACGCGACCGATGGCCACAGTTTTACCGATTCGCGCGAAGATCTTGGTTCTCGCCAGCTGAAGAGCCTAAAGCGCCTCTTGCCCCACGGTGGGCGACAACTGTTGTGGTATTGCCGACGAGTACGCCATGGAGGGGTCCTCACAGTGCATGTTTAGAGACGTGGGGGAAGGTGGACGGTTGACGGGTACGAGGTAACACAACTTACCCAGGTTTAGATCCCACAACGGTGGCGGAATCCTACTCCTGCTATAAATCACTATAAGGGCAATACACCGAGTTATAGAGATAGGTTCGCTGTGCGAGGTGTGTGCTAATCGCTACTTGATCGTCTGAGATTGTGCCCTAAAGGCTCCCATAGGCCCGACTTATATAGTCTCCAGGTCCTAGGGTTACAGGGAAAGGTCCTAGCTGGACAGGTTACAGAGTCCTACACTGACTATGACTAGTCTAGCTTGTCTTGCACTCCAAGGCTCCGGGTATGTCGGTGACTCCAACCGTAGCCTTCCTTTATCCGGCATGGGCCTCCCTTCTGGATCCATCTAACTGGGCCGCCCAGCAGGCCATGGGCCATGCTACCAACTATGGGCCACCCGGGTTATCCGGATAAGAGACATGCTATGAGGATACCCGTATAGCATATCCCCAACAACGGGTGCATAACATTGGCATACCCGGTCCAGCCCAGGGAAGGCCCACGTGAAGACTTGTTGTCCAAGAAGATTTCGGGTGGCCCAAGCCCATGATGAGTTCGATCCTTGAAGCAAACGACTAGCTGTAGATAGAATTTCAAAGGGCTAAACCCTAAACTTTTAACCGACTCGACCTACCCTGGGACCTAGCCTATCTATATAAGGTCCAGGAGGGCACGGCCAGAAGGATCTCTTCACCCCATACACACAGCTCACGCCAGATTGCATCTGCGCACCCATGTAACCTTTGGTTCCAATGTAATCAAGAACAGACAAGAAGGAGTAGGGTTTTCCCTCCGGGGGCCTGAACCTGGGTAAACCTCGTGTCCCCGTGTTGCTTGCCTATTAACCGTCTTGCGACTTCCAGCATCCCCATCTTCTCCAAAACCGAAGTCCGTAACAATGGGCATTGACGAGTCGAACCCTCGCCAATTGGCGCCGTTTGTGGGATTCAGAGAAGCTGATCGTGCGGTCGTGACGGTCCCATCCGGAGACGATTCCTCGGCAACGGAGAATCATCTCCTATTTGGCGCCTTTGACTTCATCCCCCACTCGCCAGCCACCCCAACGGATTTGATTCCGTAGGCGATGGAATCGAGATTCTTTTCGGGAGCTTCTACTTCCAGGTGGGGCAGACCGGCACCTTCCGCCTCCCAGAGCGGGTGCCACTTGCATCAATCATGCCCTCTTCATGGGTCCCGCCAATCGACGCTCTACGCACGTCGTCGCTGATAGACGATTCGGATGACAGCAGCAACTGCAACTCTGATCTGAGTGATCCCCCTTCGGATGAAGGAACCTACGATTCTGGATCTAAAATCTGCAGAAGCAGCGAACCTCTCTGTGACTGCTACCTGTGCGCCATCATCCATGGCGGCGATGTCAACAAAGGAGCCGATTCACCGCTGGATCACACACCCAATCCCCCTCCTAATCCTTAGGTTGAGAACGGAGGAAATAGGGTGAACCCTCCCAACAGGGAAGCTCGAGGCACCGAAGGCGTAAATCGTGGCCACAACGAAATCCACCTCAATGAAGAGGGCTGGGAGGCTGCACGCGAAGCTGTTCGAGTCAACAAGATCCTACCTGTTGACGCCTCCCGCGACATGCTAATGAACTATCACTGGCTACTGATCAAGGAGCATAATCGACAGGTCAATATACAAGGCGACCTTGAAAAACGTAAGCAAGCAGCTGAAGAATCAAGCATGCGGCGAGTTGCGCTCTCTGCACACTGGTGGCTCCTCCTCACACGGAAACAACGCCCACAAGGACCCTCTCTCCTAGAGCGCATGGACCCCGGCCTACGGCGCGAGGTCACCAAGTCACTCGACATGTCCTTCATGAAGATGTACTCGCAAGGCAACATCATGCCTAAAACGCCGCAGGCCGCAATCATGGCGGCTACCACCTACCTCGCGTCCAACCCGCCACCAGCGGGAGACCCGAAGAACGCGGTCCACAAGTTTGTGCTCGCATGCCTCAGACTCGTCGGAGCTGTGCTCCACGACGAAGCTCCCGCGGAGCCGAAGAAAAAGGCCGCGGTGAAGTGCACTCAAAGCCGCACACCCTCATATGAGGAGGAAGAGCATGACCTACCTCGACGTCGTCAGAGCCCACAACGCCACGATAGCAACTACGATGCTCGTAGTGAGCTCACACAGCGCAAGATCGACAAGTCACGCGCTAAGAGCGCGTGCTCAAATGAGTCTAAAGAGGACGACGGAGAGCTGTGCGGAGCCAGATGCTTTAGCAGGTCCGTTCGGCAATCACGGACGCCGAAGAACTTCAAGCTCCCTTCAGACAACCCAAAGTTTGATGGCGCATAGGAGCCAAAAACTTGTCTTGAAGATCATCTTTCATCAGTCAAGCTCCGCGGCGGGAACAAGAACACCGTCCTGCAATGCCTCCAGCTGTAGCTGACAGTTGCAGCCAGAGTCTGGCTCAGTAGCCTCCCCTCCGGCTCTATCTGAAGCTGGAAAGAGCTGGCGTAAAACTTCATCCGCAACTTTAAAGGCACTAGCAAGAGACCAGCCTCAGTCGAAGAATTATGTGTCTGCACCCAACGGACCAACGATTCCATCCGCTTGTACATACTATGCTGGTCCATCATCAAGAACTCCGCTGCTAACATCTCTGAGTAGAGGGCAATTGATGACTTCAAGGACGGCGTCTGGCGCCCTGAGTTCAAGGAGGAGCTCGGGAGTGTCAAGCCCCAAACCCTTGGTCACTTGATGGACATCGCCAATCGCTGGGCAGATGGCGAAGATGTCGTCAACCAAACACATTCGGATGACAAAGATCACTACGGATGCAGGCACGATTGCCGCAGAAAAAGGAGATTGCGCGTCTATGACGATCGCGAGGAAGTCGATATGGTCTCGGCCGGCTACACCGATCGTCGCGATGATGGAAACCGCAACAGTGGGTACCACGGCGGTAACTACCGCGATGGTGGGTGCCCCACCCAAACATGGCAACGCCGCAACCGCGACGATGAGCCTTCGGCATACGACAAGCAATCAGGTCCCTGGACCATCCACTTCAACATCAACAAGCAAGATGGTAAGAAGAAGGCCAACCATATGCTCAAGGAATACCGAGAATTCCAGAAACTCGGCGAGGGCCACACCTGTAGGGGTTCGTAGCATGAAAAACAAAAAAATTCTACCGCATGAACACACACAAGCTAATATCTATCTACTAGATTGTAGCAACGAGTCGATTAGAGTACTCACGCTCGAAGATTCCAAAGAGATTAACGAGAGAAGATTCTCGTGGGTGATGTAGTTGTACACTTGTTGATCTCAAGATCGCATAGATGATCCTTCCGGTGCTATGTTCCAGCAGCGCATCCGCAGTCGCTCACACGTTCGGTACTTGATGAAGACCTTCCTCTCTCTCCTCACGATTCCGGTAGCATGACGGCGTTGTGACAGAAGTAGAGGGAAGCTCCCGTAGGGCTTTTCCTAAGCCGGAGCGGGTTATGGTGGAGTATTAGGGTTTCCCCGGTGATCTAGGGTTTAGAAGCCGGAGAGGTTGATCGACAGCAACTAGGGCGGCGACGGCGAGCCGACAGCGCGGCGGCGGCGCAGCGGCACGGGCTTTGGGTGGTGGTGTTGTTGTGTGGAGGGGCAGCCCCTTCCCCTCTATTTATGAGAGGGAGGGGCAGCTAGGGAGAGGGGAGTTTGAATCCTTCCCCAACTCCCTCTCCTTTTAAGCTTGTAGTGGAGGGAGAGAAGAATTCTCTACCTCCTCCATTAGGAAACATTGTTCTAGTTTGAATTTTCAAACTTGCCTTTTGACTTTCAATTTTGGAGTTCGTTTTAACTATTTTATTTGCAAAACCCTTTCTCCTAGGACATGATGCAACCATTCCACTTAGTCATGACACATTCATGCACCCTTCCCCTTCCGGTCCGGCAAACCTTCTAGACCCTTCTAGATCATTCCGGTTAAAACACCGGAATCATTCCCGAACTCCGGAATTAGACTTTCCTTATATGAATCTTATTCTTCGGACCATTTCGGATCTCCTCGTGATATCCCAGATCCCATCCGAGACTCCGAACAACATTCAGTCTCCCTACTTACATTTCATATCTACTAAACAACATCGAATCCTTAAGTGTGTCTCCCTATGGTACGTGAATTATGCAGACATGACTGAGACTCTTCTCCGATCAACAACCAATAGAGGAATCTGGAAATTCATATGGTTCCCACATATTTTAGCGATTAGTTTGCGATCGAATGAACCATTTACATAAGATACCAATTTCCATTTTTCTCACGCTATTTTACTTATCCAAGGTCTGATCATCGGTATCTCATCATACCTAGTTCAACCTTGTTACCGATAAGTACTCTTTTCTCGTTCCCATGATATGTGATCCCTGGTGAGCCAGTCACATGCTTGCAAGATAATTGGATGACATTCCACCGAGAGGGCCTAGAGTATATATATCTGTCATATGGATGGACAAATCCCACTTTTGATCCATGTGCCTCAACACATACTTTCCAAACACTCAATGTCACCTTTATAACCACCCAGTTACAAAGTGGTGTTTGATGTTATCAAAGCATCCATATGGTGATGGTGATTAGCATGATCTCAAGGTCAAAGGAGTTAGGTTACTATGCATCAGAAAGCTTAGAGCAAACGAACTAATTAAATGACTTGAGTATGTCCATCGCTTATCTATATGAGTATGTCCATCGCACCATTCTCCTAATGATATGATCTTGTTTTTAATAACATCTCAATGTTCATGATCAGGAAACCACGATCATCTAGCAACCAACAAGCCTGTATTACAGAGAGGCTTTACTAGGGACTCTTATTAGTTGACAAATCACAAAAGTACTAATGCTTCTGGTTAATACTATTATAGCATGAATGTAAACATTTTTCATAAACACAAAGATATAATAATAACTACTTTTATTATTGCCTCTAGGGAATATCTCGAACATCACCCAGATGCGACGCCTGACAGTGAACCCTGGATTTGCACCCGCTCTAGGAGCCGTATCCCACAGAGCTCCACCACCACCTGGAGGACCCTCACAGCCTGTGGCTGCACCAGCGCCAAATAACGGCGCGGATGGGTACCCGCCACCGATAGGGTCCATGATGATACAGAAGGGGCGCCCAAACAACAGGGTGCAGAAGAAGATCACCCGCCAAGTCAACCTGGTCGTGACCTCTCCACCATCCATACCTGAGTACCTCAGCGGCTCGGTGTCATGCATCACGTTTGACCGTTCGAATCACCCGCGCCAGATACCTCGCCCAGGTACTCTTCCCTAGTGCTCGAGGCCTATATCGGATGATTTGAGATGAGCCGCATCTTCATGGACGGCGGCAGTGGCATCAACTTGATGTTCTCCAGCACACTTGCAGCAATGTGGATCCCGCAATGCATCCTAGAGCCGTCGGACAAGATGTTCCACGACATTGTCCCGGGGAAGGGCATATAGCCCTAGGAAAATTTTGGCTCGACGTCATATTCGGCAAGCCTGACAACTTCCGGCGTGAGCGGCTGGAATTCGAAGTGGTGGATGAAACGTCCAAAACCTTTAACAAGGTAGAGATCCCTGTGTTTACAAGGCTAGTCCCTGGATCAATAGCTAGCATCCACAGTTAAGATGTAATATCAAGAAACAAAGGTCATAATACAACTTTATAACCAGGAATAAAATAATTCATTACATCTTACATAGCTCATTTGGCTATCTCATTACAATGCAGCAGAAATAACTATAGCATGGAGTCCTTCATCTTCAAAGTGCCACAGGAAATCATGTTGGTTGTAGACTTGTAATCCTAATCAACACACTTCCCTAACATCAAACAAACCTGCAACATAATAAGTTACAGCCACAAGGGTCAATACATTTGAATTGTATTGGCAAGTGATACTATGGTAGTATAGTGGTAACTATCATCTATATGCATTTGGCTAAGTGGAGCTTAGCTTTGCTTTGCTCAAAATAGATTTTCCTTATCATTTGAAAAACACTAAGTTTTTGTTTGTCAAAAATCACCCAAGGCATCTACCAATCAAACATTGAAGATCCTTTAACCCTTGTTCAACCACAAGTTTTTAACTTAGAAATTGGGATGAGGAGATCCTTGATAGCTTCCATGCCTTGATGCTCAAATTGTCCATTGTTGGGGACACGGCTAAGTACTTAGATTTTACTCTCTTGAGAAGTGGTGCACTTTCCCCACAAGACTCGACATGCATCGAGACAAGATCTTTCAGAAGCCTTCCCTTAGACCAGAATGGACGCGTTCCCAAACCTATCAACCCCTACCACCAACTGTCCATTTGGCTAAGTTATTGCAACCTATATGATCCAGGAAGAGCCCATAATGCCAAGTGGCTGCACTTGAAGCTTCTCAACATTTGAAATCTCAAATCTCTTTGTTCATGGGTGGCATTCCACAAGTGAGATACACAGGGTAGGCCATTGAAAAATGGGCCCTGGTAACCACTCAACAAAAATCCATCCATGCAAGTCCCATTCCACCCAGGTGATTCATTCACATAGTTGTTTTATTAAACAAAACACAAGTCCTTGACATAGAAATATTTCATAGCATGAATATAATCCACCCTAGTTTTCTACTTGCTAGGATAAGCATAATAGTAGTAGGAATCTTAACTTAGGGAAAATTCTACTAAGGTTTCGTCTACTAGGATTTCCCATGGCATAGTTAACACTTAGAAAATTCCATGCAAGTCCTACTTAGAAATATCACTAATGCATAGTGAAAATAATGGGACAAAAGTATGAAGAACCACTTGCCTTATTGATAGAGAATGTAAGTTCACTCCTTGATCTTGCAATAGTCACACTCTTCAAAGTTCATTACAATTCAATCAAGGAATAAATTCAATCTACCATTCAAGCAATCCATCACATAGAATATTAAAACAAAGTAATGCATGCAAGCATGCCAAAGATTGTTTTATTGGGAAAAGTGGTTTATAATAGGTTATAAACATTTTAAAACACCTATTGGTCATTTATAAAAGTGGTAAAACCATTTGATATTAAGTTAGTGAAAATGGCCACTTTAAATCCCTTTTATTTTGCTAGAATTGATTTAAATCAAAGTAATAGTTTCTAGTGTTTGACAAATATATTTTTAAACACAAATGTTAGTGTTTTTTAAGGTCAAGTGTTTAATATTAAAATCATTTGCAAAAGGTTTTACCTATAAATCATTTTTATACCAAAGCAATATTTTATTTTGTTGGAAATGCCTTTAAGCAAAATAATAATTTTATAGGGTTCACCAAATATATTTTTAAATCCTAAAACTTAGTGTTTAGGGTCAGAGAGTTTAAATCAAATCATTTTTCAAAGGTTTTATTCAAAAAGCTTTTTTAAAACATAAACAATATTTTTATTTAACTAGAAATGCTTTTATTCAAAGATTTATTCTTTAGCTCCACAAAATACACTTTTTAAATCTACAAGTTGGTTTCTATGGTCAGTAGGTTCAAAACAATCCATTTACAAAATATTTTACCCTAAAAATATTTTACACAAAATATGCCTACACATGTTTCTTAAGAAACAACTAATTTTCCAGAATCAAATCACTAAACAAAGGGCATGATTGGATAGAACTCTTTTTCCGGATTCCATTGATATAAAATTTGTAATTTTTGTCCAGGCAGAACAAAAGTTATAGATTTTACCAAATCAAACCACTATAGATCAAATCTGATTTTTAAAAATAGATCAAATCAAGCCACGCGTCATGTTTCTATTGGTTCATACCATTTCGAAAGGATTGAGCAACATGGGCCGTAGGATCTAATTAGAATCACACGGCACAGATTGATTTGTACCACTTCGTTAAGTCAATCTATCATATTCATTGGATCTGCATCTAATGGTCCAGAGCAGTTGGCCACTAGCTGGCGGCGCTGGCTGTCGACGCGCGGCAGTAGCGCTCTGTCAGCGGCGTTCCGGCGGTTCCAGGAAGCAAATGAGAGGGTGCGGGGAATTACCGGAGTCGCCGTGACATGGGGATGCTCGAGGTGGTCGTGGGAAGGCCAGGGGAGCACGAGGTTGTCACATCCCAAAATTTTCCAAATTTTAAAATGTGAAAAATAAACAAACAAAAGAAATAAATGATGAAGTTTAGGGGATTAGAAACTTTTGCTTCTAAATGGAAACATCAAAACCTTACTTAAACAAAAAACAATTGAATGAGAAAGTGACAAACAAGTTTTCAAAAAAAAACTTTTATCTAAAAATAAGGACCGGAAAATTTCGCTCGACCAGTCCAAGCTTAACGAAAATTTTCAAATATAAAACGGCTTTAACATAAATTAATTCCAACGTGAATATACAATTGTATTTTTTTCTATTTTCCTCAAATTGGATTGTATTCTTTTTGACTTTAGCATATTAAAATATGCTCCTCTAAAAGTATTTTTTAAAGTTCATTCGATATATTCGTGTTTTATTGCATTTTCTAAACTTATTCTAAAAGAGAAAACAAATCTGCTTCTTAAGCCTAGCTAAGTCGTGTTACTGAATTCTCTTTCTCATTTCTCTCAGCCACGTGATGAACAAAGCACATTTTTTTTTCTACTTTCTTGTTTGGCTGAAGCCCAATATGTCCAACAGCAGTCTATTTTTTTTTCTTCGCTCTATTTCCCTAAGCCCAACCTCTAGCACCGTATCTTCATCTTTTGTTTATTTCAGCCCAACAAAGCCGTTCAGCTCCTTCTATCCTTTCGACTCACACAGAAAAATCTCAACACAGCAAACCGCAGCATCGCATTGCTTCATCTTCTGGATACACGCACACGAACAAAAGGCCAGTAGCCAGACAAGAAACGCCAACGGAACGTCTTCCATTAGAAACTGCTGCCATTACCTCTTATTAATTTTTCAATTAAGTACTCCACGTTCTCCTTCTATACAACCACAAACTAAGACTCTCTTCTCTCCCTTGCCATTTCACACCGCCGCAGTAGCCCTGGGCTCCTATTCCACTACATCTTGGAGAGCTCCGCCGGCTGCCGCTAGACATCGGAGACATTTCCGGCAGCTCCGTCGAGGATACGACGAGCTGCCAGAAGGACGAGCCGCTGCGCCATCGGAAGCACAAGGACGTGGAGAGCCGACCCGTGGACTAGAAGGACGAGACGCGGATCGCTGGAAACGTACTCCACCACCGTTTCATCTCAGTTCATCGACTTTCATCGATGATCGTGTCGCACTCGATGAGCACCGTCGCAAATCCTTTCGCGCACATCCTACCCACACATATGCCTACCTTCTAGACATGGTTTCTGACTGCAGTTTTGTAGTTGACCGTGGTGCCGGTGAACCGAATGCCATCCGGTGGTATGGCCATATTAGCCTACCATAAACACGTTTTGTTGATCTTGAGCCCAACTTGAAAACCATCCTAAATAACTCTAGAAACCTACCAGTGTAGTTAGAAGCGAATATTTTCGATGTTTATCAAACTAGTTCGAAAATATACTTGAATTTGGTGATTATCTATATACGTAGTCATGCATGTGTGTAGTAGTATTTTCCCTAATGTTGCTCGTTGCTATATGTTGTAGTATGCGTGACTGTCTAGCTCGGTTGAATATTTTGCAATTGGTTACACATGGTTAGCTATATATGAAATTGCTAGACTTAATTAGTTGTTACTCACATATTTTCTATTCTCTTAATTATTTTTGTTGCTATAGGTGAATGTCAGGTTATTTGAGTTTTCTCATCCTGCTTACTAGATGTAAGGTGTTAGAATTAATCACTGTTGTATGTACATCTTTTTCTAAAAACTTTAGCAGTTTGGTTATTTCCAGTACAACATATCAGTTTGTTTGTAACCTTAATTAGTACTATTTGCTCCTAATGCTTATAGACTAGAATAATTCGTAGAATTGTTTTTGTTGCCTATTGCTCATCGTGTTGGATATTTAGCATGAAAAATATTTTATTTTTTGCAGAACCCTGCTAGTAATTGCTTTGTTGCCATGCTACTGTCATATTGCTTTACTGGTTCTAATTGGAATCCCACCTTTTAAAAAGGACCAGTAGGTGTTTGTAGAGTTTAGAACTTTGCTATAACAATTTCTCAAATAAAATGATCTTGTTGTTTGCTTGTGTGCATTCCATTAAATTGTTTTGTTGAGTTGTGTTGTAGTTTTGAGTGTGTGCTTTTGCTTGATTGTATTATTGTAGAATTTGAGAGGTGTGAATATTTCAAGATCAAGGAGAGTACCTAGATTCTCTACCAAAAAGGCAAGTGGTGCTACATAATTTTGTCCCATTTATTTTCACTATGCATTAGTGATATTTCTAAGTAGGACTTGCATGGAATTTTTGCTAAGTATAAACTATGCCATGGTAAATCCTACTAGATGAAACCTTAGTAGAATTATTCTAAGTTAAGATTCCTACTACTATCATGCTTATCTTAGCTAGTAGAAAACAAGGGTGGATTATATTCATGCTATGGAATATTTCTAAGTCAAGGACTTGTGTTTTGTTTAATAAAACAACTAAGTGAATGAATCACCTGGGTGGAATGGAAAGAAAGGTTTGTGTTGAGTGGTTACACAAGGCCCATTTCGATGGTTTACCTTGTGTATCTCACTTGTGGAAAGCCACCCATGAACAAAGAGATTTGAGATGTCAAATGTTGAGAAGCTTCAAGTGCAGCCACTTGGCATTATGGGCTCTGCCTGGATCATATAGGTTGCAATAACTTAGCCAAATGGACAGTTGGTGGTAGGGGATCATAGGTTGGAACGCGTCCATTCTGGTCTAAGGGAAGGCTTCTGAAAGATCTTGTCTTAGTGAAACCAAGTCTTGTGGGGAAAGTGCACCACCTCTGCAGAGTGTAAAATCTAAGTACTTAGCCATGTCCCTGGCAAAGGACAATTTGAGCATCAAGACATGGAAGCTGTCAAGAATCTCCTCCTCCCAATTTCTAAGTTAAAATCTTGTGGTTGAACAAGGGTGAAGGTTCACCAATTTCTATTGGTGGTTCCTTGGGTGTTTTGATAAGCAAAAACTTAGTGTTTTAAAATGATAAGGAAAAATCTATTTTGAGCAAAGCAAGCCTAAGCTGCACTTAGCCAAGTGCATATAGATGATAAACTCCACTATACTACCATAGTATCACTTGCTAATACAATTCAAATGTATTAACCCTTGTGGTTGTAACTTATTGTGTTGCAGGTTTGTTTGATGTTAGTGAAGTGTGTTGATTAGGATTACAAGTCTACAACAAACATGATTGCCTGTGGCACTTTGAAGATGAAGGACTCCATGCTATATAGTTATTTCTGCTGCATTGTATTGAGATAGCAAAATGAGCTATGTAAGATGTAATGAATTATTTTATTCCTGGATATAAAGTTGTATTATGACCTTTGTTTCTTGATATTACATCTTAACCGCGGATGCTAGCTATTGATCCAGGGACTAGCATTGTAAACAGAGGGATCCTTACCTTTATAAAGGGAGGGATCTTACAGAGGTTGCTATTGATTGCTCGCCGGAGTCGCTGTCACCGTCGGGCATGCTCTGTCGTTGTCTGCGGCGAAGCTACGAGGCACGCAAATACAAAAGGGGAGGTGCGTTAGATGCGCGCAAGAGAGTAGAGTGTGAGAGCATCGTCGAGAGGGAGAGGGGCGGTCAGAACTCACCGGGAAACTCGTCGGAGTCGAAGCAGACGATGGTGGCGCTCAGACGTGGTCGTTGCCGAGCGTCTGAGGTGTGCGCGGGCAAACGGAGGGTGCCAGTGGATGCGTATGGTGATGGTGAAAAAGCTCGTGTGAGCCAGGGCAAGGGGCGTGGTCGGAGCTGGCCAGAATTCGAGGTAGAGCTCGTCAGAGCAGTGGGGTTCGAGCGAAGAATTGGAGCAGCCTAGGGGCTCTCTAGGAGTGGTGACTAGGGGAAAATGGAGAGGAGAGGTGGACGTTTAATCGAGCTTGGTCAGAGGCAGGAATCACGCGCGTAATCAATCAAATTGAAGTCGAGGATTAAATGCACGAAACGGCAGAGGAAATGAGGGGAACGGGTCACGCGGGGTTGAAGACGATGCCTGCATGGTAGTGGGTCTCAATGGTTAGTGGGGTGAGGGGGAAAGGCCGCGGTGGTAAAATATCTAGGGGAGGGAAGAGAGTGGCCCGGTGGGCTGGGAGTTGGGCCAAGGGTTGGGCCAGGTGGGTTGGGTCGTTTCTTTCATATTTTTTTATTCTGTTTACCTTTTATTTTTCTATTTAGATTTTCTGTTTTGAATTTCAAACTACCATTTGAATTCAGATTTGTTTTTCAAATCCTTTCTAAATGTTTAGTATGTTATATATTGTTTTAAATATGTATTTCAAGTCCAATTTTAGAATAATTCTTTTATTCTTTTATGGTTTATATTTATTTAAATTAGGCACTTGTTTTTATTCAAATAAGATTTTAATTATATTTTAAAACCCTTATTTGAATTCTAATTTTTATCAAACCTTTTTCAGTAGGTTTTATTTATTCATTAGTGTAAATAATTCACTTTGAATTATTTAAAGTATTTTAATATGATCTAGTAATCATTTAAATTGAGCAATTGTCTTTATTCCAATAAAATCAAATATGGTTTTAGTTCCATATAATTTTTTATTTAAATGATTCCTTTATTCCATTTAAGTTAGTTAAATAACTTTTATTCCACATGGTAAAATTCCAATTATTACTTTCCCATGATTTAATTAATCATTTCTATTAGGTATTTTGTCTTTATTCAAATAGAATAGAATTTGGTTAATGTCATATTATTTTATTTGAATATTCCTTATACCTTTATTTTATTTGGATTTGGATTATATTTATTCCATTTGCTTATGGATTTGGCCAAGATTTAATTTGGCTTTTAAATATTCCTTATTTATTTATTTCTTTATCTCATAACATCCATATCTTTTTATTTATAGATCCAAATTCGGTGATTCCAATTTGTAGAATTTTATTTAATATTTGTTTATCCTTTTATATCTCTTTAGGATTAATTTGCTCACAATTTGTTATGGATTTTGGATAGGAGATTTATTAGCTTTGGAAATTTTTTTCTTTTGTCATATTAAACTCATAAGTTTTTATCCATGGCTCCAAATTAAGTGAAACCAATTCCTATGGTTTTATAATATTTTTATTTGTCATTTTGATCATTTATAAATGTTTGTTGACCAATTTTTATATGGATAAATCCATAGTCTTTAAGATATCTTAGAAATGATTTTCTTCCATTAAGGTTTTGGGTTTTGGTTTATTTTTCCCAAGTTTGAATTTTAGGATACATTCATTGATGAATGCATTTCACTTGATTGAAATTTTGTTGGATTCCATTTATTCAAATTTGTTCAAGATGGGTTTTGATGTTTCCATTTAGAAACAAAAAGTTTATTTTCACCCTAAATTTCAACAAGTATTTTTTATTTTTATTTTTTTTTCACATTTCAAAATTTGGAAAATTTTGGGATGTGACACTACTGCTGGTCAAGGAAATACTGAAACTCCTAGTGAAGACAGTGTTACACCTATTAGCTCACCTGAGTCTAGAGAGAGTCATGATATTAATGATGGCTACATTGAGTTTACTGATGAATTTGTTGAAGAGTGCTGAAACACACATGGTGCTAGTGCTATTAAGAGTCTCCTTGCAAGACGTACCATTATTCCTAAACTATCCTCTGATCCTAAGTTTGCCACCTCTCCCATAGATATTAAAGATAAAGATTATGATTTCTCTCTTGATTTATCCTATTTAGACATTGTTGAGAAAGAACCTTTTTGTGGGACTGAAAATGAGAGTGTTGTAGCTCATATGAATGAGCTTTTCACTATGATTGCTTTATTATTTGATGATTTTAAGATGTGCAAGTACTTTGTTACAAAGATCTTCCCTTTTTCACTAAAAGGATAATCTAAGGCTTGGTTTAATAGCTTGCCTCCTGGTTCCATTGATATCCCTGATTGCTTGATTGCTTCTTTCTTCCAGAAATATTTTCCTCCCAGTGATAGACATGCTGCTTTGCAGAGACTTTTTGATTTCAAACAGGGAGAAGAAGAGAAATTGCCTGAGTCATGGACAAGGTTATGTGCCTTGATTCATGCACATCCTGGATGTCCATTACCTAAAAATGAGCTTCTTGATATTTATTATAATGGACTAACTGATGATTCTAGGACATACCTAGATAGCTTTGTTGATTATGTTTTCAGGAAAAGAACTCCTACAGATGTTGAAGAATTAATGGCTAAGACAACCAAGAATTATGATGATTGGACTTCAGTTGAGCTAAATACACCTGAGCCTATTACTCCTGAACCAGTTGTGCCTGATCCAGTTCCAACACCAACACCAAAGAAGAGGGGAGTAATTGCATTAAATCATGAAGTGATGAAAGAAGCTAAGAAATGTCTTAAGGAGAAAGGTATTAGAGCTACTCAAGATCCTTTATATCCTGAAGGACACCCTGAAAGAATTGAGCAGCATTCTCAACAAGGTGAAAGTAGTGGTAGTCCTTGTAAGATAAAAAAAAAGAAACACAAAATAGTTGAGGAACCACTTGAACCTACTGTAGATCCTAATAGTTTATCTATCTCTCATGCTGAAACTGAGAGTGGAAATGCTAAAAATGACGCTCCTGATAAGGAGGAAGTTGAGGAAGAACCTGAGAAGCACACTAAGAACACTAGGTACACTAAGGAAGATTTTATTGCTAAGAAACATGGTAGTGAGAGAGAACCTTGGGTGCATAAACCTATGCATTTTCCAGGTAAGAAACACAAGTCAAAGGAGGAAGATACACCAATTTTGTGAGTGGATGAAGCCTTTATTTTTGCAAATTTCTTTGACTGATGCTATTAAGTTGCCTCCTTATTCAAAGTATATGAAGGATATTGTCTCTAATAAAAGGAAGATTCCTAATGAGGAAATTTCTACTTTGCTTGCTAATTATTCCTTCAATGGTAAGGTTCCAAAGAAACTTGGTGATCCAGGTATTCCAACTATTCCTTGCTCTATTAAGAACAATTATGTTAGAACTGCTTTATGTGATTTGGGAGCTGGAGTTAGTGTTATGCCTTTTTCTCTCTACAAGAGACTCTAGTTAGAAAAGTTGATACCAACTGATATATCTTTGCAAATGGCTGATAAGTCAACTACTATTCTTGTTGGTATATGTGAGGATGTTCTTGTTCAAGTGGCTCACAATTTCTTGGTTTTAACTGATTTTGTTGTCCTTGAAATTCCTGAAGATGATAATATGTCTATTATTCTTGGGAGACCTTTTCTTAATAATGTAGGTGTTGTCATCAATTGTAATCAAGGAAAAGTAACATTCAATATTAATGAAAAAGAGCATACTGTCTATTTCCCCAAGAAGGTTGCTAAGAGCTATTGCCTGAATTCCATTGAAAATATTGAGAGCATCAAGGTTGGAGAAATATATTGTCCCATTCCACAAGAAAATTTTGAAACTATTATGATTGGGACTATTGCTATCAAGGTTGAGGTAACATAATCACCTTGTGGAATGCAAAGTTTTGTTTCATATAAGATTGTTTTGGTAACAATACTTGATAAACCTTGTTAACAAAAGGATTTTAATAAACAAAACAATGTTTTCACTGTGGTTATTCTTGCTTTCTTTTATTTTTTCTCCTTCCTAGTCTTTGCCCTTTGTTTTGTTACCTTTGGTTTTGTTAATTGTTTGCTTGTTAGAGTGTCTTAGAACTTCTATAGTTTGGTTTTGGTTTGCTTTTGCTTCTTCTAAAAGAATCTTTTCTGCGAGAAAATCAATTTTCATACCCTGAAAATTGGCCAAAAATAAAGTTTCCCGAAAATTTCCAAAAAATTCAAAATAAAATTTTCCTCGAAGAAAGGGGCAGAGGGATACCTGGAGTGGTCCAGGGGGCCACCCCAGTCCAGCACATCCCTGGGCGGCGCGGCCAGCCCCCAGGGGGCGCCTGACAGGGGTGTGGCCCACCTGGGTCCCTCCAAGATGCCTCCTCCCAGCCATCTTCTTTCTCTCTCCCAAAAAACACCGAAAAACTTTCTCAAGCCCGAGTTCATGCTGTTCTTGCTTGCAAATTTCGATCTCCTTGCTCAGCCCATCTTTGTTACTGATTTTTGGAGGGATTGCTCCTTGGTATGTGCCTCCTCCATTTGTCCAATTAGATTTGTGATTGGTAGATTGTATCTAGAGTATTTCGCTTCTACAGGTGACAGGTTGTGTGAGCTTGCATGCTTGTTATACGCTTAGAGATTTCATTTTGATGCATGTGTAGCCCTCTAGCAAGTTCCTATAGTAGTTTCTCATCATTTATCAACGTGGAAATCACTTGGTTTGATGTGTGTATAAAAATTTCAGAAAGGAAGATGAGTGCATACCCTCTGAATCAATATGATTTGATGGTACCTAAGCCAATGAAAGTTCATCATGAGGAAGGAGTCTTCCCTTCCATATATCCATGCCATGAATTTATGAGATCCGCGGGAATCCTCCAGGATTTCCAAACTATGATTACCAATGCAAGGTTGGAACACTTTGTTGAAGGTGAACCTTTTCTATATGTTAAGCTAACCATGGATGTGGTGCAGGACTTCCGGTTTACTTGGTCTTCATCTAATCCCATGGTCCATTATAAAATATGTAATCTAGTTGTCGACCTACCTTTGGCTGATTTCTGTGCAGCAATTAGAGTACCTCATTTGGGATCTTGTGAGAAGATCAAGGAGAGGCCTAAGTCACTTATGGATATGTATGCTGAATTTGCCAAGGTTTCGACTTCTCCAAGGAAAGTGGTAAAATTCCGAACATTTAGTTCCCTTCCATTAGATATTTTGCCTATTTCATTACCAAGTGTGTTCTTGCTAGAAAGATTGCTAGAAAGTTATCTTCTTTTGATCTAGCTTTTATTGCAGTAGCTTTGAATAGGGATAGATCTTCTAACTTGGGTGCTTTGATAGCTTACCGTCTTACCACTAACCGCGATAAGGGTGGAATTTGTGGAGGTCTCATCGCCGCTAGGTTGCTAGCTTTCCATGGTTTAGAGCCTCACCATTCAGCTTATCGGTTCCCCATAGAGAGGCTTGATCTCGATTCCATGGTTCAGCATAATTTTGTTTCCTTAGGGGCTACTATGAGAAGTTTACCGTATGAATTATCTTTTGTCAAGCGTGGTTAGAGAGGGGGTAGGACTGAGAAAATAGTTTATTTGCCTGCACCTGCTTTGTTTAATTTTGATAATAGGCAAGGATGGTCGCTCACAGAGGAGGAGTTTGACAGATACGTGGTGGAGCTCTCCCAGCAAGAGGAGAATGTTGGAGAGGATGCCGAAGATGATTCGGTTCAGCCCTCCAACTTGGGAGAGTCTTCATACCAGCAACCCTCCTATGATTGGGGCGCGTCTTCTTCTTCATCGCAAGCGCCTGACTATGATCATTCCTATGATGACCCACCATCTTGGAGTTACTACCCGTGCTATTGAGCCTCACTTAGGCCAAAAGCCTAAGCTTGGGGGGAGGTATACCGACATCACACTCATCTATATATCATGTTTCGTCGGTTCTTTGTATATCCATTGTTTCGATTTCTTTTTGGTTTTTGTTTCTGCTTTCTCAAAACGCAAAAATACCAAAAATATTTTCGTTCTTTCTCTTGGTTTGTTTTTTTTGCTTTTTAGCTTTGGTTTGCCTTAAAGAAAAATCCATAAAGATTTTGCTTTGTTTGTTTTTTCTTTGTTTGCTTGTTTCAAAAATCGAAGACAACAAAAATATTTATTGTTCTTCTTTGGTTTTGTGAGTTCTTTGCAGGGTTCATCCGTCCTCAATGGATTTTGGTTTCATGTTATTATTCAAGTCACACAAGTGAAGGGCAATAATGAAGATTAAGACAACTTGAGGTGTGCTATGAGGCTGGTAACGAACTCTATTTTTTTCATTTTTGTACATATACTCATCATTGTGAGCATGCTTAGTATTTCATGTAAGGTGTATGTTACTTATGGATGCTTATTATTTCTTGCTTTCTTGTGATTAGCTCCAGCTTGCTAATAGTTTGTAGCATGTTATATGAATGTTTGCATGCATTGTTTTATTCATATTTTGGTATGATATTGTGGTATCCTCCTCTGAAAGTTTCATATGAATTGACTTGGCACGTGCTCACGCATGCATATGACTAAACAATAGTCAGTAAGCCTCGATGATTTATTTTGCCTCAGAGTTCTTGTATCACTTTCATGCCATCATTAGTCTTGTTTGGTTGCGAGCATGATTATGACAATTATTGATCTCTCGTTTGTTGCTCCCGCTCTTTTGCTAGCCTTCACTTGCACTGAGTATGAGCTCTACTTGTGCATCCAACTCCCCAAAACAAATATTGCCAAAAGTGTCCACCATACCTACCTATTAGCATCATTTGTTGTTTCAGTGCATATTCAATATGCCTTGTTTTCTTCCAAATAAAATGTTTTGACTGTTTTGAGAAAGTTAGTTATTAAAGCTCTCACGAACTTGATGGCACACTTTATTCCTTACACTTAATAAACCTGAACCATTGTGACCTATCCATGAAAGTTATATGCTTGCAAATTATAGGCTGGGAGTTAGCAGAACCGTGTTGTCACGAGGAACGCTTTCAACACTTATGGATACATATCTAGTTGATACCATGCTCCTTTTTTTGCGGATTTCGTCGGTGTGAAATAAAAGAGGAGCTTGTGAGTTCATGGAGTTATATATATATGTGTGTGTTAGAGAAACGCCTGGGACGCTAGCCTAAGCCATGCCTAATCATTGTGGAAACTTGTAGCATCACCATAATGAGCATTATGTGAAGCATCCTCAATGAAAATCTATGCACATAGAAAATAAAAAGATCGCTGAGATGCTCATTGTCTGCTTGCCTTGTCATTTTGATTATGGGATAGCTCCTGTATCATGTGCAAGGGTTACCCCGTTGGCGGTCCTGTATGATATGCATGTATTTAAGATGAAAAGAATTTATAGGTAACTAAAATTGAGTAGCACGAGAAGCGGCCCTCGTACTCAAGGGACACGGGATTTACAGTTTATGGTTTATCAAGCATATAACGCATATTGGACCTCACTTTCACCATTAACCATATAAATATGCCTATGATAGGAGGAAATGAGAGCTCAAAGCTAATGAGTACCTTACTTTCAGCATTTGGAAGCCTTTCAAACTTTTCAAAACCTTTTTACTTCCTTGTTGAGTCAACACTTATTCTATGAGCACCTTCTTGAGAGGATAGTTGTCATTCTTGTGTTTGTTCCAAAACATGGTTAATTATGTCATGACTTTGATGCTTGTATCTCTGATATCTTTACTTATAGTCTTCATATGAACTTCAGAGGTGCTTGGGATTTATATTGTGCTCTACAAACAAAGGCAAGAGAGATACCACTCTATCATACCTTTTTATGAGCATTGCAATGTTGGTTTTGTTTATGTTTCATGCTAATAATTATTATTGAGTTGATTTCTCTTCATAGCTTGCAAGGACTATTTAGTAGACTTAGTTGCATACTTCTTACTATGAATGGTTTAAGTATCTACTCCTATGCTGAGAATATATACATCATATGAAGCAAATGTGTTCGTGAAAGTTCTTTTATCGCACTCAGTTTTCAACTGAATTGCTTGAGGACAAGCAATAAGCTAAGCTTGGGGGGAGTTGGTACGTCCAAAACATATCTACTTTCCCAAACACTTATGCTATTGTTTATCCCCTAAACCTATGTGATTTGGACACAACTAACACAGACTGGCGCTGTTTTCACCAGAATTACTTTGGTGTCTAGTTTTTGTGCATAAAATCAACTATCACGAAAAATCCCGGAAAATATGCCAAAAATCCTATTTCACCAGAAGATCCACGGAGCCAGAGTACGAGACGGAGTGGAGGCCTGGGGGGCCCACACCCCTGCCAGGCAAGGGCCAGGCCTGGCCGTGCATAGGGGGGTGCAGCCACCCCAGGCACCCCCTCGGCCTCCCTCTTTGCCTACAAGAAGCCTCCTGACCTAAAAATCGAGGGGGGTTCAACGTTTTTCCAGAAAGAGTTCCACTGCACCGCCACCACCATAAGCCGCGATTCGGAACCAGAAACTCTGTTCTGGCACCCTGCCGGGACGGGGAATTTGGGGAGGATCATCGCCATCGTCATCACCAACGCCTCTCCATCAACCATCAATTTTTCCCTCATCCATGAGTGAGTAATCCCCCGCTATAGGCTATGGGGATTCTTGGGATTGGATGAGTTCTATCATGTAATCGAATAAGATTGTTAGGGCATAGTGCCTAGTAACTCTATTAGTGCTATTTGACTTTGTTGCAACTTGTTGTGCTTAATGCTTGTCGCTAGGGCCCGAGTTCCATGATCTCAGATCTGAACTTATTATTGAATCATTATGGTAGTATTGTTTGTGATCTTATCTGCAAGTTGTGTACACATATCATTGTCCGGATCCAAAGTCCCCGAAGTGACAGAAATTGGGACAACCGGAGGGGATGGATATGGTATGAGGATCACATGTGTTCACAGAGTGTTAATGCTTTGCTCCGGTTCTCTATTAAAAGGATCACCTTAATTGCCAGTAGTTCCCTTGAGGCCCCGCTGCAACGGGCTCGCAGGACAAAAGATGTTGTGCAAGTTCTCATTGCGAGCATGCATGACTATATATGGAGCACATGCCTATGATTGTTTAGTACTTAGATGCTTATTATCATTTATCTGCAATTGCCCTAGATCTTGAAGTTTCATGTTTAGACTCGCCCATGCAATGCCCGTCCATCCATCCCTATGCCTACCGCACTCATATCCTACTATTTGCTGCTACTGTTACTATTGCTCATGTTTTGCTGCTGCTGTTGCTACTACAAGTTGTTGCTACTGACAAACTTCTGTGAGCAAGAACTATTTCCAGGTGCAGCTGAATTGACAACTCAGTTGTTAATTCTTGCAAGTATTCTTTGGCTCCCCTTGTGTCAAATCAATAAATTGGGTAATACTACCATCGAAGATTGTTGCGATCCCCTATACTTGTGGGTCATCAGTGGACTGGCCATCATAGTACCACGCCATTCTCGGGTGTGTAGCATTCGCAAGATTCCTAGCAGTACCACACTATGCGTACCTGCTACTGAAGATTCCAGGCTCCAACGGCGTCATCATCGTCCCAAGAAGCTTCACCAGATTAGACAGCTGTGACAGGGACTTCAACAGAATCTCCCAGTCTTTCGGCATGCAGCAGGAGCTAACGAGACTCAAGGAGGTCACAAACAACAGGGCAGCCCCGATGGCCAGGAAAAACGCACCTGATATGTCGTTCGACTCCACAGTCAACACCAAGAACGTGCAGGTCCACCCGACGAACGCCTCCAGGACGGTGATGATCGCCAATGACCTGAGCCCCGCATAGGAAAGCGCGCTCGTCGAATTCCTCCATGAGGACTAGGAAATTTTCACCTGGTGTCTTGTGGAAATGCCAGGATTTCCCAAGGAATTCGCCGAGCATGTACTCAATGTGTTTCCATATGCAAAGCCAGTTAAGCATTCGATGCATCGAATGTCCGAACCAAGAGCATAAGCGGTCGGCATCGAAGTCAATAGACTCGTCAACACCAACTTCATCAGGACGATCAAGGAAAGCGAGTGGCTGGCCAATCCCGTGTTGGTCCCCAAGAAGGACACGAACATCCTGTGGATGTGTGTGGACTTCACATTGCTTAACAAGCATTGTCCCAAGGACCACTTTCCTATCCCACAAATCGATCAAATCATCGACTCCACTACAAAATGCGAGAAAATCTCCTTCCTCGATGCCTACTCAGGCTATAACCAGATTCGGCTAAAGGACGAAGATCAAGAGAAGACAGCGTTCAACACGCCATTCGGGTTGTTCTGATACAACACAATGCCCTTCGGGCTGAAGAACGCAGGCGCCACCTACCAGATATGTATGAAGGCATGTCTAAAGAACCATATTGGTCGTAATGTCCAGGTCTATGTCGACGACATAGTGATCAAGACCAAGGAGGCCAGGACGCTCATCGACGACCTCCGCGAAACATTCGACAACCTTGATCGCTACAAGATCAAGATGAACCCAAACAAGTACGCTTTTGGTTTCCCGTCTGGCCAATTACTCAGGTACTTCATATCCCAGCGTGGCATCGAGGAAACCCGAAGAAAATCAGGGCTATACTAGCCATGGAGAAGCCGAAAAACCTCAAGGGGGTCTAGCAGCTAACTGGGCGAATCGCGACACTCAGTAGGTTCATCACTCGCATGGTTGAGAAGGCTCTCCCCTTTTATCAGCTGTTGCATAAGGCCGACAAGTTTGAGTGGATGGCCGAAGCAGATGATGCATTTGAGGACCTCAAACACCTGCTCTCCACATCACCCGTCCTAGTCACACTAAAGTATGTCCTTCGGATGAAATTCCGCACATCCAACAACGAGGCCGAATAAGAGTCACTCATACACGGCATGAGGATAGCCAAGGTGTGTGGCGCAACGCGCCTCCTCATATATGGCGACTCCAACCTCGTCGTCCAGCAGATGATGAACGAGTGCGACACCCATAGCACCAACATGATCGCATACCGTGTGCTCTACAACTCACTCGAATGGGACTTCCACGGCTGTGAACTTCGGCACATTGGCAGAGAAAGCAACAAAGAAGCCGACAAGCTCGCCAACATCGGCTCCACCTGCGCCCAAGTGCCACCAGGTGTGTTCCTCGAACAAATCTGCGTACCTTCCATCAAGCGGAAATTTCCAAAGGGCACAGCCGAAGCCGCTGATCACTCGGGGGCTGTGCCACCTGAAGGACAAGAAGGACCCGAAAATTTTGACACGGAGGTCGAGCTGGTGAGCCTTATGTAGGTCATGGCGGTTGAGGAAATATGGACCCAACCGTACCTTCGCTACCTAATGAGCAAGAAGCTGCCTGAGGACCCGACAGACGCCCAACACATATCTGATCGATCGAAGGCCTTCACCATCATCAATGGCGAGCTGTACAAGCGTAGCATTTCGGGTGTGCTCCAAAGATGCGTCACCATTAGTGATGGCAAAAGCATCCTCCTAGACATCCATGAGGGCATCTGCGGCCACCACGCAGGTAGCCGGGCTTTGGTCGCCAAAGCTCTTTGAGCTGGCTTCTACTGGCCAACCACAATGAACGACGCCAAGGAGATAGTACAGAAGTGCAACGCCTATCAGCGGTATGCAGACAAGTGATACGTCGGAAACGTATCTATAATTTTTGATGCTCTATGCTTGTTTAGTATCTACTTTGCTTTGCTTGTCTAAACTTTGAGATGCTTTTTACATGTTTTCTGGTACTAACCTACTAACAAGTTGCAACAGTGCCAGATGCCTGTTTTCTGCTGTTTTTGGTTTCAGAAAAGTTAGTAAAGAAATATTCACGGAATTGTACGGGACAAACGTCAAAGTCAATTACTTTACGTGGGGAAAAAGAAGTCTAGAGGGGAGCCGGAGAGGCCGGCCAGGGTGGCAAGACCCACCCTAGGTGCGGGTGCCCTGCCCCTGCCTAGGAGGGGTGTGGGGCCCCTAGTCGCCGCCTCGGCCTCCCCCTTCACCTATAAGAAGCCCCCAATGCAGAAACCCTAAGCACCCGATAAAATCTCATCGAAACCGTATGTAGCTGCCGCTACCATCGTACCTAGATCGGGAGGTCTGAAGTTATTCCAGGCACCCTGCCGGAGGGGAGATCATCCCGGAGGCCTTCTCTCCGGTATGATGCGTGAGTAGTTCCACCTTGGACTATGGGTCCATGTAGTAGCTAGATGGTTGTATCTCCTCCTTTGTGCTTTCATGTATAGATCTTGTGAGCTCTGTTCATGATCAAGATCTAATCTATTTGTAATCATGCATGTTATGTTTGCGGGGATCTTATGGATATTGAGATTATTATGTTGGTTTGATTAATGGTTTTGTATTTATGATTCTATCATGTCTGTGTTGTTTGTGATCTTGCATGCTCTCCGTTGTTAGTAGCTATCTTGGCCAAGTAGTTGCTAGTGACTCCAAGAGGGGGTATTTATGCTCGATAGTGGGTTCATGCCTCTAGTTTCCAAGGGAAGTGATATAAATATCTTCGGCTGTAGATGTGCTGTTGCTACTAGGGAGAAAACAACGGTCTCCTGTTCATGGGACATGTGGACTGTTTACCTTACACACTTTGCTTAAAGCAGTTGTCTGTTGCTTGCAACTTAATACTGGAGGGGGTTCGGATGATAACCTGAAGGTGGACTTCTAGTCATAGATGCAGTTGGATGGCGGTCTATGTATGTTGTTGTATTGCCCAATCGAATCTCATAGGATCTTTCTGACTAGTAATTGCATTTTTATGCCTTGCTCAGTTCCTTTCAATTGCCCTGCTGTAATTTTTTTACCCTTCATGCCATTTTGTTTATCTAAGGAGAGCACCTCTAGTGAACTATGGACCCCGGTCCAATCTTTACCATTGATACATCTTCCACTGTTACTTGTTTACTTGCTGCAAACAATTACCTTCCACACCATATGTAACATCCCAAAAATCATGTTTCAAACTCATGCATATCATCCATGCATCCATGATCATTTACGGTTTCATTTCAAATCATTTCAAAAACAAGAGCATATGTTGCTCATTTTTTTATGTATGAACACTATAGCCTTTGGGCTACTTGCTATTCAGTAGTGTTTTGAATTCAAACATAAGTGGTTTCAAAAGCTTGAATAAAGTTTCCACACAAAGTATGAAATAAAACCAAGATTATGCCAAATATTATATCACATAATGGCTTGGTTTTATTCTAATTTTCAAATGACCCAAGTTGGTTTTTGTAAACAGAAAGGTTTGACACTTATTTGAGTACAAAATTCATTGTACAAAAGTCCAGAGAATATTTGAAATCAAACAGATTTGAATTGGAGTTTGAAAATCCTTTTAGAAATTCAAACAGAAAAAGAAAAGGGAATAAGGAGAAAAAAATAAGCCAAATAGATAAACAGGCCCAACCGGCCCAGTTCGACCCAACCTAGCCCAACTACCCCTCCTGCGAACCGTTTTCCTCTACCCGCAGACACACCCCCAGAGTCGCTGATGCAAGGACCCCACCTCCCCTCAGTTTCTCTCACTGACAACGCGGCCCGCGCAACGGTCTTCTTCTCCACCCCGGCGACGTGTTCTGCCCCAAATCACGCCGAGTGTTTCTGGTTTGATTCGCGTCGTCAATTCCCGTTGAATGCTAGAGTGATTCACGCCCCAGTCTCGCCTACTTAAACCCCCTCTGCCCCCTCTCCATTTTCCCCCAGACCCCAAGCACAAAGCGCCCCCAGGCTGCCCGTAATCGCCCTTGCACCGCCGCAGACAGAGCCCACTCCAGCGACCAATCCCGGTGAGCTCCGTGCGCCCCTTCCTCTCTGGTTCATGCAGACTGCTTCGCAACATCCTTGCGCTTCTTCTGATGTCTTTGGTTCATCCTATACTGCCCCAGGTCGTCGACTCCATCAAGCACTGCAAGTTCCCGATGACGTCTCTAACTCCGGTGACAAAATTCGGTGAGCCTCGTGTTCCCCTCTGGTTTTGAATCATGCGAGCTTGTTCGCCTACGTCTAGCGCATCTGCTGACACTTTTCATTTGGATCCTCGCGTCCCAGAGCGTCGCCTTCGACTCCGACAGAGAGCATCTGACGCCGCCAGCAACTCCGACGAGCTCGTGCTGCCGTGTCCATGCGCCCCTTGTCAAGCCATCGCCACGTTGAGCTTCAGTACATCGCCACGAGTCTGGTAAGCATCTACGACGACCCCAGAACCCCCTATAGCCACCGCGCCGCCGTAGACAGAGCCGCCGCCACTAGTCGCCGCCGCTAGCGCCGCTAGAGTTTGGTTGCTTGCTCGCGAACCGTTGGATCAAGATCTGACGGGCTAGATAGATCACTTAAGCGAAGGGGTACGAATAGATCTGGGCCGTGCAGTTTAAGTTAGATCTGACGGCTCACAGACACGATCCATAGCGAACCGGTATGCACCAATCAGAACATGACGCGTGGCTAGGATTTAGATTTAAAATCAGAATTTGAATCTATTAGATGTTTGATTTTGTTTTAATCATAACTTTTGATTCCCACGTCCAAATTTGATGAATTTTATATCAATGGAATCAGGAGAGAAAGCCCTTTCCAAATATGCTATGTGTTTAATGTTTTGCTTCTGTTAAAATGGTTTTATTTATAGAAATATGTGTAGGCCTATTTTGTGTATATTAATTATTTGAGAAATGTTTGTGTTCAAATAAATGTGGTTTGGCAAGTTTTGAACTTGTTTATGAACCACTACTGTGCACTTGTCTTGTTGAGTTTAGAAAATCATCACATATCATATTGCATGCATCCATATATTTTTGCTTGTATTTATTTTGTATGTGATTTGTTGTTATGTTTTTATGTGTAGATTTTGGTGCTAATAGTGATTGTGATTGTGAGGAGTGTAGCTACTCTCCAAACTACCAAGGCAAGTGGTGCTTCATGATATTTTTATCCCTATGTTTTCTACTATGCATTAGAGATATTTTGCTAGTCTTGCATGGTTATATTTTGCTTATATGCTATGCTTGGGAAATCCTAGTAGTTGTAGAATTGCTAGAAATTTCTAAGTTAAGATGCTTATATATGCCATGCTTAGCCTAGCTAGTAGCAACCAAGGGTGGTGAATTATTCATGCTATGGAAAAATATTTCTAAGTCTTTGGAGTTGTGTTTTTACTTAATAAAACAACTAAGTGAATGAAACACCTGGGTGGAATGGAAGGAATGGTTTATGTTGAGTGGTTACACAAGGACCATTTCTATGGTTTACCTTGTGTATCTCACTTGTGGAAAGCCACCTAGGAACAAAGGGATTTGAGAGGCCAAATGTTAAGAAGCTTCTAGTGCAGCCACTTGGCAATATGGGCTCTGCCTGGATCACATAGGTTGCAATAACAGCCATTTGGACAGTTGGTGGTAGTGGGATGATAGGTTGGAACGCGTCCATTTTGTCTAAGGGAAGGCTTCTGAAAGGTCCTGTGTTGGTGAAAATCAAGGCTTGTGGGGAAAGTGCACAACCTCTGCAGATGGAAGAATCTAAGTACTTAGCCAAGTCCATGGTAATGGACAACTTGAGCATCAAGACATGGAAGCTATCAAGAATATCCTCATCCCAATTTCTAAGTAAAACTTGTGGTTGAACAAGGGTGAAGGACCCCAATGTCTATTGGTGGTTCCTTGGGAAAAGTTTTTGACAAAGAAAAACTTAGTGTTTTTCAACTAATAGGCAAAACCTATTTTTGAGCAAAGCAAGCCTAAGCTTGTCACATCCCAAATTTTAGATTTTTTACTGCAGATCAATCATGTCTTCCTGCATTCATAAAAAGATTTCAAATGCAAAACACTACATTCAAACCCTAGACGAAGTTACTCAAGTGCTCCTACAAAAAGGAATAGTTGGATCTTTGAAGTCACTATTTTGAAATAGATTTTTGTTGCTAAAAATGATCCTATGTTGATCCTTTGATTTTTAGAAAATTTTGAAAACAGAAATCAATTCATTTGGATTAGCTAATAAAAAGCTATGAAAGAAATAAGAAAAGCAAAATGAATAAAAGGTAAGAACAAAAAAAAAGAGAAGAACTAACCTACCCGGCCCACCTACCCAGCCCACCCTGGCTAACCGCCGCCGCACCCCCACCCCCCGCGCAGCACGCAGCGCGCAGCAGCAGCCAGCGGGCCGGCCCATCGCGACCACCGCCGCAGCCCGCTCCCCTCCCGCGGTCACCGACGCCTCGGTCCCACCCGGTCGTCTCCCTCCTTGAGTAGGAGACCGGGACGAGCACGGGAACCACCCGAGAAAATCTTCCCCGATTCTGCGTGAGTCCGTTTGCCCCTCCCCCAATCTCTTCCCCATATATAGCCCATCGCTCCCTCTTCGAAACCCCTTTGGAACCCTAGAGCTCCAGCTGCCCTTCGCCGCCGCTCGAGGATGCAAGGGAACGCCCCGACCTCGCCATCAATCTCGCCGAGACGCCCCGCACCCCGTAGACACCTCGACCTCGCCAGGGACCGCCGGAGCTCTCGCCACCGCCGCCGTCTGCACCGACCGCCGCCGCCAGCCGCCGCTCGTCGCCAAGGTGAGGTCGCGAGCACCCCCGGCCGTCCATCCTGTGATCTGCGGTCGAGATTAGAAGGGCCGGCCGAACCGGTATCGGCCAGCCCCAGCACGCCGCGTGGCGCCTGCGTGGAGGCTGCGTCAGCGCCAGTCAACGCGGCATATTCCGGGAATATTCCCTTTGGATTAAAATTTAAATAGAATTTGCAGAAAATAGTTGAACCTTGTAAAAATCATAGAAATTAATCTGCTGGGCCAAAAATTACAAATAAAATATGTGTAGATTCAGTAACTCGTGTAGAATCTTGTTGTATCATTGTTTCACTCTTTTACAGCAAGATTTTGGTGTGGTGTGATTCAGTAAAATATGTGTTGGTTTGTGAAAACTAAAACAACTTAGTCAATGAATCTCCTGGTTGTGATGGGATTGATAAATTTTGGTGGTATCATTGCAGAAAGGCACCCAGGTATCAAGAGAAGATGATTGGCTTCTTTATTTTGTAGCTTACGTGTACAACCATGTGCCAATAATGAAATGGGCGGTTGGTTGGACTCAGTAGGTTGTGGTAACTCGAAGCCGCGTATCCAGAGATGTAGAATTTTGGTAGGTTGGACCGGTGCGCGTCAGGATTGGGGAGCTACTTCCCGAACGGTCTCTTCTTGGACTTCTCCCCATCATCACCCAAAATGAGAGTGATGGTACGAGCTGGGCTGGCCAAGTCACATGGGTAAAGTGTACTAACCCCTGAAGGGTGTATAATCTAATCGATTAGCCGTGTCCCCGGTTATGGACGTCTGAGTTGCTTAATATTGATTCCATGACATGTTTCACGCTCATTCTAATTTCATAATTTCTTTAATGTTGTTGGGTTAACTTAATTGGGATCTTTTCAAAGAAAATCAAAAACTGTTTATGAAAGTAGGACAAAGGTATTTGCAAATGCAAGCTAGCCACAACTCCACTTGCCAAATATGCATGTAGATCTTAGCACTATTGTCTCCTTTACTAGCTCTACTTGCCATACATTCCATGTATTGACCCTTCGGGGCTGCTACATTTCATGTTGCAGGATATTCCGATTCTGAGTAATCGATTTAGGCCACAGTACTCCACATAGAAGCTACGGTCTTTTCAGAACCGTGGTGTTACAAGATGGTATCAGAGCCCGTGTGTCGACTGTAGGATCATGACCTAGGTTTGGATTAGGGAGCCATAGAATTATTAAGCTTATATTAACTCTGTCTTTCATCTATGCTTTTCACTCTCGTAAAATTCTTACCATATGCTATTCTCACACTTTCCTGTTTTAATTGATAGATGGGAGAAGTCAGGACTGAGTATGCAACCATGGAGTCACCAAGGCCCTTTGCAAGACAGTTAGCACAGCTCTCGCAGTCATTGGGATTGCCACTGCCCATGTTCAAGGGAAGAAGGCTGTACACCTAAGGATATGGCGAGGATGCATGGGAGATCACATTCATCTTCAGGGATGCCGCCTTGCCAAAACCTACGCATCTGATCTACACCAAGACATACTGCAACTGGGGACTTGGAATAAACTTGGCCCTGCATGAGGCCCTGTCTCGCCAGTGCCATCTTGTCCGACACCTACTGCCAGCAGATTCACCCTACCGTGACTATGGGAGCCATGATGAAGATGGGAACATTGTGGTTACCCCGGGCGACAGGAACAACATGCCGCCCCGTCGGAGGCACATAGAGGACATGGAAAGGGAGAATGGAGTTCTAGTTGAGAAAATGATGATGGTAAAGGAGATTGCAGACTTTGCCAGCAATGGTATGGTGGTCCAAGGACAGAAGATAGACACCTTGCATGAAGCTGTGGGAGTTCTGGAGAATGCCCTGATAGGCAGGGATACAACAATAGCTCAGATTAATGGGACTGTGCAGGATAACACCCAGACCATACAACAGTTGCAAGGGACCGTCCAGGAAAGGGATCAAACTATTGAAGATATGGCAGCCCAGATTGCCGCTCTCCAAGCACAGCTGAATCCACCCTCGGATGATGACAATGGAGATGGTTGCAACAATGATGAAGATGATGACAGTGGGAACGATGATGATGATGATGAGGACGAGGATGAAGATGATGGAGACGATGATGGTGGAGGAGATGAAGCTGTTGCAGTTGCAGCAGAGAGTGAAGAAGAAGAGGAGGATCCAGAAGAGGTTGAGTTTGAGATTTCAAGTCATAACTCAGGAGAGGTGTACACTCCTCTACCATGGTTGGTTCGTGGACAGAAATGCCAACGCATGAGTGCAAGGACGTACCGCAACCTCTTCAAGAAGTAGATAGAAGTCCACCAAATAGTCTTCGTTAGGTAAAATCGTTAGGAGTTAGTCTCGATCGATGTAAAACTTAATTACTGTTAGTTTAAGAGTGCTTAGTTGCTTATTTGTGTACTCCAATATCCCCGGATTATTTGTGCGAATTTTATGGAAGAGTTATGGCAACTTCGGTCAATATCTGAGTTATTCCTGTTGCAGTTTTCTGCTGATACAACAGTACTGTACGATTTTTCATATTTTACTGGTATCTGGGAAAAATCTGAAAAACTAGGGCTCGTTTGAAACTCTCTGTAATGTATGCACAAAAATCAGCTAAAATTCCTGACGAGTTTAAGTCGGGTAGAAAAATTCGTGAACACTGTTGGACTGTTCTGGCAGATTGCTGTTTTTAATGCTTTGATGATCAACTATGTAGATAACCATTGCCAGCTCTTCTAAAAACTATTTAATTAGATATATACTGCTAGGATAACCCCTGGGATGTTGCTGGATCACTTGTTTGTTGATGTGTTGCTTGCTTGAGATTGTCTGCTATTGTTTGTTGTTGTTTGATCATAATGCATGGGTAGAATCCTGTTTTTGTAGTTGATTCTTTCTAAGCTTACCTGTGCTGAACCGCAGATGCCTCCCCGCCGTCAACCCACTGAGTTGGAGCAGCTCATGGCAGCTCAGGCACAGCTGACCCAAGTTATGACCCAGTTCATGGAAGCTCAGAACAACAACAACAATGGGAAAAACCAGCCTCAGGGAGATGCTCTCACCAGGTTTCTGAGGCTAAGGCCAGCTAAGTTCTCTACTGCAACGGAGCCGATGGTTGCTCTCGACTGGTTGCGTTCAGTCAACAAGGACCTGGTAACTGTTGGATGCACTGATGCTGAGAAGGTGAGGTTTGCCGCTCACCTACTGGAGGGACCAGCCGCTTCTTAGTGGGACACTTTTCAGATCACCCACCCGCTGGACACCGTGACTTGGGCAATGTTTGAGGAAGGTTTCAAGACCAACCACGTGTCTTCGGGAGTTCTGAGCCTGAAGAGGAAGGAATTTTGCAACTTGCGCCAAACCAATCGCACCATGGCCGAGTATATTGAGGAGTTCAACAACCTGTCTCGTTATGCACCTGAGGATGTTGACACTGATGCAAAAAAGGAGGGAGAGATTCCTGGATGGCATCAATGATGAGCTTTCAGTGCAGCTGGTGGTGGTTTATTGTCCCACTTTCCAGGAGCTTATGGACAAGGCTAGGATCTTGGAAGGGAAGCACAAGCAGGTGGAAAACCGCAAGAGAAAGAGCAGCAATCAACACTCTGGTTCCCACCACAAGACACACACTTCTTATGATGGATACTCCAAGCATGGAGGGAGTGACCGTGGACACCATGGGAGCCATGACCGCCACCACCATGGAGGCGATGGACATCGCCATGATAGCCACAGGAGCAACCACCACAGCCACAAGGGAGGACACACTCACCACTCTGGAGGACACAGTGGACATGACCGCAACTGTGATCGCAGCTTTGTGAAAAAGGATCTGAGTGAGGTGACATGCTTCAAGTGTGGTCAGAAGGGACATTATGCAGAAAACTGTCCGGAGAGGAAGGTACTGAAGCCAACCAACAACCAGAAGGACACAGTGAACCACATGAATGTGGAGGAGATCCCAGATGAGCCTGACCTTGTGATTGGTAAGTTTCCAATCAACACTCACCCTGCACTTATACTTTTCGATACTGGTGCATCGCATTCATTCATATCAAGGGCATTTGTGGATAAGTATAAGTTACCTACGGAGTCTATGAAAGAGTCTATTAGAGTGAGTTCACCTGGAGGGGATATGATAGCTAGCGCGGGATGCCGCGACTTAACTGTGAGGATTGGAGCACACAATTTCATTGCACATCTGGTAGTTTTGGAATCACAAGGTCTAGATGTAATGCTGGGCATGGATTGGATGTCTATGCATGGGGGACACATAGATTATGCATAGCGAGCTGTTTCTCTCAAAACCCCGGATGGTAAGAGAATTAGGTTCAAGTTGGCTGTGCGAACTGGAAGGTGTAAGCTGAATTCTCTTAAGGGGGTTAGCATGGATACTGTGCCTGTGATTAAGGATTACCCCGACGTGTTTCTGGAAGAGCTGCCAGGGATGCCACCTGACAGGGAAGTGGATTTTCTCATCGATCTGATGCCGGGAACATGACCTATAGCAAAGGGACCATACAAGATGGATGTGGATGAACGGAAGGAACTAAAGAAACAGTTGGACAAGGGATTCATTCAGCCTAGTTCGTCGTCATGGGGTGCACCTGTTCTGTTCGTGGAGAACAAAGACAGCAGCAAGAGATTAGTGGTGTACTATCGCTCGCTGAATGAAGTGACCATTAAGAACAAATACCCCCTCCCAAACATAAATGATTTGTTTGATCAAATAGAAGGAGCCAAGGTGTTTAGCAAAATTGATCTACGATCGGGTTATTTCCAATTGAAGATCCGGGAGGAGGACATACCAAAAACCGCTTTCACTACTAGGTATGGTTTATATGAGTATACAGTTATGTCTTTTGGACTAACGAATGCCCCGACATATTTCATGACCATGATGAACAAGGTATTCATGGAGTACTTGGACAAGTTCGTGGTGGTGTTTATTGATGACATACTGATATATTCCAAGGATGATGCTGAGCATGAGAAACATCTGCGACTGATTATGGAGAAGCTGAGGGAACAGAAGTTGTATGCCAAATTCAGAAAGTGTGAATTCTGGCTTAACACTGTTGGATTTCTTGGACACGTGGTGTCAGGAGAAGGAGTCGCTGTTGATCCACGCAGAGTGACTGCAGTGACTGAGTGGGAAGAGCCCAAGAATGTCGGTGATATTCGTAGCTTTTTGGGACTTGCTGGATATTACAGGAGGTTCACTGAAAACTTCTCCAAGATTGCTAAGCCGATGACAGAACTTCTGAAGAAGGAGTGAAAGTTTGAATGGACGGATGCGTGTGAAGCTAGCTTTCAGGAACTAAAGCGTCGACTAGTGACTGCACCTGTTCTGTGTTTACCAGATCTTCAGAAGGATTTCCAAGTGTACTGTGATGCTTCTCGACAGGGACTTGGGAGTGTGCTGATGCAAGATGGGAGAGTGGTGTCGTATGCCTCGCGGCAACTTAAACACCATGAGAGGAATTATCCCACACATGATTTGGAATTAACATCGGTTGTTCATGCGCTCAAAGTATGGAGGCACTACTTAATGGGAAAACACTGTGATGTGTACACCGACCACAAGAGCCTGAAGTACATATTTACACAGAAGGAACTGAATATGAGGAAAAGGAGATGGTTGGAACTTATGAAGGACTATGATATGAATCTGCAATTCCACCCAGGAAAGGCCAATGTAGTGGCAGATGCTCTGAGCCGGAAGGTCTATGCCAATGGATTGACTACTGGGGAATTACCCGAGGATTTGTGCAGGCAGTTCAAGGACCTTAGACTGGAGGTAGTGTCAGAAGGATATTTGGCAGCAATGGAAGTCCAACCAACGCTACAGGACAGAATCAGGAAGGCTCAAGTGGGAGACAAAGAGATAGATGAAGTAAAGGAAAATATGAAGGAGGATCGAGCAAAAGAATTCCGCGAGGATGAGCAAGGAACCTTGTGGTATGGTGATCGTTTGTGCGTTCCTAACGATCCGGAGATAAGGAAGTTGATTCTGCAGGAAGCTCACGACTCACCGTATTCCATACATCCGGGCAATACGAAGATGTATATGGACCTAAAGGACAGATTCTAGTGGAACAACATGAAGGGAGACATCGCTGAGCATATTTCCCTATGTGATGTATGTAGCCGAGTGAAGGTGGAACACCAGAAGCCAGCAGGACTGCTACAACCATTGCCCGTGTCGGATTGGAAGTGGGATAGAGTGGGAATGGATTTTATCACAGGATTTCCCAGAACCAGGTCGGGATATGACTCCATTACTATAAGGGTCCTGCCCTTTCCTATATCGGCCTACCTCTACAGGATTCGGCCGACACAGACTGTAACTCGGAAACTGGACGGAGGACATCCTTTCGTCTTTCCCCGTCCTTACCCTATCCGAGGTCACCTCCCCAACATTAGTCCCCGAAGCTGGTGCGACCCCGCTGATAACTTCAGCCGGGTCGTATCAGTTTCATGATATTCGTTATGCATTGTTTCCGAGTTATACTTTTCTCGTTTGAGGTATCATCGTATCTTCTTGTGTACGCCTCGTCCTACGTGCCATACTCATCATTGTTTCTCTAGTTTTTTGTTCCTCTACAGTAATTACTGACAGGCTACAGTCACTGCTGCGCCTGTCGCATCGGTGCTGCGACGCCTCGTGAGCCGTTTCCGTCGGGGATCGTGATCTTCTCTTCCGTGGTGTGGTCCTTGGTGCGGTTCCACTTAGAGGCGTGCGTGCATGCGGCGCACACGAACTACACGGTCAACCGCCACACCGACTATCCCACTACCTCGCAGGCGGTTCGGTTATAAAGAGGGGCGCGACGCTGGGGGATTCACTTCCCCCTTCTCTCACCTGCGCCCTTCTCCTACCTCTCGCCTCTGCGCCCGTTCGTTCTTCCACCGCCGTGCACTCGTCTGAGTCCTTGACGGCAGGGATCCCGCCATACTGCTCTGTCGCCTTTGTCCCTGCTCGCTCGCTCCGGCACCATCGCCGGTGAGTTCCACCGGCCCAATCGCCTAGCTTTTCCTTTAGAGATCTCTGTTCTTCTTCTGTACTCGCGCGGCAGTTCTTTCTCCGCTCTGTCGCCGTTTTTGGGTAGAACCACGACGGGGCCTCGCAGTTCTAGATTTTCCTCCGCCGCTATCTCCTCCTCCGTAAATTTCTCCGGCGATCTCATGTCGAGCTCTGTCAGCGGAGCTCTTGTTGAGGATGACGATACTGCATCTGGGCCCGAGCGGGGCTCGTGGCAGGGCTCCTCCGTCACTCGCCGCGAGGTCGAGTGGCTAATCCGGACTCGCCGTATTCCTGCCGAGGTAGCTTGTCGCTTACCCGGCAGCGAGTCCTCTCCTGACCTTAGGGAAGGCGAGTATGTAGTTTTCATGTCGCATTTCGCATGCGGCTTTGGTCTCCCTCTCAGCGACTTTGCTATGGAGTTTCTCGATTATTTCGGCCTTCAGCCGCATCATCTTCCCGCCAATGCCATTGCCTCTCTTTCTGCCTTCATCTCTTCCTCGGAGGGATACTTCGGCCTATGGCCGTCCGTGCATGTCTGGTCAAAGTTTTTCCAGATTCGTTCCAACGTCGTCCCAGACAAATCTTTGCAGCCCTCAGAGAAGTTGCTCACCCAATGTGGAGCAGCGTCCATCACACCTCGGAGGAAATCCGAATTTCCTCGTGTCGCGGGGCTAGAATCATGTAAGAAGTGGCACAAGTCCTTCTTTTATGTCAAGAACACCGGAAATGAGGATAAGATTCGGCTCCCTGCCTTCTCCATTGGCCCTCCTTCCAAGAAGAACTGGACCTATAATCCGAGGAAGAGTCATGCTTTGGCCGAGGCTTTTGAGATTCGGCTGAAGGAACTGATTCTCTCCGGGCTACGCGGCGAGGATCTGATGACTACCTTTGTCAGCAGCCGAATCTGCCCATTCCAGAAACGCATACACAAACTCTGCTATATGAGCGGTCCCCTCAACCCCAACCGAGTCTCGACGGTGGAGCTGGACAACTACCTCATCTTTAAGCGTGTCCGGGCTATTTTTAAAACGGAGATGCCGGAGGATTGGGCTTGGGGACTGAAGCCGTTCACCAGCGAGCGTCCCCCACCCGAAGTAAGTTTACTCTTTAGTGTTTTTCTCCTTAATTGCGTTCGTAATTATCTTTGATAATTTTTCTCCTTCTTGTCCTGCAGAGGTTTGAGGAGCAGAAGAATGAGGACGCCGAGGTTTTGTCACTCCCGTGGCCTGCGGATCGGAATACTCCGGATAGTGGGGAGCCAGACTCAGAAGAGTTCGTCCCCAAGTCTGATCTTGCTCCGGCTCACGCACGTGGCAAGACCCTGGCCCACGAGGAGGAAGGTGATTGGGACGAGGTCCAAGTTCTAGAGGTAGTTGCCGCAATGCCAATTTCTTATGCATTTCCGGCTTCTACTTTCTCAGCTAATCCGGCCGGTCAGGTTCACGACGCCGAGCCTCTTGCCTCCCGGCCTCCTGTTACCTTGGGGAAACGTGGTGCTCCCGCTGGTGCCTCCGAAACGGCTCCCAAGAAGCGAATGAAGAAGTCAGCTCCGAATCCTCCCACGCGCAGGACCATGCCCGGGGTCACTGGGTGAGTTTCTTTTGCTCGTATTTCTTGTTTTTCTCTTTCTGCTTTTTGACTTGACCTTTTTTGTTTTCGCAGTGCTCCACTTTCTGTTAAGCCCAGCGGTCCCAGCATGACGAGTCGTACGACTCGGCAGCCGTCCCCTCCGCCTACTGAAGATACTAGGATTCCGAGTCATGCTCACGCTGCATCTCCTCCAGCTCCGAATCAGACGCCACCTCACCATGATGCGCCTGAGATTCCTCCCGTTGATGTCGATTCCACTCGGCCAACAGACATTTCTACCGAACCTGCTGCCTCCTCTGTGAACCCTAATGTTTCCACTGAGCCTCCTTCGAGCCCCGCGGTCTCTACAGTGACTCCAACTCCGGCTGAGGACGCCAATATCTCGGCGCCCTCTGCAACCGTGATTCCTCCGGCTCCTAAAGATGTCGTTCCTAGTGCCGAGGTATCAGCTCCTACTGATACCTCTTCTAAAACAATAAAGGTTGTCGTTATCAAGGCTTCCTCCTCTCAGAAAGGTCTTGCTGGCTCTTCTCAGCCTAGTATTGCCGATGCGCTGCGCAAAGGGGTTACTTCTGCCAAAGCCTCCGTTACCCCGGCCGCCAGCACCCAGCTCGCTCTTCACAAAAGCCCTGCGGCAGCGGTGGCTACACATCATGTCCGAGGTAAAGTCCTAACTCGCACGGAGAGTGGGAACAGTCTCGGCTCACTGGTTGAATACGCCAATAATTGGAATGCTGCCGATCAGTTCGAGGGTAATCCAGGCAGCCAACCGTTTCAACTCTCCGACATCAGCAACTGCCTGCATCAGGCTGCAAAGATCGTTCTTGAAAGTGACAAGATGAATGAGGTAATTGTTTTTATGGAGTTTTGATTAGTTCTCTGGATACTATTATATATACTCTAGTCCCCGAAGCTTGCAAGCGAATAACTTGTTATTCGTTTGGAAGTTTTATGATGCTTTACTTAGTTCAGTTTTATCTTATAGTTCGAACCTCCATCCAACTAGATCTGCCTTAAATTTTGCTTGATTTGGGTATATCTGAAGTTTGAATATCCAGCCACCTAGGTCCGAGTTAAGTTTTGCTTGACTCGGATCTGTTTTGACTTCGAATATCCAGCCACCTAGATCCGGGTTAAGTTTTGCTTGACTCGGATCTGTTTTAGCTTCGAATATCCAGCCTGCTAGATCCGGGTTAAGTTTTGCTTGACTCGGATCTGTTTTAGCTTCGAATATCCAGCCACCTAGATCCGGGTTAAGTTTTGCTTGACTCGGATCTATTTTAGCTTCGAATATCCAGCCACCTAGATCCGGGTTAAGTTTTGCTTGACTCGGATCTATTTTAGCTTTGAATATCCAGCCACCTAGATCCGTGTTAAGTTTCGCTTGACTCGGATTGGTCTTAGGCTTGAATACCTATTCACTATTTGCTCTATTTCTTAGGTTGCGCATGACCGGCGGACCGCCGAATTTCAAAGGCTGCTTTTTGCGCATAGAAAATTGGAAGAAAAGTATGAGAAAGTTATTCCTGTGGTGAAAAAAGCTGGTAAGTCGACAAACCTTTTCGTCATCTCCGACTCTCTTATTGTTTTGTACACGATATGTTGGCTCACTTTGTTGGTAAACAGGGAACATCAATAATCTTAACATCCGTCTTGAGAAGAAAGTCAAGGCCCTGGAAGGTTAGTTACTCTTTTACTTTATATATTCCCCTTTGAAATGTGCGCTAAGTTTGTTTTAACTCTTTTGGCTTTGGTAAAGTCGAGTTACAAACCTTTGCAGCATCTCACCAAGATTGCACGTCCATGCCTGATGTGATGCTGCATTCTTTAGAACAAAGTGCTACTCACTCGGCGCAACTGAAGGATAAAGATGACGAGATAGCTCGCTTGCGTGCCGAGGTGGAGGCCCTTAAACTCTCTCAGAAGTCTGAATTAGAAAAGGTCGACCAGGAGTTCTCCGAGGAGAAAAATCGGCAATTGCAGAAAATAAAGAGCTCCTCGAGGCTGCTGAACTAAAGACACGTGGGATGAGCGAGGAGATTACTCGCTTTGAGAAGAGCAAGATTGACTGGGCTAAAGACCTTCAGATAATGCTGAGTTATATTCATCATAAGCTTCTGACTACGGCCGGGTTATCTTTTTCCTTTTCTTACTGCTGACTGATGCAGTCGTGTTTTGCGCAAACCATTTTCCAGAAGTTAAGCCCGTGAGCTCTAAAGCGGTCATTAGTGCTCGTGTGTGCCGAGGTGTTCCTGTTGACGCGGACTCGGAGTACTCGATGGAAGATTTCCTGGTTGCTGTTGGCGTTGCAGTTGGTCCGATGAAGATTATGGGCAGAGATTTGGTGCAGGCAGCTATCCGAGCCTACCATGTTCTCTGGCCGAATACTTATGGGACTCCTAATATTGATGAGGTCCAATTGTTGGTGGAAAGGTTAATGGCATCTGAGAGGCAGCTAAGTCTTTGGAGGGAATCGGCCGGACGAGTTGGTGCTGATATGGCTCTCACTGTCATCATGTCATGGTATGAAGATATTTCTCTTGATATTTTGAGAAATTTGCGCACTGGTTCCCGTTGGGTTGAGGACCCAAACTTTGTCGCTCTTCGGCAAGCTCGTGCCTTCCAGCTTGTTGAGTATGCCAACGTGCATAGCTGGAACGAAGGTCCGAGTTTCCTTCCTAACCCAGAGGACGAGGTCGTAGTTGAGGATGCCTCAGATAACAACTCAGCTGAACAAGGAGAAGATGAGGGTGACTCGGCTACTTCTGGTGATTCCAGTTCGAGCTCCGATGGTAACGGCGACGCGCGATCCTCCTCCAAAGGTACTGGGCATTCTACTGCGCAAGTTGACGCTCCTCAGCAGCCTCGGGCTTCCTCCAAAGTCGCTCCTAGGTATGTGGAGGGCGAGGCAACCTCCAAAGTCGGAGTGCCCAGCCCCTGACCAAGTTATTGCCTCTCCAACAAAAAACCTCTAAGTCATTTCTTACCCCTGGTATGCCGGGCGTATGATGTACGTGGAATATTTGTCCGTCTTTTGTATGGTATGAATTTCTTTTGCCATGTGCCGCTGAGATATATATGGTTGTTACTCATTATTACTTTGTTTAACTGGTCTTGTTTGTCCGAATCCTTGCTTTGGCGGCCTTCAACTTCTTGAGTTTGGGGTATATTTTTGCCTTTGTGCTCCCGAAGTTCGGCGTGCAATATCTCCTGACTTTGATAAACTTTTCCATTTGACCACTGTGGTTTGGACTGTTAATCTGGGTGTAGACCTCGAAGATCATACGAGAGCGAAATACTCTTACTCTAGGTGTCGAAGTTTGATACCCACTCTTGTAACAAAGGATAACCCCTACTTAGAAACAATATAGGACAGTCCCCGAGTCACTGCCTATGGTGCCGAGGTTTAATATATAAATCAAATTTTAGAAATAATATAAGGCAGTCGCTGCTCAAGGTTCCGAGGTTTGATATACAACTCAAATCTAGAAATAATATAAGATAGTCACCGAGTGACTGCTCAAGGTGCCGAGGTTTAATATACCACTCAAATCTAGAAATAATATAAGACAGTCCCCGAGTCACTGCTCAAGGTGCCGATGTTTAATATGTAACACAAAATCAAAAACGATATATGTCAGTCCTCGAGCCACTTCTCAAGCGCCGAGGTCTAATACATGAATTAAGCTTAGAAACAATATGGGGCAGTCCCCGAGCCACTACTTAGGGTGCCGGGGTTTAATACATAAACCAATCTTAAAAACAATCTAGTGCAGTCCCCGAGCCACTGCTTGAGGTGCCGAGGTTTAATACATAACATGAAATTTAAAACAACATATGGCAGTCCCCGAGTCACTGCTCTGGACGCCGAGGTTCAATACATAGTTGGTGCTCCATCCTGAGACATTACTTTACAATGTGTCATAGATGACTGCTACGAGTAAAATGGACGAAGTAAAGCCACGTTCCATGGTCTTTTCGATTCTTCGCCGGCTTTGTCTGTCATGTTCTTTCCTGGTGATTGAGCATCGATTAGGTAATACGCATCATTGTGCAATGCTTTACTCATGATGAATGGTCCTTCCCATGGAGGCGACAGCTTGTGCATGCCGGCCGTGCGTTGCACCAGCCGGAGAACCAAATCTCCTTCTTTAAACACTCTTGGATTCACCTTCTTGATGTGATATCGTCGCAAGTTCTGCTGATAGATAGCTGATCTTGATAGGGCCAGCTCTCTGGCTTCTTCTAGCAGATCGACAGTATCTTGCCGAGCTACTTCATTTACCTCTGAGGTTGTATATTGGGTAATCCTTGGCCAGTCATGTATTATGTCGGCTAGAAGCACGGCTTCTGCCCCATATACTAGAAAAAATGGTGTATAACCTGTTGATCTGTTTGGGGTAGTCCTGAGGCTCCATAGTACTGCTGGTAGTTCCTCAATCCAACATCCTGCCGACCTTTGCAGCGGTTCGACGAGTCGTGGTTTTATTCCGGACAATACTAGTCCATTAGACCTTTCCACTTGCCCATTGGATGCTGGGTGAGCCACAGAGGCGACATCTAATCTTATATCCATTTCTTGGCAAAATCGAGCGAAAGCTCCTTCTGCAAAGTTTGTACCGTTGTCTGTAATAACACTGTGTGGGTATCCATATCTTAAGATAATATCTTTGAGGAATTTCACTGCTATGGGCCCATCACATTTTTTTATTGGTTTCACTTCAATCCATTTTGTGAATTTGTCCACCATGACCAATATGTGGGTCATCGCACCTCGGGCCGGCTTAAATGGTCCCACCATATCTAAGCACCATACAGAAAATGGCCAGGTAATTGGTATTGTTTTTAACTTGGATGATGGCATGTGTATCTTGGTTGCATATCTCTGGCAACCATTACATTTTTCGACCAGTTCTTTGGCTTCTTTCAACGCTGTTGGCCAATAAAATCCATGCCTGAACGCTTTGGCCACTAAGGCTCGGGATGAGGCATGATGTACACATTCTCCTTGATGTATATCTAGGAGGATCTCCTGGCCTTCTGCCGAGCTCACACAGCTTTGCAATACACTTGTGACACTCCTTTTATACAGCTCATTGTTTATGATTGTATAAGCTTTAGCTCTTCTCACTGTCTGTCTTGCCAATACCTCGTTATTCGGCAAAATCGCATCTCTAAGGAAAGAGAATATGGGTTGCGCCCATATAGGTGTGATTTTCTCTGGTGTAGTCTCACTATCTATTTCCATATTTTCTGCCGACGTAACTACCTCGGATTTCTCCATACTCATGCTTGCATCAGCTATCATTATTTTTTGGAATTCCGGGTTATATTGCTTATCCATTTCCATTGGCATATTATCTTCTCTTGATTTTGCCGGAATAAAGATAGATTCGGACTCTGGTGACGGTGTTATTGATGGCTTCCTTAGGTGCTCTAGGGCGATACCTGGGGGAATTGACTGTCTAGTTGATCCTAGTTTTGACAACGTGTCTGCGGCGTCGTTTTCTGCCCGAGGTACATGGTGAAATTCACATCCTTCGAAGTATCCAATGAGTTTTTGCACATGAAATCTATACAAAGCCATATTATCATCCAACGCATCCCAATTGCCTGAGACTTGCTGTACTACTAGATCTGAATCTCCATAGCATAAGATTCGGCGTATGCCAATCTCTTTTGCCACCTTCAATCCATGGACTAGTGCTTCATATTCGGCTACATTATTTGACGTGGCAAAATGTATCTGCAGCACATATCTCAGCTGATCTCTTTTTGGCGAGGTTAACACTATTCCTGCCCCAAACCATTTTTCAGTTTGGAACCGTCAAAGTGCATCGTCCAATAGTTCGGATCTGGTAATGGTTGCTCATATTGCACCTCGGCCCAATCTACGAAGAAGTGCCACAGCCTGAGATTTGATTGCATCTCTCCTATCGAATTGTGGAGCATAAGGTGACAATTCAATTGCCCATTTTGCTATTCGGCCACTTGCATCTTTGTTGCTCAATATGTCAGCTATGGGTGCTTCACAAATCACTTTGATGGGGTGCTCTTCGAAGTAATGTTTAAGTTTCTTTGCCGACATGTACACTCCATAAGCCATCTTCTGATAATGTGGGTAATTCTGTTTTGAGGCGGATAGTACCTCACTTAGGTAATACACCGGCCTTTGTACTGATTTATCATCTTCAATTCGTTCTACCACGATCACAGCGCTCACTACTCTGTTGGTGGCCGCTATGTAGAGTAACATAGGATCTTTCGATAATGGAGAAGCTAAGATGGGCGCTATGACCAACATATTTTTCAATTCATGAAATGCACTGTATGCTTGTGGAGTCCAAATGAATTTATCCGATTTTTTCATCAGCTGGTAAAGTGGTAGTGCTTTCTCTCCCAGCAGACATACAAATCGGCTGAGCGAGGCTAAACAACCTGTGAACTTTTGTACATCATTTAGACATCTTGGCAATTCCATCCTTTCTTCTTCTTTTATCTTAGTTGGGTTGGCCTCTATACCTCGGCTAGATACGAGAAAACCGAGCAATTTTCCTGCTGGCACGCCAAATGTGCATTTTTCCGGGTTAAGCTTCATTCGGAACCTTCTTAGGTTCGCGAAAGTCTGCCGTATATCATCCAGTAGCGTTTTTAATTCTTTGGTTTTGATAACCACATCATCCACATATACTTGTACATTTTTTCCTATCTGGTCATGTAGACAGTTTTGCATGCATCTCTGATACGTCGCTCCTGCGTTGCGCAGGCCGAATGGCATTGTGCAATAGCAATAAGCCCCGTACGACGTAATAAACGCAGTCTTTATTTGATCGGCCGGATTTAAAGGTATCTGGTGAAAACCAGAATACGCGTCTACAAATGATAATATTTCACAACCAGCGGTCGAATCAATGACTTGGTCTATTCTAGGTAAAGGAAAATGATCTTTTGGACACGCCTTGTTCAGGTTCTTGTAATCGATACACATTCGCCATACAATGGCTACATTTGGATCATCCTTCTTCTTTTCTACTAGCACCGGGTTTGATAGCCAATCCGGATACAGCACCTCCATGATGAATCCGGCCGCAAGGAGCCGAGCTATTTCATCCCCTATTATTTTTCTCCTGTCTTCGGTGAAGCGGCGGAGAGGTTGCTTCACCGGCCCTGCTCCTGGCCTTACATTTAGAGAGTGCTCAGCCAACTCCCTCGGCACACCTTGCAGATCCTGAGTTGACCATGCAAAGATATCCCGATTCTCAGGGAGGAAGTTGGTGAGCTCGCTTTCCTATTTAGCATCTAGGCCGGCACCAATAGTGACGGTGCGCTCTCGGAATTGCTCATCTATCTGGAACTTTTTTGTTTCTTTAGTCGGATGAAAGGAGACACTTCCATGTGGGTTGGCTAATGCCGGCATATTCAGCTGTGCCGACTGAGCGAGGGCTGCTACCTCCTGAATACATCTTTTTTCCCTTGCTATTACCAATGATTCGGCCAAATTTGACCCGGCTGAAGCACATTCCATTGACTTCCTGTAATCCCCTGCTACTGTTATCACCCCTTGTGGTCCGGGTAACTTCATTTTCAGATAACTTACATGGCAGCTGCTCATGAATTTGGCCAACGCTGGCCGTCCGAGTAGAGCATGATAACAACTTTCTAGATCCACCACCTCAAACTCTAAGTTTTCTGCTCTGCAGTTATCTCTTGTGCCGAATAATACATCCACTCGAACCTTACCAATGGGTTCGCATGAAAGTCCTGGTACTATCCCATGGAAAGTGGTCCTCGTGGATTGCAGCATGTTCTGCGATATTCCGAGTTTATGCATTGTATCTTTGTACATGATGTTGATACTGCTCCCATTGTCAATGAGTACCTTTGAAAATTTCACATTAATGCTTGGTCCGACAAATGTCGGATCTAACATGAGTGTATAGGACCCTGGAATCGGCATTATCTTGGGGTGATCCTTTATGCTCCAGGTTACCTCCTGATCCGACCAAGGCACATATCTTGGTACTGTCGGCATCACTGCATTAACTTCCATATGCCGGCGCTGCACACTCTGCTTGTCTTGCTGTTCAGTTGTGAACACGCAATACGACTGATGATGTTCTCTGTAATCATTGCGTCCATTATTTCCTGGATTTGTCCTTCCATCCGGACCTTGGTTCATCACTTGATGCACCGCATCCCTCCGGTCCGAGTTGTCATACCTCAGGGGAGGAGGTGGTAACATCAGTTGTTGTGCATTTGCTCCAGTCAACTGCGGCTGATGCTGCGGATGTGCCTGGAGAGGCGCTGCCTGTATGCCTGCGGGGTTCCCCATTGCATTTTTCATCCATGCACATTGGCGGGTCGTATGGTTGGCTGGCCTGGCTGGGTTTGACGTGTGAAATTTACACAGCTGATCTAACATAGAATCGAACGTGTACTTCAGCCTCTCCTGTCATTGCTTCTTTTGTTCTGGTATCCACTGTCTTTTTCCTTCATTCCTTGGTGTCCACTGCCGAGGACCATTCTTTTGTCCTTGAGTGGTTCCGTGACTCGGCTGATCTTGCGCTACTGCTGCCACCTGGGCTGAACCATATCTATAATCCAGTCTCTCTTCTCTTCTTCTTCCTCTGAAGACAGAGAAATCATGTGATGGTCTTTTATACTCACCACACTTGGTTGTTGTTGGGGTTGCAAGTTGTTGATCTTGTGGCTAGCTTGATATGGTGCTCCTCCTGGTACTTCCAGTTTTTGGACTTGTCCTTGATCTAGCTCTCCACCTCCTGGTCCTGGTGGCTTGATCTTGTCCTTGCTATCCACCTGATCTACCCCCTCCTTATGTCACCATCTTGGTGAGATGATCAAGGTTGTGATTGGTGTGATCTTGCTTGGCTTGGTTTGGCTGCTGTGTTTGATGTGTATGAAGCAGGAAATGGTGTGGGGATGCCTCCCACGGCTGTGCTGATAGTTTTGTGTGTGTGGAGCTATTGCTGCTGTGCTGACAGCACACACCATGCAGTTTGGTGTGTGTGCTGCATGTGTGCCTGCTGCACACCTTGTGGATATGCTCTAGATATGAAGTTACTTTTATATGGTTACATTTACTTGGCTGGTGAAACTTGCCCCTCCTTGCTGTTTATTTGACTTATGGCTTAAAATTATGAAAGATATAATTCTTTCATATTGGTGATACTTGCCCCTTTTAAAGATTACTCAATGATGAACTTTGAACAGTGCACCTCACTATCAACACTGAGAGTAAAACATTTTTAACCTTAACTTTCTTTCTTTTAGTTTGTGTTTGTTTTGCAGGTACCAGACTTGAAGATCAAGACTTTAGTTTAGGTTTTATTTTTCTTTATAGATAGTCACTTGTAATATTTCTTTTATTCTTTTGTAATTTTTATTTTATTCTTTTGTAATAAAGATTGTACTATTTACTCAATATATAAAGATTATTCTTTTATTTAATTACTATTGTAATGATTGTTGAACATTTTTATAAGTTACATTTTTGGTAACTTATTTATTGAATAAAATTATGGAATAAATATTCATTTTATTGATTATGCTATTTATTTAAAGTTTGAGTTACTAATTATCACCTCTTGACTAATTCAAAATACTCAATCATAATTCTAAATCCTTTTGAATTACAAATCCAACACTTAAGTTTAAATTCAAATTTCATTTCCCAAAACACACTAATCCACAAAGGTCATATCAATGTCTATAAAAATCATCCTCCAAGACTATCCCTAATATCAAAGCATGAAAGAAACTTTGATCACTTAAGGTTTTTATTTGGTGAAAATTTTACCCACATTTTTACAGATGAATGCATGCAATATCATAGATTCCTAAATCTACCCTTCGTTAGTTCCTAAATGCTGGGATGTTACGGATCACTTTGTATGATGTTATAGCAATATAAACTCAATGACTTTTATCGTAATGCTATTCTTCGGATGAATGTTCATCACATCATTACACTAATGTTGTGACCTCGTTATTAACAACATCCAATGTCTATAATCAGGAAACCTTGATCATCTTGTTAATCAACGAGCTAGTTTATGATAGAGGCATAACTAGTAACTTTCTGTTTGTTTATTAAACACACGTGTATTAACGTTTTCGTATTAATACAATTATAGCATGCAAAATAAACATCTATCATATACTTGGAATATACATAATAACCACTTTATTATTGCCTCTAAGGGCATATTTGAAGGGATTCGCGGCATAGTAAATCAAAATTTTCTACGGATGCGAACAGAGGGAAAGCCAAGATCTAATCTAGGAGATGCAAACAACGAGAGAGATTGGATTAGATCTTCATACCCTTGAAGATTCGCACAGCGGAACGTTCGTCGGAACGTGGGTGATGTAGTCGTACTCGCTTCTCCTCCTCGCGATCCGATCCGATCTAGCACCACAAGTGGCGGTGCCTCCGTGAGATGCACACGTGCAGCACCTCGACGTCTCCTACTTCCTCGGACCAGCAAGTATGGTGGAGAGATAGATTGGATCTACAACACGACGGGTGGTGTATATGGTGGAGAATTTCTGCAGCAGGGCTTCGCCTACAAACAGTCGGGAGGGGGAGAGGAAGGCTAGCAAGGCGGCTAGGGTTTGGAGGAGAGGTGTGGGGGGTTGGTGCGCCCCCACCCCTCTTTATATAGAGGGGGGCGCAGCCCTAGCCCCTCCCCCAAGCCCAAAGGATAAGGAGTGGGGGGCATGGACTCTCCCCTCTTCTAGAAACCCTATCTCTAGTTTAAACGATTTAAACTCTCTAGGATCGGCTGGGACCTATGGGGCCTTGTGCCCCTGGACCAATGCGGCCAGGACACTCCCTCATAGGCCCATGCCCCCTCCCGGAAGGTGGGGCCACGTTGGTCCCCTTTCGGAAGGTTCTAGAAGCTTCCGGTACAATACCGATTAACCCGAAACAATTCCGAACTCCAAAAACTGCACTGCCTTATATGAATCTTATTCTCCGGACCATTCCGGAACCTCTCGTGATGTCCCGGATCCCATCCGAGACTCCAAACAAAAATTCATAAAACAATTATCCAATCTATCCTAGCGTCGAGACATGTTAAGTGTGTGACCCTGCGGGTTCGAGAATATGCAGACATGATCTTCTATCAATAATCAACAGCGGGGTCTGGGCACCCATATTGACTCCCACACATTCATAGATGATCATATCGGATGAACCACGATGCCAGGATTCAATCAATCCCATATATATATTCCCTTCGTCTCGCGATATTTTACTTGCCCGAGATTCGATCGTTGGTACCGTCATACCTAGTTCAATCTCGTTCACAGCAAGTACTTTAGTCGTTCCGTAATCCGATATCACTTTGTGATTAACTCCTTAACCACATGCTTGCAAGCGGTGTTGATATCGATTACCGAGTGGGCCCGAAGTATATCTCTCCGACTTGGGAGGGACAAACTCCATCTCGATACATACAACCCAACAGATACTTTCCGATCACCTGAGAGACACCTTTATGATCACCCTCTCATAGGATGACGTTTGATGACCTCAAAGCTTTCTTCCAATACCAGGGAGTTGTATTATCTCATGGTCTAAGGAATACAATATTTGACATAGGAAAAGCTTCGCAAAGATGAACACGATGATACGATCTAATTGCTTCGCTTAGTTTGGATCTGTCCATCATATCATTCTCCAATGATATGATCTCATTATCAATTGACAACTCATGTCTATGGTTAGGAAACCTGAACCATCATTGATCAATGAGCTAGTCTATAGAGGCGTACTAGGGACACGGTGTTGTTCACAAACCACACAAGTATTAAAGTTTCCGCTTAATACAATTCTAGCATGGAATATAAACATTATCATGAACAAGAATTATAATAATAACATCTTTATTATTGCCTCTAGGGCATAATTCCAACAGTCTCCCACTTGCACTAGAGTCAATAATCTAGTTTACATTTGGCAACAATCTCACACCCATGGCACTGAGGTGCTGATCATGTTTTACACGTGGAAGAGGTTTAGTCAATGGATCTGCGACATTCAGATCTGTATGTACTTTGCTAATCTTCAGATCTCCATCTGCAATATAATCTCGGATTATATGAAACTTGCGGTTGATATGCTTGGTCTTTGGATGATATCTTGGTTCCTTAGCGAGTGCTATGGCGCCAGTGTTGTCACACAATATCTCCTGTGGGTCCAATGCACTTGGAACCACGCCAAGCTCAGTGATGAAGTTTCTGATCCAAACTCCTTCACTTGACGCTTCTGCAGCAGCCATGTATTCTGCTTGCACTGTAGATCCCGCGATCATGCTTTGCTTGCAGCTTCTCCAGCTCACAGCTCCTCCATTCAAAATATAAATGTATCCTGTCTGAGATTTGGAATCATCCTTGTCGGTGTCAAAACTAGCATCGACGTAACCTTTTACGACAAGATGTTCATCACCCCCATAGACTAAGAACATTTCTTTAGTCCTATTTAGGTACTTTAGGATGTTCTTCACGGCTGTCCAGTGTTCCACTCCTGGATCACTTTGATATCTGCTCGTCAAACTAAGAGCATTGGACACATCCGGTCTAGTACACAACATGGCATACATGATGGAACCTATGGCCGAGGCATAAGGCACTTTGCTCATAGCTTCCCTATCATTTACCGTAGCTGGACACTGAGCCTTGCTCAATATCTTTCCTGACAACATAGGCACTGAACCTTTCTTTGCCTTATCCATTCTGAACCTTTTCAGAACTTTGTCTAGGTATGTACTCTGGCTTAAAGCTATCAGGCGTCTTTGTCTATCTCTATAGATTTTGATGCCCAATATATAAGCAGCTTCACCTAGGTCTTTCATTGAAAAACACTTGTTCAAATAACTCTTCACATCGTTAAGCATGTTGATGTCATTTCCAATAATCAATATGTCATCCACATATAGTACCAGAAACTTCACCGAGCTCCCACTCACTTTCTTGTAGATACAAGCTTCATAGCAATTTGGAACAAATCCAAAGCTCTTGATCACTTGATCAAAACGAAGGTTCCAACTCCGAGATGCTTGCTTCAGTCCATAAATGGAACGCTAAAGTTTGCATACTTTACTAGCATCCTTAGGATCGACAAAACCTTCGGGTTGCATCATATACAACTCTTCATCAATGTTGCCATTGAGGAACGCAGTCTTGACATCCATCTGCCATATTTCATAATCATGAAACGCAGCAATTGCTAATAAAATCCGAATGGACTTAAACATCGCTACGGGAGAGAAAGTCTCATCGTAGTCAACACCTTGAACTTGTCGAAAACCTTTCGCGACAAGCCGTGCTTTATAGACGGTAACATTACCATCTGCGTCCGTTTTCTTCTTGAAAATCCATTTGCACTCAACGGCCTTTCGGTCGCTAGGAGGGTCCACCAAAGTCCATACTTGGTTTTTGCTCATGGATCCCAATTCGGATTTCATGGCTTCTAGCCATTTCTCAGAGTCTGGGCTCATCATCGCTTCCTCATAGTTCGTAGGTTCACTGTCTTCTACTAGCAAGACAGTCAAGACAGGGTTGTCGTACCACTCAGGAGGGGCACGCGACCTTGTCGACCTGCGACGTTCAGTAGCAGCATCGTCCGAAGTTTCATGATCTTTGTCATTAGCTTCCTCTATCGTTGGTGCTGGCGGCACTGGAACAATTTCAGGTGCTGCGCTACTCTCCAATTCAAGAGAAGGTTCAATAACCTCGTCTAGCTCTACTTTCCTCCCACTCACTTCTTTCGAGAGAAACTCCTTCTCAAGAAAGGAACCGTTCTTTGCGACAAACACTTTGCCTTTGGTTCTGTGATAGAAGGTATACCCAATAGTTTCCTTAGGGTATCCTATGAAGACGCATTTCTCCGCTTTGGGTTCGAGCTTGTCCGGCATCAACTTCTTGACGTAAGCTTCGCATCCCCAAACTTTAAGAAACGACAACTTAGGTTTGGCACCAAACCACAGTTCATACGGTGTCATCTCAACGGATTTAGATGGAGCCCTATTTAAAGTGAATGCAGCGGTTTCTAATGCATAACCCCAAAATGATAATGGCAAATCAGTAAGAGACATCATTGATCGGACCATATCTAATAGGGTTCGATTCCGGCGTTCAGACACACCATTGCGCTGTGGTGTTCCGGGTGGCGTGAGTTGCGAAACGATTCCGCTTGCTTTAAGATGCGTGAGAAAATCATAACTCAAATATTCACCTCCACGATCGGATCGTAGAAACTTAATCTTTCTGTTACGATGGTTCTCCACTTCATTCTGAAATTCCTTGAACTTTTCAAATGTTTCAGATTTATGTTTCATTAAATAGATATACCCATATCTACTTAAGTCATAGGAAAAAGTGAGGAAATAGCGATATCCACCGCGCGTCGAAATACTCATCGGTCCGCATACATCGGTATGTATGATTTCCAACAAGTTCGTTGCTCACTCCATCAATCCGGAGAACGGGGTTTTGATCATCTTGCCCATGAGGCATGGTTCGCATGTGTCAAATGATTCGAAATCAAGAGACTCCAAAAGTCCATCAGAATGGAGTTTCTTCATGCGCTTTACTCCAATATGACCTAGACGACAGTGCCACAAATAAGTAGTATTATCACTATCTACTTTGCATCTTTTAGCCTCAATGTTATGGATGTGTGTTTCATCCCTTTCGAGATTTAGAAGAAAGAAACCATTTACAAGAGGTGCATGACCATAAAAGATGTTACTCATATAAATAGAACAACCATTATTCTCTGATTTAAATGAATAACCGTCTTGCAATAAACACGATCCAGAAATAATGTTCATGCTCAACGCAGGCACATAATAAGACTTATTAAGGTTTAAAACTAATCCCGAAGGTAAAACTAAGGAGAGCGTGCCGACGGCCATCACATCAACTCTTGATCCATTGCCAACGCGCATCGTCACCTCATCCCTCGCAAGCCGTCGTCTATTCCGTAGCTCCTGTTTCGAGTTACAAATATTAGCAACTGAACCGGTATCAAATACCCAGGCACTACAACGAGGGCTAGTAAGGAAAACATCAATAACATGTATATCAAATATACCTTTGATGGTGCCAGCCTTCTTGTCCGCTAAGTACTTCGGACAGTTACGCTTCCAGTGACCCTTGTCCTTGCAATAGAAGCACTCTTTGTCCGGCTTGGGACCAGACCTGAGCTTCTTCTCAGCAGGGGCAGTGCGCTTGCCGCCGCCCTTCTTGAAGGGCTTCTTTGCCCCCTTACCTTTCTTAAAGGAGGGCTTGTTGACCATCAACACATGATTATCCTTCTTGATGTCCACTTCCGCAGCCTTCAGCTTTGCGAAGAGCTCGGTGATCGTATCAGTGGAACCAATCTGATTATGAGTCACTACAAAACTTTTGTAGCTGGGAGGGAGTGATTGCAGAACCCTGTCAATCTTGAGCTCCTCTGGAATCGTGCATTCCAGTTGCTCAAGGCGCTGAGTGTAGCCCGTCATCTTTATGGCGTGCTCACTAACGGAACTCCCTTCCTCCATCTTGCAGTTAAAGAACTTCTCGGAGATCTCATATCTCTCAGAACGGGCCTGAGTCTGAAACATGGTTTTCAGCTCCTCGAGAATCTCGAAGGGCCCGGGATAGGTTTCAAAACGATTTTGAAGCTCCGGTTCCATAGCAAACAACATGGTGCTCTTAATCACACCATAATCATCTTTACGCGACTGATAGACAGCTTTCTCATCAGCCGGCGCAGTTGCAGCAGGGGGGTCACCTAACGCTTTCCCAAGGACATAGTCCTTTTGTCCGCCAGACAGAATGATTCTTAGATTGCGGAACCAATTGGTGAAGTTAGACCCATTGTTTCTAAGCTTTTCCTTCTTAGCAAAAACGTTGAAGTTGAAGTTGGACTTGGCCATGTGATCTACAGTATTGGCAAGTACAATTTAGACTATGTTCATGATAAATAGTTCAACTTAATCAAATTACTAGATGAACTCCCACTAAATTCAACATCCCTCAAGTTGTTTAGTGAACACGATCCAAATTCACCACACCTAATCCGATCATCACGAGAAGAGATGTGGTTTCAATGGTGGACAACAAAGTGTCGATCATATCATTCATATGACTCATGCTTAACCTTTCGGTTCTTGTGTTCCGAGGCCATGTATGTACATGCTAGGCTCGTCAAGCTAGACCCAAGTATTTCTGCGTGTGCAAAACTGGCTTGCACCCGTTGTATGTGAGCGTAGAGTCTATAGCACCCGATCATCACGTGATGCTTGGACACGACAAACTTTCGCAACGGTGCATACTTGGGGAGAACACAGTTTTTATCTTGATCTTTAAGTGAGGAATCATCTTATAATGCTACCGTCGCGATCTAAGCATAATAAGATACATAAAGGGATAAACATCACATGCATATAACTTTATGTGACATGGTATAGCCAATCCTCGCGCAATGATCTCCATCTTGTGTGTTCCGGCATGATCTCCATCACTCCACCATGATTGCCTCCACCACGAATAGCAACTACAACTATTGCTAACTACTTAGCGATAAAGTAAAGCTATTACATGGCATATAAGAAGTTGACTCGTAGGTCATACACAATTATAAAGACAACCATATGGCTCCTGCCGGTTGTGTACTCATCGACATGCAAGTCGTGAAACATTATAAAACATGATCATCGCATACAATATACACACCACATCTTGGGCCATACCATATCACAGAAAACACTCCCTGCAAAAACAAGTTAGACGCCTCTACTTTGTTGTTGCATGTTTTACGTGGCTTATGGGAGTAGATGCTAAGAATGATTCTTACCTACGGAAAGCCACAACGGTGATATTATGGTTGCCAAACTCCGGTGTTAATCCCATGACAACTATAGTGAGAGAAACTGACATCCACCAGCCGCATGTGTGGAACAAGCCACACGTCAAGTGCGGAGCCGGTCTCGCGAACGACGTCGCGTAAGGTTGGCCTGGACCGCTTCAATCTCACTATCCCGCGTCATAAGAAGAACACAAACAAGAGGCTTGCAACAGAAAACATCAACGCCCGCAACAACCATGTTGCGTTCTACTCGTGAAACACATCTACGCATAGATCTAGCTCTGATACCACTGAAGGGTTTCGCGGCATAGTAAATCAAAATTTTCTACGGATGCGAACAGAGGGAAAGCCAAGATCTAATCTAGGAGATGCAAACAACGAGAGAGATTGGATTAGATCTTCATACCCTTGAAGATTCGCACAGCGGAACGTTCGTCGGAACGTGGGTGATGTAGTCGTACTCGCTTCTCCTCCTCGCGATCCGATCCGATCTAGCACCACAAGTGGCGGTGCCTCCGTGAGATGCACACGTGCAGCACCTCGACGTATCCTACTTCCTCGGACCAGCAAGTATGGTGGAGAGATAGATTGGATCTACAACACGGCGGGTGGTGTATATGGTGGAGAATTTCTGCAGCAGGGCTTCGCCTACAAACAGTCGGGAGGGGGAGAGGAAGGCTAGCAAGGCGGCTAGGGTTTGGAGGAGAGGTGTGGGGGGTTGGTGCGCCCCCACCCCTCTTTATATAGAGGGGGGCGCAGCCCTAGCCCCCCCCCCCCCCCAAGCCCAAAGGATAAGGAGTGGGGGCATGGACTCTCCCCTCTTCTAGAAACCCTATCTCTAGTTTAAACGATTTAAACTCTCTAGGATCGGCTGGGCCCTATGGGGCCTTGTGCCCCTGGACCAATGCGGCCAGGACACTCCCTCATAGGCCCATGCCCCCTCCCGGAAGGTGGGGCCACGTTGGTCCCCTTTTGGAAGGTTCTAGAAGCTTCCGGTACAATACCGATTAACCCGGAACAATTCCGAACTCCAAAAACTGCACTGCCTTATATGAATCTTATTCTCCGGACCATTGCGGAACCTCTCGTGATGTCCCGGATCCCATCCGAGACTCCAAACAAAAATTCATAAACCAATTATCCAATCTATCCTAGCGTCGAGACACGTTAAGTGTGTGACCCTGCGGGTTTGAGAATATGCAGACATGATCTTCTATCAATAATCAACAGCGGGGTCTGGGCACCCATATTGACTCCCACACATTCATAGATGATCATATCGGATGAACCACGATGCCAGGATTCAATCAATCCCATATATATATTCCCTTCGTCTCGCGATATTTTACTTGCCCGAGATTCGATCGTTGGTACCGTCATACCTAGTTCAATCTCGTTCACAGCAAGTACTTTAGTCGTTCCGTAATCCGATATCACTTTGTGATTAACTCCTTAACCACATGCTTGCAAGCGGTGTTGATATCGATTACGGAGTGGGCCCGAAGTATATCTCTCCGACTTGGGAGGGACAAATTCCATCTCGATACATACAACCCAACAGATACTTTCCGATCACCTGAGAGACACCTTTATGATCACCCTCTCATAGGATGACGTTTGATGACCTCAAAGCTTTCTTCCAATACCAGGGAGTTGTATTATCTCATGGTCTAAGGAATACAATATTTGACATAGGAAAAGCTTCGCAAAGATGAACACGATGATACGATCTAATTGCTTCGCTTAGTTTGGATCTGTCCATCATATCATTCTCCAATGATATGATCTCATTATCAATTGACAACTCATGTCTATGGTTAGGAAACCTTAACCATCATTGATCAATGAGCTAGTCTATAGAGGCGTACTAGGGACACGGTGTTGTTCACAAACCACACAAGTATTAAAGTTTCCGCTTAATACAATTCTAGCATGGAATATAAACATTATCATGAACAAGAATTATAATAATAACATCTTTATTATTGCCTCTAGGGCATAATTCCAACAATATTCCCTTCAGTCTCCCACTTGCACTAGAGACAATAATCTAGTTACATAGTGATGAATCTAACACCCATGGTATTCTGGTGTTGATCATGTTTTGCTCTAGAGAGAGTTTTAGTCAACAGATCTGCTACATTGAGATCCGTGTGTACTTTACAAATCTGTATATCTCCATCCTTGACATGCTCGCGGATGGAGTGAAACCGACGCTTAATATGCTTCGAATTCTTGTGAGACCTTGGTTCTTTGCATTGGCAATGGGACCATTGTTGTCACAATAGATCACCATTGGGTCCAACACAATCGCAACCACACCTAGTTCAGATGAACTCCTTAATCCAAACTGCTTCCTGAGCCGCTTCCGAAGCAGCAACATATTCTGCCTCCATTGTTGATCCCGCCACCACGGGTTGTTTGGAACTCCTCCAACTAACCGCTCCACCATTCGTGAGAAATACGTATCTGGATTGAGACTTAGAGTCATCTGGATCAGTGTCAAAGATTGCGTCGACATAACACTTAGTGACGAGCTCTTCTTCAGCTCCGTACACAAGAAACATATCCTTAGTTCTTCGCAAGTACTTAAGGATATTCTTGACCGCTATCCAGTGTTCCGAACCTGTATCCGATTGGTACCTACTAGTCAAACTAATAGCATGTGCCACATCCGGTCTTGTACATAGCATGGTTTACATTATAGAGCCTATTACTGAAGCATAGGGAACTTTGTCCATTATCTCTCTTTCTTTCGCCATAGCCAGACTTTGAGTCTTACTCAATGTCTTGCCTTGCAACATAGGTAAGAACCCTTTCTTACTTCCGTCCATTTTAAACTTCTTTAAAATCTTATCAAGGTATGTACTTTACGATAGCCCTATTAGGCGCTTTGATCTATCTCTATAGATCTTTATGCCTAATATGTATGACGCTTCACCAAGGTCCTTCATTGAAAATTTGCTATTTAGATAACTTTTAACACTGTTTAAAAGATCTATATCATTTTCGATCAATAATAATGTCATCCACATATAATATCAGAAATGCCACATTGCTCCCACTCACTTTATTGTTAATACAAGCCTCTCCATAAGTTTGGACAAATCCAAACTCTTTAATCACCTCGTCAAAGCGGAGATTCCAACTCCGGATGCTTGCTTCAGTCCATAGATGTATCGCTAAAGCTTGCATACCTTGTCAGCATCCTTAGGATCGAAAAAACCCTTTGGTTGTATCATATACAACTCTTCTTCAATATTGCCATTGAGGAACGCAGTTTTGACATCCATCTGCCATATCTCATAGTCGAAATATGCAGCAATTGCTAGCATAATCCTAACTGACTTTAGCATCGCTACGGGAGAGAATTTCTCATCTTAGTCAACTACTTGAATTTTTCGAAACCCCTTTTGCGACAAGTCGAGCTGTTGCGGTCCCAACCTTTAATAAGGTAGAGATCCATGTGTTTACAATGCTAGTCCCTAGATCAATAGCTAGGATCCACAGTTAAGATGTAATATCAAGAAACAAAGGTCATGATACAACTTTATAACTAGGAATAAAGTAATTCATTACATCTTACATAGCTCATTTGGCTATCTCATTACAATGCAGTAGAAATAACTATAGCATGAAGTCCTTCATCTTCAAAGTGCCACAGGCAATCATGTTGGTTGTAGACTTGTAATCCTATTCAACACACTTCACTAACATCAAACAAACCTGCAACATAATAAGTTGTAGCCACAAGGGTCAATACATCTGAATTGTATTGGCAAGTTTCACTACTATGTAGAAATAAGTGGATCCTATCATTACATGCTTATTTTGCTAAGTAGGGTTTAGGCTCATTTGCAGAAAGCAATATAGTTTTATCCTATCTTTTCAAAATAGTTTTGATCTTTTGAAAATCTTTCTGAACTCCTTGGAAATCTCCAAGTGCTTCTAATCCCTTGTTGTCACTATCAAGTTTTACTTTGAGAAATTGGAATGTCGAGATCTTCCATAGCTTCAGGCCTTAGTTGCTCAGAGTTGTCCATAACCGGGGACATGGCTAAGTACTTAGAATTTGATCTTCTACAGAAGTTGTAAACTTTACCCACATGACACAATCTCGTCTTGACGCCACCAGTGGCCACTGGATAAGTACTCACCAAATGGAGTACTGGCAGATCGATAATGTGACAAAGTCTTTCCATAGAAGTCCTCCCAATACACAATGCTAGCTTGTCTACCAGGCACAAATGTATGGATATATTTCCATACACAATTCTAGTTAACCTGAAGATTCCAATGCATGGGTCTTCCACTATTTAGTTGACTAAGCCAGAGCCCATTTAGCATATGGCTGTCCACAGAAGCAACTGTACGAGAAACATGTTCAATCTCCAAGTCCCTGGGTGGTTTTCTTCTAGTGCACATACAAAAAGATAGCCATATAAACATGGTTCCCTTTGTTGCCACCTTGTCCAAAACTTGAGTATCCTCTTTCCACCCAGGTGGTTCATTGAGTACTTGTTTTATTATATAAAACATATATTTTTCCAACACTTTATATAATCATATCATGTATGCCATCCCAAATATATAGCAGGGCTAAGCATACTACAACTACAATGTTTTCACTAAGGAAGATATAAGGATATCCTAATAGGATATAGCATAGCATAGGAATATAGTAGTCCTATCATGCATGCTACAAAAATCCACTAAGTGTAATCAAAATAGTAGGACATGGATGATAGTGTCACTTGCCTTTTTAGTAGGGAATATTGGTTCACTCCTTGATCTTGCAAATATCAAACTCTTCTAACTTCACTACAATTCAATCAAGCAAACATATATTCAACTAGCATTCAAACAATTCACCACATAAAATAACAAAAACAAGGCAATGCATGCAAGCATGTAACATATGGTTTTATTTGGAAAAGTTGTTTCTATTAGGCTCTAAACATTTTAAAGCTCATATAGGTCATTTACAAAAGTGGTAAAACCATTTAAATCCAAGTTGGTGAAAATGGCCATTTAAATCATTTTGTTTTGCTAGAAATGGTTTAAATCAAAGTAAAAATTTGTAGGATTAGACAAATATATTCTTTAAACACAAATGTTAGTGTTTATGATTTAAAGGTTTAATATTAATGCATTTGCAAAAAGGTTCCGCCTAAATTCCATTTTTAAATACAACAATATTTTTTTATTTGCTAGAAATGTTTTTAACAAGTAATAATTTACTAAGGTTCATCAAATATGTTTTTAAGTCCCAAAACTTGGTTTTTAGGGTCAGAGAGTTTAAATCAAACCATTTCCCAAAGGTTTTAGTCAAAAAGCATTTTTAAACCATAATCAATATTTTTATTAGCTAGAAATGCTTTTATTCAAAGACTTAATTCCTAAGTGTCACCAAATATACTTTTAAATCTACAAGTTGGTTTCTATGATCAGTAGGTTCAAAACAATCCATTTACAAAAGATTTTACCCTAAAAACATTTTTAGAATAAATTTTATACTCAAAATAAGCCTAAACAAGTTCCTGCATAAACAACCAATTTTACAAGAGCAATTCATTAAAAAAAAGTGCATGGTTGGAAAGGTTTTGTTCTTCTGATTCCAATGATATAAAATTTGTAAAATTGGGACGTGTGGATTAAAAGTTATGAATTTTGCAAGTTTGTATATCTAATAGATCAAAATTTCTGTTTTAAATCAAACTCTGGCCACGTGTCTTAATGTTATTGGTCCATACCGCTTCGGGTGGATCGGGATGCGCAGGCCTCAGGATTTCATTTAAATTGCATGGCACAGATCGACTGATACCGCCTCGTTTTAAATCTAATCTGAGCCACGCGATGAGGATCTAATGGCTACAGTGCACCTGCCAGGAACTGGCGGCGGCTAACGGCGGCGGGCGCTCAGGCGATGAGGTTGCCGACGAACTAGGTCGCGTGGGAGAGAGAGAGAGGATGCTCACCAGACTTGCCGGGAAGCGCTGATGCTCAAGGTGGGGTCAGTTTGTCGAGGGGCGCTCGGGGGTAACGGTGATTGCTCGTCGGAGTTCGCGGCGGTGCCAGGTGCCTCTGTTCATCGACGGGGGCGAGGTTACAGGCCACCAGAAGGAAAAAGAAAGGGTGCGTTAGACGCGTGTGAGTGTGGCGGTCACGAAGGCATCAACGGGAGGGACAGGGGCGGATGGTACTTACGGGAAGGGGTCGCCAGAGAAGTGGCAAACGACAGCGGTGCTCAGAGGTGGTTCTTGCCGACGATTTTTAGCAAGCGTGGCCAAGCAGGGGTTATTGGGAGATGCAGGGGATTATGGCGAGCAATCTCGTATGCATTGGGAGGCAAGGGGTGGATCGGAGTCGCCGGAATCGGCCGGAGTAGCTAGTCGGGGACTGTGAGCTCGAGCTAGCGATTCGTGGAGCCTGGTGGCCGAGGGGAAGCGGTGTCTGGGGGAAAATGGAGAGGGGGAGTGGGTGTTTAAGAATGCGTCGTCGCTGGCGAGGTTTAATCGCGTATTGATGAGAATTCCACCGGAGTTAATCACGGCATTAAACGGCGACGAGGGATGGGGAAATGGTCGACGCGGGTGGAAACGATGAACAGACAGTGGGTCCTGGTTGTCTGAGAGAGAGAGAGTGGGGTCCACACGTCAGTGAGGGAGTGGGTAGGGTTTCTAGTGAAAAACGATTCGGGGGAGGAAAAGAAGATGGGCTGCGCTGCTGGGCTGGACTGGGCCTTGATAGTGGGTTGGGTTCGTTTCATTTTTTTATACAGAATGTTTTTATTTTTCTATTTAAAATTTCTATTTTGATTTTTATTCAAATAATTCAAACTCCATTTGAATTCAAACCTTTGCCAAACTTTGTGTATATTTTAATACTATTTATTAACATATTCTAAAGCCCATATTAGAATATTTATTTTATTCTTTTAGGTTATATTAATTATTTAAAAGAGGCCCTTGTATTAATTCAAATAAGATTTTATTAATGTTTTCAAACTCTATTCTAAATTTTACCAAATCTTTTCAGTAGGTTTTATTTAAAAATAATTCACTTTGAATTATAATTTTAAAATACTTTAATATGTTTTAATGTTCATTTAAAATGGGAAAGTGTCTTTACTTAAATAAAATTGGATAGTAATAAATCCTTATGATTTTATTTAAATAATCCCTTACTCTTTTTATTAAACCAAAATCTTTCATTTCATTTGTTTGGCCAAGATTTAATTTGGCCCTTTAAAATAGCCCTTATTTATTTATTACTTCCTTGCTCATAAAATCCATATATTTTTATTTAAGGATCCAAAAAAATGATGATTCCAAATTTTATAATTTTATTTGTTATTTGTTTATCTTTTAAATCCCTTTTCATTCAAAGATTGTTCAAGATGGGTCTTTGATGTTTCCATTTGGAATCAAAAAGTTTCTTTTCACCCTAAATTTCATCAATTATTTATTTTGTTCATTTATTTTTCACATTTCAAAGTTTGGAAAATTTTGGGATGTGACAGGCTACCACCTTAAAGAAATCTCGTCCCGAGATTTGGGAAGTCTAGGGGTTACAAGTTGGCTTCAAGGCAACTAGGGTACTACCACCCTTAAAAGAAAGTCTTATAGGGTTACATTGATGGCTCACTTGACTATGGCTTAATGATTGATATCCAACAAGGAATCCTTATTTGACTCTTCTGAGTTAACTAATTCCTGACATCCACATCCTCTATTTCTTCAAGGGTTCCATACATGTCAATGTGGTCCACATGTCCTTCCTGGGTCACATTGGAGTCATTTCCATTGGAGTTTCTAGCATCCTGTTTCTTTTTCTTCTCAGGACAGTCTGATGCATAGTGTCCAGGTTCCTTACAATTATAGCACTAGAACTAGCTAATGTCTTTCTTCCCGGAATTGCCATGTTGGTTCTGACCAAGGTCATCTCCATTGTCTGTGTCATTTCCATTATTATCACTTCCATTGTTGTTGTGGTGGTACTGATGTGGTTCAGAATCTTCATTGCTCTTTTTGAATGAACGCTTCTTTTGTGATGATCGTGAGTGATACTTGAGTTTATGCTTCCTCTTTCTGTTCTCAACTTGATTCATCTTGTTTTCCAAGATGGTGGATTTGTCATAGAGTGATTGATAAGTTAGGACATAGGCAACAGACAGCTGCAGGTTCAACTCATCATTAAGTCCTTTGAGGAATTTCTCCTTTCTCCTAGCATCTGTATCCACTTCATCCGGTGCATAGCGTGCCAGATTGTTGAATTCCTCAATATACTTAGCCACACTGAGGTGACGCTGTTTCAGATTGTGGAACTCTTTTTTCTTCAAGTTCATCACTCCAGATGAGATGTGAGCTGTACGGAAACCATCCTCAAAAATAGCCCAAGTCACATCCTCAAGGGAAGTGGTGATCTGAAAGTTGTCCCACCATGTTGCGGTTGGTCCTTCGAGCAGATATGCTGCAAACCTAACTTTTTCCTCGTCGGTGCAGCCAACAGTCACTAAGTCCTTATTCACCGAACGTAACCAATCATTGGCTACCATTGGGTCAGTTGTTCCAGAGAACCTTGCAAACCTTAGATTCAGAAACCTAGTGAGCATGTCATGTGCTGGAGGATTATTCTGATTGTTGTTGTTGTTATTGTTGTTCTGATCTTGCATAAACTGCGTCATCATCTGCATCAGTTGACCTTGAGCTGTAATCAACTACTGCATCTCGGGAGTAACGTTATTATTGTTGTTTTGGTTGGGGTTGACACGACGGGGAGGCATCTGTTGGTTTGATAGGGATAAGTAATGATAGATAGATCTAAAGAAGTTCTAACACACCACCCAAAACAATCAAGTTCAATCAAACAATCAACAAGCAACTATTCACTTAACAACTTATGAGCTTAACTCATGAGTTGAAGGAAACAACAAGTTTTCTTGAAACAATCAACTTAGTATAGTCATACCTCATAGGTCAATATGATCCATACACTAACATGATATCAATGTCTTAGATAGTTGGTAGGCAATCCAATGTCTCAAGGTTCTCGTTTGTGGTCCTTAGTGATGTCTAAGTTGAAGTTCTCGGTGAAACTAGAGTTGAAGTCATTGGTCATGGTGGAGGCTTTGTCCATCAAGTTGAAAAAGGAAGAGATGTAGAATTAAAAACCAAAAAGGTTGAGGAAAGAGTTTACAAGATTTTTTGTAAATAAGTTTTGAACAAATACAACTCCTATTTTTCTAAGGGGTTTTGTCCAATCCTAGGGTTACAATCCTATAGGAAACACAGTGCTCTGATTCCATCTGTTGCGGTCCCAACCTTTAATAAGGTAGAGATCCCTGTGTTTACAATGCTAGTGCCTGGATCAATAGCTAGCATCCATAGTTAAGATGTAATATCAAGAAACAAAGGTCATAATACAACTTTATAACCAGGAATAAAGTAATTCATTACATCTTACATAGCTCATTTGGCTATCTCATTACAATGCAGCAGAAATAACTATAGCATGGAGTCCTTCATCTTCAAAGTGCCACAGGCAATCATGTTGGTTGTAGACTTGTAATCCTATTCAACACACTTCACTAACATCAAACAAACCTGCAACATAATAAGTTGCAGCCACAAGGATCAATACATTTGAATTGTATTGGCAAGTTGCACTACTATGTAGAAATAAGTGGATCCTATCATTACATGATTATTTGGCTAAGTAGGGTTTAGGCTCATTTGCAGATAGCGATATAGTTTTATCCTATCTTTTCAAAATAGTTTTGATCTTTTCAAAATCTTTCTGAACTCCTTGGAAAACTCCAAGTGCTTCGAATCCCTTGTTGTCACCATCAAGTTTTACTTTGAGAAATTGGAATGTCGAGATCTTCCATAGCTTCAGGCCTTAGTTGCTCAGAGTTGTCCATAACCGGGGACACGGCTAAGTACTTAGAATTTGATCTTCTGCAGAAGTTGTACACTTTACCCATATGACACAATCTCGTCTTGACGCCACCAGTGGCCTCTAGATAAGTACTCACCAAATGGAGTACCGGGAGATTGAGAATGTGACAAAGTCTTTCCATAGAAATCCTCCCAATATACAATGCTAGCTTGTCTACCAGGCACCAATGTAGGGATATATTTCCATACACAATTCTAGTTAACCTGAAGATGCCAATGCATGGGTCTTCCACTATGTAGTTGACTAAGCCAGAGCCCATTTAGCATGTGGCTGTACACGGAAGCCATTGTACGAGAAACATGTTCAATCTCTAAGTTCATGGGTGGTTTTATTCTGGTGCACATACAAAAAGATAGGCATATAAACATGGTTCCCTTTGTTGCCACCTTATCCATAACTTGAGTATCCTCTTTTCACCCAGGTGGTTCATTGAGTACTTGTTGTATTATATAAAACATATATTTTTCCAACACTTTATATAATCATATCATGTATCCCATCCCAAATATATAGCAGGGCTAAGCATACTACAACTACAATGTTTTCACTAAGGAAGATATAAGGATATCCTAATAGGATATATCATAGCATAGGAATATAGTAGTCCTATCATGCATGCTACAAAAATCCACTAAGTGTAATGAAAATAGTAGGACATGGATGATAGTGTCACTTGCCTTTTTAGTAGGGAATATTGGTTCACTCCTTGATCTTGCGAATATCACGCTCTTCTAACTTCACTACAATTCAATCAAGCAAACATATATTCAACTAGCATTGAAACAATTCACCACATAAAATAACAAAAACAAGGCAATGCATGCAAGCATGTAAAAGATGGTTTTATTTGGAAAAGTGGTTTCTATTAGGCTCTAAACATTTTAAAGCTCATATTGGTCATTTACAAAAGTGGTAAAACCATTTAAATTCAAGTTGTTGAAAATGGCCATTTAAATTATTTGGTTTGCTAAAAATGGTTTAAATCAAAGTAATATTTTGTAGGGTTAGAAAAATATATTCTTTAAACACAAATGTTAGTGTTTATGATTTAAGGGTTTAATATTAATCCATTTGCAAAAAGGTTCCACCTAAATTCCATTTGTAAATCCAACAATATTTTTTTATTTGCTAGAAATGTTTTTAACAAGTAATAATTTACTAAGGTTCATCAAATATGTTTTTAAGTCCCAAAACTTGGTGTTTAGGGTCAGAGAGTTTATATAAAACCATTTCCCACAGGTTTTAGTCAAAAAGCATTTTTAAACCATAATTAATATTTTTATTAGCTAGAAATGCTTTTATTCAAACATTTAATTCCTAAGTGTCACCAAATATACTTTTAAATCTACAAGTTGGTTTCTATGGTCAGTAGGTTCAAAACAATCCACTTACAAAATATTTTACCCTAAAAACATTTTTAGAATAAATTTTATACTCAAAATAAGCCTAAACAAGTTCCTGCATAAACAACCAATTTGACAGGAGCAATTCATTAAACAAAGTGCATGGTTGGAAAGTTTTTGTTCTCCTGATTCCAATGATATAAAATTTGTAAAATTTGGACGTGTGGATTAAAAGTTATGAATTTTGCAACTTTGTATATCTAATAGATCAAAATTTCTGTTTTAAATCAAACTCTGGCCACGTGTCTTAATGTTATTGGTCCATACCGCTTCGGGTGGATCGGGCTGCGCAGGCTGCAGGATTTCATTTAAATCGCACGACACAGATCGACTGATACCGCTTCGTTTTAAATCTAATCTGAGCCACGCGACGAGGATCTAACAGCTACAGCGCACCTGCCAGGAACTGGCGGCGGCTAACGGCGGCGCGCGCTCAGGCAATGAGGTTGCGGACGAACTAGGTCGCGAGGGAGAGAGAGAGGATGCTCACCAGACTCACCGGGAAGCGCTGATGCTCAAGGTGGGGTCAGTTCGTCGAGGGGTGCTTGGGGGTAGCGGTGATTGCTCGTCGGAGTTTGCGGCGGCGCCAGGTGCCTCTGTTCGTCGACGGGGGCGAGGTTACAGGCCACCAGAAGAAAAAAGAAAGGGTGCGTTAGATGCGTGTGAGTGTGGCGGTCACTAAGGCATCAACGGGAGGGACAGTGGCGGACGGTACTTACGAGAAGGGGTCTCCGGAGAAGTGGCAGACGACGACGGTGCTCAGAGGTGGTTCTTGCCGACGATTTTAAGCAAGCGCGGCCAAGCGGGGGTTACTGGGAGATGCATGGGATTATAGCGAGCAATCTCGTATGCACTGGGAGGCAAGGGGTGGATCGGAGTCGCCCGAATCAGCCGGAGTAGCTCGTCGGGGATGTGAGCTCGAGCTAGCGATTTGTGCAGCCTGGTGGCCGAGTCGAAGCGTTCAAGAATGCGTTCAAGAATGCGTCGTCGCTGACGAGGTTTAATCGCATATTGATGAGAATTCCACCGGAGTTAATCGCGGCAGTAAACGGCGACGAGCGATGGGGAAACGGTCGCTGCGGGTGGAAACGATGAACAAGCAGTGGGTCCTGGTTGTCTGCGTTTGAGAGAGAGTTGGGTCCACACGTCAGTGAGGGAGTGGGTAGGGTTTCTAGAGAAAAATGATTCGGGGGAGGAAAATAAAATGGGCTGCGCTGCTGGGCTGGACTGGGCCTTGATAGTGGGTTGGGTTCGTTTCATTTTTTTATACAGAATGTTTTTCTTTTTCTATTTTGATTTTTATTCAAATAATTCAAACTCTATTTGAATTCAAACCTTTGCCAAACTTTGTGTATATTTTAATACTGTTTATTAACATATTCTAAAGCCCATATTAGAATATTTCTTTTATTCTTTTAGGTTATATTAATTATTTAAATAAGCCCTTGTCTTAATTCAAATAAGATTTTATTAATGTTTTCAAACTCTATTCTAAATTTTACCAAATATTTTCAGTAGGTTTTATTTAAAAATAATTCACTTTGAATTATAATTTTAAAATACTTTAATATGTTTTAATGTTCATTTAAAATGGGAAAATGTCTTTACTTAAATAAAATTGGATAGTAATAAATCCTTATGATTCTATTTAAATAATCCCTTACTCTTTTTATTAAACCAAAATCTTTCATTTCATTTGTTTGGCCAAGATTTAATTTGACCCTTTAAAATAGCCCTTATTTATTTATTACTTCCTTGCTCATAAAATCCATATCTTTTTATTTAAGGACCAAAAAATGGTGATTCCAACTTTTATAATTTTATTTGTTATTTGTTTATCTTTTAAATCCCTTTTCATTCAAAGTTTGTTCAAGATGGGTCTTTGATATTTCCATTTGGAATCAAAAAGTTTCTTTTCACCATAAATTTCATCAATTATTTATTTTGTTCATTTATTTTTCACATTTCTAAATTTGGAGAATTTTGGGATGTGACACGAGCTTTATAGACGGTCACATTACCATCAGCATCAGTTTTCCTTTTGAAAATCCATTTATTCTCCACGGCCTTTCGGTCGTGAGGTAAGTCCGCCAAGTTCCAAACTTGGTTTTCGTACATGGATTCCATCTCGGATTTCATGGCTTCTAACCATTTGTTGGAATCCGGGCTCATCATCGCTTCTTCATACGTCGCAAGGTCATCAATTTCATCAACCATGAAATTCATAACAGGGTTTCCGTACAGCTCGGGAGCTCCACGCGTCCTGCTAGACCTGCGAGGTTCGGTAGTACTCTCGTTCAGAGTTTCGTGATCATTATCATTAGTCCCCTCTTAAATTGGTGTAGCCAACTCCGGAACGACTTCCGGCGCTGCACTACTCGCTATACTATGAAGAGAAGGTTCAACAACCTCTTCGAGTTCTACCTTCCGACTACTCACGCCTTTCGCGAGAAACTCTTTCTCGAGAAAGGATCCATTATTGGCAATAAAAACCTTGCCCTCGGATCTGTAATAGAAGGAATACCCAATGGTTTCCTTAGGGTATGCTATGTAGACACATTTTTCCGCTTTGGGTTTGAGTTTATCCGGTTGAAGTTTCTTCACATAAACATCGCATCCCCAAACTTTAAGAAATGACAGCTTAGGTTTGTTTCCAAACCCTAATTCATACAGTGTCTTTTCAATGGATTTAGATGGTTCCCGATTTAAATTGAATGCAGAGTTTCTAGTGCATAACCCCAAAATGGCAGTGGCAAGTCCGTCAGAGACATCATAGATCGAACCATATCCAATACAATGCGATTACGATGTTCTGACACACCATTTCACTGTGGTGTCCCAGTAGGTGTGAGTTGTGAAACAATTCCACACTCTTTCATATGAGTACTAAACTCATAACTTAGATACTCACCTCCACGGTCGGACCATAGAAATTTGATCTTTCTATTACAATGATTTTCCACATCACTCTGAAATTCCTTGAACTTTTCAAAGGTTTCAGACTTGTGCTTCATCAAGTAGATATAACCGTATCTACTCAAATCATCCGTGAAAGTAACAAATTAACGATATCCACCTTGCGCCAACACACTCATTGGACCACACACATCAGAATGTATGATTTCCATTAAATTTGTCGCCTGTTCCATTGAACCGGAAAATGCAGTTCTAGTCATCTTGCCCATAGGGCATGGCTCACATGTATCAAATGATTCCAAAAGTCCATCTGAATGGAGCTTCTTCATGCGTTTAACTCCAATATGACCTAGACGGCAGTGCCACATATATGCGGATATATCATCATTAAGTTTAATCCTTTTAGCATCAACATTATGAATATGTGTAACATTATTATCGAGATCCAATAGAAATATACCACTCATCATCGATGGACCATAAAAGAATTTATTCATATAAATAGAATAACCATTGTTCGCGGATTTAAATGAATAACCACTTCGCATCAAACACGATCCAGATACAATGTTCATGCTTAGTGCTGGCACCGGATAACAATTATTCAAGTTTATAACTAATCCCAATGGTAAGTGGAGAGGTAGCGTTCTGACGGCGATCACATCAACACTTGATCCATTGCCGACACGCATCTTGACCTCACCCCTTGCTAGCGGTCGCTTGTTCCGCAGCCCCCTGATTTGAGTTACAAATATTAGCAACTGAATCGGTATCAAATACCCAGGTGCTACTGCGAGTACTAGTAAAGTACACATCAATAACATGTATATCATACATACCTTTATTTTCCTTGTCGGCCTTCTTGTCTGCCAAATACTTGGGGCAGTTGCGCTTCCAGTGGCTAGTTCCCTTACAATAATAGCACTCGGTATCATACTTAGGGCCAACTCGGGGTTTCTTTTCAGGCACGGCAACTGGCTTGCCGCCCTTAGTTCCCTTATGTTTTCCCTTCTTGTCTTTCTGGAAACCAGTGGTCTTATTGATCATCAACACTTGATGTTCTTTCTTGATCTCCACTTCTGAAGTTTTAAGCATTGACAGAAGCTTGGGGAGAGACTTATAGCTAGGTGGTAGAGACTTCAGAACATGATGGATGCCTAATTCAATGGGAATCGTTATTCCCAAGCACACAAGCTTATCAGCGTAACCCGACATCTTGAGTACATGCTCACTTACGGAGCTGCTCTCTTCCATCATCCAGCTAAAGAACTTTTCTGAAGCATTGTAGCTCTCTAGAGCAGCATGTGTGTCGAAAATCATTTTCAACTCACCCATTGTATCAAATTCATTGACGTTTTCGAAATGCTTTCGAAGTTCTGGCTCTAGCCCATATAATATGCCGCAATGAACTAAGTTGTGGTCCTCCTGACGAGTCTAATAGACATTCTTCTCCTTGTCAGGGGCATCATTGGACGGTGGGGCGCCCAGCGGCGCTTCTAGCACATATTGATTTTGTGCAGTAAAGAGGATAATCCTCAAATTCATGGCCCATTAGGTAAAGTTTCTACCGTTCGTTGCAAGTTTCTCTTTCTCCATGAACACATTGAAATTAAAAGCAGGTGGTGCCATGTCCAACAGAATTTGTAAAGTTTAGACTAAGTTTATGATAGATTAAGTTCAACTAATCCAAATTAAGAATGAACTCCCACTCAAAAACGACATCCCTCGTGCCTTTTTGGTGATTACATGAACCAAATCCACTACACCAACTCCGATCATCACATGAGTCGGTGTAGCTTCAAAGGAGAGCATCAAATGGGCATCATATCTACCATATGACTCATGCTTAACATTTTGGTCCGTGTTCCGAGGCCATGTTTGTACATGCTAGGCTTGCCAAGTAAGAACCTTAATATTCACGTGTGTAACTATCTTACAACCGAAATATGATCGTGGATCAAAGAACACCCAATCATCACGTGATGTCTTGGAGCGACGAAACATAATCGGAGCATACTTAAGGAAGAACACATTCTTATCTTGATATCTAAATGAGGGATTATCTTATTATGCTAATAAAATGCCAAACAGGCAATATAAGATGCAACAAACATCACATGTTTATAAGTGAAATGATATGGTTCTTGCACTTGATCTCCATCATGTGCATCGTGGTATGATCGCTATCATACCTCTATGTGTAAGGCCAAGGTATATGGAACTTACACGTTATGTGTGTTATAAGAGTATCGACTTATACTTATACTTACAACATCACCATATCATGACACTAGCCCAGCAACAATCTAAACTATACGCCTCTAATTTATCCATTGCAAGTTTTACTTGGCTCAGGGTTTTCGAAGATAGAACCGTTCTTACCTACGAACATGAACCACAACAAGGATAATCAAATTGTTGACAACTTGTTGCAAATTAGATATTGACTATAGTAGGAGAGACAGACACCCGCTAGCCACTTATGCAAAACTAGTTGCATGTCAAGCGTGGAATGGGTCTCATGTGCGAGGACATGGAAAGTTTGTCCGGGCCGCTTCATCCCACTATGCCACCAATATCCAATGTACAACCAAGAATCAATAACATGATCATCATCGCCCACATACTCATATGTTTACTACCCGTGCAAAGCATCTATGCATAGATCCGGCTCTGATACCACTGTAGGGTTCGCAGCATAGAAAACAAAGAATTTCCTACGATGGGAACAACTATGTACCAAGATCTATATATTAGATACAAGCAACGGGCGGATGTACATCCGTAGAGAACATACCCTTGAAGACCGACAAAGCTTAACGAGGTTGAACTCGTTGTTGATGTAGACGATGGCTTGCCGATCTCAAGATCGAGAGGAAGTCCTAGTGCCACAAATCAGCGGCGCATCTGTGCTCGCACACACGTCCGAGGCACCGAGCAACCTCCGCCTCCTCGCTCCAGCGATGCAGCGGAAGAACAACTCTTTCTTGCCGAATAGCCATCGGGAACATGTATCTCGCTAGTCCGAGACCATGGGGCATAAATACTAGAGGGGAAGAGAGATCCTTCATGAGAAGGTGTGAGTGAGAGAGAGAGGAGAGGGGGCTCCTTTTATAGGAGGAGGGGGGCACCCAAGGGGGTGGCCGCCGGCCATGGGGGCTGCCCCCTTGTCACATCCCAAGATTTTCCAAATCTTGTAATGTGAAAATAAATGAATAAAATAAAACTTTGTTTGATTTTCAAGGCCAGAAGAAACTTTTTGAATTTAAATGGAACTTCAAACCCATTTGAATTAAATAAAATCCTAAAGGGATTCATAAAGATAAACATTTAATAAAGGAAGTTAAAAATGTTTTGGAATTACTATTATTGGATCCTTTAATAAAAGATTGGTTTTCAAAAGAAAAGGTGGATTTATAAATAAAGATTATTTAATAAAGCCAAATTAAACCTTGACCAAACTTTGGGAATTAAAACATTTAGTTTTGAATAAAAATAACAAAGGTTTATTTAAAATAAAATAATAAGGAATTAATATCAAATTTTATTATAAAAGGTTTTACCAATTTAATTAAAACTTCAAAACTTGTTTAATTATTTTAAATAGATTTTCCAAGTATTTACTATTCTATAATAAAACCTACTAAAGTGTTTTGGCTTTATTTTAGATTTTAAAATAAATATTCTCAATAAAACAAACCCTAGTTGATTTAATAATGAAAGTCTATTTTATTTAATTAATAATGGACTCTAAAATAAAATGTTACTTTGTTTTAAAACAAGATTTCCAAATGAATTTTATTTTCAAATAAAACCTACTGAATTGATTTTGAAAACATTTGGATTTTAAATAAAGATTTTATTAATAAACAACAAAAACTCTATTTTATTAATAAACCATGGCCTACTTATTTAATTAAGGATGGAGCCTAAAAAGATTAAAGTATTATTTATTTTATTTAAGATTTTGGATCAGGTTACTAAACAGAACCAAATTCTTAGTTACAATGTTTGGTGAAGATTTGAATTGTTTTGAATGCTTGAGAATTGTTTGAAATAACAAATCAGAAAATAGAAATAGAAAAGGAAAAAGAATTTAGACAGAAAAAAATAGAACAGCCCACCAATCTGGCCCAACTAGCCCAACACAGCCCAATCCAGCCTAGCTTCCTCCCTCCCCGAAGGAAAACGATTTGCACCCATATTCTGACCCGCTAAGCAGCTGACAAGTGGACCCCGTTCTTTCTTCTTTTCCCACTGACCAGCGGACCCCTTTCTACTGTTCTCCTTCCCCACCCTGCGACTGGTTCTTCCTCCCCCACGTCGCCGTTGCTGCCTCTAAATTACTCGCATCAATTCGAGTAAATGACTGAGTGAATTCTCCTGGTAACCTCACCCATTTAATCGCCAGTGTCTTCGCCTCCTTTCCCCTCTGTTTCCTCCCCCGAGCACGCCTCCAGTCCATCCCAATTTCTCCTCGACTGCCCTGTCTCCGACGACGCTCCGACGCCGAATCCGGCAGCCCCTCACCACCCCTTGCCTCCCCGACCATGCTCCTGTGATCCCTACCTCCTGGCGATCATCACCGTAGCGCCAGCTCACCCCGGAGCGCTCCAAAACGTCAGCAACATCTCCACCTGTACGCCACCGATGACCCCGCAACTCCGGTGAGCTCCAGCACTCGACTCTGTGCGCGCCTTGATTAGTGAGACATGCCATTTTATTAGTCTTTGTCCTCTGTATCTACAGTTGCTCTCCAAACCCTCGCGCGTGGCCTGCAACCTCGTCCCCGTCGGCGAGCAGAAGCTCCTGGCGCTAGTAGAAACTCCGGCGAGGAATTCCCGTAACTCCAGCGCGCCCCTCGGCAAACGGAAAGCACCTCGAGCACCCCCACGCCTTGGCGAAATCAGTGAGCCCCCTCTCCTCCTTCCTCGCTTCCTGTAGCGTCGACTTCGCCACCGTCTGGCCGCTCCGCCACCAGACGCCGCCGCCAGCGCCGCCCATCCCTGGCAAGCGAGCTGAGCACCGTGCGATCTAGATCCAACGAGCACGATAGACTCACTTAACCGAAGGGGTATCGAGCAATCTGTGCCGCACGATGGGATTTGATCCAACGCACCGCAGCGTGATCCGGTCGAACCGTTACCAGCGAATAGAAACGTGCCGCGTGTCACCTATCTCGTTTTAAAAGAAATTTGAATCTGATTTAATTGCAAACTTCAAACCCTTATAACTTTTGATCCACACGTCCAAATTTGGAAAATTTTATATCAATGGATTCAGGAGAACAAGCCCTAGCCAACTGTGGAATTATTTTAGCAAATAGTATCTGTTTTTTTTTGCTTATTTTTGCAGATTCATTTGTATGCTTATTTAGAGTAGAAAAATTGTTTAAAATTGATAAGGATAAAACATTGGCAAATTGGTTTGTTGTGACCTTACTGACCCTAGGAACCAACCAATGTTTTGGAAAATGAAATTGGAAAGGGTTAGGATGGATTAATTAGTTTAGTCCATTTCTAGCCAAACAAAACTATTGTTTTGTTTATGAAAATGGTTTTAAATGGAAAACTTTGAGAAAATGTTTTGGACCAAAACTACTGACCCAAAAACACCAAGATTTGCAATAGCAACTCATTTGGTGAACAACCTAAGAGTTTTGCCTTAATAAAAACATTTTTCACCACATGAAATGATGAATGGATTTAAAAACAGTTTTTGGACAAAACCCTCTTGCTAATGACTTTGCCACTTTGGTAAATGACCAATTTGGATCTTACAAGTTTAGAAACCCCATAGAGACCCCCTTTGCAAAATAAAACTATCTTGTGCATGCTCCCATGCATGAATTGGTTTCCTTTGTCTTGTGTGTGTGAAATTGTTTGAGTGATTATTGGTTTGGAATGTAAATTGAATTAGTGTTTGCTTGTTTGACTTGTAGTGAAGTGTGAGACTAACAAGATCAAGGAGTGAACTACCATTCCCTTCCAAAAAGGCAAGTGATGCTTCATACTTTTTGTCCCATTACTTTCACTATGCATTAGTGATTTTGCTAAGTAAAACTTGCATGGATTTTGCTAAGTATAAACCTTGCTATAGGAAACCTAGTAGATGAATCCTTAGTAGTATTTTTCCTAAGTTAAGATTCCTACTACTACCAAGCTTAGCCTAGATAATAGAAAACATGGGTGGAATATATATTCACACTATGGAAAAATATTCTAAGTCTAAGGACTTGTGATTTTGTCTAATAAAACAACTAAGTTAATGAATCACCTGGGTGGAATGGAATGGCTTGGTGGAGAATGGTTGAGTGGTTCACAAGGCCATGGACTTGGATTGTGTATCTCACTTGTGGATGGCCACCCAGGAACAAAGAGATTTGAGATGTCAAATGTTCAGAAGCTTCAAGTGCAACCACTTGGCAATATGGGCTCTGCCATGATCATATAGGTTGCAAGAACTTAGCCATATGGATAGTGGGTGGTAGTGTTTGATAGGTTGGAGCGCGTCCATTTTGGTCTAAGGGAAAGCTTCTGAAAGATCTTGTCTTGGGAAACCAAGTCTTGTGGGGAAAGTGCACCACCTCTGCAGAGTGTAACATCTAAGTACTTAGCCATGTCCCTGGTAAAGGACAATTTGAGCATCAAGACATGGAAGCAATCAAGAATCTCATCATTCAAATTTCTAAGTTAAAAATCTCGTGGATTGAACAAGGGTTGATTGAATTCTTCAATCATTGATGGAGAGATGGCTTGGTACAAGGATCTTGAAATCTTTGATTAAGGAAATGATTTTGTCAAGCAAAAACTTAGTATTTTCAAAATGATAAGAAAAATCTATTTTGAGCAATGCAAAGCCTCAACTCCACTTAGCCAAATGCATATAGATGTTAGACTCCACTATACTACCATAGTATCACTTGCCAATACAATTCAAATGTATTGACCCTTGTGGCTGTAACTTGTAATGTTGCAGGTTTGATTGATTTTAGTGAAGATTGTTTGATTAGGATTACAAAGTCTACAACCAACATCTGCCTGTGGCACTTTGAAGATGAAGGACCCCATGATTATAATTATTCCGCTGCAATGTAATGTAATAGCCAAATGAGCTATGTTTTGATGTAATAAATTATGTTATTCCTGGTTATAAAGTTGTATTATGACCTTTGTTTCTTGATATTACATCTAAACTGTGGATGCTAGCTATTGATCCAGGGACTAGCATTGTAAAACACAGGAGGCTCTATCTTATCTAAGATTGGGACCCCTACAGATGGTATCAGAGCATTGTGTTGCCTGTAGGATTGTAGCCCTAGGATTGGACAAAAACCCTTAGAAAAATAGGAGTTGTATTTTGTTCCAAAAAAAACTTATTTACAAAAACACTTGTAAACTCTTTCCTCCACCATTTTGGTTTCAACTCTACATCTCTTCTATTTCAAACTTGATGGAAAAACCTACCCCATGGCCAAAGACTACACCATGTGCAAAGGACTTCTTCAACTTCTTCAACTCTAATGACTTCAACATCTTCAGCATGTTCACCAAGGACTTCCAACTTGGATACCACTAAGGACTACAAGTAAGACAAGGAAATCTTGCTCAAGATTTAGAGACTGAGGGAATGCAAAAAGTTAGAAGGAACCTACATCACTTGAAGTATTGTGACCAAAAGTTTTTCCAAAGAAACCAAGATCTCATTCAAGAAGAATCAACCAAGAAGGAAGGAAAGATCACTAGTGAACCATGTAGATGGACCACCATTTATAGTTAAGTCAAACACACCAACTTATGTGGAGTAACAAAAATATTTTATTGCCTAAAAATGTGCTTGAACTTTGTTGTTTGAGTGAAAAGTTGTTTGTGAATGCTTGCACATTGTTTGTGTAAATTGTGATTTGTGTGATTAGAAATATTTCCTTAGAAATATCTTGCCTATTCCAATCTCCCTTCAAACCCAAACAGATGACTACTCCAAGAGACTCCAACATCAAGGTTGATGACAACAACAACCAAGAGGACAATATGAGAGAACTTATAGTAACCCAAACCCAGTTGAGCCAAGAGACAACTCAGCTTTTATCCAACAACAATGGACTAGACCCAGCCATACAAAGGATCTTGAAACTTCAATCCCAATTGTTGCAAGGATTGGTTACTCAAGTGATCAACATGAGAGAAAACTTTCTCCCAAGATCCAATGACAACAAGGATGACAAGGATGTTAATCTAGAAGGAACCCAAGCTAGCAATACTCATGGATACAAGGATCATGCATCCAAGGAGCATGAATATCAATGCCCCAAGAAGAAAGAAAGATCTCCCACCTATGAATAGCATGAACTAGAAGAACTCCTAGCTTTGGAGAGACCCAAGAAGAAGAAGAAATTCCCCAACACTAGCAAGAAGGATATTACACAAGTGCAATGTTCAAATGCAAAGAGATGGGACACTATGCCAATGAGTGCCCAGAAAGGGAGAAGAGCCAAGAAAACAAACAAAAGCTAGTGAAACCCAAGATAAGGAAGGATTTTAGCCAAGTGATGTGCAAACACTGCAAGGAGTTAGGACATTATGCAAACTACTGTCCAGAAAAGATGAAACATAAGATAAACCAGCCTATGAGGGATCTCAGCCTTGTCACATGTTTCAAATGCAAGGAACTAGGCCACTATGCAAACAATTGTCCAGAAAGGATGGAGAACAAGTTAAACAAGTCTATGAAGGATCTCAACCTTGGCCCATGAGTCAAGAATGGAAACCAAGGATACAATGCAAAGTTTGCTTAGAGAAGTTTTACCCAGGATCCCAAGAAGGACAATGTGTAATTTTTGTTTGAAAATTTTTAAGGGTGGTAGTACCCTAGTTGTTTTGAACTTGCTTGTAACCCTAACCTCCCCAAATCTCGGGACGAGATTTATTTTAAGGGTGGTAGCCTGTCACATCCCAAGATTTTCCAAATCTTGTAATGTGAAAATAAATGAATAAAATAAAACTTTGTTTGATTTTCAAGGCCAGAAGAAACTTTTTGAATTTAAATGGAACTTCAAACCCATTTGAATTAAATAAAATCCTAAAGGGATTCATAAAGATAAACATTTAATAAAGGAAGTTAAAAATGTTTTGGAATTACTATTATTGGATCCTTTAATAAAAGATTGGTTTTCAAAAGAAAAGGTGGATTTATAAATAAAGATTATTTAATAAAGCCAAATTAAACCTTGACCAAACTTTGGGAATTAAAACATTTAGTTTTGAATAAAAATAACAAAGGTTTATTTAAAATAAAATAATAAGGAATTAATATCAAATTTTATTATAAAAGGTTTTACCAATTTAATTAAAACTTCAAAACTTATTAAATTATTTTAAATAGATTTTCCAAGTATTTACTATTCTATAATAAAACCTACTAAAGTGTTTTGGCTTTATTTTAGATTTTAAAATAAATATTCTCAATAAAACAAACCCTAGTTGATTTAATAATGAAAGTCTATTTTATTTAATTAGTAATGGACTCTAAAATAAAATGTTACTTTGTTTTAAAACAAGATTTCCAAATGAATTTTATTTTTAAATAAAACCTACTGAATTGATTTTGAAAACATTTGGATTTTAAATAAAGATTTTATTAATAAACAACAAAAACTCTATTTTATTAATAAACCATGGCCTACTTATTTAATTAAGGATGGAACCTAAAAAGATTAAAGTATTATTTATTTTATTTAAGATTTTGGATCAGATTACTAAACAGAACCAAATTCTTAGTTACAATGTTTGGTGAAGATTTGAATTGTTTTGAATGCTTGAGAATTGTTTGAAATAACAAATCAGAAAATAGAAATAGAAAAGGAAAAAGAATTTAGACAGAAAAAAATAGAACAGCCCACCAATCTGGCCCAACTAGCCCAACACAGCCCAATCCAGCCCAGCTTCCTCCCTCCCAGAAGGAAAACGATTTGCACCCATATTCTGACCCGCTAAGCAGCTGACAAGTGGACCCCGTTCTTTCTTCTTTTCCCACTGACCAGCGGACCCCTTTCTACTGTTCTCCTTCCCCACCCCGCGACTGGTTCTTCCTCCCCCACGTCGCCGTTGCTGCCTCTTATTTACTCGCATCAATTCGAGTAAATGACTGAGTGAATTCTCCTGGTAAACTCACCCATTTAATCGCCAGTGTCTTCGCCTCCTTTCCCCTCTGTTTCCTCCCCCGAGCACGCCTCCAGTCCATCCCAATTTCTCCTCGACTGCCCTGTCTCCGACGACGCTCCGACGCCGAATCCGGCAGCCCCTCACCACCCCTTGCCTCCCCGACCATGCTCCTGTGATCCCTACCTCCTGGCGATCATCACCGTAGCGCCAACTCGCCCCCGAGCGCTCCAAAACGTCAGCAACATCTCCACCTGTACGCCACCGACGACCCCGCAACTCCGGTGAGCTCCAGCACTCGACTCCGTGCGCGCCTTGATCAGTGAGACATGCCATTTTATTAGCCTTTGTCCTCTGTATCTACAGGTGCTCGCCAAACCCTCGCGCGTGGCCTGCAACCTCGTCCCCGTCGGCGAGCAGAAGCTCCTGGCGCCAGTAGAAACTCCGGCGAGGAATTCCCGTAACTCCAGCGCGCCCCTCGGCAAACGGGAAGCACCTCGAGCACCCCCACGCCTTGGCGAAATCAGTGAGCCCCCTCTCCTCCTTCCTCGCTTCCTGTAGCGTCGACTTCGCCACCGTCTGGCCGCTCCGCCACTAGACGCCGCCGCCAGCGCCGCCCATCCCTGGCAAGCGAGCTGAGCACCGTGCGATCTAGATCCAACGAGCACGATAGACTCACTTAACCGAAGGGGTATCGAGCAATCTGTGCCGCACGATGGGATTTGATCCAACGCACCGCAGCGTGATCCGGTCGAACCGTTACCAGCGAATAGAAACGTGCCGCGTGTCACCTATCTCGTTTTAAAAGAAATTTGAATCTGATTTAATTGCAAACTTCAAACCCTTATAACTTTTGATCCACACATCCAAATTTGGCAAATTTTATATCAATGGATTCAGGAGAACAAGCCCTAGCCAAGTGTGGAATTATTTTAGCAAATAGTATCTGTTTTTTTGCTTATTTTTGCAGATTCATTTGTATGCTTATTTAGAGTAGAAAAATTGTTTAAAATTGAATTTAAGGATAAAACCTTTGCAAATTGGTTTGTTGTGACCTTACTGACCCTAGGAACCAACCAATGTTTTGGAAAATGAAATTGGAAAGGGTTAGGATGGATTAATTAGTTTAGTCCATTTCTAGCCAAACAAAACTATTGTTTTTTTATGAAAATGGTTTTAAATGGAAAACTTTGAGAAAATGTTTTGGACCAAAACTACTGACCCAAAAACACCAAGCTTTGCAATAGCAATTCATTTGGTGAACAACATAAGAGTTTTGCCTTAATAAAAACATTTTTCACCACATGAAATGATGAATGGATTTAAAACAGTTTTTGGACAAAACCCTCTTGCTAATGACTTTGCCACTTTGGTAAATGACCAATTTGGATCTTACAAGTTTAGAAACCCCATAGAGACCCCCTTTGCAAAATAAAACTATCTTGTGCATGCTCCCATGCATGAATTGGTTTCCTTTGTCTTGTGTGTGTGAAATTGTTTGAGTGATTATTGGTTTGGAATGTAAATTGAATTAGTGTTTGCTTGTTTGACTTGTAGTGAAGTGTGAGACTAACAAGATCAAGGAGTGAACTACCATTCCCTTCCAAAAAGGCAAGTGATGCTTCATACTTTTTGTCCCATTACTTTCACTATGCATTAGTGATTTTGCTAAGTAAAACTTGCATGTATTTTGCTAAGTATAAACCTTGCTATAGGAAACCTAGTAGATGAATCCTTAGTAGTATTTTTCCTAAGTTAAGATTCCTACTACTACCAAGCTTAGCCTAGATAATAGAAAACATGGGTGGAATATATATTCACACTATGGAAAAATATTCTAAGTCTAAGGACTTGTGATTTTGTCTAATAAAACAACTAAGTTAATGAATCACCTGGGTGGAATGGAATGGCTTGGTGGAGAATGGTTGAGTGGTTCACAAGGCCATGGACTTGGATTGTGTATCTCACTTGTGGATGGCCACCCAGGAACAAAGAGATTTGAGATGTCAAATGTTGAGAAGCTTCAAGTGCAACCACTTGGCAATATGGGCTCTGCCATGATCATATAGGTTGCAAGAACTTAGCCATATGGACAGTGGGTGGTAGTGTTTGATAGGTTGGAGCGCGTCCATTTTGGTCTAAGGGAAAGCTTCTGAAAGATCTTGTCTTGGGAAACCAAGTCTTGTGGGGAAAGTGCACCACCTCTGCAGAGTGTAACATCTAAGTACTTAGCCATGTCCCTGGTAAAGGACAATTTGAGCATCAAGACATGGAAGCAATCAAGAATCTCATCATTCAAATTTCTAAGTTAAAAATCTTGTGGATTGAACAAGGGTTGATTGAATTCTTCAATCATTGATGGAGAGATGGCTTGGTACAAGGATCTTGAAATCTTTGATTGAGGAAATGATTTTGTCAAGCAAAAACTTAGTATTTTCAAAATGATAAGAAAAATCTATTTTGAGCAATGCAAAGCCTCAACTCCACTTAGCCAAATGCATATAGATGTTAGACTCCACTATACTACCATAGTATCACTTGCCAATACAATTCAAATGTATTGACCCTTGTGGCTGTAACTTGTAATGTTGCAGGTTTGATTGATTTTAGTGAAGATTGTTTGATTAGGATTACAAAGTCTACAACCAACATCTGCCTGTGGCACTTTGAAGATGAAGGACCCCATGATTATAATTATTTCGCTGCAATGTAATGTAATAGCCAAATGAGCTATGTTTTGATGTAATAAATTATGTTATTCCTGGTTATAAAGTTGTATTATGACCTTTGTTTCTTGATATTACATCTAAACTGTGGATGCTAGCTATTGATCCAGGGGCTAGCATTGTAAAACACAGGAGGCTCTATCTTATCTAAGATTGGGACCCCTACACCCCTCCCCTCCTTCATTCATGTGGGTGGACACTCCACTCACACAAATGTCTTTAAATTCCCTCCACTCAAAAACCCACTCAAATTCCCATTAAATTTTAACCAAATTTAATGCAAACTCTCATTAAATAAAACTCCTTTTATTTATTCAAAATTTCGTCAATTACTGTAACATCCCAGCATTTAGGAACCAACGAAGGGTTGATTTAGGAATCTGTGAAATTGCATGCATTCATCTGTCAAAATGTGGGTAAATTTTTTGCCAAACAAAAACTTAAAAGTGATCAAAGTTTCTTTCATGCTTGTCAACACCCGGATTTTTAATCCCAGATGCCTGTTATGCCATACATCGCAATCCCAGGATTACCATTTTTGCGAGACATAACAGATTTGGATATCACAGTACATCATCCATTACAAACCATACATAAGGTCTTACACAAATAAGGATCTCATGATCCAGTTCTTAATACAACTCAAGTAGCTGAATAACGTAATAATAACGATAGCGTAGGCGAAGCTCCATCTTCAGGGTCACAGGCAATACTGACGATGGGAGATGATCCTAGTTGTGGTAACCTTCATGAGGTCCATCATCCTGGTACTCATCTTCATAGTCTGGCCACGGGAATAGCCAGGGAAAAATCCATGAGTACTCTTTAAGTATTCGAAAACTAATACTAACAGTTAAGAGGGTTTTTGTAGTAGGATACTAATCTCTAGGGTTGTTTTGCAAAAAGCCAGATTTACCTATACTAAGTTCAGAAGCAAAGAAAACTAGTTGAAAGTTTTATAACACCTAAGTGGGAATTTGAATTTCATATCACAACTCTGTTGTGGTCAAGTCAAAGTCCCAATTCATTTCATAAGTAATTTTGAAAACATCTGACGGGGGAAAAGTATGGCCACTCCAACTGTCCATAACCGCGGACACGGCTATTCGAATAGTTTGACACTCTGCAGAGATTGTACACTTTCACCACAACATTCGATACATCCGTCAGGAACAAATCCTGAATTCACCATACTCAGTATGCGGATAATCAATCCTAACCTTTCAATTACACGCCCTAGTCTAGGCACCTCTCCTGTGAGTTTGTCCTCCCAACCATGACCAACTGTCATCTTGGGTACTGCACAGGTGGACAATCTTCACAAGGTAGCCTCGGCTCAGACCTTGGCCGAGGGAACCCATACTAAGGTATATAAATTTCCAGTCAAGCCCTACCCAATTTTCGGGTATTGTGGTTGTATGGTAAAATTGGAATGGTATCGCATCCAGACAACCATCAGTTTTATAAATGGTCAAGGCTCATGCCTCAACATTTTCATCATCAAAATCATCTGGTGGTTCAGAAACACATGTCAAAACATTTCAGTAGAATGACTCATCATTCTAAGGTTTTCATAACCATTTTCACCAAGTATTCCCATCTAAAGTTGATCAAGTTTTAGGCTTAGCACTAGCATCTACAAGTTGTGGTAACTACCAATGAGGGGTGGTAAACAAGTGGAGATTTGCTAAGTTCAATCTCATGCCTTAGGATGACATCAAGATTATCTAACTTAGGCCAAATTTTATGCTCTTTATGCTACGTTCCAATATCTTTCTAGTATATACAATTCACTATGTAAACTCTAAGAGAAATCTTTGATAAAGAAATAAAGTATAAAGCTGGTAGTTAAAACTAGGATTGGGTATCATCAAATGTGTTTAACCAAGCATGCTTAATACACTGCAGAGGTTATCTAACTTTCATAGTTGCAAGTATTAGCTAGCATAGGTAAGGTAACTTGCAAGTGTTAGCTTGCCTTGTGCAGAGCAGTGGTTGAAGTTCTCCTCGGCTTCTTCCTCGTAGTATCCTCCTTCCTCCTTGTATCCTTGGTCGGTACTAGCGTCTATAAATGAATACGAGGTACACAATCACCTAATAGTACTTAACTATTCTCAATCCTCACACAAAGGTGCAGTATAGATGATCTAGCATCACCACTTAACATTACAAGATTAAAGCATTTGTCTTATTTATTTTAATTTGAGAAAAGTAATTTCTACTCATTGAAAAACTACTTAAGATTTAATATTCTCCAACTCAAACATGGGATCATGTTGACACATGTCATCACCACATATTTCAGTACATGGGAATGTGATTTAAGGTGGTGTCACAATTTAATAAGGTTTAACCTTTTTATTTTAAATAAATAAAGTGACTAGAAATGCCTATGTGGCATTCTTTTATTACTTGAACATTATTTCTGTAAGTAAACCCATATGTTTTTATATATTCTGAATGGTATGATCAAATGTGATTCTTGATAGTTTGAATCAACTCAAAATCTTTTATGGTTGAATTTTGAAAAAGGTTTGAATGCAGAAAAGCTTCTGCCTTGTTATTTTTACCAAGGTTGATCCATAGATCCAAATGATTTGAATCCAATGGGCTTGGATTAAGCATTTCAGTACCTTTCTAACAAAATTGGTTTCATGCATTTTGGTTCATTGAATCGAGCTGGGTTGATTTTTGAATCTATGTACAGAACTGTGTTTGAAATTAAATGGAAAAATATAAATTTAAACTGTTGGGTCGCGCGGGAGACGTTAATGGGCCGGCCCACTGTCACTCTGCAGCGTGGGGCTCAGCTGACAGGGGGATCCACCAGTAAGTGGCTCATAACGCGCGAAGCGGTACGGGGAGGTGTGGGACATTGGATTAGAGTAGGGATCAACGACTCTGGATCGTCGTCGATGACGGACCTATCGCCGGCGAGCTCTAACCGTAGCGTCTCGGTGGGGGTGCATAGGGGGCGTACCAGGGCTCGGTGGGGGTGCATAGGGCGAGCTCTAACCCTAGCGACGACGGCGAGGCAGGAAAATGAACTGGTGGTCGACGGCGAGCTCAGGGACGGTCGAGGCAGCTCCGGGGGTGTTCGCAATCACTGGCGCCCTTCTCCTCCAGAGGCGGCCTGCTCCGGTACAATTCCGGCGAGGTGCTGCTCCCCGTGCTCTGGCTAGAGGTGTGGGACGATTAGTGAGGTGAGGGGAGTGGAGTGGTGTGCTGCAAACGGCTGGGGGTGCCCTCCTTTTATAGGCTCGACGGAGAGACCGAGAGGGATGGGAAGGCGACGGTGGCGACATGGCTACGGGCTGCTAGCGGCATGGCTGAGGGTGGCGATCGACGCGCGGTCTCCTAGCGGTGCTCTAGGACTTGAATGCGGGCTTAGGGGCGGTGGTAATCGGTCGGGCGGAGCTGGTGCTCTGAGTGGCAGAGGCAGCGTCTTCGATGGCGAGCGTTGCATGTGAGGTGTTGGACGGCGAATGGGGGTGTTTGGCGTGCTCCCTGGGTCGTGGTGAACCAGTGGGCACGGGCTGCGGTCGAGTGGCGGCCTGTGCACGCGTGCCGGGTGCGGCGCTCTGGCGTGTGCTCGGCATGGCGCGGTGGCACTGGGCGCGGGGATTTCTTGGTGGTCCATGGTTGGGCATGGCTCGGGGAGGGTACAGTGGGCGGCGGTGAGGTGCTGGCTATCTCCCAGACATGGCGAGAGAGGGGGAGGCGGTCTGCTGCGGCAGCGACCAAGTTGGCCAGCGAGGTGGGCTCGTCTTGGCATGGCCATGCTGCTAGGAGGTAGGGGATGGGTTAGTTAAGCCCTGGTTTGATCCAGAGGGGACAATGTGATCAAATGAAGGTCAAATGGGAGACAAGTTTGGCCAGAACACTATTCAAAATAGTGAAATTGATTTGGTTTAAATTCTGCCTGCCAAGTGTTTGATGAAATGGCCGCAAGAAACTTCCTTTTGAATTTTGAAAAGATTTTTGGTGGGTGTGCTAGGCATAAGCTTGAGACTCTGTGGTTGCTTGGGTTTCGAAAAATTGAGCTTGTTTGAGTGGTTTTTTGAAAAATAGTGGGACCTTCCCATATGAGATAGATTCAATTTTAAAATATCATTTAAACTTAGCATTTGAATGTTTTTGGTAGATCCCAAAGTGGGCCTTCGTACCTCATTATGTGTACTAGCAAGGGGTGCAAAGATCCACAGTTGTTTCTGTTAAGTTTTGAGTACTAGGAATAGCCAAAGTAGGCATGATAGTTAATTTGGCAAAAATGACCATTCACTTCATTTATTTATTTTGAGTTGTTTTTCTTTGGAAAAAGTTTGGGAATGATTTAGATGATGTTTATTTCACCTAAGAATCATTTTTACAAGCAATGAATCACAGAACCATGGCAATTCAAATGGACTCCTAATTGAAATGCACATACACATGAATGCTTTCATATTTTGAGATGGAAAAGTATTTGTTAACCCTAATTTTGATGATTTGGATCTTGATTAACTTGGATTAAATTTTTGGGATGTTACATACCTTCCCCCCTTAAACAACATCTCGTCCCGAGATTTGAGAAAGGACGGAAAAGATTACATAGGATTTAAAGAGATCGGGGAACTCCGTCCTGATGTGATCTTCGCGCTCCCAGGTAGCTTCTTCTTCAGTGTGGTTGCTCCACTGAATCTTGAGAAACTTGATGCTTCGAGTTCTGGTTTTTCTAAAAGCTTATTCCAAAATACGGATGGGTACTTCGGGATAGGTCAGGTCATCATTGATTTCTATGGTCCGGTGATCAATATTCTTGAAAACTTCAGTCTTCTCCGGAACTTTGAGGCATTTACGAAGTAACGAGATATGGAACACATTGTGCACGGCTGACATTTCTTCTGGCAGTTCCAATTGATATGATACTTTTCCTTGACGGTTTAGAATCTTGAAGGGTCCGATATATCTGGGGGCTAACTTTCCCTTCAGCTGGAAACGCTGCATTCCTTTCAATGGCGACACTTTAAGATACACAAAATCTCCGATATCGAAAGCGAGGTCTCGACGTCTCTTGTTGGCGTAACTCTTCTGTCTTGAGTGGGCGGTCTTGAGGTGCTCACGAATCTTGTGAACTTTCTCTTCTGCTTCTCGTAGGATGTCGGGTCCGAAAATCTGACTCTTTCCTACTTCCGACCAATTCAAAGGGGTGCAACACTTCCTCCCATACATGAATTCAAATGGGGCCATTTGCAAACTAGCTTGATAACTGTTGTTGTATGAAAATTCTGCGTACGGTAGACAGTCTTCCCATTTAGATCCATGTCTAACACACATGCTCTCAACGTATCTTCGAGTATTTGATTTACTCGCTCCGTTTGTCCATCAGTCTGAGGGTGATACGCTGTGCTGAAATCTAGTCCGGTTCCTAAACCTTCTTGGACTTCCTTCCAGAATCTCGAGGTAAACAGAGTTCCTCAATCTGATACGATGTTCTTGGGGACTTCGTGCAAACTGACGATTCTAGCGATGTATAACTCCACTAGCTTCGAACTCTGGTATGTGGTCTTGACTGGTAAGAAATGGGCTACTTTGGACAATCTATCAACTATGACCCTGATAGAGTCATTTCCCCTACTAGAAGTAGGCAATCCGGTGATAAAGTCCATTCCTACTGAATCCCACTTCCATTTCGGTATCTGTAGAGGTTGCAACAATCCAGCAGGTATTTGATGTCCCGCCTTGACTCTCTGACATATATCACACTTGGATCGCGGATCTCTGAATTTCTACAATAAAGATATAGCTTCTGATTTCTCTCTTCATCTTATGCCACCAAAATTGTTCTTTCAAATCCTGATACATCTTCGTTCCTCTAGGGTGGATAGAATAAAGAGTATCATGAGCTTCCTTCAGGATAACTTATTTCAACTCTGAATCTACTGGTACACAAAGACGTCCTTTGTACCACGGAACTCCTTCTTCGTCTTTGGTAAATCCGGGTACCTTGCCTGTACCGATACGACGCTTGATTCCATCGATACTAGCATTTCCTTTCTACGCTCTTTGATCTGGCTGATCAAAGTGGGTTGAAGTTCTATGCTAGCCAAAAATCCTTCACTCACTAATTCCATTCGGAAATCTTCCATCTCCTTGTGCAAACTTGGTTGCTCCTTCAAAATCATGGAGTTCAAGCGACACGGCAATCTGCTAAGGGCATCTTCTACCACATTGGCTTTACCGGGGTGATAGTGAATGTCCAGGTCGTAATCCTTGATATGCTAAATCCATCTTCTCTATCTCATATTCAGCTCCTTCTGAGTGAATATATACTTCAGGCTCTTGTGATCCGAATAAATCTCACAACGGTTTCCCATGAGATAATGCCTCCATGTCTTCAGGGCTAGAACTACGGCTACAAGCTCGAGGTCATGGGTTGGGTAATTTTGTTCATGTTGTTTCAGTTTTCGAGATAGATAGGATATAACTTTTCCTTCTTTCATTAGCTAACATCCGAGACCGATCTTGGATGCGTCACAATACACATCGAAGGGCTTCGTGATATCTGGCATGATCAAGATGGGGGCTGAAATCAGTCTTCTCTTGAGTTCTTGAAAACTCGCTTCACATTTGTCCGTCCATTCAAACTTCTTGTCCTTCTTCAGCAATTGGGTCATGGGTCTGGCGATACTCGAGAATCGTTCTACGAACTTGCGGTAGTATCCCGCTAATCCGAGAAATGCACGAACTTGGGTTTGATTGGTTGGGGCTTGCCAATCTTCGACATCTTTCACCTTTGCAGGGTCAACGGCAATTCCTCCGGCTGATACGATATGTCCGAGGAATCCTACCTCCTGTAACCAGAATTCACATTTGCTAAACTTGGCATACAACTAATGCTCTCTAAGGGTTCCAAGAATGGTCCTTAGGTGTAGCTCATGTTCTTCTTCTGATTTGGAATAAATCAGAATGTCATCGATGAAAACAACGACAAACTTATCCAGGAAGTCCATAAAAATCTTATTCATGAGATTCATGAAATAAGCGGGGGCATTGGTTAATCCAAAAGACATGACAGTATACTCGTATAATCCATATCTGGTGGTAGAGGCAGTCTTTGGAATATCCTCTGCGCGAATCTTGAGTTGATGATAGCCAGTTCTAAGACCAATCTTAGAAAACACCTTGGCACCAGTCAACTAATCAAACAGATCTTCTATCTTCGGCAACGGGTACTTGTTCTTGATAGTGACATCATTCAACTTCTGATAATCCGTACACAAACGGTTACCTCCTTTTTTCTTGTCCACGAAAAAAAAGGTGATCTCCATGGTGACACACTTGGTTGAATCAATCCAATTTCCAGCATGGCATCCAGTTGCTTCTTCAGTTCTGCTAGTTCAGACGGGTTCATACTATATGGTCTCTAGGCTATGGGTCCGGTTCCTGGGATTAGTTCAATGATAAACTCGATATCCCGATCTGGGGGCATACCGGGCAAAACATCTGGAAATACATCGGGGTATTCACAGACTATCCGTACTTGGTCAATGGTAGGTTGGGCTATACTCTTGTTGCACTTGAATTGACGAGGCAAGGTTTCATATACATGCTCGACTGATACTCCGGCTGTACTGGTCATGGTTATGGCTTTCTTGGCATAGTCAATTAATCCTTTGTGTTTGGAAATCTAATCCATTCCTAGTACTACTTCCAAACCTTTAGTTCTGAGTACTCTTAGATTAGCATAAAAATCTATTCCATGGATTCGGATAGGGACAGCTTTGCAAATTTGCCAACATTTGGTGGTTGAACCGGGGATTTGAACAATCATAACATGCTTCAGTTTGGTTGGTTGAATCTTACTAGTGCATGCAAATTCTTTGGTGACAAATGAGTGCGATGCTCTAGAATCAAACAACACTCTTGCAAGTACTGAGTTAACAGAAAACATACCCAGCACGACGTCTGGCGCTTCCTGGGCTTCTTCAGCATGCATGAGAAAAAGACGGCCGTTGCGGTTGAGCGAGTTCCCTGGGGCAAACCTTCTTCTGGGCTGAACACGACATTGTTGCTGAGCTGAGGCATTTGCATTGGGGGCTGTGGCATTCTTCTTGGGGCACTCATTGGAGTAGTGACCCTTGGTTCCACATTCATAACAAGTTACTTGTGACTTGTCCTTCGCTGCAACAGGCACAGCATTTCTTCCAGTCCTTGGGGCAGTGTTGGCGTTGGTGGCGGCATTGTTGTTGTTAAACTTGGGTGGTGCATGGTTGAAATTGCTAGAGTTGCCGGGGTTGTTGTGGTTTCCTCCGGGCCTTGGGTTTCCACGATTGGGATAGGTCGGACGGTTCATCGGGGGTCTACTGGTTCTCGGGGCAAATCTAGGAGATGGGTTGGGGCGATACTTTGGGGTCTGGTTGGTTCCTGGTTGATGCATCATGCGGCGCTTGCGGTTCTCATTGGCTTGGTTGATCTTTCCTTCCATATGATGGCAGAGTCGACAAGGGCTTCAATATCAGCAAAGGGGATATTGACCAACACCGTCTGCATCTCATCGTGCAGACCATTCAAGAATCTTTCTTTCTTCTTGGCTTTAGTGTCGATCTCATCTGGGGCATACCTAGCTAATGACAATAATTTGTCATGGTATTCCACTATGGTCATCCTTCCTTGCTTCAGTTCTCTGAATTCATCTCTCATCCTCTTGATCAAACCCAGTGGCACATGGGTTCTGCTGAACTTGACCTTGAATTCATCCTAGGTCATCATCTGACCTCCAGTTATTGCACGAACGCTGTTCCACCATGCTCTTGCATCTCCGGCTAGATAGTGGGTGGCGAACAGAACTTTCTCGTTAGCTTCCTGTAAGATCCCTCCCTTTATAAAGGAAAAGGATCCCTGTGATTGCAATGCTAGTCCCTGGATCATTGCTAGCATCCACAGTTTAAGATGAAGTACACAGATACAAAGGTCATTTATTACAGGCATTCCAGAGATAAACATAGTCTTTACAACTCCAAGGCCACAGGCCTAGTACAAGAGTTTGAGTAAGTAAATAAATAAAAGTCTTCATCTTCATGTGCCACAGGCAAACATGTTGAGTGTAGACTCATGACACCTAATCCTCATCAGAGTAACCGGCAACATCACAAGTTACAGCCATAGTGGGTCAATACTTTGCAATAGTATTGGCAAGTGATACCTTATTATAATTTAGGTGGTCTAGATACTATATGCAATTTGGCTAAGTGTAGCTTGGCTTGCTTTGCTCAAATTAGGTTTTGCCTATTAGTTGAAAACACTAAGTTTTTCTTTGTCAAAACTTTTCCCAAGGAACCACCAATAGACATTGAGGTCCTTCACCCTTGTTCACCCACAAGTTTTACTTAGAAATTGGGATGGGGAGATTCTTGATAGCTTCCATGTCTTGATGCTCAAGTTGTCCATTACCATGGACTTGGATAAGTACTTAGATTTTTCCATCTATAGAGGTTGTGCACTTTCCCCACCAGACTTGGTTTCACCAAGACAGGACCTTTCAGAAGCCTTCCCTTAGACCAAATGGACGCGTTCCAACCTATCATCCCACTACTACCAACTATCCAAATGGCTAAGTTCTAGCAACCTATGTGATCCAGGCAGAGCCCATATTGCCAAGTGGCTGCACTAGAAGCTTCTTAACACTTGTCCTCTAAAATATCTTTGTTCCTGGGTGGCTTACCACAAGTGAGATACACAAGGTAACCATAGAAATGGGCCTTGTGTAACCACTCAACATAAACCATTCCTTCCAGTCCACCCAGGTGTTTCATTAACTTAGTTGTTTTATTTGGCAAAACACAAGTCCAAAGACTTAGAAATATTTTCATCATAGCATGTATATTTCACCAACCCTTGTTTGCTACTAGCTAGGCTAAGCATGGCATAGATAGTAACTTAACTTAGAAATTCCTTAGCAATTCTATAACTACTAGAATTTCCCAACATGGCATATAAGCAAAATGATAACATGCAAGACTTAGCAAAATATTTCTAATGCTTAGTATAAAACATGGGATAAAAATATTCATGAAGTACCACTTGCCTTGGTAGTTTGGAGAGTAGCTACACTCCTCACAATCACAATCACTAGCACAAAATCTACACAAAGAATCATAGCCACAATCACATACAAAATATATACAATCAAAAAAAAAAAAAATGCATGCAAAATGATATGTGATGATTTTTAAAACTCAACAAAGCAAGTATACAGTACTGATTCATAAACAAGATAAAAACTTGCCAAACAACATTTATTTAAACCCTAAATCATTTCCTAAACATTTCATATACTCAAATTAGTCCTACAAAAGTTTCTGCAAATAATACCTTTTTAACAGAAGCAAAACATTAAACACATTGCATATTTATAAAGAGCTTGCTCTCCTGATTTCAACGATATAAAATTTGTCAAATTCTAACGTGGGGATCAAAAGTTATAGCCAAATCAAATTCAAACATCAATCAGATTCAAATCCTGTTTTAAATCTAAACTCCAGCCACGCGTCATGATCTGATTGGTGCGTACCGGTTCGGGCGGATCGATCAACGAGAGCCACACGATTTAAGTGAAGATGCACGGCCAGATCTGACGCGTACCTCTTCGACACAGATCTAATCTTACTCGTTAGATCTAAATCCTACGGCCCTAATCTAATTGACCACAGACGGGCGGCGCTAGCGGCTGCTACTGGCAGCGGCAAGCTCTGCCTACGGCGGCGCGGCGCTACAGGTGGCTAGGGGGTCGTTGGAGGCGCTTACCAGAGACGCGACGACGTGCTGATGCTCAACCTGGCGGCGGCTTGGCAAGGGGCGCACGGACACGGTCGCTGGGGCTCGTCAGAGTTGCGGGCAGCGTCTGTCGCATGCTGTCGAGGTCGTTGTCGAGGATCTACGTCGTCCTAGCACAAGGCAGAGGGTTTAGGAGATGCGCAAGTGTCTGGCGAACAAGATGGTACCAAAGGGAAGGCAAGGGGCGCTCAGTTCTTACCGCTATTGCTCGTCGGAGTCGAGCGGTGGCGCTGGTGGTTGCGGGCGTGAACGAGAACGACGACCTGGGTCACGAGCAGGCAAACCAGGGGTGTTAGCAGATGCACAAGGACATGGCGGTCACGCTCGTTTGAACCAGAGACGGCGGGGCGGTCGGAGCTTACCGGAATCGCCTGCTGGAGTTGCTCTGTCTGCGGCGGTGTAGAGGTAATTGCGGGCAGCCTGGGGGCGTAGAGGTGGCGCTTGGTGAGGGGAAATGGCCGCGGTGCAGAGGGGATCTTATAGCCAGAGCGGGGGCGAGGATTGCGCGGCGAATCAATGGCAATTAAGCGCGCAGTAACAACGGCGAGGTAATAGCGGAGCGAGCGGCGCTGGCCCGCGTGATTGACGACGAAGGCGACGTGGTCGCAGGGTCCACTTGTTAGCGGGTTTAAACAGCGAGGGGTGGGGTCATGTGGTCAGTGACTCTGGGGGTGTGTCTGCGGGTGAGCGAGAGAAAGAAGGACCCCGGGTGGGCTTAGTGGGCTGGATTAGTAGTTGGGCCAGATAGGTAGCGCTGGCCCTTTTCTATTTCTTTCTCCTTTTCTTTTTCTGTTTTGATTTTCTGAAATGTTTTTCAAATCCAAATCAAATGAGTTTGAATTCAAATCTTCCCTAGGTTTTTATACTGTAAACTTTACACTCAAATGTGTGCCAAACACTACTGTCCAAACCAAACATTTTGATCAGATGAAAATAAAAATAAAACCAAGCCTTTATGATATATATTCAATAGGCATAATATCGGTTTTATTATTCATTTTGTTTTGAAATTTGTTCAAACTTTTGGTGGTGCTTAAGTTTGAATAAACAAACTTTACTGAATCAAAACAAGTATTCTTCTCATTGGAAGATAGCACTAAGGCTTGAGCAAACTTACATAAAATAATAAGCACAAATGCTTCTGTTTTGAATTGATTTGTTTGAAATGAAATTCATATGATCATGGATGCATGGATGATATGCATAAGTTTGAAACATGATTTTGAGGATGTTACAAATCTAACCCCCTTAAGGTGAATCTCGCCCTCGAGATTCGGATTGGCTAGAAAATAGGTGAGGGTGGTCTTTTCGAAGATCATCTTCTCTTTCCCATGTGGCTTCTTCTTCGGAATGATGGTTCCACTGAACCTTGCAAAACTTGATAGTCTTGGTCCGTGTGACTCTTTCTGCAGTCTCAAGAATCTTGATAGGTTTCTCTTCATAAGTGAGATCACTCTCCAACTGAACCTCCTCCAAAGGTATAGCATCCTTCAAAGAAGTTTCTTCCATTTCTGGATGACATTTCTTATGTTGACTCACATGAAACACATTATGGATAGCTGACAGAGATTCTGGCAGTTCAATTTCATAGGCAACTTCCCCTTTACGACTCAGAATCTGGAATGGTCCAACATATCTTGGGGCCAATTTTCCTTTGACTCCGAACCTCTTCACTCCACGAAGTGGTGACACTCTAAGATAAGCTCTATCACCGACTTCGTAGGTGACTTCTCTACGCTTAGGATCTGCGTAGCTTTTCTGTCGGGACTGTGCTATCTTCAACCTGTCCTTAACCAACTTGACCTTCTCTTCGGCTTCTTTGATAAGTTCTGGTCCGAATAAACTTCTTTCTCCCACACCATTCCATAACAATGGGGTGGTACACTTCCTTCCGTAGATAAACTCAAATGGTACCATCTCAATGCTGGCTTGATAGCTGTTGTTATAAGAAAATTCTGCGTAAGGCAGACTTTCATCCCAACTGGCTCCATAGTCTAGAGCACATGCCCTCAACATGTCTTCAAGAATCTGATTAGTCCTTTCGGTTTGTCCATCAGTTTGAGGATGAAAAGCAGTACTGAATTCCAACCTTGTTCCCAATGACTCATATAGCTGTCTCCAAAAATGAGAAGTGAATTGAGTTCCCCTATCAGACACAATACTTTTGGGTACTCCATGTAGACAAACAATTCGACTCATATAGATTTTGGCCAACTTAGCACTTGTATAGGTTCTCTTCACGGTTATGAAATGAGCCACTTTAGTTAGGCGATCCACTACCACCCAAATAGAATCGTATCCTGACCGGGTACTTGGTAATCCGGTAATGAAATCCATTCCAATCTTGTCCCACTTCCAATCAGGAATAGGTAGTGGTTGAAGTAACCCTGCTGGTTTCTGATGTTCCACTTTCACTCTACTACACACATCACACAAAGCAATATGTTCGGCGATGTCCTTCTTGAGATTATTCCACCAAAATCTTTCCTTCATGTCCATGTACATTTTGGTGTTACCTGGATGAATGGAATACGGAGAGTTGTGTGCTTCTTGCAAAATCAGTTTCCGAAGCTCCGGATCTTGTGGAACATAGATACGTTTCCCATGCCATAAAGTACCATGTTCGTCTTCATGGAACCCTTTGGCTTTCCCTTTGCCAATCTTTTATTTAATCTCTTCAATTTCTTTATCAATCTTCTGGGCTTCTTTGATCTTGTCCAACAAAGTGGGTTGAACATCTAAAGACATGAGATGTCCTTCAGGCACAATTTCCAATCTGAGCTCTCTAAATTGGGTACACAGATCATCTGACAATTCTCCTTTCGTAAGGCCATTTAAAAAAACCTTACGACTTAGAGCATCTGCTACAACATTTGCTTTACCGGGATGGTATTGCAAACTTAAGTCATAGTCCTTGATGAGTTCTAGCCATCTTCTTTGTCTCATATTAATTTCCTTCTGGGTGAAGATATACTTCAAACTCTTGTGATCTGTGAACACTTCACAACGCTTTCCCAAAAGATAGTGCCTCCATGTTTTGAGTGCATGGACAATAGAGGCTAACTCTAAATCATGAGTAGGATAGTTCACTTCATGAGTTTTGAGTTGTCTCGAGGCATACGCCACAACTTTTCCTTCTTGCATAAATACTTCACCCAAACCATGATGAGATGCATCACAATATACTTGGAAATCTTTTTCCAAGTCCCGTAAACACAATACTGGTGCTGTCACTAGTCTCTTCTTCAATTCCTGAAAGCTGAGTTCACAACCTTCAGACCAAGCAAACTTCTTGTCTTTCTTTAGCAATTCCGTCATGGGCTTAGCTACCTTGGAGAAATTTTCAATGAACCTTCTATAGTAACCTGCTAAGCCAAGGAAACTACGAACTTCTTTCACTGACTTGGGAGATTCCCATTCAGTTACAGCTGAAACCTTTGCAGGATCAACTGCTACCCCATCCTTTGTCATAACATGTCCAAGAAAACCCACTTCATTCAACCAGAATTCACACTTGCTGAATTTGGCATAAAGTTTATGCTCTCTTAACTTCTCAAGTATCAAACGCAAATGTCCTTCATGCTCTTCTTTGCTCTTGGAGTAGACTAAAATGTCATCAATGAAAACGACAACAAACTTGTCAAGGAATTCCATGAACACCTTGTTCATCATATTCATGAAGTATGCTGGAGCATTGGTCAAACCAAATGGCATCACGGTATACTCATATAATACATACCTTGTGGTGAAAGCTGTCTTAGGTATGTCTTGTTCTCTTATCTTGAGTTGAAAATAACCTGATCGGAGATCAATCTTTGAGAACACACAAGCTCCTTCTAGCTGATCAAACAAGTCATTGATTCTAGGCAAAGGGTATTTGTTCTTGATAGTCACCTCATTGAGTGAACGGTAATCTATGCATAACCTTTGACTTCTATCCTTCTTCTCCACAAACAAGACTGGGGCTCCCCAAGATGAAGAACTTGGTTGAATAAACCCTTTCTGCAACTGTTCTCCAAGTTGTTTCTTGAGTTCCTTCAGTTCATCAACTGACATCTTATATGGTCTCTTTGCTATTGGACCAGATCCTGGTAGCAAATCTATAAGAAACTCCACATCTCTATCTGGTGGCATTCCCGGCAATTCTTCCGGAAACACATCCGGATACTCACTCACAATTGGCACACTATCTATGCTAACCCCCTTAAGAGAATTTAGCATACTCCTTCTTGCTTCAAAGTTGGTCTTGAATCTGATCCTTTTATTTTCTGGAGTTGTGAGTGAGACAGTATGGTTGGCACAATCTATCACTCCCTTGTGCTTAGTCATCCAGTCCATTCCAAAAATGACATCCAATCCTTGGGAGTTTAGAATTATTAAGTTAACGGGAAACTTATACTTCCCAAACTCTATGACTAGATCATGACATCCCGAATTCACTATCATTTCTCCACCAGGAGAACTTACTTTTATAGGACACCCAATAGTTTCTACTGGCAGTTCATTTCTTTCAACAAATGCTCTTGATATGAATGAATGAGACGCACCAGTATCAAAGAAAACAAATGCTGGAACAGAATTGAGTTTGAACTTACCAGCAACAGCATCAGGCTCCTCATAGATTTCCTCCACATTGATGTGGTTAACTTGCCCTTTCTGAAAAGGGTTAGGCTTGTTGGGTCCTTCAACTTTATTTTCTGGGCATTCATTTGCATAATGCCCCATCTTCTTGCACTTGAAGCATTCAACCTGACTTATGTCCTTCTTGACAGGCTGGCTTCCACTTCCACTTCCATTACCACTGTGGTGGCTCTTGTATCCACCCTTGTGGTTCTTGTACTTGTCATTGTCATGACTGCGGTGGTGCTTGTTGTCATGATGGTTGTGGTTGTGGTGCTTGTTGAATTTCCCATGCTTGTGGGATCCTGAGCTTCCACTTTCATCATAATGGGAACGTTTGTGAGACGATCCAGAGCTGTGCTTGTCCGAGTGTTTTCTCTTCCTGCTTTCAACTTGCTTCATTTTGTTCTCCAAAATAGCAGCCTTATCACAA